>BSBN01001212.1:2540684-5081369 GCA_027924645.1 Cunninghamia lanceolata
AAGGAACACTTATCAGCATAAATATGATATTTGTAACTGATTTAGTATTTAAACAATTGTTGTATTTTGTTCTTAGTCCTTTATGTTAAGTTGAATATAATTAAATATGGTTTTTCCTTTTCGAGTATGGTGGTGGTGTATGATTATGATAATGTATTTTAGCCATATCAATTTTAGTATGATTGTGGGTTTCTCTTTTTGAAATGTGCATATCTTACCACCCGCAATAAAACTTTGATATCTAGGATGGGTGGCATATTAGGCATCTTTAGGGTATTGGTGCACTGTAAAGTGTTGTATGTTGTGTAGAGTTATTACACCTTAGGAAGTGTCTCTAATTAGGTGTATTTGTTTTCCTTATGGATATGTCTGGTACATATGTACCGTAATTGAAATCCTTGGCCAAGGTATTATATGTGATGACATGTTCGCCAATTTTTTATGTCAATTACATCAATAGCAATAGTTTCTCCATATGTGGTTCTTTTACATGACCCATCCATGAAGAATAGGACCCCACCTTGTTTTGGTGGTGCATGTTGGAGTTGTGTTAGCTCTATGGTTGGTTGGAGAACACCTCTTTAATATTCTCTCTCCTCACATCAATAGATTAACTAATGCCATAAATAATGGTAAAATGGTATTTGGTAAAAAGTGAATGGTATATGACATTTCAACTTTGATAAATATTGTTATATGATTTACTTAGTGAAATTTGTAACATGTATACATAATATAAAGATGAAATGATACGTGTGATGTATGTGTGAGAACCGAGATCTACTAGTAGAATGTCGGTACCAGTCGATCCATGAAAGTAAAGCTATTAAACGCTCCTGCAAGTTGTGAAAAACTAGAGTATGCAATACAAATAAGATATGAAAGCAATAGCTAGATGAATGAATTAACTCATAATATGGAGGTACATATAGAGAAACAACCATCTAAATTTAGTAGAGCCTAAAAATAGGCATGTAAGCCACTTAATTAAGACTAGTTAATAATAGCATGACACTAAAAATAACACATGGGTAAAAATGGCATGTGGCTAGAAATAGACACGTAGCACTACTCAACTAGCACTCTTAAGAAAGATTAATTCATACGCTAACACCCCCCTTAAGCATAAATTAGGAGGGCACAAAGTAAAAATTGGATCTTGACAATTAGGCTTTATGAGGTACCCAAGTACAATGCAATCTCTCATAAAGCGAAGGAAGGGAGAAAACCTAGTGGGAATAAAACTCCCCCCAATATAGAGAAAAGAAAAAGAAGAGGACTAGAAAGACCCCCTGAAGATGATGCCGCTATTGAGGTAGACCACACCCCAAGAAGAGCTCATAGATGAATAAACTTGCTCTTAGTAAAAGGAATTTGGTGAAGATATCAGCAACTTACTCTGAAGACTGGAAAAAGACTAAGTTGATGATCTAACCATGAATAAACCCTTGAATTAAATGCATGTGAATCTCTATGTGTTTGGTCTGCTAGTGCTAGATCATATTCCTGCATATATAGATGGTGCTTTGGTTGTCACAATAGATGACTGTGGGATGCCTAAATGGAATGCCAAACTCAATGAGAATCCCCTGAAGCCAAATAGTCTTAGTAGTTGTGTTCACAAATCCACTTTACTCTACCTCTGTGGATGATAAAGTAATAGCATTTTTCTTTTTGCTAGACCAACTGATAGGACCAAAATCTAGTGAGAAACTATAACCTAAAGTGGACTTGTGGTCCTCAGTATCATCAACCCAATCTGAATCTATGGATTAAACCAAGTCAACCTCTGTGCTAACTCTGTAATGAATCCCAATCTAAGAGTGCCCTAAAGGTAGTGAAATATCCTCTTAGTTGATTTCAAGTTTAGCTCATGAGGCTCCTACATGAATCTCAAAACTATGTTGACAACATATGAAATGTTGGGCCAAGTATGGGTCAAATAGATGAGACTACCAAAAAGTTGTTGATACAAGGTTGCACCAACCAGTGGTGTAGTACAATCCTAGCCTTAAGCTTGACTCTAGATAGAAATGGAGTTGGAGATGGCTTGCAATCAATCATGTGAAAATAAGCAAGTAAATCAAGAGTGTACTTGGGTTGTGCAAGAGTGATCCTTGGGTCAAACTATGGAATATTAATACCAAGGAAGTAATGCAATAGACCTAAGTCTGTCATGTCAAATCTATCCTATAGAGATGACTTCACTACTACATTAGGGGATGAAGTGCTCTCAGTGATTAAAATTTGATTATCACCATAATGTACTAGTATCAACAATGAATCATCCTGTTACAAGAAATATGCATTAGGCTCTGAATGACATTGAGTAAAACATAAATCTAGGAGGAAGGAACCCATCTTGGCATACCAAGCCCAATGGGCCTATTTGAGGTCATAGAGGGATTTCCTAAGTCTACAAACTAATGATGAATCTTGAACAAATCCTAGTGGTTGCTCTATGTAGATCTCTTCCTCAAGGTCTTCATGAAGAAAAGCACTCTTCACATCCATTTTATGCACAGCATAACCATGTGTGGTGGCAATAGCAAGAGTAAGTCAGATTGATGTCATTTTGGCCATGGGTGTAATGGTCTCTATGTAGTCAATACCAACTTGTAAAACTCCCTTGGCAACCAAATGGGTGTTGTACTTATCAACCAACCCATCTACAACAAACTTGGTCAAGGATATATCCACCTACATTGAACCATCTTTCTTCTCTTAGGAAGAGAAGTCAGGTCCTAGGTGTGATTTTTGATTAAAGAATCACATTCCTCATGCATAGAATTAACCCACTTAGGTATGTATGATGCCTCTCTGAATGTTTGTGGATCAAAGGAAGAGACATAGAAAGCATGTGGCCCACTCTGATAATTTGACCATGTATGTTTTCCATTTGCTAGATTTCCTACCCAAGTGCCTATACTCTAGAGTGTTTACCTAGCCCAAAGAGAATTGAATATGGGTGAGTTAGGTGTTGAATTCTCATCCTCTAAAACATTTCTAGAAATGAATGGAGATGACACCCCATCACTATCCTCATTATCAATACTAGATGAAAATGAAAACTCTAAATTGTGGATGGTTTGAGTCATCATCAAAAGAATTATCAAACTTGAGTCCAAAGTAGAGGGAGAAACATCAAGAGAAAAGTGAGAGAAAGTGTACAACCTAGCTTAGTGATCTACCCTTCCCAAGGCTACTAGATTGTTGTTGTGCAACTCTCTAATTTCAACTAAATCTAGAGAAAAATGAACTCTCACATGCCCTTCCCTATGTGAGCAATCTAATACACTAATAAGAGATTAGCTGAAAGAGAAGGTACACTTAGAACATTTGTGAATGTTCCACCTTCAATTTCAACAAATCCTCTCCCTATAATTGTCGATGGAGTGTTATTACCCAAAGTGATAGTAGACATGATATAAGGATCTATGAAAGAAAATTCAACCAATGAAGAACCCATATGGTGAAAAGTATCTAAGTCAATCATCCAAGATGGAGCTAATAAAGATTCTACTGCAAATAGTGCCTTGCCCATAGATTTCTCTTTACCCTTTTCCTTTGCCTTGTAGATTCTTGGGTCGATGAAGACTCTTTGATAGATTCATGGGCCCCTATGTTGTTCTTCTTAAGAAGATGAGAGAGGTGGTCAATCTTCTTCTTCATTCATTTGTGCTCATCGTGCCCAAGTTTCTTGAGGTAGGCACACTTAACTTTCTCTTTCTTAGGTTTCACTTGATTTGGAGAGCTTTCAGTGTTCGATTTGGAGGGTTTAGATTCTTTATCTTCCTTGGTCTCCTTATCCTTTTGATAATTTTTCTTCTCCCCTTTATTGTTTGAAACATGTTGTTCTCCATTGCCAACAATGAGGGATTGAGGTTTTAAGGACTTCAATGCACCCATATGTATTAACTTATCCTACTCCCTAGTTAAGTCAGCAATAAAGTCATCTAGAGAAGGCATTATCCATGAGGCTCAAAGAGCCCTTTTGGTGGAGTAAAAGGTAAATACAAACACAAAGTAATAAAGACCCAATTTCGAGAGTATAGAAATAATAAGTTGATTATCCTTTTTCTCTATTCCACGTGCTTTCATCTATAACTATTGTCACATGAAATTGCACCTTATTTGGACCTGCTATCCAAACATTCCAATGACACAATGGGAATGATCTCAAGGTGTGGGACCTTGTAAATTAGATCATACATATAGAGAAGGTTAGTTCCTCTTTTTGAGTTTAAGGCTCAGAGAACTAAACCTATGCTAACAAATCACCAAGGAAAAGGGGAAGGAGGTGAAAGACTAAAAATAAAAAGGGGTGGTGCACTAGATTTAGTATTTTAACTACAATATCAATGCTAGATGCACAAGATGATCTCAAATCTAGATAATACACATACACAACTCACAACCCCTTATAGAGGCAAAGAAATTAAATGAACATTAAGAGGAATATGTCATTCATAAATAGAAAATCAAACATCCAAGATTACACAGTGTAAGGCAAATAAGAAGGCATAAAACCAGTGTTATATTGATTAAAGAGGAAAAGTGTTATAGTTGATACAGAGTCATGGCTATCAAAGAACAACAACCTTTTATATCTTTCAAATATGCATATATAGAATTACAAATTGTACTATAGCATCCTAGATGAGGGAAAGAATGGTCAACACATTTTAGAGGTCACCCATGTCCAATGCATCACACCCACATGGGTTTATCCTAGAAAATCCATAGAAATGGAGTTTTCTCCCATGCTAGAGTAAATGAATCCATTAATGAATGAGATACAGTATCATAGGGGCACAAAAAAAACCATCTACCACTCCATTGAGCTTTGGAATGAGAATGAATGGTGGTCAAAAGGGTCACTGAGAAGTCCTGTTGTATTTTGAAGTGTCAAAAGACCAGGAAGGTGAAATCATTGAGGGCTGATAAATTGGGCTTCAACCAAGTCTTTCGTCTATGAAAGCGAGAAAGAGAAACCTCTGATCTCTAAAACTCTGAAAGAACAAAAAGACTATCAAGTTTTGATGATCAAGCCCTTGCTGCGACATCTACTCCCTTTGAAATGGGGAAGAAACAAACCCTGAACTTTGAAGTTCAAAGAGAAACAAAGGGAAGTTATCGGGCTTCAACAATCAGGCCTTCTTCAAAACATATTCTTCTTTGGAATGGTACAAAAGAGATCCTTGATTTGAAGTTTGAAAAGGGAACAAACAGGAATAATCAAGGTTTAGGGATTGAACCACTGCTATAACATATGCTTCAAAAGTAGAAGTACAAGGACATCTCTAAATGTCAATGTCTAAAGAAAAATAAGAAAAAGTATACTTGTCAGACTTCAAGGTTTGTGCCTTTGCCAGATCATCTTCTACTCAAGCAGAAGAATAAGAACCCCTCTGATAGTGTGATCTTGAAATACTTAGATGAATTTGAACATATAGGGGATTGAGATCGGAGACTTCAAAAAACATGTGTTGAAAGGAGGGAAGTTAAATGCATTCATCTGTGATCCTAATATATAGAGTAGCTGTGGAACATCGGGGATTGGAGCTAGAACCAAATGCATACCTAAAGGGTAAGCTAAAACAAAGAAGATTGAACTCGTGATCTTGAAAGACTTAGAATAATTTTCAATTATTAAGGATTGGGGATCAGGACCACCATGAAATATATGATGTTGAAGACAAAAGAACCAAGCTGGACTGATGCCCCGACTATGAAATACTTGGCAGTGTAAAACATCAGGGATTGGGGATTGGGGATACCCTTGAAAGCATGTTGTTGAAGCAACCGAGAATGAGAATGACCAACACCTTGATCCCAAACATTTAGTGGATTTAAAAGGCACCAAGACAAGGTTTGAAGCTGATAAGGATGGTATGCTAATAGGGGAAACCTTGAAACTCTAAAAAAGATAGAAAATCTAAGTGAAAAGCTAGGAAAACTTTCAGACTTAAATTTTATGGCCTTTCCCTTGCACTTCACACATGAATGACCCATTTTTGATATCTCGAATTAGTTATCAACATAGGATCAAATGGGCCAAGGCAAAGAAGGGCACAAAATTAGGATTTTGATGAATAAAAGAAAAAATTGCAAGATTCCTAAGGGAAGATTGTTTGACTCTAGAAGATTATAAAGAGTCAACATTTTGGTGACCTCTTTGGGATGTTTACCTTCCAAACATGAACAAACTAATCTCTGTAGCATCCATTGGGCATAAGAGTCAAAAGAGTGCCTTGAAACAACCAATCAATGCAACTAAAACTGCCCCATAGAAAAACACACGGCAAAACAAAAAGAACAAAGCATACATTCTCCTAATGAGAATGCAGCCTATGAAAAATCACTTAGAGGAAAGGAAAACTAACACAAAACTAACCTAACCTAAACCTAAACTAACCAACTAGAAATCTAACTCAAACAAAGCCATTTATTAGTTTTTCAAAATAACCACCCTTTCTTAACAATTTACAATTCTTTACATGCTTGTGGGTAGTTATCAAGAGGTGGGGAAGGGAAGAGCATACAACAAACTTATCAAATACCTCCCCAAGGATGCAAAAAAAATCACTTACCCACTTGAGCTGATTGTGAATATTGTTGTCTTAAAGTGGATAAGTGGGTTGATACTACCCTTCTTGATGTTCAACTTCATGCTCAGGAGTAAGCATGACAAATTGTTAATTATTCTTATATGTCCCTAGCTGGGCTAGATGTCTAATAGGACATCCCCTTGAAATAACATGCAAGTTGCCAACAATCTTGATTTCATGTCTATGCTCTGATTCCTTATTCTCTTGTTGGTCTAAATGCTTTGGCTCTTGTGGCATGTCTAGAATCATGGCGACCTCCACCTCATGTTCATGTTGTTCATGGTGGCCATCTAAAATAGGCTTTGAAAAGAAGCACTGGATATTCTCAATGGTGAAATCTCCTTCACTGAGAAGTTGATAACCTTGTTGGATAACGAAGAACAAATCTTCAATTTTCTTTCCTTTATACTCAAACTCCATAACACAATGCTCATAAAAGTCACCAGGTAATTGAAATGCTTCCAAAAGAAAGAAAATACCAAGAATATCACTAAAATCCTAATCCTTGATAGTCTTTAAGCACTTGGGCTACTAAACTAGTAGATCTGATCTTGAAGTCACCATGGTGCTTGTAGAATGCCTCCATAACTACAAAAAGATAAGAGTAGCACCAAACTTCTTAGCTTAAACTCTTATCTTAGATTTGAGGGTCCTATTGAACACATACAGAGACTAAGAGGGGGGTGAATCGGTGTATAAACAAATTGACTACTTCATTAAATAGATTAAAATTAAAATACTTGACAAACTAAAAGTAAAGCATGCATCATATCAAATAACACAATGACACTAAGATTTTTACGTGGAAAACCCAAAATGGGAAAAACCACAGTGAGTGTTAGCTCACAATATATAATGCTCACTATTATAAATATTTACAACTTTGTTTTAGGGCTACAACCCAAGGAATCTACTATTCCTTGAATACAATTTTAGGGTCACTCCCAAGGAAGCTTCAACTCCCTATAAACTCATTGTTTGATGTAAACATTATAGAGATAACAATTGCATGGATTGTTTTATGGAAAAAGATCTGACTTATGTTGATATTGCAGTCCTCTTTTCTTGCTCAACTTATGTAATCAAACTAACTTCACACACTTCATCCTTTTCACATCAATCTTTCACACTCCACATATTCACAAAAGACTTAGATCTCCTATAAATACCCCCCACAACACTTCAAAACATTGATTAGGTTGGCATCATAAACACCTTTAGATGTTCAAAGCATGTAATTCTTCAAGGGTTAGTTTTAACAAATACAACATGTCAGGCAAGTTATGGACCTCAACATCTTATGATAGAATTATAATAACATTATTACACCTTTCAATGTTAAAGCAATTGATTAGGATCCACTACACATGACAGAAACACTGCTACCTATTTATCTTCACATCACCGAGGAGAAGCCATAAACATCATGTGGACTGAGATTTTAACAATTTACCTTCTTAACATCATCCATATACCTTTCTACTGAAGTATCAGATGATTCTATACATCCGCAAAATAAAAAACATGTTGAATTGTTGAAAACAAAGTATCTGGACTAACTGTGATATTCCACAACTCAGGATATTGTATTGTGGTACACCAAAATGTCCAAAACACATATGGAAGTACCTATACACCATTCAGAACATATCCCCAAATCCACAAAGCTATATTTATTACTCCAGTGGAATGCGGAGAAAAATACGTTCTCTTTTATGACTGTTTAAACATTGAGGCCTTGTTTTCCAAACTGCTAAACCAAAGATATTTGTTTGAAAGTCCAAATGATGTGAAATTTGAAAAATATATGTAAAATACCTTTATCTTCGTGTCCTCAAATCTGCAAGGTCATAGCTTCAATAGCGGTAAAGTGCAGAGCAGAATTCAGATCTAGAGTAATCAGAAACCCTTATGAAAATACACTAAGTGTGTATTCTGAAGTATACCGGATCATGTCCCAACAACTTGAAAATACAAGAGAGCTCATATGTGGTAATCTTCTTTTACAACATCTGTACAGTGTTTGTGTCTAATTCTTCTACAACATCTATACAATACTTGTGTCTAAGGGCAATACTTCTTCTTGTGCATGACATCCAAATAATATCATAAACATAGTTGATATCAATGACAACTAATGTAGACATTCTTTAATGCAATTTCCAATCACTATTGACATCAATGACAATCAAATTCTAACAATCTCCCCCTTTTTCATTAATGGCAACACACACCAAAACTTCTCCCCATTTGACATCAAGGGCAAAGGGTGCACTATATACACTGGTCAAAACTTCTCCTCCTACCTCAAAATTGATCTTATCATTTATATTTGCATGCTCCCCAAAAGAAGTATCTTATATTGTCCTAGAATTGGATCTATGTACACAAAATTGATATCTTCCATTCTTTTGCATATGTACATTACATCAAGATATAATAAAATGAGCCTTACATGCCACTAGGAAGGATGTTCTTGTGTATGGCTTTTAGTTGCAGTAGTGCAGAGTCCCAATGTTTCTTAGCAGAGGTAAGTATTTGCACCTACTTAATGATCTGCAGATATAACTCTTTTGCTTCTTCTACTGAAGATGATGCAATTGCCATCCAGAGTACCTTATTAGCTTCTATCAGCATTCATGTTAGTGTTGCCATTCTCAAGCTAACAATCTCTCTCAACTGACTTATTTGGTCCTTGATATATTCTTTTTGATTTTAAAGTTGTTTGATAAGTGAATGAGATTTTTTAATTTCAGACCTTAATTCTCCATTCTTATCCTTTAAAGGTTCATATGTTGCAGAAATATTGGATATATGCAACTCAAGGCCATCAATTTGGTCTTTTAGACCCTTTGTTGTCATAGGCCATGTTAGGCAGAATTGATATAATACTTTTTCTTCTTCTAGAGAATTTTGAATGCTATTTACATTGCCTACAAACATATTATGTGCATTGGAACATTTATCTGACAAATCTATCAATCTCTTATTGTTTATTTGTTCCAATACCCTTTTATGAGCTTCTTTCTCCAAAAGTGTAGAGTGATTATTGAAGGACTCCAATAGTTTCTTCATCTGTTTAATGGGAGTCAGGGAAGCATCCCTCTTAGTGTCCGGTATTACCTTTTCAATGGCACTCATTGCTTCTTCTAGAAGCTCGTTTCCTTCCACTTGAGACTGCATGATTTCTTCTTGAGTAGTAGCTTGGAATATATTTCCCATTTGAAGCTTCCACAGAGGAGAAATACTGGACAAATTAATTTGTCCATCCAGAATAGGTAGCTGAAATAATTGTGGAGAAGTAACAGGTTGAATCTGCCTTTGTTGTGCCAAGAATTGTTTAATGGAATCAATTGGGGAGTCCGTAGGGTCATGAGCAGAGCTCCCTACATATGTACTCACTTGTTCTTCTCCTAAATTAATGATATTATGTGATTCTGGGTTCTCTGAAGGGGAATTGTTAGCATCTTTATCTTCTTTGTCCTTGGCATAGTCCTCAGTGTTTTCTGGAGGAGGAAGAGTATTGTCCATGGTATTTTCAACTTTTCATTTTTCTCAGAAATTTCCTCACTTGGTCTTTCTTCCTCTTTACCTTCCTTAGCATTGTTCTGTAGAGTCTAGGTTCAACATTTACTTTAATAGTAGTATTCACATCTTGCATATTTTCATCATCCTTCTCCTTTCCAATCTGTTCTGCCTTTTGCAGAGAAATACAATAGCATGATGAGGTAATTGTGGTGGTGAATCATGTGGTTGTTCCATTTTCTCTATTTCTCTTACCTCACCAACTATTTTCTGAGTGATTTCCTCAATTTATTTTGTAATCTTTTCAATGTATTCCTTTCTATTCTGCATAAGAATATCTACTCTATGCTTTGTTCTGAGCTCTTGGGCTAGTCTTTCAATCAATTTCTTCTTTTCTTCTTCAGACAGGAAAGTACCAGCTTTAAATCCAAAGCTTCTTGTCTAAGTTTCTCATCTAGGGTAACAAATCCTTCGCTATCCCTTCTTAAAGATTTCTGTAAACTTTCTGGTACTTTGGGTAGAATTTCATCAAGAGACTTTTTGTATCTTATCATATACATAGCAATTACTTTTTTAATAGTGGCTTGATGATCCTCAGAAACATATGTCTATTTGGTAGATGTCTTTGTGAAGGAGGTAGGTTGTGGACCATAGGTCGTAGATTGAGAAGTAGATCTACCTAACCTTCTTGGTGTTGAATGCATAGTGGTAGATGGCACAACATGTTCCACAACATTCTAAGTAGTGAAACAACCTGGTGGTATACCAACCCTCTTGAACAACTTTTCTTTGTTCTTCTCTACATCCTCCTTAGCCTTTTTCTTGCATAATTTGTCCTGGATCTCATCATATGTTCCAAATCTCTCACCTTTAGGGTCTTTAGGCTGACTTAGCAAGATCCCAGCATAAGCCTTAACTTCCTCATCAGGTACTTCATATGGAATCTTGGGAATCCATGATGTCCTCAACTCAACTATTACCATGTAGCAACAATATTTATCCATAAGAAATGTTATGTCATCTTTGTATTTTCTGACCAAGTCAAAAGAAATTCTATCCCTTTTGTGCATTTCATTTTAGAAGTTTTTGAAGAAACCCCAAAAGAAAGTATTACAACTTTTTGAATCAAAGCTTCTCATATATTCTTTAATTTCTGCTGCTACAGGCCTATCTTGTTGCCATATTTTTCCTTTATATCCTGGTAACTCATTCATGAAATAAAATGTCAGGCAAATGATCGAGGAACCATACTTAAAGTTGTATAATGTCTCCTTTGTTCTTCTCAGGTTTTAGCAGTTGACCCTTCATAACTTCACACAAATCAAGGTCCTTACCCTCCTTAGCCATTTGATAGGTAGTGTGTATGGATGTGGTAGTTGCAGATCCCTCTCTATTGGAGTAATACACTTTGTATGCAATTCCCATTACTGCATATCTCACACTAGGGTCAATAATATCATCAATTGTTAAAGCCCTCTTGTCAAATTTGGCACCTGTTAATTTAGTGAATTTTTCATTCTTGATTGGTTTCAACTGTGGTATGGGTCTAGTGGAACATAACCCTATTACATCCCTAATATCTTCTTTCATTATTTGATGGGGTTTTTCAAGGTATATGAATTCATCATTAATTCTACTAAGGATATAAATGACCCAGCCATGCTCATTATAGAAATCCAAAAAATCTTTCCAAACATCCAACTGTTTTGCTTCAATGTTGGCATACTTAGGTTTGTAATGAATATCATCCTCATCCAACAGTTTATGCCTTAGGGTTTCAAACTTGACATGGTCTATCTCTTCCAATTTTGCATGACTATATATCCTAATGTCTTTCGTATATACCTCAAATGTGGGAACATTATAAAATGTTCCGTTACTGTCAACTTCCATTGCCTTATAAGGATGCTTCTTAAATTTTGGTCAGGGTTCATCAGTAATATTGATCAATTGAGTGGTAAAAGAGGCATCCATCATAAACAACCATGACAAAAGGAATTAGGGTTAAGTAGTATGAATAATACCTCTAAAATTTGTTGCTAGGGTTTTGCTTTTATTCTTTCTTGCTCCAAGATATCAAATGCTTCAAGTGCATCTTTTCTCCTTGGCAAAGATCTTTAAACACTTCAAATGTTGAATGAGACCGAATCATATAACAATCGCATAAATAGATTAAATTTTTGTCATAAATGCATTTCCTTTTGGTAGATGCTCTTATCACTGAAACCCTAAATTATTCCATAATCTGTCACATTAAAAACAAATTCTCTAGAGTTTTGGGGAAATGAAACTCCATTGCATTCCTGTGTCCTCTCTAGAGGGTTCCATGTCAGTCATTCTATATGACATGCTTCTGTTAAGAGAAGCCACAACAGATTAGGTGATTAAGTTGACATACATTGAATTTCTCCTTCTAACCCATTCCATTTCCTTTTAATCAACAATGAAATCTTCTACCCTAGGTAAAAGCAATATGTCTTCCAACCTTATGTCATGAGTCTTCTCTGATTTCTTTCTCCATACGTATTTGACTTTCATTTCTTTTGTCACCTCCTGAGGCTGACCAGATGATTTCTAGAAAGCATTTTTTGTAGAATATTACTTTGTGTCCAAAACCATTACAATTGTAGCACACCTCATTGTATTTTGATGATACACTAGTATTTATCTTCCCATAATTATTTTACTTTTCCTTGGATTAACAATCAATAGCCTTGTGACCAAACTTGTTGCATACAAAGCAGTATCCATAAAAGGAATGAGAGTATCTAAAATTATGCTTGGGAGATATGAAGGAATTCTTTCTCATGATGGTGTTCCTTCTTTCCTTCGATCTATAGTTTGCAACCTTGTGTCCATATTTATTGCAAGAAAAATAATAACCATGAAATGAATGAGAGTCCACTACATTGTGCCTTGGGGGCCTAAATGAATTTTGATTCATCTTGCTCCTAATAGGAGTAGGTTGTCTTGCAGGTGGAAGACTTCTGAATCTTCTTTGTCTTTGGATAGGAGTAAATCCATCTTCTTTTTCATTTTCAAAGGCATTCTTCTTAGGATCTATAGTGCAAGTCTTTCCTTCCTTTATTTGCAATTTCCCTTCTGCTTTGAAATTATCATATAAGTTTGTAGATGTGCTGATCAATTATAGGACTTTTCCCCTTTTCAAAGCCAAGATCAAATTTTTGTTCTGAGTGATTTTGAGAGTTAATCAATTCATAAGAATTACAAAACCTCCTTTTAGTTTTAACCCCTTGTCAATTTGTTCTTTTTCTTTTTTCAGTTCTTTTCCCAATTTGTACTTCTTCCTCAAGTTTTGAACATTCATTTTCTTTCTTAGTAAGCTTGGTATTCAAGCAATATTCAATCTCTTGTCTTCAAGATCAATTTTGACTTTTAAATCAGAGATTATTTCTTCTACCGTTTTGAGGTTAACCCCACATTTTTTTTCTTCTTCTATCTGAGCTTTTAGTTTGCTAATTTCCTCCTTTAGTTTTCTAGCTTGTGTTTTTAGTTTGTCAAATTTCTCCCCTAATTTTTCAAGCATAACCTAATATTTCATATTCATTTCTTTTACTTCATCCAAATCATTAAAAGCTGACTAGAGTTCTCCTTCAAAGTTGACCTCATCTATATCCAAATCCCAACCTTCAGGTTCCATAGACTCTAGATCTAGTTCTAGAGTAAATATATCATCAGGTACTACTTTAGGTTCCATGTGTTTAAATGCAGGAACTACCTCAGCTGTTAGGCTTTTGAAAGGAACTTAGCTCTGATATCAATTGCTGAACACATCCAGAGATTGAGAGGGGGGGTGAATCATTCTATACAAAAATTGACTACTTAATTTTAGATTAAAATCAAAATACTTGAAGAATTGAAAGTAAAGCATGCAACATATCAAATAACACAATGACAGTAGGATTTTTACGTGGAAAACCCAAAATGGGAAAAACCATGGTGAGTGTTAGCTCACAATATATAATGCTCACTGTTGTAAATATTTACAACTTTGTTTTAGGGCTACAACTGAAGGAAGCTACTACTCCCTGAATACCATTTTAGCATCACTCCCAAGGAAGCTTCAACTCCCTGCAGACTCACTATCTAATGTAAAAATTACAGAGACAACAATCGCGTGAACTACTATATGGAAAACATCTAACTATGTTGATATTGCAATCCTCTTTTCTTTCTCAACTTATGTCATCAAACTGATTTCACACACTTGATCCTTTTCACATCAATCTTTTGCACTCCACACATTCACAAATGACTTAGATCTCCTATAAATACCCTCCACAATGCTTCAAAACATTGATTAGGTCAGCATCATAAACACCTTTAGAAGAAGTGTGTAATTCTTGAAGGGTCAGCTTCAACACATACAATATATCAAGGCAAGTTGTAGACCTCATCATCTTATGATAGAATTCTAATAACATCACTACACCTTTCAATGTTAAAGCAATTGATCAGGATCCACTGTACATGACAGAAACACTGCTACCTGTTTATCTTCACATCACTGGGGAGAATCCATAAACATCATGTGAATTGAGATTTTAACAATGTACCTTCTTGACATCATCCATATACCTTTCTGCTAAAGTATCAGATTATTCTATACATCCACAAAATAAAAAACATGTTGAATTGTTGAAAGCAGAGCATTCTAGACTAACTATGATATTCCACAACTCAGAATATTGTATTGTGGTATACCAAAATCTCTAAAACACATATGGTAGTACCTATACACCATTCAGAACATATCCCCAAATCTGCACAATTATATTTATCACTCTGGCAGAATGTGGAGCAAAATCTTTTCTCTTTTATGATTTTTTAAGCACTAAGGCCTTGTTTTCCAAACTACTAAACCAAAGATAATCTTCCGGAAGTTGAAATGATGTGAAATTTGAAACATATATGCACAATACCATTATCTTCTTGTCCTCAAATCTGCAAGGTCATGTCTTCAATAGTGGTAAAGTGTGGAGTAGAATTTAGATCCAAAGTAATAAAAAACTCTTATTAAAATACACTAAGTGTGTATTCTAAAGTATACAAGATCAAGTTCCAACAAATTAAAAATGCAAGAGAGATCATATGTGATAATGTTCTTCTACAAAATCTATATAGTGTTTGTGTCTAATTCTTCTACAACAACTATACAATACTTGTGTCTAAGGGAAATACTTCTTCTTGTGCATGACATCCAAATAATATGTATTAGAAACATAGTTTATATCAATGACAACTAATGTAGACAGTCTTCAATGCAATTTCCAACCACTATTGACATAAATGACAATCAAATGCCAACAAGTCCAATCGAGTGTGTAAAAAATTGTTGGCATGAGGGTGGGATGGAAGTTCCAAGTGTGTAGAAAACTACCCTAAATGGTAAAAACATTGAAGAGCACACAAAACTCTTTAATGGATGATACAGATAATCAAATTGGTCCCACCAGGCGTGCTAGAAACTATTGTCACATGAATTTGGACCTACTATCCAACATTCCAATGACATAATGGGAATGATTTCAAGGTGTGGGACCTTGCAAATGAGATCTGACCTCCAAAGAAAATTGGTTCCTCTTTATGAGCTTAAGGCTCAGATAACTAAACCTATTCTAACAAATCACCAAGGAAAAGGGGATGAAGGAGAAAGACTGAAAACAAAAATGGGTGATGCACCAGATTTAGTTTTTTAACTACAATATCAATTCTATATGCACATGGTGATCTCAAATAGATGATACACACATAACTCACAACCTTTTACATAGGAAAAAATGAAATGAACACTAAGAGGAATATGTCATTCAAAAATATAAACTCAAACATCCAAGATTACACAGTGTAAGGAAAATTAGAAGGCATAAAACTAGTGTTATATTGATCAAAGAGGTAAAGTATTATAGTTGATACAGAGTCACAACTGTTAAAGAACAACAACCTTTTACATCTTTCAAATATGCATATATAGCATTATAAATCGTACTGTAGTAGCCTAGACAAGGGAAAGAATGGTCACCATGTTTTGCAGGTTACCCATCTCCACTGCATCACGCCCCCATGGTTTGATCTTGAAAAATCCATAGAAATGGAGTGTTTTCCCATGTTGGAGTACATGAATCTATCAATGAATGATCTATAGTAGCTGTTATCACATAAATATGCACCCTAACTAATTTGTAGAAATTAGTCTATTTGATGAAACATGGGAAGACCTCTAAAGCTGTGGGTCACTTCATAAGTAGAGGTCAACCTCCAGAGAAGGCCAGATTCTTGACTTTATATCACCTAAGATTTTACTTTTCTATGACTATGATGAGGAAAAGAGTAAAAAGATCTATTCTATAGCTAAAATTTAACTCTAAGGGTGATACACCTATCTTAAATGATGAACATGAAAATAACAGTCCAAAACACTTGTTAAAGTGATTGAAATAGCTCTTGCACAATTTATCAGTTATACCTCTGCATAATTATTTTCACAAACAGGTTTGTAATTGCAGAATTCTTAAGAGGAAGAATAATTTCACACTTAATATTAATGCATGTCTAGACACAACTTGTAAACTAAATAAGTACTTTCTACAAAAAAGACTCTTTTATAAGACAAAAATTAAAAGGAAATAAACTTACTTCACAGATAACTCTATCAAATCAGATAATGAGCACATAAATGCATAAGACAAATAGGCACAATCTCCAATCAATGATCTCCAACGTTCTCACTATATATCATATCAATTAAACTAGTAACATGGGTTACAAATTCGCCAAAATCTAGAGCAAGGACCATAAAATCACAAGTCTCTCTAAGTAGCATAATCAAAACTGTCTACAATAGAGTCTCAAAAGTGACTATATCCACCACTCTCCAAGTGGTTCCATCAAACCAGGAGCTAGAAACTAACTGGGGTCGGATGTAATAGAAAAGCCTAGAATCTAGCACCTCAATCTCCACCAAAAGAGCTCATAATGAAGGAAAAAGTCCATCATGACCTAGTCCAACAAGATGACTCATCAAACAACCCCTAAAAAGCTCACAAAAGCAATAAAACCTCCTAGATACTCTCCTTTTGTCTTCTAACTTCCTCAACTACACCATATAGTTGCAAAAAAAAGGGTCTACAAAGCACTCCATTTATGCATTTTAAATGAGCATCTTGATTAAGTGTTTTATACAACACATTAATCAAGATGCTTTACATTTGATAAATAAATGCAAAAACAATATAGACTTTCGATCATGTCTAAGGAAGAAGAAATATTATGAAGACAAGGTTATTATCATTGTTTTGTTTGACTTTGTTTGAAAGGACATTAAAAGAAATCAAAAGGGATAGATTTCCCCTCACCGGCCCCTCCTTGTGGCATCATAGATGCAAGTGTTTTACCATGACCATGAAAAGGTAGCAATGATTATTATTTCTTAAGTCAAAAATGACAAAAGAAATCATTCAAGATTTTAGTAAAACAGGGAAAATGCAACCCTAACTTTCATTTTCTTCCATCCTCGCCTTGGCTCTACTGAGCCCGCCGACAAGGGTTTCATGGTATGCTTCTGTAGATGATTTCTCGGGCATTCGACTGGCATTTTTTGACATTTCTGCTCTAAAATCTGAAGGTGAGTTCACTATTTCATTTTTCTGGAACAAAAAATGCAAATCCCATGATTTTTTGTAGCTTTCTTCACTATCTATACTGTATATACATGCTTCTGCGTATTCCTTCATATCTTTTTGAGCTAGGGTTTCTTTGTTCTATATTTTTCATCAGTGAAGAATGAAGATCTTTTAAGCTCAGGGTTTTGAAGACATAAACCCTTACTGTGTTTACTTTTTCTATATATATCTCTCTTGTCATGAACTTGGAAATATTTCTGGTATACACTTTTGTATTTGTTGCATTGTTCCTATAGCTATTCAATAATAGACACAATGTATGAGATCTGGACATGCTATTTGTATATTCTGACAATGAATTTTGTGTATTTTTCATAGCACCATCGTTGGCTTCTGCACTCTGTCACTTACATGATTATCACCATACATTGCATATGAGCAAGAAAATAGAAGTTTTGAGCACTTATCTCTAGTGTTGCTTATAGTAGTTGAACTCTGTCTATGCTTTGTCTTTGATATATCATTCATGCAAGACTATAGCTTGATACTTAAATGTGGACTCTACTTTTTGTACATCTTAAACAATTACAGCTGTTACATTCATACACTTTGCATTATTTCTATCATTCCTGAGCACTCAAAACCAGTGTAGCAATACTATCTCATTGTTCATTCATAGAGACTTCCTTTGACGAGGTAACTGTCTTCATTTTCATACATACTTCTCCTTGTTTGTTTACTGTCACCTGATGCAGTAAAGACTGATTGTTATAGACTGCTAATAATCATTATCATCTATTGCTTCTTATCTCTATCTCTATGATGATATGCTTGCAATGCTGCCCATTTAGATGGAACTTTGAAAACCTTGCATGGGGGTTATTCATGCTCCAAGCTTTCTCAGACCCTTATGGGAAGGTCTACATGCTAACGTTCCTACCCCTTGCACTATCATGCTATCTTGGGTATTATGAGGATAACTACAAAATTTTGACAAGACCCATCATGCTCCTCAATCGAAGCTGCTCCCTTAGCTATGTGACTATACTTTGGCCTATTGACTACCCATTACTTCTCTTTATTGAAGACCTGCTTATGTGATGGATACTCTCAGTAACAAGGCCAAACCTTTCTAAGCATTTAGAATGCCTTATTCATGGCTATACCTAATGGTTGTCTCTTATCTATGGTTATGCCTATAATGGCTATTATCTACTTTTGTTGAAAGGTTTATGAATTTTCTTTAAACTATAACTACTTTCTTTATTAGACCTCAGACCTCCTTGAGTGCATGTCACGACCCTTGTAAAGCATTTCTATGCATCTTTTGTGATAGATGATCTCTGGACTATATTCTACATAATTGGACAAAGCTTCCATGTTTTAGAGAGAACCTTTCGTTGTTTACGAAAATAAGATTCATGGTTGTAGGGTTCCTTTAGAACCTCCTTTATACTATTCTCTATAGCACCTTTGAATGGTCTTATTCGTATCTAGACTTTTAGTATTTAGTAGTTTCTAGGGTCATTGTATCCTATTCCCTTTGTGGTCTGCATGACTGTCCCCTCTTTGTTTTCTCTTACTCTTCATATTTGTAGCTTCAATAGCCCTTTCGCATGCTTCACTTTTTAAACCTTTACTAATTTCAGCTAATCCTATGATGGTTTTCACTGTTCATCATGATTTTAATAGCTATGATAGGATCTTCAAAATTGTTGTGTCTATTTCTCTGTATCTACACTATGTATAGCATGGTGACAGTGAAATGCTCACCATGCTATAAATAGTACTATATCTTGGAATGGTTTCACAAGACCATAGACAATGTAGATTGCCCTCGCAGAACTCTCCCTTTCTCAAATACCCTCTTAATATCAATACACTCTAACCAAATGATGATTATTGTTACAAAACCAATTGACATTACTTTAATGCAGGCTTCTTGCTGGTCACTGTGGACTGCCTTCACTGCTATAAAATGGATAACCTCTTTCTTGTATTATAGCTTGAAGAGAATAGCCACCTCAGACCTGGTAATGTTGCAAATTTTACAAATTCAATCTTTTCTTATGTGCCAACCTTTATGACTCCTGTAACAGAATTCTCATATTCTTATGACTGCTCTAGCTATAGGCTCCTTACTCGGTGCTCTGACTGTACCTTCACTTGACTCTTATCCTTTTTGAGTTGCTCCTTCACTTACTCTGGACATGTATTGACCCCTTTTCAATAGTGGTGACTACCTTTAGGACTTTTTCCTACTCTTTGGTTTCTGTTGTTCTATGACTGTTATAGATTGCTGATGACAGTCACATTTCTTGCATGTTGTTCTTTCATAAAGGTAACTACTCTTTTAGATTCTATCTATAAGATTGCACAATAGTCTTCCATGACCTAGAATGAGTGAACAAGGGTATAATAACCTTTTGATGACATTGTAGACCTCTCTACTGAAAAGGGATAGTGGTAGTCTTGTAGCTCTTTTCATGGCATCTCCTTGACGGTCTTTTGATATCTTCTATTTGCATTTGTCCTTTTGAGGTTGCAAACTGTTCCTAAGAAAATTGTCCTTGTTGTACTTGATGAATATACATGAAATCTTCTATAATGGCTATGAGCTAGGCTCAACCCTTGTGGGAGCCACATTTTCCTCCACTCTTAATGTAATCTAATAAATCACTCAGAAACACAATTTCACCTGTATTTGCACATGAAGCAAACTTGTTAGAAAATAAATACATACTTTGGATGTGTTTGATAACTCACTTGTTTTCTAGGACATCCAAAGTATACATTTCTTATTTAATGCATTTGAGGATCATTTTATACATGCAAAGGTACTTGTTCATGTTAGGTTAGGGACCATTCATTGCTTAGAGTATTACTCTAACATCATCCTTTTGACAAATGCAGGAAATGGAGATGACATGGACTTGGAAAGACAAAGACAACTCTGAGCAGTAGGACTACACACCAGAACCAAAACTAGTCATTCTCAGGCAATGACTGGCCTCTATCCTTACATGCACTTTCTTTCATTTACTTATTCATGTATAAATTGCTTCTTCAATTTCATTGAATAAGAAAGTTAATCTGACGGCTTGTGTGAGATAATGTACATTCAATAAAGATTATTTATTTTTGAGAAAGGATTTGTATAAATCTTTCTTATGTTACATGCACTTGGATAAATGTAGTAATTTGATAATCATAATCTTTTAAATTATTTCATTTATGCACTTGAATATAATGTAATAAGGATCAAATAAAATGAACCTTTTAAGTTTTGAATCAAAGCTCTACCTGAAAGAGCTACAACGAACTTTAGGTAACATTTTTTGTGACATCTGCTATATGTTTACCAGTTAAACATCAGACTAATTGCCGAAGCATATCCATTGGGAGTGGGGTCACTTAGAGACTTTGAAAACACCTGGACAAATAATTTTTTGACTTATGTAACATAGCAGAACAAAGGTGAAACCTAAAAAAACCCTACTCTACTCAACCAAAACCACAAACAACTAACTATCTGTGCAAAAACTGCACTTGGAGGAAAAGAAAACTGCACCTACTCTACCCTAACCAAGGAAGGCACTAACTCAAACAAAACCATTTACTGTTTGGGTGAAGTAGCTGCCTTTTCTGCAGAATATACAATGTTTGTCGTGCTTGAGAATAGATAGAAAGAGAGGAAATATGAACAAAAATTCAACAAAGAGCTACAAAACCTGTTGCAGAAAATACACAAGTTCACTAACCTTTTCACATGGAATGTAAAAATTCCTATCCTGAGGTAGAAAAGTGACTTGAATCTGCTCTTTCCTAGCTGTATCTTCATGCTTGGGTGCAAGCAGGATATGAATATCCTTGTCGGCCTCCATTCTGGCTAGATGTCTAATTGGGCATCCTCTAGAAAGAGTGCTTTCAAAACTCTCCATGCTAGTTCCTTGTTCCAAATCATGTAGTTGCTTCTCTTCTTGTTTTTTATCTGCTTCCTCAAATGGTGCTGGCTTAATATCCAAAGCTGGGCAAAAAGAGGCTTCCTCCTAAGTCAAAATAGACTTTAGATCATCCTAAAATGAAAATACCTCATGAGCCAAAGCTTCATTCCCATATTGACTTTCACGAACCAGCAACTCATCACACTATTCAACAACCTGTAGCTGTCCCAAGTCTTGGGTAATCACAATCATATCTTCTCCATTTTGTTTAGCAACTGAAGGTAGCCCATCATACCAAAACATATCAGCCTCATTTCCACCAAGTTTCTCTTGTTCATCTATCTCCTCTACAGACTATTCCTACTCTTGTTCAAACCTATGATAGCATGATTTGCAACTTGTTCTAGTAGGTTTAATCCTTTGTCATCCAGTTTAGAAGGTCATCCCAAAATGACTCTTCCTCACACTCTTCATGAAATTTTGATGGAGGAGGGCTATTTTATACGTCATAACAGCTCTCAGCCAGCTATGCAGGTTCCAAGAAAGGCTTACTTTCACTTTCTTTTACTTGATCCAAGACCCCATTGTCAGATTGCTTAGTTTTAATCAACTCCTCAAATTGTTGAACCTTTTGTTGCTGGTTTGAAATTGCTGGCAAGCTGGGTACCAGAAAGCTTTCCTCATCTTGTTTAACAAAAGCAGGTAATTGATCAAACAAGAAAACCACTTCTTCCTCTTCATGTGGTGCCTTTTCCACTGACACTTGAGCATCCTGTCTTTGCAACTGAAGACCTCTACCTCGCAACCTCTGAATGCTGCCTTCATTCATTTTATAAATAGCATTAGAAAATTCATCAAATGAATGAAATTGTAAAGATTCAGAGACAATCCTGATCCTACATCCTCTCCACATGTATTATGCTCATATTTAATTGGGGACATAGTACAAATAGTAGCAACTGACTGCTCCTCTTGTTTTTGATCTTCATGTTCATATTTTCCCTTTGGTATAAGATTCGATTTCTCATCTTCCTGATCTTGGACTGGTATGGAAGGAATAACTTTGCTGAGGTTTGGCATTTTATAACTAGGATACCTAGTCTAAGAAGGCTGCCATGGCTGTTCAGTAATTTGATGATTTGGTTCAAACTCTTGACATGACTAAAATTGAGGATTAATGGACTGGTTTGACTGCTTTTTCTCATTTATGGCCTCTTGTTGTAAAGATTATCCTTATTGCCTCTTTAAGTTATCCAGCTGCTTGTTCCAGTCAAACCATATGTTCTCTGTATTTGCAATCTCCATTCTCTCATCATTTTGAAAATGATTAGGAAAGTAGTATTGCTGGCTTGGCATCAAATGAGATTCTTAAGTCTATGCATGGGTGGGAGGGTGGTAAGCATGACAGACTAGTTGGTTATCAACTGTCAATGGGTTGTTTGGACTAAAACCAACTATATGACCGCTATGATATGGCTCATAAAATGATGTATGAATAGGACTTTCATGAAATGGTGGAAAGTAAGACATATTTCTTTGAAATGAAGACATACTGTGACATTTATATGCACTAAAAACTCATTGAAATCTTTCACAATAAAAATCAAGTCTAATTTTTAGTAAAATAAGTAGATACCGACACTTGTCTTCTTGAAACCAATAGATATTTCCTTCTAGATATGCCAGGTGTGTGTTTTCCTTTTCTCCCAAGGCAAGTTTTGCTGACATACATACCAATATTAGCAATGTATAAACTGTTCTGCACTAGTTTTCACTAAACCAAAGCCTCGAAGTCACTAGGTATGTATTTAAAACACCTCAAAATGCTGAAATCAACTATTGTACACACCAAACAACAGTGAAAAGTATAAAAATAGACTAAGAATCAGTTCACTGCCCCACCGGGCGTGCCAAAAATTGCTATCACCTAAATATGCACCCTGACTAATTAGCAGAAATTAGTCCATTTGATGAAACATGGGAAGACCTCTAAAGCTATGGGCCACTTCATAACTAGAGGTCAACCTCTGGAGAAGCTTAGCTTCCTAACTTTATATCACCTGAGATTTTACTTTTTTATGACTATGATGAGGAAAAGGGTAAAAAGATCTATTCTACAATTGAAATTTAACTCTAAGGGCGACAAACCTATCTTAAATGAGGAACATGAAAATAACACCCCAAAACACTTGTTAAAGTGATTGAAATAGCTCATGCACAACTTATCAGTTATACCTCTGCATAATTATTTTCACAAATAGGTCTGTTATTATAGAATTCTTAAGAGGAAGAATAATTTCACACTTAATATTAATGTGTGTCTAGACACAACTTGTAAACTGCATAAGTACTTTCTACGAAAAAGACTCTTTTATAAGACAAAAATTAAAAGGAAATAAACGTGCTTCATAGATAACTCTACCAAATTAGATAATGAGAACAGAAATGCATAAGACAAATAGGCACAATCTCCAATCAACAATCTCCAAGGTTCTCACTATATATCATATCAAGTAAATAGGTAACATGAGTTACAAATTCACCAAAATCTAGAGCAAGGACCATAAAATAACAAGTCTCTCTAAGTAGCATAATCAAAACTATCTACAATAGAGTCACAAAAGTGACTATATCCACCACTCTCCAAGTGGATCCACCAAACCAGGAGTTGGAAACTTACTGGGGTCGGATGTAACAGAAAAGCGTAGAAACTAGCACCTCAATCTCCACCAAAAGAGCTCATAATGAAGGAAAAAGTACATCATGACCCAGTCCAACAAGATGACTCATCAAACAACCCCTAAAAAGCTCACAAAAGCAATAAAACCTCCTAGATACTCTCCTTTTGTCTTCTAACTTCCTCAACTACCCCATATAGTTGCAAAGAAAAGGGTCTACAAAGCACTCCATTTATGCATTTTAAATGAGCATCTTGATTAATGTGTTATTCTCAACATCTTGATTAAGTGTTTTATACAACAACACATTAATCAAGATGCTTTACATTTGATAAATAAATGAAAAAACAATATAGACTTTCAACCATGTCTAAGGAAGAAGAAATATAATGAAGACAAGGTTATTATCATTGTTTTGTTTGACTTTGTTTGAAAGGACATTAGAAGAAATCAAAAGGGATAGGTTTCCCCTCATGGGCCCCTCCTTGTGGCATCATAGATGCAAGTGTTTGACCACGAGAATGAAAAGGTAGCAATGATTATTATTTCTTAAGTCAAAAATGACAAAAGATATCATTTGAGCTTTTAGCAAAATAGGGAAAATGCAACCCTAACTTTCATTTTGTTCCATCCTCGCCTTGGCTCTACTGAGTCTACCGACAAGGGTTTCATGGTATGCTTTTGTAGATGACTTCTCGGGTAGTCGACTGGCATTTTTTGACATTTCTGCTCTAAAATCTGAAGGTCAGTTCACTATTTCATTTTTCTAGAACAAAAAATACAAATCCCATGAGTTTATGTAGCTTTCTTCACTGTCTATACTGTATATACATGCTTCTGGGTATTCCTTCATATCTTTCTGAGCTAGGGTTTCTTTGTTCTATCTTTTCTATCAGTGAAGAATGAAGATCTTTTAAACTTAATGTTTTGAAGACATAAACCCTTACTGTGTTTAATTTTTCTGTATATATCTCTCTTGTCATGAACTTGGAAATATTTCTGGTATATGCTCTTGTATTTGTTGCACTATTCCTGTAGCTGTTTAATAATAGACACAATGTATGAGATCTAGACATGCTATCTGTATATTCTGACAATGACTTTTGTATATTTTTCATAGCATCTTCGTTCACTTCTGCACTCTGTCACTTACATGATTATCGCCATACATTGCATATGAGCAAGAAAATAGAAGTTTTGAGCACTTATCTCCAGTGTTGATTATAGTAGTTGAACTCTGTATGTGCTCTGTCTTTGATACATCATTCATGCAAGACTGTAGCTTGATACTTAAATGTGGAACTCTACATTTTGTACATCTTAAATAGTTATTGCTGTTACATTCATACACTTTGCATTATTTCTATCATTCCTGAGCACTCAAAACCAGTGTAGCAATACTATCTCACTATTCATTCATAGAGACTTCCTTTGATGAGGTGATTGTCTTCATTTTCATACATACTACTCCTTGTTTGTTTACTGTCACCTAATGCAGTAAAGACTATGACTGTTATAGACTACTGATAACTTATCATCTGTTGCTTCTTATCTCTATGTCTATCATGATATGCTTGCAATGCTACCCATTTAGATGGAACTTTGAAAACCTTCCATGGGGCTTATTCATGATCCAAGCTTTCTCAGACCCTTGTGGGAAGGTCTACATGCTAATGTTCCTACCCCTTGCACTGTCATGCTATCTTGGGTCTTATGAGGATAACTACAAGATTTTGACAAAGACCCATCATGCTCCTCAATCCAAGCTTCTCCCTTAGCTATGTGACTAGACTTTGACCTATTGACTACCCATTACTTCTCTTTATTGAAGACCTGCTTATGTGATGGATACTCTCAGTAACAAGGCCAAACCTTTCTAAGCATTTAGAATGGCTTATTCATGGCTGTACCTAATAGTTGTCTCTTATCTGTGGTTATGCCTGTAATGGCTATTATCTACTTTTGTTGAAAGGTTTATGGCTTTTCTTGAAACTATAACTACTTTCCTTATTAGACCTCAAACCTCCTTGAGTGCATGTCATGACCCTTGTAAAGCACTTCTTTGCATCTTTTGTGACAGATGATCTCTGGATTGTATTCTACATAATTGGACAGAGCTTCCATGTTTGAGAGAGAACCTTTTGTTGTTAGGAAAATAAGATTCAGGAATGTAGGGTTCCTTTAGAATCTCCTTTATACTATTCTCTGTATCACCTTTTAATGGTCTTATTTTTATCTAGACTTTTAGTATTTAGTAGTTTCTAGGGTCATTGTATCCTATTCCCTTTGTGGTCTGCATGACTATCCCCTTTTTGTTTTCTTTTAATTTCCATATTTGTAGCTTGAATAGCCCTTTCTCATGCTTCACTTTTTAAACCATTACTAATTTCAGCTAATCCTATGATGGTTTTCACTGTTCATCATGATTTTAATATCTATGATAGGATCTTCAAAACTATTGTGTCTCTTTCTCTGTATCTACACTATGTATAGCATGGTGATAGTGAAATGCTCACCATGCTATACATAGTACTATGTCTTGGAATGGTTTCACAAGACCATAGACACTGTAGATTGCCCTAGTAGTACTCTCCCTTTCTCAAATACTTTATTAATATCAATACACTCTGACCAAATGATGATTATTGTTACAAAACCAATTGACATTGCTTCAATGCAGGCTTCTTGCTGGTCACTGTGGACTACCTTCATTGCTGTAAAATGGATAACCTCTTTCTTGTATTATGGCTTGAAGAGAATAGCAACCTTAGACCTGGGAATGTTGCAAAGTTTACAAATTCTATCTTTTCTTATGTGCCAACCTTTGTGACTCCTGTAAAAACATTCTCATATTCTTATGACTACTCTGGCTATAGGCTTCTTACTCAGTGCTCTGACTATACCTTCACTTGACTGTTATCCTTGATGAGTTGCTCCTTCACTTACTCTGGACATGTATTGACCCCTTATCAACAGTGGTGATTGCCTTTAGGACTTTTTCCTACTCTTTGGTTTCTATTGTTCTATGACTATATAGACTACTGATGATAGTCACATTCCTTGCATGTTGTTCTTTCATAAAGGTAACTGCTCTTTTAAGTCTATCTATAAGATTGCACAATAGTCTTCTATGACCTAGAATGAGTGAACAAGGGTATAATAACCTTTTGATGACATTGTAGACCTCTCTGCTAAAAAGGGACAGTGGTAGTCTTGTAGCTCTTTTCATGGCATCTCCTTGACTGTCTTTGGATATCTTCTATTTGCATTTGTCCTTTTGAGGTTGCAAACTATTCCTAAGAAAACTATCCTTGTTGTACTTGATGAACATACATGAAATATTCTATAATGGCTATGAGCTAGGCTCAACCCTTATGGGAGCCACATTTTCCTCCACTCATAATGTAATATAATAAATCACTCAGAAACACAATTTCACCTGTATCTAGACATGAAGTAAACTTGTTAGAAAATAAATGCATACTTTGGATGTGTTATGATAACTCGCTTGTTTTCCAGGTAATCCAAAGTATACATTTCTTGTTTAATGCATTTGAGGATCATTTTATACATGCATAGGTACTTATTCAGGTCAGGTTAGGGACCATTCATTGCTTAGAGTATTACTCCAGCATTACCCTTTTGACAGATACAGGAAATGGAGATGACATGGACTTGGAAAGACAAAGACAACTCTGAGCAGTAGGAATACACACTAAAATCAGAACCTGTCATTCTCAGGCAATGACTGGCCTCTATCCTTACATGCTTTTTCTTTCATTTACTTATTCATGTATAAATTGCTTCTTCAATTTCATTGAATAAGAAAGTTAATCTCACGGCTTGTGTGAGATAATGTACATTCAATAAAGATTATTTATTTTTCAGAAAGGATTTGTATAAATCTTTCTTATGTTACACGCACTTGGATAAATGCAGTAATTTCATAATCATAATCTTTTAAATTATTTCATTTATGCACTTGAATGTAATGTAATAAGGATTAGATAGAATGTACCTTTTAAGTTTTAATCAAAGCTCTACCTGAAAGAGATGCAATGAAATTTAGGTAACAGTAGCATAGGGGCATGAAAACTCCATCTACCACTCCATTGGGCTCTCGAATGAGCATTAATGTTGGTTAGGAGGGTCACTAAGAAGTCCTGTCATGTTTTGAAGTGCCAAAAGACTAGGAAGGCAAAATCATCAAGGGTCAACAAATCAAGCTCCCATCTAGTCTTCCATCTATGAAAGGGAGCAAGAGAAACCTCTAATCTTTGAAACTTTGAAAGAACAAAGGGACACTATAGAGTTTTGATGATCGAGCCCTTGTTGGGACATCTACCACCTTTGAAATGGGGAAGAAAGAAATCCCAAACTTTGAAGTCTGAAGTGAAATGAAGGGAAGATGTCAGGCTTCGACAGTCAAGCCTTTGTCACAAAATCTTCTTCTTTGGAATTGTACAAAAGAGATCCCTGATCTCCTAAGTCTAAAAAGAGAACAAAGAGGAACCATTGGGCTTTAGGGATTGGGCTACTGCCATAAAATATGCCTCAAAAGTAGAAGAACAAGAACATATCCAAACACTAATGTCTCAAGAAACATAAGAAAAAGCATACTTGTGAGACTTCAGGGTTCTAGCCTTCACTAGATCATCTTCTACTTGAGTAGGAGAATAAGAACTCTCCAATACCACAATCCCAAAATACTTAGATGAATTTGAGCATATCAAGGATTAGTATCAGAGCCTTCAAGAAACATGCATCGAAAGGAGGTAAATTGAATGTGTCTGGTTGCAATCCTGTTATATATAATATTTGTGGAACATTAGGGATCGAAACTAGAACCAAATGCATACCTAAAGGTTAAGCCAAAAAAAGAAGGCCGAACCCATGATCTCAAAAAACTTAGAATAAATTTTGAATTATTAGGGATTGGGGATTAGGATACACCATGAAATGCATGTCATCAAGGGTAAAAGAACCAAGCCAGACCAATGCCTCAATCCTGAAGTACTTCATAGTGTAAAACATTAGGGATTAGGGATCAGGGATACCCTTGAAAGCATGCTACTAAAGCAATTGAGAATGAGAACGATCGATGCCCTGATCCTAAAACAATTAGCAGATTTGCAAGGCACCAAGGTAATGTTTGGAGCCAATAAGTATGGAAAGATAGTATGGAAAGCCCCAAAAATTTGAAACTCTGAAAAAGATAGAAAATATAAGGGAAAATATAGAAAAACTTTTAGACTTATATTTTATGGGCTTTGCCTTGCATTTCACACATGAATGACCCATTTTGGATATCTTAGATCAGTTATCCACATAGGATCAAATAGGCCAAGGCAAAGAGGGGCACAAACTTAAGATTTTGATGAATAAAAGCATAAATTGCAAGATTACTAAGGGAAGACTATTTGAGTCTGGAAGACTAAAAATAATCAATAGTGACCAAGTAATGATTTGAACTTAGTGAAGTAATCCTCTGGATTGTCAAAGGAACTGTAAGCACCAAAATCATGCACAACCTCCATGAGGACCTTGATGATGACTCAAAATCCTTGTCACATACATGTAAAAATGAAATAATGCCCTCTCAACAGTTATTCTCTTGGTAGCATGTGGTTTCTTCTACTTTTTTTTGTTTCCCCTTTATCTTGCTAACCCTTTCCTTGCTTTCGATACTTTTTAAGACTTGTCAATTTTCATTTCCTATGCTTGTGACTTCATCCATGAGCCTTGTATTCATCTATTTGTCATGATTTGACCTTTCCCTAGTATTTTTCATCCATTCCCACCCCTAGGAGCCCTCTAGAGGATCTCCCAAGCCATCTCCAACTTTCAATTTTTAGTTTTGGTCAACCAGTACAAATCTCCCCTATTATTTCCAGATCTCCCCTAGGATCTCCATATTTTACAAGTAAATATTTGGATTTTGACACCCTTTTCACCAGTTTCTAGAGGCAGTTCACCTCCTTTTCACCTCCTTGACAATATCCAACCCTACCTTTTTGTTGGCAAGAGACATTGTGTGGCTTCATGAATGTTGTCATTAATGGCAACAAAGTCTTTCCCACACATTCGCAACACATAGTATGTCTCTATCGGAAGATAGAGTGAAGAGTGTTTTGGTTTGGTGAGTAAGAATAGAGCATGCAGCAAGGTTCGACAATCAGGTCTAGATCTCTCAGAGGGTGTAACTTAGCAAAGTGCGGACTTGGGCAAGTCAAGAGGAGTATCATGACTATTATATTCCAGAGATTGAGCCTTCGGTGATGAATGAGTGAAAAGATATGAGAATCTAAGTGTTGGGGTCCTAATAGGTAGAGTAGACTGAGGAAGAACTGACTGGAAAAGCATCAGACTTTAATTCAGATGAGAAATTGATGGATCATACATGGTTGGCTGACATGATTCATGACTTCTATGTCTATGTCTTTGATACACATCACATATTAAGCATGGATTCAACTGACAGATCAGTGTCATAGAAATATCTTGAGTATTCCAGTTACTAACTAGATAGATGTTGAAATCCTTGATGTGGATATATATACCAAATGGATTTCAGTATAAAGGTGTGCAGGTGATGACATAATGTGCGAGGAAAGGCAAAAAGAGGTGTGGAAGCAATAGGACAAGTCTGGTATGTGACAGAATAGCAGCACCAGAACAAAGGAAGAATGAAGTGCATTAAATCAGTATTTTGAGCCTAACCATAACTGAACCTTAACATTGACAGATGCTTCTCATTAGTTTAAACACCTAGTTACTTTCTATAAAACCTTGTAGATAGTGAGTCTCTTGTAGGTAGTGTGCCTCTTGTGAGCAGTGTGCTCAGACAGTGAGCCCTAATTGGCAAGTTCCATTTGTGTACTTCTTATTCTTTTAACAGGGAATACAATCTTGGGTTAGTCACCCCGTGGTTTTTCCCTTAACAGGGTTTTCCACGTAAAAATCATTGTGTTATGTGTGTTGATTTTATTTCTTCTTTCATGGTTATGTATGCTTATATGTTTTTAAGCTACACTATTTGTTAAAGAAGGAAAGAAAGTTAAAATATTTAAGATAACTGATTCACCCCCCCTCTTAGTTATCTACCTTGTTTCCAACAATTGGTATTAGAGCTAAGTTCCTCCAAACAGAGCCTAACAGCTTGAGGAAGATCTAGGAATCTCAATGGATAAGGAACAACTTTAGTCTACCCTAGATGATCTTGAGCAATCTCAGTCTGAAGTCAATAACTTGAGAGAAAGACTCAAACAAGATGATGATTTCATAAATGAGCTAAAAGAAAAACTGAGTATCTCTGTGAAAAAGAGAAAGGAACTACTTCAATAATTAGCAAGTCAAAGTGAAGCCAATGATACTAATGAAGACCTGAATGAGAAAAACAAGCTATGTGAGAAGCTATCAAAAGAGGTCATTATGGTAAGACATGAAATGGAATCAGGGGTTATGAGATTCACCCAAGAAATTGAAGAGAAAAGAAAAATTGAAGATAATCTAAAACAAACTCTGAAAGAAAAGTTTGAGGACAACCACAAAATGGATAGAATAATCAGGCATCTGGAATCTGATCTTGAAGAAGCTAGAGACAATGAAGAACAACTTGAGAATCAGATAGACACTCTCAAACAAGATCTTCAAATAGCAAATGAATACAAAGATAAATTGAAGATAAGCTCTGCTCAACTTGAAGTTCTTCTTGAAAGCCAAAAGAGGGTAGATGACAAGCATGGCTTGAGATATGAGAAAGGTGAAAGCTCCAGATCTGGTCAAAAGAACTCTAGATCAGGAAATCCAAGGAATCGGCCTAGAAGACCTCTGGTAAGGCAACCAAATGCTCAAAGATATCCATCCTTCAATGGATATCACAACAATTGCAACAACTTCAGTCATAAAGCAACTCAGTGCAGAAGAAGAATGAATCAAAGTAATTTATCCTTCTCCGGATAGTGTTTCAACTGCAAAAGGTATGGTCACAAATCTCATGAATGCAAAAATATGCAAATAAATAATTCATTCAATGGAAGACGCTTTGCATGCAATAGAATGGGACATATGGCTAATCAATGGACATCAAGAGGATATCAGTCAAATATGCAAAGAAATGTTGTTTACTGCAATTGCAATAGATCTGGTCATATTGCCAAATTCTGTAGAAGTAAGAATCAGGATAAAAAAGGTCCGGTGCATCATAATCAAAATCAAGATAAAGGAAAAGGCAAAATGAATGCGGATGAAGTTCAAAGGGAGATGAACAAGATTTGGGTAAAGAAAAGTACACAAAATGTTGGGGATGGATCCGCACCAGAATCTGGTGCTGATATTCCTTTCAGAAACTAATGAGATGAGCTCAGGCTTAGGGGGAGTCACAAAGGAAAATAAATTCCCCCAGCCAATCAATTGGTGCCTAACTTTGGCACATGGAATGTTGCGGATTGAAGGGTTCTTAGAGAAATATCCAAATAACCTTTAGTAAAAATATGAATGATCTGTAAGGAGTTTTGAAGAACTTAATCAGCCAAGATTGATCCGGTTTGACAACAATCTGGTAAAATTAGGATTTTCACAGTTAGATCCGGTATGATTCAAAATTGAAATATCTTGATCTGGGGATAAATGGCATGATTGGAGGAAGGAAGATACACTGTCAATTATCACTAAAAATAATTCTAAGTATATCTCAATGATTCAGAAAGATCTCTCTCAGAACAAGGATGAACAAGGCATCCGGAATAACTTAAGTTATGCATTTATTGCAATAAGAAATTAGGGTTTGTATAGAGATAAAAGGGTTTCTTTATTCATCATTTGCACACTTGCATTCGAGAAGAAGAAAGAAAGAGCTCTGCATCAAGATTGTTACAACCTTCTCAAAGATCAACCACATAATCTAATTCAACCAGCAATCTTTTCAGCGCATATTGTGAACCCTAGAAGCATAAAAAGGTATTTTGATTTCTGAATATCTGTCTCTAAATCTTTTGCAAAGATGGCTACTCCTATGGTTGTTAAGATCGCTGATAGGCCACACCCAAAGTTCAAGAAACACCCCTACAAATCCCTAGAAGTTGATCCTTTAGGCACCTTTTCTAGTATTCCACATGGGGTTCTGCACGTGGAAGATGTTAGGGTATACATCCATGCCAATATCGAGGAATTTGGAGAATCAAAGTTGATGAATATCTACCATAAACAACTAATAGATGAAACTTTTGAACTCAAACCTCAATACAAGGTCATTCGGGATAAGCATTTTGGACATTGCATCTACTTTCCCTATTTTGCAGAAGATGAATGGGTCCGGTATGTTCTTAGTAGAATACATGACAACTTCATATGGTTGTTGAAGCCCTTCAGGATAACAAAAGATGCAATTAGGTTAGTAACTGGATTGCACTCATCCGATGGGTTGCCTGCTCTCAAATCTATCAAGAACCAGATAGTGAGGCTACCAGATCAAAGTTTGACAAAAGAGCAATGACAATAGAAGATATCACAGATCTGGATATCAAATTTGCCTCTATGATAATTGGCTATAAAATATATCATTCCAGCAGGGAGAACTTTGTGTCTGGAACTGCAATATACACTGTATATTAGATGCTAAGGGAAAATGCAGATTATGATTTATGCGACCTTCTCCTGAACCAACTATTAGAAAAATTGCAGAAGATCAAGAAGGACAAGAAGAAATCATTCAAGTATGGTGGCTTAATACTATGTTTGTTCTTTTACTATATGAATAAGCTACTCGAATTAAGTGGTTGGGTATGGAAAAATGACAGACTGGTTGCCATACAAATCAGAGATTACATGTATGGGCTTGGTGATGCAAAGGCTCAAAGTACAACACTCTGGGGATACTTCAAGAACTTCCAAAGTATGATGCAAGCAAGAGAAAGAATTCCCCAATCTATAGTTGAAAAATACAAGGATACAATGTGTTTCATGGTAGACACTAATCAATGCCTAATGGAGGCAGTGGAACCCAGAATAGTCTAGATTATGCCAATGGACTATGAGGTAGATGAGAAAATCCTAGAGCTGCATGTCCAACACTTGCTGAGTCAGCCTAAGGAACCTGAGGCAGAAAGGTTTGGAACCTCTCAAGAATTAAGTGTGAAAATACATGTTGAACTGAGACAACCAGAAATAAAAAGAAAACTGAGAAGGGAAGTAGAGGAAGTCCATGAAGAAGTTAACATCTCTCTTCTGGATCCCCCTGTAGACTCCAAAACTGAAGGAGAAGGAAGAGAAGATGAGAAACTGAGTCAAGAAGTAGAGGTAAAGGGAAGAGAAGAAGAGAAAACAAAGAAGATCTCTGATGATAGCTCAGAGATTCCAAAAGAAAAGACTCAGTCTCTGGCAAGAGACACTGCAAAGATAGTAAAGGAATTTTTGAACAAAGAGATGATGGAGTTAGATGAACTGGAACTCTTTCAAGGACCACTCAATTTTGATTCCCTCTCTCTGGTCCAAACAATGAAGATGTCATCCTTTGCCCAAGCTAAAGCAAAAGAAAAGCTTCTGAAGTCTCACATAGAAGATTGTGAGCTGATTGAAATTGCCTCAGGAATGCTGGAGAAGATCATGCCATCCTTCCAAAAGGATCCTTCTGCCTCTCCATCCGGTAACCTTAAAACTCTAATAAACTCTATCAACACTCATTTTGATTCCTTAGAGAAATCGACAGAAGAAAAGGTCCAGAAAGAATTTTTGGGAAAAAGATTCTCTGAAGTACAGGGACTCATAGCTAATGATAGGAGAACCCTGGATATTGGGATAAATATCCTAGAAAATGCTCTTAAAGATGGCAGACAAATGTACAAATTTTTTCTATCTTGGTCCACAGTGACATAAGACATTGCAAAGAAGGTGGAAGAACAAGAAGGTAAACTGTCAAGTTTATCTCAGAAATTTGATCCTCTCACCTCATCCATAATGAATCAAGAGTGTCAAGCTATTGCCACTATAAATGAAATAAAGAGGCTTGAAAAGGAAAAGAAGAATAGAATAAGCAGGATGAGTGAACTAAGAGGGATAATTATCCCTAAGTTAGAGGCAATGCATGAAGCCTTAACTGATGCTCAGACCATAGCCTGGCCCAATGATCTGGTAGACTTAAGAAGGGCAAAAGCTTTTGCATTTTTGTTGAGTGGTCACATCTCAATTTTGGACAGGATGAAGCAGAGTTGGGCAATAGAATTTGTCCAGTTGAAGACCACTTTTGCAAATATACTTAAGTATATGTAAGTACAACATATATATATACTTATGCGACTATGTATAGATCAATTTTTGCAACTTTTGGTGTGTGGATTCCACCCTTTGCCATTGGTGTCAAAGGGGGAGTGAGGAGTAGTGAAAAATGTGGAATCCAGCTAAGGGGGAGCTCTGGTAAAAGTGTACATAAGACAAAACATTAGCCAAGGGTGAGTTTGCTACGACACTTAGTCATTTTTCACTAAGTGTTGCCATCAATGCCAAAGGGGGAGATTGTTGGCAAGAGACACTGTGTGGCTTCATGAATGTTGTGATTCATTGCAACAAAGTATTTCCCACACATCCGCAGCACATAATATGTCTCTATCGGAAGACAGAGTGAAGACTGTTTTGGTCTGGTGAGTAAGAATAGAGCATGCAGTAAGGTCTGACAATCATGCCCAGATCTCTCCGAGGGTGTAACTTAGCAAAGTACAGACTTGGGCAAGTCAAGAGGAGTATCATGACTACTATATTCTAGAGATTGAGCCTCCAGTGATGAACGAGTGAAAAGATATGAGAATCTAAGTGTTGGGGTCTTGACATGCAGAGTAAACTGAGGAAGAACTGACTAGCAGAGCATCAGACTTTAATCTGGATGAGAAATTGATGGTGATCAAGATAATTGAGGGATCATACATTGTTAGCTGACATGATTGATGACTCCTATGTCTATGTCTTTGATACGCATCACATATTAAGCATGGATTCAGCCAACAAATCAGTGTCTTAGAAATATCTTAAGTATTTTGGTTGCCGACTAGATAGATGTTGAAATCTGTGATGCAGATATATATACCAAATTGATTTCGGTATAAAGGTGTGGAGGTGATGACATAATGTGCAAGGAAAGGCAGAAAGAGGTGTGGAAGCAGCAGGACAAGTTCGGTATGTGACAGAACAGGAGCACCAGAATAGAGGAAGAATGAAGTGCATTAAATCAGTATTTTGAGCCTAACCGAAACTGAACCTCAGTATTGGCAGATGCTTCTCATCAGTTTAAACACCTGGTTACTTTCTATAAAACCTTGTAGATAGTGAGTCTTTTGTAGGCAGTGTGCCTCTTGTGAGCAGTGAGTCCTAATTGGCAAATGCCATTTTTGTACTTCTTATTCTTTTAATAGGGAATACAATCTTGGGTTAGGCACCCCGTGGTTTTTCCCTTAATAGGGTTTTCCACATAAAAATCATTGTGTTATGTGTGTTGATTTTATTTCTACTTTCATGGTTATGTATGCTTATATGTTTTGAAGTTGCACTATTTGTTAAAGAAGGAAAGAAAGTTAAAATATTTAAGATTACTGATTCACCCCCCCTCTCAGTTATCTACCTTGTTTCCAACACTTTCACCCTGGGACCTTCCCTCTGTGGGTCACCCATGGGTGCCCCTAGGTGGCCCTAACTGGTCAAAGGGACAACCAGGTGGTGATCTTGTCATTTTCCAGCCACTAAAGAACTCAAGTTTTGACTAGAAAAAGCTTTTTTTTGACCCATTTTCTTCCTGTTTGCATGAGTTTTTGGCTTAAACATAGAGTTAACTATTGTATGCCTCCAAACATGCATAATTATCTCCTTTTTAGCTCAACTTTTTAATCCATGCATTCTTGTTAACTCCAGTGATAAGTTATATTAGCTAGATCTCTCCCTAATCAATTCAATTTAGTCCTCAATAAAGCCTATTAACTCTTCAATCAATTGAGTTAACTTCACAATCAATTTTCCAACTCTTGTGTGCCTCTCCAAGCTATAAATACCCCTCACCTCTCCATTATTTTCCAAGTTGGAGAATGCTCTTTCCTTCTTCACAAGCTTTTTCAAGCTTCTTCATAGGCCTTTGAGCCTCTTTCTTCATTTCTTCCTTTAGTTTGCCAAAGCTGTAAAGCTTTCATTATTGCATAGCTTCAAAGCTCCCCCTTTTGGGAGGCAATTGCATTTTTGCATCTAGTCTTCTACAAGTTTTTTCTTTCCAACTAGCATCCATATGCTCATACAAGACATTTGAGCCTTTTTCTTTTATTGTTGTCTCATCAAGCTTTTCTAAAATCTTCATCTAGCATCGATACACTACCCAAATCACAAGCCATAGTGCTCACAACCTCACATTGATCTCACGTTCAAGCTTTCAAAAGATCTTTTCGCATCCCTTTTCTATTGTTTCCAAGAGGATCTCCGCACTATTGCAAGAGGATAAGAGGTTGTCGACACAATGATTTCTAAGGGTAGTGGAGGCTCACGTGTCTCATATTCTAGTTTCCTTAGTGCTTTTATTTTATAGTAATTAGAAAATCTCAATTTGCTCTTGGAAATAGTAAATGCATGTTGGCATTTCCTTGATAGAATAAATAATTTTTTCATTGTTAGATTAGTTTGCTCTAAAAAGTTCATAGATTAGTTTTACTTCAAATAAATTTCCTTTTCATAGATTAAATTATTCTAATTATCTAGAAAAACCAAAAAAAAACATAGATCAATTGCATTAGATAAATTCATACTGGATTGCATACTTGTTTCAATTCCTAGAATAGAAAAAAAGCATTATTTTTTTGTTTTGCACTCATATAGGCTTGCATGCATCCAAAAATCAAAAGGCACAAAAATATTAGCATCACAAAACATTCACAAACCCTTGATTCTAACACAAGGTCAACTTTGGTCTACATTAGCCAAACCCTTGATTCCAACACAAGGTCAACACAAAGTCAAAGCTTAGGTCAATAAAACCCTAAGTCAAACCCTAAGTCAAATTGAGGTTAACTTCAACTATCTCTCTCTCAGTTTGGGCTCATGAATGCCCTAGGCTTATAGGCTAGTGGGTGAGGACAATCCTTGACGAGATTGAGGAGATTCATCCTAAGCCACAATAAGACTAACAAACAATTCAACAACCACAACATAGGTTGAGGATTTTCCAAACACAGGTTATCATCCAACAATTTGAACAACTTCAAATCAACAAAAGTATCAATGAGAACAATCATCAACCTACACAGCATCAGAATCTTAGGAATCCAAATAGAAGAATAATGACTAGTGACCCTTCGGGTCATAGAGTTATTTTAACAATGGTCACAGAACATCAGATCATAATCAACACACAAGAAATGCCCCAAGATCAGCTACCCACTCTCCATGAACTCCAGCTCTCAAGCGAGCCAGACCGCTCCCGTGTCTCGCCTCGTCTCAACTAGCTACTTCCACAAGAATTAGAGTGATGTGGAGGTTCACCCCATGGCAAGGAGAGGGCTCCATGTGCATGCCAAAGATAACTCAACCACCCCAGGCTATCGAGTCATGTTTTTGAGTGCACATATTTTAGTGAACATAACAAGAACTACAAATCCTTTGAGGATGAGTGGTTTGTCTTTCAACTTCAAAGATTCATTCATCGCCATTTTTACACCTGACATCAAATTCACCATATATTTTGGTGAACCCAATGTTAAAAAAAAACTTTTGAGAGAATTTATTCACATTTTTGTTGCATCAATAAATCAATTTGGGATGGATTCAAATTCAAGGGACATCTAATAAACACCCCACAACTTCTTGGTTTTTAACAACCCCACATATGAAGACATGATCTTTCAGCTTGACCAAATCAAAAATTGCCAAGAATGCAAAATCTATCAACGAGACCAACCCTTTACAAGACATTCAAAAATGGCCACCCAAATGGACAATAAAGTGGGATATCAAAAGAAAATCTTACAAGAAGCTTGGGGGGCACAAAATCCCCTCCATATGGTACATCAAGATAAAAGACCTATGATATCTCAAGTATCATCAAAAGGAACAAGTAGGGTCACTCAAACCCCAATGCATATAAATTCATCTCAAGGTTGTAAAACTCAAAGAATAGAGGAAGCCTCACTCACAAAACTTATAGAAAATTTGGTCCAACGATTTAGGACCATTGAAGCTAGAAATATCGAACAAGTTTTTCAAAGTAAAATTCAAAAAAAACCTAGGGCATAGGGAAATCCTTTCATTGATAAGACTGAATCAAATCAGGGGGCAACACAAATTCCCCCTCATCTAAACTTCCTTGAAACATTCAGACCTCCCTTGCCCTCATCATCCAACATGAAAGGTCTGAATCAAATAGGTGGGATTCCTATAATGCAAAATCAACCACAAATGATCCCACCCAATTTTCAAAACATAAACATGATGCCATCTAGTCATCCAACCTTTTCAGGATACAAACAATCTAGTAAACCCCTTCAACAAGAGCAAAAATATCCACCTGAAGGGATGATGTTTGGAGGAATAAGACCCTCTATGCTTAACCCCCTCCTAGGAACATACATTGAGTATTTAAAGGAGCTTCTTGAGTACAATATTTGTTAAGCCATACTACCACATCCTCTCCCTAAGCTTCCAAAATTTAAAGGAGAGGACGATCCCAACTCTCATATCAAGGTGTACATCACAGTAGTATGGGAACTCCTTCCTTCAGATGGGGTGGTAGAAAAGATTTTCCCAAAGACTCTGGAGGGTATCACTCTGGATTGGTACTTTTGACTTCTAGAAGCATCGATCCACTATTTTAGGCAAATCATTGATCAATTTTGGCTTCCTTCGACATACACAAACTGGTCAAGACAAGAATATGAGAATTTATAACACTCAAACAAGAAGCAAATGAGTCAGCTACATACTTTATCACACGATTGAGGAATTTTTTTTATTCTTCAACAAGTGCACCAAACATGGACCATGGAGAACTTTGTGATCTCTTCTTACATGCTCTCAATAATGACATATGATAAGGAGTTCAAAAACTCCCTTACAAATCATATGAAGAAGCACTTGAAAGTGCCCTTAGAATTGACCAAGTTCCTATCGATATGAGAAGAAGGGAGTATGATGTTAATGGAAGGCTGATAAACCATGACAGAAATAACGAATCGTTGATAAATAACCAAGACATAGATGGAACTTCACCATTGAGGAACAACAACTATGACTATGATAGTCATACAAATTTGGGGAATCAAAATGTCAACAACTATCCCCTGAGAATCAACAAGTAGTCATACGACAATCATCATAAACCTCAAGATCACAATCATGATAAATATTGCTCATTTCACAAGAGAATGGGACATGAGATCAAGTCATGTTGGGGGTACCATCACTTTATATCAAACCTCCCAAAACGTCAACAAAAAGCATTCATGGACACATTTTCACAAGATGAAAGAAATAATACCAAAAGCCATCAAAATGCCTTTGATCAAAACACCTTAGGCCTTGTGGATATAGATAATGATTGAGAAATTTGTGTCACCTAAGGGCTAGAACGACCAAATGACACCTTCAACAATTTAAATTTTTCTCACATGTTAGAACTTCTCAAAAGTTCTCCTATGCACAAGAACACTCTCCTCAAAGCCTTAGATCTAGGCCATCTAGTTCAAAACATTCCAATTGAAAAGTGTTCTTCGACATTTGATTTTGAAAAGTTACCCTCAGACAATGACATAGCTAAATAGGGTGATCTCCCCCTCCATCTTATAGTCCAAGCTTAGGACTATTCCATTAAATGTGTAATGATCGATGATTGGTCTGCAATTAGTAGTCTCTTTCTCTCTTCTTCAAAGAGTGATTTATGATGAAACTCAAATCACAAAAGAAACTTCCATCCTTAGAATTCATGATAATCAAAACATTAAAACCATAGGTAAGGTCAATCTTCAAATCACATTGGGTTCCAAAACCCTCCCTACTGAATTTTATGTTATCAATGAAGAAACCACTTACAACATGATCCTAGGAAGACATTGGATCCATAGGATGAGGGTCATTCCCTCCACACTATTTCAAGAAATACACTTCTCACACATGGGACAAACCCACGTCACTAAAGGAGATCCTAATCCTTTTAGTCTTTATAGAGTTGAACAAGTCAAAAAGAAGGGAAAGACAATGGAAACCACTAGTGACCCAAAAATTAACACTTTTGAAAAAGGAGAGACGTCAAAACAAATTGCAAATGTAGCTAGGACCTCAAAATGTATAGGAAAGGGGGCAATAAGAAAATTCCCCTTCGATCCCCACTCAACAAAGTCTTATGCTCCATTTAAATTAGTGGCCATTCCAATCAAGGCAGACAAAAGCATTCTTATGATGGAAATCATGACTAAAGAAGAAGAACCAAAACCCACACAAAAACTAGGAGAGTTAACACCAACTCCAATTGACCCTCAAAATTTCAAAATAAACCTAAGAACTCAACAATAACAAAAAATGATAAAGCTAGGGGGAAAATCATCAAACAACAAAACATGTGAGTACACATAACTCCTATATGAGTGCAAAGACATTTTTCAACCAAGTCTTCGAGTGTCTTTGCAAATACTTTCATGTGGTGTTTAGACCAAATTGGATAGGTCCATACATAGTTAAGGAAGATGTCAGAAATGACGCTAATTCTTGTGCATTATGGAAGGAGAAGAGTTTATTATCTCAAAACATTGTAAAAGCCTATAAAACCCAAGAAAAATAAAATAATTCAAAATCCATAAAAAAGCATAAAATCATGAAAGATCAAAATTTTGCATTCTTCATTTTGTTCCATCATGCACTTTGTGAGTGTCATTCTCTTGCAAGGAGTCCAAGGTTGCTTAGGTATAGATTGACCTTTTGAGCCTTTGAAATCCCATAATAAATCATGTTTACTAATTGTGTCAGTATTACCATTCATGCATTACCCAATGATTCTAATCAAATCATAGCTCTTAACTTTACACTGATCCCAGTCTTAATGATTCATGTTGTTAAGTCGAAGTGAAGTTAGTACACAAACCCACAATTTTTAAAGGAATCTTGCAAGTAGACCATCCCCATTCTTTCCTAGTAGAAAGGAAGTCTGATTGGACTATGAAAACTTTTGGTGGCACTCAACCCCTTATATTTCTTGGCAAAAAATGTCATGTGTGTGCTTTGTGCCTTTCTTTTTTTATTTCCTCTGGTAGAATGTCACCCTTGAAGCTTTGAGCTTAGATTTATCTCCACCCAAGGGTATGGACATTCAACAATCTTTTCTCTATCACTCTATTTTCTTGTAACTCTCTCTTTTTATGCTTTTTCTCTTTTCTTTTATATTTTTTCAATGTCTCACTTGATTTTCTCATTTTTTTGGATTTTTGACTTTTATGAAAATGAATTCTTTTGAGCTTCAGATATACAATAATTTGATCTCTCTATTCTCACCTTTCTCATCAATGTTATTTTTTATCACTCATTTTTGTATTCACTCGTATTTTAGATTGCTTCCTTTAGATTTTTTATCCTCTATGATCTAAGTCCAGTGAATGCCAGTGAAATTTGTTGCTTGTCTAAGTTGAAAGATTGTCAAATTGTTTTATCTAGATAACGATCAATTTTCAGCTTCTAGAAAATCTCACAATTTAAAAGCATTCCATCTCCTCCCCAATCCCACTTGAGTCCCTAATCCTATCCCAAAGATCAATAGGTCTCTTTATACCAAGTTAACTCACAATCCCCTAAGTCAAAAATCCTACTTAAGAGTAGTCACATTGTTTGTTCCACCTGCATACATGCTATCATGAAAATCAAAAGAAATAAAACATGTCATAATATCATGGAATTCATAACACTTAGAACATAGTACTTTGCATTTCATATTTGTGAATCATATCTAGATACATTGCATGTCATTCATATCATAAAAACACAATACAAAATTGCATCATCCATATGTGATCATCTTAGGTATGCATTCTCATAAGAAAAATAAAAGCTCTAGCCAACCATATGCATAAGAGGGAAAGTGAAGTACAAGATGTCAACTAAAGATATGTATAGATCTCATCAGATTAAGTCTTGTAACAATAATTGTAAAACAATGTCTGAGCATAAGTCACTCCTCCAAATGGAGTCAAAAGAGAAAAACTGTGCCCTCAAGCATGTAAATCTCTCCATGCAAGGGGGCAAGGGTATAAATCTCTTCAATAACTATAGGTCTCCCAAAGACCTCAAGGAGTGTCAAATCAAACCTTTGTTAGATCTGGAAGAAAAACCATAAAAATTATAAACTCAAAAAAACCTAGAAAATTGTAAAACATAAAAAATCCTTAAAAATTAAACATGTTCTTCAAAATTTGCAATAAAAAGGCAATTTGTTCTCCTCTCTAGCTTAGCATGTGTTCTTTTTATTTTATGCATATTTTGTGCTCTTGTTTTGCATGCTTTCATCCCTATAGGTCTCCTTGGCGAAGCAAACAATTAGGCAAACTCACAGATCTATGGTATGTTCAGTCATTTTAGTTTTCATTACTTGTTTTGATACATTTAAATGTTGAATTAATGCTAGTTATTGTAGGTACAATTATGAGAAATCAACAACAGATAAGGCCTATTTCGGGAATGGTACCTACCCTTCATGTAGACTACTGTCCTCGAGGGGATAAATATGTAAGCACCAAAATCATGCACAGCCTCCATGAACACCTTGATGATGACTCACAATCCTTGTCATGAATATGTAAGTGTCAAATAATGCCCTCTTAGCATTGATTCTCTTGGTAGAATGTGGTTTCTTCTTCTTTTCGTTGTTTCCCCTTTGTCTTGCTAACCCTTTCCTCACTTTCGACACTTTTTGACACTTGTCAATTTTCATTTCCTGTGCTTGTGACTTCGTCCCTAAGCCTTGCATTCCTCCATTTGTCATGATTTGACCTTTCCCTATTATTTTTCATCCATTCCCAACCCTAGCCACCTTCAAGAGGACCTCGTAATCCATCTCCAACTTTCAGTTTTCAATTTTGATCAACCAGTAAAAATCTCCCCTATCATTTCTAGATCTCCCCTGAGAGATCCATCTTTTGCAAGTGGATATTTGGAATTTGGCTCCCTTTCGACCAGTTTACGAATGCAGTTCACCTCCTTGACAATCTCTAACCTTTCCTTTCACCATGGGACCTTCCCTCTTTGGGTCACTCCCGGGTGACCCTGACTGGTGAAAGGGGTGACCAGGTGGTGACCCTATCATTTTTTCAGTTCTAAAAGAACTTGAGTTTTTGACTCGAAAAAGCTTCATTTTGACCCATTTTCTTCCTATTTGTATGAATTATTGGCCTAAACATAGAGTTAACTATTTCATTCCTCTAAGCATGCATAATTAGCTCCTTTTTATCTTGACTTGTCAACCCATGCATTCTTGTTAACTCCATTTCTTCTTTAGTGATAAGCTATATTGGCTAGGTCACTCCCTAATCAATCCAATTCACTCCTCAATCAAGCTTGTTAACTCTTCAATCAATTGAGTTCACTTCTCAATCAATTAAGTCCCCTCTTATGTGCCTCTCCAATCTATAAATACCCCTCACCTCTCCATTATTTTCCAAGTTGGAGAATGCTCTTCCCTTCTTCACAAGATTTTTCAAGCTTCTTCATAGGCCTTTGAGCATGTTTCTTCATTTCTTCCTTTAGTTTTCCAAAGCTTCAAATCTTTCATTGTTGAATAGCTTCAAAGCTCCCCCTTTTCGGAGGTAATTTCATTTGTGCGTCTAGTCTTTTGCAGGTTTTTTCTCTCCAACTAGCATCCATATGCTCATACAGGACATTTGAGACTTTTGCTCTTATTGTTGTCTCACCATGCTTTTCTAAAAGTTTCATCTAGCATCTATATGTTGCCCAAATCGCAAGCCACAGTGCTCACAAGCTCACATTTAGCTCACATTCAAGATTTTAAAACCTCTTTTTGCATCACTTTTCTATTGTTTCCAAGAGGATCTCCCTTCTACTACAAGAGGATAAGAGGTTTCTGGCACAAGGATTTATAAGGGTAGTGGATGCTTACGCGTCTCATATTCTAGGTTCCTTTTGTGCTTTTATTTTATAGTAATTGTGTGAAAGCAAGAAGATGAGTATAGATTTTGCGGAAGTCTTCCACGGAAGGAAAATGTCGCTTGGAACGGGCATCCGTTTAGGAATGGGAGCCTGAACCTAAATGGTTGCCCATCAAGAAATGGGCTCTCGTTTAGGGTCAGGCACCCGAAGCCAAACAAGTACCCATTTTTCAAAAGTATATATTTTTGTAAAAATAGGCATGTGGCTTCATTTTAACAGCCATAGGCCATGAAAAAGTAGGAAAGAAGATGCCACAAAATGGGTACCCATGTTGCCTAACCCCACTGCTTGCCTCCAAAAACCTCCCCGCCTCCTCCAAACTGGCTATCGGTTGTACCAAGTAGGTTCTCTATTATTTTCTGTTGTTTTTCATTATTTTTTGTTTTGTTTTTGTTATTTTTTATTGTTCTTTCATTTGAAACCATAGGTGCAATTTAGATAGAAATATAGTTATTTTACATAATCTTAAACTATAAATATTAAACCCTAAACTGAAAACACTAAACCTTAATTCATAAACCATAAACCCTAAACCGGAAACACTAAACCCTAATTCATAAATTGTAAACCCTAAACCAAAAATGCTAAACCTAATTAATAAACCCTAAACCCTAAACTGAAAACACTAAACCCTAATTCATAAATCATAAACCCTAATTAATAAACACTAAACCCTAATTCATAAACACTAAAACTTAAACCCTAATTCATAAAAACTAATCCCTAATTCATAAACTATGGTTTTATAGAACTTCTAGGGCTTCTTTTATACAAGCTTAACAATAAACCTTTAGCAATGATATTTCAAAATAATTTGAAATTGTCTATATAGAGCTCAAGAACTACTTATACACTATAGGCATGTTCTTAGTCTTCATGGCTTTCAATGTTCCTGATGAGTCACATAGTCCTAAAACTATTTATAAAACTCTTTTCATGAGGGCTTGGAATACAAACACCTTCTATATATTAAATTCGATGGACACTTGTATAAGCATATAAAATTTAGACAATTGTCATAGGTTGGTCTTATGGGTCAAAGTGTTAGGGAGCTATGAGAATGTCCTCATTCATATGACTTATAAGATATAATAGAATATTATCAAGTTTTAAGGATTGTCATACCAACAAATAAGAATGTCAAAGTCTCCCTAGGAAACAACTAGCTCATGTCACTTGATAGAATTTTATCAATTTTAAGGATTGTCATAACAACCACTAAGAATGTCAAAGTTACCCTAGGAAAACAACTAACTCATGTCACTTGATAACCTAGAGGGTTGTTAGCTAAGGTCAATTAGGATCACTTAACCAATATCAAGATCCAAATCATCTAATAGGATTGTCATTAGGATGGGGAACAAAGAAGATAGTCATAACATGATAAGGTAGTCATCAAGGTCCTAATAATGCTCATTACACCATCATCTAAATCTTAACACGACCTTAATAGTTATATGACCTAGAAGGACTGTCACATCTTGTAAATCTAATCTCTTGTCCTTGCTATGGACTATTATTCATGAACATCCAGAGGAGTTGTTACTAGAATAAAAGGACCATAGGACTACCACAATAAGGATATAGTTGTGTTGTTTACAATAAGAGAGGGCAATCATCCTAAACTAAGAAGAGAAGAAAATTAACAATCAAGAGACTATCATTAATGGTTGTCATGAGCATGTTAATGGATAATTAGTTGTCATCTTAGTCATAACACTATCTTATTATTTACACAAAAGAACCTATAACAATGAGACGATAGTCATTGGAGAACCTATCTCTGTCATATAGTCAAGGACAGTCCCATCACACCACTAGATCTACCCCTTCCAAGGGACAAGTATTTCAACCATATAATAGAAAGACAATGATATGTAGATCATACAAACACAATAATTTGGTCGTGTTGAAATCCTCTCTCCAAACTATGCAGAATCTGAAAGGTGTTTGGATGAGCTAAGCCATTTGGTCATACAAAAACCGTTTGTAAGATTCAACATGTAAAGAATGCACATGGGAAAAGGGATAAAATGAAAACACAAGTTTAGTAAGGAGTGGCCTATTCTAAAACCTATAAGAACTTGAGAGTCTTCTTAGGAAATAAATTTAGGATACTATATAATATTTGTACAAAGAGTTATGGCCACATGATAGTCCCTCCATGAACTAGGGTTTCATAGAACTTCTAGGGTTTCTTTTATATAAGATTAACAATAAACCTTTAGCAATGATATTTCAAAATCATTTGAAATTATCTATATAGACTTTCAAATAGTTATACACTATAGGCATGTTCTTTTAGTCTTCATGGCTTTCAATGTTCCTAATGAGTCTCATAGTCCTAATTTAACCATTTGTAAAGCTCTTCTCATGAAGCTAAAAACTTACAAATTAGACATGAAAGTCCTAATATATTTTGGTAGACCTAACCTAAATGATGTATTAAACCTAAAACTAAAACCTAGAAGTCAATTTCAAACCTAAATAAGAATTAAGAGTGATGATGAAGGGTTTCCAACAAAAGAAGGCTAGGGATGACAACTTGAGGCTTAACAAAGGGGTAAAGGGGACAACAACAATGGTAAACACAAAACAAAGCTGAGTAAATAGGATGGGTTCAAAAGTTGAATAAAATAAAACACTTAGGAAGGATAAACATGGATTAGGAATAAAATAGGAAATGGTAACATGGGTAGGGAATGACAAAGGCTAGGCTTTTTGCAAAAGGGGTCAAGATGACATGTAAAGCACATAGGAAAAGGGATAAAATGGAAACACAGGTTTAGTAAGGAGTTGCCTATTCTAAAACATGTAAGAACTTGAGATGACTCTTAACACTTGAATAGGATACTATATAATATTTATAAAGAGTTATGGCCACATGACAATCCCTCCATGAAATAGGGTTTCATAGAACTTATAGGGTTTCTTTTATATAGGCTTAACAATAAACCTTTAGCAATGATATTTCAAAAATCATTTGAAATTGTCTATATAAACCTTGAACTAGTTATACACTATAGGCATGTTCTTCTAGTATTCATGGATTTAAATGTTCCTAATGAGTCTCATAGTCCTAATTTAACCATTTGTAAAACTCTTTTCATGAAGCTAAAAACCTACAAATTAGACACAACGGGACCTGAATATCTTGTTGTAGACCTAGCCTAAATGACTTATTAAACCTAAACCTAAAACCTAAAAGTCACAAGTTCAAACCTAAATAAGAACTAAGAGTGGTGATGAAGGGTTTCCTATAAAACAAGGCTAGATCTATGACAACTTGAGGCTTAACAAAGGGGTAAAGGGGACAACAACAATGGAAAACATAAAAAATTGTTGAGTACATAGGATGGGCTCAAAGATTGAATAAAATAAAACACTTAGGAAGGATAAACATGGATTAGGAACAAAATAAGAAATGGTAACACAGAACGCTATGGAATGACATTTAGGCTATACTTTTTTGCAAAAAGGGTCAAAATGACATGTAAAGAACACACATGGGAAAATGGATAAAATGGAAACAAAAGTTTAGTAAGAGTATACAAATTACAAATTGTATTATACTTACATACATGATGATGATACTTTGATGCATGAATTTAGTGATACATTGATTCATAGAGCTAAAAAATGGTTTAATTCATGTCATGATTCTTACACATTCTTTCATGCTAAGTTGTCATGCATTCCATTATTGATTACTTTATTATTAAATCCCTATACCATGTTTTAATCATGCATGATTCTCACATTCACCCCCTGTAAAAATAGGCAAAGATATATTTATGGAATTAAACATAAATTTTGATTTACATTTTCTAACTTTTAAATTTTTCTTGGAAAACATGTCACTTGGTTGAATGCATGTATATATGTACATTATTATGTAAATTAAATGTTTTAAAGTATTGTTTGAACCATGCAAAATTATATATTTCTAAGTTTTCAATTTATACATGTATTTAAACACATGTTGTACATGCAATTTAATATATAAATTTCCAATTCCTAATTCAATTTTAATTATCTTTTTATAATTGCAACTCTACTTCTAGACCCAATTTGTACACATGGTCGATCCACCCACGACCCCCCACCACCACCACCTCCACCTGATGAGGCTCACTTGCAAGAAATGATTGATGAGAATATACAAACATTGCAAGAAAAGGTCAATTTCTTGCAAAACCAAATCCAAGCTCGACCACACATTTCACAGTTTGCATCTACAATGCAAACTATTATTGATTTGGTGAGAGCTATTCACACTAATCTAGACACATTCTTCTAATGGCAGGAAAAGAGGAGGCATTTTTATGAGGATGGTCTCTCCTATAAAGAGATCAATGATCTGCATATTACAAAAAATATGATTGCCCCATTTTTCATTGATACCTCCAAAATAAGACCAAATAAAAAGAGAATTTCAATAAGATGGTGTACACATCAGCAAATAGCTGATAAATTTTGGGAGTGGTGGTGGATGGTCTTAACCATCCACCACATGCTAATTATGAGTTTCCATTTTATTTTTTGAAAATATTATGGGCAGAGTTTGTGATGGGCTTAAAGCCCAATTATTTTGATATGAGATCATCTCAGGGTGTGGGTGGTGGAATGCCACAACATATACCAGGGGAATGTGTCAATCCAAATCAACGTTTGCCCCATGTAACTATTGTCCCTTCTTCGCCCTCTGTTCCTGTACCCTTTTACTAGTGCACAGTCGTCTCGGCACCTGGAGCATTATCCTTGCTCTCAGGAAACTTAACTAACCAAGTTACTTGCTTGGTAGATGAAGTCAATCTTGGAGAACCTACAAAGCCTCGAGGAGCATCTAGTGCTAGTCCTGGAAACTCACATCCATTGACACCACTACAGTCCACACCACATTTTTTTTCAGAACTATAATCATCCATGTTTTGGTCCTACATCTGCTTCGGAGGAGGAGTCCTTTTTGGCTACATTATTCACTCCTATGGACTCGGTATGTATGCCACATTTAATAAAATTAAATTTAATAGAAATTAATATAGATCCAATTATCAATTATCAATCTTTTTATTAAATTTTAAATATATAACTAAACATGTTGATTTGTACAGATGAATCCATCAACTACAACCACTTTATTGCGGTTCGACCATTTAGTGTCAACAAATATAGAGATGGGTAGACCTTATATGGTCAAGGTATAAAATTAGTCTCTAGAGATTATTTAATTGGATTTATCTATTTTAATAATTATAGAATAATATAAAAATGTGATGAACCTTTATTTTTAATCTAAAGCATATGGGAGGTCTTGGCACTTTTGTCTCAAACCAACCAAGTCATCTAGGAGCCTGCTTCATATTCCATGGTTTGTAGCTTAAAATTGTACATTTTTAGTTTAAATTTGAATTTATAGTATAATTTCATGATTTTAAATTCTTCTTTCAAGTTGAATTTATATATATACATGTACATATATGCAGGATGAGATTAGTATAGGTTCACTCTCAATTAATCCTACCATTGATGAGCCTTCATAGATGCATGAGTCATATGTCATATTCTAGGTCCTATAGTTAAATCATGTCATTTCAAAGTCTTTTATATCATTCAACCTTGCATTTTGTATTTATACTCTAGCCTAATTCATGTTTTATTGAAATATAGGAATCGACAACAGAAAGTTTTACTCTGCTAGAATTGGTATCTATTGCACACAAGCATGAGATGACAGATGATGAGCCCATTGTGGTATGCTTAGACATTTTCAAGTTTAGATTTAAAAATTTAATTTGATGGTTTGGTTTTAAATATTTGATTTAAATAATTTGCATGTAGTCTCGACATTAAAATTGATTTGAAGCTTCTTTTTTCTTGTACATAGCATGAGCCTCCCTCTGAGTCACGTGGAACCAAAAGGTGTCTTGAAATGGATGATGATCAAACTTAGGGCACACATGTGTATTAGAGTGTTTATTTCATGTCAATTTTATGACTATTTCAGTGTTGAGTGGACATAAACTGTGACTATTCCACTATTATTTACATGGACTATTATTATGTTAGTAATTATCTCATAGACTATTTCATAGACTATTTTACTATTTATTGAATGTCCAACATATGCATCTATATTCAAACTTGTATTTCATATCTCATATTTAACACTTCTAATTATTACGTGTTTCATTGTAAAATTGCAAACTACTAATTCTAATTAGATAAGAGGAAAATTTATACAATAAGTCAGAAAAAATTGCAAGTCCCGATTCTAATTGCTAGTCAGAATTGTAATTGTGATTGATTGATTGTGATTGTAACTAATATAGTCTTAATACTTAAAAGTATCACGTGTTTAATTGTAATTGTGATTACTAGTCAAAATTGTAATTGTGATTGTAATTGATAGTCTTAATACTTAAAATTATCATGTTTTTAATTGTAATTGTGATTGCTAGTCAAAATTGTAATTGCTAGTCCTAGTAATTTTAATTTCCATATTGGAGTTAAAAGTCTCCTACAATTTAACATTGGAGGGAGAATACAAATTCTAGATTATAAAGGATAGGTCGGCAATCCAAAATAGCATACATATATAAAAAAGGACAATATATTTAAAAATATATAATTTTCAATGATCTACTTACTAAATAAAATTGTTGTAATTGAAAAAGTATATATTCAATATACAATATTCTTCAACATGTATGAATATCAATCACTTGATGACCCTACTAAATAGTAACAAAAAATATAAATTCTCACAAGAACAAAAAATCTATACAAAATTTACCTATAAACATGTTATAAAAGAGAATTTATTATGTGTTGAACCATAACATATTAGGTAAAATATGTAATGAAAAGAAGTAATATATTGGAAATAATATATAATCAGAAATATTGAAATACATTTATAATTTGTATATTCATCTCATAACAAAAAGTTCATATTTATTTATATAATGGTCATGTTTTACATAACTCAAGTGAAAATGTAGTGAAGAATTTATATACTAATTAAATTTTGAAGTGAGAAGGTGTATTCACCCTTAACCTCTGAGTTGGGATAGGAAAGAGATGCACTTTTCTAGGATTGTAGTCTTCTTTTACTTATCACTCATGGGGTCATGAGATTATCTAGCTTCACTCTTGTTATTAAATAGGGAGTTGTAATATTGGTGTCACCTAGTATGCTATGCTAAATTGATGCAGGGGCATCTAGCAAAGTTTCAAAAATTATCTTGGACAATCAAATTTTGGTTTGGTCGAGTGACAGAAGCTTGGAAACGAACCTCCTATTGCCATGGCGACAAGAACATTAATAAATAAATAATATAATTCTAAAATGTTGGATAAGTGGTGCAGATGGGGAGTGTGGATTGAATTAGCTATGACAGTCATTGTGGGTTAGTGGAAAGGTAGCATAAGGCAGAAAGGAAAAAATAAACTAAAGATAGACAAAGCAATAAAAGGCTAACTAAGGCACAAGGAAGAATAGTTGTAAATCCACAAATGGAGTGGAGAGAGAGAGGAGTTAATGAGGCAACAGAAGATAGTGAAATATCGAAGAAGGCCACAGATATGAATCTGGTGCAGGCCAAAAATAGGGATATGAGGGCCGCGTATAGTAAGGCGGTGACAGTTAGTGATGAAGGCATAGATGAAAAAGAGGAGCCGTTGATGGTTAGAAATAGGCAACAAAAATTAATAGGCAGAGGCTAGAAATAGAAAAAGCAAACAGGCTGCATAGAGGCCGTTGTACAATAAGAAATGGGTGGCAGAAATTTATTGGAGAACAGGCCGCAAGGTAAAGCGAGAATGGAGAAGAATATGGAAAGGGTGACAAGCCAAGCATGTAGCGGAGGGCCGCGTAAGTAAGGAAGAGGAAGCGACAGAAATTAGAAACCATAGACATATGTAGGAGGAGGCCGATGGTAGAAGGGAGGAACAGTAGAGATGTGAATAGGCTGACAGGCCAAAGAAGGGAAGGTTACGTGAAGATAGAGGCTACGTATATTCAGGAAGGAGCGGTGGTGAAAAGAGAGGGCTGAGGTATGTAAAAAGACTATGGTATTGAAAGCCCACATGGTCTGGTAAGGGCTGCATAGTGGAGAGGCCGACAGTGGTTGATGAAGCTGATATTTAAAAAGAAATGGACAGGATAAGAAAGAGGCTGCAGAATTGGAAGGAGGCTGAGATAGTAGCAAAGGAAAGAAGATAGAGGCTGTAGAATGGAACGCTGATCAAAATAATAGGCGAGACCAATATATGGGAGATAAGAGCTGAGGATGGGTGTTAATGGAGATGACAGATATTGCAGATGCAAGAAGTCGATGAGAGGATGGTGGATAGCAATAGGAGGTAGATAATTATTGGTGTAAGAGGCCATTTGAATATGATGGATAGCGGCAGAATGTGAACAAGAGAGATAAAGTGTGGCCATAGGCCAAATAGATTAAGTATGATTTCTATATTTTGAGATTGTAATGAAGAAGCCTATTTGGGTTGTTTGTAATAAAAGTCTAGATTGGATTCAAGTGTAGCTGGTTGTATGTTCCTATAGCAATTCAGGACTGTGGAATTAAAGTCATGTTAATGAATGTGTTTGTCAATCTCCTGTTGCATTACTTGAATGTTTAGCTAATCTTTATTTTGCTGCCAAGCCCTTGTCACTATCTTGATAGAAGTAGTATGATAGCCCCATTAGAGGGTAGAGACTTGCTTCTCATGTGTGGATGATAAAGGAATTTGTGCCAGTAATGAGAACCTGATGCTATCATATTGGTATCAGAGCATATGTTTGTAGAGCCCGTGCTATCAGATTGGTACCAGAGCAAGGTTGGTCTTGAGTGCTAAGTAGATCACCGAAGGGAGACAACTTAGCCAGGACTCTCTGTGTGAATGTGTAGCACAAAAGACTAGGCAGAGTGGAAAAAGGAAGAAGCCCTAGGTGAGGTGCCTGAAGATGAAAGAAGATAGAAGGATGGAGAAGATAATGGAGGAAAAGTCTCATGAAAAGAGACAAAAGAAAAGAAGGCAAGAGGATGATGGATGAAGAATTCTAGAGAGAATTGGCAGCATTAAGGAGAGATCTGATGATGGTAAAACAATGGTATGAAGAACAAGAACAAGGATATTACTGGGTATGGCCAATGGAAAAGAAAGTGAAATGGCCAGTGAAGGAGATTGTTGACAAAAGGAAAAGGCAAAAGATGAATGCCTTGAGAAGAGTAGAGAAGAATGAAAAGAGTGCCCACAAAGATTAGGATATTAGAGAGTTGTCGTTGGTGCAATATGGACTGGGAGAGGTCAAAGAAGTTCTCATTGAAGAGAATAGGAGAAAAGAGAAAGAGGAAAAGAGAAGTGAAGAAGGAAGAATGTCCATGAGGAGGACATTGTGGTCTCTCATTTTATTTTCCAATGTTGTGTTTGTAGATTTGTATGCAGGGATAAAGAGATTGATGAAGAAGGTCGAGAAAGAGACCTTGAAGATGATGAAAGTTGGGGCAAGAATAACTCCTGAAGAAAGAGTAGAAGTTGAGAAGGAGGAAAGAGTAATGGCAGTAGAATGCCAAGAAGAATTTGCAACAAAGGTGTAGTACAGAATGCCTGGAAAGAAAGAGGAGATGGATGTTGGAGATGTTCAAATCGATGAGGAAGATGAAAAGGAAACCATAGAGTTTCATGATGCATGTGAAGATATTGCAATAGAAGCACAAGATGCTTGTATGGAAGAGAAGATGAAAAGCCAAGAAGCTAAAGGTGAAGGCAAATTGGGATAGCAAGTCCTTACATAAGGGAAGGAAGGTAAAATTATTATTTTTGATCATGAATGTAGAAATGTGAAGATGAATAGGCAAGTTGAGAGGGAAAATAAATTGGAGAATGTAAATGTGATTATGGATCATGGATATGTAGTACCATATTGGCAAAGGAAAAAGATGGATGAAAGAGGTTGTAGAGAAGTGAAAGCTTTTGATTATGCTAACAAGAAATTGTAGATGAATAGATGGCAGCAGGATGCAAGAAGGAGTTAGCCAGCAAAGAGGCCTAGAGAAGATGATTGGAGGGTGAAGACAAAGCAAGAAAAGAGAAGCTCGAAAGTAGCAAATAGAGGATAGCAGTCCAGTGGCAAAGTATGGATAGTAAAGCAAGTAGCAGTAAATAAAGATGTTGCAGAAAAGGTAAAGAGTCAGAAGCGAGTAGAAGAAAATAAAACTTGAGAAACTAGAAGCATGATGAATCCAGTAGAGGATGGAAAGAAAGAGAAGAAGCCTACAGTGAAGTGGTAGCAGAAGAAGCCAAGTGAAGGCAAGGTAAGAGGAAAGAAGTCTGATTTTTATGTTGATAAAGATTTGTGTAAAGAAGAAGAGAATATGAGGAGGATGTTAGACAAAAAATAAATAAGAAGAAATAGATATTGGAGAAGGCAAGAAGCTAGGAAAACGCAAAATGAAAAATGCAGATATGAGAGAAGAGAAGAAAAGTGGAATAGGAGGATGCTGTGGAGAAAGAAGACACCACAAGTATGTGTGGAAGGTGTCGATTTAAACATGAGAGCAGAAGATGAAAGTGGAACAGCCATAGTTCCAAAGGAAGAGGACAAGTAAAAGAAGAATGAAGGCAAGCAAGAAGATGGAGCAGCTATAGAGAAAGCTGATGTAGATTTGTGGAAGTAGTTGGAAGCCATAGAACAAGAATGGAATGAGAAGATTGAAGGTGTAAGCATGAGTATGACAGCAGAAAAGAATAAGAAGGAGGAAACAATGGTAGTTGCAGATATGAACCTTGAAGATGATGCAGAGTTGATGGGGAAGGAAGAAGCTGATTTGATGTTGCAGCAGTTAGCCATGAAGGAAGAATGGCTTGAAGACATGGATGATGAGCATGTTGAGTATGAGGAAGGTACGGTAAGTGTTGTGGATGCATGTGATGTTGTTGTTATTTTCCCATTTGATTTTGATTTGTTTAATGATAGAATAAATAGAATGAGTGGATGGATTGTAAGTAGTGTAGATAGCCACAAGAGAGCAGCCTATAGTGCTGAATAGAGATGTTGGAAGAATGAAACATGTGAAAGAGATAAGTTATGGAGAAGGAGGAAGAAAGGTTGGATGAAGTTGTAGAAGAGCACATGTACTGGAGCACATGAATTTTGTCCCTAGGGAGTTTGATGCAGGGTCATCCAATAAAGTTTCAAAAATTATCTTGGACAATCAAATTTTGGTTTGGTCGAGTGACAGAAGCTTGGAAACGAAGCTCCTGTCGTCATGGCAACAAGAACATTAATAAATAAATAATATAATGCTGAAATACTGGATAAGTGGTGCAGATGGGGAGTGTGGATCGAATTAGCTATGACAGTCATTGTTGGTTAGTGGAAAGGTGGATAAGGCAGAAAGGCAAAAATAAACTAAAGATAGACAAAGCATTAAAAGGCTAACTAAGGCATGGGAAAGAATAGTTGTAAATCCACGAACGGAGTGGAGAGAGAGGGGAGTTAATGAGGCAACAGAAGATAGTGAAACATCAAAGAAGGCCGCAGATATGAATCTAGTGCAAGCCAAAAATAGGGACATGAGGGTCACATATAGTAAGGCGGTGATAGTTAGTGATGAAGGCACAGATGAAAAAGAGGAGTTGTCGATGGTTAGAAATAGGTAGCAAAAATTAATAGGTAGAGCCTAGAAATAGAAAAGGCAGACAGGCCGCATAGAGGCCGTTGTGCAGTAAGAAATGGGCGGTAGGAATTTATTAGAGAACAGGCCGCAAGGTAAAGCGAGAATGGCGAAGAATATGGAAAGGGTGATAGGTTGAGCATGTAGTGGAGGGCCGTTTAACTAAGGAAGAGGAAGCAGCAAAAATTAGAAATCGTAGACATATGCAAAAGGCCGACGGTAGAAGGGAGGAATAGCAGAGATGTGAATAGGCTGATAGGCCAAAGAAGGGAAGGTTACGTGAAGACAGAGGCCACGTATATTCAGGAAGGAGCAGTGGTGAAAAGAGAGGGCTGAGGTATGTAAAAAGGTTGCGGTATTGAAAGGCCGCACAGTTTGGTAAGGACCGCATAGTGGAGAGGCCGACAGTGGCTGATGAAGCCGATATGCAAAAAGAAAAGGCCGAGATAAGAAAGAGGCTGCATAATTGGAAGGAGGCTGAGATAGTGGCAAAGGGAAGACGATAGAGGCCGCTAAATGGAAGGCTAATCAGAATAATAGGAGAGACCAATATATGGGAGATAAGAGCTGAGGATGGGTGTTAATGGAGATGACACATATTGCAAATGCAAGAAGTTGATGAGAGGATGGTGGACAGTGAGAGGAGGTAGATAATTGTTGGTGTAAGAGGCCATTTGAATAAGATGGATAGTGGTAGAATGAGAACGAGAGATATCGAGTGTGGCCATAGGTCAAATAGATTAAGTATGATTTCTACATTTTGAGATTGTAATGAAGAAGCCTATTTGGGCTATTTGTAATAAAAGTCTAGAGTGGATTCAAGTGTAGCTGGTTGTATGTTCCTATAGCAATTCAGGACTATGGAATTAAAGTCATGTTAATGAATGTGTTTGTCAATCTCCTGTCGCATTACTTGAATGCTTAGCTAATCTTTGTTTTGCTGCCAAGTCCCTGTCACTATCTTGACACAAGTAGTATGACAGCCCCATTAGAGGGCAGAGACTTGCTTCTCATGTGTGGATGATAAAGGAATTTGTGCTGTTAATGAGAACCCAGTGCTATGATATTGGTATTAGAGCATATGTTTCTAGAGCCCGTGCTATCATAAATCCCTCTCAATCTAATTTTCATATATATGATAGGATGAGTCAGGTTTGTAGCTTATTAGGAAATGATCTAGGAGAATCAAGAATAGTAATATGAAGGTGGAAATGCTACAGTCTCCTACTACTCAAGTGAGTTAATCCAAATCCTTCTAAAAAGATGCATGAATTCTATCTATCTTAGGTGAATCAAGTAGAAATTATAGTTCAAAGAAACATAGAACATTTGTTTGCAGAAGATTAAAAACTAAAAAAATAACTTGAAAACAACTCCAAAATTGAAAAAAAATATTCCATAGTCAAGTCTCCAACCCTCACTTGTATAACTTTTTTGTTGACTATTTTAAATAGGATAATATCAAAAAAGGTTAATTTACAACCACAACAATTTGGAATAATTCTAAGTCAAAATATATAATCAAAATTATAACTACATGAGGGTAAAAGCACAAAGCTATGTCACACTTTTAGCCGACTTATCAGCACAAGTGAATTTAAGTATTTCTAACTAAAAATCAATTTTGGTCAAACATATGATCTTGTAAGATTCATTCTAGCTAAGTTAAATATGTCCACAACTTTTCCAACTAAAATTGTTGGCTAAATGCATATGTAGCACCACTATGAGACCAATTTACCAAAAAAATAAAATTATTTGAAAAACTTGATATTTCAACAACTTCTAGTCATGTAAATAATATTTAAAAAAAAATATAAAAATACTCTTTTGTAGATCTATAAGTTTAGTTTTCAAAAAAATATATATTTTAATAGTTTAATTATTATTTATATTTTCCTTTCTATTTTTACTAAAAGTAGGTTATCAGCACAAAACATTAGGTCGATTACCATGTTAAGGAAAAATAGAAAAACTTATTAAAAAAATTGAAAAAAATATGATGCACTAGATAAAAGGATCTATATCATTTTTTTTCTATTTTAGATAAATAGTTAATATGAAAGTTGACATCAAATGGAAACAACTACATTTTAATACACGCACATTTTATTATTTATTTAAAAATATATATTTATCAAAATTGGAAAAAAATATATCCATGCACTAAAGTTTCAAGTTATAAATACACACAAAAAAATTGAAGAAAAAAAAAATTTACTATATAAAGATTGACGTCTCATGTAATTTCATTTTTCAGCATTTTATCAACAACTAAATTATAGTGTCAATTTGTAAAAAACTATATTCAAATTTTTTTAAAATTTTTTCAAAAAATACAACATAAAATATACTAAAAAATAAATATTTTATTAGTTTACATCATTTCAAAATTCAAAACATATATGTCACTTTTTAGTGATTCAAGTTTAAACGTTGGATCAGCGTTGGTCGTTTCCCTTATAAAAGTGTGACACAACTTTGTGCTTTTACCCATGAGTCCTATTTCAAGGTTTTGGACTCCTAGATTATAATATATTGTAAAATATAAAATTTCTTTGATTTGAAGGGATGCCATACCTCACTTGCATGGAATGTACAAATGATGAAAATTATGTCATATAGTTGTAGGATCTACCTCAAGTAGAGATGATAAATTAATTAAAACTATAAATACAACTATAAGTCAGGTGAGAAAATTATATAAAATAAAGTTGCAAAATTATGGTAGAAATTCCATACATTGAAGTGATATGTAGCATATGAAATCCAAAATGAATATCAAATGTTGAATGCATATACTTAGTGATAATCATTCCAACTAGTTGTAGGAGACCTGAAATACATTAAACTAAACCAAATCTAATAGTTACTATTAAAGTAAATTAAACTTACCTAATTTTTGAAACTTAGGTAGGGGATGGCTTAAGGGGAGATGAAACTAACTCTAGTATTTTGGTAAGGGTGAGCTAACTTATATCAATTAACTATATTGAAGTTATTAAACAAAATCCTAAGTTAACCTAACTTATGGAACATAGCTAGGGGATGGCTTAAGGGGAGTTAATAGGATGTGTTATGGGGATATGGCATCAACTCTAGTATTTTGGTAAGGGTGTGCTAACTTATATCAATTAACTATATTAAAGTTATTAAACTAAATCCTAAGTTTACCTAACTTATGGAACATAGCTAGGGGATGGATTAAGGGGATTTAATAGGATGATTAAAGGGAGATGCAATCAATTAATTATCAATCATATTAATCCTAAACTCACATCCTAGACAAATTCTAAAGCTATTAAACTAAATCATAATTACTTAAATTATGAAACTTAGCTAGGAGATGGCATAAGGACAATTAAGAGGATGGCTTAAGAGAACATGAAATCACTTAATAATTTGGTTAGAGCATAAAATAAATGAATTAGTGTTATCAATTAAATATGTATACAACTATACATTAGTCAAAAAATAAAGATTAAAGGTTAATTTCTACATACCTATGAACCATTTAAAAATTTACTCCATTGTACCATCTACATCCTCTCTTTTTTGTAATTCATCTATGATTGCCTCATGCTCTTCCATAGAAAGTATCCATAAATCTTTTATGATATGTCTCCCTTTATAGGTCACTAATTGTATATTTGTTACCACAACCAGATGCGAGTAGTGCAAAATTTTCTTGTCTTTCATAATCTTCAAATGCAGATATACCATTCCTCCTTATCAGATATTTACATAGACAAGTACCAACAACAACCACAGAATTTGTTGGATACTCAAAGTTATCATCATCTAGTCTAGGTTGTAACAACTTGTGTTTTGGCTCAACACACTGAGCCAGCCAATACTTTGTTTCCTCTTCATTAACCTTAGGTGCAACAACAACATACAAATGTCCTGCAAATAACTTTCAAATTTAGTAAGTCACAAAAATATACATGAATGTATACAATTAAATATAGATTACATTCAAAAAATGTATTAAAACTAAATATTGAATTAATGTACCTTCTTGTACAAGGTCTAAAATGCAATCATAGTCATCTAATGCTTGCAAATGATTATCCTCTTCAAATGTTATCTCATTTTGATCATGTGTTTGTAGAGGTGTTAGGGATCTTTGTTGCCATTCTTCAACCCAATTTATACTTTCACATGCTTCCCACTCACCTCTGATACAAAAATGACAAGTACATGCAAGATCCCTAGTCTATATAGTCTATGTGCTTGCATTTGAACTCTTAAATGAATACAATTTTGTTGATCTACTAGTTGTATCACAATCATATTGGGGAGGAATGTTTCTTCAACCAACCAAAATAATTGTTGAACTTTAGAGTTTTCTCTTGATCCTGTAGTCAATTTTGCATTACACCAATCCACAATTGCATGTGCATCTTTTTAGACATGCTCCACCTCCATCATGTTCTCCTTTACCATGTCCAGCTTCAAAGAAAATCCACATATGTTGGATATTGTTTTCTTTATGGGCCCTACTTAACCAATAAAACATTTGAGCATTTTTAAATTGTCCTAAATAATTCTCTGACCATATGAGATGTTGTGTCATCTGGATTTATCTTTATTTTAAGTTGTCATTAAATACTTTGAAACAATACTGCACAAACTTTGATGAATGCAATTGGTTATCACTCACATAGAAATGATATTCCCTCAAAATTTTCCTATCATCTTCTGTACTGTCAACTGCATGTATGTACACAATATGAACAAATATGGCCACATATATTGAGTTATAATATTGTGACTAAATCTCCTCTTGTGGAGCAAGGGTATAGTTTTCTGTAAAGTCAAACACTAAAATTATAGTTCCAATTGGAAATGTATTCTTACATCTGCAGAATTGTTCATCAAGCCACCAAGCATATTGAGAGTGTTTCACCTATTTACACACAATCTTATTCTTGAACTCTATGATAAATGCATGTACACTACTTTGTTCTGTGACTAACAATGCTTTCCAGTTTTTCCATCCTTTAATGGATATTGAACATTGTTGAAACTCTTTACATTAACTAATTATTGTCCAAAATCATGTGAACTATTTTCATGCATGCATTCTCCTAAAAATGAAAGGTTACCGCATCTATTGCATTGTCTAAAAACACATGTTTTTGAAAAAAAGAATTACCCATCAGTTGTTTCACAAAGTAAATTTGTTATAAACTTCTTAATTGTTGTAGGTGGCATATTAATACCACATTCCTACATAATTTCAAGGTTAGTATGCAAAGTAGAATGTATATATCAAAAAATATCATAATAATAATGAAATTGCACATGAGTTTTGCAACAACAAGAGATTTATTTCTTATTAATCTTGACATACCAAGGCTTACATTTCTCAAATGGTCTTTGACTTATGCTACAATTTTCTATAACTAAATCATCTAGAAATTTTCTATATATTTGAGTCATGTCTAAAAGATGTTTTTGATGAGGATCACGATTTTTTGACCCCACACTTAATTTCAAAACATCTCTAGCATTTGATGAAACCCTTGTATTATCATGCCAAAATTTTCAATCAAAGACCTAATTTCATTATTTAATTTCATGTCAGACCTTGAGAGTCTACCACTAAAAGTCCAACATTGGTTAATTGGATCATCTTTAGTACTTACTCTTCTCTTTGCTTCTCTTCTTAAAGTTATAGCATGCACATTTAAATATTCACTTGTCTTACTTATCATTCTTTTTCTCATAACTGATTTATTAACTAAAGAAATTATTATTGCTCAATGTGATGCATTCTTATCCTTAGATCGACTAGTTTTTCCAATAGAACCAATAGCATTAGCAACACTAGACATAACTTGTTCCATTGATTCATCCACCTTTTTGGGTTTTACTAATATGCTTAATTTTTTCATTATTTTTCTCATTTTTGACATTCTCATCAATTGTAATACAATTTGGCATTGAAATCCAAGAGGTTTTCTATAAAAAACTATTTGTACAATCTATTTACATGGGTTTGAATTTGTCTCCAAGATATCTTACCATGAAGATCCTTCAAAACATTACTTTCAATTTAATCAATTTATCTCAACAATGTTATATCCAACTTGCTTTAAATCATTAATCTCATTATCATTCAAGGGATTTGAAGTCATACCTAGATTCATTCTTAAATTTGCATTTTCCATATTCTTGACCTCTTCCACATTTGCATATTTTACATTCACTTAATCCATATTGGTCTCTTCAATATTATCCTCTTCAATAGTAATCGAACTCGATGCTACATCATTCTTCAGTTTTTAATCCTCTCTCCTATCTCTTTGTTGTTTTGCTCCTTTCTCTTGATGTGCTTCAATTTCTTCAAGTGTCATAACCTTCCTCTTCTTTTTTTTTTGACATTTATTTGATCCCATTATTACCAAAATGTGTTGATAAAATCAACAAATAATACTGTATTATACTTAGAGTTGGATCCCTTCTTAAAATTTAAAAAATACAAGTAGATGTAGATCCTTTGTTCAATATAATATTTTCTTGATATTTGTTTGATCTCTCTAAGAAATTGAATCCCTATAAAAATTGGATTTTCTACTTCATGTCATCTAAAAATGCTCCTTATGATTGAATCCATGTAAAAATTGCATAAAATATGTCCTGTTGAGAGCTTGAATTAACACCTTGCATATAAAAAATTGTAGAATTCATCACTGTCGATTGTATTGGGAAAAAGAATGTTGCAGAGTATTTGTCATACTACAAATTTATGAAAAAAATAAATAACGGCTAAATAAGAAACGGGTACCCGTTATTTTTAAAACGGGTACCCGTTATGAACGGGAACCCATTTCTAATTATTTCAAATTGCAAACCCACAAACTTGCATTGGTTTAGGCTTGGAAAAGGCTTGGAAACCCAAGCCTTAGCCTTGGACCTACAACTAGAAGACCATGAAAATAATAAGAGAAAAAACTGGTTTCACCACTGTGGCTGATGACTTTTTTTTAGAATATTTTAACAAAATTAAAACCCATTGTAGATCTGAAAGTCTAGTTTTCAAATATGTAATTTTTTCTACTATTGGGCATAATTTTCTATTTATTAATTATTTTAGATAAACAAACAAACTCATAAACTTGAAATAACATATCTTACTATTTTTTAAATAACTTTTGGTTTTGAAAGTTTCTTGAAAAAAATTATGTCTGACCAATCTAGATATCATTCTCTACATGATGAAAATTTATTTAGTGAATTGATGAGTTTAGCTCAAATTATGTTGGTCGTTCACTAGTAGTTTTAAAAAACACTAATTAGGGCCATTAAAAAATTAATAAAAAAATATTTATCAAAAAATTACAAAAAATATCCTGAACAAAATTCAACATCCTATGCATCTTTCCACAAAAGGAAATATAAAAATACATTCATTTAGGTCAAATTATGTTGGCCATACACATGCGTGCTTTGACAAAAAAATATGGGAGTTTTAAAAAGCCATGTTTTGTACATCCAATAAAAAATAGTTTTCGTCATTTGGGTATTAGAAAAAATTACATATTTGAAAACTAGAGACAAAATCCTACATTGCTTATTTTTACATTATATTAAAATTTTATGTGCAAGTGCTTCAAATTGTCACTCCAATTATAAAAAAATGTGAAAAACAGGAAAAGCAATTCCACTTTTTGGCCAAAAAGTGAACTCATCTTCTTGCACTCACCCAATTAGAAAATCTCAATTTTCTCTTGGAAATAGTAAATTCATGTTGCCATTTCCTTGATAGGCTAAGTAGATTTTGCATTGGTAGATTAGTTTTATTTCAAAAGTTCATAGATTAGTTTTACTTCAAAGCAATTTCCTTTTCATAGAGTAAATTGTTTTAAATATTCAGAGAAACCAAACAAAAAAATAGATCAATTACATTAGATATCTTCATACTAGATTTCATACATGTTTCAATTCCTAGATTAGAAAAAAAGCACAAAAATATTGTTTTGCAATTGTATAGGCTTGCATGCATCCAAAAATCAAAAAGCATAAAAACATTAGCATCATAGAACGTTCACAAACCCATGATTCTAATACAAGGTCAACTTTGATCAACATTAGTCAAACCCTTGATTCCAACACAAGGTTAACACAAGGTCAACACAAAGTCAAACCTTAGGTCAATCAAGCCCTAAGTCAAATCGAGGTTAACTTCAACTACTTCTCTCAGTTTGGGCTTACAAATGTGCCCTAGGCTTAGAGGTGAGTGGGTGAGGGAAATCCTCGATGAGATTGAGGAGATTCATCCTAGACCACAACAAGATCAACAAACAATTCAGTAACAACAACATAGGTTGAGGGTTTTCCAAACATAGGTTATAATCCAATAATTTGAATAACAACTCCAAATCAACAAAAGTATCAATGAGAACAATCATCAACCTACATAGTGATGGAATCTTAGGAATCCAAATAGAAGAATGGTGACTAGTGGTCCATCGAGTCATATAGTTATTTTTACAACAATGGTCATAGAACATCATATCAAAATCAACGCACAAGAAAGGCCCTAGGACTAACCGACCACTCTTTGTGATTTCCAGTTGTCAAGCAAGCCAGACCACCCATGTGTCTCACCCCCGCTTGACTAGCTACTTCCACGAGAGTGAGAGTGACATCGAGGTTCACCCCATGGCAAGGAGAGGAGTCCATGTGTGTGCCAAAGATGACTCAACCACCCCAGGCTACCGAGTCATGTTTTTGAGTGTACAGGAACTAAGACTCAAGCTTATAAGTTTATTCTCTAACTCATGACCTCTCATTTCATCTACCTTCTCAACGAGTTTTTCTAATGCTATCCAAACTTTGATGGGTGTTTTTAAGGCTTCTACATGAAAGAGCAGTTCATAAGATATATTAAGACATACAAATCTGAAGGCTTGATCACATTTGTTAAACCATTTTTCTTTAGCTTCATCATCATTAGGTTCTTTCTTAGTGCCCATTGTTACCCTATACAACCCTTTTTTCTTTAACAGAAGTTGTACTTTTGATTTCCAATGGATCAAGCACAAAAACTTAATCACTTTTTTAAAATGGCACTCAATTTTGAGTTGATAGTTAAAAGTTACATCAATTTTAATATTTTCCTATCTTGCCTAAATTTGCACTCAAAAATTTCAAAATCTATCATTCAAATGAAAAATAAAAAGGAGGCTGAAGGATGCAGTTAAGTCCTCACCAGTAGGGCACAACCATACCATATGACTAGGGGATAAAAACTTTGGTTGGTCTCCCCCTCCCCTTGATGATGAAATATTAGGTAAATGAGCTAAGGTTAGAAAAGTCAACTATTCTCCAATGAAATAGTGTGCTTGGCTACTGCAATAATTTTGATGCCCTTCACAATCCAAAATGCCCTCTAGAATCCAAAAAAACATAGTAACTTGGGATTCCAATTGCTTTTTTACAAGGTTTTAGGATTCTTTCACCCTCCCATCAGACATGGGCCTTTATACATGCCATGAACCTCTCTGTGGGCTCTGGGTCGTGGGCCTTTTTGTAGGCCACAAGCCTTCAAACTTGACCACAAGCCTTCCAAAATAGGCCACAGATTGACCAAGCCATGGATCAACCTTCACACACAAGTTGTTTAGCCTTCACCCTCCCTACAAGTCATTTTGATTCCACATGAGCTGTCATCCTTTCCAAAAGTTGTGCCTTCCTATTAGACGGTCTCTGCAAATAAACAAATTTCCAAAGGCAATATGCAATAGTGCTGGCAAATACACACAAATACAGACAAGAGAAACTTTTCTATAATACAAACAATGTTTTTAAATTAAACTATGCAATAATACCAAACCACCAATCTAACTAGATCTTCTCTAACATCATGTCAGAGATGAGATATACTAGCAGAATGTTTGGAATGATCGAGCTATGAAAGTCAAGATACCCTTGCAATTTATGAAAAATGAGAGTATGCAATACAAATAAGATATGAAAACAATAGCTAGATGAATGAAATAACTAACAATATGGAGGTACATATAGAGAAACAACCGTCTAAATTTAGTGGAGCTATAATAGGCATCTAAGCCACTTAATAAAGATGGGATAAAAATAGCACGATGGTAAAAATAGCACGTGGCTAGAACTAACGTATGGATATGAATAGACATAGCACTCCTAAGCAAGCTTAATTCCTATATTAATAGGTTGACTATTCTAGAGTGGTGTAGATATATAATGGAAAACTTGGTTCTTATTAAAGATCTATTATATGTTGTAATGTTGGCTATTTTTTTATACATTTATTATTGTAATGACACCATTGATAGATTTTTCCATGACATTGTAATATGAGGGGTGTATTTTATAATATGACATAAATATATTTTGAGGTTATATAATGAATCTAAAGTTTGTAAATGTTCTTATGATTGATGTAATTCTCAAGCTGAAGTGTAATGATAATGTTTTGGTGATCTTATTTATTTAATTGATGAGTCCTTATGATCTTATGTTTTGATGTATATGTATGATGAAGGTCTATTCTTATCACATTATTAAGATAAAAAAGTGACTTATTAACTCAAAGCCTTAAGTATTTTGTGTTCAATTATGTGAGAAAAATTACACAAACCCCTTTTTTGGCTTATCATAATCAAATTTTGTGGCATAATGAAATTATTCATAATAATTCAAAAATGCCATAAACTATAGATAAATTGATCTTTTTATGACCCTATAGATTGGGTTGTAACATGTGGTATCAAATCTAGGTTCAAATCTAACCTAGGCTTCATTGCATTAACAATGTTTAAACTTTGGATTTGTTTGAATTTAACCTAGTTCAATCATGGTGTAGAATGACAAGAGGTTGTAAGAGTAGAAGAGGAACCTAGAAGGAGGTACCACCTAGAACTAGTGAACCTTGAGATGACTTACTCCTTTTGGACAACATAATGAGGATGCAGTATGGTTGTACTCTAAACTACCCTAAACTATAAAGCATGAAAACTATTTGAGAACGTAACGATGAAGCAATATGGCTGGACTTCTTATTTTGATGTAGATGGAATGCACTAGATTTAGACAAGGCTATATATGAGAAATATTTGTGTGTTCACTTAGTTCAAGGAAGAATCCCTAATGATGAGGAACATAAAGAAGTAAAAAATTATAGAAAGGAATCCTAATGTAACCTTCACATAGATTCCATACATCTAGTAGCAAATAAAACAAGAATATTTTAACCCAAAGTTACACTAATAAAATAAATGTCTTCTTTTCTTGAGTTTAAAATTTGAAATTTCAATTTTTAGGTTAAGATGACTCTTAATGGAGAAGAACCATTAGTGAAACCTAACCTACATTGGATCAAAACAAGTCAAACTAACATAAATGAAAGTTTACATTTGTTTTTTCTTTTTTGACAATGATGTAATACACAACATTGGTGATAAGCAATTATTGTGCTAGATGATGAGGATAGTCAACTTGATCCTAAAATGTTCAATACACATCAACCTATTCTAAGGGAGCCCCTTAATGAGTGGAATTTGTAGAGTTAAGCTACTATGACTAATGTAAATTATGAGGAGAATAAAGCTCAAATAAACTACTTTTAGTTGATTGTAATCCTTGAGTCAATTAATAAAGCACATTTTTTCTCTTAGAACCTTTTTACCTCTTATGCCTTATAATGTATGGGATAACTTTTTACTTAAATGCATATGATGAGTTGTAGTTGTTGAAAAATTGTATTTTGAAAATACATTAACATAGTTTTTGGATTATGGCATGTAAGAGGACAAAATGGTTCTCCTAAAGGGGAATCTAGTAATTATCATGGTGTTAAACCTAATATAAACAATTCCATGAGAGCTCTAGAAAAAATCTTGTCTATTTTGGTTGAACAATATGACATGATTGGGTCAATTGAAAAAATATAAATGATTTGATTGCTTAATAAGAAGAGGGTAATATTGAAGAGTATAGAGAGGATGAAATGAATGGTGGCCATTAGGAGGAGACTTTGGAGAATCCAACATGATGTCTCAAATGTTTAAGAACCTAAAAGAGTTTCTCCCTCCCAAGTATATTGGAGTTAATTTTGAAGATGGTGCAAAGATGTGGTTAATCCAAATGGACAAATATTTTGAGATTTTTAAAGTTTCTCTAAAATCTTGAAATCTTAAAGGGGAGACTATTAATTAATAGTAGAAGTTGCAACATGGTGGGAAAATATGAGAGGGGAGTAGGGTCTTACTTGAAATAACAATACTTATGAATAACTTTTAATCCTATTTCGAAGGAAAAATTACATGTTTGTAAATCTAGGGTTAAAAGGTCAAAGTGCTCAAAACTTGGGGTTTGGGACCTTGACATCATTTTATATTATTTGAAAATTTTCTCAATAAGTTCAAAGTAAAAGGATATTTGGGTTTAGAGTTATGAAGGGGAATTGCATATATTTGTGAACTAAATTAATAAAACCTAAGATAGACATTTTAGGGTTCAATTTATTATTGAGATTCTACAACTTGCAGAAACATAAGTAAAGTTTGAATTTCTAAAGAAGACAAGTCTTAACCCCTGGACTTAGAAAATTTTAATGGATCCTCAACTTTACATTCCTAGATGGGTTCACAGATACTAAGGCATCTTATAAATCTTATTTTAGCATACCTTGGATTACTCTAGGACCTTAAACAAACAACACTAAATTTTAATAAAGATGAAAACAATACAAACTACATTTGATCCAACTATGCTAAGAATGCTAAAGTAAAAATGAAAGATGAAACCACAATTATAACGAGGGTCACGAATTTTTAAAAAAGTAGGGACATGTTGTGGATTCCACAATAACTGTCCCCGCCTTTAAAACAAAAGGAGACTTCCTAATGTGGAGTCACAAGTAAAAGTAAACTCACTCCTAGAGAAGTGAGCCCTTCATCAAATGTAAAATCATGTCCCATTTTGTGTGACTAGCTATTGGTCTTACTCAAAAGAAATACTTTACAAAAAACCATCCCCAGAGACACTTGAAATAGGATGTCTACCTAGAGAGAAATATTCAACAATTAATGCATCCAGGTACATAGAAATATGTTCATACCCAAGTTGGAATAGGTTTAATTTTCAATGATATTAGCATCCATTTCACTAAGGTATGTTTACTTGTATTATTTCATTTCTTCTATCTAAAAGGCTTATCTAATACAACTCAAATATTAGGTTATTATGATCATGTTACATAATAGGCAGAGATCTTCCTTTATACATAATAGTCAGTATCATTTTGACTTGAGACCTTTTGATTACATAGACATATCTTTTCTACTAGCCAAGCATCCATAGCCCTGATGGACTTGCCTTTGATCCCACTATAGGTATAGCTCTACTACTAGTCGAGCATATATAGCCTTGGTAGTACCTAAATCACCTATATTTCAAGAGATAATAAATTTTTATTTCTTTTCTTCTTATTTATTTAATTTTTAACTATCCAAATCTATAGGCACTAAATCCCATCTCTAGCCACTTTTTAGCCCCCTATGTAAATACCTTGTACACATTTTAAAAATAAACTCAAGTAAGGATTTCACAACAAACCTTCATTATGTTAATGCCAAATATAGAATCCACTCCAACATGTTGTGAGTGAAGCCTTGACTAAAGTTACAAGTCGTACCAAGTCAAACGGGATTTATTAATCTCTATCATGACCAATGTAACTATCTTCTTGATATGTGAACCACTTGTCAGGGTTGTCTAATACCTAGTATTACACTAAGCAAGCATCATTATCAGTAAACATATACCTTGAAGTATTGATTTTGTCAATGTTCACAATATCTATTTTGCTAAGGAAATCATCCCTAGATGTTTGTCTCTCAAACATGGTTGAATTCTTTATGCTATTTACCTATGATTTTTATGCACTATATTTATATGCATGGTAAGGAGAAATAATAACTCCAACCATCCATGTATTTCTATGTTATGCAGAGAAAAGAATGACCTTGTTTAGAAAAACTCATTATTCTCTTGACCACAAGGTTTTCCCACCTTGTCCACATGCTAAACTCGGAGGTACCATAACAATACATGGTCCATCCTATGAAGCATAACTTGTATGCTAAGTTGACACATGCAGTTCCACATCTTGTATGTTTGTGGCTAGATCTACTACCCTTCTCTAATTTGGGCACTAAGGAAGGATGAAAAGATGTGTTATCTTTTTCCTTCTATTCTTTTGTTCCATACATGCACTAATACCTATAAAATACATAAAGAATTTATAAATTATCACTATTTCAATCTACAGTTATAACTATAAGTATTTATACTTAAGCAATTTTTCTTACATGTTGTATTCCAAGTAATTATTAATCTTGGTTTTGCACCAACTTTAGGATGGGGCTTCTTACTACCACGAATCTTGTGGAAGTTGGTTGGGTAGGGCTCCCTCATTCTTTGTTCCTCTATGAAATCTTTTAGTCAATCAACCTCAATCCAATCTAAAAAGAATTGTAATCCTTGATTCCCATATGTCTCCCATAAAAGGTCTTCATAGGAAAACTTTCCAATGGAGGGTATTGAATGGATTTATCCAAATATGTGATATGATACCAATTTATATATCCATCTAGTTAAGAAAAAGCTTCAAGCTGACAATCTATGAATAATTGTCTAGTTAAAAAAAAGCTTCAAATTGACTCTCTTAATACTATGAAACATTCATTCATTAAATTTTATTTTAAGAGGTAAAATAATAAAGCTTCAAATTGACTCTCTTAACAAGAAAAAAGGTTTAAAATAAACCTCTTAATATTTTTTGAGATCACTACAATTCAAGACATGATTGTTATAATGCTTGGACTATTAAACTTTGACAAAGCTACAATGCTTGGTACATTAACCTTTGAAAAATATATGATGCTTGGACTATAATTATTTGACATTAATGAAATGATGTTTGGGATACCAACATTTGCTTGAAAACATGATTATTATATTGCTATGGAGTATTTTTATAATTTGTAATATTAGCATTTAATAGGGGGTGTGATATTTTATACTATCAACATTTGTTATAAGTTTGTTTCTTTGGAGTGTGGACTATCAGTAACTAACATGACATATGAAATATTGGACTATGATCCAAACTTGATATTCATACAATTATGACACTTTTCTACTATCAATCATTTATACCAAATTGCTTGACATAAATTGCTTATATTTTTAGTAACTTGTTAAATTGTGATATTCATAATCTTTTCTTTAATCTCATTAACTAATAATAGCATTACATAGACATGATATTTCCATAGTCCATAATGATTGATTTTAGTGCTTCTGGAGAAAACTGTGTTGCTTTTTTGTCTCAACGTTTTGGATCACACTCCATGATCCATCATCAGGAGAAAAAGAAGAGAATGCAAATGAGTTAGAATTGCAGAGAGGGTTACTTAAAAAGAGAGAGAATAGGTGGGCATGAAAGACAAAATAGTCTCAAGGAGGCACACAAGGGATGAGAAAAAGAACAACTAATACAAAATAAAGAGTTAATTAAAAACTATCAAAGAGTCAAAAAAGAAAAGGGCTGAAAGAAGAGAGAGAGAGAGAGAGAGAGAGATAAAAAAGGAGCTTAAGTCAAAAGAGAAAAAAATAAGAAGCAAAAAATAATAAGGATGGGTGAGGACAAGAATTAAACCAAACAGGCATGGATGATAAGATGAGGAAATGAGGAAGAAAATATATAAGTAAAGTTAAAACTATAAAAAGGGGGCATCCCTGTGAATTGTATACCTTGAATGTTGCAAGTAAAGAAGCCATCCAAATAGTAGTTAAGGTCATGCCTTCACAACACTTGCACATAACTTCTATGCATTTTACTAAGCCTTGATGGAAGGACTTAATGTGTACCTACATAAAAGGATATTGATGGCTTTCACTGTATTTTCATATGATTCAAAAATTAAATTCTAGATGGTCTCTTTAGTTTCTATCTTTTATTTAGGACAAATGTTGTCAAATGGTTTGGAAAATGATTGTGGAACCTAAGGTTTCTCATTTTTCCTAGTGTTTTCTTTGTCGAGGCCTTCTTATTGGCAATTATCTAATATGTATTGGTCTTGATAATCTAAGATGCTCATTTTGTATATCATAAATCTTCATATTTTCGTTTGTAACATTCAAAACCATGTTGCTTATTTTTTATCAACTTATGCACCAACAAAAGGATCTTTAATAAATGTTATTGCAGGCACAAGAGCCCAAGCTAGGCAACAAATATGCCTTGAGGGAGCTAAATTGAAACTCAAGTGTAGACATTACCGATAATGGGCCCATCATGTACCTAAAAATGTACAAATTGTGTTGGTTACGTAGTTGATCTTCTAGTAAAATTTGTCCAAGCAATTGTTGGATTATGTCATTTTCCATGTGCTTTACTAGGGCTTAAAGCTATCAACAATTACCATTTGTTGGATTCTAGCATATAAGAATTGGTCAAAGACCATAAATCCCATATACATGATAATAGTGTACATCTAGGTGAATAACAATAATGTGTAAAGAAATCAACTTATCATGTACATGAAAACTATGTAATCATGATAAATAGTTATGAGAAGATTGCATTTGATATTTCCAAAGCATATATTACCAATTTAATATTATAATTCTAAATAAAAACAAAGATAGAAATAATTGGTAGACAAGTATAATGATATGTTGAGCCTAGGCACAAAATATATTATATTACTTAAATGATAACAATGACTAAGACTATAATTACATAATTAAAAACATAAGTTAGAAACTATGTTTGATAGATCTATAGGAAGTTACCCATATTTATATTATAATTGACCCACCTAAGCATAAAAAATTCCCTACATAAATAAGAGTCACTAATTTTCTATGAAGTAACTTAGTAGAAAATTCTCTAAACAATTAATTATGCAAAAAAGTTATTAATTGCTAGTGGAATTGTTAACTAAAATCCATAATGGATTTACACAAAACTTTGATAAATTTGTCAAACAATGGAATCTAGCTCCTTATGGATTGAGTTGGCTAAAGCAATATATATATCAAAGAAAAAGAAAAAGTATAGTATATGTGGATAACATTTCTACTCTTATCATCCATCATCGAACATTTGACTCTAGTCCACACAATACAAGTGGAGAAAAGAAAAAGTATAGTATATGTGGATAACATTTCTACTCTTATCATCCATCATCGAACATTTGGCTCCAGTCCACATAATACAAGCGGAGAAAAGTAATTGAAATTTCATATTGTGTTTATTTTATTAGTTTTTGCCGTGGAATTATAGCAGAGGGGTTGTTCTTAACTTGTTATTAAATTCACTGCTCCTGACAAATCATGAAGCAGATTTCTGTGTAGCTTATATGTAGTGTAAAGTTTTGCATGCTAACATGCTAGGAGGATAAGCGTTGGCAGGTTTGGTGAAGTCTTATTTGTCCATGTTGACAGTTGCAGTATGGCAGAAGGGCTCGAAGGTTTCACGAGGCAAGAGAAGGCCTGAATTTCGAGGATTCTAGAATTGTCTGATCATTTCACAAGGCAAGAGAAGGCCTGAATTTCAAGGATTCCAAAACTGTCCGATCATTTCACGAGGCAACAGAAGCCCTGAATTTTGTGGATTCTAGAACTATCTGATCATTTCACGAGGCAAGAGAAGGCCTAAATTTTGAAGATTTCAGAACTGTTTGATCATTTCACGAGGCAAGAGGAGTGAACTTCAAGCTGAGAATTAATGTCGTCTAGTCTTGCAGTGTGGTGGCACATTTAGGGTTTATTTATTTACTGTGTTCTAGAATTTGACGGACAGGTCTGTGATGTGTGGAGAGGTGTAGAACTCAGTGGTGGGCAATGGGCAGTATATTAAAAATTTGAAAATGCCATCATATCATCGCTTTTTCACGATCATCTGATTTTGTCTTGGCAGTTGCTCTCTTCTCTCTGATACGCAGTAGAGGGTGTTGCTTTTCATGTGGATAATAATGGCCCTTCTTGTAAACTAGGAAAAATGGTCTTTTGCTTGTCAAGGTGTTTCAGTATTAGCCTTGTCTGGTTTGCATAGGAACATAGTGCATCCTGCATGTGTTTTAGATGTAAATACTTTGCATATAAGAGGTCTTCCTTGTTTGTAAAAATTTGCATTTAGCCTTAGCTTTCTACAATCTATACTTGAAAAAGTGTTGTAGCACATTATTTGTTTAAGACTCTACGATCTCACATTTTTAGTTGAGTATAGAGCTTTTTTAATAAGAATGTTTTCTATATAATTTTATTTTCTACCACCCCGGTGAAAGTAACTGCTTTTTAGCATTTAGACTAAATAGAGTATTCTTCTATGTATTCCTACGTTTAATTTAAAACCTCTGCTAGATGCAACGTTTCTATGGAAACGAAAGGCTCTAGATACTCCTAATCTTATAAGTTTCAAACTTGTCCATAATGTTAGGATTCCTCATAAAAATGCAGGATGGTAGTAATGGATTTACCCAGTTTTGTTATATGTCAGAACCTTTTAATTTAGTAGTGATATGTTGTGGAATTTCTATTGTTTATTTATTTTCATTTAGCTATTCCAAATTTTTATTGTTTATTTACTTATGATTGTATTCAGGTTTGAATTCTTTTAAAAATCACAGTGGCTTTCATATTTGTAGTTTTATCGTTTGCCATCATGCATACTATCGCACTTTCTTCCCTATTAATTTCTGCAGAAACAACCTTAATTTAAGAAAAGAACATCTAGAACACAGCATCCAAACCTGGGTGTTTCTTTTCCTGAGATTTGAATTCAGTATTACATAATAATTATGAAATGTAACGTGTTTCTATAGGTTCTTTGTTTTGGCAATGAAGTAGAATTTAGGCTTTTATATCTTTGAGGTAGTTGAGAGGCATTCTTGTGTGATGTAACAATGGTTGGAGATACGTATGGTTAACGTGATTCTTTTAAGGCAGCAACAAAGGGTGTGATTGGTATGATAAAGATTACGGTAATCAATGGAACACGTATTTATGGCAGGGCTTTACTGAAGATATTTTTTTGATTTAGTTCATGAGAATAATTTCAGAGCATATCTAGCTCATTTAATTTTGAATGCCATATTGGTTACATACAAAAGTAGGTGTAAGACTATAGGGCATTTGAAGATACAAAGTTTGCATCATGATAGTGCTTAGGTGCAATAGTGGTGTAGCAGTTTGAGACTTTGGCTTTATCACTATGTTTTGTTTTCAAGTCTTGCTCTTAGCTTGTGTTGGCCTTTCCCATTTTGCAAGTGCTCTAGGCTTCAAGTAGCTGGTGGGCATGTTACCTGTAGAAACAAAACTTTAATAATAAATTTGTGAAACAAGCAGAGACATAAAATAGAGAAAATTTTCAATTATCAAAGAGTAAATAGTTGTAGCATTTCCTTTCTAATGTATCAAATCAATTTCTTTATTAAAATGCCATGGACAGCATTAAAAGAACTAGTACCTTAAATTACCTAAAGGCTTCCATCAATAGAGAAAGAATTCCAAAATAGCTCTAGTTTACACACTCTCTCTTACTTTTGGAAAAGCATTTAAGCATTGTGCTAACTATTGAAAACTCCCTGTTTTGGGCCCATAAACTGATCCTTTTACCGAAACTTGACCAGCAAAAAGAGCACCGCACTATATAATGAAAATGCATAGTGTCCAAAACAACACACAAATCAAAGGGAGTAGTATGCAGCACAAGAGGAAGGGAATAATATGGAAAAGAGTGAATTTAGTACAATGAGGAGCACAACAGAGACCCGTTATGGGTGTGATTTCTTTTGCAAGATATTAAGATCTACCTAAACATCTATGACTACTGTTAACTAGAGTTAACTAACATGAAAACTTGGCTTCATTCATTTGATAATGAAAATGCAGGTGTAACTGTCTCTAGCTGGGAAAGCAATTTGTTACATTCACCTACTCTCCTTAAAGATACACTATATGCAGAGTTTGACCACAAGTAAGTTAGACTTTAGTATTTGTTTATTTTACACAATATTGTTGTATGAGAAGAACTCAAATGAGTTGTTTTCAGCAAAATAATTTAATACCTGCTTAGTCAATGTTTCATTTTGTAGCTTCCTTCTAAGATCACTATTTTTTTTTTGTTTTTTTGTTTTTGTAATTAACAATTATAATGATTTTGTTTAGGTATTGGCTCTGCAAAAGTAGGTAACAAATTGCCACTACTTAGCCCTTGGAAGAGTAGGTAATAAATAGGATGAAGTGCATTTGCCTCTCAAATGCAAACAACACTCTTATACTGTTTTATCTGATTTTCATATGTTTTAGAATGTGTGTTGACATCATAATAGTTTGCATTAGGTATGGCTTTCAACTATGGAGAAGCCAAGCTCTGTAAAAGCTTTTGTGCTTATGTCTATATCTCATTGAAATAAGAATAGAGCCTCTAATACTGATATGTTCCTTTCCTCTACCACTCTTAGAATTTATTGCATAGCTTAGCTTTCTTACTTTCCTCTACATTTTTGTGATTGCATGATTTTTCGAATTGGAACATTGTTGGTTACACCTGTCATTGGAGATCTTTCAGATGAATATGGTTGAAAACCTTTGCATCAAACAACCCACCCCATAGGTAAAGATATGCTTTAGTCCTTGCTTGTACAATCAACAATTTCAATGTTTACAGAAAACCATGTTCCTGTCTCTATGTTACAACCTATAAAACACAATAAAAAATAGCTGCTACAAAATATGGCAAGAAGTCTGCTAGGAAATAGACACAAGTATTTCCTCCCATGGAACTATAGCAGAGGGGTTGTTCTTAACGTGTTATTAAATTCACCGCTCCTCGTAAATCATGAAGAAGATTTCCATGTACCTAATATGTAGTGTAAAGTTTTGCATGCAAACATGCTCAAAGGATAAGTAAGGGTAGGTTTGGTGAACTATTATTTGTCCACGCTAATGGTTGCAATATGCTAGAGCAGCTTGGGGGTTTCACAAGGCAAGAGAAGGCATCAACTTTTGACCTCATCTCTATTTCCTAGCACACTTGTTGCCATATTTTGTACCACCTTTCTCTTTGATTTTGTTTTAAAACAAATCAAATCCATATTGCGCATACAAGAACGAGAGCATATCTTTACCTGTCTTTTGTGACTGATTCCCCAACTCAAAATTGTTCTGCTACAGTCACAAGCATTTCATTCATGTTCAAAATTGTTTGCTGCAACAACTCATTTTTCAACTGAAGAACTCCATCCTATTGTATGACTTTCCAGTATGTTCCACTTGTTTTGATACTTATTCCATATGTATCATTCAACCAATCAAAGAAATAGTAGTTAACACAGTTATTTTTTTATTTTGGCACAGGAGTTCGATAACTCAGGAGATTAGCAAATTGAATCTATTCTAGAAATACAATGAAATCTCTTGATCAGAGCTACTAAAATGAAAATCAGATTTCAGATTTAATGTTAATGTATCAAGAGCATGATGTACTTGTTGTTTTACATATCTGAAATTTGTTCATAAGTTGTAAATTACATTGTATTTGTTTGGAGACACCTATAAGACTCAAATGTAATCTTACTTGTGAAATTTGATAAGACTAACTTATTGATTTGTTGAGTTATCTTCTAATGCTATGAGAATATTTGTATGTTTTAGAATTAGATAGACTAAGAAGAAAAAAATTAAAATTCTGGTATTTTGTACTTTAGTAAAAGCTTTGTTATCTTCTCTATGTCCTATCTGGGTTATGAGATACTAAAAACTCTAAGAAACAGCTCTTGAATGGACACTCTGAGTTGAGGCCATGACAATTGGCACTATCTCAACTCATGCTATATTTAACCAACCTGCAATCTTGAAAAAAACCAACCTGCCAATATCCAGCAAGAACTTCGCTACAATGCAGCCTTGTTTTAAATTTCTTTTGAGGAATAGCCTTTTGAATCCTTAGTTTATATTGGTGCTTTGGATAGGAAGAAGAGAAGATAATGAAAAGAAAAAGGATACTTTTCATTGAACAATTAGGATTTTGGTACTTGTCTTATTAACAATATCCTAAATTTATAGGAATCCATTTGCTATCACTCTGAGTTTGAGTATCACTTTAAAAATCAAGGTTGCTCCCATGGTATACCATAATTATGGAGAATTATTTTTCTTATGTATAGAGTGCCCCTTCTAGTTTTTATCATCTAGCATTCACCAACTACTATTAGTTTTGCAAAAAATGTAAAAACTCAAAGCAAATACTTAATACTATAGAATCCATAATTGAAAGCTTGTGCAGTTGCAAATCCATGTTCAATGAAATTAAACATAATTCTACTACTCTCATTGCTCCAGTTAACATAATTTTGCACTTTTTCAAATATTAGGGTCATAGAATGGCCTAAATGTGAGCTTATTTCTCTGTGTTGACTTTCTCTTGCAATTTTCTCAACTCAATCTACAAATGATTATATGAAATGAAAGAAATAAATTATATGAGTGCCCATTAATGATTGAAATAGGTCAATGTGATGATAGAAGTATGATTCATATTGTTGGATTTGAAGTCTGACTATTCATTTCATCTTCCTTGCTTAGCCTCTTCGTCTTCCTTGAAGACCATTGTATATATGAGCGAATTTTTATGTATGTTGCTGCAAATAATAAGAATAATATTGCTCTGCTTTCCCGTAGATGTAGCCATATTGGAGAACCACATTAAATCTCTTGTCTATGTGTGCTACTTTATATGTTGTTTATTTGTCTAATTTCTCAACAATTGGTATCAGAGCTCATGAGATCCAGGGAGAGTGGGTTGAAGATTGAGGGTTTGAAATTTATCTGAATACAAAGGTTTTGCAAGGTTGATCTTATTTACAACAAGCCCAGTGGTATGAACTCAATCTGTCCAACGCAGAAAGATTTATAGTGGGGTTATGGAGATTCAAAGGGAGATATGATTACAATGGCTAAGAAGATTGTACTGGTAAGATGCAACTACTCGAGAACCAAGGTAGAATTGAAGGGATGTGTGAATGATGTGAAGAGAATGTCTTGTTGCCTGATTGATCATTTTGGATTTCAAGAGGAAAACATAACAGTGATGATAGACACGAACTAGAGGCCCAAGGATCCCACGGGGGCCAATATTAGGAGAAACCTAAAGAATCTGGTGGAAGGTGCAGAGCCCAAAGATCCACTATTTTCCACTACAGCGGCCATGGTGTTTGCCTGCCAATTGAGATCGGCGACGAAGATGATATCGGCTATGATGAATGCATCGTTCCTACTAACATGAATCTTATCATAGATGATGTTTTCGGTGAGTTCATTGACAAGGTCCCAAGTGACTGTATCTTTACAATAGTTTCAGATTCTTGCCACAGTGAGGAATTTCAGAAGTGCTTTGAAATTTCAATATGGTTTGATATATAACTATGTAAGGAAGAGAACACAAAGGTGCAGCCTAGACAAGGCATGCAAACCGTTTGACAAAATAACACAAAGTTATGAGCACAGGGTAAGGACATAGACATGAAGAGTATGCTTCCTTCTACAAGAGCTTGACCAATGACAAGGAAGATCACCTAGCTGTCAAGAATTTCTTTATTGAGAAAGTTCAAGGCCATTCTATTTGTGCCCAGGAGAGCTCCGTTCGACCTGTTCGATACAAGGAGAAATCCCAACAACAACAAGCTATATGTGAGAAGAGTTTATAATGGACAACTGCGATCTACATTGGGAGAGAGGCCCAACCATGAGGTCATCGATCATGATCATCATCGCCTTGAAGAAATTGAGCAGGCCTTTTCAACCGCTTTGATGACATTGACATGGGGGGAGCTTCCAGAGGACGTGACCCTCAGGAATGGGCTTCACTCCAGGTTCAGAAAGAAAAAGAGGCTCAGAATACTGCCAAGAAGGAGAAATAGGCTTATAAAGTTGTAGTAACACTCTATGACATGCATGTAGCCTATGAAGAATTATTATTGGAGGTAGAGGAGGTGATTCACGAGTATTTGGGCTTTGTGAAAGGCGTTGTAGAGTCTGATGATCTGCCCCTCAACATTTCTTGAGAAATGCTATAGCAGAATAAGATTCTCAAGATAATCAGGAAGAACTTGGTGAAGAAATGCATAAAAATGTTCAATGAAATTGTAGAGAACAAGGAAGATTATGCCAAGTTCTATGAAGCATACGTGCATTCTGGAAAAGGTATGTCGATGGATGTAGAAAGCAATCAATCAAATCATGGAAAGTGAAGAAGGACCTACACGTCCATTGATTAGCACTACCTTCAAGGGATAGGCTGATGATCTCTATACGAAAGTTGTTATGTTTGGAAAATAGTATGGTGGTAGACAAGGTATTGAAGATGTTATTGTGGGCAAGAGAAAGTTTTCAATATGAGTGGAGGTTATGGTCGTGGCCAGCCATTGGTAGTTATTGAAATGTACCAGTGAGAGCTTCTCGAAGCCCATGGGGAGGTGTTGGATTTGGCCCTAATTCTATAGGTTATGGTTCAAATGCTGATGTGAGTCATAGTTGATCTGCTAGTGCACAGTTCCAATGGAGCAGGCAGTTATGACTGGAGTTGGTTTTTTGGTTTTGTAGATTTTCCGTTCAAAATCTATGGTTTGCATGTATGCTTTGTGTATGGTTTGAGGAGGTATTTTGTATCCTTCTCAATGTGAAGTTGTTGGTATCATTTTTACAACATTTGCTAATGGGTTCCTTTGACTACAATTTCTCATTGTAGATTGACAAGTCAGATTTGACGAGGATCTGGTGTTTGAGTCTTTAAGTCTACAGGTTATCCTCTTTGATATCTTTGTTTGCATGTGTTTTTTAGATCTTTGAGTTATGCAGTTATGTGGATTAGCTACCCATTGACTACAATGGGATGACTCAGATGTGGACTGTCTATATCTACGAGATCGATTCAGTATTGATACAGATTTTTTGGTATGTTTCTTTGAGATGAGAGGATGGATGATTAGAGTATCTGGTTAGTCAGAGATTGGGACTTGTTGCATGCTTGTCATGATACCATGGATAGCTTGGTATCACATTTCAGTTCGAGTTATTGGTAGTGAGAATTCTGCTATGAGGAGATGGTTATCTTCATGTGATTGGAGATGATGGTCCTTGTTTACAGGATGTTTATTATTGTGCCATGGTAGACTCCTGATTGGAGTATTAGCATGATACAAGTTCTCTTGATACATGGTAAGTTCTTTGGAGCATGTGGTCTTTCTTTGTGGAGATGTTAGATCACAATGTCATGTTGTGTTCCAAATTTATGTAGATGTACAGTGGGAGTTTTGACAATGGTCTTGTTGGTGCTCTTGGTATTGAGTACTTTGGTCATTTTCTTAGAGAGCTTCATGCTAGTACAATGTTGTTTTTTAGAGCTTAGAGGTGCTCTTGAATACTTGGAGACTTGGGTGAGGCTGGAGTTCTCTTGCAATTAGAGAATATTTGTTGAGTCGGTTACTCTTTAGAGGTTTCAGCAAGAAGATTGAGGAGCCTACACTTGGTTATGGATGTGAGTTCATTATGGACCTAGAGGAGATTGTTTTTGGAGATAGCCATTGGGACTTGGTGTATCCTAGAGGAGCATTCTCATTCCCCACTCTTGGTCTACTCAGTGGGTTATCTTCAAATAGGTATTGCCCATCCTATTTTTAGATGTTTTTCTCTTTATGATTTATCTTCTCATGGTTATGGACCTTGAGCTATGGTTATTGGTTCTGGAGGGCTCATTTCAGGAATGTTGGCATGGTTATCTCCTTGTGCATATGATTTTGGAGTTTAGGAGATGTAATTGGGCTTATTCCTAGTTTTGGAATGGATCTTTGAGTTTGATCTTGTTTGGTTAGGAAAGCTTACATCCATGTTGGTTTAATCTTTGAGAGTGAATGGTTGGGTGTTGTTAATGCTTTTAATTTTGGGGAGGTAAAGGAGATCATACCGACACAACTTAGCACTTGGTGGTGTTGGTAGAAGGAGATGACACTACCAAAACTTAGCTTTTAATGCATATCATTTGAGATGTGGACTTGGGAAAAGTGAGATCAAAGGTGAGAGAAGTCAACAAAAAATTATTTGTGGAAGTACGCTCTATTTTGCAACAAGTTGGCTACAGTTTGCAGATCATTATGGTTATTCTTGGTATTACATGATTTGATTATTTGCCACACTTTTTATGCAATTGTTGATTGGTAGACTTGAGTTGTTTTGGTTGACATTGCTCATGCAACATAAGTTCTAGGTTGTATGTGTGTTTTTCATTGGATTGCAGTATCAAGGGTCTTTAGATTTTTTGCACATCAATAGCTTTAGTGTGTTTTCTATCCTAGAAGATGGTAATGTTTTCAGCAGGACAGTGGATTATACAGGGATAAGAGCTGCAGTATGGGTTGGATATGTTGTCATGAGTTTACTGATGTTGTATGGTTAGTTGGATGTGATTAGCAACAAGTTGTGGTTTCTATTCCAACTATGGTGATTGATTCTTGTCCTCTATGGAGGCCTATTTATTACCATTGAATTTGGTGATTGTGTTTGGATATTGATTGATGTAGGGTTCTTTCTTTTAAGAGACATTAGGCCATGGAAAGAAGTCTTCAAGTGGGAGAATGTTCAAATGTGAATTTGTAGCATGGATCAGACTTCAAGTGGGAGATTGTTGGATGTGAAGTCTGACTGTTCATTTCATCTTCCCTACTTTGTCTCTTCATCTTCCTTGAAGACCATTGTATATATGATGGAAATATTTATGTTTGTTGCTACAAATAATAAGAATAATATTGCTCTTCTTTCCCATGGATATAGCCACATTGGCTAACCACGTTAAATCTCGTCTCTGTGTGCTACATTGTGTGTTTTTTATTTGTCTAATTTCTCAACACATATAGTTTCTAAGAATATAGTTTCGTACAATTATCTTCTGCTATATAAGAAGGGAAATATACCTAATTTTTTTGTTTTTTAAGAAAGGAGACCTTATTCTTTCTATGTCATTTTCAATTGATTGTGTGAGTTGCTCTTCTTGATGAGAAACAATTTATAGTATCACTTACACTAGGAGAACAGCTAGCCCCGCTCATTCTTTGGTGTTGTTACAATATACAGTTTTGTCTTATCACCCTCTTTTTTTATAGGAAGAGAAAAATGAAAATTACTATAGTACTCCAAAAAGGACGCTCACAATATCAATTAACAAGAAATATTGATTAAGGACCAATTTATAGGAAGATATTTAGCTTGCATAATTTTCCCCCTCTCCTTTCTTAAAAAACAAAAAAAATAGGTAGATTTCCCTTCTTATATAGCAGAAGATAATTGTAAGAAACTATATTCTTAGAAACTATATGTGTTGAGAAATTAGACAAATAAACAACACACAATGTAGCACACAAAGACGAGATTTAACGTGGTTCGCCAATGCGGCTATATCCATGGGAAAGAAGAGCAATATTATTCTTATTATTTGTAGCAACAAACATAAATATTTCCCTCATATATACAATGGTCTTCAAGGAAGATGAAGAGACAAAGTAGGGAAGATGAAATGAACAGTCAGACTTCACATCCAACAATCTCCCACTTGAAGTTCGATCAATATTTATGCCTCGCTCATTCTTTGGTGTTGTTACAATATACAGTATTGTCTTATCGCCCTCTTTTTTTATAGAAAGAGAAAAATGAAAATTACTGTAGTACTCCAAAAAGGACATTCGCAATAGCAATATGCAAGCTAAATATCTTCCTTAAATTGGTCCTTAATCAATATTTATGCCCCAAATACTAGAGCTATGCGGAAAACTTTGTGGGCTGACTTGAGTACCACTCTTTCCAATGTCCCGCGTGCAAGATGGATGTTGGCTAGTGATTTCAACACTCCTTTATATCCTTCAGAGAAATCTAGAGGGATTCTTGATATTTCTAATAGCATGTTTGACTTTGCGAAATTTATCAATGCTTTCGGGTTGCTGGATGTAGAGTTGCAGAATCAGAACTTTACCTGGTCTAATAGAAGAAGAGGAGATCAAATGATCTAGGTTAGATTAGATAGGTTTCTTATTTCTAGCAATTGGGATAACCATCATAATATGAATCTGCAGGCTTTTCCTAGAACCATGTCTAACCACTGCCCTATTTTCTGCAATTGGAAAGATCAGTACCAACATGGTCCCTTTCCTTTCCGTTTTGAAGCTATGTGGATTAAACATAGAGATTTTTGTAATTTAGTGGCTCAATAGTGGCAAATTCCCATACAGGGTACCCCTATGTTTAGGCTAGTCAAAAAGCTCCTTCACATTAAACAAGAAGTTCGGGGATGGAATAGATATAGTTTTGGTAATGTGTTTCTTCAGAAGAAAAATATATCTGGAAGATTAGCGGATCTCCAACAACGGATTGCTCAAGGAGATGCTTCAAAAGATATTTCTAAGGAGGAGAGTGACCTAATTTCTGACTGGAAGAATCTTATGAGCAGAGAAGAGGTTTTCTGGAAATAGAAGTCCAGGATTTAGTGGCTTAAAGAGGGTGATAGGAATACGGCATTTTTTCATCTCTCAGCTATGAAGCATAGGAAGGATAACTCCATAACAAAACTATGTTTGGAAAATGGCAATACTATTATGGAGGATACTGAGATTGGAGACCAAGCTGTGTTATTTTTTCAGAATCTACTGACGGAACAAGCTAGCAATGATGGGAATGATAGGATTATGGACCAGTTCATTGATAAAATCCCCTGTCTAATCACTGAGGAAGACAACTTGGAAATGTTAAAGCCTATTTCTGAGGAGGAGGTTCATGATGTCTTATTCTCTATGGGCCCCTTCAAAGCTCCTAGCCCGGATGGCTTCCCTCCTATCTTTTTCCAGGAATATTGGGATATAGTGGGGGCTGATCTTACTGCTGTTGTTAGAGACTTTTTGGTTCTTAGGGTTAGAGCTAAGCTAGCCAAGAAACCCTCCAAGAAGCCCATCCCCCTGCATTAGGGTCTCATCCTCTGCCTTTACAACTTCCACCTTGCCCTGGAGCCTTCTACGCCTATTCAGACTAATAGTGGGGAAATGTTTTCTAACCCTGATGACATTCTTGTTTCTGAAGAGTCATGCCCTTCCCTTGTTTCTCCTAAGACGAATGGGGGTTCTCTTTCTACTACTGAGGAAATTCCCCTAGAAACCACTACCAACACCCCGGTCTCTAAAGCTAGTACCAAGACCAAGAAGAGGAAGATAAATGATGTGGAGGATGATACTGTGGGGGTTGCCATGGGCACCCCTAAAAATCTTTGCAGTAGTCCTGTGGGGCAGGGCTGCAAATCTAATTTGTCTGCTAAGAATATTAAGGAAGGCTTTTCCTTAGGGGTTAGACGGTCAGGGAGGATTACTAGTAAACCTGCACCTAAGGCCAAACTGATTGACTATTCTAAGAGTGCGTCTGATGAATCCACCCAAGGTGATGAGGCTAAGGTGATGGATGTGCAGGAGATTTCTGAGGATACAGATGGTAAGCATGGGAATAATGTGTTGAAGGCTACTAGTGAGGATGCTGGGGATTCTATGGATAATGCTGGCGAAGCAGGTAAGATGTTTGTGGAGGAAGCTGCTAATGACATGGAGACCGATGCTGGTTATGGGACTGACATTGTTGTTCTATGGGGCCGTGTTGAGAAGCTGGAACAGACTTTTTCCACTATACTCAGGCATACAGTTTTACTTAATATTTCTGTGCTGCAGGGTCTTAGGGCTACTGTTGCTAGTGACACTGATGAGAACTCTAAAAAGTTGGATGATTTCATTGACTCCATGGTTAAACAAGGAGAAAATCTTTCTCCTTAGGTCTTGTTTATTTTATGTTGGTTATACTCTGCTACTTCATATATTCTGTATTTAGTCGGGTGTGGTTGTCTATGCTATCTTTGCTAGATAAGCAGAGTATGTTGTATCTTTTTTGAGGCACTTTTTGTGTGGTTGTCTCTGGGGTTCCTTTTTTCTATTTTGTAAGGGTTTAGCCCCTTGTTAGCCACCTTTTATTATCAAAAACAAGAAGATAGATCATGAATTAAAGAAAAAATAGAATATAGAGTGCATGGTAGACACATACCATAGTGAAGTGTCATCTCTTAGGTTGAATCTTAACATCCTTGAACTTATTTTCATAATTGCGAATTGACTAGATTTGTCTACTGTCTTCCTCATATGAATCATTTGAAGTCCTTGTTCACTTTGTCTAAGTGCTTGCTTCTTTTGGGAATGCCTTGTGTGCTGTGACAGTGGCCTCTAGAGGATGCCAATTTCGCATACTCAATGGAGGAATTGTTAGAGGAAGTGGGATCAAAAGCAACTTCACTGGAAACATAGGTTGAAACCACTAGAGCAATAGAAATAGTACAATTATCAACATCCACATTTGTATGACAATGTTTCAGTTTCATAGCGGAACTAGACACACTTTTTGGCTACCCTCTACCAATAAACTCTACCCCCCTCCCCCAGGAAACAGATCTATATGAATTTATTTCTTTTGCATGGGAGTGGAAGCTACCCTTCACATATTTTACTCTACATAGTTTAGGTAAGCATACATCACCCAACAAAATCTGCAAAGTTTAGGTAAGCATACATCACCCAGCAACCAAAGTAGGCATATAGAGGAACATAAATCATCTATCTGTATGCTATTTAATGAAAAAGAAAATTAACATCAAAACTCATGAATCTTTAATCTCCTAGGTATAAGCAAGGAATAATGAAACATCAATTAAGCACAATGAGATGAATAATATGCACAATTTTCTGACCTTGACTTCCAATTAGGTAGTTATATTAAAGATATGAGGTCCAATCACTTAAATTTGAATTTGAATATGGTTTGAATATATTAAAAAATTAAAATTCATCCTAGAATCATTTAACAACCTAGAAAGCAAGTCTTCTCCCTAGAATCATTGCTAGACAATTCTATGCCAAGTTGTCACAATAATCAGAAAATAAATGAAATTATGATGGTTGGCTTGCAAAAACTAGCAGCAAGAGTCCTTTCAAATGATCTACCTTTTTGACTACATATATAAAATGGAGGGCATATGGGTCTATTGATATTCTAATAAGATATAAAAATATTCTACAACATCAGTTCATCTATTTTTTTCACAAAACTTATAGTCTTATTTCCCTTTCCCATGATGAGTACAAATAGATAACTTCAATTATGTGTTTGTAATTTTCTCTAAATTTATATTATAAATCTTTTATATTCTTTGTTTAAGTAATAATTATTTATTATTTAATTATCACCAAAATCCCATTTTCTCATTTGGAAACACTACCACTAGCACCCAAAATAAAATAAGAGTCATGTTACTAAACACTATTTTTTTTTCAAATCAAATATACCTTTAATTGTCTCACTAGCCAAGTATCATGTCTTGAAGCATATACAAAGTACACTAACACATATTGATAGAACAAAATAAAGAAAAATATAACCATGTTAAGAAATGTGCCATACTAACAGATATATAACCACACAAGTAAATAAAAATACACTTACATTTGGCATCCATAAAATGGGTTCTTTCAATATTCCCTATAATTTCCAAGAGGTAGGAAAACAAAGTAGAAAGATACATACCCTATATCAGTTGACATTTGATATGGAAGATGTAGGGATAGACACAGGGAGCCATTATGAAGCTGCAATCTTCAAGGATCAAATCAAGAAACAAACCACCACATGAGAATGCTCGAGCATGAGTTTGCATAAGGAGAGAGAAAAAGATGAAGATGGAGAATAAAATTGATATATATTACAATGAATTTCTCTATATTTTACAAATGTGATATATGGCTTATATAGCCTTTCATTCTCGTGAATTAACCACCCTAACTGGTTACGGGAATAACTTCCCAACTATAACTATTGAATAATTATTTGCCTAAGTAAAACTTAAGCAAGGTAAAATCTATTTACCGTAACAGAAGAGACCTCTCATGGACTAGGATTAATCTTGACAAGCTGGCATTATCCAAGGGCATGGAATTTGGCATTGGCGGTATATGATGAGACCATTGCTGCCCATCAAGAGATGTAAAACCTTGAAGACCAACAACCTTACCACTAAGACTCATTCAATTGTTCAAAACGCAATGAGAACTTTGTATGTATGAACAAATGTCCAATAATTTGAGTAGTTATTTTCCAATTCAAGCATCACCAACAATGCCTATAATTTTACCTTAATTTACTGACCAGTGGAGTGAACCTAGTTCTCATGAATTGAGATACTACTAAGATGTCTTGACTAGTGCTTTTTGAATGCCAGTATTTTGTTCCAATCTATGTAGAAATTACTTTTATCTTAAATATATTCAAGATACATGACTCTGCAAAAGAAATCCCCTAATCTATTAGAAACTATGATGATTATTTTGTGAATACTTCTCTATTATGATATTTATATTCATAATTTCATAGCAAAATACGTTGTGTCATATTAGAAACTTATATATTTGATTATACTAGTTTTATAATTACAGGGTATCATTCCAACAATTGTGAAAAGTAGTGGAAATATGTTAGATGAATAGAGTAACCTCTGCAATTGGTAGGTGTAAATCTGAATTCCATAACCTTTGCCAGCATGCTCCTTTGCTGTGCTAAAATGGGCCCTCTGGAACAAAGTATGGACATCCATTAAATCATAATGAAAGGGGTATATTTGTCAAATAATATAGCTAGAAATTCTCTAGTAGATATGTATGCAAAATGTGGAAGCATAGACAAGGTACCAAATTATTTGACAAAATGCCCTAAAGAAATGTTATCTCATGGAATGCCATGATTGCAGGATATTCACAAAATGGACTTTTTAGAAGACTTTACAAACTTTTAAGCAAATACAATTGGCAGGAGTATGCATGCAAATAAGGCCAAATTTATATTGAATATTGTAGGTGTATATTCTATAGCTGTGCTTATTTAATTCTTGAGGAACTTGTCAAACAACTCTTGGCTAAGATTACATGGCCTTCGTAAAATTGAAATTGTAAAAATATAGACAAAGAAAGGGCAGGTGCACAGACATGAAACGATATTAAGAAGCTATTCTATTGCGTTTCATATGGGATGTTCCTGCTCCAAGCGCAATGAATCTGTCATTCACATTAAGTACAGCTGAAGATGTGCATGTGACTTTTGGATTCTGTGAAGTATATTCATTGGCCTTGTAAAAGATCTCAACCAAAAAACAAAGTATTCCTCTTTTTGTTACGCTCATCACATGATAAAAACAACACACTAAAAACCAATCCAAGCTTCTTAATCATAATAACAGGTTTTGCCAGTAAAATATTAATATCGCTGTCCAGAATTGACTGGCATTTACATTTTAGACAAATCCTGCCTTGAGCCATGCGCTAGGGAAGCTGAGTCATACCTTCAAGACAACAATCCTTGCATAAAAATAATGAAAACAAGATGGAGACAGGGGAAAGGAAAATAGATAAAACAAAAGTCATATCATTAAATGGAGTGGTGAGGTCATGCTAGGAAATTAAGAGCTACAGAAAAAAATAGGATATAAATAGTAATGGTGGTTGGGATTAATTATTCCAACACTCCCCCTTAATCGCAACTATTGCCATCTAGGATTTCCAAACAATCTCTTAGATACTCAAAGCTTTATTTTTCTAATGGCTTGGTGAAGATGATTTTTTATTAACTCTTTGATGAAATAGTATTTGGTTTCTATATATGTTCACTTCTCTTGTAAAATACAGGATTCTTGGATAGTGTGATTGTTGAGTTATTATCACATAAAATATTTGTTACTTCTTCTTGTTTGTGCCTTAAATTTGTTAACACTTTTCTCATCCAAATTGCACGACATGCTGCTCATGTTACTGCTACATACCTTTCTTCTATCAATGAAAGAGTGGTAGTGAGTTGTTTCTTAGATGCCATGATACTACACCTATTCCAAAATGAAATACATAACATATGTATTATTCTTATCATCAATGTTGCATGCACAATCACTAGTTGTGTATCCTATGAGTTTGAACTCGTCTAACCTTGAATACTGAATTCCATGATTTTTGGTTCCACTCACATATTTCAAAATTATTTTTTCTGCTTTCCAATGAGAATCGTTTGGAGACTCCATGAACCTTAAAATAAGGTGCACACCATAAATTATGTCTAGGCTTGAGGCTATCAAGTACATTAGTCTACCAACGAGTCTTTTGTATAATGTTGGATCAACATTAGATCCCTTGTCATCATTGCTTAACTTCAAACGTGTCACAAATGTTGTTGGTGTTGCCTTAGAATCTATCATATTCAACCTTTTCAAAATGTCATTTCCATATTTGGCTTATGAAATGAATATGCCATTTTCATTTTGATTCACCTCAATGCCAAGAAAATACTTCATGAGACCCAAATCAGTCATCTGAAATTCTTTTTTCATTGCTCCTTTGAACAACTCAATTGATAAATCCCCTGTGAATATTAAGTGATCAACATACAAACATACAATTAAAATTTGGCCTTGTTCATTCATCTTTGTGTACAATGTAGGCTCATTACTGCAACCTATTGAAGCCATTCTATAAGAGGTAAGAATTAGTTCTACTATACCATGCACTAGGAGCCTGCTTAAGTCCATAGAGCACTTTCTTGAGTTTGTAGACCTTGTCTTTGTGGCCTAAGATCTCATACCCTAGTGGATGCTCCACATATACGTTTTCTATCAAACCATATCTAGAAATGTAGATTTTATATCCATTTGATATACTAGCCACTAGTTTTGAGTTGTAATTACCAATATTGTTCTCATTGTTCTACCAAACAAGCTATGGCTGCAAATGTTTCATTGTAATCAACCACAGGTTGTTTTGAATAACCCTTCTCTATTAGTCTTGTCTTATGTTTCTGCACATCTCCTTTTGCACTTAACTTGGTCTTGTAGACCCACTTTAGTCCTATCACATCTTTCCCTTTTAGAAGATCCTTTAAATCCCATGTATGATTTTTCTTTATAGCATCAATTTCTTCATCCATGGCTTGAGCCCAATTTTCATTTTTAATTGCATCTTCAAAGTGAACTAGATCATCTATTTGTGAAAATAATGGAAAAAGAGAAAACACACTAGCATTGTGTTCACCTTCATTTTGATCATAGATATCCCTCAAACTTCTTAATTTTTGTCTCCTTAGACTTGCCAATGTTGGATTTGACATATCACTTGAAGTAGATACTAAAGTATTTGGACTTGATGGTCATGCACCTAGAATGCCTATTGTAGAAGGTGTAGCTTCAAGGGTTCCTTGTGATGTTTGGTGTTGTTTAATTGATGGAGTACTTATCTGAATGTGTGAGGATGTCCTTCTACTTTAAGAAGGTGTCACTTGTGGACCACATTGTTGATCTTGAGTGGTTGCAGAAGGAGATACCATAGAAGAAACACTTGTTGGAGTTAATACTTCTCTATCATCTTAAGATAAACTTGTTGCAATTCTCTTTTTTTTCTAAAATTTCATGATCACATTCTTCTTGTTTTATGAATTGCATAGCTCTATTGATTATTACTTTTCTAGTTATAGGATTATACAATTTGTAAGCTTTGATGTCCTCACTATATACTATAAAGATATATTAAATTCACTGATCTCTCTTAATCTTTTGTTATCCCCTTTTGCCCTGGGTATTTTTAATTTTGTATTACATTAATCCTTATGTATCCCATGGTTGGCTTATTTTGAAGAGTTACATATTTTCGATGATCTCTTGAGATCCTCCCCTTTTTCCATTTGTCATCCCCTTAAGTGCCTACCTCGCTATCACAAGGGTAGGAACTTAAGAGAATTGACAGTCTTCTCTGTAGATCATAAAAAATTTTATCACCTTAGTTTTCTTTCTTTGCACTAGTCCACACTCTTTTTTTTATTATTTATCCTCTCTTTTCTTCATTGTCATTTTCTAGGGTCTCGGCAACATATCTAAATGTTGGCAAGAAATGAGAAGGAAACCGTCCGAAGATCTGGTCTTCAATCAAGTCTCTAAAGTCAGTTTATACCCCAGTCATACAGTGAGAGAATTATAGATAAACATTAAGGAATAGAATTATGTGGTACCATCTAAGTTATATAAAACATTCATACCATAGATACACACATATCAGAACCCTTATGTCTCCTTTATATATGTGTGTGTGTGTGTTCAATGTTTAAGTATACATTCATACCAGCAAGTTCGAGTCTCTACCCTTATACATATTATTCATTATCTCTCTCATTCTCATACATACATCATATTTCTTACTTACCTATCCACCCTATATATTCATATAAAGGTGTGTCTTTTCCCAAAATACCTCTTAGTTTGTTAGTTCTATCCTCCACATGCCACCTATGGTAGGTTTAGTTGCTTTCCCTGTTCTCTACCAACAGGGGTCATTACCCTATTGAAACCATGTTAATAGCTAAACATGATGGTGACCGTTGAACTCTTTAGATCATATTTTTTTATGATTATTATCCTAATCATCTTTTGTAAGGCCTCTCTTTTCTACTCATGGTGGGAGATTTGAATGCTAGGTATCAGAAAGAATGATAATGAAGAAGTATGTGCAAATGAATTGTCCTCTTAAGGCTATAAGATTCTATCCTCTTTTATCTCAAAAGTTTGAGGGTTTGGAAAATAGTTGGGATTAGTTTTTAATGGTCCATAAAGTTATGATGTGTGCATTTGAATTTGAGGTTTTGGAAAATGATTGGGTGAACAAGGGTTGTAGATATCCCCTGAAGACTAGCATTTGAAGGGACATAGATCTATCTGGGCTCATGGGTGAAATAGGAATAGGACTGGGCCTATTTCTTGTAAAAAAATTAAAAGGAAACACAAGGCTTGGAGGATTCTAAAGGCTATAAGCATAATTCTATTCATGGAATGGATTAATGGATATGATCTTAACCTAGTGTCAGAATTTGCTCAAAAATGGTGCAACACTGATGTTAAAATTAGGGGTATGGAGAAGGTGATTTCAGAAGAGCTCATTGTGGAAGCCACAAGGTTGGATATCAAAGGGAGGAAGATCTTTAAGGATAAAAAGATGGGGAAGAAGCCATGAAAATCTTCATGCAGAATGGAGAGGTGCTAGAGCATTATTAGGCTAGCTATGTAGTTTCCTCTATCAAGGAGCCCTATCACAAGATGGCCATAGCAATTATGAAATGTGTTACCTTAGAAGGTATATTTACTACCTTGTTCACTTACAATTTCACTATCTTGAATCACTTTTATTTCCACCATAAAATTTCCATTCCCTTCTATTTGCTTTCTTCTCTAAATGTGGTGGTGAGGGAAGTCATGAGGGGGATGGGTAATCACCCCATCCATTTAGGCCTAATATTTTTCCTTGTCAACCACTAGAAAAGAGCCCATCCTAAAATTAAAGCTAGCCCTATCTTGTAGAAAGGGAAATAAACTAATTATTATTCCTCTAGTTTGGTTTAGGATAGCTATGAAGAGGTTCATCTTACCATTAGTTTAGAGAGGGAAGATGTCTCTATTAATGAGTTTGACAATAAAAGGGGAGAAAGATCCAAACAACGTGGATTCTTGGGATTTTATGGCCAAAGAGTGAGGGGAGTTGATGGTTGGGGCTAGCTTCCTTAGAATCTCCATCCCATGGCCTCACCCTTATGGTAAAAGTCAAGTTAAATAATGCAACAATACAACTCTGGAGGGACCTATTAGTGTTATTAAGTAGTTAGTGGATCAATTAGTGAGGATTGTGCAAGAAACAAAGGTTCACCATCAATTTTTGAAATGATTCTTCATGAAGATTAACCACCTGAATATTAAAATTGTTACCCTACCGCATAAATATGATGGAAAAATCTTGGTCTCAAAGGAGGAGGATAATTTGATGCTCAAGTATTGGACTGCCATGTAGTAATTTTTTATTCTTAACATAGAGAAAGATTAGTTGAATGCTAGAATGTTGTTTCTTGAGGATGAGGTTAAGGATCTAAAATCTTTCTTAAAAATGAATGAGAATGGGGAAGGGTTGAAATAGGGGACTAAGGATGGTGGGGTTGTGATGAAAAAGGGGAAAAGATACAACACATGCAACAGTACCAACAAAGGTGTGAGCAAAAAAATTGGTTACATCTCTAAGGAAGGATTCCTTGTTGTGGAGCTGGAAGTAGTGAAAATGCTTTACAATTTGTAGGTCTTTTGTCCCATGGTTAGTGTGGCCCTCTTTCCTTGTTTTTCTATTGTTTTAAGTGGTTGTTTTTGTCTCTATCTTTTTACTTGGTAGCTCTTTGTGGTCCTCGTTACAACATGTTGGTTGTGTTTTGGCTATTACATTGTTGATGTTAAGGGTTCATGGTCCTTTCAAAACCACCTTATCCTAATCAAAACCTATAGTTTACAAGGCTATCTAGAATACAAACTACATTTAATCATGAAACATGAAATGGTCTAATCTACCTAACAACTAAAAGAAAAATTAACAATATTGCAAACCCTAAATTCAATGCAATAAAATGAAATCATAGAGAGAAAACCTCCAAAATGATGAAAAAGATAACTAGAATCTAAAAAGATCAATCAATAGTTTGTCCAAATCTAAATTCCAAAAGCCTTAGGGAGATGACCACCAATGTAATGCTTAGAAACTACTCAAATCCATGCAAAAATATAAAGGAAGAGACAAGTGGGAAAATGAAGAGCCTTGATGATATACCCATTTACACATGTGGGGAGTTAATTCCCACCTACCTTAGACTTTAGGGTTTCAATGCAAAACTACATGTTTGTAAATCTAGGATTATAAAAGGGCAAAGTTGTTGAAATTTAGGGTTCAAGGTCTTGATGTCATTTTACATTATCGATAAACGTGCTTGATAAGTATGATGTAAAGGGATCTCAAGGTTTTGAATTATGAAAGGGATTCACATGTATTTGTAAACAAGTCAAGAAAGGCCAAGATAGATCCATTTTGGGGTTCATACTCTGACTAAGATTCTACAACTTGCAAAAACATAAGTAAAGTCTAAATTTCCAAAGAAGACAAGTCTTAGCCCCTGGACTTAGACAAGCTTAATGGATCCTTAACTTTACATTCCTTAATGGGTTCATGGATACCAAGGCATCTTATAAAGCCTATTTTAGCACATCTTGGTTTTATTGGGACTTCAAACAACCAACATTGACTCCAAATAAAGAAGAAAACAATACAAACTAAAGAGTTACAATGACGGTCCCCAATTTTTAAAAAGTAGGTGCATGTTGTGGAGGCCACAACAAAAAAAAAACATGAATAGAAATATGAACATTAGTATTTGAAAATTTCTTAGTCACTAGGAATCATGGTAGAATCAATGAGAGACAAGTGTTACTGACTATATTTTTTACCCTTACCCATTTGTTATCATATTTTTTAGCCTTTTTCTTCATTGTCTCTTCGTGAGAGATTCTATGAATTATGGAGTATTTAGATCCTTTACTTGATGTCTCCTTTTTTATTTTGAAAGAGGATGAGCTATCATGTTTCGTTCAAGCTACCATGTTGTCATCTAAAAGCCATGCTACAGATAGAGCATCACCATAGGAAGTTGTTTTAAACATGAGAACCTCTAGATGCAAATTCCCTTTGAGAGCATTGGTGACACAACTATGAAAAAAGGAATAATCCAAGTCACATGTTTGGTTGGCAAGTTTTTCAAACTCATGTTGATATTCTATGATAGAACATGTCTAGCATAATTTAGTAAGGGCACCAACAAAGTCTTAATAGCAACTAAGGTCAAACTAGACTAGAGTTCCTCATTAAATCTTGACTAGGTGAGATATGGGTGAGTCATATCTAACAATTGAAACCACTAAATGGATGAACTTTTCCCAAGCGAAAAGAGGTAATGGGAAGCTTTTGATCTTGTAGAACTTGATGGACCACAAAATATTGATCACCCCTGTACAATTTCATTGCGGGGTCTATACCATCAAATTTTAGAAATTCTATCTTAGGAGAATGTAGAGGGACACCCTTACAAGGGAAATGGGAACTAGTTGTAGGAGTCAAAAGTTGAACTTGGTATATGCTAAAAATTAGTTGGTTCCTTTACTAGATGTGGTAGGAGATTAAAGCACTAAGGGTAATAAACTTGTCTTAGTTGTCCTAGTGTATTCAATCCAAGTGGTCATTGAGAGAGTGCATAGTGGGCTTTGGTGGGGCCTGTTGGTCCTAAGAATAGTGACCTACCACCATGGAGAGAAGTGGCCCAAAAAAATGTAGCCAAAAGGTAAGTGGAAAATTGACCATCTCAAATAGATGAGAAAACAAGATATCCACTGAAAGGAGTAGAATTTGGCCTTAGATTAAAAAAGTAGATGAAGTTATATGGAAAAATTACCAATTTGAAGAGGTGAATGAAATGGGACAATTCACTAAAAGAGGTGAAGCTAGAAATATATGGAAAACTGACTAGCTCAAAGAGATGAACATATTAGGACAATCCACTAAACTGGGTAAAAGTTGGTCTTAGCCCAAAAATGGTACAAAAATTAAATACAAAAAAATTACTAGCCTGAAGAGACAAATGAAATCATAAAATTTACCAATAGATGTGAAATTTCATCCCATATTTTTTGTTTACTTAGGGTTTTTGAAATTATAGATCCCTGTGGGTATGAAATGCATCCATTTTCTTCAATTGCTTGTTTGATAGAGAGATAGTGTAGATTAGGTGTAATGTTGGACTATACTAGTATTATCCTAATGTAAATAATTTGCCTCATAGATATAATACAATTATAATAATTACAGATCTCGAAACTAAATATGGGTTACATTACAAATAAAACATTGATAGTTGTAACTACCAAAAATTCTAATGTGACCATATCCAAAGTAGACCAAAAATAAGCAGGGATATGAATGGAGAGCACTAGAGGGTGCATCTGGGATGTGAGCTCACCAATATACTTATCCAATTCAAGTAAATAATGTTGATCCAATATTTTAGAGCACTAACTATGGAGGGTTAAGATTGCACCCATGTCCCACTATCGCAATTCCAAGGTATGCAATAAATAATTTATCAATGCTAATTGCTTACCAGTGTATCACATAATATAGATTATCAAAGGTTAAATGTAGGGTTAGGCTATAAAAAAATCCTAGGGAATCTTCTAATATAATTGTACGTATGTGGAAGCTCATGATAGTATACAGAGGCTATTTGAGGCTTAGATATTAGAGCCAAAATAATTTACTTCATTGGACCCTTTATGTGGAATCTATCTTGGATAAAAATGCTAGCTCTTTTGAGGATATTAAATACCCCTTTAACATAGAGTTTATAACCTAAAAAGAAAAAGAACTAATTGCAAAGGATTTTTTTTGGAAAAAATTATGTATAGATTTAGTGCAAATGTAACTGTAACAATTGTTTTATCACCAAGATTCCTCTAGGGTGATACGAGAGCATACATGGATAGTTACAAATGGCCCTACATTGGTAAATTGCTTGTTGAAAAAGCCTTAGAAAGATCTTTGATACCACTTGTAATGAACATGTAGAACAAAATATGTTGAACACATAGAGATACTGGTAGACATAGAAGATCTAAAATTCTATAATATATATACAACACCATTTTGAGTGGCCACTCTCCACATAAAGAAGACACTCCAATTATAAATACTTCAAGATGCCTTTCAAATTGAGAAGTCATTACAATGTATAGAGTTTTTCCAAATTCAACTACTACCATCTCATGCATGTGGGATAAATAATTTAACTAACAACAAGTGGGGCAACCTATAAAGAATATACATCCCTTTATTAAAGCTAGCTAAGGGCAACATACAAATCCTATGTGCCCAAGTAATACTAGCTATCATAAAATAGATTAGGGCACATAACAAAGTTATTACACCTTAGGAAGTGCCTCTATTTAGGGTATATATCTACCTTGTGGAGATGTATGGTACTTATGTACTATTATTGAAATCCTTGGACAAGATATCATATTTGACTATTTTGTTAGTTTTGGAAGTTACCTACATTAGTTACCTAAGTTTCTCCCTATGTGGTTCCTTTGCATGTACCATTTATGAAGGGTAGGGTCACACCTTTTTTTAGTAGTGTAAGAGGGAGTTGTGTTGGCTTAGGAATTGCTTCTATTTAGGGTATATATCTACTTTGTGGATATGCATGCACACTAGTAGAAAAATAGAAATAAATGACTAAATAAACTACCAAAATTGGTCATGTGATCAGTAGTTTGGTCACATGACCATTGGTAGTTTATTGCCGGTAATTTATCTTGTGACCAAATTTATGACCAAACAAATCTTAGTCATTAATTTAGTCATAAATTTGGTAGTATATTTAGTCATAAATTTGGTAGTATATTTAGTCATCAATTTGGTAGTATATTTGGTAATTTGGTAGTATATTTAGTCAAGTGACCATTGGTAGTTTATTGCTGGTCATTTATCTCGTGACCAAATTTATTTAGTCATTGTAATCATTAATTGCCATCAATTGGTAGTATATTTAGTCATTTATTTAGTCATTGATTTATGTCCATTGGTAGTATATTTGGTCATTTTAATCATTATTTTTCTGTCAACTAGTCATATATAAACAACTAGTACATGATAAACATCAACTATGCCATTTTTTGTTGATAAACTTCAACAAATCTGGTCAAAGGATTGAAACAACAATGCTGGAAAATAATTCACTGTATATAAAATATGTTACAAAGAACTCGTTTATCAACAAATTTACTCAAAGGATTGAAACAGCAATGTTGGAGAATAATTCACTGTGTATTCAAACTGTATATAAAATATGTTACAAAGAACTCTATATATAGAGTTTTCAAGACATAATCTTTCTGCAATATGCAAACTGTTGATTTATTATGCTTTTAAAACTAAAAAGAACTAAAACTAAAGGTAAAAATCCATTGATGTGAATGCATGTCTTCAGTGATGCCATTGTTGCACATGGGGTGGACTACATAAATGCATCTAGAATGCACTAGTTTTGCATTTTCTCCTTGCTCTGCACCTGTCCACAATAAAAAAACTCAAAATTTGTTAATATTTTTAAAATATTTATGAAACTTTGAAATATGAAAAACAAAGTGGGATGATAAGGAATTTTACAGCAATATAGGCATATATTATGAAAGTATTCAAGAAGAAATACTTGTAACCATGTATCATAACCCATCATGATCACACGTCTTCCATTCTTAATTAGCTACAAATCAATGAAAACTGTTGTTTCTACAATTAGTATTCCACCAATCTTTTGAGAGAGAACTGTGGATCAGCTGAACAAAAATAACAAAACAAGCTTACATAAATTGTAAAAATGGTCCATAGACATTTTGTCAAATAGTTAGCAGGTTATGTAGATTAATCAATATTTCTGAATATTAAAATTAGAACAATTGTTGCTCACTTCTAGATCTTATACATTTTAACAAACACTTGGTATGTAGATGAAAACATATGGACATTTAATATTATGTACATTTCTTTAAGAATACATAAAACTACAATCATGACATTTAAAAAAATAGTTCGCAACATATGTATAATCACTTGTATTTAACTTATACATATGGACAAAATGGATTTTTTGAAAAGGCTTTAGAAACTTTCAAGCAAATGCAATTGGCAGGTCTAAAGCCAAATTCCACAACCTTTTCCAGCATCCTCCCTGCCTATGCCAAAATGGGAGCTCTGGAACAGGGTATGGACGTCCATCAAAGCATAATGGAAGGGGGATTTTTGTCAAAAATTATAGTTGGAAATGTTCTAGTAGACATGTATGCAAAATGTGGAAGTATAGAAAAGGAACGTGACCTATTTGACAAAATGCCTCAAAGAAATGTGGTCTCATGGAATGCCATGATTGCAGGATATGCACAAAATGGATTTTGCAAGGACGATGTGTATTATCGATGGGACCCTATGACTTTAATGAGACTCTGATTATGGTCTCTTCGACAGCCCAATGGCAAGTGTATTATCGGCGGGACCCTATGACTTCGGTGAGACTTTAATTATGGTCTCTTCGACAGCCTGATGGCAAGTGTGTGCACAGGGTAGAGGTGGGAAAGTTAATATCGGTGGGAGTTGTCTGTTTGGAGGGACTCACTTTATGGTCTCTTCGAAATGCTGATAAGGTAGAAAAATACATATCAATAGGAGTCATCTGTTCAGTGGGACTCACTTGATGGTCTCTTCGAAATGCCGATGTCAGTAGGACCTTGAGGAGAAAAATGCGATTGGCTACATGATTGATGTTAGACATGTTAAGGCATTAAAAAATTTCAAGCAAATGCAATTGAATATACATATACAGAGAGAGATGTATGTGGAAGCATAGACAAGGCATGTGAACTGTTTAACAAAATCCCTGAAAGAAATGTGGCCTAATAGACTGCAATGATTGCATGATATACACAAAATGGATTTGTTCTAAAGGCTTTAGAAAATTTCATGCAAATCAAATTGGCAGGTGTAAAGCTAGATTCCACAACCTTTGCAAACATCCTCTCTGCCTATATCAAAATGGTAAGCTTTGGAATAGGGTATGGACATCCATCAAGGCATAATAGAAGGTAGATTTTTGTTAGATATTATTGTTGGAAATGCCCTGATAGACATATATGAAAAATGTGGAAGCCAAACTGTTTGACATTATGCCTCAAAGAGATGTCATCTCATGGAATACAATGATTGCAGGATTGCACAAAATGGATTTGTTGAATAGGCTTTAGAAACTTTCAAGCAAATCCAATTGACAGTTGTAAATCCAAATTCCACAACCTTTGTCAGCATCCTCCCTGCCTGTACCCAAATGGGAGCTTTGGAATAGGGTATGGACATCCTTCAAAGAATAATGGTCATAGGATACATCAACATTGGGTTATGTTGATGTCTCATTCTTTGTAGTACCCACCTGACTGTTTGAGCTTCCTAAACAATGGCTCTCTATGCTACAGTACCAAGGGCCTAGGGTAAAAGGTAGTTTAGTCATTGAAGGAGGCAACATCTGATTTTCAAAGACTATCTTAGTTCAAGTTCCTTCATAGGATTGTCGTAAATAATGTAACAACCATGAGGGAATGGGCTCTATTTGGAATATTTCTGACAATGCTTGAAGTGGAGTGACAAGAAGTAGACCCTATCACAAACCTAGAAGATCCAATAACATGAAAACAATCTCAAGAAAATTCTAATGCAAAGATGAAAATTAGTGCCCCATAAACAATAGTCCTAAAATTTCCACCCCAAGTGTAATCAATAGTGAGACAACAACATGATTTAGTCAAGCATATGTAATCACCACTAGTGTGGGGGTAGTCATAAAACTCCATGGACACTATTGTCATGGACTGTCATATTAAAATAGGCATCAAATCTTGTGATAGTCACATTTGTATGCAGCCAAAGTACCTCCATAACAATCATATATGAATTTGTGTTGCACTTATAAGATCATGAGATCCCCACAAAGATGAATGCTAAAGATTGCTATATCCATTTATTCAAAACAAAGTGCTAGTGGAGACACCCACTCATCACCCTAAGATGTGAAACATAGTCAAATAGTAACTAGAGTTATCATTGCCATTTCATTTTCCTTTTGTCTCTTTCCCACCTTCATGATCTTCCAAATCATGGTTATTATCCAAGGAGGTTAGTCTAAAACTTGATATCAATTATGTTGAGATTTTTGCCATTAGAAGATTACTTCAGAGCTATGAATGTTCCATTTAGGCACTTCAAGATGAGGGTGGATGTATCAAAGGTTGTCACACATTGATCAGACCACAAGGAGTTTTAACAACTAGAACTTAAGATTTAAAAGGCATTTCTTATCAACATAGTGTACAATAATTGTCTATGGAAGTTAGAGATTGCATATGGAAGGACGGGTAAGTGCAAAAAGATGGGGGGCCAAAAAGTGGCCACATTGTTTTGAAAAAAAAATAATACATAATGCGAGAGCGTTATTACTTCCTATAAATAAATAAAAAGAGCAAAGCACTTCATTTCATTTATTGTTCCTCCTATATACCCACGGCCTGCAAACCCTAGGAAGCACGCTGGCATTTTGGAGATATCAATTCAACACAAAAATCATTGCAATTCATCACCAAAATGCCTCCACGACGTCGAGCACGGCAAAGGAGTGATTTTTATTTGTTTATTTGTTTGAATTTGTTTCTAAACAGGTAGGTTTGAGTTGGTTTTTTATGTAAATTTCGTTAATTGTTAGGAAATGTTAATGCACCTCCTCCTCCTCCTCCTCCTGTAGAACAACCTCCTCCATCCATTCCTCGACATGCCCCTGGAACACAAGAAAATATATTGGGGCAAATTGAAAACAACAAAAAAGAAATTGAAGATATAATTGCAAGGTTGAAAGATCCTTCCACTTCAACCTTGCATAGGTCCATGCTTGCTGAATCTCTTGAATCTATGTTATCAAATGTAGATTCAATTAGCAATCAAATAACTAGTTGGATGGATAAGAGGAGAGACTTTAGAGATTATTATGCAGACAAGCTGTCATACCAAGATGTGAAAAAATTACAAATCACAAAATTAGACTTGTGTTCGATTTTCACAAACCCACAAACAAATCAACCTCCACCCATTACATGCAAGAGGTTCCCTATCCATTGGTGCAACAACCAAGTGATAAGGGACAATTTTGGGCAGAGGTGGTGGATGGTTTTTGACCATCCTCCATACAATAATAATGAGGTCCTGCAATACTTTTTGAGGAAACTCTACTACAAGTTTGTCCTCAATAAAGTGCCAAACTATTTTGATATGTGGGACTTCCAGGGTAGAGGTGGGGGGTCAGCACAAGATAGACCAAGGGAACGTCTTGACCCACAACAGGTAGTGAGACAAGTAATCAGCAGACCAGCCCACGAGCATGTTTCTATCCCTTCCATTGTGAAGGAGAGTGTTGAGGTCGATACACTTTAGTCCATTAGTGCCTTGACCCAGAGCATCATAGAGCATGCCGGTCCTGCAGCACAAAGTGGGTTGGGAGATAGTGCAAGGAGCAAGGTCCCACTCCATACTTGTCAGACTTGTAAGTCAGCCTGTTGTTATGACCCCATGGATAGTCAGGATGTAGGTGCACATGCTACATCTGCAGCTAAGTAGATGGTGATGACAGATACCCTCCTGAGTGAGACTTTCAGCCTTGATACTCAGGTAAATATTAGCAAGTTTATTGAATTTAATTTATTAAATTTTATTTTTGAAATGCAAGATTAACTAATTTAAATTGATGATTTTAATAAAATTTTAGGGTCATAGCGTCGATGCAGTTTTCAGTGGTTCTCCACCTGAATTTTGCACTAGATCATCTACTGTTGGGGTATGTAACTAGTAAACAATTATAAATATTACATGTGAATAGCATCGTTATATGAATGGTATTTTAATATCTGATTTTAGATGTTGAATAGGTTAATACTGTAGATTTCATGGCAACACCTGCCAGTGGTGGTGGACTTCAAAGTTTTACGGAGGTAATAAAATAAATAGTTTAATGAATGAATTATACTTACTAGATTTTTGTATGTGACTTGTGTGCTTTATTGTGTGTACTTCCATGTTTAGATGAACGTGTGTGTATGTTAGGAGCCATGATTTGCATCACTATTATATTTTTCGTAATTGAATAATGTTGTTTTATTTCCAGATGATGCAGGTTGCGGAGACACCTCCCCATGTTCATAGGGCATTAGAGCAAGGTGTGGCCTCTACGATTCATAGCTCCATGGAATTGACAGGGGTATGAGGCAAATTAGTAAATTTCAATTTACATTCATTGTTATAGTTGTCTATTTTTGAAAAATCAAAAGATTATTGATTTGAAGTTTAATTTCTATCTAGATGGTTTCTATAGGACATGACATCACCATGGCCTATTCCTGCTACTGAGGCAAGTGAGGAGACAGATTATATGTTAGCGGTAAGTGATTATTTTGTTAAATGTTTCATTTTTTATAACATGTAATTTCTATATATTAATGTCTATACTTTTTATTGTAACAGGTAAAGATGCAGGAAGAACTAAATAGGACGAGTAGCCCTCGGGTTCGTAGTAGACCACCCACATGCATGTCTCCACCTCCTAGAAGATCAAAGGTTGCCCGTGATCTATTCTCTTCACCAGCCAAAGGGGAATGACTTTTTATTGTGTTCCTTTGTTGTATGCCTATATGGCATTTGTGGACATATATTTTGTATTGTATATAGTTGACATTTTATGCCTATATGGCATTCTTGTCAACCTATATGGCTATTTTGTATATATGTTATACTTATATCGACAGATATTGATGTATGCCTATATGGATATTTGGTTAATACAAATCTCTTTTATTGATGGCGTCCATACTTGCATTATAAATCCACGTTTGAATGGATATTTGTAGATGGCTACTTCAAATATTTAAAGTCCAATTGTATTACATAGGATGTTTGTTGATCCAATAAGCTAGCTATTGTTATTCAAGTATCACCTAAACCTCATTTTGGAACTAAAAGATAAAAGTTGTGGTTAAAAAAAAATGAATCATCATGTTGAACAGAAAATATTAATATTCTTTATGAGTAGCATAGAATGTCAACTATATGCAATACAAAAAAATGAATCATCATGTTATTCTTTATGTTTGAGATCCTAAAAATGACTAAGTCTGGTAGCCTGATATCCTAAAACACTAGGATGAATATCCAAGTCATTAGGATGATTGCACCTTGAGAAAAAGTCCTTAAGATGAGCACCTAAAGGAGACTTTCTTAAACATTCAAACATTGAGCAACAAGCATGAAGGGTTAAGGTGCAATTTGCAACTCATAAAGCCTCAAAAGGGCGCCCAACTTAGAGAGCATTCATTTAAGACAATGCGCCCATTCACACCTATTCCACCATAAAAGTGCACCTAAGGTGGAAGGAGAACAAGCCTCTAGTAAGTGAAGCGCACCTACTGTCTAAACCACTTCATTATGGCACCTTAGCATGAGGAGGAGTATATAAGTCAATAGGAAATGGCACCTATAATGCAAATGAAGGACTAAGTGGCATTTTAAATAAGCATCAATTCACCTTGAGCTTTCAATAAATACATCAAATTGAGTGCCATAAGCCTAGGTGCCCGTTGCCTACAAAAGCATCTTGTATCAACATCAAGAGTTAGTCGTATCGGCGTATCGGCAGACCTTGGTTAGGCTTCGCTGATAGTGGTCTGTCTTGCCGATGAGTGTGGTTTGAAGTCAAAGACATCAATGTATTAGAAGATAATCACATTGGTGCATTAGAAGAGAGAGCAATTGAGAGATTCACCAATGAAGGGGGTCACACCGACAGTCGAAATCCATCGGTGTATCGGCCCAACGAGATTAGAGTTCACCGATGTTTGGAGTCTCACCGATGGGTGTGGTCCGAAGGTTGTCATTGGTGAGATTGATGTGTCAGCAGAAGAGTTTTTGAGTGTGTCGATGGTATTAAGTCCTACTAATAGGTGAGGGACTTAGAGTCTTGTATCAGAGTGACAAAGACATCGGTGTGATAGGATATAAAGTCACTGATAGCGGTATGTCTGACTGATAAGAGTCAATGATGGGATGTTTGTCAGAAGTGAAATGAAATGGAGTCATGGTGGCATATGGATGTGAGAATCCCTCCATGTTGTTTATCAAGTTGAATGATCTATGACACATCATGTATCATTAGAAAATATTCTCGAAGAGAAAGCAAGTGAATATACTGAAAACAACCCATAACAAGGTGGAAAAGTTTAAAGGATGGAGGTTGCAACACTTTCCAACCTCATAGCCACACTAGTCCTATGGATCAGGATAATACTATCAAGCATCCACATAATAGTAGATAATCTTATCAAAAGTCACAGAGAAATTTCTAAGGACCAAAGTGTTACCCCTATGACTTGACACATACTGCTTGTTTCATAAAGCAAAGGGACATGATATAAATATTGTTGTTATATGGAGCCTAATCAGACTCAGAAGTTAAATTTACCCAACTTTTATTAGCGTGGTTTCCCCCCAAATATTTTCCTACTAGTTTTCGTGCCTTGCAGTCTAAGTGCATGAAAATCATTCTGAGTTGGCAACCTAATCCAATGACTTGACATCGATCCCAAAACCACCTATTGGACCAATAGGATCCTAGGCACTCACTTCATGCATTATGATTTCTAGGAAAGTGCACTAGTTTGATGCTCCATCACAAGGAAAGTGCGCCCACACTTGCAAGTGTTTTTCTTCAGGATCTAGGCGCCAGTTGAAGGTTGTAGTTGCCAAGAAGAGTGTCTAGCATGAGGAAGTCTTTTGGAGTCTCTAAAACACATCAAACACTTGACTAACAACAAGATAACTTTTTCCCAAGTTAAGCGCTTCAAGAGGGAAGTTAAAACATGAATAAGTGCCAAATTGTCTAGGCGCAAACTCAAGCTTGTTGAGGATACACATGGTGCCCAACATTCCTTGGTGATTTCACAAACTTCAAATGCTCAGAACTATTCAAGGAATGCCCAATGCCCCTTCTTGATGATAGGCACCAAAGTGAGGGTGGAATTGTGCCTTGATGGCATTAGGCGCAATCTAGAGTATGCTACTCTATGGAAATGCGTCTTCTTGCTTAGAGTAATTCAAACACTACAAGGTATTCAGTGATCAATTCCCCAACTTATGAAATGTCCTTCATTTTAAAACACATTGTAATGCTCTAGAGAGATGACTATACCTAGGCATCAATCTAGGTTAGAAATGCCTCCAAAGTGCACCTTCTCTTTCAGAATGCAAAACAAGGTCCAAAGGTGCTAATAAACTGAAGCACTTCTTTGGAAAAGTCCCAGACGTTAAGATGCACCTTGTCTTAATGAGGTCCAACTCTTGGGTAAGAAAGCTTGTAAAGCGCACCTAACTTAGTGAAGAGGTTGATAACTTCTAAACCCTTTCTAGAACTTAGATTGCTTCAATTAAAGATCATCTCGCACCAATACATCACCAAATTTTTAATCACAAGGTCAATTCAAACTTAGGCGCTCATTAAGAGTCTTTCCAATGTTGGCGCATCTGAGAGGTTGAACTGGCAAGAGATGGCGCCTAGCTTCCTAGACCTTGTTTCAATATGTTTGAGTTCTAAAGTTTACTCAATGGTATCCAGATGGCACCATAGAGTCTTTGGACTAGTTCCTTAGAGTTTCAAAAACATTCTGGCTCCTTGAAAATTCCTCCTACATGCTTGGGCACCATTTCAAGGTCCTGGAACCATGATGTAGTGCCCTATTGCTCTAGGCACCCATTCATGATTGTGCAACTTGAGATTGGCACCTAGAGTGAATAGGCTTTCATCCTGACTTAATACACTGCCTCCTTCTGACAATTTTTGGGGTAGCAGAAAACCTTTCACCATGGGCAAATGTCTCAGAGATATAAAAAATTGAGAGAGGTTATTGTAGAGGCACTCTATGTGATCACGTTGCCTTAGACAGAATGTTTCTAAGTGATACAGTTTTCATGTAACATCTCGTCAAAGATTGCTACATTTTTGCACTTTGGACACTTCAAGGATATCGTCGAGACATTGTAGCTCGGACTGTTTCGACATGTTTGGGTGCAAAAATAGGACCATGCCTAGCGTAAATGTACCCATCTAGATGTGTTGGAATAGTCAGTTTGGTTGCATCAGGAGCAAGATGAAAGTTACACCCCTTTGTAACTTTACACTATCTCCTTCTGACGATTTTTAGCAGAAAACCTTTCACCACAGGCAAATGCCTCAAAGATATAAAAAATTGAGAGAGGTTATTGTAGAGGCACTCTACATGATCACATTACCTTAGACAAAATGTTTCTAAGTGACACAGTTTTCAAGTAACATCTCGTCAAAGATTGCTGCCTTTTTGCACTTTAGACTCTTCAGGGATATCGTCGGTACAATGTATCTCGAACTGTTTCGACATGTTTGGGTAAAAAATAGGACCATGCCTAGTGTGAATGTACCCATCTAGACACATTGGAATAGTCAGTTTGTTTGCATCAGGAGCAGGATGAAAGTTACACCCCTTTGCAACTTTACATTGCCTCCTTCTGACGATTTTTGGGGTAGTAGAAAACCTTTCACCACGGCCAAATGCCTCGTAGATATAAAAAATTGAGAGAGGTTATTGTAGAGGCACTCTACATGATCACATTTCCTTAGATGAAATGTTTCTAAGTGACACAGTTTTTGAGTAACATCTCATCAAAGATTGCTTCCTTTTTGCACTTTGGACTCTTCAGGGATATCGTTGGTACAATGTAGCTTGGACTGTTTCGACATGTTTGGGTGAAAAATAGGACCATGCCTAGCCTAAATGTACCCATCCAGATGCATTGGAATAGTCAGTTTGGTTGCATCAAGAGCAGGATGAAAGGTACAGCCCTTTGCAACTTTACACTGCCTCTTTCTGACAATTTTTGGGGTAGCAGAAAACCTTTCACCGTGGGCAAATGCCTCAGAGATATAAAAAAACAAGAGAGGTTATTGTAGAGACACTCTACGTGATCATGTTTCCTTAGACAGAATGTTTCTAAGTGATAGTTTTTGAGTAACATCTCAAAGATTGCTAATTTTTTGCACTTTGGACTCTTTAGGGATATCGTCGGTACAATGTAGCTTGGACTATTTTGACATGTTTGGGTGAAAAATAGGATCATGCCTAGCCTAAATGTACCCATCCGAATGTGTTGGAATAGTCAGTTTGGTCGCATCAAGACTAGGACACCAAAAATACAAAAGTTGCTTTGTGCAACTTGATAACATTGACACTTTTTTGCAACATGACTCAAAGACTCAAACTGACCCCAAATGACTCAAAGTGACTTAAAATCACCTTGATTTTGGTGCCTAATATACATTATAGAGGTCGAGGTGCTCCTTATCATTCAAACATCTTAGATGAGCACCTAGGAAAGGAAAAAGCTCTAAGTTTCATCATCATGAGCGCCTAATATCAAGAGACTTTAATGGCTCAAACCTTAGCATGGAGTCCTAAGGCGCATTTCATGTCTCCTTTCATCCATTTTGGCACCCTTATGTAGATTTTTCAACTTGATTTGGTGTCCTGTATGTGAAGGAAGATCTAAAGGCATGAAAGTGGATGTCGTTTTGCAAGAGTTTGGATCATCAAAATTGAAAGAAATAAGTCTATTAAGATTGGGTGCCCTTGGTCTTCTTTTCATTCATTATGAGCACCTTGGGAGAATGGTATATAGGTCATCATCATGATTGGGCACCCTGGATCCAGAGTGTTGGAGAGATCATCAAATGGTGTCTAGAGGAAGTAGGGTGAGTTATGAGTTTGATCGCATCAGGAGCAGGACACCAAAAATGCATAACATGATGATGTAAAAATGTGTATATGTCTAAAAATGCAAGAGGAAATAAAAAGAGACAAACCTTACAAATTAATGTGCATACTTACAACTCAATGTAATATGACTTTACAAAATCAATGTGAATACTTACAAATTAATCCAATGAACCATTCGGGTCTACTCTACTCTTTATTGTGTCAAGTATTGCTTCATGGTCAGACTCACGCACCTTCCACAAGATTTTGTTCAAAGGTCTACACCAATACTTTATCAAATGAACATTGGATGCCATGACAAGGTTCGAGTAATGAAGAATCTTCCAATGCGTATCAAAGCCCTGAAACAGCCAAATATTAACACTCTTATGTGGGTACCTTCTAAGCCATGTTCCAGTAATAACCACTGAGCCTGTAGGGTATTCGATGTTTTCTCCATCTGTAACAGGGGCCTCTAATTTATTTTTGGCCTCAACACAATGACATAAGTAATAATCTATTCCTTCTTCATTATCTTCATCTGTAATAACTGCATATACGTGTCGTACATTGATATGTGTAGCAAATTAGATGAAATTAGTCAACATTACAAAAACACTACAAAGTAAGATGACATTACTTGGTTGAACTAGATAAAATTAGATGCATATACATGCCCTATGTTATCTGGTTGAACTAAATCTAATATGTGGTCAAAGTCAACTGATGATTCCATCTGTGTTAGTTCCAGTGCTATCGGGGGTCGATACGTGTCAAGTGGGCTAAGATAACTTAACTGCCATTCGTCAACCCACTACTTTGACTCACACTCATCCCAGACTTGCATTGTATAGGAAGAACAAAAGCATGACATCTTTCGTGTATGGATACTCCATAAACCTGCAATTGAGCTTCTGAAAGAGTGCATCTCATTTGATCATGTCAATGTACAACAGTCCTCATATGGTGCAATGTTAGTATCTTCTATCAACTAAAAAAATCTACGAACTGAAGACTTACCTTTATTACCTGGACCCATGGAAGCATTACACCACTCGACAATCAATTTTGCATCTGTCAACTTTGCATTATCTTTATACTTTAACTCTTCTTGTGCTATGGCTCTTTTGATACATGCTCCTGCACCATCATGTTCCCCCTTTCCATGCCCGACCTCACAAAAGTTCCACATATGCTGAATACCTGTAAAATTATGCCTCCTACTCAGCCAATAGAAATTCTGCGAGTTCTTGAATTGTGACGCACAGTTATGCAACCATATGATATGCTGACTGAACGATATGCCCCTTCTAGCCAAATCATTGTAGAAAACCTGAAAGCAACCTTGTACGAACTCCGTAGAATGCATGCGATCATCACTAATATAGAAATTATACTCCCTTATGATCTTCCTACCATCCTCTGTACTATCATTCGCATGAATGAATGCGATGTGCACAAATATAGAAACGTGTGTGGAGTTGTAATATTGTGATTGCACCTCATGCTGTGGCTGTAGACTGTAGTTCTCTGCAAAGTCGATGACTGAAACAATGCTACCAACCAAAAATGTGTCCTTGCATAACTTGAATTGCAAGTCCAACCATCAAGATCTATGGGCATGTCTTGCATACTCATACACTATGCTGTCACGAAATATAGGCATAAACTGATACACTGGAATCTTTTCAATAACCAATTCACACCTCTTTTCTTCTTTACTATCTTTTGTATTGTATGCCACTATTTTATACTTGCCAAACTCTACTAGTTCATTTCCAACCGCATGTATTCTTTCAATATGTTCACATATTGGCAAATGTTGCAAGCCACCGCAACGATGATATGTGCCATCCAAGCATAATTTCTTATAGAATATTTGACCTTCCTCTCTTTCACATAAAATTCTTGATATGAAGTCTCTTGAAGATGTTGGTGGGGCACATATGGCACAACCCTACAAATCATTGTTAGTATGCATATCTAAACATATAGACCTATAAGCATCAAAATGGTTAGAAAATTTAATATGTAATCTACAACAACAAGTAGTGCGTGTGTGATTTATCTTAAAATAGAAAGGTTTTAGCATTTCAAAATATCTTTGACAAATTTTAATTTGAGGATACTTCTCTAGAAATTTACCATAAAACTGTGTTTGAGTCTCATCCAAAAAATGCTTTGGATGTGGCTTGCGGTTCTGACTACCGATTCTTCTTCTTACCACATCCCTTTGATTCAGAGATACCCTTGTGTAATTCTTCCAAAAGTCTTCAATTAGTGATCTCAATGCTTCAAAAATTGGTTTATCTTTTCGTGGTAGTCTCCCCGAGAACACCCATAATTCATTGGCATTAGTGTCCTCAATTCTTTGGCATCTTCCAACGGCTCTTGAGAAAGTTTTCCTATTAATTCTCAATTCTTGACTCATCTTTCTAATTAGACGAGCTTTCCTCGTTTGACTACTTACTAGAGTCAATGTAATCACACGCCGTGTTGCATTACTATCTTTTGTTCGTGAGGTGTTACCCACACTCTCATACACACTCATTAGATTCTTGACAATAGATTTTTCACTTGAAGCTTCTGATGTTCTCAACCCAAGAATCTTCATGATAGAACTATACTTTATACTTCGCATCATTTCAACAAATAGTTGACATCTTGCAATCTCATTTAACTTTTCAAAGAACAATCTCTAAATCTTATTAGCATATCTTCTACAAGTGCGTTTGGGAATCTTACCTTCCATTGGCTGCAAAATATTCTCATCAAAATCAATCAAATACTTTGGCTTTCTATGCAAAATTCTAGGTGGTGTTAGATAAATTCATCACAACATTAGGAATTTCATCAATATTTAAATGAGATGGGTTAGATGGCATACCTTCGATTGAAGATGGAATAAATGACATACCTTGAGGTTGAGGTGGGAACAATGGCGTACCTCCTTCATCACATGTGAGTGATGATGTACTATCAACTTGAAATGTGGTAGATGGTGTCCCTACATGTTGACTTGTGGTAGAGGACGTGTCTCCAACTATGGTATTCATATCTCTCGTACCATGAAATTTTTGCATTCGTTCTCTTTGTGCCACCAATACCATATCTCTTTGTGATGGTTGTGGTTCGTCTTCAATTGGTATGTCTTCATTTATTGTGTCCAATTTCCTCTTCTCACAATGTTCCCTCATAGCCACTGCTTTCTTTGCATTCTTAGCTTCTATCTCTTCCTATGTTAGTTTAATTCTTGATCGTTTCCTCGGAATGACAGAGAATTTGTCTGTAGCATGATAAAGAGACCAATATTAGTTCCTAAGAAATGAATACAAGATAATAGTGGAATTGTATTTTTATTATGTTGTAAGGATTTATTCTTGTATAGTTTGACATCATGGTATGTTAAGGTCTGTTTATTACACATAATTATTAAAGAGCCCAAGTGTAGAAAATATACATGGCATCATGTGAGATTGTAGGTTGCTTTCTTGATTAGGAATGTGTCTATTTTAAACATGTATGATAAAGCATGATAAAGTAATTCAATCTGAAATAAGGCAAATGTAAAGAACATGCATGTAAAGACTTGACATACCTAAAAAATGAAGATTCGAATAGAGAGAGTACCCAATTATGTAGTGTTTTTTTCTTCTTGCATCAAACTCCTCAACAATTTGAGTTTTTCACCACTTGCTTCCTTTTCAATGTTAAATTGAATAACACTCAAACATAATTACTAACAACAATACTACTAACCAATCTATAATGTTAAATTCCTAAAATTGAATCACAATTAACATTGCAACACTACAAAAATTGAAACTTGAATAGATATATATCAAACTTGGTGTGAAAACTATGTTATTTCCTCCTCAAGTTGGCAAAGCAGAAAAGGTGGTGGAAAGATCATGCAAAGGTGGTACAATGTGTCAAATGTGCATGTGAACTTCCCAATAGCGTGAAAGCACTTCTTTTTTGTCGGAGCACACATAGAATCAGTAAGAAAATAGAGCATGTGGGCCTAGATCACGAGGGTCAACATTTTTTTACCGTTTTAATAGCAAGACAAAACGCGAGCACGTTATAACGCGCTCATGTTTTGTCCTGCTATAAATTGATCACATCCTTTGCATTGATCACATCTCTTTCCAAACCTTCCCCTTCAGACTTGAATGACCACAAGGTTTTTGAGGGAGAACTTTTCCTATTTCCTGCAAGAGCTTGCCAGATGCTCTGCCATATGATAGGCATAACAATGAAGGGGTAAGCGCTCATAATCAAGTTCCTAAACCCTCAATGCTATCCCTATTCCTAAACCCTCAATAGACTTGATACTATACCTTAAACCCTAGTCCCTTATCCCTAAACCCTCCAACCCTATCCCTAATCCTTACACCCTCCACACTATACTTTAACACTAATCCCTCAACCCTCAACCCTATCCCTAAACCCTTGACCCTCGAACCTCAACCCTTAACCCTTAACGTCAAACCCTAATCCCTCAACCCTTAACTCTGATCCCTCGACCCTCAACCCTATCCCTAAACCCTAAACCCTAAACCCTCAACGTCAAATCCTAATCCCTCAACCCTTCACTCTAATCCCTCAACCCTAAACCCTATCTCTAAACCCTCAACACTATACCTTAAACCCTAATCCCTCAGCCCTCAACCCTAAACCTTATCCCTAAACCCTAATCCTTCAACCCTCAAACCTAATATGTCATCCCACAACTCTAATCCCCCATTGCTAAACCCTAAATGCTATCCCTATTCCTAAACTCTCAACACACTCGATACTATACCTTAAACCCTAATCCCTTATCCCTAAACCCTCCAACCCTATCCCTAATCTTTACACCCTCCACACTATACTTTAACCCTAATCCGTCGACCCTCAACCCTATCCGTAAACCCTTGACCCTCGAACCTCAACCCTCAACCCTCAACGTCAAACCCTAATCCCTCAACCCTTAACTCTGATCCCTTGACCCTTAACCCTATCCCTATACCCAAAACCCTAAAGCCTCAACCCTCAACTTCAAATCCTAATCCCTCAACCCTTCACTCTAATCCCTCAACCCTAAACCCTATCCCTAAACCCTCAACACTATACCTTAAACCCCAATCCCTCAGCCCTCAACCCTAAACCTTATCCCTAAACCCTAATCCCTCAACCCTCAACCCTAATCCGTCATCCCTCAACTCTAATCCCTCATCCCTAAACCCTAAATGCTATCCCTATTCCTAAACCCTCAACAGACTCGATACTATACCTTAAACGCTAATCCCTTATCCCTAAACCCTCCAACCCTATCCCTAATCCTTATACCCTCCACACTCTACTTTAACCCTAATCCCTCGACCCTCAACCCTACCCCTAAACCCTTGACCCCCGAACCTCAACCCTCAACCCTCAACATCAAACCCTAATCCCTCAACCCTTAACTGTGATCCCTCAACCCTCAACCCTATCCCTAAACCCTCAACCCTCAACCCTCAATGTCAAATCCTAATCACTCAACCCTTCACTCTAATCTCTCAACCCTAAACCCTCAACACTATACCTTAAACCCTAATCCCTTAGCCCTCAACCTAAACCTTATCCCTAAACCCTAATCCCTCAACCATAATCTGTCATCCCTCAACTCTAATCCCTCATCCCTAAACCCTAAATGCTATCCCTATTCCTAAACCCTCAACAGACTTGATACTATAACTTAAACCCTAATCCCTTATCCCTAAACCCTCCAACCCTATCCCTAATCCTTATACCCTCCACACTCTACTTTAACCCTAATCCATCGACCCTCAACCCTACCCCTAAACCCTTAAGCCTCGAACCTCAACCCTCAACCCTCAACGTCAAACCCTAATCCCTCAACCCTTAACTTTGATCCCTCAACCCTCAACCCTATCCCTAAACCCTAAACCCTAAACCCTCAACCCTCAACGTCAAATCCTAATCCCTCAACCCTTCACTCTAATCCCTCAACCCTAAACCCTATCTCTAAACCCTCAACACTATACCTTAAACCCTAATCCCTCATCCCTCAACCCTAAACCTTATCCCTACACCCTAATCCCTCAACCCTCAACCCTAATCCGTCATCCCTCAACCCTAATCCCTCATCCCTAAACCCTAAATGCTACCCCTATTCCTAAACCCTCAACAGACTCGATATTGTACCTTAAACCCTAATCCCTTATCCCTAAACCCTCCAACCCTATCCCTAATCCTTATACCCTCCACACTCTACTTTAACTCTAATCTCTAGACCCTCAACCCTACCCCTAAACCCTTAACCCTCGAACCTCAACCCTCAACGTCAAACCCTAATCCCTCAACCCTTAACTCTGATCCCTTGACCCGAAACCCTAAACCCTCAACCCTCAACGTCAAATCCTAATCCCTTAACCCTTCACTCTAATCCCTCAGCCCTAAACCCTATCCCTAAACCCTCAACACTATACCTTAAACCCTAATCCCTCAACCCTAAACCCTAAACCTTATCCCTAAACCCTAATCCCTCAACCCTAATCCGTCATCCCTCAACTCTAATCTCTCATCCCTAAACCCTAAATGCTATCCCTATTCCTAGACCCTCAATGGGCTCAATACTATACCCTAAACCCTAATCCCTCTACCCTCGACACTCTTATTTAACCCTAATCCCTTGACCATTAACCCTATCCCTCAACCTCAACCCTCAACCCTCAACCCTCAACTCTCAACATTAAACCCTAATTCATCAACCCTAAACCCTAATCCCTCAAACCTAAACCCTATCACTAAACCATCAACCCTCAACACTATACCTTAAACCCTAATCCCTATCCCTAACCCTTAACCCTCAAAACTTAAACCCTATCCCTACACCCTCAACACTTGACACTATATCTTAAGCCTTAAACCCTCATCCCTAAAGCCTCAACCCTAAATCCTTAAACCTTCAACCCTAAACCCTATCCCTAATCCCTCTACCCTCGCCACTCTAACCCTAACATCGAAATTAAATGCTAATCCATCAACCCTAAACCCTAATCCATCAAACCTAAACCCTATCCCTAAACCCTCAACCCTCAACACTATACCTTAAACCCTAATCCCTAAACCCTAAACCTTATCCCTAAACCCTAATCTCTCAACCCTTAACCCTAATCCATCATCCCTCAACTCTAATCCCTCATCCCTCAACCCTAAATGCTATCCCTATTCCTAAACCCTGAATAGACTCGATACTATACCTTAGACCCTAATCCCTTATCCCTAAACCCTCCAACCCTATCCCTAATCCTTACACCCTCCACACTCTACTTTAACCCTAATCCCTCGACCCTCAACCCTATCCCTAAACCCTTGACCCTCGAACCTCAACCCTCAACCCTCAATGTTAAACCCTAATCCCTCAACCCTTAACTCTGATCCCTCGACCCTCAACCCTATCCCTAAACCCTCAACCCTCAATGTCAAATCCTAATCCCTCAACCCTTCACTCTAATCCCTCAACCCTAAACCCTATCCCTAAACGCTCAACACTATACCCTAAACCCTAATTCCTCAACCCTAATCATAAACCTTATCCCTAAACACTAATCCATCATCCCTCAACTCTAATTCCTCATCCCTAAACCCTAAACTCTATCCCTATTCCTAGACCCTCAACGGGCTCGATACTATACCTTAAACCCTAATCCCTTATCCCTAAACCCTCCAACCCTATCTCTTAACCCTAATCCCTAGACCCTCAACCCTATCCCAAAACCCTTAACCCTCAAACCTCAATGTACTCAACCCTCAACATCAAACCCTAATCCCTCAACCCTTAACTCTGATCCCTTGACCCTTAACCCTTAAAACTTGAACTCTAAAAGCTATCCCCACATGCTCAACACTCGACACTATATCTTAAACCCTAATCCCTTAACCCTCATCCCTAAAGCCTCAACCCTAAATCATTAAACCTTCAACCCTAAACCCTATCCCTAATCCTTCTACCCTCGACACTCTTATTTAACCCTAATCCCTTGACCATTAACCCTATCCCTCAACCTTAACCCTCAACCCTCAACATTAAACCCTAATTCATCAACCCTAAACCCTAATCCCTTAAACCTAAACCCTATCCCTAAACCATCAACCCTCAACACTATACCTTAAACCCTAATCCCTATCCCTCAACCCTTAACCCTTAAAACTTAAACCCTATCCCTACACCCTCAACACTTGACACTATATCTTAAGCCTTAAACCCTCATCCCTAAAGCCTCAACCCTCAATCCTTAAACCTTCAACCCTAAACCCTATCCCTAATCCCTCTACCCTTGACACTCTAACCCTAACCTCGACATTAAATGCTAATCCGTCAACCCTAAACCCTAATCCGTCAACCCTAAACCCTATCCCTAAACCCTCAACCCTCAACACTATACCTTAAACCCTAATCCATCAACCCTAAAACCTAATCCCTCAACCCTCAACCCTAAACACTATCAATAAACCCTCAACCCTCGACACTATACCTTAAACCCTATGAGAAAAGCTTTGCGTATGGTACATCCACAGTGAGTAAACTACTAAACTATACCTTAAACCCTAATCTCTCTACCCTCAACACTCTACCTTAAACCTAATCCCTCAACCCTTAACCCTAAATGCTATCCCTAAAGCCTCAACCCTAAACCCTAATCCCTCAAGGTCCTAAACTCTAATCCCTTATCCCTAAACTCTAAATCCTCTCCCTAAACGCTCAACCCTCAACCTTAAACCTTAATCACTCAATCCTTATCCACCCCTCTCCTCCCCTATCTGGCTCACTCCCATCTCTACCCTCCTCTGCCCTCGACACTATACATACATACATATAGGCATACATAGATACATACATACATACATATAGGCATACATAGATACATACATACATACATATAGTCATGCATAGATACATACATACATACATACATATAGGCATACATATGTACATACACAATTAATAGCCTTAAACATAAAAAAAATTAAGGGGAACATAACGTGAGCGCATTATAACGCGCTCGCGTTATGTCAAACATGACAAACAACAGACTTGCGAAAAAGGAAAATCCAAAGCAAAACATAACGCAAGCGTGTTATAACGCGCTCGCATTATCTCTTGCTTTGGGAATCCCAAGCCTTACGCTTGGGATTTGCTTTAGATTTCCAACCCAAATGCTTGGAGTGCCTTTTGAACAGTCACAGACGTGTTTTTCCATATTCTTCAAAATTTCACATAATTTCGTTTGTGCTAACCCTCAGATTTGTACGTGTTTCAAGGTAGAACAAATCCAACACCTGGGTAATGTTAGGATTTTTCTTAGCTATTTGAAGATGTGATTTTTTTCACATTTTAACAATGTTAAGCCTTTCATCTTTAATTTCTTTTGTTTGTGTGTTCGTTTTTGGGCAAAAACTACTGTTTGGTCTTTTTTTCATTGTAAATTAACTATTCATTGAAATTTCAAAAAAATTACATATTTAGAAACTAGACTCCAGTCTACAAATATTAAAAAAATAAAAAAATGATTTTCAATTAGTTTTCAAAATTTATAGGTGTAGCACGGCCAAAATTCTGATTTTTAGGATGTGTCCACTTTGAAAATTAGTAAAAAATTAAATATTCATCCAAAAATTATCAGAAAAATTGAGCATAAACTACATGCTATTAGCTAATTTCTCACCAAAGTAATTTTAAAAATAGCAAAAAAAAGTTGACCTTTTGAGGGAGCCACAAAACATGCTATGCTATGTTTTTTGACAGAAACAACACCAATTTCTGTGGCTCCCTCTTTTGAACCCCTTAATCTATGTCATTTTCAAAAAAAAATAGTAGTTTAGAAAGTAGACTCGGAGCACTACAAACATTGTTTTGGTTGCATCTCCAAATTTTGAGTGTAACTATGCTCAATTTCTCATCCAAGGCCAGTATTTCATGGTTTCAGAAAAAAAGTGGCCACTTAAGACCCCTTTTTGGCCCCCATCTTCTTGCACTTACCCGGACACCTCTATAATCTCATGTGGGTATGATGGAAGAGCACAAAAATAAGACTATCATGACACTCAGAAGATCACTAAAATCTCTTTTTAGAGACTGTCATCTTGTTGTGAGTCTAGTTTTATGCGAAATTGCATAAAGGTTTCATTACAATGAAAATTATAATATGGGCGTTATTATGGACCTTTCCTCTATATATTCTGGAAAGTAACAATAATGATAAGGATGTCCTAGTGCTGGTGCTAATCCTAAAGATCTTGCAAAGTGTGCAAAGCCTGCTACTCAAGGTTCTATGGTGATTATTGGCATGAATGAAAGATAAACCCCTAAAAGGACACCAAATAGAATCAAACTATTTGACAAAATCCTTGAAAGAAGTGTGGTCTCATGGACTGTAATGATCATAGGATATGCACAAAATAGATTTGTTGTCTTTAGAAATTTTCAAGCAGATGCAATTGGCAGTTGTAAAGTCAAATTCCACAACCTTTGTCAGTGTCCCCCTTGCCTGTGCCAAAATGGGAGCTTTTGAATAGGGTATGGACAACCATCAAAGCATAATGGTAAGGGGATGTTTGTCAGATATTACGGTTGGAAATGCTCTGGTAGACATGTATGCAAAATGTGGAATCATAGACAAAGCACGTGAATTGTTTGACAGAATGCCTCAAAGAAATGTCATCTAATGGAATACATTGATTGCAGGATATGCACAAAATGGATTTTGCAGAAGCACTCTAGAACACATCCTAACATTGTAAGCTTTGCTTGTGTTCTAGGTGCATGCAACCATGTAGGTTTACTAATATATGCTTGTAGAAAAAAATAAAATTTTCCTATATGCAATCTAGCCTAATCAATTAGATGTTAGGTCACCAGTTTGGGGATGGGTACGGGTATGGGTAATTCTTTCTCAAATAGACAACTGGGTGTCTCAATGGAACCATTCAAGAAATCTCCTCTAGTATGTTGACATTGAAGTTAGAAATACTATTCTCCAACAATAACTTACTTTAACTAGCCAAATGCATGACCCATGTATTGTGAGATTAATTGCAATGGAAAAGGGTGACTCTACCAAAAACAAGCTTATCAGAGAATGTGAATGAACTAGACATCAAAATATACCAAGACCCAAAGGAGTTATAGATTCCTCAAAAGGAATTGAGAGAATTTGAGAGAAGAAACAGATAAAGCTTTGAATTTTTTGAATTATGGTCGAGTATTGACAATCCATGCTCCGATATTAACAGCATTTACTTTACTTTCCCCTACACTAGCATTAACCATATTTAACAAACCTTAGGAAACACATTCATTCTTTGACCACTATCTTTGTTTTATCAAATTAAATTGAAGAAGTCAATGCCATCTAGAGATACTAATCTTTGGAAAACAAACATTTGTTACATGAACAAAATAATAGAAAAAGATTATTCCACACACTTTGAATAGCTTAGCCTCTACGTTCTTTCCCCCAATAAAGAAAATAAAGTGCAAAAATTATAAATTGTAGTAAAAGCTTGAGCAATGACCCAAGATCTCAAATAGCTGCTGCGTATTTCATATTTCTAACATGCAATAGTTGTACAAACTTATATCCCTAACATGTAGTAGTTTCCCACACAAAGCATTTATTAATGATGTATTTTAAACTAAGAAGTCATGTGTTTAAATGGGAATTTGAGAAATGTCACAAATATATGGATTAAAGTGTTTGACTCACAAACCTTTCTCTGAGGAGCTGGCAAATATCAGATCAGCTAAAGTGAGCAAAAGTGATGCCAAATCTGACCATCTACCTTCCACCATGAAGGTTTGGGCCTCATCACAATAACACATCACCTGAGGTTCTACAACCTACTCAAACAAATTACAAATAGAGCAAGCATTAAAGGAATCAATATCTCCAATAACGTGCAAATATCTGTACAAGTAATATATCCACATTGACTGATCTAAAACAAAACTATAGTTGGTTTGTAATTGTTGTGTACTAATCACCATCCAATATAGTATTTTCACATAAAAGGTGTATTAAAAAACTCCTAACCATAAATCATTGAAAATGAAAGAAATGTCCAAACCAACAGAACTACAAGAACTACTGCCGAGAATATAGGAATCTGATTATTTCTCATAGAGAGCACTTCCACAAGCCTTAAGCAGAGAAAAAATTATAAAACAAAAATAATAATCATAAATCTAGCACAATTAATAAATCTTTACACTTTACAAACAAGAAATATGACTATTGATTACAACATACACTAAATACACAACAATGAAAAGAACTAGTTTTCTTACATATTGCAATAAAAACCTTCAGTACCTGCTCCATCTGGTCTCTCTTTAAATAGTTACTTTGGCCTTAAGAGGGCCTCATTTGAAATAAGTATTGTATTGGCCTTAGGTCAGCTTTGAGGCAAAAACATAGAACTCCCTTTTACTGATTATAAACTTTGAGAAATGTTAAAGATATTAGTCAGTTGTCTAAGTTGTTGTGGTGTAATAGTAATGGGAAAACTCATAAACATGTGAACTGTGTTCAAGTTCAAATCCCTTCTGCCACAACAAAGCAATGAATAACTCCAATAAAAGGATGATGAAATTGTGGTCTAATAGTTATTGGGTACGGGTCATCCCACAATAATGGGTTACACTTTTTGGCCAAACTTGACATTGAAATCAATATTTTGAACTAAATCTTCACATTCTGACACCTATAGCCGCTAAACCATTAGGAATTGGAAGATGATGCGAACTAGTGATTTGTGAGATTTTGTTTGTAGATTCTAAATATATATTTTTTAAAAAAATTGGAGTTAAATTGTAATTTTTTTTGCATCTCCTTTGATAACTGGTTTTTAATAGTAAACAATATTTTTTTAAAGTGATGTGTATTTTGTAGCACATAACTTTTTTTCTACAAAGGATAAAATTCTGATTCTTTTTAATTTAGATTGGTAACACCGATATATAGTGTATACATTTAGTTTCATAATGTTTTGTTGAATATATATTTTTTAATTAATTTTTGAATTCAAACCAATTATAATTTAGACATAGGCATATTCCATAAAACATAACTTTTTCTGTATGTATCAAAATTCAATTTTTTTTCTTTTGTTGAAACAAGGACATCAATACCTAGTGCATAGATATTTTTTAGAATTTTGTTTCAGTAATTTACTAATTTTCCATGTGTGTAAAATAGAGAACTTGATGTTCGGTGAAAAACATACATTCACAAGAAATAAAAAATAAATATAATAATCAAATTAAATATATTTAAAATTATATTTTTTGGGAAGATTATAATAAGAACTACATATTTACAAAGCATAAATTTTAAATGAATTCATTTGATCCCTTAGAAGATAAATCAAAATTCAGTTTTTATCAGCATTTTGATAGGTGTAGAGGAGACTCCATTATAGGTATGGTTTAAAACTAGCGGGGTTCTATCCAAGGGGGTTTGAATCTAAGGGGGTTTGATCAAACCCTCTTCAATTAAAATCTTTTAAATGGAACCTTTTAAGGCTTAAATCATTATATTTTCTAAAAATATGTAATTTCAGCAAAAAACAGGATGTCCCAAAAAGTGTAACCCATTATTGTGGCAGCACGTGTTCAAATAACAAAAAAATCACTAGCTAGTTGGCCCAAAAAGACCCAAAGTTCACCAGCGACAATATTCCACATCATATGTGTAAAAAAAAGTCACACCAAAGTTGTAATAAAGGGCCTAGGAATAAATACTAATCACAACAGGCCAATAACACCCTGGAATGCAAATGGTAGGTCCTAGGTTGATAGTGGCTAGGGGCCCCAACCACCACTGAAGTAAGGATAAGGAAGAACATGGTAGAGAACCAAATGTATAAATTTGAGGTCCTAGGTTCGAGTGCTATCTGGTATATGCCAAGAAAACATGGCATCAGAGCTAGACATGACACCTTCTTACTAAATCTTAGAAGAATTTTTAAAAACTTTACACTTACTTCACATTCAAATACACCCTATTGAATGTGGGACACGATCAAATGTATACCATATTTCTTACACCATAACCTTGCACTTGACACCCTTGCTAGGGTTATGGGCCAACTTATTATAGTTAGTTAACCTTCTCTCACAAGTATAACTCTTATGATTGAACCGTCCGCGACCCCTTGGTTGAAATTAACCTATATCCCTTGATCTAAACTTCTCTTAAATGAAGAAGAACCAAACACACAATAACCAGCGTCAAAATATGGAAAGACCTTAACAATTTCATCTACTAGGTTTCTAGTGCAAAGGTTGAATTCTTACTTCAGGTCCTGCATTAGCCCATGCCATTTCTACAATAAAACGAGCCACGACAAGAGTAGCATCATCCTCTGAAGTCTCCACTACTGCCATCATTTTACACAGCACTCAACCTGGATAAGTTAAATCAACAATCAGCATCAAATGAGTTCCTAACATGAGCTAGTTTTACCAAACCAAAACAAAAAACCTAAAAACAATAACCAAGCATAACATAGCATCTTCTAGGACAAAAATCTAAGGGCTTAGCTACCAAATCCCTTAGATGTGAAGTATTTTGCATAACCCAAAGTTGTAAACATATAAATAACTTTTTCTTTAAAACTCATATTCTGGTTTGCATTACTCACAGTTTAGATTACAAGGGGCAAAGAATGAAACACAAGTAACTATGATTCTGAGAACGAGTAGAGCGAATACAAAATGCAAAATCTTAAAAAACCAAAACCCTTGAAAGCTGAAGCGCCAAAAAGACAATTGAAATGAAATATTGAAATCGAATGAAATATTATGAAATCGAATGAAATATTTTGCATAACCCAAAGTTGTAAACATATAAATAACTTTCTCTTTAAAACTCATATTTTGGTTTGTATTACTTACAGTTTAGATTACAAGGGGCGGAGAATGAAACACAGGAAATTGTGATTCTGAGAACGAGTAGAGCGAATACAAAATGCAAGATCTTAAAAAACCAAAACCCTCGAAAGCTGAACAGTGTTATCCGTTTGTGCCAAAAAGACAATTGAAATGAAATATTATCAAATCAAATGAAATATTGCGCCAAAAAGACAAGTGGTTTCGGGGAGACATAGGGATATTGGGCTGACAAAAGAGTGTCTCACCGATACAACGATGAAACTACCAAAGACTAAAGACATCGGCGGAAGTGATGAATATTGGTGGGATATAAATATGAGTCCCAGCGATACCCCGAAAGAAAGAAATGATATAAAGAAAGCATGGACCCAAGATAATATAAATTATTTCTAGGAATGTATATATGCAAGTAATAGATAAACATCTACACATCTAATTTAGTGTTAGCATATGAATCCATCTAGTATCTAGGGATCAACATATAATGTTGATAATGAATTAAGCAATTGTGATCACAAAATAAATGGGCCTTACAATGAGGTTGGGCCTTACAACTACTAATTGATTGAATTTTAGTTGACAAATCCAATATATCTCATATTTTGTTAAGAAAACGTCCAAACAATTTTTGTCATAAGTATGCACAATGTACTAGATCATATTGAAGAATATATTTGGTTTTAATATAGTTTACTTATACTAAGATCTACCATAGTATTATGATCAAATTGGAAAGAAAAAATAATAGAGTACTAGTCATTTATTTAGTCATTTTTATTTGTCTGACCAATTATTTAGTTGTGTTTTTTGCCTGATGACCAAATTAGTCATTTATTTAGTCATTTATTTGGTCATTTATTTAGTCATTTCAACCGATGACCAAATTAGTCATTTGTTTAGTCATTTATAGCTGTGTTGCAAAAAGTTTTGGTCACATTACCAAAAGTTTTGGTTACATGGTCATTTATTTGCCATATTTCTACTAGTGGTGGTACATATGCACCATTATTGATATACTTGGTCAAGATATCATATTTCACAACAACTTTGTCAGTTTCGAAAGTTACCTATATTGGTTGCATTAGTTTCTCCCTCTATGGTTCCTTTGTATGACCCATCCATGAAGGGTAGGGTCTCGCCTTGTTTTAGTGGTGGAGGGAGTCACGTTGGCTTTGTGTTTGGTGAAAAAGAACCACATAATATTCTCTCTTCACATCAACAAATTACAAGATAATATCCACAATGGTAAAATGGTAAATGATAAAAGTGGAATACTATATGACATTTCAAATTTTATATATGCTATTATATGATTAACTTGGCGAAGTATTTGTCATGTGTACTTGGTATAAAGGTGATATGACACTTGTGTTTTAGGTTGACTATTCTAGAGTGGGGTAACATTTATAACATGTAAATCTTGATTATGATTAAAGATAGATGTTATATGTTGTAATGTTGATTATTTTTTATACATTCATTATTGTAACGATAATATTGATCGTATTTTTTTCATATAATGTAATATGAGTGCCTTTCGTAATATGACATAAATTTATATATTTATTTTGAGATCATATGATAAATTTGATGTTTGTAAATATTAAATTTCATTGGTGTTTTCATAGTGTATCAAATAAGTCTATAAATACGTTGTTAATCCTGATAAAATGTCATATACTTTGTTAACTTTCCCACAGTCCTTCCACGCCACCCCTCTTCTTCGTAGAATTTTTATTTCTTTGGATCTGGTGCTCGGCTTTCTTTCATCGACACAGTGATTCCTTCAGCCTCTATGCATTCAAGGACTCAACTTGTTCGCCTTGCTGGCCCTAAGATCCAGCTTCCTACCGGCCAACACTTTAACTCGGCCTAAAGACCAGGTCTTTGGCCACAATGTTTTGTTTGCAGGTTTCTATTTTCTGGTACATGATCTTCTGTTGGCCGATTGGCATTTGCAACGGCCATCTCAACAGCCATTCTTTTGTTGCAAGTCGTGGTCTTCGCCACATTTAATCATTTGCTTCCAGCACTTTGTTGTTAACCATTTCCTGTCACATTTTATGTGATTGTCAAATTTATTGTAACAAAAAACAGGTGTTTAGTTTCCTTTTTGTCACCATAACATTTTATATTACCTTTGATGTAACTAGTAACATTTACTGTTACTTTATAGGTAAAAATTTAATGGTAACTTTTAAAGGTAACTGCCAACATTAAAAACAATAGTAACATTTAACTTGACAACTAGCTGACTGTCAAAGTTACAATTTATGCCAGACAGCTCTCTGAGTTCCCTTCAAGTGCCCAAATAGGGCCCTTTTTTCATTTTGTAACAACTTTCACCCACCAAGGTGGATTTTTCCAAAACTATAGTCAACAGAAAGTTGTTTCCTTGTACTTCTGCGGTGAAGTCAAATTAAAAAAAAAAATTACCTTTTTGATGGGTTTTTAATCCCCGAACCCCATTGTACTCGCACTTTTCGACAAGGCACAACGTTTGCCCACAATATTGAAAATCAGTGATATTTTTTTTGAAATTACTCAGAATTTCACAAGGAATTCATTACTATAGGTAAAATTTAGTTTTGAATAGTCATTTTTCAAAATTTTGTAAAAATCTTCATGTGTTATAAATGGATGATTTAGCTTCCAAACTTGCACAAATTGTATTTTTTCTCTTGCATATCTTTCTAGGGGGCTTCTAAACCAGTCATAATCTTTTGGGGGGGTAAACTTTCATTTCTTCTTGGATAGTACTTAAATTTGATCATGTCTCTCACATAGAATCCTTTCCATTTGAGTATTGTCAATAAACCTTGTAATAAATTATGGAAAATCAAATGTGGATATTGTGGGCTAAAATGACACACAACAAAAGAATGTCATCATCACAAAATCGATGAACTAAGACAATAAATTCTTCATGCATATCAACTTTCTATCGATCTTAATAAAACACTTGTAGAATTATCTCGTCTCACTAAGCCATCTTGTGAGACAACACGAAAAATCTCGTCTCACTAAGCCATCTTGTGAGACAACACCATTAGTTAGGTATGTATATTTTAGTTAGATAACTTACATTGAGATCCCATCTACACCATCATCACCTATTGCTACATCAGAATCCAGAGTTGATATCTCCATGGCTTCTAGCGATTCCCTACACCAGGATACATGGTTTTCATCTTTCCAGATCCGCCACATTGGGATGCATATCTACCTGACATTTCATGTCTTTTCGTAGAGTCCCGCATTGTAGATTTGGGAGACACCATTGAGGACATTCGTCTTCTATTCAATGTTAGCTTTGATAAAGTTGCATCAACCTTGTCTTCTTCAGATATGATTACTCTTCCTTCGCCTACATCAACTTCTATAGTGATAGATTCTACAAATATTTATGATTCCACATATTCGACTATGTCATCATGTATTTTGACATCCTCTGCAGTAGTATCAGATTCTTCTGGATCTAGTTATCACCATACATTTATGGTCCATGTACTTGAATCTCAGCATTTGTCACATGTCAGCATTGGCTTAGAGATCCTTGAGCATCCTTTGAAGACATCATGGGAATCATTTGAGTCTTTGAATCATTTGTAGAATTTAGAGACCTTCATATTTATTCCTATATGTTCCTATTTGGAATGGGAAGATTCTTTGCACACTTTTGTGGTTCGATTTCTTCCTAAGGGGAGAAATGTTGTTCAGTGTTTGTGGATCATCTTTAACATCTAGTCTCGAGCATCTACTAGCACTACAAGAGGTATTTTGAGAGGAGGCTGCATAGTTTTCTCATATCAGTTTTGGGAGGATCCATCTCTTCTCATGGAGTTCATTCCTTCACATTTTCAGGGGCGTCCCATAGACCTTCTCATCTTTTCTCTCCTATGGGGAGGATATCTATTGTACATTACTATTAAAAGTAGTCCTTGGGGGTCATGTACACAGTCCTCCTTCTATCTTTTCTCTTCACTTGTACACTTCTATTTGTATCATTTCTCTTTTGGATGAAATTTTTTTTCCATAGGGTTTTCTTTCTTTCTCCACTTTATGAGAAACTCATTTGTACATGGGTACCTAACATGGCCTAGTAGCCAAGACCCATAATCATCATCTTTGTATATATTCTCCCTAAGTTGCACTTAATGGGGGTGTTAATGTAAATAGTGTCACTATCTAACTACTTTAGATATCACCTCTTTGAAGGTTTGACCTATTCACACATAGGATTAAGTTTGTAACTTAGTCTTTTAGAAGGTTGTCTTATTTTGACATGTGTCCTTAGCTATGTGAGACACCTCTTTATTTTGGCTTGTCACGTACCCTCACACATGTCATGTGAGTTAGACAAGTGTTGCATGCTTGTAGGGGTAGTTAGTAGTTTAGTCCTACCTTCCTACCTCCTTCTCCTTGCCTATGTATGCAAGGCTTCTCATTATATTTTACATACTTTCATTGTATATGATAGATATGCTCTTGTGCTCCATTTTTCACTTGTGGAAGGTTTTATTCTTTGTGTTTGTTGATCTTGGCTGCTCTAACAATCCATTCTTATTTTCACAAACACAGACACATATACTATTAATTATATGTTAAACTATTTAAAATAGACAATTATAGTTTTTAAATGTAAATTAATGTATGCTATTTTACTATAAAACATTAAAAAGTGTTAAGAAATATCAAATATAAGCCCATACTCCAATTAATACTTTTCCATGATACTCTGCAAAAGTTAGGGTCATTATCTTTTCCAACTATCAAATGATTTGATGTTTGAAAGATTTTTTTTCATTTCAAAATAAGATGAATATTTACCATTTTTTAGTGTGAATAAGGTGATATATGTAATGGTAATTTATTTTCCATGAAAATAGTGGGTCCTAGGTTCAAGTCCTAAAAAAATTTCTAGTTAAAAAATGAAACCATATTATTAAGAAAAAGAGAGATACTTCAATATTTTTTTCTCTAAAATGTACATTAGAGTCACATACTCTTGATCTTGAATGAGATTTTATGACCATCTTTCATTGAAATGTACCTTCTAATTACATCTTTGAAGTGAACAAAAGTAATTTATGTGAAGATCATCTCTATAAACAAATCTTTATTTGTAATATGTTTTTCAAAATGCACACCTCAATTTTGTTGAAAACTCATAACACTTATAGTTCTACAAATCCAATACACATTATGAAAGGTTGTCTTTCTAGAAATTATTCTTCAATACATAGATTATAAAATTCACATTACACTCTATGCATCCTCTTTGTCAAAAATTTTAGTTAATCTAAAAAAGTGGAATCCACTTATTCAACTTACAGATAACAAGTCATAAGAAGATAACACTATCAAGACTACTTATATCCCTTTCCATGAAGATAAAGGAGGTGTTTCTGAATTCATCCATGTAAGATTCCAAATATGGGCTTGATCTCCATAGACACCATTAGAGGATACCATGGCTTCTATTTCTTTCATCTCCTTGGGTGTAAGCTTCACAGAAAGTGCACCAATGTTCTCCTCTAAGTTCTCGACTTTGGTTGTCCCTGGAATTGGTGAAACACCATTTCCTTGGTATTGAACCCAAGCAAGTGTAAGTTGTCCAGGGATACACCCTTTGCTCAAAGCAATTGTTGACAAATTCTCAAATATACCCTTGTTCTTTTCAAGGTTCTCTCCTGTAAGCCTTGGGAAATTCTGAAAAATGATACTTTCACAAAATTAGATATAATCATAGTTATAAATATATGAAAACAAATTGATTATTAACCTATACAAAATGAAGTCCAAAACTTCCTATTTATAACTATAGATCTTAACCAAAGAACAAAACCAAGATTTTTACCAAGGTACACACTTTCTTTATTATTTACTCAAACACCCATAGAGTTGCAATTTACTCCATTACAATTTAAAAACACCTAAAATTAGTGAAAATGGAACTCACAACTTTGCTCTTTAAATATAAAGCAATTTTATTATTCAATCCTCATCATTAAGAGCAACAAAATGGGAAGATAACAAATGATCATAACAAGCATCTGCCAAGGAGCTACACTGTCAATAAAGCTTATTAATGCAAAGAAGCATCAATGGATGCAATTACCTTTCTAGTATCATTATCTCCTATGTTTTCAACAGATTTTGTGCCACAAGAGAAGAAACCTCGGGCTAGAGGGCTATACGGCACAATCCCAATACCAAGCTCCCTGCAAGTAAAAGCTTAAGTGTTAATCATTCAAGATAAGACAATTTATGCTGATAAATTCTAGCTCTCAAAACCCACATACCTGCAAGTTGGAATAATTTCTTCCTCAACATCCCTACACCACAAGGACCACTCTATTTGAACTGCTGTAATAGGATGAATAGCATGCACTCTTCGAATTGTTGATGCAGAAGCCTCAGAAAGTCCAATATATTTTATTTTTCCTTCTTCAACCAGTTTCTTCATTTCTCCAATCTGTAATAGATACCGAGCAAACTTAAATAACAAACAATAGTTATGCATTTACTCAAGCTTATCAACAAGGGATGATATTATATGGAATTAAATCCATATAATATCTATAAAGGAAAACACAGAAGAGAGAAGTACATACAGTGACTTCAATGGGGACTCTTGTATCGATACGATGTTGGTAATAAAGATCAATGCAATCGACATCAAGCCTCTTCAGACTCCCTTCACAGCAAGCACGAACATACGCAGGATCTCCACGAATCTCTAATTTCCCACTTGCAAAGCTTGCTCCAAACTTGGTAGCCAGCTGTACTTTATCTCTTATTCCTTTTAGTGCCTGCAAATCAAATCAAAATGTTCCAAATCAAAATCAAACCATATGAGAATCCAGATAAAACTTGTGAAAATGAGATTAACTACCCTTAATTGAAGGCATCCTACCTTTCCAAGGAGAAGTTCATTAGTGTGAGGACCATACACATCAGAGGTGTCAAAGAAAGTAATGCCTTTGGAGACAGCATGGTGAATGAGGGAAATCATTTCATTTTCAGGCTTGGGAGGGCCACGGAAGGCAGACATACCCATGCAGCCCAATCCCTGTGCTGATACTACAAATCCCTCACTTCCCAACTTGATTCTTGGCACTGTCATTATTGCTGATACTGTCTCTTGTTGCTCTTCTTCTGCCTTCGTCCAAGGGTGAGAGTCTGTGTATAGATATTTGTGTGTATAGATATTTATAGCACTCAGTTTGAAGCTGAACATCATGGCTGAGCTAAATTTCGCTATTAAAATATTATGTAAATGTCAAAGATTTTTAAGTTTACTTTTCAATTAATAATTTTAGTCTTGGTCTAAAAAATAGTAATAATTTTAGTCTTGGTCTAAAAAATAGAAATGGAAATAGATCATTTTATAGTCTATAATATGGGGCGACCTGATTTTAGAAATAGTAGAGCATGAAATATTTGATGACAGAAAATGGAAGGGTTCATGTACGAGGTAGTGAATCAGGTAGCACTTCCACATCAAACAGAATGAAATAACGTCACAAAGTGATACATAATTGAATTATTGTAAAAATAGCTAAAGCCGAGGAGATTTTGACCGATACGATCTCTACAACACATCATCTGTAACGTCTTTTAAAATAGCCGCCACTCAAAATTTGCTTTTGGTCAAATTTAAATTTCTTGCCGACAAAATTTACCAGCATGCATGACAAATAAGTAAGATCACCACTTGCGAGTCAATTTGTTTTAATTGCTCAAGATTAGTGCTTTCCCTTATCCCTAACTCAACTTGTATTTTTATTTATTTAACATGTGAAATATTAAAATCATTGATTATGAAAATGGTGACAAGGGAAGGAGGCCTCATTCAAGTAGGTGTCATTTTCACTTGACATGTTTTGGTCATCATTAATTTCCTACTAGTTCAATGTCTTCACTAGGTATATATAAGAGTTAGCATCTTAGGTGGATAATGGGTTTGTTAAATTCTTTTATCATTTTCTAATCAATCTAGGTGTGAAGGGGTCCATCAAGTTTTTCACTCATCATTCAAGTTTGGGAACCTTCCTCTCCAGCTTATCCTAGTGCAAATGGTTCTACTTGGTAATATGAAACAGGAGGTGTTGCTACTTATTACAACATCCTCGCTAATTTATGCTAAAATCAACAAACCTTTCTTTCTCATTCCCCTTTGATCTTCAAGTTAAATCTTATGTCAAAAGTTCATTTTTTCTTGGGTAGACTTTTGGACTTCTCAAGCAATTGAGTAATTTTGTAAAATTGTGTATGATCTCTAAAACTCCACAACCTTATATGGTGGTGGACTTTTCTTGTCATCGTGTAGTCATTACATGTTGAATTTACACCTTTGCCCAAAATTTTCACTTAGTCCCCTCATCAAACTTTCATGCTTTCTTTGCATATATGCAAGTGCATTTGCATCACCTAGCTCCATCCCTACTTTGCATTCCAAAAATCTAGAACTCTCAAGCAAATCTACATTTTTTAATAAATTACCTAAGGTTGTCTCTACCTCCCACTTTGTATTGTAGAGTTGCCAAGCCTTTGCCCAATTGTGCAAGCACCCTATGAACTTCTCATCCTCTTGTACAATTGCACCTTCATCCTATTTTTCCACTCTGAAAGTCTACGTGTATGCACATACTAAAAAATCTAAACTTCTTGTGCAACCCAAGCAAATATTGCAAAGTTGCTTCAAATCACCAACATCCCATGAAGTCTTCATCATGCAAACTTTTCCTATTCTATTGCAAATTACAAACTTTCTTCAATTCTTTGCCATGTATCTTCTTTAAACATTTGAGTCCCCCATGCAAATATTGCATTCCTACTTCCAATCTCCATGCCATTGCCATGTCTATGTCTCCAAACTTTTCTTCCCGTTTCATAATTGCACTTTTGCTTCATATATCGACTCCCTATGCTAATTCCAATGTGAAGTTCTTGACATCCCATGTAGTTGTGCAATCCTTGTGGATTGCTTATCCACTTTCACCTTCCACCTTACACTTAAGACTTCTTTGTTCCATATGCAACTATGCCCCACCCTCTTGTGCCACCTCCAAACTCCACTGCAATAACATGTCACCACTTCATTTGTTAAAAACCAATATAAAACCCATGCTTATCACTTTTTGTAATTCTTTACTCCCATCATCTATCTCAGCCTACCCACATGCCAACTATGTAATTGGCCCCAACTTGTTTGATAGCTAACCCTAGGGCACAAACACATGATTCCATGCACTAGCATGATAAAATTTGATGTCCTCATGTCCATTGTGATGATGATCACATGCTCATCACAAGCACTGAGGCAATCTCATCTATGTAAACATTTTTCAAGCTCTTTTTTCATGCAATCTCTTACACATTATAATTTATATAGCATTAAGGACTTTATTTAAATGTTGATCTAAGTGATAAGTGTAAAACAATTTCTTAGATATACATTTGTCTTTGTTGATTATGTAGATCATTTTAAATGATGGCATGGATAATTTTGGATTACTACATAACTAAGTAGTTGGAAAATTAATGTGAGCACAACTAGTATGGTTCTAAATATTTCAAATGAAGAAAGGAGAGTGCTAGTATTTAATTTTTGTCATCTTCCTACTTCAATAACATATCCATCCTTACCACATTTATTAGTTTTTGTTATCATTTGATCACTTTTTGTCATCTCCCAAGTAGCACCTTGTTAGCATTCTTATATTGCATTATAGTTTCCAGTTATTATTTATGCTTTGAGTTATCATGATTTCCTAGCTCATAGATATTTTATTTATCAATTTTATATTAGCGTTTACATGCTATGTGGATTTATGGTTGAATTTCCATAGGGTGTTGACCAAGGCAACTTGCCCTTTAACCCTTTGTATTCCATGTTTTTCCTATTTCTTTTTTACAATTGCAAGTCATTTTGAGAAGAATAAATTAAGAACCAGACTTAGTGCTAGTTCAAAGAAGTTATTGTAAGATAGATAATTAGCTCCCTAAAAATTTTTAGCCTTTTTTAAGATAAAAATTCTCCCAAATCTAAGGCCCCACAATAGGCACAAAGAAAATTTCTCCCCAGTCCTAGGCATAGGGAAAGATTTCTTCCCAGTCTTAGGTCCTACCTTGGGCATACCAATTCCTTGAAACAACATTTTGGTGTTAGAAATGCACAAGTTTTAGTCTACAAACTTTGAATGGCCTTTGAATTCTAGTCTTGGTGGTCACCAAGCAAGAGTTTAGGTCTATCCTTCCAAATTTATATTTTTCTCTCCTACAATGTATTTTTGATGAATTGACACATGTTTTACAATTTTACCACATGTTTTTCATAGTGTCATGATATGTGTCTATACTGAGAAGTGATCAATATTGGATTCTAAATAATCCCTGAATATTTGGATTCTTCGGGACTTAAAAGACTTCTTCCTTATCTTGGACCCAACCTTGGGCATGCTACTTCCTTGCAGTCAAGTTTTGAGCTTATAATTTCATGAAATTTGGTTTACATCTCCCTCAAATAGTTTATATTCTAGTTCTACTATGCATTAATCCAAAAACATGCATTTTCTCCATTTACATTTTTATTTTATGTTCTTGGATAAGCCTATAATTTTTTCCATTTATGTCACACTTACATTTGTGTTTGGACCGCAAATAAGGCTTAGTTACTATTTGTAGGTTTTAATAGTTTGAAAACACTCAATTCTTATTGAAAACATTAAACATTAAACACCAGAAACAACACACCATAATTAAAATGAATCTAACTTTTGGGTTCTCTCAACAATGTAATGATGTAATGTTAGTTGTGTATCATTTAGAGTGACCTTTTTTTAGATAAGGATGATTTTAAGGGTATTCCTTGGCCAAGAGTGTGACTATAGTCTTGTAGCTAGAGATTGAACCTCTTGTGTGCATGTGATATGGAGAAGGGTCTCTTTGAATTTTATCTTTTTGGTTGTAATCATTTAATTTTACTGAGCTTTCTCCTTATAAACAAAATTTATAAACTTAATGTATAACTATCTATTGGTTTAGTGGTTATAGTTTATTCAAGAAATTTTGTGATTATCTCCTTTATTTTTCTTATCAATAGATATAATGATGTTTTTAACCCATCCCCTCAAACTTTTGTAGTATTTATCCTTCACATTGCACACAAGATGATTATGGCATGAGTCATTTCTCATTCGATTTACAAGTGAAATGTGGTATGTTTGTGATTGTTTATAGATCTACAAGATCATATTTTCTCTTCTAGGTCTCATTTCACTTCTCTCTCCATTTTATTTCATTTTCTCTCCCTTTCACTCTTTTACTTTTATTCTCCTAGTTAGATTAGGATTAGTTTAGGATTAAACTAGTTTTCTATATGCTTTAATGTTATATCTTGTTGATATAACATCTGTTTGTATCGAGATTCAAGACATTCATTTGATAAGTATGGCTATCTTTCATAAGGGAAAATCATTCTATGTGTAGCTACCTCCTAAGACACTAAATGATCTAGATTGCTCGTAGGCCTCTTGTAGAAAACAACATCTCACTTGCCACTATGTCATCTTTGCATAGCCAATACCTAGCAAGCCTGAGAACTTAGAGAGGCTTTTAGTCTCCTTTGAAGTGAGGAGGTGGTCTTTCACCTCTTAATTTGGTAGACACATTAACCTATGTCACATATGATCCACCAATAGATTGGCTCTAAAAAGAGGGATACCTAGTGATTCTAAGTGTTGAAAGACTTAGGTATATATCAAAATGACATAGTTAAAATAGAGAATAACACTAACACCCATAGAAATAATTATTTAGTAATTAAATCCACATTATAAATAAAGGAACACACATAAGAGTAAAGTACATACAATAACTTATAGGGGAAGCAACATGATGTTGGTAACAAATATAAATGCAATCCACATCAAGCCTCTTCAATTTCCCACAATAGAAAGCATGAACATATTTAGAATCTCAATAAACATGCTATTGCACTTTATCTCTTATTCCTTTTAATGCCTATAGATTAAATAAAAAGTTCTAAATTAAAATCAAAACCATATGAGAATCAAAATAAAACTTTTGAAAAATAGATTAATTACACTTAATTGAAGGAACCCAACCTTTCTAAGAAGTTCATGTTGGGAAAGGTGTCTCAACCTTACATACTAATGTTCTAATTTATTAATATTTTTATTTATTTATTATTTTGGATGTATATTGGGAGATGAGGCATCCCATTTTGTGTTGGCATCATTTTCCATGTGTCAAATATTTTGGGAGGTGTTTAAGAGGTTGTTAGAGCATCTAATCTCATTAAGATGTGTAAGACCATCATATGAAATTCTAAGTTGGTAGTTACTTACATGATAGATTTTGTGATGCATGATTATAGGGGAGCTACATCGGAATCTTGACCAAAATTATTACAAGTTACACAATACATTTGACAATTTGAATATGTGAAAGTGGAGCTCCCAAATTAAGGAGAAAACTATGATAGGCATTATCTCAAATAATGATAGCTACAAGAGCATCTTGATTGTTTTGACTTGTGGTTTTAGTAAGCCACTTGTGCTTTGTGGTTTATTTTTTCCTATTTATCAGTGCTTGATGATGTACTATTGTAACCTTTGATTATGAATAATATATCGAGCTGATTTGGAGTGTGGATTTTTTCTCCCAAATGTGTTTTATCCATGTAAATTATAGTGTATGGTATAATTCTTTTCTATTTATTTCCTTGTAACTATACATGATTAGATTATTTTTTGTGCATGCCTCCTCTCATATATTAGTGTTGGAAGCATATTCCATAAGTCTTCTTAGTTTCATTTGGTATCAAATTCTGATCACCTTATATTCTAGGTGTTAGGGATAAGTTTTTTTGTACTAATATTGGATTGAATGGGAGCTTGCATACAAAAGATTTTTTTGTAGGAAAAATCACGGGCACATCAAGGATAGAAATGGAGAAGTTCTTAGGAAAATAATTTGAGCTTTGGAAGCTCAAGGTGGAGGATATGCTCATACATAAAGATCCATGGGATTCAATATTTAGATCCAAACTTACCACAATGAAAAAAGAAGACTACAACAGATCATACTAAAAAGATAAGGGTCTCATTAGACTTTATTTGGATAATTTTATATTATTGAATGCGGATGAAGAGGCTACCACAACTAACCTTTGGAAGAAGCTAGGTATAATTTATCAAGATAAATCCTTAGTAAATAATCTTTTCTTGAGAAATAATTTGTATACCCAAGTATGAAGGACGCTATTGGTTTTGTGGTTGAACATCTAAATGGCTTCAATATGATTGAGAGCTATTTTCACTCCATTGGAGTTAAGATAGATGAGGAGGATTGGTGTATGAATTTTCTATGTTGTTTTCTAGATTCATGGAACCACCTTCTTATGGATATTGGGAGAACTATCACCAAGTTGAAAATAAATGGTGGTAGTATTGTTATTTTTTAAAGAGATGCAAAGAAAGACTTCAAATTTGCTAAGGAAGGCCTATCTATTCATGGAAGATAAAAAAAGGACATGAAGCAAGACAATTCTAGATCCAAATCCCATGGGAGATCTAAATCTCTTAGCAATACAAAAGAATAATGTTGGAACTTTGGCAAGCCTAGGAATTTCAAAACAAGGAGTAGAAAAAAGGAAATGATTTAGATGATAACTCTAGAAAATATTCTTAGGATGATGGTGATGAATTTGTTGTAGCTTTGTAAATGTATGCATGAAAAGGTGTGTGCATGATAGACTCAAGAGCTTCCTCCCACATGACTTTAAGTATTAATAATATGATGGAAAGAATGTGTAACTTGAAGATGACTCACACCTAAATATTGTTACCTATGGACTTGAGTCTTGATTCAATTCCTTGATGCATGAGTGAATGGGATCAATGGTGTGCTACATATCCCTAGTTTGGTATGAAACCTAGTTTCTATAAGTTAGCTCAATGATTCAAGTGTGTAGGTTGTTTTCTTAAGTGGAGGGTGTAAGATGGTGAGAGAGGTTATCATGCTTGCTAAAAGTGTTTGTGTAGGAACTATATTTTGATTGGGTGCATGCATCAGTATAATATCTCTTATAAAGTCCTATAGTGAAGATATTTATAGAATGTACACCTTCACCATTAGAGCCAACAATAAAGAGCATTATTGCATCCACTTTTGATGGTCATACTTTCTGGGTACCTAAGGATGATCTCATACTTTGGAGGCTAACCTACCAACTAAGAAGACAATGTTATGGCACTAGATGATGGGCTATTTAGGTGGGAAGGCTTTAAGGCCCTGAAAATAAAAACCCTGCTTAGGGGTTAAATGATCGTAATCTTGAATTTGATGAGCATTATATATATGGAAAATAGAACTACATTTAGTTTTACTCTAGATCTATAAATATTTTAGGGTTTTTGACTTAATCCATTCTTATGTATTTGTTTCTATTAATGTTCCTTCCATTTCTAAATTTTTATATTATGTATCTTTTGTTGATTACTATAGCAGTAGGACTGTATTTTTTCTTAGAAATAAATTTGAAGTCTTTAACTTCATTTTAAAGAGTTTAAGGCTCTTGTAGAGAATCAATCTAGTATGAAGATTAAGGATTTAAGGACTGATAATGGAAATGAATTTTGTTCAATAGACTTTGTTAGATTATTTAAGGAGCAAAAGATAAAGAGACATAAGACAACTTCGTACACCACTTAAGAGAATGACAATGTAGAAAGAATGAGCATGGCTTTGATGGAGAGGGCTAGGAGTATCCTTAATGGATCTAGCTTGAATCAAAAGTTTTTTTTCAAAAAGTAGTTGCCATAGATTATTACTTGGTTAACAAGTCTCATACATGATCTTTTGTTGAGAAGACATGTATCTAGGTGTGGTTGTAAAAAAATCCTTCAATGAATCATCTTTGAGTCTTTGGTTGCAAGGCATATGGACATCTGCCTAGGGAGAAGTAGTCTAAGTTAGAGAATAAGGCTTTAAAATATATCTTCACTGGCTACAAAATTAGTGTAAAAGGATCTACAAAATTTTTGATCTTGTGGAAGATGAATTTTTGTACATCATAAGTGTTATCTTTAAAGAAGTTAAATATTCTTCCATAGTATTGCAGCAAGAGAAGGATAAAAAGAAAGATGCACAATTTAATTACCAAGATGACCGATAAGGTTGAAATAGAATCCCACAAAGGACCTAAATAGGAGGAAAGGTTATATAGTATAGATAATTCCAAAGAAGAGGTAGAACCTCCACTTCAACTCTTAAGACTTGGTCTACTTATCATAGATAGTTCAATTATGTAGTTATAATCCTCCTGATTGGAGGTGTTTTTTTCTTTGATTAGTAACATAGATTTTCCTATAACTATGAGGGAAACATTGGGTGTGGATGATTTTTAGTTTTGGAGAGTAGCTATGGATGAGTAGATGGATGTGAAGATAACTTTCCCTCATAGTGATTTGAAGGAAGAAATTTACATGTCACAACCAACACACTACATTGAAAAAGACAAAGAAAATTTAGTTTATAAGTTTAAGAAATCTTTGTATAGTCTTAACAAATCACCTTAGATGTGATACCAAACTCCTGATATCTTTGTGTTGGGATTTCCAAGATCAAGATTAGATAATTGCATCTATTATAATATGGACAATGATTTTTTCCATGTTATTGCATTATATGTTGATATATGTTGTTGTTTAGTAATGGTAAGGACATGATTCATGAACTCAAGTCTTAGTTTTTAGCATAATTTGAGATAAAAGACTTATGTGCTATTAGGTTTATCCTAGGTATGGAGATTATAAGATATAGAGAAAATAGAAAGATTTGGTTGGGCCAAAGTAAGTATGTGAACTTAGTGTTGGAGAGGTTCAACATGATAGATTATAGACCATTGTGTGTTCCTATTTCGATGGGGACTAATTTATAAGTAGTGTAGTGTTTGGCTTCTCCTAGTGAGATCGAGGATATGGCTTGAGTACCTTATGCTAGTGTTGTTGGGAGCCTAATGTATGCTATCACACATGTACTATACTAGACATCACACGACTAGTGGGAATCTTGAGTTAATTCATGGCTAATCCTGGATGAGTACATTTGGTTATAGTCAAGAGTGTATTTAAATATTTGTGGGGTACTTTTGAGTACTCCATTTTTTATCATGGTAATTCTATATTGGACAAGCACTTAGTAACTATTCATAGAGTTGCGGATTCAAATTGGGATGAAGATGTTAATGGTAGGAGATCCACCAATGGATATGTTTTCAATATGTTTGGTGGTACAATTAGTTTGATGAATAATAAACAATTTGTTCTCACTTTGTCCACTATAAAATTAGAGTACATAGTTACCCATACTTATAAGGGAGCCATCTAGCTCAAGAATTTATGCTCAAATGTGTGTCTAACTCTAGGAGCTATTAGAGTTCCATGTGATATTCAAAGTGCCATATGTCTAGAAAAGAAGCCAAACTTTCATGTGAGAATGAAGCATATTAATGTCTAGTACCATTTTGTTCATGACATGGTAGAGGATGGTAGGGTGATGTTGGAGAAAGTTGACCCTTTGCAAAATGTTGTAGATGCATTGACAAAGCTAATGAGCACAAAAATGTTTAGGTGGCACTATGAGTCTATGGCCTCTTGGCCCTAGAAATTAGTTGATAGTGTTGGTACTCCTTTTTTCTCTTGCAATATGTTTGACAAGTGGGAGAATGATAGGAAATGTGTCTCAACCTTGCTCCTAATAATAAAAATACAAAAATGCATTTTTTGTGCTATATAATAGAATAACTTAATTTTCAAGATATAGAGGTTGTTTTTAGCCAAAATAAATATTACAGGTTGTTCAACATTAATTTGTTCATGCCTAGGATATGGACCTCTTTGAGCTCTTCAATTTAAGAATGATGGGCCCAATTGGCCTCTGAAAATAAAAGTTATTGCCTCCAAAAGTTGGGCCTCCCACATTGGAAATATAAGAACATCTAAAAGATATAAGAGGTAGTTACACTTGTTGACCAAATTATGATACATGTAATGACATCTCATAAGGCATCTTTGAATGGAGATAATGGAGCCAAAATCAAATGCCTATGTTGGTGAGGTGATTATGAAGAACTTATGGTAGGTGGAAGGAATATGCAATTCTTAGCTTATAATCTCATCTTTGAGAATAGGATTTGGATCTTTAACTAGGCCTTTGGGTACCAAATTTTAACTCATGTATTCCTAAATATTGTTTAACTATTTCATGCATTTCTTATCCTATCTATTGAGTGCTTGAGATGGAGGTTTTGATAATGAGTTTTGTAGGTACTTTTATGCTACCAAAACTATTCTAGAACTTTGGTTGGTTTGGAGTGTGTATTGTTATGGAGGTTTTGATAATGAGTTTTGTAGATACTATTTTGATAATGAGTTTTGTAGGTACTATTTTGATAATAAGTTTTGTAGCTACTATTATTGATGTTTTGATAATGATATTTCTAGGTACAAGTGTATCATAATCTTTTATTACTAAATTATAATACATTGGTTTGCTTTGGAGTGTGTGTTTCTCTCCTAAATAGGTTTTCCCCACATAAATCACTATGTTATGGTATAGTGCTTTTGTATTCGTTTCCTTTTAAGTATATGATTAGCTTAATTTTTGCACATATACCCACTCATATATTAGTGTAGGAAACATATTCTACACCTCCACTTACTTCTAGCTCTATAAATCCTTATACATTGATATAAATGAAAAGACAATCTATACTTATTTTAATAATTTTAAATGATGTGTGTCTATGTTTTCATGAATTATTTATTAATTATATGTTACCCTAGACAAGTATCAATTACATATTATGTCAAACTATAAATAAAATGACTAGTATAATTTTTTAAGAAAGATTGCTAGTATTTTAGTATCAAAAACACAAAATCACATACACAACCATCAAATTTAAACACTCTCTCCATCAACTAGGACTTTAATAGTATACCTTGAAAAATTCAAATGCTCCAATATTATTTACTCTAAAGTGTACTTGAATATTCTTGATCTACTCTAGAACTTGAAAGATAGGTATCACGACTATCTTTTAGCGAAATGCATCTTCTAATTACATCCCCCAAGTGAACAAAGTTATTGAACAAAAGAAAATAGTAAAATGTATGGGAATATCATCTCTATAAAAAAAATTAGCCATGTTTGTCATATGTTTTTGAAAATGCACACCTCAATTTTGTAGAAAACTCATCACACATTTAACACATAGTTCTATCAGACCAATGAACATTAAAAAAACATTTCTCATTTTAGGAAGAATATTTACTTCTTATTTAAAAAAAATGTGGAATCCACTTATTTAGCTTGCATATAACTATCCATACAAGGATAATATTATTAAAACATTTTATATCTCTTTCCAGGAAGATAGAGGAGGTGTTTCTGTCTTCATCCATGACATGTTCATGTCATCAATGTCGTATCGATCTCCATAGACAACATTAGAAGATACTATGGCTTCTATTTCTTTCATTTCCTTGGGTGTAAGCTTCACAGAAAAAGCACCAATGTTCTCCTCTAAGTTCTTCACTTTGGTGGTCCCTGGAATTGGTACAACATTATTACCTTGATGTTGAACCCAAGCAAGTGCAAGTTGTCCTGTGGTGCACCCTTTTTTAGAAGCAATCGCTAACAACTTCTCAAATATAACATTGTTCTTGTCAAGGTTCTCTCCTTTAAACCTTGGCAAATTCTACAAAAGTAGTATATTAAAAAATTAGAGATCATCCTAGTTATAAATATATGAAACAAAATTCATAGTTAAAAAATACAAAATGAAGTTCAAAACATCCTACTTAAAGATATGGATCCTTAGCTAATGGAGAAGACCAAGGTTTTTACCAAGGTGCCCATAGTATTTGTAATTAACTCACACATACCCACAAAGTTGCAATAGATTTATTATAATCTAAAAACACCTAGACTTGGTGAGCATGGAACTCACAACTTTGCCCTTGAAAATAGAAGAGTTTAGAGCACTAGTGTGTTGCAACTAACACACTAGTTTTCAAGAGATAGTACTTGCAAATAGAGATCAATTTTATTGTTCAATAGTCATCATTGAAAAGAACAAAATTGAAAGATCACAAATAATAATAGTAAGTATCTACCAAAGAACTAAACTATTTATCAATCCTATTGATGCAAAGAAGAATCAATGGGTCCAAATACCTTTCTATAATCTTTGTCTCCTAAGTTTTCAACTATCTTTGCTCCAGAAGAGAGAAAACCACGGCCTAAAGGACTATATGGCACAATTCCAATACCAAGCTCCCTACAAATAAAAACTAAAGTATTAGTCATTCAAAATAAGACTTTTTAAGATGAAAAAATTAGGTCTAAAAATCTACATACTTGCAAGTTGGAACAATTTCTTTCTCAACATCTCTAGTCCACAAGGACCACTCTAATTGAATTGCTGTAATAGGATGAATAGCATGTGCTCTTCGAATTGTTGATGGAGAAGCCTCAGAAAGTCCAATATATTTTATTTTCCCTTCTTCAACCAACTTCTTCATTTCCCCAATCTATAATAGATAATGAACAAACTTAGTATCAAATAATGTTTATGCATTTACCAAAGTCTATCATCAAGGAACGAATAAAGAATCAATGAAATTGATTATTAAAGTCAAACTTGCTAAGATGACAAGAGCAAATATCTATGATATAATTGCAAAGTCTACATAAAATGAAAAACCAAAAATTAATATAGATATACAAAGAGAAGGGTAAAGTACATACAGTAAGTTCTATGGGGACTTTGGTGTCGATACGATGTAGGTAATACAGATCGATGCAATCCACATCGAGTCTCTTCAGACTCCCTTCACAGCAAGCACGAACATACGCAGGATCTCCACGGACGCTGAATTTCTCATCAGTAACGCTTGCTCCAAACTTGGTAGCCAACTGCACTTTGTCTCTTATTCCTTTTAGTGCCTGCAAATTAAGTAAAAAAAAATGCAAATTAAAATCCAACGATGAGAAGCCAGGTAAAATTTCTAAAAAACCAGATTAACTACATTTAATTGAAGGCACCCTACCTTTCCAAGGAGTATTTCGTTAGTGTGAGGTCCATAAACATCAGAAGTGTCGAGGAAAGTAATGCCTTTGGAAACAGCATGGTGAATGAGGGAGATCATTTCATCTTCAGACTTAGGTGGGCCATAGAAGGCAGACATGCCCATACAGCCCAATCCCTGTGCTGATACTTCAAATCCCTCACTTCCCAATTTGGTTCTTGGCACTGCCATCCTTACTGATATGTTGATTGTTGCTCTTGTTTTGCCTTTGCTTTTGCTTTTGTGGAAGGGTGAGAAGCTGTGTGAATGTATTTATAACCTTCTGAGGGAAGCCATGGCTGAGGTCAAGCTTTTGAATCTAAAATTGTTATTGATTATTTGATCATTGAAATGAATAATATTTTAATAGAATATGTTCATAAATAGACATCCACTTCAATAGTTGTTAATGGTCAATTTTGACCAATAAAATAAATATATATCACTTTTTTTATGAATGAGACCTAAAATTGTTTTTGATTATTTGATCATTGAAATGAATAATATTTAAATAGAATATGTCCCTACATTACCATCCACTTCAATAGTCAATGCTCAATTTCCACCAATAAAAATAAGATAAACATTTATAATTTTTATTATGAATGAGACTTATTGACTATTTAATCGTTGAAATGAATAATATTTAAATAAAATATGTCATGGCTGATCTCACACAATGGAGAGACCTCTTTTCAACACTTAAGATTACCAACCCAGCAGTCCATGGTTGCCTTAATGATGTGGACATTACATAGCCATCACATTTGTCACATTGAATATAAAGCAAATTGAATAGGAAGAAACGGGACGATGTCATCCATTTAGAAGGCTTGGCAAGCAAGCCTCCTGTAAGTCGATGGAAGTTAGCGTGAACAAACCTAATTTTAAATGTTTGGATAGATTTTTTAAAGAATAATTTTAATAAATATTAAATTAAACCTGAGCAATACAGAATACCGATGCAGCAATTCATGATTGAGCTAACGATGTCACATTGACCTAATGCCTAATGGTTATTTCCTATATAAAACATTTAAAAGTTCACCAATATATCCTTTTTGCTTAAGTTCAAAAATATATTCATGGATTGTTACTCAATAAAATGTTGCTTCTATTTTTGTAATTATTATTGGCATTTCTCTTTTGGATTGTGCCAACAGTAGCTTACAAACTTCATAGTAGATATGAAACAATAACCATATGGGTCTGGACAAATTCTATGCATTTATCTTTGATTATATTTGTAATTATCCAAATTTTGTTCGTTTCTCTTCAGAATTAAAGAAAAAAGAAATGCATCACTATTGTAAGTCATGTAATAAACTATTGTCATAAATATATGACTTTTTGATGAACCAAAAATTATTATAATAGGTTATAACTGCATATTTTCTTTAAGTTGAGATGTGTTTGATTGTTGTTGCTTCATTGGATGAATCGGAATAATGTGCTTAAAATCCTTTTCCCAACCAACTTCTAAAAAAGCATGTTTTGGTAGAAAATTTTCTTTTAAGTGGAAACTAGAGTGCTAAAGGTATTACTACATTTGACTTCCAAATGCTCTTAGATTTACAATACCTACCTTCCCAATCTATCAATTTTGAAATACTAAAGCACGAGAGAAGTCATCAGTGTTTTGTATGAAATTCCTTATCTTCATTTCACACAATGCCACAAATGGGAACTAGCTTACCTGCATTCATTTTTAGCTTCATCTGAATAGCTAGTAATACTCATGGACATCAATTACTTCTTGTATCGAAACCTCATGTTATTGATCTTGAAGTTCTTTTACTTATGATGCTTAATTATGCTAAGTATAAAGATATATTTATATCAATTTCATGGTTGATAAGATTGGGTGGTAGTTTGTGATTGATTTTTAAGACCTAATTGTTAATACACAAACTATAATGACTCACTCTGTAATGATCAACATAATCTAGTTTAACAATCTGGCATTTTGTTAGAGTGCAAGAAATGGATATGTTTCAACTTGCACTCATATAGATGTAAATGGGATCTCATTTCTTTTCTTCCTTTGGTGATGGGGTTGGGGTGTTTTAGAGTTCAAAGTCTAGGCACACCCTTTTGTTGGGCTATTTTGAACTTGTTTCTACTTTTAGTTCCATTGATATACTTTGGTCAATCGTGGGCATTGTACTTACAACAAATCATGCATTGTTGCATAAGTATCCATATTCTCTTTCTTCTCTCCAAATCATACAATGTAAGAAAAGATCATGAGTCCTAGATCCATATAATATTTTGGGTTTAATGGTTGCCAAAATGTATAGTTTGAATGGAATATTCTAGAAATGAAGTTGAATAACTAATATGGATGTATGACTATGGAAACAAATCCCTCGCACATGAAATACTAGAAAGCAAGATTCAAGTTGAATTTTGGACTAGTAAACAATAAACCCAAGTATGTGTCTGTTGTAACAAACTCAATTCACTCTTTGGACATCATTAAAAGTTGAATTTAGTCTAGATCAAACATGTCTTCTATGAGGAATATAGAGTGGCTAACTATCTTGCCAACTGGGGTGTGACAAGGAAAGATTCTTGCATATGGTTGACACAACCTTTTCCTAAGGACATGTAGAAATGTTATGTGCTTATGATGTCATTAAGCACTAGGGAACTTCAAAAGAGGGGCGAATAGGACATGACAATAATGGGAAATAGAGGTCACAACAAATGGAACACCACCAACATTATGACAAGGCATGCCTAGAAAACCATCAATTATGAAAGGCTATGTACCGTAGATTTCAAAAGGTTGTAAAGATTTGTCCCCTGCTTAGAGATAGAAATTAGAGGAAATAAGTGCGATGGGATATGATAGAAGTAGAATCAATCCCGTGAGCTACATAAAATGGCAGAGAGATGCTAGGGTCTAGAGTATCCTATAGAAAGGAAGGCTCTCAACCTTTATGGAGAGACTTAGGGGACATGACTTGGCTCTAATGCCAAAATTTGTCAAAAGTTGGGACAATAGGAGGGTTGAATTTAGGGGATTAAAGTGTGAAATCATTGAAGAATTGGTAGCTTCTGTTACAAGCCTTTCCACAAAGGGAGCCAAGGTATATAAGACAACTTCATACACCCCTTAAGAGAATGACATTATAGAAAGAATGAACTTGGCATTGATGGAGAGGGCTAGGAGTATCTTCAATGGCTCTGGCGTGAATCAAAAGTGTTTTCAAAAAGTAGTTTCCATAGATTATTACTTGGTTAACAAGTCTCATACATCATCTTTTGTTGAGAAGACATGTATCTAGGTGTGGTTTCAAAAAAATACTTCAATGAAGCATCTTAGAGTCTTTGGTTGCAAGGCACATGGACATGTGCTTAGGGAGAAGCAATCTAAGTTAGAGAATAAGGCTTTAAAATATATCCTCATTGGCTATGAAATTAGTGTAAAAAGATATAAAATTTGGGATCTTGTCGAAGATGAAGTTTTGTATATCATAAGTGTTATCTCTAAAAAAGTTAAATGTTCTTCCATAGTATTGCAACAAGAGAAGGATAAAAAAAAATGTGGCTTAATTACCTAGATGGCCAATAAGGTTGAAATAGAATCCCACAAAGGAACTAAATAGGAGGAAAGGTTAGATAGTATAGAGAATTCCCAAGAGGAGGTAGAACCTCCACCTCAATACTTAAGGAGGTCTACTTAGCATAGACAACAATTAAGTAGTTATAATCCTCTTGATTGGAGGTGTATTTTTTCTTTGATTACTACCATAGATTTTCCTATAACTATGAGGGAGACATTGGGTGATGCAGAGTGGCACAAGGGAGGCAACACACAAGGGTTTACTCTACTATCCTTTGCCCACTCACCCACTTCAAACAGCCTTCAACCAAGCAACCAAAGGCACATTCAAGGGTGTATGAAGGATTTGGTATCCTAGTGATGGCTCCACCTTCTAGGCTTCTCCAACACCTTAGGATAGATCAACAAACACCTTCTATGTAGTTGGTTTGATCTCCAACTTCCTAAAACTCTTCAACCTATACCTTGACTAGTAAGGCTACTAGCCCTCCAAACTAGATTTTCTCAACAAAACTTGAGAAAATCCCAAATGACCAGGCAAGAAAATGATGCTTTTAGATACCCTTTATGGGACCCTATCAAACTCCCAAGTCTCCTATTCCAACTCCACTCCAGCAATCCAAAACACTCATTAGGTCTCTAGGCCTAATTGATCAGGTTAGGGCTAGGTTACAAAGTGCTCAAAATTGGGTGCATAGATCAGGGGCAGGAACTTGGAACACTTCTACCATGCCCAAAAAACTCAAATCCACCATTCATTCACTCACTCTATCAGACTTTTGTCAATTACATCACCAAATTGCATAATTTTAGTCAAATACATAGAGATATTTGACCTAGGGCATCACCTTAAAAATAGAAGACTGCATTTCCCAACAAAAAGCTTTTGGAAGCTTATAATATACATCCCTAGCCTACATTTCACCAATTTATATGAATTTTCACCAGTGGAAATGCATTCTAGGGTGGATTTTGTGAAGCAAGCCCTAGAAAATAGGGTTTCTACACCAGTTTGAAAGAAAATTCAACAACTTTTGACTCTGACCACTTCAAGACCTCAAACTAGTTTCATTCAACCCTGACTCAGTCTAGTTTCAGGAAAAGTACATTTTCACCCCTAAAAAATCCGTATAGCTCGTACAACAATAAAAATACAAGGAAAAACAGTCAGTTTCTTTGATTTTTGTGCACAAATTCTGTACAAAAACTTCCTCCCCAATACTAGAGCAAGATGCCCTCCATATCAACCTATCTAGGTTGGTATACAACTTCTACAAATAGTTTTAATAACCAAAATGGAGTTGCAACCGGTCAATGTGTCATTGACACCATTGACAACACTTGACACTATGGCATTTTTTTCCTTAGCACAAAGACACCGATTGGTTTCACTTGTCTAAGGATCTCAAATGACCAACATACTCCCTAAAACATGACAAAACACAAAAATAATCAAAAAACTCAAAAGCCAATCCTTAGACCTTCTAGGCATGATTAGTACAACAAGGGTCCAAGTGGACTAAGCATGATTGAGGTTTATATGATTACCCCAATCATCTTGACCACACAAGAGGACCTTACATCCATGGCTAAAGCCTTATTACAGAGCACATTAAACAAAAACCACAACCTTTCAAAAAATGCAATAAAAAATGACTTTAGGAACCAAGGTGCTCCTAGGTACCCTACACCATTGGGTGTGGCTAATTTTGAGTTTTGGAGAGTAGGTATGGATGAGTAGATGGATGTGAAGATAACTTTTCCTTGTAGTGATTTGGAGGAAGAAATTTACATGTCACAACCAACACACTACATTGAAGAAGCCAAATAAAATTTAGTTTATAAGTTCAAGAAATCTTTGCATAGTCTTAAGAAATCACCTAGGATGTGATACCAAAATCTTGATATCTTTGTGTTGGGATTGTGATTTCCAAGATCTAAATTAGATCATTGCATCTATTATAAGATGGACAATGAGTTTTTCCATGTTATTGCATTATATGTTGATGATATGTTGTTGCTTAGTAATGACCTAAGGACATGATTTGTGAACTCAAGTCTTAGTTTTTAGCATAATTTGAGATGAAAGACTTAGGTGCTATTAGGTTTATCAGCTAGGTATGGAGATTATGAGATATAGAGAAAATAGAAAGATTTGGTTGGGCCAAAGAAAGTATGTGAACAAGTGGTGTTGGAGAGGTTCAACATGATAGATTATATACCATTGTGTGTTCCTATTTCGATGGGTACTAATTTATAAGTAGTGTAGTGTTTGACTTCTCCTAGTGAGATGGAGGATATGGCTTGAGTACCTTATGCTATTGTTGTTGGAAGCCTAATGTATGCTATCATGTGTACTATACTAGACATCACACAAATAGTGGGAGTCTTGAGTTGATTCATGGCTAATCCTAGATGAGTACATTTGGTTATAGTCAAGAGGGTCTTCAAATATTTGTGAGGTACTTCTGATCTACTCCATTTTTTATCATGGTAATTCTATATTGGACAAGCACTCAGTGACTATTCATAGAGTTGTGGATTCAAATTGGGTTGGGGATGTTAATAGTAGGAGGTCCACCAATGGATATGTTTTCAATATGTTTAGTGGTACAATTACTTTGATGAATGATAAGCAATTTGTGGTCATTTTGTCCATTATAGAAGTAGAGTACCTAGAAGTAACCCATACTTATAAGGGAGCCATTTGGCTCAAACATTTATGCTCAAATGTGTCTAACTCTAGGAGCTATTAGAGTTCTATGTGATACTCAAAGTGCCATATGTTTAGAAAAGAACCCAAACTTTCATGTCAGAATGAAGCATATTAATGACCAGGGCCATTTCGTTCATGACATGGTAGAGGATGGGAGGGTGATGTTGGAGATAGTTGACCCTTTACAAAATGGTGTAGATGCATTGACAAAGCTAATGAGGACAAAAAAGTTTCAGCTAGTGCTATGAGTCTTTGGCCTCTTGGCCCTAGAAATTAGTTGATAGTGTTGGTACTCCCTTTTCTCTTGAAATATGTTTTACAAGTGGGAGAATGTTAGAAAATGTTTCTCAACCTTGCTCATAATAATAAAAATATAAAAATGCAATTTTTGTGCTATAAAATAGAATAACTTAATTTTCAAGATATAGAGGTTGTTTTTAGCCAAAATAAATATTATGGGTTATTGAACATTAATTTGTTGATGCCTAGGATATGGAAATCTTTGAGCTCTTCAATTTATGAATGATGGGCCCAATTGGCCTCTAAAAATAAACGTTATGGCGTCCAAATGTTGGGCCTCCCACATTGGAAATATAAGAACATCTAAAAGTTATAAGAGGTAGTTACACTTGTTGATCAACTTATGATACATGTAATGACATGTCATAAGGCATGTTTGAATGGGGATAATGAATCCAAAATTGATGCCTATGTTGGTGAGGTGATTATGTAGAACTTATGGTAGGTGGAAGGAAATATGCAATTCTTAGCCTATAAACTCATCTTTGAGATTAGGATTTGGATCTTTAACTATGCCTTTGGGCACCAAATTTTAACTTATGGTTTCCTAAATACCATTTAAATGTTTCATGTATTCCTTATCCTATTTATTGAGTGCTTGAGATGGAGTTTTTGATCACGAGTTTTGTAGGTACTGTTATGCTACCAAAATTATTCTAGATCTTTGGTTGGTTTGGAGTGTGTATGTTATGGAGATGTTGATAATGAGTTTTGTATCTACTATTATGGATGTTTTGATAATGAGTTTTCTAGGTACAAGTGTATCATAGCCTTTTATTACTAAATTATAATACATTGGTTTGATTTGGAGTGTGTGTTTCTCTCCTAAATGGGTTTTCCCCACATAAATCACTATGTTATCGTATAGTGCTTTTGTGTTTATTTCCATTTAAGTATATGCTTAGCTTAATTTTTCACATATACCCACTCATATATTAGTGTAGGAAGCATATTGTACACATCCATTTACTTCTAGCTCTATAATTCCTTATACACTAATATAAATGAAAAGGCAATCTATACTTATTTTAATAATTTTAAATGATGTGTGTCTATGTTTTCATGAATTATTTATTAATTATATGTTACCCTAGACAAGTATCAATTACATATTATGTCAAACTATAAATAAAATGACTAGTATATTTTTTAAGAAAGATTGCTAGTATTTTAGTATCAAAAACACAAAATCACATACACAACCATCAAATTTAAACACTCTCTCCATCAACTAGGACTTTAATAGTACACCTTGAAAAATTCAAATGCTCCAACATTATTTACTCTAAAGTGTACTTGAATATTCTTGATCTACTCTAGAACTTGAAAGATAGGTATCACGACTATCTTTTAGGGAAATGCATCTTCTAATTACATCCCCCAAGTGAAAAAAATTATTGAACAAAAGAAAATAGTAAAATGTATGGGAATATCATCTCTATAAAAAAAATTAGCCATGTTTGTCATATGTTTTTGAAAATGCACACCTCAATTTTGTAGAAAACTCATCACACATTTAACACGTAGTTCTATAGACCAATGAACATTAAAAAAACATTTCTCATTTTAGGAAGAATATTTACTTCTTATTTAAAAAAAATGTGGAATCCACTTATTTAGCTTGCATATAATTATCCATACAAAGATAATATTATTAAAACATTTTATATCTCTTTCCACGAAGATAGAGGAGGTGTTTCTGTCTTCATCCATGACATGTTCATGTCATCAATGTCATATCGATCTCCATAGACAACATTAGAAGATACTATGGCTTCTATTTCTTTCATTTCCGTGGGTGTAAGCTTCACAGAAAAAGCACCAATGTTCTCCTCTAGGTTCTTCACTTTGGTGGTCCCTGGAATTGGTACAACATTATTACCTTGATGTTGAACCCAAGCAAGTGCAAGTTGTCCTGTGGTGCACCCTTTTTTAGAAGCAATCGCTAACAACTTCTCAAATATAACATTGTTCTTGTCAAGGTTCTCTCCTTTAAACCTTGGCAAATTCTACAAAAGTAGTATATTAAAAAATTAGAGATCATCCTAGTTATAAATATATGAAATAAAATTCATAGTTAAACAATACAAAATGAAGTTCAAAACATCCTACTTAAAGATATGGATCCTTAGCTAATGGAGAAGACCAAGGTTTTTACCAAGGTGCCCACATTATTTGTAATTAACTCACACATACCCACAAAGTTGCAATAGATTTATTATAATCTAAAAACACCTAGACTTGGTGAGCATGGAACTCACAACTTTGCCCTTGAAAATAGAAAAGTTTAGAGCACTAGTGTGTTGCAACTAACACACTAGTTTTCAAGAGATAGTACTTGCAAATAGAGATCAATTTTATTGTTCAATAGTCATCATTGAAAAGAACAAAATTGAAAGATCACAAATAATAATAGTAAGTATCTACCAAAGAACTAAACTATTTATCAATCCTATTGATGCAAAGAAGAATCAATGGGTCCAAATACCTTTCTATAATCTTTGTCTCCTAAGTTTTCAACTATCTTTGCTCCAGAAGAGAGAAAACCACGGCCTAAAGGACTATATGGCACAATTCCAATACCAAGCTCCCTACAAATAAAAACTAAAGTATTAGTCATTCAAAATAAGACTTTTTAAGATGAAAAAATTAGGTCTAAAAATCTACATACTTGCAAGTTGGAACAATTTCTTTCTCAACATCTCTAGTCCACAAGGACCACTCTAATTGAATTGCTGTAATAGGATGAATAGCATGTGCTCTTCGAATTGTTGATGGAGAAGCCTCAGAAAGTCCAATATATTTTATTTTCCCTTCTTCAACCAACTTCTTCATTTCCCCAATCTATAATAGATAATGAACAAACTTAGTATCAAATAATGTTTATGCATTTACCAAAGTCTATCATCAAGGAACGAATAAAGAATCAATGAAATTGATTATTAAAGTCAAACTTGCTAAGATGACAAGAGCAAATATCTATGATATAATTGCAAAGTCTACATAAAATGAAAAACCAAAAATTAATATAGATATACAAAGAGAAGGGTAAAGTACATACAGTAAGTTCTATGGGGACTTTGGTGTCGATACGATGTAGGTAATACAGATCGATGCAATCCACATCGAGTCTCTTCAGACTCCCTTCACAGCAAGCACGAACATACGCAGGATCTCCACGGACGCTGAATTTCTCATCAGTAACGCTTGCTCCAAACTTGGTAGCCAACTGCACTTTGTCTCTTATTCCTTTTAGTGCCTGCAAATTAAGTAAAAAAAAATGCAAATTAAAATCCAACGATGAGAAGCCAGGTAAAATTTCTAAAAAACCAGATTAACTACATTTAATTGAAGGCACCCTACCTTTCCAAGGAGTATTTCGTTAGTGTGAGGTCCATAAACATCAGAAGTGTCGAGGAAAGTAATGCCTTTGGAAACAGCATGGTGAATGAGGGAGATCATTTCATCTTCAGACTTAGGTGGGCCATAGAAGGCAGACATGCCCATACAGCCCAATCCCTGTGCTGATACTTCAAATCCCTCACTTCCCAATTTGGTTCTTGGCACTGCCATCCTTACAGATATGTTGATTGTTGCTCTTGTTTTGCCTTTGCTTTTGCTTTTGTGGAAGGGTGAGAAGCTGTGTGAATGTATTTATAACCTTCTGAGGGAAGCCATGGCTGAGGTCAAGCTTTTGAATCTAAAATTGTTATTGATTATTTGATCATTGAAATGAATAATATTTTAATAGAATATGTTCATAAATAGACATCCACTTCAATAGTTGTTAATGGTCAATTTTGACCAATAAAATAACTATATATCACTTTTGTTATGAATGAGACCTAAAATTGTTTTTGATTATTTGATCATTGAAATGAATAATATTTAAATAGAATATGTCCCTACATTACCATCCACTTCAATAGTCAATGCTCAATTTCCACCAATAAAAATAAGATAAACATTTATAATTTTTATTATGAATGAGACTTATTGACTATTTAATCGTTGAAATGAATAATATTTAAATAAAATATGTCATGGCTGATCTCACACAATGGAGAGACCTCTTTTCAACACTTAAGATTACCAACCCAGCAGTCCATGGTTGCCTTAATGATGTGGACATTACATAGCCATCACATTTGTCACATTGAATATAAAGCAAATTGAATAGGAAGAAACGGGACGATGTCATCCATTTAGAAGGCTTGGCAAGCAAGCCTCCTGTAAGTCGATGGAAGTTAGCGTGAACAAACCTAATTTTAAATGTTTGGATAGATTTTTTAAAGAATAATTTTAATAAATATTAAATTAAACCTGAGCAATACAGAATACCGATGCAGCAATTCATGATTGAGCTAACGATGTCACATTGACCTAATGCCTAATGGTTATTTCCTATATAAAACATTTAAAAATTCACCAATATATCCTTTTTGCTTAAGTTCAAAAATATATTCATGGATTGTTACTCAATAAAATGTTGCTTCTATTTTTGTAATTATTATTGGCATTTCTCTTTTGGATTGTGCCAACAGTAGCTTACAAACTTCATAGTAGATATGAAACAATAACCATATGGGTCTGGACAAATTCTATGCATTTATCTTTGATTATATTTGTAATTATCCAAATTTTGTTAGTTTCTCTTCAGAATTAAAGAAAAAAGAAATGCATCACTATTGTAAGTCATGTAATAAACTATTGTCATAAATATATGACTTTTTGATGAACCAAAAATTATTATAATAGGTTATAACTGCATATTTTCTTTAAGTTGAGATGTGTTTGATTGTTGTTGCTTCATTGGATGAATCGGAATAATGTGCTTCAAATCCTTTTCCCAACCAACTTCTAAAAAAGCATGTTTTGGTAGAAAATTTTCTTTTAAGTGGAAACTAGAGTGCTAAAGGTATTACTACATTTGACTTCCAAATGCTCTTAGATTTTCAATACCTACCTTCCCAATCTATCAATTTTGAAATTCTAAAGCACAAGAGAAGTCATCAGTGTTTTGTATGAAATTCCTTATCTTCATTTCACACAATGCCACAAATGGGAACTAGCTTACATGCATTCATTTTTAGCTTCATCTGAATAGCTAGTAATACTCATGGACATCAATTACTTCTTGTATCGAAACCTCATGTTATTGATCTTGAAGTTCTTTTACTTATGATGCTTAATTATGCTAAGTATAAAGATATATTTATATCAATTTCATGGTTGATAAGATTGGGTGGTAGTTTGTGATTGATTTTTAAGACCTAATTGTTAATACACAAACTATAATGACTCACTCTATAATGATCAACATAATCTAGTTTAACAATCTGGCATTTTGTTAGAGTGCAAGAAATGGATATGTTTCAACTTGCACTCATATAGATGTAAATGGGATCTCATTTCTTTTCTTCCTTTGGTGATGGGGTTGGGGTGTTTTAGAGTTCAAAGTCTAGGCACACCCTTTTGTTGGGCTATTTTGAACTTGTTTCTACTTTTAGTTCCATTGATATACTTTGGTCAATCGTGGGCATTGTACTTACAACAAATCATGCATTGTTGCATAAGTATCCATATTCTCTTTCTTCTCTCCAAATCATACAATGTAAGAAAAGATCATGAGTCCTAGATCCATATAATATTTTGGGTTTAATGGTTGCCAAAATGTACATTTTGAATGGAATATTCTAGAAATGAAGTTGAATAACTAATATGGATGTATGACTATGGAAACAAATCCCTCGCACATGAAATACTAGAAAGCAAGATTCAAGTTGAATTTTGGACTAGTAAACAATAAACCCAAGTATGTGTCTGTTGTAACAAACTCAATTCACTCTTTGGACATCATTAAAAGTTGAATTTAGTCTAGATCAAACATGTCTTCTATGAGGAAAATAGAGTGGCTAACTATCTTGCCAACTGGGGTGTGACATGGAAAGATTCTTGCATGTGGTTGACACAACCTTTTCCTAAGGACATGTAGAAATGTTATGTGCTTATGATGTCATTAAGCACTAGGGAACTTCAAAAGAGGGGCGAATAGGACATGACAATAATGGGAAATAGAGGTCACAACAAATGGAACACCACCAACATTATGAGAAGGCATGCCTAGAAAACCATCAATTATGAGAGGCTATGTAGCGTAGATTTCAAAAGGTTGTAAAGATTTGTCCCCTACTTAGAGATAGAAATTAGAGGAAATAAGTGCGATGGGATATGATAGAAGTAGAATCAATCCCGTGAGCTACATAAAATGGCAGAGAGATGCTAGGGTCTAGAGTATCCTATAGAAAGGAGGGCTCTCAACCTTTATGGAGAGACTTAGGGGACATGACTTGGCTCTAATGCCAAAATTTGTCAAAAGTTGGGACAATAGGAGGGTTGAAGTTAGGGGATTAAAGTGTGAAATCATTGAAGAATTGGTAGCTTCTGTTACAAGCCTTTCCACAAAGGGAGCCAAGGTATATAAGACAACTTCATACACCCCTTAAGAGAATGACATTATAGAAAGAATGAACTTGGCCTTGATGGAGAGGGCTAGGAGTATCTTCAATGGCTCTGGCGTGAATCAAAAGTGTTTTCAAAAAGTAGTTTCCATAGATTATTACTTGGTTAACAAGTCTCATACATCATCTTTTGTTGAGAAGACATGTATCTAGGTGTGGTTTCAAAAAAATACTTCAATGAAGCATCTTAGAGTCTTTGGTTGCAAGGCACATGGACATGTGCTTAGGGAGAAGCAATCTAAGTTAGAGAATAAGGCTTTAAAATATATCCTCATTGGCTATGAAATTAGTGTAAAAGGATATAAAATTTGGGATCTTGTCGAAGATGAAGTTTTGTATATCATAAGTGTTATCTCTAAAAAAGTTAAATATTCTTGCATAGTATTGCAACAAGAGAAGGATAAAAAAAAAATGTGGCTTAATTACCTAGATGGCCAATAAGGTTGAAATAGAATCCCACAAAGGAACTAAATAGGAGGAAAGGTTAGATAGTATAGAGAATTCCCAAGAGGAGGTAGAACCTCCACCTCAACACTTAAGGAGGTCTACTTAGCATAGACAACAATTAAGTAGTTATAATCCTCTTGATTGGAGGTGTATTTTTTCTTTGATTACTACCATAGATTTTCCTATAACTATGAGGGAGACATTGGGTGATGCAGAGTGGCACAAGGGAAGCAACACACAAGGGTTTACTCTACTATCCTCTGCCCACTCACCCACTTCAAACAGCCTTCAACCAAGCAACCAAAGGCACATTCAAGGGTGTATGAAGGATTTGGTATCCTAGTGATGGCTCCACCTTCTAGGCTTCTCCAACACCTTAGGACAGATCAACAAACACCTTCTATGCAGTTGGTTTGATCTCCAACTTCCTAAAACTCTTCAACCTATACCTTGACTAGTAAGGCTACTAGCCCTCCAAACTAGGTTTTCTCAACAAAACTTGAGAAAATCCCAAATGACCAGGCAAGAAAATGATGCTTTTAGATACCCTTTATGGGACCCTATCAAACTCCCAAGTCTCCTGTTCCAACTCCACTCCAGCAATCCAAAACACTCATTAGGTCTCTACGCCTAATTGATCAGGTTAGGGCTAGGTTACAAAGTAAGTGCTCAAAATTGGGTGCATAGATCAGGGGCAGGAACTTGGAACACTTCTACCATGCCCAAACAACTCAAATCCACCATTCATTCACTCACTCTATCAGACTTTTATCAATTACATCACCAAATTGCATAATTTCAGTCAAATACATAGAGATATTTGACCTAGGGCATCACCTTAAAAATAGAAGACTGCATTTTCCAACAAAAAGATTTTGGAATCTTATAGTATACATCCCTAGCCTACATTTCACCAATTTATATGAATTTTCACCAGTGGAAATGCATTCTAGGGTCGATTTTGTGAAGCAAGCCCTAGAAAACAGGGTTTCTAGACCAGTTTGAAAGAAAATTCAATAACTTTTGACTCCGACCACTTCAAGACCTCAAACTAGTTGCATTCAACCGTGACTCAGTCTAGTTTCAGGAAAAGTACATTTTCACCCCTAAAAAATCCGTACAGGTCGTACAACAACAAAAATACAAGGAAAAACAGTCAGTTTCTTTGATTTCTGTGCACAAATTCCGTACAAAAACTTCCTCCCCCATACTAGAGCAAGATGTCCTCCATATCAACCTATCCAGGTTGGTATACAACTTCTACAAACAGTTTTAATAACCAAAATGGAGTTGCAACCGGTCAATGTGTCATTGACACCATTGACAACACTTGACACTATGGCATTTTTTTCCTTAGCACAAAGACACCGATTGGTTTCACTTGTCTAAGGATCTCAAATGACCAACATACTCCCTAAAACATGACAAAACACAAAAATAATAAAAAAAACTCAAAAACCAATCCTTAGACCTTCTAGGCCTGATTGGTACAACAAGGGTCCAAGTGGACTAAGCATGATTGAGGTTTATATGATTACCCAAATCATCTTGACCACACAAGAGGACCTTACATCCATGGCTAAAGCCTTATTACAGAGCACATTAAACAAAAACCACAACCTTTCAAAAAAATGCAATAAAAAATGACTTTAGGAACCAAGGTGCTCCTAGGTGCCCTACACCATTGGGTGTGGCTGATTTTGAGTTTTGGAGAGTAGCTATGGATGAGTCGATGGATGTGAAGATAACTTTTCCTTGTAGTGATTTGGAGGAAGAAATTTACATGTCACAACCAACACACTACATTGAAGAAGCCAAATAAAATTTAGTTTATAAGTTCAAGAAATCTTTGCATAGTCTTAAGAAATCACCTAGGATGTGATACCAAAATCTTGATATATTTGTGTTGGGATTGTGATTTCCAAGATCTAAATTAGATCATTGCATCTATTATAAGATGGACAATGAGTTTTTCCATGTTATTGCATTATATGTTGATGATATGTTGTTGCTTAGTGATGACCTAAGGATATGATTTGTGAACTCAAGTCTTAGTTTTTAGCATAATTTGAGATGAAAGACTTAGGTGCTATTAGGTTTATCAGCTCGGTATGGAGATTATGAGATATAGAGAAAATAGAAAGATTTGGTTGGGCCAAAGAAAGTATGTGAACAAGTGGTGTTGGAGAGGTTCAACATGATAGATTATAGACCATTGTGTGTTCCTATTTCGATGGGTACTAATTTATAAGTAGTGTAGTGTTTGACTTCTCCTAGTGAGATGGAGGATATGGCTTGAGTACCTCATGCTATTTTATTTGGGAGCCTAATGTATGCTATCATGTGTACTATACTAGACATCACACAAATAGTGGGAGTCTTGAGTTGATTCATGGCTAATCCTAGATGAGTACATTTGGTTATAGTCAAGAGGGTCTTGAAATATTTGTGAGATACTTCTGATCTACTAAATTTTTTATCATGGTAATTCTATATTGGAGAAGCACTTAGTGACTATTCATAGAGTTGTGGATTCAAATTGGGTTGGGGATGTTAATAGTAGGAGGTCCACCAATGGATATGTTTTCAATATGTTTAGTGGTACAATTACTTTGATTAATGATAAGCAATTTGTGCTCATTTTGTCCACTATAGAAGTAGAGTACCTAGAAGTAACCCATACTTATAAGGGAGCCATCTGGCTCAAACATTTATGCTCAAATGTGTCTAACTCTTGGAGATATTAGAGTTCCATGTGATACTCAAAGTGCCATATGTTTAGAAAAGAACCCAAACTTTCATGTCAGAATGAAGCATATTAATGACCAGGGCCATTTTGTTCATGACATGGTAGAGGATGGGAGGGTGATGTTGGAGATAGTTGACCCTTTGCAAAATGGTGTAGATGCATTGACAAAGCTAATGAGCACAAAAAAGGTTCAGCTAGTGCTATGAGTCTTTGGCCTCTTGGCCCTAGAAATTAGTTGATAGTGTTGGTACTCCCTTTTATCTTGAAATATGTTTTACAAGTGGGAGAATGTTAGAAAATGTGTCTCAACCTTGCTCATAATAATAAAAATACAAAAATGCAATTTTTGTGCTATAAAATAGAATAACTTAATTTTCAAGATATAGAGGTTGTTTTTAGCCAAAATAAATATTATGGGTTATTGAACATTAATTTGTTGATGCCTAGGATATCGAAATCTTTGAGCTCTTCAATTTATGAATGATGTGCCCAATTGGCCTCTAAAAATAAATGTTATGGCCTCCAAATGTTGGGCCTCCCACATTGGAAATATAAGAACATCTAAAAGCTATAAGAGGTAGTTACACTTGTTGATCAACTTATGATACATGTAATGACATGTCATAAGGCATGTTTGAATGGAGATAATGGATCCAAAATTGAATGCCTATGTTGGTGAGGTGATTATGTAGAACTTATGGTAGGTGGAAGGAAATATGCAATTCTTAGCCTATAAACTCATCTTTGAGATTAGGATTTGGATCTTTAACTAGGCCTTTGGGCACCAAATTTTAACTTATGGTTTCCTAAATACTATTTAAATTTTTCATGTATTCCTTATCCTATTTATTGAGTGCTTGAGATGGAGTTTTTGATCACGACTTTTGTAAGTACTATTATGCTACCAAAATTATTCTAGATCTTTGGTTGGTTTGGAGTGTGTATTGTTATGGAGGTTTTGATAATGAGTTTTGTAGCTACTATTATGGATGTTTTGATAATGAGTTTTCTAGGTACAAGTGTATCATAGCCTTTTATTACTAAATTATAATACATTGGTTTGATTTGGACTGTGTGTTTCTCTCCTAAATGGGTTTTCCCCACATAAATCACTATGCTATGGTATAGTGATTTTGTGTTTATTTCCATTTAAGTATATGCTTAGCTTAATTTTTTCACATATATCCACTCATATATTAGTGTAGGAAGCATATTATACACATCCATTTACTTCTAGCTCTATAATTCCTTATAAACTAATATAAATGAAAAGGCAATCTATACTTATTTTAATAATTTTAAATGATGTGTGTCTATGTTTTCATGAATTATTTATTAATTATATGTTACCCTATACAAGTATTAATTACAGATTATGTCAAACTATAAATAAAATGACTAGTATAAAATTTTGTTGAATGATTGCTAGCATTTTAGTATTTGAAAGATTGCTAGTATTTTAGTATCAAAAACACAAAAGCACATACACAACCATCAAATTTAAACACACTCTCCATCAACTAAGACTTTAATTGCATACCTTGAAAAAGTCAAATACTCCAATATTATTTACTCCAAAGTGTACTTGAATATACTTGATCTACTCTAGAACTTTAATGATAGGTATCATGACTATCTTTTAGGGAAATGCATCTTCTAATTACATTCCACAAGTGAACAAAATTATTGAGCCAAATAAAATAGTAAAATGTATGGGAATATCATCTCTATAAAAAAATTAGCCATGTTTATCATATGTTTTTGAAAATACACACATCATTTTTGTATAAAACTCATCACACATTTAACACATAGTTCTATGGGACCAATGAACATTATAAAACATTTGTCATTTTAGGAAGAATATTTACTTCTTATTTAAAACAAAAATGTGGAATCAACTTATTTAGCTTGTATATAACTATCCATACAATGATAATACTATTCAAACATTTTATATCTCTTTCCACGATGATAGAGGAGGTGTTTCTGTCTTCATCCATGACATGTTCATGTTATCAATGTCGTATCGATCTCCATAGACACCATTAGAAGATACTATGGCTTCTATTTCTTTCATTTCCTTAGGTGTAAGCTTCACAGAAAAAGAACCAATGTTCTCCTCCAAGTTCTTAACTCTGGTGGTCCCTGGAATTGGTACAACATTATTTCCTTGATGTTGAACCCAACCAAGTGCAAGTTGTCCTATGGTACACCCTTTTCTAGAAGCAATTGCTAACAACTTCTCAAATATAACATTGTTCCTTTCAAGGTTCTCTCCTTTAAACCTTGGCAAATTCTACAAAAGTAGTATATTAAAAATTAGAGATCATCCTAGTTATAAATATATGAAAGAAAATTCATAGTTAAACAATACAAAAGGAAGTTCAAAACATGCTACTTAGAGATATGGATCCTTAGTTAAAGGAGAAGACCAAGGTTTTTACCAAGGTACCCATATTATTTGTAATTAACTCACATATACCCACAAAGTTGCAATAGATTTATTGTAATCTAAAAACACATAGAGGTGAGAATGGAACTCACAACTTTGGCCTTAAAAATAGAAGAGTTTAGAGCACTAGTGTGTTGCAACTAACACACTAGTTTTCAATAGCTAGTACTTGCAAATAGAGAGCAATTTTATTGTTCAATAGTCATCATTAAAAAGAACAAAATTGAAAGATCACAAATAATAATAGTAATTATCTACCAAAGAACTAAACTATTTATCAATCCTATTGATGCAAAGAAGAATCAAAAGGTTCAAATACCTTTCTATAATCTTTGTCTCCTAAACTTTCAACTATCTTTGCTCCAGAAGAGAGAAAACCACATCCTAAAGGACTAAATGGGACAATTCCAATACCAAGCTCCCTACAAATGAAAACTAAATTATTAGTCATTCAAAATAAGACACTTTATGATGAAATAATTAGGTCTAAAAACCTACATACTTACAAGTTGGAACAATTTCTTTCTCAACATGTCTAGTCCACAAGGACCACTCTAATTGAATTGCTATAATAGGATGAATAGCATGCACTCTTCAAATTGTTGATGGAGAAGCCTCAAAAAGTCCAATATATTTTATTTTCCCTTCTTCAACCAATTTCTGACAGCAATTATAAAATACAGCAGCCATCCTTGACATATGCAACAGTCAACAGCATGTGCAGCAGCAATCTTTGACATCTGTGTAATGTCCATTGGGCCCATTGAGTTGGTAGTTGCCTTCCTTGACTTTCAGGTTGAGTGGTTGGCATAGTGGTTGTGTCCTTGTGTTTCTCAAACTCTATATATTGATGCCCTACCTCTTCATCCTCAAGGCAATCTGGGCTTTTGTAATTGTTTGGTTTGTGATTAGTAGATCACTTGTTTTGTTTATTTTGCCTTCAATTTCTTCATTTCTCCAATCTATAATAGATACATGAACAAACTTAGTATCAAATAATGTTTATGCATTTACCAAAGTCTATCATCAAGGAATGATATTTATATAAATAATCAATGAAATTGATCATTAAAGTCAAACTTGCTAAGATGGCAAGATCAAATATCTATGATATAACTAGATTATAGAATTCTAATTTTGTAAGTCTACATAAAATCAAAAACCAAAAATTTAAGAACAACTTCCCACCTAAAATTGAAACACTTGGAGACAACATATAGTGTTACAAAGTTTCTACAAAGTGTTGTAAGTAGTGGATTTAGACTTGAACATCAAACTATTATGAAATGAATCCTAAGTAGTCCCAAATTTAACAAAAGTATAATTGAGAAAATCAGGTTGGAAATTTATCATGGTAAAGGAGGATGAGTTTTCAGTTAGTAAAAATATATTCTTTTTTAATGAAAATATCATATATTAAAGTTAAAAGTTAAAGCATATAACCAATTTCTCAATCTAAAAGTCTAAACAATAAAGTTAGAAGAAAAATAAATACATAGTTCCAGAAAGTAGAAATAACCACATAAAACAATAAGAACATGACCCCATAAGAGAGACACTCGTCAAATTACATTTGAACAGAAATAAAATGAACTCATTTAATTGTGTAGCAAATGCTATATTGAGAGGCAAGATGTCTTGCTCATCAATGTTATCCTAGCTTCCACTTGGCAAGTCCTTGCCATCCTCCATAGGTTCCTAACTAGTAAGAACATTTTTTCCTTTTGAATTATTCTCCAATTAGTTATGTACAATCCTTGGTGGAGATATAACAAGGACCAAATCAAGGGAAATAATCCATGATAATAAGAGGAAGGAAGAAAGTGATATGGAAGGAGAGACCATCCACCCTCGAGGCTAAATCATGGAGGTGATGGTGGGTCCAACCACACTGTTACCTAATCAATGGTGGCAACGAGAGAGGGTAGGCTTTCTAGTGGGTAATTGGGCACTGCCGATAGAACTGAGAACAGCTTCGCCATGAGTTGTGACTAAAGGATCTAGCACAAGACCATAAATAGAGCTCCAGTTTAAATCTTGATGAATTAGAATAAAATTTTGAAATTGAGTAAAGTACAATAAGTATTTTAATTGGATAGAATATCACAACTAATTTTGTAGTGCCCAACGAGAGGGCTATTTACGATGATGGTGAACGAAAGGCCAATTAAACTTTTCCAATTTGGTAGGAGCAGAATACTAAAGCTAACACTTAAAGAAAAAATAATAATAAAAATTGAACTATTATAAAACACTAACACCCATAAGAATAATCATTTAATAATTAAATCCACATTTTATATATACATACACAGAGAAGGGGTGGCGGTGACACATACAGTAACTTCTATGGGGACTTTGGGGTCGATACGGTGTAGGTAATAAAGATCAATGCAATCCACATCGAGCCTCTTCAGACTCCTTCACAGCAAGCACAAACATACGCAGGATCTCCACGAACGCTTATTTTCTTACCTGTAATGATTACCCCAAACTTGGTAGCCAGCTGCACTTTGTCTCTTATTCCTTTTAGTGCCCGCAAATTAAGTCAAAAAAAATTGCAAATTGAAATCCAACCACATGAGAATCCATGTAAAATTTCTAAAAATCAGATTAACTACCCTTAACTGAACGCATCCTACCTTTCCAAGGAGTATTTCGTTAGTGTGAGGTCCATAAACATCAGAAGTGTCGAGGAAAGTAATGCCTTTGGAAACAGCATGGTGAATGAGGGAGATCATTTCATCTTCAGACTTAGGTGGGCCATAGAAGGCAGACATGCCCATACAGCCCAATCCCTGTGCTGATACTTCAAATCCTCACTTCCCAATTTGGTTCTTGGCACTGCCATCGTTACTGATGTGTTGATTGTTGCTCTTGTTTTGCCTTTGCTTTTGCTTTTGTGGAAAGGTTAGAAGCTATGTGAATGTATTTATAACTATTGAGGGAAGTCGTGGTTGAAGTCAAGTGTTTGAATCAATTTCTTAGCATTCGATCTAAAATTGTTATTGACTATTTGATCATTAAAATGAATAATACTTAAATAGATTACGTCAGTAAATAGTCATCCATTTCAATAGTCAATAGTCAATAGTCAATTTTGAAAAATAAAAATAAGATAAAAATTTATCATTTTTGTTATGAATGAGACCTAAAATTGTTATTGACTAGTTGATCATTGAAATGAATAATATTTAAATAAAATATGTGGGTAAATAGCCATCCACTTCAACAGTCAACAGTCAATTATGAACAATAAAAATAAGATAAAAATTTATCAATTTTGTCATGAACGAAACCTAAAATTATTGTTGATTATTTAATCATTTAAATGAATAATATTTAATTAAAATACGTCAGGCCTCTTTTTAAAAGATTACCAACGCAGCAGTCCATAGTTGCCTTAATGATGTGGATATTATATAGCTATCATTGGTGTCGTCACATTGAATATAAAGCAAATTGAATATGAAGAAATAGGACGATGCCATCTATTTAGAAGGCTTGGCAAGCAAGCCTATTGAAAGTCAATGGCAATTCGCGTGAAGAAACTTATTCATTATTAAATGTTAATATAAAGATTATAAAGAATAATTTTACTAAATATTAAATTAAACCTGAACAATGCAGATTACCGGATACAGCAATTCATGATTGAGCTAATGATGTCACATTGAACTATGCCTAAAATTTATCCATGAATTAATCACATGGACTTGAGGTCCTAGGTCCTCATATCTAGTGGGCAAATGACGTGAACAGTTCTTGACAAATGTGTAATTAAAGTTCCCTTCCAAGGAATCTATTAGTTTTGAGACAGGGTATTACACCACAAAAGCTAGTGTCTTCTAGAATATATTGATTGAAATGGTTTTTTTAGTACCTGCCTTTGGCAGTATTATTGTAATGAGTTCGCACTTATCTAGTTATCAATTTATTGATTGTAAACTAATCAAAAGATAGGGTTTTTTTTTTTTGTTGAGCAAATTTGATTTAAATTTGTACTTTTCTCATGTTAATATGATAAATTTTTAACAAAAAATTATTGAAAAATGATTTATCTATATTGTCATTCGCTAAAAAAAAATTACCTCTTCTTGCGGATTGTGGAGAGTGCAACAAAAAATTATAAATGTGGAGAGAATTTTGGTTTGAGGGGAGGATGTGGCAAATAAACAAATTATGAACACAAATTTTGTCTCCCACTAGTTAAGTCATGCCTAAATGGATGGCCATAATTATGAGAGGGAAGAATCATCAAATTTTATGAACCAATGACATTGCAGAATTAAGATATGTTTTTTATTAAAGTGGTCAAATGGGTTTTAAAACGGGACCCCAAACCCTTCACAAAAAGATGTAAGCCAACCATCAGCTAACAAGAAGCTACAACTAAAACATAAGCATAAAAGAGTAGCTACAAGAGTCCATATAAACTAAAACTGTTGCTTCAAATTCCTATTGGTAAAAGGCCTCATGCATCTTTGCGAAGTCCAAAAGATCTTTCCTCTCCACTTCAAACTGTGCAGAATTAAGATATGTTGATTAGATTCTCTAATGTTCATTTTTTTCCAAATTTGTCTCAAAATATAAAAATCAAATTATTTGTCATTCTATTGGATAATAGATATGAACAATATTATTGTTTGACATAAGTTAGGGGAGAGGACTCAATAGTTGAGCATGTTCCAATAGTTGTGATAATATTTTGTGGATTTAAGGTCCAATGTTTTTAAAATTTTAGCACTAGTAGTTGTGATTGTAAGGTCATTATTGTTGACTATAAGTACTTATAATTGAATGAAATGTGTTCTTTAGATCTAAAAAGCAACAATTCATGTGATGCCACATCAGTGCACCAACAAAACATGACTTAATGCACAACTATTGGTCTACCCATTTTGGGGTCTTTTTGGACACCTCAACAAAAGCATGTTGATGTGGCATCATATTTGATGATGTAGACCTAAAACCTTAGTTATAAGTAGGGGCATTGCCAAGTAAGCTACTATAAAAATTTTTAAGCGATTTGAAATTGACACATGATTTTGAGAAGCGTGAAGTTAGGGTGCTCAACTACTGGGTCCTCTCCCTAATTAACAGTAATAAAACTTTTTCCCTAACTTCTTAAATGTACCCATTCAATCTAAATGGGAGATCTTTTTCATGGGTAATGTTGATGTAATGAAATGACTTTTCCCTATTTTATTGCATGGTTATAATCAATGCAAACATTATTTTCTACTAAAGATTAGACTTCAACACTTTTACTTTTTGTGGTGTAAAAGTCAATAATAAAATAAAATAAAATCACTACTACCCATAGCTAAAATGAAATGAAATGAAATAAAAATGGTAGAAGTCAATAAATATTTATTACAACATATTGTGTTAGAAGGTGTAGAAAAGACATATACTATAACAAATTTTATCATGAATAATAAGAAATCTTAAGATAAGATTTTAATTTTCATAGGTAATATTGATGTAGTGAAATGACTTTTCCCTATTTTATTGCATGCTTGTAATCAATGCAAACATTATTTTCTACTAAAGATCAGACTTTGATAATTTCATTTTTTGTGGTGTAAAAGTTTATAATAAAATCAAATCAAATCACTACCACCCATAGCTAAAATGGAATTAAATGTTCAAGGAAATAGTAGAAGTCAATAAAAATTTACTACAACATATGGCATTGTAAGCTATAACGTAACAAATCTTATCATAAATAGTAAGAAATTAGAAGATAAGATTTACATTTTTTTTTTTTCTTCATACCTTCCACAATCACCACTTCCTCCTCCATCATGAATTTATGTTTACATATAGGTTAGCAATGAAACTTGACAAGCAATTATGTCCCCTATTTGAAATCAATGTTGCAAATGTTGTTGGGATTTATTATGTTGTAGAGTGTCTAAGATGACTAAAGAATATGTAGCAACCAATTTTCTTTTGATGTAATTTGTCTGTTTTCTATCATGGTGATGAGATTTTTTCATCTCTTCTCCTCATCTTAGATTTTTGGTTTAACATCTAACAAAAAACCAATCTCTACATGCTTTAATTTGTGTTGATAGCATTTCTAAAAGTGAATTTTCACACAACTAGCCTCCTCTAGGTTATGAATCTTACTGCAAAGTAAGGAAACCACTATAGATCTCATAAGAATTGACTAGAAAGGAAAATAATCTTCCAAATATGCATCAAAATATATTTCCAGTCATTTCACACATAATTTTTGGTCCATATCTAGCTACTAGCCTTTTATTTTCAAGATTTTTATTTTCTCCTTGATGTTGATAGTGCCTTCTTTGCTACAGGTAAACACCTTTGTGGAGCTACATCTTAGTTTTCAAGTTTTAATTTCACAGTCTATCCATTTTGATTTGGTATTGATAGCTCATTCATGAATCATGTCTTAAGTTTCATTTCAATCAAACTCTTTTTAATAGAAAAATTAATCCGATTTAGATCTTGATTAGTTGTTTAGATCAATCATATGTTAATCCTACCAACAAGAATTCACAAGTAGAGAGATGAAATAAAGATAAATTGTGTGACAAATGGGCTTTCAGTGTTTTGTTTCTTTAAGTTTTTATGTTCATTTGTATATGGTTATTTCCTATATAAAACATTTAAAAATTCACCAGTATATCCTTGATGCTTAAGCTCAAAAATTCATTCATGGATTGTTATTCAATAAAATGTTTTTTTTTTTTTTTTTATAATTGTTATTGGCATTTTTCTTTTGCATTGTGCCAATAGTGGCTTACAAACTTCATAGTATATGTGAGGTGGTAACCATTTGGGTTTGGACAAATTCTACGCATTCATCTTTGACTATATTTTAATTACCCAAATTATATTTGTTTCTATTTAGCATTAATAAAAAAGAAATGTACCACTATTGTAAGTCATGTAATAAACTATTGTGAGAAATAGATGACTTTTTGATGAACCAAAAATGACTATAGTAGGATGGAAATGCATATTTTCTTTATGTTGAGAGGTGCTTGATTGTTGTTTCTTCATTGGATGAATAGGAATAATGTGCTTAAGAACCTTTTCCCAACCAACTTCTAAAAAAGCATGTTTTGGTAGAAAATTTTCTTTCAAGTGGAAACTAGAATGCTTAAGGTATCACTCCTTTACCTTCTAAATTCTCTTAGATTCTCAACACCTACCTTCCCAATCTATCAATTTTGAAATCCTAAACCATAAGAGAAATCATCAATCTCTTCCATGAAATTCCTTATCTTCATTTCACATGCCACTAATGGGAACTAGATTACCTACATTCTTTTTAAGCTCATATGTATAGCTAGTAATGCTCCTAGACATCTATTACTTCTTGTATGGAAGCTTCATGTTATTGATCTTGAAGTTATTTTATCAATGAGGCTTACTTATACTAATTATTAATGATATATTTACATCAATCTCATGGTTGATAAGATTGGGTGGTAGTTTGTGATTGATTTTTGAGACTTAATAGTAACACATAAACTATGATTCACTCTATAATGATTGGCCTAAGCTAGTTTTTAACAACATGGCACTTTGTTGGAATGCAAGCAATGGATACATTTCAACCTACACTCATATAGATGTAAATGAGATCTCATTTCTTTTCTTCTTTTGGTGATGGGGTTGGGGTGTTTTAGATTTTAGAGTCTAGGTGCACCCTTTTGTTGCACTGTTTTGAACTTGTTCCTACTTTTAATCCCACTAAGATCTACTTTGGTCAGATGTAACGCCCGCCTTGAACACCTTAAAGAATACACACTTATGCAATATGAAACAGGAAATTTTTTTTTTTAAATGATTAAGTAACGTTAACACAACTAATTACGACATATTCTCTAAGGGTCCAAGGCTGCATCACTGAACAAATCAACTAACACAAATTAACATACATCAGTAACTGATCCAAATCCATGCTCAAATAAATAACTTATTCACATTCATTGCAATTCATCAAATAACGGAATCTGCATGATTAAATACATAACTGAAATGCTTTCATATAAGTATATCAAGACATCATTACATTGCCACTTTTAGTCTACATCAAAGTTACATACATAAAGAATGTTCTACTACACAAATCTAGTACAAGGTTATGCACTTACATCATCATCATTGGAACAAGTACAACTGGAACAAATCCTTTCTGCATATGATCTTGTCAAGAGTAACCAATGGATAACATAGCTCTTCCACCCGACCATGTGGAAACCTAAGGTCCACCCCTCGAGCTAGGAGTTAACATGGGTCCCAAACACTAACAGTCAGGTAGATGAAAGACAAACAAGAACAAAGAACGACTAACGCCAATACAACACATGGCAATAACAATACAACACAACTTAACTTAACTTAACTTGACTTTCACTTTAACTTTAACTTCCAGAGGTGACACAAAACAAATGAGGAGAGACCGAACAAGGGATGCTAGGTTGTAGTAGGGAGAGTGTCATTGCACGGTCCTAACATGGGTTATCCTGACAGCCTCTCACTAGGTGCCGGCCCCCATCTATGGTTATCCTGACAGCCTCTCACTAGGCGCCGGCCCCATAGGGTGACACATGCGGAATCGACCTTCCTTTCATGAGGACAAGGAAGTCAATCATGCTAACCAGGCCTTCTCTACCCATCCTTAGTCTAAACAAGCACTACAGGTCATGGGAGAGGAATCCAATAATCTTATTAATGTGAAGACTACCCTTAACCCCCTAGTTAATTTTAGGTTATCACTTGATTAATCTACTTCCAACGGGTTATCCTGACTACCACTTTGGGCACCGGCCCCACGTTGAAAGCCACTCTCCTTCCTAACACCTAGTAACCTTAACATCATACAAGACTTATGACAATACATGTAAATGAACACTGCAAGGCATAAACCTTCTTGCATCAAAATAGAATCTTAACATCAATTGTTATGCAACACTTTTAACATTACAATACTTCATTCTTTACAGATTTTAGGTCTCTCCTTATGACAAAATGGTACAATAAGAGCATGAGAGGTTTGATATCTCATCCTGAGATTATTACTTTACAAGACACAACATTCAACCTTGACAGTACCTCATTATACTTCATACTTTGTTTGATACACATAAACGCTATTACATCGTACTTACAAAAACAACAATACACAAGTTGCAAATACTTAACAACGACAACTTAGCCTCTGGAATACAAGTTTGAACAACCTCAATATGACTCATTACAACACTCAATCAATTCCATTCAAATTCAGGAGACGAAATTCTACAATTCATTCTCAGTTTAGTGCAAACAACTTCTGAAATAAAATCAACATTATATTACAACAATTAAATTAATACCTTGCAACTAAATCTCTAACTAACCTTTATTTTGCTTCAAAAGATAAATAAATTTGATTAACTAAAACATTACAATAATTGATAAAAGAACCACTTAATTTCTGTTTACCATTCGACACTTCCATAACTATACGATCTTTATATACTTTCCTTCAATCTTGTCCAATTAACTTTATTCTACTAAGGATAATGACGCTGGGAGAGATATCTTATGACTGAACGGTAATTACACGAGGAGAGTTCGATCACGAAATGTTTGTCATCCTTCATGCGCTCTTGCAGACATTCTAGTGAGCTCAACCAAATGGATTCTTTTATGATGGTTTGAAGATGTCTCTGAAACTGATCTTATCCATGGTGATTTAATTCCTCAAGGAGAGCGATCGTAAAGGTGCCCTATGCGAACAGCTTGAGATAATTTACTACTGAGATGTAAAATTGCTATTGACTGTTTTACCATTGACGTGAATGATATGCATCCGGTCTGACGACTTCCGGCTATGATCACTAAACTTGCAAACTTACTGCATTGACGGTATCCACGTAAATCATTTGCTCATTTTCTAACGATTAGCAATAATCACAAAAGACGGTGAAAATCTGGAAAGACAAACTGGAGTTGGCTTCTAACAATTTCCAAACCAAAATGATTCTTTCTACAGTTGTGCAGATTTCCAATATAAAGGTAAGATTAACATTTCAAATTTTAATGATTGGATAGAAGGTTACATGTTTAGTCTTACTTGCAACTATGATCTCAGAATGCTAACCAAAATCGTTGTTTTTACTGAGTTGATCTCCTTACAGCTCTGGATACGGTACAGAAAGTTTCAAGCCCCGTTCTACTGAACTAAAATCTGGAGAAACGCTACGTTACAACAATGTTTTCTAGAGAGGATCTTATTGCAGTTTACACCGTATAAGAACGAATTTCCTGGTGCAGCGATGGATCTTTGTTCACTAAATACATTGCTACAGAACAAGGGTGAATGTTTCATAAACTGAATATATATATATATAGAGCCAAATGTAATACACCAGTCGACTATCTACGGGAATTTGCACACTGGTATTCTATAGTTATCAGATCAAAGAAATTGCACAAGAAGGCTGTTCTCCTTGCGACTCGCAAGATTGGTACCTCTTGCAGTAGCTGAAAGTAGTTGCAAATACAATTACATGTATTTCAAATTCACTGTAGATTTCTATTTTACACGTCATAAAAGGGAAATCGCCATAACAACCTCAGCAAAACCCTGTTAGGGAGACTCCAATTGTCAGCCAAACTGTGGCTTCCCTGGGCATAACGATCATCATTTGGCAGTGGGGAAAGAATATGGATAAGCGCCAACTATTTAACTCTAATAAGCTCTTCCGTAATGGTAGCGGCTTAGGGTTTATACTAACCGAGCGATGGATGACTCATCCTCTCGGCCTTAGAAAGCGACAAACCAACAGTCTGCAGAACTTCCTCCCTCTGGCAGATACGCGCCTTAGCTCAACGGCTAGGAAGCAATGGACGAATGCAGGATTGTTATCTAACAAGAGGAATCTCAATAATTGAAAATGAAGAGACGAATGCATAGGTTAATCACGGTACAAAGCATAATACCTAGTAAATGGTGAAAGAAGAGGCTTCGAAGCTCTCATTCCCAACGAATGATAGCTAGGCAACGGACACATCGAGTATTACTAGGTATACGGTTTAAGCAGAGGATTCAGAATTTTCCATTCAAAACAAATGGTAAAAATGCAGCGGTCTATCTAGTATTATCGGCCCACACCAGAAATAAAGCCAACACAGCAAAACAATAAACATGGAATGGCGAGACAACGAGTTTTCAGGGATTTTCAACCAAGTCAAATAACAATAAGACAATAACAGTGCACTTCCAATTACGCCCTAGCATTGCAACTTGCAGCGATTCATGTGATCAGTCGGCTAGTAAATAAGGTCAACAGAAACAAGAGGATTCACCGATTCTCAGACACAAAAAACATTAACCAAATCTATTCGAACGAAGGAACTTCATTTGCAGATGTGAGGGCAGGTTAAAAGGCACGCAGTCCAGGAAGATCAAATGGATACAAACGACATACAGCGAGTTTCTAGACAAGTTTCTGGCTAAACATAGGGAAAGAAACATTAATAACATTGATCTGATCCTACAGGGACGACTAGCTATAGCCAACAGTGATTTACGGTGATTCTATCGAGGTGTCCTTTACATCTACAAACCCTACCAAGATTACGCCGGTCTGAGAGAGAAGGTGAGCTACAGAAAACACATCATGGCATCTACAAATTGGAACCCTCATACGGATGATCTCCCTTAAATGTAACCTGGAAAAATAGTTCTAATCTGTTGGAGGACGGTGGGAGGATGGTAAGGCAATTCCACTTATTACAGACTCAAGGTTTTCATCTAAACCCGTCTACAGAGAATACACATTTGCAGAAATGACAGAAAGTTCCGGCAAAAACCATTGAACCAATACCATTTCATAAATCAGACAAAGACGCAAACAATCAACATGCTCAGATTCAGAGAAAATAAATAGTGAAAGAAGGCAAGTATTCCAAGGAACCTGGTTTCGCAATCAACTCGACGAATCTGCTCCAATCGTTGCAGTTCCAAGCTGCTTCTTTCCTCTCACCTGTGATGATGTCCTTGATGCCCCTACAGCTCTTTTATAACACAGCCTCTCTCCTCTCCAAGGGCTTGGCACGCGATCCCGTGCAAACTCCTTTAAAGAATATGTTTTTTTATTTAATTTAAAGATCCCAATTATTAGATATTTTATTTTATTATTATTTTTCTTTATAGCCGACCCCAAAATATCGTTATAAATAGAATAGTACTATTTCAACAAACTATAATTTTGTACTATACTTTAATTTATCTTATTAATCAAGTTGTGAATCACAATTTACAAGCGTGATTACATCTATTTATTTATTTAAATATTTATTATAAATAATATTATATCGAATAATACAAACTTCTTACAACTTTATTTAACAACAACACTTCTCATAAAATAATAATTTATTTATAACGATAATCGACAACTAACGACATTATGCCCATATAACAACATTTATACTCTTTCGTAGAATAATTCTAATTAAAGCACAACATTACCACACATATCTAGACACCTGCAGAACTCATTAGACTCCAAGATATAATATTACCTGATAGTAAGACATGAGCGAATGACAACCAATAACCACAAGGGTAAACTGACGATGAAGGAACACTGACTAGGGACCTCATGTTAACTCCAACCAACTAATCCATTGGCGAAGGCACGCTTAGACCTATAATCAGGTGGAGTCGATGCCTAGTACCTGCATCCTGCAGTAACGCACAGTTAACCATAACAAGATATACATATACATCACATGCAGTCCTATCGTGAATGGAAATCGCAGTGAGGTAGGGTACTCGAGAACGAGTAATACAACACTGTTCCATTCACGTTTATAAATAACAATCAACTATATTAAACAAGGTATCAGATTACTAATCTACGACATAAAATGATCAACTAACTTCCAATCCCATATAATAAATAACATCAAAGCATCTAAAACATCAGTTCATTTATCAAATTGTAAAGCATAAAATGACATAATCCATCATCAACATCTGTTATCATAACAATTAGGTTCATACTGAAATAGCAAAATGGCTAGAAATCCATCATCAACGATCTGAAAATACTGTCAAAATGTCTAGTACTACTAAGCAAACATCAGTCCAAAAGATGATAAGTTGAGGGGCACTACATCCTCCCCCCCTAGGATCAGGCTTACTCCTGGAAGCCTGCGAACAAATATGGATATAGCTCTCGCATACGGGAAGTATCTTCCCAGGTCGCTGAAGTCTCATCATTAGGATCCCATTGGACCCTTACCTGCTCTATGACTCTGCCCCTGAGAGCGAGTCACCTGTGCTCCAAAATGCCTACGGGCTCTAAAGCTAGCTGCCCGTCCTCTACCTGTAAGGCATTCCAATCAAGAACATGTGAAATATCTGGATGATAAGGTCTAAGAACAGAAACATGAAATACATCATGGATGCGTGACAAGCTAGGCGGCAAAGCAAGATGGTATGCAAAAGGACCGATTCTTTCCAAAACCTTGAATGGCCCCACAAAGCGTGGCACGAGCTTAGAGCCTTTTCCGTAACAGATCGGACTCTTTCGCGGACGCACCCGCAAGAACACCCGATCACCGACTGAAAACTGGCGATCAAGCCTGTGAGAATCTGCATATTTCTTCTGTCTATTATGAGCTGCTACCAGATGCTCTCTGATGCGATCAACCTGCTACTCCATCTCTTGGAGCATCTGTGGACCTAGGAGAACTCTATCCTCAAGGTGATCCCAACTCAATGGGGTACGACAAGGACGACCATATAGGGCCTGAAAAGGAGACATGCCAATGGAACTATGGTACCCATTATTGTACGCAAACTCCACCAAATACAAATAATCTTCCCAACGGTTTTGCTGATCCATCACATACATTCTGAGCATGTCCTCAAGGACCTGATTGACCCTCTCAGTTTGCCCATCAGTCTCTGGATGATAAGCTGAACTGAAGTTCAATTGAGTCCCCAACGCATGCTGAAGAGATGTCCAAAGAGTTGAAGTAAAAACTGGATCACGGTCAGAGATAATCTTGCGAGGAATCCCTTGCAATCGGACTATATCCTCCATGAAAATTTTGGCCACAGATGAGGCATTATATGAAGATCAGACAGGAGAAAAGTGTGCTACTTTCGTAAGCCTGTCTATAGTGACCATTATTGCATCATGGCGACGAGAAGACATGGGTAAACCAACTATAAAATCTATTGACATGATGTCCCATTTCCATTCCAGAATAAGATGTGGCTGAAGAAGACCTGCAGGATGCTGATGTTCCACCTTAACCCTCTGACATTCTAAGCATCTCGAAACAAAATCGGCAATATCCCTCTTCATTCCAGCCCAAAAATATATCTAACGAAGGTCTGCATACATCTTCTTGACACCTAGATGCGCAGAATAAGGTGCCTGATGAGCCTCAGTCATGATTAGGGTGCGAAGACCCTCTCTAGAAGGCACATAAATGTGACCTAAATGTCGCAAGAGACCATCCGACTCGATAGAATACCCAGCATATCTACCCTCCAAGGCTCTACCAGACTCCACTTCAGCTTTCACTTCCTGATACCATCTATCTGCAGGGAGAGCTGCAAGAATCTGTCCTCTCAAATCCACTCCAAGAGTGATTGACGAAAGTTCATGTCTTCGACGACTAAGAGCATCCGCCACCACATTCTCCTTACCTTGGATATATTTTACCTCAAAATCGTACTCACAAAGAAACTCCATCCATCGCCTCTGTCTCACATTCAGGTTTGGCTGTGTAAAAATATACTGTAAACTTCGATGATCACTGTGCAGCTCAAACCGATGCCCCAGCAAGAAGTGTCTCCATCTTACCAATGCATGAACGACTGCAGCCAACTCTAGGTCATGTGTAGGATAGTTCAACTCATGATCTTTGAGTTTACGGGACTCGTAAGCTATCACACGACCCTCCTGCATTAAAACTACTCCTAAACCTTCCAAAGATGCATCAGTACAAACCACAAAATCTCTGGCAGGATCCGGCACTGCTAGAATAGGTGCACTAGTTAACCGCTCCTTAAGACTCTGAAAGGCTGCTTGACACTGTTCTGACCAAATGAACTTCTTTCCTTTTCTCTGAAGAGAGGTTATAGGGTGAGCTATCTTTGAGAATCCTTCCACAAATCGTCGATAATAGCCTGCCAAACCCATGAAACTACGAACCTCTGAAACATTGGTAGGAGCCGGCCAATCCATGATGGCTTGAATCTTTGAAGGATCCACTGCAATTCCCTTGTCTGAAATAACATGCCCCAAATATTTTACTTCAGTTTGGAAGAAATCACATTTAGCCAAATTTGCATACAACTGATTTTCTCTTAAACACTGCAGAACCTGACGCAAATGTTCTTCATGCTCCTCCATAGACCTTGAATAAATCAATATATCATCTAAGAAGACAAGAACAAATCTATCAAGATAGGTACGAAACACACCATTCATCAGGCTCATAAATACTGATGGCGCATTTGTCAATCCAAAAGGTACAACAGTGAACTCATAATGCCCATAGCGAGTGCGAAATGCTGTCTTGTGGATGTCAGCCTCAAAAATGCGCAACTGATGATATCCTAATTTTAGGTTTATCTTGGAAAACACCTTAGCTCCCTTGATCTGATCAAAGAGGTCATCAATTCGTGCCAATGGGTACCTGTTCTTCACAGTCACCTTATTATGCTGTCGATAGTCGATGCACAAACGCAGAGATCCATCCTTTTTCTTCACAAAAATCACAGGTGCTCCCCATGGAGAGACACTTGGATGAATGAATCCCTTCGCTAATAATTCTTCTAGCTGCAAGCGAAGCTCCTTAAGCTCTTGAGTAGTCATCCGATATGGAGCTCGTGAGATAGGTTCTACTCCAGGAACAAGGTCTATCTTGAAATCAATATCCCACTTTGGTGGCATACCTGGAATCTTGCTAGGAAAAACATCTTCATACTCCTTGAGAATAGGATGATCGTCAAGGGATGTCTCCCTATTTTCTCCAAAATCTAAGTCATTAACTGTTACAGCAAACAACTTGCATCCTTGACGCAAACATCTCTTCAATTGCATAGCAGAAATCATGCGCAAGGAGATGGGTCTCTGAATCCTAACCACTTCTACTTCTTTGCCCGAATCATCAACACACCTTACTAATTTGTGGCGACAGTCTACATTACTCGATGAGCATCGAACCAATCCATTCCCAGCACTATGTCATAGGATCCTAATGGTATAATGCGAAGATCTGCTGTGGTAGATAAAGGTCCTATCCTCAACTCGCAACCATACACAAGAGAGTCTACTGATACCCTAGACCCAGAGGCCAATTCCACCTGCCACTTAACATCTTTCTTTGCTGCCACTAATTTGCAACGTTCCACTATAGAAGGGGAAATAAAAGAACCTGAAGCACCAAAGTCAAATAGAATAGAAATGGTAATACCTCGCAAGACACCTGTAGCCTCCACAACGGTACCTTGGTGCTCTGCTTGGCGATTATCCACCGCCGCAAACACTCTATGTGACCTACCTGCATCACCAACAGTGGGCTCTGAAACTGCGGGCCTCTGACCAAATCCTGAAGTATTCTTACGCGGGCACTATCTAGCAATGTGGCCCTGCTGGCCGCAAGAGAAACATCCTATTCCCCTACCAAAACCTCCACCGCCTACAGGAGCATTTGACTACTGAAAGCTACCTCTACTTGCTGTAGATTGTGTGCTCTGTGCTGGTTGACTGGCCCGATCATGTTTAACTCTCTGCCAACTTCGATCCTTTCTGGAATGAAATCTGTTACTTTGTTGATACTGAGAGTTTCTTGATTTCGTCTGAGAAAACTGTTGTTGCTGCTGTCCACTCTTAGAAGGTACCTGTTGACTCCGTGAGTTACCTACTGCATGAGACTGACCACCTCAGAAACCTGAACCTGCTCGAGATGAGCTACCAATCTGTACACCTGTATGACCCCCTAGGGCCATGGTCAAGTTCTCTTCCACCAGTCGAGCCTTCTCAACTGCTACCTCCATGGTCTTCGGCTTGAACACACGAACTCCTCCACTGATGCGTGCATTAAGACCTCTAATAAAATGCTGAACTAACATGGCCTCGTCGTTTCCAATACCTGCAAACTACTTGAGTTCATAAAACCTGCGCTCATACTGTTCCACTGTCATGGCCATCTGTCTCAACCCATGGAACTCGTCCGCTCGACGTTGCCTCCAATGGTTGGATAAAAATTGAGCTCTAAACCTTTCCAGAAATAGTTCCCATGAAATTGTCGCAATATCCAGATGCAACTTTTGTTCCTCAAGATGCCACCATGTAGAGGCGAATCCTCTTAGATGCATGATGGCGCATCTTGCCTTAGTATTGCTACCATATGGGTGCATAGCAAGCACCTCTCCAAATCAATCAGCCATGTCTCTGCTTCCAAACCACTACCGGAGCCATCGAATGTAGGAGGACGGGCTCTCATCAGGTCTCTCATGTGGCCCACAAGAATGGCTTCTTGTTCAGCTGTGATCTCTCTCCTTCTAGGAGATCGTTCTCTTTCTCTCTCTTCTGGTTGTACCACCTCCTGCCTAGGACCAAGACGAGCAAGCACCTCCTCAAGGAGCTGGCGTAATTGAGCACCCTCGGGCTGATCCTGATTCTCTTGATTCTCACTGCCACCTTCTTGAGTACTTCCATGAGGGGAACTAGGAGGAGGGCTGATTTCAACACCTCTCCCATGACCCCTACCTCATCCACGTCCTCGGCCTCGTACCCTAGGCATCTTCCTGGACAACACATCCAAAAACAACTTCAGGTTGCTAGGCAAGGACTATGAATGAATATGTTCTTCAGAGTTTAAGCAACTAGCATAGCTCAATGGGCTAATTATAAAACCAGAGTACCTAGTGTTAGTAACCTGGCTCTGATACTAGATGTAACACCCGCCTTGAACACCTTAAAGAATACACACTTATGCAATATGAAACAGGAAATTTTTTTTTTTAAATGATTAAGTAACGTTAACACAACTAATTACGACATATTCTCTAAGGGTCCAAGGCTGCATCACTTAACAAATCAACTAGCACAAATTAACATACATCAGTAACTGATCCAAATCCATGCTCAAATAAATAACTTATTCACATTCATTGCAATTCATCAAATAACGGAATCTGCATGATTAAATACATAACTGAAATGCTTTCATATAAGTACATCAAGACATCATTACATTGCCACTTTTAATCTACATCAAAGTTACATACATAAAGAATGTTCTGTTACACAAATCTAGTACAAGGTTATGCACTTACATCATCATCATTGGAACAAGTACAACTAGAACAAATCCTTTCTGCATATGATCTTGTCAAGAGTAACCAATGGATAACATAGCTCTTCCACCCGACCATGTGGAACCCTAAGGTCCACCCCCCGAGCTAGGAGTTAACATGAGGTCCCTAACACTAACAGTCAGGTAGACGAAAGACAAACAAAAACAAAGAATGACCAATGCCAATACAACACATGGCAATAACAATACAACACAACTTAACTTAACTTAACTTGACTTTCACTTTAACTTTAACTTTAACTTCTAGAGGCGACACAAAACAAATGAGGAGAGAACGAACAAGGGATGCTAGGTTGTAGTAGGGAGAGTGTCATTGCACAGTCCTAACATGGGTTATCATGATAGCCTCTCACTAGGCGCCAGCCCCCATCTATGGTTATCCTGACAGCCTCTCACTAGGCACCGGCCCCATAGGGTGACACATGCGGAATCGACCTTCCTTTCATGAGGACAAGGAAGTCAATCATGCCGACCAGGCCTTCTCTACCCATCCTTAGTCTAAACAAGCACTACAGGTCATGGGAGAGGAATCCAATAATCTTATTAATGTGAAGACTACCCTTAACCCCCTAGTTAATTTTAGGTTATCACTTGATTAATCTACTTCCAACGGGTTATCCTGACTGCCACTTTGGGCGCCGGCCCCACGTTGAAAGCCACTCTCCTTCCTAACACCTAGTAACCTTAACATCATACAAGACTTATGACAATACATGTAAATAAACACTGCAAGGCATAAACCTTCTTGCATCAAAATAGAATCATAACATCAATTGTTATCCAACACTTTTAACATTACAATACTTCATTCTTTACAGATTTCAGGTCTCTCCTTACGACAAAATGGTACAATAAGAGCACGAGAGGTTTGATATCTCTTCCTGAGATTATTACTTTACAAGACACAACATTCAACCTTGACAGTACCTCATTATACTTCATACTTTGTTTGATACACATAAACGCTATTACATCGTACTTACAAAAACAACAATACACAAGTTGCAAATACTTAACAATGACAACTTAGCCTCTGGAATACAAGTTTGAACAACCTCAATACGACTCATTACAACACTCAATCAATTCCATTCAAATTCAGGAGACGAAATTCTACAATTCATTCTCAGTTTAGTGCAAACAACTTCTGAAATAAAATCAACATTATATTACAACAATTAAATTAATACCTTGCAACTAAATCTCTAACTAACCTTTATTTTGCTTCAAAAGATAAATAAATTTGATTAACTAAAACATTACAATAATTGATAAAAGAACCACTTAATTTCTGTTTACCATTCGACACTTCCATAACTATACGATCTTTATATACTTTCCTTCAATCTTGTCCAATTAACTTTATTCTATTAAGGATAATAACGCTGGGAGAGATATCTTATGACTGAATGGTAATTACATGAGGAGAGTTCGATCACAAAATGTTTGTCATCCTTCATGTGGTCTTGTAGACATTCTAGTGAGCTCAACCAAATGGATTCTTTTATGATGGTTTGAAGATGTCTCTGAAACTGATCTTATCCATGGTGATTTAATTCCTCAAGGAGAGCGATCGTAAAGGCGCCCTATGCGAACAGCTTGAGATAATTTACTACTGCGATGTAAAATTGCTATTGACTGTTTTACCACTGACGTGAATGATATGCATCCGGTCTGACGACTTCCAGCTATGATCACTAAACTTGCAAACTTACTGCATTGACGGTATCCACGTAAATCGTTTGCTCATTTTCTAACGATTAGCAATAATCACAAAAGACGGTGAAAATCTGGAAAGACAAACTGGAGTTGGCTTCTAACAATTTCCAAACCAAAATGATTCTTTCTACAGTTGTGCAGATTTCCAATATAAAGGTAAGATTAACATTTCAAATTTTAATGATCGGACAGAAGGTTAAATGTTTAGTCTTACTTGCAACTATGATCTCAGAATGCTAACCAAAATCGTTGTTTTTACTGAGTTGATCTCCTTACGGCTCTGGATACGGTACAGAAAGTTTCAAGCCCCGTTCTACTAAACTAAAATCTGGAGAAACGCTGCGTTACAGCAATGTTTTCTAGAGAGGATCTTATTGCAGTTTACACCGTATAAGAACAAATTTCCTGGTGCAGCGATGGATCTTTGTTCACTAAATACATTGCTACAGAACAAGGGTGAATGTTTCATAAACTGAATATATATATAGAGCTAAATGCAATACACCAGTCGACTGTCTATGGGAATTTGCACACTGGTATTCTATAGTTATCAGATCAAAGAAATTGCACAAGAAGGCTGTTCTCCTTGCGACTCGCAAGATTGGTACCTCTTGCAGTAGTTGAAAGTAGTTGCAAATACAATTACATGTATTTCAAATTCACTGTAGATTTCTGTTTTACACATCATAAAAGGGAAATCGCCATAACAACCTCAGCAAAACCCTATTAGGGAGACTCCAATTGTCAGCCAAACTGCGGCCTCCCTGGGCATAACGATCATCATTTGGCAGTGGGGAAAGAATATGGATAAGCGCCAACTATTTAACTCTAATAAGCTCTTCCGTAATGGTAGCGGCTTAGGGTTTATACTGACCGAGCGATGGATGACTCATCCTCTCGGCCTTAGAAAGCGACAAACCAACAGTCTGCAGAACTTCCTCCCTCTGGCAGATACGCGCCTTAGCTCAACGGCTAGGAGGCAATGGACGAATGCAGGATTGTTATCTAACAAGAGGAATCTCAATAATCGAAAATGAAGAGACGAATGCATAGGTTAATCACGGTACAAAGCATAATACCTAGTAAATGGTGAAAGAAGAGGCTTCGAAGCTCTCATTCCCAACGAATGATAGCTAGGCAACAGACACATCGAGTATTACTAGGTATACGGTTTAAGCAGAGGATTCAGAATTTTCCATTCAAAACGAATGGTAAAAATGCAGCGGTCTATCTAGTATTATCGGCCCACACCAGAAATAAAGCCAACACAGCAAAACAATAAACATGGAATGGCGAGACAACGAGGTTTCAGGGATTTTCAACCAAGTCAAATAACAATAAGACAATAATAGTGCACTTCCAATTACGCCCTAGCATTGCAACTTGCAGCGATTCATGTGATCAGTCGGCTAGTAAATAAGGTCAACAGAAACAAGAGGATTCACCGATTCTCAGACACAAAAAACATTAACCAGATCTATTCGAACGAAGGAACTTCATTTGCAGATGTGAGGGCAGGTTAAAAGGCACGCAGTCTAGACAGATCAAATGGATACAAATGACATACAGCGAGTTTCCAGACAAGTTTTGGGCTAAACACAGGGAAAGAAACATTAATAACATTGATCTGATCCTACAGGGATGACTAGCTATAGCCAACAGCGATTTACGGTGATTCTATCAATGTGTCCTTTACATCTACAAACCCTACCAAGATTACACCGGTCTGAGAGAGAAGGTGAGCTACAGAAAACACATCATGGCATCTACGAATTGGAACCCTCATATGGACGATCTCCCTTAAATGTAACCTGGAGAAATAGTTCTAATCTGTTGGAGGACGGTGGGAGGATGGTAAGGCAATTCCACTTATTATAGACTCAAGGTTTTCATCTAAACCCATCTATAGAGAATACACATTTGCAGAAATGATAGAAAGTTCCGGCAGAAACCATTGAACCAATACCATTTCATAAATCAGACAAAGACGCAAACAATCAACATGCTCAGATTCAAAGAAAATAAATAGCGAAAGAAGGCAAGTATTCCAAGGAACCTAGTTTCGCAATCAACTCGACGAATCTGCTCCAATCGTTGCAATTCCAAGCTGCTTCTTTCCTTTCACCTGTGATGATGTCCTTGATGCCCCTACAGCTCTTTTATAACACAGCCTCTCTCCTCTCCAAGGGCTTGGCACGCGATCCCGCACAAACTCCTTTAAAGAATATGTTTTTTTTATTTAATTTAAAGATCCCAATTATTAGATATTTTATTTTATTATTATTTTTCTTTATAGCCGACCCCAAAATATCATTATAAATAGAATAGTACTATTTCGACAAACTATAATTTTGTACTATACTTTAATTTATCTTATTAATCAAGTTGTGAATCACAATTTACAAGCGTGATTACATCTATTTATTTATTTAAATATTTATTATAAATAATATTATATCGAATAATACAAACTTCTTACAACTTTATTTAACAACAACACTTCTCATAAAATAATAATTTATTTATAACGATAATCGACAACTAACGACATTATGCCCATATAACAACATTTATACTCTTTCGTAGAATAATTCTAATTAAAGCACAACATTACCACACATATCTAGACACCTGCAGAACTCATTAGACTCCAAGATACAATATTACCTGACAGTAAGACATGAGCGAACAACAACCAATAACCACAAGGGTAAACTGACGACGAAGGAACACTGACTAGGGACCTCACGTTAACTCCAACCAACTAATCCATTGGCGAAGGCACGCTCAGACCTGTAATCAGGTGGAGTCGATGCCTAGTACCTGCATCCTGCAGCAACACACAGTTAACCATAACAAGATATACATATACATCACATGCAGTCCTATCGTGAATGGAAATCGCAGTGAGGTAGGGTACTCAAGAACGAGTAATACAACACTATTCCATTCACGTTTATAAATAACAATCAACTATATTAAACAAGGTATCAGATTACTAATCTACGACATAAAATGATCAACTAACTTCCTATCCCATATAATGAATAACATCAAAGCATCTAAAACATCAGTTCATTTATCAAATTGTAAAGCATAAAATGACATAATCCATCATCAACATCTGTTATCATAACAATTAGGTTCATACTGAAATAGCAAAATGGCTAGAAATCCATCATCAACGATCTAAAAATACTGTCAAAATGTCCAGTACTACTAAGCAAACATCAGTCCAAAAGACGATAAGTTGAGGGGCACTACAGTTGATAAGATTGGGTGGTAGTTTGTGATTGATTTTTGAGACTTAATAGTTAACACATAAACTATGATTCACTCTATAATGATTGGCCTAAGCTAGTTTTTAACAACATGGCACTTTGTTGGAATGCAAGCAATGGATACATTTCAACCTACACTCATATAGATGTAAATGAGATCTCATTTCTTTTCTTCTTTTGGTGATGGGGTTGGGGTGTTTTAGATTTTAGAGTCTAGGTGCACCCTTTTGTTGCACTGTTTTGAACTTGTTCCTACTTTTAATCCCACTGAGATCTACTTTGGTCAATTGTGAACATTGTACTTACACTATATTATACATTGTTGCATAAGTATCCATATTCTCTTTCTTCACTCCAAGTCAAACAATCCAAGAAATGATCACAAGTCTTAGATCCACATAATATTTTAGGTTTGATGGTTTCCAAAGTGCACATTTTGAATGGAATGTTCTAGTTATTATTATTTTATTTTGCCCCCTTGGCCAAATAGTCTAAGATCCATGAGATCCTTGTGTTTAGGTTTCTGTGGATGCAAGGAAAAGGCCAAAAAAATAGCTAAGTCCAAATAGATTCAGTGTTTTCTTTGTATTTTTTTCCCGTGCCAAAAGCCAAAGTGCCAAAGTTTGCCCCTTCCCCCTTGCAAAATTTTCTAAGTGTTTTGTCATCAGAGGTTGGGGTTCTGCTCTTTTGCATTCTTCTATGGAAGGAGGAGGGGTCGAAGCCCAAGTTTCGACTCTTCCTTTTGCAAAACTAGCTAAGTGTGGAAGGCTTGCAGGATCATGGAGTCGGGCTTCTCCCTCAAGTCGCATTCTTCTTGTTGGAGGCTGAAAGGTTTGCGGCCCAAGCTCTGACCTTTCCCTTCAAAATTATTCTAAGTGTTGGGGAAGTTGTAGGAGTTGGTGGTCAGCTCTTCCTTCTTCAGAGTTCTTCCTCAAAGTGTCAAGTTGCTAGGTGCCAAGGTCCGCCAAGTAATGCATTGTAAGGCTTCAAAGGTCAGAGGTTAGCTTGTTCCTCTTTATAGTTCTATTTCAAAAGGCCGAGGGCTGAAGGCCTGACAACCAATCTCTGATGGTCCACATGGCATGTTCCCGCTGCCCCGCAAGGTTCATAGTAAAAAATGATGATGTCAACGTGAGATTGTGGGAAAGCTGTTGGTGATGTCAGCAATCATATGGAATGCAGAGGGTCTGGGGCCCGATGGCCGACAGGGAAATGTTTCTAACTATTATTTGTCAAAGCTCACGATTCTTGCCTTCTATCTTCTTCCTACTTCTAGCAATAAGGTTGAAGGCTAGAGGGCCAAACTTCGACACTCTGATAGCTTCTTTCTCCACAGTGGAAAATGTGATTTGATGGCTTAGCGACCCTCTTGGTTTCTATTAATGCATTTTTAGAGCCCATTTGCGTGTGGCAAATGGTTTTCCCACCTCCCCATGTCTATGTGACTACATTTCATTGAGTTTCTTGTACTTTGAGGTATGGGCGAGCTTCCTCCCATGGCATAATTATGCTAGGGAATGTTTCAAGGATGTCAGAGTGAATTCAATGCAGCATGGTTGATATCCCTTCTCATTGACTTCTCCTTTTCCCACCATGGTTGCTACAGTGATATTGTAATGATATATATGGGTAAGTGCAAAAAGATGGGGGGCCAAAAAGTGGCCAAATGGTTTTTTAAAAAAAATAATACATAATGCGAGCGCATTATAATGCACTCATGTTATAATGCGCTCGTGTTATGGGTTGGTAATGACAAGCCTAAGGCTCGTCATTACCAAACCATAACGCACTCGCCTTATAACGCGAGCGCATTATGAACCACTATAAATAAAAAAAGGGCTATCATTTCATTTCATTTCTATTTTTCTCCTCTATCCCTACGGCTTGCAAACCCTAGAAAGTGTGCTCACATTTTGGAAAAGCCAATTCAACAACAAAATCTTACTAATTCGTTGCCAAAATGCCGCCATGACGTCGAGCATGCCAAAGGAGTGAGTTTTTTTGTTTGTTTGTTTGAATTTGCTTCTAAATAGGCAAGTTTGAGTTTTTTTTTGTGTATATTTCGTTAATTGTCAGGAAATGTTAATGCACCTCCTCCTCCTCAAAATCCACAAAATCTTGAGAATGAAATACCTGCAGAACAACAACCTCCTACATCCATTCCTCGACATGCCCTTGGAACACAAGAAAATATAATGGGGCAAATTGAAAACAACAAAAAAGAAATTAAAGATATAATTGCAAGGTTGAAAGATCCTTCCACTTCAACCTTGCATAGGTCCACACTTCCTGAATCTCTTGAATCTATGTTATCAAATGTAGATTTAATTAGCAAGCAAATAACTAGTTGGATGGATAAGAGGAGAGAGTTTGGAGACTATTATGCAGACAAGCTGTCATACCATGATGTGAAAAAATTACAAATTACAAAATTAGACTTGTGTTCAATTTTCACAAACCCACAAACAAATCAACCTCCACCCATTACATGCAAGAGGTTCCATATCCATTGGTGCAACAACCAAGTGATAAGGGACAATTTTGGGTAGAGGTGGTGGATGGTTTTTAACCATCCTCCATACAATAATAATGAGGTCCCGCAATACTTTTTAAGGAAACTCTACTATGAGTTTGTCCTCAATAAAGTGCCAAACTATTTTGATATGCGGGACTTCCAGGGTAGAGGTGGGGGGTCATCACAAAATAGACCAGGGGCACGTGTTGACCCACAACAGGAAGTGAGATGAGTAATCAGTAGACCAGCCCACAAGCATGTTTCTATCCCTTCTATTGTGAAGGAGAGTGTTGAGGCTGATACACTTCAGTCCATTAGTGCCTTGACCTAGACCATCATAGCGCATGCCAGTCCTGCAGCATAGAGTGGGTTGGGAGATAGTACGAGGAGTAGGATCCCACCCCATACTTGTCAGACTTGTGGGTCAGCCTATGGTTATGACCCCATGGATAGTCAGGAAGCAGGTGCACAGGCTACATCTGCAGCTGAGCAGATGGTGATAATAGATACCCTCCTGAGTGAAACTTTCAGGCTTGATACTCAGGTAAATATTAGCAAGTTTATTGAATTTAATTTATTAAATTTTATTTTTGAAATGCAAGATTAACTAATTTAAATTGATGATTTTAATGAAATTTTAGGCTCATAGCATCGATGCAGTTTTCAGTGGTTTGCCACCTGCATTTTACACTAGATTATCTACTGGCGGGGTATGTAACTAGTAAACAATTATAAATATTACATGTGAATAGCATCGTTATATGAATGGTATTCTAATATATGATTTTGGATGTTGAATAGGTTAATATTGTAGATTTCACGGCAACACCTGCCAGCGGTGGTGGACTTCAAAGTTTTACAGAGGTAATAAAATAAATAGTTTAATGAATGAATTGTACTTACTAGATTTTTGTATGTGACTTGTGTGCTTTATTGTGTGTACTTCCATGTTTAGATGAACGTGTGTGTATGTTAGGAGCCATGATTTGCATCACTATTATAGTTTTTGTAATTGAATAATATTGTTTTATTTGCAGATGATGCAGGCTGCAGAGACACCTCCCCATGTTCAGAGGGCAATGGAGCATGGTGTGGCCTCTGCAATTCATAGCTCCATGGCATTGACAGGGGTATGAGGCAGATTAGTAAATTTCAATTTACATTCATTGTTATAGTTGTCTATTTTTGAAAAATTAAAAGATTATTGATTTAAAGTTTAATTTCTATCTGGATGGTTTCTATAGGACTTGACATCACCAAGGCCTATTCCTGCTACTGAGGCAAGTGAGGAGACAGATTATATGTTAGCAGTAAATGATTATTTTGTTAAATGTTTCATTTTTTATAACATGTAATTTCTATATATTAATGTCTATACTTTTTATTGTAACAACTAAAGATGTAGGAAGAACAAAATAGGAGGAGTAGCCCTCGAGTTCATAGTAGACCACCCACATGCGCGTCTCCATCCCCTAGAAGATCAAAGGCTGCCCATGATTTATTCTCTTCACCAGCCAGAGGGGAATGACTTTTTATTGTGTTCCTTTGTTGTATGCCTATATGGCATTTGTGGACATATATTTTGTATTGTACACAGTTGACATTGTATGCCTATATGGCATTCTTGTAAGCCTATATGGCTATTTTGTATATATGTTATACTTATATCGACATATATTGATGTATGCTTATATGGATATTTGGTTAATACAAATCTTTTTTATTGATGGTGTCCATACTTGCATTATAAATCCACATTTGAATGGATATTTGTAGATGGCTACTTCAAATATTTAAAGTCCAATTGTATTACATAGGATGTTTGTTGATCCAATAAGCTAGCTATTGTTATTCAAGTATCACCTAAACCTCATTTTGGAACTAAAAGATAAAAGTTGTATTTAAAAAAAAATGAATCATCATGTTGAACAGAAAATATTAATATTCTTTATGAGTAGCATAGAATGTCAACTATATGCAATACAAAAAAATGAATCATCATGTTCTTTATGTTTCAGATCCTGAAAATGACTAAGTCTGGTAGCTTGATATCCTAAAACACTAGGATGAATATCCAAGTTATTAGGATGATTGCGCCTTGAGAAAAATTCATTAAGATGAGTGCCGAAAGGAGACTTTCTTAAACATTCAAACATTGAGCAACAAGCATGAAGGGTTAAGGTGCAATTTGCAACTCATAAAGCCTCAAAAGGGCATCCAACTTAGAGAGAGCATTCATTTAAGACAAGGCAGCCATTGACACGTGTTCCACCATAAAAGTACACCTAAGGTAGAGGAGAACAAGCCTCTAGTAAGTGAAGCACACCTATTGTCTAAACCACTTCATTATGGCACCCTAGCATGAGAAGGAGTATATAAGTCAATAGGAAATGGTGCCTAGAGTACAAATGAAGGACTAAGTGGCATTTTCAATAAGCATCAATTCACCTTGAGCTTTCAATAAATACATCAAATTGAGCCCCATAATCCTGGGTGCCCTTTGCCTTCAAAAGAACCTTGTATCGATGTCAAGAGTTGGATTGTTGATGACTTCCCAAGCTAGAGATAATAGTGAAAACAATCCTTCCACCATCAAGATATTGAAAAATAATCATAATGTAATGATATATGGGATAACTGACATACCCCTTGTGAAAAGTGATGATCATAACAAGAATGCTCACCTCAACTTAATGCCCAATAATTTTAACACTATCAAGCATCCACATAATAGTAGATAATCTTATCAAAAGTCACAGAGAAATTTCTAAGGACCATAGTGTTATCCCTATGACTTGACACATACTACTTGTTTCATAAAGCAAAGGGACATGATATAAATATTGTTGTTATATGGAGCCTAATCAGACTCGAAGGTTAAATTTACCCAACTTTTATCAGCGTGGTTTCCCCCCAAATATTTTCCTACTAGTTTTGGCGCCTTGAAGTCTAAGTGCATGAAAATCATGAGGATGAGCGCTTAGGGATGAGATAGTCTTCATAAGAGTTTAAATAAGAATATCATCAAAATGCGCCTTGGTAGAGAGAATTGAGACCATCATCAAATAAGCCAAAATATCTATCTCTAATGACTTGACATGGATCCCAAAACCACCTATTGGACCAATAGGATCCTAGGTGCTCACTTCATGCATTATGATTTCTAGGCACCAGTTTGATGCTCCATCACAAGGAAAGTGCGCCCACACTTGCAAGTGTTTTTCTTCAAGATCTAGGCGCTAGTTGAAGGTTGTAGTTGTCAAGAAGAGTGCCTAGCAAGAGGAAGTCTTTTGGAGTCTCCAAAACACATCAAACACTTGACTAACAACAAGATAACTTTTTCCCAAGTTAGGCACTTCAAGAGGGAAGTTAAAACATGAATAAGCGCCAAATTGTTTAGGCACAAACTCAAGCTTGTTGAGGATACACATGGCGCCCAACATTCCTTGGTGATTTCATGAACTTCAAACGCTTAGAACTGCTCAAGGAATGCCCAATGCCCCTTCTTGATGATAGGCCACCAAAGTGAGGGTGGAATTGTGCCTTGATGGCATTAGGTGCTATCTAGAGTATGCTACTCCATGGAAATGCACCTTCTTGCTTAGAGTCTTAATAAAAAGTCCCAGAGGTTAAGATGCGCCTTGTCTTAATGAGGTGCAACTCTTGGGTAAGAAAGCTTGTAAAGTGTGCCTAACTTAGTGAAGAGGTTGATAACTTTAAACCCTTCCTGGAACTTAGATTGCTTCAACTGAAGATCATTTTGCACCAATACATCACCAAACTTTCAATCACAAGATCAATTCAAACTTAGGTGCTCATTAAGAGTCTTTCCAATGTTGGTGCATTTGAGAGGTTGAACTGGCAAGAGATGGTGCCTATCTTCCTAGACCTTGTTTCAATATGTTTGAGTTTGAAAGTTGACTCAATGGTATCAAGATGGCGCCATAGAGTCTTTGGACTAGCTCCTTAGAGTTTCAAAAACATTCTGGCTCCTTGAAAATTCCTCCTACATGCTTGGGCACCATTTCAAGGTCCTGGAACCATGATGTAGCGCCTTATTGCTCTAGGTGCCCATTCATGATTATGCAACATGAGATTGGCACCTAGAGTGAATAGGCTTTCATCCTGACTTAAATTCACTAAGGCAACCTCATCTTGAAGGCCAAACAACTTTTCCTGCCACAATGCCTTGATTGAAGACTCCACATCCTTGGGTGCTCTTTTGGACAATTTGATGTGAAATTGGCACCTAGACTCCAAGAGTCAACTTTCTGCTTTCTAGACTTAGCCAAATTTTGAGTTTCTGCCTTTGTTCCTGCAAAATAATGAGATTGAGTTAGTCAAAAACTAATTCATTCCCTCATCATTCTGAATTAGCCTCCAGGAATGAGCAATAGGCTAATCCATTCTTCACTTGATGATCAAGCTGGAAATGGGGACATGACAGGGTAAGTTGTATCTACTGACATCACCTAATTGAGCGCCTAGGAGGTATAAAGCTTAACGTTGACATGAGGACAAGCTCTTAGTAAAGGAGAGTTTCTCAAACATTTAAACATGTGAATGAAGTCATAGAAATACACTAAGTCATCTAGGCATCATTTTCCCCTTGTGTACCCTTACATTTGCGCCTAAGAAGAAGTTGCAACTTTACACTACCTCCTGATGATTTTTGGGGCAACAGAAAACCTTTCACCATGAGCAAATGTCTCAGAGATATAAAAAAATGAGAGAGGTTATTGTAGAGACACGCTACGTGATCACGTTGCCTCAGATGGAATGTTTCTAAGTGACATGGTTTTTGAGTAACATCTCATCAAAGATTGCTGTATTTTTGCACTTTGGACTCTTTAGGGATATCGTCGGTACAATGTAGCTCAGACTGTTTCGACATGTTTGGGTGAAAAATAGGACAATGCCTGGCATAAATGTACCCATCCTAACACGTTAGAATAGTCAGTTTGGTCACGTCAGGAGCAGGATAAAAGTTACACCCCTTTGCAACTTTACACTGCCTCCTTTTGACAATTTTTGGGGCAGCAGAAAACCTTTCACCACGGGCAAATGCCTTAGAGATATAAAAAACTGAGAGAGGTTATTGTAGAAGAACTCTATGTGATCACGTTGCCTCAGATGGAATGTTTCTAAGTGACATGGTTTTCAAGTAACATCTCATCAAAGATTGCTTCCTTTTTACACTTTGGACTCTTCAGGGATATCGTCGGTACAATGTAGCTCGGACTGTTTTGACATGTTTGGGTGAAAAACAAGACCATTCCTAGCATAAATTTAGTCATATAGATGTGTTGGAATAGTTAGTTTGGTTGCATCAGGAGTAGGATGAAAGTTACACCCCTTTGCAACTTTACATTGCCTCCTTCTGACAATTTTTGGGGCAGCAGAAAACTTTTCACCACGGGCAAATGCCTCAGAGATATAAAAAATTGAGAGAAGTTATTGTAGAAGCACTCTATGTGATCACGTTGCCTCAGATGGAATGTTTCTAAGTGACACAGTTTTTGAGTAACATCTTGTCAAAGATTGCTGCCTTTTTGCACTTTGGACTCTTTAGGGATATCATCGGTACAATGTAGCTCGGACTATTTCGACATGTTTGGGTGAAAAATAGAACCATGCCTAGTGTAAATGTACCCATCTGGACGCATTGGAATATTCAATTTAGTCGCATCAAGAGCAGGACGAAAGTTACACCCCTTTGCAACTTTACACTACCTCCTTCTGATGATTTTTGGGGTAGCAGAAAACCTTTCACCACGGGAAAATGCCTCAAAGATATAAAAAATTGAGAGAGGTTATTGTAGAAGCACTTTACATGATCACATTGCCTTAGACAGAATGTTTCTAAGTGAAACAGTTTTTGAGTAACATCTCGTCAAAGATTGCTGCCTTTTTTACACTTTTGACTCTTTAGGGATATCGTCTGCACAATGTATCTCAGACTGTTTCGACATGTTTGGGTGAAAAATAGGACCATGCCTAGCATATATGTACCCATCTAGATGCATTGGAATAGTTAGTTTGGTCACATCAGGAGCAGGATGAATGTTACACCCGTTTGCAACTTTACACTGCCTCCTTCTGACGATTTTTGGGGCAGCAGAAAACCTTTCACCATGGGAAAATGCCTCAGAGATATAAAAAACCGAGAGGGGTTATTGAAGAATCACTCTATGTGATCACGTTGCCTTAGATGGAATGTTTCTAAGTGACAGGTTTTTCAAGTAACATCTCGTCAAAAATTACTGCCTTTTTGCACTTTAGACTCTTCAGGGATATTGTCGGTACAATGTAGCTCGAACTGTTTCAACATGTTTGGGTGAAAAATAGGACCATGCCTAGTGTAAATGTACCCATCCTAACACATTGAAACAGTGAGTTTGGTCGCATCAGGAGCAGGACACCAAAAATACATAACATGATGATGTAAAAATGTGTATATGTGTAAAAAGGCAGGAGGAAATAAAAAAAAGACAAACCTTACAAATTAATGTGCATACTTACAACTCAATGTAACATGACTTTACAAAATCAATGTGAATACTTATAAATTAATCCAATGAACCATCTAGGTCTGCTCTACTCTTTATTGTGTCAAGTATTGCTTCATGGTCAGACTCACGCACCTTCCACAAGATTTTGTTCAAAGGTCTACCCCGATACTTTAGTAAATGAACATTGGATGCCATGACAAGGTTTGAGTAATGAAGAATCTTCTGATGTGTGTCAAAGTCCTGAAATAGCCAAACATTAACACTCTTATGTGGGTACCTTCTAAGCCATGTTCCAGTAATAACCACTGAGCCTGTAGGGTATTCGATGTTTTCTCCATCTGTAACAGGGTCCTCCAATTTCTTTTTGGCCTCAACACAACAACATAAGTAATAATCTATTCCCTCTTCATTATCTTCATCTACAATAACTGCATATACGTGTCCTACAGTGATATGTGTAGCAAATTAGATGAAATTAGTCAACATTACAAAAACACTACAAAGTAAGATGACATTACCTGGTTGAACTAGATGAAATTAGATGCATATACGTGCCCTATATTACCTAGTTGAACTAAATCTGATATGTGGTCAAAGTCAACTGATGATTCCATCCATGTTAGTTCCAGTGTCGTCGAGGGTCGATACGTGTCAAGTGGGCTAAGATAACTTAACTGCCATTTGTCAACCCACTCCTTTGACTCGCACTCATCCTAGACTTGAATTGTATAGGAAGAACAAAAGCATGACATCTTTCGCATATGTATACTCCATGAACCTGCAATTGAGCTTCTAAAAGAGTGCATCTCATTTAATCTTGTTAGTGTACAATAGTCCTCATATGGTGTAATGTTAATATCATCTATCAACCAAAAAAATCTACGAACTAAAGACTTACGTTCATTACCTGGACCCATGGAAGTATTACACCACTCAATAATCAATTTTGCATCTATCAACTTTGCATTGTCTTTATACTTTAACTCTTCTCATACTATGGCTCTTTTGATACATGCTCCTGCACCATCATGCTCCCCCTTTCCATGCCCGGCCTCACAAAAGTTCCACATATGCTGAATACCTATAAAATTATGTCTCCTACTCAGCCAATAAAAATTCTGTGAGTTCTTGAATTGTGATGCACAGTTATCCGACCATATGATATGCTAACTGAATGATATGCCCCTTCTAGCCAAATCATTGTAGAACACCTGAAAGCAACCTTGCACAAACTTCGTAGAATGCGTGCGATCATTATTGATATAGAAATGATACTCCCTTATGATCTTTCTGTCATCCTCTGTACTATCATTCATATGAATGAATGCGATGTGCACAAATATAGAAACCTATGTGGAGTTGTAATATTATGATTGCACCTCACGTTGTGGCTGTAGACTGTAGTTCTCTGCAAATTTGATGACTGAAACAATGCTACCAACCAGAAATGTGTCCTTGCATAGCTTGAATTGCAAGTCCAACCATTGAGCTCTATGGGCATGTCTTGCATACTCATACACTATGCTGTCACAAAATATAGGCATAAACTGATACACTGAAATCTTTTCAATAACCAATTCACACCTCTTTGCTTCTTTACTATCTTTCGTATTGTATGCCACTATTTTATACTTGCCAAACTCTACTAGTTCGTTTCCAATCGCATGTGTTCTTTCCATATGTTCACATATTGGCAAATGTTGCAAGCCACTGCAATGATGACATGTGCCATCCAAGCATAAGTTCTTGTAGAACATTTGACCTTCCTCTCTTTCACATAAAATTCTTGATATGAAGTCTCTTGAAGATGTTGGTGGGGCACGTATGGCACAACCCTACAAAACATTGTTAGTATGCATATCTAAACATATAGACCTATAAACATCAAAATGGTTAGAAAATTCAATATGTAATTTACAACAACAAGTACTGCATGTGTGATTTATCTTGACATAGAAAGGTTTTAGCATTTCAAAATATCTTTGACAAATTTTAATTTGAGGATACTTCTCTAGAAATTTACCATAAAACTGTGTTTGAGTCTCATCCAAAAAATGCTTTGGATGTGGCTCACGGTTCTGACTACCGATTCTCCTTCTTACAACATCCCTTTGATTTGGAGATACCCTTGTGTAATTCTTCCAAAAGTCTTCAATTAGTGATCTCAATACTTCAACAATTGGTTTATCTTTTTGTGGTAGTCTCCCCGAGAACACCCATAATTCATTGGCATTAATGTCCTCAATTCTTTGGCGTCTTCCAATAGCTCTTGATAAAGTTTTCCTATTAATTCTCAATTCTTGACTTATCTTTCTAATGAGACAAGCTTTCCTCGTTTGACTACTTACTATAGTCGATGTAATCACACGCTGTGTTCATTACTATCTTTTGTGCGTGAGGTGTTACCCACTCTCTCATACGCACTCATTAGATTCTTGACAATAGATTTTTTATTTGAAGCCTCTGATGTTCTCAACCCAAGAATCTTCATGATGGACCTATACTTTATACTTCGCATCATTTCAATGAATAGTTGACATCTTGCAATCTCATTTAACTTTTCAAAGAACAATCTCCAAATCTTATGAGCATATCTTCTACAAGTGCGTTTTGGAATCTTACCTTCCATTGGCTGCAAAATATTCTCATCAATTTCAATCAAATACTTTGGATTTCTATGCAAAATTGTAGGTGGTGTTAAGTTAGTTAAATTCATCTCAACATTAGGAATTTCATCAATATTTAAATGAGATGGGCTAGATGGCATACCTTCGATCGAAGATGGAATAGATGACATACCTTGAGGTTGAGGTGGGAACGATGGTGTACCTCCTTCATCACATGTGAGTGATGATGTACTCTCAACTTAAGATGTGGTAGATGGTGTCCATACATGTTGACTTGCAGTAGAGGATGTGTCTCCAACTATGGTATTCAAATCTCTCGTACCATGAAGTTTTTGCATTCGTTCTCTTTGTGCTGCCAATACCACATCTCTTTGTGAGGGCTGTGGTTCCTCTTCAATTGGTATGTCTTCATTTATCATGTCCAATTTCCTCTTCTCATGAAGTTCCCTCATAGCCACTGCTTTCTTTGCATTCTTAGCTTCTATCTCTTCCTATGTTGGTTTAATTCTTGATCGTTTCCTTGGCATGATGGATAATTTGTCTGTAGCATGATAAACAGACCAATATTACTTCTTAAGAAATGAATACAAGATAATAGCGGGATTGTATTTTTTTTATGTTGTAATAATTTATTCTTGTATAGTTTGACATCATGGTATGTTAAGGTCTATTTATTACAAATAATTATTAAAGAGCCCAAGTGTAGAAAATATACATGGCATCATGTGAGATTGTAGGTTGCTTTCTTGAATGGGAATGTGTCTATTTTAAACATGTATGATAAAGCATGATAAAGTAATTCAATCTGAATTAAGGAAAATGTAAAGAACATGCATGTAAAGGCTTGACATACCTAAAAAATGAAGATTCGAATGGAGAGAGTAGCCAATTATGTAGTGTTTTTTCCTTCTTGCATCAAACTCCTCAACAATTTGAGTTTTTCACCACTTGCTTCCTTTTCAATTTAAATTGAATAACACTCAAATATAATTACTAACAACAATACTATTAACCAATCTATAATGTTAAATTCCTAAAATTGAATCATAATTAACATTGCAACACTACAAAAATTGAAACTTGAATAGATATATATCAAACTTGGTGTGAAAACTATGTTATTTCCTCCTTCTCAGGTTGGCAACACAAAAAATGTGGTGGAAAGATCATGTAAAGGTGGTACAATGTGTCAAATGTGCATGTGAACTTCCCAACAGCATGAAAGAACTTTTTTGTCAGAGCACGCGCAGAATCAGTATGAAAACAAAGCATGTGGGCTTGGATCATGGGGGTTAACACATTTTTACCATTTCTATAGCAAGAAAAAATGCAAGCGCATTATAACACCCTCGCCTTTTGTCCTGCTATAGATTGATCACATCTTATGCATTTCTCTTTCCAAACCTTCCCCTTCAGACTTGAATGACCACAAGGTTTTTGAGGGAGAACTTTTCCTGTTTCCTACAAGAGCTTGCCAGATGCTCCACCATATGATAGGCATAACAAAGACGAGGCAAGCCCTCATAATCAAGTTCTTGATAGAAAATGCCCATCGAGGAAGAAAGACAGATCTTCTTTGGAAGCAGAAGTTCTAGTTTGTGACAAATCCTTATCTAAGCATAAATAGTAGGGGTTTTGTTAAGTGATTGTCAATCCACTTCCATAAAGTCTTTTGAAGACTTTCTGATTGATTCCAAAACATTTGCACCCAAAAACTGGAGAGGCAATCAATATAATTGAACCCATAAATCTACATTTGATGACAGAAACCCTCAACACTATACCTTAAACCCTAATCCCTCAACCCTCAACCCTCAACCTTATCCCTAAACCCTAATCCCTCAACCCTCAACCCTAATCCGTCATCCCTCAACTCTAATCCCTCATCCCTAAACCCTAAATGATATGCCTATTCCTAAACCCTCAACTGACTCTATACTATACCTTAAACCCGAAACCCTTATCCCTAAATCCTCCAACCCTATCCCTAATCCTTATACCCTCCACACTCTACTTTAACCCTAATCCCTCGACCCTCAACCCTATCCCTAAACCCTTGACCCTCAAACTTTAACCCTCAACCCTCAATGTCAAACCCTAATCCCTCAACCCTTAACTCTAATCCCTCGACCCTCAACCCTATCCCTAAACCCTAAAGCCTCAACCCTCAACCCTCAACCCTCAACATCAAATCCTAATGCCTCAAACCTTCACTCTAATCCCTTAACCCTAAACCATATCCCTAAACCCTCAACACTATACCTTAAACCCTAATCCCTTGACCCTCAACCCTAAACCTTATACCTAAATCCTAATCCCTCAACCCTCAACCCTAATCCATCATCCCTCGACTCTAATCCCTCATCCCTAAACCCTAAATGCTATCCCTATTCCTAAACCCGCAACCGACTCGATACTATACCTTAAACCCTAATCCCTTATCCCTAAACCCTCCAACCCTATCCCTAATCCTTATACCCTCCACACTCTACTTTAACCCTAATCACTCGACCCTCAACCCAATCACTAAACCCTTGACCCTCGAACCTCAAACCTCAACCCTCAATGTCAAACCCTAATCCCTCAACCCTTAACTCTGATCCCTCGACCCTCAACCCTATCCCTAAACCCTAAAGCCTCAACCCTCAACCCTCAACGTCAAATCCTAATCCCTCAACCCTTCACTCTAATCCCTCAACCCTAAACCATATCCCTAAACCCTAAACAGTATACCTTAAACCCTAATCCCTCAACCCTCAACCCTAAACCTTATCCCTAAACCCTAATCCCTCAACCCTCAACCCTAATCCATCATCCCTCGACTCTAATCCCTCATCCCTAAACCCTAAATGCTATCCCTGTTCCTAAACCCTCAACTAACTCGATACTATACCTTAAACCCTAATCCCTTATCCCTAAACCCTCCAACCCTATCCCTAATCCTTATACCATCAACACTCCACTTTAACCCTAATCCCTTGACCGTCAACCCTATCCCTAAACCCTTGACCCTCAAACCTCAACCCTCAACCCTCAATGTTAAACCCTAATCCCTCAACCCTTAACTCTCATCCCCAGACCCTCAACCCTATCCCTAAACCCTAAAGCCTCAACTCTCAACCCTTAATGTCAAATCCTAATCCCTCAACCCTTCAATCTAATCCCTCAACCCTAAACCCTCAACACTATACCTTAAACCCTAATCCCTCAACCCTCAACCCTAAACCTTATCCCTAAACCCTAATCCCTCAACCCTCAACCATAATCCGTCATCCCTCGACTCTAATCCCTCATCCCTAAACCCTAAATGCTATCCCTATTCCTAAACCCTCGACTGACTCGATACTATACCTTAAACCCTAATCCCTTATCCCTAAACCCTCCAACCCTATCCCTAATCCTTATACCCTCCACACTCTACTTTAACCCTAATCCCTCGACCCTCAACCCTATCCCTAAACCCTTGACCCTTGAACCTCAACCCTCAAACCTCAACGTCAAACCCTAATCCCTCAACCCTTAACTCTGATCTCTTGACACTCAACCCTATCCCTAAACCCTAAAGTCTCAACCCTCAACCCTTAATGTCAAATCCTAATCCCTCAACCCTTCACTCTAATCCCTCAACCCGAAACCATATCCCTAAACTAATCCCTCAACCCTCAACCCTAATCCATCATCCCTTGACTCTAATCCCTCATCCCTAAACCCTAAATGCTATCCCTATTCCTAAACCCTCAACCAACTCGATACTATACCTTAAACCCTAATCCCTTATCCCTAAACCCTCCAACCCTATCCCTAATCCTTATACCCTCCACACTCTACTTTAACCCTAATCCCTCAACCCTCAACCCTCAACATCAAACCCTAATCCCTCAACCCTTAACTCTGATCCCTTGACCCTCAACCTTATCCTTAAACCCTAAAACCTCAACCCTCAACCCTCAACATCAAATCATAATCCCTCAACCCTTCACTCTACTCCCTCAACCCTAAACCATATCCCTAAACGCTAAACACTATACCTTAAACCTTAATCCCTCAACCCTCAACCCTAATCCATCATCCCTCGACTCTAATCCCTCATCCATAAACCCTAAATGCTATCCCTATTCCTAAACCCTCAGCTGACTCGATACTATACCTTAAACCCTAATCCCTTATGCCTAAACCCTCCAACCCTATCCCTAATCCTTATACCCTCCACACTCTACTTTAACCCTAATCCCTCGACGCTCAACCCTATCTCTAAACCCTTGACCCTCGAACCTCAACCCTCAACCCTCAACATCAAACCCTAATTCCTCAACCCTTAACTCTGATCCCTTGACCCTCAACCCTATCCCTAAACCCTAAAGCCTCAACCCTCAACCATCAATGACAAATCCTAATCCCTCAACCCTTCACTCTACTCCCTCAACCCTAAACCATATCCCTAAACCCTCAACACTATACCTTAAACCCTAATCCCTCAATCCTCAACCCTAAACCTTATCCCTAAACCCTAATCCCTCAACCCTCAACCCTAATCCGTCATCCCTCGACTCTAATCCCTCATCCCTAAATCCTAAATGCTATCCGTATTCCTAAACCCTCAACCGACTCGATACTATACCTTAAACCCTAATCCCTTATCCCTAAACTCTCCAACCCTTTCCCTAATCCTTATACCCTCCACACTCTTCTTTAACCCTAATCCCCCGACCCTCAACCCTATCCCTAAACCCTTGACACTCGAACCTCAACTCCCAACCCTCAACGTCAAACCCTAATCCCTCAACCGTTAACTCTAATCCCTCGACCCTCAACCCTATCCCTAAACCCTAAAGCCTCAATCCTCAACCCTCAACGTCAAATCCTAATCCCTCAACCCTTCACTCTAATCCCTCAACCCTAAACCATATCCCTAAACCCTCAACATTATACCTTAAACCCTAATCCCTCAACCCTAAACCCTAAACCTTATCCCTAAAGCCTAATCCCTCAACCCTCAACCCTAATCCGTCATCCCTCAACTCTAATCCCTCATCCCTAAAACCTAAATGCTATCCTATTCCTAAACCATCAACTGACTCGATAGTATACCTTAAACCCTAATCCCTTATCCCTAAACCCTCCAACCTTATCCCTAATCCTTATACCCTTCACACTCTACTTTAACCCTAATCCCTTGACCCTCAACCCTATCCCTAAACCCTTAACCCTTGAACCTCAACCCTCAACCCTCAACCCTCAACGTCAACCCCTAATCCCTCAACCCTTAACTCATATCCCTTGACCCTCAATCCTATCCCTAAACCCTAAAGTCTCAACCCTCAAACTTCAACATCAAATCCTAATCCCTCAACCCTTCACTCTAATCCCTCAACCCTAAACCATATCCCTAAACCCTCAACACTATATCTTAAACCCTAATCCCTCAACCCTCCACCCTAAACCTTATCCATAAACCCTAATCCCTCAACCCTCAACCCTAATCCATCATCCCTCAACTCTAATCCTTCATCCCTAAACCCTAACTGCTATCCCTATTCCTAAACCCTCAACTGACTCGATACTATACCTTAAACCCGCATCCCTTATCCCTAAATCCTCCAACCCTATCCCTAATCCTTATACCCTCCACACTCTACTTTAACCCTAATCCCTCGACCCTCAACCCTATCCCTAAACCCTTGACCCTCGAACCTCAACCCTTAACCCTCAACGTCAATCCCTAATCCCTCAACCCTTAACTCTGATCCCTCAAGCCTTAACCCTATCACTAAACTCTAAAGCCTCAACCCTCAACCCTCAATGTCAAATCCTAATCCCTCAACCCTTCACTCTAATCCCTCAACCCTAAACCATATCCCTAAACCCTCAACACTATACCTTAATCCCTAACCCCTCAACCCTCAACCCTAAACCTTATCCCTCAACCCTCAACCATAATCCGTTATCCCTTGACTCTAATCCCTCATCCCTAAACCCTAAATGCTATCTGTATTACTAAACCCTCAACTGACTCGATACTATACCTTAAACCCTAATCCCTTATCCCTAAACCCTCCAACCCTATCCCTAATCCTTATACCCTCCACAATCTACTTTAACCCTAATCCCTCGACCCTCAACTCTATCCCTAAACCCTTGACCCTTGAACCTCAACCCTCAACCCTCAATGTCAAACCCTAATCCCTCAACCCTTAACTCTGATCCCTCAACCCTCAACCCTATCCCTAAACCCTAAAGCCTCAACCCTCAACCCTCAACATCAAATCCTAATCCCTCAACCCTTCACTCAAATCCCTCAACCCTAAACCATATCCCTAAACCCTCAACACTATACCTTAAACCCTAATCCCGCAACCTTCAACCCTAAACCTTATCCCAGACCCTAATCCCTCAACCATCAACCCTAATCTGTCATCCCTCGACTCTAATTCCTCATCCCTAAACCCAAAATGCTATCCCTATTCCTCAACCCTCAACCGACTCGATACTATACCTTAAACCCTAATCCCTTATCCCTAAACCCTCCAACCCTATCCCTAATCTTTATACCCTCCACACTCTACTTTAACCCTAATCCCTCGACCCTCAACCCTATCCCTAAACCCTTGACCCTTGAACCTCAACCCTCAACCCTCAACATCAAACCCTAATCCCTCAACCCTTAACTCTCATCCCTTGACCCTCAACCCTATCCCTAAAGCCTCAACCCTCAACGTCAAATCCTAATCGCTCAACCCTTCACTCTAATCCCTCAACCCTAAACCCTATCCATAAATCCTCAACACTATACCTTCAACCCTAGTCCCTCAACCCTCAACCCTAAACCTTATCCCTAAACCCTAATCCCTCAACCCTCAACCCTAATCCGTCATCCCTCGACTCTAATCCCTCATCCCTAAACCCTAAATGCTATCCCTATTCTTAAACCCTCAACCGACTAGATACTATACCTTAAACCCTAATCCCTTATCCCTAAACCGTCCAACCCTATCCCTAATCCTTATACCCTCCACACTCTACTTTAACCCTAATCCCTCAACCCTCAACCCTATCCCTAAACCCTTGACCCTTGAACCTCAACCCTCAACCCTCAATGTTAAACCCTAATCCCTCAACCCTTAACTCTGATCCCTCGACCCTCAACCCTATCCCTAAACCCTAAAGCGTCAACCCTCAACGTCAAATCCTAATCCCTCAACCCTTCACTCTAATCCCTCAACCCTAAACCATATCCCTAAACCCTCAACACTATACCTTAAACCCTAATCCCTCAACCCTCAACCCTAAACCTTATCCCTAAACCCTAATCCCTCAACCCTCAACCCTAATCCGTCATCCCTTGACTCTAATCCCTCATCCCTAAACCTAAAATGCTATCCCTATTCCTCAACTGTCAACCGACTCGATCCTATACCTTAAACCCTAATCCCTTATCCCTAAAACCTTCAACCCTATCCCTAATCCTTATACCCTCCACACTCTACTTTAACCCTAATCCCTCGACCCTCAACCCTATCCCTAAACCCTTAACCCTTGAAACCTCAACCCTCAACCCTCAACGTCAACCCCTAATCCCTCAACCCTTAACTCTGATCCCTCGACCCTCAATCCTATCCCTAAACCCTAAATCCTCAACCCTCAACCCTCAATGTCAAATCCTAATCCCTCAACCCTTCACTCTAATCCTTCAACCCTAAACCATATCCGTAAACCCTCAACACTATACCTTAAACCCTAATCCCTCAACCCTCAACCCTAAACCTTATCCCTAAACCCTAATCCCTCAACCCTCAACCCTAATCCATCATCCCTCGACTCTAATCCTTCATCCCTAAACCCTAACTGCTATCCCTATTACTAAACCCTCAACCGACTCGATACTATACCTTAAACCCGCATCCCTTATCCCTAAACCCTCTAACCCTATCCCTAATCCTTATACCCTCCACACTCTACTTTAACCCTAATCCCTCGACCCTCAACCCTATCCCTAAAACCTTGACCCTCGAACCTCAACACTCAACCCTCAACATCAAACCCTAATCCCTCAACCCTTAACTTTGATCCCTCAACCCTCAACCCTATCACTAAACTCTAAAGCCTCAACCCTCAACCCTCAACGTCAAATCCTAATCCTTCAACCCTTCACTCTAATCCCTCAACCTTAAACCATATCCCTAAACCCTCAACACTATACCTTAATCCCTAATCCCTCAACCCTCAACCCTCAACCTTATCCCTCAACCCTCAACCATAATCCGTCATCCCTCGACTCTAATCCCTCATCCCTAAACCCTAAATGCTATCCGTATTCTTAAACCCTCAACCGACTCGATACTATACCTTAAACCCTAATCCCTTATCCCTAAACCCTCCAACCCTATCCCTAATCCTTATACCCTCCACACTCTACTTTAACCCTAATCCCTCAACCCTCAACCCTATCCCTAAACCCTTGACCCTTGAACCTCAACCGTCAACCCTCAATGTCAAACCCTAATCCCTCAACCCTTAACTTTGATCCCTCGACCCTCAACCCTATCCCTAAACCCTAAAGCCTCAACCCTCAACCCTCAACGTCAAATCCTAATCCCTCAACCCTTCACTCTAATCCCTCAACCCTAAACCATATCCCTAAACCCTCAACACTATACCTTAAACCCTAATCCCTCAACCCTCAACCCTAAACCTTATCCCTAAACCCTAATCCCTCAACCATCAACCCTAATCTGTCATCCCTTGACTCTAATTCCTCATCCCTAAACCTAAAATGCTATCCCTATTCCTCAACCCTCAACCGACTCAATACTATACCTTAAACCCTATTCCCTTATCCCTAAACCCTCCAACCCTATCCCTAATCCTTATACCCTCCACACTCTACTTTAACCCTAATCGCTCAACCCTCAACCCTTAACTCTAATCCCTTGACCCTGAACCCTATCCCTAAAGCCTCAACCCTCAACATCAAATCCTAATCCCTCAACCCTTCACTCTAATCCCTCAACCCTAAACCCTATCTCTCAACACTATACCTTAAACCCTAAACCTTATCCCTAAACCCTAATCCCTCAACCCTCAACCCTAATCCATCATCCCTCGACTCTAATCCCTCATCTCTAAACCCTAAATGCTATCCCTATTCTTAAACCCTCAACCGACTCGATACTATACCTTAAACCCTAATCCCTTATCCCTAAACCGTCCAACCCTATCCCTAATCCTTATACCCTCCACACTCTACTTTAACCCTAATCCCTCGACCCTTAACCCTATCCCTAAACCCTTGACCCTCGAACCTCAACCCTCAACCCTTAACGTCAAACCCTAATCCCTCAACCCTTAACTCTGATCCCTCGACCCTCAACCCTATCCCTAAACCCTAAAGCCTCAACCCTCAACCCTCAATGTCAAATCCTAATCCCTCAACCCTTCACTCTAATCCCTCAACCCTAACCCATATCCCTAAACCCTCAACACTATACCTTAAACCCTAATCCCTCAACCCTCAACCCTAAACCTTATCCCTAAACCCTAATCCCTCAACCCTCAACCCTAATCCGTCATCCCTCAACTCTAATCCCTCATCCCTAAACCCAAAATGCTATTCTTATTCCTCAATCGTCAACCTACTCGATCCTATATCTTAAACCCTAATCCCTTATCCCTAAACCCTCTAACCCTATCCCTAATCCTTATACCCTCCACACTCTACTTTAACCCTAATCCCTCGACCCTCAACCCTATCCCTAAACCCTTAACCCTTGAACCTCAACCCTCAACCCTCAACCCTCAACCCTCAACGTCAACCCCTAATCACTCAACTCTTAACTCTGATCCCTCGACCCTCAATCCTATCCCTAAACCCTAAAGCCTCAACCCTCAAACCTCAACGTAAAATCCTATTCCCTCAACCCTTCACTCTAATCCCTCAACCCTAATCCATCATCCCTCGACTCTAATCCCTCATCCCTAAACCCTAAATGATATGCCTATTCCTAAACCCTCAACTGACTCTATACTATACCTTAAACCCTAAACCCTTATCCCTAAACCCTCCAACCCTATCCCTAATCCTTATACCCTCCACACTCTACTTTAACCCTAATCCCTCGACCCTCAACCCTATCCCTAAACCCTTGACCCTTGAACCTCAACCCTTAACCCTCAACATCAAACCCTAATCTCTCAACCCTTAACTCTGATCCCTCGACCCTCAACCCTATCCCTAAAGCCTCAACCCTAAAGCCTCAACCCTCAATGTCAAATTCTAATCCCTCAACCCTTCACTCTAATCCCTCAACCCTAAACCCTATCCCTAAATCCTCAACACTATATCTTAAACCCTAATCCCTCAACCCTCAACCCTAAACCTTATCCCTCAACCCTCAACCCGAATCTATCATCCCTCAACTCTAATCCCTCATCCCTAAACCCTAAATGCTATCCCTATTCCTAAACCCTAAACTCTATCCCTATTCCTAGATTCTCAGCAGACTCGATACTATACCTTAAACCCTAATCCCTTATCCCTAAACCCTCCAGCCCTATCCCTTAACCCTCAACCCTATCTCGAAACCCTTAACCCTCGAACCTCAATGTACTCAACCCTCAATGTCAAACCCTAATCCCTCAACCCTTAACTCTGATCCCTCGACCCTTAACCCTTAAAACTTGAACCCTAAAACCTATCCCTACACTCTCGACACTCGACACTATATATTAAACCCTAATCCCTTAACCCTCATCCCTAAAGCATCAACCCTAAATCATTAAACCTTCAACCCTAAACCTTATCCCTAATCCCTCTACCCTTGACACTCTTATTTAACCCTAATCCCTTGACCATTAACCCTATCCCTCAACCTCAACCCTCAACTCTCAACATTAAACCCTAATTCATCAACCCTAAACCCTAATCCCTCAAACCTAAACCCTATCCCTAAACCATCAAACCTCAACACTATACCTTAAACCCTAATCCCTATCCCTCAACCCTTAACCCTTAAAACTTAAACCCTATCCCTACACCCTCAACACTTGACACTATATCTTAAGCCTTAAACCCTCATCCCTAAAGCCTCAACCCTCAATCCTTAAACCTTCAACCCTAAACCCTATACCTAATCCCTCTACCCTCGACACTCTAACCCTAACCTTGACATTAAATGCTAATCCGTCAACCCTAAACCCTAATCCATCAACACTAAACCCTATCCCTAAACCCTCAACCCTCAACACTATACCTTAAACCCTAATCCATCAACCCTAAAACGTAATCCCTCAACCCTCAACCCTAAACACTATCAATAAACCCTCAACCCTCGACACTATACCTTAAACCCTATGAGAAAAGCTTTGCATATGGTACATCCACGGTGAGTAATTAATAGTTGAAATTAGAAGGATGATCATTATGAGAAAAGATTTGCATTGGGGTACATCTATGTTTCTTGTTGTCCACTCCGCACTTAGGGAAGGTATATTGTTATGAAATAGGCAAATAATCTCCCATTGTTTACTAGCTCTATCCATAGGAGCTACTAAACTATACCTTAAACCCTAATCCCTCAACCCTAAACTTTGAGCCCTAAACCCTATCCCTAATCCCTCTACCCTCAACAATCTACCTTAAACCTAATCCCTCGACCCTTAACCCTAAACGCTATCCCTAAAGCCTCAACCCTAAACCCTAATCCCTCAAGGTCCTAAATTCTAATCGCTTATCCCTAAACTCTAAATCCTATCCCTAAATGCTCAACCCTCAACCTTAAACCTTAATCACTCAATTCTTATCCACCCCTCTCCTCCCCTATCCGGCTCACTCCCATCTCTACCCTCCTCTTCCCTCGACACTATATATACATAAATATAGGCATACATAGATACATACATACATATAGGTATTCATACATACATACATACATACATGATCAATAGACTTGAATAGAAAAAAATTTAAGGGGAACATAACACGAGCGCGTTATGTCAAACATGACAAACAACAAACTTGTAGAAAAGGAAAAATGCAAAGCAAGACATAACGCGAGCACGTTATAACGCGCTCGCGTTATGTCTTGCTTTGGGATTTTCTTTGGATTTCCAACCCAAAGGCTTCGAGTGCCTTTTGAATAGTCACAGACGTGTTTTTCTATATTCTTCAAGATTTCACATAATTTTGTTCATGCTAACCCTTAGATTTGTACGTGTTTCAAGGTTGAACAAATCGAACACTTGGGTAATGTTAGGCTTTCTCTTAGCTATTTGACGATGTAATTTTTTTCACATTTTAACAATGTTAAGCCTTTCATCTTTAATTTCTTTTGTTTGTGTGTCCGTTTTTGGGCAAAAACCATTGTTTGGTCTTTTTTTCATTGAAAATTAACTATTTATTCAAATTTCAAAAAAATTACATATTTAGAATTTAGACTCCATTCTACAAATATTAAAAAAAGAAAAAAATGATTTTCAATTAGTTTTCAAAATCTATAGGGGTAGCACGGCCAAAATTCTATTCTTTAGGATGTGTCCACTTTGAAAATTAGTGAAAAATCAAATATTCATCAAAAAATTATCAGAAAAAGTGAGCATAAACTACATGCTATTAGCTAATTTCTCACTGAAGTGATTTTAAAAATACCAAAAAAAAGTTGACCTTTTGAGGGAACCACAAAACATGCTATGTTATGTTTTTTTGACAGAAACAACACTAATTTCTGTGGCTCCCTCTTTTGAACCCCTTAATCTATGTCATTTTTTAAAAAAAATAGTAGTTTAGAAAGTAGACTCGGAGAACTATAAACATTATTTTGGTTGCATCTCCAAATTTTGAGTGTAACTATGCTCAATTTCTCATCCAAGGCCAATATTTCCTAATTTCAGAAAAAACGTAGCCACTTAAGACCCCCTTTTGGCCCCCCATCTTCTTGCACTTACCCATATGCATGTTTGAAAGATATATTTAGTGGTGGTTGGTTCTAAGTTGAAGGTTCTATATCATTATTCAAGCAATTATGGAACCAGAACTAGTAATTTTGAAAAGAAATGAAAACAACATCAATGATTTTGAATCATCGTCTTTTTTTAGGTGATGCAAGATTGCCCTTACACCACTGGATGCTCCTACATCAATTTAGTTTATTGCATTTAATAACTTTCACTTTAGCATTACTAATAAATTGTAAACATGTACTTTATTAGCTTTAAAATAGCTCAAAATATAAAAACAAAACAAAACACAATCCCTAGGCCCTTGCATTTTTTAGGTACGAGCTCCAAATCTAGTAATAAAACCATCAAACTACCAACCACAAATGAGTTGACACAAGAGATATATAAATCAATTTGCCTGATAAGGGAATGTTCACTCGCATCCCCTCTCACTCACACTTGGCATATCAAGCTAACGCATAAATGGAAATTAGAGAGGATTGGGTTAGAATTAATCTTGAGTGAGCTAAGGGTATATTAATCAATTTTTGAAATCATTAACAAAGAACAAGTCTAAAAACTTCAAAAATTATCCAAGAAGAGAATTAAATACAATGGGATTTAGAGATAGTACTCCTCAAGGAGAACTATTTGAGATAGAGAACTTCATCTTTTCATTACTTTCCTCATCAATTCCCAACAAGAACTCAATACAATATGAGTTATCATCCTAAAGAACAAACCTACACACCACCACCACTGCACAACAATTCAACACCCTCTCTGAACATCAAACTCTTCTTCCTTGTGAAGGGAGTGGTAATAAATACACCACAACTCTCCCACAAACAAACCTCATTGGCACCAAATTTAGGACTAGAGTGGTCCCCTAGAAACTCCCAGGCCATTTCACTAGATTTTATCATGAGTAGGAGTGATTTTTCCAAATGTAGGCCCCACGTGAGCAATGAACGTGTCTCCCCTTTTAATGTATATATAGTTGTGGTGAGTCTAATTTAGTCTAATTTAATGTATATATTGTGTTATGATTCTATCTTGATTATTTTTGGTGCAAGGTGAGGTGGTAAACACATGTCATTAATTGAGGGTTTTTTCCCTCATTCGTTGAGTCTATATCTTTAAGACTTCATATTGGGGAGGTGTGATGCATTTAAAGGATTCATTTTATGTACTTTTAATAGCATGTTTTTAGATCAAGGACATTCTCTCGAATGCCACAAAAATCATTAAATTATATGGGACATCAAAATACATTATCTTTTAACTTATCCTCTACTTCTACAATACCATCAATACCTTATTATATCCCCATCTTCCTTCTTATAACTTGATGTCTACCACACCCAATTCATTTTTCCTCCCTTCCCCATTTCATTGTAACAAATTCCATGTTATTTCTCACCTTACCAAGTGCCACCGTATTGCTTATCTCACCAAGATTCTTCATGTATCCACCCACCACCTCTTCTTTTATCTTCTCGCTTGGATCTTTCCATGTCTTATGTCCTACATCGACTCAAACAAATTATGCAACAAAAATTAGATGCCATTCCTATTATTTTTCTAGGGTTCAAATCACAATTGACTTACACTACAATTCATTGTCTTCAATGATATTCTTCACATATATGTATTTCCACCCAACTTCAAGGCACCCTACCTTCTTCTCTATGAAAAAAAGGGAGACCTACAACACATGTAGGAACATTCTATTTCTTATGCCTAGAGTATGTATATGACAATCACATCCTATGCAAATTGTTTTCATGTTCATTCAAAGAACATGCAATTGAGTGGTTTTATTCAACTCCCTGTTGGTACAACTAGACACATTTGACATGATTACAAAATCCTATCATCCATTTCAAAATATAGATTTCACTCAAATTAATCTTCACTCACGTCATACATTTCAAGCAACGTCACCGAGAAAAGGTTACTAGCTTTATCTTATGCTATGAATCTATATCAAGAAAAATACACTATCACCTCTTAGATATAGAAATTATGAAGATATTTATGGACAACATCACTCCTATCTTAGAGATCATGTTTTAGAAGCATGATTCTTTCATAGACTTAAATGTGTGTAGAAAGTAAATAACTAAAGATCACATTTCAATAATTTATTGTCAATCAAATGTATAGATTGAATGTATAGATTTAAATGAATATCTAGATTGAATGTATTTAATTTTTTTTAATTTTAAATATTTTTAATTTTGTTAATATAAATGTTTAGATTGAATGTATTTAATTTTTTAATTTTAAATGTTTATAGTTTTGTAACTAATTTAAATGCGTAGATTGTTCATGTGTATTTAATTCTTAGATTTTAAATGTTTTTAATTTTGTTAATTTAAATGTAAAATTGAATGTATTTTCATTTTATTAATTAAATGTATGTTCAATTTTTTTAAATGCAGATTTGCATACACACACGTACATATTTTTTTCATAGATCACATGGATGATATGGTGTCTCATCATAGTGATGCTCATACACATGATAGTGCTAATACTAGTGATGCACATAGTGTTAAGAGTGACTTATATGCTGGCACTCTTGAAAGACTAAATAATGCTTTGATACATTTAGATCAGACGATCCATAGTACATCGAACCTATCTAATAGGGACATGTTGGTGGGAATTAGAGGACAATTTGCCCATATGATTAACATTGTCAAATCATATAATCCATATGATGATTTGAGTATTAAGGATTTCTATGTGTCACTTGCTAGTATTGTTACTGGGACAGTGAAATGGCCAACAGTTAATAGGGTCATTTCATTGGATATGGTGCATTCTATGTTTCCACATTATGTTGGACGAGATAGAGTTCAAGGCTATCCCATCACTAGGTCTAACAATGTTGTTGTTGCACCACTTATATATCAGGTAAGTGATTAGCAACACATCATAGATGGCCACACAATGATGATTTGCCCTTATATTTTTGTAAACAATTATATGCTGCAGTTCATTTACGATTTGATGTTGATTTCACATCTATCCATGTTCATGTGAGACAGGGGCTTAGGAGGTTTTCAAATAAACCTTAATATCGACGTCCTGATCAGGATCCACCCATTGATAAGAGGGCATTAGTGGGTCCCAACCTTTTGGTACTTCTCAAAAGGTTGAATCTAGGACAATCAACTGAGCCAATAGTTGCATCATCAAGATAGCACATTTTTAAGAGTTTAGGTTCTATTTCTAGTGAGGTTGACCACTTGGCATCTGATCATGTTGGTCGATATATATTGCATCCACACACTAGCATAGGATCAGTTGATTCAACTTCCACCAGTTATGATCCTTACATACGTGCTAACATAGTTTCACCACATGGTGTGGCGTAGACTTTTGGAGAGGGTGCACTAAGCAGATTGAGTACATGTCTAGCGTAGGATCTATTATTTGTATATGAGTTTGTCAGTTTAGATTACAAGATCCCTCTCAAGTCTATGGCTGCATTTGTTAGGTAGCATAGTGATCTCTGAGCTACACATATGACTAACACAGTGCTTTCATAGCAAATTCCATCACAGCCTGATACTGGTACTATGCCACCTTACCCACCAGGATCATTCTATGGACTTTTGTTTGAGGATTTTACGATGACCCTCAATTCATTTGACCTTAGTGGGATTAGGAAGGTAATCCATGGAGCTACACAGGTTGCTGATGACAAGGTATATATTAAATTTTGTGTTTAATCTAGTGTAATTTATTTGTTATAAATAATATATTTAAATTATGAAATTTAGTTTTGTGCATCATGTGTGTTGACTCTTATTTAATCAATCTTACATTAGAGACCAACTAGAGTGGTGCTAGGACATGACACTGTGCAGCAAACACCAGATGTGGTTGAGGCTGGATGCGAGGTAAAGTATTTAATTGTGGTTGAGACTGGTTGAGGCACGTTTGGTACTTATTAAGCCACTTTTTACTTCACCAGCCCCAAAATGAGTCTTACACCATTCAACAATTTCTTTTGCACTACGTATGGTGTTACTAGCAGGCTCATGTTGGTGAAGTGCATGCTTCACACATGCACCAGCTCCATCATGCTCGCCTTTTCCATGTCCACTTTCAAAAGAATTCCACACAAATTTTATGGAACGTCTCGCATGTTGTTGGATCAACCAATTAAATACTTTAGAGGATTTGAATTGTCCTATAAAGTAAGCAAATGAACATTAAACATTTTTTAAAAGTTGGAAATAATTTTAAAAATTTTGAAAGATTTAATAAATTCAACACTCACCAGCACATCCATCTAACCAAATCTAGTGACTTGAAGCATGTATGCCATGTTGTCTCAGATCATCAAAAAACATTCCAAAACAATGTGCTACATAGCTTATGTCATGACCAGTATCATCATTGATATAAAAATGAACCTCTTTGATAATATTTCATTCATGCCAGCTACTTTGTACACAATCTAGTTGCAACTCAGCATGTCTATAACAAACATGTACGAAGATTGCAACCTTCTCTAAATGATAATACTAACTCTAAATCTCTATTTGAGGACTAAATGTATAGTTCTTAGCAAAATCCACAACTGAAAGAATACAACCTTGTGGAAAATAATTCTTTGACTCACGAAACTGATTTGCCTACCATCTTGCACCATGAAAATGTTGGATGTGAGGATATATGAGACTATAAAATTTGTTTAAAAACTCATTGTAGGGCAATTCACTTTCTTTCATAACAAATTTTTTTTTCCACTCCTGACTTGGTTGTGTATTTCTCATTTTCAGATCTCTTCCACATAATTTCCATTAATTAATCAATACTTTTGATCAGAGGAATCTTCTTCAAATCTCCATATTCACAATTATTTCTTATACATTGCACACTGAATTCATCAGAACCTTCTATTTTTTCACATAAGAGTGACTTCATAAATTATGTTGTACTTGCATGGATGATAACATTTGGATGAGTCATTGCCATAAATTTTTTATACAATTGAAGGTATAGATGAAATTCAATGTGATTCTGACAACAACAAGTTTCACACACTTTATTTATGTGTACAAAATAGGGATGCAACTTTTTAAACACCCTTTGAGATATCTTTACCTGTGGAGATTCTTGTTTGAATGCTTCAAAACATTCACTCTGTGTTATATCTATAAAATGTTTTGGATGAGGATACTTTTTTCCATCTTCTCCTATTACTTGTATAGTATCCCTTCTATTAGAGGAAACAGGAGTGGTTGATCCAATATTCAATGACTTGTTTCTTCACATCTTCTGGGATTCTCTCTTTTTTGGGAACCCTGACAATATTTTCCTAATTTTTTTCTATGTTTTCATCAAGCTTATTTCTCTTTGAAATATATCTATGAGCAGTTCTCCTGGATACATGCAGTAACATTCCAATTTATTTCACCTGTCTCATCAGTGATAGTTTTTTAGTTGAAATCACGGTCATCAATGCCCTGTGTGTTGCACTTAAATCACTTGTTCTACTTGTACTTTAAATAGAGTTCAAAGCTTCTTGCAAGTTTTCAAATATTATCTTTTTTGCTAGATTTGTTTTTTCCTCCCTATTATCAACCCCTAGCAACTCCAAAACAAGGGTTATTTCTTTTCACCTAAATAACTTAGCACATAATTGTGCTCTTCCAATTAGAGATTTGTCTTCAAAAAATTCATCCCAAATTCTTTTGGAATGAAGTTTTACAATACTATCAAGTAACATTTCCTAGGGTGAAATCTTACTGAAAATCACATCTTCATCTAAGTCTACTAGATTTTCCATATCCTTAAAATATGTTATGTTCTCAATTTCCTCCTTGGTCACAATGTTTTTTACACTTTGTTCAACTTCTTTTTCGATTTGATCAAACCCAAGATGTTCTTCCTTTTGTTCATTAGTAATTTGGTCTTGTGCTTCTTGACTATGTTCAACCAATCCTTCTAAGGTTAAATTTCTCTCAATTCTTCTTCTTAGATTTTTATCTTCGTTAGACCTTCTTCGATAAAAAACCCTTGACCTATTCCTTTTGTTCCCCATCACAAATTACCTTTTAATTCGAGCCTGCACAAATATGTATATGTGAGGGCAAGGTCAACTAAAAAAATCCTAAAAAATAAAAAAATAAAAATCTACATTATTTCTGATTTCCAAGATCGTCTTACGACACGAGGAAAGAGCATACACGAATATGGACTAGGGAAGTTCACATAAACCACACTGTTTCTAATTTCCAATATTGTCTTACGACGCGAGGAAAGAGCATACATGGATATGGATAGGGAAGTTCACATAAACCACATCGTTTCTGATTTCCAAGATCATCTTACGATGTGAGGAAAGAACATACACAGATATAGATGGGGAAGTTCACATAAACACACATGGATTATATAGATCTAAGATTGTTAGTTATATAAATTTAAGTTTATTTTTTGTTAATTTGTATTGCATTTTTTTATTATTAATCTAGGAGTTTTTTTGTATAGTATTTATCAATTTTTAGAAACCCTAATTAACAAAAAATTAGTGAAACCCTACTTTAAAAAAAAAACTTTACTTTAAATCAATTAAACTCTAATAAAAAAATTCAGTTAAACCATAAAATAATATTTTAAAAAAATTAAACCCAAATAAAAATTCAATTAAACCCTAAAACATATTTTTAAAAAAATTAAACCATACTTAAATAAAAAAATTAAACCTTACTTAAATTAAAAAAAACCCTAATTAAATTAAATCAATTATAAAATAATAAAACTTTATTATTGTTTATTAAAAAAAATTTACCCTTGCTTTTAAATTTTTTGTCTTGTATTTTCCCTGTAAATTCTCTCTACCTGTTGTCGTGTCTTGACACTGTCCTTAGGCTGTACTGTATGGATTCTGCATTAAAAATTAATTATTTAAAAACCTTAATTATAAAAAGTAGTTCAAAGTGGAACTTTACTGGTCGGTAAGGGTCCGCTCGTATTAAACTCGCCCCTCATAGTTTTAAGCGTAACCTTACCAAGTGGAACTGTCTATGTGGCATCCCATGTGGCACTCCACCTCCCCCTTCCCCACAATTTTCAAAAAATTCATCTCCTACTATTAATTTCTGTCATTAAAATATTTTTTTTTTTAAAATTGATGAATACTCTTTTATAGCACTCGGAATGTAAATTGTAGATATATGTTTTTTTTTCATATTTCGATGTTTTTATTATATATTTATTAAATTTATTGTAAGTAGGTTTTTCCCATCAAACATGAAGCTGATTAGAAAATAGATATCAATAGGCAAAACATATTCAAAAAATTTAAAAATTATATGGTTCACTAGATAATGGAATCCTCTCTAAGAGGATTTTTTTGAAATGTTAATGTAAAAAAGTTGACGTCCCATGGAAACTACTATGTTCTGATTAAAATTGACTTTAAAAAAAAATTTTAAAAATATTTATCAAAAATTTTTAAAAAATATTTATCAATTTTTTTTTTTCCATGCACTAGATATTTGAGTTGACTAATTAGGGAAAAAAATTAATTTTGCTACATTTTTCTTGATGTCCCATCGATGTCACATCGATGTCACTTTTTTCAAAAAATATGAGCATTTAAAATTCATCAATTAAATTTATTAAAAAAATATCCAACTATTTTTTAAAAAAAATTTAAAATTATAAGTATAAACTACATTAAAAATTCTACATTTCTTTAGTTTATGTCATTTTAAAATTAATAACATACATATGACTTTTTTGACATTTAATTTGGAAAAATATGTTTGTATTGGTTGTTCTCTTATAAAAGTGACAGAGTAACTTTCACCCATTGATAATGATTCATGCATATTTCTATTATTCCCAACAATTTTAAAACTTTGTAATATCTATTTATATATTTTTTTCTTGGATACTGTGCAAATGAAGTTTTATTGTCATTTACAATTATTTTTCCTAATTATTTGCTTTCAAATGTAGTTTGAGCTCTTATAGGATTGATTTTAGTGCTTCTGGAAAAAAAAATTGTGTTGTTTTTTTTTGTTCAACGTTTCGGATCACACTCTAGGGAATCCTTCAGGGTGTTTTTTGCCTTAACTAAATCCTTCAAATTTGATAACACGTGAAAATTAAAATAGTTAATTACCCAATTTCATTTAACAAATGATCACGTAAACTATTGGGCTCATAATTATTTGTATTATTAATGTCATGATCAATATAAATTTTCATCTTTAATTTGTCAAATAATTCCATAGAATTTCATTATATTAATAAATTGACCAATTTATAATTCCAACCATATTAGTTTAAATCAACTAATAAATCATACATCTCACCAGTAGGAATAAGACACAATCCATCTCTTATCTTTGGAAGACAGTACCTAGACTAGTTTGTTCTAGTTTAGAAGACAGTAGACTAGTTTATTCTAGTTCTAGTTAATGATGACATGCGGTGCGTGGCTCTTTACGAGATAGCCGCCCACGAGTCTAATCAATATCTACCCACTACTTACGAGACAGAGAACCGAATCCGATACAATGAGCTGGCTAGATCGTAGGCGGGACCCACTATGCATCGATATTTGCACTAATATGCTGTTTCCACTTGAAATATGGCGCAAAACAGGAGGATGATGTTTCAGTATAGTGTTTCCCGGTCTAAGAGTGGCGGAGTAGAGTCAAACACGTGAATTCAGGTATGGCTTCCCTCCAGGGTTATAAATACCTTAACACAGCTTCTCAACCTTCCACAAAAGCAAAAGCAAAGGCAAAAGAAGAGCAACAATCAACATATCAGTAACGATGGCAGTGCCAAGAACCAAATTGGGAAGTGAGGGATTTGAAGTATCAGCACAGGGATTGGGCTGCATGGGTATGTCTGCCTTCTATGGTCCACCTAAGTCTGAAGATGAAATGATCTCCCTCATTCACTATGCTGTTTCCAAGGGCATTACTTTCCTCGACACCTCTGATGTTTATGGCCCTCACACTAACGAAATACTCCTTGGAAAGGTAAGGTGCCTTCAATTAATGGGTAGTTAATCTCATTTTTAGTAATTTTATCTGGATTCTCATGTTGTTGGATTTTGATATGGATGTTTTTGACTTAATTTGCAGGCACTGAAAGGAATAAGAGACAAAGTGCAGCTAGCTACCAAGTTTGGAGCAAGCTTTACAGGTGAGGTAATAGAGGTTCGTGGGGATCCTGCGTATGTTCGTGCTTGCTGTGAAGGGAGTTTGAAGAGGCTCGATGTGGATTGCATTGATCTTTATTACCTACATCGTATCGACAGCAAAGTCCCCATAGAAGTTACTGTATGTAATTTGCCTTGCTCCCACTCCCTTCTTCATGGTTTTCTAATAAATCCTTTTGTCAGGACTCATGACGAAGCTATTCTAAGTTCTCTCGGCACTGCCCACTTACCCATTAGAAAGCTTGACCTTTTTCATTGCCACCATTGACTAGGTAGGATTCTCATTTGACCCCACCACCACTTCTATCATGGCTGTTCTTAAATATTATCTACTTCAATAGTCAAAGGTTAATTTTAACCAATAAAAATAGGATAAATATTTACCATTTTTTGTTGTGAATGAGGTGTAAAATTGCTATTTACTGTTTGACCATTGAAGTGGATGATATTTAAGTAGAGTGCTCCATCATTTAACCTCCAAAGTGGATGATCTGGGCTCTGGGTGGATGGTCCGGTCTCTGCCTGCATATCACTCTCTTGCTTCCTCTTATTCTTCAAATCAAGGGAAATAACCTCACTTGGCCCTTGATATATCTCCACAAGGATTGTACACAACTAGTTGTAAGAGTCCATTCAAAAGGAGAAAATGTTCTTATTAGTTGGCACCCTGTAGAAGATGGCAAGAATTTGCCAAGTGGAAGATCCTAGGATAACCTAAATGAGCATGACCCCTTCCCCCCAACATAGCATTTGTTGCATAATTATGAGTTCTTTTTATTTTTGTTGAATTAGTAACTTGATGGCTATTTCCCTTCTGGGCCCATGTTCTCTTTGTTTTGTGTGATTATTTCCACGTTTTGGAACCATGTATATATTTTCCTTCCAACTTTATTTTTTAGACTTTAAACCGAGAATCTGGTTATATGCTTTACCTCTTAACTTCAATATATGATCTTTCCATTAAAAAATAATATATTTTTACCAACTACACTTACCCTCTTTAACCATGATAATTTCCAACCTGATTTTCTCATTTATAGTTTTGTTAGGTTTGGGACTACTCATGATTCATTTTATAATAATTTGGTCTAAATCCACTACTTACTACACTTTGCACAAACTTTGTAGCACTATATATAGTCTCTAAGTGTTTCAATTTCAGTTGGGAAATTGTAATTCAATTTTTTATTTCTTCATTTTATGTAGACACGTCAAAATAAAACACCATATTCTAGTTATATCTTATATTTTCTCTTGTTATCTTAGCAAGTTTGACATTAATGATCATTTTCATTGATATTTATCTAAATATCATCCATTGATGATAGACTTCATAAATGCATAACCATTGTTTGATACTAAGTTTTCTTGTGCATATATTATAGATTGGAGAAATGAAGAAATTGGTTGAAGAAGGGAAAATAAAATATGTTGGACTTTCTGAGGCTTCTCCATCAACAATTCGAAGAGCACATGCTATTCATCCTATTACAGCAGTTCAATTAGAGTGGTCCTTGTGGACTAGAGATGTTGAGAAAGAAATCATTCCAACTTGCAAGTATGTAGGTTTTTAGAGCTAAATGTTTTCATCTTAAAATGTCTTATTTTCAATGACTAAAACTTTAGCTTTTATTTGTAGGGAGCTTGGTATTGGAATTGTACCATATAGTCCTTTAGGTCGTGGTTTTCTCTCTTCTGGAGCAAAGATAGTTGAAAACTCAGGAGATGAAGATTATAGAAAGGTATTTGGATCCATTGATTCTTTTTTGCATCAATAGGATTTATTAGTAGTTTAGTTCTTTGGTAGATACTATTATCATTTGTGATCTTTCAAATTTGTTCCTTTCGATGGTGACTCTTGAACAATAAAATTGCTCTTTATTTGCAAGTACTAGCTATTAAAACTTAGTGTATTAGCTGCAACATACTCATTCTCTAAACTCTTCTATTTTCAAGGGTAATGTTGCAAGTTCCATTCTCACCAAGTCTAGGTGTTTTTAGAAGATAATGACTCTATTGCAACTTTATGGGTATGTGTGAGTAAATTATGAAGAAAGATGGCACCTTGGTAGAAACCTTGGTTTTTTCCTTTGGATAAGGATCCATATCTACAAGTTGGATGTTTTGAACACCATTTTGTATTGTTTAGCTGTGAATTCACTTCTATATATATAAGATGATCTCTAATTTTTTTAATGTATTGCTTTTGTAGAATATGCCAAGGTTTCAAGGAGAGAACCTCGAAAGGAACAAGGCTATATTTGAAAAGTTGTTAGTAATTGCTTCTAGCAAAGGTTGCACCCCAGGACAACTTGCACTTGCATGGGTTCAACATCAAGGAAATGATGTTGTACCAATTCCAGGGACAACCAAAGTCAAGAATTTGGAGGAGAACATTGGTGCTTTTTCCGTGAAGCTTACACCTAAGGAATTGAAAGAAATAGAAGCCATAGTATCTTCTAATGGTGTCTATGGAGATCGATATGGTGTCTATGACATGAATATTTCATGGATGAAGATAGAAACACCTCCTCTATCTTCATGGAAAGGGATATAAGTAGTTTTAATAGTGTTATCCTTTTATGGCTAGTTACCCGCAAGCTAAATAAGTGGATTCCACCTTTTTGTTTTTAAATAAGAAGGAAATATTCTTCCCAAAATAACAAATGTTTTATAATGTTCATTGGTCACATAGAACTATCTGTTATATATGTGATGAGTTTTCTACAAAATTGCAATGCATTTTTTCGAAAACATGTGATAAACAAGCCTAATTTTTTGTTTTATAAAGATGATATTCCTATACATTTTACTATTTTGGCAAATAATTTTTTTACTTGGAGAATGTAATTAGAAGATACATTTCCCTAAAAGATAGTCTTAATAGGTTGAATTCAAGTTCTAGAGTTGAGTAAGTATATTTATACATACATTTTTGAGTAATTAATATTCAAGCATTTGAATTTTGCAAGGTATACTAGATCAAAGTTTTAGTTGATGGAGGGTGGGTTGAAATATGATGGTTGCATATGTGCTTTTGTGTTGTTGATAGTAAAATACTAGCAATCTTTCAACAAAATTTTATACTAGTCATTTTCTTTATAGTTTAGCATAATATGTAATTGATACTTATATAGATTAATGGTAACCATAAAATGGTCACCATTAATATAATTTGGTTTGGGATAACTAGCAGACCAATCTCTGGGTAATGGGTCTACTCCTTTCCTTTGTAGCTCACAATAGTTTTAGGGAAAAGGGAGAAAGATAACTTAAAGCAAACTATTGAATTAAAAGGCCATAAGCCAAAGGAGAATTATTTAGACACTTAATTAATGATATGTAAATCATTGTAACATAATCAATAATGTTAAACTAAGACTACCAAAGTAATTGCAATACTTCATGCACAATAATAATGAGTCAAAATTTCTAAAGTAACAACCTCATAATTATTGATAACTATATTTCTATTCAAATTCATAAGTCTATAAAATAGTTCATCAAAAGAAATAATCATAGAGGTCTTCTAATGTTAAATATGCAAAGGGAGGAGCTAATACATCACGCTAATAGGCTTAGTTGCAAAACTATATATATATATATATATATACGATTCTAGTGTTGACTTGTCATCCCCTCAAGTAAGTCATGATTGATACACACCACCTCTTTAATTCACCTACCATGAATAATCCTTTGGTTGATTTGAAGAGCCACAATAATGCCTTACGAATTATGCCAATAATCTTTCATGGGTGAAATATTTGATACTGAAAATTCTATAATTAAGTCATGGAACTCATCTCTATTTTCATGAATCCTAATTTGATACACCTTGGGATTATGCATCCTAGTTTGAATGGTGTTGATATTCATTTACTCCTTTGTGAACATAGGGTGACGCTGACCATTGGATGGGATTTGTAAGTTGGCAAATTGGACAATGCATAGGGTAGCATGATATCAATTCCTTTTGATCCTTTGTGAACTCCCATAGTGAAGCCATGTGGTTAGCACATTGTCCACTTCTACATGTTGGAGATTTTGTGGGTCCCACCTAAAGGTCAGGATAACTTTAGCTTTTAATTTTGACTCTTCATTGAAGAGTTGGACCAATGGCGGGAGCTCAACATCCCTATGTTTAATTTATTCTATTGTGAACCCCATAAACTATTTGATGACATCTCTAAACTTGGAAGATCAGATAACCCATGGGGAGAACCAAAATCCTTCAACCATACATACTAAATGCCACCAGTAAAATAAAACTAATGTTTTGAAAATAAAAGATTATAATTGATTAAATAACATGAGAATATAAATGATAGCTTTATACTTGACATATGGTTGAAAGTACTTATCAGATACTTGTAGTGTAAGATACACTATAATTTTTCCAACTCATAGAGGATCTTTCAATAAGAAAGATTATTGATCCTAAATTTTCTACATATATCCACTGGGCATATCATAGTAAAAAAATTAAAATTTTAACAAAATCCTAACAAACAAATGATCAAGTTGTTTAGAGTTTTTGTAGACAAGAAAATAAAATTTCTAGCATTTCCATTGTTGGTAGTAATCCATTTCAACATTTTGAAATGTCTTTCTAGTTCTAAGGCAGTTTGGTAAGAGATTATTTACATTTGAGTTGCGCTAACATTTGACATTTCCTCCACATCAGCCCACTCCTTGACCATCATTTGCACCTGCTTCAGAGATAGTCTAGTAGTTACCATAAAGTCATCTTGGACTTTGTAGTATAGCTACACCCTATAGTCATTGAGATTGACAAGACCTTAATTTTCATCCTACAAAGAAGGTATCCCTTTCTGAATCAATACACTTGTTTTTTGTCTTGTCTCCTAAGTCATTTTAGTTACTGCATCATATTGTTCCCTATAGAAACACATAGTATGCCTTATATCCAAAAAATCATCTAAGGTCTATGCAACTTCTATTCTACTATGGATTCCAACTGTTGTTAGAATGGGAATAGATGCCTTGTACAACTTATTGAGAAATGTTTCTTTTTTTTTTAATTGGGGCAGTGGCTTCTTCTTTGGCCTCCATTTCATTAAGTACTATGTTGGTAAGGGTAGTCATCATTTCAATGTATAGAAGGGTTGGGGCCTTAGAGAGAATTATACTTTCTTTAGAATGCTAGAATGTTCATTTTAGGGCTTTGATGATTTCTTGGTTCCTCAACAATCCTTCAATTCATTGATGTGGGTTTTTAAGAGTTGCACTTCTTGATTTTATTTCTCTAGCTTGGACTCCAATTCCATCTTCTTGTCATTCAACCCCTTGATTGTTTGGGTGTGTGTTTCCAATTGAGTCTGATATCTATCTAACTAGTATTATTGCTCTTGAGCTTGTTACCTTAAGCTCTTAATTTCCACCACATGCACACCATTATGCATCACTTCTTGATTTGTACATCTTGAGATTGTTACCTTAAGCTTTTGGCTTTGATTTGTACATCTTTACATCCTTCCAAAAAAATTGATCTTTCACCATCCCCTCCACCCCAAGGCAAATTTCCACCCTTGATTCCCCTTGAATCTTAGAGCCTTCTTTGACCACCACTCACATGGTTCCACTTTAAGGCTTCTCATGCCTCCCATCCTCTTAATGACTCCTGGCCCTTGATCTTTCAAAACAATCCTATCCCTACATCCACTCTTGAAAAAGTCTATAAATTGGACCTCCCATAGGCCATTTACATAGCTCACTTGAATGTAAATTTACTCTACTTCTATGAGCATTTTACATACACCTTCTTGTCACAATCAATCCTTGGACACAACCAAACTTGCTTGTTTCTAATAAGGAGGCTTTGGTTGAGAATTATATGTGTTTTCATTCATATTTAAGTCTTCTTTCTAAATCTAATCTTGAGGTTGCATACGTTTGTGAATATAATAGGTTAGAATATGTTTAGCTTGTTCTTTTGTATTTTCCCAAATAGATGTACATAGTAGGAATGTTTTTCTAGTGGTGAAAGTTATATGTATTTGTGCTCGAGTCATTGTGTAGCTAATGTGACATGTTTGTCATAAAATTTTGAGTTTATATTGTATTGGAAATCATTATGTGGTCACTTATAGCAAGTTAGAAAGTTGTGTTTCCATAGTTAAAGGTTTGTGAGTGTAGAAGCCCATAGTCAAAACTATCCATTTATGTAATCTTGGTGTAATAAAATGGCTATGACCTAGCATGTAAGAGGACCCATTATGACAAACTTTGTGGTTGTAACTCTTTGGTAATCTTGCAAGTTATCTATTCAATAATATGTGGTGGTTTGAGTGAAATTCTATGTTATATAGTGATTTGTGGTTGAATTATTGTTGTGGGTTGCATAATTGGATGGTCCTTTTTAGGACCCTCGTACTACATGCCTACATCATTTGGTACTAGAGCAAGGTTGGGTCATAGGAGTAGGACTGATGTGGATGTGAGTGCACCTAGTTGATGGGGAGGGATGTTAAATTTTGAGTATGTGAGTTTGATAAAACATAAGCTATGGCAGTGATATTTCATAGACATAAGTAGTTGTGGCATGTTAGGTTTGATGTGCTTTGTATGAATTAAATAAAGTTTTGATTTGTGGTAGTCCACAAGGGTTTGTTGATAGATCACTGATTGTGAGGTAATTTATGAGGGGGTAATTATGGAAAAACTACGTGACCCAAAGATGTTGCCAAAGAGAGGGTGAGGTATGATCAATGTTGTAGGTAGAATGGAGGAGATGTATGATATGTTGAAGGCTATGTAGAACTAGATAGATATGATATAGAAAGATCACTGGAGGAACCCTAACCCTATGACCAAGAAGAGTGATGAGGAACAAGAGACAAATCCTATGGAATCAAGTTGAAGTGAAAAGGACAAGGAAGAGAGAATGTTGAAGGCCATAACTAGCATTGGTAAGAGGACCAAAGTTGACATTTCAGACTATTTTGAGAACTTGGATCCTGAGGAGATGATTGACTAGATCATTCATCTAGAGGAGCATTTTGAGTATGAGGAAATTGTGGATTCAAATAGGGTGAAATTTTCTAAGACCAAGATAAAAGGTCATGTAGAATTATGGTGGAAGGAAGTCTGGATAGAGGAAAATAGAAAAGGGGAGCCTTTCATTGCAAAGAGGAATTAGATGGTAGAGAAATTGAAATCCAAGTTCTTTTTAGTGAATTACTAGTTGGAATTGTTGAAAGAGATGCACAATTTATGGAAAGGAGATATGACTATGAAGGAGTGCACTGAAGAATACTATCAGATGACAATTAGGTTAGGACATCATGAGGAAGAGGTTGAGAAAGTGACTAAATATGTCAATGGATTGAGAGTACCCATCCAAGGGGAGTTGGATATGTGGAATATCTAGACAATAGAGGAGGCCTACTAGTTGGCTCTCACCATAGAGAAGGAATTGAAATGAAAGAAAGATGAAAAGTAGAATTATTAGAAAGGAAGAGAAGAGAATAACTAGAATGGTCGGATGAGATGTAGCAATAGGGGATCAACCCCAAGAGGTCAAGGGAGAGGTAACCAGTATCATAGAAAAAGAGAAGGCCAAAGTTTCCACCATAGAGAGAAAGATGATAGGATCTATTACATAGTAGTAAGGAATATTATAGTAGAAGCTATTACAAAGGTAGGGACAATGAAAAAAGTTACCTCAAAGATGAAAGACTAGTGGATACCCACTAAAGAGAGGCTCAATAGGATCATGAAGGGTATTATCAACAACATAGACAAGGGTATCAGGGGAAAAGATAGAAATCCTTTAGGGGAACTTATTTCATGTGTGGCAAGAAAGGACATAGTACATTTGAATGCTAAGAAAAGAGGGCAGAGGATAGTGCAAGAGTTGCATTTGGTGATGAGAGGTCACCCACTTCAAAGAGGGATCATAAGTGTAGGGATCAATTGGTCTCATAAAGAGATTTGAGGTGTGATAGGAGGGATGAGATGGCACAAAGAAAGAGTTTGTTTAGGAATAGATGTAAGGTATGTCTGAGAGGTGGTGGTGGATAGTGGCAACACAAACAACTTGGTGTATGTGGAGATGGTTTACATGTTGGGGTTGAGAAATATGAGACATCCGTGCCCATATTGGATAGGCTAGTTATAGTAGGGAGACCTAATTTTGGTGGAGAAACAATGCTAAGTGAGTTTCAACATAGGGGTGTGCCATGATGAGGTGTTGTGTGACATTGCACCAATGGATGTGTGCCATCCTCTTCTAGAGAAAATGGTGTAAATTTGACTTAGAGGCAGTGTATGATGGGAGAGCTAACACACACGTGGTTTGAAAGGATGGACTAATACATAAGTTGATGCCATTGAGGGTAAGTGAACGATAGTTTTACAACAATTTTGGTATGTGCATTGGGGAGGGACATTATGCATTTATTCCATAGATGTGCAACATTGTTGGAACAAGTGGTAGCACTACAAATGTAAACTTAGTAGTGTAGAGAATCACAAAAATGAGACCATCCAAGGGATAAGATAGATGATCAAGAGGATGAGGAGCTATACTAATGAATATTTTGTAGATGAAATCATAATAGAAGCATATGTGATATCTAGGAAAGAGCCTAATGGATGTGAGGGATTGGTTGTTGAAAAGGGAAAGTGGGTTGTGACTAAATACAAGCTAGAGACAACTAGTATAGAGGATGATTGGTGGAATAGAGTAACAAATAGCATTGAAGAAAGTAGTACTCAAGGTAGATCACTTGAGGCATACCTTAGGAGGTGGAAAGAGCAATTTGAAGAAGCAACAAATTGGAATCTATAGGAAGGAGTGGTTGACTCTCCTGGAAATTGAGGGACTCATTTTTTTTATCCTAGGAGTCTAATGGAGGCACATCCCTGGGCATCCTAAAAATGTGGTATCATGTAAAAGGAAGTGGAATTTGTAGTCTAATTTGATACTTGGTGTGTGTGTGTGTGTATAAGTTTGTGGTTAGTAATCTATGGTGGTACAAGTTAGTGCATTTCACCACATTGAGGAATTAGATTTTGTGGTGGTGGTGGTGGTAGTTCTATGTGTGGTTTATTTATCTTGTATTAAAATTCAAGGTTAATTGGATCATTAGAGGGTGGTAATTTGATTCATGAAGTGTACATGGGTCGATCATGTGTTCACTTAGAACTATTTCTATTTGTGGAAGTTTTACTTTGGGTTTGTTGCAAAGGTGAATATTTGAGAACTGTGTTATAATTTCTGTGAAGGCCTATGATGTACCATCCATGTGGAGATTCTCTCCCTTTGACCGTTATAATTTATAATCTTGTTATTTTTAGTCAATGACATGTTTCATGTGCTTTCAGGATTTGTGCCATCTTGAGGTTGACATAGCTCATGTTTAAGGAGCTTGAGGATGATATAAATAGAGAGTTTTGATTTGGGTGAAAGCAAGAAAAGACAACTAGGATTGAGTAGAGGTCTTTGGAAGAAGACCGAACATAGAAATGATGAGAAAATAGGTCATGAGAAAATGGGCCATTAAGGGCAATATATCAATCTCTGCTCTGCCCAGAGGACTTTTCAACTTTTCTTTCTCTCTTGCAGAAGATTGTTTGGGCATTCTTACCCAAGGTCCATGGTTTTTTGGGAAGCAAAGTTTAGCCCTCTATAAGTGGTGTCCTGGCCTCAATCCAGAGATGGTTTTGTTGGTCTTTGCCCCCATTTGGGTGAGGTTCCCGAGGCTCCCCTTAGAGTTCTGGGATGATGAAGTTTTCACAACTATTGCTAACTCCTTTGGTCATTTCTTGGCCCTGGATAATGTGACCAAGAACCGCAGTAGATTTGTTTTTGTTAGGTTATGTGTTAGTTTTGAAACTCTTAAAGTTCTTCCTACCTCCATCATTCTTGTCACTCTAAGTTTGGGGAATGGACCCAAGATATTGTCTATGAGAATGCAGCTTTGTTCTATGAAAACTTTGGAACAACAGGTCACTTGATCAATGCTTTCTAGAAGCCCCCTAAGTCCAGATAGCGACCTATCCAAAAAGATAAAGGTAGGGTTGAATCCCGGGATGAATTGTTGGGAACAACTCTGGACCAAGTCATCTCATGTCAAGACTAGGTTATCTCGACTGAGGTTTTGATGCCTTCACCAGGTAGTCTCCCCCCAGTTGTTGGCCCCTTGATTGGAGAAACCCTTCCTTTTGGCATAGCCCAGGAGAAGGAAGACTACTCCACCCCTCAGGGAATGTCTAAGGTGGAGAGTGATAGGATAGGAATGCAAGTTATGCTATCACAAGAGGGTAGTCTATCCTCTTACCCATAGGCACTAGATATTTTCACAGTCATGGGTAGAACTGGAAAGAAGATCAAGGTAGCTGGCTTCAACCTAAAAACCCCTTCATCTCAGGAAAGAGTGGAAATCCCTTTGGGTAAGTGCAAGAAGATGGGGGGCCAAAAAGTGGCCAAATTAATTTCAAAAAAAATTAAGTCATAACGCGAGCACGTTATAACGCACTCTCATTATGGCTTGGTAATGATGAGCCTGAGGCTCATCAAAACCAAGCCATAATGCGAGTGTGTTATAACGTGCTCACATTATGACTTGCTATAAATAAATAAAAGTTTCTAATGTCATTTCATTTCTTTCTTTCTTCTCCTCTATGCCCGTGGCCTGCAAACCCTAGAAAGCGCGCTCGCGTTTTGTAAAACTCCATTCAACACAAAAACCTTATCGATTCATCGCCAAAATGCCACCACGTCATCAAGCACGCCAAAGGAGTGAGTTATATTTATTTTTTTGTTTGAATTTGTTTCTAAATAGGTAGGTTTTAGTTGATTTTTTATATATATTTCATTAATTGTCAGAAAATGTTAATGCACCTCCTCCTCCTCCTCCTCAAAATCCACAAAATCCTGAGGAGAAAATACCTGCAGAACAACAACCTCCTCCATCCATTCCTCGACATGCCCCTGGAACACAAGAAAATATAATGGGGCAAATTGAAAACAACAAAAAAGAAATTGAAGATATAATTGCAAGGTTGAAAGATCCTTCCACTTCAACCTTGCATAGGTCCACGCTTGCTGAATCTCTTGAATCTATGTTATCAAATGTAGATTCAATTAGCAAGCAAATAACTAGTTGGATGGATAAGAGGAGAGAGTTTAGAGATTATTATGCAGACAATCTGTCATACCAAGATGTGAAAAAATTACAAATCACAAAATTAGACTTGTGTTCCATTTTCACAAACCCACAAACAAATCAACCTCCACCCATTACATGCAAGAGGTTCCCTATCCATTGGTGCAACAACCAAGCGATAAGGGACAATTTTGGGTAGAGGTGGTGGATGGTTTTTGACCATCCTCCATACAATAATAATGAGGTCCCGCAATACTTTTGGAGGAAACTCTACTGCGAGTTTGTCCTCAATAAAGTGCCAAACTATTTTGATATGCAGGACTTCCAGGGTAGAGGTGGGGGGTCAGCACAAGATAGACCAGAGGCACATCTTGACCCACAGTGGGTAGTGAGATGAGTAATCAGCAGACCAGCCCACGAGCATGTTTCTATCCCTTCCATTGTGAAGGAGAGTGTTGAGGTCAATACACTTCAGTCCATTAGTGCCTTGACCTAGAGCATCATAGAGCATGCCGGTCCTGCAACACAGAGTAGGTTGGGAGATAGTGCGAGGCGCAAGGTCCCACCCCATACTTGTCAGACTTGCGGGTCAGCCTGTGGTTATGACCCCATGGATAGTCAGGATGCAGGTGTAGAGGCTACATCTGCAACTGAGTAGATGGTGATGACAGATACCCTCCTGAGTGAGACTTTCGGCCTTGATACTCAGGTAAATATTAGCAAGTTTATTAAATTTAATTTATTAAATTTCATTTTTGAAATGCAAGATTAACTAATTTAAATTGATGATTTTCATGAAATTTCAGGGTCATAGCATCGATGCAGTTTTCAGTGGTTCTCCACCTATATTTTTCACTAGATCATCTACTGTCGAGGTATGTATCTAGTAAACAATTATAAATATTACATGTGAATAGCATCGTTATATGAATGGTATTCTAATATCTGATTTTGGATGTTGAATAGGTTAATACTATAGATTTCACGGCAACACCTGCCAGTGGTGGTGGACTTCAGAGCTTTATGGAAGTAATAAAATAAATAGTTTAATGAATGAATTGTACTTACTAAATTTTTGTATGTGACTTGTGTGCTTTATTGTGTGTACTTCCATGTTTAGATGAACGTGTGTGTATGTTAGGAGCCATGATTTGCATCACTATTATATTTTTCATAATTGAATAATGTTGTTTTATTTCCAGATGATGCAGGTTGCAGAGACACCTCCCCATGTTCATAGGGCAATGGAGCAGGGTGTGGCCTCTGGGATTCATAGCTCCATGGCATTGACAGGGGTATGAGGCAAATTAGTAAATTTCAATCTACATTCATTGTTATAGTTGTCTATTTTTGAAAAATCAAAAGATTATTGATTTGAAGTTTAATTTCTATCTGGATGGTTTCTATAGGACATGACATCACCAGGGCCTATTCTTGCTACTGAGGCAAGCAAGGAGACAGATTATATGTTAGCGGTAAGTGATTATTTTGTTATATGTTTTATTTTTTATAACATGTAATTTCTATATATTAATGTTTATACTTTTTATTGTAACAGGTAAAGATGCAGGAAGACCTAAATAGGAGGAGTAGCCCTCGGGTTCGTAGTAGACCACCCACATGTGTGTCTCCATCCCCTAGAAGATCAAAAGCTACTCGTGATTTATTCTCTTCACTAGCCAGAGGGGAATGACTTTTTTATTGTGTTCCTTTGTTGTATGCCTATATGGCATTTGTGGACATATATTTTGTATTGTGCATAGTTGACATTGTATGCCTATATGGCATTCTTGTAAGCCTATATGGCTATTTTGTATATATGTTATACTTATATTGACAGATATTGATGTATGCCTATATGGATATTTGGTTAATACAAATCTCTTTTATTGATGGCGTCCATACTTGCATTATAAATCCACGTTTGAATGGATATTTGTAGATGGCTACTTCAAATATTTAAAGTCCAATTGTATTACATAGGATGTTTGTTGATCCAATAAGCTAGCTATTGTTATTCAAGTATCACCTAAACCTCATTTTGGAACTAAAAGATAAAAGTTTTATTTTAAAAAAAAATGAATCATCATGTTGAACAGAAAATATTAATATTCTTTATGAGTAGCATAGAATGTCAACTATATGCAATACAAAAAAATGAATCATCATGTTATTCTTTATGTTTGAGATCCTAAAAATGACTAAGTCTGGTAGCCTGATATCCTGAAATAGTAGGATGAATATCCAAGTCATTAGGATGATTGCGCCTTGAGAAAAAGTCATTAAGATGAGTGCCTAAAGGAGACTTTCTTAAACATTCAAACATTGAGCAACAAGCATGAAGGGTTAAGGTGTAATTTGCAACTCATAAAGCCTCAAAAGGGCACTCAACTTAAAGGGAGCATTCATTTAAGACAAGGCGCCCATTGACACCTGTTCCACCATAAAAGTGCACCTAAGGTGGAAGGAGAACAAGCCTCTGGTAAGTGAAGCGCACCTATTGTCTAAACCACTTCATTATGGCACCCTAGCATGAGGAGGAGTATATAAGTCAATAGGAAATGGCACCTATATTGCAAATGAAGGACTAAGTGGCATTTTCAATAAGCATCAATTCACTTTGAGCTTTCAATAAATACATCAAATTGAACTCCATAAGCCTAGGCGCCCTTTGCTTGCAAAAGAACCTTGTATCGACACCAAAGGTTGGTCGTATCAGCATATCGGCAGACCTTGGTTAGGCTTCACCGATAGTGGTATGTCTTGCCGACGAGTGTGGTTCGAAGTCGAAGACATTGGTGTATCAGAAGATAATCCCATATGTGCATCGGAAGAGCAGTTGAGAGATTCGCCGATTAAGGGGGTCACACTGACAGTCAAAATCCATTGATGTATCGGTCCAACGAGATTAGAGTTCACCGATGTTTGGAGTCTCACCGATGGGTGTGGTCCGAAGGTTGTCATTCGTGAGACCGGTGTGTTGGCAGAAGAGTTTTTGAGTGTGCCAATGGTATTAAGTCCTACCGATAGGCGAGGGACTTAGAGTCTCGTATCGGAGTGACAAAGACATCGGTGTGAAAGGATATAAAGTCATCGATAGTGGTCTGTCTGACCGATAAGAGTCAATGATGGGATGTCTATCAGAAGTGAAATCAAACGAAGTCATGTTGGCATCAGCCTATCGGCTGATGAAATTTTAAGCTCACCGATGGTATGTTGTCTCGCCAATAGTGAGTTCAAAGGTTCAAAAGTTGATAATTCTATGCTTCCATTATTTTTAGACAAGTCAACAATAGAGTGAAATATAGAGTATCTAACCCTCTCTTGAGCAATCTACCTCCTAGGCACTCAACATTGAGGAAAAACTTCATAAAAATGCCTATCTCTTTCTTGGCAAGTTTTATTATTTTGATGGTTCTAACTCATATCTAGAGAACTTCTCACCAAGGTGCCAAAATAAGTTTAACCCAACTAAAGCAAGAAAATGCACCCAAGATGATTTCAATCAATTGGACTAGGCGCCAATTTAGTGTTATTTTTACTCATTCACCCTCAAGGCGCTAAAGTATCATTCCTTCAATCAATCTAGTTTCCATGTTCCCATGTGTGATGTTCCAAGTAGGAGATAGCGCCTAGGGTCTTTATCTTATTTGCAAAATTCTAATGATTCCAAACACTTACCAATAGTCTCAAAAGATCCTATTATCCCTTAAGCGCTCAATCCTCTGATTTATCAAGGTGCTCAATCCTCTTTGAGGTGCTCAAACTCATTCAAGGTGCTATCCTTTGCTACTTCCCACTTCAAACACTCTAGGGCGCTCATAATTACTCCCATCACCAATCTTCCTCCTTAAAGTGCATTTGAGGACTTCTTCTTTATGCTAGGGCGCTAATATGAAAGTAACAACTCAAGGCGCTATATGAAAGCTTGATCTTGGAAAGGCGTCTAAACTCATAATGTGAGTTATTTTATCAAATTTTCAATTTTAAGGTCTTTTGGCAACTCCTCTACCAAGGCGCCATTTGATGAGGTGTTTGAAGCTTGATTTTCCCCTTAGGTGCACAAACTTGATGTTCTTGCCCCTACAATGCGCCTTGAGTCCCTAAGCTCTTACACTTAAAATCTCTTATGCTACTTAGTTTCATCGCTCTCATAAAGGCATTTTGAGGAGTATTACTCTTCGAACTCAATCTCTAGAACTAAGGCGCTCAAGGGTGAGTAAACGTCCATTCTTCCAAGGTGTTCATCAAGGTATAAAACAACACACAAAGGTGCCAAGATTACTCCACTCAACCTCAAAGCGCTAGATCATATCTAAATTTACATAAGGGTGCCAAATCAAATTATCACTCAAGGGCAAGTGCACTCGAAAGGTCATCTATCTTCAAACTCAACTTCCATTCCTTTAGGCACTTCCTTAGGTAAGTTTGGACACTCCCTTCATGCTTGCCGTTCAAGTGGCTTTAACTCATTATAGAGACTTCCTCATCTAGGCGCAAATCATGATAGTTTCAAACACTTAACTTTCAAGGCGCTAAAAGATGATTGTAGAGGAGTGAAATTGCGCCTTAGTTTAAATAAGAGTTTACTTCATCATTAATGGATTTAAGTCATTGTATATGCTCATGAAGACTTACCTCACTCAATACTTGTAATGAAACAACTTGCACAATATCTGAATATAATAGTAAATATGCTGCAAATACTTGATAATAATATGCCACTTCGAGGGGGCAACCTCCAAAACCACTTCGAGGGGGATACCTCCAATAGTCTTCAATGAGAACACAATGCTGAATATATGATGAAATAAGACTCACTACCTCCTATATATACCTATTTATGCCTAGGATATCACCTAGGCCGACTTAGATGGGCCTATATAAGCCTTAGGCCGACCTAAACAACTAAATAACAATAAACTAATGATAATATGGCTTAATTAAGAGTTAAGATAGCCACAAGCCGACTATTCATAACCCTATACACACTATAGGATTAAGGGCATAGCATGCCCCCCCTCTTCAAAGAAGCATTGTCCTCAATGCTAACCAAATGTGGATGCTTTTGAATGAATTCCTCATTCTCCCATGTAGCTTCCTCCACTGGAGAGTTTTTCCATTTAATTAGATATTCTATGATTTCCCTTGTCCTCAGCTTCTTGGTGCGTGTTTGAATAATTCTCTCAGGATCCACAACTATTCTTCCCTCTTCATCAAGCTCAGGTAACTTAGTCTGTGCTACCACTTTATTCCCAATAACCTTCTTCAAGCAGGAAACATGAAAAACTGGATGAATTTTTGTTGATATGGGCAGCTCCAATTTATATGCTACATTGCCAATCTTCTGCAACACCTTATAAGGACCATAGTACTTGGGTGCTAGCTTATTAGCTTTATGTTGTTGTTTTAGAGACATTTGCTTGTATGGTTGTAGTCGCACAAAGACCCAATCTCCCAGTTCAAAAGTTCTTTCACTACGGTGTTGATCAGCTTGTTGCTTCATTCTGTTTTGTGCCATTGCCAAGTTCTCTCGAAGACTAGCCAATACCTCTTGCTGATGATGGATGTGTTCTTCGACTGTGTGAACCTTTGGTTGAACCCGCAATGAAGAGATGATTGACGGTGGGTGGTAACCATATAGTGCTAAAAATGGAGACATCTTGGAAGAAGTATGGAAAGAAGTGTTGTACCACCATTCTGCTAGTGGTAGCCATTGTACCCATCTCTCTTGTTTATCTGAAGCAAAACAACGGAGATAGCCTTCCAAGCATTTGTTGACCACTTCTGTCTGTCCATCCGACTGGGGGTGATATGATGAACTACGAGCAAGCTGAGTGCCCAAGCATGAAAACAAGTCAGTCCAAAAATTACTTGTAAATATAGGGTCACGATCACTGACTATAACTTTCGGAGTCCCATGCAGTTTCTGAATAGTATTCATAAAAGCTATTGCTACAGTGCTTGCTGCCAATGGTTGTGCCAAAGCACAAAAGTGACCATATTTGGTGAGACGATCCACAACAACCATGATGACATTTTTTCCTTCAGACCTAGGCAAACCTGTGATGAAATCCATAGATACCTCCTCCCACCTTTGACTTGGGATACATAAGGGTTGTAGAAGACCTGGAGTCTTAACTGTCTCCCCTTTATGTTGTTGACATACCATGCATTCAGCTACAAATTTTTGAACATCCCCTTTCAGCCCTTCCCAAAAGAAATCTTGCTTGATTCTATGATAAGTTTTGAGGAATCCTGAGTGCCCACCTATTGGAGAAGCATGTAGTTCTTCCAACACCTTAAGCTTAAGAGTTGAATTCTTGCAAAGGTATAACCTCTCCTTGTACCATAAAATATTTCCTTTCCATGAAAATTTGTCAGACACACTTGATTCCTGTTGGAGTTTCTCAATGAGCCTTAGAGTATCTATGTCCTTCTCCCACTCTTCTCTTGCCTCATTTACCCAGTCTGCTTGTAACATGGAAATGGCAAATAAAAATGACTCTGTGGGTTCATCACGCCTTGATAGAGCATCAGCCACAACATTCTCCTTGCCTTTCTTATATATGATCTCAAAGTCATATCCCAACATCTTTGTGACCCATTTTTGTTGTTCTTCAGATGATAACCTCTGTTGCAAGAAATATTTGAGACTATCATGATCTGTCTTGACCTTAAAGTGTCGTCCCATTAGATAAGGTCTCCATTGTTTGACTGCATGCAAGATAGCCAACATTTCTTTCTCATAAACTGGCTTCAACAAATTCTTACCTTTGAGTTGGCGACTTTCAAATGCTATGGGTTTTCCTTCTTGCATAAGTACTGCTCCTATTCCATGTCCTGAAGCATCACATTCAACAACAAATGTTTTAGAAAAATCTGGGGTAGCTAGGACTGGAGTTGTACACATGGCTTCCTTTAGTTTCTCAAATGCCCTTGTCGCCACTTCATTCCATTGGAAAGCATCCTTCTTTAACAAGGATGTGAGAGGAGATGCTATGCTACCATAATTCTTTACAAATCGGCGATAATACCCTGTAAGCCCTAAAAAACCTCGTAAGTTCTTAAGGGTCTTAGGAATTTTCCACTCTACAATTGCTTGGATCTTATGAGGGTCCACCTTAACTCCCTCATGTGACACAATGTGACCAAGGTACTCCACTTCTTTGACACCAAAGATACACTTGGATGGTTTAGCATACAACTGATTCTGCTTCAAAATGTCCAACACTTGATTTACATGTTGCAAGTGTTCCTCCCATGTTTTACTATATATTAAGATGTCATCAAAAAATACCAAAACAAATTTCCTCAAAAATGGCCTGAAGATAGAGTTCATTAAACTTTGAAATGTTGACGGTGCATTAGTGAGACCAAAAGGCATTACCAAAAATTCATAGTGGCCCTCATGGGTTCTAAAAGCTGTCTTATGTACATCCTCATCTCTAATTCTAATTTGATGATAACCAGAACGGAGATCAAGTTTTGTAAAATAAATAGCACCATTAAGCTCATCTAACAAATCATCAATTACTGGAATAGGAAACTTATCTTTTATGGTGAACTTGTTAAGCTCTCTGTAATCTGGACACATCCTCCATGTTTCATCCTTCTTACGCACCATTACCACAGGAGATGAGTAAGCACTTTGACTATGCCTGATAATGCCTGCTTCTAGCATCTCTTGAACTATCTTCTCAATCTCACTTTTTTGAGCATATGGATATCTGTAAGGCCTGATGTTGGGTGGTTGGCTCCCTGGTACTAGTTGAATGGCATGATCATGATCTCTCCTAGGAGGCAATCCTTTTGGTATCTCCCCAAAAACTATAGAATGCTTATCTATAATTGCTTGTAGATCCAATGGTGTAGAAGCCTTTGAGTGATATGCTTCTAATGAAAATAATTGGGCTACCATCCCATCTACCCCCTTCTTCAACATCTTTTGCATTTGGTAGGAACTTACTATCTGTGGTGACTTTGCACGCATCCCTCGTAATTCTATTGTTCTTCCCTCTGATTGAAAGCGCATGAATAGTTCTTGGAAGTTCAATTCAATTGTTCCCAAAGTGGTAAGCCACTGTACTCCCAAAACAATATCTGCCGCACCCATTGAGATAGCATACATTGGACAATTAAGATGATAATCTCCCATGGATAATTTAATGCTATGGCATTTTCCTGAACAACTAACAGTACCACCATCTGCAATCAAGACCTGAAATTCTGGAGCTGGATATATAAAACAATTTAAACGAGTGGCCAACTTTTTGTTGATGAAGTTATGAGTGCTACCTGAGTCTATCAACACTGTTACTTTTTCTTTCTTTAAGAAACCCACTACCTTGAGAGTTTGTGGGGTACTAAAACCTGAAAGTGCATGGCAAGAAATGATTGGTTGAGTATCTCTTGACTCCTCCTCAATCTCATTGTCACTCTCTACTATTGGTACCTCTTCTTCTTCCTCACTTGGCCCTTCAATATAGAACAATTTCTTTTCAGTGCATTTGTGTCCTCTACTATATTTGCTATCACAATTAAAACATAATCCTTTTGCTCTCTTCTCTTCGATTTGTTGTGGTGTTAGCCTAGTAGGTTGTGGAAGTGACTGTGTAGGAGTGCTTTTATCTCTTATGTTTATAAAACCTTGCCTTTTATTAACCATAAATTTTTCCTCTACTTGCCTTGCCATAATCATTGCCTCTGAGATGGAATTTGGACGGAACATGCGTACCTCATATTTAATGTGATCCTTTAAGCCACCAATGAATAGCTCCAACAAATTTTCTGTAGACACATTTTCCACTCTTAAAGATAAAGTACGAAATTGATGAATGTAATCCTTGACCATACCTGTTTGCCTTAATTTGGTAATTTGGCTGAAGTAGCTATCCATAAGATTTTCACCATAATGAGTAATGAGTTCTTCTTGGAAAACCGACCAAGTGACAATGCATCCTTTTGCTTTCTTTTCTTCACATAGCCAACGGTACCAAATGAATTGATCAGGTTCCAAGTATAAAGAAGCCATGGCCACCTTTTGTTGACATGGAACATGGTGGATATCAAAGAATTGCTCCATTTGACAAAGCCAATTGGTAGGATCTTGACCATCAAACTTTCGCATATCCAACTTTGGTGTGAAATTCCTTGCCATAAAATGAGGGGTGTGATGATCCATCTTGAGATTTGATTCAAACCCAAAAACACCCTTCCCTTTTGTAGAATCCTCTTCCTCCACATCGTGGTGTTGTGACTGCTTATGTTTGGAAAGTATCTCCAGAATTTTCTCAATATCACATGACTTTGCCAACCCTTTCATTTGTTCATCCATAATGGACAAGATTTCACCTTTCATCTTGCTATTTTCTTTATGAATAAGTTCAAGTATATTTTCATATTCTTTTTGATCAACATCCTCACTTTCCACCTCCTCCTTGCCTGGAGTTTTTCCCGGTGTGGTAACATTCTTTTTTGCCCCTTGTTGAAGGACCCGTCATGATTGGAAAAAATAATTTTGAAATAAATCACACAAATGAAATGCAAATTCTCTGAAATTTTTACTGTAACTTACTAAGGCCAAGATACCACTTACCCAGAAAAAATGCCAAGAAATTCGCAAATTTACTGCCTTGAGAGTGAATTTGTTGCAAACACTAATTTTGCAATAACTCGCTTATTTTTGCTCCAATTCCTCTGAAATCTGGACTGTATCTTCTTTAATATTGTCTTCAAAAACCCTTTAAAAATATTTAAAAAATTCACTAAAATCTGAAAGTTATGCTCTTCCCAAAATCGCCTCCAATGATGAGAAAAAAATTTTGCCTCTACGGTGCCAAGATCATGCTCTGATACCACTTGTAATGAAACAACTTGCACAATATCTGAATATAATAGTAAATATGCTGCAAATACTTGATAATAATATGCCACTTCGAGGGGGCAACCTCCAAAACCACTTCGAGGGGGATACCTCCAATAGTCTTCAATGAGAACACAATGCTGAATATATGATGAAATAAGACTCACTACCTCCTATATATACCTATTTATGCCTAGGATATCACCTAGGCCGACTTAGATGGGCCTATATAAGCCTTAGGCCGACCTAAACAACTAAATAACAATAAACTAATGATAATATGGCTTAATTAAGAGTTAAGATAGCCACAAGCCGACTATTCATAACCCTATACACACTATAGGATTAAGGGCATAGCAATACTCCCCAAACTTATGGATCTAAACATGCTTTTTCTCAGGCGCTAAACTAGAGTTGTCTAGATGCACAAGTGCGCCTCCCTCAGTGAAGTTCATTTTGTTAACTTAGTTCATCCTAGACTCAAGGGGTTGTTATATTCTTTAGGCGCAATCTTTCATAGACTAAAACATTCACTCCAAGTTAAGGCACTCAAAGGAGGCTCTGGAGATGGAAAATGGTGCCTTAACTCACTTGTGTAAATTTTGGACTTTTAGGCAATTGCAAGATGTCTTGGAGGGTTCAATTCTTCAGGGCACCCATTTTGTTCACCACTTGTAGCATCACTTGTTCAAGGTGCATGTTTGGGATTCTCCAGATGATGAAATGCTCCTTGACTCCCTAGGCAGTTAGACTCCAACTCTAGGTGCAAGATAATGATGATTTGAGCTAAAATAAGCATCTAAAAATCCAAGGTATTATTTGAGGCTTCCACTCCAAATTCTACCTAGGCACTCACCTAGGGTGAAATGATTATCAAAGTGTGCCTTAATTATTCCTTCCTCTACACGCCCACTATCAGGATCAGGTCATCAAGGAGCTCTAAAACTCAAACACCACTGACCTCATCATGCAATAACCCCAAGACACAATCTAAGCTTAGTCAAACACACTGGAGTTCAAAAAAGGCAGGGGGTCCCCATTTGCAATGGGGTGATGTGTGATTTGGTCACAATAGGCACCTACAGTGAATAGGCTTTCATCCTGACTTAATACACTACCTCCTTCTGATAATTTTTGCGGCAACAAAAAACCTTTCACCGCGGGAAAATGTCTTAGAGATATAAAAAACTGAGAGAGGTTATTGTAGAGGCACTCTACGTGATCGCGTTGCCTTAGACGAAATATTTCTAAGTGACACAGTTTTCAAGTAATATCTCGTCAAAGATTGCTGCCTTTTTGCACTTTGAACTCTTCAGGGATATCGTCGGTACAATGTAGCTCAGACTATTTCAACATGTTTGGGTGAAAACTAGGACCATGCCTAGCGTAAATGCACCCATTCGGATGCGTTGGAACAGTCAATTTGGTCGCATCAGTAGCAAGATGAAAGTTACACCCCTTTGCAACTTTACACTGCCTCCTTCTGACAATTTTTGGGGCAGTAGAAAACCTTTCACCACGGGCAAATGTCTCAGAGATATAAAAAACCAAGAGAGGTTATTGTAGAGGCACTCTACATGATCATGTTGCCTTAGATAGAATATTTCTAAGTGACACAGTTTTCGAGTAACATCTCGTCAAAGATTGCTGCCCTTTTGCACTTTGGACTCTTTAGAGATATCGTGGGTACAATGTAGCTCGGACTATTTCGACATGTTTGGGTGAAAAAAAGGACCATGCCTAGCGTAAATGTACCCATCCTAACATGTTGGAACAGTCAGTTTGGTCGCATCAGGAGCAAAACAAAAGTTACACCCCTTTGCAACTTTACATTGCCTCCTTCTGACGATTTTTGGGGCAGTAGAAAAACTTTCACCATGGGCAAATGCCTCAAAGATATAAAAAACTAAGAGAGGTTATTGTAGAGGCACTTTACATGATCATGTTTCCTTAGATGAAATATTTCTAAGTGACACAGTTTTTGAGTAACATCTCGTCAAAGATTGCTTCCTTTTTGCACTTTAGACTCTTCAGGGATATCGTCGGTACAATGTAGCTCAGACTATTTCGACATGTTTCGGTGAAGAACAGGACCATGCCTAGCATAAATGTACCCATTCGGACGCATTAGGAGCAGGACGAAAGTTACACCCCTTTGCAACTTTACACTGCCTCCTTCTGATGATTTTTGGGGCAGTAGAAAACCTTTCACCACGGGCAAATGCCTCAAAGATATAAAAAAATGGGAGAGGTTATTGTAGAGGCACTCTACATGATCATGTTGCCTTAGACAGAATGTTTCTAAGTGACATGGTTTTCGAGTAACATCTCGTCAAAGATTGCTGCCTTTTTGCACTTTGGACTCTTTAGGGATATCGTGGGTACAATGTAGCTTGGACTGTTTTGACATGTTTGGATGAAAAACAGGACCATACCTAGCATAAATGTACCCATCCGGATGCATTGGAACAGTCAGTTTGGTCGCATCAGGAGCAAGACAAAAGTTACACCCCTTTGCAACTTTACATGAAAACCTTTCACCACGGGCAAATGCCTCAGAGATATAACAAACTAAGAGAGGTTATTGTAGAGGCACTTTACATGATCATGTTGCCTTAGACGGAATGTTTCTAAGTGACACAGCTTTCAAGTAACATCTCGTTAAAGATTGCTACCTTTTTGCAATTTGGACTCTTCACGGATATTGTCGGTACAATGTAGCTCGGACTGTTTCGACATGTTTGGGTGAAAAAAAGGACCATGCCTAGTGTAAATGTACCCATCCAGACACATTGGAATAGTCAGTTTGGTCACATCACGAGTAGGACACCAAAAATGCAAAAGTTGCTTTGTTCAACTTGACAACATTGACACTTTTTTGCAACATGACTCAAAGACTCAAACTGACCCCAAATGACTCAAAGTGACTTAAAATCACCTTGATTTTGGTGCTCAATGTACATTATAGAGGTCAAGGTGCTCCTGATCATTCAAACATCTTAGATGAGTGCATAGGAAAGGAAAAAGCTCTAAGTTTCATCATCATGATTGCCTAATATCAAGAGACTTTAATGGCTCAAACCTTAGCATGGAGTCCTAAGGCACATTTCATGTCTCCTTTCATCCATTTTGGCACCCTTATGTAGATTTTTCAACTTGATTTGGCACCCTGTATGTGAAAGAAGATCTAAAGGTATGAAAGTGGATGTCGTATTGCAAGAGTTTGGATCATCAAAATTGAAAGAAATAAGTCTATTAAGCTTGGGCACCCTTGGTCTTCTTTTCATTCATTATGAGCACCTTGGGAGAATGGTATATAGGTCATCATCATGATTGGGCACCCTGGATCCAGAGTGTTGGAGAGATCATCAAATGGTGTCTAGAGGAAGTAGGGTGAGTTATGAGTTTGGTCGCATCAGGAGCAGGACACCAAAAATGCATAACATGATGATGTAAAAATGTGTATATGTGTAAAAATGTAGGAGGAAATAAAAAAAAGACAAACCTTACAAATTAATGTGCATACTTACAACTCAATGTAACATGACTTTACAAAATCAATGTGAATACTTACAAATTAATCCAATGAACCATCCAGGTTTGCTCTACTCTTTATTGTGTCAAGTATTGCTTCATGGTCAGACTCACGCACCTTCCACAATATTTTGTTCAAAGGTCTACCCCGATACTTTATCAAATAAACATTGGATGCCACGACAAGGTTCGAGTAATGAAGAATCTTCCGATGCATTTCAAAGTCTTGAAATAGCCAAATATTAACACTCTTATGTGGGTACCTTCTAAGCCATGTTCTAGTAATAACCACTGAGCCTGTAGGGTATTCGATGTTTTCTCCATCTGTAACAGGGGCCTCCAATTTCTTTTTGGCCTCAACACAATGACATAAGTAATAATCTATTCCCTCTTCATTATCTTCATCTGCAATAACTGCATATACGTGCCCTACATTGATATGTGTAGCAAATTAGATGAAATTAGTTAACATTACAAAAACACTACAAAGTAAGATGACATTACCTGGTTGAACTAGATGAAATTAGATGCACATATGTGCCCTGTATTACTTGGTTGAACTAAATCTAATATGTGGTCAAAGTCAATTGATGATTCCATCTGTGTTAGTTCCAGTGCCGTCAGGGGTTGATACGTGTCAAGTGGGCTAAGATAACTTAACTGTCATTCATCAACCCACTCCTTTGACTCGCACTCATCCTAGACTTGAATTGTATAGGAAGAACAAAAGCATGACATCTTTCATGTATGGATACTCCATGAACCTACAATTGAGCTTCTGAAAGAGTGCATCTCATTTGATCCTCTCAGTGTACAACAATCCTCATATGGTGCAATGTTAGTATCATCTATCAACTAAAAAAATCTATGAATTGAAGACTTACCTTCATTACCTCGACCCATGGAAGCATTACACCACTCAACAATCAATTTTGCATCTATCAACTTTGCATTGTCTTTATACTTTAACTCTTATCATGCTATGGCTCTTTTGATACATGCTCTTGCACCATCATGCTCCCCCTTTCCATGCCCAACCTCACATAAGTTCCACATATTTTGAATACCTATAAAATTATGCCTCCTACTCAGCCAATAGAAATTCTGCGAGTTCTTGAATTGTGATGCATAGTTATCCAACCATATGATATGATGACTGAACAATATGCCCCTTCTAGCCAAATCATTGTAGAACACCTGAAAGCAACCTTGTACAAACTCCGTAGAATGTGTGCGATCATTACTAATATAGAAATTATACTCCCTTATTATCTTTCTGTCATCCTCTATACTATCATTCGCATGAATGAATGTGATGTGCACAAATATAGAAACCTATGTGGAGTTGTAATATTGTGATTGCACCTCATGCTGTGGCTATAGACTGTAGTTCTCTGCAAAGTCGATGACTGAAACAATGCTACCAACCGAAAATGTGTCCTTGCATAACTTTTATTGCAAGTCCAACCATTGAGCTCTATGGGCATGTCTTGCATACTCATACACTATGCTGTCACGAAATATAGGCATAAACTGATACACTGAATCTTTTCAATAACTAATTCACACATCTTTGCTTCTTTACCATCTTTTGTATTGTATGCCACTATTTTTTACTTGCCAAACTCTACTAGTTCGTTTTCAACTGCATGTGTTATTTCCATATGTTCACATATTGGCAAATGTTGTAAGCCACCACAATGATGACATGTGCCATCCAAGCATAATTTCTTGTAGAATATGTGACCTTCCTCTCTTTCACATAAAATTCTTGATATGAAGTCTCTTGAAGATGTTGGTGGGGAACATATGGCACAACCTTGCAAATCATTGTTAGTATGCATATCTAAACATATAGACCTATAAGCATCAAAATGGTTAGAAAATTCAATATGTAATCTACAACAACAAGTAGTGCGTGTGTGATTTATCTTAACATAGAAAGATTTTAGCAATTCAAAATATCTTTGACAAATTTTAATTTGAGGATACTTCTCTAGAAATTTACCATAAAACTGTGTTTGAGTCTCATCCAAAAAATGCTTTGGATGTGGCTCGCGGTTCTAACTACTGATTCTCCTTCTTACCACATCCCTTTGATTCGGAGATACCCTTGTGTAATTCTTCCAAAAGTCTTCAATTAGTGATCTCAATGTTTCAACAATTGGTTTATCTTTTCATGGTAGTCTCCCCAAGAACGCCCATAATTCATTGGCATTAGTGTCCTCAATTCTTTGGCATCTTCCAACGGCTCTTGATAAAGTTTTCCTATTAATTCTCAATTCTTGACTTGTCTTTCTAATGAGATGAGCTTTCCTCATTTGACTACTTACTATAGTCGATGTAATCACACACCGTGTTGCATTACTATCTTTTGTGCATGAGGTGTTACCCACACTCTCATATGCACTCATTAGATTCTTGACAATAGATTTTTCACTTGAAGCCTCTGATGTTCTCAACCCAAGAATATTTATGATAGACCTATACTTTATACTTCACATCATTTCAACGAATAGTTGACATCTTGCAGTCTCATTTAACTTTTCAAAGAACAATCTCCAAATCTTATTAGCATATCTTCTACAAGTGCGTTTTGGAATCTTACCTTCCATTGGCTACAAAATATTCTCATCAATATCAATCAAATACTTTGGCTTTCTATGCAAAATTCTAGGTGGTGTTAAGTTAGGTAAATTCATCTCAACATTAGGAATTTCATCAATATTTAAATGAGATGGGTTAGATGGCATACCTTCGATCGAAGATGGAATAGATGACATACCTTGAGGTTGAGGTGGGAAGGATGGCGTACCTCCTTCATCACATGTGAGTGATGATGTACTCTCAACTTGAGATGTGGTAGATGGTGTCCCTACATGTTGACTTGCAGTAGAGGACATGTCTCCAACTATGGTATTCAAATCTCTCATACCACAAAGTTTTTGCATTCATTCTCTTTGTGCCGCCAATACCATATCTCTTTGTGATGGTTGTGGTTCCTCTTCAATTGGTATGTCTTCATTTATCGTGTCCAATTTCCTCTTCTCATGAAGTTCCCTCATAGCCACTGCTTTCTTTGCATTCTTAGCTTCTATGTCTTCCTGTGTTGGTTTAATTCTTGATCATTTCCTCGGCATGACGGAGAATTTGTCTGTAGCATGATAAATAGACCAATATTAGTTCCTAAGAAATGAATACAAGATAATAGTGGGATTGTATTTTTTTTATGTTGTAAGGATTTATTCTTGTATAGTTTGACATCATGGTATGTTAAGGTTTGTTTATTACACATAATTATTAAAGAGCCCAAGTGTAGAAAATATACATGGCATCATTTGAGATTGTAGGCTGCTTTCTTGATTGGGAATGTGTCTATTTTAAACATGTATGATAAAGCATGATAAAGTAATTCAATCCGAAATAAGGAAAATGTAAAGAACATGCATGTAAAGACTTGACATACCTAAAAAATAGAGATTTGAATGGAGAGAATACACAATTATGTAGTGTTTTTATCTTCTTGCATCAAACTCCTCAACAATTTGAGTTTTTCACCACTTGCTTCCTTTTCAATGTTAAATTGAATAACACTCAAATATCATTACTAACAACAATACTATTAACCAATCTATAATGTTAAATTCCTAAAATTCAATCACAATTAACATTGCAACACTACAAAAATTGAAACTTGAATAGATATATATCAAACTTGGTGTGAAAACTATGTTATTTCCTCCTCAAGTTGGAAAAGCAGAAAAGGTGGTGGAAAGATCATGGGAAGGTGATACAATGTGTCAAATGTGCATGTGAACTTCCCAATAGCATGAAAGCACTTCTTTTTTGTCAGAGCACGCGCAGAATCAGTAAGAAAATAGAGCATGTGGGCCTGAATCACGGGGGTCAACACTTTTTTACTGTTTCAATAGCAAGACAAAACACGCTCGCACTATAACACGCTCATGTTTTGTCTTGCTATAGATTGATCACATCCTTTGCATTGATCACATCTCTTTCCTGCAAGAGCTTGCTAGATGCTCCACCATATGATAGGCATAACAATGCAGGGGCAAGCCCTCATTATCAAGTTCTTGATAGAAAATTCCCATAACCCTAAACCCTAAACCCTAATCCATCAACCCTAAACCCTATCCCTAAACCCTCAACACTATACCTTAAACCCTAATCCCTCAACCCTCAACCCTAAACCTTATCCCTCAAACCTCAACCCTAATCCATCACTCCTCAACTCTAATCCCTCATCCCTAAACCCTAAATGCTATCCCTATTCCTAAACCCTCAATAGACTCGATACTATACCTTAAACCCTAATCCCTTATCCCCAAACCATCCAACCTTATCCCTAATCCTTATACCCTCCACACTCCACTTTAACCCCTAATCCCTTGACCCTCAACCCTATCCCTAAACCCTTGACCCTCGAACCTCAACCCTCAACCCTCAACGTCAAACCCTAATCCCTCAACCCTTAACTCTGATCCCTCGACCCTCAACCCTATCCCTAAACCCTCAACGTCAAATCCTAATCCCTCAACCCTTCACTCTAATCCCTCAACCCTAAACCCTATCCCTAAACCCTCAACACTATACCTTAAACCCTAATCCCTCAACCCTAACCCTAAACCTTGTCCCTAAACCCTAATCCCTCAACCCTAATCCGTCATCCCTCAACTCTAATCCCTCATCCCTAAACCCTAAATGCTATCCCTATTCCTAGACCCTCAACAGGCTCAATGCTATACCTTAAACCCTAATCCCTCTACCCTCGACACTCTTATTTAACCCTAATCTCTTGACCATTAACCCTACCCCTCAACCTCAACCCTCAACCCTCAACCCTCGACCCTCAACTCTCAACATTAAACCCTAATTCATCAACCCTAAACCCTAATCCCTCAAACCTAAACCCTATCCCTAAACCATCAACCCTCAACACTATACCTTAAACCCTAATCCCTATCCCTCAACCCTTAACCCTTAAAACTTAAACCCTATCTCTACACCCTCAACACTTGACACTATATCTTAAGCCTCAAACCCTCATCCCTAAAGCCTCAACCCTCAATCCTTAAACCTTCAACCCTAAACCCTATCCCTAATCCCTCTACCCTTGACACTCTAACCCTAACCTCGACATTAAATACTAATCCGTCAACCCTAAACCCTAATCCTAAACTATCAACCCTCAACACTATACCTTAAACCCTAATCCCTCAACCCTCAACCCTAAACCTTATCCCTAAACCCTAATCCCTCAACCGTCAACCCTAATCCATCATCCCTCAACCCTAATCCCTCATCCCTAAACCCTTAATACTATCCCTATTCCTAAACCCTCAACAGACTCGATACTATACCTTAAACCCTAATCTCTTATCCTTAAAACCTCCAACCCTATCCCTAATCCTTACACCCTCCACACTCTACTTTATCCCTAATCCCTTGAGCCTCGACCCTCGAACCTCAACCCTCAACCCTCGACATCAAACCCTATTCCCTCAACCCTTAACTCTAATCCCTCAACCCTCAACCCTATCCCTAAACCCTAAACCCTAAACCCTCAATGTAAAATCCTAATCCCTCAACCCTTCACTCTAATCCCTCAACCCTAAACCCTATCCCTAAACCCTCAACACTATACCTTAAACCCTAATCCCTTAGCCCTCAACCTTAAACCTTATCCCTAAACCCTAATCCCTCAACCCTCAACCCTAATCCCTCATCCCTAAACCCTAAATGCTATCCCTATTCCTACACCCTCAACAGACTCGATACTATACCTTAAACCCTAATCCCTTATCCCTAAACCCTCCAACCCTATCCCTAATCCTTATACCCTCCACACTCTACTTTAACCCTAATCCCTGAAACTTCAACCCTATCCCTAAACCCTTGACCCTCTAACCTCAACACTCAACCCTTGACGTCAAACCCTAATCCCTCAACCCTTAACTCTGATCACTCAACCCTCAACCCTATCCCTAAACCCTAAACCCTCAACCCTTAACATCAAATCCTAATCCCTCAACCCTTCACTCTAATTCCTCAACCCTAAACCCTATCCCTACACCCTCAACACTATACCTTAAACCCTAATCCCTCAGCCCTCAACCCTAAACCTTATCCCTAAACCCTAATCCCTCAACCCTCAACCCTAATCTGTCATCCCTCAACTCTAATCCCTCATCCCTAAACCCTAAATGTTATCCCTATTCCTAAACCCTCAACAGACTCGATACTATACCTTAAACCCTAATCCCTTATCCCTAAGCCCTCCAACCCTATCCCTAATCCTTATACCCTCCACACTCTACTTTAACCCTAATCCCTTGAACCTCAACCCTATCCCTAAACCCTTGACCCTCGAACCTCAACCCTCAACCCTCGACATCAAACCCTAATCCCTCAACCCTTAACTCTGATCCCTTGACCCCCAACCCTATCCCTAAACCCTAAACCCTAAACCCTCAACGTCAAATCCTAATCCCTCAACCCTTCACTCTAATCCCTCAACCCTAAACCCTATCCCTAAACCCTCAACACTATACCTTAAACCCTAATCCCTCAGCCCTCAGCCCTAAACCTTATCCATAAACCCTAATCCCTCAACCCTAATCCGTCATCCCTCAACTCTAATCCCTCATCCCTAAACCCTAAATGCTATCCCTATTCCTAAACCCTGAACAGACTCGATACTATACCTTAACCACTAATCCCTTATCCCTAAACCATCCAACCCTATCCCTAATCCTTATACCCTCCACACTCTACTTTAACCCTAATCCCTTGACCCTCAACCCTATCCCTAAACCCTTGACCCTCGAACCCCAACCCTCAACCCTCAACGTCAAACCCTAATCCCTCAACCCTTAACTCTGATCCCTAGACCCTCAACTCTAATCCCTCATCCCTAAACCATAAATGATATCCCTATTCCTACACCCTCAACAGACTCGATACTATACCTTAAACCCTAATCCCTTATCCCTAAACCCTCCAACCCTATCCCTAATCCTTATACCCTCCACACTCTACTTTAACCCTAATCCCTCGACCCTCAACCCTATCTCTAAACCCTTGACCCTCAAACCTCAACCCTCAACCCTCAATGTCAAACCCTAATCCCTCAACCCTTAACTCTGATCCCTCGACCCTCAACCCTATCCCTAAACCCTAAACCCTCAACCCTCAACATCAAATCCTAATCCCTCAACCCTTCACTCTAATCCCTCAACCCTAAACCCTATCCCTAAACCCTCAACACTATACCTTAAACCCTAATCCCTCAACCCTAACCCTAAACCTTGTCCCTAAACTCTAATCCCTCAACCTTCAACCCTAATCCGTCATCCCTTAACTCTAATCACTCATCCCTAAACCCTAAATACTATCCCTATTCCTAGACCCTCAATAGGCTCGATACTATACCTTAAACCCTAATCACTCTACCCTCGACACTCTTATTTAACCCTAATCCCTTGACCATTAACCCTATCCCTCAACCTCAACCCTCAACCCTCAACCCTCAACCCTCAGCTCTCAACATTAAACCCTAATTCATCAACCCTAAACCCTAATCCCTCAAACCTAAACCCTATCCCTAAACCATCAACCCTCAACATTATACCTTAAACCCTAATCCCTATCCCTCAACCCTTAACCCTTAAAACTTAAACCCTATCCCTACACCCTCAACACTTGACACTATATCTTAAGCCTTAAACCCTCATCCCTAAAGCCTCAACCCTCAATCCTTAAACCTTCAACCCTAAACCCTATCCCTAATCCCTCTACCCTCGACACTCTAACCCTAACCTCGACATTAAATGCTAATCCGTCAACCCTAAACCCTAATCGTAAACCCTCAACACTATACCTTAAACCCTAATCCCTCAACCCTCAACCCTAAACCTTATCCCTAAACCCTAATCCCTCAACCCTCAACCCTAATCCATCATCCCTCAACTCTAATCCCTCATCCCTAAACCCTAAATGCTATCCCTATTCCTAAACCCTCAATAGACTCGATACTATACCTTAAACCCTAATCCATTATCCCTAAACCCTCCAACCCTATCCCTAATCCTTACACCCTCCACACTCTACTTTAACCCTAATCCCTCAAGCCTCAACCCTATCCCTAAACCCTTGATCCTTGAACCTCAACCCTCAACCCTCAATGTCAAACCCTAATCCCTCAACCCTTAACTCTGATCCCTCGACCCTCAACCCTATCCCTAAACCCTAAACCCTAAACCCTCAACCCTAATTTGTCATCTCTCAACTCTAATCCCTCATCCCTAAACCCTAAACACTATCCCTATTCCTAGACCCTCAACGGGCTCGATACTATACCTTAAATGCTAATCCCTTATCCCTAAACCTTCCAACCCTATCCCTTATCCCTTAACCTTCATGATTAATAGCTTTGAACATAAAAAAATTTAAGGGGAACATAACGCGAGTGCATTATAATGTGCTTGTGTTATGTCAAACATGACAAACAACAAACTTGCGGGAAAGGAAAAATGCAAAGCAAAACATAATGCAAGCGCATTATAATGCGCTTGCATTATGTCTTGCTTTGGGAATCCCAAGCCTTGGGCTTGGGATTTGCTTTGGATTTCCAAACCAAAGGCTTGGAGTGCCTTATGAATAGTCACAGACGTGTTTTTCCATATTCTTCAAGATTTCACATAATTTCATTCATGCTAACCCTCAGATTTGCACGTGTTTCAAGGTCGAACAAATCAAACACTTGGGTAATGTTAGGCTTTCTCTTAGCTATTTGAGGATGTGATTTTTTTTACATTTTAACAATGTTAATCCTTTCATCTTTAATTTCTTTTTTTTGTGTGTCTGTTTTTAGGCAAAAACCACTATTTGGTCCTTTTTTCATTGTAAATTAACTATTCATTCAAATTTCAAAAAAATTACATATTTAGAAACTAGACTCCATTCTACAAATATTAAAAAAAGAAAAAAATGATTTTCAATTAGTTTTCAAAATTTATAGGGGTAGCACGGCCAAAATGCTATTAGCTAATTTCTTACTGAAGAGATTTTAAAAATACCAAAAAAAAGTTGACCTTTTGAGGGAGCCACAAAACATGCTATGTTATGTTTTTTTGACAGAAACAACACCAATTTTTGTGGCTCCCTCTTTTGAACCCCTTAATCTATGCCATTTTCAAAACAAAATTATAGTTTAGAAAGTAGACTCGGAGCACTACGAACATTGTTTTGGTTGCATCTCCAAATTTTGAGTGTAACTATGCTCAATTTCTCATCCAAGGCCAGTATTTCCTGATTTCAGAAAAAAAGTGGCCACTTAAGACCCCTTTTTGGCCCCCCATCTTCTTGCACTTACCCCTTTGTTCTCTTAGAAAGTAAGCAAAAGAACTGCAGATGTTAGCAGAGATTCCAAACCTAGAAAGAAATCTCTGAGAGAGACCAAGCAAAGAGAGACCGCTAGAGATTTGGCCAATGGAAGATAGAAGACTCTGGAGCAAGTGAGCTCTAGAAGAAGTAAGAAACGATTATCATCTCTTGGAATGTAAGGAGGTTAAATAGCCCTCACAAGAAACACTTGCTAAAAAACCAAGATGACTTCAGATGAGTTTGAAAAAGTTAGCAAAAACATATGGCCTTTTGCTAGCTTCATAGTTGATAAGGCTAAGGGTGCTTTGGGGGGACTGGTCACCATGTGGAAGCCTCAATTATTGATGGGCTCTCTGATTTCCAACAATAAAATTTTTATCAATATCATATTCACTAGAATTAACAGTAATACTGGGTGGGTGTTAACCAACCTCTATGCACCCAACAACCTTGTTCAAAGGAGGTGTTGGGATAATATATTGTTATCTAAGGGTTCTTTCGCTGGCAACAACTAGATGATTGCTGGAGATTTTAATTCTCCCCTGTATTCATCTAACAAAATTGGAAGAGTGGTGGACTTCTATAATGGCATGATGGATTTAGATAACTTCCTCCACCAGGGAGGTCTCATTGATGTCAAGCTAGAGGGTTTTAATTTTACTTGGTCTAACAAAAGAGAGGGTAATAAACTTATCCAAGTTAAATTAGATAGATTCCTGATCTTAGCCAGCTGGGATATTATGGCGAAATGCAAGCTCAATAATATTCTATGATTTGGTTTGGATCATACCTCCTTAATCCTTAATTGGAACCTAGAAATTAAGAAAACCTGTTATCCCTTCAGATTTGAGGTGATGTGGACTCATCACCTTGATATGCTCAATCTGATTTCTGATTTGTGGAACCAAAAATTTGATGGCTCTAATATGTTTAGGGTTGTTCAGAACCTTAAGCTTGTGAAACAAAATCTCAAAAGATGGAACAAAAACTTATTCGATAATATTTTAACTCAGAAACTTGATATTAAGACTCAGTTGAAAAAGATTCAGGAAGAAACGAATTTTGGCAGGAATACCAAGGAAAATAGTGCTCAAGAGAATATTCTTCTAAGTGAGCTGCATAATATCATTGAGAAAGAAGAAATCTACTGGAAACAAAATGTCTAGAATACAATGGCTCAAAGAGAGTGACAAGAACACCAAATTCTTTTGGAACCAATCTAGTATGAAGCACATGAAAAGAAACAAAATAACTGAACTTGTTCTTGATATTGGGAATATGGCTGAGGAAAGTCAAATCTAGGCTGAAGGAGTCAGATACTTTGAAAAACTTTTGAACTCCACTGTTTTTCCATTACTTGATGAGGATAGGATTCTTGACCAAATGTTGGAGGTCATTCCTAACACTCTTACTCAAGATGATAATTCAGATATGGAAAAGGGGGTCACTGAGGAGGAGGTGAAAGGGGTTGTTTTCTCTTTGGACCCTTACAAAGCTCCTAGGCCAGATGGGTTTCCCCTGGTCTTCTTCCAAGCCTACTGGGACATTATAGGGTAGGACATCACCACTGCTGCCAAAGAATTCTTCAGGAGAGGCAAGGCATTGAAGGAAATGAACACCTTCATCGTCTTATTCCCTAGAGGGTGGAAGCCAATAAAATGTCAGACTTCTGTCCCATCAACCTTTGCAATATACTCTACAAAATCTTCTTGAAGATGTTGGTTCTTAGAATTCAACCTTCTTTGAGAAAAAAACATTCACCCCAATCAAAAGGGATTTGTTCTTGGAAGACAAATCACGTATGCTATCATCACTATGCATGATAATATTCACTCTATGATTAAAATCAATAAGGAGAGTATGATCTTAAAACTGGATATTTCTAAAGTTTATGATATGGTCTCCTAGAAATTCCTTGACAAATTTCTCTCCAGATTTGGCTTCCAAGAGAAAACTCTCAACATGATGAGGAACTACTTCACCAGCCCCACTTTGTTGGTCCTAGTTAATGGTTCTCCACAAGGGCACTTCAAAGCTTTGAGGGGTCTAAGACAAAGTGATCCCCTCTCTCCCTACCTATTCATCATAGTGGTAGAGGTTCTAGGGAGAGCTATTGAGAACTATATCCATAAATGAAGATTGAATGGATTCATCCCACCCACCACCCTACACCCTTCTTCTCATCAAAAATTTGTTGATGACACCATTCTCCTAGGGAAAGCTACAATTAAGGAAGCTACCAAATGGAAAACCATCCTCAATAACTTTTCTTATGTGTCTGGCTAGCAGATCAATCTGGAAAAGGTGGCATTTTTTTTATTCAACACCCTCCAAGGTTACAAAAACTTATTGTCAATGTCCTCAACTACAAAATAAGGCAAATTCTGGAGACCTATTTGGGAATGCCTTTGGTGCATGGTAAACTTCCCAAGACCTCTTGGAACACTCTGATTGAGAAGACGCAGAAAAACAAGCAGCCTTGAAAGGTGTCCTCCTTAGTCATGCCAGTAAACACCAACTCCTCAGAGTCTCTCTCCAGAGCACTCCTGTGTACCTATTATCTCTATTCAAATTGCCAAAGAACATTGACAAAATTGAACAAATCCAAAGATGGTTCCTGTGGAGCAGTACAAAGGTTAAGCAAAGAATGTCCCTAGTGGCTTGGGATGTTGTTTGCACCCCTAAAAGCAAAGGAGGGCTTGGAGTCAAGAAAATCTCCACTTTAAATAAAGCTCTGCTGGCCAAAGTGGGATGGAGACTCATGTCTTCTAGTAGTGAATGGATGGACATCATGAGGGCTAAATATTTGAATAGTAATAAAGGTTTCTCTCTAATGCAAAACCAACAGTTGCCCTCTAGATCCTCCATCTAGAATAACATTGTTAAATCTAAATCTACTCTCTCCTTGGGTCTCCAATGGTAGGTTGGTAAGGGGGGAAAGGTTAGATTCTGGGAAGACTCTTGAGTTTCCTTTCTACCTTTAGATTTTCACCCCATCTATTTAGCTATTAAAGATGAGCTTCAGGGTAGGATTGGAAATTATGTCAACAATTACTGGAAAATAGAAGGTGGTTAGATGGTCTAGAAGGTCTCTCAGTCCTAGTTTGATTATCCCTTAGATACTATGGTTTCTACTTTGCTTAAGAACCTTCAGAATCATAGATTCCATAGAAAATTCATGGAGGACAAGATCATCTGGAAAGGAGATCATTCTAGAAATTACACTGTCAAATCTAGATATAACATTCTAGATAATTCTTACAAGGACTGTTTTAACTGGAGACACATATGGGGTAATAAGTCCATTCCTAAGATTAAATTCTTCTAGTGGATGGTGAACCATTATAAAATCCTAACCATTGACAATCTCCAAAAGCACAGCTTCTAATTGGCTAACAAATGTTTGTTGTGTGAAAAGGCTAAGGAGAGTATAAACCACTTGATGTTGTTGCAAGTATGTGCTTACTGGTGTTGTCATTGGTGTCAACTATGCTCTTGTTTTGATGCTTGCTTGTGTTGAGATAATTGGGTTGGATTGGTTTATAAAAGTGAGAAAGTGTTCCTAGTATTGAGTTTCCAAGTGCTTTTGAGAAAATTTGTTCTACTAGTGGAAACAGTGTATTGCAGAGTATCTTGGTTTGTAGAAGAACAGTAAAGTATTTTGCTCTGCATATCTTATAGATTGAATATCTTTATCTATGGTTTGGAAGCTAAGTTGAGGGATGTCTGTAGTTTCTATGTTCCAAGGTTGAGCATCTGGTATGAAGATTTGAGAAAGTTATGTTCACCAGAGTAAAAACTACTTTTCTGTGTATTCAGTTGTGATAGGGAGAATGTATTCTGCTTTGTATTTCTCTACAATTAAGTTTTACAGTTTGCAATTCTAGAATTAAGTTTATGATGAGGATATGTGCCTTCAATTCAAATGGTTCATGATTTGGTGGTCCGCAAGAAATCTTTCTTTTATGACAGTGGCTAATAGTGATGTTCAAGTGTTCCAGTTTGAAGAATCTTATGGTAAAAGTGTTTTGAGGTTGTATTGATGTTCTTGGTGATTGTAATGTGCTTGTGGATGTCTCTAGATCATGTTCCTACCTTTTGATTGATCTGTAAAGTGTAATCTAGATCGTGCATGAAGCATGTTCTTCAAAGTTTTAGTGTTAACACCAGTTTTAGTCGACTTGGTTGTTTTCACTTGTTGCAGTTATACTTTGGAGTTTGTGATAGCGTATTGTAGCATGGAAGATTGTGTTTGAGTCCTAGCTAAGGCTTGGTTTGGTCCGCAATCATTCTTTTTCTTTGTTTAATTTGTTTCAATAAAGGTCTGGACCTATTCTTATGTATATGTATTTTCTAACCTTGGAGAATGTTCCAATGGTTGATGATTGTAATGCCGACCTTGATGATCATTCCAAGGTTGATGAATTGTATAAATACTTGTAATAGAGTCATGAAAATGTATCCAAGTGCGAAGATGTGAAGATAGTGTGAAGTAAAAAGTAGAGAAGAGCAGAGGATGTTTGTTGTGCTTCAATAGAACTAAACTTTGGCATGGTTTAGATGCTACTATCTCAGTTCACCAAATCTTGGCAGTGAACCACCCACCGATAGTGAGCCACCCAATGCAAGTGAGCCAAACCGTTGGTAGTGAGCCTCTTAATTTGCAGTGAGCATCTGGGAAGTGAGCCCTAAGGAAGTGAACCTCTAATTTTTGGTATTGTTATTACATATAATATTGTGAGCTAACATTCATCGTGGCTTTTCCCTTATTGGGTTTTCCACATAAAAAAATCTGGTGTCTCATGTGTTAATGTGTGAATGTGTTAAGTTTCTAATTTCATGCTTTCATGGTTAAACATAATAATAGTGATAAAGTGGTTGATGTTTTGATGGTTTTGAAATATTGGTTACAACTGATTGACCCCCCCTCTCAGTTGTCTTTCCCTTTTTAACAATTGGTATTAGAGCGAGGGTTCCTCTGTAAAGAGTCTAATAGCTCGAGGTAGATCCAGGATGGCGCACAGAAAGGAATCACCACAGTTTGATGGAAAAGACTATGCTCTTTGGAAGGTACAGATTAAAAGTCATCTCATTTCTTTTAGTTATAGTGTTTGGAAAATGGCAGATACCAAATACACTATTCTTGAACATGGTTTGAAAGATGAAGATGAAATCAAACAGTATGAATTAAATGGAAAAGCTAGAGATGCTCTATTAAATACCTTATCTAACACTAAGTTGGTGAAGGTTATGGATTTGGAGACATCTCATGACATCTGGGAAAAGCTGAAAAGTTTATATGAAGGAGATGATTTTGTGAAGGGTGCCAAATTACAAAATTTGAAGGCAATGTATGAAGCCCTAAAGATGAGCGAAGATGATAACATAACAGTTTGTAGAAAGTTGATGAAATTGTCAATGGAATCAAGGGCCTTGGAGGAACTATTAAAGAAGATGAGGTTGTCATGAAGATTCTGAAATCATTACCTAAATCCTATGGTCACAAGGTGTCTGCAATTGAAGAACTAATGGCTATGCAAAAGATTACAAATGATCAGTTGCTTGGTAAGCTTAAAACTTTTGAAATGAGAGAGTTTGGTGATGCCTTGCCAAAGACTAAGACTGCTTTCAAAGCTAGCACTTCAAAAAATACTTCAAGAGCTTAGAAATATGTTGCGGAATATGATGATGATATTGATGAGATTGAAGCCAACTTTGTGGACAAAATACAAAGAGGTACCGATAAGTTCAAAGGAAAATTACCATTCAAATGCTTTTCTTGTGGTAAGATTGGTCATTATGCCTCTAGGTGTCTGGAGAGAATTGAAAGAGGTAGGAAGAAATTTGAAAGTAGACCTAGAGTTGTGACGAAATGCTATATTGTCAGAGATCTTGATGATGATGGTGTGACAGATGATGAGTATGATGATGCTAATACTAGTGCAAATGAATGCTTGTTTATTGCTATTAAAGAAGAACCTGTGTCTACTAATCTTGTTAGCTATGTGAAGGAAGAAAGACTAGTGGAAGAGAGTGCTTTGTCTGTTCAGGTTAAGAAGGATAAGGATGAATGGATTATTGACAGTGGATGCTCACATCACATGACTAGTGATAAAAGTAAGTTTGTAAGATTGGAAAAGTATGATGGAGGACTGGTTAGGTTTGGAGATAATGTAGCTGGTAAGATTTGTGGAAGAGGATCTATTTCTTTTGATGGCAAGCACAATATAGATGATGTTCTATATGTCAAAGGCCTAAAGCATAATCTTTTAAGTGTTAGTCAAATGTGTGATAAAGGGTATGATCTAAGTTTCAAGGACAATGCATGCAAGATCATGGAAAGCTCCGAAATAATGATTGTAACTAGTAAGAAGACTAGAGGTAATATATATCATTTGAGAGGAAATAATGATTATTGTTTGTTGGCTCAAATATATGAGCGTTGGTTGTGGCATAGGAGGATGTGTCATATCAATTTTGACAACTTGGTGAAGATAAGTTCAGTGCAAGCTATGAGAGATTTGCCTAGGCTTGTGAAGCATGCTAACACTATTTGCGAGGCATGTCAAATGGGCAAATAGACAAGAGAAAATTTCAAGAGTAAGGAGCAATTTTCTATTGGATTACTTGAGTTGGTGCATACAGATCTGTGTGGTCCTACAAGAATAAGAAGTCTGCAAGGAGACAGGTATTTTATGTTGCTTATTGATGATTATTCAAGAATGACTTGGGTTACTTTCTTAAAGGATAAATCAAAAGCTCTAGACAAGTTCAAGTTTTTCAAAGTGATGGTTGAAAATGAGTTAGATTTAAGGATCAAGTGCTTAAGGTCTGGTAGAGGAGGAGAGTTTACATCAAACGAATTCAATACATTTTGTGAAGAACATGGGATAAAAAGATAGTTGTCTACTCCTAGAACTCCACAATAGAATAGAGTTGTTGAAAGGAAGAATAGGACAGTTCAAGAGGCTACTAGAACAATGATGAAGGAAGTAAACCTACCAAAAGTGTATTGGAGAGAAGCTATACATATTGTTGTCTACATTCAAAATAGAGTTCAAGTCAAAGGTAATGGTACTAAAACTCCTTATGAATTGTGGTATGGAAGAATTCCTACAGTGAAATACTTCAAAGTTTTTGGAAGCAAATGTTATATCAAAAGAGATGAGGAGTTAGGCAAGTTTGATGCTAGGTGTGATTAAGGAATTTTCCTTGGATACTCCACTAAGAGTAAGGCCCACCGGTGCTACAATAAGAGATTGAAGAAGATCATTGAGAGTACAAATGTAAGAGTTGATGAAGACAAGGGAAGAATATCAGATCTGGAAGGCTATAAATTAGATGAACCTGATACTACAAAGAATGAAGAAAAAGTTGAACAAATGGATAGTCAAGATGAAGAAGAAAAAGCTCTAGAAACACCCCTAGGTATGTAAGGATTAATCATTCTAAGGATTAGATTATTGGTGACAAAAATAAAAGGGGTATTGACAAGGAAAAGAGCTACAGAGGAACAGGTGAACTATTATTTACTTTCACAGGTTGAACCTAAGAATGTAAATGAGGCAGGCCTACAAAGATAAAATTTGGGTAAAAGCCACGGAAGAAGAGCTGATGCAGATAGAGAAAAATTAAACTTGGGAATTGTTCCATAGACTTGCTGATAAGAATGTGATTGGAACTAAATGGGTGTTCAGAAACAAGATGAATGAAAATGGAGAAGTGGTAAGAAACAAAGCAAGACTAGTATGCAAAGGATATTCTTAGGTTGAAGGCATAGATTTTGAAGAGACTTTTGCTTTTGTGGTAAGGATTGAAGCAATCAGAATGTTCTTGGCATTTGCAGCACACAAAGACTTCAAAGTGTACGAGATGGATGTGAAGTCTACATTCTTGAATGGAGAGCTGTAAGAAGAGTTTTACATTGAACAACCAGAAGAATTTCAGTCATCAGACCAAGGTGATATGGTATGCAGATTGAAGAAAGCCTTGTATGGACTCAAGAAAGCCCCTAGAGCCTGGTATGCAAGATTGGACAAGTACTTGTTGCAATTAGGATTCAGTAAAGGTACTGCTGACAATAATCTCTATTTCAAAATCAATAATGATCAATTCTGATTGTTGTAGTCTTTGTTGATGATATTATCTTTGGAGGCAATGAAGGTATGTGTAAGAGATTTATAGAGGAAATGCAAAAAGAATTTGAGATGTCTATGTTTTGTGAAATGAATTTCTTTTTAGGACTATAGATTGCTCAATTAGAAAAAGGAATTTTCATTTCTCAGTCTAAGTATGTGAAATAATTGTTAAAGAAGTATGGAATGGAGGATTCTAAGCCAGTATGTACTCCTATGGTAATTGGCTGCAAACTGAGCAAGAATGATGAATCACCTAAGACTGATCAGAAAAAGTATAGGTCCATGATTGGAGGACTGCTTTATCTAACCCATACCAGAGCTGACATAATGCATGCAGTGTGTCTTGTGGCAAGATTTCAAGAAGATCCTAAAGAGTCACATGTGATGGCAGTCAAAAGAATCATGAGGTATTTGAAAGGCACTTTAGACTATGGATTGTGGTATCCCAAAGACTCTGATTTCACTCTCAGTGCTTATACAGATGCAGATTGGGTTGGAGATGTTGATGAAAAAAAAGTACAAGTGGAGGTGCTTTCCTCTTGGGTAATAGATTAGTTTCATGGCTAAGCAAGAAGAAAGAATCCATTTCGTTGTCTACTGTAGAAGAAGAATATATTGTTGCAACATGTTGTTGTACTCAAGTGCTTTAGATGAAGCAAACATTGAAGGATATAAGAGTTCTGTATGAAGAACCAATTTCAATCTTTTGTGACAATACTAGTGCTATAAACATTTCAAATAATCCAGTGATGCACTCAAGGACAAAGCATATATCTATAAGGTATCACTTTCTAAGAGAAAAAGTAACAGAGAATGAAGTGAAGATGGAGTAAGTGTCTACAAAGGATTAGATTACAGATATTTTCACAAAGCCTCTACTTAAGGATACTTTTGAGTATCTCAAAGAAAATTTAGGGGTTATTACCCCTCCTACCCTAAACTAAGATGCATGAGAAGTGCATCAGTCTAGTGGTGCCTAAAGTCCTATTCTTTGATCTAGATTGATGTTTTGAAGGCTACCTCTCAAGGGGAGTAGGTAGATGTTGCTGATATAAGTTCATGACAAAGAAAAGTAAATATTGCAGAGCTGATAATAGAGAAATTCTAGTTAGATCAAAGAAGTTGCTTGCAAGTATGTGCAGAAAGAAAAGAAGTGATGTCCTTTTCCATTGATGTCAAAGGGGGAGAGAAAATCATGTGAAAAACTCAGGGGGAGAAAGTAACCAGTACAGAAGTCTTGTCTTGATGGTGCTTACAGTTTTTCATATCAATGTTGCCATCAATGACAAAGGGGGAGATTGTTGCAAGTATGTTCTTACCGGTGTTGTCATTGATGTGAACATATCTGTGTTGCCATTAGTGTCAACTATGCTCTTGTTTTGATGCTTGCTTGTGTTGAGATAATTGGTCTATATTGGTTTAGAAAAGTGTTGAAGATAATGAGAAAGTGTTCCTGGTATTGAGTTTCTAAGTGCTTTTGAGAAAATTTGCTCTACTAGTGGAAACCTGGTGTATTACAGAGTATTTTGGTTTGTAGAAGAACAATAAATTATTTTGCTCCACATATCTTATGGATTGAATATCTTTGTCTGCAATTTGGAAGCTAAGTTGAGGGATGTCTGTAGTTGCTATGTTCCAAGGTTGAGCCAGTTATGTTCACCAGAGTAAAAACTACTTTTCTATGTATTTAGTGCTGATAGGGAGAATGTATTATGGTCCGCATTTCTCTGCAATTAAGTTTTACAACTTGCAGTTCTGGAATTAAGTTTGTGATGAGGATATGTGTCTTTAGTTCAAATGGTTCATGATTTGGTGGTCCACAAGAAATCTTTCTTTTATGACAGTGGCTGATAGTGATGTTCAAGTGCTCCGATTTGAAGAATCTTATGGTAAAAGTATTTTGAGGTTGTACAGATGTTCTTGGTGATTGTAACATGCTTATGGATGTCTCTAGATTGTGTTCCTACCTTTTGATTGGTTTGCAAAGTGTAATCTGGATCGTTCATGAAGCGTGTTCTTCAAAGTTTTAGTGTTAACACCAGTTTTAGCCAACTTGGTTGTTTTCTCTTGTTGTGGTTATACTTTGGAGTTTGTGATAGCGTGTTGTAGCATGGAAGATTGTGTTTGAGTCCCAGCTTAGGCTTGGTTTGGTCCACATTCATTCTTTTTCTTTCTTTAATCTGTTTAGGTCCAAACCTATTCTTATGTATATGTGTTTTCCAACCTTGGAGAATGTTCCAATGGTTGATGATTGTAATGTTGACCTTGATAATCATTCCAAGGTTGATGAATTGTATAAATACTTATAATAGAGTTGTGAAAATGTATCCAAGTGTGAAGATGTGAAGATAGTGTGAAGTAAAAAGCAAAGTAGAGCAGAGGATGTTTGTTGTGCTTCAATGGAACTAAACTTTGGCATAGTTTAGTTCACCAAATCTTGGCAGTGAGCCACCCAATGACACTAAGCCACCCCATTGGCAGTGAGCCTCTTAATTTGTAGTGAGCATCTGCACAATGAGCCCTAAGGCAGTGAGCCTCTAATTTTTAGTATTTTGATTAAATATAATATTGTGAGCTAACACTCACCATGGTTTTTCCCTTATTGGGTTTTCCACGTAAAAAATATAATGTCTCATGTGTTAATGTGTGAATGTGTTAAGTTTTTGATTTCATGCTTTCATGGTTAAACATAATAATAGTGATTAAGTGGTTGATATTTTGATGGTTTTGAAATATTGGTTACAACTAATTCACCCCCGCCACTCAGTTATCTTTCCCTTTTTAACAGATGTTCTACTGCAACTATGCATGGAAGACTAGATAGAAAATCATGAGCAATTTCCTCCTTCCTTGGGTCTGGCAAGGCAAGGTGAAGGAAACTATGGATAGCTGGGCCTCTTTGGTGGTAGGCGTTAATGTATGTCAGCTGGGGGCTTTGGAGGGAAAGAAACAACATGGTGTTTAGGGAGGAAAAGAAAAAGTGGAAGGTCTTATCTGAGGCTATAAATTAAGAATCATTGAAAATGTTAAAGTCATCGACCTCAGAAATCCTAATCTTAACCCCATGGATTTGGAATATAGGATAGCTTGAAATTGGTGGCTTCAAGACAGACTAGGGAAAGTTGATCATGACAAGTGAACTATTAGAAGGAACACTCGCTGGTCCCCCCTGACATTAGATGGATTAAACTTAACTTTGGTGGGGCCTCTAAGGGAAACCTAGGTTAGGTAGATGGGGGTGGTCTCTTAAGGGAGAGTAAAGGCCAAGTCATGGGAGCCTATACTGAGAACTTAGGTGTTTAGACTTCCAACTTTGCAAAAGCTAGCATTGCTTTTCAAGGCATTAAAATGGCCATCAACAAAGGGATTAAGAACCTTGTAGGGGATTCAAAGAACATCCTTAATATGCTTGAATCTAAGGTTAAGCCTAGTTGGTCCTACAAAGAATTAATTGAAATTAGTAGAAACCTTTTATCTAAATTTGAAAAGGTTTCTATTTGTCACATTTTTAGGGAGGGCAATGGGCTGGCGGATGCTCTTGCTAACCTAGGCACTAATGCTGATAACATGTTCAACTAGAATGAAGGGAATAGCCTTCCAGATCACATAAACTCCATCATAAAAAATGAAGGACCTAAACCCACATTTGGTAATGAACACCTCTGCCAATGAGAGGACTTCTCACATGGGGGAGGGAATTCACTGGAGAGTTGTTAATTATGCTTAGTTATGTTTTGAATTTCACATTAACCTTTCCTATTCTAAATGGTGGCCTTTCTTCCTTACCGTAGTTGGTTACCTTGTTGTGTCTATGAATTCTGCCATGGGAGGGGACATGGTGTAGACTGAGCTGAGCAGCTACGAGAACTTCAAAAATGATACTGAGCTTTGGGGAATTCTAGAGAGAGGACTCTTTGCCCCTTATATTAAGGCCATGAATGGTTTTGACACCCTTCTTTCTCATGAATTCATAGTCTTGTGGAAATATGGCATTGTTTATGTCAGGTGAATTTCCTTCAGGGTGACGGAGGAACTTATTGCTGAAGTAACTAGACTGAAGATGGAAGGTATCTGCCTTCCCAAAAAGTCAAAGGCATCTACCAGGAGAATATGCAGAGATTTCTTTAGGAGGAAGAAAAAGTCAATAGATTACATAATGGTTATTGTCATGATGATCTTCCGAAGGTGTGGAAAAGAGTAGTTGAGGTTTTAATGAGGTATGTAACTCTTGAAGACCACTTTAAATGCTTACATGCTTATCTTTTCCCATTACTTAATCATTTATGCCTTAATGCTTCTCTTAATTTCCTGTATTGGATCTTCACCTTGTTGGAGGAGTCAATTCAAAAGGTTTTGGTTGGAGAGAAAACCCTCCCACTCCATCAAGGGCTTATATATGCTATTTACAAATTTGAATTGGCCCTCACTTTGGGTCTAGACTTTAAACCTAGGATTTCTAATCCTTCCCTTTTCGAGCACATCCCTATAGACCTTACCCCTAGTAAGATCCCCAAACTTCCTAAACCCTCATCCTCGGTTGATTCTACCCCTACTAAGGACTTTGTTCAAACTCCCACCTAGTTACTTGTTGGCAAGAAGCAGCATAAGGAAACCTTTTGGAACCCCCTTGAGGATACCACAGAGTAGGGTGAGTTGACCCCTAATTCTAATGTTCCCACTAATAAAGGAAAATGGAAGGTCCATTTGGATTCCCTTGTTCAAGGTTACAAAGATAAAGGAAACCAAAAGGTCTTAGAGGTTTCCCCTGCCCAGGGTGATTTGTCCCCCACTAATATTATGGCCAGAGACAAAGGTAAAAGGAAAGTCATGGAGATTCCTACCTAGGTGAGTCCCATTCCCTATGAACACTCCACCCCTCCCATTATCAACCAGACTACTCCTACCCCCAGTAGCCCACCTACTAGGAAGAAAACCCCCAGCATTGAGAAAATAAATTACAAGTCTTGTCATCAACTTGAGGATAAGGTGGCTACCCTATACCAAGCCTTAGATCTGTAGAATGAAGTTTTGAAATGGCAACTTGCCCAGATGCACCATGTTAAGAGGAAGATTCAGCATCTCGAGGTTGTCACCCAGCTAGAAACCTTGGAGTGGTCCAAGGAGAAGGATGATGAGTTGTGGTAGGAGGTGGAAAATATTACCAAAATGTTTGATAGGTGGGAGAACATGGAAGCTGAGATGCAAAGGATTAAGAAAAACCAAGAGACCATAATGAAGAGCATGGAGGAAATTTTTGCATTCAGCAAGGAAATAGTCAAGAACTCAGCTACCACTTTGTATGTGTTCTAGGTAGAAATGGAGAAGAGGAAGACCGCTAGAGAGGGTAATTTTGGAACTACTCCTATGGGCACCAACATTCAGCAGCTGGTCACTATGGGGCCAGCAAACAGGACTAGGGCCAAGAGCAGAAACAATAAAGGAAAGAAGGTTTTCATGGACACCTCGGATGGTCAGGTCAGTAAGGAGCAATAAAATTCCTTCGAAGACAAGTTGTATTTCCTCAATAGGGAGTGGTAGGCCATCAGTGGCCTCAAGTTTCTATCCAATTAGTAGGGTTTCTTCTACTAGTCTGTGGCTGGTCTTTTCTTTTGTTACTATTTCTGTGTCTATTTTTTAAGCTTTGAGTTTTATTTTCTCTGTGATATGTTTTACATCTTGTAAGACTCTGACTGCTTGCCTTTTGGGCTTTTTTGTATGGGTTTAGGCTCTTCCCGGTTATCTTAATCAAAACTAGGATGGAGTAGAGGCATATTAATTTAGCTCAACAAGGGTGTGAGATCTGAGAGATAAAGCATGGTTACCAGTAATGTGATGTGGGATACAATCTGAAATGATCCAATGTGACATGTAGGAATGTTTGTCTAGTGGTGATAATTAAATGTAATATGTTTGAGTCATTTTAAAGCCAATGTGGCATGTCTGTGATAAAAAATTTAAGGTTATACTATACTAGAAATCATTCTTTGGTCACTCGTAGCAAGTTAGGAATTGGTTTTCCAATAGTTATAGGTTTGTGAGTGTAGAAGCCCATAGTGGCAACTATCAATTTGTGTAATCTTGGTGTAATCAAATGGCTATGGCCTAACATGTAATAGGGCCCATTGTAGCAAAATTTGTGGTTATTTATTCAATAATATGTGGTGTTTTGAGTTACAATCTTACAAGCTATCTATTTAATAATATGTGGTGTTTGATTTAGATTCTGTTATATAGTAGTTTGTGGTTCAATTATTATTGTGGGCTGCATGGTTGGATAGTCCTTTTGGGACCATCCTATTGTGGCAGCATTAATTTATCTCTAAGGATTGTTTACTAGAGGTGTCATGAAAAAAATGAATGGAGTTTTCCACCTAATTATATTTTGTCTTAATTATTTTAGAAGTAGGTGAAACATCTTGTTGCGTCTTTATCTTGTGTTCCTTTTGTTGCATGGCTACTTGTATCTACTACATCTGGTGCTCATAGACCACATGGTATGGAAATCTCTTGTTGGGGGTTAGATCTCTTGGGGGTGAATATAAGAGAGGTTGGAGTTAGCAATCAAGTAGTAGTAGGGTTATTTGGATAATGAGGATGAATCATCAAGAGTAGTAGGTTGCATAGGAAAGTGTTAAGGTTGGTGGAGTTCCTAGATTGGGTGAGGTTGGATGGGGCCCATTTGAAAAGGTGGGGATTGATATCCCCCATAGAGATATATTTTTGGGTGGTAATGAGGGATTTCCCCATTTGAATAAAGTATTGTATGGGGTATCCAAGAGGGTGGTATGCAAATGGCGAAAGTGGGGGAAATTGCTACAGATGAGTAGAAGCTTGAGCAAAACAAGATCTATGTCCCATTAAATATTTTGGCAATCGAGGAAACTAGGGAGGAGCCTATTTGTGTGGTTATAAGATTTTTACATCTTAATCAAGGAGATGGAAAAAAATATACTTATTTTAGGTTGTCTCCATTATGTTGGGTTTATTTTTTCATTATTCATGTTATTGTTGCTCTTACTCCTCCAATAGTTTCTCCTTTCTCTTGCTCAATTTTTCTTAGTCTCTTCTTCTTCTTTCTTTATCCCTTTTCTCTTCTCTTCTTTGGGGTCATCTCCACTGACCAAGATAGCCTATACCTTACCTATCCTCTTTGATGATCCTTGCTAAGGTCCTACAATGGTAGTCTCTTTCCTTTTAGAGGCACTGAAATCTTCTTTTGTCGAATGAATAGATGATCCCTAATTAGCAACCATTTTTTTTCACAATAGGGTCTATTTATGTTATCCATGTATCATACTTGTTAGGATTTTAATGGAAGACTGGAGCAATTCAATTAACAATTATATGCAAATTTAGATACACAGAAATAAACAATGAAGAATAACACAAATTACACAACAAATTTAACGTGGGTCTCCCAATGTGGGTTACATCCACAAACACAACCATCCAATATTATTATCTAGCAAAATAAACTGATTACAACAACAACCTTCACAACTCAATACTGCTACAATATGCTACATGAAAATACATTCAATCTCAACTATGACTCTTGAATTTTCGCCTTCTCCAACTACTTTTTATCAAGCCTTATGGTGGTTATACAAATTGGTTTTTTACATGTTGGTCAATCACAAACTAACTACTAATGCCTTTATTAAATAAAAGTCAATTTTTTCTTTAGGGGCACTGTCCCAAGCCCCCAGCCCCTGGGCCCCCTGCACTTCCCCATTAATTACTTTGGGGGGAAACCGCGGCTGAAAAATTCACCAAATTTACCTTGCTGTAGGTACCCATAGCCCCTGCAACATGATCAATCACCACATATTAACAATACTGAACTTGGGGTCAATGTCCTAAGGTTTTGTAGTAGAGGTTACATCTTGTTAAATTCTTTGTCTTGATAATAACTCAACAATTCGTAACTGGCCAAGTGGTTGTATTGTAGACTTAACAATCTATAATTGGCCAAGTGGTTGTAGGGATGTCTTAAAAACATATCATGACATTAATTCAAGAGGGTGTTACTCCAAAAGTTCTAACTCATTGTTAGTGTGCATGAAAACTTATGATTGTTTTTTGTATTCCTAGTTTCATTATTGTTGATTATGATATCATAAGTTCCTAAGTTGTGGTTAGATGGTGGTCAAACACCTACTCTTGCCTTATGGAATTTCATGCTTTATGTATTTTACTTTCAACATGTTTCCCTCTTCAATTAAAGTTAGCTTGGAATAAGAAGGGAGCCAACCCTCACTCTAGAGATTGATCTACTACTTACATCCATCATCTACAAACCTTTCCATTATTGGTGGTCACAACTAGGAACTTTTGTTCACCAAAACCCTAGCTACCCAAAAAGATTGCCAATAGATTTTGGCATGCTAATGAGAATCAAATACACAATTACCTAATTAGAAGTCAAAATTTCATATAAGGCTTCTAGCCTTTGTTTTAGTTAGGAAAGAAAAAAACCTATATACTACAATTTTGGTGGTAATTTACAAAAAACATCTACTCTAAGTGAGCACACATCCTTCACTTGGAAACTCTACAATGTCTACAAACCCATTTCTCCACATAAGCAAACAATGTCCATCTATGTCCACTTAAATATACAACCCAATGTCATGGAAGCCCCAATAAATCTTCCATTTGATACATGGAACTCCAATAGTCCTCTATTATTACTACAACAAAGAAATGATATTCCACAAACTTCTTTGAAGGCCCTACCCTAGTTTCAGAGAGATGGCATAGTCAGTTATGCAAGATGTGCTAAATATATAAGACATCTATGGTATTGTATAAGAAGAAATTTCTCTTATGCTCTTGTCCATTCCTCTCAAAGGCAAGGAATTTGAGTGGTTTCAAAGTTTAACACCCACATTCATTACATGTTGGGAAGAGTTTGGAACTATGTTACATGAATAGTTTAGGGAAAGACTAATTCCACAACTTTGATTCAGTATCTCACCTCAATAAAAAGAGCACCAAAAAAATCTATGGATAACTTCAAAACTAGGTTCAACAAAACATGGGAAAGGTTCCCAATTGACATTGGCCTCCTATAGGTTTTACTTTTATTTACTTTTTAAGAGAATTAGATTCTAATCTAGTTTTGATGATTAAAATGCAAGGTGGTGTAACTCTCCCTTGGGCCTACAAAATATCTATTAAAGCTAAGAAGACCTCATTATAGTTGGAAAATTCCTCCCATACATGCTACCTCTTTCCTCTAGCCATCTTATGCATATCCTTAAGCTATCCCAAGAAATTCCATGAAAAACATTTACCTACCCACCTCCCCTCCAACTCAATCTTATGATAAAAATGAGGTGGTTGTAATGATAAAACTATTATCTGAAATTTATAATAAGTTGATGGTTATAAAAGGACAAATTGTAGATGAAAGTCTTTCCATGCATCCCACTCCTTCAATACAAATGCCTAATTTTCTAGGCCAAAACCATTTGTAGCTTACTCCTGCTCACATCATTCATTCTATTACCCATTCCTCTCAAGTTTTGTTCAAACCTACAACTTAAAACTGGCATTTTATGATTTCAGACCAAGTATTCATAATGAATGAGGAATGTGCAACAATGAACATTCAATCTATAAGTAAAAAGAAATAAAAGGTTGTTGATATTTAAACAAGTTTTACAACAAAAAATATATATTTCACAAGCAAATACTACTGATTTGAACATGCATCTCAACCCTCTTGAGTTCAATTCATATAAAGACTTCACTCAAACATTTCTTAGGGCATAAGAAATGAAGGAAAGCTTGGCTTACAAATTAAGAGTTATATTGCACAAGAAAGAAATCTAGTCATGCATTTTAAATAAAAATTATGTAAAGTAATTAATTGAAGATGAAGTACAATAAAAGATTTCCTAGTTGCAATAGAAATTGACAGATCAAGTAATGACAAAATGAAGGAAGAAACTTCAAAAAATGGACAAAAGATTACTTCTACAAGAATAGCTACTACTACACGAATAGTGTTATAGGATAATAATATTCTTTCATTACATAAAAATGAGGTACAAAACTACTTAAGTAATGATTAAGATGAGGAAACTTTAACCACTATAGAAGAGGATGAATCACAAAGAATCCTAAATTAGCCATTAGATGATAACATGATCAAAATAAGTGATGAGCTGTGATATTACAAGAATGAAAATTTTGGCCACATGAATGGAAAAGAACATAAAAAAGAGTTATTTTTACTCCTTCAAAAGGGACATGCTCTTTTAATCAAAGAAAAGGAGTATTTTAAAGTGGGCCTTAACATTCAATTAGAGCCTACATATTAAAAAATTTAATGTGCAAAAATCTGGTGAGCCCTCAAGAATGAATGGCACTAATTTGTCATCTAATGACGATAAGGGATATTTTTTTTTCTCTTTAAGAAAGATGAACATATGCATGGTGGACCAAGAGCTCATAGTAGCTTAAGGCTGCACTCTAAGGGTAAAATTTTGAATCCTTATATCCACAAAGCTACTAGATTAAGATTCAAAATGGTCTTGGGTAGAACTCTCCATGATAGTGAGTAATGAGCAGAAGGTATAATTAGTAGCAATGATCCAAATTTTCCTTTGGCAATATAATCAAATTAAGTTTATATTTTAAAATCTTCATTCTTCACCAACTATCATGCTCCTTCTACTCTTACAGGTAGTGCGTTTGATTTTCTCCTATTTGATTTATTTCTAAAGAAATCTAAATGATTTGAAGAGTTTAGATATTATATGACATGTGAATGCTAAACAAGAAGTAAACATGTTTTAGCCTTTTCATGTTATTTACTTTTAATTGTTGATTTATCAATCATGATAGTTAATTAAAGGGGTTGAGCTTCATCAAATGTTTCTAATTTGATAAGTGATAATCTCACTATGGATACTATTGCACATATACTACCTAAGGTTGTGATGTTGTTGTCATTGATGTCAACACTCAGTTTCAGATATCATTGATGCTTGTTGATGGTATACTATGATAGTGTGGTAACATTGATGTTGATGATGTTCATGGTTGGATGTAATACCCTACTTAATGTAGTATTGAACATGTGTATTGTCAGCAAAGATGACATCAAGATGATATATTAAGATGGGAATTAGAAGCATCAAGATGACATATTAAGATGGAAATTAGAAGCATCAAGATGACATATTAAGATGGGAATTAGAAGTATCAAGATAGGGACTAATGTTGTTATTGAGGAGATGTTGGTGATGACCTGAAGCATGTTGTATGCCCTTTCCTATTATTCCTATAGAAGTATGTGGTGCTACAAGGAGGTCCTAGTCTTCGGATGTTAATAAAGGTTTCTACTACAAGAAGCTGCCTTGACGGCTATTTGGGAGAATGCTCCGCATTCCTCTACATTTGTAGATATGGTCATACAGTTTAGAAGTTAAGTTTAGTATGTTGTAAAGATGTTATATCCACAATTTCATATCATTTGGACATCCACATAGAAATTTGTAAGTGACAGAATTCCGCTCTGTGCTCTGGTAGAGTAAAGTGATGATGAAGGCTTGTTGGAATGCTTCACATTCCTCCAGAAGTGAAGATTTGTTCGTAAGGTTTTGTGGACTTGTTCAAAGATATTAAATGTATGCTACTTTATAGTATCAAGTGATTTGGTGTTCCACAAATTTAGGTTTTCATTTGATAGTGTGCTACAGATAGTTCTGGATGCCTAGTTGTTCTTAGAACATATGTTGAAGATGTGCACCACAAAGCTCTTGTTGTGTGGAGTTCAAGGAGTGTTTGGAGATGTTGTATGAGTCATGCTGACTCATTTGGGAGAACCACAAGTAATGCTTAATCCTTCATGTGTACCGTAAAGATTATAATGACATATGTGCTACAAGTTTCATGTTTTCTTGCTTAAGGGGAACCTAATTCAATTATGTGGAGCATGCAGATGTTATTCCTTGGAGATTGATGTTGTGAAGGATGTTTAGGACCAGGTTAAGCATGTGTTGGGATCCGCAAGGCATGTTCTTCTTCTTGGTGTCGAGTGTAGTTCATGTTAAGGCCTTTCATCTACACGTTTCATGTTGTTTGATTTGTCGCTGACTTGTAATTGTAATATTCTTGTTGTCTCTAGCCAACAGAAAATGTAATCATTGTAATATCATGTATATATTGTAAACCTAGTTGATCTAGGTGAAGGATGATTGTGAAGATGAATATGTGATGTGGTATATGGTTGTGTAATATATTATGATGTGCGACTGAAGGAGAAAGAGAAAAAGTGGTAGATTATGTCTGGATTCATCTTGAAGACATTTTTGTGACAGGAAGTGAAGAGTGTACCTGACTGAATTAATCATCAAAGGAGTGAGATTCATTGTCAATTTCAGACAATAGGAGGATTGTCATGTGGTAATCATTTCTGAGTTTATTCTCAAGTCAGAGAGTAGTTTCTTCCTTGGGTTGTAACCTCAAAACAAAGTCTACAGGGAGTTGTATCTTCCTTGGGAGTGACCCTAAAACCTTTCTTCAAGGAGTAGTAGCTTCCTTGGGTTGTAGCCCTAAAACAAAGTTGTAATTTTGAGCTTCATATATTGTGAGTTAATCCTCACCGTGCTTTTTCTCCTTTGGGGTTTTCCATATACATCTGGTGTTATGTAGTGTTGTGCATTGTGTTGATATCTTATGTTTTTGTTAATGATGTAATGCTTAAGTTTTGATCTGCTACATAGGGTTTTAAGATTTGATTTAATATTGATTCACTCCCCCTCTCAGTATTAGGTGTGTTCAATAATTGGTATCAGAGATAAGTTACTCAAAAGAAGCTTAAATCCTTGAGGAAGGTCCAGGATGGCTCATAATGGTTCTCACAAGGCACCTATGTTTGATGGAACAAATTATTCCTTTTGGAAGCTAAGGATGGAAAACTATCTATCTTCTCTAGGGTTTGGTGTTTGGTAAGCTATCACGAATGGTTACACTACTCCTACTTCTGATCCTACAAATGTTGATGAGATTAAGTTGTATGATAAGGCAAAGAGTGCTATCTTGAGTGGGCTAGCTGATTCAGAACTTCTGAAGGCAATGAGTTGTAAATCTGCTAATGATGTCTGGGTAAAACTTGGTAGCATTTACGAAGGAGATAGTAAAGTAAAGCAAGCCAAGATGTAAATCTTCAAGAGCTAATTTGAGACCGTGAGGATGGCAAAAGATGAAGACATTGCTAGTTATATGATCTGAGTGGATGAAATAGTTAATGGCATCACAGGTTTTAGTGGATAAGTGAAAGAAGATGAGATTGCGAAGAAAGTTTTGAGATCTCTCCCTAAATCTTATAGTCATAAGGTATATGCTATTGAAAAGACTTGGGACTTGGATACCTATATAGTAGATCAAATTTTTTGCTCTCTCACAGCCTTTGAAATGAGAGAATTTGACAAAGGTGCTCCAAAGAAGGAAGCAACATTCAAAGCAAGTAAGAAGGCAGAAGATGAAGAATTGATAAAGATGATGACCTTGATGAGGTAGAGGCAAACTTTGTAAGAAGATTGAAGGACACTAACAAATACAAAGGTAAGTTACCTTTCAAATGCTTCAATAGTGGGAAAATTGGTCATTTTGCTTCTAGATGTCCTTTTAAAGATTCAAAGCATAACAACAAAAGAGAGAAGTCCAAAAGAAGTATGTATTCCATGGAGGGTAGTTTCTCTTCAGAAGATGAGGATCATGATGATTCAAATGATGAACATTTTCATGGCCTTGAATGTTGGTGACAAAAAGGGTGATATTGGGAAATGTAAAAAGTCTAATACCTTGCAGGCTGACCAAGATAATGAAAGATCAATGGTTGTGTGGAGTACCTTCCATACAAAAGAAGAAGACAATGCTTGGGTAATTGATAGTGGTTGCTCTAACCATATGACTAGTGACAAGGAGAAGTTTATCAGCCTCAAGAAATGGAATGGTGGAGCTATTAAGTTTGGTGGTGATGAGTCAGTACAAATATGTGGAAAGGGTGCTATAACTATTGATGGGAAGAACAGGACTAAGGATGTCCTCTATGTCAAAGGGATAAAGCACAATCTTCTCAGTGTCATTCAGATGTGTAGTAAGGGCTACAATCTTACCTTTCATGCCAAAGGATGTGAAATCAGGAAGGTAGGGACTAGAAGACTAGTTGCAGAAGGTCTTAAGACATATGGAGATATCTATCATCTAAAGGATGTAAATAGAAGAACCTATTTATTGGCTCAATCTAGTGCGTGTTGGATGTGGTACAAGTGAATGGGACACATCAAATTTGATAATATGGTAAAGATTACCTCTATTCATGTGGTGAGAGATATGCCTAAGATAGTCAAGCCTGTAAATACCTTATGCAAGGAATGTCAAATGGGAAAGCAGACAAAGAAAAAATTCAAGAGTAAGGAGTATTCTTCTACAATCCCATTGGATATGATTCATACTGACCTATGTGGCCCTACAAGAACAAAGAGTCAACAAGGAGAAAGGTATTTCATGTTGCTTATTGATGATTACTCTAGAATGACTTGGGTTACTTTCTTAAGAGAAAAATCAGAATTCTTTGATAGGTTTAAGATTTTCAAAGAAATAGTTGAGAAGGCAATGGATGATAAGATCAAATGCTTAAGATCTGATAGAGGAGATGAGTTTACTTCAAATTAATTTGAAACTTTTTGTGAAGATCATGGTGTTAGGAGACAACTATCTGCTCCTAGGACCCCTCAACAGAATGGGGTAGTGGAAAGGAAGAATAGGATTGTGCAAGAGATGGCTAGGGCAATGCTGAAAGAGGCAAATCTAACTAATGTGTTCTAGAAGGAAGCAATTCACATTGTTGTCTATATGCTTGATAGAGTACAACCGAGGGTCAATAGCACTCAGACCCCTTATGAGCTATGGTATGGAAGACCTCCCACTGTCAGATATTTTAGGATCTTTGGCAGGAAGTGGTATATCAGGAGAGATGAAGAAGACCTTGGAAAGTTTTATTCAAGGTGTGATGAAGGGATCTTTCTTGGCTACTCAACCAGAAGCAAAGCTTATAGATGCTATAACAAGAGAATAGGAAAGATGATTGAAAGCACAAATGTTAAGGTATATGAATATTTATATCAGATATCACAATTCTAGTTATCTAATATACCTCCCTGCATTAAAGAAGAAGAAGAAGAGGAGAAAGAAGAGAAGGAACAAGAATCAGAGTAGATCCCTAAGACTCCAACAAAGTATGTTTAGAAGAATCACTTAGCAGATCAAATCATTGGGGATAAGAATGAAGATGTACAAACCAAGAGAAGGCTTGCAAAAGCAAGTGAGCAAGTGAATTTATGCCTACTGTCAAAGGTAGAGCCCAAAACCTTTGCTGATGCTAGCAAAGATGATGGATGGTTAGAGGCAATGGAAGAAGAATTAAATCAGATATAAAAGAATCAGACATGGGAATTGGTTCCCAGGTCAATTGATAAGAATGTTATAGGAACAAAGTGGGTGTTCCAGAACAAGCTGAATGAAGATGATGAAGTTGTGACGAATAAAGCAAGGTTGGTATGTAAGGGTTAATCACAAGTTGAAGGTATTGATTTTGAGAGACTTTTTCTCCAGTAGCCAGGATGGAGGCAATCAGGATGTTTCTTGCCTTTGCAGCTCACAAAAATGTCAAGGTCTATCAGATGGATGTCAAGTCAGCATTCCTGAATGGTGATTTAGAGGAAGATGTCTACATTGAGAAACTAGATGGTTTCCATCTATCAGAAGATCTAAATGGTGTGCAGACTCAAGCAAGCCCCTAGAGCTTGCTATTCTTGGTTGGATAAGTACTTACTTCAGCAAGGTTTCAAGAAAGGTATTATTGACCTATTTTCCTCTGCCCTAAGTCAAATAGTTTACCTTCAAAGCCTCCTTGAAATCCCTTGAAATCTAGCTCTGTAGGCCTAAAACCTTCATATTCTAGTGTTCTACTTTGTAAAATTCCCTAAAAATTCATCTGGAGAATCCTTGTGAAAAACCTAGAAAAACCCATAAACCTAAAATCTTCAAAATTTGCCTTCGCGGAGATTTCTATCTTTATAATTAATTTTTGGCATGGATATCTATTGTCTATATATCTGCATATTGATTCTTAATATCTGGATCTTAGCTAATATCTTGATATTTTCCAAGTGTCCGGACCTTCACTAATATCTAGATCTTATCTGGTATCCAGACATTAGCTAATATCTGAATATTTTCTAAGTATCCAGACCCTAGCTAATATTTGGATATTTTCTAGGTATTCAGACCTTAGCTAATATCAGGATCTTATTGGATATCCTAACCTTAGCTATTATCTAGATATTTTCTAAGTATCTAGACCTTAGCTAATATCGGGATATTATCAGATATCTAGACCTTAGCTAATAGCTGGATCTTTCCCAATGTCCAAATCCTTCAATATGAACATCCTGATGACACTATCCAAATCCCTTTCCAAAGAAGAGCTTATGACGATGACATCATCAGGACATTCCGGCACTGGCATATTAATTGCTAATATCCAAACCTTCCTATTTGTCTAGATCCTTCAAACGTGAACATCCTAATGATGTCATCCAGATTTATTTCCAAAGAAGCGCTTATGACGATGACATCATCAGGATGTTCAAGGGTGGCATATTATAAGTTAATATCCTGACATCAAATATCCATGCATGTGATGGTTCTGCTATACTGTTGGGGTAAATTTGATAGGTGCACATTCGGATGACAGGATACTGAGACTCATGTTTTCGGTCAGGACAATTTGTCTAGATATTTGCAAATGTGAAGACCTTAAGTATAAACATGAATATTTATATGACCATTGACCACAACTTTGACCTTGAATATCTTCTTGATTTTAGGGAATTTTCACATGATCCAAAAGGCAAACTTGCTTAGAATTTCATCCTCTATCATTTGGTGGGCCTTTTTGGGAAAATCCACACTTTGAAATTTTGATCCAAAATTCAAGATCTAGATGTGCCTAAGGTAGGACTTAGGCATGCACATTTGGATATCCAGATAAGTTGCTGACTGAGGGAATATGTGCAGACCTTGCATTAATTATTGTAGGTAGATGATCGGTTGTTTGTATTGAAGACTAGAATATCTTCCATCTGCTCATGGATCCAGATATTTTTTGCATTGAATTCTTGTAGATAGATGTCCCTTCTGATGAGGATATTTTCTAACAGCCCATGAGGGCAAATTAATTGTAACAAATGACTTAGGTCAAATGTAATCAAATGCTATATATGCATCCTTGTATGATGTATTAAGGTTTGGATACTTATTCATTTGGTATTCAAGCAGAGCCCTCCTCTGCTATAACTGTGCCTTTTTTATTGAGTATATGATGGTCCTTCTTACCTCTTTATGCTAGTTTTTAGCTCTGTGTAATATAAGGATGGATTGTCTGTGAATGTTTGGTTCCTCTCGATCCTTTCTTTCTCTTTACCTCTATTAGCATCTGCTAGATCTGTGTATATTTATTAGCTATTTCTGATTATTGTGTGCATTTTCTCAGTTCTGTGAGAGCTTTCACATTCAAACCTGGTGTATCACCTCCTTTCACTTTCAGTCCATCCCTCTTCTTCTTTTCATAAATGGTGGATAGATTAGGTTTAGTCTTAGGATAGTTGAATCTCTCATTCAACAAAGGAACCAACCTCTCTCTAGAGATTTGATCTCCCTGCAGAGTCCCACACCTAGAGATCATCTCAATGTTTCACTAGATTGTTAAAGCCCTAAAAGCCTTCAACACAGGGTACAAATCTATGTGACAATAGTTTCTAGCATGCTTGGTGGTACCGTAAGTAATCTAAATCAAATAATTAAGTTGAGAATCTGGTGTTGTTCTTAGTACTTTGCACCTTGGCAGACTCTTCATGTACCTGGTGACTATACAAGCTTTTGGTTCTGATCAGTGCCATCTTTTATGTCTGTGCAAACTACGGCATCTTCAAGAGGTAACTTTCAATTCACTGAATTATCTATTGCTGCTTCAAAGAGAAGGTCTAGGTTATCTAGGTCTTCTGTGAGAAGGAATAACAACCATGTCTTACCTCATCCAAGAGGTCAATCTACACCTCCTCCTATTAGATCTCAACACACAAGTAGAGGCTTGCATATTCCTATTTTAAATTTGCATATCCCCATTATGGCAAGGAACTTGCCTTTTGTGACCTTCAATGGAGGCATTCCTTTAGATTTGGATGCATATAATGACATATCAGCTGCAACCCTAAAGAGTGTTTCACCCTTTACGGGTGATGGTTCTATAACCCCTACTAAGCACATCAAAGACATATCCAGTGTATGCTTAGTCCATCATATCCAGCATGAGGACATTACAGTTAGGCTCTTGGTCTCATCTTTTAAAGGGAGAGCTCTACAATGGTTCAAGAGTTTGACCCCTGGTTCAATACATGACTGGGATGAGCTGGGACATGCCCTCTACAAGTAGTTTAGAAAATGGGTAGATAATGTTTCATTGCTGGAGCAATTGACAACAATCAAAAGAGCCCCAAGTGAGATGTTGGTATATTTCAATTTCATATTCCAGAGGACGTGGGAGAGAATTCTAGCTAACCTCATGCCATCTCCACAAGGTGGTTTTTTATACTTTTTAAGAGATTTGAATTTTGATATTGCAGTGATGATGCAATCTATGGGTGTTGAAACACTATCCACTGGCTATGAGGTAGCTCTAAAAGCTAAAAATTATCTAATACAGGCTGGGGAAATTGCTCCCAGACCTCCTATACCCCTTTTTCCAGAAGTTCCTTCAGCATCCTAGTAGCCCATTATTGCTCCCATCCCAGAGCCTAAGGCTTCAACCTCCTCTCTTTCTCAAGAAGAGAGTGATCTTAAAACCCTAATGTCTAATTTGACCAACAAGGTGAATAGTATAGCTATTCAAACTACCCCAAAACCCCATCAAAATTATAATTAGGTGTAGTCATCCAACCAAAAATTAGAATCAAGGTTACAATCCTAACAGAAACTAGAACTAGATTCAAGGTTACCAACAAAATAGATATCAAAACCCTAACCCTCCATGCTGGAAAAATTGCTCCCAGACCTCCTATACCCCTTTTTCCAAAAGTTCCTTCAACATCTTAGTAGCCCATTATTGCTCCCATCCCAGAGCCTAAGGCTTCAACCTCCTCTCTTTCTCAAGAAGAGAGTGATCTTAAAACCCTAATGTCCAATTTGGCCAACAAGGTGAATAGTATAGCTATTCAAACTACCTCAAAACCCCATCAAAATTATAATCAACGGTAGTCATCCAACCAAAAATTAGAATCAGGGTTCCAATCCTAATAGAAACTAGAATTAGAGTCAAGGTTACCAAAAAAATAGATATCAAAACCCTAACCCTCCTCAGCCTTTATAAATAGTCCAACCTATCCAATAAATACCAAATGTGAATCTAATTAGGGCTTTAGTCCCTACTTGAAAAATAATCCAGCCCAAGGTAGATTAGTGCTACCCCTACAACCAACCTCATAATCAGTCCACTTGTGCTTTTGAAGCACAAGAGAGAGCTTTAATCATACCCATCAGGCATCATTATCAGAGGCAGCCAATAACAACCCCGAGGTATCAAATGAGGATACCTCTGATGCCAATATGATGCTATGGACTTCAGAGGACTTTTGTACTATCAATCAGGCTATGGATAGTGTTGTTATGCCCATTGCAGACAACATCAGGTCAAAAAAGAGGCAGTTGGAGGCTAGTCCCATGCCTACTGTGTTACAAAAAGAGCATGTTCCAAAGGCAAAGGTGGCCAGTGCCACTTTTCCAATTCAGAGTAGAAAATCTGTTGCTACAAAAGAGATTCCATTAGGCTCAAAAGTGTCTGAACAAACTGTTGAACAGTCAAAAAGGGGACATGGGTTCCCTCAATGTATAAAGCAGTCATTGTTCCACTAAATATTGTGGAACAGATAAAGAAAACAAATATCAATGTATCAATGTGGGAGGTAATGTCAATCGCTTCTCAGAGGGATCTATTACAAGAAGCCTTGTGGCACCTCCCATCAGTTGAATCAACAACAATAGACTCATCAACAAAGAAAAAGGAAAAGAGTCATGTCAGTCTTGTGCAGCCAAGGGAAGAACAAGTAAGTTTAATTAAGAAGCCATCTCCCTTTTACTTGTATTTGCTCATTGGCAAGTTTTTATTGCACAACTGTATGATTGATTCAGGGGCTAGTGTTTCAGTTATGCCCAAGAAGATAGTAGATGCATTAGGCATCAAGTATAACCTTGTTTCATCAAGAGTATTACAATTGGATGGCACCTCTGTAAAAACTATAGGAGTGATCAAGGGACTGGATTTGACTCTACATGCATGTCTAAACTTGACTTTCAAACAAGACATTTCAGTCATTGATCTTCCTCCCTTCTTTACTATGTCTATCAAGAGACTTCATAGGTATGGCACAAGATTCACCATCAAGGCGGAACCAATTTTGAATTATCATGTGGAGAACTATGACCACAACCTGGTGAACCCACATGTTATAATTCAGGCTGAGGAAGTGCATGAATCAGAGTCTATTGAGGCAGAATCTTCACCTCTTCTTATCCACGATCTATTTCTTGATGAGTGGGCAAGAGATCACTGTAATTTTGATCCTTATGACACAACTAAAGCAACTAACTTGGGCACCTACATGATCCATGAAGGGGATTCTTCAGTCCCTTTTGTACGTAAGACATATGATGACTCCAATGCCCCATGAAAATTGTTCTTTGATGGTGCAAAGAGTAGAAATGGAGCTGATGCAGGGGTTTTGCTAGTCTCTCCAAACTAGTAAGAAACTGCATTTTGCTCATAGATTATATTTTTCTTGCACAAATAATGTAGCAGAGTATGAAGCTTTAGTTCATGGTTTGCTTATTGCTGGGAAGAAAAATATAAAGCATTTGGAGATCTTTGGTGACACTAAGTTGGTAGTCAACCAAGTTAGAGAAAGATGTGCAACAAAAAACTAGCTTCTAAGAGCTTACTGACATAGAGTTTGGGACCTGTTTGAGAGTTTTGATGCTCTCAACCTATAGGTGATCCCAAGAAAATTGAATTTAGGGGCTGATCAATTGGCAAGAGTAGGGGCTCAATTTTCTCCACCTACAAATTTGTTTCAAGGTCCTAATCAGCATGTGAAAATTTTTGTCAAACCCTCTTTTCCTGACAATGATATTCATAGGCAAGTCTTTGACAACAATGAACAGATTACTAGCTTCATTCAGAATGAAGCAGAGTTTTCTTCCATGACGCAACCTAGGTTACAGGAAAGCTATGGTGGCCAGATCATCCAGCTCAAAACCAACAAGTTGCCTAAGGGTTTAGTTACTCTTCAAGATAGTTTTATCCCAGATGATGAGTTTAGGGGTGAGAGAGATAACATGACATTCAAAAAGGAAGATTACCAGAAGATAACTATCGCCCAAGATAAGGAGTTATTACTGGGAAAAGTATGTGGTGATGCTGAGTAGCAAGATTTTATATGCCTTTCTAAAAAATATAGTGATGTTCTAGCATGGACATATGAGGATCTTAAAGGTTTCTATCCAAATGTGGCTTAGCATGCCATTGATCTAGATCCAAATTGCAATACAGTCTGCCAAAGGCAGTGGCCCATAAATCTAAAGATTGATCCACTCATGAGAAAAGAGCTTGCTAGGCTCATATAGCCAAGGATCATCTTCCCCATCAAGTATTCTACCTAGGTTGTTAATCTAGTGGCCATGAGGAAGAAAAATAGAGAGATTAGGCTCTGTGTGGACTTTAGGGACTTGAATCAGGCTTCTTTGAAAGATCACTACCATCTGCCCTCTATGGATCAAATTTCACAAACTGTGGTAGGGGCAGAGAGGTTTTCATTATTAGATGGATTTTTTGGCTATAACCAGATCTTTGTCAGAGAAGAAGATAGATTTAAGACAACATTCACAACCAAATGGGGAACCACGACATATGCAAAAATGCCATTTGGCCTATCTAATGTTGGTGCCACATTTCAAAGGGCGATGCATATTGCCTTCAAAGGTTTTATAAACAGGTTCATCCTAATTTATCTGGATGATATTACAGTCTTCTCCAAGAAGGGAGAAAATCATATGGAGCATCTGGAAAAGGTCTTCCAGAGATGCAGAGAGTTTGGGGTGTCTCTAAACCCCAAGAAATCTATTTTTGTTGTTGCTCAAGGTAAAGTTCTAGGCCATATAGTGTCTAAGGATGGGATCTCCATAGACCCTGAAAGGACATTAGCTCTACTTTCTCTTCCTCTGTCTACTCACAAAAAAGCCTTACAATCATTTTTAGGGCAGATCAATTTCCTTAGGAAGTTCATTCCTAACTATGCTGGTTTGGTGAAGCCTCTAACCCTTATGCTCAAGAAGGATGCAGTCTTCAAATGGACTAAGGAAGGGAAGGATGGTTTTGAGAAGATCAAGGAAGAGATTTCCCAGGCTCCTACTCTGATGAACCCAAATTATGAGAAGGAATTTGTCATTTATGCACATGGAGGAGAGAGCAGTATTGCTGCTATCCTGATGCAGCAAAATGACCAAGGAATGGAGCAACCCCTAGCCTTTTTTAGTCAAAACTTGAAGGATTATGAGGTCAGATACACCCCCATGGATAAATAGGTATTTTCCATTGTTAGAGATTTAGAAAAATTCAGATATATGTTGGCAAATAATCATATTAAATTTTTAGTTTCTCACCATAGTGTGAGAGATTATATAATGGGAATTGAGATTAGTGAAAAGAGAGCTAGTTGGGTCACTAAGATCCTGAAGTATGATGTGATCATCAAGGACACTAAGTTGATTAGAGGTAGAAGATTGTGTGAACATCTCACTCAGACTTTTGTAGATGAAGTGAGTTCATCCTACCATTTGAATGAGGAGAAACCTACAGCTGAGAGTTCTTGGATAGCTGATATGGCCAAATTCCTATCCACTAGTGAGTATCCCTATGGATTGGATAGAACCAAAAGAAGACATTTCAGGCTGTAGTCTATCTTTTATGCCTTTGTAGATGGTGTTCTCTTCAAGAGAAACTTGGATGAAGTCTTATTGAGGTGTATAGAAGAGGATCAAATTGATAGGCTTCTTAGTGAGTTTCATGTTGGCCCAACTGATGGTCATTTCTCTGCTAGAGCCACAACTATGAAACTAATGAGGGCAAGTTACTTTTGGCCCATATTATTCAATTATGCCCATGTGTGGGTAAGAAAATGTAGGGACTGTACTCTCTTTGCTAGAAAGAAAAGATTGGCAGCACTCCCACTCCATCTTATTCAAGATGATCAACCTTTTTCACAGTGGGGATTAGATTTTATTGGCATGATAAACCCCACTTCCAGTACTAGTCATAAGTGGGTTTTAACTGAAATAGACTACTTCACTAGGTGGGTTGAAGCATCCCACTCAAGGAAGCCACTGAGTCATCTATCATGGATTTCTTGGAAGAAATCATGACAAGTTTTGGAGTTCCTCATACTATTATTTCTAACAATGCAAAATCATTCACTAGTTTTATAATTGTTTATTGGGCTCTTAAATACAATGTGTTCTTGAAGACTTCATCCAACTATTACCTTTAAGGTACTGGGCTGGCTGAGTCTACCAATAAGAAGTTGATTAGGATTCTAAAGAGGACCATGGAGACAAACCAAAGGCAATGGCACAATAAGATCAAATTAGCTCTTTGGGATGATAGGATCACATACAAGAGAGCCATTGGGAACTCTCCTTTTGTTCTTGTGTATGGAAGAGAGACTAGATTGCCTATATCTTTAGAACTTCCTACATTAGATTTGGCTCAACAATTGGAATTGGAAGGAGAAAATGCAAGGTCTATCAGAATGGCTAAATTGACTGAATTAGAAGAACAAGGACAGTCAACCATGAGCACATTGGAAGAGCATCAAAAAAAGACCAAAAGGTATCTTGACAAGAAAGCCAAGGTTCAGACCTTCAATGAGGGTGATCTTGTTCTAAAATGGGATGCAGACCGAGCCAAACCTAGAGACCACACCCAGTTTGATGCAATGTGGAGTGGGCCTTATATCATCATCAACTACAAGCAAGTCAATGCTTTCATTCTTTGAAGGCTAGATGGTGGGGTTCTACCAATCTCAATTAATGGGTTTCATCTCAAACCCTACCATTAAGGTTGGTCTAAGGTCTTGTACATATTGTTTTAGTTTATTTCTACTTTAGTTTTCCCTTCAATAAGTGCTTTTGCATAGGCTGCATTGTCATTAGGAGAATGCAAGACTCTTTCCTTTTTTGGTGTGTTTTGGTGGGTAGGTTTTAGTTGTTTTGGCCTATTGCAGTCTACTTTTGGACTCCATGCCTAATGGATGCTTAAGGCCACTATTCTATTTGTTTAGCAGACAAACATCCCTAAGAGGTTGCCAAAATGTTGACCTATTTTCCTCTACCCTAAGTCAAATAGTTTACCTTCAAATCCTCCTTGAAATCCCTTGAAATCTAGCTCTACAAGCCTAAAACCTTCATATTCTAGTGTTCTTCCTTGTAAAATTCCTTGAAAATTCATTTGGAGAATCCTTACAAAAAACCTAGAAAAACCCAAAAACCTAATATCTTCAAAGTTTGCCTTCACAGAGATTTCTATCTTTATAATTGGTTTTTGGCATGGATATCTGTTGTCTGGATATCTACATATTGATTCTTCATATCTGGACCTTAGCCAATAGCTAGATCTTATCAGATATTTGGACCTTAGTTAATATTCAGATATTTTCTAAGTATCTAGACCTTAGCTAATAGCCGGATCTTATTGGGTATTCAGACCTTAGCTAATATCTGGACCTTATCTAATATATGGATATTTTCTAAGTATCTGGACCTTAGCTAATATCTAGATCTTATAAGATATCTGGGCCTTAGCTATTATCTGAATATTTTCTAAGTATCAAGACCTTAGCTAATATATGGATCTTATCAGATATCCAGACCTTAGATAATATTTGGATCTTTCCCAATGTCTAGATCCTTCAATATGAACGTCCTGATGACATCATCTAGATCCCTTTCCAAAGAAGAGCTTATGACAATGACATCATAAGGACATTCCAACACTAGCATATTAATTGCTAATATCCAAACCTTCCTATTTGTCCAGATCCTTCAAATGTGAACATCTCGATGACATCATCCAGATCCATTTCTAAAGAAGTGCTTATGACGATGACATCATCAGGACATTCAAGGGTGGCATATTATAAGTTAATATCCTAACATCAATTATCCATGCATGTGACAGCTCCACTATACCGCTGGCATCTGGATGTCAAGATACTGAGACTCATGTTTTCAGTCGGGAGAATTTGTGTGGATATTTGCAAATGTGAAGACCTTAAGTATAAACATGAATATCTATATGACTGTTGACCACAGCTTTGACCTTGAATATGTTCTTGGTTTTAGGGAATTTCCATGTGATCCAAATGGCAAATCTACTTAGAATTTCATCCTCTATCATTTGGAGGGCCTTTTGGGGAAAATCCACACTTTGAAATTTTGATCCAGAATTCAAGATCTAGATGTGCCTAAGGCAGGACTTAGGCATGCGCATCTGGGTATCCAGATAAGTTTCCAATTGAGGGAATATGTGCAAACCTTGCATTAATTATTGTAGGTAGATGATGGGTTGTTTGCATTGAAGACCAAAATATCTTCCATCTGTCCTCGATCTAGATGTTTTCTACATTGAATTCTTGTAGATAGATGTCCCTTCTGACAAGGATATTTTTTGACATGCCATTGGGGAAAATTATTTGTAACAAATGACTTAGGTCAAATGTAATCAAATACTATATATGCATCCTTGTATGATGTATTGAGGGTTGGATACTTATTCATTTGGTATTCAAATAGAGCCCTCCTCTCCTATAACTGTATCTTTTTTATTGAATATATGCTAGTCGTTCTTACCTCTTTATGCTGGTTTTTAGCTCTGTGTAATCTAAGGATGGTTTGTCTATGAATGTTTGGTTCCTCTCAATCCTTTATTGCTCTTTACCTCTATTAGAATTTGCTAGATCTATGTATATTTATCAGCTATATCTGATTATTTTGTGCATTTTCTTAGTTCTGTCAGATCTTTCACATTCAAATCTAGTGTATCACCTCCTTTCACTTTCATTTCATCCCTCTTCCTCTTTTCATAAATGGTGGATAGATTAGATTTAGTCTTAGGATAGCTGAATCTCTAATTTAGAAAAGGAACTAGCCTCTCTCTGGAGATTTGATCTCCCTGTAGGGTCCCACACCTGGAGATCATCTCAATGTTTCACTACATTATTGGAGCCCTAAAAACCCTCAACATAGGGTGAAAATCCATGTGACAATAGGTACTACAAATAGTAATCTTTACATCAAGGTAGAGGAAGACAATATTTTTATAGTTGTTGTATATGTTGATGACATCATCTTTGATGGAGATGATAGAATGTGTAAGAGGTTTGCAGAAGAAAGGCATAAAGAGTTTGAGATGTCTATGATTGGTGAGTTCTCTTTCTTCCTTGGGCTTCAAATTGTACAACTAGATGTTGGTATATTTATTTCTCAGGCTAAGTATGTTAGAGAGATGTTAAAGAAATTTGGCATGGAGGAGTCCAAACTAGTAAGTACTCCAATGGTTACTGGTTGTCACTTGAGAAAGGCTGACGAGTCACCTGAAGTTGATTAGACTCTTTATAGATCTATGGTTAGAGGATTATTGTACTTGACTACTTCTAGCCCTGATATTGGCTTGTGGTATAAGAAGGATGATAATTTTTCTTTGAATGCCTATACTAATGCTGATTGGGAAGGATGTGTAGATGACTAGAGAAGCACTAGTGGAAGTGCATTTTTCTTAGGAGACAGATTGATCTCTTGGTTTAGTAAGAAGTAGGACTTAGTGTCCTTATCCACAGAAGAAGTTGAGTATATTGTTGCAACATCTTGTTGCACCCAAGTGCTTTGGATGAAGTAGACTTTCAAGGATATAAAGGTGGTGTATGATGAGCCTATTCCTATTTTGTGTGATAATACAAGTGCTATCAATATTTCCAAGGATCCAGTGATGCATTCCAGAACCAAGCATATATCAATCAGGGATCACTTTTTGACAGAGAAGGTTGTAGATAAAGAAGTGAAGTTGGAATATGTTCTAACAAAGGATCAGATTGTAGATATTTTCACAAAGGCTCTTGCAAAGGATACTTTTGAGTATCTTTGGTAGACATTGGGGGTAATTGTCCCTCCTTATTCTAACTAGATGCATGTGTGATGCATATGTCCAGGGGGAGTAATTCATGCTATATCTTTTTCCTGGACTGATGGAGTCTACCTCTTAGGGGGATTAGGTAGTGGTTGTTGCTAACAGGGGGAGAAGGCTAAAAAAGAGAAGTTGTTTCCCATTGTCCTTAATGTCAAATGGGGAGAATGAGAAGGTATGTATTTCCATCAATGCCAAAGGGGGAGATTGTTGTACATATGCTACCTAAGGTTGTGATGTGGTTGTCATTGATGTCAACACTCAGTTTGGGTTGTCATTGATGCTTGTTGATGGTATACTATGATACTATACTAACTTGATGATGTTGTTGATGTTCATGGTTGGATGTGATGCGCTACTTAATGCACTATTAAACATATTTATTGTCAGCAGAGATGACATCAAGATGATATATTAAGATGGGAATTAGAAGCATCAAGATGACATATTAAGATGGAAATTAGAAGCATCAAGATGACATATTAAGATGGGAATTAGAAGTATCAAGCTAAGGACTAATGTTGTTATTGAGGAGATGTTGGCGATGATCTAAAGCATGTTGTATGCCCTTTCCTATTGTTCCTATAGAAGTAAGTGTTTCTACAAGGAGGTTCTAATCTCTGGATGTTAATAAAGGTTTATGTTGCAGGAAGCTACCTTGAAGGCTATTTGGGAAAATACTCTGCATTCCTCTACATTTGCAGATATGATCATATGGTTCATAAGTTAAGTTTAGTATGATGTAAAGATGCTATATCCACAGTTTCATATCATTTAGATCTCCGCATAGAAAGTTGTAAGTGATAGAGTTCTAGTTTGTTCTCTAGCAGAGTAAAGTGATGATGAAGGCTTGTTGGAATGCTCCGCATTTCTCCAAAAGTTAAGATTTGTCTATATGGTTTTGTTGACATGTTTAGATATATTAAATGTATGCTACTTTGCAGTATCAAGTGATGTGGTGGTCTGCAAGTTCAGGTTTTCATTTGACAGTGTGCTACAGATAGTTTCAAATGTCTAGTTGTTCTCAGAACATATGTTAAAGATGTGCACCACAAAGTTCTTGTTGTGCGAAGTTCAAGGAGTGTTTGGAGATGCTGTATGAGTCATGTCGACTCATTTGGGAGAACTACAAGTAATGTTTAATCCTTCATGTGTATGACAAATGTTGTAATGACCGATGTGCTACAAGTTTCATGTTTTCTTTCTTAAGGGTAACCTAATTCAATTATGTGAAGTGTGTGCATGTTATTCCTTGAAGATTGATGTTGTGAAGGATGTTTAGGACCAGGTTAATCATGTGTTGGGATCTGCAAGGTGTGTTCTTCTTCCTGGTATTGAGTGTATTTCATGTTAAGCCCTTTCCTCTACACGTTTCATGTTGTTTGATCTTTGGCCGACTTGTAATTGTAATATTCTTGTTGTCTCTTGCCGACAGGCAATGTAATCAATGTAATATCATGTATATATAGTAAACCTAGTTGATCTAGGTGAAGGATGATTGTGAAGATGAATATGTGATGTGGTATATGGTTGTGTAATACATTATGATGTGTGACTGAAGGAGAAAGAGCAGAAGTGATAGATTCTATCTGGATTCATCTTGAAGACATTTTTATGACAGGAAGGAAGTGAAGAGTGTGCCTAACTAAATCAATCATCAAAAGAGGGGAATTGCAATCATCAAAGGAGTGAGCTTCATTGTCAGTTTCAGATAGTAGGAGGACTGACATGCTGTAATCATTTCTGAGTTTATTCTTAGGTTAGGGAGTAGTTGCTTCCTTGGGTTGTAGCCCTAAAACAAAGTTGTAATTTTAAGCTTCATACATTGTGAGTTAATCCTCATCATGGTTTTTCCCCTTGGGGGTTTTCCATGTACATTTGGTGTTATGTGGTGTTGTGCAATCTGTTGATATCTTATGCTTTTGTTAATGCTGTGATGCTTAAGTTTTGATATGCTCCGAAGGGTTTTGATTTAATACTGATTCACCCCCCCTCTCAGTGTTAGGTGTGTTCAACAAATAATGTATGGTTGCTATTTTTTATGTTTCTTGTATACATAATGGTTCTTGGCCATTTGATATCTCATTTCAGCATTCCTTTTCCAACATGGTTGTTCATCCTTTTCCCTTTGAAGATATTGATGGCATCATTTCATTATCAGGTTATGTGGCTTCACTAGCACATTTTTTTTTTCATATTCATTCATTAGACCCAACTTTCATTCCATGCAACCATGTCTATATACTTGATTTGTTCACAATTGATCTAGGGTTTTGGTAATGGCCTTATGTAGATGGCATGGCCATTTCATTGGCCAATAATTATCCTTATGGTAATGATTACTTTTGAGTTTACTCTATTTGTCTAGAAAGATTTTATTAGCAACAATCAAATTTTTCATTGATCATTTTTCTAATCTTGATGAATATTTGTATTTCCTACCCACATGAATATTCTTTTCCTTCTTGATCTACAATAAAATTTTAACACTAGAAAATTTCTTGGCCATTTGTTGTTCATCACTATGAAAAGATGAATGGGCTGTAAAATTTTTTTTACTAAGAGCTACACCAAATATAAAGACTACTTTTATTTTTTGGAAAGAGAGAGACAGGGGTAGGAATGACTCTAGAAAAAGAAGGATGATCCTTCTAATAAAAGTAACTTGATGTCAAATGATAGAGGATATAAAGTTCATTATTGACTCTTATATTTTAAAGAGTATGCTAGAGAGAAAAAATAATGCATCTCTATTTGTAGGTAGGAGTCTCTAGCACATGTAGAGAACCAGATAAGGGGGAAAGTATCTATGAAAAATAGAGTACTAAAAAAAGTTATAAACCCTATAGTTTGAAGGGGGTATTGTAATAAGAAAATGATTATTTGTGAATCCTTTTTATATGTGAGTGAGAGAAATGGGTTATAGGAAATGTTGCTATAGCATAGTGTTTAAATAAGAAAGTTGTAATGAGCTATAGAAAGTAAATAAACATTATGTCTTTACATTTAAGCTTTTACGTAGTAGTGTTGTGTAATTTTGGATAAGTTCAAGAAGTTCTGTCTATTTTGGCCAAAAAGTGAAATCATTTTTCCTAAAAATCAAAGTTTGTCATAGTTGTGGTAAACATTTGAAGCACTTACACATAGAATATTAACATGGTGTAAAATATGAAGTTTAGGATTTTGTATCTAGTTTTCAAATATATATTATTCTAATACCCAGATGATAAAAATTGGTTTTGTATAGGATGTACAAAAGTGACCTTTTTAAAAAAGTATGTTGAAGGCCAAAACATGCACATGTATGACCAACAAATTAAGTAGTAAATGAAATTATTTTTCAAAATCCTTTTGTGGAAAGATGAATATGATGCTAGAGTTTGTTCAAGATATTTTTTTCTAATTTTTTAATAAATATTTTTTTTTTCAAATTAATTTTTTACTAGGATTAAGGTATTTTTTAAAAACCCCATGTGTACGACCAACACAATTTGACCTGAAATAATTCTAACATGATTTTTTATAATCATGTAGATAATGATGTCTAGATTTATCAGACATAAAAAAAATTCTAAAACTTTTGAAAAGTTATTAAAAATAGTAATATATATCATTTCAAGTTTATGATGCTTTTTTGTTTAAAAATTAATTAATAAATAGAAAAATATGACCAAAACTAAAAATAATACATATTTGAAAACTAGACATTTTCATATATAATGGGTTTTAATTTCATTCAAAAATTCTTTTAAAAAAAGTCATCAACCGTATTGCCAAAGTCCATTTGTTCTAAAACTTTTGAGGCTTTTTATTTTAAAAATGATTGATAAATAGGAAAAAAAATGTTCAACATTAAAAAATAATATATTTCTAAACTAGACATTGTCATCTGTAATGGTTTTAATTTTGTCCAAAAATTCTAAAAAAAATGTTGTTAGCCATATTGCCAAAACATATTCCTTCTTAAAAAAAATTCCCTTAAGTGTTCCACTAAAAGTGGACCCAACTTCTTACACTTACCATTTGGTGCAGGAGCACCCAATCCACAGTGGCCTCCATAAGGCATTTAACTATTTTATGTTCATGTTTGTTGTTTTCAATAAGGTCCTAGTAGACCATTCAATGTAATAAGGTATGTTTGACCAATGCATGTTAATTTAGGTTGTATCTAGGTTTATGTTGTAAGTCCCTAGGACACTTGTCGATCTATAAGCACAAAGGTTGTTAGATAGTTAGAGGTTGTTAGGTGGTTGTGATCTCCTAGCCGCTTGGATTAGTCTCCCAGCCGCTTGGAGTCAATTCAGTACTACTGAGGGTAAGTAGATAAATACACCAAGATCAGATCGATTGTGATCATGATAGATAGTTGTAATCAGTTGTAGTTGAGTTCAGATCTGATCAGAGTGTTTGCAGTTGTAAACAGAGCATCTATGCATGTGCATGTTTTGAAAGGCATAATAAAATTCTATGTTGTACATCTTTCTGACATTCGAATTCATTGTGCAATCAATTTTCTGTTCTGAGGTTGAGATGGGTTCTTAACCCATTCCACCTATTAGATTTCTTTGAAATCGGTGGAATGGCTGTACATATCAATTTGTGTTTTTATTTTGTTTTTTTGTTTATTCAATTTCATGCTTGTAGGATCGTGTACGTGATGCATTGACAGATCCTAGCTTTGTCATGTGCTAGGTTGGTAGGGTGCAAAGATCTGTATGATTGTAGGAGAAATAGATCTATGTAATTGCAGGGTTTATAGTGGATCAAATCGGCAAAATTCCATGTTGCTCCATCAGATATACAATTTGTGTGTATATCGCAATTGTATGCCAGATATACATCCTGTGTATATATCACAGTTGTATGTCGTGTGTATCTCGTAAGTGCATGTTGCGATTGTATGTAGTGAACATACATTGTGGTTATACATTAAGTTAAGATACAAAGGAGAAAGAAAAGCTTCCAATCGGCATACAAACGAAGTCAACAGTTCAGTCAAACCCACCAAATGCATATCTAAATTGCATGTTGTGAATGTAAATCAGGTTTATATACAAAGGAGGCCAATGGTCAAATGTACATTTGGTGAAGCATGTTGGTAATTAACTTCCAGTTGTATGTTGAGAACATACATTAGGTTAAGGCATTGGTCGAATGCATGTTATGAATGCATCTTTCGATTGTATATCATGAATATACATTGCACACATACATTGTGTTAATGTACAAAGGGTGACCAGTAGCGATGGTGGAGGAGACCGGTGTTCATAGGTCATGCTATGCATGTATAAGGTAGTTGTATCGGGGTGATTGTTTTGCTGATAGTGAGGAGGTCGATATGAGATATGTGATCGGAGGAAAGTCATTTTGATCGACCGATGGTATGATGTCTAGCCGATAGGCAAGCAAAACATAGACATACAAAGGGGAATGCATGTTAGGGTATTTTGGCTCCTCATCACCATTTCAGTGTTTAAAGCTACAAGGATTGATGACCCTTAGGTGGGTTCTCAGTCGCTAATGGCACCAAGTGTTATCAGAGCCAAAAATCTCATTGGGATGTGTGTGAGAAGATTATATTAAAAAATTAGAGATGGAATATTTTCTAGGATGAGGTTGTGACATTAAATGAAGTAATTTGGGTAAGGATTTAAGGCTAGAATGTGTGTTAGAATGCTCTAGAGGATTTGTTGTAGGTGAGGGAGTCTTGTAACTAAAGAGGGATTTAACCTCTAGGATTTGTTATAGGTATGGAAGTTGTGTAATTATAGAAGTCTTTGAGCTCTAGAAAATTTTGTTGCAGGTGAACGATAAGGCTTGTAACTGTAGATAGTTTTAGGAAGCATGAGTGTATGAAAGAAGGTTGGTTGAAATTTGTTGTAGGTAGAGTCCTATAATTGTAGAGGGACTTAGGCTCTAGTGAGTTTTTGCAAGTAGATCCATGTGAATAAATGGAGAATTTATGAATCTCTAGAATTTAAAGGTTGTAATGTAAGGTGGTATGTATATGAGAAATGTCTTCCAAAAAGAGGATGAGGATGGTCATGAAGAGACTAGTAAAGTTTGTGTTTATGGAGCAATAAAAAAGAGTCATATAGACAATGTTCTTAAAAGGTTGAGAGAAATCTAATCGATACTAGATACATTAGAGACCATGTAGTTTAGAGAAGATATTGTTGATAAGAGTAAATATGATGGAGAATGTCATGTAAGTGGCATGGTAGAGGAGGAAGAAGTTGACGAGTGGGATGAAAGATAGTTATAATATTGCTACTGGTGCAGTCACGATAGGAGGGTTCATAGAATGAACTGTCTGGACTATGCAGCAAGAGTAAACACAATAGAAACAAATCAATGAAATAGAACAAATGCAGATTCAGTCATTTAGTATATCAAAGAATTCAAATACAATCTGACCGGCAACATGCGGGCTTACAACTAGGGCTCAAAGGCCTGAATACATACATGCACAAGATAAAGCTTTGAAGTCCTTTCGTGAAGGAGCCAACTATCTATCATCTAAATCATGAGAACTTGATCACTACTTTCCTCGGGAACTATTACATCTTTATATATTATTTCCAGATCAATAGATTCCTCTATGTCGGCCAAGGAAGGTCACAAACTCCAATGAAGAGTTATAATGTGTTCATAGATAGGTTAGACCTAAATGCATAGAACACTTCCTCAAATGAATGGAACAACATGTAGACCCTTGGGGAAGGTCAGCCATGAACCAAAGAACACTACATGATGTGTCATTGAGATCCACAAGTCAAGGGATGATCTACAAGCCTTCTCCTTCAGCTGATTTATCAGGAACTATTAGAATGCTCTACTCTGAGAATAGTGAACGTCTGATAGCGATGTCTTTCTGATAACTCATCCAAATGTTCTTAATTCTTGACATGATGTAGATGAATGAATGTAGATGCTAAGTCCAGATCCGCAAGGTGTGAAATGCCAAAATTGGACCACAAGCTAGAAAATGCTACTGACTTAACTACCTGAACTGAACTAGAAAATGAAAGAACTGAAATGCAAACAGACTAAAATGTAATGTTTTTGGTTCATGCAGGATTACTCTTGAACCAGGGATGCTCCTACATCAGACATCTGGGGTTATTAAAAAAGTGAGTCCCTCACTTTGCTAGGGCTAGGGGAGAACCAAGACGGTCTACCTCAGCCTAAGAAATCTATGATGAATCTTCTTCTGGTCTGCCTTTCCACTTCACAAGATATTCTTTGTATTGTCTTCCTCTAGTGTTGTGTCTAGCTCTGCTATCCAAAATGTCTTCTATCTAATCTGGTGCTTGTTGTGGTAACTGTTTCTTCAAATATTCTTCCATGCTGTCACTGAGCTCTGCTTCATGATACTGATATAGATCTGTAATGTTGAAAATAGGTGATATACTCAATGTCTCCATAATTCCACTTCATATGCATTTCCTAAATCAAATTTCTTGAGTATCCTACAAGGTCCAAACTTCGTCATCTTCAACTTGTTATAAGTCCCAACTGGAAATCTTTCTTTTCTCAAGTACACCATTACTTCATCTCCAACTTCAAATTCCTTATGTCTTCTCTCCTCATCTGCCTTCTCTTTGTATTTACTATTCATATCCTCCAAATGCTTCTTCACCTGATTATGCACTATCTTCATATGATCTACAAATTCTTCTACTTATGCACTCCTCTTTTCTTCCATACTGATGTCTCTCAACTATTCAACTCTTCTAAGATTCACTCTGGTAACAATCTCAAAAGTATTCTTCTGATACTCCTATTTACTGAATTATTGTATGCAAACTCTACTTGTGAAAGAATCAAATCCCAACTTCCTATCTTCTCTCCAACCAAACATCTCAACAAGTTTCCTAAACTCCTATTCACTACCTCTATTTGTCCATCTGTCTGTGGATGAAAAGTTGAACTGAACTTCAAATCTATCTTCATCTTCTTCCAAAGTGTCTTCCAAAAGTACCAACAAACTTTCTGTCTCTATCTGAAACTATACTCTTAGGTAATCCATGCAATCTCACAATCTCCTTGAAAAATAGGTCAGCTACATGTACTGCATCAGTTATCTTCTTACAAAGTATGAAATGAGCCATCTTTGAAAATATATCAACCAATACAAATATTGAATCATGTCCTCTCTGTGTCTTAGGCAATCCCATTACAAAATCCATGCTTATGTCTTCCCAAGGTCTCTCCAGTACTGTCAAAGGTTTGTACAATCCAATGTTTTGACTACTCCCTTTTGTAACTTGACAAACTCTACAACTCTGCACAAATCTCTGAACATCCTTATGTATCTAAGGCCAAAAGTAATTTTCACTCACCAAACCCACTATCTTGTCAATGCCAAAGTGTCCTGCCAATTCACCACTATGCTTCTCCTTGATCAAATTATCCCTCATTAAACTTCTAGGTATGCATAACTAACTTCCTTTGAACAACATATCTTCTTAAATGAAATAATCTAGCCACTTACTTCTATTCATCACAACAGGTTTCTTACAGGCTTTCCAAGGTTCTGCAAAATTAGTGTCTCCCTCATACATGTTCTTTAATTCATCAAAACCCAACACTTCAACTCTCATCTCTGTCAATAGGTTTCTTCTTCTACTTAAGGCATCAACAACTTTGTTTGATTTACCACTCCTATGCTTTAACACAAAAGTATAACTCTACATGAACTCTACCCATCTCATATGTCTCTAATTCAACTTACCTTGATTGTTCAAATATTGCAAAGCTTGATGATCTATGTACAACACAAACTCCTTAGGCAACAAGTAATGTCTCCACTTCTTCAAGGCTTGAATTATGGCATAGAACTCTTGATCATAAATTGAATATCTTCTCCTTGCATGATTCAACTTCTCACTGAAATATGCTATAGGTCTACATTCTTGACTTAATACTACTCCAACTACATTTCCACTAACATCACAATCAACTTGAAATACTTTATTGAAATCTGGTAATGCCAAAATAGGTTGCTCTGTCACTTTATGTTTCAACAACTCAAAACTCTTATCTACTCTTGATGTTCACTTGAAATCCTTTCTGTCACCTCTCATTGTCTCTGTCATAGGTTTACAAACTAAACTCAACTTTCTAATGAACTTCTAGTAGAAACTAGCCAAGCCATGAAATGATCTAACCTCTCCAATGCTCTCCAGTGTAGGCCATTCAACAATTGCTCTCACTTTCTCAGGGTCCATCTTCAATCCTTCTACAGAAATCACAAATCATAAATATACCAATTCTTCCTTCATGAAAGTACACTTCTTGATGTTTATTAGCAATTTCTCCTCTCTCAACCTCTGCAAAACTTGTCTACTATGCCACAAATGTTCTTCTTTTGTCTTACTAGAAATTAGAATATCATCCAAGTACACAATCACAAACTTACCCAAGAATTTCTTCAAGACTTCATTCATCAATCTCATGAAAGTACTCAATGTGTTTGTCAATCCAAAAGGCATCACTAACCACTCATGCAATCCTTCATTTGTCTTAAAAGTAGTCTTCCCTTCATCACCTTCTCTAATTCTGATCTGATGGTATCCACTCTTCAAGTCTATCTTTGTGAAATATCTTTCTCCACTTAAACAATCCATGATATCATCCATCCTAGGTAAAGGAAATTTATACTTAATTGTGATCTTGTTTATTGTTCTAGAGTCAGTACACATTCTCCATTCTCCATCCTTCTTCGGTGCTAATACTACAGGAACTGCACAAGGGATCAAACTTTCTCTGATCAAACCTTTTCTCAACAACTTTTGTATCTGTCTATTCAATTCTTCATTCTCTGTCGGTGTCATCTGGTGTGTTGTTTTGTTAGGCAAACTTTCTCTTGGTATAAGATCCATGTGATGACTGATACTCCTTATAGGTGGTAATCCTTTAGGTACATTATCTAATATGATGTCTTCATACTCTATCAGCAACTCTCTTATCTCATCTGATTCAGTTTCTTTCTTCATCACTTCAGGTTTCTTAGGAATCAAGGCATAGCACATACTTTCCTATTTCAAACCATCCAAAAATTTCCTTCCATCTACTAAACAAATTCTAGCATTCCTGCATGCCACATCTTCAGGATCATCTTCCAAAGGAATCAAAGTAATCATTTTCCCATTTGCTAATATAGTATATGTATTCTTTCTCCCATCATGTATAGATTTTCTATCATATTGCCAAGGTCTACCCAACAAGATATGACAAACATCCATAGGCATAATATCACACAAGACTTCATCATGATAAGATCCAATATGAAATTTCACCAAACATTGTTCACTCACTAGTACCTTATGATCATCCTAAATCCATGCTATCTGATAGGGCTTAGGGTGTTTCAATCTTTCCAATTTCAGCTTAGTCACCATCTCCTCTGAAACTAGTTTATTTGAACTACCACTATCAATTACAACTTTACAACACTTACTTCCGGATTTGCATCTAGTTTTGAACAGACTTTTCCTCTGTGATGGTTCCTCATTTGTGTCTATTTGAAATAGTGTTCTCCTCATCACCAATGATTCTCCTTTCTCAGGTTTACCAATAGAACTGGGTGATTCAATAGGCTCTTCTTCAACATAGGCTTCTCTCCCACTATTATCTGTCTTCTTGCTTGTACTACCCTGATTACATTCAAATGCTTTATGTCCTTCACCTCCACACTTGAAAAAAGTACCTCTGAATGTCCTATTAAATCCTCTTCCTTCTCTTCTGTATCCATCATTCCGGTATGCACTAGGGTTTCCTCTCTAGTAAAAAATTTTGTCATCTCTCTGCTAAGCATTGTTATCTCTGTCATCCTTCTTAAATGGGTTGTCAAACTTGTTTTGCTCTGCAAATGATCTGTCATATCCAGAAAATGTTTTATCTCTTTGAAATTTACCTCCTCTACCTCTTTGTCTTTGATCATGCTTCTTATTCAGCTTCTCTTCAACTTTCAGGGAAAATTGATATACTTCTTCCAAAGATGTCATCCTTACCAAGCTTAGTTCTTCTTGATTATTCAATCTTAGTCCATTGATGTATCTAGCCATTTTCTGCTTGCTTGCTTCACTATGTCCTGTCCTTATGATCATCTTATGAAATTCTTCAATGTACTCCACAGATTTCTCCTTTTGTCTCAGGTTCTGCAATCTTTTCAATAGCTCCAACTCATAGTCAGCAGGTATAAACTGATTCTTCAACTTTGTCACCATCTGGTCCCATTTTGTAATCTTTTCTTTTCCTCTTCTATTTCTTTCCAACTAAACTTCTTTCCACCATATAGTGGCATGTCCTTTCAACTTTGTATTTGCAAATTTCACCTTCTCCGGATCTTCAATCTCCTCATATTCAAAGTATTCTTCCATGTCATTTATCCAATTAATCAATTCTTCAGGATTCAAATTACTAGTATAGTTCAGTACATCAACTCTAGGTCTTTTTCCAATCTTTGAAATAGCTCTCAACATCTTTATCTGATCTGATTCTTCTTCTTCATCACCTTCCAGGGTTTCACCAATTTGTTTAGCAAATTGAAATTCTTCTTCATCATCACTTTCAACATTAGGTCTCAGTGTCAATCCTCTTCACCTATTTTCCTCAACAACATCCAAATGAATTCACATTGTTCTCATCAATTCCATCATCTCATCCATTCTATTAGCCATTGTACCAATAGGAGGAACTCTTCACAGTGGCATCTTCCTAGGATCAAGTGCAAACTGCCTCAAATTCGGTGATCTGGATACAAGCAACAACTGCCTCTCAATTGGTGATCAGTTGCGCACAAGTAACCTACCTCAGATTGGCGATCTGCTCACAACCAGATCTTATGGAGTCCCCTTTGTCAATTCACTCCAAGGAATCAAAATTTCACTCTGATACCATTTGGTGCAGTCATGGTAGGAGGGTTCACAGAATGAACTGTCCGGACTATGCAACAAGAGTAAACACAATGGAAATAACTCAAAGAAATGGAACAAATGTAGATTTAGTCATTCAATATATCTAAGAATTCAAATACAATCCAACCAGCAACATGGGGGCTTATAACTAGGGCTCAAAGACTTGAATACATACATGCGCAAGATAAAGCTTTGAAGTCCTTTCACGAAGGAGCCAACTATCTATCATCTAAATCATGAGAACTTGATCACTACTTTCCTAAGGATCTATTATGTCTTTATATATCATTTCCAGACCAATAGATTCCTCTGTGTCAACTAAGGAAGGTCAAAAACTCCAATGAAGAGTTGTAACGTGTTCATAGAGAGGTTGGACCTAAATGCATAGAACACTTCCTCAAATGAATGGAACAATGTGTGGACCCTTGGGGAAGGTCAGCCACAAACCAAATAACATTACATGATGTGTCATTGAGATCTGCAAGTCAAGGGATGATCCGCAAGCCTTCTCCTTCAGCTGATTTATCTGGAACTGGTAGAATGCTCTGCTCTAAGAAAACAATCAACTTATGATAGTGATGTCTTTCTGGTAACTGATCCAAATGCTCTAAATTCTTGACATGATGTAGATGAATGAATGTAGATGCTAAGTCCAGATCTGCAAGTGTGAAATGTCAAAACTGGACCACAAGTTAGAAACTGATACTGACTGAACTGGAAAATGAAAGAACTGAAATGTAAACAGACTGAAATGTAATGTTTTTGGTTGATACAAGATTACTCTTGAACTAGGGATGCTCCTGCATCAGCTACTTGGATGAAGGAGAATATTTGAGTGGTTTTCATGAAATAGAGATGTCTAGAGAGAAGGAAATCCTCTTCGAAGAGGATAGTGAGTGGAGAAATGATGAATAGAAGTGTTGTATCCTTTTGGTAGAGGTTTCATGGAGAGAAAAACATGTCGGAGAAGCCTACACATGTGAGAAAAGAAGGAAAAGAAGATAAGATGAAAGAGAGAAGAAAAGGAAGTGAAGAGAGAGTGGTCATTGTAGACCATAGATTTGATAAAAATATTTTGGTGGAATATAAGATAGAGGAGTTTAGATTCTTAGTTGAATAGTGTATATCTTAAGAAATTGATTTAACATCATAGGTTTTAGTAGTAGAGAGAGTGGCTTGAGTTATGTCAAGAAAATTATAGATCAACTTGGAAGAAAGAGATCGACTAATTTTTAAATTAGTTATTGAGCTTGAGAAGATTGTAGGTGGAGGAAGAGGTAGAAATTGTAATTGAGAATATTTTAGATGAGAAGGTGGAAGAAGAGGAAAAGAAAAAGGGTAATGATAAAACCCTTATTTTATCTAACGTAACTTATCTATTTGTAAGAAGTGAGGAAGGTGTAGTAGATTTGGAAAATATGATGATAGACTTATAGGGTCCCATTTTTATAATAAAATTGGTGATGAGGGTAATATCCTATTGAGAGATGAGATGAGAAAAATAAATAGGCTATTAGATTGAGAATCATTACAGGAACTTGAGGAGTTGATGGAGGAGATACAAACTATTACACAAAAGGAAGAACTTGTGGAGACACTTGATTTTTGTAATATTAGTTGTGATACTTTATATACAAGTATGCAAGAAGGTGGAGAAAGAGAAGAAGATTGAGAAAAGTGTCATGTAGATGGCACTGAGGAAGAAATCCTCATGCAAGAGGATGAAGAAGGGTAAAAAATAGGTTGTAGTAGTAGCATGTCTTTCAGAAGGCATGAAATAGTTAGTGAAAGAGAATGAGGATGTAAGATTGGAGTTCTTGTATATTGGAGCTAATGTAGCAGTAAGATGGGAAGATGTTATAGCAAAGATTGGTGAATAAGGAAAGGCTACAGAAACAAAGAAAAATATGGTTTCAAAAATGGTGGTAAATTTGGAGGACATAATAATATTGATGAATATGATCTAGTTGAGTACAAAAGAGGAGGTTAAGGAAGATGATGACGATGTAGAAGTGGTCAATGCAAAAGAAAAAAAAGTGGTAGTGCTAGAAAATTTTTACTTCCTTAAAATTAATCATGTTTATTTATGCAAAGGTAGAATGATGAGAATAGAAGTTTAGAGTATGACGAAAGAGTGATGGAATTTTTTTATTTCTATATTGTTGTAGACACCCAAAAATAGCACAAACTGTTATTTTGCCCTTGTCGATCTTACTTCTATGAATTTCATCTAATCTCCCTTATTTAATTAAATAATTAAATAATATTAATTATTTAGTTAAATCTAATTATTTTGCATTCTTCTAAAAATAATTTAAATAAACATTAATTATTTAATTAAATCTAATTATTCATCTAAATTCAATTATTTCTCCTCTTTCTATAGTTAATTAAATCATGTTAATTGTTTAATTATCAAACTATTTCTTCCAAAAGAATAATTAAATTAAATTAAATTATTTATCTCTCTTTCCCTTCTAATAATTGAATAAATAATATTTAATTATTTGTCTCAAAATTCCTAGATTCATGATTAAATAATACAAAAATTATTTAATTTTCTAACTCATCTTTCAAATTAAATAAATTAATCAATTTTCTTTAATTTATCTCACGTTGCTCTTTACAAAAAAAAAAATCTTTTATTTCCTCCAAATCTTTTTAATTTTTTTATTTCCTCCAAATCTTTTTTTATTCTCCCCCAAATCTTATCTTATTTATTTCCTCACAATTTTGAATGATAAATAACTAGCATACCTATATTTAAAAAATATATCTAAAGTACGTCGAGACATATCCTTCTCGAGGTGCCTATTCTACCTGTGTGGTAAATTGATTAAAAATAGGCACCTCGAGAAGGATATCTCTCGGTGTACTTTAGATATATGTTTTAAATATAGGTATGCTAGTAGCATCCTCAACAAGCCTAATTCTAACTATATTATGGGTCATCCCACAATAATGGGTTACACTTTTTGGCCAAACTTGACATTGAAATCAATATTTTGAACTAAATCTTCATGTTCTGACACCTATAGCCGCTAAACCATTAGGAATTTGAAGATGATGCGAACTAGTGATTTGTGAGATTTTGTTTGTAGATTCTAAATCTATATTTTTTAAAAAAATTGGAGTTAAATTGTAAATTTTTTTGCATCTCCTTTGATAACTAGTTTTTAATAATAAACAACATTTTTTTAAAGTGATGTGTATTCCGTATCACATAACTTTTTTTCTACAAAGGATAAAATTTTGATTCTTTTTAATTTAAATTGGTAACACCGATATATAGTGTATGCATTTGGTTTCATAATGTTTTGTTGAATATATATTTTTTAATTAATTTTTGAAGCCAAACCAATTATAATTTAGACATAGGCATATTCTGTAAAACATAACTTTTTTTGTATGTATCAAAATTTAATTTTTTTATTTTGTTGAAACAAGGACATCAATACCTAGTGCATAGATATTTTTTAGAATTTTTTTTCAGTGATTTACTAATTTTCCATATGTGTAGAATAGAGAACTTGATGTTTGGTGAAAAACATACATTCACAAGAAATAAAAAATAATAAGGACTACATACTTACAAAGCATAAATTTTAAATGAATTCATTTGATCCCTCAAAAGATAAATCAAAATTAGTTTTTATCAACATTTTGATAGGTGTAGAGGAGACTCCATTATAGGTATAGTTTAAAACTAGCAGGGTTTTATTCAAGGGGGTTTGAATATAAGGGGTTTGATCAAACCCTTTCAATTAAAATCCTTTAAATATAACCTTTCAAGGCTTAAATAATTATATATTCTAAAAATATGTGATTTCAGCAAAAATCAGAATGTCCCAAAAAGTGTAACCCATTATTGTGGTAGCACCCTTATATATCTTAAGAATTTTTTTTTAAAAAAAGTGGTAAATACCACTGAAATATATTAATTAGAAGAAAGATACAAAATCCCTGATTCAAGGAGGCATACCGGTAGGAAAGAATTAGCAAAGAAAACCTCCGGTTGTAGCCCAAATATGACAAAAACAAAACAAAATCAACTCAAAAAAATGAGTCGATCCAGTAATAACAGACTGTGGCTTAATCCTTAGTAGGATTCATACTGAAAAAAATATTTACATCGCAACTGATAGAGTCGACCAATGGACAGAACAAAAACTTAATGTTAAACCCAAAACATCAGGGGATCCCTAATTAGTCTTCAACTTTGATAATCTGCAAGGTTTGATCCTCATCTTCTGCTAGCTGAGGAGGAGGAGGTGGCGGAGGAGGGACATAATTCAATAAGAAGTGCAAAGCATTAAAGATTTCTGTAGCGTTGTTTGCCAATTGATTCCCCAATTCTTGCCTGTGACAGTGAATGGAGTTCTGAAAGGATGTAACACAATTATTACAAAGGCCATGCATGAACACATTGAAGAGGTAGTGAAGTTCAGAAGAACGAAATAGAAACCTGCAATCAAATAACCCTCCCACAAGAGCAGTACCTTCATGCAAATCATAATATTCTAAAGTAGCATTAAAAGTGTCTATAGAGAAATGATCATTCTGAACAAACATTACACCCAAATCCCTCACCCTATCTCCGCTTTGCAAAAGGTCCATCGCATTAGAGAGATAATGTGAGGCAGCTTGAGATGGATAAATTGAAACTGGAGAATGTAAAACTTGCAATCCACAAACCTGAGTGATAGCTCTTTCAACTGAACCCTCATAAATCTTAAATACTTCCTGCAATGAATTTGGGTTAAAAAAACCAAGGAGGGGTCGCTCCCAGTTCTGAAAAGGCCAGCGAATTCTAGTGTTTTGTTGAATAGAGCCCATGCTAAAATTCAAAAACTATAAAGCTAACAATTGCAAAAGAAAAGAAAACACTATAACAAGAGCAGAGCATACAACAGATATATATATAAAAACAAAAAATCATCAAATATATGAAATCAAACTTGCCAGCTCCCTTGTGCGAAATCTGCCATCCTGCATTTAAGAAATACATGAAAGTACTGCACACAAAATAGAGAACTACTTCAAAGCAATTGAACATCATCAGCTTGTCAGCAAAAAGTCCCAATAGAATAAGGAGAAAAGAAAGTAATAATGATCCAATAAAGTCACTAAAAATGACAACAAATGTTACCCAAATTAAACCTTTTTGTCCTTCTCCAATATATAACTAACTCCGGGGATCAATAGAAAGGAGTCAGAATCCCATTCATTAAAGGAGTCGTTGCTACTAAATGCAAAATTGGCCAAAAAATCTACTAAAAGATTACCTTCGCGGTATGTGTGAACTATTTGAAAAGATTTGAAATGCTTTAATATTTTCCTTCTCGACATTAGAATATAATCAATTTTCTAGCTTGGAGAAGAGTTATTAGAAAACACTCTTACAATATTCAATGAATCCCCTTCCACAATAAGATTTGTAATGCCACATTTCAAAGCTAAATTCAAACCAGCTATTAAAGCCAAAGCTTCTGCCTCATTATTTGTTATTATACCCAGCTTAACTGACAAAGCGCTAAGAACTACTCCATGGTGATTCCTAATAACACAACCAACACTAGAACTTCCAGGATTGCCTCTGCTCGCACCATCAAAGTTGAGCTTTACAAAAGATTTAGGTGGAGGGATCCATTTAATAGCAGATCTATCAATCTTGTCTTTAGACTTAAAGCAAAAAGAGTTAGGCAACCTCAAATGCTTCCAACTTTTAAAGATCAAATCATCCTAGTTTGTGAAAGTTAGAGAACCCTCCTTTTTTGAAAAAAGAGAGGCTAAAATTACTTCTGAGATAGTTTTTTCAACTTTACCTATAACTATATGAAAAGGATTTTTTTTAAAAATAATATTCTATTGTTTCTTTCTAGCCACAGTGACCAAACGACAATACTTGGTGAAACCAGCCATAAGGCAGAAAAGGTAGATTTTGAAAATAACAAAGGCCAACTTTGGAAGACTTGATGAAGAGAAAAAGGTAGAGGACCCTTCCAACTCAGTTTAGAAAGAAGCCAATACCAGACTTTTGAGGAAAAATTACAATTCAGCAATAGATGATCCACAGATTCCTCCACCTCATAGTAGAAAGGGCATAAGAAAGAATTTGAAACCCCAAGCTTAGCTAATCTATCACTAGTAAGGATTTGGTAATTCAGTGCTAGCCAGGTAAAAGCTCCTACTTTTGTTAGGCAAGGATCGCTCCAACAGAGCTTATAGGGCTAATTAAAGGTTGAATTAGAATCCTTACTAATGATACTTAGATATCCTTGCTTGACCATGTAACGGCTAGATTTTGAAGGAGCCCAAATTAATTTATCCTTTTCCCCTGAAGTAAAAATTCTTCTATCCTGTAAAATCTTTTTGAGCAAATTCTTCTGCTCTTGAGGGATCAAGAAATTATCAAAATTTTTCCATTTGACTTTAGGAAATTCTGAATTATGATCAATTTCAAAATAATCTTTAACTTTTATTCCCCAAGCTTGACACAAAATAGATTTGATCTCTTGAAGACCTTCTGTTTTAATTAGAGGTGGATAATTATTCCAAGAATCTTCCCAAAAAAGGGCAAAATTTCCATCATGAATAACCCAAGATAAAAAAGGGGAAATAACTTCTCTACAATTTATCAAAAAATTCCACATATGAGAGCCCTCTGGGTTAAGAATAGTAAAGATTCTTTTAGGAGAGAAAGAATCTAAATATTTTCCATACATTATTTTCCCCCACTTGGATTCTGACTTTTCATATAAATTCTAGACCAATTTAGCTCCAAGATCTTTATTTTGTGCTTCAATATTATGAATCCTAGATCCTCCTAGCCGTTTGAGAATACAAATTTTATCCCATGAGATTAGGGGGATCTTTCTCCCATTTAAGTTAGAACCATTCCACAAAAATTTTCTTAAAATATTCACAATATCAGAAAGAATGGATTTTTGAACGTTAAGTACTGAAAGCATATAAATAGGAACTGCTGATAAGACTGTTTTAATCATTAGAAGTTTCCCTGCCAATGTTAACCATTTACCTTTCCAAGAAGATATTTTAGCTTTGATACTTGTAATAAGCTTATCCCAAAACATGTTTTTAATTGAACCCACAAAAAGAGGAATTCCCAAATACCTTGAGGGGAGAACATCAACTTGAAAACCAAGAAACTTAGCAATCCTTTTATGCACCAAGGAAGATGTAAAGAAGAAGAAAATTTTAGACTTACTTTGATTCACTTTCTGTCCCGACACTAAACAGTACCTGGCAATGACGTCTTTCAGAACTTTAGCTTCCTCCATCACATGCTGCCCAAACAACAAAGTATCATCTGCAAACAAAGCATGTGTAATAGAAAAAGGAATTCTAGGGATTTTTATCCCTTTCCAGTTACCCAGCAAATTTTGCCTCAAAATTAATCTACTCAATCCTTCAGCCATTAAAATAAAAAGAAAAGGGGAAAGAGGATCTCCTTGCCTTATCCCTTAAGTGGACTTAAAGAAATCAGATTGAGAACCATTAATCAAAACTGAAAAACTTGCACCAGAAATACAGGAAGAAATCCATTTACACCATTTAGGGGAGAATCCAATTTTATGGAGAACTTGGGACAAAAATTCCCAAGACACTCTATCATAAGCTTTTAACATATCCAACTTAACCAGCATAGCAGGAAATTTATGTTGATGAATTGAGTGTAAAACCTCATGAGCTACCAAAGCACCTTCTAAAGTTTCCTTGCCTGGTACAAAACCTCCTTGTTCATCAGAAACAATTTTTGGAATAAGGGTAGCAAGTCTTAAGGTGATTTCTTTAGAAATGATTTTGTATAAAGTATTACAAAGTGAAATGGGTCTGAAATTAGCATAAGAGGAAGGAGTAGTAACTTTAGGGATTAAAGTAATAAATGTAGAATTAATTTCTCTTAAAACAGTTCTATTTCTCCAAGCTTCTTCTACAGCCAGCCAAATATCCTTGCCTACAATTTCCCAACATTTCTGAAAGAAAAGAGGAGTCAAACCATCTGGGCCAGGGGATTTGTCCGGATCTAGAGAGAAGACTACTGCCTTGATTTCATCTAGTGTAAAATACCTCATCAACTCCAGGTTATCTTCTTGAGAAATCATATTAGGAATATGATTTATGACTTCTGCAATAGCCAAATTGGAGACATTATTTGATTCTCTAGAAAGAAGTTTCTGAAAAAAAGTAATTCCTTCTTTTTGAATGAGAGTATCCTCTTGCAAGATATTCCCCGTAGAATCTTTTATTGAGAAAATAGAGTTTTTGTGTCTTCTTACCAAAGCTGAAACATGAAAAAACTTTGTATTTTGATCTCCTTCCCTTAACCATGATTCCCTTGATTTCTACTTCCAAAAAATTTCTTCCCGGGCTAAAATTTCCTCTAGATTAGATTGAAGAGTTTTTAAATATTCAAAAGAAGCACTATCCATGCCCTTACTAATAATGGCTTCATTTAACTTTCCAGTTGAGATTGTAGTGTTGCTTTTTGTGAAAAAATGTTGTACCAAAAGAAGTTTTATTCCATTCCAAAATTTTCCCTTTTATAAATTTCAACCTTTCATTAACCCAAAACATGCGTGACCCTTTTACAAAAGGAGCATTCTTCCACCAAGATTCTAGTAAGGATAAAAAAAAATTATCTCTGAACCACATAGCTTGGAACTTAAATGAAGACCTAAATTTCTTTCTACTCAAATTTGCATCCAATTGAAGAGAAATAGGAAAATGATCTGAAGCTGTAAAAGGAAGAACAGAAGAACCAGGAATATTTGAATCAAGACACCACTCAGAAGAAAACAAAAACCTATCCAACCTTTCTGTAATATTTAAAAAACCTTTTCTCCTATTTGACCAGGTGAAGCTCCCATTCAATAAAGGGCTATCAATTAAAGCATTATCTAAAATAAAATCTTTAAAATCTTCAATTACCTTATGAGGAGGGCAAATACCTCCTGACTTTTCTGTTAAACAAGAAATAGCATTAAAATCTCCCCCCAAAATAACTTTTTCTCTAGATAATTGCTCTAAAAGTGCTGCTAATATATCCCAACATTATTTTTTTTCTCTAGTTGCTATTGGTCCATAAATATTAAATAGCCAAAAATTTAATGAAGAGGAAGTTATTTTAACCAATAAAAAATTTGGAACATAGCAAATTAGGTCTACTTCACACATTTTACTATCCCAAAGAATAGCCAAACCTCCTGAAGCCCCCTGAGAAGGAACATGAAGAAACTTCCATTTGAACCAGTTTGGAAAAATGATATCAACTTGAGATTGAGATAATTTTGATTCTTGAAGCAATACACTATCCATACCAGAAGAATCTAACTGACACTTAACTAAGCATCTCTTGTTAGGGGCATTAATGCCCCTAACATTCCAAGATAGGATCCTCATTGTCCGCAGGGAGAGTTTCTCACTCTCCCTGATCTAAGACAAGTATCCAGGGTAGCCTGCAAACTAGCTTTAATTTCTTCCTAGGTTTTAAAATATTTTGGCTTACATCCTCTCTTAGAAGGAGAAATGGAATTCAGTTTGGTAGGAGAGTCCTGGCTCAAGGATTGAGAAATAGACAACTTTGTTTCAAAATCAAAAAGCTCACTTCCATCTCTTAATGAGATATTTTAGTCTGATTTCCCTTGATTTAAACAGCTATCCAGTACTAAGCTTGGGACAGAAGTGTTCAGAACAGTTGAGCTATCTTAGATAGGATTTGGTTTTTCCACAATTACCTCATTTGCTATTTCTTCCATAAGATCAGAAGCAACTTTGCGAATAGTTTTTTCAACAAAAGCATTTGCTTCCTCCTCAGAAAAAGAAAAGTCATCCAAACCTAAATCATCCACCTATTTTACATTTAACATATTATTATTCTCCTCGTGATTGAAAGATTTGAATAAATTTTTCTTAGTTTTATCAGTATGAAAATTTAGGGTTTCAAATCCCTCAAATTTTCCAACAACAAACTCAAAAGAACATTCTTCCGCAAACTCCTTAATAGACTGTTGCTCCTCCTCCAAAACAGAGGAGTTAACAAGATGATTTAAAGAAGCTTCCCCAATATTTATAGAGTCAAGGTTTTCCCTTGAAAAATTAACTTCTTCTGAATCCTCACAAGCCCGTTTTGAATCAAACAATTCTAGTTTTTCCATAGCCATGGGATTTTCAAAAATAACTACTTGTTTCCAATTCCCAAATTTAGAATTATTATATAATATTATATAATATATATAATAATTTAAATTATATAATAATTCTAATTCTAATTATATTATATATTATATTTAGGATTAAAGTTGGGACTTAAAATTAGGGTTAGGTTTAGTGTTTAGGTTAGAATTAGGGTTACAATTAGTAATAGAGTTAGGGTGAGAATTAGGGTTAGGTTTACAATCACAGTTAGGGTTAGTATTGTGGTGAGGGTTAGGGTTAGGGTTAGAATTATGGTTAGAATTAGAGTTAGGGTTATCATTAGTGTTGGGATTAAGGTAGGGTTAGGGTTAGAAATATAATTAGGGTTCAAATTAGGGTTAGGATATGGTTAGAATTAGGGTTAGTATTATTAGAGTTATGGCCAAATTTATAATCCTAATCATAATCCTAACCCTAACCTTACCATAACCTTAATTATAATTGTGACCCTATATCTCACCCTAATTCTAACTCTAATCCTAATTCTAACCCTAAACCTAACTTTAACCTAAATCAAAGCTTAACCGTAACCCTAATTTTAAATAAATGATAACCCTAAGTCTAATCATAAATAGAACCTTAATCCTAACCTAAACACTAACCCTAACCCTAATTGTATCCCTAACATCTCATTCAAATCCAAATTGTAACTTTAACCCTAACCTTAATCCTATAGTAATGCTAACCCTAACTATAATTCTAACCATAAACCTAATTCTAACCTCAACCCTAACCCTACCCCTAATTCTAATCATAACCCCAATTCTCTCCATAATTCTAACCCTAATTCCAACCCTAACTCTGGACCTAATTGTAATAGTAAGTTCTGTAACCCTAACCCTAATTTTAACTCTAATTCTAACCTAACCCTAACCCTCATTCTATCGCTAACCTTAATTATATCCTTAACTCTAACCCTATTTCTAAATTTAACCCTAATTCTAACACTAACCCTAACCTTAACCTAATTCAAAGCGTAACCCTAACCCTAATTTTAAACAAACTATAACCTTAATTCTAATCGTAGATCAAACCCTAACCCTAATCCTAGCCCTAATTTCTAATTCAAACCAAAATTATAACCATAACCCTAACCTTAATCCTGACAGTAATGCTAAGGTCCTAACTCTAATTCTAACTTTAACCCTAATTCTAACCTAAACCCTAACCCTAACCCTAATTCTAACATTAATTTGAACCATAAACCTAATTCTCTCCCTAATTCTAAACATGCTTATAAGTTCCCTAATTATAACCATAATTATAACCCTAACCCTAACCCTACTTATAATCCTAATCCTAATTCTAACCTAACCCTCATTCTATCAATAACCTTAATTCTATACTTGACTCTAACTCTAATTCTAACTCTAACCCTAGTTCTAACCCTAACCCTAACCTTAACCTAAATCAAAGCCTAACCCTAACCTAATTTTAGATAAATGGTAATCCTAATTCTAATTATAGATCAAACCCTAATCCTAACCTAAACCCTAACCCTAATTATATCTGTAACTTCTAATTCAAATCAAAGTTGTAACTATAACCCTAACCTTAATCTTGCCAGTAATGCTAACCCTAACTCTAATTCTAACCATAACCCTGATTCTATCCTTAACCATAAGCCTAAGCCTAATACTAATCATAACCCTAATTCTCTCCCTAATTCTAACCCTAACTGCAACCTTAATTCTAACTATAGTTGTAACCCTAATTCTGGACCTAATTGTAATACTAATTGTAACCTTAATCCTAACCCTAATTTAAACTCTAACTATAACTCTAATTATAACCCTTACCCTAATTGTAACCTTAATGCTAACCATAAACATAATTCTAACACTAACCCTAATTCTAACTATAACCCTACTCCTAGTTCTAACCCTAACCCTAATTCAAACCATAGTTGTAACCCTAAGCCTAATTATATCCACCTTAATCCTGACAGTAATGTTAACCCTAACTCTAATTCTAACTCTAACCCTAATTCTAACTTAAATCCTAACCCTACCTATAATCCTAATCCTAATTCTAATTGTGACCTTAATTTTAACTCTAATTATAACCTAACCCTAATGCTCATTCTATCACTAACCTTAATTCTATACTTGACTCTAACTCTAATTCTAACCTAACCCCAATGCTCATTCTATCACTAACCTTAATTCTATACTTGACTCTAACTCTAATTCTAACTCTAACCTTAGTTCTAACCCTAACCCTAACCTTAACCTAAATCAAAGCCTAACCCTAACCCTAATTCTAAACAAATGGTAACCCTAATTCTAATTATAGATCGAACCCTAATCATAACCTAAACCCTAACCCTAACCCTAATTGTAGCTATAAATTCTAATTCAAATCAAAGTTGTAACTATAACCCTAACCTTAATCTTTATAGTAATGCTAACCCTAACTCTAATTCTAACCATAACCCTAATTCTAACCGTAACCATAACCCTAACCCTAATTCTAATCATAACCCTAATTCTCTCCCTAATTATAACCCTAACTCCAACCCTAATTTTAACTATAGTTGTAACCCTAAGTCTAGATCTAATTGTAATACTAACTATAACCTTAACCCTAACCCTAATTTAAACCCTAACTATAACTCTAATTATAACCCTCACCCTAATTGTAACCTTAATGCTAACCATAAACATAATTCTAACACTAACCCTAATTGTAATGGTAACCCTACTCCTAGTTCTAACCCTAACCCTAATTCTAACTATAGCTATAACCCTAAGCCTAATTCTATCCACCATAATCTTGACAATAATGCTTACCCTAACTCTAATTCTAACTCTAACCCTAGTTCTAACTTAAACCCTAACCCTAACCCTAATTCTAACACTAATTCTAACCATAACCCTAATTCTCTCCCTAATCCTAACCCAATCCCCAACCCTAATTCTGACCATACTTGTAACCCTAATTATGGACCTAATTGTAATATTAATTGAACCCTAATTCTAACCTAAACTCTAACCCCAACCCTAATTATAACCCTAACTCTAGTTCTAAACATAATTGTAAACCTAATTCTATCCCTAACCCTAACCCTAACCATATTTCTAACCGTAATTCTAACTTGAACCTAAACCCTAACCCTAACCCTAATTGTAGCCCTAACTTCTAATTGGAACCCAAATTTTAAATATAACCCTAACCTTAATCTTGATAGTCATGCTAACCCTAACTCTAATTCTAACCCTAACCCTAACCCTAATTCTACCCCTAACCTTAATTCTAAACCTAGGTCTACTTAACCCTAATTCTATTCTTAATTCTAAACCTAATTCTAACCCTAAACCTAATTCTGACCATAAACATAAGTCTAACCCTATTTTAATTATAACCCTAGCCCTAACCCTACTTATAATACTAATCCTAATTCTAATTGTAACGTTAATTTTAACTCTAATTCTAACCTAACCCTAACCTTAACCTAAATCAAAGCCTAACCCTAACCCTAATTTTATATAAATGGTAACCCTAATTCTAATTATAGATCAAACCCTAATCCTAATCTAAACCCTAACCCTAATCCTAATTGTAGCCATAACTTCTAATTCAAATCAAAGTTATAAGAATAACCCTAATCTTAATCTTGATAGTAATGCTAACCCTAACTCTAATTCTAACCATAACCCTAATTCTAACCTTAACCCTAACCCTAATTCTAATCATAACCCTAATTCTAACCCTAACTCCAACCCTAATTCTAACTATAGTTGTAACCCTAATTCTAGACCTAATTGTAATACTAATTGTAACCTTAACCCTAACCCTAATTTAAACCCTAATTATAACTCTAATTATAACCCTTACCCTAGCTATAACCTTAATGCTAACCATAAACATAATTCTAACACTAACCCTAATTCTAACTGTAACCCTACTCTTAATTCTAACCCTATCCCCAACCCTAATTCTAACCATACTTGTAACCCTAATTTTGGACCTAATTGTAATACTAACTATAACCCTAATTTTAACCTAAACCTAAACCCCAACCCTAATTGTAACCCTAACTCGAGTTCTAAACATAATTGTAAACCTAATTCTATCCCTAACCATATTTCTAACCCTAATTCTAACTTGAACCTGAACCCTAACCCTAATTGTAGCCCTAACTTCTAATTGGAACCCAAATTGCAACTATAATCCTAACCTTAATCTTGATAGTAATGCTAGCCTTGACTCTAATTCTAACCCTAATGCTAACCCTAATTCTACCCCTAACCTTATTTCTAACGCTAGGTCTACTTAACCCTAATTCTATTCTTAATTCTAACCCTAACCCTAATTATACCCCTAACTATATTTATATTCCTAACTCTAACCCTAATGCTAATTCTATACCTAATTATAACCCTAACCCTAACCATAATTCTAACCCTAACTCTAATACTAACCCTAACCCTAACACTAACTCCAATTCTGACCCTAATTATAACCATAAACATAAGTCTAACCCTATTTTAAATATAACCCTAGCCCTAACCCTACTTATAATCCTAATCCTAACTCTAATTGTAAATTTAGTTTTAACTCTAATTCTAACCTAACCCTAACCCTCCTTTTATCGCTAACCTTAATTCAACTTGACTCTAACTCTAATTCTAACTCTAACCCTAGTTCTAACCCTAACCCTAACCCTAATTTTAAACAAATGGTAACCCTAATTCTAATTATAGATCAAACCCTAATCCTAACTTAAACCCTTACCCTAACCCTAATTGTAGCGCTAACTTCTAATTCAAATCCAAGTTGTAACTATAACCCTAACCTTAATCTTGACACTAATGCTAACCCTAACTCTAAATTTAACCATAACCCTAATTCTAACCCTAACCCTAACCCTAATTCTCTCCCTAATTCTAACCATAAATCCAACCCTAATTCTAACCATAGTTGTAACCCTAATTCTAGACCTAATTGTAATACTAACTCTAACCCTAACCTTAACCCTAACTTAAACCCTAATTATAACTCTAATTATAACCCTTACCCTAATTGTAACCTTAGCGCTAACCATAAACATAATTCTAACACTAACCCTAATTATTCTAAGTGTAACCCTACTCCTAGTTCTAACCCTAACCCTAATTCTAAGCATAGTTGTAACCCTAAGCCTAATTCTACCCCCAACCCTAACAGTAACCATATTTCTAACCCTAATTCTAACTTGAACTTGAACCCTAACCCTAACCCTAATTGCAGCCCTAACTTCTAATTTGAACCCAAATTGTAACTATAACCCTATCCCAACATTAATCCTGACAATAATTCTTACCATAACCCTAATTCTACCCCTAACCCTAATTCTATGCCTATATCTACTTAGCCCTAATTCTATTCCTAATTCCAACCCTAATCCTAAACCTATTTCTAACCATAGTTCTATATATATGTAAAAGGCATAGGAAAACTAAATTTTAGCACCCAGGCATGTCTAAATTTTAAATCCTACTAAACCCTATAGAAAAATAAAATCACCATTTCATATTGATGTAATACTAAATAAAATTTATATTTCCTAATATGGACACCAAGTGTTACACCATTGAGAATAGACTTTTCTGGATCCATAGAGCAAACTGTTGCCCATTACACCCAATCTATGTAAAGACTTTCTACTCTATAAAGCAAATAGAGAAAACAAAAGAGAAAAGAGAGTAGAGATCTGAGAAGCAAAGCTATGGGAATGAAATAGAAAATAAATGAGAACAATAATAATGTAGATTTCTATTTAACTTCCATTGTTGATGTTGTTTGTTGCTTTCAGGAGGATTAACGCACATTTTCTCTCAGCCTAACGTGCAAGTTATTATTTTGAATTCCGTTATGTTCACTCTACTATTTTCACTTTGGTTTTTTTAATTGTGATGATTGCCATGTTCTATTAAATTTTGATTTTCTATTAAATTTTGAAATAAATATTATGAAAATATTGTTTCTTTAAGAAGATATTCTTCTGATTGTCATCTGTTTACTTAACGCTACTTGAATATTGTTTATTTAAGAAGATATTTTATTTTACGGAGATCATGAATGAAACATTCATTAAATTTAAATAACCACAACTTCACTAAATTTAAACTGACGTAGAGGTAATGGTGAAGCCGACACCCTAAAACTAGTCTCTCAACTTGCCATATCTTATGCCTCACTATGCACCTTACTGCATGTTCAGGCCTCTTGAAACCATCTTCCTTCTATTTCATTTAATTTAGTTTTTCCAATTTTTTTTGTTTTTGATAAAGATTCTACATTGGAATCTTATAAGTTTACATAGAAATTCTAGAATCTTTCAGCTTTTGTGATGTGAATGTAGAACACCTCTCAGGGTAATAATAATTACTTATTATTCAAATTCCTAAATATGTGGTTTTTTATCTCATTCAAATCTCCACCTCCAAAAAAAGTAACTTTGAGTTAACAAATCAATTCCCTTGATTTTCTTAACTTCATCTCATCTCAATCACTTGATTTATACATGCAGCTCCTTTATTTTCTCTTAGCTTGTTGTCTCATCAATTTTTGACCGTTGATCATAATTTTAGTCCTTTTCAATCTTAGCCCTCCACTCCTTTCTTGGAAAACTATATAAGAACACCTCGTCTAAGCATTTGGACATCACTTCTCGATTGTAGCCTCATGCTGTCGTTTTTATGCTCAAAATTCTATCATTATCAAAACCGTTGATCCTCGAAGCATTCAAACTATTTAGTTATGCAAATTTGAGAGCCATCATCACGAAGATCATGAGAGTTAACAATAAAGCTTTTGGTTTGATTGTTAATAGTTTTATATTTGCATTGATAATTATATCTTTTCTTTATTGAGTATGTAGATTTGTTGATTGATCTTTGTATTTCATTGTTTATATGCATTATTGATCATTCACTTTAATTTAGTTTTAAAATTTAATCTCTTTTTTAATCTTTAACTTAGTTTTTTTTAATCTAGGTTTCATTTTAGCTTAAATCTCATATAGTTAAAAAAAATTCTCTTAGTTTCAACTTTTTAGCCTAACTAGTTCATTTTTCTCACAACATAGGCTTTTTTTTTGCCTTCTAATCCTCTAACAGGTATTTTTTAGCTTTATTATTTTGCTAGGATATCATCTTGTGTTTGCTTTGTTGTTTTACTGTGTAGGAAACACTTTTTTCCTTGATCCACTCTACATCAAAAAATTGAATCTATTTGTCAGAAACAAAGGAGAAAAAGCAAGGTGCACTCATTCCAAACTCTTTATATCTCTAGTTTAATAGGTTGTTTGTATAACATTTCATTTTGGGTTTTAAAACGAACACGTGTTTGGTGCAAGAGTTTTTGGCCATCCAAGATCAGTGTGTATACTCTCCTCTTGCATGCTTAGCATGATCCCAAGGATCAAAAACACTATCTTACACCTTCCTTTTCACATTTACTTCACATTTGATTTTGGGTTTTAAAATGAACCATTGTTTGTTGTGTTTGATAAAAGTAACCTTCACAATTTTTAACGGTTAAAACGAACATTTTGTTTTGGTAAATAATCATGTCTTTGATCTCCTCTTGCGTGGCCAAAAAATTTTGAGAATAAAAAATGGTGTTTATTTTACCCTTTGTAACCTATTAGGAAGGCTTGCCTAGAGAAGTGACCACTCTAGGAATGACCTTAACTCCCGTGTTCTGGCAAAGTCTAAATAGAGAGAGGTGAATCGAAAGACACCTCTCTTGGATCTAGCATATTATCATTATAACTAAGCCCCCAAGAACTTTATTCTTTGGGGAAGTGATAGAGGAGGGTGGGTTACCCTCTCCTCTTGGTTATTGTGAGGATATCCTTATTCATCTACGGATTTGCGCCTCAATGTACCCTCGAGGTATATAGAGGATGCTTCCATTAATGAACATGTTTTATCCTAGCTAAGCCATTTAGCCTATCTAACATATTCTCTCTCCAGGATTGTTGTTATGTCTATTGTGTTTTGTAGGACAAATATCAAAATTAGATCTATAAGAAGTGTTTTTAAGTGTCTGCTTTTGTTTGTTTACTTTTTGCATTACAAAATAGAAGTCAAACCAAGTCTTTAGTCAAAAACATAAACTAGTTTCAATCAAACTTGTTCAAAACCTTTTTCAATTCTTTGTTCTAGGGTGAGTTTTTAGTTTCTTGGTTTTTAATTAGTTTGAGACATAATTCCTTTGCAAAAAATATCCTAAACCTTAATCACCCTTTAACCAATTCAAACATTTCCTAATCAACCTTACCGAAATTCAGATATTCCCTAATTAACTTTTGTCAACCTTAAAAGCAAAGCAATTACCTATACAAATCAAGGGATCTGCAATATAGGACATATTCTAAAAAGTTCTAGATTGTTGCCCTTATCTTTATCATATATCCACTTGTTGAACATATCAAGATCTTGGTAACCATCAAAATCAACTTGAACCTATCAACTTATCTATATCAGGAACATATCAAAGAGCACTAGATCTCTCCATCATATCATATCATATCATATCATATCTATAGCTAATCAGTTTGCTTGGACTCATAAGTCTAGTACAAGTGAACATTATCATATCTTGAGAAAGTTATCATATCAGAATCATATTTGTACGATATCAATTTGATTGGACTCATAAGTCTAGTACAAGTGAACGTTACCATATCTTGAGCAAGTTATAATATCATAATCATATTTGTAGCATATCAGTTTGCTTGGACTCATAAGTCTAGTACAAGTGAGCGTTATCATATCTTGAGCAAAAATATCTTTATCATTATCTATCTTATATTAGTGGAGATCTAGCATACCTTTGACTTCCTTCGTTTAGATTAAGCCTAAGGGTCTCAACATTTGATCTTTAAAACATATCCAAACTTGATATCATTTGAACAATAGTATATGATAACTACAAGAGCACGATCTAAACAAGAAGAAATGGATCCTACAAGAATATACATCTATGTTTCGGGAACCCCTTATATTTCAAATACAAACACTAATCCTGAAGAATATGGTATGCCATCAATGTCGTCACCTTTGGAACAAGGTCTTTTGGAAGACCTAGATGTAATGCCTACTTCTAAGGAAATATATGATTTTGAAGCTGATCCTAGGGGTTCGAAACTCATTGACATATTGATTGCTAGACACCCTGATTACTATATGGAAAGGTTGCTAAAACAAGGGGCTAGAATTCCCTCGCAAGAAGAAATAAGACCCCTTGGGGATAAGGATCCTTTCATTAGCCAAATGTATACCACCATGGACCTCTTAACCCCTACCTTTTTCTAGAAGTATCCCAAGAATGGAATCTATGCCTATGCCTCAACCTTCAAATCCCATGTTTATCCCAAGTTCACCTACCATACCCAATTTGTCCATGCCTATATCCCAACCTTTGAATTTAATGTTTATCCCAAACCCACCCACCATTCAAGGCTTGTCTATGCCTCAACAAACTCGTGTTCCTACCTGAAACATCCTTCAAACACACTATGATACCCACAATCCTTTTCTCAATACCTTTACCAATGTCTCTCAAACCCAAGTTCAAACCCCATCCTTCATTCCCCACTACAACAGAATAGGCAATTAGTGCCTAAAATAGCGCCAGAATTTAGTGCAATTGAGCTCAGGAATTGGACACTTTGTCTGACACCAAACTCGGCGCCATTTTGCATGCTTACTTTGGCATCGGATTTAGCACTGACTTTAGCACCAGAAAGCAATAGCCAAATTTGGCACCAGATTTAGCGCTGAATTTGACACCCAATTTGGCTTCCAATTTTGCTTCTAGTTTTTCTTCTAGGTTTGCTTCTTGTTTTTCTTCCATTTTTGCTTCCAGTGTTGCTTCTGATTTTGTTTCCAGATTTGCTTCCAATTTAACACCAGATTTAGCACCCAATTTGGCACCCAATTTGGAACCCAATTTGGCTTCCAATTTGGCTTCCAATTTGGCTTCCGATTTTGCTTCTAGTTTTGCTTCTTGTGTTTCTTCCAAGTTTGCTTCTGGTTTTTCTTCCAAGTTTGCTTCTAGTTTTGCTTCAATTTTTGTTTCCAATTTTGCTTCCCATTTTACTTCTGATTTTGTTTCCAGATTTGCTTCCAATTTAGCTCCAGATTTGGCACCCAATTTTGCTTCCAATTTTGCTTCTAGTTTTGCTTCTTGTGTTGCTTCCAAGTTTGCTTCCAGTTTTGCTTCTGGTTTTGCTTCCAGTTTTGCTTCCCATTTTGCTTCCGACTTTGCTTCTAGATTTGCTTCCAATTTAGCACTAGATTTGGCTTATGATTTTGCTTCTGGTTTGTCTTCTTGTGTTTCTTCCAGGTTTACTTCCTGTTTTGCTTCTAGATTTGCTTCCAATTTAGCACTAGATTTGGCTTCCGATTTTGCTTCTAGTTTGGCTTCTTGTGTTTCTTCCAAGTTTGCTTCCGGTTTTGTTTCTGATTTTGCTTCTAGTTTGGCTTCTTGTGTTTCTTCCAGGTTTGCTTCCGGTTTTGTTTCTGATTTTGCTTCTAGGTTTGCTTCCAGTTTTGCTTCCAATTTTTCTTCTAGGTTTGCTTCCATTTTTGCTTCTAGATTTGCTTCTAGGTTTGCTTCCAATTTTGCTTCTAGTTTTGCTTCCATTATGACCTCCTTTGTTGCTTTGGGTTTTGTTCCCAATTTAACAAGATAATTATATTTAAAAATAAGATAATTATTATAACATGGTCATCATCTATAATTAAAATAAGTGAGTCAAATATCTATAAGTTAATTGAATTTTACAACATCCATCCTGAGTAGTAAATTAAAATCATCATACGTAATAAATATCCATCCAAAAATCATCGACCACTTTCAATATATATAAATTGATGTAAGTCAATACTGATAAGATCATCATCATATATAACTAAAACAAGTGAAAGTCAAATATGCCAGTAGATCAATAACATGTCAAAATGATACATGTCCAACAGTCGACATAAGTCAAAATGATACATGTACAAATGATATAAGTAAAAATAATAAATTATGTAACTCAAAATGATACAAGTCAAGATGATACATTTCCAAATGATATAAGTCAAATTGATACATGTGAAAATGATACAACTCAATAATATGGTATTATAGGCCGTGAAAATGATACATATGATAGTAACTATGAAAAGAGGCATCATAATGATATATCAGCAATGATCCATGATGCATGTCACTGGCTACTACTAGCAACTGCCTCATCATCATCACCACCATCGTGATCATCATCATCATGATCATCATTGTCATCATCATCATCATCATTGGCCTCATCTTCTGTATCTACATCATCATCATCCTCTACCATGTGATCTATACCAGAACCAATATAATCTAGATCTATATCATCAGGATCATCTTCATCTTCTGGAAGACCCATGTTCTGCAAAAAAAAACATTTCAAATAAAAAGTTATTATTTATTTCATGTAATAATTTATTTTTCTGTTATATATCTAATATTCCAACATATGAAACAAAACCATAATCATATTACATCATATCAAAGTGCACATACCATAATAAAATTTCAAAATAGTTATAGCTAATATGTCATTCCAATGATGTAAAACATGCAACAATTCTAATAAACGTTACTAAAGATTATAAATAAATTTGTTATACAATTTAACTATCAACTGTAAATTCTATTACATAAGCTTAAGTGCCACAAATTGCATGGTCAATGTATGTTCTTTTTCACTATTAATCTAATAACCTGCATTAGATAGAAACATTAAAGAGTTTTTAAGTAGTAGTTGATTAAATTCTCTTACATGTCATTAATGAATGCACAATTTTTTTTCAATAATTATTTATCTTAAGGTTCATGAGTAACCTTAAGATAAAGGTCTAATAGTTGTTCCATGGGGCATGTTTAACAAACCAAATGCAATTGCCAACTTTTCACCATGGTGGCAGAGAAATAATTCTTTTTCCCATCCTTCCACAGCATTAAGTAAATTCTTGAATCTCGAAAATACCTTGCCGCCTTCATCTTCCAAGCCAATTTCTTCAAATTTGCATAGGTCTCCTTTGTCTATGGATGTGATCTGTCTCCTACACAAAAAAGCATGTACCATTTTATGCCCTTCAATCCAACTGCATCTGACATTTTTTTAATTCCTCTATCTTTCATCAATCTCCTTGCCTCACCACACCTACCCACTTGTGGATAGATGTTTGAGAGAAGAACATAAGTTATGAAGCATTTTTAGGATCCAAATCAAAAGCAATGTTGTTGTATATACTCCTAAGCCTATATTCATATGTGATCTACAGGCACCAAGAAAACACATGCATACAACCAACATAGATTTAATAGGTATCTCAATGATAAAGTTTAGGGTGTCTTCAAGATAGCCAGCACAGGAAAGGAGGTCAACCATGCACGTATACAGAGAGGCCAACAGGGTGGCCAATCTCCTAGTGAATCAAGGGGTTGAGCAGTAAATTGGCTCAAGAGGAGGAGTTAGACAATTAACTTCTAGGAACACTAATGCCTACTACCAATGATGGCTCCTTCTCAACAAAAAAAAATGTGCATATTAAAATTTAAATGTCCACTATTATATTTCAAAGGTTTGAAATATAACCAACAATGTAACTGTAATGCATGCCCCCCTTTAAGTCTTATAATAAAAGGTTAGGAAACAAAGACTAGAGACAAACCCTTTGGTCTATTCACTTAGGAGACCACCTAAAAACTCAATGATAACTACATCCACATGATCAACAAGAATGACAAGTGACCTATAAATAACAATCAACTTGAGTCAAAAAGACAAGAAGACCAATAGAAACCAAACACAATAAATAGAGTACAACTGTAACTGTTTGTCTCAAGTATCACTTTATAACCTCTTCAAAGATTATTGAAAATCAACACAAGAAATGCAAATTGACATATTAACACAACAATATCCAACTAAGTTATTGAAAGTCAACTATTGATACCTCGTTCTCCATCCAAATTACAAAATCAGTCCACTTTTTTCTTTGTAACATTTCCTTTTCAAATTACGTTGGTTGCCGACTATATTTATCCTCCTGTCAATACATGGCACATGGACTAGTTAAACTAATTAATATGCAATCATTTATTTTTTCCTAGAAAATTAAAAAAATATCATTTAACATATTAAATATACTTACAAATATATAGATCAAGGCATGTAAACCTGTCTGGCCATTGTGATGAGTGGCACGAAGTTTGTCAATCCTAGCCTTGGAGGCCTTGTTCTGAAACATATACTAATTCAATTTAATTATGTACAAATAAAATTTAAAAATCATTTAATAAATTTAATATAATCTTACGAGCAAATTCAAATACCTGCGTACTCCCCTCACTGGACTTCCTCTATGCATTAGACTTCTCATATGCTTTTACAAGCTCTTTCTATACTTTTAGACTTACATCAATTGGCCTTTTTTTGAGCCTTATCTCGGGAGGGGTTTTTTTATCTTCTTTATTTGGTTCCACTGAAATATCTTGCAGTTTTGAGACATTCGTAGCTTTATTTTCTTTACAGACCAACCTGTGCCAAATTCAGCCTCCATGTCATGGATAACTACTTTTGGTAGGTGCATGGATATCTTTGAGAATGGAAAATGTAGATGGTCTTTGAACTGTTGAAGGCATGATTCCTTCAACCTATTCACAAACATTTTTCCATCATCTGTCATTCAGACTTCCCCTGAAACCACATCATATTCTATCTTGGTATTGAAGCTACCAATGCAAGATGCAAAACATGGGTTGTTGGTCGAAGAAGTCTATGTCCGAGGAGTGGCTGGGACAATGGAAGCCTTTGCTCCCTGTTCGACATTCTTAGATGTTATTGATATTGATTTCCTCCTAGATCTTTTGCTCAATCTAGGACTGGTTGGGGAATCAATTGATTCCCTTTGACACTGTGGATTTGGTTGCAATGTTTCAGGGGTTTTACTAGATCATTTTTCTATGTATCTGGCAAGCATTGTCAAGTCCATACCATATAATTTGTTCACTACCTCTACCCCCAATATAGAAGCCAATGCCTCTTTATCTTTGTTAGTCTCATGTCCCTATATATATATAAAAAAAAAATTCTTTTTTTAAATTTAGAAATAGAAAACTAAATACTAAAAATCAAAGAAACAATGGAAACATTTACAAATCTATACATTGATAGTGAATTACCTCATTGTGGCCAGAGTTTGCTCCCTTCCCTCTATTTCTTGACATTTTGAGGTGACCTAGGGCAAATTATTTTCATCTAGTCTATGGAGGCAATCATAGCCAGGTATAAATTAACAGTGTGCTTGACCAATCATAGCCAAAAACAAATATGTAGCCAAAAACAAATCCTAATAGCTCGTATTTTGGGTATGATGTACAAAGAGACCTTATTTGACAAGCCTTCCAAAAATGGTAACTACAAGTTATACTGCAAGCAAGAATAATTAACAACATTACTACTCAAATTTACCCTAAAATGTGAGTACAACATCTTAGAAAAAATTTCTTTGAGCTCAAAATTATATCAAAATCAATAAAAACCTAGGTCAAGAGTAAATTGCTCAGTAATTGGAACTTACTTGCTAAAAGGAAGACAAACAAGCTTGATTGAATGGCTGAGGTAGCTAGAAACCCCAAATTTAGCAACTAGCTAAAGCAATTTTTTATCTTCTGGATGTCTAGAACCAAAAATAAATAAAATACAAATTCACGGATTTGTTGTAGAAACTTTTTAGTAACTTCCATTTTTGACCTAACAAAGTCGTCGCTTTGCAGCCTGTAATTCTTAGCAGGAAACCTACAATAGAGGCAGAGTACATTGTGTTGTGGGCTTAAATGTATTAACTTGAATTTGTGTTTTTTTTTTGTGTGGTATGTTTTAAAGCAGGCGGGAATTTTTTTTTTTGGATTCATTAGTCGGCGCTAAAGTCGGCATCTCTAACGCTGACTTTAGCACCAACTTTCAGCCCTAAATGTAATCTCTTTGGGTTGCCAAAACCAACACAAAGTGTGCCTAATTTAGTGCCTAGTTGTGCCAAACCAAAATGTTCCTCATTCCAACATGTCGATTAAAAAGCTTATTGGCAAAAGCAAGCTAGTCGGAATGAAGTTTTCAAATTACACCGATCTCAACCATCACGTCGATGGACACTTTCTCAAGGAGAAACTTATATACTCTCATCGATAAAACAAAAGAACACATGTGTTAGGGAGACATGAATGATCGGAGTAAGTCTCTTAGATATCTCCAACTGTATGGGTTACTTCGATAAGTAAAACCAGAAGAGTTTTCAGTGAAATTCCTACCGATTTGTCCCAACGAACAAAGCGATGGAAGAAATAAGTCGGGGAGACTAATTATATTAGAAAAACATCCCATTCTCTCAGTGTTGACACTTGTCAGCCCGATAACAATAGGAATGACTATTATTCGTCAGAAGGACACTCAGTGATGACTAAAAGGATTTCTAATAGTTTAGATTACCCTGATATTGGGTAAACTTCATATTGTTCTCCCTAAAACATTAAGTAAGACAAAAGGCACCTATGAAATATCGGTGAGATTACTAAATTTCTTCCCAGCTGAATAAGAGAACTAAAGGGACACTGCATAGCAAAAAGACATTCAGTGAGTCTTGGTGATCAGATATGACTATATAAACAAAGATGACACCAAATTCAAAAAATCTGTTGCATTCATTTCTAGTGATGGACATTAATGGCTGCACGAATGAACATTATATGAATAATTTTGATTGAAAAGGGATTGAACTGAAAGCAATTTTCATAAATAAGAAGCAATAGGGTGAAACTAATCAATCCAAAAATAAGAAATAGAAAACTGAAACATGGTGAGAATTGAAAGAAAAGGATCAAAAATTAAACCAAGACATAATTGATCAATTTCTTGGCTTAGGGCCAAAAGCTAGGAGGTCTGCACAATTGAGGGCTGATGTAGAAAGGTTAGAGGATAAATGCAAACATACAGGAAATTTATATAATCTATCAGGACACATTTATTGTTCATGTGTGGTTATCTTGATTGGTTTCTGGTTGGAGTGAATTAAACATCCTTTCAAATAATTCATTTTGATTGGTTCCTACCAAGGATTAAAATCCTTTTAAATGATTATTGTGATTAGTTTCCCTCAAAGATTTATTTAAAGTTTATTTACTTTCTCAAAACCACAAATATCAACATTAGGAACAACTCACAATCTTATAGCTGCTTCACACCTCTTTACCATTGTGAAGGTCAAATCAAGTCTACACCAATCATTAAGGTATACCCACCTAGGTCTAGCAGAGCTTGAAGTGAAGGGGGTTTAGCCATATCTACCCCGTGTCATTAGCCAAAAATGTTAAGAGAGCTTGGCAACCTCTTGGTGCACAGCTGTTCTGTGACTATTGTCATTATTGTGTATTACAGAATCCAGAGGAGGCCATGGAGAGAGGACGTGGATGACGTAGAACTACTAAATTGTAGAGAGGAAAGTGGGTGGAAATAGATATGACAACAAAATCTGCAGATACAATAGAGGTAAGAAGAGAAAGCAACCTCAACCAAAGGAGGAAGGTGTTTTAAAATTAGGATGGCCAAAACATGATATGAATATGTCACATATATGACTAAAGTGAGGTTTTGTGTTGGATAGCATATTCATTGAAATGATATAATTGGTGTACTAAACATTATTTACTATGTTGTGTATTATAGGGGCCAAACAAGGCCATGGCAACAGATCGTGTCATATCAAATGAGGACACAATGAATGAAGCGAGACATCAGGTACTCAAATTTTGACTTAACTTAGGAAAAAACGATCTGAAGGCATTTTGTGATACATCCATCTTTTTCACAGTATTATTGAAATCTATAATGTATTATCCAATCTTGACATAAATTAATGCATGTTGTTGATTATTTTAGATGGAGATTAGCAAATATGGAGCCTAAGCATTCAACTAGAAAAAAAAAGATATGTATGTGGACATGGACGTAAAACTATTAAATCACGTAGACAATAGTGGGTGGAAGAGGATATGACAATAGATCCTGCAAACACAACAAATGATTGCACTGAACAAGAGGTTGGTCAGGACTATAGTACATGGGATGAATACTTTGAGAAAATTGTTGTTTGTGGATGTTCTGTATGTCGTGGAAAGAAACAATTCAAACGAGTGATTGTACAAAGACATTACATATATGATGAGCTTCCAGTCAGTAGTATGCCTCCTACAATCGATTCAAATCCAAAAGGAATTGTGGTAAGGAATTTTCTAATTTGATATAAATAACATGTATACTTCGTTTAAACATTGTTTAAATAACTTGCACGATAAAACTCTTAGTTTAAAATTTCCTAGATCACTGAATTCCAGCCTAGAGGGCAATGATCATTCATCAGATGATACATCTAACAAAAATGAGTGCCAATATACTAAATCTGAAGATGAGGAATTGATGAAAACAAGTAACAGAACAAGAACCAGTTTAAAGATGCATAATTTTCTTAAAGACAAGGGGAAGGTGGACTACATACCCTATGAGAATGGATGTGATGGAGATGATGACTTGCCCCTAAGTTTGAGATCAATTTACAAAGAGACATTTGATCGTCGACTATATTGCACTTGGCCTAGTGATCAACAACTACCTAGAGTGTACGAGGTGTTTCAATTTTGGGGATACAGCTACATGATACGACCCTCCAATAGTCATGGAGTGAATCTAGGCCTCTTTTTCATTCAAAATGTACATGTGGGATCTAAACATAGAAACAATTCAAAACAAACCACTAGAAGATTAATGTCATATTATGGTCCATCATATTATAGTGGTGAATGGAGAAGGCTAGCAGAATATAAGCCTAGCATGTCAGCATATGGTCTAAATTCGAATATGTATACACATCGTCTCCAATTGGAAAGTGGAAAAGAAATGAATAGAGGTCATCTTATGTATATAGATGGACGTGTATACACACACAAAAATATTGCAGGATTTATAAATAGTAGTAAGGAAAGGGACCCTACTGTAAGACTGAATTGTCAATTTGTTGAGGTTATAAATGATTAAGATGGAGATATGGAAAGAGAGGTTGATAGATTGATAATGGTTGAGACTATTATGGACCTTACCAATGGGGATGAGTTATTGATTGATTACCCCTTCTTAAAATGCACTCCTACATGAAAGAAAAGGGAAGAACAAGGTCTCCCTAAGGATGTTCTTAAGGGCAGAAAACCAAAGAATAATAAATGAGTGTGGACTGATGTTTTATAAACTATGTTATCAAAATTGTGTTTTCTTTAAATTATTGTATAAAAAAGGTAGTCTATAAAATAATGTTCCACTATTCAATTGATGTATATATGTTCATACAATTTTTATTTTTATTTTTTAAGCCATATTTGATTATATTTCTTTAAAATTGACACATTTTGAATTTAGTGCAGTTGTTTCCAAACATTAAATAATGCTTGCGTTTGTTGATAAGTAGAAGATGATGAAACACATACTAATACCCAAGATCCAACTGGGTTATTAAGGTTTGGACGGGATGATCCAAACCATCCTTTAAACCATACCAGGTAGAAAAGAACAACATTGAAGAGAATACTATCAGCTGAGAAATTTAAACTGCTGATGAGATCCACATACACTGATGACATGCCAACTAGCCTTAAGGATGATGATCATGATAGTGAAAAGCAGTGCATGAAGAAGGATTAAATGAAATTCTTATAGGTTTCTTTGGGGATGGAAACAATGATGACAATAATGATCATATGGTTGACAGTAATGATGATAGCAGGGGTAATTACCACCAACGTAATGTTGATGATAACAACTTGAAAGACTCCATCAAGCAAGTAGTGAAGACACCCGTGTTCAAATTAGGTGCAAGTAGAACTTCAAAACTTGCATGCACATTAATATTATTAGAAATCAAGTCACTATTTGGTTGGTCAAACAAAGAATTCACTACCCTACTAAAGTGAGTTGAAATCTATTTCTTACTTTGCATTGTCAATTGGTGTACATAATTCGTAAACATTCATCAACTTCATTTATATTTCTCTAAGGGGAATTTAAAACCATATATTGTATATAAATAGTCCTAGTATAGATTGACATATCAAACATGTTCATCATAAGTCAAACATTCAATTGATTTAATCTCTGGCAATCTTACAGGGCACTAAAAATTAAAATATTCCCTGAAGAGAATGTGTTGCCATCAACTTGCAGAGAGGCACATCTGTTGTTGGTTGAGTTGGGGATTGAATATAAGAAAATTAATTCATGTAAAAATGATTGCATTTATATAGAGATGAATATGAAAACAAGGTAGAATGCCATGTATGCAAGGAGAAGAGATATCATACAGATGTACAAGGTCCTACAGTTCCAAAGAAGGTTTTATGTCATATGCCAATTATACCTAGACTTCAACGAATGTTTCATTGCAAGTCACTTGTATAATTGATGGACTAGCATGCAAAGAATAGGAGTAAAGATGGATTCATGCAAATTCTGGCTGACTCCAAAGCAATGAAACACATAGAGGAAAAATGGCCAAGAAAATTCAAAGATGAACCCCGTAGTATCAAGTTTGGTCTTGCAATTGATGGAGTGTGCCCATTCTCTTTCCTAAGCTTAAATTATAGTGTTTGGCCAGTCAAATTGATAGTATACAATATTCCCCCATGGATGAGTGTTAGAAAGGAGCACCTTATGCTGACTCTCATTGTTCCAGGAAAATATCAAGTTAAAAACATGGATGTTTATCTTGCGCATTTTATTGATGAGATGCAACTGCTATGGAAAGGCATAAGAATGTATGACATATCATGTCCCCCATCAAATAGGTCCTTCATGTTGTATGGTGTGCTATGTTGGACTATTCATGATTTTCCAGGACTTGGTGTTTGTTTTGGTAAGATAAAATATTTACATATTTACACTCATAATTTATTTCCATCCCAACTTTCATACTTAGTTTTATACTAAATTTTTATGTTATTAACATTACTTATTGAATTATAGGGCTTCAAACAAAGGAGATATCTACATGTCCAAGATGTGCAGAACAATTTCAAGGGTGGTATTCTAAAGATCTACATAAATTTATTTACACAAACAACGGGGTTTTTCTACCACTAGATCATAAGTTTAGAAATCGCCTGAAGAATCAATTTGATGGAAAAGTTGAAAATAGAGTCCCTCCCATGATTATGGGTCCAGATGATTGTCTTAAGAAGTATGAAGATGCTAAATTGAAATCCTGGGAGGATTTTTTTGATCGAGGTGATTCAATTGAAGAACCGGAACAAGTTGTAGTTAATATGCCAGAAGGAATGAAAAGGAAATCCATATTTTATGAGCTCCCTTACTAGAAGGATCTATTAATATCTCACCTATTAGATCCTATGCACATCTTCAAAAATGTTCTAGATTCTATATTTTGACATATATCAGTCAAAGAGAAGGACACCTTGTCTTCAAGGAGAGATATTGCTCTTTCACATACCAAAATTGATAGAAAACATTTGTGGCCAAACAAGGAAAATGAAAGATATGCAGAAGCTCTATGGATTTTGAAAAAAAAAGAAATAGACCAACTAAAAAATGTCATCTGTTCAATAAGGACACCTACTGGCTATGGGTCGTCATTGGCTAAAGCTTTTACAGTTGATGGACATATGAAAGGATTTAAAACACATGATTTTCATAATTTTATGAAGGTATTATATATCATCATTTAACATTTACTGGTAACATTGATTAAGTACTAAATATATTTTGATATTAAATGTTGTGTGATAAAAAATTACTAATGACCTTTTCATAAATGTGTTTGATAGCATATCATGCCATTAGTAAATAGGGGGGATTCTTGTCTTACAGTTGACTTAAGGAATGCCATAAGTCGATTGTCAGCATTTACAAGGTATGTGGTTATATGAAAATTTTCATGTGTGAGAGACATAGAGATATTATATTGCATTTTAATTTTTGACTAAAGGTTCATACTAATTTACTATTCTTATATTAGGTGGGTGACCTCCAAGGACATCCACAAATGTGAAGTGCCAAAATGGAAGAAGGAAATTACAGAAATTGTATGTGTATTTGAGAAGGAGCTCCCTACAAGTTTCATGGACCTACAAGTCCATTTACTTATACACCTTGTCGATGACATTGAATTGGCGGGTGTCATATCAACAAGGTGGATGTTTTTCTTTGAGGTATATGAAAACCCTAAAAATATATGTCCAACAAAAGGCACATCCAGAGGGTTGCATGGCTGAAGGGTATGTATTGAATGAATCATTTTTCTTCCTGTGTGAATTCCTTGGTAAGGATTTTGAAGATGGGCCATGCTTCTGGGATGAGAAATGAGAATCCGATATTATTGATGGAGAAAAACCATAATCTAATGGTGTTCAAGTAGAAATGAGTAAGTAAATTCATGATCAGTGTGGTTGTTTTTCTTGCAATCATTAACTTACTCTGTAATTTATTTGTGAAATTAACAGCATGACATTTGGATTTTGAAATAAACAAGTTGACATGTAATAGGTGTAGACGAAAGTGCTATACTTGATAAGTTCATTCTATACCACATGGACTTTATGAACAAATGGATCGATCTGTATGATAAAAAGAGAGAAGAAGTGTTAGAAGCAAGGAGATAGTTTAAGAGATCAAACCCAAGGAATACTCCACTTCCCACTGATCTGCTTGGGGATTGGGGCAAAGATTGCACACTAGAATGGGTTACTGAACAAATTCAAAATCAAATAGAAGATGCAGTTATAGATTCAAACATAACAGAAGATGAAATCAACATGTCTAGAGGATGTGAAAGAAAGGTACAGTTGGAATTTTACAAAATGTTGTTTCCTTATAGTTTTGACACTATTAACTATTTTAATATTCATCATTATATTTGTTTTCATTGAAATAAATGGTCTTTCACAGGTGAGGAAATACCCAGCAATGTGGTCATATGGTCAACATTATCGTGTAGAAAGTGTAGATGTAAAGAGATGATCCTTTGATTGTGGCATCATGGTTGACTTCAAGAAATGCAATCGATCAAGCTCAAAAGATAAGAATATAATTGAAGGGAATCTACAATATGTTGGGAAAATGCAAGAAATTATTGAGTTGGATTACCACTCTTTCAAATGTTGTATTTTTAAGTTTAGATGGTATGAAGCATTTGAGAGGACACGAAGATATGATACGCATAGTGGACTGTTTTCTATAGATTCCTCATGTTTCCTACCGGAGGATAAGAAGCCTTATGTTCTACCAATTCATTGTGAGTGGGTATTTATTTAACTCAAACAAGAAGTGGTATGATCATTAATCTATTAATTCATAGTTTATTGCGAATATATACATGTGTTTATTAATCAATAAAATTGTTATACCATACGTCTAATATATGTATGTCGTTCATGTGCAGGTATTTTTCTATGAAGCTATTTTGGAACCGAAATGGATATTTGTCATACATTATGATCCAAGATTAAGGCATGTATTTGACGATGCATCAGTGGATACTGAGAAAAACAATGATGGCCAACAAAATGAGAGAGGGATTAGAGAACATCAAATAAATTGACATCCATGATGATGTTGAAGATGGTTATGTTCAGGCACAAGAAGACAATAATCCAAAGTTAGATGATGTTATGGAAGACAACAATATGGATGGTATAGAAAATGATGATCCAAATACATCTGGTAACAATATAGATGGTCTACAGTCAAATTTTAATGATGATGATAATATTAAATACTTGAAAGAACATATGAACATTGACAATGGTACACTTGATGACATTGTAGTAGACAATAATGTTAATGACCAAGACTTCTAAATTTTCAGAATTATTAAATTTTTAGAATTATTTGCAATCATGTGTTTAAAAAAGGATGATTCTTATGGCCTAAACTTTGTAATGCTTCAGTAATATTATTTGTGTCGATACAAATTAGCTATTGCAATATCCTTAAATTGTTTGATCTTTGGTATGAATTGTTGGTAGAAAAAATTAGGATTACTTGGATGCAATTTCCTTTTCATTGCTTTATATTTTGCTCTAATGTCAAGGTCTCAACCTAATCCTCATTTTGTACTAAGAAGAAACCTTAGGCTTAATTCTACAATGGCCTCGATTCATTGCAAGGAAATTTTGATTGAGGATTTGATGACTACAACATATTTTAATGGGGAAGATGTTTTCCATCATGATGCACATGTTGCACATATGGATAGGTAAGACATGAATCTTGCTACACAAATACTTATATCAGACCTTTATGAATTTGAGCAATAATCTTAACTATTCAAATTTGATTGATGTATATATGTGAATGATTTGCATAAGCTTAGCTGACATTCAAGTTTCATGGGGATAAATTGGTATTTGCCTTACAAACACCACCCAAGATTTAGTACTCAATTATCTCTGATTATGAATATCCTTATTGCAATATGTTCTTCCCAATATTTAACCTAAAACATTTAATCTGCTCCTTGAGAAAAAGTAAAAGATTAAACATTTAATATAGAAAAACCCTTAGCTATTCAGATAGAACAACACACACAACATGGAGACAGATAGCTAAATACATGCAATGAAGCATTACTCATATAACATTAACATGAAACTGGAAACATATATGCAAACATACATTTGACATATAACTCATAAACTTACACACAAGAGATAGAACAACCTAGAAAGCTCTGTTTATTCATTACTTCTCCAAAATTTCCAAGTCTTCAAAAACCATAAAATGAGTAATACAGTTCTATTATATAATAGGAATGTGTACCCTCAACATTTAATGCATTGTCTTTCAAATACAATGGATACAGATAGGTGCCAAATGGCATTGAAGAAACATTAATTGCACTGAAGGAAAAGAAAAGAAGTTGTGGTTGGCCTTGAGAAGTACGTGAAGCTGCCTGGGGATCTACATTGTTGTGGTTGGGAGATAGTGGTTGAATTGTCATCCAGGAGATCCATACTTGTCCTACCACTCACCGAATGTACTTTCAGTTGGCCAAGGGAATGAAATGATTTCTGCTATCTTACCATTGTGGCTGACATATTTTGCATCTAGGATACTTTTGACATTTTTATTAAATAATTCGAATGCAATGTCCACAACATGCAACCTATCAAGCATCCAACTTAACACATGTAAAGTTGGGTCTCCCTTATCACAACAAGCTAGAATTAACTGATTTCCATTATCAATGATTTCCTACTTCCACTTGTTCATATCTTTTATTGTTCGATCATTTTCTAGAATGTGGGGTAACCACTTTGTGTCCTGCTTCTCAATTGCTTGCATTTTATCCTTCAATATTGTATCCAATTTCAATTGATGAGCAACCACATCCTCAAATTTCCCTAGCATACCTACTAGTAAATCCATCTTAGGAGGGGCATTTAGATCATATTTAGAGCACCTGAGAAAATATCTAATTTTTCCAGTTCTTGGTAGCCACCTGGTCTTTCTGGTTGATAGCCTTTGTTTATCTGATTCATGTTTCTCAAGTGCTATCCTTAATTGGGAGTAGGACCTATGGGTCTCCTCCAACCTGACCAATATCCTGTTGATCCTATACTTGATCAAATTTGTGGCTGCATCCTCCACTTTACTTTCTATTTCTTCCTTCAGCTCCTTATTTTCCTCTTTCAGTTTCTTTATTTCTTGAAGCAAAGGTTGTGTGTCCACTGGTAATGACTCTGCAGTCTGTATAATTGGAGGGGTTTGAGATGGCCCAGCTTCCAACTGAGGTTGACTCTCATAAGTATTAAGCTTGGCCATTGCTTCTATGTATTTCTCTAATAATTCATTGTACTCTTTCTATAGTTTGAGTGTTGCTACTTCTGCAAAATATGTTGTTTGTACATTCAAGCTGGCTGCCTGAGGAGTAGGGGTGTCTGACATTACTATGATTTCATGAAAGGATTTTTAATTCTATTTTGAAGGAAACCAACCAAATGATCTAATTTAAAAGATTTTAACTCAGGGCAGAGACCAATAGATATAAATTGTTTAGATGGACTTAAATAAACTTCAACTAGAAACCAATCATATAACCACACATGAATAGCAAATGTGTCCTAACAAATTATATGAATTTGAATAATTTAAAAGAACCACTCTGGAAGACAACACAGGAACATGTAAGCATGAAAATTAACACAAGAATTGAACACTGAAACAGATCACCATCTAAGAATATTCTACTCCATTATATTTTCTTCAAAGTATATATATATATATCAATTTGCATAGGTTTTCTGAAAGTATGAGAGATGATGGATGAAAATTAATTTACTAAATATGCTTCTACTTTCTACTATTGCCTCCTTTCTCTATCAGAGCAATGTATTTTCATTACATCGGTGCAGCTTTTGTAATCTCAGGCTGATCCATGTATTTCTTTAGGCATTATCATTATTTATGTGTATTCAATATGATCACCAAGACCAACTGAATATCTCTTCGATAAGATGTATCGTTTGGCAATTTTATTCTATCGGGAGGAGTTCTTAGTTTTCTGGTCCATGTGCTTGTCTTTTACCCTTAAGTCTTACCTTTTTGGGGAGACAGTGTAAAGCTTACCCAGTGTACTAGTTGGAGGAATGATTCATACCATCATCGGTGTAACTTAAATAATCACTATGAGATTCACTTGCCATTCCGATGCTTTGGATCTTCCTGACATGTTTCTCCATTACTTTATTCATCAGTAGGACTCTTACCGAAATATCCTTGCAGTTTTCACTATTGGCATAACCCACATAGTCAGAAAGATCAAATGAATTCACTCCTATTGTATATGTCCCTCCGATGTGCATGCTTTGTTATTCAATGTGATGGGACAAGTTGGAAAGACTCTTGTCAAAACTTTGTGGTCTTTATCATCGAAGTGACCCATGCAATAAGAGAGACCTAGGGAGCTTTCTCTAATTATATATGTTTCCCTGACATAATTGTTAAACTATTTTTCTTTGTTGGTGTGAGCATGCACATCTCTCCCTGATACACATCCATTGATATGAGGCACAAGATCGGTATAGCTTGGAGATCTTGTTCTGACTATCTTGTTTTTGCTGATGAATATTCAACGGTGAAACGTTAAGTGACATCTTGTCGATCATTTTTTCTTTCTGTCTATGGACCTCTTATCACTAAGAGTTTACTTGTCTCTCCCCGACCATGGATAAAATACTTTGTATAAGATTATGACTTTAGGATCTTGAAAGATATGCCCAAGGTCTTGCCAATGAGGATGAAATTAAGGTTTTCTTGACTATGATCATGGAAATGTTTATCAAGGTCAGATTGATGGGATTTAACAGAGGTTATAATATGGATCTTGTCACACAAATTTTTGCAATTTGTATTGATCATAAAATTATAGAGTGGCCAATTTATGTGTGGTATGTTGGTTCTCAAAAACATAGGTTTTTAGACCACAAGAGGGTGCCAATCCCTTGATACGTTTTTGGTCAACAAGACAGGGTTTATACAACAAAACCCCCTACTCTTTTGACATTGCCAGGCCTAGGTGAGTGTACCTAATCAATAAGGTAGATTTGGAAATATGGATGGATTTTGGTTGGGCAATTTTACTCACTAATGGCACACAAACATGAGATATTTGCAGGGTTTGTTAACTACTTTCTAACAAGAATGCTTGAAATATAAAGAATGTGAGTTATACTTGTATGAAATGCTCTAAGATTGACCAATGCCTAATTTATTGGGTAAATCGAGTTGATGAGTGGATTGTGATACTAGAGATAGGGTTTTATAAGATGTGTAGATTCACTTCACAGCTTAACTATAACAGTTGGGCACTTTTATATGTCTACACCTTATGCAAACGTGAAAGTATATTAGTTACCTAGACTCTTCTTAATGATCCCAGTGATATCCTCTTATGTTACTATGAAGTTGTGAAAGTAAGTTTAATTCATATGTGAGGAGAAACCAATTAAGACAATTTATTTGAAAGGATTTTAATCTAGTCAGGAACCAATCAAAGTAGACTGCTCAAAAGGTAATTTTAATCCTACTGCAAACAAAAACCAATCAATAGCACCACACAAGTACAGTAAATGTGTATTGACAAATCAACTGTATTTTCACACTCAATTTGAATAACATAAGCAACCACTTTGGAGACAATTAGATAACATATAAGTATAATATATCCACACAACTGTTGAACACTTGAAAGTAAACCAATATTTAAGCAAACACCTTCTCCATTTATATTTATCTTAAAACTATGGATATTACTTGCATAAGTCTGAAATTTGATAACAGATGAACGGATGAAAAGCTAATAAAGACTTCTATTCTTCTCCTAATTGCTAATGATCCTCTAACCTCCTACCACTATATGTTTATATAACCATATTCAGAAGAGGCATGCCTCTTCATAAGTGTCTTTTGAAACTTTTGACTAATAATTACAAATTTTCATTAGGCTTTAATAAGCCATAAATGGAATTTGGTAATATGATCTAAGTATTTTTGGCTTAGGTGAGTATTTGTACATTCCATAGTGGTCTTTGCAACAAATTCCATGGCAACCATTTTCTCCATGCAGGCACAGGCCCCTTCCAATGTTGGGTCTTCATCTTTCACTACTTCCAATACTTCGTACAGGATCATTTGGCATTCCTTTATCCAGTCTTACTGACTTCTCATATTTTTGCCATCATTAACCAATGTAGGTACACCTCTTTGAGAGACATTAATAAATTCATTAGCTTCTTCTTGAAGTTCCTCATGAAAAACTATGTGTCATGATTAATTCTTTTGCATTGGTAATGGCTTCATCATCAGGAGTGCCTCTGTCACAGATTTCTTGCAATTTTTCCTGGAGTCTATCAACCAACCTCTTGTGTTCTTTGAGAGTGTTTTGATTCTTAGAATAGGTCACCCAAAACTTATCTATCCATACCATCATGTTAGCATGTCTCCTCTTGAATATGGTGGAAAGTGCATTGAATACACCTCTTTGAGAGACATTAATAAATTCATTAGCTTCTTCTTGAAGTTCCTCATGAAAAACTATATGTGCCCTAATTAATTCTTTTGCATTGGTAATGGCTTCATCATCAGGAGTGCCTTTGTCACAGATTTCTTGCAATTTTTCCTGGAGTTTATCAACCAACCTCTTGTGTTCTTTGAGAGTGTTTTGATTCTTAGAATACGTCACCCAAAACTTATCCATCCATACCATCATGTTAGCATGTCTCCTCTTGAATATGGTGGAAAGTGCATTGAATTTCATCTTTGTCTTTTGCTTGGGAACTCTCCCCTTGGGTTAGCATCCTGGTCGGGACAAAATCTTTCAGGAAATCATTTTCTTTGTGCATTCTTTCATAGTGTAGTTTGTACATATCCCTTTCTCAAATCAGCATTTGAATCTGTGCTTTATTTAACTTAGAAACATTAATACCAACATCCACAGTAACCACAGGATCTATTTCTCCTACTTTCAGTGTCATCACATGGCCAAATGCCTTCTCTGTGTCAATAATAGCGAGCTTTTGGTGTGGAGGCTACAGGGCCCATATCATAAGTAATTCTTCATTAGGATTATATCGCGATCCAATGTACACTTCTATCACACCTTCTAAGATGAGTTTATGTTTACCATCATTATTGTGTAGAAAACTATCAAAAACCAAAGAAGACTTCAAATCCAAGCCCGGAAAAATCATCACACCAACTTCTTCTAGGAGTTTCCTCCCTTTCTCTAGAGTCATATTTTTTATTTCATTTTCAACATCTGTTCTCAGAGTATTCAATAATTGTCTTTCATTATCTGGTGTGATATTTGAAATAGATTCTCTGACTGCTTTGCCTTTATGTCTATACAAGAAAGATTTAAATTCTGGGGACTGAATAAACTGATCATCTAAAACAAAAGAATTGTAAGCCAGCTGCCTGGCATCTGTATCAGGTGTTTCCTCAATTTCCAATTGTCTATTTGAAGGTTGATATTCTTTAATTCTGAGTTTAGGAATTATATTGGAGTGGGCTTGGGGTCTTTCATCATGGGATCCTTCACTATCAAAGGATAACACCTCTACCTCTTGTGCCTCTCTCCTCCTCCTTTCCACTTCCTAATTATACTCATTAATTGAAAATTTGACCTCTGCATCTTCCAAATTCTTGATAACATCATCATGTGGGAATGGAATATGAGTATAACCACTCAGATTTTGTTTTCTTCTTATACAATCAATAAACCCTTTAGGGTCAAACCCTTTTCTTGACATTGCCTTTCTTAAATTAAAATACAATAGTTTGTCATCAATGAGGTCATATCCTTCCCTGGATAACATAGTAAAGTCCTCAAAACATAATGTACTTGGCATAAAAGATTTTTTATCATAGGCACTTAAGTTCATAACATTTGAGTAATCTAATTGCCTAACGATTTCCAAGTATGTGATTCTGTCTAGTACTATTTTAGGCAATAAGAATGGCGTATCTTCAAACCCATTTACCCTAATCATTATGGAATCTAGAAAACAATACCAATCACCCCAGTTGTGATTGACAGTTGGTGGTCCACCGAAATCCTTAGGCCTTAAAAACCTTTTAATCTCATCTGACAAAGAATAGCTACATGGATAACCATAGCATCTGTACAGTGTTTTAACAAAGAATTCTTCAAAATGTACATAACTAGAATTCACAAACCTACTATCCCATATGGAAGTCCATAACTGTATGGGTAACAGTTGACCATTCTTATCAAATTGTGCAATTTTTAATTGTTGTGGCCACATTGTTAATTCTTGTCCATATTATAAAACAATATGCATAAGAACAGAGTAATGCTTAAAACTTATTGTTGGAGTACCATTTTTAATGGTCATCAGTCATGAATCAATCCCCTTAGAGAGGTGGGAGGCATAATCAAAAGCTCTGGCATGGTGGCACTAGATATTTGCAGAGATGACCATGGGTGCTATGGACATGAATTTAGGGACCGCTGTTCCTAGTACTTGTCCCAATGAATAATATGTGTATTTCATATAAGGTTCAAACAGATCTACATGAAAAGGAGGTCCATCACCTTCCTTGAGTGGCACCAAATTCCCTTCTTCTCTAGGTTTATGTAATGGTAATCTCCAACCCTTGTAAGTGGTATCCATTCTCAAGTACTCTTTTTCTAAATCTTCATATATTATAGGAGTATTGCAGGTGTCATCGAGGGCAAAGACTTCACATATTGCATTCTTGGATACATGAATAAATGGCTCCCCTTGCAGGTTATAGATCGCTTTTAAGTTAGGGTTGTAATGATAATCCAGGAGTTTTAAAAGATCTATGTTCACAAAAACATCTGTGACAACTAGCTTGCCTAGGTTGAAATTCCACGGATTACAAACAGGTTCCAATCTATTCCTTCTGCAGTAGTGAAACATAGACAACTCATATCCCCTGATAGGGGTCCATATGTTCCCTACATGTTTATATTTATCTTCTAATTTTTCCACGTCTGCCCTCAATTGTGTAGTTCTTCTAGCCTTAGGGCCTGAACTAGGTAATTGGTCTATAAGGTCTTGATTAAGTTTTCTTTCCTATTTTTTTTCCCTTTCCCTATCTCAACCTTCTACTTTTTGCCCTTGGTTTGGCTAGTTTTAGTTTGCTGCTTTCTTTTTGTTTTAGAAGGACCCTTCATTCTATCTCTATGTTGACTACTAGATTTAACCTTATAATGAATTAGCAACAGGAAGGTTTGCAATGCTTACTTGTATGTGCTCGGTGTTGCAAATTTCTCAGTCTCTCAGTGAATCCCCTGCTCTTCCACTGTAAGCCTTAGAAATTTGTTTTGATTTTCAATTCATTATGAACCAGAGCAATTTGTATGAGATTATGCTCAGGCGGCCATTAATGTTGGCCATTGGAATTGAATTCAGCAGGCTTCTCGGGCTCCAAAAGTGTCAAATCAATTAATGAATTACATCAGGAAGACTATTTTAATCTCATGTTGATTTGTATGTTTATTTTGGTGCCATCTTTTGTTTATATGTTTTTGGTCAATTGCCTAATCAAAAGTGTCAAATTGATTAATGAATTACATCACGAAGAGTAGCTTTATGTCTCTTTGATGGGAGGTGTTTCTTTAGTTCTTTGATCTTTATCAGAGAGACTCTCATCGATCTTGCTCAGGTCCACATTACTTGCCTTTTTCTATTTTTAACATTTCGGGAAGACTTTATTAATTTCACCCATATATCAAGGTGGTTCTAACTGTCAAAGTTGCTTTTGGACATCGGCGAGTGTTTTCCTGACAAGCAATGGTTATCTTATAGTCATCGGGTTGACAATCATCATCGCCGAGAGAACAGAATGTCCCTTCAATATATCAAGTTTCACCAATAATGTTTTCTTATGTCTTTTATTCATGGGGAACATTGGTGAGATTCTTACCGAGTTCCTTTAGTTTCTTCCTATCGGAGTGACTTATAAAGTTGAGAAGACATAAAAAGTTTATCTTGATGGTATATCTCATGCTAATACAACTAGTGTATTGATTTATTGGTGAGATAACATATATCTTTTGCCAATCTTATATCTATTTGTATGACCTGTTGGTGTTTTTCCCAGATCGGCAGAGGGTTTGCCAGTTCGTATGCACGAGCAGATCTAGCCAACAGAAACGGGAGGTTGCGTGAGCTGCCTCCCCTTCACTTCTGGTTCTCCCGCACCAAGGGGGTATCCCTATAGCTAAAGATTTGACATTGACTTGTCCTATGATAGGAAGATTTAACTTTGTGATAACAGGCAGAATACTCTCATTTTAGGACCAAGATTTGAATGACAAATCACAAGGTTAGAAACATTCTTGGACATGTGTATCTGGTTATGGATGAGAGTATGCAGGGGGTTCCTAATCCTACTCCTACAACTAATAGGTTGAAATTATGGAATGGTTTAAAATTAATGGTTTGGATGCAAGATAGGGGTTTTGGATCATAACTACTTCACAAGGGTAGACCGGTGCCTATCTCAGGGCAAGGAGTCACATAGACATATACATGAGAGTGGCTTGCAACTGGCATTTGGGTTTCAAGGGGTTAGATTGATTCTTGCCTTACAAACATCACCCAAGAATGGGTATTTAACTTTCTCTGCTTATGGATATCCCAGCTGGCATACAATCTCCTCCACACTCAACCTAAAACAATTTAATCCATTCCTTGAATGGAAGTCTAAAGATCAAGCATGCAATACATAAATCTGTATTCTAGAATTTGAGAAACCCTTAGCAACCAAATTCAGAAGAAGAAATGCATACAACAAGTGGAGAGAGATAGCAAAACACATGCAAGAAGCATTTTTCATATAACATCAACACTAAAACTGAACATATGTGCAAGATACAACTCAAATGCAACACATAAACTCCACAAAGATACAATAGATAGGGAATGCTCTGTATTTCGTTATTTACACAAAAAATTGCCCAAGTCTTCCACCGCCAATGAATAGCACAGTTTAGCTTTTTTATACCAAGACTGTGTACTCAGCAAAAATTAATTACATGGCAAAGTCAAAAATTCCTGCCAGACACAACGCATGAGAAATGGCACTCAAAAACATCAATGCAGTAGAGAGACAAAGAGGAAAGAGCAGGTATGTTCAGGATTTGAGCCGTCGCTCTAGGACTTTCATCTTCAATCGGGTGGTTGATCTGTCATTTCCGTCGCCCATCCTCTACAAATCAACCATCAATGCTTAGCTACCTGCAGATCCTCAGTGGCATTTTATTGGAGTTTTTCCTGCCCAAACACGGTCATAGATACAAAGAAACCCATCACTGCAGAAAAATACAAAACCAGCCATCAATCCACTCCTATCGCTAAAATAAACAGCTCAAAACACCCTGAGAAGTCACCTACCAATGAAAACATGAAACGTAGGCACTTCATGCTCCTATCGCTGACTTTTCCTTTCTTCATTTTTCTATTTTCGCCCTTGTATATGCAAAAGCATATGCATATACAACCGCCTGCCTTTTGCCTCTCAAATCCTTGTATATGCAAAGCATATACAACTATTTGATATATAGGGCGGACCCCAAACCTGTTTAGAACAAATTGAAAATCAATTCGGGTCCGACTTGTATCCTCTCTTCCTGCATATTTCCTTGTATATGTGCATGTACATTTGCCTCATACATATAAGGTAGATTTCAAATTTTAATGAGGCATGCTAAAGTTGCTTTAAAATCTAGCTTGCATCTTAACCCTTGTATCTTTTGAATGTACATTGGCACATACAAGCGCCCAACATACATGCTACAGATCTAAAATATTATTAACTGCATTTGATTTCTCCTTCGGGTCCGGAATGTATATTTCTTCATTGTATAATGGCTTGTATGTGCAAACATACAAACAAATGCACATACAACTGGCGGGCCCCATCACTTATGTCTCCCTTGCGGCACTGTAGCAAATGTATATTTGCACCCTTGTATATGCCAATATACAGACACAAATACACAAACCCTCATATACAACTGCAGAATATGTGACGGAATATTCTAGGAATGCATCTTTTCTTTGTATGTGCACCCGAATGTATATTTGTTTGTATGTTTGAAATGCATGCTGGTGGATTTGTATGTAGCTCGATATACAAGACCACTTGTACATCGCACTGTAGCAGATATACAAAGTGGGAATATTCCCAAGAATCTGCAAAAGATTCCCCTTTGTATATGCACATTCAAAGCCCGATATGCATATAACTTATTTTTCACAATTTTTTGAAGGCCGATTGAGACTTTTGCAAGCCTGCCAATGTACATTTTGACCTGTATGTATATACAAACACCTTTGAATATACAAAGACACTTGCACCTTAACTAATTTTTTGCATTTCTTCAACTGTAGAGGCCCATAGTGTTAGAGTTTTTTGGATTTTTGGGAAGGGGCATGCATTTTTGAATGCTTGAATCTTCATAAAAGTGCCTACAGATTTAAGCACTAACATGACCTTTGAGATCAGCGTAGTTTAAAATCTTCATTCTGATTTTATATCTCTCACCGATACAACTTTTTATCAGTGATACATTATATTGTCTTCCCGATTGTTTTGCACAATCGTTGTCTCTGGGTTCTTTGATTGGTGTAACTTCATTTAGGTCTTCCTGATATATATGAAAATATTAGTTAGGGGATTATGACTTATTTGGTTAGAAAGACATAGATGTGATCTTTCCGATAGGGGTTAATTACTTCTATTTGCACAACTATAGTCAAGGAAATGCTTATTTCAAAGGTCATATTTTATGAAATTGTCATGGGATACAATATGGATCTTGTCACACAAATTTGAAAAACTTGTTTTAATCACAAGATCATATATGGAAAATTTCTATGATATTTGGATGACAAGTGAGTGATGGTTGATGAAAAATGGGAAACTTTTTTAGCTCCAACATGGTATATATCAAGGATAAGTAGATGGGGACTAATAAAATTGTGAGATTTTTTCAGTCCTAATAGTGATATAGGCCTTTGTGAATCTAATGATAACATCATTGCCATTTCCAGACAAGACAGACATGGTCCTAGAGTCATATCTAGTTGCTACATCTCTCATCAAGTCTGTGTTTATGAAGACATTAGAGCATATTACTTTGGCTAAGTCAAGGGTCCAGGCATAGAAGATTGGGGCTCTGTAATCAATTCACTTGTGCCAATGCTCAAACATACTCCAAGCAGACATAGGGATCCTAGCATCTCAACAATCTACACAGAGGCCATATATTTTGTCATTTTTACCAACCTCTCCTAATTTTGTCAGAGGTTTCTTAGATGATCCAGGACATTGAATCATGATATCCTCATTCAGGCTGTGTTTTGAGGTTGAAGCTTGACCTGACTGACTCATTTTGTATTTGTGCAAGCAACCTAGGGTTTATGCAATCAATAGCTACTCTAAATGCTTCAGAAAGTACTTACAAATAGAAAGACTAAGTGCATGGGAGAGACAATAACTTACTAGTTTTTTTTATGTTGCAGAGGCTCAGAATTGCTTCTCCTTACTTGTTTGGATGATTCTCCAACTCTAAACGCAATTGCTCCTTAAAAATGATAGGAAATGCTTAGAATTATGTTGTTATAACATCAAATTCATGTACCACTCTTTGTATTAATGGAGGTCGCTGCAACCATAACTCTACTCGTACCATAGTCATTTGAAAATATCCTTTGTTTGCAAGTTTGAATTTGGACCGTTGATCACTTCATGCCTTTCTAGAATCCACGGCTTCGATTCATTGACTAGATTTGATAATCTTAGTCATCTTTGTTGACAAGTCATTGCCCAATGAAAATGAGCCAAATCATCAGTACTTTCCCTACACTTTATGTCATCCTTAGTCTGGACTAGACACGTGTCACCTTTTCACAGCATCACAATTAGGGAGGGCCCACCATATACCTACTATGCAATGGTACGATATAGGATCCATGCACCTTTATTATACTTGCTTTTCAATCAGTGCACGCCACGTGTTGTTATCTCACTGCCTCGCAGCGAATATTCCTCCCAAAAAGATTCCCTTGTGCTGGAGTGCATCCATTGGATCTTAGGCTTGCTCTGTGGACATGTGGCGGTGGATAGCTGGCTGAGGTAAGATTTTAAGTAAACACCTTGTAAGCAGATTAGACAGGTGGCAGCCTGTCGCAGCATTGTAGTCGAGTGCTGGCATCATCTGATATGCTTTGCGATGTGCGATATTCACTTTATAAGACCTTCAGACATTTGAACATTGATTAGATGCTAAACTAGACACTAAATTAGACGCTAAATTAGGTGTTAAATTAGGTGCTAAATTGCAACGAATTTAGCACCTACTCGTTCTGATCAGCACAAAAAATGCCAAAAATAGCACCATCCCGATAAATAGCACTGACTTTTTCAAAAAATTGGAGAAAAATACATTAAAATAGTGGATGGAAGCAAAAAAGGGAGAAAAAAAGGGAGCTAATCATAGGGATTTGTTGTAGTGCCCCAAGGGCCAAATTTATTGTCTACTAATAACCTTTTCAATCAAAATTCTAATTCTAATCTAAATCCCCAAATTGATGAAGTAATGATAATAAAGCAACAATTTCAAGAGTTACAAAAACAAATGTTGGACCTTCAAATCAGAAGTACCAAAAAGAGTTATACTTTAGAGGACATTTGTCCTTACCCATTTGATAGATCTGTTAATATGATATTGTTCCCTAAGAACTTTGACATCCCCAAATTTGATAAATATAAGGGTAAGGGTGACCCTAGAGAACATGTGAGAGAATTCTTTTTATCTTGCATGGAAGTATCATGTAATGAAACTTATCTCACAAGCAATAGAGTGGTTTTCTCACTTTCCTCAGGGGATCAAAAGTTTTCAAGAATTAGCTGAGAAATTTATCCAACATTTCTCCTATAACATTGAACATGAAACCTCAACGATTGATTTATACAATACCAAGGAAAAGAATGGTGAATCTTTTTCTTCTTTTTTACAAAGGTGGAGGAATTTGGCAAGTAAAATTCCTTGGTCAATTCCCAAAAAGAAATTGGTCAACATCTTTACTCAAAATCTAAATCAAGAAATGAGCTTCCATGTTCAAGTTCAAGGTCCTAATGCCTTTTCTGAACTCATAGAAAGGGGTGTGACTATTGAAAGAGCATTGATAGAGAAAGGTCTTGTCAAAATCTATAAGGAAGATAAAGGAAAACCTCTAACAATAATAACTATGATCAATCTAAATTATGGATTAAAAATCTGAATGTTGTACATGATGGAGTGGTTGATGCAAGGGTTATTCAAAAGGCCCCATCTTCATCAAATATAGCATTGTCAACCAACCCTCCAGGTAATGAACATCCTTATAGATCACTCTTTCCTTTGAAAAGAAAGTTCACACCGCTAGGGGAACCTATTGAGGTGGCCTTGTAGAAATTGGTCAAATCTAAATTAATTGATTTACCCAAACCCTGAAATGTTGAACCAAGTAAAACCACCTCGGTACAATGACAATGAATTTTGTGACTTTCATAGGGCTATGGGTCACAAAACTTCTAGTTGTATGAGGCTCAAACACATAATACAAGACCTCATTGATCATGGTGATGTAATAGTTGAAAATAACTCTCATACCACCAATGCGGATTTAAAATTTTTTAATGATCCTTTGCCTAACCATGGAAAAGGACATGCCCATAACCAAGGTAATTCTTCTAGAGATTCCAACTACACCAAAGTAGTCCATAATTATGTAGTAGCCCATTTAAGACAATCAAACAACCATGTCTCGACATTAAACATAAAAAATCAAGCAATTAATTTAGGTACCCAAGAGGATCCTAAAGTTACCAACTCAAATGGGGGTGCCCCATCAGAGTTTGTACAGATTTCAGAGACTTAACAGTTGGCCATGAAATGGTCTCTTTAATGGATGGATATTCCGGCTACAACCAAATTAAAATAGCTCTTGGAGATCAATATAAGACCGCCTTTACATGTCCATGGGGAACTTACTGTTGGAATGTCACATATCAAAGAAATTCTATGCTTAATCCTTTTATAACATAAACGGTTGATGTACAGTATTCCAACCTTGTGTCTTGTACCTTTGGCATCTATGTTTCCCTCCATCCTTTGGTGTATCATTGTCTCTTTAGTATTAATTTTTTTTACAAGCGTGTCTCTAGTATATGGTTACACATATGGATCCTTGAAAAAAATCTAAAAAATATTCTAAAAGCTAATATTCTAACTTTCAAACACATCCTAATAAGAAAGAAGCCTTGACCTTAAAAACAAATCCTTGTAACTTAAGTTAATCTCCTAACTTTGTATAAAATCTAAAGTATTTCACAATCCAAATATAATATCCAAATTATGATGCCTTAATGGGATAGATCTTACCTATATCAGGCTATCATCTTTATCTAAATCTTGAGCTTAATAAATTGGCAAAAGGACATTGTGGCATTTTAACTTATTTTATTTTGTGACTTTTTGGGGCCATTTGTGTCTTCTTTCTCTTTAGTATGTTGTGTGTATCTTATATTTATCTATCTTTTGTCTCTTATGGGTAGTTTTGCATAGAAGTGTCTTGTTTAGTGTATATCAATTTGTATCTTTTTATGTGATGTGTGTGTTTGAAATGTGGCTAAAGAATGTTGTTTGTGTGCATCAAATCATTTTGTTACTATCTATTATCATTTTTTTCCCATTTTATATCATTTAGCTTATCTCATATCTTACATATTTTTATGTTTTATCTTTTATCATTTTGTCTTTTGTATATTTTATTTTATCTTATGCTTTCGACGATCTTATCTCTTTATCTTATTTTTGTCTTATCTCTTTACCTTTCATTGTTTATGTCACATTCTGAGGAACCTCGAAGATCTCTACATCATGATGTGCATGAAGGAGAGTGAGGAATGGGGCATGAGTGCATGTATGTATTTGTATGTAACCGCTCTATGATGAAAAGGAAAGCACAACCAAAAGTATCCTAGATGGATCTATTCTATTCTATGAAGGAAATACAATGAGTGCAAAATCATCAAAATTATAACCATATCACATTTCCATTTTATCCTAATCTTCATTTCTTTTATATTCTTTTCCTTGAAATTAACATCTCTTCTTTTCTAAAGTTTGCCTTGTGTCCTCCATGTCAACTTTTTGAGGGGGAATCATCACCAGGGCATTCTTCTAGCTTTTTCTTCTGTGTTCTTCGATACAATGTCACATGGGCATGACATTATATCAAAGAGGGGCAAAATGTAGACACCCAAAAATAACATAAACTGTTATTTTGCCCTTGTCGATCTTACTTCTATGAATTTTATCTAATCTCCCTTATTTAATTAAATAATTAAATAATATTAATTATTTAGTTAAATCTAATTATTTCTCATTCTTCTAAAATTAATTAAATATTATTAATTATTTAATTAAATCTAATTGTTCATCTAAATTCAATTATTTCTCCTCTTTCTATAGTTAATTAAATAATGTTAATTATTTAATTATCAAACTATTTCTTCCAAAAGAATAATTAAATTAAATTTAATTATTTATCTCTTTCTCTTATAATAATTGAATAAAAAATATTTAATTATTTTCTCTATCATCCTAATAATTAAATAAATAATATTTGATTATTTCTCACAAAATTCCTATTCATGATTAAATAATACAAAATTATTTAATTATCTAACTCATCTTTCAAATTAAATAAACTAATCAAATTTTTTAAATTTATCTCACATTGCTCTTTATAAAAAATCTTTTCTTTTTATTTCCTCCAAATCATTTTAAAAAAAAAATTATTTCCTCCAAATCTTTTGTTATTCTCCCCCAAATCTTATCTTATTTATTTCCTCACAATTTTGAATGATAAATAATAATAATTACTTATTATTCAAAATCCTCAATATGTGGTTTTTTATCTCATTCAAATCTCCACCTCCAAAAAAAGTAACTTTGAGTTAATAAATCAATTCCCTTGATTTTCTTAACTTCATCTCATCTTAGTCCCTTGATTTATGCATGCAACTCCTTGATTTTCTCTTGGCTTGTTGTCTCATCAATTTTCAACCATTGATTGTAATTTCAGCCCTTTTCAATCTTAGCCCTCCACTCCTTTCTTGGAAAACAATATAAGAAAGCCTTCTCTAAGCCTTTGGACATCACTTCTCGATTGTAGCCTCATGTTGTCATTTTTATTCTTGAAATTCTATCATTATCAAAACCGTTGATCCTCGAAGCATTCAAACTGTTTAGTTATGCAAATCTAAGAGCCATCATCATGAAGATCACGAGATTTAACAATAAAGCTTTTAGTTTGATTGTTAATAGTTTTATATTTGCATTCATAATTATATTTTTGCTTTATTGAGTATGTATATTTGTTGATTGATCTTTGTATTTCATTGTTTATATGCATTATTGATCATTCACTTTTCTAGTCGTACAATCGTAAATAGTGTTGATTTATGTGTAGGATAAATAGGTAAAGAGGACAAGGAGTTAATAGTAGATTTATCTAGTTTTAATAATGCTTGTTGTAATTATTTGAGTGTAGGTGTGGTAGTGATAGGAGAATGGGAAAAAATATTTTGGTGGAGGTCGATGAACAATAGTGGGATAAATCCCATAAGAGAAGAGAATGATAGTAGTGGATTAAATTCCATAAAAAGATAGAAGGAGAAGAGAGAACTTTGGTGGTAGTGGATGGTTTATGGTGGATTGAAACCCATGAGGGGAAGAAGAAAGTGGAAATGTATTTAGTGGAGGAGGTTGGGCTATGGTGGACAAAGGTCCACAATTGAAAGAAAGATTGGTGAACAAATTTGGTAGAGGAGGACTAGATTTGTCCTAGCTAAATGTTGGAAAATGACAAGAAATAAAATTTTCTTGGTACATATGATATCAATGGAGTATGTTGTAGATTGTTTAATTTTTGGAAGGGTGGTTCAACCACTCAACTCTAATTTGTGATCCATGCTCACAAAATTCTTACCTAGCGTGTCTGATGCAAGACAATTTTGTCTCACAAGCAATACCACATCATTGAAAATATTTTATATATATATATATATATATATATATATATATATTTTTCCCATTTATGATACCTTTTTGTGTCTTTGTATCATTTTCATCTTGCTCCTCAAGTAGTTCTTGTAGTTGTGCTGAAAAATGTCCTTGGGATGTTTTAAATTCTTTTCATGATGCTACATGATAGTTTTATGAAGTATATAAATGGCTTCAACATTGTTCTATTTGAGAGACAATGGCAAACACAACCTCCACTTAGGGTGCTGGAAACTTGGATTTGATGCGGCTATGGAACTCAGTAGGTTGGCCCTGGTTTGGGTCAAGCTACCTAGACTCCTTTGGAATACTGGGATGAGGAGATCTTCACAAGATAACATGGAAGCTAATCAATATTTATACCCCCAACACCAGAAATGCTAGAAAGGATCTTTGGGAAAGCTTAATCCCTAAACTCAATACTAGGGGGAGATTTCAACACCCTGCTTTTCCCTTCAGAAAAGTCTGGGGGCATCACAGACTACTCAGATAGGATGGTGGACCTAGTTGACTTCCTTAGTCAGACAGGGCTCATGGATATAGAGGTCAACAACCAACTCTATTCTTGGACCAACAAAAGAAGGGGAGATTAGTTAATTCAGGGGTGGCCCCTGGCTGTATGGAAAACACAACCTCTTCTTAGGGCACTGGAAACCTAGATTTGATACGGCTATGGAACTCAGTAGGTCAGCCACGGTTTGGGTCCAGCTACTAGGACTTCCTCTAGAATACTGGGATGAGGAGATCTTCACATGGAAAGGAAACTCCTTTGGGTGTTTCATCACCTAGGACAGTACCACTAAGCACAAAACAAGGTTAGTTTTTGCTAGATTCTATGTTAGTGTAGATATCAATAAAACTCTACCTAATACCATTAATATAAAATCTAAATATGGTAGCTGGGAGCAACACCTAGTTTATGAGAATGATATGACATTCTATCCAAATTGTGCCAAGAAAAGGCACTTGATCAATGAATGTAAATTACCAAGGAAGCAAAAAAATGAGGAGGTCTCTATGGAGGAGATCATAGTTGAGGAATACACATTTAAAGATGACTTTCTTAATATCATCAAATCCCCTTTGAGGACAAAACAAATGGAAAGACCCCAGACATAGGGTGACTCAAAAGCTAAACAACCAGTATCAGCCACTTTGGCCTTACCACTCCACATGCCTCAGATCTAGAGTGAGCTTGAAGTAGAATACCCAGTGCCGACTTAGCAGAGGGGCACTCCAATGGGTTCAGTGGAGGTAGAAGATGGGGATATCCTCATCCCCAAAGAGAAGATTAATCCCAAGCCTCATAATGCATGTTTAGGTACTAAGGTGTCTAAAGGAGGACGGATAGCAGTGCTAGCAAGTTCAGAGAAATTTCCACTATCCCCCACTAGGATTTTATCACCTAATGCTAGTCATAGCTGCATGGGGGCTAACCAGGATGGTTGGGTGATGCCTTAAAAAAAGGGGAAAGGCCATCAAAAGAAGTTGGCTGATGTGGGGACAGAGGGAAAGGCGGGAAAATTGTCCCAGAGAGAAACTAGCATCAGAGAAGCAACCAAGGAAATAGCCATTAGGAGATAAAGCACACTAGAGGCTATCTCCAGAAGACCACGTAAATGAAGGTCCTCTCATGGAATGTGAGGGGGCTAAATAGTCCTGAGAAGCAGTTCATGGTTAAGAACTATATTTTTTACAATAAGGTAGATATCATCCTTCTCCAAGAAGTTAAGATGTCTAAAGATAACTTTAAAAATATTGCTAATAATATTTGGCCTATGGATGACTAGATTATCAGCCCATCTACTAGGGCATCAGGGGGCCTAGTTACTATGTGGAATTAAACATATCATCTCGGGTTGTTACTGCTCAGATAGTAAAAATAGTCTGGAAGTGAAATGTACTATGAACAAGATAGCATGGAAGTTGATCAATATCTATATCCCCGACACCAGAAATGCCAGAAAGGATCTTTGGGCAAGCTTAATCCCTAAACTCAATGCTAAAAGGACTAAGTGGGTGCTGGGGAGAGATTTCAACACCCCACTTTGCCCTTCAAAAAAGTTCGGGGGCATCACGGACTACTCAGACAGCATGTTGGACCTGGCTGACTTCCTCAGTCAGACAGGGCTTATGGATATAGAGGTCAACAACCAACTCTATTCTTGGACCAACAAAAGAAGGGGAGATTAGTTTTAGCTAGTAATATCCACACCCACCATGTCTGACTCTCCCTCCACTGACTCAGCAACAACTTTCTGAGTGGGACTAGGTTTAGCAGCAAGCCTAGTCGACCTTATGGTTGACGGCACCTAGGGTTTAGTTTTAGACAAGGTAAATTCCTCATCTTTGGTGTTGTCACTCCCACCTTCACCTTCATCAAAGCCAAATTCCTCCACCTCCATAATTTTAGTTTTATCCCTATCACCATTGTCTGAGACACTTCCCCCCTCCATACCCTCCTTAATCTTCTTCTGAGGAGTCTCATGGGAGGAGTCACCATAGATAATATTTCTTTTGGAAAACACCCTAGATATGGTCTTAGGGGTCTGGTCTCTAGTCTTAGGCTCAAGGTTTTTACCAATCACAAGTTTCTTCTTCCCAACCTTGAGGGATTGGGTATATTTCTCTAGGGTGATTTCAATAAATATCATCGGGTTAACCTTGTTAGGGTTAAGATTGGGTGGCAATGGAGGGTCAACACGAGTAGCCATGACGGCCTTAGGGGGTAGAGAGCCAAATGAAACTTCTAGAGCTTGAAAATGAGCCCTTGATGGAGCGAGATAATGGGTTTGTTAGGGTCATTAGCATGCCAGTCAATAGCAGACACAATCGAAGCTTCAAGGGATGACATCAAGTAAATGTTGGAACTAGACAACTAAGAGGGGGGGTGAATTAGTTGTCCCACAATAAAACTTTTCTACTTTTAACCTTCTTTATTATCTTATTATCAGGTTAGTGATCAAAACATTAAAGCATAGATCAACAACATAAGAGCAGAACATAATCAACACATTTGACACCAAGATTTTGACATGGAAACCTAGTTAAGGGAAAAACCACAGTGGGGGTTAACCCATAAAATGTGTACCCTATTAAAAGTACTTAGTAAAATAGAAGGCACATGCCTTCGGGCACACTACCCAGAGCTCACTACTCAAAAGAGAGGCTCACTACCTAGAGAATTTATTTAGAAAGAATTAACTAAGAAATAGCATCTATTTCATGCCTAATTTAGTTTCAATGAATGCTCAAGAACTTTTACTCTGCCCCAAATTCTTCTTCACACTCTATACTGCTCTTACTCCTTTTCTTCTTTGCTCTGCTCCTAATCCTTTCTTCGGATTGATTTGTTTTTCACAAGGATAATTTCAATACCTCTTCAATAAGTATTTATATACTTTATCAACCTTGGAATGATCAACAAGGTCGGCTAACCTTGACACGGATCATCATACTATCGGCCAAACACAATCGAGACTTGAATCTTCTTCTAAAACCACTCCATGCTTCATAAAAATATTCTAAGGCATCCGCAACAGGCTACGAATATGTGGTCGGCCAAGACTGGGAAGAACATCAACATCAAAAAGAAAATCTTCAATCAATAAGCTCAAACTTCAATGTGGACCTCTAACATAGTAGCCATACAATCCAGAGACCTCCACAAGCACATTGAATTCACCAATAACATCCATTCCAAATCAAATTATCGGAAGCATTTGAATCTTCCTCTAGAGGTTCAAGAACACTTTCTGCCATGACTATCAAACTAGAAGGATAGCTTGCGGACCTCCAAACCATGAACCACTAGTGTTGATGATACACATTGACTTCCCAAACATGCCTTCAGATCCGCAGATCACAATTTTATATTACTGGAGAAATCCAGACCTCTTTCATATCACTCTGTCTTTCCTGAGTATTGCAGGAACTGGTTCTACTCAGATGGCCATAAGTCCTTCAAATCTTCATGCGGATTTCTCAAATCTTAATTGGAGCAATCTCTGACAATCCTCTACATAGCCACATGATCTGCATGGATTGATTGTCATTAATTTTCTCAATAACCTCAACAGTCTGGTCTTCTATGCAAATAGAAAAATAGAATACAGTTGACACTAATGGCAACAAGGATATGTTGACATCAATGACAACCCACTTAGGTACATATTTGTAACAATCTCCCCATTTGTCATTGATGGAAACATATGATGTGAAAAACTAAATCTAACCATCAAGACAAGAACTTCTCCCCCTTTCTCTTCTTACTTCTACAACTATTTTATTTACTACTCCCCTGTACATTAGCAACTAGTTTTTCACATGACTTCTCTCCCACTTTGACATCAATGGTAAATGGCACATATTTGCTATCTTTACTCCCTTTTTGCTTCAGACTGACCCCACAATTTGCATATTGACTACTCCCCCTTTGAGTAGTGCCCTCTTAACATCAATCCAGATCACAAGATATGAATGTGAAATCCACTGGACTGATGCACCTTAGTGCATCTTAGTTCTGCTTAGGAGGGGTAATAACCCCTAACTTCTCTCTGAGATAATCAAAGGTATCCTTGGGAAGAGGCTTAGTGAAGATGTCTGCAATCTGATCTTTGGAAGGCAAAAACTCCAACTTGGCTTCATTCTCATTTACTTTCTCTATCAAGAAATGAAACTTGATAGATATATGCTTTGTCTTTGAATGCACTAGCAGATTCTTTGAGATACTTATTGCACTAGAATTCAAAAAATTGTTACTGGCTCCTTAAACATAATTCTGATGTCCTTCAACATTTGCTTCATCCACAAAACCTGAGTGCAATTATTTGTTGCTGCTATGTACTCTGCTTCTGCAGTAGACAAAGATATTACCTCTTGCTTTTTTCTTATCCAAGAAACTAATCTTCTCCCCAAGAAGAATGCACCACCACTAGTACTTTTTCTGTCATCCACATCTCCTACCCAATCAACATCTGTATATGCATGAAGAGTGAAGTTATTGTCCTTTGGATACCACAGTTCATAATCAATTGTCCCTTTGAGATATCTAAAAATTCTTTTGACTTCCATAACATGGGATTCTTTTGGATCAGCTTGAAATCTAGAAACAAGTCCAACTACATTCATGATGTCAGGTCTAGTCTAAGTTAGATAAAGCAGTCCTCCAATCATTGATCTATATCTTTTCTTATTTGCCTTGGGAGAGTCATCATCTTTTATTAGCTTGCATCTGGTTACCATAGGTGTACCCACTGGCTTTGAGTCTTCCATTACAAATTTCTTTAGCAATTCTTTTACATACTAAGATTGAGATATGAAGATGCCTTTATCTGATTAAACAATTTGCAAACCTAGGAAGAAATTCATCTCACCAAACATTGACATCTCAAACTCACTTTTCATCTAATCAGCAAATGCTTTACACATGCATTCATTTCCACCAAAAATGATATCATCAACAAAAAATTCAACAATTAGAATGTCCTCATGATCAATTTTGAAGTAGAGATTACTATCAGTAGTACCTTTGCTAAATCCTAGCTTAAGCAAGTGCTTATCCAATCTAGCATACCAGGCTCTTGGAGCTTGCTTGAGTCTATACAAGGATTTTCTCAATCTACAAACCATATCTCCCTGATCAGACAACTGAAATCCTTCTGGTTGCTCAATGTAGACTTCTTCCTCCAAATCTCCATTCAGAAATGTTGATTTCACATCCATTTGATATACTTTAAAATCTTTGAAGGCAGCAAATACAAGAAATAATCCAACTGCCTCTATCCTTGCCACCGGAGCAAAAGGTTCTTCAAAATCAATTCCTTCCACTTGAGAGTAGCCTTTACATACCAACCTTGCCTTATTCCTTACTACCTCACCATCTTCATTCAATTTATTCCAGAAGAGCCATTTGGTTCTAATCACAATTTTGTCCTCAGGTCTAGGAACTAGATCCCATGTGTGATTCTTTTCAATTTGCATCAATTTCTCTTCCACTACTTTGAACCAGTTTTCATCATTGCAAGCTTCACTTACTGATTTAGGTTCAATCCTTGAAATCAAACAATTCTCTTCTTGATCTTCAGACATTTTTCTCCTAGTTCGAACACCTTTACTTTTATCTCCTATGATCTGATCTTTGGGATGATTTAACCTTACATACTTGGGAGTTTTGGACATTGATTGAGCTTGTGTTTCTTGAACTTGTTCCTCATCATCTGTGTTAACTTCTGGAGTTCCCGGTTCAACCTGAATCTGAGTCTGAACTTGAACTTGCCTTCTATTAGGTCTAAAAAATGCAGGTTGCTAATCCTAAGAGGATGTCAGGCTCTATGCTTAGATTTACAACATTTTTGAACTAATGCGATGGAATAAACCTTCAAGGTTTGATGACTCCCTGTACTTTAGGTCCCTCTAAACCTAGGTGGGTGAACCTTGAAAATTAAAGCAAGTTGAGGGTAAGTATTTTGACTAAGTAAATAGATCTACCTACAATGGCAAATGGTGTAGAATAGATGAAAGCTTGCTAACTAATTCTAATATTTGATGAATGGTTGGTATACATTGTATAAGCAATATCAAGGTAAATGATTGTGCTAATAAAAGGATTTTAAATGATGAATTGAAATAAGACCAGTGCCTTGTTCAGTAAACAGAGTTAAATGGAGGACTAAGACTAGTGGCTTATAGTGGGAAGTAAATCTAACTATTTGGCACAATATTTTAGTTTATAACTTGTATAAATGTGCAAGGAAATGACTGAAAAACTCTTCTTAATAATCTAACTAATACAATCAGATTTCTTGTTATTCACCAGAAGGTAATTTAATCCTTTCTTGAAGGAACCAATTGAATGAAATATGCAAGAATAACATATAATATCAACTTGGAGACAGAATGGCAATCCTAATTATATGAATCTTCTTAGTAATCCAAGCTAACACTTCTAGGTTACTATGACTGATCAGAAGGGATTTAATTCCTCTAATGGAAACCAATTAATCCAATCACACAGATACAATAAATGTGTATTGACAAATTAACTATATAATTGATATATTAATTTGAATAACAAGGAAATACTGAACTAGAGACAACCATACAATTGAGTAATTTCAACAAACAATTGATGCCAGAATAAAACCACAGAATCAGAGAACTTCAATTTACTTCTTCAATAATATGCTTGCAACATGGTCTTTTCAAAACATTGTAAACTTTATGTATTATCTTCTACTGCTTATGATAACTCAGCATCATATGTCTGAACTTATATAAAAATGCTTATGAAGAGACATAACTCTTCAAAATGTCTTTTGGGAATTAACAAGATTAACATAACAACCATAAAAATAACAATACTTAAGCTCTATTCAAACACAAGTATAGATGAGCAATGTGGTCCAAGTACTCCTGGCTGCAGTGGGTATCAGTGAATTCAATGGCATTCCTTGTGATCACATCCATTGTTACCATCTTCTCTAGGTGCTTACATGCTTTGCCAGGTGTAAAATCTTTGTCCTTGAGAGTTCCTAAGGCTTCATGCAATAGAACCTGACAGTCTTTACTCCATTCCTCTTTGTACTTCAATTCTTTATCATCCTTGAACAACATGGGCACTCCTGCTTTTGAGACTTCAACACATTATTTGGCATCATTCTAAAGTTGATCATAATACTTATGATGCTGCTAAATCAAATATTTTGCATTGGAGGTATCTGTAATTCCAGAAGTATCTTTACTCTATGTCTCATTGAATTTCTCCTGCAGCCTTTTGTCAAGCCTCTCATATTCTTGGAGCACTTTATAGTTTTGAGAATAATTATCCCAAAATTGGTTCATCCAATGTATCATGTTAGTATGCCTATTCTGGAGCATTGTGGCAAGTGTATCAATCTAAATTTGAGCTATCTGGTTGATAGATGGTGATTGGATACTTTGTGAACTTTCTCCTTGAGTTAATCTTTTTACTGACCCCTCGAAGGTGCTCTTAACAACATCCTTCAAATAATCATTCTCTTTTGTCAATCTCTCATAGCTTAGTTTGTATGCATCTCTTTCTTTGATTAACATCTGAGCCTGTGCTTTATTCAGCTTTGCAATGTTAATGGCAATATCTACAGTGATCAAGGGGTTAGGCTCCCCTACATTCAAAGTCATGACATGGCCGAAAGTCTTCTCACTGTCTATAATGGTTGTCTTATTATGGGGAGGATATAGGGCCCATATCATTAATGAATTTTCATCATTATTATATTTGGTACCCATATACACTTTTGTGACACCATCTGGAGTGAGCTTGTATTTATCATCTATGTTATGTAGAAAACTATCAAATACTACAGCAGAATTCAAATCAAGACTAGGAAAGATCATCACCCCTGCTTCTTTGAGTAGCTATCTACCCTTACTAGGGGTCATATCATGTAATTCACTATCCACTATTATTTTCAACATATCAAGTAACTGTCTTTCATTGTTTGCAGAGATATCATCAACTAACTCTCTGATTTCTCTCCCCTTGCATTTATATAAAAATGATTTGAATTCTTTAAAATGAGTAAATTTATCATCAGAAATAAAAGAATCATATGCTACTTGTCTTGGATCCTCATCAGCATATCCCTCCTCATCATGTTCCATACCAGGAGATTGATAGTGTTGCATTTGTTATTTGGACATTCTTGTTGTCTGTGGATGTGGCTCCTCTTGTCCTGTAGGTTCTTCATCACCAAAAGAGAACAACTATACCTCTGCCAGTTGTTTCCTCTTCTCATCTAAGTCCCTATTGTATTTCTCAACCACCAATTCAATTTCAGTCTCTTCCAAATTCCTGATGACATCATCATGCGGGTATGGGACATGTGTGTATCCACTGAGGTTTTGTTTTCTCTGAGCAAGGTCAATCAAACCCTCAGGATCAAACTCTTTTCTTACCTTAGCACACCTCATATTGTAATGCATCAGCTTATCCATAATGAGACCATAACCCTCCTTGGATACCATAGCAAAATCTCCAAAGCAAAGAGTACTAGGCATAAAAGATTGTTTGTCATGGGAGCTCAATTGCATCACATTAGAACAATTCATTTGTCTGACTATTTCTAAGTAGGCAATTCTGTCAGGGACAATATTAGGAAATATAAAAGGAGTGTCCTCAAAACCATAAAATCTAACCATGGTAGCATCCTCAAAACAATGCCAGTCTCCCCAGTTGTGAGTAACAGTAGGAGGACCACCAAAATCTTTTGGTCTAAGAAACCTCTTTATTTCATTTGAGATTGAATACTCACAGGGATGACTAAAATATCTATATAACACTTTCACACAGTATTCTTCAAACTGAACATAGCTAGAATGAACATACCTACTGTCCCATATTCAGGTCCACATCTGCACGGGTGATTTCTGCCCCTTCTGCTCTGTTGGAACAACTTTGAATTCATTTGGCCATAATCCCACTTCCTAGCCATAATAAAGCACCATGTGCATCAGGAGTGAGTAGTGTTCAAAGGAAACTGATGGGGCATTATTCTTTATTGCAATCAAGCCAGAATCAATTCTACTAAAAACATAGGCAACATAATCAAACTGTCTGACATTGTGGCACAAGACATCTGTGGCTATCACCATCAGGGGAATTGTCATGAAATCAGGGACCTCTGATCCTAGGACTTGACCTATAGAGTAGTAAGTGTATTATATGTAAGGTTCAAATAATGACACATGAAATGGAGGGCCATCATTCTCACTGAGAGGCACCATTTCTCCCTCTGCCCTAGGCCTGTGAATAGGCAATCTCCATCCATTATATGTAGTATCCATTCTCCAGTACTCTTTATCCAAATCCTCATAAACTATGGGGACAGTACATAAATCATCCAAGTCAAAAACTTCACAAATGGCATTCTTAGACAAGTGTATAATAGGCTCCCCTTGCAGGTTGCATATAGCCTTAAGACTTGGATTATACTACTTAGCAAGAAGTTGGAGTTCAGCATTCAGAAACACATTAGGAATGACCAATTTACTCAAATTCAAATGCCATGGGTTTGACACTGGGAAATTCCTGATTCTTCTATTGTAGTGGAATTTAAATAATTCATAACATTGAATTGGGGTCCAGACATTTCCCATGTATTTACACTTGTCTTCTAGTTTCTCAACTTCTTCCCTAAGTTGTGTAGACCTTTGGGCTTTGGGAGTCAATCCAGGCAATTGGTCAATCAGGTCCTGGTTTAATTTCCTCTCTTTTGTTCTCTCTTTAGGAGTTTTGTCAATTTTTTGTTTTTTAGGTTTACTGGTTTCACCCTATAATTTTCTGCCCTTTCCTTTCACTAGAGTTTCCATTACAATCTTGGATAGTAAATTCAAACTATAGGATATTGCACAGAAGTTTATATTTATGTACTTGTTATCTGAAGCGGTGATTGAATTCCCCTGTTCTCTCCATCAAGTCTCCGTTTGCTTGCTCGCTTCAGATAATTCTTTCAAACTTAATTGCAATATTTTCAAATGGCATCTCAGAGGATTTCATCATCGCCTACAATTAATTGTTCCAGCGTTTCAATTTTCTTGATCGTTGTGAAATGTCACATCGTCATAACTTCTCTCACCAGCATGATTTCTGTAATGTCAAGGTGATTTTAATATCTTCTTATGGCATGAACATTTGCTCATGGATTAATCACTGTAACCCTTCATTTGTCTCCTCAATGTCATCTTTCATCTGTGATTTTATATCAGCAAGATATTTTAAAGGTTTACCTGATGTAAAAGTGGGCATGGTCATCATCGGCCTGACTTTCTTTATTGTTGTGTGAATAACATTCTTCTCTGATCCCTTAAGTGTCTTTGATATGACTATCAGTGAGAGTCTTGTCGATGAACGTGGTCATCATTGTTATCAGGATAAGATATGTCATCGAGATAACATATTTCAAGCTACCCGATCATGGTTGTTTCCCCAATATCTTCCTTTACGCCTTTTATCGGAGAGACCTTCACAACATGTCATCGACATCGTTGTGAGTATTGTTTTGGCTAGACTTGCAAGCTTTGTTCTGATTCATTCACTTTCATTGATGGTTCCTATCTTCCATACATATCAACATGACTTATGCCGAAATAGTTTCATTAGTTGCTAAGACATTAGAATATCGGAGACTCCTTAACTTTTCACTCCGATGTTTATCTCCTGCTAATGACCACTAGTTCCCTCTATTCCATGGGTTGTTCGATGAGAGTCCCACTGAAATCTCTTATCGGTATTGATCTATATCATCGGGGGGGGTTTGTAAAGTATTCGCTGATAGTAGTATCTTATACCGATCAGCGTGACTGCACATTCTCTCTCCGATGAGAGGTCATCAGAGTTACTTTCTCCATCAGTGATTCTTGAAATCTTCTCCCTGATCATTAGTCTCACGCCAATACTCATTTTAGCTAGTTTCTCATAGAACATGGATCGGTATAACTAAAATGAGGTCTTGCCAATATTAAGGAATTAAGGCCTTTTACATTATTTTGTGATGAAAGTCTTTAATTTCTATGGGATATACCAGTTGTTATTCTGATTTTGGGAAAAATGTTTTTTTGGTTTGGTCAGACATGAGTGGGTATGAAGATAAGAAAATTTTAAATTTTCCTGTCCCAACAGTGGCTCTGTCTAGAATGTATACTCCTTGTGAGTATAACAAGGATTCAGATCTCTTGGGGGAGTAGACAATATATTTTATTTATTGGGGATGACAGTTTAATGGAATTGTATGAAAATGGGAGATGGAAGCGATGATGATGGGGAATGGGGATGATCCTATACTACTGTACATGGAAAAGATTTTTTTTTTGAGAGATTCATAGGACTGTCCATATACTGGCAGATCCTAATCTCTTTTGATTTCCCTAGACTACTGTGCATGGAATAAAAGTATTTTGGGAATTATTTAAGGGTTGTCCATGCACTAGAAACACTTAATTCTCTTTGTGCATGATATTTTATGAAAAGCAAGGCTTCAGATATTTCCCATGCATAGGCAATTCCTGCTCTTCTCCGAACATGTTTTGCAAATAGTAAGAATCATCACCTCCTTTGCCAGTTATAACAAAAGGACCTAACCATAAATCTTCAAACTTTCCATGCTTTCCTTTCTCCTGGCACCTAGCATTCCACATCAGTACTAAGTCATTTATCTCAAATTTCCTATCTTTGGCCTTTTTGTCAAACAGGTATTTCACTTGTGATTGCAACTTGATATTATGTCTTTGAGCTAATCTCCTTGTCTCATCAAGTTCTACAAGATGTTCTAATCTTTCCTTTATTGGCTCAGGGATGTTTAGATCCTCTTGAAGAACAAATTTGTATACTGGTAAAAGATTTTCTAATGGTATTATTGCGTGTGTTCCATACACAAGTTCAAAAGGAGATCTCCCAATTGCTCTTTTCACAGTAATCCTATCAGCCCACAACCATTCTTAACTTCGAATCCCATGCTTTCTTGTTTCCCTCCAACATTCTCTTTATAATTTTTAGAAAGCTTTTGTTGCTGGATTCTACCTGCATGTTTGCTTGTGGATGATAAGGGGCAACATAGGACATGGTGATGCCATGTGTACTACAAATTTTTTCGAATTCATCAAACCTGAAACACATTCCATTGTCTGTAATTAATCACACTGGAGTGCCAAATCTGAATATAATATTTTCCATCAAAAATTTGATCACCACTCTACTTGTTGCTTGTTTAGTTGGGATTGCTTCCACCCATTTCATGAAGTAATCTATCGCCACTAAAATCCATTTGTGTCCACCACTTGACTTCTCTACAATTTCTTCTATGAAGTCAATACCCCACTAATAGAATGGAGCCTCCACCTGCATGGGTTTCAAGGGCAATGCTCCCTGATATTTCAACTTTCCTAAAAATTTCTGACATGCTTCACATTTCCTAATGTAATGATGTGAATCATTAAAAACTCTAGGCCAATAGTAGCCAGCCCTTAGGATCTTATGGGTTGCAGTCTTTGCTAAAAAAATGACCTCCACACATGCCTTCATGTAACTCTTTCATGATATGTTTTGATTGAAGCTTATCTAGGCATAATAGTAAAATACCATCCTAATTCTTCTAGTAAAGATCTCCATCAATAAATACATATTTTGAGGCTTGTAATTTAAGTGTCCTCTTGTTATCATCATACCCTTCATGACATTTCATGTGCTTTAGATAATATATAATGTCGATATACCATGGAATATGCTCAATGCTAGAACTTGTGTTATCAACATCATTAGTACTACATATGTGAGAAGCCTCGAGATTATTTTCAGCCATTAATCTAGCAAGACCTTGTCCTCTTACTAGTTTGGTGATTTGGATTTCAATGTTGAACTCCTGAATTCTATTTATCCATCTACATCTTCTACGTGTGACCTCAGTTTGGACCAATACATCTTTTACTGCAGCATTAGGCACATATGCTATTATTTCAGCTCCCACCAAGTATGGTCTAAAAGCTTTAACTGCCTTAACTAATGCATATGCCTATTTTTCAACAATGTAATATTTTAATTCTACATTTTGAAGAGATTTACTGAAAAATGAAATGGGATGTTCATGTCCTTCATTATTTTTCTATAATAGTACTATTGCAACTATATAATATGAGGCAAATGAAAATAGTTGGAATGGTTTACTGAAATCAGGGGATATTAGGACAGGGGCTTCTTTGATTGCCCTCTTAATAGTGGCAAATGCTTCTATTGTTTTTGTTGTCCATTTTACTTCTGAGTTCTTCAACATCCTTGATATGGGACTAACAATTTCTACAAAAATTGATATAAACCTCCTGACAAAGTTAATTTAGCCAAAGAATGACTGTATAGCTTTTACATTTTTAGGAATGGGAACTTGGTCAATGGCTTTTACTCTTTCAAAATCTATTCTTACTCCATCTCTTGAAACTATGTGACCAAGCAACTTACCCTCTGTCACTACGAAATGGCACTTCTTAGGATTCAATGAAATCCCATATTCTAGGGCTTTAATAAATATTTGCTCTAAATGTGCACAATGATCCTCAGCCCTTTTGGAATATGCTGTCATGTCATCTTGATATACTATCATGATTTTATTAATCAATTTAGCAAAGGCCACATCCATTGCTCTTTGGAATGTTTCTCCAGCATTAGTGAGCCCGAATGGCATCCTTAAATATACATATGTTCCCCATTGAGTGGTGAATGTAGTCTTAAATTATTCTAATTCTTTGACTTTCACCTGATTATATCCTGAGAAGCCATCCATCATTGACAACAGTTCACATCCGGTAACCTTTTGTAATATTGCTTCCATATTAGGGATGAGATAGTTGTCCTTAAGAGAAGATTTGTTTAGATTCCTGAAGTCCACACATAATCTAATATCACCATTCTTCTTCCTAACAAGCACCAAATTAAAAACCCAAGAAGAGTGCCTGATGGAATGATAGCTCCATCTCTTAATTTTGTGAGTTCTTCAAGCATCTTAGGAGCTAATGTAGGATTGATAGGCCTTTGTTTTTTCCTGAATGGTTTAGCATCTGGTTTTAATGGTATCTCATGTTGAAAAAGATCCTCCCTATATGCTTTTAAATCATCATATGACCAGGCAAATACGTGTCTATACTTTCTAAGTAAGTTGATGATCATGCTCCTAACTTTGGGATTAAGATTCTTTCTAATGTATACATTCTTTGGAGCTGCCTGTGTCCCCAAATTAATCTCTTCAAGGTCATTTTGCACCACTGGTGTGTCTTTCACTTTAAATCTATCATGTCCATCAAATGCCTTTTCCAATGCTATAAGTCCCTTAGGTATTTTGTTTGTTTTCAACTGGACTATCTCTTGACCGAAAAGGGTTTCCTTCCCATCATGTTCTTCTACAAATGCATTAAAGTCAATCTCTTGGTTTTCATAATGATCAGCACAATGCAGGAAGTTGATTATATCAGCATCATTATCAAACACTTGCCAGTTATGTATGTTATTTGGGATAGTGGGTATGGTTTTGAATTCAACTTCTGTAATACCTCCTAATGTGACATCATCCCTTTTTAATGCGATATTTGCTAGAAAATCTACCATAATGTTTTTTGATCTATCAATCCAATTGATTGAAAAGGCATCAAATAACTCAATATCATCCCAGACAGCATTTTTGTACTGTCTCAACCTCTTGTTTTTTGACAAGTATTTCTCTCTCACTTGGGAAGTAACCAATTCTGAATCACCATATACATGTAACTTTTTTATCTTATGCTTGGTGGCTATATTCAAACCAATGAGCAAAGCCTCATATTCTGCTACATGGTTTGTGCATTCAAATGTTAATAGAAAGGAGTATTTGAAATTTTTACCTACTGGTGAGATAAATAATACCTCGACCCCATTTCCCATTTTGCTACATCCACCATCAAAATACATCTTCCATACATCATTTTCTTCTTTCTTAGATTCAACATGTATCAGATCAGTATTCTACAATTCTGGGTGATTTTTCTCAACATTGAAGGCTCCCAAATCTGTATCACAAAAGAAATTTATTTGATGTTAATCTAGGCATTCTATGATGTTCTCATATCTTGGCTGCCTACACAACTTGATCTCTTTGCTTCCCACTGGTATTGTGGCATATGATAAATCTAATTGGACATTCCCTCCTGCCATTGCAGCCCATTGTCTTGATAAAAGCATTCCACAATATGGCGGAATGTCAACCACGGTGATATCAATGTTATAGGTTGCTTCAGGGTATGATGCTAGTTTTATTTCCACATCCCTCATAATACCAATTACTGGGATGGATCTATTATCCATTTCATAACACCTACCAAATGTAGTGTCAACCCACATTCCCAGTTCTTTCATAACTACTATTGGCATGATATTCATGGTCGTGCCTGAATTACTCATGCAGTTCCTTACTATCCTATTTTTGATCAATAATGTAGCGTAGAAAGGGTAAGGGTCCACCTATGAGGGATTCTTTGTCAATGTATAACCTAAGTATACCTCAAGAATTTGGAATGTTTCTTGGTGAACATTATTTGTTCTATTCTTTGATCCTTTATGTTTTTGATTTGGTATATCTGAAATTAGTTTAACTACTGTATTCTTGTATTTGTCTATCTTCATCATTTCTAAAAGTGGAACTGATATCTTTACCTGAGATATTGCATGAGCAATGTCAAATGAATGGGCCATAGTCTGATCATTCTTTTCTGTCTTTATATGTTCCTTTTCTTGATTTTGTGATTTTTCTTTCGTTTTATTTTTATCAGCCTTTTCTAGTTCTTTGAATGATGACTTTGCATTATTCTTTTTGTAATTCTGATCTTTTATAAAGACACTCCTAGGTGTTCCTTGTTCAACATTCACTGTCATGTTCCTTAAGTTATAGGCATTTTTAGCTTGAACTATTGCAGCTATTGTAAGAGCTTCTCTTTCATTTTCAGTGGGCTTTCTCCACTGATCATATGGCTGATTGTTATAATAGGTAGGTTCCTCATAACCATCCTCCTAATCTAAGAACACTTCTTGTTTTCCCATATTGATATGATGTCTCTGATTTTCCACATCATATTCATATCCCTTTTCCTCTGTAGAAGAATAGTCTTCATTTAGTAAATATGGCGTATCTTGCATCCTATTTATAGTGTGATTGTCTCTGTTATAATTGTATAACATTTCTTCTTGTTGTATTGTTTTAGCCACCTCACAATATTCAGGTGAATGTGGTAAATTGTACACCAAACACCAAGGTTTATCTTCTACCATATGTGCCACATTTCTTTTTAGAGGGTCAGGGGTATCTTTGCCATAATGTTGCTTTCTGCTATTTTCAATGGGTCTCCCATCTTTCCAATTTGTATTATATGGCATATCATGCAACCTAGACCTTTCATGTCTATGTTGACCTTCTTGTTTAGTCTACTTAATGTTTGGGTTCTAAGGATTTCTAGGGTTATCCCTCTTGCTAACCATACCTGTAGCTTTCCTATTGTTCTCAATAGTTAATGCCAATTTTTGTGCTTCAGCCAGGGTCATAGGGCACCGATTTATAAGTTCGTACCCTATCTTGGGATCAAATGCTTTCAGATAAATGCTCAATGTTGTTGGGTTAGTCATTTTAGATCCATGTGGTATTTTGTTGTGTAATTTGGAGAATTTTAGATTGAAATCATACACTAATTCATTCTGGTATTTCTAGATGCTTATCAATTCGTGCAATGCAAACTCAAGGGCATATTGATTGCCATACTATCCCTTGAATTGATTGTGGAAATCAGTTATTGAACTGATTGAAGCATCAGGTAAACTGTTGAACCAGTCTCTTGCATCTTCAGTCAGGGACATCATGAATAACCTCATTCTAACATCTTCATAGTCCATACCAATATCTTGTATGAAAGCATTGAAGCTTCTGATGTGATCTTCAGCTGATATTGCACTATTCACAGTGAACTTGGGTCCATAGGATATGGATACAACTGATATCCAGTCAAATCAAATTGGCTACATATGTTTGTGAGGTTTTGAGGTGGAAAATTCATGGGTGGTAGATTAGGATAGTAATTATATCCACCTGGAGGTTGATGATAAGCATATTGCTATTGTGGGTTTATGCCAGGATTTATATAAGGATTTTGTGGTCTATAATATTGTTGGCTAGGGGGTGGGTAAGGATTAGCTATATGTTGAGAGGTGTTGTGCATGGGAGGTGGTCTGGGAACTTTAGGAATTGTATTTTGATGACTTCTGAATGCTTGTGAATTTGAAGCAGCACCTGTATTTTGGTGTAAATTTTGTTGAGGATTCCTCGAAGTGTTTCCCCTGTGTGGAGGTACATATTTTGGGGGGGTTGTTTTAGCCCTACTCTTTATCTGTTGAATCTCTTGTTGCAATAACCTCTTAGTTTCCTCTATCTTGATCATTTCAAGTTCTTCCTGGAGCCTAAGCAGATCCTGTTGTGCTTGATTCATACCTCCTGAATTCTTTAGACTTTCATTTATTTCTTGAGTCAAGAATCCATGTTTTACCTCTTCTCCTTGTTGTAATGACATTTTAAAATCATATTCATCTTATCTTTGATCAATTTCGCTCATGGCCCATGCTTCACACTCAAGTTGTTCATGAGAATCAGGTCTATATTTTGCCAATATGTCATTAGTTACCCCGTTGAGATTTTCATTTGATTCATGCTGAGGTGTAAAACTATTGTGAGTTATTATAGTTTGCTCGGCATTATCCTCTTGAGCCTCCTGGTTATTATTCTAGTGAGAATAATTTGATGTTCCATTTCTCTTGGGGATGTTTCTAATTTGTGGATATGATTGCAATTTCTTGCCTTCCATCTTAGATCTCCTACCATCCATTTGGTATTAACTTTATGTTATAACAGTTTCTAGAGTCGCCGCCTATTTTCTAAATAGGAAAAAAGGCTATAATTTATCTTTCTAGATTCTTCTTGCCAGCAAAGTTACCAAATTGAATTTTGAAATTTATGACTCTATAAAAGCATGGTTTTTTACTAAGGTCTTTTATTTAGTCCCCAATAGAGTCACCAATTTGTTAGGTCTCAAAAATGCAGGCTGATAATCCTAAGAGGATGTTGGGCTCTATTCTTAGATTTGCAACATTTTTAAACTAACGTGACAGAATCAACCTTTAGGGTTTGGTGACTCTCTGCACTTTAGGTCCTACTAAACCTAGGTGGGTGAACCTTGAAAATTAAAGCAGGTTGAGGGTAAGTATTTTGACTAAGTAAATAGATCTACCTACAATGGAAAATGGTGTAGAATAGATGAAAGCTTGCTAACTAATTATAATATTTGATGAATAGCTAGTATAAATTGTATAAGCAATATCAAGGTAAATGATTGTGCTAATAAAAGGATTTTAAATGATGAATTGAAATAAGACCAGTGCCTTGTTGGGTAAACAGAGTTAAATGGAGGACTAAGACTACTGGCTTATATTGGGCAGTAATTCTAACTATTTGGCACAATATTTTAGTTTATAACTTGTATAAACGTGCAAGGAGATGACTAACAAACTCTTCTTAATAATCCAACTAATACAATCAGATTTCTTGATATTCACCAGAAGGTAATTTAATCCTTTCTTGAAGGAACCAATTGAATGAAATATGCAAGAATAACAGATAATATCAACTTGGAGATAGAATGGCAATCCTAATTATATGATTCTTCTTAGCAATCCAAACTAACACTTCCAAGTTATTGTGACTGATCAGAAGGATTTTAATTCCTCTAATGGAAACCAATTAATCCAATCACACAGATACACCAAATATGTATTGATAAATTAACTATATACTTGATATATTAATTTGAATAACAAGGAAATACTAAACTGGAGACAACCATACAATTGAGTAATTTCAACAAATAATTGATGCCAGAATAAAACCACAGAATCAAAGAACATCAATTTACTTCTTCAATAATATGCTTGCAACATGGTCTTTTGAAAACATTGTAAAATTTATGTATTATCTTCTACTGCTGATGATAATTCAGCATCATATGTTTGAACTTGTATAGAAATGCTTATGAAGGGACATAACTCTTCAAAATGTCTTTTGGGAATTAACAAGATTAACATAATAACCATAAAAATAACAATGCTTAAGCTCTATTCAACCACAAGTATAGCTGAGCAATGTGGTCCAAGTACTCCTAGCTGCGGTGGGTATCAGTGAATTCCATGGCATTCCTTGTGATCACATCCATTGTTACCATCTTCTCCAGGTGCTTACAGGCTTCTCCAGGTGCAGAATCTTTGTCCTTGAAAGCTCCTAAGGCTTCATGCAAGAGAACTTGATAGTCTTTACTCCATTCCTCTTTGTTCTTCAATTCTTTATCATCCTTGAACAACGTTGACACTCCTACTTTTGAGGCTTCGACACATTCTTTGGTATCATTCTTAAGTTGATCATAATACTTCTGATGATGCTCAATCAAATCTTTTGCATTGGAGGTATCTGTAATTCCAGAAGTATCTTTACTCTATGTCTCATTGAATTTCTCGTGCAGCCTTTTGTCAAGCCTCTCATGTTCTTGGAGCACTTTATAGTTTTGAGAATAATTATCCCAAAATTGGTTCAGCTAATGTATCATGTTAGTATGCCTATTCTGGAGCACTGTGGCAAGTGTATCAATCTGAATTTGATCTATCTGGTCGATAGATGGTGATTGGATACTTTGTGAGCTTTCTCCCTAAGTTAATCTTTTTACTAACCCCCCTAAGGTGCTCTTAACAGCATCCTTCAAATAATCATTTTGTTTTGTCAATCTCTCATAGCTTAGTTTGTATGCATCTCTTTCTTTGATTAACATCTGAGCCTGTGCTTTATTCAGCTTTGCAATGTTAATGCCAATGTCTACAGTGATCAAGGGGTCAGTCTCCCCTGCCTTCAAAGTCATGACATGGTCGAAAGTCTTCTCAGTGTCTATAATGGTTGTCTTCTTATGGGAAGGATATAGGGCACATATCATTAATGAATTTTCATCATTATTATATTTGGTGCCCATATACACTTCTGTGACACCTTCTAGAGTGAACTTGTATTTATCATATGTGTTATGTAGAAAACTATCAAATACTAGAGCAGAATTCAAATCAAGACTAGGAAAGATCATCACCCCTGCGTCTTTGAGCAGTTATCTATCCTTACTAGGGATCATATCTTGTAATTCACTATCCACTATTGTTTTTAACATATCAAGTAACTGTCTTTCATTGTTGGCAGAGATATCATCAACTGACTCTCTGATTTCTTTCCCCTTGCATTTATATAAAAATGATTTGAATTCTTTAGAATGAATAAATTTAACATCAGAAATAAAAGAATCATATGCTACTTATCTCAGTCCTCATCAGCAGATCCCTCCTCATCATGTTCCATACCAGGAGACTAATAGTGTTGCAATTTTTGTTTGGACATTCTTATTGTCTGTTGATGTGGCTCCTCTTGTTCTGCAGGTTCTTCATCACCAAAAGATAACAACTCTACCTCTACCAGTTGGTTCCTCTTCTCATATAAGTCCCTATTGTATTTCTCAACCACCAATTCAACTTCAGTCTCTTCCAAATTCTTGATGACATCATCATGTGGGTATACGACATGTCTATATCCACTTCTTAGCCTTGTTTTCAACTTACCAATTTTTAAAATTTTGTGTCAAAATATCTATGTTGAATCCCTACTATTCATAAGTGCTCTAATTATCCTAAAGCATCAAATAAGTTCTCAAATCTGAAGGAAAATCATTCATCATTCCAGTTTGAGATCTTGAATAGGTCATGCTGGTTGACAAGATTTATGAAAACAATTAAATTTTGAAATCCATGACAGATGGTACAAATTTATTTTTATGGCAGTGTTCACAACTCCATCTCGCATAATCTGGCAAGTTTCTAGACCGTGACATCTCATGATTTGTGAGATTTTAAACTTTTAGTTTTTCAGTGGGCAATTTGTGGGAATGATTGAATCACAGTTTTTGTAAAGGTTGGAGTAAGACAAGTGGTCTCATGAGGTTATTATGGACAATATGCCAAGATTTCATGAGAAGATACTATCCTGATCAAAAATTATGCGTCTTTCACTATCTTCATGCTTGGAGACTAATCAGGTGGTTTTCTCTAAGTAATGTCGAAACAAAGCAATCAGTTTCAAAAGTTTTAAATTTGCATATGTGAAGTTATCAAGTCTCCAATGAAGGGCTGATGAAAGTTCTTTGATGAGGATAAAATGTTATAATCAAGAAAAATAAACTCTTCTTTTTCGGATGTGAAAGTCAGTTTTAAAAAGTGTTATCAATCACCAATAAAGTTTTTAAGGGCCTTTAAACCACTGACAGAGGAATGTCACTTCTATCGTCAGAGAATATAAGCACTTTCAACAGTACCCTCGGCCAGTGATGAGCTTTAAAGAACTCTCAAACATCAACGATAAGTAAATCTTGATTTCAAAAGTCTTCATCAGTTTTCCTCCAAAGTTTTAAAAACTTTCTATGTTGAGAATGAAACCTTTATAAAAGGTTATCTATCGAGTATACAACTTGGCATTAATAAACTCTTTATACGACTTCTAAAAGTGCTTTTAATCACACAAAGGAAACTCAAACTTTTAACTTCCATTATTGGGAAAATGGTTTTCTTTCAAAAGCCTTGTTTCCCTTGGACGAAGTTTTAAGAGTCACCCAAAGTGTCGATGAGTAAATCAAGAAGTAGTTATTGTAACTACTCAAAGAAACTGAACGCTGGTGTATATGCATGAAATGAATTTGTTGAAGAGACTTTCATAACCTTTGAAACATAAGCATTTTGCTTATTGTAAATCCGCCACCTTTTTCTAGCATACATGCGATCTATTCAAAGCATGATGAAATGAAAAGTTTTGTCAGATATTATTGTTTGAAATGCTCTGGTGGATATGTAAATTACAGAGAAGTTATGTGAACTATTTGAAATAATGAAATGTGGTCTCACTGAATGCAAAGTCTACAAGATATAACACAAAATGGTTTCCTTGAGAAGGCTTTAGGAATCTTCAACCAAATAGAATGGGTCGTTGTAAAACTAAAATCCATAATCTTTTCTACCATACATGTGGAGTTTCCAAACAGGGTTGCAGATGTGTACTTTGTAAAACACTGTACAGAATTGATTTAAACCTTAAACCCACTATTTTATGTCTAAAACCCTAACATTGACCTTATATCAGTAAAACCCTAATCTCTTTGAAGTCCTGCAATGGCATGCACCGGAAGGAAGAAGAAGCGTACGCACGTGATCAATCCACAGTCATGGGAAAAGGAGAGCGAGAAGGTGCCCAAGAGCTACAAATGGACCTTTGTAAACTTACACTTCCCCATACTATCCTTAATTTGAAGGAAAAGAGAAAGAACACTCTCAAAGATTTTGTGCATCTTGCTACACCACTTAGGGTAACACACTTATTGGTGGTGTCGAATATAGATAATGCTCCTTATCTAAGAGTGGCAAGGTGTCCCCATGGTCTGACACTCACATTCAAAATACATGAATATTCACTAGCCGCTGATATTGCATGCTCCTAATTGAGGCCCAAGTCATCATCATCTGTGCTTTTTAAAACCCCACCTCTGATGGTTTTAGCTAGTTTTTGATCTGAAGAGCAATAGTTAAAGCTAATAGCTATTATGTCCAAATTATATTTCCAATTATTGATGTAAATACTGCGAACCTGTCTTCAAGTCAAAGAGTAGTATTACTTAGTTACAACAAGGAAACCAAGCTGATTGACTTCCATCATTATGCTATAACTTTACAACCTATTGGTGTTTCACATAGGATTAGAAAGTTTGTGTAGAACCGTCAGATTCCAGATTTAAGGAGTCTCAATGATGTGAGTTAATTTATTACCGTGCTAAACTGTGGATCAGAAAGTGAGGTGGATGATGAAGCAGCAACAGTAAAACTTGCAAATGATTATGGTTGAGTAAATCGAGCATCCTCTCAAAATTCTATGAAGCTTCAGGAAATTAGACTTTGGATGACATTGCAACTTGTGAAAGTTGAAGAAGAATTATGTGCAGGAGGCATCATCTTCCATGAATTCATGAAAAAGACACCTAAAGAGATTAAGATGTTAAGAGATAACATTGAATAGAAGGAAACATTGCAGAAATAGAGGAGAGTTGAGCAAGAAGCAAATGTTTGACAGAAGGAACATGCCAAGCAAGCATTGAATAAAAGTCAAATAGGGCAAATCAAGCCACTATGGATGTTGAGAAGGATGAACAAAATGATAACAAGGATGTAGATGATGAAAATTGGTATCACCGAGAAGTTGGTGAAGAACCTGATTTAGAGATTTTGATGGGAGTTTCTAAATTGCAAGATAAAAATCACAAGGGATATAGAAATAACAAGGCAAAGCAGGGAGAAGATCAGCAATTTGGAAAGAGCACTGTTAGAACAGATAGTTGTAGAGAGGAAAAGTTCAGTAAGAATAGAAATTGTTCATCTGTTTCAATCAAAGTCTTGAAAGTGGTTCTGGTACGCGGAAAAATCATAAAAATAATTAAATTTGAAGATTTAAGGCAAGCTACCGAAAAAGAGAAATTAATTCAAGTGAAGCTTAAGTTGGAGTCTGCTTTTGAATTTGGCTAAGTGAACGCCAGCTTTCACTTTTTGCAAAGTTCGCGTCAACTTTCACTTTTGGCTAAGTTCGCGTGTACTTTCAGTTTTGGCGAACTTGTCTGCAACTTTCAAAAAGGTGAAAAAGGGGAGTCACTTTCAGTTTTGGCTAACTAGATGGAAAGAACTTAGCGAAGTTCACATCTCAAAAGTTTCATGTTTCAAGTTACCTTTTTGTAAAAGTGACTTATGTCACTTATTGTAGCTAAAATTTAGAAAATGAACTTTATTTCCGGAAAAGTGATATAAAACATAACCAAAAATAAAGTTCATTATCCTATTGTATTTCAAAAAGGTAGTTATTAGGTAGTTGAGGTAGTTACAAAGTGGTTACAAGGTAGTTATTGGGAGCAAGCCTATAAATACAAGGCTATTTCAAATGTAAAGGGGGGTTCTCTTTAGAGAGAACTTTTGCAGGGGGAACTTATGAAACTTCTTGGAACATTTTTGGTCTTACACATTGTATAGTTTACCTTTAAAATTGTATAATTTTGAAAAGATAATGAAGAATTACATTTCAGTTCGTATGTTCTTGATGTATTTCTAAGTTATGATTACTAGTTTCTCGTATGTCAAATTGGTGATCTTTCTATGTATTTGTGTAAATCAAAGTTATCCATTGAAGCATGAAATTGGGGTGATGAAGCACAATCATGTCTTGGTATCCTGATTTGAAAGTGTTTAGATAAATTATCTCCTCATATGTTGAGATTTGCCATCTTTCTTCATCGTTGTTGCATATACGTCATGAGATCCATCATAGAGTTTAGGAAAGTGGTTTCTAGCTTTGTGGTGAAACCCCCTCATACTTTTCAATAAGATTGTGAAACTCCTATTAGTTTTCGTACATCTACCACGAGGGTTTCTGCATGCCCATTTCTCCTGTTATTTTCTTTTTCATCCTTTTTTGTACTTTCAGGATAAAAGTACACAAAAACCACAAATACCCCTATCATACGAGGGAGCTGCCCCTCTCAAATGCAGAGGAAAGTTGTTAGTCTAGTAAAAACTTCTCCAACTGTTGGGACTATTTAGTCACCGCTCTAAGGGCAACGAATCATTTTCAAAGGTTATTTCGCGGTGACAAATCTGTTTACCAACAGATTTTTGGCGACTCTGCTGGGGATATGAGCTGAAGCGTTGGTACCTTTTTATTCCCACAAATATACAAGTATCTCCCCAGAAAAGAAGATTGGTGACTCTATCTGAAAGAAGAATCTTGAAAGATGGTTTGGTATCAAAGAACCCAGAAGCATAACGTGTAGCTTCCTGAATCAGACAACGACAGTGATGATGAAGATTATTCTTTTTCTACATCCTCTGCTCAACAAAATCAAGTTCTTGATGATCCTAAGCAAGTAGAGTTTTTGAATAATTTCTATGGTGGCATGCAACTCGCTTCTAACGAGGTTCAGCCTTCCTTGCTTCAAATATTGTAGAAGATCAAACAAAATGATGGGAAGAAGACTCATTTCTTTGCTTGCGATCCTAAGCCCCTACCAAAGGAGATTCATGCACCAGAAGATAAAAAGGATTGTGCTAAGATATATCAGTCACATGATAAAGACAACAATGAAGGAGCAAAAGTTTTTCTTGCAAATGAACCAATATTGAATAAAAAATCTTTAGAACATGCATGTATTAGAGAAGAAGAAGTTATTACTTTTCCTCATAATAGGACATCTCCACTGAAGCAAGAAGAAAAAGAAGAAGTGATTAAGACAGAAAAAGAACATTGTATGGAAACATGCAATGATGAAGAAAAAATCTGTCCAGATGATTATATTTTTTCAATTTCTTTGATGAATGTCACTCCTCTTGTAACAACTCACTCTGGTTCCAAAACTACAACCTCCGAGAGAGATTTCCATGACATGGTTGCTGTTCTAGGGAGTGAAGAAGAAATTTTGAGCCAAAGTGTGAAAGAACATGAAGACGAGTCACAAAATATTTTCCTGACATGCATGCAACCTGAGAAAGAGGAAAGTGATGATGAAAGAATATTGCAAGAACTCTCTTATGAGGTTTCCATTCAAGATTAGCATCTCAACACTACTATTGATGATTTTATTCAGGAAGAAGACGATGTCCTTTCTCCTATATCATTTGTTGAAGAAGAATACTCAACTATTGAAACGAAAGATACTACTCAAGATGAAGTGTTGAGTACTCCTGCTCCAAATGTACAACAAGATCATGAAGATATTGGGTGTGAATCTGCACAGAAAGAGGTTACAAATGAACTCATTCCTGAATGTTCTTATTTGAGTGATTTCATTGAATGTTCTAGTCCATCATCCGCATACAATAATGTTGGAGAAGGTAGTGTGAGTAATGGTTATGATAGTGATAAAGGACATCAGATTTCTAATGTTTGTTGGAACATGGATGAAATTGGAAGTGTTCAAAAGATTGATGAAAAGCTATGTGTTATTTCCTCTTCATCAACTATAGAAGGGATTTTTCAAGATGGAAAGATGCATAATGCATGTTCATTGTTTTCTCTCACTCATATGGAATCCTCTGACAAAGCACATCCTGAGTTGATAATGGTAAAGGAGGAATTTTCTTTGACAGAGGATGATTATATGATAAAAGAAGACATTGTTCATGAGAAGGATCAGTCACAGAATATCAAGTTTTCTTCGCTTATTGATTCACATGAAGGATGCTCAGTTCATGATTTAGTTTTCTTTGGTTCAAATTATGAAAAGAATCCTCAGATAGAGAGAATTGGTATGCTCGATGTGATGCCAGACGAGATGATCAACACTGCACAGGGCAATACTAATGTGATACAAAAGGACTCAGAAGTTTATGATGAGAAATGGTTGTTCGATGCACTATTCAAGGAGTCTTCACATTCCATGTATTTCATTTTTCTCATCATCCTGAAATATCTACTGAGTCTGCAGGTGCCTCATTCGTGCACATCTCTTTTTCACACAGGTGCCTATTTTTCTCAACCTGTTAATGGCTTCACATGATCATCTTGAAGCAGTTTGAGGTAGGAGTCACCTACCATGTACATAGGTTAACTAGGTGTTTTGGTTGTTCTGTCTTGTTTCGGTTCCTGTTGGTTTTTGACGTTTCCCTCGTCTCTGTGTGTCTTTGTCATTTGTTCCTTGTCTTCTTGTTTTCCCTTGTACATCGTATTATCTTCTGACTCTACCTACCCAATGGATAAGGCACTATTCATTTCCAGAGATTCTAGGTTCATCCTACGTCCGCAAGGTCCTTGTCCCCAGTTAGAGCCAGTTGTTAGCCTCGTTTTCAACTTGCCAATTTTTAAAATTTTGTGTCAAAATATCTATGTTGAATCCCTCCTATTCATAAGTGCTCTAATTATCCTAAAGCATCAAATAAGTTCTCAAATCTGAAGGAAAATCGTTCATCATTCCAGTTTGAGATCCCGAATAGGTCATGCTGGTTGACAAGATTTATGAAAACAATTAAATTTTGAAATCCATGACAGATGGTACAAATTTATTTTTATGGTAGTGTTCACAACTCCATCTCGCATAATCTGGCAAGTTTCTAGACTATGACATCTCATGATTTGTGAGATTTTAAACTTTCAGTTTTTTAGTGGGCAATTCACGGGAACGATTGAATCATAGTTTTTGTCAAGGTTGGAGTAAGATAGGTGGTCTGATGAGGTTATTATCGACAATGTGCCAAGATTTCATGAGAAGATACTATCCTGATAAAAAATTATGCGTCTTTCACTATCTTCATGCTTGGAGACCAATCAGGTGGTTTTCTCTAAGTAATGTCGAAAAAAAGCAATCAGTTTCAAAAGTTTTAAATTTGTATATGTGAAGTTATCAAGTCTCCAATGAAGGGCTGATGAAAGTTCTTTGATGAGGATAAAATGTTATCATCAAGAAAAATAAACTCTTCTTTTTTAGATGTGAAAGTCAGTTTTAAAAAGTGTTATCAATCACCAATAAAGTTTTTAAGGGCCTTTAAACCACTGACAGAGGAATGTCACTTCTATCGTCAGAGAATATAAGCACTTTCAATAGTGCCCTCGACCAGTGATGAGCTTTAAAGAACTCTCAAACATCAATGATAAGTAAATCTTGATTTCAAAAGTCTTCATCGGTTTTCCTCCAAAGTTTTAAAAACTTTCTATGTTGAGAATGAAACCTTTATAAAAGGTTATCTATCAAGTATACAACTTGGCATTAATAAACTCTTTATACAACTTCTAAAAGTGCTTTTAATCACACAAAGGAAACTCATACTTTTAACTTCCATTATTGGGAAAATGGTTTTCTTTCAAAAGCCTTGTTTCCCTCGGACAAAGTTTTGAGTCACCCAAAGTGTCGATGAGTAAATCAAGAAGTACTTATTGTAACTACTCAAAGAAACTGAACGCTGGTGTATATGCATGAAATGAATTTGTTGAAGAGACTTTCATAACCTTTGAAAGATATGCATTTTACCTATTGTAAATCCGCCACCTTTTTCCAGCATACCTGCGGTCTATTCAAAGCATGATGAAATGAAAAGTTTTGTCAGATATTATTGTTTGAAATGCTCTGGTGGATATGTAAATTACAGAGAAGTTATGTGAACTATTCGAAATAATGAAATGTGGTCTCATTGAATGCAAAGTCTGCAAGATATAACACAAAATGGTTTCCTTGAGAAGGCTTTAGGAATCTTCAACCAAATAGAATGGGTCATTGTAAAACTAAAATCCATAATCTTTTCTACCAGTCGCAGATGTGTACTTTGAAAAACACTGTACAGAATCGATTTAAACCTTAAACCTACTATTTTATGCCTAAAACCCTAACACTGACCTTATATCAGTAAAACCCTAATCTCTTTGAAGTCCTGCAATGGCATGCAGCGGAAGGAAGAAGAAGCGTATGCATGCGATCAATCCACAGTCATGGGAAAAGGAGAGCAAGAAGGTGCCCAAGAGCTACAAATGGACCTTTGTAAACTTACACTTCCCCATACTGCCCTTAATTTGAAGGAAAAGAGAAAGAACACTCTCAAAGATTTTGTGCATCTTGCTGCACCACTTAGGGTAACACACTTATTGGTGGTGTCAAATACAAATAATGCTCCTTATCTAAGAGTGGCAAGGTGTCCCCATGGTCTGACACTCACATTCAAAATACATGAATATTCACTAGCTGCTGATATTGCACGCTCCTAATTGAGGCCCAAGTCATCATCATCTGTGCTTTTTAAAACCCCACCTCTGATGGTTTTAGCTAGTTTTGGATTTGGAGAGCAACAGTTAAAGCTGACAGCTATTATGTTCCAAAATATATTTCTAGTTATTGATGTAAATACTGTGAACCTGTCTTCAAGACAAAGAGTAGTATTACTTAGTTACAACAAGGCAACCAAGTTGATTGACTTCCATCATTACGCTATAACTTTACAACCTATTGGTGTTTCACGTAGGATTAGAAAGTTTGTGTAGAACCGTTAGATTCCAGATTTAAGGAGTCTCAATGATGTGAGTGAATTTATTACTGTGCTAAACTATGGATCAGAAAGTGAGGTGGATGAGGAAGCAGCAATAGTTAAACTTGCAAATGATTATGGTTGAGTAAATCGAGCATCCTCTCAAAATTTTATGAAGCTTCAGGAAATTAGACCTTGGATGACATTGCAACTTGTGAAAGTTGAAGAAGGCTTATGTGCAGGAGGCATCATCTTCCATGAATTCATGAAAAAGACACCTAAAGAGATTAAGATGTTAAGAGATAACATTGCAGAAATAGAGGAGAGCTGAGCAAGAAGCAAATGTTCGACAGAAGGAACTTACCAAGCAAGCATTGAATAAAAGTCAAATAGGGCAAATCAAGCCACTATGGATTTTGAGAAGGATGAACAAAATGATAGCAAGGATGTAGATGATGAAAAGTGGTATCGCCGAGAAGTTGGTGAAGAACCTGATTCAGAGTTTTTGATGGGAGTTTCTAAATTACAAGATAAAAATCACAAGGGATATAGAAATAACAAGACAAAGCAGGGAGAAGATCAGCAATTTGGAAAGAGCACTATTAGAACAGATAGTTGTAGAGAGGAAAAGTTCAGTAAGAATAGAAATTGTTCATTTGTTTCAATCAAAGTCTTGAAAGTGGTTCTGGTATGCGGAAAAATCATAAAAATAATTAAATTTGAAGATTTAAGGCAAGTTACCAAAAAAGAGAAATTAATTCAAGTGAAGCTTAAGTTGGAGTCAGCTTTTGAATTTGGCTAAGTGAACGCCAACTTTCACTTTTTGCAAAGTTCGCGTCAACTTTCACTTTTGGCCAAGTTCGCGTGTACTTTCAGTTTTGGCGAACTTGTCTGCAACTTTCAAAAAGGTGAAAAAGGGGAGTCACTTTCAGTTTTGGCTAGCTAGATGGAAAGAACTTAGCAAAGTTCACATCTCAAAAGTTTCATGTTTCAAGTTACCTTTTTGTAAAAGTGACTTATGTCACTTATTGTAGCTAAAATTTAGAAAATGAACTTCATTTCCAGAAAAGTGATATAAAACATAACCAAAAATAAAGTTTATTATCCTATTGTATTTCAAAAAGGTAGTTATTATGTAGTTGAGGTAGTTACAAAGTGGTTACAAGGTAGTTATTGGGAGCAAGCCTATAAATACAAGGCTATTTCAAATGTAAAGGGGGGTTCTCTTTAGAGAGAACTTTTGCAGGGGGAACTTATGAAACTTCTTGGAACATTTTTGGTCTTACACATTCTATAGTTTACCTTTGAAATTGTATAATTTTGAAAAGATAATGAAGAATTGCATTTCAGTTCGTATGTTCTTGATGTATTTCTAAGTTATGATTACTAGTTTCTCATATGTCAAATTGGTGATCTTTCTATGTATTTGTGTAAATCAAAGTTATCCATTGAAGCATGCAATTGGGGTGATGAAGCACAATCATATCTTGGTATCCTGATTTGAAAGTGTTTAGATAAGTTATCTCCTCGTATTTTGAGATTTGCCATCTTTCTTCATCGTTGTTGCATATACATCATGAGATGCATCATAGAGTTTAGGAATGTGGTTTCTAGCTTTGTGGTGAAACCCCCTCATACTTTTCAATAAGATTGTGAAACTCCTGTTGGTTTTTGTATGTCTACCATGAGGGTTTCTGCATGCCCATTTCTCCTATTATTTTCTTTTTCTTCCTCTTTTGTACTTTCAGGATAAAAGTACACAAAAACCACAAATACCCCTATCATATGAGGGAGCTGCCCCTCTCAAACACAGAGGAAAGTTGTTAGTCCAGTAACAACTTCTCCAACTGTTGGGACTATTTAGTCACTGTTCTAAGGGCAACGAGTCATTTTCAAAGGTTATTTTGCGATGACAAATCTGTTTACCAACACCACTGAGGTTTTGTTTTCTCCCAGCAAGGTCGATCAAACCCTTTTCTTGCCTCAGCACACCTCATATTGTAATGCATCAGCTTATCCATAATAAAACCATAACCCTCCTTCGATACCACAGTAAAATCTCCAAAGCAAAGAGTACTAGGCATAAAAGATTATTTGTCATGGGAGCTCAAGTGCATCACATTAGAACAATTCATTTGCCTAACTATTTCTAAGTAGGCAATTCTTTCAGGGACAATCTTAGGCAATATAAAAGAAGTGTCCTCAAAACCATAAACTCTAACCATGGTAGCATCCTCAAAATAGTACCAGTCTCCCCAGTTATGAGTAACAGTAGGAGGACCACCAAAATCTTTTGGTCTAAGAAACCTCTTTATTTCATTTGAGATTGAATACTCACAAGGATGACTAAAATATCTATATAACACTTTCACACAGTATTCTTCAAACTAAAGATAGCTAGAATGGACATACCTACTGTCCCATATTCAGGTCCACATATGCATGGGTGATTTCTGCCCCTTCTGGTCTACTGGAACAACTTTTAATTCATTTGGCCATAATCCCACTTCCTAGCCATAATAAAGCACCATATGCATCAAGAGTGAGTAGTATTCAAAGGAAACTAATGGGGAATTATTCTTTATTGCGGTCAGGCCAGAATCAATTCTACTAAAAACATAGGGAGCATAATCAAATTGCCTGGCATTATGGCACTGGACATTTGTGGCTATCACCATCAGAGGAATTGTCATGAAATCAGGGGCCTTAGATCCTAGGGCTTGGCCCACAGAGTAGTAAGTGTATTGTATGTAAGGTTCAAATAATGACACATGAAATGGAGGGCCATCATTCTCACTGAGAGGCACCATTTCTCCCTCTGCCCTAGGCCTGTGAATAGTCAATCTCCATCCATTATATGTAGTATCCATTCTCTAGTACTCTTTATCCAAATCCTCATAAACTATGGGGACAGTACATAAATCATCCAAGTCAAAAACTTCACAAATAGCATTCTTAGACAAGTGTTTAATAGGCTCCCCTTGCGGGTTGCATATAGCCTTAAGACTTGGATTATACTACTTAGCAAGAAGTCAGAGGAGTTTAGCATTTAGGAATGACCAATTTACCCAGATTCAAATGCCATGGGTTTGACACCAGGAAATTCCTGATTCTTCTATTGTAGTGGAGTTTAAAAAATTCATAACCTCAAATTGGGGTCCAGACATTTCCTATGTATTTACACTTGTCTTCTAGTTTCTCCACTTCTACTCTAAGTTGTGCAGACCTTCAGACTTTGAGAATCGATCCAGGTAATTGGTCAATCAGGTCCTAGTTTAATTTCCTCTCTTTTGTTCTCTCTTTAGGAGTTTTGTCAATTTTTTGTTTTTTAGGTTTACCGGTTTCACCCTATAATTTTTTGCCCCTTCCTTTCACTAGAGTTTCCATCACAATCTTGGACAGTAAATTCAAACTATAGGATATTGCACAGAAGTTTGTATTTATGTACCTGTTATCTGAAGTGGTGATTGAATTCTCCTGTTCTCTCCTCCAAGTCTCTGCTTGCTTGCTTGCTTTAGATAATTCTTTCAAACTTAATTTCAATATTTTCAAATGGCGTCTCAGAGGATTTCATCATCACTTGAAATTAATTATTCCAGCATTTCAATTTTCTTAATCGTTGTGAAATGTCACATCATCATAACTTCTCTCATCGACATGATTTTTGTATTGTCAGGGTGATATTAATATCTTCTTATGGTGCAAATGTTTGCTCATGGATCAATCATTGTAACCCTTCATTTGTCTCCTAGATGTCATCTTTCATCTGTGAGTTTATATCGGCAAGATATTTTAAAGGTTTACCCAATGTAGAAGTGGGCATGGTCATCATCAGCCTGACTTTCTCTATCGCTGTGTGAATAACATTCTTCTCCGATCCCTTAAGTGTCTCCAATATGACTATCGGTGAGTGTCTCGTCGATGAACGTGGTCATCGTTGTTATCGGGATAAGATATGTCATCGGGATAACATATTTCAAGCTACCTAATCATGGTTGTTTCCCTGATATCTTCCTTTACACCTTTTGTCAGAAAGACCTTCACAACATGTCACCAATATCGTTGTGAGTATTGTTTCGGCTAGACTTGCAAGCTTTGTTCCGATTCATTCACTTTCTCTGATGGTTGCTATCTTCCATACATATCGGCATGACTTATGCCGAAACAGTTTCATTAGTCGTTGAGACATTAGAATATCAGAGACTCCTTAATTTTTCACTCGAATGGTTATCTCCTATCGATGACCACTAGTTCCCTCTATTCCATGGGTTGTTCGATGAGAGTCCCACCGAAATCTCTTATCGGTATTGATCTATATCGTCGAGGGAGTTTGTAGAGTATTCACAGATAGTAGTATCTTATACCGATCGGCGTGACTGCGCATTCTCTCTCCGATGAGAGGTCATCAGAGTTACTTTCTCCATCAGTGATTCTTGAAATCTTCTCCCCGATCATTAGTCTCACACTGATAATCATTTTAGCTAGTTTCTCATAAAACATGGATCGGTATAACTAAAATGAGGTCTTGCCGATATTAAGGAATTGAGGCCTTTTACATTATTTTGTGATGAAACTCTTTAATTTCTATGGGATATACCAGTTGTTATTCTGATTTTGGGTGAAATGTTTTTTTGGTTTGGTCAGACATGAGTGGGTATGAAGATAAGAAAATTTTAAATTTTCCTATCCCAACACCTTGCTTGATTTTGACTTTCATCTTGATCATCTAAATCATATCCAGAGTACCTAGAATATCCTTCTTTGCTTTCATCAACTTTAACATTTGCACTTTCAACAATCTTCTTCAATCTTTTATTGAAGCACCAGTAAGCCTTACTTTGAGTTGAGTATCCCAAAAATATTCCTTCATCACTTCTTGCCTGAAACTTACCTAAATCCTCATCTCTTTTGATATAACATTTACTACCAAAGACTTTGAAGTATCTCACAGTAGGAGGATGACCAAACCAAAGTTCATAAGGAGTTTTACTAGAATTTCGTTTGATCTGCACCTGATTAAGAGTGTAGACAGCAGTACTCATGGCTTCTTTCCAATAAACTTGGGGAACATTTGTTTCAATCATCATGGTTCTGGCAGCTTCTTGAATGGTCCAATTCTTTCTTTCCACAACTCCATTTTGCTGAGGAGTCCTAGGAGTAGATGACTATCTTTTTATTCCATGCTTTTCACAGAAAGCATCAAACTCACCAGAGGTAAATTCTCCACCTCTGTCAGATCTCAGACATTTTAATTTCCCACCAATCTCATTTTCAACCATCATCTTGAACACCTTAAACTTGTCAAGGGCTTCTAATTTTTATTTTAGAAAGGTTACCCACATCATCTGGGAGTAATCATCAATTAACAACATAAAATATATGTCTCCTTGCACACTCCTAATTCTAGCAAGACCACAAAGATCAATATGTACCAGTTCCAATCTCTCACCTGAACCTTGTTCCTTACTCTTGAATGAAATTTTGTTCTATTTTCCCAATTGACACTCTCTACATATGTTATTAGGTTTCACAAGTCTTGGAAGATCTCTTACAGCTTGAGTGGAACTTATTTTGACAATGTTGTCAAAATTCACATCACACATCCTCCTATGCCATAGCCAACTTTGATATGTCTGAGCAATCAAACAACTTTTCCCAGAACTACTTAAGTGAAAGGTGTTACCTCTGGTTTGAGTACCAAATACAATTTCAGTTCCGGAGCTTTCCAAGATTCTACATTTACCATCCTTGAACTGAAGATCATAACCCTTGTCAACCAGCTATCCAACACTGAGAAGATTATGTTTTAGTCCTTCCACATGTAGAACATCATTAGTGCTATTATTGCCATCAAAAGAGATGGATCCTCTGCCATGGATTCTACCAATTGAGTTATGTCCAAATTTCACAAGTCCTCCTTCAAAGTTTTCAAAATTTACAAACTTACTCTTATCACCAATCATATGATGAGAACATCCACTATCAATCACCCATTCATCCTTTTCAATAACCTAAGTAGCCAAGGCACTTTCCACATTTTCACAGCTAGCAGATTCAGTAGACACCGGATCTTCTTCTTTGATAGTAATAAACACCCAATCATTTTCAGAGGAGCCTCCATGATCAGATTCATCATCTATTACCCCTTCTCCATTTTCTTGGACATAGTAACATTTCTTCTGACCTTTATACCTATTAGGGTTTGGTTTTGAAAACCTTTCTGGACATCTTGAGGAAAAATGACCAATCTTATTACAAGAAAAACATTTGAGTGGTAATTTTCCTTCATACTTACCGAATCCTCTTGGCATTCTTCTAGCAATAAGAGCTTCGAGATCTGTTGTTTCTATTTCAACATCTTCAAGATCCTTTCTCATCTTCATAAATCTGTTTGATCTTGCAGAGGAACTTTCACCTAGATCATATCTTTGTTTTCCATACACACTGGCCTTAAATGCAGATTCAAACTTGGGAAGAGAATCACCAAACTCACTTAATTCGAAAGCTGAAATCTTGCCAACCAGATGATCTCTTGTAACTTCTGAGACTGTCTTGATCTCTTCTATAGCTCCAACCTTAAGTTTGTATGAATGTGGTAAAGATTTGAGTACCTTTGATACAATTTCTAATTCTTCCAAAGTTCCACTAGCACACCTGATGCCATACACAAGTTCATTTATCTTTTGTATGTAGATTGTGATGTTTTAATCTTCGCTCATCCTCATAGTTTCAAATTTTCCTCTCAGACTTTGCAGCTTTGTACATTTGACATATTTGTCACCTTCATAGAGATACTCCAACTTTTTCCATATTTCATAAGCAGTTTTCAAACCAAAGACATTTGTCATCTCTGAATCAGTCAGGGCACTCAACAAGGCTTCTATAGCTCGAAGGTTATTTTCAACATCCTTGATTTGATCAAGAGTTGAAGGACCTTTCTCTGGAGGTTTATACTCAACATTGGTTATTGCCCAATAAGCATTGCCCATGCATTGCAAATGACACTCCATGTGATTTTTCCAAATAGAATAGTTTGTTCCATCAAATCTTGGACTATCCTTCTTGTAAGTTGACATCCTAGATCTCCTCAAGTGGTTAGGCTTTTATGAGAGGATCTGGCTCTGATACCAATTGTTGGAACTAGACAACTAAGACGGGGAGTGAATCAGTTGTCCCACAATAAAACTTTCTGCTTTTAACCTTCTTTATTAGCTTATTATCATATTAGTGATGACAATATTAAAGCACAGATCAACAACATAAGAGCAAAAACATAATCAACACATTTGACACCAAGATTTTGAAGTGGAAACCCAGTTAAGGGAAAACCCACGGTGGCGGTTAACCCACAAAATGCATACCCTGTTAAAAGTACTTAGTAAAATAGAAGGCACATGCCTTCGGGTGCACTACCTAGAGCTCACTACTCAAAAGAGAGACTCACTGCCTTCAGAATTTATTTAGAAAGAATTAACTAAGAAATAGCATCTATTTCATGCCTGATTTAGTTTCAATGAATGCCCAAGAACTTTCGCTCTGCCCCAAATTCTTCTTCACACTCTATACTGCTCTTGCTCCTTTTCTTCTCTGCTCTGCTCCTGATCCTTTCTCTGGATTGATCTATTTTTCACAAGGATAATTTCAATACCTCTTCAACAAGTATTTATATACTTTATCAACCTTCGAATGATCAACAAGGTTGGCTAACCCTGATGCGGATCATCATACTATCAGCCAAACACAATTGAGACTTGAATCTTCTTCTACAACTACTCCATGCTTCATAAAAATACTCTAAGGCATCCACAACAGGCTAGGAATATCCGGTCAGCCAAGACTAGGAAGAACATCAACCTCAAAAAGAAAATCTTTAATTAACAAGCTCAAACTTTAATGCGGACCTCTAACATAGTAGCCATATGATCTAGAGACCTCCACAAGCACATTGAATTCACCAATAACATCCATTCTAAATCAAATTATCAGAAGCATTTGAATCTTCCTCCGGAACCTCAAGAACACTCTCTGCCATGACTGTCAAACTAGAAGGATAGCTTGCGGACCTCCAAACCACAAACCATTGGTGTTGATAATACACATTGACTTCCCAAACATGCCTTCATATCCGCAAATCACAATTTTATATTACCAGAGCAATCCGGACCTCTTTCCTATCATTTTGTCTTTCCTGAGTATTGCAGGAACCAGTTCTATGCAGATGGCCATAACTCCTTCAAATCTTCATGTAGATTTCTCAAATCTTAACTGGATCAATCTCTGACAATCCTCTACACAGCCACATGATACATATGCATTGATTGTCATTAATTTTCTCAATATCCTCAATAGTCTAGTCTTCTATGCAGACATAAAAATAGAATACAGTTAACACCAATGGCAACAAGGATATGTTGACATCAATGACAACCCACTTAGGCACATATTTACAATAGTAAAAAGGAAAACTAATCAACTTGCTACAACGGAAGTGGTTTAACAAAGTAAAATGATAGTGAAAAAAGTGACAGAATCTACCTTCAAGTGTGAACTATTTGATTATCATGTGGTACACTTCATCCCAAGGTTTCGGCAGCATCTCTCTATCAAACCCTCTTTGCAAGCTGTGTAAGACCTCACCTTTCTTTAGAAATAAGGCCATACCTTCAGGATCATAAACTTTGCTCATTTTCTTGTGTTTGATACCATCAGTAGGCATGCCAGTCACTATCCTAATAACTTCCTTTGAGATTTCAAACCCCACACCACCCAACTTGACCTATCTACCCTCAAAAGACTGTAAAAACTACATTGAAAGGTTTTCGTCATGCCCTTGCAGGCATTCAAGATAGGAAACCACCCCACCCTCCTGGCAGATGTGCCAAAGGGTCTCATTACACTTGAACTCTTCACAAGATTTAGGCTCAGTATGAAGTATTTGATTATCATGTGGCACACTTTGTCCCAAGCTTTCGGTAGCATCTCTCTATCAAACTCTCCTTGTAGGCTATGTAAGACCTCACCTTTCTTTAGAAATAAGGCCATACCTTCAAGATCAGAAACTTTGCTCATTTTCTTGTGTTTGATACCATCGGTAGGCATGATAGTCACCATCCTAATAACCTCCTCTGAGATTTTAAACCCCACACCAACCACCTTGACCCGTCTAACCTCAAAAGACTGCAAAAACTACATTAAAAGGTTTTCATCATGCCCTTATAGGCATTCAAGATAGGAAGCCACCCCACCCTCCTAGAAGATGTATCAAAGGGTCTCATTGCGCTTGAGCTCTTCAAATACTTGAGCACCTCTTAGGGGTCTGGTCTCTAGTCTTAGGCTCAGGGCTTTTACCAATCGCAAGTTTCTTCTTCCCAGCCTTAAGCGATTGGGTATATTTCTCTAGAGTGATTTTAGTAATTATCACTAGATTAACCTTGTTAGGGTTAAGATTGGGTGGCAATGGAGGATCAACACGAGTAGCCGTGAGGGCCTTTGGGGACAGAGAGCCAAATGAAACTTGTAGAGCCTGAAAATGAGCCCCTAATGGGGTGGGATAAAGGGCTTGTTAGGATCATTGGCATGCTGGTCAATAGCAGACACAATCGAAGCTTCAAGGGATGATAGCAAGTAAAAAGGAAAACTAATCATCTTGCTACGATGGAAGTGGTTTAACAGAGAAAAATGATACTAAAAAAAGTGGCAGAATCTACCTTCAAGTGTGTTTGATTATCATGTGGCACACTTCGTCCCAAGGTTTCAACAACATCTCTCTATCAAACCTTCCTTGCAAGCTATGTAAGACCTCACCTTTCTTTAGAAATAAGGCCATACCTTTGGGATTAGAAACTTTTCTCATTTTCTTGTGTTTGATACCATCGGTAGGCATCCCAGTTGCCATACCAATAACTTCCTCTGAGATTTCAAACCCCACACCACCCACCTTGACCCATCTACCCTCAAAAGACTGTAAAAACTACATTGAAAGGTTTTCATCGTGCCCTTGGAGAGACAATGGAAAACACAACCTTTGCTTAGGGCATTGGAAACCTGGATTTGATACTGCTATTGAACTCAGTAGGTCAGCCCCAGTTTGGGTTAAGCTACTGGGACTTCCTCTAGAATATTGGGATGAGGAGATCTTCACAAGATAACATGGAAGCTAATCAATATCTATGCCCCCAACACCAGAAATGCCAGAAAGGATCTTTGGAAAAGTATAATCCCTAAACACAATGCTAAGAGAAGGACTAAGTGGATGCTGGGGGGAGATTTCAACACCCCGCTTTTCCCTTTAGAAAAGTTCGGGGGCATCACAGACTACTCAGACAGCATGGTGGACCTGGCTGACTTCCTCAGTCAAACATGGCTTATGGATATAAAGGTCAACAACCAACTCTATTTTTGGACCAATAGAAGAAAGAGAGATTAGTTAATTCAGGTTAAGCTGGACAAGATGCTTGTCTCATCTAATTGGGACATGGTTCAACATTCTATTTTTACTGCCCTGCCTCACACAATCTCTAACCACAATGCCCTCCTCCTTTCCTGGATTGATGGTGCTCCTAAGGGGCCGTACCTATTTAGATATGAAATTATGTGGGCCTCCCACCTAGATTTCAAAGACTACATTGTTGAATGGTGGAGTATCCCAATGCATGGATCTCCTATGTTTAGACTCACCCAAAAATTGATTCATGTCAAGCATAAAATTAAGGGTTGGAATAGATTCTACTTTGGGAATGTGATGAATCAGAAAAAACACATCACTGACAGCTTGTTGGAAGTACAAGACAACATGGCCAAAGGAGATATGAGTGAGGATAATTTCAACAAGGAAGAGTCTCTATTCAAAAACCTTAAGGATGTAATTAGAAAGGAAGAGATCTTCTAGAAATAGAAATCTAGAGTTCAATGGCTAAAGGAGGGAGATAGAAACACCACTTTCTTCCATCAATTAGCCATGAAACATAGAAAGAGAAATATAATTACCAAATTGCTTGATGAAAACAATAGGGAAATTCATGAAGATAAGGAACTGGGACATCTTGCCTCCAACTACTTTAGAAACTTTCTTGTGGAACACAAAAACAATTATGATATTGGCAGGGAGGATAAGCTACTGGACAACATTCCCTTAGTCCTATCAGAGGATGATAATTGTATGCTTTTGAATCCTATTACTAAGGATGAAGTTAGGGTGTTTGTGTTCTCTATGGGGGCCTTCAAAGCTCTAAGCCCTGATGGGTTTCCCTTCAATTTTTTCCAAGATTTCTAGGAGGTTGTGGGGTTTGATGTCACTACTACTATTAGAGATTCTTTTAGAACTAGCAAGATCCTTCAGAAAATCAACTCCACATTCATAGCTCTTATCCCCAATAAGAGCATCACTGAGTCCATGGCTCATTTCCACCCTATTAGCCTCTATAACATCATTTATAAGATTATCACGAAGACCCTGGTCCTTAGACTCCAACCATTGTTGAACAACCTTATATCTAATTGTCAGAAAGGTTTTATCCCCAGTAGACAAATCATTGATGTGGCCATATCCACTCATGAGATCATTCACTTGATGGATAAAAGTAGCATCCCCAACATGGCTCTTAAACTAGATATATATAAGGCCTATGATAGAATCTCCTGGGATTTCTTGTTCAAGGTCCCAAGGAAGTTACAGTTTCAAGATACAATGATTACATTGATAAGAGAATATGTTACTACTATCAAGTACTTGGTTCTAGTCAATGGCACTCCTTAGGGGTTCTTTAATGCAGTAAGGGGTATCAGATAGGGGATCCCCTTTCACCCTACCTTTTTATCATTATGGCAGAGGTCATGGGTAGAAACATCCTATCCCACCTAGATAGTCATTCCCTCGGGGGAGTCAAAGTTGCAACCACTTTGAGACCATCAGTTTGTTGATGATACTATGCTCTTCGAGGCGGCTTTGATAGTGGAAGCCAGAAGATGGAAAAATCTGTTGAACCCCTATGAGGAAGTTTCAGGCTAGGGCATTAACTATGAAAAGAGAAATGTGTTCTTTTTCAATACTGATATGGAGCTGCAAGATGAGGTGAGAAACATCTTGAAATGTAGTAAGGCCAATCTCCCAACTACTTTCATGGTTCTACCCCTCATAGTCGAGGAAGTGACCCCGACTTACTAGAACACTATCCTAGAAAGAATCCAAAAGAAGATGGAAGGCTGGAAAGGCAAACTCCTTAGCTAAGCTACCAAACATCAACTCCTGAAGGCCTCCTTGTAGGATATCCCTACTTATTTTCTCACCCTCTTCAAAATGACCAAATACATGGTTGAAAAGTTGGAGAAGATTTAGAAAACCTTCCTTTGGACTAGGGTCAAGGAAAAAAAGAGGATCTCGCTGGTTGGGTGGGATAAAGTTTGTCTTCCCAAACTGCAAGGGGGATTGGGAATCAGAAAAATCTAGGTGATGAACAAAGCCCTACTGGCCAAGATTGGGTGGACCTTCCTCAAGGAGGAGAAAGACTGGGTGCAAATTATGAAAGCCAAATACCTTCAAAATGGGGAAAAGTTAGGGCTTATTGACAGGGAGAGTCTTCCTAAAGGCTCTATTACCTGGAACAAAATGATTAAAACTAGAAGTACACTATCTCAAGGCATCAAATGGATGTTGGGTAATGGAGACAAAATCATGTTCTAGGAGGACAATTGTCTCTTGGAGGGCTCCCTGACTAACTAGAAGAATTACAGTACTAAAGAAAGAGTTGTTAATCATTTCAGGAGTTTGGTTAGCAATTACATCAATGGCCAAACCCACAGTCATATGAGTTGGAAGAACCTCTCTAAATGTTGGAACAATAATCAAATTGAGAAATAGGATTGCCTAGCTCTGCAAGTGGAGTTGAACAAGTACAAAATTCCTATATTTCCTAGGGAACATGATATGCTCTAGGGGCAGGATCAAAAGGGGGATCTTCTCAGTTAAATCAGCCTACAATCTGCTGATCAACAGTGGTCAAGGGAGATGGTTTTGGAAGAATGTCTGGAACAACAAGATGACCCCTAAAATTAACTTCTTTTGGTGGTCATTGGCTCAAAATAAAACCTTTACTACCGATAACCTCAATAAAAGGGGCTTCCAAATGGTCAACATATGTGTTCTATGTCTGAAAGAGGGAGAGTCCATCCAACACCTCCTCTTCCATTGTGAATTTTTGAAAGAGATATGGGGAAAAACCATAGAGAATCTGAACACGGAATGGGTCTTCCCAAAACATTTTAAAGATTTCACCCAAAGTTGGTTCGCTCCTTTCTCACACCCTAGGATTAGGGAGCTTTGGAGACAAATTCCCTCATGTCTGAGTTAGAGTGTGTGGAAGGAAAGGAACAATAGGATATTTAGGGAAAAGGTTTAAAATGCTAATGAGGTCTTCTACTCCTTTAGCAATTTAGTCTCTAAGAATACATCCTCCAGTACTCTTCAAGCAGCTAAGGAACCCCCTACTCAGGTGGAAATTTAGATTACCAAGAACTGGGGTCTGACAATGGATTTGACCAGGATTGACGATTCCAAGATGGCCAGACAAAATACCATATGGAGACCCCCTCCCAAGGACTAGATCAAACTTAATTTTGACCGAGTAGGAAAAAAAAACACTGGGTTGGCCAGTGGTGGATGGATTTTTAGAGATAGTTAGGGGATCCTCATTGCTTCTTATGCGAGGTGCATCTGCATTCAGGCCAATAATGTGGCGAAGGGATTGACCCTACTTTGGGGGCTCAAAATTTCTCACTCTATGGGAATGGATAAGTTGCAAGTGTAGGGGGGTTCTAAAATCATTATTGATGTGGCTCTTGGCATGTCTAATAGCGGTTGGAAGCTGAAAGATATCACTGACGACATCATCTACTTACTGTCTAGGTTCACACTAAAAAAAATAGGGAACGTGTACTGAGAAGGCAATAAAGTGGATGATGGTTTGGCTAACCTAGGGCAGAGCTTGGATAGATGGAGATGTTGGAAAAGAAAGGAAAATTTGCCTATGTAGATACAAAACCTTCTAGGAAAGGAGCAAGGAATGTGTGCAATTCTAAGGCCCCTATCCCCTAGCCTATGGGGTACATTAGGCGCCAAATGGGATCTCGGCTTGATTGCCATTTGGTAATGAGGACTCATTATTTAGGTGGTGTGATGGCTCATTGCCACCTCAGACAGGTCAGAAGATGGGCTAATCACTGTATGATGGGTTGCCATCTTGTCATTAGGATGTGGAGGCCTGAGGTGGGGTTCCACATGGCCAGGCATGTGAGCAATAAGGGTATTAAGTCAACTAGCCTCCGCAAAACTCATAATCATGATCAATTAAAGAGTATCAATTATGAAAGGAAAGGGAGTACCCATTCTCATATTGCAAATTTAAGAAAGTACATCACCTTCGGCTAGTGAAGGGACACTCTACTCATTAATTTGAGTGCGAGTATTGGTTTGCAGGTTATTATATGTAGCTTGAAAACTTCTAAGTTAAACAGTGTTAATTTGATTTCTAGATTGTCTGTGAATTATAGGTGCAATCTGAGAATGGGGGAAGATAGGACTCATACTGAGCCTGAATCTTGTGAAGAGCTCAAGCACAATGAGACCCTTTGGTACATCTACCAAGAGGGTGGGGTGGCTTCCTATCTTGAACACCTGCAAGAGCACAACGAAAACCTTTCAATGCAGTTTTTGTAGTCTTTCAAGGGTAGACGAGTCAAGGTGGGTGGTGTGGGGTTTGAAATCTCAGAGCAAGTTATTGGGATGGCAACTGGCATGCCTACTGATGATATCAAACACAAGAAAATGAGCAAAGTTTCTGATCCCAAAGGTATGGCCTTATTTATGAAGAAAGGTGAGGTCTTACACAGCCTGCAAGAAGGGTTTGATAGAGAGATGATGCCGAAACCTTGGGATGAAGTGTACCACATGATAATCAAATACTTCACACTTGAAGGTAGATTCTGTCACTTTTTCACTATCATTTTGCTCTATTAAACCACTTCCATCATAGCAAGTTGATTAGTTTTCTTTTTTACTTGATGTCGTCCCTTAAGGCTTCGATTGTGTCTACTATTGACCAGAATGCCAATGACCCTAACAAGCCCCTTATCTCACTCCATTAAGGGCTCATTTTTAGTCTCTAGAAGTTTTATTTGGCTCTCTGCCCCCCTAAGGCCCTCATGGCTACTCGTGTTGACCCTCCATTACCGCCCAATCTTAACCCTGACAAGGTTAGCTCAGTGATAATTATGAAATCACCCCAGAGAAATATACCCAATCCCTCAAGGTTGGGAAGAAGAAACTTGCGACTGGTAAAATCCCTAAGCCTAAGACTAGAGACCAGACCCTTAAGACCATATCCAAGGTGCCTACCAAAAGAAAGATTATCTCTGGTGACTCCTCCCATGAGACTCCTCAAAAGAAGATTAAGGAGGGTATGGAGGGGGGAAGTGTCTCAGACAGTGGTGATAGGGCTAAAACTAAAATTCTAGAGGTGGAGGAATTTAACTCTAAGGAAGGTGAAGGTGGGAGTGACAGCTCCAAAGATGAGGAATTTACCTTGCCTAAAACTAAACCCTGGGTGCCGTTGACCAGAAGGTCGACTAGGCTTGCTACCAAACCTAGTCCTGCTCACAAAATTGTTGTTGAGCCGATAAAGGGAGAGGCAAACCTGGTGGGTCTGGATATTACTGGGAACAAAGACAAAAAAAATGAGATGGTGGAGGGCGAGGTGGACCAGATGGGTGTGGACAATACTGGAAACAAAGAAAACAAAGATGAGACGGTGGTAGTTGAGGTTGATGATGGCCCCAGTAACTTTTTGGAGCTCAATGTCTAGGGGTCTGACTCTATGAGTTCTAAGAAAGTGGTGAAGAATACTAGCAAGAAAAATAGGGATGGTAAGAAAACTATGATGGATATGGAGATGGAAGCCCTCACTGGCAGAATGTCTGAACTGGAGAGGAAGTTTAAGATTCTGGCAAGGTTCATTGCTAAAATCTGCAGCGGTCGGCCACCACTCTTGCAGTCCTATAGGACATTGAACTTACCAGACACAGGATGAAAGATAAAGAGTTGAAGGAGTATGAAGATCTTTACTAGTTCCTAAAGGAGGATTTGGAGCAGTAGTTCAATCATCCCTAGGGGCTATTCTATGCTTTTTGTTGTTTGTCTATTGTTGATTTGGTGTTAGTCTATTGTGTCTAGGTTTGTGGTTTTTTGGGTGTTCCTTTTTGCCTGGGTCTGTTTATTTTTTATGGATCTTTAGTGCACCTTTATGGCTGATGTGTATTGTTATAAAAAACATTGTTCTATTTGAATTGCTTTAGAAAATGCTACATGTGGACTTTATGTTATTCTTCTTTAAGACTATGTGTTATTCCACTTCAAGATAATGTATTATTTAGCTACAGGCAGACCATGTTATTTTTACTTTACATGGTCTATGTTATTTCTAAATCAAATGGTCTAAATTTATATATTGACCTTGGTACTTAGTGGTGACAAAAATTAAACCAAAGGTTATATCTATTATTCAAGTTTAGTCACACATGGTATTAATCAGATAATTTATTATTGTTACCTTTGGCAATATAATCGAATAAAGGTTATAATTAAACTCTTAATTCTTCACCAACTATCATGCTCTTTCTATTCTTAGAGGTAGTGGGTTTGATTCTCTCCTATTAGATTTATTTCTAAAGTATTCTAAGCAATTTGGAGATTTTTAATATTTAAGGCATGTGAATGTTGAACAAGAAGATGGTCCATGTTTTATCCTTTTTATATTCCTTCCTTTTGGTGTTAATTTATCAATCATGGCATTTTATTTATCTATAATTGAAGTGGTAACCTCTACAATCCTTGAACCCTATACATCAATAAAAATTGAAGAGATGAACCTAGTCTTTTTATCATGAGGTGGATTTTCTAACATGGATGATATTGCATAAAATTAATATATTAAGGGCTTTGAAACCCTCTTTATCTTATTAATGGTGATGTCTAACCATGTGGGGATCCCAAGAAGAGATGAGATGACTTATTTCAACATTCTCTCTTGCTATTACATATCTTAAACATTTTGCATGTGGGATTGTAAAGGGGGAGAAGAAATAGATGAAGGAAACGGATAGGAAGGAATTCTTTCAAAAGAGTGAAAGGAAGATTGACCCTCAAGATAGGGATTCTTAAGAACTTGTTCATTTATAGGTGATGTTTGAGGAGTCACAAATTATTGAAGAGGAGGTTCCTATGATGGAATAGGAACACTCTATTCTTGAGTAGGTTTTATGAGAGGTTAATGAGGAGGAGATGTAGGAAGAGATTGAGTATGAGCATGTACCTATGGAGGAACAAGAGCCTCAAAAGGTATTTTCTCTACATTTTGAACTATGATTGTTTTCTCTTAAGAAATAGGATCTTTAAGTAGTTAATCATTTAATGTGGAATAGAGAATAAGTGAAATGAAAATTGTAGAAATAGATAGAATACATAGAGAACACAATAATTGCATGGGGAAAACATTTTGATAAAAAAAACCCCATAAAACATCATTTTTAATTGAGAAAACATACAATTAGCCTATAGAAATACAAACATACAAGAACCCATAAATTATAGTATCTTCTTCCTCCCCTTCTTTCCTTAATAGCCTCACATGCATATACAATACATATATATACCTCTTACACAGTCTTAGCTCACACACATATCAAAAATATATTTTTATTTTTATATGATTCCCTATATTTAAGGTAATCAAAGGGGTTGGTGTTTAGGTCACAACCTTTCATGTTATAACCTTTTGGTTATTAAATGAATTAATGAATTGATTAATTATTTATAAGTTAAACTTTATAAATTTATCCCTAACTTAATATGAAAATGCTATATTAATATTTTATAATGCTAAACCTTATAAATTAGATTCTTATAAATTACATTTAGGAGCACTTACATTAAATACAATTCCCTAATAAAAATCATGCTCTAACATTCCCTGATCCTAGAAACAAATTTGGGATCCTTTATCTTCTTGAGTGGTTCTTTTCTATCTCTTCTTCCTCTTTAGGACTTGGAACATTTAAATTGGGAAGACCTTGTAACAATGGTGTCTTTTGATTATCTATATATTTCTTCTTTTATTTAGGAGGGATTTTAGAAGTCTCTCCACCCTTTGGTGCATTTATTTTATTAAAATTTAGATCATTTATCATATTGTTAAGCCAAGTTAGGTAACTATTTATAACCTCCCTACTTATGACTTCTAATTATTTTTACTTTTTAGTGGATGAATCTAGTTTAGGAATAGGCATTTTGAAGATACACCTTGTTTTAATATAGACTACATCTAGAACATCCCTATCATTAGAGATAAGTTTTTTTAGCATTTGAGAAATTCTAAATTCATTGAGTTTAAAAGAAATAATCTTTGAGAAGATTCATTTTCTTACCTCATGTTCATCATCATAGTTATCCCAAAATATATTCTAAGCTATATTGATGTTTGAATGATAACCCTAAATTTTATCCATGTGTCTTTTAAAATTAAATGTAGACGTAATTTATGTATATATGAGTTAAGTCTAGAAAAATGAATCTTAGTTCATTCCTTACATGTAGAAGAGAAGAGTATGAATATACATTAATTCTAATGGGGAACTAGACATATAGCTTGTGCTTACTAGATAGAACTTTATGAACTTCACATAACTATCTCATAAGTTCTAACAACACTAGCATTATCTTATCACTCTAATATTTAGGAAACCTATAGGGTACACTTGTGAAACCTCTTTCTCTGATATAAGTGAAAGTTGGGAAATAGATAAATTAATTCCTCCATTCTGCAATTGTGGTTTTGGTCTCCAAAGATAGGTTCTTGTTCAAATATTTTTCAATCCACCTAATTAAGTAAATCACAAAGGCATCATTAACCCTCTTAAAAATTAGATTTTTCACTTCTAATTGAGGTTTGAACTCATGCACTTTTTACTATCTTGGTGCAATTACTCCAACACTAGTCAACCAAAGAAAAAATATTCTTTTTTCCATAAGGTAGACCCAACGAGAATTCATGTAGAATTTCTTATTTTCTAGAACTTCATACAATTTTTGTGTAAAGTATCATTGATAAGATTTTCCCAATCAATCCTTTCCTTGTTCTCTAGAATGATAAAAATGAATCTAAATATCCATGGTTGGAATTCTTTAACATAACGATTGCCTATTACTCTATTCAAAAGAATTATTAGGTCATTAATTTCTATTTGAAAGTCACTCTTGAAAATCACCTTGGGTAATCTCAAGGAAAATACCCTTTCCTTTTTCAACCAATTTATTTATGACCATTAAGTAGAGGTCAAGGTTCAAGTAAAAAAAGTCCATACCAAAGATAATTATTAGTGTAACATACTCTAGATGATGAGGAAGTGGAAAATTTTATTCAATACTCTCAAGAGTAATGTCCAAGAACATATCATCTACAAGACCTATAATATTTCTAGTATGAGGATCATAATATTTACCACATCATATCTAATTTAGGAGATTGGATAAATGTGGGAAACACAATGACTTGGCCTATCCCACTATTATCTTTGCACCTAGCACATGTTCTATTGAATATAAATACATTCTTCTTAGGAAGCTTTCCATGTCCACATGTCCTAGATCTATGTTTGACACTTCATTTAATGAAGACATGATCTCTGAAGGGGAACTTACCCATTTAAATTCATACTTCAACTATTTAGATTTAGGGGATCTAATTTCAAGAAATGATCAAGTGAAATGGTTTCACACAAGCATTATAGAAGGCTAGGTTAGTAGATAACAAATCAAGGCAGAAGTGTGGACCATGAAGATAAGTTGGAAAATTATATTTTTTGCTAATGTGCATAGAGGGTTCACAAACTAGCAACATATGAGTTGAAAAAGTATAGATCATAGAAGCAAGACAATTATTTTCAATTTTTGTGAACTTACAAGAAAAGTATAGAAGTCTATAGGTTAAGTGTTGTGTGACTATGGCATGTGGAAGTAGAATACCAGAGTGCAAATTTCTAAATATGTTGAACAAAGGTCCACAATTTTGCAATTAAAAATTACCATAGATGAGGGTCGTAGGTAGAAATGAGCAAAATGTATATTTAAAAAGTTTATCTTAGTAGTATTACATGGGGAAAAGGTGAAATCTTCCATTTTCAATGAATTTAAAGGTTTGTATTCTTGGATAAAGAACCCACAAAGGAGAATAACATAAAGATAAGGTCAATAATAAATATTTTCATTCAAAATTTGAATGAAAATATACTTAAATATTCAATGCAGCTTATTTCAGGGTTTACTCTAGACCTAAAAAAGGAAGCACACTAAAGACACTTACATGCTATGGAAAAGTTTGAAAATATCAAGAAATATTTCAAACTCTATATACTCAAAACATGAACATGTTCATTGTGGACACATTTCAATGTGGAGAATTAATTAATAACCCTAAGGAAATGAATACATCCAAGTCTAAACCAAGGTATAGAGTTGGAATCTTGAATCCATAATTTTCAAAATCATAGTGATATAGTGTCAACGTAAAATGAATGAATATGTGTACACAAGATAGAATCTAGAAGAGAGAAATTCTATAGTGAGTTGTGATAGATTCACCATAATAATTATCTTTTGGAAGGAAGAAGAATGTTCAACAACTACAAATAGGTATTAAAACAAGTGTGAAAAAGGGATATAAAACCCCACTCACATATGCTTGTAATAAATTATCTTCAATTTTTTTCTTTTTTGCCTTTTTTAAGGTTAAAAATTGCACATGTAGGGTTTAAAATATGAAGAGCTAACTTCATATGTAGGATGTGAGGTGGGACAATAGGATATGGAAGTAAAGAGAAAAACTAGAAGTTTGGAAAATATGTGGACAAATAACACAATTTAATGTGCAACTTATAAGATTTGATATATTTTAAGAGGTGACAGGGAAATGATTAGTAAAAACACAAGCCAAGTTTGTAGGATGTGTGGAGTTGCACTTTTGTTCAAATATTTTGATTATTACACAAAGTTAGTAGGATTCTAGGATATGAGCACAAACACATATTACAAGTGATAAAAATATGTGCACACAAAGGAGAAGCCCACTCAAGATTTAGGTTTTATATCACATTTCAAGGACTTTTGATGGCAAAAACTACATTTTGATAGCATCACATGTGCATGTAGCCTTAATTTACACAACACATAGCACTCCAAAGTTGTTGTGAACTTGCAAGGTTAACAAGCAAGCCTACATACACTTATTAAAGTGGATGAAAAATATACATTTTAGCAAAGTGCTTAAGAACTTGTAATTTTTAAGTCCCTTTATATAAAAATTAAAACTAAAGGTCTTCTAGAAGGACTCATGACCTTGACCTATAAAGGACTTAGAAAAAATTATGACACCTCCTAGATAGGGACATTATAGTTTATTGTGTTTAGGGGCACCTCCTAGATCTGTCTAATAGGACCTAAGTACAGATTATTGCATGTGTTAAAATCGTAAGGAACATGTACATATTGAGAACAAGGGTATGTAAATATTGAATAATCCAATAGGATCACCTATATCATGTGGTTGTACCAACTAGGAGGTGTGAGTAACCAAAGGTTGTGTCAAAAAGTATATAGCTGAGAGGCTCCAATGTGTTACTTTGGTGACAATGATTGGGTATTGCATGGGAAGTAGAAAAGAGACTAAAGGAGATGGAACAAATGGACCTTAAATATCTTATACTACCCAAATTTATTATAGGTAGGCCTCTATGGGGCCTCTACTTGCTCCTTGAAATTATTTGTTATCAAAATAGTTGATGTGATGGCCTAATATAAAGTTTTTGTAGATAATGAATAAAATATATCTTGGTACATCAAGTTTATAATTGGTTGGTCTACCAAAAACCATCCACCAATGATCCCAAAAATATTAGTGATACTCTTACATGTGCACAACTTGATTGAAAATTTGGCTCTACTTGTGTCAACAAATAATCTAGTTATGGGGTGTACTAAAAGATCCAACAACTAGGATTTGGTAATATTTAAATCTTTCACTTGTTCATGTGATAGGCTAATGGATTGTTCAATCATATTGGCATCTCACCATAGTTTAAACAAGAAATATTGGTTATGAAGGTTATGGACATGGGTGACAATTGCTTTTAGGGTGTTCGAGCCATTAAGGCTAGTTGAGGGTGGCAATAACGAGATTATATAATGTTGTTCATTTCACTAATATCATTTTTAATGTCTTGTTAAATTATTTGTGTAGGTATTGGTGGAGGGTTTGGAGAGGGAGAGTTTGGGTTTGCAAGAGGTTGCTTAGCCATATTATCTATTTTAAATTGACAACATGTACATTTAGAATTTATAATAGCATTTAACTAAAGCATATATAATTTTAATTTAATTTAAAACTAAACACATATAAATTTAGATTGTACAATAAAAAATAAACCCTAAACTTAATTCAATTGAACTAAAAAAAATATTAAATAATATGATAATGATTGTAGATCAACGTCTTTAAAAATGAGAGGATTGGGAACCACATCATCTTTTTAAAAATGTTAAATCTTCAATCTCTTTTGTCAATTTTATCCTCATCTTTTTAAGAAATATTTTCTTTCAAACATACTTCCATTTCATTAAGGGTATCAATCAAAGACATGATCTTTCTACAATCCATTATCGTTATATAAAGAGATTTTATAAAAAATTATGCTTGAGCTTTCGATTCAAAAGCTTAGACATAGTTTTCTATCAGAATCTCTTTATACAATTTCCATTTAATTTTAAATTAAATTAAATTGAGAAAGCACTTGAAAAGTACCTCTATGAAGATTTCAATCATGTGCTAGGAGCAAAGTGGATTGCCTAAAATGGATATCTAAACTTCAAATTAATACCATAAAATTTAGATATCCATTTTAGTGTTTTTTGATGAATATAAATTCATTAGCTATGGGTTTGTAATATGCAAGAAAAATATATCCATTTATAATAGATATTAGTTTTGGTTTGGTATTACCAGACCAAATTTCAACTTGATATCTAAGTTGAAAATAAAAGTGAAAAATCCATTTCACATTTTTGGCTATGTCTAGAAGTTTTTTTTCCATTGCCACTTTTTGTCCCATCATGCTCTTACATGCACTCGTAGAGTATTGGTCAAGGTGAATTGCATTAAAAAAATAATCCAATTGGTTAACATTAGTTGACGTTAACCAATTTAGTTTTCAAATTCTAAATTGTCAAGAGAATTCATGAGAAGGAACTCGCTTTTCTTTTTTACCTAGGTTGTCTAATATAGAAATATCTAGGAAATTAACCAATCTTTCATCACTCAAAAAATTCTATTTTCTTTATTTTGTCTATTTTTTTTTTGTCAATGTTTAAGACTATATTCTCCCACACAAAATAAAAGAGTAGTCTAAACCATGTCATATTGAACTTATGAGTTAATTCTTCACCTAGACACCATGTAGAATTATATTAATTCATTCTAAACTTTCTTGGAACTGTAGGGTGGAGTGATAGTTTTAATAATTTAAAAATTTATTTGTTTTAGATCTTTCCTTCTCTTTTCCTTAGCCTACAATTTAATCATCATCATGTTGATGAGAGCATCTTCAATGGATCTAGAACACTTGTTGATTCTTTGGGGGTAGGTTAAGTCTAATTGGAAAACATAATATGGTGTCAACCAATGAGAAGGACTAGTTAGCCTCATGATTAAATATAAACAACTTTTTTAATATGTTGTGTTTCAAGGACCATCCACCTTCATTGTGATCATTTAACAATTTTTGAAAGCCGTCTATAGATAATTTGGATGCATTGATACAATAGTTTAGATCAACTATAGAAAAGTCTAGGGAAGCTTGATTTTGAAAAACTAAGGTTAAACTTGCAAATAAGTAATTTGGATTTGCACCATGTTGTATCATAGAATATTAGAGGTATTTATGATATTAATGATAATTGAGTTCTTACTATCCAAGTTGTGTCATTTTCTTATAACTGCTCAGTTAGATAAACCTTAGTTATGTTCTTTGACCTTGGAGTTGCATAACTACACCATTAGGTTGAGTAAGAATGAAAAAGTAATTAATCTACACCTATGTACATCTTAGTGCTTATATAATGCATGAATCATTACATATGTTCATCAATATTTACCTATACAATTCAATCATTATAGATACTTTATGTTACCATATTTACCAAATTATGGCCTATATGCAAACATCTACTTATTCATGACCATGTCAAGCTTTAAATTTGATAATCACACCTAACTATCAAATCATTTTTTAGTGATGGCATGTTTTTCAAGAGTTCTCTTCATAATGCATAGATTTGTACAATTCCCCATATACTAATATAAATGAAGAGGCACATTGTACTTTTTTTAATATTTTTTGTAATATACATTCACATAAATTATTTATTAACTAAACGTTAATCTATATAAAATTAATTATATATTATGTGAAACTATAAAAATTAACTAGTATAAAAGTATGTAAAAAATATGATAGTATTTTACTATAAAAACACAAAAGTTTATACAACTATCAAATTTAAATCCACTGTTAACTAGAACTTATACATTATACCTTGTAAAAGTTTGATAGCACTTAAATATGATTCTCTAAAGTGCACATGAATAAACTTGACCTACTCTAGAGTTTGGAATGACCTAGCAAGACCATCTTTCAGAGAAATGTATCTTACAATTATATCCTTCAAGTAAACAAAATTATTGTCCCAAAGAAAATAGACAACCATATGGGAATATATCTCTATAAAACACAAAATTAGCCTTGTTTATCACATTTTTTTGAAAATACGCACCTCAATTTTTTATTTCAAAAACTCATCTTACATATCACTTATATTTATATGGGACCAATGCACATTATGAAAGGCTATCATTTTAGTAACTATTTAGCAATTGATTGATCACACTTTCCATGTTTTATGCTCTATATGTCTTTTTTCCTAGATCATTTCCTTCTTGTTTTAAAAAAGTGGAATCTAGTAATTTATATTACATATGATTGGCCATATAAAGATAATACTATTAAAACTACCTATATCCCTTTCCATGAAGAAAAAGGAGGTGTTTCTGAATTCATCCACATAAAATCCATGTTAGTGTCACTGAATCAATTTCCATAGACACCATTAGAAGATATTATGGATTCTATTTCTTTCATCTCCTTGGGTGTAAGCTTCAAAGAGAAAACACCAATATTCTCCTCCAAGTTCTTGACTTTGGTTGTCCCTGGGATTGGTGCAACATCATTTCCTTGGTGTTGAACCCAAGCAAGTGCAAGTTGCCCTGGGGTGCACCCTTTTCTAGAAGCAATTGCTAACAACTTCTCAAATATAACCTTGTTCCTTTCAAGGTTCTCTCCTTTAAGCCTTGGCATATTCTACAAAAATAATATTAGGACAAAAGAAAAGGTCATCCTAGTTTTAAATACATGAATAAAAATTCATAATTAAAAAATATAAAATGAAGTTCAAAACTTCCTACTTGTAGATGAGAATCCTTAGTTAAAGGACAAAACCAAGGCTTTTTCCAACGTACGCACTTTCTTTGTAATTTACTCAAACATACCCACAAAATTACAATAAACTTGCTTCAATTTAAAAACACCTATATTTGGTGAGAATGTAACTCACAACTTTTCACTTTAAAATGGAAGATTTTACAGTACCAATGTGTTTCAGTCAAAACCCCAACTATTTATAATTGACACTTCCAAATAAAGAATAATTTATTGTTCCATAATCATCATTGAGAAAAATAAAATGAAAATATCACAAATGGTAACAACAAGCACCTACTAGAAGAATCATTGGATGCAAATACCTTTCTATAATCTTTATCTGTTGAGTTTTCAACCACCTTTGCTCTAGAAGCAAGGAAACCTAAGCCCAAAGGACTATATGGCACAATTCCAATACCGAGCTCCCTACAAATAAAAATTAAAGTGTTAAACATTCAAAATGAAAAATTTTAAGAAGAAAATTTTTAGATCTCAAAACTTACCTACAAGTTGGAATGATTCCTTCCTCAACAAACCTAGTCCACAAGGACCACTCTATTTGAACCACCGTAATAGGATGAATAGCATGTGCTCTTCGAATTGTTGATGCAGAAGCCTCAGAAAGTCCAATATATTTTATTTTCCCTTCTTCAACTAATTTCTTCATTTCTCCAATCTGTAATAGATACATGAGAAAACTTAGTATTAAATAATAGTTCTTCATTTATTGAAGCATGTCATCAAAGGATGATATTTAGATAAATAATCAATAAAAATTATCAATAAATCATCAAAATTTCTAAAACTACAATAACAAATATCTAAAATATCACGAGAAAACAAAATTTTAATTTTATAATTCTACATTAAAATGAAAAGATAAAAAATAAATAAGAACATCTTCCCACCCAAAATTTGAAACAGTTGAAGACAAGATCCAGTGTTATAAAGTTCATGTACAATGTAGTAAGTGGTGCAACCAAACTTGAACACCAAATCAATCCCAAAATTAAGAAAAGATTAATAACAAAATCAAGTTGATAATTTATCATGGTAAAATAGGATGAGTTCAACTGGTGAAAGTACATTGGAGCTTTCAATGCATAGCTTCAATTTTAAATCTTGATGAGATAGGATAAATTTTTGAAATTGAGTAAAGCACCATAAGTGTTGAAATTAGATAAATGAAAAAGACATGTTGGATGGAAGAGAAGTCATTTGTTGTAGTATCACTAATAAAAACACACAAGTTATCCGTTCATAGAAAAGAGAAAAATATTGTATCACTACTTTCTAAAGTTGTCACATTTAAAAGAAAAGACTGATTGCATTCAATTTTTATGTTAATTAGTTTTTGTATTGAGTGAAAATAAAGACTCTAAAGTTGAATTTGTTTTAATAAGCAATTTTGTTATCATAATTTTATTAATGTTATAATGAACAACCAAGTATATAGCAATATTAAAATTCTTAAGCCCTTTTACTAAAATTGCTTGTAAACTAGTTTTACGGTACTAGTCCAAGTCTACCCATAAAGACGTATGGTTGTCATGATATTGTCTTTAGCATCACAAGCAGAAATAACATTATATCTATCATATATAGGAATCTCAATAGAGGTGTTGTAGTTCCTTTGGAAAGTAACACATTATATCTATCATATATAGGTGTAGACACCTAAAAATGACCATGTGTCCACTATCATTTTTGACATAGTCCTAACATCACCTTTCATCCCAACATGTCTTCTAAATTAATTAAATAATTTTATTATTTAATTAATTTATCCCTCTTTTATTAATTTATTTTCTCATATTAAATAAATAAATTTTATTTATTATTTAATTTACCATTTCCTCTTAAATTAATTAATAAATTCTATTTATTTAATTAATTTATCATTTTCTAACAACTTCCTCTCCATTAATTAATTAAATAATTTTATTATTTAATTGATTTACCCTTTTATATGTCTTCATCCTTATCACTTACCATGATTATTAAATAATTGATCCAAAATTTAATTAACTTTTCATCTCAACCATCCATTATCATACTACATCATTTAATCTCAACCATTCACATAAAAGAATGCTCTAGAAATCCTTATCCATGTTTTATAATCCTCTCATCTAATCTTAGCCATCCATTTCATCTCTTAATCCTATCCATCCATCCTATCACTCAACACCCTATAAATTGAGTCTTTCACATAATTATCACAACACATAAGCCATATGCAAGTACATGCTATCGAAGTCTATATCATTATCATTATTATTTTCTTTCATTATTGTCATTGGTATACTTGGTTTATGTTGGTTTTGTGAGCAGTCTACATGCATTATATATCAAAATAATAAATCTAGTAGAGCTAGGGTGCACTCTACTTCATTCTATCAAGTGTGAAGGGGTGATTGAAGGTGACATGTATTGAGTTATATTGCAGTATCTTTCATTATTTACCTTGAGTCATGTTCTCATCCACATTTTTGGCACACACAGTGGGACTCACGTCCCTATACTAAGCTTTTCTCAGAAGAAATTATGTCTTTTTCATTACAGGTTATAGATCTGCACCTCTAAATGGTACATTGTGCCTGTATTCTTGGACGGTGCACCTACATCTAAACTCATTGCACCTACATCGATTGTTAGGGTGCCCTTGTTTGTTATTGACCTTTTTGTGTGTATAGATCTCTAACAATAGTTTTATTTTAATTTTTCTGTAAGATTCTAGTTTGTTGGTACATCTAACCCTCAATTTTGACCTGTTGATCATCCAATTATTAGTTTTTGTAGGGTTTATTATATTTTCTTGTAGATTTTGTCAATCATTTCTAGATATGTCTTTGATATGCAAAAGCATGCCTTTTGTTTTTTCATTTTGATGCAATTTGGTTTATTATTTTTTGACAATTGGGAATCTGTTGAACTATTTTTGTCACCTATTTTCTAATTTGTGTCACCTATTTTCTACTTTTTGTTAGTCCTAATTGTCTATTTTTGGGCAAATTTGAGATCACAATAACAACTCAGTGCTTGTGCTTCGCATCAACTTGCTTACACTTTAGATCATTGTGCTTTTGCTCAGCATAACTGCACATGTGCTTTTGTGGAGTCATGCCTTTGTCATTTTCCAACATGCCTTTGCCTCCTGTCATCATGCTTGTGTCCTTTGTTGACACACATGTCAGACAAGTAAATCAAGTATAACAATGCAGTTTTTTATTTCTGTTTGTTTCTGTTTCTACACCCATAGCTGTAATATTGTGCTTTTATCTGATTATGATTTTTCAACTAACATTTTGGCTTGTGGGTGGCACTAACACATTTGTGTAGCTTGTTCATGCTTGTCAAAGATCAAATATGAAGTTCTACTAATCTATTTTTTGCATCTTTATTGATAGAAGACTTTGTTTTCCACTAAATCAGGCACTAAAATATATTAGTGGGTTAATGAACAATTATTTTCCATGTTTTTGAAGTTATGTGAAGGTGTATTCTCTCTCCTAACACTTTGTGATCTCAAAGATCAAAAACCTCACATTTCTTCTCTTTGTTATCCTAATATTTTCTCGTTTGTGTGTATGCTCTCCCCTCGCACTTCGTGTGATCTTGGAGATCAAAAACACTAAGTATAATCTTTCGGTTAGGAGTTCTACCTTTAGAGACACACCCACTCAAAAGGGGTGACCTCAACCACATGTTCTGGCGGGGTATATCAAAGGAGGGAGAACACAAGTTGTACCTCAATCTAGTCACATAATCATTAGGACAACCTTGGGGCCTCGAGTGATTTTAGACACAAGGTGAACTGGTGTTTCCTTGATCGCTTATACCACATCCCTTCAATAAACTAGTTTTCATAGACTTGTACCTCATTGTACCTAGTGTATTTTAAGAACACCCCTAGAAGCTTGTAAAGCCTAGAGAAGATCTTTCGGTCATCATATCTTATGGTGCATCACTACAGTAGGAGGAGAAGATCTCACATGTACCTCCATGTGTTGAGATAGAGCTTACTTTGAGCAAAGTGTATCCTCCAAGGTAAGGGATGTATGGTGGTACATGACCATACATTCTCTAGCTATCCAATTGCATGATAGATGGTATTAAGGGAATGGATGTCTCCATTATCAAATTAGTGGGGACAGAAGTTAGCCTTGTGAGTCCACAAGATTTGACACACCTACTTGAATAATTATATGTTGTTAATGTATTTGGCATGTATTTTTTGTGCTATAGTAGTATAAGTTATTTTTAGCTGCAAAGAAATTTGCACCAGTCACAGTCAACCATTATGTTTTTTTACTTTTTATTCTCTTGCCAAATTCCAAAAACTTTCCCTAAAACACTGAAACAGACCTGAAACGCATCTGTGATTGTAGAACCTCCAAGCTTTTTCTCTAAATTCTAAGCTTGTGCAAAACCTCCAAAATCCTCCACTAGAACTTAATTCATCATCAAACACAAACTTTACCATTCCCAAGAGCAATCCTATAGAAGGACTAGAAGGACTAAAACCTAGACACAAATTTTCAAACTTGGGAGAACCTATTGAATCTATTTTTTGAAAACTCTTACTAGCAAGCCTCATCGAGCTTCCGGAAATCAAACCTTATGAGGAAAATGTAGTTAAACCACATTGGTACAATGACAAAAAATATTGTGAATACCATAGGGTCAAAGGTCACAAAACATCTAGTTGCATGATACTTAAGAATTATATCCAAGATCTTGTAGATTGAGGAGATATTACTATAGATGAACCTCCTCCAAAATTGTTAAATGAGAAATTGAGAGTGTAAAAAAATCCATTCCCTATCCATGGTCAAAAGAATCCTAATAATAACACCAACAAAGTCAATTCCTCCCCTTCATATGACTCCATTATGGGTCATATCAAAGCTTGTCCTTCACAAGTAGCCACCATAACCATTAGAGCCAATAATCTTGAGTGTGTCATTACTACTTGTCATAGTCGCATTACCTTTCAAAGAGTACCATCTTCATCCATGCCATCTTCATCCATACTATCTTCCAAATATAATATCTTTGACCACTTAGGGAAAACACCTACACAAATCTCCATCCTAGAGTTACTCCGTACATCCCCTATTCATAAGGAGATTTTAGACAAGGCCTTAATAGAGTCTCATGTCCCTAATGACCTTAATGTCGACCAATTCCAAGCCATGGTGGTAAACCTTACATCTAATCACTACTTAGTTTTTATCAAGAAAGACATGACTACCATTGATTCATTCCATAATGAACCCCTCCATCTAGAAGTTTTCATCCATAAACACAAAGTCAAAAGGGTCCTTGTAGATGATGGATCGGGCTTAAACCTATGCACTTTGACATTAATAAAATAATTGGAATACTCCAATAGGGTTATTTCTACAAAACATCAAATTACAATCAAAGCCTATGATGAAGCTGAGAGACAATTAGAAGGGATCATTAAGTTACCAATTCTAGTAGGTCCTGGGAAACCACTTGTCAAGTATTTGACCTTGATCTCCCATACAACATCCTTCTAGGATGCCCATGGATTCATTCCATTAAGGTTGTCCCTTCCACCTACCATCAATGCATAAATTTTCCATTGTTAGGATTAGGGTGCCATCAACCTTGTAAATCCTCTGCATTTAATTACTCCTAATATTGTTTGTAAATAATTCATAAGGGATGAAGTATTTACAAAGTAGTAATCTTGTTTCAGCCATATTTTGGATCCTTGTGCCTAACGGGCGGTGTGGGGGAATTTTCCCCCCACTACTATCACCAGGGGGTCTAGGGGGGGCAGCGACAGCTTCCTAGCCCCCTTGGCGGGGGTTCAGGAGAAAAGCTCCCAAAGAGATTTTTTTTAGAAAATTGCCTTGTAAAATATTACAATTTTGTAGTTAATCTAGATCGTTCATCATTAGGTCACAGATTTGACAATAGAAGTTTGTTACAGTTTTTTCCTTAGAAGGCAACACTCTTTTAAGATGATATTGTATTATGGTTGTGGATGAGTATTACAGGCACTGTTGGATTGAAGATTGAAGAGGAAATTGGTAGTGTTGTATTGTAAACTATATTTGAAGTTAATACAAATTGGTGCATCTCTTCTTCTATGGAGTTTTTTTCTTGAAAGGGTTTCTCCACGTAAACACTATGTTATCTGTTTGATCTTATGTTCTATTATTTCTTTGTGTTGATTTAATACCATCTCAATTTTGGTTATGCACAATTAAACATCTATATTACAATTGTAATCAGTTTTCCAATGATAGATGTTTACCTTTATTTCTAAAAATAATGACCAAGAAATTATAGTATTTGCCAACCCACAACCCTTCCAATATTGTCGCCTATTGGAAGGTCTATACCGTAAATCCAATTATTTCCTACCAAAGACATCACTAAACCATCTCCATCCTACATTCATCCATCCACACTTGCTTCCTCATCCAAGTCATCCACCACACATCCTAAGATCAAGGCTAAGATTATTGGCAAAGGATTGGGAGAATATACTTTACAAGGAGCATTTTTTTGTGGGTCAACTCCCACTCTCTCCCAAAATCTTTGGAAAACCTTTCTGTGTTGGCTCTATTTCAACTATCACCATAAATTGTAAGCCAACCAAATTTTCCCATTGGGGTCTATTAGATAAATAAATCATTGATGGGGACATTTCAAAATGGCTCTAAAAGGATGAAGAAGAACAAGACAACTTACCTATTGTGCCTTGCACACATGCCCCATTTTGTCAAATGGAGATCCCCTCTTTTTCTTTGTCTCAAGTCTCAACTTGTCCCCATTATGATGATGAGAAAGTGAAATGGTGCTTAGGATGTAAGGTTGTTCCAAATTTGGGCATTTGTGATGATTTGGGTTTGCTTGGTGTTTACTAGCATTTTCAAGGGTTTTTTACTATCTTTATGCATGGGAAGTTAATCTTTTGGGTTTTTGGGCTAATTGTGAGATTCACTAGACATAGTGCTGAAAATAGGTGTTGTAGGATACATCTAGTAACCCCTCTAAGTTTCGCTTTCAGCCTAGTCGGCTTTTTCAAGGTCACAAGACATTGTACTAATTTTGATGGTTGTAGGATATGTCTAGTAGTGTGCATTTTGTCCACTTATCCGATGACTTCACTTTTCCCTGCTTCCTCATACTTTGAGTGCTTGACACTCTATACCTGTCAGAGGCATTCATTGTATTAGTCAAAGGGGTTTAAATGTTGAAATTTGATCTCTTTTCATCATTTTTTTATAAAATTTCATTGCACCCAGAGCCTTTAGTGGTTTCGGTGAGCTATGTGATGATTCTTAGTGCATAATGGGATTTCATCACATTTATTAGAAGGGTTCTTGAGGTCATCTTGAAGGTTTTTATTGTGCATTTTAATTTGGCCAGGTCAACTCTTCTTCCCCTTATTTGAATTACGATTGCATTTACTATTTATTCCTTATATGGATTCCATCTAAATTTTAGTAGATGCTTCTTTTCATTATCTCAATATGATGAGTAGTATTTATTGTAGTCTTAGTTCTGTCATTTTCTATTGTTTGCGATGTAGGGTTTATGTGATGATATTTTACAGAGATTGTTGTGGGTAGGGTTTTGTTTTAGTTGGACACCTGATTCTAAGTTAGGTCAATGAGACCTTTGTCCATAGGGTTGCTTCATACTGCATATGATAGATTTCCCCTTTGAAGTAGCACCTTTATCAAATGTGAAGTCTACTTAAGAAACATTTTTTAGCAAAAAATAACAGTAGCATGACCTTTTAGCATCATTGGATATGTCCATTAGCAGTTCAAAACCATGCTTTGTCCCATAGTTCATTTTCAGTCTGCTTGAGTCCTTAAGAATTCTAATCTAGGGTATTTTGTGTGGATTTTTGGGAGTACCAGACATGTTTGTTGACCCCCACACTCCTGCCTCCTCCGATGAACTCCGTTCTACCTGCCTAGCTACCTTAAGACTCCTAGAGGGCGCTTTGCGTGGATTTCACGTGACACTGGACATATCCATTGAACCCCTAAATCTCTGCATGTCTAGTGAGGATCCCTTTGTCCTTCTTCCCGCTTGAGACTGTCAAGGTCCCTTTCATGCTAACTTCAAATGATGTTGGATATATCCTATGAAGTTCAATTTCCCCACTCATCTGGTGAATGTCGTTTTCACCACTTAACTTGATATCATGTCTTGCACCCATGTATAATAGACCAATTCTCTTAGGTCTAAAACCTTAGGTTACCAAATATGGCTGGTGGAGGTCAAAATCCTTTCTTGTCCTGTAGAAGACATATCACCCGCTATATCCTGAAAGGGCTAAAAACATCACTTATCTGGTAATAGCCAAAAGTCCTATTCCTCCCTGTCAAGACCAGAAAGCCTGCATTTTGTGAAGAATGGTCATGGTACCCTAAATAAGTCTAAAATTTCTTGTCCTAGACCAACTCTTTGCATCATTCATTGTTTTTAAAGACTTACTTGTTATAATTGATGAAAAGATTAGATCTTGCAACATTGCATGTTGATATCCTATAGGAGGGCAAAAGCTCACTTTTCATTGTAATTGATTTAATTTGATGCCTAAGTGAAAATTAATGATTAGGAACTCTTGTCAAAGTAATATATTGATTATTTATGCAAGTTTCATGATCAATTTGATGGATCTAGGCATATGGATTAGCATTTAGTTAGGGTATTCATTAGGGTATTGTATTGCAAGATAAATGTCTACAAGGGTTGTAACCATGAAGTATAAATTCAAAGGAATCCTTCCCACTTCAAAGATCACTTCAGTATGGAACAACATAGGAGACACGGATTTGGGTCATATTGACCTAGATGACTTCAAATTGAGGATCTTTAGTGATAACTTGACTGATTGAGCAAGAAGGATAAGGTATAATGGAATTGCCCAAGTTGTTGCATTCCCCACATTAGTCCAATGTCCAAAACTGATCATAGCTTGTGTTGAGAGATATCGTACTCCCACTAGGTCAGTGGTGACTCAAGATGGGAGAGTAGTTGCAAGTTTTACTATAGAGACCCTTGTAGAATCCTTTGATATCCATCCTTTCCCCACTTCAATTGAGGTCACAAAGGCTCAAAATCAAAACATGTATGACCAAGGGTTAGAAGTCTGCAAGAGGATCATAAATGACACATGGATGAAGAAGAAGAGGACAACAATGTCAAAGGTCCCTCATGTATTTTATAGAAGTGACTTGAAGGATGAGGTAGGGGACTTGGTTACACACTTGAGTGGAATCATGGGACTGCCTATTGCCTCCACCTTTGATCCATGAATGATTGGCTACATTAAAGAGATCCTAAAAGGAGATAAGAAGATACACTGGGCCCACCTAATCAGTGACAATATCCATGAGGCATTCCTAGCCTTAAATGAGGTCAAGAACTTCCACTGGACTTCTTATGTAGTTTACATACTAGCTAGAAATTTTGTTTATCCTGGACTCTCTCATCTTGGGACAGTTGGAAATGCAGATGGTGAGTTGAAAGTGTATGAGTTTTATCCTCAACTACAACTTGACTAATCCCTAGTGCACTATAAAAGAGTCAATGATGCATTTACTATGCACATTACTAGGATGTTGTTGGGAGATATGTCAAGGAGAATATATCTTAAAGTTGGCAATGTAGTCCAAAGCTATGGCAGATGGTATATTCAATTTCCTAAATTCACATATCTCAGGATTCAAGGGTTTAAGGGAGTTCCTTATAGTCTGCCAAAGTACCGTATAGACAAGATGGTCTTATTGGAATTAACAAGGTAGTTGTGTACTTGTCATGGTATGTTGAAGCACTTGCATAGAGACTCAATCAAATTCCCTATTGTTTTAGGTTGAGGATTATTTTTTTCCATTACCGTCGGTGCAATAGAGTATTGTTTTGGGTAGAGGATTGTTTGCTACACCTAAATTTCTACAAGGCAAGGACCCATTTTGACCCTTTTGGAACATTAGAGAAGCATTTGAGAAAGAAGCTCTTCCACAAGGAGCATTTAGAGGACTTTTGGGCAAATTATCCTGATGACCATGAAGTTAGAAGAAAGAAATGCTCCAGATTATCTTTGGATTTTATCAATTTGTTTCAAATTTCTCAAGTGCCAGACTAATTGACTGATGATGGAGTAGTGGTACAAGAGGCTGAATGGTGGAGGGTGTTTGGATAGCCAATCCCACCTCCTAACTAGGATGAAGCAGAAGATAGTTCCCTTGAGGAAATCATGAAGTCTCCCATTAGATACAACAAGATATGGGTAAGAAATCAAGTGGGTCAGCTTACTACTGCTAGTATAGCCTTAACTTATACTTAGCCTCAGTTAGATAGGGAAAGCAATGATGAAAATGATGAGCCTATTAAGGCTGAAGAAGAGCTAGAACCTGCAGCATCAGGAGGTGCAGTTTAGGGAGACAAGGCTCGTAGTCAAGACATAGAAGATGATGTGCCCATAGAGGACAAAAAGGAAAACGTAAAGCATCCAAAGACCCAAAGAAGAAATCAATGAGGGTAGTGTGTCTCCCATGTAGACAAGGACATCAAAGAGAAAACTTGTGCAGATTAGAGAGAGAGAAGGATCCAAAACAAAGAAAACCAAGGTGTCAAAGAGGGCACCAACCATCAAAATAGTATCAGACTCCCTATCTGTTACTACCACAACCACCATGCCTTTACCTACTACCCCTGTCCCTCCTACCACATCTAGTGTGCCTGCTACTCTTATGTCTTCTCCTCATGCAATCATAAGCTCACAACCTCTTCCTACTACCTCCATTGCTCCTACTATATCAGTGTCTCCTATTATTGCCTGAGTTGTACCATCTTCCTTCTCCTTCATTGCTAGCCATTAATATTCCCATCTCTTCATCACCTCCACTTTCCCTACCCATCTCTTTCACCATTTCATCCATCTCATTTGTTTCACCTCTCACCATTCCTTCCTTACCACATATCTCTACCATCCTTTTGCCTCCATCTTTCTCTCTACCACCTCTTAGCCTTTCCACTCCCATTTTCCTTTCTTCCATTTTTCCTCCTCCTTCCATTCCACCTTCATTAGGTTTAGTGGCATTCATAAACCTTTCTAGTACTATAGTAGATCCACTGATGGCAATAAATAGCACCCTTACTCGGCCATTCTAGGATAGTAAGGATTCTCCTAAGCCACCATCTCCACAAGTGCCTTTATTGGAAGGGATTGAAAAGGTTTGTACTGAGATGAAAATAGTCACTGAGGAGGAAGTTCATATAGAAGATGCCCCAGATAGTCCTTAGGTGGATTTAAGTACAATGGAGATTGTTAACATTGATGACGGTCCTCCTAAGGACAAAATAGATGATGTTACATTTGATAAAGTTGAACAGGACGTTGGTGAATAGTTATTAAAATAGTTGGGCTCTCCTCCAAGGCTAGATGCAAGTACTACTAGAGAAGATAATGTGAATAAAGGGGTAGAATTAGATAATGCAAGTATTCAAGATTCTTTGAATAAAGGAGGAGACCAAATTGGTTCCCCCATTCATTCTTTGGCAGCACCAGATTGGTTGTAGCAGAGACTTCAGAATAAGCAACCTCAGGTAGAAGCTGTGGACTTGAATCTAGACAATTTCCTTGCCTGACTCGAGAGCCAAAGAAGAAAAAGAAAGCAATGGTACATTCTAGAATCTACAAGGATGCTTTAGGGTCAAGAGTGGCTGAAATTGTAGTGCCTCCTATACAAGCGAATAAGGAAAATATTAGGCCAGAAGAATATATTGTTTCTACAATAAACCTTGGCCTAACAAATAGAGTGTAGGAAATTGAGGAGTTTAAAAATTCTTTTTCTAACATAATGAGCAAGATGGATAAGGATGAGCTTACTAAACAATAGCTCAGGCAACAAACTGAAGAGCTTCAAGCTTGTGTAAAGTATCTAATCAGACCTATGCACACAAAGGATGGAACAGATATTGCCCCTTCTATTCTTTCTATGGAAGAGTTAGAAGATTTTGATAATATCAGAAAGTTTACTTCAATAGCTCGGTAGTGGATAACTAAGATATATACTGAGGGTAACGATGTAATTGATAAAATTACTGAAATGCATAGAGATTTTTATGCTCTTAAGGCAGAGTGGGAAGAGATACTGGAGGACAACAAGAACTATGATGATTACTGTTCCCATATCAATTCTAGAATTTTAGCCATGAGCAAGCTTTTAGAGGAGGTTCTCACTAAGGAGAACATTTTGGTGCAAGACAAGTTGCATATGCCTGAGTATTGGCTAGAGATGATGAAACTGAGAAGATAATTTTTTGACAAGACAAAGAATGAAGGAGAGTCTGTTAAGACTCAACTTTTGGAAGCAATTTATGGCATCAATGACTTGCTCAAGGTTGCGACAGACTTGTACCTTGATGATTCTACCCCAATTGACCCTTAGGAGTGCAAACATTAGATAGGCTTACTACTACAGGGAGATACTTCAAATTACAGTACGGCTGATCTGAATAGAGCAAGTGACCTATGGACAAAGTTTAAGGAGTTTGAGAAAAACAAAAGGGAAAAATTTGCAACATATCATAACTTGTCCAGACCTATCGATGCCCTCAAGTTTCAATTTGATTTTGTAAAAGATCCAGCACCTGCAGAAATTAATCTAGCATTGGAGGCACTAATGGCATATAGAAAGAAGTAAGCAGAGAAAAATAAAGTGGTGATAGATGACAGCGACCGGTAGAAGGTTGACTCAGCAGGGGCATAAGTCAAATGCCAAATCTAGCAAGGCCGCCACCACCACTAAAAAATGTGCCACTTGTCTCTTTTGATTAATTTATTCATTGTAAAAGAGTTTTGTCTTATTAGAAAACTCAAAAAGCTATGTTTTTGTCCTATTCTAATGAGTCCAAAAATTCTAGTTTTGTCTTTTTCCTATAGGACAAAGTCAATTCTGAGATTGTAACTGCCCACTGACCAATATTAAATGTTGTTGAATCTAAGCCCTTGGTGTTGGATTAATCCTCGCCATTCATTGAAAAACTCAATATGTCTACTCCTCTTTATAAGGGCAACCATTTTCTCTCTTTGTAAGGTTGGAACAATGAATTGTTGAGACTATCAAAATTTTGACTTAATACAAAACATGTTTACATGTGTTGCTGCAAATTATGTTGTTGTGTTTATGAATTTTGGATTTCATGGTTAATTTCTATCTTGAATTTAGAAAAGTACAAAATTTGCAGTGTTGAATGAATGCTTAGATATTTGATGAATGTTCTGGTTCATACCATTTGTTTTTTACTGATTATGAGTAACTTTGCATTGTTAGTCTAGACCCTATTGAATGAATTCAATTTGGTTAAATAATATTGATTGAGTTGTGCTAGTTATTGGGTGTTTGATGAATTTATGTAATTTGAAAATATTTAATTATCGTTAGAGATTGCACTATTTCTGTAGCATTGTGGTTTGACCTAATTAAGCAGAAATTGGTTTCTTAGAACATGTATGTATCTGCAGCACTCTTATTCACTATGATATGTCCTTAGGATTTACTAAATATCTCTCTATCCCTTAACCATTTTGCATTTTCTTTATGAAATATGGTAGATTTCGGTTAAAGCAGCATGTCATTGACAAACAAGTGAGAATATTCATATTTAATAGTCTGAACCACCTAGGGTTTCTGCATACTTACTATTATCATATCTTATAAACCCTACATTGCATATAAGTCCTCTTGACTGGAACAACAAAGTACATATCCAATTGAGTTATCCTGCAAGTCAAGACCTGACAGTATAAACCTTGGGATAGTCTTTTTCTGGGTTTTCTGGGATAAGATTCCTTTCAAGAGGGGTGAAATACATCGTATTTCATCTGTGTTGTTGCATGATAAAACACCCATCAATAGATTGGCACTAGAAGGAGGGCCTATTGTATTCATCATTAACCCTTCTTATTCAAATAAACAAGGCTGGGGACTAGACAGAGACACACAAGATCTAGCTCCATTGGGGAAGATATCTTGTTTTTGACCCAATTCAGAAAAACAAGAAGAGATCAAGGGATACCCAGAACTCTGAGATCACAATCCATTCCTAGGAATCCAGCTACAGTTCAAGTAAACTTCCTCAATATGTCTTGGTTGGTTGCAAACCCATCTCCTATTCAATTTGCTCAATATCATGACATGCCTAAAAACCTTGACAAGTTTTGTTCTAAATTATGCCCTAATGATCCTAAGTGAATTGAAGATGAACATATAAAGATATTTGAGGGTAACATGTATATGCTGCAAGTGTAACATGAAGACATATCTTGCAAACCTTTTCCATACTCTCTCCATGATGAGGCTTACTATTGGTTCACTAATCTACCTTTAGCCTCTATTAATTCCTGGAAAGTCCTTAAGGATGCATTTCTGGATTGATTTAAGATGCCAACATCCCCTGCTAATCTTTATCAATCTTTTATAGAGATCAAGAAGATGGAAGGTGAGCTGATAAGCACTTTTAATGATAGATTTCAGAAGGCTTATTGTCTTGTTCAGGCACCATACAGCATTGTTGCATCTGCTACATTACCCATCTATTATGTTGCACTAGATAAGTTGACATCAATGTTTGTTAGGAGAAAGACCCCCCAAATAATAACTCTGGTAGAAGCTTACACTGAGGCAATCAAGGTAAATACAGAGTTAGGGAAATCAGGGTCATGTCCTGTCAATCATATTAGCCCTGTAGGCAAGCCCAATCAATTACAACTCATCAATCAAGCATTGGCTAGTCATACACCTGTGATGAACCCTACTCCAATACCAGATACAACTTAGGCTTTGGTTGTTCACCTTGGAGTGCCTATATCAGAATTACCTCTAGTTCAGCTCCCATTCCTCCAGTCATCTAAAAATATAGTTGCCAAAACTAGGGATGACATTAGAGAGCTAGTTGATCATATGAAGAAGCTCACAGCTTAGGTAACTCACCTCAAGAATCAAAATGCATATTTATAGCAAAGAAATCAAACTCAGAATCAAAACTATCAAAGACCCAATAGGACCTAGAATAATAGAACTAATAATGGAGGCGTTCTATCACCACTAGAGTCACAAAATGCAGATAATTGTCATCTAGGATGCGCAATCCTGGCAAAAGTTGCTTTGTCTTCTTGGTGCAAAATTCATAATACTAATGCTCACTCAGAATTAGATTGTCATGATTTCTAGATTGCATCTAGCATTTTCTAGAGGGAAGCTTAGAATACTGATGGACCAGAGGCTGCCCCACCTACGGGATATGAGTTAGTGCCTAGTCAAAGGTATGATATTGTTTTGGTGTTGGAAAGTTATGTTTTTCCTTATCAAGATGATAATCAACCTGCAGAGGAAGAGGCTGATGAAGTACATGCCTATCAACAATATAATAGGACCCCACATAACCTCAAAAGTAATAAGCCAAAGCAGCCCTTGACTACTTCCATCCCCTCTAATAACTATCAAGTCCCTCCTGATCCCAAGACCTCTAACAATCTTAATCCTCTAAAGGTTCCACCATAGGTCATCATCCAAAATGATACTGCAAAATCATCTAAGAAGTCTAAGGTAGCTAGATTGGGTTAGTATGTGTTAGATGAACTTAGATGAAAGTGAGTTTGTCCATCTTTGAACTGATGAAAATTCTAGAAGTTAGGACAGCATTCCTTCAAGACATTGGGATGCAAACCAAGTCTGATCCTGCTCCACAAGCTACCCCACAAAAGGATGTCCAAGATAGGAACAAAGACAAAGTTCATGTCTTAGACACTGATCAGTAGGTGACATTATACAAGGAAAAAAGAGAATCACCACCCTTTTTGTTGACTTTAAGGATATTTGGCAAGAATCTTCATAATTTTCTATTAGAATCAGGGAACTCTACTAACGTAATGTCATTGGCCATTTGCAAAGCTTTAGGTCTCACCCCTACCAAGTCCTCAAGGAAGGTCACCCAGTTACACAAAATAGAAGTCAGAGTTGTTAGAGAATTGAATCAGATTCATATGCAGTTAGCCTCAAATCCTCAGGTGCAGCAGTACATAGACATACAAGTAGTGGATATCCCCGACACTTATGGCATGTTTCTCAGTAGGGATTGGTCAAAACCTCTGAATGGATATATGGCCACTGACTTCTCTCATATGTGGCTCCCATGGAGAGGCATTGCCAATCAAATTCGCATTGAGAGAGAACCAAAGATGAAGCACATGATAACTCAATATAATTAGACAAACAAAATTATGTAATCTGAAGTGGATTTGGGAGTATATCTACCTTAGATAAATTAGGTGGAAGAAGTCCTCATGGTTAACAGTAGAGGCTATCTCATACTATATGGACAACAAGTTAGTACAGAAGCATGTGTACAATCATATTATGATTCCTCTTTTGATGAAGAACCATGAATCTTTGAAGGATTTAGAGACTTTGTAGCTAAGTTTATGAGTGACCACTTAGCTGTAAAAGATACACATGGAAGAAATGTTATTACCAAACTGGTGTCACATCCTTAATGCATCTCATTCAGAATTCAAGTGTTCATTGTGTGTAGAGGTAATACAAGTCTAGAGGCAATTAAAGTTGCTTCCAACATCAGAAAATAAGAAAATGCAGCTGTCATCCCCAGGTGCTGACAACATGAAACTATAAGTCAATCAAGCTCTAGTAGTCTCTGATAATACACAGCATGAAGGACCTTAGATTTTGACATTACATTTTGATGGATCCATGTCCAAACAAGGGGTTGGTGTTGGATTTGAGCTAATCATTCTTACCGGAGAATCATTCCTACCAGAGAATCATTCCTTGCTGCATATAGACTGCAGTTCTACTGTACTAACAATGTTACATAATATAAATCATTGGTACATGGACTGCTAACTGCTATTCGACATAAAGCTCAGAGAATTTAAGTATTTGGGGATTTATAATTGGTGGTTAAACAAGTGAGAAAGCAGTACTCTTGTCATGACAAAAGATTTGGTTGTTACCGAAATCAAGTATGTGATGAAGGGGTAAATCATAAAACACACAAAAACAAAAATGGAACACAAAAAAATAGAATATTTCTTTATTGATCTGGGCAACTCATTACATTACAGAAGCTCAATTACAATCAGAGGAATCAATCCTCCATAGGCTACAACACACTACTGCTACCCCTCACCAGGCTCTGGAATCTTCTACCTTTTGTAACCCTAAATTAGCTAGGGTTTCTATTTTCTCGCCTATGCTTGACTCTACACTTTCCCACCTTAACTCTACAACTCCCAAGCTTCCCAAAAATGGTTATTAATAGACTTTTTGGTGGCCAACAACCTAATTTCAAAATTTGCATCTCCCTCCAAAAATAGGTCAACTTCCAGGAGCCATAACTTTTGATCTAGGTGTCTAATTGAAGAACCGTTTTATGCGTTGGAAAGCTCACAGAGTGCTCTACGCACTAAAAACTTGCCCTACCAGTTCCATCTATTTTTGGGCCCGTACGGGGCTATTTAGTGCCTTAAACCTGAGTTTGAATAATTTTCAAGCATTTTTCAGGAAATAGAAACTTTAATATCTTTCAGCTCGCAAATGATCTTTGCGTGATTTCTTCACCAAAGGTCTTATTTTTTAGTTATGAAGCTTCCTGTAAATTTTTACTTCAATCCGTACCCAAATGCAAACTTTCTAAAAATAGCAGGTTGTTATTTTTAGCAGTTTAGAAAATCTGAAAGTTCAACTCATTATTCAAGCAATTATGGAACCAAAACCACAAATTTTGAAAAGAAATGGAAAGAACATCAAAAATTTTGAAACACATTTTTTTTGGGTGATGCAAGATTACCCTTACACCACTGGATGCTCCCGCATCAGACACCCAGGGTAATTTGAGAAGTGACCCTGTCACGTCTCAAGTGTTTGTCTGAGGAAAACCCAAATGGTCAACCTCTACCTTGGACAACCAAGAAGAATCTTCAATAGGCCTTCCTTTCCATTTCACCAAATATTCTTCATATTGTCTATTCAGAGTACTTCTTCCCTTACAGCTATCCAAGATCTCTTTGATCTCCTCTGTTGAAGTAGATGCCAGAATACTCCACTATTCTTCTGTTGGTACATCCTTTGTTCCACCTTTATGATATTCTGAGAAATCAGCAATGTTGAAAATAGGGGAAATGTTGATCCCACTTGACAGCTCTACCTCATATGCATTTCCTAAATCATGTTTCATCAAAATTCTGCATGGTCTAAATTTCTTCATTTTCAGCTTATTGTATGTTCCAATTGGGAACCTTTCTTTTCTTAAGTGAACCATGACTTCATCTCCTACCTGGAACTCCTTATATCTCCTCTTCTGATCTACCTTAGCCTTGTATTGAATATTCATCTTATTAATGTGTTTTTTCACCTCTTCATGCAAATTCTTCATGTGTTCTACAAAGTTTTCAGCCTTGACACTTGTCTTTTCTCCTTTGTCTAGAGTCCTTAACTTTGAAGCATTTCTTGGACTATTCCCATATACAATCTGGAATGGTGATTTACCAATACTCCTATTGATAGAATTGTTGTAAGCAAATTCTACCTGTTGTAAAATCAAATTCCATCCCTTCGGCTTATCTCCTACTAAGCATCATAGCAGGTTACCCAAACTCCTATTCACCACTTCAGTCTGTCCATCAGTCTATGGATGGTGTGCAGAATTAAACTTCAAATCTGTCTTCAACTTCTTCCAAAATGTCCTCCAGAAATAACCAACAAACTTGGTATCTCGATCTGAAACTATGCTTTTGGTAGAGCATGTAATCTCACCACCTCCCTGAAAAATAACTCTGCAATATGAATAGCATCATTAGTCTTCTTGTAAGGAATAAAATATGCCATCTTTAAGAATTTGTCCACCACCACAAAAATGGAATCATGTCCTCTATGTTTCCTTTGTAAATGAAGAACAATATCCATACTAATATCATCCCATGGCTTCCCTGGTATAGGTAGTGGCTGATATAGACCTGTATTCTAACTTGCTCCTTTTGCCATCTAACATGCTCTACAACTCTGCACAAATTTCCTCACATCCTGTTGCAACTATGGCCAATAATAATTTTCTCTGACAACAGTAATGGTCTTATCTTGACCAAAGTGTCCATTCAATCATCCACCATGCTTCTCCTTAATCAAGTTCTCTCTCATGGAACTCCTCAGAATGCACAACTGGCTTCCTTTAAACAACATGCCATCTTGGATTATAAAATCCAACCATATTGTCCTGTCCAAAGTAACAGGTTCCAAACAAGCTATCCAGGCCTCTGCAAAATCTAGATCTTCAGGATACAAACTTTTGAGCTCATCAAACCCAACAACCTCTATCTTCATTTCTATCAACAAATTTTACCTTCTGCTCGAGGCATCTGCAACTCAATTGGACTTCCCACTCCTGTGCTTCAAAACAAAAGTATAGATCTACAAAAACTCAACCCATTTTAAGTGCCTTTGATTTAACTTTCCTTGACTATTAAGATACTATAAAGCCTGATGATCAGTATATAAAACAAACTCCTTTGGCAACAAATAATGTCTCCATTTCTTCAAAGTCTGAACTATTGCATAAAACTCCTGATCATAAACAAAATACTTTTTCTTGGCAACATTAAGCTTCTCGCTAAAATAGGCAATGGGCTTACCTTCTTGATTCAAAACAGCTCCTATAGCTCTACCACTAGTATCACAATCTATCTGAAATACCTTATTGAAATCTAGAAGTGCCAAAATAGGTTGCTTTGTAACTTTCTACTTCAATGTATCAAAGCTTTTGTCTACTCCTTTAGTCCATCTAAACTCCTTTCTATCCCCTCTCATTGTCTCCATTAGGGGTCCACAAATGCTACTAAAATTCCTAATAAACTTTATATAAAAACTTGTCAAACCATGAAAAGATCTTACCTCGGAAGCACTCCTTGGCGTAGGTCATTAATGATAGCCCTCACCTTCTCTGGGTCCATCTTAAGACCTTCCTCTGAGACAACAAATCCCATGTATACCAACTCTTTCTTTACAAAACTGCATTTCTTCAGATTAATCAACAACTTCTCTTCTCTTAACTTCTCTAAACTCTTCTGATATGCATCAAATGCTCATCCCAAGTCTTACTGAAAATCAAAATATCATCCAAATAAACAAAAACAAAATTTCCAAAAAATTCTTTCAATACCTCGTTCATGAGTCGCATGAATGTGCTCGGTGCATTGGTTAGCCCAAATGGCATGACTAACCACTCATACAAACCTTCTTTGGTTTTGAAGGCTATCTTCCACTCGTCTCCTTCTCTGATACAGATCTAGTGATACCCACTTTTTAGGTCAATCTTCATAAAGTACTTGGCTCCACGCAAATAATCCATTATGTCATCCATTCTGGGCAATGGGAATCTGTACTTGATTATCATCTTACTGATGGCCCAAGAATCTGTACACATTCTCCATTCTCCATATTTCTTTGGTGCTAGTACTATAAGTACCACATATGGACTTAGGCTCTCCCTTATCAGTCCCTTCCTTAACAGCTCTTGAACTTATCTGTTCATCTCTTCACTGTCTATAGGATTCATTATGTAGGCTACCTTATTCAGAGAACTAGCTCCTAGTATCAAATCCATTTGGTGCCTTATCTTCCTCACTGGTGGTAAACCTTCTGGTACATTATCAGAGATAATATCCTAAAATTCTTCTAACATATATGACACTTCTGCTGGTACATCTTCACATTTCTCTTAACTAATCTTAGGAATCAATGCAAAGCAATGATGCTCATGCTTCATACCCTCCAAAAAATTTCTACCATCTACCAAGCAAATTTTGGCAGTACTACATACCTTTTCTTCCACCTCCTTCAAGGGCTTCAACTTATGACAAACTCCATCCCTTGTTAGGGACTATGTGTTTGCGTGGCCATCATGGACAGCACTCCTATCATACTGCCACAGCCTCCCCAACAACATATGACATACATCCATCGGTATGATATCACACAACACCTCATCATGGCAGTCCCCAATCTTGAACTTCACTAAACACTACTCATTAACCAAAGCTCTATGGTCCTTCTGCAACCATGCAATCTGATATGGATGTGGATGTTTTCTTGTCAACTTCAACTTGTCAATCATCTCCTCTGAAACAAGGTTATTAGCGCTTCCACTTTCAATAATAATATCACAAAACTTACCTTCACATTTGCACCTTGTATGGAATAAACTCTTCCTCTGATTGGGTTCTTTCTCCTCATTCAACAAAGTTCTTCTAACAACTACAGTTTCTCCCCTTTCAGCATCTTTAGAGCGCTCAGATTGCACATCTTCATCAACATGTGCAACTCGTGTATTACCTTCAGGTCTTCTATTTGTCCTTCCTTGATGTTGTAGACACTCGTATGCCTAATGCCCTTCTTCTCCACATTGGAAATAGGTTCCTCTGAAACCTCCTCTTCTAGGCCCTTGCCCAGGTCTTCTTCTTCCTCTTCCTTTTCCTCTTTGCTCACCATTGTTTTGGTCACGAGGGTGGTAGGTATTATCTCCTCTTTGATTTTGACTAGTGCTAGTTTCTTCACTTTTCTTTTGATCTTCATTATGGCCTCCATAGGGTCTCCCACCAGTCCTTCCACCTTGACCACTTCTCCTTTGATTGCTATCGAATATTTTATTTATCTTCTCTTCCACCTTCAGGTAAAATTGGTACGCATTTTCTATGGTGGTCACTCTGACCAGGCTCAGCTCCTCTTGAATACTTGGCCTCAACCCATTAATGTAATAGGCTACCTTCTCCTTGTTGGCCTCCACATGACTGGTTCTGATAGTGATCTTATAAAACTCTTTAGTATACTCCTTAACAAACATGTTTCCTTGCTTCAATCCTTGTAGCTTCTTCAACAACTCCATCTCATAGTCCATAGGAATGAACTGCTTCTTTAGTTTCTCCACCATCTGATCCCATCTGGTTATCTTTCCTTTTCCTCTTTTGTTCCTCTCTAACTGGACCTCCTTCCACCAAATATTTGCATGGCCCATCTGGTTATCTTCATACTTGAAATACTCCATGTCATTGATCCAATCAAAAAGTTGTTCTGGATTCAAATCTCCAAAATATGTAGAAACTTCAATCCTGGGCCTCTTTCTGATCTTTTAAATGGTCCTCAACAACCTAACTTCTATAGGATCTCCTACAGCTTCTTGTTCTTCCTTGGATAGCTCTTCTTCAGCTTCATCCTCACTTTCTTCTCTTGTTCTCGGATCAAACCCTCTTTGTAGCTCCTCTTGCAATACATCGATTTGCCTTTGCAAGGCTCTAAAACCCTCTTCCATCAAAGCATTCCTCCCACTACGATTTCTTCATGGGGGAATCTTGATCTCCACAGCAAACCCACAACCTCAGGTCCTGGTGCAAACTACCTCACGGTCGGTGATCTGTCTACACACTCAAAAACCCTTGCTCTGATACCACTTGATGAAGGGGTAAATCATAAAACACACAACAATAGAAATGGAACACAAAAAAATAGAATATTTCTTTATTGATATGGGCAACTCATTACATTACAGAAGCTCAATTACAATCAGAGGAATCAATCCTCCATAGGCTGCAACACACTACCGCTACCCCTTACCAGGTTCTGGAATCTTCTACCTTCTATAACCCAAAATCAGCTAGGGTTTATGTTTTCCCACCTATGCTTGACTCTACACTTTTCCCCCATAATTCTACTACTCCCAGGGTTCCCAAAAATGGTTATTAATAGCCTTTTTGGTGGCCAACAACCTAATTTCAAAATTTGCATCTCCCTCCAAAAATAGGTCAACTTCCGGGAGCCATAATTTTTGATTCGGGTGATGGACAAACCGTTTTATGCGTCGGAAAGCTCGCGGAGTACTCTACGCACTAAGAACCACCCTAGTGGTTCTAGCCATTTTTGGGCCCGTATGGGGCTGTTTAATGCCTCAAACCTGAGTTTGAATAAATTTTAGGCATTTTTCAGGAAACAAAAACTTTAATATCTTTTAGCTCGCAAATGATCTTTGTGTGATTTCTTCGTCAAAGGTCTTATTTTTTAGTTATGAAGCTTCCTATAAATTTTCACTTCAATCCGTGTCCAAATACAAACTTTCTAAAAATAGCAGGTTGCTATTTTTAGCAGTTTGGAAGAACTGAAAGTTCTACATCATTATTCAAGTGATTATGGAACCTGAACCACAAATTTTGAAAAGAAATGGAAAGAACATCAACAATTTTGAAACACATCTTTTTTTGGGTGATGCAAGATTGCCCTTACACCACTGGATGCTCCTGCATCAGACACCCAGGGTAATTTGAGAAGTGACCCTGTCACGTCTCAGGTGCTTGTGTGAGGAAAACTCAAACAGACAACCTCTGCCTTAGATAGCCAAGAAGAATCTTCAATAGTCCTTCCTTACCATTTCACCAGATATTATTCATATTGCCTGTTCTGAGTACTTCTACCCATTCGGCTATCCAAGATCTCTTTGATCTCCTCTGTTGAAGTAGATACTAGAATACTCCATTGTTCTTGTGTTGGTCCATCCTCTATTCCACCTTCGTGATATTCTGATAAATTAGCAATGTTGAAAATAGAGGAAATGTTGATCCCACTTTGTAGCTCTACCTCATATGCATTTTCTAAATTATGTTTCTTCAGAATTCTGCATGGTCTAAATTTCTTCATTTTCAGCTTATTGTATGTTCCAATTGGGAACCTTTCTCTTCTTAAGTGAACCATGACTTCATCTCCTAGCTGGAACTCTTTATATCTCCTCTTATGATCTTCCTTAGCCTTGTACTAAATATTCATCTTATTAATATGCTTTTTCACCTCTTCATACAAATTATTCATGTGTTCTGCAAAGTTTTTAGCCTCAGTACTTGTCTTTTCTCCTTTATCTAGATTCCTTAACTCTGAAGCATTTCTTGGACTATTCCCATATACAATCTGGAATGGTGATTTACCAGTACTCCTATTGACAAAATTGTTGTAAGCAAGTTCTGCCTGTGGTAAAATTAAATCCCATCCCTTGGGCTTATCTCCTATTAAGCATCGTAGCAGGTTACCTAAACTCCTATTCACCACTTCGGTCTATCCATCAGTCTGTGGATGGTGTGTAGAACTGAACTTCAAATCTATCTTCAACTTCCTCCATGATGTCCTCCAGAAATAACCAACAAACTTGGTATCTCAATCTGAAACTATGCTCTTTGGTAGACCATGTAATCTCACCACCTCCCTAAAAAATAACTCTGCAATATGAACAGCATCATTAGTCTTCTTGCAAGGAATAAAAGGTGCCATTTTTGAGAATCTATCCACCACCACAAAAATAGAATCATGTCCTCTCTATGTCCTTGGTAAACCAAGAACAAAATCTATACTAATATCATCCCATGGTTTCTCTAGTACAGGTAGTGGCTGATATAGACCTGTATTCTGACTTGCTCCTTTCGCCATCTAACATACTCTACAACTCTACACAAATTTCCTCACATCCTGCTACAACTGTGGCTAATAATAATTTTCATCGATAATAGCAATGAACTTATCTCAACCAAAGTGTCCATCCAATCCTCCACTATGCTTCTCCTTAATCAAGTTCTCTCATGGAACTCCTCAGAATGCACAACTAGCTTCCTTTAAACAACATGCCATCTTGGATTATAAAATCCAACCATTTTGTCCTGTCCAAAGTAACATGTTCAAAACAAGCTTTCCAGGCCTCTGCAAAATCTAGATCTTCAAGATACAAACTTTTGAGCTCATCAAACCCAACAACCTCTATCTTCATTTCTGTCAACAAATTTTGCCTTCTGCTCAAGGCATCTATAACTCAGTTGGACTTCCCACTCATGTGCTTCAAAATAAAAGTATAGCTCTATAAAAACTCAACCCATTTTAAGTACCTTTGATTTAACTTTCCTTGACTATTAAGATACTACAAAGCCTAATGATCAGTATATAAAATAAACTCTTTTGGCAACAAATAATGTCTCAATTTCTTCAAACCCTGAACTATTGCATAAAGCTCCTGATCATAAATAGAATACTTTTTCTTGGCATCATTAAGCTTCTCACTAAAATAGGCAATGGGCTTACCTTCTTGACTCAAAACAGCTCCTATAGCACTACCACTAGAATCACAATCTACTTGAAATACCTTATTGAAATCTAGAAGTGCCAAAATATGTTGCTCTATAACTTTTTGCTTCAATGTATCAAAGATTTTGTCTGCAACTTTAATCCATCTAAACTCTTTTCTATCCCCTCTCATTGTCTCCATTAGGGGTGCACAAATGCTACTAAAATTCTTGATAAACTTTATATAAAAACTTGCCAAACCATGAAAAGATCTTACCTCAGAAGCACTCCTTGGCGTAGGCCATTCAATGATAGGCCTCACCTTCTCTAGGTCCATCTTAAGACCTTCCTCTGAGACAACAAATCCCATGTATACCAACTCTTTCTTTGCAAAACTGAATTTCTTTAGATTAATCAACTTCTCTTCTCTTAGCTTCTCTAAAACTCTTCTAATATGCATCAGATGTTCATCCCAAGTCTTACTGAAAACCAAAATATCATCCAAATAAACAATAACAAAACTTCCCAAAAATTCTTTCTATACCTCGTTCATGAGCCGCATGAATGTGCTTGGTGCATTGGTTAGCCCAAATGGCATGACTAACCACTCATACAAACCTTCTTTGGTTTTGAAGACTGTCTTCCACTCGTCTCCTTCTCTTATATGGATCTGGTGATACCCACTCTTTAGGTCAATCTTCGTGAAGTACTTAGCTCCACTCAAACAGTCCATTATGTCACCCATTCTGGGTAATGGGAATTTATACTTGATCTTGATCTTATTGATGGCCTAAGAATCTATACACATTCTCCATTCTCCACCTTTCTTTGGTGCTAATACTGTAGGTACCGCACATGTACTTAGGCTCTCCCTTATCAGTCCCTTCCTTAACAGCTCTTGAACTTGTCTGTTCAGCTCTTCACTCTACAGGAGTCATTCTGTGGGTTGCCTTATTCGGCAAACTAGCTCCTACTATCAAATCCATTTGGTGACTTATCTTCCTCACCGGTGGTAAACCTTTTGGTACATTATCAGAGATAATATCCTGAAATTCTTCTAACATATCTGAGACTTCTGCTGGTACATCTTCACATTTCTTTTGACTAATCTTAGGAATCAATGCAAAGCAATGATGCTCATGCTTCATACCCTCCAAAAATGTTCTACCATCTACCAAGAAAATTCTAGTAGTACTACATACCTTTTCTTCCACCTCCTTCAAGGGCTTCAACTTATGACGAAATCCATCCTTTGTTTGGGAATATGTGTTTGCATGGCCATCATGGACAACGCTCCTATCATACTGACATGGCCTCCCCAACAACATATAACATGCATCCATCGGTATGATATCACACAACACCTCATCATGGTAGTCCCCAATCGTGAACTTCACTAAATACTGCTCATTGACCAAAGCTCTATGGTCCTTCTGCAACCATGCAATCCGATATGGATGTGGATGCTTTCTTCTTTTCAACTTCAACTTGTCAACCATCTCCTCTAAAACAAGGTTATCAGTGCTTCCACTGTCAATAATAATATCACAACACTTACCTTCACATTTGCACCTTGTGCAGAATAAACTCTTCCTCTGATTGGGTTCTTTCTCCTCATTCAACAAAGTTTTTCTAACAACTAGGGTTTCTCCCCTTTCAGTATCTTCAGAGCGCTCAGATTGCACATCTTCATCGACATGTGCAACTCATGTATTTCCTTTAGGTCTTCTATTTGTCCTTCCTTGATGTTGCGAACACTCATATGCTCAATGCCCTTCTTCTCCACATTGGAAATAGGTTCCTCTAAAATCTCCTCTTCCAAGCCCTTGCCTAGATTTGCCTCTTCCTCTTCCTCCTCCTATTTGCTCACCATTGTTCTGGTCACGAGGGAGGTAGGTATTATCTCCTCTCTGATTTTGACTAGTGTCAGTTTCTTCACTTTTCGTTTGATCTTCATTACGGCCTCCATAGGGTCTCCCACCAGTCCTTCTGCCTTGACCTCTTCCCCTTTACTTGCTATCGAATCTTTTATTTAGCTTCTCTTCCACCTTTAACGAAAACTTGTATGCATCTTCTATGGTGGTCATTCTGACCAGGCTCAGCTCCTCTTGAATATTTGGCCTCAACCCATTAATGTAATGGGATACCTTCTCTTTGTTGGCCTCTACATGACCAGTTTTGATAGTGATCTTATAAAACTCTTCTATCTACTCCGTAACAGACATGTTGCCTTGCTTCAATCCTTGCATCTTCTTCAACAACTCCATCTCATAGTCCATAGGAATGAACTGTTTCTTCATTTTCTCCACCATCCAATCCCATCTGGTGATCTTTCCTTTTCCTCTTTTATTCCTCTCTAACTAGACCTCCTTCCACCAAATATTTCCATGGCCCTTCAACTTTGTTTTTTGCAAACTTGACCCGATTTGGGTCCTCCACGTCTTCATACTCGAAATACTCCTCTATGTCATTGATCCAATCAATAAGTTGTTCCGGATTCAAATCTCTAGAATATGTAAAAAAATTGATCCTGGGCCTCTTGCCAATCTTTGAAATGGCCCTCAACAACCTAACTTCTGTAGGATCTCCTACAGCTTCTTGTTCTTACTTGGATAGCTCTTCTTCAACTTCATCCTCGCTTTCTTCTCTTGTTCTCGGATCAAACCCTCTTCGTAGCTCCTCTTACAATGCATCAATTTTCCTTTGTAGGGCTCTAAAACCCTCTTCTATCAAAGCATTCCTCCCACTATGATTTCTTCATGGGGGCATCTCGATCTCCGCAGCAAACCCACAACCTCAGGTCCTAGTGCAAACTGCCTCACAGTCGGTGATCTGTCTACACACTCAAGAACCCTTGCTCTGATACCATATGATGAAGAGGTAAATCATAAAACACACAACAACAGAAATGGAACAAAAAAAATAGAATATTTCTTTATTGATCTAGGAAACTCATTACATTACAGAAGCTCAATTACAATCAGAGGAATCAATCCTCCATAGGCTGCAACACACTACCACTACCCCTCACCAGGCTCTGGAATCTTCTACCTTATGTACCCCAAATCAGCTAGGGTTTATGTTTTCCCGCCTATGCTTGACTCTACACTTTCCCCCCTCAACTCTACTACTCCCAGGGTTCCCAAAAATGGTTACTAATAGCCTTTTTAGCGGCCAACAACCTAAATTTCAAAATTTCCATCTCCCTCCAAAAATAGGTCAACTTCAAGGAGCCATAACTTCTAATCTGGGCTTCCGACTGACGAACTGTTTTATGCGTCAAAAAGCTCACGGAGTTCTCTACACGCTAAGAATTGCCCTGCTAGTTCCAGCCATTTTCGGGCCCATACAAGGCTATTTAGTGCCTCAAACCTAAGTTTAAATAATTTTCAGGCATTTTTTAGGAAACAAAAACTTTAATATCTTTCAGCTCGCAAATGATCTTTGCGTGATTTCTTTGCCAAATGTCTTATTTTTTAGTTATGAAGCTTCCTGTAAATTTTTACTTCAATCCGTGCCCAAATGCAAACTTTCTAAAAATAGCAGGTTGCTATTTTTAATAGTTCGGAAGAATTGAAAGTTCTACATCATTATTCAAGCGATTATGGAACCAGAGCCACAAATTTTGAAAATAAATGGAAAGAACATCAATAATTTTGAAACACATCTTTTTTTGGGTGATGCAAGATTGCCCTTACACCACTGGATGCTCCTGCATTAGACACCCAGGGTAATTTGAGAAGTGACCCTGTCATGTCTCAGGTGTTTGTGTGAGGAAAACTCAAACGGTCAACCTCTGCCTTAGACAACCAAGAAGAATCTTTAATAGGCCTTCCTTTCCATTTCACCAAATATTCTTCATATTGCTTGTTCCAAGTACATCTTCCCATATGGCTATCCAAGATCTCTTCGATCTCCTCTGTTGAAGTAGATACCAGAATACTCCACTGTTCTATTTGTCCATCCTCTATTCCACCTTCATGATATTCTGATAAATCAGCAATGTTGAAAATAGGGGAAATGCTGATCTCACTCAACAGCTCTACCTCATATGCATTTCCTGAATCATGTTTCTTCAAAACTCTACATGGTCCAAATTTCTTCATTTTCCACTTATTGTATGTTCCAATTGGGAACCTATCTTTTCTTAAGTGAACCATGACTTCATCTCCTACCTGGAACTCCTTATATCTCCTCTTCTGATTTGCCTTAGCCTTGTACTGAATATTCATCTTATTAATGTGCTTTTTCACCTCTTCATGCAAATTCTTCATGTGTTCTGCAAAGTTTTCAGCCTCGGCACTTGTCTTTTCTCCTTTGTCTAGACTCTGAAGCATTTCTTGGACTATTCCCATATACAATCTGGAATGGTGATTTACCAGTACTCATATTGACAGAATTGTTGTAAGCAAATTCTGCCTGTGGGAAAATTGAATCCCATCCCTTGGGCTTATCTCCTACTAAGCATCGTAGCAAGTTACCCAAACTCCTATTGACCACTTCGGTCTGTCCATGAGTTTGTGGATGGTGTGTAGAACTGAACTTCAAATCTATCTTCAACTTCTTCCACAATGTCCTCCAGAAATAACCAACAAACTTGGTATCTCAATCTGAAACTATGCTCTTCAGTAGACCATGTAATCTCACCACCTCCCTGAAAAATAACTCTACAATATGAACAGCATCATTAGTCTTCTTGCAAGGAATAAAATGTGCCATCTTCGAGAATATATCCACCACCACAAAAATGGAGTCATATCCTCTCTATGTCCTTGGTAAACCTCGAACAAAATCTATACTAATATCATCCAATGGCTTCTCTGGTACAGGTAGTGGCTGATATAGACCTATATTCTAACTTGTTCCTTTCGCCATTTGATATACTCTGCACAAATTTCCTCACATCCTGTTGCAATTGTGGCCAATAATAATTTTCACCGACAATAGCAATGGTCTTAGTTCGACCAAAGTGTCTAGCCAATCCTCCACTATGCTTCTCATTAATCAAGTTCTCTCTCATGGAACTCCTCGGAATGCACAACTGGCTTCCTTTAAACAACATACCATCTTGGATTATAAAAACCAACCATTTTGTCCTCTCCAAAGTAACAGGTTCCAAACAAGCTTTCTAGGCCTCTGCAAAATCTAGATCTTCGGGATACAAACTTTTGAGCTCATCGAACCCAACAACCTCTATCTTCATTTCTGTCAATAAATTTTTCCTTTTACTCAAGGCATTTGCAACTCTGTTGGACTTTCGACTCCTGTGTTTCAAAACAAAAGTATAGCTCTGCAAAAACTCAACCCATTTTAAGTGCCTTTGATTTAACTTTCCTTGACTATTAAGATACTGCAAAGCCTGATGATCAGTATATAGAACAAACTCCTTTGGCAACAAATAATGTATCAATTTCTTCAAAGCCTGAACTATTGCATAAAACTCCTAATTATAAACAGAATACTTTTTCTTGGCATCATTAAGCTTCTCACTAAAATAGGCAATGGGCTTACCTTATTGACTCAAAATAGCTCCTATAGCAGTACCACTAGCATCACAATCTACCTGAAATACCTTATTGAAATCTGGAAATACCAAAATAGGTTGCTCTGTAACTTTCTACTTAACTTTTTGCTTCAATGTATCAAAGCTTTTGTATGCTCTTTTAGTCCATATAAACTCTTTTCTATCCCCTCTCATTGTCTATGTTAGGGGTGCACAAATGCTACTAAAATTCCTGATAAACTTTCTGTAAAAACTTGCCAACCCATGAAAATATCTTATCTCGGAAGGACTCCTTGGTGTACGCCATTCAATGATAGCCCTCACCTTCTCTGCGTCCATCTTAAGACCTTCCTCTGAGACAACAAATCCCAAGTATACCAACTCTTTCTTTGCAAAACTACATTTCTTCAGATTAATCTACAACTTCTCTTCTCTTAGCTTCTCTAAAACTCTTCTGATATGCATCAGATGCTCATCCCAAGTCTTACTAAAAATCAAAATATCATCCAAATAAATAATAACAAAACTTCCCAAAAATTCTTTCAATACCTCGTTCATGAGCCGTAAGAATGTGCTTGGTGCATTGGTTAGCCCAAATGGCATGACTAACCATTCATACAAACCTTCTTTAGTTTTGAAGACTGTCTTCCACTCATCTCCTCCTCTGATATAAATCTGGTGATACCCACTCTTTAGGTCAATCTTTGTGAAGTACTTCACTCCACTTAAATAGTCTATTATGTCATCCATTCTAGGCAATGGGAATCTATACTTGATCATGATCTTATTGATGGCCTGAGAATCTGTACACATTCTCCATTCTCCATCTTTCTTTGGTGCTAGTACTGCAGGTACCACACATGGACTTAGGCTCTCCCTTATCAATCCCTTCCTTAACAGCTCTTGAACTTGTCTATTCAGCTCTTCACTGTCTACAGGAGTCATTCTGTGGGCTACCTTATTCGGCAAACTAGCTCTTACTATCAAATCCATTTGGTGACTTATCTTCCTCACCGGTGGTAAACCTTCTGGTACATTATCAGAGATAACATCCTAAAATTCTTCTAACATATCTGAGACTTTTTATTGGTACATCTTTACATTTATCTTGACGAATCTTAGGAATCAATGCAAAGCAATGACTCTCATGCTTCATACCCTCCAAAAAATTTCTACCATCTACCAAGAAAAATCTGGCAGTACTACATACCTTTTCTTCCACCTCCTTCAAGGGCTACAACTTATGACAAACTCCATCATTTGTTAGGGAATATGTGTTTACATGGCCATCATGGACAGCGCTCCTATCATACTGCCACGGCCTCCCTAACAACATATGACATGCAGCCATTGGTATGATATCTCACAACACCTCATCATGTTAGTCCCCAATCTTGAACTTCACTAAACACTGCTCATTGACCAAAGCTCTATGGTCCTTCCACAACCATGCAATCCGATATGTATGTGGATGCTTTCTTCTTGTCAACTTCAACTTGTCAACCATCTCCTCTAAAAAAAGGTTATCAGTGCTTCCACTATCAATAATAATATCACAACACTTACCTTCACATTTGCACCTTGTGCGGAATAAACTCTTCCTCTGATTGGGTTCTTTCTCCTCATTCAACAAAGTTCTTCTAACAACTAGGGTTTCTCCCCTTTCAGCATCTTCAAAGTGCGTAGATTGCGCATCTTCATCGACATTTGCAACTCATTCATTACCTTCAGGTCTTCTATTTGTCCTTCCTTGATGTTGCAGACACTCATATGCTCGATGCCCTTCTTCTCCATACTGGAAATAGGTTCCTCTAAAAACTCCTCTTCCAGGCCCTTGCCCAAGTCTGCCTCTTCCTCTTCCTCTTTGCTCACCATTGTTCTGGTCATGAGGGTGGTAGGTATTATCTCCTCTCTGATTTCAATTGGTGCTAGTTTCTTCACTTTTCTTTTGATCTTCATTATGGCCTCCATAGGGTCTCCCACCAGTCCTTCCGCCTTGACCTCTTCCAGTTTGCTTGCTATCGAATCTTTTATTTAGATTCTCTTCCACCTTCAGGCAAAAATGGTACACATCTTCTATGGTGGTCATTCTAACTAGGCTCAAATCCTCTTGAATACTTGGCCTCAACCCATTAATATAACAGGCTACCTTCTCCTTGTTGACCTCTGCATGACCGATTCTAATAGTGATCTTATAAAACCCTTTTGTATACTCCTTAACAGACATGTTGCCTTGCTTCAATCTTTGCAGCTTCTTCAACAACTCCATCTCATAGTCCACAGGAATGAACTGTTTCTTCAGTTTCTCCACCATCTGATCTCATCTGGTGATCTTTTTTTTTCCTGTTATGTTCCTCTCTAACTAGACCTCCTTCCACCAAATATTTGTATGGCCCTTCAACTTTGTTTTTGCAAACTTGACCTGATCTGGGTCCTTCATGTCTTCATACTCAAAATTCTCCTCCATGTCATTGATCCAATCAATAAGCTGTTCTGGATTCAAATCTCTAGAATATGTAGAAACTTCGATCCGGGCCTCTTTCCGATCGTCGAAATGGCCCTCAACAACCTAACTTCTGCAGGATCTCCTGCAGCTTCTTGTTCTTCTGCGGGTTTCTATTTTCCCACCTATGCTTAACTCTACACTTTCCCCCCTTAACTCTACAACTCCCAGGGTTCCCAAAAATGGTTATTAATAGCATTTTTGGCAGCCAACAACCTAATTTCAAATTTTGCATCTCCCTCCAAAAATAGGTCAACTTCCGGAAGCCATAACTTTTGATCTGGGTGTCTGATTGATGAACTGTTTTATGCGTCAGAAAGCTCATGGAGTGCTCTACGCACTAAGAACTCGCCCTGCCATTTCTGGCCATTTTCAAGCCCGTACGGCACTGTTTAGTGCCTCAAACTTGAGTTTGAATAATTTTCAGGGATTTTTTGGGAAACAGAAACTTTAATATCTTTCAGCTCGCAAATAATCTTTGCGTGATTTCTTTGCCAAAGGTCTTATTTTTTAGTTTTGAAGCTTCCTACAAATTTTCACTTCAATCCGTGCCCAAATGCAAACTTTCTAAAAATAGCAGGTTGCTTTTTTTAGCAGTTTAGAAAAAATAAAAGTTCTACATCATTATTCAAGCAATTATGGAACCAAAACCACAAATTTTGAAAAGAAATGGAAAGAACATCAACAATTTTGAAACACATCTTTTTTTGGGTGATGCAAGATTGCCCTTACACCACTGGATGCTCCTGCATCACAATGGGACCTCATAGATAGTTTTAATGGTTTTAATATTCAGTTGATCCCAAGAAAGAAGAATCATGTCGCAAATGCTTTGGCACAAGCTGCCAGTACTTTGGAACCACTAGCGATGTCTGATTTGAAGTTCACTTTGGAATTGGTCCTCACTCCCTCTATTCCTAATAATGTTAATAATTTTCAAGCCTTTGAGGATGATAAACACATACTTCACTTTCTCACATGTTCAGACGTGTTTGTTGCTCAAGTGATAGATGAAGAAGAAGCAGAGGCTACTGAGATGGATTTATAAGGCTTTTTGAACCTCAAGACTAATACTATTCCCCGAGGGATGGTCAAGCCAGAGAGATTATTTGATCATGACCAATTAGGAACTCACAGAAGACAAGCTGACTCTGTTGGGGTAAAATGTGACCCGCATAACTTAGGGATAGATGACAATGTCAAGAATGTCTTCATCGGTAAGGTCTATACTCCAAAGGAAAGGGCTAGAATTATACAAGCTCTAATGGACTATCATGATGCTATTTCTTGGAGTTATGAGGATTTAAAAAACCTATGATACGACTATCATTACTCACACCATACCTTTAAAACCAAGGGTCAAACCATTCTGTTAGAGGCAAAGGTAGTCAATGCCTTGTTAGAACCTCTAATTTTTTAGGAAGTGAAGAAGTTGTTAGCAATAAGGATCATTTTCCCAATGCGACATTCAACTTGGGTGGCCAACTTGGTACTAGTACATAATAAAAATGGTGAAATTAGATTGTGTGTAGATTTCAAAAATTTGAATAGAGCCTCGAAAAAGGAAAATTATCCTCTGCCATCACTAGTTGAAGTACTAAATATTGTTAATGGGTCCCAGATAATGTCATTCTTAGATGGTTATTCTGGATATAACCAAGTGATGGTTGAATATGCTAATAGACTGAATACGACCTTCACCTGCAAATGGGGAACATACACATATCGCAGGATCCCATTTGACTTGATTAATGCGGGTGTAACCTTTCAGTGTGCTATGGACATAGCTTTTAGAGGTCTAGTTGGCAAGTGTATTATCATTTACATCGATGATTTGACCATATTTTTAAAGGGAAGAGGGGACCACATCTATGATATGAGGAAAGTGTTGCAACGCTACAGAGATTACGGTATTTCACTGAACCCTAGGAAGTGCATCTTCAAAGTAACTGAGGGAAAGTTATTGGGGCATGTTATATCTGAAGAAGGTATATCCATAGATCATGATAGAGTTCAAGCTATTTTTAAGATTTATCTACCTACTAGAAAGAAGGAACTCAAGTCATACTTTGGAAAGATCAACTTCGTACGAAAGTTTATAACCAGTTTTGCTGAGATTATCTAACCATTGAATTCTATGTTGAAGCAAGATGCTAAAATTAAGTGGACATCTGAGGCAAAGAAGGCCTTCTCATAAATCAAGTGAGTAATTGCAGACACCCCTAATCTTGTGAGCCCAAATTATACTTTACCATTCTATATCTATTCCTTTGCTTCAAAACATACTTGTGTAGCAATGTTAACTCAGCAAAAAGGCCCTACTAATGAGTGTGTTGCAAGTATGAGGTTAACCAGTGTTGTCATTGATGTCAACATACTCATATTGCTTTGATAAGAAGGATTGGATGAGCTGTGTGCTGAGGATATTGAGAAAATTAGTCTCAATCAGGAACAGTGAAGACCAGTGATAAGGAGAAGGCAAAAGTACTCAATAGGTTGAGAATTAGAGGATGCGGATTAAAGGGTTTGTAGATATGAGTCTTGAGATGTTCTAGTTAAGATTTCAGAGGTCCGTATAAAGATCTGAAGAAGTTATGGTTGTTTGTGTGGAACTGGTTCCAGCAAGCATTCAGAGGTGACAAAGGGTCACAGAAAGGTCCGGTGAGATCCGGAATTGCATTATCTCACTCTACAGATTGGAGAGAGTGTCTAAGAGGTTAGTGTGAAGTGTCAAATAGATTTGTGAATGATTTGGAGGTCTGGAACCACCTTTCTCATTATGACAGTAATGACAAACTGTGTTCTTGAAGTTTTGGATGAAGAAGAGAAGAATTCCGGCAAGCTGATGAAGTGCGGATGTTATTGGTGATTTAGGGAAGGTTATGATGATTGTTGGATCATGTTCAGTTCATGTTGATGGTCTGCATTGAAGTTAGAGTTTGGATTTGATGTATTGACCACCGATTGTTGGTGTTCTTCCAGAGACAGGCCGACCGGATGTATTACACGCCTTGTGAATGATTTTGTAGATGTTTGCCAACTTAGATGATTGTTCCTAAGTTGATGCCTTGTATAAGTAAGGGTTTGTGAATTCAATTTGATGTGTGTCTTGCGGTGATGAGCGTGGCATAGTGAAGAGAAGTACGAAAGGCAGAGCAAGGGTTTTTGGGCTTAAATGGAACTGATCCAGACATGGTAATGATGTCATTCTCCAGTTCAAGATTGTGATTCTTATCACTTTGTAGATAGTGTGTCTCTTTGTAGGCAGTGTGCCTCTTGTGAGCAGTGTGCTCAGGCAGTGAGCCCTAATTGGCAGGTACCATTTTTTCTTATTCTTCCTTGGGTTAATCACCCCATAGTTTTTCCCTTAACTGGGTTTTCCACGTCAAAATCTTGGTGTTCAATGTGTTGATGTTTATCTGCTTTGATGTTTATGCTTTATGCTTTCATGAATGATTAATTGCTATGCTAATGAATAACAAAGTGGATCTAAATGTTTGAGTTGAAAGAAAAGATTAGGATAACTGATTCACCCCCCCTCTCAGTTATCAACAATTAGTATCAGAGCCAAGTTCCTCTTAAGAGAGCTTAACCGCTTGAGGAGATCCAGGATGTCATCATATAAGAAGGACAGTTTGAAGTTTGATGGAACCAACTTCACTCTCTGGAAAGGCCGCATGAAATGTCACTTGGAGTGTATGGGAAAGGCGTACTTATCCATGGTCACAAAACCCTATGTACCTCTGCAGGGTGGTCCAACAACTCTGAATGAAATCACAGATGCTAAAAACAATCTGCAGACCAAAGAAGCTCTTCTAAGCACCTTGACTAACTCAGAACTCTCAAATGTTATTGACCTACCAACTGCATATGAGATCTTGGTTAAACTGGAACTTCTGCTTGAAGGAGATGAGTTTGTTAAGAGTGCAAGATTGCAAAGTCTCAAAGGGAAATTTGAAAGATTGAAGATGAGAGATGATGAAAATATCACTACCTTTATGCCAAGAGTAAATGAGTTGGTGTGTGGAATCAAGAATGCTGGTGGAACTTTGGATGAAAATGAGATTGTTTGCAAAATTCTAAGATCTGTTCTTGCTGCCTAAACAATCAAGGTTGCTGCCATTGATGAATTCAGAGCCCATACAACTATCACAAGAGAGCAATTGGCTAGCAAACTAGCTGCATTTGAAATGACCAAGTTTGGAGATGATCCACCCAAGACTGAATCTATATTCAAAGCCAGTGCCTATGTGAAAGGCAAACAAAGATTTGATCCAGGAGAAAACTCCTCAAGGAAGCTGTCATGGTATGAACAAGCAAGGAAAGATATGGAAGAGGAAGAAGCAGAAATAGCTAAACTTGAAGCCCTCATTGTAAAAAGACTGCCAAGAGGATCCAGTAAGTATGAAGGAAAACTACCTTTTAAATGTTTCAACTGCAATAAGATTGGTCACTTTGCCTCAAGATGTCCGGAAAGATCTACCAAGTCAAATACTAACAGATAAAGGTTTCAAAAGAATTGTTATTATGTTCATGAAGAAGCTGATAATGAAGGAGTAACAGATGATGAATTAGAGATAGGAGACAAATCTGGAAATGAATGGGTGCTTATTGCTATCAAGGAAGAAGATCCAATATCTATCAATCACAAGATTGAAGAAAGAGCTTTGGTTGCCCAAGTTGAAGAAAAGGATGATTGGGTTATTGATAGTGGGTGCTCTCACCACATGACAGGTGATAAGAACAAGTTCTTAGATTTGGAAAGGTATGAAGGAGGAGTTGTAAAGTTAGGTGATAATTCAGCTGGTAGAATCAAAGGAAGGGGAACTATTTCTTTTAATGGAAGAAACAAAACTGGTAATGTGCTCTATGTTGAAGGTTTGAAGCATAATCTTCTCAATGTTGGACAGTTGGTGGATAAAGGCTATGATCTCAAATTCAAGGATGGAAAATGCAAAAGCTTTGAAAGATCTGGAACAGAGATTGCATCCGGTACTCAAACTAGAGGTAATATCTTTCACTTGGTTGGTGCTGATAAAAGTTGTCTACTTGTTCAAGTTGATCAGAGCTAGTTGTGGCATAGAAGGATGTGTCATGTAAATTTTGATAACATCATTAGGATAAGCAATACTCAAGTTGTTAGAGATCTTCCAAAATTGCTAAAACCTACAAATGATTTATGCAAAGAATGTCAGCTAGGTAAACAGAGCAGAGTTTCATTCAAAAGCAAAGATCAGTCCTCTACTGGATTATTGGAATTAGTTCATACTGATCTATGTGGTCTGACAAGAGTCAAAAGTATGCAAGGTGATAGATACTTCATGTTACTAATTGATGATTATTCCCGGATAATGTGGGTCACCTTTCTGAAAGAGAAGTCAGAAGCCTTTGAAAAGTTCAAAATCTTCAAAGCTATGGTAGAGAATCAAACCAGATTAAAACTAAAGTGTCTGAGGTCTGATAGAGGTGGTGAATTCACATCCGATGAGTTCATAGACTTTTGTGAGAAGCATGGTACAAAGAGACAGTTGTCTGCTCCTAGGACTCCACAGCAGAATGGAGTAGTTGAGAGAAAGAACCGGACCATCTAGGAAGCTGCCAGGACAATGATGTTGGAAGCAAATGTCCCTCAGATGTTTTGGAGAGAAGCTATTAGCACTGCAGTCTACACTCTCAATCGATTTCAAATCAAAGGCAATACCAGTAAGACCCCCTATGAACTTTGGTTTGGCATCACTCCTACTGTGAGATATTTCAGAGTATTTGGTAGCAAATGTTATATTAGAAGAGATGAAGATCTAGGAAAGTTTGATGCTAGAAGTGATGAAGGAATCTTCTTGGGTTACTCCACTCAAAGCAAAGCATACCGGTGTTGCAATAAAAGACTGAGAAAGATGATAGAAAGTACTAATGTGAAAGTTGATGAAGGAATTGAGAAGCCCTCAAGATTTTATGAGTATGATGAAGATGATCAGAATGATGTTCTGATTCAAGGAGCTCCATCCTCTCCTGAAGGTCAGATTCAGACTGATCCGGTAAATCAGGAAGAAGTGTTAGGTCCAGATGAGCCTGATCAAGAAGCAAAAGTGCAAGAAACTCCCAAAGTTCCAATGTATGTAAGACTGAACCACTCTAAAGATTAGATCATAGGTGACAAAAGCAAAGGTGTGCAAACTAGAAGGAATGTTGCTCAAAATTTAGATGAATGCTGTCTGATTTCAAAGATTGAACCTAAGACAATAAATGAAGCATGTAATGATGAAAATTGGACAAAAGTAATGGAGGAAGAATTGATGCAAATTGAGAAAAATCATACTTGGGATCTTGTTTCCAGACCTAGTAACAAAAATGTGATTGGAACCAAATGGGTCTTCTGGAACAAACTAAATGAAGTTGGTGAAGTAATCAGAAATAAGGCTAGATTAGTCTGCTAAGGATACTCTCAAATAGAAGGGATTAATTTTGAGGAAACCTTTGCTCCGGTGGCAAGAATTGAAGCAGTCAGACTATTTCTTGCATTTGTTGCCTTCAAGGACTTCAAAGTGTATCAGATGGATGTCAAATCTACTTTTCTAAAAGGTGACTTAGAAGAAGAGGTATACATTAAACAACCGGATGGATTTCAGTTATCAGAGCATGGAGATATGGTCTGCAAATTAAAGAAGGCACTGTATGGTCTAAAACAAGCTCCAAGAGCATGGTATGAGAGACTGGACAAACATCTTTTGAAGATTGGTTTCAACAAAGGTACTGCTGATAGTAATCTATATTTCAAAATTGATCATGAAAACATTTTGATTGTTGAAGTATTTGTAGATGATATCATTTTTGGGGGAAGAGACAATATGTGTAAAACCTTTGCAAACCAAATGAAAAGTGAGTTTGAAATGTCAATGCTCGGTGAAATGAATTTCTTCTTGGGTCTGCAAATTACTCAGACAAAGAAAGGAATCTTTATCTCTCAGACCCAGTATGTGAAAGAGCTATTGAAGAAATTTGTAATGGAAGATTCAAAGCCAATGAACACTCCTATGGCTACCAGATGTAAGTTGAGCAAAGATGATGACTCTCCTAAGACAGATCAGACAAAGTACAGATCAATGATTGGTGGATTATTGTATCTCACTAAGACTAGACCAGATATAATGCAGGTAGTTGGTCTTGTGGTAAGATTCTAGGCTAATCCCAGAGAATCTCATGTTATGGCAATCAAAAGAATTTTTAGGTACTTGAAAGGAACAGTTGAGTATGTCCTATGGTATCCCAGAGATCATGACTTTTCTTTACATGCATATACAGATGCAGATTGGGCAGGAGATGTGGATGATAGGAAGAGTACAAGTGGAGGAGCATTCTTTTTGGGAAAAAGGTTGGTTTCTTGGCTAAGCAAGAAACAAGAAGCAATATCACTGTCCACAACAGAAGCAGAATACATTGCAGCAGCAGGTAGTTGCACTCAACTTTTGTGGATGAAGCAAATGCTAAGAGATATTCAAGTAGAATATGAGGAGCCTATCACAATTTTCTGTGATAATTCAAGTGTAATAAATATTTCTAAGAATCCGGTATTACATTCTAAGACCAAGCATATATCTATCAAATTTCACTTTTTGAGAGAACAAGTGAACAAGGGTGAAGTCAGATTGGAGTATGTGCCCTCCAAAGATCAGCTTGTAGATATTTTTACCAAACCTCTTCCCAAGGACTCTTTTGAGTATCTCAGTGAGAAGTTAGGGGTCATGGCCCCTCCGGTGATGAACTAGGATGCATTGATGTGCATCAGTCTAGTGGATATCACAGTCATATCTTGTGATCTAGATTGCTGATGGGGAGCTGCTACTAAGGGTGAGCAGTTGGTATGATTATGATGTGTTAGAACTGCAAGTATGATCTGTTTGCCATTGATGTCAAAGGGGGAGAGAAGACATGTGAAAAATAAATAAATAATGATCAAAGGGGGAGCAGTAAAGGAAGAGAAGACATGTGAAGAGTTGTTGCTGATAGGGGGAGCTGTGACAGAAAGGAGAAGTTCTTGTCTTGATGGTTTTTCACACCATATGTTGCCATCAATGACAAAGAGGGAGATTGTTGCAAGTATGAGGTTAACCAGTGTTGTCATTGATGTCAACATACTCATATTGCTTTGATAAGCAGGATTGGATGAGCTGTGTGCTGAGGATATTGAGAAAATTAGTCTCAATCAGGAACAGTGAAGACCAGTGATAAGGAGAAGGCAAAAGTACTCAATAGGTTGAGAATCAGAGGATTAAAAGGTTTGTAGATATGAGTCTTGAGATGTTCCAGTTAAGATTTCAGAGGTCCACATAAAGATCTAAAGAAGTTATGGCTGTTTGTGTGGAACTGGTTCTGGCAGGCATTCAGAGGTGACAGAGGGTCACAGAAAGGTCCGGTGAGATCCAGAATTGCATTATCTCACTCTGCAAATTGGAGAGAGTGTTTAAGAGGTCAATGTGAAGTGACAAATAGATTTGTGAATGATTTGGAGGTTTGGAACCACCTTTCTCATTATGACAGTAATGACAGACTGTGTTCTTGAAGTTTCAGATGAAGAAGAGAAGAATTCCGGCAAGCTAATGAAGTGCGAATGTTATTAGTGATTCAGGGAAGGTTATGATGATCATTGGATCATGTTCAGTTCATGTTGATGGTTCGCATTGAAGTTAGAGTTTGGATTTGATGTATTGACCACCGGTTGTTGGTGTTCTTCCAGAGACAGGCCGACCAGATGTATTACACGCCTTGCGAATGATTTTGTAGATGTTTGCTGACTTAGATGATTGTTCCTAAGTCAATGCCTTGTATAAATAAGGGTTTGTGAATTCATTTTGATGTGTGTCTTGCGGTGGTGAGCGTGGCATAGCGAAGAGAAGTACGAAAGGTAGAGCAAGGGTTTTTGGGCTTAAATGGAACTGATCCAGACATGGTAATGATGTCATTCTCCAGTTCAAGATTGTGATTCTTATCACTTTGTAGACAGTGTGTCTCTTTGTAGGTAGTGTGCCTCTTGTGAGTAGTGTGCTCAGGCAGTGAGTCCTAATTGGCAGGTGCCATCTTTTTCTTATTCTTCTAACAGAGAATAATCCTTGGGTTAATCACCCTGTGGTTTTTCCCTTAACTAGGTTTTCCATGTCAAAATCTTGGTGTTCAATGTGTTGATGTTTATCTGCACTGATGTTTATGCTTTATGCTTTCATGAATGATTAATTGCTATGCTAATGAATAACAAAGTGGATCTAAATGTTTGAGTTGAAAGAAAAGATTAGGATAACTGATTCACCCCCCCTCTCAGTTATCAACAGAGCATCCTATTGCTTTTATGAGTACCCCACTAAAGGATGTTGAACTTTGATATCCTAATGTGGAAAAATAGGCCTATGCATTGGTAAAGGCAGACAAGAAGTGTCTAAATTATATCTTAAGAAGTTGAGTGACAGCCATCATTCCTAATGCTACTGTCAAAACCTTGTTGATGCATAATGAGTTAGGAGAATGAAGAGGAAAGTGGGTCACCATATTGCAAGAATTTTACTTGGAAATACAACTAATGAATTTGGTGAGAGGACAGGCCCTCACTAAAACAATGGCAAAGACTAATCCGAGTTTGGTTTCTCAATAATATGTGCTAGAAGACGTATCTGAAGATGATTGGTATAGTGACATTTTGTTCTATTTGATCAATCAGAAATGTCCTCCTCACCTGAACTCAATCTAAAGAATGGATTTGAGGTTGAAAAGAAATAGTTTTATGGTTAAGGGTTTAGTGTTGTATAAGAAAAACCATGAGGGAATCTATTTGAGGTACCTTGACAAATCAGAGGTGGCACAGGTTCTGGCAAGTTTTCATGAAAGATTTGATACAGGGCATGGTTTTGGTCTACCCACTGCAAACCAAATTCTCTAATCTGGGTATTACTGGCCTATGATTTTTAAAGATGTTCACACACATGTTAGGAAATGTCATGTCTATCATACTGCTACCTCCACAGAAAGGATTGCAACAAAGCCTTTGCAACCAATCAAGGAGGTACACCTATTTACACAATGGGGGCTTGACTTTATTGATATGATCAATCCACCTTCCTCTACGGGCCACAGGTATATTCTAACCACTACTGATTATTGTACTAGATGGTCTGAAGCTCAAGTATCTAAGCAATGCACAATAGAGGTAGTAATAAAGTTTATTAAAGAACATATTAATACATGGTTTGGTTGTCCATTTGCTCTTGTCTGTGACAATGGTCCTCCATTTTCATCTCTATGCTTCTCAAATTGAGCATTTGATTATGGAATTGTGTTGAAATTTTCATCCAATTACTATCCTTAGGGAAATGATGTTGTTGAGTCCATAAACAAGAATCTACTAGATGTTCTCAAACAACTGCTTGACAAGAATCCCAAGGAATGGCATACTCAACTTAGGTTTGCCTTATGGGAAGATAGGTTTGCCTTATGGGAAGATAGGATAAGAAACAAGGCTACTTTAGGAACCTCACCTTATCACTTGGTTTATGAATTAGAGCTTGTGTTCCCTATACATATGAGGATACCTATCTTGTAATTCATGTAGGACTACCTGGAGTCTGATGACAAGATGTCCACATGCTTGACCTAGTTATTACACCTAGAGGAAAAATGAGATGCTACGATTGAAAATTTTGCTAAACATTAGGGCATTGTGAAATGTTGGTTTGATAGGAGAGCTAAAATAAAAGCTTTTCATATTTCAAATTTAGTCCTCTATTGGGATAAAGCTCATGAAAAGGGAGAGCATGGGAAATTTGATAAAATTGCTTAGGACCCTATCAAATAGCTAAAATCTTGGGAGATAGTACATATCATTTGAAAACGCTTACTAGTGAAAATCTCTCGTTCCTTGTCAATGGGAAGTTCTTGAAGCACTATTTCCAAGCTTAGGAGGTGCTTGTGCCTTCTGTTTGTGTACATAATTCTCTTTTCTGTTCTTTTTCTTTGGTTAGTCTTAGTTGTTTTTTTGGTTTGGTTAGGGTTAGTGTTTGTTTTAGTGTTAGTTGCTGCTCATTTCCATTTCTACTTCGCTATTTCTTTTCTAGTTTGTTGGGGTCTTCCATTTTCTGAATAAGGTGGCAGTTGTAATGCATACAAAAGGTGTTCTTTGGGCCTATGGTTCAATATTTCTTTGAGAAACCTTGGTTGTGAATCTAGAGTCTTACTGTGGGTTCCATTGTCAACACTAGATAACATGATGCTTATTCTTGGGAGATGAGTCACTAGTTTAGTTTGACCTGAAGAACTTTGAGATCTTATACCTCTCCATGTTTTAAATAATCCTAAATTTTCTAAGAAATTCTTTGTGATCTTGGGTTAAGTGAAAAATCTTAAGCTCTTGCCTTTGTCACCACTATGATTCCCAGTCTAGTGAAATTAAACTAATGTGTGTAGCCCATGTGATAATATCATGTGCTATAAGGGTATGCGGTACTCCTTAGTACTCTTATCAAAAGCTAAAGTAATTAAATTATTAAGTAAGCAACATATCAAAATGTGGTACTTCAGAGTACTCCCATAATATCACTCAATTAGCTGGAGGATTCAAGCATCTCTATTGAGATATAGACGCCTGGTTGGTAGTAGAGCAATGTTTGAATAGAATTATAGAGACAACCTCATCAGGGCTATAAACACTTGACTGGCAGTGGGGCAATGTCCAGGTAGTTCATAAGGTGAGCATCATTCATGTAGCTTAATCCAAGGAAACTTTGATGATCTTAGTTTCTAAGTGATAGGAAGGAATGCATTTGCAGACATTGGATACTTGGAATGCTAATGGTTGTACTAAGTTCTTGAATTCTAATACCTTGACCTTGTTGTAATATTTATTTGGTTTGATGAGTGGGAAACTTAGTGTTTCTAGGTTCATAACTATCATTTATCTTAGAAATGCTCTAGAGCATTTCCCCAGTAGAGTCATCATTTTTTATGCCTTGCACACACGCCCCATTTTGTCAAATGGAGACCCCCTCTTTTTCTTTGGCTTAAGTCTCAACTTGTCCTCCTTATGATGATGAGAAAGTGAAATGGTGCTTAGGATGCAAGGTTGTTCCAAATTTGGGCATTTGTGATGATTTGGTTTTGCTTGGTACTTACTAGAATTTTCATGATGAATTTACAAGGGTTTTTTACTATCTTTATGCATGGGAAGTTTGCCTTTTGGGTTTTTGCGCTAATTATAAGGTTCATTGAACATAGTATTGAAAATAGTTGATGCAGAATGCATATAGTAACCCCTTTAAGTTCCTCTTTTGAGCTAGATAAGTGTTTTTAGGGAAAAGCAAATTTTTTCAAGGTCACAAGACATTGCACTAATTTTGAAGGTTGTAGTATATGTCCAATAGCACGCATTTTGCCCGCTTATCTGGTGACTTAACTTTTCCCTACTCCCTCATACTCTAAGTGCTCAACAGTCTATCACATCTGTCAGAGGCATTTATTGCATTAATTAGAGGGGTTTAAAATTTGAAATTTGATCTCTTTTCATTATTTGCTTATAGAATTTCATTACACCTAGAGCCCTTAGCGATTTCAGTGATCTATGTAACGATTCTTAGTGCATAAGGGGTTTTCATCATGTTGATTAGAAGAGTTCTTGAGGTCGACTTGAAGGTTTTAATTTTGCATTTTAATTTGACCAGGTCATCTCTTCTTCCCCTTCTTTGAATTACGATTACATTTACTATTTATTCCTTATCTGGATTCCATCTGAATTTTAGTAGATGCTTCTTTTTTTATCTTAGCATGATGAGTGGTATTTTTTGTAGTCCTAGTTCTATCATTTTCTATTGTTTGTGATATAGGGTTTGTGTGATGATCTTCTCCAGAGATTATTGTGGGTAGGGTTTTGTTTTAGTCAGACCCCTGATTCTAAGTTAGGTTGATGAGACCTTTTTCCATAGGGTTTCTTCATACTACATATAATAGATTTCCCCTTTGAAGTAGCACCTTTATCAAATGTGAGGTCTACTTAGGAAACATTTTTGAGTGAAAAATCACAATAGCACATCTTTTTAGCTTCACGGGATATGTCTATTAGCAGTTCAAAACCCCACTTTGTCCCATAGTTCACTTTCAGCCTGCTTGAGTCCTTAGGAATTCTGATCTAGGGTCTTTTTGCATGGATTTTGGGAGTTTTGGACATGTTTGTTGACCCCCCAAATTCTCGCCTCCTCCGGTGAACTTTGTTCTACCTGCCTAGCTACCTTAAGACTCTCGGAGGGCACTTTACGAGGATTTTGCATGGTACCAGACATATCCACTGAACCCCTAAATCTCTACATGTTCAATGAGGATCCCTTTGTCCACATTCCTACTTTAGACTATTTAGGTCCCTTTTGTGCTAACTTCACACGATGTTGGATATATCCTGTGAAGCTCAAATTCCCTGCTCATCTAGTGAAGGTCATTTTCACCACTTAACCTGATATCTCGTCTTACACCTGTGTAGGATAGACTAAGTCTCTTAGCACTAAAAACTTAGCTTACTGGATATGTCTAGTGGAGGTCAAAATCCTTGCTTGTCCTGTAGAAGACGTATCACCTGCTATATCCTGAAAGGGCTAAAAATTTTGCTTATCTCATAATAGCCAAAAGTCCCACTGCATCCTATCAAGACCAGAAAGCCCACATTTTGTACAGAATGGTCATGGTACCCTAAATAACTCTAAAATTACTTGTCCCAGACCAAGTCTTTGCATCATTCATTATTTTTAAAGACTTACTTGTTGTAATTGATGAAAAGATTAGATCTTGCAACACTGCATGTTGATATCATGTACGAGGGCAAAATCATGCTTTTCATTGCAACTGATTTAATTTCATGCCTAAGTGAAAATTAATGATTAGGATCTCTTATAAAAGTAATATATTGATGATTTGTGTAAGTTTCATGATCAAATTGATGGATCTAGGCATATGGATTAGCATTCGGTTAGGGTATTGTATTGCAAGATAAATGTCTACAAGGGTTGTAACCATGAATTCAAAGGCATCCCTCCCACTTCTAAGATCAACTCAATATAGAAAAACATAGGAGACACGAATTTGGGTCATATTGACCTAGATGACTTCAAACTGAGGACATTTAGTGATAACTTGACTAGTTGGGCAAGAAGGATAAGAGATAATGGAATTGCTTCAGCTACTGCATTCCCCACATCAGTCCAATGTCCGAAACTAATCATAGCTTGTGTTAAGAGATAATAGGCTCCCACTAGGTCATTGGTGACTCAGGATGGGAGAGTAGTTGTAATTTTTATGATAGAGGCCCTTTCAGAAGCCTTTGATATCCCTCCTTTCCCCACTTTGACTGTGGTCACAAAGGCTCAAAATCAAAACATGTATGACCAAGGGCTAGAAGTCTGCAGGAGGATCATAAATGACACATGGATGAAGAAGAAGAGGATAGCATTGTCAAAGGTCTCTTATTTATTTTATAGAAGTGACTTTAAGGATGAGGTAGGGGACATGGTTACGCTCTTGAGAAAAATCATGGGACTGCCTTCTGCCTCCACCTTGGAGCCATGAATGTTTGGCTACATTGAGGAGATCCTAAAAGGAGATAAGAAGATACACTGGGCCCGCCTAATCATTGACAATATCCATGATGCATTCCTAGCCTTAAATAAGGTCAAGAACTTCCACTAGACTTCTTATGTAGTTTACATGCTAGCTAGAAATTTTGTTTATCATGGACTCTCTCAGCTTGGGACATTTGGATATGCAGATGGTGAGTTGAAAGTGTATGAGTGTTATTCTCAACTACAACTTGACCAATCCCTAGTGCTCTATAAAAGAGTCAATGATGCATTTACTATGCACATTACAAGGATGTTGGAGGGAGATATGTCAAGGAGAATATCCCTTGAGACTACCAATGTAGTCCAGAGCTATGTAAGATGGTATATTCAATTTCCTAAATTCACATATTTTAGGGTTCAAGGGTTTAAGGTAGTTCCTTATAGGCTATCAAAGTACCCTACAGACAAGATGGTCTTATTGGAACTAGCATGGCAATTGTGTGCTTGTCATGATATGTTGAAGCACTTTCATAGAGCCTCAATCAAATTCCCTATTGTCTTGGGTTGAGGATTGTTTACTTGCATTACCATTGGTGCAACAGAGTATTCAGATGTTGAACTGTAGCAACTACACCTAAATTTCTACAAGGCAAGGACCCATTTTGACCCTTTTGGAACATTAGAGAAGCATGTGAGAAAGAAGCTCTTCCACAAGGAGCATTTAGAGGACTTTTGGACAAATTGCCCTAATGACCATGAAGTTAGAAGAAGGAAATGCTCTAGATTATCTTTAGATTTTATCAATTTGTTTCAAATTTCTCAAGTACCAAACCAACTGACTGATGATGGAGTAGTCATACAAGAGGTTGAATGGAGGAGGGTGTTTGGATAGCCAATCCCACCCCCTAACTAGGTTGAAGCAGAAGATAGTTCCCTTGAGGAACTCATGAAGGCTCCCATTAGATACAATAGGATATGGGTAAGAAATCAAGTGGCTCAGCTTTCTATTGTTGGAATAGACTTAACTCATACATAGCCTCAGCAAGATAGGGAAAGTGATGATGAAAAAGATGAGCCTATTGAGGTTGAAGAAGAGCCAGAACCTATAGCATCAGGAGGTGCAGTTGAGGGAGACAAGGCTGATAGTGAAGACACAGAAGATGATGTACCCATAGTGGATAGAAAAGAAAAAGGTAAAGCATCCAAAGAGCCAAAGAAGAAATCAATGAGGGGTAGTGTGTGTCCCATGTAGACAAGGACATCAAAGAGAAAACATGTGCAGATTGGAGAGGGAGAAGGATCAAAAACAAAGAAAACCAAGGTGTCAAAGAGGGCACCAATCCTCAAAATAGTATCAGACTCTCTATCTGCTGCTACCACAGCCTTAGTGCCTTTACCTGCTACCCCTATCCCTCCTGCCACATCTAGTGTGCATGCTACTCCTGTGTCTTCTCCTCCTGCAATCATAAGCTCACAGCCTCTTCCTACTACCTTCATTGCTCCTACTATATCACCTTATCCTATTATAGCCTCAGTTGTACCCTCTTCTTCTCCCCCACCTTCTCCTTCATTGCCAGCCATTAACATTCCCATCTCTTCATCACCTCCACTTTCCCTGCCCATCTCTTTCACCATTTTTTTCATCTCATCTTTTTCACCTCTCACCATTCCTTCCTTAACACCTTACTCTACCATCCTTTCACCTCCATCTTTCTCTCTACCACCTCTTAGCCTTTCTACACCCATTGTCCTTTCTTCCATTTTTCCTCCTCCTTCCATTCCACCTTCTTTGGGTTGTGTGGCATTCACAAACCCTTCTATGGTGCATCTCCCTAGCACTACAATAGATTCATTGATGGAAATAGATAACACCCTTACTCGGCCATTCTGGGATAGTAAGGATGCTCCTAAGCCACCATCTCAACAAGTGCCTTTATTGGAAGGGATTCAAAAGGTTTGTGCCAAGATGAACATAGTCACTAAGGAGGAAGTTCATATAGAAGATGTCTCAAAAAGTCCTCATGTGGATTTAAGCAGAGTGGAGATTGTTAACATTGATGACAGTCCTCCTAAGGACAAAATAGATGATGTTGCATTTGATAAAGCTGAACAAGATGTTGGTGAACAGTTAAGACAGTCGGGCTCTCCTCCAAGGCTAGATCTAAGTACTCCTAGAGAAGATAATGTGAATAAAGGGGTAGAATCAAATAATGTAGGTTATCAAGATTCTTTGAATAAAGGAGGAGACCAAATTGGTTAGCCCATTCATTCTTTGGCAGCACCAGATTGGTTGCAGTACAGACTTTAGAATAAGCAGCCTTAGGTAGAAGTTGTGGACTTGAATCTAGATAGTTTCCTTGCCCAGCTTGAGAAGCCAAAGAAGTAGAAGAAAGAAAAGGTACATTCTAGAATCTACAAGGATGCTTCAAAGTCAAGGGTGGCTAAAATTGTAGTGCCTCATGTACAAGTGAATAAGGAAGATATTAGGCCAAAAGAATATACTAGTGATAACTTTAAGAAACCTCTCCTTATAAAATATATAAAATCTTGGCGAATCTTCCATTTTTTTGGAAAAATTTATTAATTTCTATTGGTGAATCTTTCCTTTTTTTGAAAAAAATATTTAATTTTATTGTCAAATTTTTTAAATCACTAGAAATTTGTAGAAAATCCTAGCGAATCTTGAAAAAAATAGGAAAATGCATTAATTACCATGATGAATCCTTCCTTAAAAAAAATTAAATTCCTATGGAAAAGTAAAGGCCTAAAGGTGGTAGTGATTGACTAGTTTAAGGTGTAGTGCTAGTGTCTATAATTCCTTAATTCCTTATTATTTTAAATCAAACATTGAATATTTTAAATTGGCCCTAAATTATTTTTCACCACCATTGATTTTATTTATAATCTAATGGTTTGGGTTCTATTTTGTAAACCAAAATGTATCCGCAAAGCTCCAATGCCCATGGGGCCCAAAATTGCATTTGGGAAGTTGATCTTAATGGAGATCAACTACCCAAATGCAATTTTGGGCCCCATGGGCATTGGAGCTCTGTGGGTACATTTTGGCCCATGGAATTTAACTGTGGCCATTAGATTATAAATTGAGATCAATGTCTCAAGTATAATTTCAGGCTCAATAGGCATTGGAGCTCCATGGGTACATTCTAACCCATGGAATACAACCGCAGTTGTTAGATTATAAATAAAATCAATGATGGTGATTAACAATTAGTGATATGGCCCTAAAGTAACCAAAAATTATTTAATATTATTGGTGAATTAATTTCATTTTCTACTAAAACTTAAAAAAATTAGGTGAAATTGATCTAATTAGGTATCGAATATTGTGGCAAATTTTTGAGTTTAAAATTTTGATAAAATAAATATTCTGGTGATTTAACTAGGACTAAAATAAAATTTTGTAAAAATGTGGCAATTCATACCATCACCTTATAGCTTGTACTATTAGCCAAATTTTGAATCCCCAATTTCAACTATTAGCCAATTGGCAAATATTAGCCACTAAAAAAATCATTGGAATATATTGTTTCTACAATAAACCTTGGCCCAACAAACAGAGTGCAAGAAATTGAGGAGTTTAAAGATTATTTTTCTAACATAATGAGGAGGACGGATAAGGATGAGCTTACTAAACAACATCTCAGGAAACAAAATGAAGAGCTTTAGGCTTGTGTGAACTATCTAATCAAACCTATGCACACAGAGGATGGAACGATTATTACCCCTTCTATTCTTTCTAAGGAAGAATTAGAATATTTTCATAATATCATAAATCTCACTTCAGTAGATCAACAATGGATAACTGAGATATATACTAAGGGTAATGATCACATAATTGATGAAGTTACTGAAATGTATAGAGATTTTTGTGCTCTTAAGGTAGAGTGGGAAGAGATACTGGAGGACAACAAGAACTATGATGATTACTATTCCCATATCCATCCCAGAATTTTGGCCATGAGAAAGCTTTCGGAGGAGGTTCTCATTGAGGAGAACATTTTGGTGTAAGACAAGCTGCATATGCCTGAACATTGGCTAGAGATGATGAAATTGAGAAGAGAATTTTTTGACAAGGCAAAGAATGAAGGAGAGTCTGTTAAGAATCAACTTTTGGAATCAATTTATGGCTTCAATGGCTTGCTCAAGGATGTGACGGGCTTGTACCTTGATGATACTGCCCCAATTGACCCTTAGGAGTGCAAACATTAGCTAGGCTTACTTCTACATGGATATACTTCAAATTACAGTACGGCTAATCTGAATAGAGCAAGTGACCTGCGGACAAAGTTCAAGGAGTTTGAGAAAAATAGAAGGGAAGAATTTGCAACATATCATAACTTGTCCAGATCTATTGATAGCCTCAAGTTTTGGGTTGATTTTGTAAAAGATCCAATGCCTGCAGAAATTAATCCAGCATTGGAGGCACTAATGGCATACAAAAAGAAGGAAGAAGAGAAAAATAAAGTGGTGATAGATGATAGCAACCAGCAGAAGGCTGAATCAGCAAGGGCATAAGTCAAATGCCAAATCCAACATGGCTGCCACCACTACTAAAAAATGTGTCACTTGTCTCTTTCGATTAATTAATTCATTGTAAAAGAGTTTTGTCTTATTAGACAACTCAAAAAGCTATTATTTTGTCCTATTATAATGAGTCCAAAAGTTGTAATTTCATCTTTTTCCTATAGGACAGAGTCAATTCCAGGATTATTGATGCCCACCAATCAATATTAAATATTGTTGAATCTGGGATTAATCCTCACCATTCATTGAAAAACTCAGTATGCCTGCTCCTCTATATAAGGGCAGTCATTTTCTCTCTTTGTAAGGTTGGAACAATGAATTGTTGAGACTCTGCTTTAAAATTTTGACTTAATAGAAAGCATGTTTACAGGTGTTTCTACAAATTATGTTGTTGTGTTTATGAATTTTGGATTTCATGGTTCATTTATATCTTGAATTTAGAAAAGTCCAATTGCAGTGTTGAATGAATGCTTGGATATTTGATGAATGTTCTGGTTCATACCATTTGTTTCTTACTAATTATGAGTAACTTTGCATGGTTAGTCTAAACCTTTTTAATGAATTCTATTTGATTACATAATATTGATTGAGTTGCGCTAGTTATTAGGTGTTCGATGAATTTATGTAATTTGAAAATCTTTAATTACCATTAGAGATTGCACTATTTCTACAGCATTGTGGTTTGACTTGGTTAAGCAGAAATTGGTTTCTTAGAACATTTGTCTATCTACAACACTCTTATTCATTGTGATATGTCCTTAGGATTTACTGGTTATCTCTCTATCCCTTAATCCTTTTGCATTTTCTTTATGAAATCTAGTAGATTTAGGTTAAAGCAGCATGTCATTAACAAACAGCTGATAGAATCCTAGATTTAATAGTCTAAACCACCTAGGGTTTTTGCATACATACTGTTATCATATCTTATAAACCCTACATTGCATATAAGTCCCCTTGACTGGAACAACAAAGTACATATCCAACTAAGTTATCTTGCATGTCAAGACCTAACAGTGTAAACCTTGGGGTAGTCTTTTTCTAAGTTTTTTTGGATAAGATTCCTTTCAAGAGAGGTGAAATACAATGTATTTTATCTATGTTGTTGCATGCTAAAACACCCATCAACTTACCTCTTGAGAAATATCCTAAGGGTTTTCATATGGCGAAAAACATGGGCTATAAAGGACAAGATGGTCTTGGTCTACATGAACAAGGAACTATTGAACCTATTAAAGCTATACATTGATGTAGACACTTAGGACTAGGGTTTAGATCACTAGAGCATGCATCTCTAGAGCTCAAATTTATCTTAAGTGAGGTAGCTAAAGCATTTCCCAAAGTTGAGTACACTAATGAGGATACCCTTGATGACTCCCTGGAATGTATGGCCAAGATTTTCCATGACTCTTCCATTCATACCCTTACCAGATCATCCACTATATTATCATCATCTCATGACCTTCTACTCATATACCCCCAACTCGATGATTGGGACCAACAAGGGCCTCCCGTTTTAGATATTTCAAAATGACGAGGTTATCACTGAATTCCTAGGATTTAGAATAGAAATACCACTTGGAGACCATAAGATTAGCTACACTATAGAGTTTAACACTAATTCCTACTTTGGAGAGATGGTCAAATTCCTTAGTCACAAAAGTGAAAATATAAAAATCATGTCCCCTATTGAAAACCACTTATTAGCACTTTCAGATGATAAAAAAGTAAAAATACGAAGGTGAAAACCTCCCTAAGGCACCTAAGGATAAGGAATTTGATCTCCCTAAAGTTGAGGTATATCAAGCGAGATCACCTATCCTTGTTGAAGAGACACAAGAAATGAATTTGGGAACATCAGCTAAGGAACCTAAGATTACATTTGCAGCAACATCACTCTCAGAATTTGAAATATGAGAATTTATCATCTTCTTCAAGAAAATATCAAAGAACTTTGTCTGGTCCTATGCAGACATGCCTAGTTTAGATCCTTCCTTGGTGGTACATCATTTGATAGTATATCCTAGTGCAAAGCCCGTCAAACAAAAGCTAAGAAAAATGCATCCAAAATTTTCTCTCCTAGTCAAAGGAGAATTAGAAAAGTTACTAGTAGTTGGCTTCATCAAACCTATAGACTATCCAGAATGGGTGCCAAACATAGTTCCAATTTCCAAAGTTACTAGGGGCATCCAAGTTTGCATAGACTTTAGAGATTTGAATAAAGCATTTCCTGAAAATGATTTTCCATTGTCAAACATTGATATCATAGTTGACCTAACAGGTGGACATGAAATGCTATCCTTAATGGATGGATTTTCTAGATATAATCAAATCAAAATTTCCAAAGAGGATCAACACAAAACTGCATTTATATATTCCTGGGGAGTTTATTTCTACAAATTCATGCCTTTTGGTCTTAAGAATACAGGAGTAACCTATCAACGAGCGATGACATAATTTTTCATGATATGCTTCATAAAACCATGGAGGATTATGTTGATGGCATCCTTGGTAAGTAAAAAATAAGAGGTCATTTATATGTCCTTGCAAACATCTTTGATTGACTAGAGGAATACAAAATATGCCTTAATCTAAAGAAGTGTTTCTTTGGTGTCACATCTGGTAAACTTATAGCCTACATTGTCTCTTTATGAGGCATTGAAGTGGATCCTGCTAAAGTGAAATCTATAGTTGATATGTCATCACCACAAAATCTAAATAAATTATGTTGTCTTCAAGGGAAATTACAAGCCATTAGAAGATTCATAGCACAACTTTTTGATAAGTGTCGTCCTTTTGCACATCTATTGAGGAAAGATGTAGCATTTCATTGGGATGAACAGAGCCAACAAGTATTTGACAAGTTGAAAGAATATCTTGCATCTCCACTAGTTTTGGTACCACTGTTCAAGAAAAATTGCTCCTCTTATACATATCATCCACATTAGTAGCATTAGAACATTGTTAGCACAACATGATGACACTAGAAAAGAAAGATCCATTTACTACATCAGTCGTACTCTACTGGGGTATCAGCTCAATTCCACTCCAATAGAGAAGGCATGTCTTGTCATTGTATTTTCTTCACAAAATCTTTGACATTATATGCTCAATCACCAAACTAAGCTCATTTCAAAAATTGATCCACTAAAGTATCTCTTATCTAAGGCTACTCTAACAGGATGAATGGAAAAATGGATCATGGTCTTAAGTGAATTTGATATTGAATATGTGGATAGAAAAGATATAAAAGGACAAGTAATTTTTTATCAATTGGCAAAAGCACCACTTGAAGTAGACCATCCACTAATCTTAGAATCTCCAGATGAATCGGTCTTTATAATCGATCCTCCTACAAATTGGTAGTTGTACTTTGATGAATCTTTCACACAACATGGTTCTAGAGCTAGGATTCTTTTTGTTACACCACAAGGGTACTTCATACCAAAATCCTATAGCATTGCATTCCCTTGTACAAATAACATTGTAGAATATGAAGTACTCATCAAAGGCTTAAGAATGGATATCCAATGGAACATAAAAGAACTTCAAGTTTATGGTGATTCTCAACATGTCATATGTCCAGTCAATGATGAATATCAAACAAAAGATGACAAGCTTCTCCCATATAAGGAATTGGTCGATACCTTCAAGCAGTCATTTTTAAGGATCTAATTTGAGAAAATTCCAAGGATTAATAATAAAGTTGTTGGTGTAATGGAAATCATTGGCTCATTAATTGATATTCCTTAAAATAGTCTACAATCTAAATTCTTGGTTGCGCAAATTTTTATTCCTACTTTTGACATTCCAAAATCTAAGCTTTTTTGCAAACTTATTGGTCCTAATTCACCTTGGTACAATGAGGTCTATACCTATCTCCATGATAACATTTTACCACACAATCTTTCACATGCCCAATGCCAAACCTTTATCCGTCGTTCATCACATTATATCCTTCTTGATGATACACTTTATCGAAGGACACTCAATGGAATCCTCCTTAAATGTCTTAACATGAAAGATGCCCAAACAACTTTACAAGAGGTACATAAGGGTATTTGCAGTGCACACTCTAGTGGTCCAACCTTAGTTAAAAATTTGTTGAGAATAGGATATTATTGGCTGACTCTAGAACAAGATGCAGAAAAATTTGTCAAGAAATGTCTTTCTTTCCAACAACACAGTGATTTAATTCATGTGCCTACACGAGAATTACAACTAATTACTACTACATGGCCTTTTGTAACATGGGACTCGATCTCATTGGTAAAATTCATCCACCCTCATCTAATGGTCATAAGTTTATTATCACTTCCATGAAGTATTTTACAAAATGGGTCAAAGCCACCCCTCTTACCTACATTACTGGTAAACAAATTTCCAAGTTTATCCTTTATTACATTATCTATCAGTATGGTATACCCCAAGCCATTGTTACTAACAATGGTAAGCCCTTCAAAAATTAAGATATTCACCACCTTTGCCATCAATTCCACATCCAACACCATTTTTCCACTCCATATTATCCTTAAAGTAATGGTCAAGTTGAGGCTTCAAACAAAACTATCCTCAAAATTTTGAAGAAAACAAACAATGAATTTGGTCATGATTGGCACAAGTACAACTTAATCGGGCACTTTGTGGGCATAACATACTAGCATCCATACCCCTATAGGAGCCACTCCATATTCCCTTGTCTTTGGATCAAAAGCTATTTTGCTAATCGAGGTCAAGCTCCCCTCTTTAAGAGTATCATTGCAACATCTCATTGTTGAGGAAGACTACAGAGTATCACCATTACAAGAATTGGAATTGCTAGATGAAAGATGTCTCAATGCTCTTAATCATCTCAAAGCTTATCAAAATTGCCTTCGTCGTAGCTACAAAAAGAAACTCAAAGCTTGTAGATTTGAAGTTGGCGACCTTGTACTTAAAGAAAATCAAAAGAATCTTCCAGACCAAGATATAAAAGGGAAATCTGAACCAAATTGGTTAGGACCCTTTATCATTACAAGTCGTTATGGTTCTGGGGCCTATCATCTTTCTACACCTAGAGGATAGCCCCTTGAGGAGCCCATTAACATCATTTACCTCAAGAGGTTTTATGCCTAATCTACGAAGTGTCCTGATTGTGAAAAAAAAGATAGTAGGAAAGAGAAATAATCCATCCTATGGTGAAAACCACTTTAGTGGCACCTTGGATAAGTACCATGGTGAAAACCTATTTACAGGTGCCATGTGTAGTAGCCTTGCATTTACCATCAACTAGATAACCACATTGACTTCCACTTTCCATTCATTCATCCATTTTCATCCATCTACAATATCATCATCCTATCATGGCTTGAAGTTGTCACTTAGTGTCATTTCCTATCATACCATAATAAGTTATCCATTCAAAATACCTACTATAATAACTTATCCATGCAAACACTAATAAAATCCCTTTTCTTTCATATCGCTTGGGGGCACATTTCCTACACCTACTTTTGGTTTGGATTGTTGTCCAGTTGTCCCAATATCCATAGGACATTAGAGAATAAGTCTTTATCTTAAGTTTCATGCATCCCATAATAATTTATTTCCACACCATATCCATAATAAATGCCACATTACATCATTTTTCACCCATTCCATAATAAAACACTTGACATCCAAACAAAACAATAATCATGTAATACCCCATGCCTTAACAAAAATCACAAGCATTAGTCCACATTTTGAAACAAAAACAAGCCACATTATATGTTGTCACATCAATCGATATCAAAAATCATCATCAAGCCTTATCTAGGGATATATTGTTCCCATAACATGCAACTATACAAACATCATCCAAATCTTTGGCAAGAGATATAATGGCTATGTGACTTGTGTCTATTGGAATGTTTCTGATTAATGTTAAAGGTGCATACACATGTGGTCATTGATGTCAAGAAGGTGCATGAACAAGATTGTTATCCCTAATATCAAAGCCCAAGATTGTTGGTGAGATTGATGTCTAAGAGATCTTTGTGGAGATTGTTGGATTAAGATGTATAGATGAGTGATGTCAAAGGCACAAAGTCAAAAATAGGATCATTGGTGTCAAGGCAAATAAGAGTGGCCCGATATAATAAGAATTATTCATTGGAGAGCAAAGAAAAATACATCCATTACACGTTACCATTGGGAGATTGTATGTTTAAATTAAAGATTTAAACATTTGAGATATAAGTGTTTTGGGTCAACATAGAATGGAGTTCAAATTTAATTATACATCCAAGGTGGTCAACTTGTGAAAGAGAAGAATTTAAATTAAAGATTTAAATCCATATGAGGCTAAATCCTTTGAAGGAAAGAGATAAGGATGATATAAAAGAAGTTTTTGAAGTCATTTCCAAACAACCATACTTTGATATACACATGCAGCGATCAGTTTTTGTATGGTACAAATACTTTTTGGATACCAGCAATTTTCAAGTGTTATATTTTGCAAAGAGGAACAACAATCATTAGTATACATGATGTGATTTTATGAAGGCAGAAAGAAGACAAATTGTGTTAGCAAATAAAGATAAATCAGTTTAAGGAAGAAGACATAATCACTAGAGGATGAATTGGAGAGGAAGACGAAAGTGAATAAGACAAAATCACTAGAGGGTGAATTGGAGAAGAAGATGAAAGTGAATAAGACAAAATCAATAGAGGATGAATTGGAGAAGAAGATGAAAGTGAATAAGACAAAATATTACAAAAGGACATATCTATACATCAAGGACACATCCATTGGAAAGTATAAAAGGGAGTTGAAAGATTCATTTTGAAATAAGCAATTCAATGAAATATTTCTAAGTTTAGAGCAGAATTGAAAGAAAGAAGAGGAGAAGAATTATGAAGATCAAATCTGATTTGTTTTGAGAGGAAGTGTGTATGTGATAGTATGTTGATATGAGCAGAAATTTATGAGAAGAGAATACCATGATTATGATCAGTTTTATGTAAAGAAGTTGTGCATGATTGATCAGATTTATGTAAGAGAAGTGTGCATGATTTATAGAAGATTTATGAAGGATACGATTGGAAGAGGTGTGAGTTTATGAAGGGTTGTGTTCATTGGCAAAAGACACATTCATTCAAAAGGGAAGCCTCTCTTGGGAATCTATATAAAAGGAGATTGAAAAGTTGAGTTTTAGACAAGAATTTAATAATTTATTTCTAAGTATTAAAGCATATTTGAGAAAAATATTAGAGGCGGAAATGAAGTGCAAACCAAATATCTTTTGAAGAGTATGTGCTGCCATATGAGAAGGATAAGTGAAAATATATAAATGACAAACATATGTGAAGATTGAGAGGTAAATGTTAAGGGATAGAATGTAGATTTTAAGGTGAAATTATGGATCAGATTTGTGAAAGGATTGTGTGAATAGTTGTGATCAGATTTGTGAGGGAAGGAAGTGTGTGATCAGATTTGTGAGTAAAGATTATTGTGTGGATAGTGATCAGATTTGGAAGAAGGATATTACGTGAGTTGTAATCAAATTTGTGAGAGGAAGATCTTGTGGAGAAGTAAACTATATCATCCATTGAAGAATTAATAGGTTGGAGCCTATCAAATAGAGGTTGGAGCCTCTTGTTGGGTTGGAGCTCAATTTGTGTGGGGTTGGAGCCTCCAATAGATTGAATCCTATCAAATAGAGGTTGGAGCCTCTTGCTAGGTTGGAGCTCAGTTTGTGTGGGCGTTGGAGCCTCTAATAGGTTGGATCTATAATTCCATCAAGAGGAGATTGGAGTCTCTAGTAGGTTGGAGCCTACGAGAAGAAGAAAGAAGATATATATAAGAAATATTGTGCCATGGTTTTCTCCTGAAAGGTTTTCCACGTAAATCGTGTGTTCTCATTGTGTACTTAATTACTAGATCTTGTATCTGTGTAGTTGATGTAATTAATTGAGTTTTGAAAAGTAAAAGATTGTTAGATCTTGATTCACCCCCCCTCTCAGTATAACCATGTGCTCATTAGTGTCATCATTTGATTTTTTATTTTGATTTTATCTTTTATATCTCCTCAAGCTTCCTCAAGACCACCTAGATCCATTCATATCATGGTGTGTTATGACTAGAAAAGAATGGGGCATAGCATTTTGCATGTTTGTTGGATGTTCTTATTACTCTAGCTAATATTCATATCTCATGTGTGGTGGAATAGCTTTTTGCATACTAGTCATCCTTTACATCTAAGGTTATTTCATCTCTTTTGTTCACTTGTACTTTAATGCTCTAAGTTTCCTTCTTCACACATCTAGACTTCATGTTGTATTACGCTGGGCATATATAAGGACAACCTTTTTACTTGCAATGTCAAGTCCATGCAAGGATACAAAGTCACCCTGGTTCCTTATACCTTGGTGCATAATAACCTCTTGCTATATTAAAACTTAGGACTTCTCTCCACATTATACCAGCATAACCATACCCATTTTTATCCATTACCTACATCCATAACCTATCCATTTCCCTATCTTATTCTAGAGCATTCTTTTTCACTCGTCTATCACCTATTGTATTCATATCAAATCCATGTTCATCTATTCATCACACTCCTAATATTCATCTTAACATTCATCCTAACATTTCATTCTCCTTTTAGTCACATAACGATCTACTAGCTCTTGCAGGTCTCTGGAAGCTTTTGACTCTCTTGTGATGCTTATGTCGAGGAATAGCTACCACTTTCGCCATAGCATTTTCTCTTCTCTCTTTTTCTTCTAAGATTGTGAGTGCAAATGAGGAGAAATGGGCCCCCTTGCCACTATTTGTAGGCCCCCCAAACCCTAATTTTCCTCCCTAGCCTATATTTTTTCTCTAGCCTCCCCTTTTCACTTCTTTTTCATCATATCCACCTTTTGTCATCTATGTATCTTGTTTTCATTCCTCCACCCTTCCTTCAAGATTTTACCCAAAATTTTTTCTTTTCAACTAAACTCTTGAGGGGGCATCCATCATCCATTATTCCCTTTTTCATCACTAGCTAGGGCATATTTTTTATTCTTTGACACAATGCCACCTTGATGGGAGGCCGTATCAAAGAGGGGCAAAATGTAGACACCTAAAAATGACCATGTGTCCACTAGATCATTTTCAACATGGTCCTAACACCACCTTTCATCCTAACATGTCTTCTAAATTAATTAAATAATTTTATTATTTAATTAACTTATCCCTCTTTTATTAATTTATTTTCCCATACTAAATAAATAAATTTTATTTATTTATTTAATTTACCATTTCCTCTTAAATTAATTAATGAATTCTATTTATTTAATTAATTTATCATTTTCTAACAACTTCCTCTCCATAAATTAATTAAATAATTTTATTATTTAATTAATTTACCCTTTAACATGTCCTTATACTTATCACTTGCCACAATTATTAAATAATTGATCCAAAATTTAATTAACTTTTCATCTCAACCATCCATTATCATACTACATATTTTAATCTCAATCATACACATAAAAGAATGCTCTAGAAATCCTTATCCATGTCTTATAATCCTCTCATCTAATCTTAGCCATCCATTTCATCTCTTAATCCTAGCTATCCATCCTATCACTCAACACCCTATAAATTGAGTCTTTCACATCATTATCACAATGCATGAGCCATATGCAAGTACATGTTATTGAAGTCTACATCATTATCATTATCATTTTCTTTCATTATTGCCAATGCAATACCTAGGTTATGTTGGTTTTGTGATCAGTCCACATGCATTATATATCAAAAGAACAAAGCTAATAGAGCTAGGGTGCACTCTACTTTGTTCTATCAAGTGTGAAGGGGTGATTGAAGGTGAAGGTATTGACTTATATTGCATTATCTTTCATTATTTATCTTGTGTCATTTTCTCATCCACAATAGGAATCTCAACTGAGGTGTTGTAGTTCCTTTGAAAAGTGACAAGCAATGTAAGAGAAAATGAGGGTGGTTAATAAATTCATAAATGAAGTCACCATATTTCATGTTGCTATGGAGGTGGATATATATTTGAAAATCCTTAAAGCTCAGTTTAGGTAGTTCATCAATAGTGGCATTCTTAAAAGTTACTAGGTATTTGAGAGATAGCGGTAGAAAAAGGTAGTGGAGCTTGGTGTTAATCAAATGGAACCTAATGGGGGTGATGATGATTGTGTTGTATCATCAGTCTAAATGTTCTATTTATCTATAAATAGTTCCCTTGGGACTTTAGATCCTAGTCTTTTCTTATAAACTTTCACTTTGATGGTTGCTCTAAGGCCTAGTGCCTAAGGACTAGATAGGGTTTCGATATGTTGTGATAAACTTTGGTATAGTAGCACCTTGATCTTCTATTAGCACTTGGTCATGTAATTATTTTGTAAACTTTTCTTTGACTTAAAAAATGTTAATCTAGAATAACAAAATGCACATTCACAAGGACAACAATACAAAACAACCAAAAAAGCATTATCACAGTCACAACATATTTGATAACATAGTAGAAAGATATTAGATTACCCTAGGAAGCTATAGTGAGCAATAGTGATAGGGTTGTGATTAGTAAATCATGAATATTGAGAAGAAATTCAAGTCCAAGGCCTTGAAGCATAGGTCACAATTGAGCTTTTTGACCACCCACTTTGCATAAAGATGTAATATCAACTCAAATTAGGCCTATGCGATTTAATGGTGGCTTGCACTAATAAATAATAGTGGCTTAGAGTATTAGACAAGTACAAAATAATTGGAGCCAAATGTCACTCCAAGTGGACATAAGGATAGCAATTACCACCTGTTATGGAGTAAAAAGTAGACACATGCCTTTTTACCTTCTTGTTTAGCTCCCAAGTCCCCGTGATTACATTATACATGCTAAATATTCATCCCAATGCAAAATCTCCTAAAACCCATGTAAATTGGGAACTAGAGGCCCATATTGTACCTTACTGTAGACCAAAAAGGTACCTTGGGACTTGGGCACTCATGCCCAAGTCCTCCCTGATTGGTCAGGGCAAATTTCTATGTATTTCGATATAGGACCTTTAAAAAGGTTTCTCCTTGTCGGATATGTTTGGTTAATTTCATGAATGTTAGCGGGAAAGCATATATAAGTGTGTTTTTTAATTAATTATGAACTAATTTGATGGATATAACAAACTTATGATCTTGGAGAAAAAAACATTCATTGTGTTGGGACTGAAATTCCTAGGTTGTTTTTTGGCAAATATTAAGTTTCAATCATCCAAAAATTTTAGTATGTGAGCATATATGGAAAGATCCATAGTTGTTTGCAAGTAGAGATTAACAATTGAGTTGATAGAAATATTTGGATTTGATCTATTCTGATTCCTAAAGACTTAATATAACATGGTTGAAGCATTAAAGATGAACCGTAAACACATGACACCATTAACCCTTTGTCGGACAGACAAATTCCCAGTCATAACGATCGCTGTAAGATAGCTTGATCGGGGTATGTTTCCCAAGTCTCTCCGGCTATGTAGGTCACATCGATAATAGAAGTCATAAAGGATTTCAGACAAGGTCAAAGATAGCATATCGGTGGGATTATTATATCGGTAAAGATTATTTAAACTACATCGATCTTACATCTCTCAGCAATGGAGCTCCGAGAGATATGCAAAGGGAAATGAGTATCGGCGTGAGACTGATCATCGAGGAGAAGATATTAAGAATCACCGATTGATAAATTCACACCGATGACCTTTGCCAATATGCTAAATTATTGTATATACAAGACATGACTTGTTATCACCGGTTCTCTTTACTGTTTCTACCAGTCACTCTTTGCATCTAATGAAGGATACATTCCCAACATACATTCTAAAGATACATTCTCAATATGCTTTTGTGATATATGTATGCAATGTACATTCGGTAAAACAATACAAAACTCATGCTAATACACAGTAATATACAACGCGGAACTTAGGAGAGAATTAAATCGAGTTAAAGGGATGCATTGAGACTTTATGTATATCAGAGGATGCATATACAAGTCGGAGTCAAAAATAAATGAACCATGGTTCATAATAGCAAGGAGTCCAGAAAGGAGATACAATTGAATTTGTATGTATCAAGCATTGTATATGAAGGTTGGATACAAGTAGTGGGTCCCGCCGCATGCACATTGGGCTTGTATAATAACAATGTATATCTTTGATATACAAGCCAATATACAAGCGAAGATACATTCCCAATATACAAGCAAAGATACAAGTCGATGTACAAGTGAAGATACAAGCCGGATGTCTAGAAAAGTCTGTGTATGTTTAATGCTTGTATGTATACAAGATACAAAGGAAATGTATATACAAGTGCACGAAACACCACGTGGGCCCCATCACCAATGGATATATAAGTTTATACATGATCAGATATGTAATTAATTCCATTTTGTTTCATAGACCTGATGGAGTCCGCGTCTTGTATGAATGTCCTATGAAACAGAACTAGTGGTCGTCGGCAGAAGAGGAGCATCATAGTAAAAAACTAAGGAGTCTCTAATATCATGATGTCTCAACGACAAGGTTCTCACCAATAATTATATCAGGGACACCAAATAGATCAAGGAAGAATGTTATTCTTTCAGTGATGTAGGAGGTCTTCCTGATACAAAATATAGAAACCCTAAAAATGACATTAAAATCTAAATGGTTAAGATATTCTTTTGACATTTAAAATATGGGTTTTTTGCAGGATATACATAGCGGGGATCAAGATATAAAAACACCCACGAAAGGATCATGAGAAACTGATAAATTATTGATAAGGGAAGTAATTAGCTGAGTAAATACATATGTTCAAATGAATTGGTTTTAATCATTTGATCAGAGATTAATTTGTGTTTTATTTGGTCTTTTTAGGGATAATAAAGAAACCCTCGAAGAATATTAAGTAGAACTACAATTAAAGAGCTTTGTTTGACCCTGAAATGGTTATCCATTTGGTGATTAAAGACGAATATTAATTTTCCTGAATCTATTTTATTAAGACAAATACTGTTGTTCGGTTATCAACTGTCACAACTATTGTAACTGGTCTGAAGCTTGTATGCCGCTCTTTATAAGAGATGACCAAGACCAGAATAAAGGGGGAGAATAGATAGAATAGGAGATAGAATAGGGAGTGATTACAGAATAAAACAGGGGATACTATAGATTAGATTTGAACAACAATGGTAGTTCACTATTAATATATTTTATTTCTGGTAGACCATGTGCAAGCATTCTCTGATGAAGTCAAGTCTATGAACATGAAGCAGTGACTGCAGATTTTAGTATCAACTATCTGTTTAATTTATTCAATTATATGACTGTCTCCTTTCAAAGTTTTCTCTATTATTCAATTTGAGTTATCAAGTATATCTTCAAGTTGTCTATACACATTTGCTGTTATAGTGTGATAAGATTAACTGGTTTTTGCTTTCAGAATTAAATCCTTTAAATCTATCATAGTAACTATGAAGACATTGTCATGGATCTGTAAGAAGAGTCATATAGTTAGGGTTCGTATTCTATCTCCAGTTTTTTGATAAATCTTTTACAATTGCAATATTATTCTGATAGGTTCCTTCAAAGAGGGATTAAATCCTTTTATATGAATGCAAGTAATTTGATTTTATCAATTGGATATATATAACTATGGGATATTAACTATTTCTATGCAGGGTTGTACAAGTTACATACATATTCTTTCATGCCAGATAGTTCGAGTTTTTACCAAACAAACAGTCATTTATTTCATGATCATACTGACTCTATATTCAATAAGGCACTAGTCTAGTGTTTTCATTATCACTTATACAAATTCACTTTAGATTTACTTAATTAGATTGCATTATTGTTTTAGCATTACAATTTAGATCATTTAGAATTAACTTGATGTCTTTTCATCTGTTCTATAATTTTTGCCATTATCAATAGTTAGATTAATTCTGATCAAAGTAGTGATCATCTTTTTATTTGCTTTATTAATTAGAGGTTTACCCGCCTAGGTCTAGTAGAGCCTGAAGTGAAGGGGGTTTATCCATATCTACCCCGTGTCAGTTAGCCAAAAACATCAAGAGAGCCTGGTAACCTCTTAGGGTTAGCGACCTGCGTTTTTGAGACCTAACACATTATGTTTCTAGAGTAGATTTGTGTTTATATTGTGCGTGTTGTTGCAAATTTGGAATCATCATCCATCTCCTTATGAGTTGAAGGATCTTCATTCTCCTAAGGGATTCACCTCCGAGGTGATATCATTGTCATTTTGAATCATTCTATCATCATTTTTTTAGCCTCTACCCTACTAGGGCACGCACTTTCTATCAAACAACAGTGTTGGGAAGCTTGAATGCTATCCTAAGATTTGACTAAGGCAAGTCCCTAAACACCATAACCCCCAAACCCCTTTTCTTCTTGTGTGTAGGTTACAGATGTGAGATCCAGAAAGGTGAAGGTATAGGAAGATTGAGTAAGGGAAAGAGTTTCAGGATCTGATAGCATTTCAAGAATATTCCTCTGCAAAAGACTTGGGCACCCATGAAATAGTCTTCTTGCCTAAATAGACATTACAGGCAGCATCAGGACATTCTTTGTTACATTTCTCCAGTTTTAAATTTCTGAAGATTTCATCCTTCTAGACTTAGGTGCCCATGAAATAGTCCTCCAACATTCCCGCTTCTGAGACATGGGTTCTGATTACTCCTATGAAATTAGTTTCTAATTATCTATTGTACATCTCTTATTGTGATCAAATCTTTACAAATATAGGGTTTAGTACATATTGTCACATAGATTTGCACCTAGTGTTGAAGGATTTTAGGGCTCCAACAATCCAGTGAAACATTGAGATTACCCCTAGGTGTGGGACCCTACAAGGAGGTCAAATCTCCAGAGAGAGGTTGGTTCCTTTGTTGAATGAGAGATTTGGCTAACCTAAGACTAAACCTAATCTATCCACCGTTGAGGAAAAGGGATAGAAGGATGAACTGAAAATGGAAAGGGGTGATACACTAGGTTTGAGTAAAGAACATTCATAGAACTAAGATGCACAAATAAAGAAACACAGCTGATAAACCTTCATAGATCATGAAGATTTTAATAGAGGTAAAGAATGGATTACCAGGAATTAAACATTCACAAACAATAGCCAATTCTAAGACTACACAGAGTTAAAAGGCATGAAAAAGTAAAACACCATATGTATTGATCAAGAGGCACAGTTATAGTAGAGGAAAGTTCTATTTGGAATACAGAGGCATCAAGAATATCCAACTATTTTCCAACCTTTTTTACATCTTACATTCATGCATATATAGCATTTGATTCCAAATGACCTAATTAGGTTACAGTAAATTGCCCCATGGGCTCTATCAGAAAAATATCTCTAACTAAAAGATGTCTATCTACAAGAATTAATGCAGAAAATATCTTGAGTCCATAGGTGGTTGAGAGATATTTTGTCCCTCTTCAAGGTGAGCAGCTAATTCATCGACCTGCAACCATAAATGCAACAAATATCTAAAAAGGGGTAGCTGAGAGGCATAGGATCTACATTAATGGCATATGAGACAAAATTTCCTGAGCAAAGCTTTTACAACACTTAAATCCTTAAAGCCCTCAAATCTGTGTCTCCATGATTCTGAATCCTTTAAAATTTTGACCCCTGTAATACCCCAATTGGTAGAGTCTACATACTTCCCTAATCGGTAATCTTTCCTACCTTTGGGATGCCTGAGAGTCTCTTTTGAATAATGGTCATAGATAGATTTGCTTTTTAGAATCGACGGCCATTGCTTTCCCTTTTTATTTTGTGTCGAGGCCCAAAGATTCTACCTATGTGGCAATTTTCGTGACTTCGTGAGGAGTCTAGATGAGGCTCAGCGAAGGTAAGAGCCTTAGTGAAAATGCCACAGTGTTTGGTGAAATGCTCCACCGATACTTAAGTTCCATCCTCTGTCATGTGGATCATTCACACAAACTTGAGGAGCCTCCCTTGAAATTTCCTGAGGAGAAGTGCCGACACACCACATGTCCAAACGGCGCAAGCCAGAGGGAAACTTTTCTCTGTTTTGTTTAGAACTTGTGTCGTGCTGATATGTGGTGTACCTTGGAAGCTACCCATTGCAGCCTTCGAAAAGAAGGATGAAGTACCAAGGAAAGGCTATGTGTCATCATCTCGCAGCCATGCATAGAATCTTTCCTGCAGATAAGATTCCCCTACAACACTGTGCTACTGTTCGATCCTTAATGACCCCACCTCTTCACTTCATCCATCGACACTTGGCGCAATCCGCTTCATCCAACTGAGTCATCGATCTTATGGCCATAGGCCATGATATACTTTACAGTTGTCCTCATTTCACAGGCCTACAGTGGGAGCATGATGTCAGCTTCGGTGGTCTACAGGCCTGCGATAACCTGCCATGTGGCACCAAAAATACAATAGTTCCAATGGAAGGCGGGCTTCAGGCCTTTCATCCTTCATCTTCATGAAGAAGGAAGAGAGAAGGAAGAAATTCTAACGTTTGATGCGCTTTGAACACTTAGAAAATTTAGAGGCTGTGAACCTAGACATGTGTCAACAGCGCGCAAGATTTTGAATGCATTATCTTCGAACAACTTAGAACCTGCATTGTGCTGACACATGGTGCACCATGGAAGCTCCCCGCTACTGTTGACAAAAGAAGAAAGGGGAAGACCGAACCCTTGAACTCCAACGAAACAATACTTAGCCAAATTTGAAGGCAAAGGAGCAGAGTTCAGAGACAACAAGGGTGAAACACTAAAGAGCAGAACTCCAAACTTCAAAACTCTGAAAAGCTAGAAAACACAAGGAAAACTCAGGATTTTTGGGACTTAGTCAATTTTGGATGTTTTTCCTTGCATATCTAAAGGGAAAAACATTTAGAGATTATTTTAGATTTGGGCTATTTGGCTGGGAAGAAAAATAGGACAACAGTACATTAGTTGACCTAGAATTTAATAAAAGGCCTAATTAAATCTGATCTTTCCATAGCACTCTTGAGTACAAGCTCTATAGCTAAGTCCTCCTCCATTTGGTAGTGATTTGTCTCAGTCTTTTCCATGAATTTTATTATGGAAGAGGGTTTGATCTAGTGTGTATGCTAGTCTTCTTCATCCCCTTTTTCATATATAATATTTTAGTGAACCTATAGCATCAAGCATTTGCATCTTGCTAAGCGTTAAATTTAGATCTTCCATTGAGTTATAACATATTTTGCATTAGTTCATATCAATGGTCTGAAAATTCATAAGTTTTGCAATTAGACATTGTGTATTTCAACTAGAATAACCACCTTAATTTTCATAATCTTATTGATTGCATCTTTACTAAATGCATTGAGTGTTATAGGAATTTGCATGAGTTGTATAACCCACTACCCTAAAACAAACACCTTTGTAAGGAGAAGTTGCAGATTAATTGGTTCTAATGCTATTGATACCAACAGTGTGCAAACATCGAAAAACCCATTACATAACTACTTTACGAAAGGTGAATCAACACCTTTGCAAGATATCATAAACAACAACTCAGAAGAACAAACATTTCATGATTCTGAAGATATGAGTGACACTGCTATACATGTGCCTAACGAGAAACTCAAGAAACTAGATAAACAACTAGTTGATTTTCAATTCATTGTGGGAGGTGCACATATAGCTCAAGAAGTGATACCTATTGTTGATGGTATAAGAGGAATATTACAAGAAGGACAAGAAGGTATTGACATGCTCCGTGGAATAGCCCACATAGTGGATCATAACATTCATAGCCAGCAGCTAGCCGCACGAATAACATAGAAAAGGCATCATTACTGAAGTATATAAGCTCGTAAGTATTGGCACCCATACCGACTATTGAAATATCTACTTTTACATCATCAATTCTCACCACTAATGCACAAGCTTGTATTAATGCTACCACTTCCATGGTAACATCTACTGGAAACAATTACAAAGCTGTGGGATTTAATTATCAAAACTCAGCACCTCCTGTATCCATACCCATGAATAATTATTCTCAACCACCTATCACTTCCACTTATTCCCAACCACCTCTAGATTTCATGACTACAGCATCAAATACTCTTGTCTCAAATCCACAAGCCACATCATCTAATGATTCTCTCCTAAACCAACTTCTGCAAGGTATGTCATCCTTATAGCAAAAAGTGACCAATCTAACTAATGCTTCCTCTCAACCTACTTTATCAACATATCATGCTCACAATCCTTTATCTTATACAATCCTAAGAGCTCAAATGCCTGACAAATTTGAGACTCCTCGCTTTGAAAAGTACAGTGGTAAAGGTGATCCTAATACTCATGTGGCAGCATTCACAACAATGTGTAGTGATTTCTTCTTTGATGAGGCATTATTAGTAATACTCTTTCCTCAATCTCTCAAAGATACTACATTAGAATGGTTTTTCTCTCTACCTCCTAATTCAATACATTCCTTCTCAGAGCTAGTTGATCAATTCTTGAAGCACTTCCAAGCAAACATTGGACCTATTATCTCCTTGATTGATTTGGTCCATTGTAAACAAGGTATGAAAGAAAAATTAACAGAATTCATTAGTCGATATCAAGCTCTCTTTCAACAAATACAATATCTGATTATAGATGAGGATGTTCAAAAAGTATTCATTACGAATCTATAACCAAACATACATGATAAGATATTGTTGATGAAGTATAGTTCTTTCCAACATCTATGCACAACTCTTCGAGATTACCAACTTTTGGCTAGTCAGTAGGAGAATCATACCTCGTCGACTCATGTTGGTCAATCCGAAGCTGGATCGTCTCAAAATTCATTTAAGACGAATAATATGAATTTCATTAATATCAATGGGCAACATTGAAACAATTTTCACTCACAAGTGTCTGCTATTACAAAGCCTAATCGGACACCATTTTAATTTAGGCAACAACAGAGACAATTCACTTCATTATTAGATTCTCTACATTCGATAATGACTCAAGCATTGAACAACAATCTTTTGAAGTTTCCTCCTGCTTTTCCACTAGAAAGTAGTCAAATGCAAGGACCTTCATTTGATAATAATGCCTATTGGCACTATCACCGCTTGGTGGGACATGATACTGAAAGATGTATGCATCTTAAACATGAAATTCAAGACCTCATCTACTCTAACATGATACAGGTTACTAGTGTGAATGACAATGGAAATAAGTCGGTAGCTCCTCCGAATCAAAATTTACAATTATTCACTGATCCATTTCCTAAACATAATAACATGGTGGAACAAAATACAATAGACATTGTAGATTACTATCTCGACTATGATGAAATAGTTGGTATGATAGAAGTAGATAAGATAACAAATGAAGATCTACCTCATCCACAGGGAAAAGGTATCTACACTGAGGTTCCTCCTCCATTATCCCTTTATGGATCAGGAGATAACCAAAATGCACAAGTTATGCAAATGGGATAGCCTACATGTAATCACTTGAAGCAAGAGAAAGTTGTGATGATGAAAAGCATCTCATTTCATCGTGAAAGGCTCATTCATCAAGTAAAGCAGAATAAGAAAGGAAAAGAGAAAGGGATGAATCATCCGTGGAAAAAGGTAATGATTCCCCTCCCTGCAAGCATTAGAAGATTTCAAACATACAAGGTCTTGAGAAACAAGCACTGCGTGGCCGTTTTGGAAATAAACATCAAACAAGTATGCATTCCTCACACATTTTACCACACTTGATGGAGCATCTCTCTAAGATGCTCACAAGTTTGGCCTCTTCTTAAATAAATATATTTATGTTGTTGTGTTGTGTTGTGTTTCCCGTGTTGTGTTAAATGTTGTTTAGGTCTTCTTGGATGACCCTTGATACTCTTGTAAGGTCAAGGATACAAGGAGACCGCCCATGTTGTGACACTTCTATTTGTTTCTACATTCTTCCATTCCTCTCTTTTATTGTAATTGTTGTGTGTGGTGCCTTGGGGGCATAACGTTGTAGAGGATATCTTGGGGGCATCTTCCCACATCATGAACCTAAGTCACTTTTGCCTCCTCTCTCATTTTTTATGTTTTCATTCTTCAGTGGCTCTACTAGTCGATGGGTGATGAAAATAAATGAATACTGATAAGGACCGTGTGTTCCTACAGCAACAATAAAAATTGACCCAGTCGATATATGAAGATGGGGTTGATATATTACTGATGCTTGACTAGTAGAATCACCTCGTGTTGTGATCATATGTGTCATGTTGTGAATATTCTTGTAACAAACCTTTGTAATACTCTAAATCTGCTTCTATGCACTTTGGATTTTTTTGTATCTTACCTTGTAGCTACACTCTGTTCTGAGATACCTGCAATATAACCTAACGGCTATACTTGGTTCCAAACCAATAAGTGTAGCCTTGGTTTGTTTATGCGGTATGTTACCTTATTTCTATGCATAAATATTATTGATGATTAGAATTTGATACTAACGTGTGTGTTTGTTGGGAACATTCGGTGATCATTGGCACATGTCACCTTTGGGGGCATGGGCTTTGTGAAAGATTTTTTTCCCTTGTGTGTTTTCACTTTACCTTAAATGTGATTAATACTGGCAAGCGAGATCTATCACTTTAAGGTGGGGGCATATATTGTGGTTGATTATCTTAGATATTGATGATAAAGCGTGTTTGTGTATGCTTCCTTTTCACTGTAAGGCGTCTACGGATGCAGGTGAGGTTGTGTACTTTGTTTTGTTTTGTGTATACCTCATTTTCACTATAAGGTGTCTGCAGATGCATGTGGGGTTGTATACTTTGTGCATGCCTCCATTTCACCATAAGGTGTCTACAGATGTGGGTGGGGTTGCATTTTGAAAGCCCTTCTGCAGAAGACAGGATTATGTATTCCCTTGAGCGGTTGTACATCCTTTTAAAAGTCCTCTGAGAAGGTAGGGTTGGATCTTGAGTTATTCACCCTTAAGTGTGTCTTTGGCAGTTGTGGTAACATAGCTCAACCATCAGGTGTGTTTGGCATGTTTTAGATAGTGGAGTGTAGCAATGAGCTCCTCCCTATCACTTGTGTTTGTTGTGTATAAGACGTATAGTATGTCGATGACATACTCTATGGAATTCATGTATTCCATGTGTTTTGTGTGTCTTCCTTACATGTCTTGCATGTTTTAGTAGTTTAAAGGTGTGTAGCGATGACCTCCCCCCACGCTGTGTGTTTTGTGTGCCTTTAATGGTGGCGCGTAGCGATGAGCTCCCCCCATCGCCTAGTTAGCATTATATATATAAATGTTTAATCATGTTCTCTCCCTGTGTATACTTTGTGTTTTGCATGACTATATTCATGTCTTCTCCATGTATTGCATGTTTTACTATCTTCTCCATGTATTGTGTGCTTCCTTACTGTATTCATTGTGTCTTATGTGACTATCAAGTTGTAGATTAGGTAAATGCAATGAAGGCAAAAACACTAAATCAAATGCAAATGAAACACAAGATTATACCTCATAAAACACAACCTAATCCCATCAAGGGAAGATGGAGCCTTTGCACCCAAAAGAAGCTCCCAAGACCAAGATTTATCCCTAGACTATGGATTCAAATGTGAATTGCTTCTCAATTGTGCAACTCACTATCTACTCAAAGGTGATTTTGGCATGGTAACTTTGCATGGAATTGGATGATGAAAATAACTTGTGAGAGGTTGTATTTATAGACTTTTTGGAGAGATTTTGATCCAAGGGTGGAGATTGATTGGAGAGATCAATGGTGGAGGATGAAAGTGATGTGGAGGGCCTAGATTTGATCTTGGAAGATGGAGGGCTAGGAATAAAAGTAAATCTTTTATTCATTTTTGGGAAAGGGGTGAATAAATGAGGTTGGGTGAGATGGATTATTTGTGAATTAAAAACTCACATGGGGAAGGGTAAAATGAATTAAAAATTTATTTGAGGAAGAGTGGATATTTATTAGTTATGACATGTGTAAGGGATGTGTAAGAGGAGTAAATGTGATGTGTGATTTATTTGAATTTTAAATTTGGGGGATGTGGAGAGAAGTGCTAATGAGGGTTTGACTCACTTAATTAGGGTGAATAACCTAATTAATGTGGCTGGAATAAATTAGTAGAGGGATTAAAGGGGGATAAGATTAATTAATTAGTGGTTTAATTAATTAATCCTAAGGCTAAGATGAGGTAGGCTAGAGTAGGCAATTAAATAATAGCTATTTAATTGTCTAGGGTAGGGATAGGCTAATTAGTAGGCTAGATTAATTAGTTAACATGGTTTTAACTAATTAATTGGATTTTAGGGAAAATGGAGGAATTGATTAATAAATTTTGCATATTTATTAAATCAATTGGCTAAGGTTTGGACTATTGAATTAACAAGATTAATTCAATTTTGGGGATGAAATGGTGTGGATTTAGGAAATGAAAGGGGTAATTAATTAAATAAAAATTTAACTAATTGGTCGGAAAGGGAATTGGTATGTTTAGGGATGTCGGGAGTCAGTTTGGTGGTCGAGACATTTTTAGGTGTCTACATTTGCCCATCTTTGACGTGGTGTCAGGACCTAGGAGGGAAGTGGTGTCAGGTCGAAGAAAAATATGCCCCAGCTGCCGGGAAGGAATGAGATGGATAGGGGATGCCCCCTCGAGAGGTTAGCGGGAAAATGCAAATTTTGCAGGTAAGCTCTCGAAAGGATGCGATGGAAGTGACAGTTGGAGAGGTGATGGAAACAGAAGATGGTAGGAGGAAAAATAGAGGAAAAAGACTGAGATCTGCACCCTGGAGGAAAAAAAGAAGGGATGGAGGGATGACATGGCCCACTATATTAGGCAAAGTGGGCCCAAAGAGTGCCACATTGGCACACTCTTGACTTTGTAGAAGAAAAGACAAAGGAGAGATGGCTGAGTGTAACCCACAGTTCCCGCAATTACATCACATTTCAGAGCGATTCCGAGAGGTCGGGCGGTCACCCGAGGCTGGACCCCAGGTAGGGCCTGACCTGAACTTTGTGATTTTTTATTTTACGCACATGTTTTTGGGTTTTGGGATATTGGTTTGGAGCGCGTGGCACCAAGATAAGGTGAATTAGCGCAATCCTGCGGATTAGCGCTATCCGCCAGGGTAGTGTAGCGCGATTTTATCGCCATGTGGGGGAAATATTGGTGCCATCGTCTGGATTAGCGCCAAAACTCAGGGAGAAAGAAACATAGCATTTTGACGCCATCTTATGGATAGAACGGTGCTATCATCTGGAATAGCGCCATAATGGGGAATAGCGCTATTGTTAGTTTTAGCGCTAAAAGGTAAAGTGACGCTAAAATGGAATGCGTTGCCATCGTCTAGATTGGCGCTATATAGGGCGCGCAATGGCGCCATTGTCTGTATTGGCGCAATGGGTAGGGAGAATTAGTGCTATTTTAAAAATAGCACTAGGGATTGTCCGTGTGGGGCCACATGATGTGGGCCATGAGACATGTAGAAGAAAAAAGTGTGTGGGGAAGAATAAGTAAGTATCTAATGAAGAAGTGGTGGATGCAGGATACACAGTGATTTATACTGCAGTCGCAGGAGCGATGAGTGCGATCCGTGATGGCACTGTTTGATGAGGCATGGCAGCCTCGACTGGCGAGGCTTGGGCTGTGGACGGTGGCAGTGATGCCAGTGCTGCGAGCTCATAGAGCTCTGATGATGGCCGCAGTGGAGCGATAGCGCAGCGAGACTTCCAGCTTTTTGCTACTGACAGGAGAGATGACCATCACACTTGAGGATGTTTATCGCATCCTCAAGTTGCCGATTCTAGGTTGATGTGTGAGGTATGACACGAGGAGGGGGAAGACTGCATTGATCAGAGTGTTCAGAGCAGAGCACGTGGTTTTTTCGGTAGATGAGAGGGAGTTGGATTATGATAGGACACTGGCGGCGGGTGCAGATCCCTTTGCCTTATTTTTGTGTGCGCTGATTGGAGGTGTGGTGCTGCCAGATAGGCGAGGCAGAGGTTTTCCTGTGGGCTGGGGCAGGATGATAGAGGGGATGGTGAGTCATGATATTGTCTACGCATGGGGGCCAGTGATGCTAGCATAGCTACTGCACGAGATGCACACGGTCGCTTATCTTCATGACAGGGCTTTATCTGTTGGGGTTACGCTACTACATGTATAGCTTTAGGAGCACATCCCTGTGACTCAACCGACATGCGGTTATTATCGGCGACTGTTTGAGGCGTTTGTGTTCTTGTATCGGGATGCAGAGTATAACTATACTAGACAGGTCCGCCACTGGCAGAGGATACTAGATGATGTGATTAGTGTGGTATGGCGTGCATATATTGGTTGTGAGGAGTGGCCCGATGATGTGATTCATCTCCCATACACATTTTAGCAGAGATATCTTATGGGTCATGCAGACCGTACCATAGAGATGTACCTACCCTCGCGGGTTATGCATCAGTTTGGACTGGTACAGGATACACCTTAGCAGATGGTGATATATGCACGGATGCTGCGGGATACAACTTACTGGCCCTCACCATTACAGCCACAGGTTACACTAAATGATTGGGTAGCACTTCGGCCAGTTCAGTGGGATTGGAGGAGCACAGTGATGGATGTAGGTACTACGCCTGCTTATGAGGTATGGTGGCAGATGCATCGGCCCACTCGATTGACAGATCCGACGGTGGAGGTATCAGAGGATGAGGGAGATAGGGGTGGAGATGAGGTTGTGGAGGACTATCTTGTGGAGGTGATGGATGATGGGGAGGAGAGGGTGATTGCGAGAGATGGCCAGCATGTAGAGGAGGTGGCAGCAGCGGCAGCAGGATAGGGACAGGTGGGGCAGGAGGTTCCAGCATAGCAGGTTCCTGCACAGCAGGTTCCAGCACAGCAGGCCCAGGTTAGGGGCGGACGATAGCGTAGAGGACCGCGGCGGCGCGATGGACAGCCGAGGACGGAGCAGGGTGATCTATCTCCATCACGGGTGGAGCAGCTGCGAGTCGGTAGACATGATACTGAGGCAGGGAGTTCAGGGGCAGGGGTGGCGGCAGAGGGTGAGAGGCTGACACCTCAGTGACGTCCACGGGAGGAGATGGAGGAGGTGGAGACATTGCGTGCTCAGGTGGCCAGCCTAGAGGAGGTGTTAGGGCACCGAGAGGCTGAGTTGGGACAGCTGCAGGGAGTAGATGGGCAGGTGGCAGTGCTAGAGGCTCAGCTGGCTCAGGCTCGAGAGGACATGGAGGATTTGAGGATAGAGCGGGATGCAGCGCTCGTGAGAGAACATCAGGCAAAGACTGCATTGAGCAGTGTACAGGCTGTGGGTGGGGGACTTGCCCTGATTTTGGCAAGGATGCAGGCCCAGCTGGCTCAGGCGCAGACACATGCACATCAGATATAGGGGCAGTTGAGCCAGGCACAGGGACAGATAGCTCAGGTACAGGGAGAGCTAGCAGAGGCCAGAGCACGGACTGAGTATTATCAGGGGTTGTACTATGCAGCCGTGCCCACGACGCAGCGGGCACCGAGTTATAGCCAGGTCAACAGATCGGTGGCGTCAAGATCACATAGATTGAGATCTATGCAGTCAGTACAGCAGATGATGCCGCCTCCCTCACATGTGCCCCAGCAGGATCCTCAGGTACCAGTAGCGCCACAGCCACAGCCGCCATCAGGATCACAGGTTCGGCCAGGGTCAAGGTCTCCTACTCCCTCAGAGAGAGGATCCTCTATGTGATAGTTATATCATGATAGCCCTTGGAGGCATTTTGTATCAGGACACTATATGTGTTTTTTTATGATGAGCGATGTACATTTTTTGCGGTGATTATATATGATGCGATACTTCTGATGGTTTATGATGTTCTATTGTGATGATGCTTATATGATGGATGCACATGTTATATTTTATATGTTGTGGATGTGTTATGTTGTTTCAAATGATGTGTGTGATTTGGTGGATGCATGGATGTTTTTGTGATATATGCATGGTGTTGTGATTTTATGGACTATATGATGTAACTGAATATGCAAGCTAATGAACATTTATTATGTATGAAAATGTATGATATTATGTATATGCCACTAGATGTACATGTTGTTTCAATGGTGATGCTGAAGATGTTGTAATGCAACTAATTGTTTATGAGATGTTTATATGTATGGAATGCAATGTGATGATGCTATTTTTAATATGCACCTATGGGATAAATGAACATGATATGATGTGTAATGGTATGCAGCTAAAATGAACCTACTTGTGTTTTTAAATGGATGAACCTAGAATGCAATGCAATTTAAATGAATTAAAATGAACCTAGAATGTGATACAAATGAATTAAAATGAATCTAAAATGTTATGCAAAGGGATTAAAATGAACCTAAAATGAGATGCAAAGGGATTAAAATGAACCTAAAATGAGATGCAGAGGGATTAAAATGAACCTAAAATGAGATGCAACTTAAATGGATTAAAATGAACCTAAGATGAGATGCAAAGGGATTAAAATGAACCTAAAATGAGATGTAGAGGGATTAAAATGAACCTAAGATGAGATGCAGAGGGATTAAAATGAACCTAAAATGAGATGCAGAGGGATTAAAATGAACCTAAAATGAGATGCAGAAGGATTAAAATGAACCTAAAATGAGATGCAGAGAGATTAAAATGAACCTAAAATGAGATGCAACTTAAATGGATTAAAATGAACTTAAAATGAGATGCAACTTAAATGGATTAAAATGAACCTAAAATGAGATGCAACTTAAATGGATTAAAATGAACCTAAAATGAGATGCAAGTTAAATGCAGTTTAGGTGATAGGTGGTATGCACACTAGGTGATAGATGAGATGGCCTAGTCCTGATACACATGATGTTCCTTGTAAGGATCCTGAGGGGTGAGACTGTGGGAGAGCGGGTTAAGTGGTGGGGATGATAGGGGTAGGGGATGGCGATGGGGAGATTGGAGGCTTGCTAGGTCAGAAGACACCACGTCATGGAGGGGGGGGAGGTTGGGGTTTGGTTTGGCTCAGGTTATGTTAAGTGGAGATATGGTGGGAAGATGGGGTCAGTGAGGGGGTTAGATTTGGGGGGGGGGGTTTGAAAAGTGTTTATCAAATCTAGGCCGATATGGGATGGGTGGCTGAGTGATTAGGAAGATGTTTGTGAGCTAGTAATAGTAGTTGCACAAAATTAATTGAGGGCATTTCTTAGTTTAATGTAGCAATGTAGGATACAGTTCACAAAGGTATGAAATGACCTAGGTGATGATGTATATTCCGACGATTGCATGGACTAGACCCACAAACAATAGGTTGGTTTCATGCATGCCCAAGGTAGTATAATCTTGTCTAGTAGAGGAAGGGGACTCATAGCAGTGAGTGTGAATAATGCGTATAAGGTGTTGATACCTGTATATGCAAAATAGGGCACATCATGCTAGAACTGACCTGAACTTCAAGATATGAATACTATTCTTGGAGTAATGAAACCAACCCACAAGCACAGTATACCAAAACAATGACTATGTCTACTCCAAGGGCTATCCGCTACGTACCATGATATGATGAGATCAAGGTAGCTTTGGAGATTACTTGGAGCAAGACAAAAAGATAAAAATCAATAAGCAAAAAGACCAACAAAAGATACAAATAGCCTTTGTGTGCTCTTGCCAAGAGACGTGATGATAGAATGATAGATTTTTGTCCATTATAGGAAAGACATATCCTAGGACACAGATCTATTTTGATTGGAGAGTTTTTTGGAAGATGGGCAAAAGAACATTCAAGCCAAATGTAAGATTATAGTTGGTATATTGCTTGATGATTTTTTGCGCGAGGGACCATGTTTCAATGGTATACGTAGCATGCGTATCATCTTGTAGATCTAGAAAGGTCAGTGAGTGGGAACCATCCCAACTAGTGGGATGGGCGCATCTTAGATACCTGAGTACTGGAAACATCCTTCGTATTCCAGACTGCCTACATACCCTGTGTCCACAGGATCAAGGTACTTTTAAGATGCGGGCGAAATGAATATGTAGTTCTGGCAAGACTTGATGATGTGGGAATGGTTTGCGATGGGCTGTGATGTTTAGATGATCATGATGGGATATGAGATTGATGCATGGGGGGATTGTTTTTGGATTTTCTATTTTTTATGATGTTTTTGGATTTTTTGATTTTTATGATGTTTTTGGATTTTCTGATTTTATGATGTTTTTGGATTTTCTGATTTTATGATGTTTTTGGATTTTCTATTTTTATGATGTTTTTGGATTTTTTGATTTTAAGAACTGTACAAAGGAGAGCTTACAAGGATCCTTGTTCCATGGATGGGGTTTTGGGAGGGTGAGGTAGTGTGGGATGGGCGAACAAACTTGATGTTTCAGAATTTCAAGCCATGGGATGCATCGGTATGGAGTGTTATGATTGGAAGAGGACTTATTAGATGGTAGAACCAGCCACTACACATGGCGCCTGAAACAGGTTTTCACCATGGTACTTATCCAAGGCGTCACCGAGGTGATTTTCACCATTGGAAGTTTTTATTACACTCTGATTTTTTTCTTGATTTTCTGATTTTTTTGGTGTTTGATTAATTTTTTGTATTTTTTTTATTTTTTTGACTTGTGGTACCAAATGGGTTATGCATAGAATCGCTTGAGATGCAAGATGTTCATTGGCTCATCTAGAGGCTACCCCTCGGGTGTTGCAAGCTGATAAGCTCCTGACCCATAGTCGGTAGTGACGACATAAGGTCCTAGCCAATTAGGTTTGAATTTTCCTTGTTTCGGACGCTCTTGCAGGTTCTTTTGATTTTCCATTAGGACCACGTCACCGACCCCAAACTTTTTGGTTCTGATCTTTTTGTTGTAGCTTCTTCTGAGGCAGTTTTGGTATGCCTATAAGTGATTTAATGCAGTCAGGCATTTCTCATCCAATATTTCAAGTTGATGCAACCTTGCGACGCGATAGTCTTCATCAGAGATAATATTTTGCAATGATACTCAGAGGGATGGAGCTCGACCTCTATAGGTAAAATGGCTTATGATCGGAATACTAGTGAGTATGGAGTGGCTCCAGTAGGAGTGTGGATGCTGGTGCGATAAGCCCATAAGGCAGGGTTGAGTTGGAGGTGCCAGTCACGGCCAGCTTCATTGACTATCTTTTTTAAGATGCAGAGGATGGTTTTATTAGAAGCCTCTACTTGACCATTTCCTTGGGGGTAATATGGCATCGAGAATCGGTGTTTGATGTCAAACTTTTCGCACAAAGTGAGAACTTCTTAGTTTTTGAATGGCTTCCCATTATCAGTGACAATGGAATGGGGGATACCGTAGCGGCAGATGATGTAGTGGAGAATGAACTTGGAGATTTGGATGCCTGTGGTGAAGGTGAGTGGTATTGCTTCCACCCACTTTATGAAGTATTCGGTAGCAGTGATTATGAATTTATGGCCATTGGAAGATGGAGGATGTATTTTCCCTACGAGGTCAAGTCTCCACTAGGAGAAAGGCCATGGCATTGTGATTGGTTGCAGCTCCTGTGCTGGTGCGTGGATGAGATCGCCATGTTGTTGACATGGGAGGCATTTTCTGATAAATTAATGTGCGTCCTTGTCCATGGTGGGCCAATAATATCCAGTCCTCAGGATCTTTTTAGAAAGAGCTAGTCCACTTGAATGCACCCCACAAATACCTGCGTGTACCTCTTCCAAAGCTGCTTCGACTTCCTTAGAGTCTAAACATCATAGAAGTGTGCCATCAAGACTCCTTTTGTAGAGGGTGTCACCTACAAGGATGAAACGGGAAGCTCGATGGATGAAGGATTTTTTCTATGATGGGGATAGGTTGTTGGGGAGGATATTATCGTGAAGGTAGAGGTAGGTTTCCTGATACCAGGGGGATAAAGGACCAATGATTTTGCACACTAGTTCAGATTGGGGAACGTCATATGCTGGGATGGGGAGCTCTTCGATCAGGAATTCACATTTCTTGCTGCCTTGTTTCATGTCAACCAGAGATCTGATGGTGGCCATGGCATCTGCCACTTTGTTGTTTAACCTTGGCATCTGCTCAAAGTGGATGTCACCTAAATTATCTTTAAAGTCATCAACCATCTTCTTATAGGGAAGGAGCTTATCGTCCTTGGTTTTATATTCATTATTGACTTGCCTGATGACTAGTTGAGAGTCGCCATACACAGTTAGTTTTTCTATTTTCCATTGGATGGCCATTCAGAGACCTGTGATGAGGGCCTCATATTCTGCTACATTATTGGTGCATGGAAATGTGATTTTGAATGATTTAGGGATCGTGTCACCTTGAGGGGTAACAAATAAGATGCCTGCCCCCAAGCCTCTGTGAGTGTAGGATCCATCAAAATACATCTTCCATGTATCTGCAGCTGGTGTGATTGTCAAGATGGCCTCGTCTAGAAATTCTGCTATTGTAGGATGTTCTGCTTGAATAGGTGCCTCAGCCAGCTGATCTTCTATGACTTGTCCTTTGATTGCCTTCCTCTCTGTGTATTCTATGTCAAATTCGATGAGAATCATGACCCATTTTGCCATTCTTCTAGTGAGAGCTGCTCTGTTTAGCAAATATTTGAGTGGGTCGATCTTAGCAATGAGCTTAGTCTTGTGATTGAGCATATAATGTCTTAACTTTTGTGATGTGAAAACCAGGGCAAGACATGCTCGTTTAATTTGTGTGTAATTAAGCTCATAGGAAATCAAGGTGCAGCTGATGTAGTAGATGGCTCTTTCCTTCCCCTGCTCATCATGTTGTGCTAACAAAGCCCCAATTGCTGTGTCGGTTGCAGAAATATACAAGAGGAGGGGCTCTCCTTGTCTTGGTGGAGATAGAATAGGGGGATTAGCCAGATATGCTTTTAGTTGGTCGAAGGCATCCTGACACTGAGTAGTCCAGGTGAAAGCCGTATCTTTCTTGAGGAGATGCTAGAATGGTTGGCATTTGTCTACAAGTTGAGCAATAAATCGGTGAATAGACTGTAGTTTACCTTGCAGGCTTCTCAGTTGTTTCAAGGTTTTAGTAGGTGGCATTTCAGTAATAGCTTTGACTTTCACTAGATCCACCTTGATTCCTCGTCTGGAGACTATGTATCCCAACAATTTACCTGAAGTGACACCAAAGACACACTTTTTTGGATTTAGACGAACATTATATTGCTCTAGCCTATCAAAGATCTTGGCTAGCACATCTAAGTGTTCTTCTCTGGTCTTTGATTTGCCGAGTAAGTCATCAACATAGTCCTCCATGATGTGGTGAAAGAGGTCGTGGAAGATGACAGTCATTGCTCGTTGATAAGTAGCTCCTGCATTCTTTAGGCCGAATGGCATTACTACCCAACAGTATGTCCCCCATGGGCATATAAAAGATGTCTTGTGCTGATCTTCTTCGGCAATTTTGATTTGATTGTATCCTGAAAAGCCATCCATGAGAGATAGCATCTCATACCTTGCGGTAAGATCCACGATCATGTCAATGTTGGGAAGTGGGAAGTCATCTTTTGGGCAGGCCTTGTTGAGGTCTCTGAAGTCAGTGCAACAGCGGATTCTGCCATCTAGTTTAGCAACAGGTACTAGATTCAAAACCCATTCAGGATAATCAATTGGACATATGAACCCCACATCTAGTAATTTTTTGAGCTCTGCTTTGACAAGAAGGGCCACCTGAGGATTCATCTTTCGAAGCTTCTGTTTGACTGGTTTGGCATCAGGACACACGGCAAGATGATGGACAACCAAGGCAGGATCTAGCCCTGGCATGTCTGCGTAGGTCCACGCAAAGTTGCAATTTCTGCATGTGAAGAATGCCAAGAAGTCTTCCTGTCTGAACAGGCTGAGAGATTCTACTCTGTATGTGATTTTTAGCTCTTCCTCTGTCCCTAGATTCATTTCCTGAGCTGGTTCAACCAAGATGGGTGATCTGTCAGGATATACTGTATCTATTTTAGGGAGGCCCATGCTTCCATCCCCTGGCGCCTCATGGAGGTTTTCACCAGGAGATACGTCCTTTATTTTTACTTTTTTAGGATCTGATACTGCCGTGGAACGGTTTTCACCTTTAGATCCATATTTTGTTTTTATATTTTTGTGACTAGAAGCAGGGGTTGTCTCCCCAAAATAGGCAGCCGGATTGAGTTCCATGATGTATCCAGCTCTGTGATCTCCCAAGGGGAAGTTGTCTCTTACTCCCATCATTTGAGCAATGGCTTCATCATTAGGTGCGATATCAAAAATAGGAGGTCCTCATTGGTCCCAGTCGATGAGGTCGGGGTATACTAATGGTAGGTCATTGGATGATGAGGTGAGAGTAGTGATGGAGTAGATGGTGCAAATGGAGGAGGCGAAGAAATCGGCAAAGTCGCTAAAGGAGTCTTGTAGGTCCATTTCATTAACATTGTCGATGTCTACAGAAACTGGGGCAAACTCGGCTAAGATACATTCACCGGTATTAAGGATGCGTTGTGGTTGACCATACCCTAACCCTTGAGTATAGGGGTTTCTTGTTGCTTGCAGTGGTTCCACAATCCCCTATTCATGAAGGCCAACGCCGCCTTGTCCTTTGTAACCCATGCTTTTGACTATCTCAGAACCTTTGCCGTAATTGTTTGTGGGGATGGTGGGGATGTCTTGGTCTGTTTCCTCATCCTTGTAAAGCCAGGATGAAATATCTTCAAGTATGTCCTGATCCAGAAGGTGTTTTTTTCTCAAAGATGGGCGAGGGTTTGCATTTGATGATGACTGTGTCAGCTGCCTCTGTGCTTGGAGTGCCAAATGTCTTAGGAGTGGGTAATAAGCCCACGCAAAAGGTGTCGTGAATGTTGTATTCCCCACAGCCCTGGTCGCTGAGCATGATCTTGACCTCAGGTGGTGAAGGTGCTTGGGATGAAGTGGTGGCGATGTTGGCGAGGTCCATGTATGAGGTGGAAGCTGTTGGGGTGATTTGGGTGGTGGCTTTATTATATGGATAGAAGGTTTGGTTGTGTCCTTCCAGAAAACTGTAGTATTGGAAGGGACGGGATCAGCATAAATAGTGACTTTGGTGCCATTGTGGGGGAATTTGAGACATTGATGGGAAGTGGAGGGGATGGCTTGCATGGCATGGATCCATGGGCAGCCGAGAAGAATGTTATAGGGGAGGTCAAGATCCAGAACCTGACATTTGGTTTTGAGGATTTTCTGTCCCACTTGAATAGGGAGCTTTATGGTGCCCTCGGATAGTCTCTCGGTGTCATCATATCCTTTGATTGTTATGCACTCGCTAGCATCCACAACCACATCTGAGTACCCCAAGTGTTTTAACAATTTTAGAGTGCATATATTTAGGCCGGAACCACCATCTATTAGGACCCTTTTAATGGTGTGTTTGTGAATGCGGACCTCGATGTGTAGTGCATCATTATGTAGGTGTTCGGAAGCAAGGAGATCTTTTTCAGAAAACGTGATATGGTGTGGTGTAGCAATATGGCCAACCATGGCTTGAAATTGATTGACATCCAAGTTTGCAGGGACTTGTGTTTCCAAAAAGGCCTTATCAAGAATGTCCTTGTGGCGGGGTGATGTGCAAAGCAGCTCAAGGATGGAGAGCGGGTGTCTTCCTAGATGGTCTAGGAGGTTATATCGAGTGTTGGGTGATGGACGGGTGTTTGGACAAGGGGGGAGGGGATCGAATGTGGATGGGGGTATCGAGTCTGCGGGAGGGGTAGTGCGGATTAAGACACGGCCTCGATAGGTTGTTACGGCGCAATCGGGTGCTTGTGCCTGAATGGTGATTGTGTTGACATAGTGGGATGAAGGTTCGATGCGGCCGACAATGGAGTCGTAGTGTGGGGTGGTGGAGTGACATTGTATGCTTGGTTGGATGATGAAGCTTTGTTATGGTTGGGCAAAGGATCCTTGTAAGCTCCAAGGTTAGCATTTGGTGATGGCTGTGCACTGTGCTCAAGGTTGACGAGATTTTGATCTATTAGGTCTTGGATGCAATGTTTTAATTGCATACAGTCAGCTGTTTTATGGCCTGCCACGCGGTGGTATTCGCAATAGTCATTTTCATTATACCATGCTGCCTTGAGGTCATTGTCTTGACGTGGTCTAACAGGCAGGAGTGTGATTTCTCCTTGCTTGAGACATCTATCGAGGATATCCTCAATAGGTTCTGCTAACGGTGTGAAATTTCAGCGAGGTTTGTGGGGTTTATTTGGTCCTCTTTGGTTATTGGTGTTTGCTGCATACGTGTGTGCTGGTGTGTGGTTTTGGATGTGTTGGATGGCTTTCACATCAGTGATGCCATCGTTCAGATTATTCTTGTTCTTCCCCCAATAACGTGATTTATCATTAGATTGTGTGTTGGTATTGTTGTTGGTATTGGGGGAGTTGTGATTGGTTTTGTGGTTGTTGTTATTGTTGTTGTTGGATTTGGGATCGTAAAGTTTGATGGAACCCTTGGCGATGAGGGCTCGTTCAACAGTGGTGCCTTTGTCGATAACCTCTTCAAAGGTAGATGCGCAAAGAATCTGTAAGTGAAACCCTAATTCCTGATTGAGATTGGCCACGAACATGGTGACAAGTTGTTTTTCAGGAATAGGCCATGGGAGCTTGCTTGCTAGGCCCCTCCACCTTTGTAGGAAAGAAGCGAAAGCCTCGCCGTTCTTTTGTTTGGTGTTAGAAAGGTCGGTCATAGACACCTCATGCTCAAAGTTGTAGGAGAAGTGGTTGACAAACTTCTCCGCAAGCTTGGGAAATGTTCGAATCCCAGGTGGAAGATGGGAAAACCATTCAGCGGCTTGGCCGCCAAGACTTCTTGGGAAGAGTCTCATGAGATATGTGTCATTGTGAGAGACTTTGAGGCAAGCAATGTAGAATTCCTGAAGGTGGTCCCTAGGATCGCCCTTTCCCTTGTATTTGTCAAATTTTGGCGTTTCAAAGTTTTTAGGGAAAGGGGGCATGTACAAGGTGCGGTCAAATGGGTTGGGGCAAATATCCTCGAAAGAATAGTATTTACGTTTGCCCCCAGTTGGATTAGGCTTTGTAGGACGGTGTTGAAATCCTGTGGTTGTTGTGGTTGAAACGTGTAGGGTTGTTGGTTGGTGAGATATTGGAGATGGGGCGGGAGTTGATGTTGGGGATTGGTTTGGTTGAGATGTTGGTGTTGTGGGTTGGGGTTTGGATTGATTAGTGCCTACTATTGTTGGTGCGCGTAGAGTTGTTGGAGAATATGTGGGGGTATTTGGGAATTGGGATTATGTTGACTTATGGGATTGACGTTGGGTATGTGTATGTTGGATTGGTTAGATGTGTTGTGAGATTGTTGTGAGAATAGTTGTCGTAGGTAAGCAAGGGTGTGAGGGTTTGGTGGGGGCACACTTGTGGAGGTACTTGCTTGTGTGATGTTGCCTTGTATGCCCATTGTGAGTGAAGCGGAAGGGTTGATGGTAGTTGTGGTAGTAGAAGTGATGACGGGTGGGAGATGTTAGGCATAGCAGTGGATGTGGAAATTGTAGCTGTGGTAGCGGTTGAGGTTGTGGAGGTGGTAGATACGTTAGGTGTTGATGTTTGAGAGATGGTGGGTTGGGTATGTGATGTAGATGCTTGGGTATTTGATGTGGTAGGGACAACTGTAGAAGTGGATGGTTGTGATGATGTTGTGATGGGGGGAAATTGAGCACCAAGCTTGAGAAGATGGTCAAGATATCTCTTTGGGTCCGATCTTAGGACTTTATCAAGTAGGTCCATATTATCGGCATCTTGCGTGAAGCTCAAGACATCTAGGTCATCTTGGGATATGGTTGGGACATTTTGTGGTGGTGGTAGTAGTGTTGGTGCTTGTGGTAAGAAGTGAAAAGGGTCGTTGGCGCCAAATGGGGGGATGAAGGAATATGTAGGTGGATTGTATGTTTGATAAATGGGTATGTTGCTACTGTCGGTGTTAGGCATGCCAAAGGGCCATCGTTCTGCCATTTCTTGATTCTTTTTGTGTTGTGATCTCGTGGTGGGCATACATGTATGGATTTGATTTTTTAGACGTGGGATGAGATGGAGACCTTAGAGAATCGAATTGATTTTGTTGGACCCAAAGATGGATGTGGTAGTGAGATGGAGTAGAAGGGTATGGTGAAGATCGATATGTCTTTCCAAAGGTTTTCTCCTAAGGGTGATATGAATGGGTGATATTGATTTTTTTGCACAAATTTTGGACCAAAGATGTATGATGAGAAAGGGATTTGGAATTGTGATGTTTTTGATTTTTTTTTTTTTTTTGATTGATTTAGGATGGTGAGGATGATGTTGTTGATGTTTTTCGAATTGAGCTTTTGGATAAGATCTAGATTTTGATTTGGCACAAAAAGGATGATGATTTTCTTTGTTTGGGGTAGACTAATGACCTTACGCAAAGAGAGGTGATTTGTTTTTCTTGAAATGTAGATTAATGACTTTTTAAGGAAAATGTGATGTTAATGATAAGATCTAGATCTAACTTCGGCTCAAAAGGATGACAAGCTTTGGTTGTTGATTTGTTGATGGGTTTTTGATTTGGATGTGGACTTTTTGAAATGATTTGTCTTGGTCCAAGAAGATGTGCAAAGATATTGAAAGGGGATGGATAGATATGTATTTGGGTTGATTGATGATGTATTAAAGGGGTCCAACAAATGGTGGTGATTAATTCTCTAAGGTCAAAAAAAAGGTGCAATTATGGAAAATTTTTGAAGAAAATGGCTGGACTGTTGATGGATTTCTGCGAGATGGATATGGATTATGGCAGAGCAGAAGGTGTAGATCACAACAAAATGGACCTTTATTTCAGGCAAGTCAATCTAACAATAGCGCCAATCCACGGATGAAAAGGCGCTACAATCAGACGGATATAGCGTTGAAACAGGGTAGACAGATTTTTGATGGCAAATTTTTGGATTTGTTTGTTTGGAATGGGACAAACTGATTTGCTTTGTCTCAGGCACGTCAATCTAAAAATAGCACCAATCCACGAGTGAAATGGCGCTACAATCAGACAGATATGGCACTAAAACAGGTTTTGACAGATTTCTGATGGCAAAATTTTAGATTTGTCTATTTGGAATGTGACCAACTGATTTGTTTTGTCTCTTGGCAATTTGTCTATGAAAAATCAAAGCACTTTAACACACATTTGAACGCAAAACAAGAAATGATTTTTGTTTGTAATACGATATATGACTTTGTTTAAAACAAGCACTTTTTTACAACCTAAGGTGAGAATGTGACAATATTTGTTGAATCCCCTAGCTACGCCTATTCAAAGCGGGTAGCTCCAGGATCTTGGTAGCACCGACTCCTCCTTACAATTGCACACACTTCTCACGCATACCAAGATCTGAGTTTCTTATAAGGCTTGTCCCTCACCAAACCTTTAGATTGTCCCTGCTACCTCGGTTAAGAACCGCATGAATTGGGGCCGCTTCAAGGGTTTTGCCCTCTGCGTCAACAAATAGAAGGATTTTGGCTTGCTAAAACAATGGCTCTTAGTAAGGGCATCCGTTCAGGTGGTTATACGTGCAGCAACGCTACTCTCCGTTATGGAGTCTCCCAGCCTCCAAGGGTTGCGCCTTGGAGGGTTTATGGGGAGGTTGGCTGTCAGTATAACAAAATAACACCTGTCGCTTGAGACTTTCATCCCAAACGCCTTATTTTATATAGCGGCTTGGAAGAGCTTGGCTTTAGCTTGATGCCGCTTGGGTCATTCCCACCTTTCGAAGTGGGGTGGCAGGCCCTCTAAGGATTACAAAAGCAATACAATCATGAAAACACTTTTGATCCCCAAGTTCATACAAAGATACGAGGGGAGAGCATACATGTTCCCTATGATTATATCACACTCAACATGGTTCAATTTTAGATCTTTGGATTAGATGGGGGTGATTAATGCAAAGTGTTGTGAGAAGTTTTTGATTCCCAAGATCACCAAAGAGTGCGAGGGAAGAGCATACACTTCTCACTCTACTTGACACAATCACGAAGACACTTCACACAAGTATTAGATTGTCTTGATTAGATGCGTGGAAATGCAAGTTTGTTGTTCTTTTTATCCAATGATGTATGCAATTTGTGGTTCTTTTTATAGCCCAAATTGAAGTGTTTGATTGTTTGTTTGTTAGCACACAAAAAGAAGTATATTTTAGAGCACCAAAATAAATGTTATCATCACACACACTTCACACAAGGATTTTGTTTGGATTGATTTTTAAAACACCAAATTGAAATGTTGTTTAAGTCCTAACATGCAAAGAGGGTTCATTTTAGTTTCCACAATTAAAATGTTATCTAACTAATCAACAAACCATCCTGCAAAAAGACTTGTGTTAGTATCTGTAGTACCTACAACAGACAGAAAAGCAAATTACCTAAATAGCGTTAAAATAAGCATGTACAGGCTCCACTGCGGGCAGAACAACCTGACTTACGAAAGAAGGCGCTAAAATATTTTTTGGCACTAATTAAACACTATGATAGCGCTAATTAACATAATGGTGTTGATATAGAATTTAGCACTAATAGGTCCTAAGTAAGGCGTCGATACAAAGGATGGCGATGATTAGTATCTGTGAAGGCGCCACTGCGCGATGTTTCAGAGTCTGGGGGAGACGCAGATGGCGCTAAACTGAAGGATAGAGTCAAAATAGAAAACTAGTGTTTGTGCTTCGTTCTTTCAAAAATTTGCCATAACCTCCCCCTGTAATTCCTAGTTTTCCTACAAAACAGAGAGCAAATAACACAGAAAACAACAGGAAAAGTGAAAAACACAACACGTGAGTAGGGTTAGTACATAACAAAATTTGTGCAGAGATAGCGCTAAAAGAGAAATAGCGCTAAAAATGGTAGAGATAGTGCCACTATGACGGTTGAATAGCACTGAACCTGCAAAAAGTCAGATACTAACACAAAACTCACAAACAAAGATTAGATTCGGACCTTGTGGGTCCCACCGGGCGTGCCAATGTAGATTAGGTAAATGCAATGAAGGCAAAAACACTAAATCAAATGCAAATGAAACACAAGATTATACCCCATAAAACATAACCTAATCCCATCAAGGGAAGAAGGAGCCTTTGCACCCAAAAGAAGCTCCCAAGACCAAGATTTATCCCTAGACTATGGATTCAAATGTGAATTGCTTCTCAATTGTGTAACTCACTATCTACTCAAAGGTGATTTTGGCATGGTAACTTTGCATGGAATTAGATGATGAAAATGACTTGTGAGAGGTTGTATTTATAGACTTTTTGGAGAGATTTTGATCCAAGGGTGGAGATTGATTGGAAAGATCAATGGTGGAGGATGAAAGTGATGTGGAGGGCCTAGATTTGATCTTGGAAGATGGAGGGCTAGGAATAAAAGTAAATCTTTTATTCATTTTTGGGAAAGGGGTGAATAAATGAGGTTGGGTGAGATGGATTATTTGTGAATTAAAAATTCACATGGGGAAGGGTAAAATGAATTAAAAATTCATTTGGGGAAGAGTGGATATTTATTAGTTATGACATGTGTAAGGGATGTGTAAGAGGAGTAAATGTGATGTGTGATTTATTTGAATTTAAATTTGGGGGATGTGGAGAGAAGTGCTAATGAGGGTTTGACTCACTTAATTAGGGTGATTAACCTAATTAATGTGGCTGGAATAAATTAGTAGAGGGATTAGAGGGGGAATAAGATTAATTAATTAGTGGTTTAATTAATTAATCCTAAGGCTAGGATGAGGTAGGCTAGAGTAGGCAATTAAATAATAGCTATTTAATTGCCTAGGGTAGGGATAGGCTAATTAGTAGGCTAGATTAATTAGTTAACATGGTTTTAACTAAATAATTAGATTTTAGGGAAAATGGAGGAATTGATTAATAAATTTTGCATATTTATTAAATCAATTGGCTAAGGTTTGGACTATTGAATTAACAAGATTAATTCAATTTTGGGGATGAAATGGTGTGGATTTAGGAAATGAAAGGGGTAATTAATTAAATAAAAATTTAATTAATTGGTCGGAAAGGGAATTGGTATGTTTAGGGATGTCGGGAGTCAGTTTGGTGGTCGAGACATTTTTAGGTGTCTACACAAGTATTTTCTTATGTTTGCCTAAGCTTGGGGGCTAGAAATGGTCCTTCCAAACTTAGGGTGTGTCTTCGCTCTAGTGTTTGATATGTTTGATATGCTTCGACCATATTTTAATGCATGTATTGATCGTAAGATCATACACACATTAAAGTGGGGGCTAAATGTTATGGAGTAAAAAATAGACATATGCCTTTTTACCTCCTTGTTTAGCTCCTAGATCTCTGTGATTACATTATACATGCTAAGTATTCATCCCGATACAAAATCCCCCAAAACCCATGTAAATTGGAAACTAGGCAATTTCAATGTATGTCGACATAGGACCTTTAAAAAGGTTTCTCCTTGTTGGCTCTTTTTGGTTAATTTCACAAATGTTAGTGAGAAAGCATATATAAGTTTGTTTTTGAATTCATTATGAACTAAGATGGATATAGCGAACTTATGATCTTGGAGAAAAGAGCATTCAAAGCATTCATTGTGTTTCTAGAGCAGATTTGTGTTTGTATTGTGTATGTGGTTGCAAATTTGGAATCATCATCCTTCTCCTTATGAGTTGAAGGATCTTCATTCTCCTAAGGGGTTCACCTCCAAGGTGATATCATTGTCATTTTGAATCATTCTATCATCATTTTGTTTAGCATTTGCCCTGCTAGGGCATGCACTCTATATCAAACAACAATGTTGGGAAGCTTGAATGCTATCCCAGGATTTGACTGAGGCAAGTCCCTAAACACCATAACCCCCAAACCCATTAAATCTTCTTGTGTGCAGGTTACAAGTGCAAGATCTAGAAAAGTGAAGGTACAAGAAAATTGAGTAAGGGAAAGGGAAAGGGATATGACATCATTTTAGGAATATTCCCCTACAGAAGACTTGGGTACCCATGAAATAGTCTTCCTACCTAAACAGACATTAGAGCCAGCATCAGGACATTTTCTGTTACATTTCTCTAGTTTTCAGTTTCTGAATGTTTCATCCTTCTAGACTTGGACGCCCACGAAATAGTCCTCTGACATTCCCATTTTTGAGACACGGGTTCTAATATCTCTCTGATTACTCCTGTGAAATTAGTTTTTCATTATCTATTGTACATCTCTTGTTATGATCAGATCTTTACAAATCTAGGGTTTAGTACATTAGTTGACCTAGAATTTGATAAAAGGCTTGATTAAATCTGATCTTTCCATAGCACTCTTGAGTACAAGATCTGTAGTTGAGTCCTCCTCCATTTGGTAGTGATTTGGCTTGGTTTTTGTTCTTGAATGTTGTTGTGGAAGAGGGTTTGATCTAGTGTGTATGCTAGTCTTCTTCATCCCCTTTTCCATATATAACACCACCAAATTGAGAATTTTCTACCTTAATAAACTTGGTAGAATGATCTATATAATTATTATAATAGTTAGTGTATAAGTATATATTTTATGTTAGTAAATATATTTTTTTAATGAAATAAGCATTTATATTGAGTATAAAAGTGATTTAAAATACACTATATCACAATAAAGATGGGTGGAGATAGTCAAACCCCAAAATCTAGGCAAGGTGAAGCCTCAAACATTAAACATCAAATTTAGAGAGAAAAAACTACTAAGCAACAAGCACTATAGACCTCATAGTAGGAGGCGAGTCATAGCCATCCAATTTCCACAAATCTAAGTTGTCTTTATCATCAAGAATGGGTTGCCAACTAGTAAAAGCACCAGATCATGAGTGTGATCCTCAGTAGTTTGTAATTCCTAAAGTGATTGACTAACAACCCTAAAAGGAGAAAGAGCCAAAGTGATACAAGAAAATTTTCCACTATATGGCCATCCAAGAGCTCCTCTACTATAGTGCTAGGGAGAAGTTGAATGCTAGTCGAATGAGTGGGACCAACCATGAGCACTACAACTATGAGATCTATGTTGTGGAGTATTCAAGAACCATCATGCCCATCAGAATTTTAATTTCTACCACATTAATGCCCTAGTAGAGGAAATTGTCCCCTACTAGTAGTCTAGGAAGGGAGGTGAGTGACACTCTAACAACTATACAATGCACATTCCCCTAGTGATAAAAAAGCACCTAGAGGTAAGCCACTTCAAGTGCAACTTTATTTGCTTGCACTTGTATTTGCAGTAACACATTGGAGTATACCATAGATTTAAAATTATACATGGAGAAAGTAATGTCAACAACACATCTAGAAAAAAGAGGAGAATTTCTATCTTTTCAAATGTTAAATAGGATCTTGAACACTCTAAAAGCATGTGATATCTAGGTGAATTTAGCAAGGATTATTGGTCAATCTCCTAGGATGATCATATGTCAAGAAAAAGGATCAAGTCTAAAAGGCTTGAATAAATCATGGATCAAACTCTAGGCTACTTGAACTCTAAGGAAAAACCAAAAAATATGTTTAAGCATTTATAAATGCCCACAAAAGGACAATGGGGTTTGGAAACTCCCAAGTGAATCAATCTAGAACTAATAGGAAGACCTCAGTACAATATGCACTAGAAAAAATTAATAAGCATCAAATCAATGATAGTCGGCCAAACAATCTAAAACCTCCATTGCAATGTGTAGCTAAATATTAGAGAGCATTTCTATCATTAAGCTTTTGCACCATATGTAGATGAGCTAAAAGCCAAGCATATTCTTTTTGAGGCTTATAGTTACAAACATATCCTTCTACCATGGCTTACAATGTCTAACCCCAATTTTGTACATCTCCATAGGAATAAAATCAACAATAGCCTGAAAGGACTCACAAACATGGTTCATGAGTTTATACTTCATGTTTTCTTTAGGCCAAGAAAGAAGATTGTTGGTGGTTCTTGAGAAAAGATTTGGGAGTCTCTTGATACCTCTATTAAAAAATTTTAAAGCACGTTAACCTAGGGAATTTTGGCTAGTGACTTATCCTAGGAAGTGATCATAAGAGACCACCAAAGAAACTTGATTAATTAAATAACCAATCTCAAAGCCATTTCCATTCCATATAAGTGATGGTTTAATTGCTTCCCAACATTTACATATGCTTTTAATAACAAAAACACATTGGATTTGAATAGGCTCCTACATGATCTAAGAATAGTATGGGTGCCAAGATTTCTCTAAGATTTATTCCCATGAGGCACACTAGAAGAGATAGAATGGTGAAGAAGAATTTTCCAAGCTTTGTCACCCTCAAGGGCTTTGATCATTTGGCACATAAATTTGTACCCTATCATTATATATCTATGAGAGAAATCCCTCCAATGTCATGAGAGAGGTAATAGAATTCCCAGACGACTTGACGAAATCCTTTAACTTGGTTTGAAGAGGCACATAGAAAATCTCTAGGGATTTTTAAATATTTTGATAAGATGCTCTAGAAGGCACCTAGCATGAGGAGTAATGAACATGGGTAGCTACAACAGCTTTAGAACAAACCTAGAATTTACATACAAGAGAGAGAGAGGAGTTTAGTAAGCCAATAGGATAAGTTATTTCCACCTAGTTGATGACAACTTGCCATAGAGAAGACAAAGAAGCTTGAAAGGAAACAGGAATGCCTAAGAACTCAAAGACCTCTTTGTGATCAATCCCTTTCCAACCAAAAGAGTTAATCCATGTTAGCTTAGGCATGAAATATTGCCTATAACATTGATTTTTCAACCACTTAATAGCTAAAGTAGATGATAATAAAAAAAGTATCCAAACATTTAAAACATTGATTAACATTACTTCCATCCTCTGAAAGAGTAAGAAAGCAATCATCAACAAAATGACCATTAACAAGTTTTTGAGAAGAAATGGGAAGATTGATACCTTTGACAAGGTTTTGTGACATAGCATGAGTAAATAGAACATATAAAGTAGGAGGAAAAGGAAATCCTTCCTATATAGAGCAGAAAACTCCAAATGAGGAGGATTGAGAGTCATTGATAATGATACAATTAGAATCATCAACAAAGATAATTTCGAAAAATCTTATTTGGAACCAAATCCTAAGGCCTCAAGCATGACAAGAATGAAGAGTCATTCTCTGCTATCATAGGCTTTGGCAAAATTAATTTTGAGAAACAAGGATTTATATTGAGAATGTCTAGGTCACTCCATTTGTTCCCAAACAACAATAATATTATCTAGAGTTAATAAACCTAGTTTACTTACAATGAACAATCAAAGGGAGAAGATGACATATCATGAGAGCAAGTGCCTTAGCAAGGATCTTGTAGGAGACATTGAGCAACGTGATTAGCCACCAAATCCAAATATACTCTAGATCTCCACTCTTAGGTATAAGTTTAATATTTCCTTTATTAATAATATTTTCTAAAGATTTTGAATAAACTCTATAAAGATCATTACTAACCATATCCTAGAGGGTTTAGTAGAATTCACATGGAAAGCCATCACATCCTAGGGCATTATCATTGGCCATGGAGAAAGTAACCTCATGAATGTCCTCCTAAGTTTCTCACATAAGGCTCTATGAGGAAGTGAAACCTTACAAGGGACCACCTTCATGCATTGTCAAACAACACTAAGAGGCTTAAGAGATAGCTCTTGAGCTCTGAAAACCTGATCATAATGGTAGACAGAACCCTTAGGGATGGTAGGAAGATCCTCTATGAGTTGAGATACTTCTTTGATGAGTTTAATCACATGAAAAGCTCAATGAGCTCTTAAAGAGAAAAAACACTCCTTGGAAACTCTCTCTAACTTTGAGCTAGTATAGGCGAGCCTTGATTTGAGCTCCTCTAGCAGAGTGGTTATCTACAATTTATTTTTATTGATGGTCTAGCGACATAGAGTTGTAGAGAAGAAATAAAAGGTTGATCTTCAATCTTGGCAATGGCTTGGCAAAGCTTAATGATGACCTAGATTCATAATCTAGGTGGTAGAACCTAGCAAGTTGTGCCTATAAATTTGTGAAGAAATATGGCAGTATGTTTAATTGCATTTTTCCACCATGCAATCCACCCTATATATTAATAGAGATGTGGGTCTAGATTCTAGGCACATCGGACAAACATACTTGCATTATTCCACCATGGAATCCACCCTATATACTAATAGAGAGGTGGGTCTAAATTCTAGGCACATCGGACATCCATAAAGGTAGGTCGATGACTCAATAAGAATATGTTTAAAAAAACCTTTTTTTTTGTCTTTGGGTATAGCAAACTAGTATATTTATATTTAAAAAAATATATCTATAGTACGCCGAGAGATATCTTCCAATTTGTTGGCATTTATAAATTACTTGGAGCTAGAATATTTGATATGCTCACATGAGTTAATTTAAAGAGACTATGGTGGGAGACTTTTCATATTCTTCAAACGTAGTAAAGATTTCACTCCATAACTGCGAAGTTTTTCTATTTTTTTATCCATTTCGCTTCCACTAATTTATTTATTTACACATTTTATGAATTTTGTTTACATGGCAATCTGAATCTTAATTGTTTACAAGAATCTGAATCTTTCAGCGCTTGCTGTGAGTGTAGAACGCCTCTTAGCGTAAAAATTGCCATCCAATGCTGATTCAATAAAAAAATGGTATATAAGTTCAATATTTGATAAAGCTCAACTGGTAAGAACATAATGCAAATAAAGCTATACAGAGAGAAGGGTAAAGTACATACAGTAACTTCTATGGGGACTCTTGTATCGACACGATGTTGGTAATAAAGATCAATGCAATCCACATCGAGCCTCTTCAGACTTCCTTCACAGCAAGCACGAACATACGCAGGATCTCCACGAATCTCTCTTATCCCAGGTACAGAACTTACTCCAAACTTGGTAGCCAGCTGCACTTTGTCTCTTATTCCTTTTAATGCCTGCAAATCATATCAGAAAGTTCCAAATAAAAATCAAACCATATGAGAATCCAGATAAAACTTGGGAAAATGAGATTAACTACACTTAAATGAAGGCAGCCTACATTTCCAAGGAGAAGTTCATTAGTGTGAGGACCATACACATCAGAGGTGTCAAAGAAAGTAATGCCTTTGGAGACAGCATGGTGAATGAGGGAGATCATTTCACTTTCAGGCTTGGGAGGGCCATAGAACTGAGACATGCTCATGCAGCCCAATCCCTGTGCTGATACTTCAAATCCCTGACTTCCCAACTTGATTCTTGGCACTGCCATTATTACTGATACTGTCTCTTGTTGCTCTTGTTCTGCCTTTGCTTTTGCTTTTGTTGAAGAGTGAGAGGCTGTGGGTAGATATTTATGACACTCAGTGGGCAGGTCATGGCGGCCGTCCCGTAAAGAAGCTGTTGTCATGGCTGAGCTCAAGCGATGGAGATACCTATTAACAATTAGATAGCCTGATAGGCTGCCATTTTCATGTGGAGGGCAATATAGATAAGACAGGGAACTCCAATCCAATCCAATCCAGTCGTCTCCCTTACCAGCTCAGCCATGAGGCTTACTGAGAGAGTGTTTTTTCTTAAATATTAGTAAAGATTACCAGGGGCAGCATTCGATTCTTAAATATCATCCATTTCAACAGGTAAAGATCAATTTTGGCAAATAAAAATAGGACAAATATTTACCACTTTTTAATATGAATGAGGTGTAAAATAACTATTGACTGTTTGACCATTAAAGTGGATGATATTTAAGTAGAGTGATCCAAGATTGACCTGCCATCGTAGATGTCCCACTGAATAGAAAGCAAATTGAATAGAAAGGAATAGGACGAGACCATCCATTTAGAAGGCCCCGCTAGCAAGCCTGTTCTAGTCATATGACACTTAGTGAAGAAATTTATATATTATTAAAGGTTTGTTTGGGTTTTTTAAAGAATAATTTCTATTAATTTTTTTTAAAGATAGATATGTATATTAAAATATTGATTTTAAAATTTCTTAGTCAAAAAAAGAGGTTTGGTGATCTATTAATGGAGTTTAAATTTTATTTTGTTTCGTTTCTATTTTTTAAGATATTTATATTAAAATATTGATTTTGAAATTTCTCGGTCAAAGAAAGAGGTTTGGTCACCTATTAATGGAGTTTTTTTTTTTTTTTTTTTAAAGATATGTATATTAAAATATTGATTTTGAAATTTCTGAAAGAGGTTTGGTGATCTATTAATGGAGTTCAAATTTTATTTTGTTTAGTTTTCTTTTTTTGAAGATATGTATATTAAAATATTGATTTTGAAATTTTCCAGTTAAAGAAAGAGGTTTGGTGATCCATTAATGGAGTTTAAATTTTATTTTGTTTAGTTTTTTTTTTTTAAAGATATGTATATTAAAATATTGATTTTGAAATTTGCTAGCCAAAGAAAGAGGTTTGGTAATCCATTAATGGAGTTTCTTTTCCATTCTGGCCAAAGTTGGGAAGGAGAGGTTTGAAAATTATTAATATAATGTTTAATAGGAATAATTCACAAAAATAAATATTGATTTTATTTTAATTTGAGTTAAAATTTATATAATTAATTGTCCACACAATTAAACAAAAAAATTATTATTTAATTTTTTTTAAAATACTTTAAATGTTTAATTTTTTTCTTGATATTATTTTTTTAAAATTGTATTTAATTATATTTAAAAACAATTTAATTTAAATTATATTATTTATATATAATTTATTAATGTTTACAAACAAATTTAATTTAAAATTCATTAAAAATGATTATCATTAAATATTCTTATTTTACTTAATTTTTTATTGTATATTATACTTATAAATACTTTAATAAACATTTCAAATTAATTTTGGATAGTTATTTTATATTTCAAATATACTAGACTAGAACTTAAATGGTTTTTATAGTTACATAATAATCATCATATCCAATGTGTTATAATAGCATTTAAATTTTGGTATAATATTATTGCTTCTCTTATTATTTTGTTCAAAAAAAAAAAGTCTTACTTTCTCCTCTTCATGTTTCACTATTTTTTAAATAATCTATTTTTAATAAAGCATAGTTTTAATTGAGATAATTTGGTTTTAGGAACCATAAACCCTAAACAAAGTAGAAATTATAGTGGAAACATAGGCATTAGGCTATAAAGAAACCAAAATTTAAAAAACCAACTAGCAAAATTAAACCACATGCAATAAAGAAAACAACAAAAAGAGCCAGAAAAAAGATAGGACAAGAATAGCACACCCCCACTAGGGCCAGGCCAAACTATAGCTTGTTAAAAACTTCAACTGCTTCCATTTCCATTGTTAGGAAGCCCTCTTCAGTACTATAATCACCCTTGCCTCTTTTTCCTTTACTAGTATTACCATGTGTATTGTATTTGTTACCTTTCTAGAAGTCTCGAACACCTTCCTTGGTCCCATGTTTCATGCTATCTGCACTTTCAGCCAACTTATCAACACAAGTGAATTTAAGTATTTCTAACTAAAAATCAATTTTGGTCAAACATATGATGATCTTGTAAGATTCATTTTAGCTAAGTTAGATATGTCCACAACTTTTTCAACTAAAATTGTTGGCTAAATGCATATGTAGCATAACTATGAGGCCAATTTACCAAAAAAATAAAATTATTTGAAAAACTTGATATTTCAACAACTTCTACTCGTGTAAATAATTTTTTTTTAAAATATAAAAATACCCTTTTGTAGATCTATAAGTTTAGTTTTCAAAAATATATATATTAATAGTTTAATTATTATTTATATTTTCTTTTCTATTTTTACTAAAAGTAGGTTATCAGCACAAAACATTAGGTTGATTACCATGTTAAGGAAAAATAGTAAAACTTATTAAAAAAAATTGAAAAAAATATGATGCACTAGATAAAAAAATCTATATCGAGATGGTATAATTTTTTTCTATTTTAGATAAATAGTTAATATGAAAGTTGACGTTGAATGGAAACAACTACATTTTACTATTTATTTAAAAATATATATTTATCAAAATTGGAAAAAAATATATATCCATGCACTAAAGTTTCAAGTTGTAAATACACAAAAAAAAAATTACTATATAAAGATTGACATCTCATGTAACTTCATTTTTTGACATTTTATAGCAACTAAATTATAGTGTCAATTTATTAAAAACCATATTCAAATAATTTTTTATATTTTTTCAAAAAACACAAACATAAAATATACTAAAAAATAAATATTTTATTAGTTTACATCATTTCAAAATTCAAAACATATGTCACTTTTTAGTGATTCGAGTTTAAAAGTTGGATTAGCATTGGTCGTTTCCTTTATAAAAGTGTGACACAACTTTGTGCTTTTACCCCTTAGTCTTCTTTATACTTTCTTTTATCTCCTTAATATCCTCCTCTAATGTCTACATTCTAGCATTTTGTTTGTCCTTCTCAATATTAAAGATGAGTATCTCCTTTGTCGCATTCTAGTATTGGAGAACTAATTTATCCTCCTCCTCGGGCACTAGAATCTTCCCCTCATACTTATGTTCTAGCATGGCAACTTTGATATTAAGGTGGTTTATTTCTATAGAGAATCATTTGGATAATTGATGATGGATTTTCATCTCTTACACAAGACCAACGGATTGCTCCACCAATTGATTGATGACGCTAATGGCACTCTCCATGGATTTTTTGTCACATGGGTTAACCACATTTTCTTCATAAGGGTATGAACAAGGGATATAGGGATTTCATGGAAATTGGCCCCAACCGCTAGCTTCCCCCAGTCTTTATCCTTAACCTTTTTCTTTCTCTACTTCTCCTTTACCCCATCTTCCCCTGCTTCCTCATAACCAAGTTCAGCTCCTCCATTTGCTCCTTAGATAGGTCCACAAACTCCTCTATCTCCTCCAAACTACTACTCAAACCCATTTCCTCTGAACTAGTAGGCACAAGAAGATGTCAAGTGACAGCATTGAGCATATATGCCAAAACCACCTAATATATGCAAGGAAGAACATTTACCATTGAATGACAACAAAAGAGTGTTCAAATCAATAACAGATGGTGGCTACCATTTGAAATCTTTGATAATAGGTCATTCAATGTAAAGACCCTCTTGATCTGCTAACCTATTGAATATGGCCTACATGTTCTCAATATAATAGTGGTTTGAACAATTCAAGGGACCTTCATTGTGGAGGTTGTTGACAAGGGAGAAGAATATCATAGAACTATTGGTAGGATTTTTTAATTTGCATCCTTCTTGTGAGGTGAAATTTGTAAGAACTCCACTACTGGCATCAATTTTGTCTCAACTGCTAGCCACCACTGCGTGACATGCTTCCCCTCCTCTAGCTATGAAGCAGAGGTCTTGCAGTCTTCCAAGGTGACAAGAAGAGAGAGTTTGTGCCAAAGAAATGACAGCCAGTCTAGCTCCCTAGGAAGTTTTGATTCAACCTCCCGAGGAAGTACTTCATTCATGATGCTTAGCTATAGTTTCCAATTTTGGGTATTCTTTGTTTACAAGAGGTTAAGATTTTTGGTTTCTTGCTTTTAGCAGCTTGCTATGTTATTTAGCCTTCCAATCATTTCTTGTGTAGTAACCATGAAGTAGGTCGAGGTGGTGTTGTCACTTTTCTCTCTCCTATGTGACCTCAACACTTAGTTTACCAAGGATGTGAGCCCACCAACTAAGTGTTGTGGGCTATTTTCAACATTAATAATAATTCCTTTAGAGTTATAAATGTTTATGTAGAGAGATCTACCCTCTAGAGATGAATTACTAATTCAATGTCTGCCACCACTTGGGTTTTGTGTGAGGATTTTAATATGATTGAAATGGCCTATGATAAATGTGGGGTCTTGCCTATGCGCTAGATAGTTGGTAAAAGAGATGTATGGTTCTTCATGCATAATAAATTGGGACTTTTTTATCCTAATCTTGGCCACCACCAAGATCATATGATGTGGTACACTTGGAGTGATCTGAAAGCTAACCTTGGCATAGTACTCAAGCATTTGGATCAAGCCATGTTCATGTCAGTTTAATCTTTTTTCATTTGTTAACTGTTATCCCTTGCCAATGGATCCTTTGTTGGATGTCCTTTTAGATCACTTTCCAATATGGTTTCATGTTGAGTCACAAGTTGCTAAACCCAAGACTTTGAAGACTTGGTTTTTCCTCAACACGTCAAATTGCTCAATCACAAAGGCACATCAACCCACATTCAACGTGTTTAGAATTTTGAACATCTCGTGCATGGGACCAATTAGATAGCTTGGTGAAATGATGTCATAACTTGTACTTCCTTCTTTCTTCACATTTATGGGAATCAATTGGCCTATTTCTACCACCACTCTTACAAGGTCACCACCTCGAAGCTCCTCCAGGCCACCACCACTTTGAAAGCACAACTGTTTGATTTAGTCACTCAGTTTCAAGTGCCTCAGCTCCACCATCAAAAGCATGTTGCAGATGCTCACACTGCTTGAGGAGCCCAAATCAAAGCTCAGCTTCACTAGCTCAAGACTGGTGAAAAGGTCTCAAAAGAATTATTCCATGCTTTGCATGCACATCATACTTTTCAAACCATTAAGAAAAATAAAGAGGGGCAATAGCTCTTAAATGAGCTCCCTAGCATTCTGTAGGCTTTTGTTTGGCACTATGAGCATCTTTTTGCTACTTAGAAGTATACTTTGGCTTGGTCAACTACTTTACAACAGTGCCTTAACATGGTTCCTTATCAAGTTTCCAATTTCTAGCACATTCTTTATGTTCAACTTCTCACCAAAGATGACTTGAGGGATGTTTTTTCAATGTGCAATGACAAGGCCCCTAGTTTGGATGGATTTCATTGTGAATTTTATAAACCCTTTTGGGATATTATAAGTGAAGATCTTCACAAGGTCTATCTTGAGGCTTTTCATACAAAGGCTTTAGGAACTTTAGTCAACAAGGGATGTATTAAGTTCATACCTAAAGCTAGTGATCCTAAAGATATTTGCAACTGACAGCCACTCACCTTGTTGAATGTCTCCTACAAAATTATTGCCAAGGCTTTGGCTTTTAAGCTTAGGCCTATGCTTCCTCAATTGGTTCGTCTTGAGCAAACATGTTTTATTAAGTCAAGATACATCTTAGATAATATTATTACTGTGTGGGAAGGGATGAAATGGGCCCGTTGCTCTCAACAACTTGCCATTTCATCAAGATTGATTTTGCCAAGGCTCATGACCATATTAAATGGCATTTTATCCTTGCCATGCTTCAGGCACTTAGATTTGGGCCTCATTTCCTCTAGTCTGTATAAATGCTATTTTTCGATGCCTTGGCTTGCATTACCATTAATGGGCAGTAATCCAATTCATTTGAGCTTTTGTGATCTATCTGTCAAGGCTACTCTCTTGCTCTGGCTCTTTATGTTTTTGTTATAGAAGGATTTGGTTATCTTTTGGCCCATGCAATTTCTCAATCCCTTGTCAAGGGGATATCTCTTCCCAACTCTCCCACCTAGTTGTTCAATGGACATTTTTCCAATGATTCTTTCCTCACCCCATTGAGAAAGAGAATAATGTCATGTGTTCCCTTCGTTGCCTAGATGTGTTTTGCTAGGCTTCTGACTCGAACATATAATAGAAAAATACCTAGTGTTATAGGCAATCTTTTCTTTCCTAGCTAGGCTAGGTAGACAACTTTAGTTAGAAATGGATTGAACATGGGAAATTTTTCTGTTTCTTGGGGATTCCCTTTGCTTTCCAAGCCTCTCCTTTTTTTTTCTCTAGAAGCCTATTGTTGCCAAGATTGAGAAAAAGACCAATTATTAGATTACCAAGCCTCTTTCTTTGGCTAGTAAGTTCCAAATTTGTTCTAAAATCTTGGCCACCACCCATGTTTATTATTCCTCTTGTTGCGTGCCCTCAAAGGCTCCTTATTTGAAAATTGAAAAATTGCTTAGAGACTTTCTCCGGGCATCCAATGATGGGCACCAAGGTTTTCATTGTGTTGCTTAGGAATTTTGTTGCCTTCCACATGATGTTGGTGGTTTAAGCCTACTTTCAATTTGTTAGCAAGGAATAACCCTATGTGCCAAATGGATTATCATAGCCTTAGAAGGAAATGAAGCTCGAAAAATTTTCATTAGGCATTCTATTAGCTCAAGTGTGCCTTCGAGAGGGCCAATGTGGAAAGGCCTTGATTTTGGTACTCTCCTCACTATGCAGGGACCCGTTAAGATTCGAGGCACTTTTGTTATCAAGTTTGGAAAGCTTGGGAAGCTATTAAGCCTTGGCTTTTATGGGTAGGAAATGACTTTCATAATGGCATTTCTCTCAATTAGTAGTCTATCTAGTGGTCTCCCATCGTTTCTTGTCAAGATCATCCTCTAGCTAAGGTGACATGAATCCATGCCTTGAAATTTTTTAAAAGAGTCATTAGAGTATTGTCAAATTTCATTAATAGAGCTACCAAGAATTTTCTTTCTTGACCTGAATTTAAAATAAAATTCAGACTTGCTAATCAAGACCAGGAGACTTTTCAAACTATTATTGGTGTCATTCCTCCATAGATGATTCAAAAAATTAGGGTTAGATCTTTTAAGCTTTGATGGAAGGATTGTAAATGGTATCCAAAGACACCATTTCGGTATCACAAGTCTCATAAAGGTTATTTGTGGTTGTCACCTCACCTCCCTGTGGTGGATCAATTGAACCATCGATGGCGGCTTCAATCTTCTCTTGGCATATGGCATCACCAATTCTAGTCTATCTAGTTGGCCATTCTTGTGCCTAAGTTGGCTCACTTTGCCTGGTGCATTCTTTATCAAGGCCTTCCTCTTGGTGCTCGTTTAGGTCATTTGGGAGTTCTTAATCATTGTTGCCCATTTTGTGGACAGATTGGAAATTTCAAACATCTTTTCTAGTTTTGCACCAGAGCTCAAAAGCTTGGAATTGGATTCATGATTTCTTAGACCCTTTCAACTTGCTCCTTTTTTTTGGCACATGGTTTTGCTAAGGGACTGGCCTTGTCTTCCATTCAAGTATAAACATATATGACATGGTTTTGCTAAGGGACTGGCCTTGTCTTCCATTCAAGTATAAACATATATGACATGCTTTCAGGGTGGAAATTCTCTTCAATATTTAAAAAGATAGAAATGTGGCTCTTTTTTCAAGGTGCTCTACTAATGTTCACTTTTCCTTGTATACTAAAGCCATTATTTGCTCTAATGTGCTTATGCAAATTCAAATGCAAGTTAATAAAGTTGCACTTGAAGTGTCTTATCTTCAGAAGCTTCTGGACCATTGGGGGAATACTCCTTGCACTATTGCTAGAGTTTCGCCATATCCCTCTTCTCCTCCTAGAGGGCGACGATGTGGTTGCAACTAGTCTACCAAAAGAGATAGAGGTTCCCAATCTTGTGGTTCTCAGCCTATAGGTACTAGAGATAATATAGCTCAAGGTGGTTGGCCTCGGTCTTCTAGGCCGCCTTCAACTTTTTCACATAGGCGCGGTGCTCCTAGCTAACCTGATTCTGGCAAGTTTTCTCGTCTGGACTTGGCCATTTCCCCAATTTGTTCCCAACCACCCTTGAATGATACTCCTAAAGAGGAGGGTGCTCTCACTAGTTGGGAGCCTATTGATGATTCAATCCTACTAATGTTTAAGGAAAGTCTAATGATAAAAATCCCCTTTCTTCTGGCATTGCATTAGTTGCCTAGTTATGTTTAGGCTTAGCCCTTTGTTATGTTATCAACTTTATTTTGGACTTTGTCCCATCTAGACTATGTGGGTGTGTCTCTCTACCACTCATATTTTTTTGGTGAATATTGTACTATTTATTTTTTAGTATATAAAAAGTAATATAGGACTTATCCATTAAAAAATATTAATTAAATTTGTAGAAATCTCTCTCTATCACATGCTATATATATACTATGTGGGTGTCTCTTTACAACTCATATTTTTTCGTGAATATTCTACTATTTCCTTTTTAGTATATAAAAAGTAATATATGACTTATTCATTAAAAAAAAAATTAGTCAAATTTGTAGAAATCTCTCTCTATCGTGTTATATATATATATATATTGTCGTCCCCAAAAAATGACCCCTATTAATTATATGTCAAACCATATAATTGTTTTTATTTGTAAGTCAACTATATAAAATTGACAGATATATTTTTCAACTGCAAATTGAGGCTGATAGGGCAATCAAAAATTTGCTGGCATTTTACTGTTAAAAAAAGCAGCTGTCAAATTTAAAATTTAAATCCTTTCCATTAAGGAGATTTTTTCCAATACACGTTGAAAAAGTGAGATGCCTCAACATTATTCACTGTTAAGGTGAACATGAATAGGGTTGACCTAATGTAGATCTTGAATGAACTTTCAAGACCATCTTTCTAGTAAACGTATCTTCTAATTACATCTGCCAAAGGAACAAAATTACTTATCCAAAGAAAATAGAAAAACGTATAGGACGTCCATCTCTGGAAACAAAAATAGCCTTGTTTATCACATGTTTTTAAAAAAGCACACCTCTGTTTTGTTGAAAGCTCAACGTACGGAACACTTCTAACACTATTTGACCAATGCAAATTACAAAAGGTTACATCCTATGAGCAAATACTCTGCGGCCTGCAGATCAAACTTTCCATGTTACACTCTATGCATCCTCATTGCCAGTGTATTTCCTTTTATTTTAAAAAGTGGAATATACTTATTTAGCTTGCATATAACTAGCCATAAAAATATAACACTATCAAAACTACTATATGCCTTTCCATGAAGATAGAGGAGGTGTTTCTGATTTCATCCATGTAAAATCCATTTCAGCGTATCGATCTCCATGGACACCAGAGGACACTATGACTTCCATTTCTTTCATCTCCTCAGTTGTAAGCTTAACAGAAAGAGCACCAATGTTCTCCTCAAAGTTCTTGATTTTGGTTGTCCCTGGGATTGGTGCAACATCATTTCCTTGGTGCTGCACCCAAGCAAGTGCAAGTTGCCCTGGGGTGCATCCTTTGCTTGAAGCAATTGCTGAGAGCTTCTCAAATATAGTCTTGTTCTTTTCAAGGTTCTCTCCCATAAACCTGGGCAAAGACTGCAAAATAATACTTCCACAAAATCAGAGATCATCTCAATTAGAAATAGATAAGCAAATTCATGGTTAAACAAAATAAAATGCAGTTCAAAACTTCCTGCTTTCGCATATAGGTCCTCAAGCAAAAGGACAAGAAACAAGGCTTTTAGCAAGGTGCCCACTTTCTTTATTTACTCACACACCCAGGAAGTTGAATAGACTCGACATAATGTATAGAGTCAAGACACCTAGAATTGGTGAGAATGAACTAACAACTTTGGCATTGTGAATACAGAGCACTTTTAATGTCCAATAATCATCATTATTAAGAACAAATGGGAACATCACAAATGATGATAGCAAGCATCTATAATACTAGCAAAGAGCTGAAATGCTTATTAAGCCCATTAATGCAAAGAAGACTCAATGGATGCAAATACCTTTCTATAATCATTATCTGTTAAGCTTTCAACCAACTTTGCTCCAGAAGAGAGAAAACCTCTGCCTAAAGGGCTATATGGTACAATTCCAATACCAAGCTCCCTACAAGTAAAAGTTGAAGTGTTAATTAATCATTCAAAATAAGACACTATCAGATAAAAAATTCTAACTCTGAAAGCCTACATACCTGCAAGTCGGAATGATTTCTTCCTCTACATCCCTAGTCCACAAAGACCACTCTATTTGAACTGCTGTAATAGGATGAACAGCATGTGCTCTTCGAATTGTTGATGCAGAAGCCTCAGAAAGTCCAATGTATTTTATTTTCCCTTCTTCAACCAGTTTCTTCATTTCTCCAATCTGTAATAGTTGCACAAGCAACCATAGTATCAAACAATTATGCATTTACTGAAGTCTATCATCAAGGGGTGATATTTAGATAAAGAATCAACAAAAGTGATCACTAAATCATCAAACTTGCTAAGATGGCAAGAGCAAATATCTGAGATATAACTAGAGTGTGAAAATGTAATTTGACAAGTCTGCATAAAAATGGAAAGACAAACATTTAAGGACCACTTTCCACCTGAAAGCTGAAACACTTGAAGACAATACACAGTGTTATAAGGTAAGTGCACAATGCAGCAAGCAGTGAAACCAGACTCAAACACCATCTAATACTCAACCCATGCATTAAAACTCTACTCTTCTATCCTCTCCACCAAATCATCAAAAAAAGAAATCGTGAGCAATCACAAACCTAACATAAGATTATGACCATCACAAACCAAACATAAGAGTCCTTGCTGCTATTGTCAATGCCATTATCAGTCGCCACTGCCATCATAAGCAATACATTGCTGGTGGCTCATCAAAATACTAAGTATATGTGAGTTACATGGTGAATTCAAAGACATCACAATAACCTAGAGATGAGGTCAGTCCAGGAAAACGAAATCCTATCAATAGGACAAACATAATCTTAGACATAATGAAAGGGTCTTCCTGGCCACAACAATACATCTCAAAAGAATACTTGCTGCTATTATTAATGCCATTATCTGTTCTCACTACCCATCATAGGCAGTAGCTTGTTGGTTGTTCAAAAAATTAAGTACTTAGTATGTGTGAGTTAAATGGTGAATCCAAAGATATCAGAATAACCAAGAGTTAAAGTCGGTCAGGGAAAAAGAAATCCTTAATCATATGACAAATGTAATCTTAGATATAATGGAAGGATCTTCCTGGCCTCTACAATACATCTCCAAAGAGAATGAATATGCATATTCAATTACAAAACTACACTTCTACCAGAAAGGAATTATGACTTAGAAGTGATGCTGGTTAAAAGACCCAGGGTATGAGCTTTGCCAGGAAAGCAATGTCAATGATATTGGAATAGAGCACTTTTAGTTAACACCATACGTGGACTAATGGAGATCCAAATATGTTATTTTGATGCCCTGTAGTGTGCCTGACATGGATAATAAAATAGACAACTGTTGTATTTTTTTTTCAAATTCTATGGCTAGTCTATGTTCAAACTCTAAGCTTTGATATGGCTAATAAGTCCCAGCTCATCCTAGAGGGCTAAATCTGGGGGCAAAGACACAATCCTCACATATATTGCTGACTGAACCAAGGAAATCATCAAGATTGCTTGACAACAGTCATTCAAGAGAAAAAATAAAACTAAAGATAAAGCTACAGGTGCACTAGGTCATGCTGAAAGAAGACCAAGGGTGCTAGACAAGGTCAATGTTCAATTATCCCACAAAGAAGATGATCAAAATGAACCTGCAAAGAAAAATATTGCCGCACTTTCTAAACTGAGGTCAAGAGGGATGCAATAGCCCACAAACTTAGGCTAACTATTGGCAAGATAAAGGGTTTCATTTTTCTCCCTACTCTGAAGGTGGCTACCTAATAAAAGTGGGGTAGTGTTTGAGCCTTGGGTGTCATCAGCCCAAAATCAAAATCAAAACCCAACATTGAAGAGACAATGGGGAAGGAAAATGATTTAGCAAAAAGTGTTCATGCTTTCAATGATAAAGGTCAATAACTATGTTCCACGGAGACATGTCCCCAGGACTTTTCAGGGCCTCTCCATACCTGGGATGTTTTAGGGATGTCGGGATGCCTTGCAAACGTACCCGGGCCATACACTAACCTTGACCACTCACAGAGAACGTCCCTGAAACACACCAGAAATGTTTGGGGAAAGCTGGCCATCCCCAGCTGGAAAGAGGCAGAAATTAAGAAAACCTTGCAATTAGGTTAAAAAAAAGTTTAAAAAGATGAGTTAGGGGCCCACAAGTCCCCCACACCTTTCAAAACCCTAAAAACTAATGGATCGACCATATTGTTTGAAGCAAAAAAAATTGAACAGCCAGGTTGCAACGTGAGTCAACTGGAGCAGGAAGTCTACTATTGCAAGTTTAAATCATTGATAATAGTCTACATTCAGGCAGCTAGCATCAGTTAGCAACAGTGGGCAGCTAAAGTTTCAGTGTTTCACGTTTCAGCAGCAGTTTGCAGCTAAAGAAGAGCAACAGGTAAGTGTTTGATTTTTAGAATTTTTGTTTTAATCTTTCAAAAATAAAAGAGTTGAAAACTTAAACTTAAGGACCTAAGGCAATTTTTTTAATTTTCATTTATGTTTTTCATTTTCAGTTTGCAGTTTGCACTCTATTTTGTTTTAAAAAATAACAAAATGAGCAGCAGTGAGGTTAGTGGTGAAGATGAAAATGTTAGATATAGCATGGAACAAAGAAGAGTTTCAATTGGGGGTTCAAGGAGTGGGAGTGGGAGTGCTGTGGGTGAAGTGGGACAGTGACATAACCTGTTTAAATATCCTTCTGCCCTCTTATGAATTTATGCAAAAGGCCAATTCAAACCAACTGAACCTCTTCTACAATTTGTAACAGCTTTAGACAAATATTAAAAGAAGTCGAGGGGGAATAGAGTTAGGTTGTATCATTTGTGCAGCTAAGATTCCAAAGGGAGCTACACTAGGGTATCTAGTCACCTGTTTCGCATTTTAGGACAAGGGGTTAAGGCTTGTGAAAAAATAACCATAGCTGAGAAGGCAACGGTAAATACATTGTTTATGGAGGGCAAAGCAAGATCTAAGGGCGTGCCAATACAGTCACACAATCTGTTATGCCATCCATATATGGTAGTAGTGATATTTCTACAAGAGGAAAGAGTAAGACTAATGAGAGGTCGAGGACAATGGTAGGGATGTTTAATGTTCAATCACAAGAAGTGAGATTCTTCAGTTGCCAATTTTTTCTTTTTCCATGCCATCCCATTTCATGTGGCACATTCTCCCTATTTTAAACAAATGTTGTTGATCACTCATATGCCAACCCTAGAGAACATAAACTATGCATCAACATCCTTGATAGAGAGTATTCTAAGGTGAATTTATTGATGGAAGACATGAGACAAACTTGGCTAAATATGGGATGATATATTATCATGGATGGGTGGACCAATATTAAACATTGACCACTTATCAATACCATAGTCAAATGTATAGTTGGCTCTTATTTTTTTAAAGCTATTGATTGTTCAGGAAAGTAGAAGGATGCAGACGCCAATTTCAGATTTTGAAGGACAGCATAGAGGAGGTCGGGGCCTCAAATGTTGTACAAGTGATCACCAATTCAGCACATGTGTGTAAGTTAGCTGACATGATACTGGAGGGTACTTACGAGTACATTTTTTGGACCTCATGTTTTGTTCATGTGTCAAACAATGCATTGAAAGACATAGGGAAGATAGATTGGATGAAAAGAGTGGTGACAGAAGCGATATATGTTCATTTGCCAACACCACACTCACTCTCTTTAGGACATTTTTTGAGGAAGGAAATCCTCAAACCCATGGAAACTAGATATGGTACTATTTTATTCTGTTAGAGAGGATGCTTGAGGCGCAAGAGACTCTATAGTTAATGATGGTTAATGCAAAGTGGAGTAGAGGGGAACATAGCTAAAGGAAAAAGTGTGAAGCAAAAGATCCTTGATAATGATTGGTGGTCCACAGTGAGATAAGAAATTTCTGATTTTATTATTAAATTATTAATTTATTAATGATTGTAACTTGTAAATTATTTTCATTTTTGTAATAACATTCACTCTTTTTCTTTTGAGACTTGTTCTTTTTTGAAATTTTTGTTTGCAAATACATGTGATCCTTCATCTCACCTCTTGTGTAAATATATTGATACATATTCTCCTAGTTTTGGAGAGATTTACAAGACATTTGATAAAATGTTTGGGCAAATGAAACAAGAAATTCATAGCATCATATCAAGGATCCTAGGGATCTTGATTTGGGATTATATGAGTAGCGTATCATGCACATTGTGATGTAGTGGTGGAATGCTATGAACACCCCACTTCATATGGCAGCCTATGCTCTAAATCCCAAATGGTATGCACCAAGGGCTAGGAAAGGGTCTCTTTCTAACAATGAAGAGGTGAAAAAAAGGCTCGTGAAGGCCCTTCAAAAGATGTATAGCACCAAGGAGGCAACTTTACTTTGAACACAATGGATTGCCTTTGTCAATCTTCATGATCCAACATTTAGCAAACCAAAGGCGACAACATATAAGGCTACATTAGCTCAAACTAACCCTATTGGATAGTGGACATAGCATGGAAAGGATGCACCAAAGTTGAGGATGCTTTCCATTTGCCTCCTTTCACAAGCTATCAATTCCTCTCTGTAAATTCCTCTACTACAGAGAGGAATTGGCCCACATGCAACTTCATTCAATCAGCCAAGAGGAATAGACTTAACTCTTGACGAGCAAAAAAGTTGGTGGCTGTGCATAGTGTCTTGTGACTTTAGGATTGTCAAACTCCTGAGTATCAATAGACTCTAATTGTACAATAAAATGTTGATTTGAAGATGCCACACAAATTAATGAAAAGGAGGCATAGGAGGGATTGGTTGGGGTTCCATTGGACGAGGCAATCCCTCATATTAGTAGTGACTCAAATTCAAACTCTGATTTTGATTTAGGTGAAGATGAGGCAGAGGCATAGTAGCAATAGATCTAGTTTATATCTTGTCAGTTTGTAGTTGTAGATTTTCAGCCTTTTCATTTTGTTGTATATGTACATTTGTAATGAAAACTCGGATGATTAGACATTGAAATTTTGTCAATTTATATGTTGAGTCATGTGAATTCTCAATTTAGTTCTAATGCTTTATAATATGGTTATATAATGAATATGGTGAATGCCTTATTATATGAATATTTGAGATTTTCCTATATTTTTAAATTTTCCCTATTTTTAAACCCTGTCATCCCCTATTATCCCAAAAACACGTCCATTTCCTATTGTCCCCATCCCAAAAACTTGGTGGAACATAGGTTAATAACAACCAACTCTAAAACAAGTTTGGGAAAGTAATCACTAGTCTATTTACATCCTTTTTGCAAGAACACCCTAGTCATATGAATGAGAGTGATTAAATTCTGGATGGAATACTCTGATTTCAGATTTCATAAATCCATTTGAGTTGGATAATATTTAAGGCTTATAAGGACAAAGTAGTCCATCCAATGAACTAAGAGCTTGCACCTCAAAGGCTGCTATCCCTGGGCAACAAATTAGTCCCCCGTTGTCCAACATGAACCTTTGCAACATAACCAATGCTCCAGAATGAGGTGAGATAACTAATTTGTAGACTTCTTGTATTGATTCTAGTGTAACAGAGTGCTCAGCTCACTTTATTAGGAAAAACTACATTTAACTATCGTGACCCTAAAAATGCATCATTTCAATAACTTTTTTTGTACCATTAAGTAACTATAAAGTGTGGTAGTAGAGAAAATATACATACATGGTGTTAACTTGGCTGCTATACCAAATGAATTGTTCAAATCATGCATCCCTTGGTGTAGGTGGATTGGCAACGCCCGACTTAAACTCGAGCCTTGGTCACAAAGCTAAAGCTTAAGAGGTACAAAATTTGAATAACACACATATCCAGAAAAGATCCATGCTTGTGCAACAAGGAGGGCCTTGGAATCAAAATTGGCTGCTGGCTAGGCTGTGACCTCAAACCCAGCTTTACCTTTCCCTACAAATACAACCGTATATCTGTGCAGTCCCAGACTTGTGAGGCAACCTAAAAGTGTAGTAGTAAAGAATAGATACATACATAATGTTAACTTCGCTGCTATACCAAATGAATTCTTCAAATTTCGCACCCCTTGGTGTAGGTGGATTGGCAATGTCTTCCTTACACTCAAGGTTTGGTCACAAGGCTAAAACCTACGAAGTACAAAATTTGAATAACATACGTAATCTGAAAAGGCTCCATGCTTATGGCACAAGGAGGGTCTCGGAATCTGCTGGTTAGGTTGTGGCTAAAACCCCGCTTTGCTTTTACCTATAAGATACAACTGTATATCTATGCAATGCCAAACTTGTGCTACAAAAGGTTAATTAACAAAATCAAGATGAGAACTTATCATGGTAAAAAGGGATGAGTTCAATTGGTAAAAATGTATTGAAGCCATCAATACAGAACTTAATTAACAGAATCAAGATGAGAACTTATCATGGTAAAAAGGGATGAGTTCAATTGGTAAAAATGTATTGAAGCCTTGAATACAGAGCTCCAAGTTTAAATCTTGATGAGAGAGAATAAAGATTTGAAATTAGGTAAAATACCACATCCAAATTGGCAGGTCCCTGTACCTCCAGTACTACCCCATACCCCTGGTCTTTGGCATCTAAGCCGACGGATACCCAACAAGGAGATTTACCAAATAGGATGGGCGAAAAAGGTAAAAATAAAAGTTTCAATTATTATAAAACACTTACACCCATAGGAACAATCAGTTAATTATTAAATCCACATTATATATGTACACACAGAAAGGTAAAGTACATACAGTGACTTCTATGGGAACTCTTGTATCGATGCGATGTTGGTAATACAGATCAATGCAATCCACATCGAGCCTCTTCAGACTCCCTTCACAGGAAGCACGAACATACGCAGGATCTCCACGAATTTCTCTTACCCCACCTGCAAAACTTATTCCAAACTTGGTAGCCAGCTGCACTTTGTCTCTTATGCCTTTTAGTGCCTGCAAATCAAGTCAAAATGTTCCAATTGAAATCGAACCATATGATAATCCTCTAAAAACTTGTGAAAATCAGATTAACTACACTTAATTTTAGGCACCCTACCTTTCCAAGGAGAAGTTCGTTAGTGTGAGGACCATATATATCAGAGGTGTCAAGAAAAGTAATGCCTTTGGAAACAGCATGGTGAATGAGGGAGATCATTTCATCTTCAGATTTAGGCGGGCCATAGAAGGCAGACATACCCATGCAGCCCAAACCCTGTGCTGATACTTCAAAACCCTTGCTTCCTAACTTGACTCTTGGCACTGCCATTGTTGTTGCTCTTGTTGTTCTGCTCTGCCTTTGCTTTTGTCAAGGCTCTGTATATTTGTAGTGTAAGAGTATCAGTGTTCGTCATTGCTGAGCTCAGTTTTGCCCCACCAGATTTTCCCTATCCACCTACTCATCCACTGAGAGGACCGTTGAATTGTTGACCCGGTTTTTTTTTGTTTTTAAAAATAGTTCCTGAATCCTGCCGTATACATTGAATGCATATAATTTCTTCGTGGGAAGAATCAAAGAAGAATATACCATACTAACTCTTTTTAAAAAATAAATATAGTGTTATTATTTCTTTTAATATAATTTTAATATAAAGTCACATAGAAAGTATTCATTTAAAAAAAAGAATTTAAACAAATTTAACCTATCTACTTTCACATTTCATATTTTTTTTAAAAATAATTAATATTTAATTTATTCTTCCTTTTATTGGATAAGATATTTTTTTCTTTATATTGTGCATTTAAATAATTTTATTAATTTTTCCTTCATACAGTGAGTCATTTAATGAGGTGAATAATTCTAAGTTCACCACAACATCTTTTCTAATCTTTGTGATATCTTCTCAAATAGAAGCTATTGTTCGATCTCCAACCTCTCTCCCTTAGTGGCTTAGCATCGTTCTCGTAATTCATCTAAGTATTTAGAAGAAGGCAAGTATGTTTTAGATAAAAGAAGACATAGTCCACTAGTAATTCAATTGGGTAGTTTCAATGTCTCTCCAAAGAGTGAATCTTGCAAAACAAATATGTTGCTTTTGATGAGCTGGATAGCAAGGATACGACTCTTGACTCTCACTAATGGACTTTGTCTCCTAGCATGCCCGAGGTCTAACAGACCTCACAAGAAAATATTTTGTGCGAGACACTTGACAAAGATTTTCATGTTTAGACATTCTCTATTTGCAAGAAGTGATTTTTTTTGTTTTTTGCTCTCTATTGCCTATCATGTACTATGGCCAATAAATTATTTTTTGTGTAGCAAGCATGATGTAGGTCATGGTGGTGTTGTAACCTTTCTCTCTCCTAAATGGAAATCACATTTAGTTGATCAAGGATGTGACCCCACCAACCATTTAGAGCTTTTAATGTTTATGCTTCTAATGATGCTATTGAGATATCTTCTTTTGGCAATGGATCATTGATTCAATTCTTGGTACCACTTGGGTTTTGTGTGATGATTTTAATATGGTTGAAATGACTAGTGATAAATGTGGGGCTTTATCTATGTTCTAGATAAATTGGGGCATGTTACTACATACCTAATAAATTGGGGCTTTGTATCCCAATCTTGGCTGCTATCATGATCATATGCTATGGTTTACGTGGAGTAATTTGACGGCCAACTATGGCAGAGTGTACAAACGACTTGATAAAGCCATGTTGTCAACACAATCTTTCTTTTCATTTTCCAGTTGTCCCCACCTACCAGTGGATCCTTTGTTGGGCATTGTCCTTTCAAATCACTTTCCCATACAATTTTGTATTGAATGGCAGTTTGCTACTCCCAAGGCTAAAAAGTCACAATTCTTTCTTAACACATCTTTGATATCTCATCAGCCCATGTTAGCCCACATATCACATGTTTGGAACTTGAAGCCATGACCACCACAACACACAATCTCGACCGATTGGTGGAATGGTGCTCTCAAACATACATCTCACTTCCTTCACATTTATGGCCACCAACTAGCCATATTCCACCACCACCTCAGAGCTCCACCAAGCCACAACCATCTTGGAGGTTCAACCCTTAAATGCTCCTACCTTATAGTTGAGAGTTTCTAAGCTTTTACCAACAAAAAAAATTGGTTGACAATCATGTACTGCTCAAGAAGCATAAATTAAAGCTCATCTTTAGTGGCTTAAGATTGGTGAAAGTTTCCAAGGAGTTTTTCTAGGCCTTGTACACCTATCATACTTCTCAAGCTATTAAAAAATCAAAGAAGGCCAACATCTTTTCACTAAATTACTTGATATTCTTTTGGCTTTCATTCATCACTATGAACAAGTTTTCAAAGCTTAGGAAGCCACTCATAAATGAGAATTTTGTTTATGACAATGCTTGAGTGTTATTCCTTGTTAGGTTTCTCAAGCCCAATGAGTCTTCTCTGATTATCTTCTCACTAAAGATGGCCTTAGGGAAGTTGTCTTTTCCATTTCCAATGGCAAGGCCCCTGGTTGTGATGGTGTTCCCCATGAATTCTATAAATCTCTTTGAGAATTGGTTGGTGAAGCTAGGTGTAGACACTTAAATTCACTTTTGCATTTTAACCTGACATCATCATGCTTCTATTAATCCCCATCATTAATCCTACATCATATCTTCACTAATTAATTAAATAAAATTATTTAATTAATTAGGTCATCTTTCCTCTAATGATTAATCAAATAAATCAATTTATTTAACTAATCAAAGTAAACCCCCTTCATCAATTAATTAAATCATATTACCTTAAAATTCTTCCAAATAACTAATTAAATAAAACATGCTTATTTAATTAATTAAGCTACTACACATTTACCTATTTCCCCTGATTAAAAATTCAAATCCCCTCCATTAAAATCCAAAAGACTTTCCCCTTTAATCCTCACCATTCATTTCAAACCTCAAAATGCATCTTGACCATCCATCTTCACACATGTCTCCTCCACCACTTGTCTCCTCATGCTCCCACATGTGTGAGTCATACAACTTGGAGCAATCATATCCCTATATCCCAAGATTCAATCTCCTTCATCCACTTGCCTCCTCTATCTTCTCCTACATACCTGCATCTTCTTCCTCCATGCATTTTAATAAGAAAATCTCCTCCGTGCATTTTAAGAAAATCTCTTCCATCCATTAAGCATATTTCATCTCCTCTTGCCACTTGTCAAGAGGCTAGCTTGCACATTCATGCAAGGCAATCCTAGCCCTCCATCTCATCTCCAAATCTCATCCCTCAATGTCCATGGTGGAGAGTCTATTTAAGAGCTCTACCCAAAGGATAATTGATAGAATCCTCCTCAAGCAAGTATATGCTACCCAATTGGGTAACCTTGAGCAAGAGAGCACTTAACATTTTATCTCGCTCAATCAACTCATCTTGGAGCACATCACAACCATCAATGGAGATATAATGCATGTTTTAGGTTGTATTTGTATTATTGTTTGTCCTCCATTTTTCTCAAACTAAACGTACATGTTTAGTTTGGATTTGAGTTTCTTGTCTTGTGTGCATTCAACTCTTTGTTTTGTCCAAATTTGGTATCCACACTATGAATTAGTTGGTGAAGATCTAAATATAAAGTCTATCTTGAATTTTTTCATTCTAATTCCTTAAGAAATCTTATAAACAAAGGGAATATAAAGTTCATATCTAAGTCTAGTGACTTTAAGGAAATATGCAACTAGAGACTAATCACTTTACTTAATGTCTCTTACAAAAACATTGTCAAGGTGCTTGCTTTGAAATTGCACCATAAGAGATGAAAGGTTTCACTAGCAGTGATCTTGTTTAGCCGCATGTTTATATCTGGTCCTTAACACTAATTCATCCGTGACAGGGGGTCGTAGGAGGGTTTCCCCCCTACGAGAGGTCTGGAGGATCATCCCTCGGCAAGGGGTCTAGGGGGCTATGCACCATGGTGGGGGCTTGGGGGCAGTGCCCCTAGAGCCAAATTTTATCATTGTAAATCTAGACTGTTCATCATTAGGTCACAGATTTGATGGTCTATATTATTTTAGTTTTCTTGCCCTAAAAGGCAACCCCCTTTTATAAGGATATTTATACTACATTTTTAGTAGAGTTGAGAGTAACAGGCGTCGTTGGATTGAAGACTGGAGAAGGATAGGAAGTGCATGTATTGTAATCTCATATTTGAAGATAATACAACTTGGAGATTCTTTTATTGGTGGAGTTTTTTACCTGAAAGGGTTTTCTCCATGTTAGATACTGTGTTATGTGTTCAGTTCTTAATGCATGTTATTTCTATGTAGTGGGTTTTATTTCTGTTGCAATCTCCATTGATTCTACATTACTTAGAGGACAAATAAGAATTGAACCAGATTTATGCTGTGTGGTTTGCACCTTCATTTATAACATTCACTTAATTAAACCCACTTTATGAACCTAAGAAAGCTTAATAGACGTGTAGGAAAAACCTAGAATTAAGGGAAAATAAATAACCCATTAGGAAAATAAAAACCTACACTAATGTACCCCCTTAAATGTAGCTTAGGTGGATAAAGAAATGGGTCCCAACAAATGAAGTATGATGAGGTACCCATGTACATAGAATTCCTCCTCAAAGAGAAGTATCCCCCCATAAAAGAGAGTATGCCCCCCCGAATTGAGAGAGAAAGAAAGGAGCTAAGAAGCCCCCCAAAATAGGACACCTGTCGCACCAAAAGCAAAGCTCGCAAATGAATGAACTTTCTCTCAGTGAAGGGTTTGTTGAAGATGTCTACAATATGATCTGATGTCAAATAGTACTAAAGATCAATGATCTGCTCATGAAGCATCTCCTTAATGTAGTGCATGTGAATCTCAATGTGTTTGGTTCGATGATGATGGACCAGATTATGAGAAATCTGAATGGCACTTTGGTTGTCACAAAAGATGACTATAGGCTTTCGAAAGGGAATGCCAAACTCAATGAGAATGTGTTGAAGCTAGATGGCCTCAGTAGCAACATTAGCCACTCCTCGATACTCAACCTTTGCAGATGAAAGAGTAATAGCAGATTGCTTCTTGCTCAACCAAGAAACTGGAATAGAACCAAGAGAGAAGCAATACCCCAAAGTAGACTTGTGATCCTGAGAATTGCCACCTAATCTAAATCTATATAACCCACCAAGTCAATATCCATGCCCGCTACATAGTGAATCCCATAACTATGGGTGTCTTGTACATAGTGAAGAATTTGCTTAACTGCTTTCTAATGCAGTTCATGTGGCTGCATGAACTTGGAGACCAGGCCCACATCATATGAAATATCAGGTCTTGTGTGAGTCAATTATATGAGACTCCCAACCAATTGGTGATATAAGGTAGCATCCACCAAAGGTGAAGAACAAGAAGCCTCAAGTTTGATTCCTAACAGAAATGGAGTAGGCGTAGGCTTACAGTCAACCATGTGAAATCTAGAGAGCATATCAAGAACATACTTAGGTTGTGCAATGATGACACCAAAAGGTGACTGAGTGATCTCAACCCCTAATAAGTAGTGAAGAAGATCCAAGTCAATCATCAGAACTGGTCATGAAGGGTAGTTTTCACTGCCTACCTTGATGGTGGATGAGGAACTCCTTGTAATCAACAAGTCATCAACATAGAGAACAAGCAATGTGAGAGCATCATCCTACTACAGAATATACACATTTGGATCAGAATGGCACCAAATGAACCCAACTAATAGAACGAAGGAGTCCATCTTGGCATACCAAGCCTGAGGGGCCTGTTTGAGACTATAGAGAGACGTATGAAGTCGGCAAATAAGTGAAGGATCATGAATGAACCCCTATGGCTACTCCATGTATATCTCTTCCTGAAGGTCACTATGAGGAAAATAACTCCTCACATCCATCTGATGAACTTCCCAACGATGGGTTGCAACAATGGCAAGGACAAGTCGAATTGAATTCATCTTGGCAACTGGCGCAAAAGTCTCAGAGTAGTCAATCCCAGGAACCTGAGAGAATCCTTTTACGACCAGGTGAGCCTTGTGTTTATTGATTGACCCATTTGTAGAAAACTTTGTCTAATAGATCTACTTGCATAGAACAAGTTTTCTTCCCTTATGAAGTGGGATAAATCTCAAGTGTGGTTCCTCTATAAGGAACTAAACTCTTCCTGCATAGCAACATCCCACTCGAGGACACTAGAAGCTTCCTTGAAAGACTGTGGATTAGAAGATGAAGTAAAGAAGAGATGAGGAGCCTACTCAAACTATGACCTTGTTCTTCTCGCATCTAAAGGATCACGAACGAAATCACCCCCTGACTCCAAAGTCTGACGAGCCCAAAGAGGCCTAATAGATGGAGAACCTAGAGGAGAATCATTAGCCTATGAATGATGAGTCAAAGAGGAGGAAGAAAAGTCCTTAGTACCATCTTCGCCATCTGAAGTAGAGGAAGTAGACTCCTCATGTGGATCAGGAGGATTAAGATCCTCAAAAGAACTATCAACATGTCATCGTGTCTCCAAAGTGATAATGGATGGAGAAGTGATGGAAGAAGAGATTGAAACATCCTCCTCAAATTGAACACTCCTATCAATAAACAACTCATGTGTAGTGGGATGAAGAAGCTTGTAGCCTTTGACACCATCTAGATACCCAACAAATATGCAAGGCTTGCTTTACGGATCTAAAGCCTTATGTTTCTCTTCCAGAATGTGGGCCTGTGTAGGAGATCCTAACACTTGAAAGTGCTTCATTGTGGGCTTCCGACCAGTCCAAGATTGAAAAGGAGTGACCCCCTTCACAAATTAGTGAGGAACCTGATTTTGGATATAACACACACAGTTCATGGCCTCTGCCCAATACTGAGGTGTCATTGATGGAATGAATCATACAAGTAGCCATCTCTTTCAAGGACCTATTCTTTCTCTCTGTGACACCATTCTGTTGTGGACTATAGGGAACTATGTACTGAATATCAATGACCTCTGAGGCACAAAACTACTCAAACCTCTAGTTGACATATTCCCCCCCATTGTTTGTATGTAGAATTTTGATGGCCTTCTCAGACTATTTCTCTACAAAAGCTTTGAAGTCCTGAAAAGACTTAAAGACCTTAGACTTTTGTTTGAGAAAATATACCCTTGTATATTTGGGAAGATCATTAATGAATGTCAAGACATATCTAGCCCTACTAAAAGAAGGATGAGGCAATGGACCCATGAGGTCACTATGTACTAACTCCAAGAGTTGTGTAGCTCTCCATGCTTTACCTTTATCAAATTTTCTTTAGGATGCTTACCAGGAATGCATCCTTGGAAAACTCCATCAGAAAACTAAATAGAAGGCAACATTGTAACCATGTCTTGTTGACTAAGCTACTGCAAGTAATGGTAGTTCAAGTGGACAAACCACTAGTGCCACAAACAACTCACCTCATCTGAGTGAGTGAGCAAAGAAAGTGAAGGAGAATCTGGAACAAAGTGAAAAAATTGATATAATCTAGATTGATGATCAGCCTTCCCCACAGTAATAGTAGACCATTGTGCATCTCATTGATAACCACTGTGTCTGGATTGAACTCAACTCGCTTGCCAGAGCCAGTGTGCGTGACCTGATAAACAGATAGGAGATTAGTTGATAATGATGGCACATAAAGAACATCATGGAATGTGTCATCCCCCACATCAATAGACCCTCTCCCACACACCTCAACAAAAGTGTTATCACCCAATAAAATAGAAGGCACAAAACATGGCTCCAAAGATACAAGATCATCCTTAGATGAAGCCATGTGGTATGAAGCACCTAAGTCAATGATCTAAGAATTAGACTATGAAGCAACAGCTAGTGCCTTGTCCTTTCCTTTCCCCTTACTTTTGTCTGTGTCCTTTGAAGATTCTTGAGATGAACATTGTTTGAGAGAATCAAGCACCTTGATGTTGTTCTTTTCTAGAAGATGAGTCAGGTGATCAATTTTCTTCTTAAGACACTTATGTTCATCATGACCAAGTTTCTTACAGTAGGAACACTTAGTTTTATCCTTCTTGGGCTTATCACCTTTTGAAGAAGATGCATCATTAGCTTCTTTTGGAGTAGTTTGTTTATGTTCTTGCTTCTTTTCTCCTTGGTTCTTTTACAATTTCTTATCTTGCTTACCAGACCCTTTTTGCTCTTTAGTGCCTTGATTTTTAGCCAAGGCATGAGATTTGGAGGGCTTAATTGTGCCCATTTGAACCAATTTATCTTGCTCCTTAGTGAGTTCATTAGCAAAGTCATCTAAAGAAGGCATCTTATATGTATTTCCTAAGGCACTTTTAGTGGCATAGAATGTAGAAAAAACACAGAGTAGTTAGGACCAAGTTTGGAAAGAATGCTAAGAATCAATTGACTGTCTTTTGTCTCTATCCCACATTGCTTCAACTACAATCTTAAGGCCTTTAGTTTTGTGGAGAAATCCTGAATTGTATCAAAATTACATGGATTTAAACCTATTAGCTCATTCTCTAGTAGATGTCCTTCTATTTCATCTTGTGTACCAAAGAGATTTGTCAAGGTTGTCCATACATCATTTGGTGTTGTTACAAATTCAATATGAAAAAGCAAATCCAAAGATACCGACATACACAGAGTTCCAAAAGCTTCATCCAATTTGTTAAACCATTTAGGCTTATCTAAATCTACAGTAGGTTCAGTTTCAAGACCCATAGTTACTCTAAATAACCCTAACTTCTTAAGATAGATTATCATTTTTTACTTCAACTCATAGTAGTTGTAGGGTGTGAGTATAGGTACTGTTAATTGATCCATTTTAGTGGAAAAAGAAAGATTGAGTTGTTGTTGTTGTGCATGAAGGAAAGCTAAAAATTTAATGGAAGAAAGAACACACTCAAGACACCTCCCCTTTTCACTAGATCAGAAGTTAGCCCCCCAGAGATTACAAGTTTGGTACTTTATAACACGGTGCATTTACAATGCTTTTTTGAGATAAAATAGGTCACAGGGCCCACAAATGGCAAAAAAAAAACTTTTGATCCAAATGGACCTTGTTACAAAATCTGAGAAAAAGAATTGTATGGATGTAAGGTGCTCTTCAAGAAATTCCCAACACCTATTTTTGCTCAAAACTTCAACTCTGTAGCAAAAAGTTATGGTCATTTCCATAAAACTACTCATTTAGGGCATGTAGAAGAAAATTAAGCAAAAGAGAGTAGGGGGTTGGATGCGGGATTGCTTTTAACCATTGGATAAAAGGCTGAACCCTACAGATCATGCTTCGAACCACTGGACAAAAGGTTGAACCCATGGAGCACCCTTCAGACTACTAGACAAAAGGACAAACCTATGGAGCACCCTTCGGACTATTGAACAAAATGTCACACCTGCAAAGCATCCTTCGAACTGCTAGACAAAAGGTTGAACTACGGAGCACCCTTTGGACTGCTGGACAAAAGGTTGAACTGCGGAGCACCCTTCAGACCATTGGACAAAAGGTCAAACCCTGTAGAAGCACCTTTCAGACCACTGGTCAAAAGGTCGATCTACGGAGCACCCTTTAAACCACTGGACAAAAGGATGTACTCTAAACAAATCAAACAAAATTTTTCAATCTTCGATTTCAATGTTTGAACAGGCATTCTTAGGGTTTTTGGGCCTTTTGAATGCAATGACAATGTCCTTTTGACCTGAAAACATGCCAAAAGATAACTGTATACCATATCTTTGCTTGAAACCCTTGTTCACAACTTCGCTTCCTGATCTTCGATTTGGGCAAAACAAAAGCCAAATATTGATTTTTTGAGAGTGTTCTGGACACAGTGAGACAGTTGAAAACACTGTCCAGATAGACAGAAAGATACAACCAACCAAATTAAAAAAGATACAAGTATATGAACCCCACGGTTAAAAAAATTTCTTTCAAACTTTTCTAATTCTCCAGATCATCCGAAGATGCAAGAGAAAAGCATACTGGGTTTTTTGGAATCCTGCATGCAAAGCTTAATAGCTCCCCCAAAATATCTCAAAATATGAATCTAATCTTCCAAAACATGCTCTAACACCATGTTAGAATCTGAGAAATAGATTACAACCTAGAATCAAATTGAAAGAGTTAGAAACAATAAACTGTAAATGCAAATGAAATGGAACAACATAATAGTGATACCGAGAGCTTTGATGTAAATGCTTGAATGACACAATAGCATCAAGAGAGATCTATAGCTCCAACATATGAAAATACAAGCAATGTAGTGAGTTTATATAGAAAATGGAGAGGGTAGAGGTGGCAACACCAACTAATAGGAAGTGACCATCTATCAGTCTAAAGATAGCAAAGTATCTTCCCAAGATAGCTAATGGGAGCTCCCTGGTAGGATGGCGACACCTCATAACCCACTCACTTAATTAAACCCACTTTATGAACCTATGCAAGCTTAATAGACATGTAGGAAAATAAATAACCCACTAGGAAAATAAAAACCTACACTAACAAAAGCAAGAACCTTTGCCTCATTTTAACATAGAAAAAATATTTTTTTGCATTTTTTGTCAAAGTTTTCTATTTTTACTCCATGCATGACACTACTATAGTAGTTTAAGAATTCCTAGAGTGATTAATCTTTCAGCTCCTAGTCTCAAACAATTTTTATCTTTCTTGTGGATATTGCACCAATTGATTCTTCATGGAAAGGTAGTTGATTTCTCAAGGATTTGAGCTAGGCAAGATTTTCTTTTGATGGGATTGCATGAAAATTTAATGTTTTTATAAATTGATTGTAGGTATCCTTTCTACCCTCATCCCACAACCCTACCAAAATATCATCCTCCTTTTTGGTTTCCATTTAATCCCATTTTTCCATCCAAACATTTCACCCGAGCTTGTTTGCATCTATTCCAAGTGTTTTATTTTCAATCCTTCATCACCACCCTTAGTTCTTAAGAATACTATGTTAGATTCAAGACAGACAACTGAGAGGGGGGGTGAACCAGTTGTCCCAAAACTTTCTTCCTTTTAATTAATTAAATCCTTCTTATGATTCAGCAGCATAATAATAGATTAATCATGAGAACTTAATACAACAATTCAAGGGCAGAAACACATTAACACATATGACACCAAGATTTTAACGTGGAAAATCCAGTTAAGGGAAAAACCACGGGGTGACTAACCCAAGATTATATTCTCTGTTAAAAGAATAAGAAGAACAAAATGACACATGTCAATTAGGGCTCACTGCCTGAGCACACTGCTCACAAGAGGCCCACTGCCTACAGAATGATAAATATTACACACTTGAACTGAAGAATAGCATCTTCACCAGGCTTGAGTTAGTTCCATTTAAGCCCAATACTTCTTCTCTGCCTTTCACTCTGCTCCTCTCTACCACACTCTCATCTCTACCAAGATACCTTTGAAATGATTTCACAACTTCTTATTTATACAAGACATCGACTTAGGGATAATCATCCAAGTCAGCACACTTTACAGAGCAAATACAACTTGACTAATTACAAAAGACTTCATGTGGATCAACACACTATCGGCCACATAGATCTGGAACTTCAATCTTCTTTTAGGAACCCACCATGCTTCACAGAACATCTTCAAGATCATCCATAGGATGTGTAACTCATTCGATCGGCCAGACTTAGGAAGAACATCATCATCTAGAAGTAATTCTTCAATTACGAGCTCAATCTTCAATGCGGACCACCAACATGAACTAGACACAATCCAAAGACTTCCACAAGCTTGCCTGAATCACCAAGAACATCCATACTACTTCTACATACTGAAATCATTCTCTCCTTCATCCAAAACCTCAAGAACATAGTCTGTCATCACTGTCATATTGGAATAGATGCTTGCAGACCTCTAGACTATGAACCAATTGAGTTGTCAATTCACATTGACTTCCTAAACACTCCACCAAATCCGTAGGACAATATATTGCATTTCTAGATTTCACCAAACCTATCTGTGTCACTCTGTCACCTCTGAACATCTGCCATAACCAGTTTTACTCAAGTGGCCATAACTTCTTTAGATCTTCATATGGACCTCTCAAATCTTTACTGGATCATCTCAAGACACATATCTACAAACCCTTTGGTGCATATCCTCTGATCTTCATCTTAGCTAGGATCTTTACCTTACTGTCTTCACTGTTCTTCTATGTTCCTGATAGGACTAATTTTCTCAATATCATTAGCATACAACTCATCCAATCCTTATCATCAATGCAACATGAGTATGTTGACATCAATGACAACACCGGTTAGGCCCATATTTGCAACAATCTCCCCCTTTGTCATTGATGGCAACATATGACGTGAAAAACTATTTTAACCATCAAGACAAGAACGTCTCCTCACTAACATAACTCCCCCTATCAACAACAACCATTCACGTGTATTCTCTTCCTTTACTACTCCCCCTTTGATCAACAACCATTTTTTGTTTTTCACGTCTTCTCTCCCCCTTTGACATCAATGGCAAAGGGCACATACTTGCATCACTTCAGAATCATACCAACTGCTCCCCCTGAGTAGCAGCTTCCCATCATCAATCCAGACCACAAGATATGATTGTGAGATCCACTGGACTGATGCACATCAGTGCACCTTAATTCAAAACCGGAGGGATAATAACCCCTAACTTCTCCCTAAGATACTCAAAAAAGTCCTTAGGTAGAGGTTTAGTAAATATATCTACAATTTGATCCTTGGAAGGCACAAACTCCAATTTGACTTCATTCTTGTTCACTTGTTCTCTCAAAAAGTGAAACTTGATGGATATATGTTTTGTCTTTGAATGCAACACCAGATTTTTTGATATATTTATTGCACTTGAATTGTTACAGAAGATTGTGATAGGTTCCTCATACTCCACTTTGATGTCTCTTAGCATTTGCTTCATCCATAATACTTGAGTGCAACTACCTGCTGCTACAATATATTCTACTTTTGTAGTGGACAGAGATATTGCCTCTTGTTTCTTGATCAACCAAGAAACTAATCTTTTCCCTAGAAATAATACTCCACCACTGGTACTCTTCCGGTCATCCACATCTCCTGTCCAATCCACATCTATATATGCATGAAGTTAGAAATCATGATATCTAGGATACCATAAACGATACTCAACTATCCCTTTTACATATCTGAGAATCCTCTTGATTCACATGATATGAGATTCTCTAGGATCAACTTGGAATCTAGCAACAAGACCAACAACATTCATAATGTCAGGTCTAGTTTGAGTAAGATACAATAGTCCTCCAATCATTGACCTGTACTTTTTCTGATCAGCCTTAGGAGACTCATCATCTTTGCTGAATTTACATCCGGTTGTCATGGGAGTACTCATTGGTTTTGAGTCTTCCATCCCAAATTTTTTCAACAATTCTTTCACATATTTGGTCTGTGAAATGAAGATTCCTTTCTTTGTTTGAATGATTTGCAGACCCAAGAAGATATTCATTTCCCCAAACATGGACATCTCAAATTCGCTTTTCATTTGATTTGCAAAAGTTTTGCACATACTATCTCTTCCTCCAAAAATGATATCATCAACAAACACTTCAACAATTAAGATGTTTTCATGATCAATTTTGAAGTACAAGTTACTGTCAGCAGTACCTTTGTTGAAACCAATCTTTAAAAGATGCTTATCCAGTCTTTCATACCATGCTCTTGGGGCTTGTTTGGGTCCATACAGTGCTTTCTTCAACTTGCAGACCATATCACCATGATCAGACAATTTAAATCCATCCAGTTGCTCAATGTATACTTCTTCTTCCAAGTCACCATTCAGGAAGACAGACTTGACATCCATCTGATATACTTTGAAGTCCTTGAAGGTAGAAAAGGTAAGAAATAATCTAACTGCTTCAATTCTTGCCACTGGAGCAAAAGATTCTTCAAAATCAACTCCTTCTACTTGAGAGTAACCCTTGCAGACCAATCTTGCTTTGTTCCTGACTACTGCACCATCTTCATTCAATTTATTCTAGAAGACCCATTTGGTTCTAATCACATTCTTGTTTCTAGGTCTGGGAACAAGATCCCAAGTGTGATTTTTCTCAATTGGCATCAACTCTTCCTCCATTGCTTTAGTCCAGCTTTCATCATTGCATGCTTCATTCACTGACTTTGGTTCAATCTTTGAAATCAAACAATACTTTTCTGAGTTTTAAGCAATCTTTCTTCTTGTTTGAACACCTTTGCTTTTATCACCTATGATCTGATCTTCAGAGTGGTTCAGTCTTACATACCTAGGAATTTTGGGACTTTCTTGCACTTCTATTTCTTGCACAGGTTCATTCAAACTTATCTCTTCTTCCTGATTCTCCGGATCAGTCTGGATCTGAATTTCAGAAGGGGCTTGGACTTCCTAGACCAAAACATCATTCTGATCATCTTCATCATATTCATAAAACCTTGAGGGTTTTTCAATACCTTCATCAACCTTCACATTTGTACTTTCTATAATCTTTCTCAATCTCTTGTTATAACACTTGTATGCTTTGCTTTGAGTAGAATAACCCAAGAATATTCCTTCATCACTTCTAGCATCAAATTTTCCAAGATCTTCATCTCTTTTAATGTAACATTTTCTACCAAAGACTCTAAAATACTTCACAGTGGGAGTGATGCCAAACCAGAGTTCATAAGGGGTCTTACCAGTATTGCTTCTGATTTATACTCGATTAAGAGTATAGACAGCAATGCTTACAGCTTCTCTCCAGTAGATCTAAGGAACATTTTCTTCCATCATCATGGTTCTAGATGCTTCCTGGATGGTCTAGTTTTTTCTATCCACTACTCCATTCTGTTGTGGAGTCTTTGGAGCAGACAACTATCTTTTTATCCCATGTTTCTCACAGAATTATATGAAATCCCCGGATGTGAATTCTCCACCTCTGTCAGACCTAAGACATTTTATGTTTAATCTACTTTCATTCTCTACCATAGCCTTGAAGATTTTAAATTTCTCAAGAGCTTCAAATTTCTCTTTCAGAAAAGTCACCCACATCATCCGGGAGTAGTCATCAATTAATAACATGAAGTATCTATCACCTTGCAAGCTCCTGATTCTTTCTGGACCACATAGATCAGTACGTACTAAGTCCAACAATCTAGTAGAAGATTGTTCTTTACTTTTGAATGAGACTCTACTCTACTTACCCAACTGACATTCTTTGCACAAACTATTAGTAGGTTTCACCAATCTTGGAAGATCTCTTACAGCTTGAGTGTTGCTTATCTTGATGCTATTATCAAAATTCATGACATATTCTCATATGCCATAACCAACTCTGATCAATTTGAACAAATAAACAATTTTTACCAATACCAACCAAGTGGAAGATATTACCTTTTGTTTGAGTACCGGATGCAATCTCTGTTCTGGAACTTTCAAAGATCTTACATTTTCCATTTTTGAATTGGAGATCATAGCCTTTGTCCACCAATTGTCCAACACTGAGAAGATTGTGCTTCAGACCTTCAACATACAGTACATTACTGGTTTTGTTCTTTCCATCAAAAGAAATGGTTCCTCTACCTCTAATTCTGCCAGCAGAATTATCACCAAAATTTACCACTCCTCCTTCATATCTTTCCAAATCTATGAACTTATTTTTGTCACCTGTCATATGGTGGGAGCATCCACTATCAATAACCCAGTCATCATTTTCTTCAACTTGGGCAGCCAGAGCTCTTTCTACCATTTTATGATTGACAGATTAAGAGGGCATTGGATCTTCTTCCTTGATGGCAATAAACACCCAGTCACTTCTGGATTTGTTTCATGTCTCTGATTCATCATCTGTTACTCCTTCATCATCATCATCTTCATGAACATAGTAACATTTCTTTTAGAATCTTGATCTGTTTTGATTTGGCATTGAAAATCTTTCCGGACACCTAGAGGTAAAATGACCAATCTTATTGCAGTTAAAACATTCAAAAGGCAATTTCCCTTCATACTTACTGGATCCTCTTGGTAGTCTTTTTGCAATAAGGGCTTCAAGTTGAGCAGCTTCTGTTTCATCTTCTTCTAGATCTTTTCTTGCTTTTTCATACCATGATAGTTTCTTTGAAGAGTTCTCTCCCAGATCAAACTTTTGTTTTCCTTTTACAAAGGCACTAGCTTTGAATGCAGATTCAGTCTTGGGGGTGAATCTCCAAACTTGGCCAATTCAAATGCAGCTAATTTTCCAACCAATTGATCTCTTCTGATATTTGAAAAGGATCTGAATTCTTCAATGGCAGTAACCTTGTATTTTTAAGAAGCGAGTAGGGATCTGAGAACTGTGGAAACAATCTCATCTTCATCCAAGATTCCACCAGCACATCTAATGCCACAAACAAGCTCATTTACTCTTGGCATAAAAGTAGTGATATTTTCATCTTCCCTCATCTTCAGGTTTTCAAATTTTCCTTTTAAACTCTGTAGCTTGGCACATTTAACATACTTGTCTCCTTCATGCAGAAGTTCTAATTTTCCCCAAATCTCATATGTAGTTTTTAGATCTACAACATTTGTCAGCTCTGAATCAGATAAGGCACTTAGAAGAGCTTCTTTCGTCAGAAGATTATTTTCAGCATCTCTGATTTCATCTACAGTTTTCAGACCATTATGTGGAGGAACATACTTCTTTGAAGTTATGATCCAATATTGCATTCCCATACATTGCAAGTGACATTCCATGCAGCTTTTCCAAAGAGTGTAATTGGTTCCATCAAACCTTGGACTATCCTTCTTGTAGGACGACATCCTGGATCTCTTCAAATGGTTAAGCCCTTTTAGAGGAACTTAGCTCTGATACTAATTGTTAGATTCAAGATGACAACTGAGAGGGGGGGTGAATCAATTGTCCCAAAACTTTCTTCCTTTTAATTACTTAAATCCTTCTTATAATTCAGTAGCATAATAATAGATTAATCATGAGAACTTAATACAACAATTCAAGAGCAGAAACACATTAACACATATGACACCAATATTTTAACATAGAAAACCCAGTTAAGGGAAAAACCACGGGGTGACTAACCCAAGATTGTATTCTCTATTAAAAGAATAAGAAGAACAAAATGGCACATGCCAATTAGGGCTCACTACCCGAGCACACTACTCACAAGAGGCCCACTGCTTACAAGAGACACACTGTCTACAGAATGATAAATATTACATACTTGAACTGAAGAATAGCATCTTCACCATGCTTGAGTCAGTTCCATTTAAGCCCAATACTTCTGCTCTGCCTTTCACTCTACTCCTCTCTACCATACTCTCATCTCCGCCAAGATACCTTTGAAATGAATTCACAACTTATTTATACAAGACATCGACTTAGGGATAATCATCCAAGTCGGCACACATTACAGAGCAAATACAACTTGACTAATTAAAAAAAACTTCATGCGGATCAACACACTGTCGGCCACATAGATCTGGGAATTCAATCTTCTTTTAGGAACCTGCCATGCTTCACAGAACATCTTCAAGATCATCTATAGGATGTGTAACTCATCTGGTCAGCCAACCTTAGGAAAAACATCATCATCTAGAAGTAATTCTTCAATTACAAGCCCAATATTCAATGCAGACTACCAACACAAACTGGACACAATCCAAAGACTTCCACAAGCTTGAGTGAATCACCAAGAACATCCACACTACTTCTGCTTACTAAAATCATTCTCTCCTTCATCTGGAACCTCAAGAACACAGTCTATCATCACTGTCATATTGGAATAGATGCTTGAGAATGTCCAAACTATGAACCAATTGAGTTGTTAGTTCACATTGACTTCTTAAACACTCCACCAAATTTGTAGAACAATATATTGCATTTTTGGATTTCACTGGACCTATTTGTGTCACTCTATCACCTCTAAACATCTGCTAGAACTGGTTTTACTCAAGTGGCCATAACTTCTTCAGATCTTCATACGGACCTCTCAAATCTTTACTGGATCATCTCAAGACACATATCTATAAACCCTTTGGTGCGCATCCTCTGATCTTCATCTTAGCTGGGATATTGACCTTAATGTCTTCACTGTTCTTCTCTGTTTCTGATAGGACTAATTTTCTCAATATCCTCAGCATACAACTTATCCAATCCTTATCATCAATGCAACAACAGTATGTTGACATCAATGACAACACTGGTTAGGCCCATACTTGCAACATACTAGTCCCATAAACCCTCCTCCTTCATCCACCTTTGATCACCCAAGCCTCATTTTTCTATTTAGACATGTTACTAATGTTGCAAGTATGTGCTAACCGATGTTGTCATTGATGTCAACATGCTTAGGTTGTCATTGGTGTCAACCGTGTCTTCTAATATTTCTGATTGTTGCTTGATTGAGTTGTCATGTTAAAATGATTTGAATGCATTATAGAAGTGTTGATGATGTTGGTATAGTGCTCTTGTTGCTGAGTTTCCAAGTACTTTTGAGAAAATTTACTTTCCAAAGGAAACAATGTGTTGTAGAGTATTCTGGCTTGCAGGACACTGTCTAAGTTTTTTCTTTGCATTTCTTTTGTGTTGAAGACCAAAGTGTGAAATTTGGATACATTTTAGGGAAATGTTTGAAGATGTTAAATTCAGAATTTGGTGGTCCAGATTGTTGTGTAGTAGAAGTTATGTTCACCGGTTTGAAGACTGTAATTGATAGAGTTTCTCGGTTGTGCAGAGGTGTCTGGGAGAAAGTATTTTGCTTCGCACTTCTTCGCAGAGTGGTTTCAGGTGATGTAGTTTTGGACATATGTTTATAAGGTCCTTAGTTGTCTTCACTCCAAAGGTTTTGTGATTTGGTGCTCCAGAAAGCAAGTTATTGAGTAGCAGAGCTTAGCAGTGTTGATTGTAAGTTGTCTTCAAGTGAGATTTGTTGTCTTCAAGTGAAACTTGTAGCTAGATTTGTTGGCTCCCAGGTGATTGTATGTTGTTTGTGGATGTCTCCAGATCATTTTAAAGGCTTGTGAGTGGTCCACAAATTATGGTTATGTTCTTGGAAGTGTGTGCCTAAAGATTCTAGTGTTAACACCAGTTTTGGCCGATTTGGTTGTTTACACTCTTTGTGGATGTGCTTCATGGATTGTGGAAGTGTGTTGAAGCATGTGAAGATGTATTTAAGTATGAACTAAGCTATGAAATATTCTACCTTCATTCATTTGCTTCACAAGAATGTTTAGGTCTAGACCTAATTTGAATTGTGTATGTTTGTCGACCTTGAAGACTATTCCAAAGGTTGCAGAATGTATTTCTGACCTTGATGTATGTTCCAAGGTTGATGATTGATATAAATAAGTGAAAAGGATCCGCGTGTTTGTCATATGTGAGTGAAGATGCGAAGATAAATATGTTTGTGTTGTAAGGAAGTGAAGGTGATATGTATTGTGCTTCATTGGAACTGAACTCAGGCATGTGGTAGATGCTATCATATCAGTTCATGGTAGTGAGCCACCTCTCTTGGCAGTGAGCCACCTCTTTTGGCAATGAGCCACCTCTTTGGGTAGTGAGCCCCTTTGGTAGTGAGCCTCTTTGTAATTATGTTTATGTCAATTGATGTGGATGTAATTATGTTTATGAAGGCTTAAATTTTTTGATACAACTGACTCACCTGCCCTCTCAGTTGTCTTGTGCATTCAACAACTAATCCACCTTATGTGAGTGTGCATCCTTTTTTGTTATCCTTTGAAGGTCCTAGCCTTATCTAAGACAAAAGTCCATTAGAGGTGATTCAAGCTAAGGTTTCCACCTCTTTTACTTGTCTAATTTCAACCCCCAAAACTACCTTTTTCCCAAAACCAAGTGTGTTCTTTCAACCTTTCTCCCACCCCCTATCACCTTGAAGTGTTTCTAAGAACCTTGAAGCTTGATCATGGAGGTTTAATGAATTAAATGTCCTTTATATTTTATTTTTATTCATAAATTAGTGTTTCAATTTGTTTTACATCATATAATTTATGTGGATCCATGTTTGAACACCCACAAAGGGGTTGACTAAGGCAGACTCCCCTTCTAACCCATGTTTTTGCATGGTCACTCATTAGGAGATTTGTGCTTATATGCCCATTTATAAATATTTTAAACAATTAGAGAAAGTTTTATATGGAAAGTCAATAAAATTTTATCATCCAAGTACATAAAAAGTTTCAAGCCCCTACGTGACAAGGTCAAGGCTACCTTAGGAGGACTTGGTTGTCATGTTGGCTACCCCAAGAGGACTTAATTTCCTTATAGGTCACTACTTATCATTTTCAAACCCCAAATCAACATATTTTTAGTCCAAATAAACTATAGAGGTCCCTAACATATGTCTAAAGCCATCCACATCAAGAAATTAGTCATTTATTAGATAAAACCACTCTAATTTTGCACTTTAAGTTCAAAATGCAATACTTTAGTTTCGCAAAAGGTTTCTAGGTCTAACTTGTAGGTTTGAAGTTAAAAAATCATTAGGATCCTTCTCGTGGTGTCTGTAAATATCCTTTTCAATCTTAACTCTCCATCCCTCCACCTCTCAGGTGAACCAATTCCATCTTACCGTCCCCCTCTTGTTTCCATTTCATGCATTGATACACCTTAGGTTTTCTACTAATTAGTCCTCTTTTGTTGCTCATAGATAGGTGTACATCTCTAAGAAGCTACATCAAACTATCATCCAACTACCTAAAAAGTCTCAAGTCCTCACCAATTGCTTGGACAAGGCCACCCCTTGGACCTAGCCTCTAGATAGGTTGTTTGGACATCTAACAACCTAGTCCTTTAAACATAGAGATTTCAAAATTCATAGAGAAGTGCATAATAAAATTTTATAAATTTTAGATGTGCCACTTCTTAATCCAAGCACAACTTGACACTCTAATTTTCAACTTTCCACATTCTAGCATAGCATTCTCACAGTTTCTAAGTCCTGATTGCATTCATTTAGCATAGAATCATTAGAATTTGATCATGGAATCTATTCTAGCTCATTAGTGGTTGTCAATTAAGGTTTTGCTAGTTGGAGATGACCTTCGATACCTTATTTTGAATGTAGTTTGAATATAGTTTGCACATACTTGTATCTAGTCACTTTAACATCCTTAATTTACATATAGTTACACATATTGCACAAACAACCACAACTTAAGAAGAAACAACAAAGTCCATATTTTATTTTCTTTCAATCATAACATTTATGCCTATGCAATTAGAGCCATATAAAGCTTCATATGCTCCATATAATATATTAGGATGAATACCAACAACACATAATGCAAGCCCATCTTAAAGGCATTAGGATTCCCACATGATAAATCTTTTTGTAAGGACATCTAGAATATTATGGATTGATTATTTATCTTGATCCGTTAAGATAGATTTAGTTGCTAACACATGAGTTGGTTATTTGTTTGATATTATTCATTTTAAAATAAATAACTTTTTACTTATGTTTGATTGGACTATTTGCAACCTTACTGTCATTTTCAAACCTTAATATTTTTATTTCCTTATGAAACAATGGTACCAATACTCATTGGATTTGATGAGTAGAATTAAATAACAACTCAAAACAATGTATTTGAGTCGAACTATGGACTAGCACTCTATAACTAGTTATGCTAAATAAGTGAGAAATTTACATGTTATGGATTGTTATGATTGAATGTATTAAACAAACAAATTAATATTAGACTACTAAAACCTTCCTACCCTAGTTTTCCCATGCATTTAGATGATTTTTTATGTGAGTAATGGCATGTCCATAGAGTTACTCAATTTATATAATAATATGTTACACCTATAAAAAATTAAATGAATGTTGTTAAGACAAAATAATCCTAAATTGGGTTGCACAATGGTTATAAAATCCACTCTCTAGAGATGGTAAGTTTGAATGGGTTCCTAATTATAATTTTTTTCCCACATAGCCAAATCATATGTGTTTAAGACTATTATATAAAAGTTCTCATTCTAAGATAATGATATGATAAATAAACATAAGATATATGTAATAATGTTTATTGATAATATGTATGATTCTTATTCATGAAAAAGGGAAATAAGAGGCCTTCTTACAAGAAAAAACAATTATAAAATGTTGGCCAAACCAAGGCAAAGATTTAAGAATATAGTTAAGAATCAACTTTTCAATTTATATTGTAAGTACCACCTACATCAAGGTACTTATTGGATAAAACTCATTCCTCTCATTGAGATTCTAAGAATAGACTTGGTATTTAAGGCAAAAATATCCACAAGACATACACATATAAACTTACAAAACCTAGTATTTCTATGATCCCAACTTCTTGTCCAACATGTAGAGGCAACCAAAATGAAAAAAAATGTCAATAACACATAAGAATCAACTATTAACTATCTAGTGTACCTTGTTGGTATCAACTTTGGTAAGATATTTAAAGAATACATGCCCTCCCCTCTCATGTAGATATAAAGAAAGATTGCAACATATTTTCCCTCATGTTGAATCTCACATTACTTAGAAATTCCTTCAAATATTTTCTCCTTAATCATTTTCTCCTCCCTACTTTTTAATATATGTTGTGCATGCTCATAGGAATGGAAAGCACAAAGGGAAATAAATATAGATAAAACACTTAGAAACCCAATGGCCATTAAAACCAAAATTAAGCCATTACTTTCAAGTGCTTCTATTTCATGTGCAAGGCTACAATTTTTCATAGACAAGAAGCAAACCAATGAATATGTTTATTCACAACATAGATTATAATTATTCCCCACACAAAGACATAACCATAACACACTTTTTTGCCATGTTAGATAAGAAATCTTATGCATGCCCTTATAATCTAAAAACACCATACCATGCCTTCCATTTTTCATATAAAACGAGCAATCTAATAAATAATATTATTCAAAACATAGCTTATGATTACCCCCACAGAAAGGTAGAACTGTAAGACACCTTTTTCAGCATGCCACATCATAGACCCTTTGTATGCCATTATCACCATAAACTGTCATGCCATGCCTCATATAGCCATTCCATTCTTTTGCAAGTTATGTTATGACTGCTTTTCAAATAAATTTATATACTTTATTGTTGCATTTGAAAACTACATAACCCTCACCTTCCACATGTCCCTCCATGTCATCCTAATGAAATCCTCTAGAAGTGTGATCTATTTATTTCTCTACATGCAATTATATATGTTAACTTTATCATTAGATTGACTTAGAGTAGTAAAGGAACTTCTCTACACCTATATAGAATTAATGTTTATAATACATGAACTTTACACATGTCAATCAATTACTACATGTGTAATTCAACCATTACACATGCATTCATAAATAATAATTAATAAAAAATAAAATGTTAGAGATCATAGAACAAGAAATTACACAACAAAATTAATTGTATATTACCATATTGATCTACAAATATATAATCATACAACCACTTTAGATTTTGATTTGATAATCACCCATAACTTCAAATCATTTTTTAATGATGGTCTATTTTTAAGATTGCCCTTCATGGTAAATAAAAATAACTCTTAAATAAATAAAAACTATAAATAATTACTAAGTAAATAAAATAAAATAATATCAGCACAACATATGTACTTGTCATCTTATATATACATATGTATGTATGTACTTTTTGATTTGGTAAACTCAAGTTTTTAGCATGGTCCAAGCCTAGAGAGACCACTTATGGGGGGATCTCTTCCTAGTTGGATTTATCACTGAGACCACTATTGGGAGGCCTTAGTTGTCAAGGTATTATCACCTTGTTCAAACTCGCGAGCTCAACAACCTAGTGAAGACACATAGCTTGTGAGCATGACTGCCCAACAAAGGCACACATCCTCTGAGCACATCAACCTAGCGGAGGCACATGGCCTATGAGCTCAGTAGTCTAGTGGGGGGTTTGAACCATGGTGGCTGCTACAACAACATTGTGACTTGACCATTGTACTATGCCCTTATTAGCCATATGTGTATATGTATTTGTATATATACTTATATATGTATATGTATACACAGACATAGATGTATATATATATATATGCATGCACAAACACTTTAAAAAATATGGACAAACATGAAATATAAATCTACTCTTTGTTAAGTAGAACTTCTAGAACATACCTTGCAATGTGTGTGTGTGTACACACACACTTTAAAAAACATGGACAAACATGAAACATAAACCTACTCTTTGTTAAGTGGAACTTCTAGAACATACCTTGCAAATATGAGATGCTTCAACATTATTTACTCTACCATGAATTAGAATAGAGTTGTCCTACTCTAGATCTTGAATGACCTTTCAAGATCATCTTGTAAAACACAAATAGCATTACTCATCACATGTTTTCAAAAATGTAGACCTTTATTTTATTGAAATCTCATCATACATAATAATTATAGCTTTATAGGACTAATGCACATTATAAAAGGTTGTCATTTGAGAAATAATGTTGTAGTCAATTCAAACTTTCCATGCTATACTTTATGCATCATCTTTACAAAATATTTGTTGCTTATTTCAAAAAGGAATCGACTTATTTAACTTACATATAACTAGTCATGTCAAAAGATAGTACTACCATACTACCTATAACCCTTTCCATGAAGACAAAGGAGGTGTTTCTGAATTCATCCATGTAATACCCATGTCATTATATCGATCTCCATAAACACCATTAGAGGACACCTTGGCTTCTATTTCTTTCATCTCCTCAGGTGTAAGCTTCACATAAAGAGCATTGATGTTCCCCTCAAAGTTCTTGACTTTGGTCAACCCTAGGATTGGTGCAACATCATTTCCTTGGTGTTGAACCCAAGCAAGTGCAAGTTGCCCTGGTGTGCACCCCTTGCTTGAAGCAATTGATGACAGTGTCTCAAATAGAGCCTTATTCCTTTCAAGGTTCTCTCCTACATACCTTGGCAAAAACTACAAAAAAATTGCACTTTTACAAAATAAAGATTGTCCAAGTTATAAATATATGAAAGCAAATTCATAATTAAATTATACAAAATGAAGTTCAAAACTTCCTACATGTAAATATATATTTTTCCCAAAACATTCACTTTTTTTATTATTTACTCACACATAACTACAAAGTTGCAATAGAGTTATCACAATCTAAAAATACCCAAAATCAGTGAAAATGGAACTCACAACTTTGCTCTTTAAATAAAGAGCAATTTTATAGTCCAATCATCTTTATTAAAAAGAACAAAAGATCAAATACAGAGCAAATTTACTGTTCAAGAACAAGATTGGAATGTTACAAATTGCAATCTTAAGCATCTACCAATCACCTAAACAACCAAAAAAGCCTATTAATGCATAGAAGATTCAGTGGACACAAGTACCTTTTTGCGATCGTTATCTATAAATTTTTCAACGACCTTTGTCCCAGAAGAGAGGAAATCTCAGCCTAAAGGGCTATATGCCACAATTCTAATACCAAGCTCCCTGCAAGTTGGAACCACTTCTTCCTCAACGTCTCTACTCCACACAGACCACTCTATTTGAACTGTTGTAATAGGATGAACAGCATGGGCTCTCTGAATTGTTGATGCAGAAGCCTCATAAAGCCCAATATATTTTATTTTCCCTTCTTCAACCAATTTCTTCATTTCTCCAATCTGAGATAGATACACAAGCAACCAAAGTATGGAACAACAGTCATACATTTAATGACATATAAATGTATTTTATTGAACAATCCATATTATATAGATATACACATAGAAGGGTAAAGTACATACAATAACTTCTATGGGGACTATTGGGTCTTTCTCTCTGAATCGGCAGAGGGTTTGCCAGTTCCAATGCACAAGCAGATTTGGCCAATAAATACAGGAGGTTGCGTGAGTTGCCTCCCCTTCACTTCTGGTTCTGCCACACCAAGGGGGGTATCTCTATTTGCTAAAGATTTTTCTTTGACTCACTCAATGACAGAAAGATTTAGCTTTACAACAACAGGCAGAATACTCTCATGTTTGGACCAAGATTTGCATGATAAATCACAAGTTTGGCAATGTTCTTGGACATATCTGATTGGTTATGGATGAGAGTATGCAGGGGTCCTAATCCTACTACAACTAACAGTTTAGAATTTTGAAAAGATTTGTATTTATGTTTTAGATGCAAGACAGGGGGTTTTCGATCATAACTACTACACAAGGGCAGACCAGTGCCTATCTCAGGGCAAGGAGTCAACTAGACGTATACAAGTGAATGATTTGCACTGGCATTCAAGTTTAAAGGGGTTAGGATTGGTATTTGCATTACAAACACCACCCAAGAATGGGTATTTAGCAATCTCTACTTACAAATATCCTTGCTGCCATACATTCTTCCTCATACTTAACCTAAAATAGTTTAATCCACTCCTTGAATGGAGGTCAAAAGTTAAGCATGTGATACAGAAAATCTATATCCTAGAATCTAAGTAACCCTTAGCAACCAGATTTAAAAGAAGGGATGCATACAACAAATGGAGACAAATAGCTAAACACATGCAAAGAAGCATTTTTCATATAAAAATAACATGAACCTGAACATATATGCAACATGCATTCAAATGCAACTCATAAACTCACAAAAGAGATAGAACAACCAAGAGATGCTCTGTTTTCGTTACTTCTCCAAAATTTGCCCAAGTCTTCAACAACCCCAAATGAGTAACACAGTTTGCTTTTTAGAGCAAGAACGTGCCCTCAACAATCAAAGTACATGGTCATTTCAAAATTTTGCTAGATACATCGCACCATGAAAATGGCGCCCAAAACATTGAATGCACCAGGGAGAAGAAGAGGGAAGAGCAGGTGAGATTGGGAAATGTGCAGCCGACTGGAGATTTTTGCCCTTTAAGATGGTAGTTGGCCTGTCAATCCATCAAACCATACCTCTACAAATCGCCATTAATGGCCAACCTACCCCGACCTCTGGAAATGCAGGAGCTTTGTGCTTTGCAATTCTTCCTGCTTGAAATGCGGCTGCATATACAAAGAAATTCCTCACTTTCTAAAAGTTTGAAACTGGCCATTGATTTCCTCCTTCCCGCTGAGATCTACAGCTTCAGTTTGACTGGGCAATCTAGTCACCATCTTTGAAAAGTCATCGGCCAATGAAAACATGCCACACAGGTGTCTTTTTGCTCCTTTCACTTTTCGCAGTGTGAAGAAACATTTTACCTTTTCACCCTTTTTTGCCTTTAAATCTTTGCATATGCAGTTCTATATACATACAAGTGCTTTTGGACATGTGGCAGCATCTGATTGGATCTCCATCGCTAAGCATTGGCCTCTCCATCAGCGAGAAATTGTATCTACATTTGCATGTGTGGTTGTATATGAGTTTGTATATACATACAATCACCTGCATACAAGGCAGACCCCAAATCCTTATAAAACAAATTGAAATAACATTCAGGTTCGGTTTGTATCTTCCCTTGTATGTCTCCTTGTATATTGCATATACAAATGCAATATACAACCCGCGGACCCCAAATCTTTATGAATCAATTTGAAATCGTAGTCAGGTTCGGGTGTTGTATCTTCTCTTTTGCATCTTTCATTGTATATCACACATACAATGTGCAATATACAACCAACTACGGACTCCAAACTAAAATCTGCCAAAACACATTTTCTTCTCATGTCTGGATTGTATATGTGCCTTTGTATCTTGCATTGTATATCACATACATACAATCCGGGACATAAAATTGTGCGGGCCCACCATGCTTTTGAAGATCGTCAACTTTGAATGCAACCTGCTTGTATGTTTCTTTGTATCTGCTCATTGTATGTCACTTTGTATATGACCCTTGTATGTGCAAACATACAATGCAAGCATACATACAAGGAAAACATACAATCACCTCTACCTATATAAACCAAAATGCAATATCTATTTCGGGTCCGGGCTTTGTATGTCAGAAACGTATATTGCAATGTATATGTAGATTGTATGTTCAAAGATACCATTGCACATACATGTAGAAGCGGGCCCCACCTTTTGTATTTATTCCCTTGTACATTGCCTTGCATCTTTTCCTTTGTACTTGCGACTTGTATATGAGATACAATTACCTTTATATGTGCACCCACCAAGCTCGATTTAATAACTTTTGAAATCCAGATTGTATGTCCTGTATTGTATATCCTTTTGTATAAGTTATATACATATAATCCCCTCGATATAACTGTAGAATATTCCAGGAATCTACGATATACAATCACGTTTCCACACCCGAAAATGTATCTAAATGCCACATACAACCCCAATATGCATACAACTATTTTTCTCCATTCTGAAGCTGATTTAACTCTTTTTCGGGCCCACCAATGTACATTTGAACTTGTACATACAAAGACATATACAGACGGCCACATACCATAGCGAAAGGCCGAATGACTTAGAAAATTTTTGGGTTTTAAAAGAAAATGCCTGCGGATTTAAATGCTCGAAACCCAAACTTGTAGCAGGCACCAACATTGGCTCTGTCTGGGGATGCATGCCTCTTGCAGGCATGGCGAGAACTCCAAAACTCTGGGACGCAGACCGGGCCTTATCCATTGGGCAACAGAGTCGAATGCCACGTCAATCTGCATCACAAATCACATTTTCTTAAAATTTACTTGGTGGCCCAGGGCCACCAAAAAGGAAAAACTAGAATTTCCCTTTATCAAACACTCAATTTTCTAATTTCTTCAAATGAAGCCTCGAAACATTTAACTTCCTGTAGCCCCCATGGAAACATTCAATCTCATTGTTAATTGTGTTGCCGCCAATTTTAGCTCTTACTTCCTCAACAAATCTATAGTACCCTTGATCTATTTTTGGTATGCCTAACTATAGATCATTTTCATCACCTAATGCCTCCAGATCAGAAAAGATAAAAAGCTCATACAAAACAAATGAATCTATATCTAAATTTTGCCCTTTGTAAAATAAGAGCTCCTCTGTATCAAACATGCAATATTCAGGCAAAAGCAACATCTCATAATCATATTCATTTTTATAAACATTCAGACATTCATCATCATTGCTCTCAACAATTTTATCATTAATATCCACTTGGAATGTCTCAAGAGAAGGCATAAATAGCTCAGAGTGCAACCCTTTGTCAAAAGCTTCATAGTCACCCCTGCAACCAACACTATCCCCAACTGTATGAGCACACAAATTTGCAACTTGTCCATTCACATCTGAATAGTAGCTCTGATTTTCCTCTTCACCAATGCCCTGATGATCAAAAGCAAATTTTTCAACATCTGCATCGTATAGGTAGTCAAAATCTTCAAGGAAACACTCATATTCAGCATCCATATATATTTCATCATCTGAAAGGCTCACATATGCATCTGAATGCTGGCAATCACTAACATATTCACTGTCATCCCTTGAATCTGCATCTTCTATAATCAGAGTGAAGCTCTGCATATCCGCCTTGTACAAATAATCATGAATAACTGGGATATGCCTATTGTTGCAGGACACAACTTCATGTATATCCTTCATTTCATCATCTAAAACACATTTTGCATCTGCAAGCTTCTCTTCTAGAGGCTGATAACAATCTTTGTCCTCACCATTATAGGATGTGCCTACATTTTCTACAACATCTTCTTCATGTTTATTCATCACATCATGACTACACATACTATTTTGAAATATATTTCCCTTTGCAGAATCATCTCTCAATGAACACACTGGGAAAGCTGAAATATATCCAATTTGAAAACTATTTTGAAGGCTTGCAGACATGAAACCTACTGGCATTCCATATTTTTGATTATTTTCAATATCCATAGCAAATTTGTAGGCCTGGTGAAGTGTAACTGGTTCCTTATCTCTCAATAAATAACTCATTTCTTCATCAAATGTAGCCAAATAAATTGCCAAGCACAATGCATCATTGGATCTCATATATTTAGGGATCTGCTTGAGCAAATTAATAAATCTAAGATTAAAGGCTGGAACTAGTTCCTCATTTTCCTTTTGGATATTCATGAAATGTATGATCAATGAGGCCAAATGAAATCTTTCACCAAATTGCTCTAGGAATGCAATTTCTAAATCCACCCATGAAGAAACTAAACACACAGGCAGGTCTGAAAACCAGACCCTAGCGTCATCCTCTAATGACTGAACAAAGAGTCTCATTACTACATCTTCAGCCTCTACCTCATGATCTACTATCAAATTACAAAAATTTTGCAGATGTTTGTTTGCAGACTCAGAATTTGATCCACTATATTTCGGCAAACATTTTCTAATCTTATTGGGAATAACATTTGGGTAACCATTTATTCCTTTGAAATTCAGAGCTTTATATCTTTCAATAAAAAATGGCCTTCTCAGAGAGCACAACTAGGACTGCTGCTCTAGACTCATTACTTTTTTGAATCAAAAGATGAATACCTAGAAATATGTTGCAGCCTTGATAGGTTCAATCAACAGAGTCACCACCTCTCACAAAGAGGACATAATATCAACAAGGCACTTTTATTTTCTGGATTCATCATGCCAGCAGAGCACCACATGGTCATTCTTTGGTATTGCTACAACATCACTGGAAACTAGATTTTCCAGCCTTTAGAATATTCAACTCTCTCCCCAGCAGAGTCACCACTTTGTTGGGGTCTTTCTCTCTGAATCGGCAGAGGGTTTGCCAGTTCCAATGCACAGGCAGATTCGGCCAACAAATATAGGAGGTTGCATGAGTTGCCTCCCCTTCACTTCTGGTTCTGCCACACCAAGGGGTGTATCCCTATTTGCTAAAGATTTTTCTTTGACTCACCCAATGACAAAAAGATTTAGCTTTACAACAACAGTCAAAATACTCTCATGTTTGGACCAAGATTTGCATGATAAATCATAAGTTTGGCAATGTTCTTGGACATATCTGACTAGTTATGGATGAGAGTATACAGGGGTCCTAATCCAACTCCTACAACTAACAGGTTGGAATTTTGAAAAGATTTGTATTTATGTTTTGGATGCAAGACAAGGGGTTTTGGATCATACCTACTACACAAGGGCAGATCGGTGCCTATCTTAGGGCAAGGAGTCAACTAGATGTATACAAGTGAATGATTTACACTGGCATTCAAGTTTCAAGGGGTTAGGATTGGTATTTGCCTTACAAACACCACCCAAGAATGGGTATTTAGCAATCTCTACTTACAAATATCCTTGTTGCCATACATTCTTCCTCATACTTAACCTAAAATAGTTTAATCCACTCCTTGAATGGAGGTCAAAAGGTAAGCATGTGATACAGAAAATCTATATCCTATAATCTATGTAACCCTTAGCAACCAGATTCAAAAGAAGGGATGCATACAACAAATGGAGACAAACAGCTAAACACATGCAAAGAAGTATTTTTCATATAAAAATAACATGAAACTAAACATATATGCAACATGCATTCAGATGCAACTCATAAACTCACAAAAGAGACAGAACAACCAAGAGATGCTTTGTTTTCGTTACTTCTCAAAAAAATTTCCCAAGTCTTCAACAACCCCAAATGAGTAAACACAATTTGCTTTTTAGAGCAAGAACGTGCCCTCAGCAATCAAAGTACATGGTCATTTCAAAATTTTGCTAGATACATCGCACCATGAAAATGGTGCCCAAAACATTGAATACATCAGGGAGAAGAAGAGGGAAGAGCAGGTGAGATTGGGAAATGTGTAGCTGATTGGAGATTTTCGCCCTTTAAGATGGTAGTTGGCCTATTAATCCATCGACCCATACCTTTGCAAACTGCCATTAATGGCCAACCTACCCATGGCCTCTGGAAATGCAGTAGCTTCGTGCTTTGCAATTCTTCCCACCTGAAATGCGACTGCATATACAAAGAAATCCCTCGCTTTCTGAAAGTTTGAAACTGGTCGTCAATTTTCTCCTTCCCGCTGAGATCTACAGCTTCAGTTTGATCGAGCAATCCAGTCACCATCTTTGAAAAGTCATCGACTAATGAAAATGTGCCATGCAGGTGTCTTTTTGCAGCGTGAAGATACATTTTACCTTTTCACCCATTTTTGCCTTTAAATCTTTGCATATGCAGTTGTATATACATACAAGTGCTTTTGGACACATGGCAACATCTGATTGGATCTCCATCGCTAAGCATTGGCCTCTCCATCAGTGAGAAATTGCATCTACATTTGCATTTGTGGTTGTCTATGAGATTGTATATACATACAATCACCTGCATACAAGGTGGACCCCAAATCCTTATAAAACAAATTGAAATCACATTCGGGTCTGGCTTGTATCTTCCCTTGTATGTCTCCTTGTATATTACATATACAAATGCAATATACAACTTGCGAACCCCAAATCTTTATGAATCAATTTGAAATCGCAGTCGGGTCCGGGCGTTCTAACTTCTCTTTTGCATCTTTCATTGTATATTGCACATACAATGTCCAATATACAACCAACTGTGGACTCCAAACTGAAATCCGCCAAAACACATTTTCTTCTCACATCCAGATTGTATATGTACCTTTGTATCTTGCATTGTATATGCACATACATATAATCCAGGACATAAAACTGCGTGGGCCCACCATGCTTTTGAAGACCGTTGACTTTGACCGCAACTTGCTTGTATGTTTCTTTGTATCTACTCGTTGTATGTCGCTTTGTATATGACCCTTGTATGTGCAAACATACAATGCAAGCATACATACAAGGAAAACATACAATCACCTCTACCTATATAAACCAAAATGCAATATCTATTTCAGGTCCGGGCTTTGTATGTCAGAAATGTATATTACAATGTATATGCAGATTGTATGTTCAAAGATACAATCACACATACATGCAGAAGCGGGCCCCACCTTTTGTATCTATTCCCTTGTACATTGCCTTGCATCTTTTCCTTTGTACCTGCGACTTGTATATGAGATACAATCGCCTTTGTATGTGCACCCGCCAGGCCCGATTTAATAACTTTTGAAATCCGGATTGTATGTCCTGCATTGTATATCCTTTTGTATAAGTTATATACATATAATCCCCTTGATACAACTGCAGAATATTCCAGGAATCTGTGATAGACAATCATGTTTCCACACCCGGAAATGTATCTAAATGCCACATACAAGCCCGATATGCATACAACAATGCATACAACTATTTTTCTCCATTTTGAAGCCGATTTAACTCTTTTTCGGGCCCGCCAATGTACATTTGAACTTCTACATACAAAGACATATATAGACGGCCACATACCACAGCAAAAGGCCGAATGATGTAGAAAATTTTTGGGTTTTAAAAGAAAATGCCTGCAGATTTAAATGCTCAAAACCCAAACTTGTAGCAAGCACCAATAGGTACTTTGGTGTCGATCCAATGTTGGTAATAAATATCAATACAATCCACATCGAGTCTATTCAGACTCTCTTCATAGCAAGCATGAACATACGCAGGATCTCCATGAACATTTCTTATCCCACCTGGAAAGCTTAATCCAAACTTGGTATCCAGCTGCACTTTATCTCTTATTCCTTTTAACGCCTGCAAATCAAGTCAATAAGTTTACAATTTAGAATTAAACCATATGAGAATGCATGGAAAAACCTTGTGAAAATCAGATTAACTACACTTGATTTTAGGCACCCTACCTTTCCAAGGAGAAGTTCGTAAGTGTGAGGACCATACACATCAGAGGTGTCAAGAAAAGTAATGCCTTTGAAAATAGCATGGTGAATGAGGGAGATCATTTCATCTTCAGATTTGGGTGGGCCATAGGAGGCAGACATGCCATGGTAACCCAACCCCTGTGCTAATACTTCAAAACCCTCACTTCCTGGCTTGATTCTTGGCATTGACATTGCTGTTGCTCTTGTTTGTTCTGCTTCTGCCTCTTCTTTTGTCAAGTCTGAGAGACAAGAGATAATGTTTAGTTAAAATCCACACAGTGTGGAAGGGGTTGTCATTGGTGAGGTCAGTTGTGATACATTTTACCCATCTAGATTCTTCGTATCCACCTACTCAACTACGAGGGGGACTGGTGAATGATGTACGTGGCTTTTTTTTTAAATTCTTCCCAACATAAAAAATACTAATTAAAAATTATTGTTTATAAATAAAGGTATTGAATTAAACAAAGGTGGTCGGAACCATGGTTATTATGTCTGTTTGTTTGGATATAACCTTTCAATTTCTGGTAATATCAAAAGATAATGTCACATTACATGGTATATATTTAGAAGTGAAAGTTTGTATGTGTGTATATATATTTAAAAGACACTTCTAGTCTTTTTACTTCTTATTAGTCCTTAGGTCAGGGTTTATGTTTTCACCTTATCAAATTGCATATTAGTTGTTTACAGTGTTCTAAGGGGACACGTCCTCTCCTTTTTTTCCCATGTTTCCATGTCAGAAATGTTTCGAGGACTTGGGGAAACATCCCCCTACCATCCCTCCACTATCGCCCATGCTTCAAGGACATTTCCTGGATGTCCCCTTAAAGAGGACATTTTTGGAAACATCCCTTTTATTTTTGCACTTTCTAGGGACACCCAAATGTCCCCGAGAGGCCTAGAGGACGCCTAGATGTCTCTCGACCATCCTGGGGACTTTTATTCGTCCCCCACAAAATTCAACATAAAAAGTTATTTTTTAAAAAAACCATTTTGTAAAAAAATTGTGTGCCTCTAGCCCTAACCCTAATCTTCTATGGGCCCCACCCACATCTCGAACACTCACAAAAAACTCATAAATAGGCATCTAAGCCTCATTCCATATCACTCCCAAGTTTCAACAGCAAGGTTGAAACTTGAAAGCTACAACAGCAAGGTTGAAACTTGAAAGCTACAACATGCTATAAGAGTGAGAGATTGCATGGGCCTAATTGTTTGACCACCACACTAGCCATTTTTTTGTTGTCCCAAGTTTCTAGTTTGTTTGCTACTGAGAGGAAATATTCTACTTATTGTTTCATCCACTTTGTTAAGAGGGATAGACTTACCTCTGGGACAGCAGAGAAACTTGTAGTTGTATTTAGCGCCTTGCATCTCATTGATAACAACACACTTACATACAAGGAGAGTTCAATAGCTCAACGGGACATAGAGCCAAAGGAGCCACCACAAGTGGATGAAGATGCAACATAGACAGGGTTGGTTAGTATTGCTTTGGAGGAGCTTAACATCAAGGAGTCCAATAGTTCGAGTGATGAAGAGTTTAGAGCGAACTTTAGGGATGAATGATGATTCATTGATTTATCATTTGAGGCACTACGCCATTGGCCAATTATATTTGGATTTTGAATGTAATCATCATTTTGAAAATTTGAATATAATATAAATATATTGATATTTGATATTTTCATTTAATTGCAATATGTTTGAGTGTTTTAGATTTTATATGTTATTCCTTGTATATTTTTTATAACTATTTTTTAAGTACTATATGTATTTGCACCACCCCCCATCTCCCCCTATTGTCATCCCCTCACTGTCCCCCCGTCGTCCCCAGATCTAGGCCCTCCCAATCTCCTAGGGCAGTGGAACACTGGTTATTTGTATGTGTCTATATATTCCTCCATTTAAAAGATGCTTCTAGTCTTTTTACCTCTTATTAGTGCATGCTTATAGGTCAGGGCTTATGTTTTCTCCTCATCAAATTGCATATTAGTTGTTTGTATGTGTATATATATTCTTCCATTTAAAAGACACTTCTAGTCTTTTTACCTCTTATTAGTCCCTGCTTATAGGCCATGGCTTATGTTTTCTCCTCATCAAATTGCATAATAGTTGTTCTCGACAGTGCACGGTAAAATATTTCCAAGCTTTTGTATTGTTTAAACCTTTAGAATATTTTTCTCCTATGGAAATTTGTGCAAGCTCTCTATTGTTATTTTTTGTATTTACTTTGCTTTTCCTTGTTTTTTTTTTTTTTTTAAAATGCGCCTGGTAAACTTTTTAACGTGACCGGTGACGCTGGTGTGACACGCCCTCCGGCTCCACGCGAATGCTTTTGCCCGGAGCAATGAACTGGTGAGGCCACAACTGGGGGACCTCATCCCCTAGGAAGAACACTTCAAACCTGGCGAGCTCATTGGCCCAGCGAAGGCATAAAACCTTGCGAGCTCGTTGGCCCAGCAGGGGTTTGAACTCTGGTGGCCGCCACTACATCCTGAGTGACTTAACCACCGAACCATGCCATCATCGGCTACTTTGCTTTTCCTTGTTAAATGCAATTGATAGATTAATTTTTCCTAGAAGATTTATTGATTTTATATTAGCTAAAATTATGATTATTTTCATGTTGCTTAGTGAGAGGTTAGAGCTAATGTTTTCCACCTATTCCCTCACAGATGCTTGATGCATGGAGTGGAACATAAGTGGGGCATGGCATTATGCAAAATAGTTCATGTGCCTTGTCTATGCTTCCACATTTTGCATACATGCCTACCAATGCAAATGCAATGATAACATCTAACAAAAATCTCCCTTCCTTTATCCATTGATAGATGACCATAATGTGTTCTAAAGCTCCCATTTCGACATAGGCAAGAATGATGTTGGAGAGAGTTGTAGGCTTCGACTTAAACCTTATATTTTACTTTATAGGTATGGGCTTTGGTGGTATTTGTTAAAAGCATAGGGTTTGTTTCTTGCTGAAATTTCTATAATTGTTCTTTCTTGACACAATCTTAAAATTTAATCATTTTTTGGAAGAAAATTCAAAAATTGAGATTTTTAGCAATTTGTAGCACTACTATAAATGAGAAAAAGATTTTAAGGATGGCTCTTTTGTTGTTATTCTAGTTTTTAAGGACTCTTTAAATTTTTCCTTTAACATCTAAGCAATGAGACTGTAGAACTATATGCAAGTCAAATTCAACAAAAATATATTGCCAGGGTTCCACCAGTGTGAGTTTTGTCAGTCTTTAGGCAAGTTGCACCAATTGTAGGGGCGGCTAGAGGTAAGGTGAGTTCTCTGCTAAAAAATATCTAAATTTTGTGAGTATTGTTACTCAAAATAGCTGAGTTGAATTGGGCTTTGTTCCACAACAAATATTTTTCTTTGACTCTAGTAATAGTAATGATATCATAGTATATTATAAACCGTATTTTACCAAGGGTTGGGGGCTTCTATTTAGAAAAGTTATTTTCTATATCTTGGTTTGTCTAAAGTTTGCTCCCTCTTGTTAGGTTCTTTTTCTTCCTAATTGTTATTTTCTATTGGTTAAATTTTGCTTGGTTGGAGAGGGTCAAAGTCTTGAAAAGATGTTGCTTTGAAGATTTCTATATAGAATAATAGCAACTAGCGCACTCTTTGAATGGAAACTAGGTGTTGCTTTGAAGATTTCTAGATAGAACCCTAGCAACTAGCAGGCACTCTTTGAATTTGGACTAAGTGTTACTTTCAAGATTTCTAGACAGAACCCTAGAAACTAGTGGACGATCTTTGAATTGAGACTAGCCAACACTCATAAATGCTTGCGAACTCACCTCTAGAGCATAGCTCAGCCAATGCCTACTTCCTAATTTTAAATTTTGAAATATCATTTTTAGTTGTTGAACTTTTTATCAGTTGTGACTTGCTACTGTAGTTCATTGTACTTGTTTAGTTCCATTGACCTACTTTGTATGTTTATGGGCATTAATTTAATTTCATCTTTTTATTCTTTAGGCACAAGCTCAACTATATTAAAATAAGTATTTAGGCATATTTTAATGTATTTATGATTATTCTTGTATTCATATGATAATGCATATTTCTCTCCAAGGTTGCAAGGTTGAATTGTAAACAAAGTTTCAAGCTCTAAATTTTAGTTGTATGTTTTTGTTTTATATGTTATTCTTGTAATATGCGACGAAGAATGTTATTCTTGGGAGAAAAACAAGTTTACATGTTATCATTAAATATTATCAATAGCTGTGATGATTAGGACTTTGTCTTCCAGGTTATGAAGATAAATGAGAAAAAATATACTTTTCTAGTTTACAAGGAAGGAGATTGAAAGATTGTTCCAATAACATATCAACTTCAAGAGATACACAACTAACTTGAGGAATATCATACATAGGAATATGCCTAATACTAATTATTCATTTTCTACATGTAATGAAATTAAGAAAAAACACTTGCATAATGGTTGTCATCTATTAAAAGATTAGAGAATTTGGTTGCATATTACTAATTGGGGAGTTTTTTGGACAAACTCCAACTCCAGACATCAATAATCTTTTGTAGTTTAGTAAAAGGATTATGAATATGATGTGGTTTTTTGTATTCATTTTTCAAGAAAAAAAGATTAGAGACAAGATTTTTTTTCTCCTTTGGACAACTAGTTTCAAGAAACTAATTACCAATATGAAAACTCGTGTGGTGTCTTTATTGACTTGCATGGTGTAACTTGGTGTATCCAATATCTTAAGTATATGAGAATCATGGGTATGTATCCACTCTCAGATATGGTTGTTTGGTTTCTACAATATGTAGATAAGTGTGTTGCAAGTATGTGCCTAATCGGTGTTGTCATTGATGTCAACATATCTTTGTTGTCATTGGTGTAAATTGTATCCTATTCCATTATTTGTTTAGAAGCTTTATTTGTTAAGGATATTGAGAAAACTTGCCCCTCCAGAAGAAATAGTGAGTTGCAATAAATTGTAGAAAAGACTATGTGTTGCTGACAAAATAACAATGTAGAAGATTGCTATGCATTTCTTGTTAATTGAATATCTTGGTCTACAGATTTGAAGATATCTAGAGGCATGTCTAAAGATGCTACATTTCGAGTTTGAGCCTCCGGTATGAAGAATTAAGGAAGTTGCATTCACCAGAGTAAAACCTGCTTTTTCTGATTATTCACTGGTGACAGGGAGAAAGTATTTTGCTCCGCATTTATCCACATTGAAGTATTTTTCTTTGCGGTTCTAGAGGGAAGTCTGGGATGATGATAAGTGCCTACCACTACAATGGTTCATGATTTGGTGTTTTGCAAGCTATCTTTCTTTCATGACAGTAGAAGACAATGAAGTTCATGTGCTCCAATATGAAGAATCTCATGGATAAAGTGGTTAGATTTTGTGTGGTTGCTCCTAATGATTACAACGTGCTTGTGGATGCCTCCTGATCATGTTCCTACCTTTGCATTGGTTTACGTTAAGGGAGTGAGATTGTGTTTGAAGATTATTCCCAGATAGCATAGCATGTAACCAGTCTTAGTTGACTGGGTTAATTCTAGTGATTGCAAAGATCTGTTGAAGATTGTAGAAGTGTGTTGTGACATGGAAGATCGTGTTTGAGTCCCAGCTAAGGCATGGCATGATCCTCATACATCTTTTCTATATGTCCTTAGCATAATTTTGTATTAGGTCAAGACCTATTTTGTAATAGTTTGTAATGCCGACCTTGGAGATTGTTCCAATGGTTGATGAATGTAATGCTGACCTTGATGTACATTCCAAGGTTGATGAATGATATATATTTGTAATTTGGTTGTGGAAAACAATGTCCTTGTGTGAAGATGCGAAGTTAAGAAAAGAAGTGTAAAAAGCAGAGCATAGCAGAGGAAGAATATTGTGCTTCAATGGAACTGAATTCAGGCATGGAGTAGATGCTATCATATCAGTTCAAAACGTTTGGCAGTGAGCCTCTGATTTTTGGTATTGTTATAACTTATATATCTTGTGGACTAACATCCACCATGGTTTTTCCCTTAACATGGTTTTCCACATAAAAATCTAGTGTCTATGGTGTATGATCTTTGATTATGTGCTTTCATGTTCTAATCATAACAACAGTAAATAAGTGGATGATGTTTTAAGATGCAGAAATTGTTTAAGTTTTGTGATAATTGATTCACCCCCCTCTCAGTTGTCTTGTGCATTTCAACAATTGGTATCAGAGCTAGTTCCTTAGAAGAAAGCTTGACCGCTTGAGGCTGATCCAGGATGTCGTATAAGAAGAAAAGTCCACGGTTTGATGGAATGAACTATTTCATTTGGAAGATCCGCATGAAAACCCATCTCCTCTACTTGAGTTATAGTGTTTGGAAAATTACTGAAGATGAGTATGAAATACCAAAGGATGATCCAAAAATTGAAGATGAGATCAAGCAATTTGAGTGGAACATAAAAGCCAAAGATGCCTTGGTAAGCGCCCTATCCAATATCGAAGTAACAAGGATCATGGAGCTGGAAACTACTCATGAAATTTGGGATAAGCTAAAGAATTTATATGAAGGAGATGAATCTTTGAAGAGCGCCAAGTTACTAAGTTTGAAGGCAAAATATGAATGTTTGAAGATGAGTGAAGATGACAACATAACATCCTTCATGCAAAAGATCGACGAACTTGTGAGTAGCATTAGAAGTGTGTTAGGAACCCGTGTTTAACCCTTCTCTTTACTTTGTTAGTATATTACATTTAGACGCATATGCTTTGTAAGTCGTCCCGTGACTATATTGTATTATCCCATATTCATGGGAAGTAATAGTTGTTTAGATTAGACTTAGTATATAAGTACGTGTTGAAGCCAATGAAGGCATCCACGAGTTTATTGTATTGAGCTTGCTCAAAGGAGGTTGCCCCCTCGAAGTGGCCTGCGATCAATAAATTCCTTATTTGTTTCTGCTATTTTTGTTATTCCGTGCATTTTTCATTATATTGTTGTAGGAGGTTCCTTTCGTCTGGTATCAGAGCGCTTTCTTGGGCTCGTTGGGTGGAATTTTTGCCATTTTTTTTGCAGTGGCCTCCAGGCACTGTGATTATTGCAGTAGTTCTTTTTTCTTTGCATCTGTATTGTTCATTTCAATTGCAGGTTCGGATTAGGGAATAATCCCTATCCGCTTAACTATGGGAAATGCCTGGGCATAGCCCTTATTGTGAGGAGTACCACAAGAACCTCGAAGTAGCTGGCCCATTGGGAGGACCTACCAGCGAAAAGGGCAATGGCCCCTACCTGATTGACTAGTTCCCATCGTGAGGTAAACCAAGAGCTGTCGTTTGTGGCAAAGCAGTTATCAGTTTTACCTGAGCCGTGGAGTGAGGGGTACTACCCCAATATGCAAGTTGTTAGACAGCATTGGCATCCGAGTGAATCCACTAAACCTTTAGGAAGCCTAACATACCTGGGGTCCATATCTATTACCAGCTGACAAATCACCGATTGAATCTACCCAAAGCCATTTCCAGATCTTATTGCAGATCATTTCCAAAAAAATCTATTTTTTCCCCATATCTTCCTTGCTTTAGCTCTGTTTCCTCTGAAAATTCATTGTAACCCCTGAAATTCCATTCTACATATTTCCTTCCTTGAGGACCATATCCCAAATTCCACTTATCGAAGCTAGAAATCCCACATTTGTCTATTTTAAGAGTTGTCCATAACTTCTTCGATTCTCACCCAATCGCCTTCAAATTTTGCCATAGTGTTCATTTCCTATTTCTGCTCCCTTGTCCCTCTTGGACAAATTTTACCATTTTTTACCCCACTTCTAAAATCTCCATTTTCTGCTTCCATGCCCCTCAGAAAGTGTCCAAAACCTAGTCAAACCCCAATTACCCATCAGAGTTTTTCCCAAATCCAAATTTTCCTTTACTAAAAAAGTTTTTGTTTTTGTTTTTCTACCCATTCCAAAAAAAAAAATCCTGGTTATGGTTGTCACCCGCGTAGAAGCAAAAAACATGGAGGAGGAACTTGTAGCCATCAAGACCAAACTCCAAGATCTAGATGAAAATTTTTTTGGGCTCAATCTTCAGCATTCAGCCATGAACAATAGATGGCAGCTAGAGTCTTCTGCAGATATAGGGTTTTCTTCTTCCGGTAATTTTCGTGGACCGAAGCTTGATTTTCCTTGCTTCAATGGTGATGATCTGACTGGATGGATATACCAGGCAGAACAATATTTCAATCTGCATACTACTTTTGATGTCAACAAAGTCCCACTTGCCTCCTTTCATTTGGAACATGAAGCCCTTCAATGGTTCCCTTGGTACATCAAAGCTCATGAAGAGCCAAAATGGATAGAATTTTGCAAACTCATTTTGCAACGGTTTGGCCTTAGTGCTTTTGATGACTTCACAGGAGCACTCACAAAACTGTGCCAAATAGGCACTGTGAGATAATATTAGATAGAATTTGAAAAACTGGCCAATCACAAGAGGGATTGTCTGATGAATTCTTCAGGAGTTGTTTTGTTAATGGTTTGAAGGATGCAATTTGCTCTGAGGTTAAAATGTTCTATCCAAGCACAATGATGGAAGCCTTAGGGTTGGCTAAGTTGGTGGAGGACAAGATCATAGCTCAACAACGCTCCAAATCCAATTTTGTTCCATTCAGAAATATGGATCCCCAAAGCCCTCAAATAATGCCAGCTCCTAGAACAACTCCTATCAAGCATTTGATTGAAGTAGAGATGCAGGCACGTAGAGAAAAAGGGCTTTGTTATAATTGTGATGACAAATTCACTCAGGGACATAGATGTGTTGAGCAAAAGCTCTATCTCTTGGATTTGGATTCTTCACCTGAAACTAAAGTTTATGCAGATGCTTAGGATATAGTAGCTGATTAGGTTGAAACTCAGCAGTCACTTGTTGACCCTACTTTTCAGGAAGACCACCCAGAGATCTCTCTCCATGTTGTAGCAGGAGTCACCACCCCACAAACTATGTGGGTCAAGGGTTACTTCAAGAAGCTCCCTCTTACAATACTCATTGATTCTGGTAGTACTCATAACTTCATTGACCCTCAAATAGCCAAACAAACTGATTGTTTTGTTCATCCTTGATCGAACTTTGAAGTCATGATTGCCAATGGGGGCACATTACCTTGCAAAGGGAAGTATCGCAATGTGGGTATCTCTATTGGAGATTATAACCTGCGCTCTGACATGTTTGCCTTGCCCTTAGGTGGATGTGATGTGGTTTTGGGCGCCCAATGGTTACGCACACTTGGACCCATCTTATGGGATTTTGTTGAACTTTGGATGCAGTTTTTAGACAATGGACATAAACACACATTGAAGGGCTTACAACTGGGGTCTCTCAACATCATCAGTTCACATCACCTGGAAAAGCTCCTTAAGAAGAATTCACAAGGTGTCATCGCTCAGCTTCACTCCATTCAGATGCAACTATCCGTGGTCTCCACTACTCCTTCAGCTCTACAACAAATGATGGTTATTTTGCATGTAGTACAAAAGTGGCAGCCATACCTGTTAGGGAATCATTTTTTCATCAGGGCGGCTCACTAGAGCCTGAAATATTTTTTGGAACAATGGGTCTCATCCCCAACACAATAGAAATGGATCGGCAAACTCATGGGTTATGACTATGAGATCACTTACAAGAAGGGTAAGGACAATATTGTGGTAGATTCTCTTTCTCGCACATGTGGTGACCAAGCTTCTCTTTCAGCTATTTTTGTCTATTCCAAATTGGTTGGAATCTGTCCCACAAGCTATCTTCTATGCACTTTATGTTTCTCCATCGGTAGGGCACTCTAGGTTCCTCAAAACTTATGAGCGGGCATGGAGTCACTTCTTTGGAAGGGAATGAATAGGGCAATTCAACAGATTATGGTTGCATGTGATACCTTAAAACAACAGTATTAGTGGGCAAAGTGGCTCCCTCTCACTAAATGGTGGTACAATACCTCCTACCACACTACATCTAACATGACTCCATATGAAGCAGTCTATGGTCAGGCACTGCCAGCGCTCCTTCCATACTCCCCCATCAGTTCATGAGTTTAGGCATTTGATAGGGTTCTCCGCACCCAGGATCAGATTGGGGATCATAAGCTAGCTCCTTCTTCCCACGTTCATCCAATATTTCATGTATCTTGTCTAAATAAATTTCTTGGTGCCAACGATAGAGCACAAACTATTTTACCACAACTGGATAATGAAGGATCCATCCTTTTGGAGCTAGAGGTAATCCTTGACAAGCGCACTCATCCTCTTCGCTCTTGATCCATCACAGAGGTATTAATTCAGTGGCATGGAATGCACCCAGAGATTGCTACAGGGGAACCACTCCTTCAAATTCAGTAACAGTTTCCACATCTTACTCTTTGATGACAAAGCTTTTCTAAGAGGGAGTGGATGTTAGGAACCCGTGTTTAACCCTTCTCTTTACTTTGTTAGTATATTACATTTGGATGCATATGCTTTGTAAGTCATCCTGTGAGTGTATTGTATTATCCCACATTCATGGGAAGTAATAGTTGTTTATATTAGACTTAGTATATAAGTACGTGTTGAGGCCAATGAAGGCATCCACGAGTTTATTGTATTGAGCTTTCTCAAAGGAGGTTGCCCCCTCAAAGTGGCCTGCGATCAATAAATTCCTTCTGTGTTTCTGCTATTTCTGTTATTTCATGCATTTTTCATTATATTGTTGTAGGAGGTTCCTCTCAAAGTGTGGGAGGAAAAATTGAGGACATTGAAATTGTAAACAAAATTCTTAGATCACTGCCTAAATCATATAGTCATAAAGTGGCCGCAATTGAGGAAATAATGATAGTAACAAAGATTACAAAAGAGTAGTTGCTTGGGAAGTTGACAGCCTTTGAAATGAGAGAGCTTGGTGATTCCCTTTTGAAGACAGAGACTGCTTTCAAGGCTAGCACTTTAGAAAGAACCCCCATATTTGACAAGTACAAGGTGGAACCAGATTATGAGCTTAAAGAACTTGAAGCCAACTTTGTTAACAGTCTACCCAAAGGTACTGGTAAGTTCAAAGGAAAATTACCTTTTAAATGTTTCAGTTGTGGTAAAGTTGGTCATTATGCTTCTAAATGTCCCACAAGAGTTCCTAAGCCAAGACTTGATAGACCTAGGATTCCAAAGAAATGTTACTATGTTGAAGATCTTGATGATGATGAAGGAGTATCAGATGGTGACCTAGATAATGCTAGTACTTTTGGTAATGAATGCTTGATTATTGCTATCAAAGAAGAACCTGTGTCTAATAATCCTACTAGCTGTGTGAAGGAAGAAAAACTAGTGGAAAGTGCATTGGCTATTCAGGTTGTTGAAGATAAAGATGAATGGGTTATTGATAGTGGATGCTCTCATCATATGACTGGTGACAAAAGTAAGTTTGTAAGTCTAGAAAATCATGATGGAGGACTAGTTAAGTTTGGAGATGACATAGTTGGTAAGATTTGTGGAAAAGGATCCATTTCTTTTGATGGAAAGCATAATACTAAAGATGTTTTGTATGTGAAAGGATTTAAGCACAATCTTTTGAGTGTTAGTTAGATGTGCAACAAAGGGTTATGATTTGAGATTCAAGGACAATGGATGCAAAATCATGGAAAGTTCCAGAATAGTGATTGCAACTGGTGAAAAGGCTAAAGGCAATATCTATCATTTGAAAGGAAATGATAACTATGGCTTTTTGGCTCAGGTTGATGAAAGCTAGCTATGGCATAGAAGGATGTGTCACATTAATTTTGACAAGATTATGAAGATAAGTTCCACTCAGGCTATAAGAGATCTTCCCAAGCTTGTGAAGCATGTTGATACATTGTGCAAGGAGTGCCAATTTGGAAAACAAACAAGAACAATCTTCAAAAGCAAGGACCAATCTATTGAAGGTCTACTAGAATTAGTGCATATAAATCTATGTGGGCCTACCAGAGTAAGGAGTCTACAAGGAGATAGGTATTTCATGTTATTAATTGATGACTATTCTAGAATGACTTGGGTTACCTTCTTAAAAGAAAAAGCAGAAGCCCTAGAAAAGTTCAAAGCATTCAAGGCAATGGTTGAGAATGAGCTAGATTTGAAGATAAAATGTTTGAGTTCTGATAGAGATGGAGAGTTTACATCAAACGAGTTTTATTTCTTTTGTGAGGAACAAGGGATAAAGAGACAATTATCTACTCCTAGGACTCCACAACAAAATGGAGTAGTTGAAAGGAAAAACAAGACAATTCAAGAGGCTACTAGAACTATGATGAAGGAGACTGAGCTACCGAAAGTATATTGGAGAGAGGCAATTCACACTCCTGTATACATCCTAAACAAAGTTCAAGTCAAAGGTAACAATTCAAAGACTCCTTATGAATTGTGGCATGGTAAAGTTCTCACTATGAAATACTTCAAAGTTTTTGGTAGTAAGTGTTATATTAGAAGAGATGAAGATTTAGGAAAGTTTGATGCAAGATGTGATGAAGGAATCTTCCTTGGATACTCCACCAAGAGCAAAGTGTACCGATGCTACAATAATAGGTTGAAGAAGATCATTGAAAGTGCAAACGTCAAAGTTGATGAAAATGAGGAAAAAGTATCATGTGGATATGAATCAGATGAACCAGATGCTTTAGCAAGCAAAGAAGTGGTACAACATGAAGACAATTCAGATGAAGAGGAACAAGCTCTGGAAATTGTCACCAAGATACCAAGGTATGTAAAACTAAATCATTCTGAAGATCAAATCATAGGAGATAAGAGCAAAGGAATTCTGACCAAAAGAAGAGTTGCAGAAGAACAAGTAAATTTTTGTTTGATTTCCAAAATTGAACCTAAGACTGTAAATGAAGCTTGCAATGATGAGAATTGGGTAAAGGCTATGAAAGAAGAACTGATGCAAATAGAGAAGAATCAGACTTGGGATCTTGTTCCCAGACCAGCAAATAAAAATGTAATTGGCACCAAATGGGTCTTCAGGAATAAGATGAATGAGAATGGTGAAGTGGTAAGAAACAAAGCAAGGTTGGTATGCAAAGGATACTCTAAAGTTGAAGAAATAGATTTTGAGGAAACATTTTCACCTATGGCAAGGATTGAAGCAATAAGAATGTTCTTAGCATTTGCAACCTACAAAGATTTCAAGGTATATCAAATGGATGTGAAGTCTGCATTCTTGAATGGAGAATTGGAAGAAGAAGTCTATATTGAACAACCGAAAGGATTCCAATCATCAAATCAGAGTGACATGGTGTGCAGATTGAAGAAAGCATTGTATGGACTAAAACAAGCTCTTAGGGCATTGTACACAAGATTGGATAAATATCTGATACAGTTAGGGTTCAGTAAGGGTAATACTGACAGCAATCTCTATTTCAAGATTAATGATGAACAAATCCTAATTGTTGCAGTCTTTGTTGATGACATTATCTTTGGAGGCAATGAAGGTATGTGCATGGTTTTGGCTGGGGAAATACAAAATAAATTTGAAATGTTAATGTTTGGTGAGATGAATTTCTTTTTAGGTCTGCAAACTAATCAATCAAATAAAGGTATCTTCATTTCTTAGTCTAAATATGTGAAAGAATTGTTAAAGAAGTTTGGGATTGAGGACTCTAAACCGGTAAGCACTCCCATGGTAACTAGTTGCAAGTTGAGCAAAAATGATGACTCACCGATGGCAGATCAGAAAAGGTATAGATCTATGATTGGAGGATTACTTTATCTAACCCAAACTAGAACTAACATAATGCATGCAGTTTGTCTTGTGGCAATATTTCAAGTAGAACCTAAAGAATCACATGTGATGACAATCAAGAGAATACTGAGATATTTGAAAGGTACAATGGATTATGGGTTGTCGTATCCAAAAGACAATTATTTCACTCTTAGTGCATACACTAATGCAGATTGGGCCAGAGATGTGGATGACAAGAAAAGTACATGTGGAGGTGCATTCTTCTTGGGAAAAAGGTTGGTATCCTGGTTAAGCAAGCAACAAGACTCAATAGCTCTATCTACTACAAAAGCAAAATACATAACAACAACATGGAGTTGCACTCAAATATTATGGATGAAGCAGACATTAAAGGACATTAGAGTTGCGTATGAAGATCCAATTGCAATCTTTTGTGACAATACATGTTGCATAAACATATCAAAGAATCAAGTAATGCATTCAAGGAAAAAGCATATATCCATAAGATATCACTTTCTGAGAGAAAAAGTGACAAAGAATGAAGTCAAGTTGGAGTATGTATCTACAAAAGATCAGATTGCAGGCATTTTCACCAAGCCTCTACCTAAGGATACTTTTGATTATCTCAAAGAAAAGTTAGGGGTTATTACCCCTCCTACTCTAAACTAAGATGCACAAGAGTGCATTAGTCTGGTGGTGCTCAGAGTTCTACATCCAGATCCGGATTGATGCTTGTAAGGGCTACTTCTCAAGGGGAGTAGTCAAATGAAGAGAGTTTAGTTCAGAGCAGCAAAGTGCAAGCATGTGCCCTTTGCCATTGATGTCAAAAGGGGAGAGAAATCATGTGAAAAACTCATAAAAGAAGGAATGTAGATGCATAAAGAGATGGGGGAGAATCTTGTCTTGATGACTGTACATTTTTTCACATCATATGTCGCCATCAATGACAAAGGGGGAGATTGTTGCAAGTATGTGCCTAATCGGTGTTGTCATTGATGTTAACATATCTTTGTTGTCATTGGTGTCAACTGTATCCTATTTTGTTATTTGTTTAGAAGCTTTATTTGTTGAGGATATTGAGATTTGCCCCTCTGGAAGAAATAGTGAGTTGCAGTAAATTGTAGAAAAGATTGTGTGTTGTTGAAAAAAGAACAGTGCAGAAGATTTCTCCGCATTTCTTTTTAATTGAATATCTTGGTCTATAGATTGGAAGATATCTAGAGGCATGTCTAAAGATGTTGCATTCCAAGTTTGAGCCTCCGGTATGAAGAATTGAGGAAATTGCATTCACCAAAGTAAAACCTACCTTTTCTAATTATTCACTGGTGACAGGGAGAAAGTATTTTGCTCCACATTTCTCCGCATGAAGTATTTTTCTTTGTGGTTCTAGAGGGAAGTTTGGGATGATGATAAGTGCCTACAACTACAATGGTTCATGATTTGGCAGTTTGCAAGCTATCTTTCTTTCATGACAGTAGAAGACAGTGAAGTTCATGTGGTCCGGTATGAAGAATCTCATGGATAAAGTGGTTAGAGTTTGTGCAGTTGCTCCTGATGATTACAACATGCTTGTGGATGCCTCCTGATCATGTTACTAACTTTGCATTGGTCCACATTAAGGGAGTGAGATCGTGTTTGAAGATTATTCCCAGATAGCGTAGCATGTAACTAGTCTTAGTCGACTTGGTTAATTCCAGTGATTGAGGAGATCTGTTGAATATTGTAGATGCATGTTGTGATGTGGAAGATCATGTTTGAGTCCTAGCCAAGGCATGGCGTGGTCCACATACATCTTTTCTATATTTCCTTAGTATAATTTTGTATTAGGTCAAGACCTCTTTTGTAAATGTTTGTAATGCCGACCTTGGAGATTGTTCCAACGATTGATGAATGTAATGCTAACCTTGATGTACATTCCAAGGTTGATGAATGATATATATATTTTTAATTTGGTCGTGGAAAACAATATCCTTGTGTGAAGATGTGAAGTTAAGAAAAGAAGTGTAAAAAGTAGAGAAGACTAGAGGAAGAATATTGCGCTTCAATGGAACTGAATTTAGGCATGGAGTAGATGCTATCATATCAGTTCAAAACATTTGGTAGTGAACCACCCCTTGGCAGTGAGCCACCTCTTGGCAATGAGCCTTTTTCTGGGCAGTAAGCCTCTGATTTTCGGTATTGTTATAACTTATATATCTTGTGGACTAACATCCACCGTGGTTTTTCCCTTAACAGGGTTTTCCATGTAAAAATCTAGTGTCTATTGTGTATGATCTTGATTTTGTGCTTTCATGTTCTAATTATAACAACGGTAAATAAGTGGATGATGTTTTAAGATGCAAAAATTGTTTAAGTTTTGTGACAACTGATTCACCCCCCTCTCAGTTGTCTTGTGCATTTCAACAAGGTGTGGGGTGCTTTTGGAGTTATTTTATGTGGGTCATTTAGGATTCAAATGCAGGACCTTCAATTAGCATGCTAGGGAACTCTACCATTGAGGTATGAGGCCCTTTGTAGACTAGAGTGTGATTATTCTTCAAGACCCTCCCCAAGCTACATTTATTTTCTTGAGATTCCTACTCTACCTCTAATACTATAATATTGTTTTCCATTTATCAACTAAGCCTTGAACCTAGGACCTCCTATTAGCATGTTGAGGTACTCTGCCACTTAGTTATTGACCTAGTCTACACTATGGATTTCTCAAGGTATCACTATTAAAAGGTCTACTAGTTTAATAAAGGTTACATTCTATTCTCTAGAATAAAAAATGTTAAAAATGTTTCCTTATGCAAATTAGTTTAGGTAGCCATTTAAATGGAACATATCCCATACAAATTTACCTAGTTCACCAAAGAGTGATATAGGACCACTTTGTAGTAGATTTGAAGAAAGCAACATAAAATTTTGTGAAACAATACCCATTTGGCCATAAATAGAGGTGATATAAATAGGTGTTAGGGGAAACAACACTTAAATAAATTTTTATGTCATTGTGATGACTTTTTACATGTTAACATTTAATCTTGAATATTTTCCACCCACCATAAAGAAAAAAATCAGCCTAACACTACAAAGACATATCTCATAGTAGCAAAAATATCATGATCTCTTTTAAAGATTAAGAAAATGTAAATCATAAGTTCTCAGAAATGGATTGTCTACAACACATTATAATGATGATATTATCATTTTAATCTATGAATCATACAAATGCAAATCATTAATTTTTAGTTGGAAGAGTTTGGCAATATGTTAGTACTAATATATGATGCTTAGATGACTTCCTCTGCAGTATAAAATGCACATCAACCTATACTAAGTTCAGAGTATATTCTCAGTATCTAGTTAAATCTTATCCAAAACAAAAAAAGGGGCAATCCCCATGTGGTACTCAATGCATGTTCTCTTGGGTCTAATGAATCTTCACCTATAGGTTCCTTTTTTGGTGAAAAATACAAATAATCCAACACAAGTCAGAAAACTAAAAATTGTGCAAGTCTATTATCCTGACAAATGTTCAAAAACCATGTATGTGCTATGTTTTTCATAACATGAAGGTGTTTTGGTTGAAAATTTCAAGGCTGGCCACTAATTTGTCTCCCATTTCCATGCACTTACCCTAATATGCAATTGGGCATTTATCAAGATCCTTTTCCAAAGCACAGACAATCCACTTTGTCCTCCATCCCCAATCCAAACCAATCCCAAAATGATCACACCAACAACACCCACTATAATAAGGTCCCCTACACCTATGACTCTATTGTAGGGTGTATTGATTATGATCCCTCACAAGTTGCTACTATAACCATAAAAGCCACATCTCCTAAATGTGTTCTTACAACAAGATGTGGAACGATTACTATCCCTAGACCTCCACCTTCCTCATCCTCCCTATCTTCTAGCTACAACATCCTAGACCACCTTGGGAAGACTCCTCAAATATCCATCTTGAACCTCCTCAAGGCTTCCCCTATCCATAAATCCATATTGGATCAAGCCCTACAAGAATCCCAAGTCCCGCATAATATTGATCCTAAACAATTCCAAGCTCTTGTGGGTCATCTTTCATCCACTTACCAACTTACCTTTAGCCAACATGAAATGCCTCCCATTGATCCATCTTATAATAATGCCCTTCACAGAGAGGTCTTGATTTCTAAACACAAAGCTAAGCGTGTTCTTTCGTATAATGGGTCTAGCTTGAGTTTATGCACCTTGGAACCATGCATTATTACCATCAAAGCGTATGACAATGTTGAGAGAGAAATTGAAGGAACCGTATGTCTTCCCATACAAGTGGGACCTATCATGCAGCATACCAGATGCCTCATCATTGATCTTGACCTTCCATATATGATTCTACTTGGTCATCCATGGATCCATGCTATGCAAGATATCACAATGCATAAAATTCCCCCACAATGGTGTGGAAGTCGCTATCCATGCAGATCCCTGACCTTTTGCATATTGTCATGCTATGGAAGTTGTTTATCATAAAGGAAACCTTTACCCTAATAATGATATTACCACTAACGTCACCTCTTCAGCATCGTCTATCCATCCTGATAACTTTGCTTCCAATTCATCATCTTCTCAAGATCCTAAAGTCACAAAGGTCAAGATCATCAAAAAAGGTTATGGAGAATATAAGCTACACAATGCCTTTCATGTGGGTCAACTAACTTTAGCTCCGTAGTCCTATGGTCATCCTCAACAATTCCCTCATCCAAAAACATCAAGTACCAAACACTTCAGGTCTACTACCTTTTTGTCTACAAGAACTTTAGCTAAAGAACGAATGGAAGGCTCTTTAGACTCTTGGCTCTACAAAGATGAACCAGATAGAAAATAATATAAACTTGTCCACCTTAAGAAACATTATCCAATTCCTTCACATATGTGTGAAAACATGAGATATCAAGGTAAAGGTCTTGACCTTCATGAATAATGTGTTATTGTGTTGATATGAGTAAAGGTCCATGATGATAATTATGGATTAGGATACATGCCTCTTGGTTTGTAACCCAAGGATCCTCATGCTTTCCCTACAATCCAAGAGAAACCCTCTAATGTCATTGAAAGTAATGTTGATGGGACCATCAATGCCTCTTTCAAAGACCTTGACATTTCATGCATATTCCATGACAATGCCATCCTTACCATCGACCTTCCACTAGTACCATATCCTGATTCCATTTTTGGGGACAAAAAAATTGAATATCTCATGATACCTATCAAAATGATGGAGCCAATCTTGAGTTCCTTAGTCCTACAAGTCCAAAAGCAAAAATCATACAATTAACAAAACATTGGACATAAAAGAGAAAAATCATGCTATATCTATCTCTCGGGCATCAAAAGCTAAAGAAAAACTCATCTTGCCCCTAGCATCACAAGAGCATCCACTTGAAGAAAAAAAAATCCATTTGTACATAAACATAAATCCAAAGCAACACCCTAAAATTATGTCTATTGGTGAGATTGTTGGTTCCACATAAACTTCATTCCATGACACTTCCAACACCTTATATGATTGCACCCTCCATTCACACTTAGCCCACACTCAACATAAGTCATTCATCTCCCTTCATCATACTCCTAATTGATGAGGCTACAATGGTTCCCATTTATGTTTCCTAAACATAGAAGAGGCTAATCTTGTACTTAAGGAGCTGCCTGATGGTATCTGTAGTGCCCATACTAGTGGTCTTGTCCTTGCAACAATGAGTCTTCAACTTGGTTCAAGTTCTTATCACCTAGCTACTCTAGATGGTCAATCATTGGATGAACCTTCTAAAATCATCCATCTCAATGGATTCCATGCTTAGTTTTCCATAATATTGCAATTTGTCAAAAAAAAGAAACCAAAAAACAAATGTCAAAATAGTAAAGGGAAATAATTCATCCTATGGTGAAAACCAATTTTATGACCCCTTGGATAAGTACCATGGTAAAAACTTGCTCACATGTGCCATGTGTATAATCCAAATCTTGTTATCCTCTAGGTCATTTTCATATCATCCCATCTCCACAACATGTCTTAGTCTTCCATCACACCCATCTTGTATCCCCACCCTTTTTCTATACTGGGGGCAGTGGATTGTATTTTACTTTGGCCTTAGTTTTCTTGGTAAATCTTCCTTATGTTGGGTACATCTCATTGCCTTTCTTCTTGTTGAGATTCATACAGTTACACGTGTCATGTCCTTACATGTAGGATGGTATCACATATCTTGTCTTCTACGTATGGCATTAGCATTACTCGTCGCATCCCCAAACTATATCCTTCACCCCCTTGCTATCACCACCCCTCCATCTAATCCCATTCCACCCTCCCATCATCAACCAAAAACACAATACAACACCACAAAAATCAAAATATATACAAACATCAAAGTAATAAGTCCAAGTGCAAGACATCCTTAATCCATACCAATCTAGTCAAGCAATCTCTCCAAGTCATCAAAAATCCTACCTTGGTTTTGTTTCCAACCTTCTTGTCAACCCAATCAATCAATCACTTATCCAACCATCATCATTGGGATATATCATTCCCCAATTCTCATGTTGTTCTAGGAATATATCATTTCCACATCAACAACACTATCCTCAATCAATCAATCAATCAATCCATCCTTATCAATCAATCAATCTTTGGTTTTTAGCTCGGAAGGGGAAATAACTATGTATTTTTGAATCATTTGTGCTTGATTTATTTCTTATGTGTGTTTTTATCATTTATCTTGCAATTATATCAAGTCCTTGCAACATATTGCTACAAATGACATCACGGTCTTCCGTATCATGGTGCCCTACAACATATGTGAAAGGAAGCAAGGTATGCGGAAAACATTAAACACTTCCTACACTGATCTAATGAGGAAAGACTTATGCAAATTTTTACTTTTACAGTTACAGATTAAGATGAACATTAACAAAAAGATAATAATAACTTTCAAATGTAAACACAAAACTCACAACACAAGATATACGTGGGGAAAACCCTTACAGGTAAAAAACCCAACACTCTAAAGCCGCCTAATATATTATTCAAGAATCACGAAGATTACAATATACTTGCAGAGCAAGATTTTACAGGAGTATACCCAACCAGAGATCCAGGAGGTAATTCGACATCTATAATATTCTACATACAACCTCCATCTCAAGTTCCTTATATATATGAGATATAATACAGTACACCGCCAATGATAATTACAAAACCATGAGCTAAAACCACCTAAAAGTGGTGCCAAAATTATCTCCAATCAAAGATGCCTTGTGATATACCAAACCACACACCAACACATGTAACTCTCCCCTTTATAGCTCTTTTATGTGTCCAACACATTTTTACATTTCCCAAAATAGAAGGTCCAACTTCTGGAGGCCAAAACTTTTGATTCGAGTGTCTGATTGACGAACCATTTTATGCGTCGGAAAGCTCGTGAAGTGCTCTATCACCTGATAACCTGCTTTTCTAGTTATGACAATTTTCAAGATGTTTAGAGAAGTTTTGATACCCAAAAATTAAGTTTGAAACTTTTCTAGCAATTTCACAAAAATAGAAACTTTAATATAGATCACAATCCAGATATGATCTTGAGTCAAAACTCACCCGAGATGTTTACTTAGTTGTTTCGCACCTTCTGGGAAAATTTTAGGTCAACCCGAGGTCAATTGAAGGACTTACTAAAAATAGTAAGTCTCGCTATTTTAAGCTCGTTTGGATACTCTTGGAAACTTTGAAGGTTCCAGACCATTTTCCAAGATAAAGGGTATTCAAAAAGACCAAAACTGGGAAGAATAGTAATCTTTTGAATTTATAAGTTTGAGACACTTTTCCTAACAATATGTTTTCTTGTGACCTTTGTCTTTTTGAGTTAGTCATTTCATGCACATGACACATCATCTCCCTGGTCTTTATACCTTGGTGCATACTGTCTGATACTATATAAAACTATATGGTTTCTCACTCAATGCAAAATAACATATTATTCATCCATTTCATCCATCTCTTAACTTTCCTCCATTCTCCTTACCTAATCCCTTTCATCTATTTCAAGACCATATCCATGTTCTTCAAACCTACCTATCCTCTCGAGTGGGAATACCATCTTTACATTATTCCTTGTTGTCACTCCTTCAAGTGGTTGAGGCATCCTTTTCCAATCTTCCATACCTTATTTTCTTTGAAATGATGTTACTTCTCTTAGTCACAACATCATCTCAACGAGGGGTAAAATGTAGACACTTAAAAATAGCCATGTCCTTACGACACTACTAACAACACTTAGACATATTTATCTTAGAACCCCTCTATGTCCCCTTCTAGTTAATTGAATAAATTATATTTATTTGATTAATTAGATTTATCCCATTCTCCAAACTAATTAAGTAAATTACCTTTATTTAATTAATTTAATCCATTTCCTCCATCACTCAAATTAATTAAATAAATCATAGTTAATTAATTTAATCCATTTTTACCCTAGCCAAATTAATTAAATAAATCTTATTTATTTAATTAATTTATCCTCACACATCATTCCTCTCCAATAATTAATTAAATAATTTTATTATTTGATTAATTTTCTCTTGTCCTCATCCTCATCCTCCTACCACAAATAATAAATGAGAGGCACAAAAGTCAAACTAAATTTTCATCTCAACCACTCATTTCATACTACATCTCTCAATCCCATCCATTCACATAAGGATTCCCTAGAAGCTTCTATCTTTCACCTCTTAATCTCCACCATCCATTTCATATTGCACCTCTTAATCTTAGCCATCTATTTCCACCTCTTAATCTCAACCATCCATTGCACCTCTTAATCCTAGCCATCCATCCTATCATCCAAGAATCTATAGATCAAACATCAACCAAGTCATTTTCAAGTCTCCTTGCTATGTAAAGTTATGTTGTCAAAGTGAGCAACCAACATATCAAAATCATTATCAAAATATCATTGGAGCACATCCACAATTGCCATGGTGCAACAAGGGCTATTGTGGTGACATTTTTGTTATTTCATTTAATTTCTTTAGTCCTTTTCTCTTGAGGTGATGTATGTATGGAATATGTACTTTCATTTATGTATTGTCCTTTTATGTTCATTCCATATTTCTGCATACATAGAAACAATGGAACCAATGTACATTGTATTTCATGAGAAGAATTAAGTAACAACTCAAATGATGTCTTTGAGTTGAATTACAGACTAGCATTCTATATCTAGCTATGCTAAATAAGTGAGAAATTCACATGTTATGGATTGTCATGATTGTATGTATGAAACAACCAAATTAGTATTAGACTACTAAAACCTTCCTACCTTAGTTTTCCCATCCATCTAGATGAATTTTTTTAATGCAAGTCATGACATGTTCATAGAGTTTCCCAATTTATATAATAATAATATGTTATATCTATAAAAAAAGTGGATGAGTGTTGTTGAGACAAAATAAGATTAAATTGGGTTACACAATGTTTATAAAATCCTCTCTCTAGCAATGCTAAGTTTGAATGAATTCCTAGTTATAATTTATTATTTTTTCCCAAATAACCAAATCATATGTGTTAGGCCTATTATTTAAAGCTCTCATTCTAGGACAATGATATGATAAATGGACTAAAGATATATGTAATAATATTTACCATAATATGTGCATTATTCTTATTCAAAAAAAGTGAAATAAGAGGCCTCCTTACAAGAAAAAATAATTATAAAATGTTTTTCAAACCAAGGGAAAGATTTAAGAATCTAGTTAAGAATCAACCTTTTAGTTTATCTTGTAGGTACCACTTATGTGAAGGTATTTATTGGATAAAATTCCTTCATCTCATTGAGATTCGAAGAATAGACTTATTGTATAAGACAAAAATATCCACAAGACATACACATAAAAATTTCTAAAACCTAGTATTTATATGGCCCCAACTTCTTTTCCAACATGTAGAGGCAACTAAAAGGAAAAAGATATGTCAAGAATACACAAGAATGAACTATTAACTATCTAGTGTACCTTGTTAGTATCAACTTTGGTAAGATATTTAAAGAATACAAACTTGCCCCTCTTGTGTAGATATAAAGAAAGTCCATAACATCTTTTCCCTCATGTTGAATCTCACGTTACTTAGGAATCCCTTTAGATATTTAGGTGCATTACTCAAACCATCCATATCAATGGAGGATTGGACCTTAATCATATTCTCCTCTCTTCTTTTAAATATATGTTGTGCATGCTCATGGGAATGGAAAGCATGAAGGGTAACAAATAGAGATAAAACACTTAGAATCTCAATGGCTATTAAAACTAAATATAAGTTGTACTTTCAAGTGCTTTGGTTTCATGTGCAAGGCTACATTTTTTCATAGAAAACAAGAAAACCAATGAATATGATTATTCACAACATAGCTTATAAGTATTCCCCACACACAGACATAACCATGAGGCACCTTTTTTTCCATGTTAGATAACAAGCCCTATCCATGCCCCTATCACCTTAAAAAACCATACCATGCCTATGATTTTATTTCACATAAAACTAGCAATCTAATAAATAATATTATTCGCAACTTAGCTTCATATGATTATTCCCCACTCAAAGATAGAACTGTAAGACACCCTTTTTACCATTTCACACTGAATAGACCCTTTGTATGCCATTATTGTTGGGAAGTAAGGTGTCTCAACCTTTGCAAGTTCCTAGCATTTGATTGTAATTATTTATCATTTTCTTGCATTTGATTATATTTTATATTATTTAAATTAGCCTCACCTTGAAATGGGATGTGGGATTTTCAGGTGGTATAATTTTCCACATTTCGGTACTTTGTGGTGTTTCGTAAGTTGTCATTAAGGAGGTTATTCATTGCAAATGGAGCATACAATTTTGAGGGATTTTATGACAAATGTTATGATAGATTCTTATGATGCATAAGAGCCTTTAAGAGAGTAGTTACTTTGGAATCTTGACCAGGATTATGACATATATTTACAGTTGTCATACATCACTACTTTTAGATAGTGGGAGTTACAAACTAGGCGCCCAAGTTGGGTGGATGATTATGATAGATTATGACAATTGTAAGAGGCATTATTCATTTACTATTTTTAGCCTGTTTGTGGGAATCTTTGGGTGGGTGTTGGAATTTGGGGTCAAACTTGGGCACCATACTTCTAGAGGTTTTAGCACATAGTTTAGAAAACCATTTGTGGTTTCTAGATTACTCATTTGTCTATAAATTTGGTGCTTGAAGTTGTAGTACTATCTTGTCAGAATTTACAGGTGTTGGAATACAACCAAAATTACTCTAGAATTGTATGTTTGTGATACTCCTATAAATGCTTACTCTGCAAATATGTTGTAATCTCTTTGTGGATTTGAATAATACATTGAGTTGCTTTGGAGTGTAGGGTTTTTCTACCAAAAGGGTTTTCCTCACGTATATTGGTGTTATTTGCTCTATTGTTTATGCTTTCATAAATATATCTGCATATTTTTTGTAATAGTTTAGATTAGATTTTATAGTTTTTTGTACACTACTCCTCTCAAGGTTAGAGTAGGAAGTTGATTCTACTACCTTTGCTTCCTTATAATTATCACCATAAATTACCATGCCATGCCTCATTCAGTCATTTCATTCTTTCGCAAGTTATGTTATGAATGTTTTTTAAATCAATCCATTTACTTTGTTGTTGCATTTGAAAACTTCATAACCCTCACCTTCCACATGTTCCTCCATGCCATCCGAATGAAATTCTCTCTAGAAGTGCAATCTATTTATTTCTCCATGTGTAATGTATGTTAAAACTACATCATTAGATAATTGACTACGATTGGTAAAGGAATTTCTCTACACCTATATACAATTAATGTTTATAATATACAAACTATTACACATGTCAATCAATTATTGCATGTGCAATTCAACCATTACAAAATAAAATGTTAGAGACCATAGAACAAGCAATCAACCAACAAAATTAATTTTATATTACCATACTGATCAATTACAACCTATATGCAAATATATACTAATACAACCAAATTAAATATTTAATTTGATAATCACCCATAACTTCAAATCATTTTTTAATGGTGTCTTTTTTTCAAGAGTGTCCTTCATGGTAAAGTAAAATAGCTCATAAGTAAATAAAAAGTATAAAATAATTTCATCTCAGCATATGTACTTGCCATCATTATGTATGTATTTATGTATGTAGGTGTACATACATACATACATACATACATAGAGAGAGATATTTATATGTACACACACATACTTTATAAACTATAGACGAACATGAAATATAACACTACTCTTTGTTAAGTAGGACTTCTAGATCATACTATGCAAACATGAGATGCTTTAGCATTATTTACTCTAAGATGAATTAGAATAGAGTTTCCCTACTCTATATCTTGAATGACCTTTCAAGATCATCTCACTAAAACATAAATAGTGTTACTCATCACATGTTTTTGAAAATGCACACCTTAATTTTGTTGAAAGCTCTTGATGCATAATAACTATAGCTCAATAGGGCCAATGCACATTATAAAACGTTGTCTTTTGAGAAATAATGTTGTAGTCAAATCAAACTTTCAATATTATACCTTATGCATCTCCTTTGACATGATATTTCCTTCTTGTTTTAAAAAAGTGGAATCCACTTATTTAGCTTACATATAACTAGCCATGTCAAAAGAATAAACTATCAAAACCACCTATAACCCTTTCCACGAAGACAAAGGAGGTGTTTCTGAATTCTTCCATGTAAAACTCATGTTATTATATCGATCTCCATAGACACCATTATAGGACACCTTGGCTTCTATTTCTTTCATCTCCTCAGGTGTAAGCTTCACATGAAGAGCACCAACGTTCTCCTCAAAGTTCTTGACTTTGGTTGTCCCTGGGATTGGTGTAACATCATTTCCTTGGTGTTGAACCCAAGCAAGTGCAAGTTGCCCTGGGGTGCACCCTTTTCTTGAAGCAATTGATGATAGTGTCTCAAATATAGCCTTATTCCTTTCAAGGTTCTCTCCTACATACCTTGGCAAAAACTGCAAAAAAACTCTCTTTTACAAAACTAAAGATTGTCTATGTTATAAATATATGAAAGCAAATTTATAATTAAATTATACAAAATGAAGTTCAAAACTTCCTACATGTGAATACATATTTTGTTCAAAACATTCACTTTCTTTGTTATTTACTAACACATAACTACAAAATTACAATAGAGTTATCACAATCTAAAAATATCCAAAATTAATGAAAATGGAACTTACAACTTTCCCTTTTAAATAAAGAACAATTTTATAATTCAATCATCTTTATTTAAAAGAACAAAAGATCAGATACAGAGCAATTTTACTGTTTAATAGTCTTTATTAATAAGAACAAGATTGGAATATTACAAATTACAATATTAAGCATCTACCAATAACCTAAACAGCTAATAAAGCCTATTAATGCACAGAAGAATCAAGGGATGCAAATACCTTTCTAAAATCATTATCTTCAAAGTTTTCAACGACCTTTGCCCCAGAAGAGAGGAAACCTCGGCCTAAAGGGCTATATGCCACAATTCCAATACCAAGCTCCCTGCAAGTTGGAACGACTTCTTCCTCAACATCCCTACTCCACACAGACCACTCTATTTGAACTGCTGTTATAGGATGAACAGCATGGGCTCTCCGAATTGTTGTTGCAGAAGCCTCAGAAAGTCCAATGTATTTTATTTTCCCTTCTTCAACCAGTTTCTTCATTTCTCCTATCTGCCATAGATACACAAGCAACCAAAGTAAGGAACAGCAATCACAGATTTACTGACATATAAATGTATTTTATTGAACAATCCGTATTATATCGATATACAGAGAGGAGGGTAAAGTACATACAGTAATTTCTATGGGTACTTTGGTGTCGATCCGATGTTGGTAATACAGATCAATACAATCCACATCGAGCCTCTTCAGACTCCCTTCACAGCAAGCACGAACATACGCAGGATCTCCAAGAATCTCTAGTTTCCCACCTGTAAAGCTTAATCCAAACTTGGTAGCCAGCTGTACTCTATCTCTTATTCCTTTTAACGCCTGCAAATCAAGTCCAAAAAGTTGCAAATTAGAATCCAGGGAAAAAATCTTGTGAAAATCAGATTAACTACACCTAAAGCAAGGCACCCTACCTTTCCAAGGAGAAGTTCACTAGTATGAGGACCATACGCATCAGAGGTGTCAAGAAAAGTAATGCCTTTGGAAACAGCATGGTGAATGAGGGAGATCATTTCATCTTCAGGTTTGGAGGCAGAAATGCCATAGCAGCCCAACCCCTGTGCTGATACTTCAAAACCCTCCCTTCCTAACTTGATTCTTGGCACTGACATTGCTGTTGTTCTTGTTTGTTCTGCTTCTGCCTCTGCTTTTGTCAAGGCTGAGAGACAGAGGATAATGTTTACTTATGATCCACACAGTGTGAAAGGGTTTGTCATTGATGAGGTCAGCTGTGATACATTTTACCCATCTAGATTTTTCCTATCCACCCGCTCAACTACGAGGGGGACCGGTGAATGATTGACCTGGCTATTTGTTTTAAAAGTTCTTCCCAACATAAAAAGTACTAATTAAAGAGTATTGTTTATAAATAATTGTATTGAATTAAACAAGGTGGCGGGACCCACGTTTGTTCTCTCTCTTTGTTTGGATATAACCTTTCAATTTCAATTAATATCAAAAGATAATGTCACATTACATGCTATATATTTAGAAGTGAAGGTTTGGTTGCGTATATATATTTGAAAGACATTTATAGTCATTTTACTTTTATTAGTTCTTGCTTATAGGTTAGGGTTTATGTTTTCACCTCATCAAATTGTATATTAGTTGTTTGTATATATATATAATTCCTCCATTTAAAAGACATTTCTATTGGTACTTGATCCAGAGAGGGTAGCTACAATAGATAGATACCTCAGCCTAAAATAGTTAAGAGAATTCAATCCTTCTTTGGTCAGAGTAAACAACCATGGCTATCTCAAAGATGTTAAAGAAAGGAGAGAGCATAAAGTGGGGTGATGAGCCTACAAGATCATTTAATAGCATTAAAGAGGCAATTAAACAAGCCCCAGTGCTTGCATCACCAAATTTTCCAAAACCTTTCCAATTGTTCTCTTTTGCATCCTTCCATACAATTGCTGCCATTTTATTGCAGAAAAATGATGATGAGTATGAGCAGCCTATCGCTTTCTTTAGAAAATCTCTCCAAGAAGCAGAGCTGAAATATAATACTATGGAGAAGCATGCCAGGAAGCCCTTCATTGGGCTAAAGACTCTAATCAAAAAGTAGACATTCTTTTATTGGACTTTGAGAAGGCATATGACAGAGTGGAGTGGTCGTTTATTGTTATGATGCTAAGAGCAATGGACTTTCCTGAATCCTTTATCAACATGGTTAAGATGTTGTTTGTGGATGCATCAGCCCAGGTAGAAGTAAATGGGGAACTTTCTGCCCCATTCAAGATGGGGAGATCTATCAAGCAGGGATGCCCCCTTGCCCCCTTCTTGTTTGTTATTGCATCAGAGGTTCTTCATTTCATTTTGAGATCAGAATTAATAGAAGGGAAAATTGAAGGGATATCCTTGCCTAATGGTGATAGACTTCTAAATGTCTAGTTTGCTGATGATACTGCTCTCTTTCCTAGGGCAGAGAAAGAAGAATTAGAAAATCTAGAAAGAAGACTTGATATTTTTTGCCTGGAATCTAGGGCAACCAGGGAAAAATCTCATACTCTAAATCTTTTTTTTTGTCTTGGGAGGAAGTTATCCCTGATTGGTTTAATAGGGACAAATGGTAGTGGGGAGGTCCTTCAGTGCAAGTAAGATTTCTTGGTATTCCTTTTGCAATCCACCCATCTCTTAATGTAATGTGGCAATGGATTTTTACTAAAATTGAGAAAAAGCTAAAAAACTGGAATAAATTGTATCTCTCCTTGGCTGGAAGACAACAAGTCTATCAAAAAATACTATCTGCATACTCTATTTTCTATTCATCTATGTGGTTGTTTGCCAATTACCAGTTTGAAGTCATCCATAGATTGATAAGAAAATTCTTATGGTTTGACGGTAAAGGGAACCCTAAAAAGTATCTTGTGAAGTGGGATTGGTGTTGTGTAAGTAAAGAATTAGGTGGGCTAGGACTAAAAATTTTGAAAATATAAGGAATGGCCTTAGCCTCTAAATGGATCACAAATGTCATAATAGGGGAAGAGCCTTGGAAAGTTTTGGTTAGACATAATATTTGTAATGCAATTCCCTCTAACAAGAAATCATGGGGTAAAGTTGGTTTTTTTGATGCTCTGCTTGGGGATTCTATTTCTAAACCAAGGGGGTCTGTAGTTTTTGCTAGCATTTGGAGGGCATGGGAAATGGTAAAACCCCTGATTTTGGACAGAGAAGTTGTCTGTTGGGACAACAGAATTATATGGGGACAAAGATCTATTTGGTGGAATGTTATGCACAAAGAGAAGCCTCTAGCCTTGCTTCAAGGTTGCTCAACAAAAAAATGTAATGAAAAAGGTCTGTCAACTCTTACAGACTTGTTTATGCAAGGTTTGCTGAAAGATTGGAGATAATTAGAAAGCTAGTTTCATTTAAACAACAAATTCTTTAGAACTTACTCTACCATTAATAAAGCATTGTTTAGCAAATTGAGCAATATAGTTGAAATAGAAGGAGAGGAAAGACTGGGGAAGCTGAAGTGGGAAGATGGAACTCCTTTTGCTCAAATTAAGCCAAAACTAATTTATAAAATGTTGACAAAAGCTCAAGAAATTACTCATCACATCAACCTCTCTTGGGCTGGCTCTTTTTTAGATGTTGATCTTAGTAGAACCTTTAAATTGATGTGGTCCAAAGTCCTTGAACCTAAGAAGGCATCATTTAGATGGCTGCTAATATTAAACAAATTGAACTTAGGCCCGGAAATTGTTGTCTGCCCTCTATGTGATAAGCCAGAGTTGGTGTCTCATATCTTCTTTGATTGTCTTTATGCCAAGTATGTCTAGTCATTCTTTATGGGTAATATTGATAAATGGTCTACTTCAGTCAATGTAATTATGAAAGAAATCATTTCTGGTCTAGTCAAAGGTTTGAATGTAAGAAGTAATTGTTTTTGGTTTATTATGTCTTCTAAAATTCTATGGTTCCTATGGAAGAAAAGGAATGAAGAAAGATTTCTTGGTAAGGAAACAGGACTCACTGGGATTCTTCGAGATCTCACTATGTTTAACTTTTTTGAATAGGTCATGGTAACAATGGAGATTTCTCTTGGCAGGTTCAAAGAAATAGTTGAAACAGGTACAATGTGCTACAAGGAGGACATCAAAGAAACAGACTTTTGTGCAAAGAGGCCCAGGAAATTTGTTGAAAAGTTCTTTAACCCATATATAGATTTTCAAATCCTTTACAATAAGCTGAGAGACTTGGATAAAGCTGAAAGTGAGCCCCACAAGCAGCTAGAGATGTCAGGGCAGAATTACAGTCTGAACACAGACCAGTTAAGAATTTCGCCTAAAATTGGAACCATACTCGGGCTGGATTCCTTTGAACACAGTGACAATAGGCTGCACATTTGGGACAAAGAGGGAGAATGGTATGATGACCCTAGGCTGGAATTCAAAAGAGTTGAAAAGGAAGATTCAAGACATGGCACTGAGTTGGATGACAGCCAAGGATGGTATTACCAATACATGGAAGCAGTAGAAGATTCATAGGTGATAGATCAACATAGGCCAGAAAGAGAGTTAGATTTGGATCCAAATGACAGGATAAATGATGCAAATCAATTGCCTAATGCTCTTGTTGCCAGCGATGGAGGATCAAGGATCTCAAAGTTCGGAAACTAAAACTAGTTCAAGGTAGGAAATTACTAAGCATGAATCTTATTAGATAATGAAATATTATTAGACAGGGAGGATCCTTTCTAGTATTTTTCTTAGTTTTTAAGTCTAAAAATGTTGTTATATGGAGCCTAATTAGACTCGGAGGTTATATTTACCCCACTTTTATCGACGCGGTTTCCCCCCAAATTCCTACGGGGTTTGGGGGCAGCGCCCCTTGCGGGGTCCAGGGGCAGCACCCCTTGCACGTTCCCTGTCGCGATACAGGGCAGGGTCGAGGGGCAGCGCCCCTGTGGGGGCTCGGGGGCAATGCTCCCGAAACCTCACACGGTTTTTTATTATTTTATAATGCACCGGGAGTTAATTTTTTCATTGACCGACATAAGAAAACCCTATTTTGTAACCGACAAAAAGCTTGATAAAAAGCGGCTAAGGGTTAGGGTTTTGATATTGTATTGTAGCGTTTTGCAGCGGTATTGAGTTGCAGGGATTGCTGATTGTAATCGGTTTGATTTACTGGATAATAATATTGGACTCTCTGTTTGGTGGATGTAGCCCAAGTTTGGGTGAACCACGTTAAAAATTGTCTCTCGCTATTATTATTTCTGTGTATTTCCATTTCTCTGTTTACTCTTTATTTGCATTTAATTGATATCTTCTGCTGGCTAACCCTAACAAAAAAACTTTGTATATATTAGGAAGAAAGCAGTTTTGGATTGGTGTAAGTAGCATTTTTGGTATGGCATCTCCAGCCCTTTGATGTAAAAACTGGTCTTCTTTTTTATTAATATTAGTGCTCGATTCTCAATCCAAAAAAATATATATCTAGGGTACACATCAAAGTATCTAGGGCACAAGTGGGATGTAACACAATTCAACCATTACATATATACATTCATAAATTATAATTACTAAAAAATAAAATGTTAGAGACCATAGAACAAGCAATCAACCAACAAAATTTATTGTATATTACCATATTGATCAATTACAACCTATATGCAAATATAGACTAATACAACCACATTAGATATTTAATTTGATAATCACCCATAACTTCAAATCATTTTTTAATGATGTCTTTGTTTCAAGAGTGCCTTTCATGGTAAAATAAAATAACTCCTAAGTAAATAAAACACTATAAAATAATTTCGTCCTAGTATATGTACTTGTCATCATACATTTACATAGTTATGTATGTATGTGTATACATACATACATACATACATACATACATACATAGAGAGATATATTTATATGTACACATACATAATTTAAAAACTATGTACAAACATGAAATATAACACTACTCTTTCTTAAGTAAGACTTCTAGAACATACTCTGCAAACATGAGATGCTCTAGCATTATTTACTCTAAGATGAATTAGAATAGAGTTTCCCTACTCTAGATCTTGAATGACCTTTCAAGACCATCTCTCTAAAAAATAAATAGTGTTACTCATCACATGTTTTTGAAAATGCACATCTTAATTTTGTTGAAAGCTCATCATGCATAATAAGTATAGCTCTATAGGACCAATGCACATTATAAAAGGTTGTCTTTTGAGGAATAACATTGTAGTCAAATCAAACTTTCCATGTTATACTTTATGCATCCTCTTGTTTAAAAAAAGTGGAATCCACTTATTTAGCTTACATATAACCAGCCATGTCAAAAGAATATACTATCAAAACTACCTATAACCCTTTCCATGAAGACAAAGGAGGTGTTTCTGAATTCATCCATGTAAAACTCATGTCATTATATCGATCTCCATAGACACCATTATAGGACACCTTGGCTTCTATTTCTTTCATCTCCTCAAGGGTAAGCTTCACATAAAGAGCACCAACGTTCTCCTTAAAGTTCTTGACTTTGGTTGTCCCTGGGATTGGTGTAACATCATTTCCTTGGGGTTGAACCCAAGCAAGTGCAAGTTGCCCCGGTGTGCACCCTTTGCTTGAAGCAATTGATGATAGTGTCTCAAAAATAGCCTTATTCCTTTCAAGGTTCTCTCCTACATACCTTAGCAAAAACTGCAAAAAAATACACTTTTACAAAATTAAAGATTGTCCAAGTTATAATATATGAAAGCAAATTTATAATTAAATTATACAAAATGAAATTCAAAACTTCCTACCTGTGAATATATATTTTACCCAAAATATTCACTTTCTTTATTATTTACTAACACATAACTACAAATTTACAATAGAGTTGTCACAATCTAAAAATACCCAAAATTAGTGAAAATAGAACTCACAACTTTACCCTTTAAATAAAGAACAATTTTATATTTCAATCATCTTTATTAAAAAGAACAAAAGATCAGAATACAGAGTAAAATTTTATATTTCAATCATCTTTATTAATAAGAACAAGATTGGATTATTACAAATTACAAGATTAGGCATCTACCAATAACCTAAACAGCCAATAAAGTCTATTAATGCACAGAAGAATCAAATGGATGCAAATACCTTTCTAAAATCATTATCTTGAAAGTTTTCAACGGCCTTTGCCCCAGAAGAGAGGAAACCTCGGCCTAAAGGGCTATATGCCACAATTCCAATACCAAGCTCCCTGCAAGTTGGAACGACTTCTTCCTCAACATCCCTACTCCACACAGACCACTCTATTTGAACTGCTGTTATAGGATGAACAGCATGGGCTGTCCGAATTGTTGATGCAGAAGCCTCAGAAAGTCCAATGTATTTTATTTTTCCTTCTTCAACCAGTTTCTTCATTTCCCCAATCTGCGATAGATACACAAGCAACCAGAGTATGGAGCAGCAGTCACACATTTACTGACGTATAAATGTATTTTATGGAACCCGGAACCATAAACCATAGATATACACTGACAAGGGTAAAGTACATATAGTATCTTCTATGGGTACTTTGGTGTCAATTCGATGTTGGTAATAAAGATCAATACAATCCACATCGAGCCTCTTCAGACTCCCTTCACAGCAAGCACGAACATACGCAGGATCTCCACGAATCTCTAGTTTCCCACCTGTAAAGCTTAATCCAAACTTGGTAGCCAGCTGTACTTTATCTCTTATTCCTTTTAACGCCTGCAAATCAAGTCAAAAAGTTGCAAATTAGAATCAAGGAAAAAAACCTTGTGAAAATCAAATTAACTACACCTAAAGCAAGGCACCCTACCTTTCCAAGGAGAAGTTCACCAGTGTGACGACCATACGAATCAGATGTGTCAAGAAAAGTAATGCCTTTGGAAACAGCATGGTGAATTAGGGAGATCTTTTCATCTTCAGGTTTGGAGGCAGAAATGCCATTGTAGCCCAACCCCTGTGCTGATACTTGAAAACCCTCCCTTCCCAACTTGACTCGTGGCACTGACATTGCTATTACTCTTGTTTGTTCTGCTTCTGCCTCTGCTTTTGTCAAGTCTGAGAGACAGAGGATAATGTTTATTATAATCCACACAGTGTGAAAGAAGTTGTTAATTGCCATTGATGATACATATTACCCATCTGGATTTTTCCTATCCACCCGCTCAACTACGTTGGCCCTGGGGGACCGGTGAATAATTGACCTAGCTATTTGTTTTAAAAGTTCTTCCCAACATAAAAAGTACTAATTAAAGAGTATTGTTTATAAATAAAGGTATTGAATTAAACAAGGTGGCGGGACCCATGTTTGTTCTCTCTCTTTGTTTGGATATAATCTTTCAATTTCTATTAATATCAAAAGATAATGTCACATTTCTATATATTTAGAAGTGAATTATTTATTTATTTATTTTTATTTTTAATGAAAATGCAACTATCTATTAAAATATGAAAACACTTTCACAATAAGCGGGTGGTTAAAAGGCACACCCCGAGAGTCAAATGGGCCAGGCCCAGAAAGTTCTAGATCAAAGTATCAATGGGTATACGTAACCCATATAAAAACATAAATATAACAAAATGAAAACATAAATCAAGCTGCCATTACCACCCCTGCGGATGTCGGATCCCCGTCATATGGTTTCCCCCAAATCCCTGTGGGGTCCGAGTTGACATCAGGCGGTGCCCAACCATCATCTTTTTCCTGTTTTTCATTTAGTGTAATTGGCTCCTCATGTTGAGATGAGATAGCCAAATTCAACCTAGGAAAAACTTTTGCAGTGTCCCAACCAGCATTGGTTGGATTAGAAGAACCAGGAGCATTCCAACCTGCATTATCCATAGTAAGCCAACCAACATTATCTCTAGTGGGCCAACCCGCATTATCCCCAGCAACACTTGCAACACGGCCTGAGGTCTAACCACGCTGATGTGGAGAGGCCAAGCGTATGTGACGGTTAGCACCATGACGTTGAGCAGGCTTGGAGCGGGGCTGATAATCTCTAGCCGAACCACTTCTTCGTCTATGACCTTGCGGAGGTGAACAGGCTCTGACAGAGGAAGGAGAGGGAGGAACCCGTGATGTGTATATATATTTAAAAGACATTTCTAGTCTTGTTTATAGGTCAAGGTTTATGTTTTCACCTCATCAAATTGCATATTAGTTGTTTGTATGTGTATGTATATTCTTCCATTTAAAAGACACTTCTATTGGTACTTGCAAAATTGTAAGGTTTTCTATGTGTATATATATATTCCTCCATTTAAAAGATATTTCTATTGGTACTTGCAAAATTTTAAGGTTTTCTGCCCTGCTCTGAGGAATAGTCTTTTCCCGCCTCAGTGTCTCCCAAATTTTAATTTTTTAAAAACCTTTGAGCCTTGGCATTCTCTTTCCTCATTGACCTGTTTGCCTGATTAATTCACTTAAGTTGCCTTCTAAGAAGCCTCGCCTTTCATTGTATGACTGGCCCCTTTTATTGCCTTAAGCTGTCATGTGTGGTCTCGCTTGTGGATTAAGCAAAATAATATTGCCAACGCAAGCATATCGGCTTAGCACAACCTCGCCACTGGCTAGTTTCTCAAGAGCTGCAGTGATGCCCTATCCCACCACATGTCGAACATATATTCCCAAATGCCCAATGAACTTATCTAAGTTGTGCATTTCTCCTATTGGATGGTCCTAACCAGACATTTCGTGCCACTTAGTAAAAGTTCCTGCCAGAGTCGAGCTTTGGTCCCAGCGCAACCTTTTCACCTAGCAATATCTTGTTCTCCTCCTTTGTTACCTCTCCTCAAGCACTCTACTTAAATATCATCCACTTCAATGGTCAAACAATCAATAACAATTTTACACCTCATTCACAATAAAAAGTGTTAAATATTTGTCACACTTTTATTGGCCAAAATTGACCTTTGACTGTTGAAGTGGATGATATTTAAGAACAACCCTCCTCAAGCCTATAAAATTAATTGTGTATGAGAAGAGTGAGAAAGAGTGCCTTTCTATAACTTAAAAACTAGGTTTTCTAGGTTGCCCTAATAACTTAGTGACATCAATGTGGATTAAAGTAATAATTAATCTTAGTTAGGAGAAATTAATCTCTTAGGGCTAGTTATAATGTTTCCCTTGTAATGTTATCCTAAAGAAATGAATTAATTGGATTGTGATTGTTATTGAACTTAATTATTGATTGTGATTTATTGTCATATTAAATTGTCGAACCCTATTGCATTCTTGGGAAATAAAATTAGTGGCTTTATTTAAATCAGTAGCTTTGGAAAGTAATATTGTATGGTCATATTTAAATCAAAATTAATTTCTTAGAATAAATTCAATATGGTTTGGAGTTTTAAATTTGTCCTTTTGAAAGAAATTATTTCATTTTTTAAATCATATTTAGTTTAATTATTTCAAATGTTGTATTTAGTTTGATTTAATAAAACCCTAAAGTTGTGGAATTGATTTTAAACTTTTGTCATGGTATTTAAATTCTAGAAATGTTGTAATTTTTAAAATAGTTGTGTCCACATATGCTTTATTTAAATGTCAATTTTAGATGATTAATCATTGAATTGATTTAACCACATTCCTTAGTGATAGTTAGTAGGCTAGGGATTAAGTTCTAGTTCTAGGTATTTAGGTCTTGCATCTTAGAGGCAAGATTGTCCCCACTTTCACATAGAAACCTAGTGGGAGTTAACTAGAAGGATTTCCCCTTGTGGTGTCACATGAAGCAACATCATCTGATGCAGGTCAAGGTTCAGGTACTTTTACAAGCTACCAAACCAAGCAACAACATGAAACTACAAACAATAATATGGAAATTTCTCTATTCATTTGCAACTGAAAATTACAGCAGGAGTGATGATATTCGGTGATATCACAGTTTACATTCATGCATGCATTCACACATGCCTTGGCATTTAGCCTTACAATGTTCAAGCAGTTGAATCAGATAGACTATTCTAGCCTTCCCATGAAAACCCTCTTTAGAAAACTAAAGCTCTCCTAATTTTTGAACTTGCAGAAGAAGTCCCCCTCCTAGGTGTGAAAACCTCAATTTAAAGAAAACACAACAGAAGGTGATGGCCACCCCATGTCCTGACATGATGGGACACATGTCAATCAATTATTGATGCCCTTGATCCACTATGCATGTTGTTATAATAGTTTTTGTCCTTTCTAGGTGCATTTGGACACTTATGTAGAAAAATGAGGGTCATTGGGATGTTGCGAGGAAAATTGGGCTTAAGGGATATTGCAGAGATTATTGAGCTCAAGGGATATGTCTGGTGCCAAAATAAAGTTCCATAGGAAGCATGAAAATGGGAGTTCGACGAGGGTTTTAAGTCCAATGGGACTTAGCAAGGATCCGAAGGGATCTGGGATGGGTTGAAAGACTTGCAGATCCTATTGCACGACAAAGCTCCACAAGAAAGGCACTGGCGGAGATTTTAAGTCCATCAGGACTTAGCCGGGATCTGAGCGGATCTGGGATGGGAAAGACCCACAGATCTTGTTGCAAGATACAGCTCCACAAGAAAGGTGTTGGCAGAGATTTTAGACTTAGTTAGGATTCGAAGGGATCCGAATTGGGCCAAAAGACCCACATATGGATGCATGCCAAAGCTCCACAGCCAAACAGGTGCCAAAGTGATGAAGGGCGACTCCACCCAACACTCACACACGAAACAACAATAGAGATTCCCACCAAAAAATTGAGGAATGAAATCAAGTAACTTTAATTTCTTCAATAAAATGGAGTACAAAATCTAGTATTAAATACTACAACAACATAGGCTATTTCACAATAGGTAAAGTCCTACTCTATAAGAGATTTCTACAATCTGGAGCCACAACTGCACATATGGGACTGTCCTTCATAACCTTTATGTTTCCCCTTTTTATTTGGCACAAATAACTTCCATGCCACTTCTCCACTACATTCCCAAATGTTTTAGAAAGTGTAACTCCCCTTTTTGGGCGCCAAGTCTAGCTATCATTTTCTGACCCAAGAAATTGGAGATTTGAAATTTTTAAAGTTTTTGAAATTTTGTAACACAACTTCCAGGGGCCATAACTTTTGAATCGGGTTTCTGATTGACAAAGAGAACCAGGCGTTGGAAAGCTCGTGAAGAGGTCTATGACGCCCAAAATCATCTAAGGATTATTTTGTCTACTTTTCAAACCCCAACAAGGCTTCTAAAGGCCTCAAATTCAAATTTGAAGTTCATCAGGAGCAATTTTCCAAGACAAAAACTTTAATATCTCTCAAAATTTAAATGATATTTAGATGATTTCTTCACCATTTGCTTATTTTTACAATTCTTCTTCTTGGGGTAAATTTTCAAGTCCATACGTACCCAAATAGGCCAACTTATTAAAAATAGTAGATTACTATTTTTAGCCTTTTCTAAACTTCTGACAGTCCTGAACCACTGAAATGTCAACATGGACTCTAACACAACTAAATAAACCTACAAAAACAAAGAAATTAAAAACCACTTCAAATATTTTTGTGTGATGCAAGATTTCCCTTACACCACTGGATGCTCTTGCATCACAAAGCTCTGCAACCTTTTAACTTGCTCCCTTTTTTATTAGAACTTCCCCAAATTTGAAAGGTGAGAACCCAATTGGCTTCTCTTCAAGGTGAGGTAGACATTTGGCCTTGAATCAACTAGAACCCTTATAAACTTGATCATCAACTCCTATGAGCAAAAATAAGAAGGAAATAAATGAGCAAGAAAATAAAGAAAGATTTTTGGTTGATGTAGGATTGCTCAAGGACCCGGATGCTCCTGCGTCAAACATACTAGGTAAATGAAATGTTCCATGAGTTGGAAACTCATGAACATTTTGGTGAGTCTAGAACTAGAATTCCATACTTGACTAGCTTTGTAGTACTCAGCCAAGAAGCTTCATCTGTAGCTCCGTTCTTCCACCAGACTAGGTATTCCATGTAGTCCTTTCCTCTGGTCTTCTTAGTCACTTGGGAGTTAACCACTCTGTCTACTTCTTCCATCTTATTTTCAGGTAACTAATTTAACCATTCTTGTGCAGCATTCAAACTTGAGTGTGTACCCTCTTGTAAACTTGTCTCTCCTTGATGGAACTCAATCTATCCCTGTTGGCAGCTCAATCTCATAGGCATTGGATGAGAACTTCCTCAACACCTTGCATGGGCCTATTTTCTTACTTTTTAACTTATTGTATGTTCCTTGTGGGAACCTTTCTTTCTTCAAATATGACAAAACTAAGTCACCTACCTGGAACTTTTGTTCCCTTTTATGCATATCAAAATGTTATTTGTATTTGATGGCACTTTTCTCCAACTTTTATTTCACCTCCTTGTGAACCTCATTAATGTATTTCGTAAAATATTCTATTACAACACTCTTCCTATTTAAATCTACACTATCTCTTAGATCATCAACACCTCTTAGGCCATACCTATAAACTATTTGGAACAGGCTCTTTCCTACACTTCTATTCACTGAATTGTTGTAGGAAAATTTTGCTTGTGCCAAGATAAAATACCATTGATGTGGTTTGTCTTCCACCAAACATCTTAATAAGTTTCCCAAACTTTTGTTCACAACCTCGGTCTATCCATTAGTAGGGTGATAGGCTAAACTGAATCCTAACCTAGTGCCCATCTTCTTCCATAATGTATGCCAAAAATAGACAACAAACGTTGTGTCCTTGCCTAAGACTATGCTCTTAGGCAATCCATGTAGACTGACTACCACTTTGAAAAATAATGTAGCTATGTGGGATGCATCATTGGTATGAAATGAACCATCTTTTAAAATCTATCCACTACAACAAAACATTGAGTCATTACCTCTCTGTGTTTGAGGAAAACCCAAAAAAATCCATACTTATGTGCTCCCACGATCTCTCTGATATAGGCAATGACTAGTAAAGTCCCGTGTTTTGTCTTTCTCCTTTAGTATGTTGGAAAAATCTACAACCTTGTACAAGTCTCTTCACATCTGCACTCATTCCAGGCCAAAAATAACCTTCACTCAATAGTGTCAATGTCTTATCTATTCCAAAATGTCCACTCAAGCCTCCACTATGCTTTCCTCTTATTAGGTTCTCTCTCATTGAATCCCTAGGTATACACAACTTCTACCTTCTGAAAAACAAGCCATCTTGAATGAAATACTCTAACCATGGAGTCCTATCCCCCTCCACTGGACTTTTATTAGCTATCCATGCTTCCTTAAAATAAGTATCATCAAGATATAACTCCTTTATTGCATCAAAGCCAACAACACTAACTCTTAACTCATTCATCAATAAACACATTCTGCTAAGTGCATCTGCTACCCTATTTGACTTACCACTCCTATGTTTCAAGACAAAATAATACTTTTGTAAGAACTCCACCCATTTTGTATGCCTATGGTTTAACTTACCTTGATTGTTAATGTACTGCAAGGCATGGTGGTTTGTGTACAATATAAACTCATTTGACAACAAGTAATGCCTCCACTTCTTCAAGGCATGTACTATAGCATAGAATTCATGGTCATAAACTAAGTACTTCCTATTTGCCTCATTTAGTTTCTCACTGAACTAGGAAATGGGTCTACCTTCTTGACTTAACACTCCCCCAGTTGCACTACTACTGGTATCACAATCCACTTGATATGCTTTGCCAAAGTTTGGTAATGCCAACATTGGTTGTTCTGCCACCTTCTTCTTCAACAACTGAAAGCTCTTTTCTATTGCAACTGTGCACTAAAACTCTTTCCTAACACCCTTCATTGTCTCTATAATAGGTGCACATATTCGACTGAAATTTCTTATGAACTTCCTGTAGAAGCTCGCCAAGCCATGGAAACTTCTAGCCTCAAACATGCTCTTGGGTGAAGGCCAATCTACTATTACCTTAACCTTCTCTATATACATCTTCAACCCTTCTTTAGACAGTACAAAACCTAGATATCCTAGTTCCCTCTACATAAAGCTACATTTATCCAAGTTTACAAGCAACTTTGCTTCTTTTAACCTTTGGAAAACTGCCTTAAGGTGCAACAGGTGTTCCTCTTTTGATTTACTAAAAACTAAATTTTCATCCAAATAAACCTTCCTACCTCAATTTTCCCATCAATCTAGATGAATTTGTTTGATGCAAGTCATTCCATGTCCATAGAGTTTCCCAATTTATATAATAATAACAAAATGTGCATGAATGTTGTTGAAGCAAAATAATATTAAATTGGGTTACACAATGCTTATAAAATCCTCTTTCTAGCGATGCTAAGTTTGAATGAATTCCTAGTTATAATTTATTAAAATACAAATCATATGTGTTTAGGCCTATTATATAAAAGCTCTTATTCTAGGACAACGATATGATAAATGGACAAAAGATATATACATGTAATAATATTTAACATAATATGTGTTGGCACTGTTTAAAGTTTTCAAGGTTTTGGGATGTGTTTCATGAGGTTTTTGATCTCTTTATGCATAAACCCTAAACCCTTTGGGTATGGTCTGCATATTAATGTTATATTTTTGTGTTGACCATCTCGACCTATTCCCTAGTCCTTAAGTTGTTTCTTGGTGTCACCTTGGTCATTCATTTACCAGACCCTTTATCCTAGCAACTGGTTGAAACTTGTAAGAGGTGTGCATTAATTTTTATAATATTCCCTTCCCGTTGCTTTTGTATTGTGGCCCCACGACTGTCCCTATTAGTGTTTGTGTGGCGCGTTGTTGTTGTACTGCATTGATCCTTTACACCGTGCTTTTCATATTTGACCACCCTTTGAATTTAAGGCCTTGTGATATGTGGCCACATGGACCCCAAGATTCATTTCTATGTTGTCCTACCTTTTTCTTGTGGGACCATGCCCCTTCAAATGTGTCGGTGTTTCATTTGTGTCACATTGGTCCTTTGTAACATAGTTTCTATAAGTTCCCGCTTGTCTAGAATGTGGGTGTGCACTTTCCTGCTACGTCTCATTGTTGAGGGTTTGTTTTTTCCTCATGAAAGGGGACAAGGGTGTTTATGTGGCATCTTCTCATTCACTGCATGAAGTTTAGAAGGCATCGTAGTTCTTGGAAGGAGATTGATGATTTATTTGTGCATATGTGAAGTGTTGACACCTGGCATTCTAAAGTGTTTTCATAACTGGGCCCACCTATCCAGGTTTTCAGTTCTAATTTGATTGCAATCATTCTTTGAATCACAATATTTGGAGGCATCTAAAATATGAAACTGCGGTGGTGCACCCTACTATCATGTATTCTCAATCACATTATGATGGGACACTGTGGATTTTCCATACCAAAAGGTTCAAAAATAATGTGGGCCCCCTAGGACCCATTTGTAAGTGACAAATGGCAGTCCCTCATTTGCATTGAGGAGGTCTTAACATCACAATTCCACTTGTTGGAATTTAAGTGAGTTTGTGACCATGTGCTAGCCATCGATTGATTTTGTTCCTAGTAGGATCAATAGTTGACATTCAAACACACATAACGACTAGCAAATGACATGCAGGTTTTGTTTGCTTGGGATTTTATTGCAGAAGTGATGGTTTTCTTGTTAGGATTAAGGTGTTATCAACCTTGTAAATCCTATGTAATTTATTATTCCTATTATTGTTTATAAATCACCGATAAGGGATGAAAGGTTTCACCGACAGTGATCTTGTTTCAGCTGCATGTTTATATCTAGTACTCGACGCTAATTCATCCTGACAAGGGGTTGCAGAGGGAGTTTCCCCCTGTGAGGGGTCCAGGGGCCGCACGTCTCGGCGGGGATTTAGGGGTAGTACCCCCGAAACCACATTTTATTTATATTTTATCATTGTAAATCTGGATCATTGGTCACTAGGTCATAGATTTGATGGTTGATATGATGTCAGTTTTCTTGCCCTAGAAGGCAAGCCCCATTTATAAGGATATTTGAACTATATTTTTAGCAGAGTTGAGAGTAACAGGTGTTGCTGGATTAAAGAATGAAGAAGAAGAGGAAGTGCATGTAATGTCCCCTTCTAGGCTCATGGTTAGTCCATCATAGAATTCTGGGGTTTATGACGGGTATACACTGCACATGTTGGCCGCACCTCTCCTAGGCAGGCCGTTCCACTTCTTGAGGTAGTCTGGAGCTTCCTTCTTGCTATTTCTACCTCATAAAGGATTGCCCAATTAAGACTACAGTAGTAGACTGATATCAGAGGATTTTTAGAGGTATTTGGGTGTGCATCGTTGTTGTTCATCACTCCCAGCAAAGGCCGTCCACTCCCAGGAGTGATGTGGGGCATTTTGACCTCTTTCTCTTTGTGGGAAGTGGTTTGTTTGCATTGTTTGAGGCCTCCAAGGCCTATTGTATTGTTGTTAACAATGAATGCTTGATGCTTTGTGATTCTTGATGATTTGGAGCAATATTGTAATTTCAATAGCTGGTTCGACAATAGCTGAAAATTGAAGTTTCAAATCTGCTTATGGGTATGTGATAGAACCTTTTTATTTGTTGATATATGAACTGGGTCTTTCATATTTCTCTTGTATTCATTGTATATTTTCTGGGTTTGCAACATATGCTATATTTTGTATGCTCCTGCCACACATCTACAGCAAACTGAAAACCCCTTCTGCATTCTTCTGTCTAGTTCTGAAAGATCACATAAAAATAAAATAAAACACATTAAAAGATTTTAAAAATATTCAAACAGTTACAGCTCATTACAGTGGTATCAGAGCCATGATCTTGCCATCCTGTGAGGTGAAATAGACATGCAAAAGTGAGAATGAGATATGCGACTGACAGATAGATATTCCTTCAGGAATACCAGAGCAAGGCAAGGAACACCGATTCCACAGTTGATAGTTCCAGAGAATCCAATACCCATAATAGATCCTTTTGAGTCAGACCCAGAGATAGAGGTAGCAGCTGCAGAGGACGATTCTTAGGTTTCACGGATAGACCCCTTTCCTGGAGAGTTACCTCCATTTACAGAGCATACAAGGGAAATGGGAGATACAGAGATTGAAGAACCAAGCACACGAGATATCCTCAACGACTTGGCTAGAGGTCAGCAACAAATCGTGGCTAGCTTGGATAGGTCTCAGCAAGCACTTGGGAGGCTTCTGGGCCAATTATTTCCTGAGCTGGAAGATGATGAGGAGAATATAGGTCAAAACAGATATAGAAATGACAAGAATGGAGGCAGGAATGACAGGCATGGAGACCAGCATGACAGGAATAGAAACTGAGGAAATGGAGATAGGAATGGTAACTGAAACATTGGTGATAGAAATGGGCACAGGAATCATGATGGAGAGGCTTCGGTGAATAACTGGGGTGCTACACGGCTCACAGCTGCAAATAGACCAGACATTCTAATTTTCAAGCCGAGGGACAAGATACCAGACAAGGATGCTACACAGTTGGAGTTTCAGGAAGAGATCGTTAGGGATGCCAGTGAAGAGTTTAGAGCCAAAATGACTTTCAGAGACTACTCAGATCTTCGGATGAGACACAGACCTAGAGGGGGTAATAGACAATAGAACAATGAGCTGCAGAAGAAGGTCAACAAGATGACCTTATCATATTTTGATGGTTCAGGAAAAACTTCAGCAAGAGTGTGGGTACAAAAGTTGGACAGTTACCTTCAGATCAGCCCCATGCCAGAGACAGATGCCATCACATACGCAGCCTTACACTTGGAGGGTAGTGCGCATAAATGGTGGAGCAATGGAAAGGTGACTCTGGGACATGACCAGATCACATCTGATGTTGAGTTCACAGCTCGACTCATAGATAGGTTCGACAAGAAGGATCCTGAATTGCAGTTCAAGGAGCTAGCATAGTTGAGACAGAGTGGATCAGTGGACTCATACATTGCTGAGTTCCAGGATCTCTCAGTCATGGTTTCTGATATATCAGAGAGGAGGTTAATCATGCTCTTCGTTGATGGGTTGTCTGATCCTTTAAGAGGATGGGTGAAGGGTTTAGACCCTATGACATTGCAGGAGGCCATGAAGAAGGCCCGTGATATGGAATCGTCCGTATGGAGGAGCGAATTTCAGAGTAAGAACTTTCAGCATAGGAGAGATAAGGAAAGAGATAGGAGACCTTTCCACAAGGACTCAGGACACCAGCCACATAAGAGTTCTTCCTGGATTGATGATGATCCACTGAATGACCTCAGGAGGAAGAAGCTTTGTTTTTACTATAGAGAACTTGGGGATCCTAAGCACAAGTGTGCTATCCAAGGGAAGGCAAAACAGATTGAGTACTTCTCAGCAGATGAGTCTGTGGAGTCGGACACGCATTTGGAGCAACATACAGAGGATGATGATTCAGGGACAAATGTTGCATCTGAAGTACCAGATAAGGATAATGATACCTCCCTACCCACAGCCCACATTTCTAGCATTCAAAGAGAAGGGTCATTCAAGATCCGAGGAGTATTGGGGGGACAGAGGTGCATTACCTTGCTAGATATAGGTGCCACTCATAACTTCATAGATGAGGGCTTGGTTGTTAAGAGGGGGTTACAAATAGAGGAGTTTACGGGATTTAAGGTAAAGGTAGCCAATGGGTTTGTACTCACTTGCACTAGGAGGATTCCCAACTTAACAATTCAGCTAAACCATTATACTTGCCAGTCAGAGTTTTATGCAGTTAACATGGGTGACATGGATGTTGTGCTGGGAATGAAATGGATTCATGAGATAGGGGAGTTCACTATCAATTTGAGGACAATGGAAATGAAGTTTGAAGTGAACGGAGTTAAGCATGTGCTCAGGGGAATTTAGATGGTGGATTGAGAGTTGTTTCTCTCAAGCGAATCAAAAAATTGATTCACCATGATCAGGTACAATGGGCAGCAGAGATATTGGTGATGCTAGAAATTGCAGAGCAGCAGAAACGTGAGTATCCACTTGACATACATGCTCTTCTAACTAAACACACCAAAGTGTTTAGTGATATTCCACCAGGTAGACCACCCGACAGGGGTATCGAGCATGTGATCGAGTTGGAGGAGGGTGCAAAACCGGTGATCATCACACCATACCGGCACCCGAAGAGATCCAAAGATGAGATCGAGAAAGCTATCAAAGAGCTTCTCGCCATGGGACACATAAGACCGAGTAAGAGCTCGTTTGCATTATCCGTTGTGTTCGTAAAGAAAAAGGATGGGACTCTTAGGATGTGCATTGATTACAGGGAACTCAATAAGAAAACAATCAAGAACAAGTATCCCATACCCAGGATAGATGAGTTGATTGATGAGCTACACGAGGCCTGTTATTTCTCCAAGATAGATTTGAGGACTGGATACCATAAGATTAGGGTCAGAGATGAGGATGTGGAGAAGACGACATTTAGGTGTCACTATGGACACTTTGAGTTCCTAGTCATGCCATTCGGCTTGACTAATGCACTAGCTACTTTCCAGTCTTGCATGAATAGAGTCTTCAGAGAATAGTTGAGGAGGTTCGTCTTGATATTTTTTGATGATATCCTGATTTACAGTAAAACGTGGGAAGAGCATGTGAAACACATTGACATTGTGTTGAGTATTCTGGAGAGGGAATCTTTATATGCCAAGATGTCAAAGTGTGAGTTTGGGATGACCGAGTTGCTATACTTGGGTCACATCATCAGTACTAGTAACGTGAAGGTAGACCCAGAGAAGATTTGGGAAATAGTAGATTGGCCACCACCAAAGAATCATACTCAGCTGAAGGGATTCTTGGGTTTATGTGGATATTACTGCAGGTTTGTGAAGGGGTTTTCTCAGTCAGCTGCTCCCCTCACAAATTTGACTCACAAGGATGCATTTAGTTGGACAGGGGGTACATAGGAGTGCTTTGACCAATTCAAACAGATTATGAGTACATGCCCTGTATTGGCCATGCCAGATTTCAATAAGCCCTTCGAGTTGCAGTGTGATGCTTCAGGGGAAGGCATTGGTGCGGTAATTATGCAGGATAAGCACCCCATAGCATTTGAGAGTAGGAAGTTGAGGGGTGTGGAATGCAGCTATAGCATTTACGACAAGGAGATGTTAGCCATTATGCATGCATTGGCTAAGTTCAGACAATACCTTGTGGGCAGTAAGTTCGTAGTCAAAACAGATCACAACAGTCTAAAGCATTTCCTTGGCCAGAAAGACTTAAATGAGAGGCAACAGAAGTGGGTTAGCAAGCTACAGGCCTATGACTTTGACATTTTGTATGTCAAAGGAAAGAAAAATGTTGTTCCTGATGCTCTATCCAGGATGCCCCATTTATGTGCACTTGGAGCCATTGCAGATGATTGGAGGGAGATGATATCAGCTGAGTATGCAAAGGATGCATGGGCTATGGGGATAATTGATGGCACCATCAAGGATGACAGATATACAGTGGTAAATGATTTAATCATTTACAAGAACAAGATTTTCTTGGTGACAGACTCTCAGATGAAACAAAAGGTTTTGAGGGCATTTCATGACTTGCCGATGGCAGGACACCCGGGGTACTTCAAAACTTATAGGCATGTCAGAGAGAGGTTCACCTGGAAGGGCCTCAAGATGGAGGTGATGGAGTATGTGAGAGAGTGCCCGATATGTCAACAGAACAAACAAGAGAACTCATTCTCAGGAGGTTTGTTGCAGCCCCTACCTATTCCTGAAAGGAAGTGGGATAGCATTTCTATGGACTTTATCATAGGTTTACCAAAAGTCCAAGGTAGGGATTGCATTTGGTAGTGGACAGGTCGACAAAGTATGCACACTTCTTTGCCATCCCCACCACTTTTGCTGCAGCACAGGTTGCAGAATTGTTCTTTCGTGAGGTATTTTGACTCCATGGGTTGCCTCAGAACATTGTTAGTGATAGGGACAACATGTTCCTTAGTAATTTTTGGCAGGAGCTCTTCAGGTTGACAGAAACAGAGCTCACCCCTAGTACAAGTTACTACCCTCAGATGGATGGTCAAATGCAGATAGTTAATAAATGGGTGGAAGGATACCTCTGAAACTATGTTTCAGGGCAGAAAAAGGCATGGGTTAAGTGGCTCCACATGGGAGAGTACTGTTACAATTCCACATACCACATGTCTATTCAGATGTCACCATTTATGGCCCTGTATGGGTATGAGGCACTGAGCTTTGTTGATTTGTTGTTTGGTGATAGCAGAGTGCCGAAGGCCAAAGAACTTCTCCAGGAGAGTCAAGACATCATGAGGTCTTTGAAGGAGAACATACAGAAGGCTCAGAATCAGCAGAAGCAGTATGCAGATCAGCAGAGGACTGAGCTATCTTTTGTGGTTGATGACATGGTGTATCTCATGTTGCAACCCTATAGACAGTCCACTCTTAGAAAGAGTGGGGCAGAGAAGTTGAAGCCATGGTACTATGGACCTTTTTAGATCTCCAAGAGGATTGGGGAAGTGGCTTATGAGTTGGAGCTTCCAGCAAGTAGCAGGGTACATAATGTATTTCATGTATCTCGCCTCAAGAAGGTGTTGGGGCATAAGGTGATACCATCAGCGGAGTTGCCTCTTCTTGATGAAGAGGGGAAGTTGATACTGGTACCCGAAGGTATAATTGATACCAAGGAACGTAATTTGAGGAGGAGGAACATCAGAGAGTACTTGGTTAAATGGAAGAACCTGCCTGTGGAGGATGCTACTTGGGAAAATGAGCAGATATTAGAGCATCTTGACTTGAGATTGCTTGAGGCAAGCAATCTTAGGGAGGGCGGACTGTAATGTCCCCTTCTAGGCTTATGGTTAGTCCATCATAGAATTCTGGTGGACTAGCCATTTGGTTAAGTGATAAAAATGAAATATTTAAAAAGGTCACTTAAGTTACTTTTTGGAGAGCTCACATTGGGAAATATTAAAAGTGAAATTCAAAGAGATATTTCCCTCCAAAGTAATGTCCCTCTTAGAGAGTTTTTAAAGAGGAGAAGTGCCTCATTTGAGATATGCTTGCTTTATGATATCTCCTTCTTTTGAGCTCTACTAGAGTCTGCTATCGTGGAAGTTTGAGGATTCAAACCAGAGGCTTGTGGGGATGGAAACCTCCATAGGTAACAGCATTCTACAGGTGTGCAATACCACCCAACGGTGCTTTGATGATGGATACATCCAGTATTCATTCTTGTGCTTCATTGGAGTTTATTTGATAAGGTTTTGAGGAGTTATCGCTTTATCTTCTGAAGGTTATTTGTTTTGGCTGATGGTATTGAAGAGCTACAGATTTTAGAGGAAATAATAGGGGTTTATGATGGGTATACACTACACATGCTGGCCGTACCTCTCTTAGGTAGGCCGTTCCACTTCTTGAGGTAGTCTGGAGCTTCCTTCTTGCTATTTCTCCCTCATAAAGGATTTCCCAATTGAGACTACAGTAGCAGACTGATATCAGAGGATTTTCAGAGGTATTTGGGTGTGCATCGTTGTTGTTCATCACTCCCAGCAAAGGCCGTCCACCCCCAGGAGTGATGTGGGACATTTTGACCTCTTTCTCTTTGTGGGAAGTGGTTTGTTTGCATTGTTTGAGGCCTCCAAGGCCTATTGTATTGCTGTTAACAATGAATGCTTGATGCTCTGTGATTCTTGATGATTTGGAGCAATATTGTAATTTCAATGGCTGGTTCGACAGTAGCCGAAAATTGAAGTTTCAAATCTGCATATGGGTATGTGATAGAACCTTTTTATTTGTTGATATATGAACTAGGTCTTTCATATTTCTCTTGTATTCATTGTATATTTTCTGGGTTTGCAACATATGCTATATTTTGTATGCTCCTGCCACACATCTATAGCAAACTGAAAACCCCTTCTGCATTCTTCTATCTAGTTCTGAAAGATCACATAAAAATAAAATAAAACACATTAAAAGATTTTTAAAATATTCAAACAGGTAAGGCTCATTACAATGCATGTATTGTAATCTCATATTTGAAGATAATACAACTTAGAGCCTCTTTTCTTGGTGGAGTTGTTTTATCTGAAAGGGTTTTCTCCACGTTACATACTGTGTTATGTGTTCAGTTCTTAATGCATGTTATTTATGAATAGTGGGTTTTATTTCTGTTGCAATCTCCATTGATTTCACATTATTTAGATGATATTAATAAGGTTTGAATTAGATTTTTGTTGTGTGGTTTGCACCTTCATTTCTAACATATCTGTCATACAAGCCAAAGGCAAGATTAATTCTATTCAATTATCCATTCTCAAGAAATAAAATAGTACTGGGGAGAGAATCGTGCTACTAAGATGATTTTGATAGAGTGCGACTGGAATGAGCTTGGGATTTCAAGAGATGAAGATTGCTTCCTCACTTCATCAATTTCACCTTCCACCTGCTAGAGCCTGGTGAGAAATTGGCTCATCTATCGTGGTCGTCCAACTACATGCATTTGTCTAGTTTGAGATGAAGGAGGATGTTAGTTTCTAGTAGCCAATGATCACTAGCTTAACTTGATGAATATGCAGAGTTGCACCTTCCAACTCATTCACTTCCATGGGTGCAATCAGTAGCAACCTACAACTCAACTTTGGCAGGTGAAGAAATTTGTTTGGATCCAATTGTTGTCTTGCCAACTCACTTCAACATTTGCATCAGGATGGTTGTTGCACGACTGCTGAGTTGTTCCCTTGCAATCATTTGAAGGAGGACATCAGAGGGGGGTGATCACATGGGCTAGTCTTTTTTGTTTGGTTTTGTTCATGGGTTGTTTTACTATTCCAAAAGAACGTTGTGTTATCAATTGTAATTGTAAGCAAGTGTCAGTTTGCTAGAGCCTGCATGCTTATTATTTTCCTATTTATTAAGGAGTAGCAAGTTACCTTGTTTGGTTCTAAGATCTCATAGAAGCTTTAGGGAAATGTGTTAGTCTTTTAGGTGTCTTTTTATGATTACAGTGTTATGAGTCTATAAAATCTTCCTTCTCAACAAATATATACACTGATATGATCTTATGAGAAGATAAGTCCCAATATGGTTGTCTCAAGTTGTATTATCTTACTCTATTGAATAAATAATCAAGAGTTATTGGATTCATTCCTAAAAAATTCTTGCATTGTGTTATTTTCATTAATTATTTTTTGTTTAATAAACAGAGTAATATGCTTTTGTGGAAATAGTAAGTTTATAATTATTGTAAATTGATTTTTAAGCATGTGACCATATTGTAAACCCTTGTAGGTCCTATTTTAAGGAAATAGTGTTGATATGACCATCAAAGCATGTCCCAAGTTGTTGATAAGAGGATTTTGCATGGTTTGTTGACTTTGTGGCCCTAGATAGGCACTAGTCTAATTTAAGTGTTTCCTAGTCTTAGAATTGCTTTATAATGATAAATCTCAAGTCAAGCATAACTCATGTATCTATTTTACTCTCTCACGTGGAATCATGAGTGTGTACAAGGATAATAGGTGTTTTAATGATAAAAGTTATGAATCCTTGGTGTAATGTGTGATAATTTATCTATTATGTATCACTTTAAATTTTATAGAACCCATCTTTAAGTGATACCACAGGGAAACCCACTTAGATCTTGTAAAAACTAAAGAAGAGAGGAGATTATTTACAACAACATCTCCTATTCGTTGGCCAATTAGTCACTTATCCTCTAAACAAATTGTTTATCTGCAGAGTGATTGTGACTGTCAGATTAGGGAACCAACAGATTGGCGACTCTACTAGGGAACTAGTAGAATTCCTTGGGATAGTGTCAATAACCTTTTGAAATAAGTCAATTGAAGTAAAGATCTCTTGGTCATTTGTCTTTTATATCCCATATTGAGTTTGTGAGTAATTGTGAGTCTTCCTGTTCAAATCCCCAAGGTGGGTGGTGACTCTGCAAAGTAAAGGACCAAAATATTTCATTCTGCAAAAAGAAAAAATGGACAGGAGAAGATCACTACACAAGAAAAACCCAAAGAAGAAGGTGTTCGAAGACACAAAAGGAAAGGAGCACTCAACCTGGAAGCCTAAAGATATTGGTAAGTCGTCTAGCCCTCATGCTGAAAATGAATATACATTTTCTAAAGAAAAATTAGCAAGTTATGAAAGTGATGTTTCAACAAATAGATTAATTATATCCAAAGAGGAAAAATAATGGCATGCTATAAGGCACCAAGAATTGGCTGAGAGGGAAAGAGAAAGACAAGAAGCCTTGAGTAGATTTGGTGAAGATGTAAGAGCTAGAGCCTCCCCTTTAGGCTCAAATGTGGTAAATGTGGGTTCACGTGGAGAACCTAAAGTACAACCCTAGGGTGTGTTGGTTTTTTTGCTGACTGGATGCTCATTCCCAGATTTCCCTACAAGGTAGCCATTAGTGATCAATAGGATCTCTGGGCAAGGGGCCAATAGTGTAGGAGATAGACTCTATTTCTATTTCCTCTTCTTCTTCAGGCTCTGCAAAACCTAGGGGGGTATTCCCTATTCAACACCCATGAGATTATGACTATGAACTGAATGGGACGTTGACACAAAGCAGATAAATCCTCCTGTATGAAGACCAAAACTGTGGGATAAGTGCAAAGAGGCTAGCTTTGGGCTTATGTCTAGTTGTGAATCAGAGCATCTTGGGTCCTAAAACTACTTCTAAGGTCCTAATGGTTGGGAGTTGAAGTATGAGTTTGATTTTATGTGGATGCAAAACTAGGACCTGGTGTATAACCTCAACACAGAGCTAGACTGGTGCCTATCCAGGGCTTGGAGTCGATAGACATACACCTGTGAATGATCAGCATGAACACACTAAAATTGGATTTCAAGGGGGTGTTGTAGTATCTACCTTACAGATACCTCCCAAGACAGAGTGTTAAGTTATCTCTACTTATGGCATCCCTATTACAGTATATCCTTCCCAACACTTAATCTGAAAACACTTTAATCTACCCCTTGAGCAGAAGTTGAAAGATCAAGCATTCAATACTAGAATTCTATATTCTAGAATACCAGACACCCCTTAGATATCTGGATTCAGAAGAAGGACACATGCAATACTGGAGACAGAATTAACAAAACACATGCAAATACAGCATTACTCATATAAGATCAATCATGAAATCAGTAGATTCATGCATGAGACATACAACAAGAGATACATAAACTCACAAGACCTCCTACACAGAGCAACCAAAACCAGTTGTATCTTATTACAGAGCCAGATATGTCCAGTTTTCAACAACCTTAAATGAGCAACACAACCTGCTATATATAGCAGGAAGGTCCTCAGCATTAATTACATGGCAAAAGTAAAAAATCTGCCAAATAGAGTTCATTCTGAGGAAATAGCGCTCAAACATTCAATGCAGCAGGTGGAAGAGGGGACAAGAGAGGTCTTGAGCCTTGCGCTGCCGCCCGTGGATGTACAACTTCAATCGGGTACCAAATCCATCCACGCCATTGCCCATACCCTGTAACATCCGCCATTAATGCCCATCTACCTCGTGGCCATCGGGAAAAACATCAAATAGTGCATCGCAACCGTTTCTCGCCAAGACACCTCATCATGATATTTGAAAATATGTAGGATCAAATTATCCCACATGCACCCCGCGATGACCTTTTCAACACTTTATATACTGGGCCATTAACATATATGATGTCGGTGCTTTTGCTCCTGATGGCACCAGCCTAGACCTTCATCATCATCCTCCTCCAGCATGATATCCTGCCGCTCGAAATATCACCCTGACATCAGCAGGCCTCAACACCATATGTAAAAAATATCACCATGACGTCAGCATCACCCGCTGAGCTCATCCTGATAATTCATGTCACCCTGATATTCACCTTGCAGAAAATATCAGCGTGATGACCAACCTTGCCTTCATGTGAAAAAATCACCTGCATGATAATTGCCTTCATCGACACAACCTGATGCGTCAGAGAAAGATCCTCCTGCCTTGCTGATACCAAATGTCTGGCTGATGAATATCCTGATGACGTCACCGTCATATCTTGCTGATGTCATCAACATAGCTGCCTACCGCGCACCTCCTCATATTCAGATGACATCATCGTCATATTCGCAACATCAGGGGATCTTCATAAGATGACTTAGTGTTAGAAATATGACCTCCTAGGACCTTGATGATGTCACCACCACATGTCGGCATCAGGATGATATTTGGAAGATAACCGGATATTTGGAAACATCATCCTGATGCACAAAAATCATGCTGCACTGTAGCTTCATTGTAAGATCGGGGTGATGTATGAATATGACTGATATTTGGAAATATCACCCCCTCCTTCAGAATATGATGAAGCCGACAGGCGCATATGTCCCCTCAGAAATATCATGATGCAAACAGGCAGAAAAGCGGATATCACCCTGACATAAGAATGACATCAGCATCATCAGGGTGAGAAAACAATGAACATGAAGTGATAAAACAACATCAGGATGATCTTAACTAAGATCACCCAATGTTCAAATATGATGACCCCGCAGAAGATCGGGTCATACTTAGGACTTTGCAGCAACATCATCAGGATGATCTTAACCAAGATCACCCGATGTTAAAATATCACCCCGCAGCGAAAGATTAGGCTGACAGAAAATATGATGATGACCCCGCAAGCAACATCAGGGTGAAGTCCAGAAATATGATGATGATGACCTCCTCCAAAGAAAATATGATGCTGTAGTTGAAAAATGCTGAGGAGGCCCAAAGACTTAGAATATTTTGGATCTTTTGGGAGGGTACCTGCATGCTTAAATGCTTGAAAACTGACTGCTCATGCAGGCACCAATAGTGGCTCTATCTGGGGATGCATGCCTCTTGCAGGCATGGCGAGAACCATAGATCTCTGGGATGCAGACCAGTCCCCTATCCATTGGGCACAGAGTCATGAGGTTATATTGATCTGCATCACCAAACACATTATTTTTAAACATTATTTTGGTGGCCTAGGGTAGCCAAAAAGGAAGAACCACAACTTTCTCTTGTCAAATGCCTAATCTTGATTTGAATAACCCCAACCATGGCTAAAAACATCAAGATAGACTACCCATATGCTCATCCTATCAATTACATGCTTCACCATTTCTAAAAATTTGTCGATTGCAGCATTGCCTCTGTCACTCTGCATTTCAAAGTCAAACATGCAGCCATGCATACTATAAATTTCTTCAACACTGGGTGACATATGCATGTTATACTCCTTAATCAGTACATCCTCATATTGCATTTGGCAATACTCATCATCTACTTGATTGTTGCACATTGTCAGGCACTCATCCAGCTGATCCAAAAAATCAAGATACTCAGAAAATATGAGACCCCTAATATCTACTGATATTGAAAACAAATCCTGATCCACACACCTAATGTTGCACATGTCTGAATCAGGTGATGATGAACATTCATTATTCACAGTTTGTAAATCAGCATCATCATCTTCAAACAAAGGGTTAACCCTACACCAATGAAGGTCATGACTCACAATATCAAAGACATCCAGAGGCTCATCATAAAGGGGATTCATGCTCATTGTAAAGGTCTTTGCTTCTTCTTCATGACAATCCAATTCTTCTTCATTACCATCAGATCCAGAGTCATAAGAAAAACAAACCTGATCCATGCACTGGTCATGGATATCATTTTTATCATCTGATTGCCCCACATACAAGATTGCTGCTATTTCAATGCACTCTGAAGTTGAACTATCCACATCACTTTCCAACCCTCTGATATCTCCTGATGAGACTGATATTGACTGTTGATCCACATGATCACAACTTTGCACAACTGGATCATTTAAACATGAAGGTTCCTTATTCAAGACTGGCATGTAAATATCACTTGAAAAATCATTATTTTCAACTTCATTTGCTGGGCAAAATAGGACATCCTCCTCTATAACAGAAACATCATCCACTTGGAATGATGCAAAAACTAGGACAGCAGGGGTGTGAGTACTTTGACATTCATTGCCAACTCCTGAATTAAATCTTTCATCAACATTGGGGGCTGCAGGACAACAAAAAATTTTAGAAAATAACCCTTTTGTATTCCATACCTCCAGTTGTTTTCAATATCTATTGCAAACTGATGTGCTTGATGCAATGTGGTGGGCTCCTTATCTCTCAATCTATAACTCATTTTCTTATCAAATGCTCCCAAATAGACAACTAGGCACAATGCATCATTAGGTCTCATACATTCTGGTATTCTATTCAATGCCTTCATAAATCTAAGGTTAAAGGCAGGGATCAACTCATCTTCTTCAATATGGATGTACATAAAGTCACTAATGACTGCATATTCAGAAATTTTTTCACCATATTGCTCTAGAAATGCAGAATTAAAACCATGCCAAGAGCTGACAGAGTGAGCTGGAAGGTAGGAGAACCAATCCCTTGCATCTTCATCTAGAGATTGAACAAATAATCTCATAACTACATCTTCATGGTCAATCTCAAAATCATCTATAACATTTATAAACTGCTGCAAGTGTCTCTCAGTTGATTCATCCTTTATACCACTGAATTTAGGCAAATACCTTCTGATTTTAGGTGGAAGAGCATTTGGATAACCACAAATGCCACTAAAATTTATCGGCTTATATCTATCTATGTTGAAACTTCTTTTATTAATGGTTGGGACTGACTACTATACATTATTGCATTTGACACCTCACAAGGGTGCATGGGCTGACAATACATCTTTTTATGCTTTTGCAACCCTCCTCTCTACTCAGATTTTCAATCACAATATGACCTTAGGCCCGTAAAATACAAACTGCTATTTCAACCTGCCTAAAGTCCTTTATATGAGTCTTTTGAACAACATTGCATGCCCTTTTGAAATACAGAGTAGGTTCTAACAAAAGCATGCAAGCTTTGCTTTCACAAATGTTTCCCTTTTAACCAGTGCTATTTCACCAAATAGGGAACTTTTCAAAAACTTGTACAAATACCTGGATATGTTGCAACTGCTAATAGGTTCATTCAATAGAGTCGCCACCTCCTTGGCAGAGGAATGAGCTTCAAACAGGTTGAAGCTGAAAATTGATTTCTTTCTTTCTGGGTCATCCACCAGCAGAGCCACAAATAAAACTTTACATTTGCTGCAATAAGGCACTTCCAGGCCTAATTCTTAAATCTTTAGACTCACACCTTCATGGATATGACATTGTCCCCAGTAGAGTCGCCACTTTGTTGGTTTTTTCCCTGACTGGATGCTCATTCCCAGATTTCCCTACAAGGTAGCCATCAGTGATCAACAGGATCTCTGGGCCAAGGGCTAACAGTGTAGGAGATAGACTCTATTTCTATCTCCTCTTCTTCTTCAGACTCTACAAAACCTAGGGGGGTATTCCCTATTCAACACCCATGAGATTATGACTATGAACTGAATGGGACGTTGACACAAAGCAGATAAATCCTCCTATATGAAGACCAAAACTGTGGGATAGGTGCAAAGAGGCTAGCTTTGGGCTTATGTCTAGTTGTGAATCAGAGGATCTTGGGTCCTAAAACTACTTCTAAGGTCCTAATGGTTGGGAGTTGAAGTATGAGTTTGATTTTATGTGGATGCAAAACTAGGACCTGGTGTATAACCTCAACACAGAGCTAGACTGTTGCCTATCCAGGGCTTGGAGTCGGTAGACATACACCTGTGAATGATCAGCATGAACACACTAAAACTAGATTTCAAGGGGGTGTTGTAGTATCTGCCTTACAGATACCTCCCAGGACAGAGTGTTAAGTTATCTCTACTTATGGCATCCCTATTATAGTATATCCTTCCCAACACTTAATCTGAAAACACTTTAATCTACCCCTTGAGTAGAAGTTGAAAGATCAAGCATTCAATACTAGAATTCTATATTCTAGAATACCAGACACCCCTTAGATATCTGGATTCAGAAGAAGGACACATGCAATACTGGAGACAGAATTAACAAAACACATGCAAATACAACATTACTCATATAAGATCAATCATGAAATTAGTAGATTCATGCATGAGACATACAACAAGAGATACATAAACTCACAAGACCTCCTGCACAAAGCAACCAAAACCAGTTGTATCTTATTACAGAGCCAGATATGTCCAGTTTTCAACAACCTTAAATGAGCAACACAACCTGTTATATATAGCAGGAAGGTCCTCAGCATTAATTACATGGCAAAAGTCAAAAATTTGCCAGATATAGTTCATTATGAGGAAATGGTGCTCAAACATTCAATGCAGCAGGTGGAAGAGGGGACAGGAGAGGTCTCGAGCCTTGCGCCACCGCCCATGGATGTACAACTTCAATCGGGTACCAGATTCGTCCACGCCATCGCCCATACCTGTAACATCCACCATTAATGCCCATCTACCTCACGACCATCGGGAAAAACATCAAACAGTGCATTGTAACCATTTCCCGCCAAGACACCTCATCATGATATTTGAAAATATGCAGGATCGAATTATCCCACATGCACCCCACGGTGACCTTTTCAACACTTTATATACTGGGCCGTTAACATATATGATGTTGGTGCTTTTTCTCCCGACGGCACCAGCCTAGACCTTCATCATCATCCTCCTCCAACATGATATCTTGCCGCTCGAAATATCACCCTGATGTCAGCAGGCCTCAGCACCATATGTAAAAAATATCACCCTGACGTCAGCATCACCCACTGAGCTCATCTGGATAATTCATGTCACCCTAATATTCACCTTGCAAAAAATATCAGCCTAATGACCAACCTTGCCTTCATGTGAAAAAATTGGCTGCACGATAATCGCCTTCATCGGCACAACCTGATGCGTCAGAGAAAGATCCTCCTGCCTTGCCGATACCAAATGTCTGGCTGATGAACATCCTGATGATGTCACCATCATATCTTGCTGACGTCATCAACATAGCTGCCTACCGCGCACCTCCTCATATCCGGATGACATCATTGTCATATTCGCAACATTGGGGGATCTTTATAAGATGACTTAGTGTTAGAAATATGACCCCCTAGGACTTTGATGACATCACCACCACATGTCGGCATCAGAATGATATTCGGAAGATAACCGGATATTTGGAAACATCATCCTGATGCACAAAAATTATGTTGCACTATAGCTCCATTGTAAGATCGGGGTAATGTATGAATATGACTGATATTTGGAAATATCACCCCCTCCTTCGGAATATGATGAAGCCGACAGGCGGATACCTCCCCTCGAAAATATCATGATACAGACAGGCAGAAAAGTGGATATCACCCTGACATAAGAATGACGTCAGCATCATTAGGGTGAGAAAACAACGAACATGAAGTGATAAAACAACATCAGGATGATCTTAACTAAGATCACCTGATGTTCAAATATGATGACCCCGCAGAAGATCGGGTCATACTTAGGACTTTGCAACAACATCATCAGGATGATGTTAACCAAGATCACCTGATGTTAAAATATCACCCCCGCAGCGAAAGATCAGGCTGACAGAAAATATGATGATGACCCCGCAAGCAACATCAGGGTGAAGTCCGGAAACATGATGATGATGACCTCCTCCAAAGAAAATATGATGCTGCAGTTGAAAAATGCTGAGGAGGCCCAAAGACTTAGAATATTTTGGATCTTTTGGGAGGGTGCCTACATGCTTAAATGCTTGAAAACTGACTGCTCATGCAGGCACCAACAGGGTGATAATGATGCCACCAATTGCTATGGAAATTGGATGAACAGATGTTATGATGAAGATCATAATGTCATATTTGATGAAGAAGATGAGGAAAGATTTGATAGTGAGAGGCCTAGAAGAGGAAATGTCCCAAGAGGTCAAGATCCATTCAAAGAGATTGATTTCCTTAGGTCAAAAGTGGCTAGGCTAGAAGCTGAAAGAGAGTTGAGTGAATTGAGGAGGATAGATCTTGCAAATAATGTTGGTCATTTAAATCACTTTGTTGGGGGTATGAATGCAAATGTAGGAGCCCAAAATAACCTTAGTAGGAGACCTAGGTGGAAAAAAAATGTGAGACCACCTTTGAACTTGGCTAAATATAGGCCCCAGATAATCAAACCCAATCCCTACTAAAGTTAGGTCCAAGCTGGTTAAATTCATGGGAAATAATGTTGTATTAGGGGAGGACCACCTTATATATTTTAACAATGTAACCCATGACTTTGAGATTGAGGATGAAGATGTCCTCATGAAATTGTTTGTGTGATCCTTGGATGAGTCCACTAGGGAATGGTACAAAAGCCTGCTAGTAGCTAGTATTAATTTTTGGGATGAATTTCAAAGCATATTCAGAGAGCATAATGGGGATAAGATTGATGCTAGATTCACCATAAATTAATTCGCAAGCATTGTTAAGGGACAATATGAATTAGTGTTAGAGTTCAATAACAGATTTGCAGAGGTGATGGCTAAGATCCCACCCCATATGAGACCAAACAAATCAGTGTGTTCGGTTTTATATTATAATGCCTATGAAAGTAAAATGGAATTCTTACTAAGGGACAAAGACCCCCAAACATTGAGAGATGCCTGCAGGGTGGCCTCAAATATAGAAATCAATTGTAGGGCATTTGGAAAAGTTCACAAAAGAAGTAATATTAAAGTTATGCCTCAAGATAGGGGGTAGAACAGTAAGGCCTCTACTGCTAATGATAAGTATGAGAAGTTAGTTCATGATTTTAAATAAATCAAACTCTTTGTGGCTAGAAACGACAAAGGATTTGCTAATGATAAGATTGCTTTTACCAAGCAGGAAAGAATGCCTAGGATTTCTGATCAGCGATTTAACACTAACTGGCATAATGGTAAGCTAGTACCACCAAAAAGTAGGGGAAATCCTAATAGAGAGATTCCTCATCCTCTTAAGAGGGGGTTACATGTGGTTGAAGATAGCCTCTAGTGTTTAATTTTCTAGGTACCTCATTCACCTTCTCAATGTGCAGTAGCTTTGTCAGTTGCTAATTCAGAAGAGCCATGTGATGAATGTAGTGATCATGAAGACCAGGATAGGTAGGATATAAACATGGTCTTTTTTCACAATTTTATAGGTGATGACTATTGCTCTTATGAGGAGGAAGATGTTCTGAATGAGGATGTTTAAGATAGAAGGAACCTGAAAAATTCTCATTACTAACAAATTTTCTCTAATGATGGAGAAGAAGACCAAAATGTGTTCCAATTGGAATCTAAGGCCCCTAAAATTCAATTAAGAAGGTCATCTGATGAATGAATCAAATCCCTTACTACTGCCAAGATAGCCCAAGTTAAAAGTAATTATAACCTAAGGAGCAAGTAGGCTCAAGGTGAGAGAAATACTATAGGAAATGTGGGTAGCTTATTCATAAAGGAAAAACAAGAAACCCAAAGCCCTAAAAGGAATGTTGGTGTCCAAGCCGAGTTAAAAGAAGAAGTACTCAAATCCAATCCACACCAAAGAGATAGAGACAAAAAGGGAAAAGATATTGATAAAGGGAGTGTTGAGGTGATTGAAGGAAAATTGGATAAGGAAAAGGGAGGGATCACTCAAATCCCTGCTACACTTACAAACCAACCTCAAAGTAATCCTCTGTCAAAATACATCCCATTGGACATGGCTCAGGTCCTTAGTCAGATAAGGGTAACTATACCTTTATTAGAAATGATGAGAATACATGAACATAAGGATATAGCATTGGCTATTATTGATGAAGCAATGCCTAATCAGCCAGAGGTCAAAGTGGAAGGCAATGCACAACTTGAGAAAATAAGGTAACACCTAAAAATGGGAGAAAATGGAGTTCCAAAATACTTGAAGCATACTTAGGAACCACTCTACACAAATGTCCCTCTCAGGTTGACCCTTTTTATGTCACCTTGGTTATGAAAGAAAAATTTGTAAAGAATTGTATGATTGACTCGAGAGCTTCTACCAACATCATGCCACTTAGGGTGATGAATGAGTTGGCTCTAAAGGTAACTAAGGCATATGGGAAATGCTTTGCAGTGGACTCCAGAGGGATCCCATCATTGGAGTAATAAAAGGCTTTGGTTTCAAGTTAGCATCTTATCTATGGAGAGAATATAGAATGAATATTACTGTAGTAGACATTCCCCTCAGTATGGAATTTTATTCTCTAGGAAATGGGCCTCAATAGTTGCAGGAAGTATCTAGTTGGATTCTTTATATGCAATGATTCCAAAAGACAAAAGAGAGCTCCATATATTATTGATGGGATAGAGGATGGGAATGATCAGGTTTGTTTCCTTGATATTGATATGGAAAACTTCAGAATAGAAACACCTGATACTGATGAGGAAGAGAATAAACCAATAGACAAAGAGGTTTAAATCACCTCTGAGAATGAGGGCATATGATTGATGCAATTTGATGGTGCCTATTCAAAATAAGGATCTAGAGCAGGTGTTGTGCTCATTTCCCCTACTGAGAAAACTTTTAGATCATCTTTTAAATTAGGGTTTGAATGCCAAACAATGTTACTGAATATGAATCATTACTGTTAGGACTGAAAGTAGAAACTAAACATGGGATTAAAAAGCTCAGAGTTCTAGGTGATTCAAAACTTGTCTCACAGATGAGGTCTAAGTATTCTTCTAAGAACCAGAGGCTCAAACATTACATAAATGTTGTTTGGGATGCCACTGATTCATTTGATGCATTCTCTATTGATTAGGTGGAAAGAGGGAAAAATGTCATGGCAAACTTTCTGGCAAACGTAGCAATCAAGTATGAGGACTTGACTCTTGCTAGAATCTCAAAGGTGGAAATGCTCACGAGACCTTCTATCCTAGATAACATATTTCACTAACAGGTCTTCAATGATGATCAATATTTGTATAAGTTTATGAATTGAATTGATGAATATCAGGGTTAGGAAATAGATTTCTAGAATTTTGTTGAAATTATTGATGGAAAGGATACTATTTTCGGGACTGAGGTCATTCAGTTGAAAACTTACAAACAAAATCCTGAGAGGATTAGTGGCTCTACAAAGGGTGTTTAATGGAGCAGATGGCCATGTTGCTAAACCTACACCAGTACATGAAAATGACTTGGAGGAGATCAATTTAGGAACAGATGCCCAACCAAGACAAGTATACATTGGTAAAAGATTGAGCCCCAAAATTTGAAATATGCTCATAGCTTTGTTGAGAAGGTATAAGGGGTTTTTTTCTTGGTCTTATGACGACCTAAAAGCATACAGAGAGGATCTATTTCAGCATGAAATCCATATGAAACTAGATGCAAAACCTTTTAGGTAGAAATAGAGGCTCATAAATTCCACTTTGGCTCCTAAAATACAACAAGAGTTAGCTAAGCTTAGTTAGGGAGGGACTATTAAGCTGATTAGACACTCTACCTAGCTATCCAACTTAGTTCCTATTAGAAAGAAAAATGGTGACATAAGACTTTGTGTTGGCTTCAGGAATCTTAACATCTCATCATTGAAGGACAACTAACCCCTACCAAATATGGAGGCCATGTTGCAAAGGGTAATTGGTTGTGAATTACTTATGATGGATGGTTTTTCTGGCTATAATTAGGTGAAGGTGAAAGAGTTAGAGAAATAAAAAATAACTTTCACTACTCCTTGGGGCACATATGTATACATCAAAATGCTTTTTGGCTTGACAAATGCAGGGGCTACTTTCTAGAGATCCATGGATGTCACTTTTTCTGATCTAATCAATGCAATTTTGGTAGTATATTAGGATGACCTAAATTCCTTCTCCAAAAAAAGTGAGGATCATTGCAATCATCTAGAGTAGATTTTTAGGAGTTTGGAATATGGAATATCACTCAATCCAAAAAACTGTATGTTTGGGGTGATTGATGGCAAACTATTGGGGCACATAGTGTCTAAGGATGGAGTCATAATTGATCCAGAGAGGGCAGTTGCAATAGATAGAAGACCCCAACCTAAAACAGTTAAGAGAATTCAATCCTTCTTTGGTCAGATAAACCTTTTAAGAAGGTTTGTAACAAATTTTGCTAAGACAACCAAGGCTATCTCAAAGATGTTAAAGAAAGGAGAGATCATAAAGTGGGGTGATGAGCCTACAAGATCATTTAAAATCATTAAAGAGACAATTAAACAAGCCACAATGCTTGCATCACCAAAATTTTCAAAACCTTTCCAGTTGTTCTCTTTTGCATCCTTCCATACAATTGTTGTCATTTTATTGTAAAAAAATGATGATGGGTATGAGTAGCCTATCTCTTTCTTTAGAAAATCTCTCTAAGTAGTAGAGATGAAATATGATACTATGGAGAAGCAGGCTTATGCCTTAGTAAAAGAAGTGAAAATTTCAAATCATATTTGGTTGGGGCCAAGGTTGTAGCTTATGTACCTCATGCTATAGTCAAGGACATTTGTGCAACAAGAGGTAACAAACATGCAATGCAGATGGATCAATAAGATCCAGGAGTTCAATATTGACATCTAGATCACTAAATTGGTCAGGGGACATGGATTGGATAAACTCATAGCAGAGTCCAATTTAGAAGCTGCACAGGTAAATTTTTTACAAGAAAAAGTTTCAGAGCAGAGACATAATCTTGAGAACTCTCTTTGGTATAGGGATATTGTTTATTACTTATGTCAGATGAACTATCCAAACCAGATGAATGAAAATCAAAAGAGAACTTTGAAGTTGTAGGCATTAAAGTATGCCATAGTAAATCAAGCATTGTACTAGAGAAGCTCAAGGATGACATTCTCTTGAAATGTCTAAACAAAGACAAGGCCAACAAAGTCCTAAATGAGATGCATAATGGAGATTGTGGAGTTCACTTTATGGCTAAGACAACATCTCACAAAATTCTCAGGGCTAGGTACTGGTAATCTACCTTGTTTGTTGATGCACATAAGTTGGTAAAGAACTATGATGCATGCCATAGATTTTCTGGTAAGTAGAAAGGATTTGGAGCCTTACCATTAAGGACTTTGACTGTGGAAGCTCTATTTTAGCAATGGGGCATATATTTTATTGGAGAAATTTCAAAAAAATCCAGTGGAGGATTCAAATGGATACTAGTGGCTACTGATTATTTTACAAAATGGATTGAAGCAATCCCCACTAAGAAAACCACTAGCAAGGTTGTTATGGACTTTGTCATGGAGCACATCATCACAAGGTTTGGGGTCCCAAACAAATTAATTACTGACAATGCTATGTGTTTTAGATCTACTGAATTTGTGAACCTCTGTGTTGATTATGGGATCAACCTATTCCACTCTTCACCGTATCATTTTCAAGGGAATGGTCAAGCTGGATCAAGAAATAAAAGTATAATGAAGATTATAAAGAGGATGGTGGGAAGGAACAAGAAATATTAGTACTCAAAGCTCAGATTAGCCTTATGGGCAGACTGTGTGACCATCAAGAAGTCCACTAGAAATTCTCATGAGCTTGTATATTGGATGAATACAAACATTCCCACAAACAACTTGATACTAGTCTACAAGTTCATTCAAGAATACTCCAATGATTTTGATGATGCAATGGTTTGCAGGATGAACCAGTTGGTAGAGCTTGATGAGAGTAGGCGAAAATCCCAAGTTGTGAATACAAAGAAGCAGGAAAAAGTCAAATACTTGTTTGACAAGAAGGTAAAAGAAAAAAAATTGAATGTGGGGATCTAGTGCTGGTATGGAATGCAAGATTGCAGGACAAAGGGAAACATGGAAAGTTTGATTTCTTGTGGTTAGGACCATATACAATGCTAAACACCCATGGAGAAAATTATTATTTTATTGAGAGTTTGACTGGAGAATATCAAGAATTACATGTGCATGGATTCTTGAAACATTATTTCTCTTGAGCCTTGGCTCAAGTTTTCCATGCTTAGTAGTTTAGGTTTTTCCCCTATTTCTATTGCGTGCAACCATGGTTGTTTGTGGCCCATTGGAAAGCATTTTTATTTTTGTTTGTGTCTATGTGTGTTGGTCTGCATTCCTGGAGTTCTTATGGAATCTCGCCATGCTTCGCTGAAGCATGTGTCCCTAAACTAGAGCCATTGTTCAAAGTTTTCAAGGTTTTAGGATGTGTTTCATGAGGTTTTGGATCCATTTATGCATAAACCCTAAAACCTTTGGGTGTGGTCTGCATTTTAATGTTATATTTTTGTGTTGACTGTCTCAACCCATTTCCTAGTCCTTAAGTTGTTTCTTGGTGTCACCTTGGTCATTCGTTTATCGATCCCTTTATCCTAGCAACTGACTGAAGCTTGTAAGAGGCATGCATTAATTTTTATAGTATTTCCTTCCTGTCGCTTTTGTATGTTTTCCCCCATGACTATCCCTATCAGTGTTTGTATGGCGCATTGTTGCTACATCACATTGATCCTTTACATCATGCTTTTCATATTTGAGAACCCTTTGAATTTGTGGCCTTGTGATATGCAGCCACGTGGACCCTAAGGTTCACTTCTGTGTTGTCCTACCTTTTTCTTGTGGGACCATGCACCTTCCTATGTGTTAGTATTTCATTGGCGTCACATTGGTCCTTTGTAACACAGTTTCTATAAGCTCCCACTTGTCTAGAATGTGGGTGCGCACTTTTCTGCCACATGTCACTATTGAGGGTTTGTGTTTTACTCATGAAAGGGGACTGGGGTGTTTACATGTCATCTTCTCATTTTCTATGTGAAGTTTAGAAGGTGTTGCAGTTCCTGGAAGGAGATTGAGGATTTATTTGCATGGTTTTTTGACTCTATGGCCCTAGATAGGCATCGATCTGATTTAAGTGTTTCCCAATCTCATAATTGCTGTATAATGATAAATCTCAAGTCAAGTATAACTTATATGTATCTATTTTAGTCTCTCACATGAAATCATGAGTGTGTACAAGGATAATAGGTGTATTAATGATAAATGTTATGAATCCTTGGTGCAATGTGTGAGAATTTATCTATTAATATGTATCACTTTAATTGTTATAGAACCCACCTTTAAGTGATACCATAAGGAAACCCACCTAGGTCTTGTAGAACCTGAAGAGTAGAGGAGATTGTTTCCAACAACATGTCATGATCGTTGACCAATTAGTAACTTATCCTCTAAACGGATTATTTATTTGTAGAGTGATTGTCACTGTCAAATTGGAGAACCAACAATATGTACATTATTCTTATTCAAGAAAAGGGAAATAAGAGGCCTCCTTACAAGACAAAACAATTATAAAATGTTGGCCAAACCAAGGGAAAGATTTAGGAATCTAGTTAAGAATCAACCTTTTAGTTTATCTTGTAGGTACCACTTAGGTCAAGGTATTTATTGGATAAAATTAATTCCTCTCATTGAGATTCCATGAATAGACTTAGTGGATAATCCAGAAATATCCACAAGACATACACATAAAAACTTCTAAAACCTAATATTTCTATTGCCCCAACTTCTTGTCCAACATGTAGAGGCAACTAAAAGGAAAAATATATGTCAAGAATACAGAAGAATCAACTATTAAGTATCTAGTGTACCTTGTTAGTATCAACCTTGGTAAGATATTTAAAGAATAGAAACCTACACCTCCTGTGTAGATATAAAGAAAGCCCGCAACATCTTTTCCCTCATGTTGAATCTCATGTTACTTAGAAATCCCTTTAGATATTTAGGTGCATTACTCAAACCATCTATATCAATGGGGGATTTAGCCTTAATCATATTATCCTCTCTTCTTTTAAATAAATCTTGTGCATGCACATGGGAATGGAAAGCATAAAGGCTAATAAATAGAGATAAAACACTGAGAATCCCAATGGCTATTAAAACCAAACATAAGTTGTTGTACTTTCAAGTGCTTTGGTTTCATGTGCAAGGCTAGATTTTTCCATAGAAAATGAGAAAACCAATGAATATGATTATTCACAACATAGCTTATAATTATTCCTCACATACAGACATAACCATAAGGCACCTTTTTTACCATGTTAGATAACGAGGCCTATGCATGCCCCTGTCACCTAAAAAAAACATATTATACTTATGATTTTATTTCACATAAGACTAGCAATCTAATAAATAATATTGTGTATATGGAAAAATGGATTAAATCTAAACTAAATAAAACCAAAGAACCCAATAACATAAAGGAAACGAATCTAAGTAAAAGCCATAAATCACAAATCAAAGATGAATAAAGACTTTTACCGAAATCTGTATTGTTTCCTTTGGATTGAATGTGGATTGCTCAATGAAGTTGCGAAGCCATAGCTGCAACAAGAAAGTAGTGTGCTCAAGAGATCAATGTCAAAAGATCGTAAGGGTTGCGCTGAGATCAATGTTAAAAGATCGTAAAGTGGCTCAAGAAGATCAATGTCAAAAGATCGTTATAGTGCTCAATCGACGCGTTGTGTATACTCAAAGCTCTGTTAAGTATGCCTGAGAATACGATCGAAGAGAGAGATAATGAAGGAGATGAGGGGGGTTTATATAGATTTCAAGGAAGATGGATCAACGGTCCAGATAATTCAGAAGAATCAACGGAGGAGATAAGTTGAGGAATGTGCAACGAATGAAAAGAAGACAAGTGTCCTACTTTCTTTTGCATGAGAGGAGTTATCAAGAATAGAAGAATAAGTTAACTGAAGAAATAAATCAATTAACAGAATAAAGCGATCAGTTAAGTGATTTAAAACAAGAAGAAGGGATTTGCATGAGAAAAGAAGATATTTTGCTTTATTAAATATAGAAATATTTAATTGATGAGCAAGAAAGCTTGAGTTATTTTAGAGATAACTCAAATTAGAAGAAAAAGCAATTTAAATAAATAATTGATTTATTTAAATTTAGAGAAGATATTTTGGAAGAAATAATTAAATAATTGGAATTATTTAATTTAGAAGATTTAAAAGCAAATTAAATAAATAAATTTATTTAATTGTTGTGCATGATTTTGGAAGAACATAAGATTATAAATAAAATATTTGATTTTATTTATTTTTAGAGGATTGAGATAATTTAAATAAATTTGATTTGATTTATTTAAATTTAGAAGAACAATTGATTTAATTAAATAATGTAAATTATTTAATTGTAGATAAGATAGAATTGTGATGAATTAATTAAATAATGGGATATATTTAATTAATGTGGACTTAATTTTTGGAAAGAGGATAATGATCAAATTAAATAATTAAAATTATTTAATTGTGGAAGAATATAGAGGAATTTAATTTAATTAATTAAATAAAGAGGATTTATTTAATTAATGTTGAATTTAGGAGATTTAGAAGAATTTGGTGAAATTAATTAAATAATTAGATTATTTAATTAATGTTTGCAATGCAAGTGATTAGACAGATTATGAAATGCAAGTGATTTGACGACACGGTCATTTTAGGGTGTCTACAAATATTATTCACAACATGGCTTCATATGATTATTCCCCACACAAAGAACTATAAGACACCCTTTTTACCATACCACATTGAATAGACCCTTTGTATTCCATTATTGTTGGGAATTAAGGTGTGTCAACCTTTGCAAGTTCCTAGCATTGGATTTTAATTATTTATCATTTTCTTGCATTTGATTATATTTTATATTATTTAAATTAGCCTCACCTTGAAATGGGATGTGGGATTTTTGAGGTGGTATAATTTTCCATGTTTTGATACTTTGTGGTGTGTTGTAAGTTGTCATTAAGGAGGTTATTCATAGTAAATTTGGCACACACAATTTTGAGAGATTTTATGATAGATTCTTATGACAAATAAGAGCCTTTAAGAGGGGAATTACTTTGGAATCTTGACCAACATTTTGACAGATAATTACAGTTGTCATACATCACTACTTTTAGATAGTGGGAGTTACAAACTAGGTGCCCAAGTTGGGTGGATGATTATGATAGATTATGACAATTGTAAGAGGCATTATTCATTTACTATTTTTAGCTGATTTGTGGGAATCTCTAGGTGGGTGTTGGTATTTGGGGTCAAACTTGGGCACCATACTTCTAGAGGTTTTAGCACATAGTTTAGAAAACTATTTATGGTTTCTAGTTTACTCATTTATCTTTAAATTTGGTGCTTGGAGTTGTAATATTATATTTTAAGAATTTATAGGCGTCGAAATACAACCAAAATTACTCTAGAATTACAGTATGCTAGTGATACTCCTATAAATGCTTACTTTGAAAGTGTGTTGTAATCTTTGTGGATTTGAAAAATACATTGAGTTGCTTTGGAGTGTGGTGTTTTTCTACTGAAAGGGTTTTCCATACTGGTGTTATGTGTTTTATTCTTGATGCTTTCATATATGTATTTCTACATACTTTTTGTAATAGTTTAGATTAGGTTTTAAAGTCTTTAGTACACTACTCCTCTCAAGATTAGAGTAGGAAGTTGATTATCCTACCTTTCCTTCCTTACAGTTATCACCATAAATTACCATGCCATGCCTCATTCAGTCATTTCATTCTTTTGCAAGTTATGTTATGAATGTTTTTTAAATCAATCCATTTACTTTGTTGTTGCATTTGAAAACTACATATCCCTCACCTTCCACATGTTCCTCCATGTCATCCTAGTTAAATCCTCTAGAAGTGCAATCTATTTATTTCTCTATGTGTAATGTATGTTAAAACTACATCATTAGATTGACTGAGATTGGTAAAGGAATTTCTCTACACCTATATACAATTAATGTTTATAATACACAAATTATATTACACATGTCAATCAATTATTACATGTGCAATTCAACCATTACATATATACATTCATAAATTATAATTAATAAAAAATAAAATGTTAGAAACCATAGAACAATCAATCAACCAACAAAATTAATTGTATATTACCATTTGATCAATTGCAACCTATATGCAAATATCCACTGATACAACCACATTAGTTATTTAATTTGATAATCACCCATAACTTCAAATCATTTTTAATGATGTCTTTGTTTCAAGAGTGCCCTTCATGGTAAAATAAAATAACTCTAAAGAAAATAAAAAACTATAAAATTATTTTGTCTCAGCATATGTACTTGTCATCGTATATTTACATAACTATGTATGTACTTATGTATGTATGTGTACATATATATATACATAGAGAGATACATGTATATGTACACACATACTTTAAAAAATATGGACATATATGTACACACATACTTTAAAAAATATGAACAAACATGAAATATAAAACTACTGTGTGTTAAGTAGGACTTCTAGAACATACTCTGCAAACATGAGATACTTCAACATTATTTACTCTAAGATGAATTTTGAATTTCCTTTCAAGACCATCTCTCTAAAACACAAATAGTATTAGCAGCAGTTTTCAGAGTATTACACAGGCTTCATCTCCTTTTTTAATGGCTTGAGCTAGTTGGGAGTTGGCTTCTTCCCATGCAGACTTCATCTGTGGAGATCACAAATCTGGCACAGCCTCCTCTATAGTCTTCAGTAGATCATATTTTGTCACTTGCACAGACATGGATCTCAAGCTTTAGCTCTGAACAAAATCAATGTCAGCAGAGGGGTTTGGCTCTGGTTATCTTCAGCGGATTTCTGTTTTCCAGCATTGTTCAGTGGCTGGACGGGTTTCTGGAGCTGCAGGATTTGGAGGTTTACAAGTTGATTGTACAGGGTATTTTTGGTGTTCCTTTTGTAGCAGCCTGGTGATCGCTTTTATAACACTGTTATTTTCAGTTTTGGGTGGTCTTCTGGCTGGACGGTTTCCGGCAGCCCAGTGCAGAACTGTAGTAGATGAGTATTGTGTTAGTCCTTTGAGACATTTCTGTCCGTTGTAACTGCTGTTGTTTCTCTTTTAGATCCTGTTTTGTATAGTGTTTTGGGGGGTTTTACTCTCTGGCAGCTTTCTTCTGGAGCTGCTCATTCTTTTGTAATTGCATTTTTCCAATAAAAAAATAAAAAACAAATAGTGTTACTCATTACATGTTTTTTAAAATGCACACTCTAATTTTGTTGAAAAGCTCATCATACATAATAACTATAGTTTGATAGGACCAATGCACGTTATAAAAGGTTGTTTCTTGAGAAATAATATTGTAGTCAAATCAAACTTTCCATGTTATACTTAATGCATCCTCTTTGACATGATATTTCCTTCTTGTTTTAAAAAATTGGAATCCACTTATCTAGCTTACATATAACTAGTCATGTCAAAAGATAATACTATCAAAACTACCTATAACCCTTTCTATGAAGACAAAGGAGGTGTTTCTGAATTCATCCATGTAAAACCCATGTCAATATATCGATCTCCATAGACACCATTAGAGGACACCTTGGCTTCTATTTCTTTAGTCTCCTCAAGTGTAAGCTTCACATAAAGAGCACCAACGTTCTCCTCAAAGTTCTTGACTTTGGTTGTCCCTGGGATTGATGTAACATCATTTCCTTGGTGTTGAATCCAAGCAAGTGCCAGTTGCCCTGGGGTGCACCCTTTTCTTGAAGCAATTGATGATAGTGTCTCAAATATAGCCTTGTTCCTTTCAAGGTTCTCTCCTGCATATCGTGGCAAAAACTGCAAAAAAATGACACTTTTACAAAATTAAAGATTGTCCAAGTTATAAATATATGAAAACAAATTTATAATTAAACTATACAAAATGAAGTTCAAAACTTCCTACATGTGAATATATATTTTACCCAAAACATTCACTTTCTTTGTTATTTACTCCCACATAACTACAAAGTTGCAATAGAGTGATCAAAATCTAAAAATACCCAAAATTAGTGAAAATGGAACTCATAGCTTTGCCTGCAATTTTATTGTTTAATCATCTTTATTAAAAAGAACAAAAGATTAAATACAGAGCAATTTTACTGTTCAATAGTCTTTATTAATAAGAACAAGATTGGAATATTAAACATCTACCAATGGCCTAAACAGCCAATAAAGCCTATTAATGCACAGAAGAATCAATGGATGCAAATACCTTTCTAAAATTTTCTCCTAAGTTTTCAACGATCTTTGCCCCAGAAGAGAGGAAACCTCGGCCTAAAGGGCTATATGCCACAATTCCAATACCAAGCTCCCTGCAAGTTGGAATGATTTCTTCCTCAACATCCCTAGTCCACACAGACCACTCTATTTGAACTGCTGTAATAGGATGAACAGCATGGGCTCTTCGAATTGTTGATGCAGAAGCCTCAGAGAGTCCAATATATTTTATTTTTCCTTCTTCAACCAGTTTCTTCATTTCTCCAATCTGCGATAGACACACATGCAACCAAATTATGGAACAGCAGTCACAGATTATACACAGACAAGGGTAAGGTACATACAGTAACTTCTATGGGTATTTTGGTGTCGATCCGATGTTGGTAATAAAGATCAATGCAATCCACATCAAGCCTCTTCAGACTCCCTTCACAGCAAGCACGAACATACGCAGGATCTCCACGAATCTCTACTTTCCCACCTGTAAAGCTTAATCCAAACTTGGTAGCCAGCTGCACTTTATCTCTTATTCCTTTTAATGCCTGCAAATCAAGTCAAAAAGTTGCAAATTAATCAAACCATATGAGAATCCAGGGAAAAAACTTGTGAAAATCAGATCAACTACACCTAAAGAAAGGCACCCTACCTTTCCAAGGAGAAGTTCATTAGTGTGAGGACCATACACATCAGAGGTGTCAAGAAAAGTAATGCCTCTGGAAACAGCATGGTGAATTAGGGAAATCATTTCATCTTCAGATTTGGGTGGGCCATTGGGGTCAGACATGCCATAGCAGCCCAACCCCTGTGCTGATACTTCAAATCCCTGACTTCCCAACTTGATTCTTGGCACTGCCATTGCTGTTGCTCTTGTTTCTTCTGCTTCTGCCTTTGCTTTTGTCGGGGTTTAGAGGCAGAGGATGTGTTTACTCATAATCCACACATTGGGAGAGCGGTTGTCATTGGTGACGTCAGCTGTGGTACATTTTGTCATTTAGAATTTTCCTATCCACCTACTCATCTACCAGGGGGACCGGTGAATGATTCACCCTATTTGAAAAGTTCTTCCTACCATAAAAAATTGTAGTAATTAAATATTATTACTTATAACTAACGGTATTAAATTAAATAAACAAGGTGGCGGGACACCAATGTCTGTTTCTTTTGTTTGCATATAACCTTTCAATTTCTCTTAATATCAAAAATAATGTCACATTACATAGTATAGTATATAAGTGAGAGTTTGTATGTATGTGTATATATATTCCTCCATTTAAATGAGAGTTATAATCTTTTTACTCCTTTTAGTTCCTGTATAAACACTGGGCTTATGTTATCATCTCATCGAATTGCATATATTTCCAAGTTTTTGTATTGTTTTAGCCTTTGGAACATTTCACTACGGTAGAAATATGTGCAGGTTCTCTAATGTTGTTTTTTTGGATTTACTTTGCTTTTTCTTGTTAAATGTAATTGACAAATTATTTTTTCCTAACATATTTATTGATTTTATATTAGCTAAAATTATGATTATTTTCATGTTTCTCATTATCATTTGATTTTGAGGATAAGAAATATGAGACCTAGGATAGGAGAAGTATTGAGGGTTTTGATAAAGGGATTGGGTTTGTGAGGAATAAATAATTAAAAAGGTTGGATGAACCACATGTGTACGACCCTTAGAAGGTCCATTCTAGTAATGTTATCTCTATAAAAAAGGGAGGTGAAAAATAAGGCTATGGTAGTGTCAAGGAGCCGTCAAGGAAGGTCAAGGAAGATGTTTAGGGAAAGGGAAGGAGAAAGCCTTCCTTAAACCCTGAGTTGGCAACACTTTCCCCTAAATTTCGGATCCCTACCCTACTCCCCCTAGGGATCCTATTTTATCTCTGAATAGTCCTAAAACCTCGGAGGATATTGTAGAGGTGGTTAACCATATTATTCAACAACTAGTTTCTCTTCATGATGCATCAATGCTCAATACAATCTTATAAAATGCTTTTTTATTGAGATTAATAAGATAAATATTAAGCTATCTATATTTTGGATAAGAGACTCAAAGGGGACGTGTAGGTGCCTTTACAAGAAGAGGATTTTTTTTTAAATTTGGGATGAAGTGCTGGAGGTTAACACACTAGTTACTAAATGAGCTAAACAATAGGAGAAAATTGTTGGTATGGAGAAAGAGATTTGGAATGGGGAATCCCCATGTGGTAATCAATGCATGTCCTATTGGGTCCAATGAATCTTCACCTATAAGTTCCTTTGTTTGTGCAAACTACAAATAATCCAACACAAGTGGGAAAAGTAACAGTTGTGCAAGTCTGCCAGCTTGACACATGTTCACAAACCAAATTAGACCCTTTTGTTGATCCAATTCTCCTAAAACATGGATATGGCATCCATTCATCTCTATACAACATAACCCCAAAACTATCAAACTAGTGTTTAAACTATGGTAAAATGTGGTGGCTCCTTCTGCAACTATCTAATGTGAGGCCCATCCTTATTGGCCCTATTATTGTTGATATACCTAGATATTAGACTAGTTTCCTTTGATTAATTATGTGTATGTAGAAATATGGAAATCAAATAAGGAAAACATTAAAGAACCTATTCCATACTTGAACAACACCTCATCTAGGGATCAAAGGACTAAGCAATATAATGAAAATGATAAACAATCCTATGATATTTGATAATGATTTTGATATGTTGGTTGCTCAATTTTGTAGCATAACAACTAGATAATGATGATGGATATGATAATGGATGATAATGGAAGAGCTAGGATGATTTTGACAACATGGTGTTGCATAAAGATGTGATGTAAAAATGACTTGGTTGAGACTTGATTTATAAAGGTTGGATATGATGAATCAAGGGGTAGGATTAAAATATTAAATCAATGGATAGAAATGGTTGAGAGCACATTAGGGAAAGGATAAGGATTTCTAAGGCAACAAAGGAATCTTCTAGGGCTTATCCTTATGTGAATGGCAAGGATTTAGAGATGTAGTATGAAATGGATGGTGGAGATGAACACTTAGTTCAACTTTTTGTGCCTCTCATTTACTATTTGTGGAAAGTGGTAAGGATGAGGACATGTGAAAGGGTAAATTAATTAAATAATAGAATATTATTTAATTAATTATTGGAGAGGGGGTGATGGGAGCATAAATTAATTAAATAAATAAGATTAATTCAATTAATTTTGGCTAAAATGGATAAATGGATAAAATAAATAAATAAATTTATTTGTTTAATTTAGGTGTTGGAGCAAAATGGATTAATTAAATAAATATAGTTTATTTAATTGATTGGCTAGAGAGGATAAATGTATAAAAAGGGATTAGTTAAATACATATAATTTATTTAACTAAGGGAATGATAGAAGAGGTCATGAAAGGGTCCTAGGACAAAATGTGTCGCAAGGTGTCAAAAGTGATGAAAGTGACATGGTTAATTTCAGGTGTCTATAGATTATATTGGATATTATTATTAAATTATTAGAGTAGTTTGTTTATTTTGCATATGAGGATGATCTAATTATGTGATATATATGTTAAATTTCAACTAATAAGAACATCACAGATACTTAGATTCTATATTTTGAGATATAAAACATTTGTGACTGGATGTCTAAATTGCTATAAAACTATTTTAAGACAAATCAATCTTATGTGTCTTAAATAAATTTTGTTTTATGAACTGGGTTTCTTCTATATTTTTATTGAAGATGTGAAAATTAGTTTAATAAATCCTCACAATAATTTATCCTTACCCAAATTCTTAATTATGAGATTGTTGAAGGAACAAGACAACTGAGAGGGGGGTGAATCATTTGTATCAAAACCTTAACTTCTTTAAACTAAATCACATTCACATTCACTTACTTTAACTCCTTAATCTGTTATGAAGATTAAACGTGAATAGCAGAATCAAAACATAAACACATCAACACCATACACACATGAACGCTAGATTTTTACATGGAAAACGCTAAAATGGAAAAACCACGGTGAGTGTTAGCTCAATATAATGTAGTAACAATACCGAATAACAAAATAAGCTCACTACCTTAGGGGCTCATTGCCCAAATGAATGCTCACTACAAAAAGGCTTACTGTCAAAGGGTGGCTCATTGCCATGAACTGGTATAGTAGCATCTACAACATACCTGAGTTTAGTTCCATTGAAGTACAATAGCTCTCCTCTGCTCTGCCTTTACAACACACTTTATCTTCGCATCTTCGCACTCTCTCACATCACTCAAGGATTCACTACATATATTTATACCAATCATCAACCTTGGAACATACATCAAGGTCAGTAATACAATTTACAACCATTAGAACTATCTCCAAGGTTAGCATACATACATAATTCAAATTTGGTTTGGACCTAAACAATCTTGTGGAGCAAATGAATGAAGGAAGAGCACTTCACAGCTTAGCTCAGACCTAAACACATTCTTACACACTTCAACACACTTCCACAATCCACAAATCACCTCTGCAACAAGTGTAAGTAACCAAGTCGGCTAGAACTAGTGCAAACATCAAGAATACTTAGATACATGCTTCCAAGAACTTCATTATAGCTTGTGAATCAAGCACACGCCTTTAGTACATTCTTGAGACATCCACAAACAACATAGAATCACCTAGGAGCCGACAAATCTAACCACAACAGATCTCACTTAAGGACAACAAATATCACTTAAAGACATATCACAGATTGTTTCACAACAAACACTATCAAACTCTACTAATCAATAACTTGCTTTTCAGAGCACCAAATCACAAATCCTTTGGAATGAAGATAGTTAAGGACTTTATAAACTTAAGTCCAGAACCGCAAGACCAAAATCCAAACTGCGGAGAAATGCGGAGCAAAATACTTTCTCCCTATCACTCTGCAAACATTACCAAGCACAGTCTTCAAACTGGTGAATAGAACTTTTTCTTCACAGCGATCCGGACCACCAAATTCTGGATTTAGCATCTTCAAACACTTCTCTAAAACATATCCAAATCTCATACTCTAGTCTTCAATACAGAGGAAATGCAGAGCAAAAACTCAAACAATGTCCTTAACATGACAACTCAATCACTCAACAAATAGAAATATCAAAAGATACAGTTGGCACCAATGACAACACAAACATGTTGACATCAATGACAACACCAATTAGCACATACTTGCAATAGAGATATGTACAAATTAGTGACTATCTATCTATGTTGTTGTTTTGAAGATTATGATTTTACATGTGATTATATAATTTCTAGAAAATTATATTAAAAGAAATTATTATTAAATTATTTATGAGATTTGTATATCTCTATGTTACCTTTCTAACAGATTTTAAAAGTTAAAAAATACTATCGTTTAAGAAAGTTATAGCTTTTTCAATGGAAGCTATTTTATGCAATTTATATATAAATTGTTAGCATGAAAGGGATGCTTGGTGTATATGTTCTCCCAACATGGTTTGGTGAGTTTCTATTTTTTGGAGTATGTTGAATTTTATTCTATGTAGATATTATTTATAAGAATGTGAACATGAACGTTCGCACCTAAGTTTTGATCTTATTCTTGAGAGTCCTCTTGTGGATTTGTGTATGATAGTTTTGGTGTCATGATTGGAATGTTTAACTTCCAATGATATTTTGTATGATTTCCAAACTTAATTTTGGGAAAGATAATCTCCTTAATGCGATAGTGTTATTATGTGATACACTCTTGCATTAGGTGTTGTACCTAAATTATGTTATGAGGTGTTATATGTGTAAGCAAAAGTGGAAGTGTTTTTCATGTTTCAATATACCTAATGGTCTTGATTTAGACTATGTATATTTTGGTTACTATGTAACTACCATGATTCGTATGGATTGAGAGAATGTTAGATGTTGTGTGGGTGATTCCATCTTACATCATTTTCTCTAATCTTTTTTCAACACATTTGAAGACCTTCTCCCATTAAGTAAGACTATAAGAAATTAGTAGATGCTCTTATCACCATAAACACATCACATACGTTCTAGTGCTTTGGATGGGCGAAGGGTTTCACAGGCTATGTAGATGCATAGGTTATGGATGCACTAATTATGTTTCCTATTTCATCACTAGAGATAGGAGATCTCTAACTAAGACCCATGACCCGACTTGGTATACCATATGACTAGATGGTGATCCATTGGATGGTGGGGTGCTCTATGTTTACTATATGGTTAGATTACTTATGTGATATTTGGTACATATGTACTTTATTTATGGGTGATTTGCACCTTAACATGATATGAGACTTTGAGGTAGATGTCTTGATTGTGATATTTGAACTTGTGTTATGGTATGGGACTTTAAAGTAGATGCCTTGGTTGTGATCTTTGAACTTATGCTCTTGTATTTGAATTTTGAGGTAGAAACCTCGGTTGGAGTTTTGTTTTGTATTCTTGATTGTATGATGTGGTTGTATTCTATGTTAACTCTATGTACGTTCTTCATGTGTGATGTGTATTTGATTTGTGAATGTTTAAATTATATGCTATTGTATGCTATTATCTATGTTTGTATTTGAATATTTAAATCTTTTTTGTGTGTTTGGGTACTTGTGTTGTGCTAAGGTTAGGATGCATGTAGTATGGGGTGCATGTAGTTCTACCTTAGGCACATGTTTTTAATAGGACATATAGCATCACGTGAAGAGAAATTTCGTAGTATGGGATGCGAATATCAATTTATGTGGATGTTATAGATGGCCTTAAATGTATAGTTCTAAGTCAAACCTTGTTGGTTGAAAAAGACTTGTGGTTACTATTGAGAGTCATATTTTACTTGTTCATGTCTTTGCATTTATATATGTATTAAATTCTAGAAAGGATGGATCTATGTGCATTGAGAAATCTAATTCCATGTATTTGAAATGGTTAGATCTATTGTTTCATGTGTATTCTTATGTGTTAATTAAGAAACAAACTAAATAAGATAATCATCAATATTATATTATACCACACTTTTGGATTAAGAAACAAACTAAATTTAGAAAATGGATAAAATGGACTAAAAATAAAGATAATTTATTTAATTAATTTGGGAGAAGGGAAATGAAAGGATCCTAGGATGAAAGTGTCGCAAGAATGGGTGTCCAGGTGATGCCGTAAGGACAAGGTTAATTTTAGGTGTCTACATTTTGCCCCTCTTTGAGATGATGTTGCAACTAAAAGAAGTAACATCATTTCAAAGAAGATAGGATATGGATGAAGAGGAAAAAGGATGCAAGGATGGGATTCCCCTTGAGAGGATAGGCAGGTTGGAAGAACATGGATAGGCTCTCGAAATGGATGAGACTAACTGGATGAGGGAAAAAGGACAATTTAATAAAGAAGATGGTGAAAGAAAATTTATGTTGCATTAGGTGAGTAATCATGATTTTAATATAGAAATAGACATTATTCACCAAGGTATAAAAGACCAAGGTGATGACGTGTCTTGTGCATAAAGGATTGACTCAAAAGATGGAGGTTGCAAGAAAACATATTCCCTATGGCACCATGATATGGAAGACCATGATGTCATTGTGACAATATGTTGTAAGGACTTGATGAAAATGCAAGATAAAATGATAAAGACATGCATAAGAAAGAAAACAAGCATGCACGAAAACCACATAGACACACAAAGCGTTGCCCGTGCCAATCTAAAAACCAATGATTGATTGCTGATGATTTATTAAGATAATGTTGTTGATGAGGGAAATAAATATCATGATGATGATGATTAGATAATTGATTTATTGATTAGGTTGACAACAAGGTTGGAAACAAAATTGAGGTATGCTTTTGGATGATTTGGCTAGACTTCTTGACTAGATTGATATGGAGTAAAGATGGCTTGCATTTGATTTATTGCTTGGATTTTTGCATGTTTTGATTTTTTTGTATTTTTTGTGTTCTTTTTTATTTTTTTTTAACAATTGGGGATTCTTGAAAAACTAAGTATGAGACCTTGTGAGGTGGATGATATCATGTGGATCATCAAACTTTAGACTATCAGGAGTAGCAAGTGGATAATGATCATGATGGTGGTGGGAAAATGGATAGGCCAATGTATACTCAGGTCTATAAATGAAGTTGCTTTGTAAGGATAATGTCACTAGTAAGGGCATGGTGGATATCATCATGCACCTCCTTAAGTACAATATTAGCCCCTTTTGTGTTTAGGTAATGTGAAAGGGAACCATCATAACCTCTTGGGTGAATGACTTTAGTAAGTGAGGCGGAGTGAGAGGCATGGTGGGAAATGGACTTGTGGCGATTGTGATATAAGTGTGGTGGAAGGATTTAATCATGGAAGGTGGTGGAAGTGTCATGGAATGAAGGTGACATGGGATCAACACTCTCACAGATAGTCATAGATTCAGGGAGTAATAAATGCTCTTGTGATTGTAGGAGCAAGATGAATTTTTCTTTGGCTTTTGATGCCTTCGGTATAGTTATGGTATGATTTTTCTCTTTTAAGTCAAATACTTTTCTATTTTTTGCTTTGGAGATTTTTTATTTGTCGATGATGTTTTAATAGTGAGGATAGCATTGTCATGGAAGATGCATAAAATATCAAGGTCTTTGGAAGAGGCATTGATGGTCCCATCAACGATACTTTCAATGACATTAGAGGGTTCATCTTGACTTGTAGAGGGAGCATGAGGATCCTTGGTTTCCAAACCAAGAGGCATGTACCCTAATCCATAATGATCATTGTGAAAATGAAAGGCATTAAATATAGCTCATATTCGCAACAACCTTTATCGATGATTTTGACCTTTGTAAATTTGGAATCTTGAGAGGATGATGAGGTGAATGGAATATCATTTGGATGGATGTAGGATGAAGAAGACGTGTCCTTGTCTTAAGTGGAAATATCATTGGTAGGACAAAATTTGGCTTTTTGATAAACAACTTCCATGGCCCGACAATATGCAAATGGTTGGGGATTAGCTTGGATAGTGACTTCAACACCATTGTAGGGGAACTTCAAACATTGATGGTATGTGGAAGGGATGGATTGCATAGCATGTATCCATGGACAACCAAGTAGAATGTTATATGGAAGGTCAAGATCAATGACATGGCATGTAATTGGTTGTAGTACATGTCCTACTTGTATAGGAAGACATATGGTTCTAACGGATTCTCTCTCAACATTATCATAAGCTTTGATGGTAATGACACATGGTTCCAACTCAGTTTCAGAGTAGATCAATTGCTTTATTAATCTTAAGGTACATAATTTAAATCCAGACCCATTATCCAAAAGGACACACTTAACTATGTGTTTGGAAATGATATACTCAATGTGAAGGGCTTTGTTATGTGATGGATCTATAGGAGGCATGCCATGTTGGCTAAAGGAAAGTTGGTAATTAGAGGATAGATGACTCACAAGAGCATGGAATTGTTCAAGATCAATATCATTTTGGACTTGGGATTATTGTAGAGCTAGATATAATATAGCTTTATGGATGGGGGAAGCCTTGAGGAGGTCCAAGATGTATATTTGTGTAGGAGTCTTCCCAAGGTGGTCTAGGCTATTGTAACGAGAAGGTTGGGAAGATGAGGAAGATGGAGGTCTTGGGATGATAATTGTTCTGCATCGAGTAGTGATAACAAATAATTTAGGGGATTTGGCTTTTATTGTGACGATGGCAACTTGTGAGAGATTATAGTCAATACATCCAAAAATGGAGTCATAGGTGTAAGGGGTCTTATTATATAAAACATGTTATTGGTATGATTATTTGTTGATTGTCCATCCTTTGGAAATAAATCTCGGTAAATAGCCAATTTGTCATTGGATGAGGAATTGGGGGTTACTTATATTTTTCCTTGATCAATAAGGTCTTAGACATAATTTTTGAGACTCATGCACTTGTTTGTGGAGTTCCCTTTAGTACAATGATAGTCACAATATTCATTTTCATTATACCATGTGTGTGTAGGATGGTTGTCATTATAATGTTTGGTCACGAGATATGTAATCATGTTAGCTTGCACGCTAATTTATGAAACACCATTTCAATAGGTTCACCTAAGTCAAAATAAGTACATATTTATTTCAAAGGTGACCTAAATTATTTTGTAGGAAGGGAAATTGGATTAAGTTTATGTACCGTGTACACATTTGTTTGAGAAGATTGTGCTTTTTGGATGTGTTTTAAATTGGTAACACCATCATTAACTACATGTTTGTTCTTTGCCAAGGTTTAAATTTGTCATTCAATAGATTAGAGTCCTTGGTAAACATCTTGAGTGAACCTTCAATGATAAGATCTTTTTCAATAAGGACACCTTTATTAATGACCTCATCAAAAGTAGATAGACAATGGACTTGAAGATGAAAGGTCATCTTTGGATGAAAATGTTAACCAATTGCTTTTCAAGATTTGGCCATGGAATTTGACTTGCAAGCCCTCTCCACCATTGTAGGTAAATGGCAAAGCTTTCTCCATTGTCCTTCTTAGTATTACAAAGATCTAGCATTGTAGTCTCATGTTTAGCATTATAGGAGAAATGAGTACAAATGTTTTGACTAGTTGAGGGAATGTTTTGATAGTACCAAGAGTAAGACGTTGAAACCAATCTAAGGCTTGACCCACTAAACTTTGTGGAAAGAAATTAATTAGGTAGACATCATTATAGGTGACTTCTTGACAAGCCATGTAAAATTGGTTGACATGGTCTCTAGGATCTCCTTTTCCTTTATATTTGTTAAATTTAGGGATTTCAAAATTAGGAGGAAGAGGAGTCATCATGATTGACTGATCAAGAGGATAAAGACAAAACTCTTCAAATTTGTGATGTTTGTGTTGAGTCCCCATTTGTAATCTTTTGATTTCATCCTCTAACATTTGAACCTTATGCTCAAGGGAATTTCCAAGAGTTGTGGAAGATGGTAAATGTTGTCTGATAATGTGATGAATAGGATGTGATATCATATGATTTAGATATGATATGTTGATATATGTTTTGGGGTGCAACAGATAAGGGTATGGTAGGTTTCCATGAGGTCATGGGAGGTGTGGGAAAATAATTGACTTGGGTGATGAATGGAGATATAGTGGGTTGAGGCATGAATTTTTTGTAAAGACAACTTGTGGACGAATTTGAGAGGTGGATGGATTGGTTTGGTGGATTTGATAAGTTGATGATGATGACATGACCTCATGATGGGATATGGCTTGTGATGAAGTGGAATATGTAGGAATATGTTGTGGCTTGATGATTTTTACGGAAAATGATGTGGATTGACCCAATTGATAAGTGTGCATTGAATTAGGATCATGAAAAGGTGGAGGTAAAAAGTTAGGTTCACTATTAATGATATCTTTGATTTGTACCTTATCAAGGACATCCACTTTCTCAAGGAGGCATTTTATGACAAAGCCTTATTTGGTATGTTGTCAATGGAGTCTAGTTATCGAGGTGAATATTCTTCTTGTACTTTGGGCTCACTTGCGTCATTATTGGGTGAAATTTCTTGAATTTCCACATACGAATCAATGTTATTCTTGGTTTTTGATCTAGTTATAGGGGCATAAGATGATATGGCTAAGATGATGTGGATGAAGTTAGGTTTGGACTTCAAAAATTTGGATGTTGAACTTTTGGACCAAGATTGAGATGGGATATGGATAAGTTATGAATGACAAGTGGATGATGCGGACAAAACAAAAATTTGGATCAAGTAAGCTAGATAAGGAAGATAAGGATGATGAAATAAAATTTCAAAGTTGTGTCACACTTCGGGCCAACTTATCGGGTAAGTGCAAGAAGATGGGGGGCCAAAAAGTGGCCAAAAAAATTTCAAAAAAATTTAAGTCATAACGCGAGCGCATTATAACGCGCTCGCGTTATGGCTTGGTAATGACAAGCCTTAGGCTTGTCATTACCGAGCCATAACGCAAGCGCTATAACCTACTATAAATTAAAAAAAAAGCAATTTCATTTCATTTCATTTTGATTTTCTCCTCTGCCCGCGGCTGCCAAACCCTCAAAAACGCGCTCGCGTTCTACAAAATGCCAATCAACACAAAAAAACTTATCGATTCATCGCCAAAATGCTGCCGCGACGTCGAGCACGCCAAAGGGGTGAGTTATCTTTATTTTTTTGTTTGAATTTCTTTCTAAATAGGTAGGTTTTTGTTGATTTTTGATGTATATTTCATTAATTGTTAGGAAATGTTAATGCACCTCCTCCTCCTCAAAATCCACAAAATCCTGAGGAGGAAATACCTGCAGAAAACAACCTCCTCCATTCATTCCTCGACATGCCCCTGGAACACAAGATAATATAATGGGGCAAATTGAAAACAACAAAAAACAAATTGAAGATATAATTGCAAGGTTGAAAGATCCTTCCACTTCAACCTTGCATAGGTCCACGCTTGTCAAATCTCTTGAGTCTATGTTATCAAATGTAGATTCAATTAGCAAGCAAATAACTAGTTGGACCGATAAAAAGAGAGAGTTTAGAGATTACTATGCAGATAAATTGTCATACCAAGATGTCAAAAAATTACAAATTACAAAATTAGACTTGTGTTCAATTTTCACAAACCCACAAACAAATCAACCTCCACCCATTACATGCAAGAGGTTCCCTATCCATTGGTGCAACAACCAAGCGATAAGGGACAATTTCAGGCAGAGGTGGTGGATGGTTTTTGACCATCCTCCATGCAATAATAATGAGGTCCCACAATACTTTTTGAGGAAACTCTACTGCGAGTTTGTCCTCAATAAAGTGCCAAACTATTTTGATATGCGGGACTTCCAGGGTAGAGGTGGGGGCTCAGCATAGGATAGACCAGGGGGACGTCTTGACCCACAGCAGGTAGTGAGACGAGTAATCAGCAGACCAGCCCACGAGCATGTTTCTATCCCTTCCATTGTGAAGGAGAGTGTTGAGGTCGATACACTGAGGTCGATTAGTGCCTTGACCCAGAGCATCATAGAGCATGCCGATCCTGTAACACAGAGTGGGTTGGGAGATAGTGCGAGGAGTAGGGTCCCACCGCATACTTGCCGGGCTTGCGGGTCAGCCTATGGTTATGACCCCATGGACAATCAGGACGCAGGTGCACAGGCTACATCTGCAGCTGAGCAGATGGTGATGACAGATACCCTCCTGAGTGAGACTTTCGGCCTTGATACTCAAGTAAATATTAGCAATTTTATTGAATTTAATTTATTAAATTTCATTTTTGAAATACAAGATTAACTAATTTAAATTGATGATTTTAATGAAATTTCAGGGTCATAGCATCGATGCAGTTTTCAGTGGTTCTCCACCTACATTTTTCACTAGATCATCTACTGTCGAGGTATGTAACTAGTAAACAATTATAAATATTACATGTGAATAGCATTGTTATATGAATGGTATTCTAATTTCTGATTTTGGATGTTGAATAGGTTAATACTGCAGATTTCATGGCAACACCTACCAGCGGTGGTGGACTTCAAAGCTTTACGGAGGTAATAAAATAAATAGTTTAATGAATGAATTGTACTTACTAAATTTTTGTATGTGATTTGTGTGTTTTATTGTGTGTACTTCCATGTTTAGATGAACGTGTGTGTATGTTAGGAGCCATGATTTGCATCACTATTATAGTTTTCGTAATTGAATAATGTTGTTTTATTTCCAGATGATGCAGGCTGCGGATACACCTCCCCATGTTCATAGGGCAATGGAGCAGGGTGTGGCCTCTGCGATTCATAGCTCTATGGCATTGACAGGGGTATGAGGCAGATTAGTAAATTTCAATTTACATTCATTGTTATAGTTGTCTATTTTTGAAAAATCAAAAGATTATTGATTTGAAGTTTAATTTCTATCTGGATGGTTTCTATAGGACATGACATCACCAGGGCCTATTCCTACTACTGAGGCAAGCGAGGAGACAGATTCTATGTTAGCGGTAAGTGATTATTTTGTTAAATGTTTCATTTTTTTATAACATATAATTTCTATATATTAATGTCTATACTTTTTTTTGTAACAGGTAAAGGTGCAGGAAGAACTAAATAGGAGGAGTAGCCCTCGGGTTCGTAGTAGACCACCCACATGCATGTCTCCATCCCCTAGAAGATCAAAGGCTGCTTGTGATTTATTCTCTTCACCAGCCAGAGGGGAATGACTTTTTATTGTGTTCCTTTGTTATATGCCTATATGGCATTTGTGGACATATATTTTGTATTGTACATAGTTGACATTGTATGCCTATATGGCATTCTTGTAAGCCTATATGGCTATTTTGTATATATGTTATACTTATATCGACATATATTGATGTATGCCTATATGGATATTTGGTTAATACAAATCTTTTTTATTGATGGCGTCCATACTTGCATTATAAATCCACTTTTGAATGGATATTTGTAGATGGCTACTTCAAATATTTAAAGTCCGATTGTATTACATAGGATGTTTGCATTTTCTTTGATAGGCTTGATAGGCCATGGATTACATGATGGTGTTTGATGGAAAAGTATGGTACTAGAAGACTCTAGTTCATTCTTAATAGGCTTGTGATTGATAATATCTTTGCATGATTGCACTTGATCTTAGATCATGGGCATCTTGTTAGGATTTTGATTGCATTGTGATGTTTGATGGATAGGCATGGTGTAAGATACCCAACTAGTTCTACGAAAATTTTTCCTTACTTAAACAATTTTACTTGCTATCAATTCATCAACTACTTCAACAACACAAAGATATACATCAAAGATAACTACTTGAATGAATCAACCTTAGAGTTGGGTACTTGTCTAGTTATTTGACTCAATCAACTTGCAATGTCTTATTACATGAATAATGCTTTCAATAGCATGAAGTTACAACTTATTCAATGGAGATACAAAAGAAAGGCCTTGAAGCCTTGATGTTTACAATGGCGTCTACACTTGATCAACTCAATCAAACTCAATGATGTCAACTGAATGTCAACACCTCACAATATCACAAGGGAGCATCACCTTGCTTGTTGCATGGATGAACGTCATAGTTGCAAGACTCTTAGGGTTAGGTGCCAACTGAAGGTAGTAGAGACCAGACTAGGCGCCATCCTAAGCTGGGTGCTTCCTTGAGGTGGTAGAGACATGGATGAACGTTTGGTGGGGTTTAATGACTCTATATTGACACTCAAATTCACTTAGGCGCAATATTAGTGTTCTTCTAACTAGGTGCCAGATAGGAGGATTCTCAGGGGTTTTGGCGCCTAGGTTACAACTTGTCAATTTCTCAAAGAATCTTTGAAACACTTGACTTCCAAGGATTATCATCTTACCCTCTGATGGAGCGCCTTGTTCCAAAATTGGTCTTGGGGACTTGCATCTCTCTTAGGCGCATGTTTGGAGTAATGTCAACTGGTATCAACACCTATTATCTCAATTCACACTTGACATCAAACTTTTGAAGCTCTTTTACCCTAGTGCCTTTATCTTCTATCAAGCGCCTAACATTTTGGAGGTGAATTCCATCTTAATCCAAGTCTTCAAGGTACTTCCAAGTTTAGGTGCCAAAACAGGGTTATGGAGGAGCAGAACCACGCCTTAGGAGGATGACTGAACCCTAGGTGCCAATTTGAGGTTGCAAGAGCATAGGTATGCACCAAGTAGAGTTTGATGCTCAAAACATTAACATTATTCAGTGAAATCCTTTTTTGACTCTAGGCGCCATTTGGAGGCTAGAAAGAGGGAAGTTGACACCAACTGCATTAGGCGCATTTCTGAGGTGATGGAGACCAATAAGTGTGCCTTGTCCTCTAGCTCTATTCCTTGTTAACTTTACAACTTAGATTATCTGAACAACACTGAGAATGCTTCTCTTCTTCCTGGTACAAGTTGAAAGATCCACTGGGTGCCATTTCAGGTGTCTGGAGAGATCATCAACCAAGGGCACTAATAGAGCCTTTGGCAAATGGAAAGAGCGCCTTACTTAGATTTGATTTCTGGATGCTAGAATTGAGGAATTTTGCGCCTTGGCTAGGAGTTTCTCATTTCAATCTTGATTATTCATCTAAGTGACTTTCCTTAGCTCCCAAGCCTTCAATCTATCCATTACCCCCTGCTAGGTGCTCAAAATAGAGTGTTAACGCCTTATGAAGGTTAGGCACATTCTGAGGGTGGGGTAGGCAAGTGAGGGTGCTAGACCAGGCCTTGAGACTTCTCTCCTCATCAAAGGCTTTCAATCCTAGGTGCCAGATCCAAGGAGTTCCAACCAACACATGCGCCTAGTGCTATGAGTTCACCCAAAGGACATCTTTAACTTGAAAACTTTCAATCTTCATCCATCTATGCTAGGCGCTCAATTGGAGGATCCCTAGAAACATGTATAGGCGCCTTGAGGTTCTTAAGCCCTTAATTTGGATGTTCCTTGTGCTAGGCGCTTAGTAAGGAAAACTGGAGTGAAATGGGCGCCTAGGCTCCCAAGCTTCCATACTTAGTCAAATTTTAGGGTTCTGACCTTGTTCCTGCAAAACAAATAGATAGAGTTAGTCCGAAACCAATTCATTCCCTCATCATTTGGAATTAGCCTCTGGGAATGAGGAATAGGCTAATCCATTATACACTTGATGATCAAGCCGGGAATGGGGACATGACACATGGTACCAGGCTAATCATTTTGGGTTTTGCATGAGCCTCGGACAAGGTAGTGGGATGACTTGAATGCATATTGCCTATATCCACGGGATGACTTTGTTATTTTTCCTTGTCTATGCTCATTTGCGCATTGGTATGTTGCATTGGGATGAGAGGATGGATGTTGCTTTGATAGTGATGTGTATTCGTCACCTAGTGATGGATGATCTTATATAGTGGTTGGGTGTAATGTTTATCTTCATGTGGTTGTAGATGTTGATCCTTGGTTTAGAGGTGTTTGGTAGTGTGTCTTGGTGGACTCTTGATTCTAAATTAGAGTATTAGCATGATACAAGTTCTCTTGAGACTAGGATGTCTGTATTGGTGCATGTGATCTTCTAGGAGGAGATGTTAGATCATGATGTCATGTTTGGATACCTAATTTTGTAGTTAGATTTTTGACAGTGGTCTTGTTGGTTCTCTTGGTATTGAGTACATTGGTCATGTGCTTGGGAGCTTCATGATAATGTGGTGTTGCATTTGGAGCTTAACATGGATTGATTGGTTGTAGGTTCTCATACATACTTCGAGACTTGGGTGAGGCTAGAGTTCTCTTGGGATTAGAGACACTTGTTGAGATGGTTACCCTTTAGAGGTTTTAGCAGGAAGACCAAGGAGACTTTCACTTGGATATGGGCGTGAGTTAATTATGGACCTAGAGAAGATTCTTATTGGTTCTAGAGGGTTCATTCGAGGGGTGTCTCTAAACATGCTTTTTCTCAAGCGCTAAACTGGAGTTGTCTAGATGCACAAGTGCACCTCCCTCAATGAAGTTCCTTTTGTTAACTTAGTTCATCCTAGTGACTTAAGGGGTTGTTATATTCTTTAGGCGCAATATTTCATAGACTAAAACATTCACTCCATGTTAAGGCCCTCAAAGGAGGCTCTGGAGATGGAAAATGGCACCTTAACTCACTTATGTAAATTTTAGACTTTTAGGATATTGCAAGATGTCTTGGAGGGCTCAATTCTTCAACGCGCCCATTTTGTTCACCACTTGTAGCATCACTTGTTCAAGGCGCATGTGTGATTTGGTCAAAAACAAGTGCCTAGAGTGAATAGGCTTTTATCCTGACTTAATACACTGCCTCCTTCTGACGATTTTTGGGGCAGCAGAAAACCTTTCACCATGGGCAAATGCCTCAGAGCTATAAAAAATTGAGAGAGGTTATTGTAGAGGCACTCTACGTGATCGCGTTGCCTCAGACGGAATGTTTCTAAGTGACACAATTTTTGAGTAACATCTCGTCAAAGATTGCTACCTTTTTGCACTTTGGACTCTTCAGGGATATCATCAGTACAATGTAGCTCTGACTGTTTCGACATATTTGGGTGAAAAATAGGACCATGCCTAGCGTAAATGTACCCATTCAGACGCGTTGGAACAGTTAGTTTGGTCACATTAGGAGCAGGACGAAAGTTACACCCCTTTGCAACTTTACATTGCCTCCTTCTGACGATTTTTGGGGCAGCAGAAAACCCTTCACCACGGGCAAATGCCTCAAAGCTATAAAAAACTAAGAGAGGTTATTGTAGAGGCACTCTACGTGATCCCGTTTCCTCATATGGAATGTTTCTAAGTGACACAGTTTTCGAGTAACATCTCGTCAAAGATTGCTACCTTTTTGCACTTTGGACTCTTCAGGGATATCGTCGGTACAATGTAGCTCCGACTGTTTCGACATGTTTGGGTGAAAAATAGGACCATGCCTAGCGTAAATGTACCCTTTCAGACGTGTTGGAATAGTCAGTTTGGTCGCATCAGGAGCAGGATGAAAGTTACACCCCTTTGCAACTTTACACTGCCTCCTTCTGACGATTTTTGGGGCAGCAGAAAACCTTTCACCATGGGCAAATGCCTCAGAGCTATAAAAAATTGAGAGAGGTTGTTGTAGAAGCACTCTACGTGATCACGTTGCCTCAAATGAAATGTTTCTAAGTGACACGGTTTTTGAGTAACATCTTGTCAAAGATTGCTGCCTCTTTGCACTTTGGACTCTTCAGGGATATCGTCGGTACAATGTAGCTCCAACTGTTTTGACATTTTTGGGTGAAAAATAGGACCATGCCTAGCGTAAATGTACCCATTCGGACGCATTGGAATAGTCAGTTTGGTCGCATCAGGAGCAGGACGAAAGTTACACCCCTTTGCAACTTTACATTGCCTCCTTCTGACGATTTTTGGGGCAGCAGAAAACCTTTCACCACGGGCAAATGCCTCAGAGCTATAAAAAATTGAGAGAGGCTATTGTAGAGGCACTCTACATGATCGCGTTGCCTTAGACAGAATGTTTCTAAGTGACATGGTTTTTGAGTAACATCTCATCAAAGATTGCTACCTTTTTACACTTTGGACTCTTCAAGGATATCGTCGGTACAATGTAGCTCCGGCTGTTTTGACATGTTTGGGTGAAAAATAGGACCATACCTAGCATAAATGTACCCATTCAGACGTGTTGGAATAGTCAGTTTGGTCGCATCAGGAGCAGGACAAAAGTTACACCCCTTTGCAACTTTACACTGCCTCCTTCTGACGATTTTTGGGGCAACAGAAAACCTTTCACCACGGGCAAATGCCTTAGAGCTATAAAAAATTGAGAGAGGTTATTGTAGAGGCACTCTAAGTGATAGCATTGCCTCAGATGGAATGTTTCTAAGTGACACGGTTTTTGAGTAACATCTCGTCAAAGATTGCAGCCTTTTTGCACTTTGGACTCTTCAGGGATATCGTTGGTACAATGTAGCTCAGACTGTTTCGACATGTTTGGGTGAAAAACAAGACCATGCCTAGCGTAAATGTACCCATCCAGACGTGTTGGAATAGTCAGTTTGGTCACATCACAAGAAAGACACCAAAAATGCAAAATTTGCTTTGTGCAACTTGACAACATTGACACTTTTTGCAACATGACTCAAAGACTCAAACTGACCCCATATGACTCAAAGTGACTTAAAATCACCTTGATTTAGTGCCCAATGTACATTATAGAGGTCGAGGTGCTCCTTATCATTCAAACATCTTAGATGAGTGCATAGGAAAGGAAAAAGCTCTAAGTTTCATCATCATGAGCGCCTAATATCAAGAGACTTTAATGGCTCAAACCTTAGCATGGAGTCCTAAGGTGCATTTCATGTCTCCTTTCATCCGGTTTGGTGCCCTTATGTAGATTTTTCAACTTGATTTGGTGCCCTATATGTGAAGGAAGATCTAAAGGCATGAAAGTGGATGTCATATTGCAAGAGTTTGGATCATCAAAATTGAAAGAAATAAGTCTATTAAGCTTGGGCGCCCTTGGTCTTCTTTTCATTCATTATGAGCGCTTTGGGAGAATGGTATATAGGTCATCATCATGATTGGGCGCCCTGGATCCAGAGTGTTGGAGAGATCATCAAATGGTGTCTAGTAGGGTGAGTTATGAGTTTGGTCGCATCAGGAGCAGGACACCAAAAATGCATAACATGATGATGTAAAAATGTGTACATATGTGTAAAAATGCAGGAGGAAATAAAAAAAAACAAACCTTACAAATTAATGTGCATACTTACAACTCAATGTAACATAACTTTACAAAATCAATGTGAATATTTACAAATTAATCTAATGAACCATCCGGGTCTGCTCTACTCTTTATTGTGTCAAGTATTGCTTCATGGTCAGACTCACGCACCTTCCACAGTATTTTATTCAAAGGTCTACCCCGATACTTTATCAAATGAAAATTGGATGCCACGACAAGTTTCGAGTAATGAAGAATCTTCCGATGCATGTCAAAGTCCTGAAATAGCCAAATATTAACACTCTTATGTGGGTACCTTCTAAGCCATGTTCCAGTAATAACCACTGATCCTGTAGGGTATTCAATGTTTTCTCCATCTATAACAGGGGCCTCCAATTTCTTTTTGGCCTCAACACAACGACATAAGTAATAATCTGTTCCCTCTTCATTATCTTCATCTGCAATAACTGCATATACGTGCCCTACATTGATATGTGTAGCAAATTAGATGAAATTAGTCAACATTACAAAAACACTACAAAGTAAGATGACATTACCTGGTTGAACTAGATGAAATTAGATGCATATACGTGCCCTATATTACTTGGTTGAACTAAATCTGATATGTGGTCAAAGTCAACTGACGATTCCATCTGTGTTAGTTCCAGTGCCGTCAGGGGTCGATACGTGTCAAGTGGGCTAAGATAACTTAACTGCCATTCGTCAACCCACTCCTTTGACTCGCACTCATCCCAGACTTGAATTGTACAGGAAGAACAAAAGCATGACATCTTTCGTGTATGGATACTCCATGAACCTACAATTGAGCTTCTGAAAGAGTGCATCTCATTTGATCCTGTTAGTGTACAACAATCCTCATATGGTGCAATGTTAGTATCATCTATCAACCAAAAAAATCTACGAACTAAAGACTTACCTTCATTACCTGGACCCATGGAAGCATTACACCACTCGACAATCGATTTTGCATCTGTCAACTTTGCATTGTCTTTATACTTTAACTCTTCTTGTGCTATGGCTCTTTTGATACATGCTCCTGCACCATCATGCTCCCCCTTTCCATGCCCAGCCTCACAAAAGTTCCACATATGTTGAATACCTGTAAAATTATGCCTCCCACTCAGCCAATAGAAATTTCGCGAGTTCTTGAATTGTGACGCACAATTATCTGACCATATGATATGCTGACTGAACGATATGCCCCTTCTAGCTAAATCATTGTAGAACACATGAAAGCAACCTTGCATGAACTCCGTAGAATGCATGCGATCATCACTAATATAGAAATTATACTCCCTTATGATCTTTCTATCATCCTCTGTACTATCATTCGCATGAATGAATGCGATGTGAACAAATATAGAAACCTGTGTGGAGTTGTAATATTGTGATTGCACCTCACGCTGTGGCTGTAGACTGTAGTTCTCTGCAAAGTCGACGACTGAAACAATGCTACCAACTGAAAATGTGTCCTTGCATAACTTGAATTGCAAGTCCAACCATCGAGCTCTATGGGCATGTCTTGCATACTCATACACTATGCTGTCATGAAATATAGGCATAAACTGATACACTGGAATCTTTTCAATAACTAATTCACACCTCTTTGCTTCTTTACCATCTTTTGTATTGTATGCCATTGTTTTATACTTGCCAAACTCTACTAGTTCGTTTCCAACTGCATGTGTTATTTCCATATGTTCACATATTGGCAAATGTTGCAAGCCACCGCAACGATGACATGTGCCATCCAAGCATAATTTCTTGTAGAATATTTGACCTTCCTCTCTTTCACATAAAATTCTTTATATGAAGTCTCTTGAAGATGTTGGTGGGGCACATATGGCACAACCCTGCAAATCATTGTTAGTATGCATATCTAAACATATAGACCTATAAGCATCAAAATGGTTAGAAAATTCAATATGTAATCTACAACAAGTAGTGCGTGTGTGATTTATCTTAATATAGAAAGGTTTTAGCATTTCAAAATATCTTTGACAAATTTTAATTTGAGGATACTTCTCTAGAAATTTACCATAAAACTGTGTTTGAGTCTCATCCAAAAAATGCTGTGGATGTGGCTCACGGTTTTGACTACTGATTCTCCTTCTTACCACATCCCTTTGATTCGGAGATACCCTTGTGTAATTCTTCCAAAAGTCTTCAATTAGTGATCTCAATGCTTCAACAATTGGTTTATCTTTTCATGGTAGTCTCCCCGAGAACGCCCATAATTCATTGGTATTAGTGTCCTCAATTCTTTGGCGTCTTCCAACGGCTCTTGATAAAGTTTTCCTATTAATTCTCAATTCTTGACTTGTCTTTCTAATGAGACGAGCTTTCCTCGTTTGACTACTTACTATAGTCGATGTAATCACACGCCGTGTTGCATTACTATCTTTTGTGCGTGAGGTGTTACCCACACTCTCATACGCACTCATTAGATTCTTGACAATAGATTTTTCACTTGAAGCCTCTGATGTTCTCAACCCAAGAATCTTTATGATAGACTTATACTTTATACTTCGCATCATTTCAACGAATAGTTGACATCTTGCAGTCTCATTTAACTTTTCAAAGAACAATCTCCAAATCTTATTAGCATATCTTCTACAAGTGCGTTTTGGAATCTTACCTTCCATTGGCTGCAAAATATTCTCATCAATATCAATCAAATACTTTGGCTTTCTATGCAAAATTCTAGGTGGTGTCAAGTTAGGTAAATTCATCTCAACATTAGGAATTTCATCAATATTTAAATGAGATGGGTTAGATGGCATACCTTCGATCGAAGATGGAATAGATGACATACCTTGAGGTTGAGGTGGGAACGATGGCGTACCTCCTTCATCACATGTGAGTGATGATGTACTCTCAACTTGAGATGTGGTAGATGGTGTCCCTACATGTTGACTTGCGGTAAAGGACGTGTCTCCAACTATGGTATTCAAATCTCTTGTACCACGAAGTTTTTGCATTCGTTCTCTTTGTGCTGCCAATACCATATCTCTTTGTGATGGTTGTGGTTCCTCTTCAATTGGTATGTCTTCATTTATCGTGTCCAATTTCCTCTTCTCATGAAGTTCCCTCATAGCCATTGCTTTCTTTGCATTCTTAGCTTCTATCTCTTCCTGTGTTGGTTTAATTCTTGATCATTTCCTTGGCATGACGGAGAATTTGTCTGTAGCATGATAAAGAGACCAATATTAGTTCCTAAGAAATGAATACATGATAATAGTGGGATTGTATTTTTTTTATGTTGTAAGGATTTATTCTTGTATAGTTTGACATCATGGTATGAACTAAGGTTTGTTTATTACACATAATTATTAAAGAGCCCAAGTGTAGAAAATATACATGGCATCATGTGAGATTGTAGGTTGCTTTCTTGATTGGAAATGTGTCTATTTTAAACATGTATGATAAAGTATGATAAAGTAATTCAATCCGAAATAAGGAAAATGTAAAGAACATGCATGTAAAGACTTGACATACCTAAAAAATAAAGATTTGAATGGAGAAAGTACCCAATTATGTAGTGTTTTTATCTTCTTGCATCAAACTCCTCAACAATTTGAGTTTTTCACCACTTGCTTCCTTTTCAATGTTAAATTCCTAAAATTGAATCACAATTAACATTGCAACACTACAAAAATTGAAACTTGAATAGATATATATCAAACTTGGTGTGAAAACTATGTTATTTCCTCCTTCTCAAGTTGGCAAAGTAGAAAAGGTCGTGGAAAGATCATGCAAAGGTGGTACAATGTGTCAAATGTGCATGTGAACTTCCCAATAGCATGAAAGCACTTCTTTTTTGTTGGAGCACGTGCATAATCAGTAAGAAAATAGAGCATGTGGGCCTGGATCACAGGGGTAACCACTTTTTTACCATTTCAATAGAAATACAAAACGCGAGCGCGTTATAATGCGCTCGCGTTTTGTCCTACTATAGATTCATCACATCCTTTGCATTGATCACATCTTTTTCCTGCAAGGGCTTGCCAGATGCTCCGCCATATGATAGGCATAACAATGAAGGGGCAAGCCCTCATAATCAAGTTCGTGATAGAAAATGCCCTCAACCCTCAATGTCAAACCCTAATCCCTAAACCCTCAACTCTGATCCCTCGACCCTCAACCCTCAATGTCAAATCCTAATCCCTCAACCCTCAACCCTATCCCTAAACCCTCAACCCTCAACGTCAAATCCTAATCCCTCAACCCTCAACGTCAAATCCTAATCCCTCAACCCTCAACCCTATCCCTAAACCCTCAACCCTCAACGTCAAATCCTAATCCCTCAACCCTAATCCGTCATCCCTCAACATCAAATCCTAATCCATCAACCCTAATCCATCATCCCTCAACTCTAATCCCTCATCCCTAAACTCTAAATTCTATCCCTAATCCTACACCCTCAATAGACACGATACTATTCCTTAAACTCTAATCCCTTATCCCTAAACCCTCCAACCCTATCCCTAATCCTTACAACCCTCAACCCTAATCCCTCAACCCTTAACTCTGATCCATCAACCCTCAACACTATACCTTAAACCCTAATCCCTTCAACCTCAACCCTATCCCTAAACCCTTGACCCTCGAACCTCAATCCCTCAACCCTTCACTCTAATCCCTCAACCCTAAACCCTATCCCTAAACCCTCAACACTATACCTTAAACCCTAATCCCTCAACCCTCAACCCTAAACCTTATCCCTAAACCCTAATCCCTCAACCCTCAACCCTAATCCGTCATCCCTTAACTCTAATCCCTCATCCCTAAACCCTAAATGTTATCCTTATTCCTACACCCTCAACAGAATCGATACTATACCTTAAACCCTAATCCCTTATCCCTAAACCCTCCAACCCTATCCCTAATCCCTAAATGCTATCCCTAATCCTACACCCTCAACAGACTCGATACTATACCTTAAACCCTAATCCCTATCCCTCAACCCTTAACCCTTAAAACTTAAACCCTATCCCTACACCCTCAACACTTGACACTATATCTTAAGCCTTAAACCCTCATCCCTAAAGCCTCAACCCTCACTCCTTAAACCTTCAACCCTAAACCCTATCCCTAATCCCTCTACCCTCGACACTCTAACCCTAACCTCGACATTAAATGTTAATCCGTCAACCCTAAACCCTAATCCTAAACCCTCAACCGTCAACCCTCAACACTATACCTTAAACCCTAATCCCTCAACCCTCAACCCTAAACCTTATCCCTAAACCCTAATCCCTCAACCCTCAACCCTAATCCATCATCCCTCAACTCTAATCCCTCATCCGTAAACCCTAAATACTATCCCTATTCCTAAACCCTCAACATACTCGATACTATACCTTAAACTCTAATCCCTTATCCCTAAACCCTCTAACCCTATCCCTAATCCTTATACCCTCCACACTCTAATTTAACCCTAATTCCTCGACCCTCAACCCTATCCCTAAACCCTTGACCCTCGACCCTCGACCCTCAACAGTCAACATCAAACCCTAATCCCTCAACCCTTAACTCTGATCCCTCGACCTTCAACCCTAACCCTAAACCCTAAACCCTCAACGTCAAATTCTAATCCCTCAACCCTTCACTCTAATCCCTCAACCCTAAACCCTATCCCTAAACCCTCAACACTATACCTTAAACCCTAATCCCTCAACCCTAACCCTAAACCTTGTCCCTAAACCCTAATGCCTCAACCCTCAACCCTAATCTATCATCCGTCATCCCTCAACTCTAATCCCTCATTCCTAAACCCTAAACGCTATCCCTATTCCTAGACCCTCAATAGGCTCGATACTATACCTTAAACCATAATCCCTCTACCCTCGACACTCTTATTTAACCCTAATCCCTTGACCATTAACCCTATCCCTCAACCTCAACCCTCAACCCTTAACCCTCAACTCTCAACATTAAACCCTAATTCATCAACCCTAAACCCTAATCCCTCAAACCTAAACCCTATCCCTAAACCATCAACCCTCAACACTATACCTTAAACCCTAATCCCTCAACCCTCAACCCTAAACCTTATCCCTAAACCCTAATCCCTCAACCCTCAACCCTAATCCCTCATCCCTCAACTCTAATCCCTCATCCCTAAACCCTAAATGCTATCCCTATTCCTAAACCCTCAACAAACTCGATACTATACCTTAAACTCTAATCCCTTATCCCTAAACCCTCCAACCCTATCCCTAATCCTTACACCTTCCACACTCTACTTTAACCCTAATCCCTTCAACCTCAACCCTATCCCTAAACCCTTGACCCTCGAACCTCAACCCTCAACCCTCGACGTCAAACCCTATTCCCTCAACCCTTAACTCTGATCCCTCATCTCTCAACCCTGACCCTAAACCCTAAACCCTCAACCCTCAACGTCAAATCCTAATCCCTCAACCCTAAACCCTATCCCTAAATCCTCAACACTATACCTTAAACCCTAATCCCTCAGCCCTCAACCCTAAACCTTATCCCTAAACCCTAATCCCTCAACCCTCAACCCTAATCCGTCATCCCTCAACTCTAATCCCTCATCCCTAAACCCTAAATGCTATCCCTATTCCTACACCCTCAACAGAATCGATACTATACCTTAAACCCTAATCCCTTATCCCTAAACCCTCAAACCCTATCCCTAATCCTTATACCCTCCATACTCTACTTTATCCCTAATTCCTCGACCCTCAACCCTATCCCTAAACCCTTGACCCTCGAACCTCAACCCTCAACCCTCAACGTCAAACCCTAATCCCTCAACCCTTAACTCTAATCCCTCGACCCTCAACACTATACCTTAAACCCTAATCCCTATCCCTCAACCCTTAACCCTTAAAACTTAAACCCTATCCCTACACCCTCAACACTTGACACTATATCTTAAGCCTTAAACCCTCATCCCTAAAGCCTCAACCCTCAATCCTTAAACCTTCAACCCTAAACCCCATCCCTAATCCCTCTACCCTCGACACTCTAACCCTAACCTCGACATTAAATGCTAATCCGTCAACCCTAAACCCTAATCCTAAACCTTCAACCCTCAACCCTCAACACTATACCTTAAACCCTAATCCCTCAACCCTCAACCCTAAACCTTATCCCTAAACCCTAATCCCTCAACCCTCAACCCTAATCCATCATCCCTCAACTATAATCCCTCATCTCTAATCCCTAAATGCTATCCCTATTCCTAAACCCTCAATAGACTCGATACTATACCTTAAACCCTAATCCCTTATCCCTAAACCCTCCAACCCTATCCTTAATCCTTACACCCTCCACACTCTACTTTAACCCTAATCCCTCGACCCTAAACCCTATCCCTAAACCCTTGACCCTTGAACCTCAACCCTCAACCCTCAATGTCAAACCCTAATCCTGTTGGATCTAGGGCATACAACTGAGAGGGGGGGGGGGTGAATCAGTTGTATAAAACTTCTTGTTCTTTCAAACACTTGATTCTTGGTTGTTAGTTAACAGCATATCAATTAATCATCCATGAAAGCATTGTACACAAACACAAGAGCAGATAAACATCAACACATTGAACACCAAGATTTTGACGTGGAAAACCCGGTTAAGGGAAAAACCACGGGGTGATTAACCCAAGAATTATTCTCTGTTAGAAGAATAAGAAAAAGAATGGCACTTGCCAATTAGGGCTCACTGCCCGAGCACACTGCTCACAAAGAGGCCCACTGCCTATAAGGAGACACACTGTCTACAAAGTGATAAGAATCACAGTCTTGAACTGGAGAATGACATCTCTACCATGTCCGGATCAGTTCCATTTAAGCCCAAAAACTTCTGCTCTGCCTTTCGCACTTCTCTTCACTATGCCACACTCATCCACAAAACCACACCTTGAAATGAACTCACAAACCGTTATTTATACAAGACATCGACTTAGGAACAAACATCTAAGTCGGCAAACAACCATAAGAGTATCCGCAAGATGAATAACACATCCGGTCGGCCACCACAAGAACATTCGCAGGATGAACAACTCATCCGGTCGGCTAAACAGAGCAAGAACTTCATCCGGAAGAATAACTTCAATTCTGGGCTCTACTATCAATGCGGACCAACAACACAACCTAAACATGATCCAAGAACCTTCACAAGCTTGCCTGAATGACCGGATACATCCGCACTTCCTCTACTTACTGGAATCTCTTGTCTTCCTCATCCGGAACTTCAAGAACACAGTCTGTCGCCACTGTCATAATGCAAGAGGTACTTCCGGACCTCCAAATCATACACAAATCAGGATGACACATCACAAGGACATCCCAAACACTCCTTCCAATCCGCAGATTACGATAATACAATTCCGGACCTCACCGGACCTTTCTGTGATCCTCTGTCACCTCTGGATACTTGCCAGAACCGGTTCCACACAGACAGCCATAACTTCTTCAGGTCTTCATGCGGACCTCTGAAAACTTGACTGAAGCATCTCAAGACTCATATCTGCAAACCCTTTAATCCGCATCCTCCGATTCTCAACCTATCCAATATATTTGCCTTCTTCTCATCACTGTTCTTCACTGTTCCTGACTGAGGCTAATTTTCTCAATATCCTCAACACACAGCTCATCCAATCCTTCTTGTCAATGTAATATGAGTATGTTGACATCAATGACAACACTGGTTCACCTCATACTTGCAACAATCTCCCCCTTTGTCATTGATGGCAACATATGATGTGAAAAACCATCAAGACAAGAACTTCTCCTTTCTGTCACAGCTCCTCCTATCAACAACAACTTTTCACATGTCTTCTCTTCCTTTACTGCTCCCCCTTTGATCATTAACCACTTGTTTTTCACATGTCTTCTCTCCCCCTTTGACATCAATGGCAAAGGGCTCATACTTGCAATTCTAATACATCAGAATCATACCAGCTGCTCCCCCTTAGTAGCAGCTCCCCATCATCAATCCGGATCACAAGATATGACTGTGATATCCACCGGACTGATGCACATCAGTGCATCCTAGTTCATCACTGGAGGGGCCATGACCCCTAACTTCTCCCGGAGATATTCAAAAGAATCCTTGGGAAGAGGTTTAGTAAAGATATCTGCAATCTGATCCTTGGAGGGAACATACTCCAATCTGACTTCTTCCTTGTTTACTTGTTCTCTCAAAAAGTGAAACTTGATAGATATGTGCTTAGTCTTAGAATGCAACACCGGATTCTTAGAAATATTAATTGCACTTGAATTATCACAGAAAATTGTGATAGGCTCCTCATATTCAATTTTAATGTCTCTTAGCATCTGCTTCATCCATAAGATTTGAGTGCAACTACCTGCTGCTGCAATGTATTCTGCTTCAGTTGTAGACAGAGATATTGCATCTTGTTTCTTGCTTAACCAAGAAACCAATCTCTTCCCCAAAAAGAATGCTCCACCACTAGTGCTCTTACGGTCATCCACATCACCTGCCCAATCTGCATCTGTGTAAGCATGAAGAGAGAAATCCGGATCTCTAGGGTACCATAGACCATACTCAACTGTTCCTTTCAAGTACCTAAAAATTCTTTTGATTGCCATAACATGAGATTCTCTAGGATCAGCCTGGAATCTTGCCACAAGACCAACAGCCTGCATTATATCTGGTCTAGTTTGAGTGAGATACAACAATCCACCAATCATTGATCTATACTTTGTCTGATCTGCCTTTGGAGAATCATCATCTTTGCTTAACTTACATCCGGTTGCCATAGGAGTGTTCATTGGCTTTGAGTCTTCCATACCAAATTTCCTTAACAATTCTTTCACATATTTGGTCTGAGAAATGAATATCCCTTCTTTTGTTTGAGTAATTTGCAAACCCAAGAAGAAATTCATTTCACCAAGCAGAGACATTTCAAACTCACTTTTCATCTGATTTGCAAAAGTTTTGCACATACTATCTCTTCCTCCAAAAATGATATCATCCACAAACACTTCAACAATCAAAATGTTATCATGATCAATTTTGAAATATAAGTTACTGTCAGCAGTACCTTTGTTGAATCCAATCTGCACAAGATGCTTATCCAACCTTTCATACCATGCTCTTGGGGCTTGCTTCAATCCATACAAAGCTTTCTTCAACTTGCAGACCATATCATCATTATCAGACAATTGAAATCCATCCGGTTGTTCAATGTAGACTTCTTCTTCCAGATCACCATTTAGGAAGGCAGACTTGACATCCATCTGATATACCTTGAAGTCTTTGAAGGCAGCATATGCAAGAAGTAATCTGACTGCTTCAATTCTTGCCACCGGAGCAAAAGTCTCTTCAAAGTCAATTCCTTCTATTTGAGAGTACCCTTTGCAGACCAATCTAGCTTTGTTTCTGATTACTTCACCAGCTTCATTTAGTTTGTTCCGAAAGACCCACTTGGTTCCAATTACATTCCTGTCTCTAGGTCTGGGAACAAGATCCCAAGTATGATTTTTCTCAATTTGCATCAATTCATCTTCCATTGCTTTGGTCCAGTTTTCATCATTGCAGGCTTCATTTATTGTTTTAGGTTCAATCTTTGAAATCAGACAACATTCATCCTGATTTTGAGCAACATTCCTTCTAGTTTGTACACCTTTGCTTCTGTCACCTATGATCTGATCTTCAGAATGGTTCAGTCTTACATACCTTGGAATTTTGGGAGTATCCTGCACTGCTGCTTCTTGATCAGGCTCATTCAAACCTATCTCTTCTTCCTGATTTACCGGATCAGGCTGACTCTGTCTCACCGGAGAGGATTGAGTTCCTTGAACACTGTCTTGGTCATCTTCATCAAACTCATAAAATCTTGAAGGCTTCTCAATTCCTTCATCAACTTTTACATTGGTGCTTTCTATTATCTTCCTCAATCTCTTATTGTAACACCGGTATGCTTTGCTTTGAGTGGAGTAACCCAAGAAAATTCCTTCATCACTTCTAGCATCAAACTTTCCTAGATCTTCATCTCTTTTAATATAACACTTGCTACCAAATACTCTGAAATATTTCACAGTAGGAGTGATGCCAAACCAGAGTTCATAGGGGGTCTTACCGGTGTTGTTTATAATTTGAACTCGATTGAGAGTGTAGACTGCAGTGCTGATAGCTTCTTTCCAAAACATCTGAGGAACATTTGCTTCCAACATCATTGTCCTGGCAGCTTCCTGGATGGTCCGGTTCTTTCTCTCAACTACTCCATTCTGCTGTGGAGTCCTAGGAGCAGACAACTGTCTCCTTATACCCTGCTTCTCACAAAAGTCAATGAACTCACCAGATGTAAATTCACCACCTCTATCAGACCTTAGACACTTTAGTTTCAATCCGGTTTGATTCTCTACCATAGCTTTGAAGATTTTGAACTTCTCAAATGCTTCTGATTTTTCTTTTAGAAATGTAACCCACATCATCCGGGAATGATCATCAATTAACAACATGAAATATCTATCACCTTGCAGACTCTTGATTCTTGTCGGACCACAGAGATCAGTATGTACTAATTCCAACAATCCGGTAGAAGACTGATCTTTGCTTTTGAAAGAGACTCTGCTTTGTTTACCTAACTGACATTCTTTGCACACACTATTTGTAGGTTTCATCAATTTTGGAAGATCTCTTACAGCCTGAGTATTGCTTATCTTGATGATGTTATCAAAATTTACATGACACATTCTTCTATGCCATAACCAACTCTGATCAATTTGAGCAAACAAACAACTTTTATTTGAACCAACCAGATGAAAGATATTACCTTTTGTCTGAGTACCGGATGTAATTTCAGTTTCGGAGCTTCTAAAGATTCTGCATTTTCCATTCTTGAACCGGAGATCATAGCCTTTGTCCACTAACTGACCAACACTGAGAAGATTGTGCTTCAATCCTTCAACATATAGTACATTACCTGTTTTGCTCTTTCCATCAAAGGAAATAGTTCCCCTACCTCTGATTCTGCCAGCAGAATTGTCACCAAACTTTACCATTCCTCCTTCATATCTTTCCAAATCTAAGAACTTATTCTTGTCACTAGTCATATGGTGAGAACATCCACTGTCAATAACCCAATCATCCTTTTCTTCCACTTGAGAAGCCAATTGTGATTGACAGATTCAGAGAGTATTGAATCTTCTTCCTTGATGGCAATAAACACCCACTCATTTCCGGATTTGCTTCCTAGTTCTGATTCATCATCTGTTACTCCTTCATTGTCATCTTCTTCATGAACATAATAGCAATTCTTTTGAAACCTTTGTCTGTTAGTATTAGACCTTGCAGATCTTTCCGGACATCTTGAAGCAAAATGACCAATCTTATTGCAGTTGAAACACTTAAAGGGTAGTTTTCCTTCATACTTACCGGATCCTCTTGGCAGTCTCTTTGTAATGAGGGCTTCAAGTTGAGCTGTTTCTGCTTCTTCTTCTTCCATGTCTCTTCTTGCTTGATCATACCATGACATCTTCCTTGATGAGTTTTCTCCCAGATCAAATCTCTGTTTGCCTTTCACATAGGTACTGGCTTTGAAAGCAAATTCAGTCTTGGGAGGATCATCTCCAAACTCGGTCATTCCAAATGCAGCTAGTTTGCCAGCCAGTTGTTCTCTTGTGACAGTTGTGTGGGCTCTGAATTCATCAATGGCAGCAACCTTGATTTTGTAGGCAGCAGGAAGGGATCTTAGGATTTTGCAGACAATCTCATTTTCATCTAGAGTTCCACCAGCATTTCTAATTCCACATACCAGCTCATTCACTCTTGGCATAAAGGTAGTGATGTTTTCATCATCTCTCATTTTCAATCTTTCAAATTTCCCTTTCAGACTTTGCAACCTTGCACTTTTGACAAACTCATCTCCTTCATACAGAAGTTCCAGTTTAGTCAGGATCTCATATGCAGTTGGTAGGTCAATAACATTCGAGAGATCTGAGTCATTCAATGCGCTTAGAAGAGCTTCCTTGGTCCGCAGATTGTTTTCAGCTTCTGTGATTTCATTCAGAGTTGTCGAACCACCTTGTGGAGGTACATAAGGTTTTGAAACCATAGCCAAGTATGCTTTTCCCATACATTCCAAGTGACACTTCATGCGACCTTTCCAAAGAGTGAAGTTGGTTCCATCGAACTTCAGACTATCCTTCTTGTAAGACGACATCCTGGATCTCCTCAAGCGGTTAAGCTTCTTTCAGAGGAACCTGGCTCTGATACCAATTGTTGGATCTAGGGCATACAACTGAGAGGGGGGGGGTGAATCAGTTGTATAAAACTTCTTGTCTTTCAAACACTTGATTCTTGGTTGTTAGTTAACAACATATCAATTAATCATCCATGAAAGCATTATACACAAACACAAGAGCAGATAAACATCAACACATTGAACACCAAGATTTTGACGTGGAAAACCCGGTTAAGGGAAAAACCACGGGGTGATTAACCCAAGAATTATTCTCTGTTAGAAGAATAAGAAAAAGAATGACACTTGCCAATTGGGGCTCACTGCCCGAGCACACTATTCACAAAGAGGCCCACTGCCTACAAGGAGACACACTGTCTACAAAGTGATAAGAATCACAGTCTTGAACTAGAGAATGACATCTCTACTATGTCCGGATCAGTTCCATTTAAGCCCAAAAACTTCTGCTCTGCCTTTCGCACTTCTCTTCACTATGCCACACTCATCCACAAAACCACACCTTGAAATGAACTCACAAACCGTTATTTATACAAGACATCGACTTAGGAACAAACATCTAAGTCGGCAAACAACCATAAGAGTATCCGCAAGATGAATAACACATCCGGTCGGCCACCACAAGAACATTCGCAGGATGAACAACTCATCCGGTCGGCTAAACAGAGCAAGAACTTCATCCGAAAGAATAACTTCAATTCTGGGCTCTACTATCAATGCGGACCAACAACACAACCTAAACATGATCCAAGAACCTTCACAAGCCTGCCTAAATGACCGGATACATCCGCACTTCCTCTACTTACTGGAATCTCTTGTCTTCCTCATCCGGAACTTCAAGAACATAGTCTGTCGCCACTGTCATAATGCAAGAGGTACTTCCGGACCTCCAAATCATACACAAATCAAGATGACACATCACAAGGACATCCCAAACACTCCTTCCAATCCGCAGATTACGATAATACAATTCCGGACCTCACCAGACCTTTTTGTGATCCTCTGTCACCTCTGGATACTTGCCGGAACCGGTTCCACACAGACAGCCATAACTTCTTCAGGTCTTCATGCAGACCTCTGAAAACTTGACTGAAGCATCTCAAGACTCATATCTGCAAACCCTTTAATCCGCATCCTCCGGTTCTCAACCTATCCAATATATTTGCCTTCTTCTCATCACTGTTCTTCACTGTTCCTGACCGAGGCTAATTTTCTCAATATCCTCAACACACAGCTCATCCAATCCTTCTTGTCAATGTAATATGAGTATGTTGACATCAATGACAACACTGGTTCACCTCATACTTGCAACAAATCCCTCAACCCTTAACTTTGATCCCTCGACCCTCAACCCTATCCCTAAACCCTCAACCCTCAACCGTAATATGTCATCCCTCATCCCTAAACCTTAAACGCTATCCCTATTCCTAGACCCTCAACGGGCTCGATACTATACCTTAAACGCTAATCCCTTATCCCTAAACCCTCCAACTCTATCCCTTATCCCTTAACCCTCATGATTAATAGCCTTGAACGTAAAAAAAATTGAGTGGAACATAACGCGAGTGCGTTATAATGCGCTCGCGTTATGTCAAACATGACAAAAGACAAACTTGCGGGAAAGAAAAATGCAAGGCAAAACATAATGCGAGCGCGTTATAACGCGCTTTGTGTTATTTCTTGCTTTGGGAATCCCAAGCCTTGGGCTTGGGATTTGCTTTGGATTTCCAACCCAAAGGCTTGGAGTGCCTTATGAATAGTCACAGACGTGTTTTTCTATATTCTTCAAAATTTCACATAATTTCGTTCGTGCTAACTCTCAGATTTGCATGTGTTTCAAGGTGGAACAAATCAAACACATGGGTAATGTTAGGCTTTCTCTTAGCTATTTGACGATGTGATTTTTTTCACATTTTAACAATGTTAAGACTTTCATCTTTAATTTCTTTTGTTTGTGTGTCCATTTTTAGGCAAAAACCACTGTTTGGTCTTTTTTTCATTGTAAAATAATTATTCATTCAAATTTAAAAAAATTATATATTTAGAAACTAGACTCCATTCTACAATTATTAAAAAAATAAAAAAATGATTTTCAATTAGTTTTCAAAATTTATAGGGGTAGCACGGCCAAAATTTTATTTTTTAGGATGTGTCCATTTTAAAAATTAGTAAAAAATCAAATATTCATCAAAATATTATTAGACAAATCAGGCATAAACTACATGCTATTAGCTAATTTCTCACCGAAGCGATTTTAAAAATACCAAAAAAAAGTTGACCTTTTGAGGGAGCCACAAAACATGCTATGTTATGTTTTTTTGATAGAAACAACACCAACTTCTGTGGCTCCCTCTTTTGAACCCCTTAATCTATGCCATTTTCAAAACAAAATAGTAGTTTAGAAAGTAGACTCGGAGCACTATGAACATTGTTTTGGTTGCATCTCCAAATTTTGAGTGTAACTATGCTCAATTTCTCATCCAAGGCCAGTATTTCTTGATTTCAGAAAAAAAGTGGCCACTTAAGACCCCTTTTTGGCCCCCCATCTTTCTGCACTTACCCTATCAACATAAATGAATTTAAGTATTTTCAACTAAAAGTCAATTTTGGTGAAACTTATGTTCTATCTGGATTCATTCTAGCTAAATTAGATCTAGGCCATAACTTTTCCAATTGGAACCATCCACTAAAAACATATGTAGCATCACTTTGGGGCTCATTTACCAAAAAATGAAATTATTTGAAAAAATTGATGCTCTAATAACTCAATTAATCTAAAAATACCCTTTAGTAGATCAATCAATCTACTTTGTAAAAGTATAATTTTTTAAACATTTCAATTAGTGTTAATATTTTATTTTTTATTTCTACTAAAAGTAGGTCATCAACACCAAAATGGTGTCGATTGTCCTCTCAAGAGAAAATAGTAAAGTTTATCAAAAAAATTTAGAAAAAATATGATGCACTAGAGGAGAGATTCCTTGTCAATATGACATAATTTTTTTCCTATTTTGGATAAATAATGAAGATAAAAGTTGGCGTCCCGTCGAAACAGTTGTGTTTTCATTACACGCAACTTCCAAGATTTATATAAAAATATATATTTATCAAATTGAGAAATAAAATAATCCATGCACTAAAGTTTTGAGCTATGAATACACAAAAAAATATAGAAGGAAAATAAATGAAATTTACTATATAAAGTGTGACGTCCCATTCAACCTTATTTTTTAGCATTTTATTAGCAACTAAATTATAATGTCAAATTTATAAAATACTACATTTAAATAATTGTTTAATTTTTTTTAAAAAATAGAAACATAAAATACACTAAAAAATCTACATTTTATTAGTTTACATTATTTTAAAATTCAGAGCATACACATCACTTTGTAGTGATTCAAGTTCAAAAGTTAGATTAGTGTTGGATATTTCCTTTATAAAAGTGTGACACATGTTGTGCTTTTATGCTTTAAAGGAGACCAAATGCTAAATTAGGGGTAGACAAATTCCTAATCTAATGTATCCAAGATCAAAAATGACTATAGGATGATAAAGGAGGAAAGATCTAGATTTGACTCAAAGCAAACTTGGTTTTTGGGATTGATATGGATTGGAGGATGGATGATTTTTTTGTTTATTATTATTTTGGTTGAGAATGATGGTATGTCCAAGATGAATGATTAAATTCAGGTCCAAAATGAAGGAAGGTGAATCTTATAGTTATGACGAAGATGTTAATGAAGATTTTGATTGTGTTTTGATAATTTGGCAAGGGGTTTTCAAACACACAAGAAGACACAATGGCTAAGTTAACTTTCAAGAGTGATAAAGTTGATTGGCTTATATTGGTATAACATATGAAAACACGCCAAGCATATGAAAAAGCCTAATATTATTCAAGTGGGTGTGTCAAAAATGACAAGCGAAGGTCTTAAAATAGAATAAACCAGCCTCTAAGGGAGTCTTTGATATACTCTGGGTACATGAGGCTTAATTTGTGAACACTAGTCTACCTACAAGCATGTGATATAATCACAAGCAAATATCACTTCACCTTGTGTCTTGATTCACCAAGGGTCCCAAGGTTGTGCTAGACACAATGATGACTAGATTGAGGTACAACTTTCATTCTCCTCCCTTATATACCCCCCCCAAAATGCATAGTTGAGGTTGCCCCTTGGAGTGGGTGTGTCTCCAAGGTAGACCTCCTAAGGGGAAGATTGATATTAGATGTTTCTAATCTCTAGGATCATACTAAGTGCAAGGAAAGAGCATACACACACTAACACACCTTTGGGTGACAAAAGAGAATCAAGAGGTGTTTTTGATATCCAAGATCACCTTGCAGTGTGAGGAGAGCGCATACACACACTTGACCCACACAAGCTAGATTAATTAACCCTTATAAATTAAATGTGTGTGAGAATCAATGTGTCTAAAGGGTGCTTTTGATTCCCAAGATTATCTTTCAATGAAAGGGAAGAGCATACACACACCTCAAGTCACAACCAAGCTCATCAAACAAAGCAAACACACAAATTGATCTTATGATAATTCTTTGATAAGTAAAACCCACAGTAAACTTGTTGCTAATTTGAGAAATTTTAGCCTTTGACAAATGTGAAGCTATAAAACAAGTGTTAGGTCAAAATGATAAATTTATCAAAATAAAAAATAACAATGATCACATAGTAAATTAAATATCACCAACAGATTCCTTTTGATTTTCTATGCAATTAAAAAATCACTAAATTGTGACTTAAAACACAAAAGTTATGACTAATTGAAGATTGTAAACAAAAGTGAAAATTTTCAAACAATTATACCTTGAAATATGAGCCAAATATGGAAAAATTGCCTGCACCACTGTGAAATAGGCTAAATCAGCTTTCCAACACCTATAATTTTATAAAAATCTAATATGATTTGCAAAAGTTATGCCAAAATAAAAAAAGAAAAATAGTTAGTTTATGAGGCCAAATTGAAGGGGGTCTACCCCTGGTAGTTAGGCCTAACCACTAGCGATTAGCCAATCTTTGTTCACATGCATGGTTTTCTTGCAGGCAGTTAATAATGAGAATAAATCTGAAATAAAATACCATTGTCAAGTTAAATGTTGATACTAAGTCTTAACCATGAAGTTAAATGTTACCGTTGGCACTAAATGTGAAATTAGATGTTACCTGGAGGTGAAATCTTCCTGGTGGTCACAACAACTATCCTGAAAAAATGTTGCAACTACCAGTTAGTAGCCACTAATGGCTAAATCTCCTATGGGGGTCTCTTTATGCGCAACAGTTAAGGGATTAACAATAGAGAAAGTCATGGTTTCCCCTTAGATTGTGGTGGTCAGGGGAATAGGGGATCATGGGTGGTCCTATAAGCATTAAGCCTCAATCCTACTCAGCCTCTAAGGGCTAAAGGCCAGACGAGCCTACCCCAAAAAATGGGTTTTTTCTCAAAATTTCAAAACCTGCTACAGTAATAAACCTGTGATTGTAAATTTTTTTCTCTTAAAGATAATGACTGCACACTACACCCTTGGTGGTATAGACCCATACAATATGGATCTGTGACCAGGGGTGTCTAAATTTTTTTTAAAGAAATCCCAACAAAAATATATACTTCTTTATATGGATCCTAGGGTTTTAGGGCCTCTCGAATGCAACGATGAGGTCTGTTTTGGCCTATGGCACTTCCTACAATAGGTCACCCGCAATTTTTAAAAAAAGCATAAACCTACAACAAAAAGATAATAAAATCCTTTAAAAAGCAACCTAAATCAAGGGACGTACGTCCCACTAGGCATGCCAAATGTGTGATGCAGAGATATGAAATATAAATATGGAAACAATGCACAATGAAAGGTCCTATTTCACACCTACATCACCTCGGATTGAGCAAAGGACTAAAGAAATCAAATGAAAATAATAAAATGATGTTACACAATAGTCCTTGTTGCACCATGACAAATGGTGGATATGCTCCAATGATGCTTCATAATGATATTTGATATTGATAATGTTGATTACTCACACTAGCATCATAACAATACTTGAGAACTCATGTGATAGCCAGATACTCTATTTCTATATCTAGGAGAGAATGACTTGATTGATAGTGAGATTTATATAATCTTGGATGTAGGAAGGATAAGACCTATTCTTATGAGGTTAGCTAAGATTAATAGGTAAAAGTGTGTAAGGATCAAAATAAGTGAAAAATAATTTTATTAAAATAATTTATTTAATTATAGGACAAGGTGGGAGAAATAAATTAATTAAATAAATAAAATTTATTTAATTAATGTGGCTAAAAGGAAGCATGGACTAAATTAATTAAATAAATATAATTTATTTAATCAATTTAGAAATGCATAAAATAGACAAAAAATAAAGATAATTTATTTAATTAATTTGGGAGAAGGGAAATGAAAGGATCCTAGGATGAAAGTGTCGCAAGAATGGGTGTCTAGGTGATGTCGTAAGGACAAGGTCAATTTTAGGTGTCTACAGTAGTATTTGACCCCTTTTATATCCTAATTATGTAATTTTATTTTCATTGATGATTTCCAAATATACACTTGGAAGACTCTCATATTAATTAAGAGTACTTGAGATGTACTTAATGTTACGCTTATTATATTTGATGAGTGGAAGTTATTTATTGTGCTGACCTTATTGGATATCACTTGCAAGTTTTGCACTTTGTTACATAATATTGTATCATGGAAGTTAATTGAAGTTTATGGAAGATGATCTTAAATATCTTTTGTTAGCATTGGGTTGTTTGTTAATGTTTAAGAAATTTTGAAGTTGCACATTAGAGGTTGTTACATAGGTGCATTTAAGAGGAGAGTTAATATGGAATCTTGACAAGCATTATAACAAATATTTACACTTGTCATACATCACTACTTTTAGATAGTGGAAGTCACAATTTGGGTGGATGATTATGATAGAGTATGACAATTGTAAGAGGCATTATTCATTTACTATTTTTAGCCTATTTGTGGGAATCTCTAGGTCGGTGTTGGAATTTGGGATCAAACTTGGGCACCATACTTCTAGAGGTTTTAGCACATATTTTAGAAAACCATTTATGGTTTCTAGTTTACTCATTTGTATATAAATTTGGTGCTTGGAGTTGTAGTACTATATTGTAATATTTTACATGTGGGGCAAGTGCAAAAAGATGGGGGGCCAAAAAGGGGTCTTAAGTGGCCACTTTTTTTTTCTGAAATCAGGAAATATTGGCCTTGGATGAGAAATTGAGCATAATTACACTCAAAATTTGGAGATGCAACCAAAACAATGTTCGTAGTGCTCTGAGTCTACTTTCTAAACTACTAATTTTTTTTAAAAATGGTATAGATTAAGGGGTTCAAAATAGGGAGCCACAGAAATTGGTGTTGTTTCTGTCAAAAAAACATAACAGAGCATGTTTTATGGCTCCCTCAAAAGGTTAACTTTTTTTTGGTATTTTTAAAATCTCTTTAGTGAGAAATTAGCTAACAGCATGTAGTTTGTGCCTAATTTTTCTGATAATTTTTTGATGAATATTTGATTTTTTACTAATTTTCAAAGTGGACACATCCTAAAAAATAGAATTTTGGCCGTACTACCCCTATAAATTTTGAAAACTAATTGAAAATTATTTTTTTCTTTTTTTAATATGTGTAGAATGGAGTCTAGTTTCTAAATATGTAATTTTTTTGAAATTCCAATGTATAGTTAATTTACAATGAAAAAAAGACCAAACAATGGTTTTTGCCCAAAAACGAACACACAAACAAAAGAAATTAAAGATGAAAGGCTTAACATTGTCAAAATGTGAAAAAATCACATCGTCAAATAGCTAAGGAAAATCCTAACATTACCCAGGTGTTCAATTTGTTTGACCTTGAAACACGTGCAAATTTGAGGGTTAGCACGAACAAAATTATGTGAAATCCTGTAGAATATGGAAAAACACATCTCTAGACATTGGGAAGGCACTCCAAGCCTTCGGGTTGGAAATCCAAAGCAAATCCCAAGCCCAAGGCTTGGGATTTATGTTTTACTTTGCATTTTTCCTTTTCCGCAAAAGTTTGTGCACTGTTTGTCATGTTTGACATAACACGAATGCGTTATAATATAACACACTCGCGTTATGTCCCCCTTAAATTTTTTTATGTTCAAGGTTATTAATCATGTATGTATGTATGTATGCCTATATGTATGTATATATCTATGTATGCCTATATGTATGTATGTATAGTGTCGAGAGTAGAGGAGGGTAGAGATGGGGGTGAGCCAGATAGGGGAGGAGAGAGGTGGATAAGGATTGAGTGATTAAGGTTTAAGGTTGAGGGTTGAGGGTTTAGGGATAGGATTTAGAGTTTAGGGATAAGGGATTAGAGTTTAGGACCTTAAGGGATTAGGGTTTAGGGTTGAGGCTTTAGGGATAGCGTTTAGGGTTGAGGGTCGAGGGATTAGGGTTAAGGTAGAGTGTTGAGGGTAGAGGGATTAGGGACAGGGTTTAGGGTTGAAAGTTTAGGTTGAGGGATTAGGGTTTAAGGTATAGTTTTGAGGGTTGAGGGTTTAGGGATAGGGTTTAGGATTTAAGGTTTAAGTGTTGAGGGTTGAGGATTTAGGGATAGGGTTTATGGTTTAGGGATAAGGGATTAGGGTTTAGGGTTTAGGGATTAGGGTACCATAAATTATAATTAGGGATTAGGGTTTATGGTTTAGGGACTAGGGATTAAGGTTTAGGGTTAAGGGATTAGGGTTTAGGGTTTATGGATATACAATTAAGGGGTACCATAAATAAACTAGAATTTAGGAAGGGTTGGGAAAATTTTGTGAATCATCATGGGCTGGAGATTAAAGATTTTGTTGTGTTCAAGTACATATCCAAGTCATAATTTAAGGTTAAGATATTTCAAAGAACAGGGTGTGAAAAACATCAATGCTCTTCGGCTTATGAATACCAACATTGATACATATAAAAGATGCCCTTCTTCTAACAGAGTATGTAGTTCAAGTCAATCGATGGACAACAAGTTGTCAAATGAGTTGGTTTAATGGGCATGCCTCCTTGTTCAAGGCCCAGGTGGGTAGGAGTGGGATGTACAATTAAGGGGTACCATAAATAAACTGGAATTTAGGCAGGGTTGGGAAAATTTTGTGAATCATCATGGGCTGGAGATTGGAGATTTCATTGTGTTCAAGTACATATCCACATCATATTTTAAGGTTAAGATATTTCAAAGAACAGGGTGTGTGAAAAATATCAATGCTCTTCAGCTTATGAATACCAACATTGATACAGATAAAAGATGCCCTTCTTCTAACAAAGTATGCAGTTCAAGTCAACCGATGGGCAGCAAGTTGTCGAATGAGTTGGTTTAATAGGCATGCCTCCTTCTTCAAGACCTAGGTGGGCAGGAGTGGGATGTACAATTAAGGGGTACCATAAATAAACTAGAATTTAGGCAGGGTTGGGAAAATTTTGTGAATCATCATGGGCTAGAGATTGGAGATTTTGTTGTGTTTAAGTACATATCCAAGTCATATTTTAAGGTTAAGATATTTCAAAGAACAGGGTGTGTGAAAAATATCAATGCTCTTCAGCTTATGAATACCAACATTGATACAGATAAAAGATGCCCTTCTTCTAATAGAGTAGGCAGTTCAAGTCAACTGATGGGTAGCAAGTTGTCAAATGAGTTGGTTTAATGGGCATGCCTCCTTCTTCAAGGCCCAGGTGGGTAGGAGTGGGATGTACAATTAAGGGGTACCATAAATAAACTGGAATTTAGGCAGGGTTGGGAAAATTTTTTGAATCATCATGGGCTAGAGATTGGAGATTTCATTGTGTTCAAGTACATATCCAAGTCATATTTTAAGGTTAAGATATTTCAAAGAACAAGGTGTGTGAAAAATATCAATGCTCTTCAGCTTATGAATACCAACATTGATACAGATAAAAGATGCCCTTCTTCTAACAGAGTATACAGTTCAAGTCAACCGATGGGCAACAAGTTGTTCAATGAAAATGAAGTCACGGAATGTAAATCGACCATGCATACTAGTAAGATCAAATTCTCTACCTTCTATTCTTATTACTCTTACTTTATTAAGAGAAGAGTGTCAAAAAGAATGGGTTTAATTGTAAGCTAACATAAGGCAAAGCAGTTTTGTTATTATATTTTTTCGAGGGATCTCTAATAGTATAATATAATGCAGTCTTCTATAATATGAACATCTGCATTTGTGTGAATGCTAAGCTTTAATATAGTAGAGTATTAAATCAATGCAATCAACTATTTATTGGGTTAAAATAACTTAGTTTTTGTAATGGTTTGGGAATGCAGGAGTTGCCAAAAATAGGTGAATGTCCTCTACAATTACCAAGAGAAAAAAGTTTAGTAGTTCTTGTGGATAGAGCTAGTAAACAATGGGAGATTATTTGCCTGTTTCATAACAATATACCTCCACTAAGTGCGGGGTGGACAGCAAGAAACATAGATGTACCCCAATGCAAAGCTTTTCTCATAATGATCAACCTTCTGATTTCAACTGTTAATTACTCACTATGGATGTACCATACGCAAAGCTTTTCTCATAGTGTGTACACCTATTGGCATAATGAACCCCAGATGGGCCAGAAAAACATGCCATATAACATTACTAACATTAAAACAGTTCATAGCCATTTTTCTGGCATATTCTTGCAACTCAGATATCTTTAAGAGAAGAGTGTCAAAAATGATGGGTTTAACAACCTAACATAAGGTAAAGCAGTTTTGTTGGGTTTAGGGATAGGGTTTAGGGTTTAGGGTTGAGGGATTAGGGTTTAGGGTTGAGGGATTATGGTTTAAGGTATAGTGTTGAGGGTTGAGGGTTTAGGGATAGGGTTTATGGTTGAGGGATTAGGGTTTAGGGTTGACGGATTAGGGTTTAATGTTGAGAGTTGAGGGTTTAGGAATAGGGATAGCGTTTAGGGTTTAGGGATGAGGGATTATGGTTTAAGGTTCAGTGTTGAGGGTTGAGGGTTTAGGGATAGGGTTTAGGGTTGAAGGATTAGGGTTTAGGGTTGACTTACTTGGGTTTAATGTTGAGAGTTGAGGGTTTAGGAATAGGGATAGCTTTTAGGGTTTAGGGATGAGGGATTAGGGTTGAGGGTATACAATAAATAAACTAGAATTTAGGTAGGGTTGGGAAATTTTTTTGAATCATCATGGGTTGGAGATTGGAGATTTTGCTATGTTCAAGTACATATCCAAGTCATATTTTAAGGCTAAGATATTTCAAAGAACAGGGTGTGTAAAAATATCAATGCTCTTTAGCTTATGAATACCAACATTGATACAAATAAAAGATGCCCTTTTTCTAACAAAGTATGCAGTTCAAGTCAACCAATGGGCAGCAAGTTGCTGAATGAATTGGTTTCTGATGGGGAAAACAACAATGATGTTGAATCAATGGAAGAAAATCAAAATTAGGGTTGAGTGTTGAGGGATTAGGGTTGAGGGTTGAGGGATTAGGGTTTAGGGTTTAGGGTATAGGGTATAGGGTAGAGGTTTGAAGGTTGAGGGATAATGTTCAAGGTTGAGTGTTCAAGGTTAAGTGTAAAGGGTATATAGGGTTTAAGGGTTTAAGGTTTGAGGGATTAAGGGTTTAAGAGTTGAGGGATTAGGGTTTAAGGCATAGTGTCAAGTGTAGAGGGTTTAGAGACATTGTTTATGGTTGAAGGTTTAAGGGTTGAGGCTTGAGGCTTTAGGGCTGAGGGTTAAGGGATTAGGGTATAAGGTATAGTGTCGAGGGTAGAGGGTTTAGGGATAGGGTTTAGGATTTAAGGTTTAAGGGTTGAGGGTTGAGGCATTAGGGATAGGGTTTAGTGTTTAGGTTAATTGAGACACCTAGATGACTAAGGACAGATGAAGAGGTAGACAAGGAATGACTGAGAGACCTAGAGAGAGGAGAGGTAGAGAGGTGAGTGGGAGATAGAGGTGACATATAGAGAGGTGAGGGGAGAGATAGAATAAAATGAGAGAGTGAAGTTGACAACTTGAGGGAAAGATGGGTAAGGAGGAGGGAGAGAGGTGGAGAGGAAGGGAAATATCTAGAGAGCCCTGAGAGATATACAAGTGAGAGACCTACAACCTAGGGAGAGAGGGGTGAGAGAGATAGGGGAGAGATGGGGGTGAGGCAGATAGGGGAGGAGAGGGGTGGATAAGGGTTAAGGGTTTAAGGCTTTAGGGTTTAAGGGTCAAGGGTTTAGGGTTTAAGGGTTGAGGGTTTAATGTTTGAAGTATTAAGGGTCTAAGGGTTGAGGGATTAGGGTTTAAGGTATAGTGTCGAGGGTTGAACCCTAATCCCTCAACCCTTGACACAATATCTTAAAACCCTAATCCCTCAACATTGGGGTTTAAGGTATAGTGTCGAGGGTTGAGGGATTAGGGTTCAACCCTCGACACTATACCTTAAACCCTAAACCCTAATCCCTTAACCCTTAGACCCTTAATACCTCAACCCTTAAACCCTTAACCCTTAAACCCTAAACCCTTGACCCTTAAACCCTCAACCCTTATCCACCCCTCTCCTCGCCTATCTGCCTCACTCCCATCTCTCCCCTATCTCTCTCACCCCTCTCTCCCTAGGTTGTAGGTCTCTCACTTGTATATCTCTCAGGGCTCTCTAGATATTTCCCTTCCTCTCCACCTCTCTCCCTCCTCCTTACCCATCTTTCCCTCAAGTTGTCAACTTCACTCTCTCATTTTATTCTATCTCTCTCCTCACCTCTCTATCTCTCACTTCTATCTCCCCCTCACCTCTACCTCTCCCCTCTCTAAGTTTCTCAGTCACTCCTTGTCTACCTCTCCCTCTGTCCTTAGCCATCTAGGTCTCTCATTTAACCTTAAACCCTAAACCCTATCCCTAAATCCTCAACCCTTAAAACTTAAATCCTAAACCCTATCCCTAAACCCTCAACCCTCAACACTATAACTTAAACCCTAAACCCTATCCCTAAAGCCTCAACCCTCAACCCTTAAACCTTAAACCCTAAACCCTCTACCCTCGACACTATACCTTAAACCCTAATCCCTTAACCCTCATCCCTAAATCCTCAACCCTCATCCCTTAAACCTTCAACCCTAAACCCTCTACCCTCGACAGTATTCCTTAAACCCTAATCCTTCAACCATTAAACCCTCGACCCATAAAAATTGGGCAAACTTTTGCAAAAAAGAAAAAAATGCAAAGAAAACAATAACACGCTTGCGTTATAGTGCGAGCGCATTATGGTTTTGTGTTGCCGAGCCAAAGGCTCACCAACACCAAGCCATAACGCGAGCGCGCTATAACGTAAACGCGTTATAATGCGCTCACATTATGGCTTTTTAAAAAGTTTTAAGAATTTGGCCACTTTTTTGCCCCCCATCTTTTTGCACCCGCCCTGTGTTAGAATGCAACTGAAATTACTCTAGAATTGTATGTTGGTGATACTCCTATAAATGCTTACTCTGCAAGTGTGTTGTAATCTCTTTGTGCATTTGAATAATACATTGGGTTGCTTTGGAGTGTGGGGTTTTTCTCCCGAAAAGGTTTTCCCCATGTATATTGGTGTTATGTGTTTTATTGTTTATGCTTTTATTTATATTTCTGCATATTTTATTGTAATAGTTTATATTAGATTTTAAAGCTTTTGTACACTACTCCTCTCAAGATTAGAGTAGGAAGTTGATTCTACTACCTTTGACCTTCCTTACAATTATTACCATAAATTACCATGCCATGCCTCATTTAGTCATTTCATTCTTTTGCAAGTTATGATATGATTTTTTTTTTATATCAATCCATTTACTTTGTTGTTGCATTTGAAAACAACATAACCCTCACCTTCCACATGTTCCTCCATGCCATCCTAATGAAATCCTCTAGAAGTGCAATCTATTTATTTTTCTATGTGTAATGTATGTTAAAACTACATTAGATTGACTAAGATTGGTAAAGGAATTTCTACACCTATATAAAATTAATGTTTATAATACACAAACTATTACACATGTCAATCAATTATTATATGTACAATTCAACTGTTACATATATACATTAATAAATTATAGTTAATATAAAAATAAAATGGTAGAGACCATAGAAGAAGCAATCAACCAACAAAATTAATTGTATATTATCATATTGATCAATTACAACCTATATGTAAATATCTACTAATACATCCACATTAGATATTTAATTTGATAATCTCCCATAACATCAAACCATTTTTTAATGATGTCTTTGTTTCGAGAGTGGTCTTCATGGTAAAATAAAATAACTCTTAAGTAAATTAAAAAACTATAAAATGATTTCATCTTAGCATATGTACTTGTCATCATACATTCACATAGCTATATATGTATTTATATATGTATATGTACATACATACATAAAGAGATATATATGTATCTGTACACACACATACTTTAAAAAATATGGCTAGACATGAAATATAAAACTACTCTTTGTTAAGTAGGACTTCTAGAACATACTCTCCAAACATGAAATGCTTCAACATTATTTACTCTAAGATGAATTAGAATAGAGTTGCCCTACTCTAAATCTTGAATGACCTTTCAAGGCCATCTCTCTAAAACACAAATAGTGTTACTCATCACATGTTTTTGATAATGCACACCTTAATTTTGTTGAAAGCTCATCATACATAATAACTATAGCTCTATAGAACCAATGCACGTTATAAAAGGTTATCTTTTGAGAAATAATATTGTAGTCAAATCAAACTTTCCATGTTATACTTTATTCATCATTTTTGATCAAATATTTCCTTCTTATTTCAAAAAAGTGGAATCCACATATTTAGCTTTCACATAACTAGCCATGTAAAAGGATAATACTATCAAAACGACCTATAACCCTTTCCATGAAGACATAGGAGGTGTTTCTGAATTCATCCATGTAAAATTTATGTCAACATATCGATCTCCATAGACACCATTAGAGGACACCTTGGCATCGATTTCTTTCATCTCCTTAGGTCTAAGGTTCACATTAAGTGCACCAATGTTCTCCTCAAAGTTCTTGACTCTGGTTGTCCCTGGAATTGATGCAACATCATTTCCTTGGTGTTGAAGCCAAGCAAGCGCAAGTTGTCCTGGGGTACATCCTTTTCTTGAAGCAATTGATGATAGTGTCTCAAATATAGCTTTATTCTTTTCAAGGTTCTCCCCTATATACCTTGACAAAATCTGAAAAAAAAAAAAAAAAAAAACTTTTACAAAATTAAAGATTGTCTAAATTATAAATATATGAAAACAAATTTGTAATTAAATTGTACAAAATAATATTTAAAACATCCCACTTGTGAATATATATCTTTTACCCAAAACACTCACTTTCTTTATTATTTACTAACACATAACTAAAAGTTCCAAGGAACTTACCACAATCTAAAAATACCCACGTCAACATAACTCCTCACAAGTTTACCCTTGTAAATAAAGAGTTCAATAATCTTTCTTAATAAGAAAAAGATAAAATAAAGAGCAAGTTACTGTTCCATAGTCTTTATTAATAAGAACAAGATGGTAATATTACAAATTATACAACTAAGCATCTACCAATGACCTAAACAGCTAATAAAGCCTATTAATGCACAGAAGAATCAATGGATGCAAGTACCTTTCTAACATCGTTATCTTCCAAGTTTTCAACAATCTTTGCCCCAGAAGAGAGGAAACCTCGGCCTAAAGGGCTATATGCCACAATTCCAATACCAAGCTCCCTGCAAGTTGGAATGATTTCTTCCTCAACATCCCTACTCCACACAGACCACTCTATTTGAACTGCTGTAATAGGATGAACAGCATGGGCTCTTCGAATTGTTGATGCAGACGCCTCAGAAAGTCCAATATATTTTATTTTTCCTTCTTCAACCAGTTTCTTCATTTCCCCAATCTGCGATAGATACACAAGCAACCAGAGTATGGAGCAGCAGTCACACATTTACTGACGTATAAATGTATTTTATGGAACCCTAAACCATAAACCATAGATATACACTGACAAGGGTAAAGTACATACAGTAACTTCTATGGGTACTTTGGTGTCGATCCGATGTTGGTAATACAGATCAATACAATCCACATCAAGCCTCTTCAGACTCCCTTCACAGCAAGCACGAACATACGCAGGATCTCCACGAACGCTTAATTTCCTACCTGTAGTGATTACCCCAAACTTGGTAGCCAGCTGCACTTTATCTCTTATTCCTTTTAATGCCTGCCAATCAAGTCAAAAAGTTACAAATTAAAGTTGAAGCATACGAGAATCCATGAAAAAAAACTTGTGAAATCATATTAATTCATGGCAGCCTACCTTTCCAAGGAGAAGTTCATTAGTGTGAGGACCATAGAGATCAGAGGTGTCAAGAAAAGTAATGCCTTTGGAAACAGCATGGTGAATGAGGGAGATCATTTCATCTTCAGATTTGGGTGGGCCATAGGGGGCAGACATGCCAAAGCAGCCCAACCCCTGTGCTGAAACTTCAAAACCCTCCCTTCCCAACTTGAGTTTTTGCACTGCCATTGATGTTGCTCTTGTTTCTTATGCTTCTGCCTTTGCTTTTGTGAGGGCTGAGAGGCAGAATGATGTGTTTACTCATAATCCACACAGTGGGAGAGCGGTTGTCATTGGTGATATCAGCTGTGACATTTTCTCCAAATAGATTTTTCCTATTTACCTGTTCGACGACCGACCTGGGGGACCGGTGAATGATTGGCCCGGTATATATTTGTACATATATATTCCTATATTTAGATTTATTTCTCTTCATTAAAAGACTTTATTTAGTCTTATTTTTCATAAAATATTTTTATTAGCAAATTTTAGTTAATAATGATGACATATGATAATAAACATATGGCATATGAAATAATGATTAGGTTGTCTTTTATGTATTGACTAGCACATATGATGATATATTTTGTATGGACGCTATCAAACAATGTTATTCTATTTGGATCACATCATCATGAGCATCTATGCAAATTGATTTTGATCCCTTGATCCCTTATTTGCTACCCTAGTTTAGATTCGTGTGTGTAGAGTTGATCCAAATTACCATGCCCACAAATCTAAACTCCAAAGTTTCAAAACTAAAGTTTTAAATTTCAAATATTGTCATAATCCCTTGATTCCTTATTTGCTATCCTAGTTTAGATTCGTGTGTGTAGAGTTGATCCAAACCACTACCATGCCCACAAATCTAAACTCCAAAGTTTCAAAACTAAAGTTTTAAATTTCAAATATTGTCATAATCCCTTGATCCCTTATTTGCTATCCTAGTTTAGATTCGTGTGTGTAGAGTTGATCCAAACCACTACCATGCCCACAAATCTAAACTCCAAAGTTTCAAAACTAAAGTTTTAAATTTCAAATATTGTCATAATCCCTTGATCCCTTATTTGCTACCCTAGTTTAGATTCGTGTGTGTAGAGTTGATCCAAACCACTACCATGCCCACAAATCTAAACTCCAAAGTTTCAAAACTAAAGTTTTAAATTTATTAGGAATTTGAAGACAATGTAAAGTAATGTATTTTTGAGATTTCTTATGTAGATTCTAAATATATATATTTAAATTTAAAAATAAAATTTTTCATTTTTTAAATATTTATTAATAAATTGTTTCTTATACTTCATAGTATTTTTAAGGAGTAATATTTTCCATATCGTATAACTTGAGATAGAGATAATATTAATTCCTAATTTCTTAAACATAGATCATTAACAATGATATTTAGGGCATGCATATTATTTTATAATTTTTTGTTGCATATTTTTTATTATTAATTTTTTTAATTGAGATTAATTATAATTTAGACACATTTTCTCATATTGTATAACCTTTTTTGTATATATCCAATTAATTTGTTTTGTTGAAACAAGGATGTTAATATGGAGGGCCGTCATACTTTTAGAATTTTTTCTACTATTCCATGTGTGTCGAACAATGACTTTTATATTTGGTAAAACACCTATATTCACTAGAAAGTAAAAAATAAATATAATAATAAAACAAAAGTATTAAAAATTATACTTTTCAGAATGTTTTTTCTGAGGGTTACAATCTTGTAAACTCTCAAGTCATTGCAACTTCGTTTGATTGTCAAAATCTTTCCTCGAATCAATTATTTTGTTGAATACAATGTAACCAAAAGGAGAAAGGGCCACATAAGCAAGATTAAATAAAGACCTTTCTAATGAAGGACTTTTTGAAAGTACCTTCAATTGAAGGTGATTATTATGCACTTTTTTCTTTAAAAACTAAAAAAACACCTTCATTTGAAACCCCTTGACCTCCATTCAAACCCCATTCACACATGGTAGGCCCTATATCTTTGAATGAAAGGTAAGGAAAACCTTCATTCAAAGGTGCTCAACAATTTTGGCCTCTTAGGACTTGTTTTTGTGAAATGTCCCACAAGTGGGATAGGGCTTTAATATGCTTTCACTTGACTACAATTTTAGTTTCGTGCATACTACACTCACAAAGATCACTTCCAAACTCACACAAGTAAACCAAAGAGTAAATCATAGTCAAATTTTTAGATCAACAACAACCATCTAGTAGACATATTGTTTCAATACCATGGCAAATGGACTTTTGACATCTGCAAGCACCCCTTCATTTAATTTATTTCAATTTCACATTTTAATTAAATTATTTGATATCATTCCCAACTCACAAATCTTAGGGTTAATTATTAGTTAGATATTTGTTTTAGGTAGATTGTAGTGAAAGTGTTTATTTTTCATGACATTATTTGGTAAGCCCAATCTTCCTACACACCATAGGGTTTATTCTTCTTTCCAACTAGGGTTTTCAATTTCTTTTATTTCATTCCTTTTATATCAAAATTCATTAGAGTTTGGATCTACCTTTTTTAAGGTTTTATTATCACATCTTGATTTGGGTTTGGGCCTTTATTGCATCATATCTATTTGATCCACCCACCTACCTTTAGATTGTCCATATTTGCCATATCATTTACCATGGATTCTCATAAGTCATTACCTATAGTTGATCTATATACATGCCTTATTGATAATGATGTGTTGTTATCCTTTGTGGCTTATGGTCCTTCCATCTTCGATGACCTCATGTCATTATATGTTATGGATGGGAATGTACAATTTTCTATTGAGGTGTTTATTTATAATATGTGTTTTTCCCTCCTTTATAGAGTTGGTTGGTTCTTATCATTTTCCTTTAAATTCACTCATTTCACTTGTCAATGAACTTCATATTTATCTTACTTCTCCTATGCTTGTGATAGTGATGAGTAGGCACCTAGTTAGTGAGGTTTTACCTCATGAACTATTGATACACCTTATGTAAGGGATATTGTTAAGCTTACATTTTCTTTAACTATTCATGATATTATGGTCCCTTATGATGATAATCCTCTTGCATTTCATGATAAGCCTATTTCTATATATTCATATTCTTTTGATAATACACCTTGTCATGAATCTAAAGATAATGATCTATGTGAGCTACCTTATTCTGTAAATGAAGATATGATTTGTTATTACCATTATTTTACATCTCATATAAGTCAAGTGTGGATACTCATGATAATCTTTTGGTTATGTGCATCGAAATTAAGGGCCAAGAGGGGGTCAAAAGTGACCATTTTTTTCTTGAAATTAGTAAAAGTTGTTCTTGGATGAGAAATTCAAGATACCCATGGTCAAAATTAGAAGATTTGACAAGAACAAGATTAGTAGTGCTTAGAATCTTGTTTCTAAACTACTATTTTTTTAAATGGGGGAGATTAAAGGGTCAAATAACAATACACAAAGTGGTCATGTTTTTTTCAAAAAAATATAATAGCATTAGGTGTGCTCCTCCTAAAATGTTGACATTTTTAAGTATTCCACAAATCCCTTCAATGGAAAGTTATCTAATATCACATAGTTTATACTAATTTGTTTTCTAATTTTTAATGAATATATGATTTTTTAGTAATTTTTAAAGTGGACACGTCTTGAAAAATAAAAAATTGAGTGCACTCCCCTTAATTTTGAGAAAACTAATCGAAAATTAAAAAAATTAATGTGTATATAATGGAGTCTAGAATGTAAAAATGTAATTTGTTTCAAATTTAGATGAATGAACCAAAAATGACACCCAAAAAGCTATGCATAGGTTTTTAATGAAAAATGAAGACACTAGAAAAAAATTAAAGATTAAAACATTAATATATTTCAATTTAAAAAAAAAATTACATGGTTGGAAAGGTAATAGAGTGATTGATGTCATCATGGCATTTTTATAGAATAATATCTTAAAATATATAAACCTAATGGAGAGCATGATTGATATTTGCTTATTTTTGTATATTTTATACAAAATAGGTATTTGGGCATCTTACATGCAAGTCCTGTACACTCAAAAACATGACTCGGTAGCTTGGGGCGGTTGAGTTAGCTTTGGCGAGCACATGGACCCCTCTCCTTGCCATGGGGTGAACCTCCATGTCACTCTCGCTCTCGTGGGAGTAGCTAGTCGAGAGGAGGCGAGACATGGGGGCAGTCTAACTCACTTGAGAGCTGGACCTTGCGGAGAGTGGTCGGCTGGTCCTGGGGCCTTTCTTGTGTGTTGATTTTGATATGATGTTTTGTGATTGTTGTGGTTGAAATAACTGTATGACCCGAAGGGTCACTAGTCACTATTCTCTGGTTTGGATTCTGAAGATTTCAATGTTGTGTAGGTTGATGATTGTTCTCATTGATGCTTCTATTGAGTTGGAGTTGTTCTTCGAATTGTTGGGTGATGACTTGTGTTTGGAATATCCTCAACCTATGTTGTCGTTCCTAAATTATTTGTTGATCGTGTTGTGGTCTAGTGTGAATTTCCTCAATCTCTTTGAGGATTGCCCTCACCCACTCACCTCTAAGCCTAGGGCACATTCGTGAGCCCAAACCGATAGAGAGTTGGTTGGATTTTAACCTCGATTTGACTTAGGGTTTGTTGACCTAAGGTTTGACTTTATGTTGACCTTGTGTTGGAATCAAGGGTTTGACCAATGTTAACTTAACTTGACCTTGTAGCTAGGTGTGAGATTCGATATAAAGGGAAGGATTTTTCTAGCATGGCTCTGATACCATATTGGGATTAGCCAAGATCAACAAGAAAGAATCCTACCACAAGCTACAAGAACACAATAATCCAAATAGTATTTCCAAAATATGAATATAATATACATAGAATCCTTGCTTTAATAGGCAAGGATGAGGAGGTGAGATGGTCGAACACAATGACTAAGCAACCCTCCAAAGGTACAACACTTGTCTAGCTCAAGTGACACATGTTTGAGCAAGTGGAAATTTTGCATGCAATAGGTGGCTCACAAATATGAGAACACATGTCTTCACCACATGAGGTGAGACAAAGTCCAAAATAGCCTAAGTAAACTTAAGCTAAGTGTGAATAGGACTCACATAGACAAGATAAAAGCTAACTAGATAGATACAGAATATTTTCACACTAACATTTTCAAATTTCCATGAAAATACCCTTTGGTTGGAGAAATTTAGAGTTGAACTTGAAGTTTTATTCAATTTGTTGAAAATGGGGGGGTTGGTTGCCACATGGGATTGTACATAGGCAATTTCAGGTTAGACAATTTCAACAAGAAAAGTTTCAGGTGAAACTCTCTTTCCCAAAACTTTCTATGTAAATAAATACCCCTTTCAAATTCAAAATCAGATTTTATTAATTTGAAAAATTCACTTGAAACTCTCTATGCCACTTACGAGCTATGTGGTTTCAAGTGAAATGATTTCACTTGAAACTATTTAGGTCAAAATGGTTTCGATAGAAACTATTTATTTGGCCAAAAGTGTGACATAGCTTTGTTCTTTCACTCTATTATCTATCAATCATTCAAGTGTTAACTTCATTTCTTCTCTTGTGATCTCCTCTACAACCTGCATTCACTTTCAATCAAAGTCAGATCACTCCCCAATCTATTTCTGTTAACTCCTGAATTACCATCGCCTTTGGTGTTGATTTTATACCTATAAATATACCTCTCCCCTATGCATTTAAGGAGGTAAATTCAATATTGCATCTCCACGCTTTCTTTTCTTTACATATAGTTGTCTCCATAGAATTTTCATGCTCGTGTAGGACCTCGTGTGCCTTTTGATTTTGTAAAAGCTTCAATAGCTCAAGCCATAGTGCTTCATTAGTATTCTTATGCTCAATTATTTTCATTATAGCTTCCATAGCTCCAATCCATAGTGCTTCATTAATAATTCTTATGCTCCATTGTTTTCATCAAAGCTTTCATTTGATTTTGTTTGCTCCCATCTTCATTTCTATCACCAAGAGGAGGACCCCACTGTTGTAGAGGAAGAGAGGCTTGCCACAAGGATTTCTAAGGGCTCAAGCCAGAAATTGATGTCTTCTTCATACCAAATTCCTCATTATTCAAATTATTAATTAGCTCACATCTTGCTCTTGGAAAAGTAAACCGGATAGGTTGTTATTTTCTTTCATAGATTAGCAATGCATTTGGTTTGATTAGATTAGCCTTGTTTTCATTCACTAAATTACATTTACTTTCATATTTATTTGCAATTTCAATTCATTAGATTAGATTCAAAAAATCATTCTACAAAAACTCCAAAAACATAGATTAGCTTACATTTGAAAAACTCATATATAGATTGTACTCATATTTCAATTCCTAGATAATTAGATAACACTTCTTGATTTGGGAAAAACGAACCACAATTGTTCTCCATAAATCTAGATTGCATTCATAAAAACCACAAAAATATTAGGAAAACTTAGAGAAAAACAAAAATAACCCCTTGATCTCATCAGGAGGTAAGCATAGTTAAAATCAAACATTAAAACAAAGAGAAACCCTCAATCCCATCATGAGGTAAAATAAACTCAATGCATTCAATTTTAAACATAAGCCTTCTCCCTATTGCCAAGAATTCAATGTGCCCAAGCATTAGGGAAAATTGGATACAATCCATCCTTGACAAGATTGGGGAGAACTTCCCTCATCCAATTTATCAACAAAACATTAAACAAACAAGAGAATAACAACATTAGCAACACATTTATACCACCAACACTTGATACAACAAATCATTTGAAATGAAGAAAGGAGACAAGAGCATCTCCAAATCATCAATGAACAAAATAACCTTCATGTTAGGCTCAAGAGACTCAATAGTAGTGACCCTTTGGGTCATATAATTATCACTACAACAACTACAATCAAACGTCTCCTTAGAAATAATCATCAACACACACATCTAGCACACAACCCATCCACCATCCATGATATTCTACTCCCTCAAGAATGAGAGAAGAACAACCCCTCGTCCTATCTCCACTTGATAGGCTCCTGCCACATGAGCAAGAGTGACTAGGAGGCCACCCTTGGTAAGGATGATAGTTCATGTGTTGCCTTAGAGTGTGAGTTACTCGCAAATTATCTAGGTCACATTCTAAAGAACACAGTTACCCAACTTGCTGGATGAGTTTGGGTGAAAGGAGTGTGCTGAAGAAGTGCCCCTTAAGCTTTCTTAAATATGTGTTGAGAGTGATGGGCATTCACCTTGATGCTCTTATGTGTGAGTGGTGGGCATGCATCTTGAGGATCTTATATATGAGTGGTGGGCATGCATCTTAAGGCTCTTATATGTGAGTGGTGGGTGTATATCTTGAGCCTCTTATGTGAGAGTGGTGGCGTCCTTCCTTGAGGATCCTATGAGAATAGTGGTGTCCTTCCTTGAGGCTCTTATGAGAAGGGTGGCATCTTTCTCGAGTCTCTTATTATATGTGTATCTATTTCTTCATTGTGCATTGATTGGTGTGTGTGTCATATGTTTCCTTTTATGTTTGTTGTAGTGTGAGTTACCACATGTGTGTTGTGTGCATTGATTGGTGTGTGTGCCATATGTTGCCTTATATGCTTGATTTGATGTGAGTTGCCACATACATGTGTTGTGAGCATTGATCAACATGAGTGTATCCATGTATTCCTTAGATGTGTTTGATTTAGCCTTGATAGCGATGTTGCCATGATCTTCTCCATAGCTTCGGTGTTGCATAGAGTGGCATATACATCTATTGCACTTGATGATGGTAATATAGTAGGGTGGTGGGTAACATTTCCCCATTTGTCCTTCAGGAAGATGTCTTGGGAGCTGAAAGAGTTCTTGGTGCATTATTTTACATTGTGACCATGTTGCATTTTGTGATTATTGGAGCACCTTGGAGGTGGCTTATTGTTATTTTATAATTATTCTTTGTATCATTTTATTATTGGAGTGTGATATTTCCATGTTTGGGAAGTAGCCTCTATCATGTTATTATTTCATATGATCATTTGGTTGGAAAATGAACCTTGTTTTGGAAGGCAATTTTCATGTTAAGAAAGTTGTCTTATTGTTGAAAATGATTAAATTGGCATGTTGGAGTCCTCTTTTATATATGATGTTATTTCTATATGTTATAATTATGAGTTGAATCGTATTGTGCCCACATTACAATTGAGAATTCCATCATTATATTTGGTCCATCTCAATGTTGGTGTCGAACAAGCATGTATTTCGTATGACATTTCTCATGTTTTGATTGTATGCTAGCATGAATCAAAAAAACATATATTATGTATATTTAAATTTTAATTGTGCTTTTGAGTTAGTTGGCATGTTTATTAATGGTTAGTGAGTAGATGCATTGTGAAATGGATCCATGTTGGATGTTTCGTCCTTGCGAGGCATCATGATCAATCCTCCTTTTGGCTTGTTGGTTATTCCTAGTTAGGAGAGAAGTGTGTGTCTTTGTTTCCACCTTCTCTCTCATGTCTTTGTGTGGCACTTTGGTGGTTTTCATGCTTGAGTGTGCAATTGTGACATGTGAATGTTACAATTGCATCGTGAAAAATTTATTCATCCATTTTTTGTCTGTTAATGTTCTAGTGTAAAAGATGGGGCATTACAAAAAAATTGCCACTTTTAACCCCCTTTTGGTCCCCCATTTCCATGCACATACCCATAGATATAGATATAGATAATTTAAAAAATGTGGACAAACATGAAATATAAATCTACTATCCATTAAGTAGAACTTCTAAAATATACTTTGCAAATATGAGATGATTCAACATTATTTACTCTAAGATGAATTAGAATAGAGTTAACCTACTCTAGATCTTAAATGACCTTTCGAGACCATCTCTCTAAAACACAAATAGCATTACTCATCACATGTTTTTGAAAATGCACACCTTAATTTTGTTGAAAAATCATTATGCATAATAATTATAGCTCTATAGGACCAACACACATTATAAAAGGTTGTCTTTTGAGAAATAGCACGTTGTAGGGTAGAGGATCCAGTAGTTGAGCACCCTAACTTCACACCTCTTAAAATTATAGCCGGCAATTTTGAATCACTCCAAAAATTTTACAGCAACTTACTTGGCAAGGCCCCTACTTATAACTAAGGTTTCATGTCCACATCATCAAATATGATGCCACATCAGCATGTTTTTGTTGAGGTGTCCAAAAAGACCCAAAAAAGGGTGGACCAATAGTCGCATGCATTAAGTCATGTTTTGTTGGTGTGATGATGTGACATCACATGATTGGTTGCTTTTTAGATCTATAGAGCGCATTTCATTCAATATAAGTACTTATAGTCAACACTGACAACCTTAAAGTCACAATTACTAGTGCTAAACTTGTAAAAATATTGGGCCTTAAATCCACAAATACTATCACAGCTATTGGAACATGCTCAACAATTGGGTCCTCTCCTCTAGTCAAATCAAACTTTCCATGTTATACTTTATGCATCCTTTTTGACATGATATTTCATTCTTGTTTTAAAAAAGTGGAATCCACTTATTTAGCTTGCATATAACTAGCCATGTAAAAAGATAATACTATCAAAACTACCTATAACCCTTTCCATGAAGACAGAGGAGGTGTTTTTGAATTCATCCATGTAAAATTTATGTCATCATATCGATCTCCATTGACACCATTAGAGGAAACCATGGCTTCTATTTCTTTCATCTCCTCAAGTGTATGCTTCACATAAAAAGCACCAGTGTTCTCCTCAAAGTTCTTGACTTTAGTTGTCCCTGGGATTGATGCAACATCATTTCCTTGGTGTTGAATCCAAGCAAGCGCAACTTGCCCTAAGGTGCACCCTTTGCTTGAAGCAATTGATGATAGTGTCTCAAATATAGCGTTATTACTTTCAAGGTTCTCTCCTATATACCTTGGCAAAAACTGCACCAAAAAAAAGCAGTTTTACAAAATTAAAAATTGTCCAACTTATAAATATAATAGCAAATTATAATAGCAAGCATCTACCAATGACCTAAACAGCTGATAAAGCCTATTAACGCAAAGAAGAATCAATGGATACAAATACCTTTTTAAAATCGTTATCTTCTAAGTTTTCAACACTTTTTACCCCAGAAGAGAGGAAACCTCGGCCCAAAGGGCTATATGCCACAATTCCAATACCAAGCTCCCTGCAAGTTGGAATGATTTCTTCCTCAACATCTCTACTCCACACAGACCACTCTATTTGAACTGCTGTAATAGGATGGACAGCATGGGTTCTTCCGAATTGTTGATGCAGAAGCCTCAGAAAGTCCAATATATTTTATTTTTTCCTTCTCCAATCTGTGATAGATACACAAGCAACCAAAGTACGGAACAACAGTCACACATTTACTGACATATAAATGTGTTTTATGAAACAATCCGTATTATATAGATATACACAGACAAGGGTAAATAACATACAGTAACTTCTATGGATACTTTGGTGTCGATCCGATGTTGGTAATAAAGATCAATGCAATCCACATCAAGCCTCTTCAGACTCCCTTCACAGCAAGCACGAACATACGCAGGATCTCCACGAACGCTTAATTTCTTACCTGTAATGATTACCCCAAACTTGGTAGCCAGCTGCACTTTCTCTCTTATTCCTTTTAATGCCCGCGAATCAAGTCAAAAAGTTGCAGATTAAAATTGAATCCAGGGAAAAAACTTGTGAAAATCAGATTAATGCATGGCAGCCTACCATTCCAAGGAGAAGTTCGTTAGTGTGAGGACCATAGAGATCAGAGGTGTCAAAAAAAGTAATGCCTTTGGAAACAGCATGGTGAATGAGGGAGATCATTTCATCTTCAGATTTGGGTGGGCCATAGGGGGCAGACATGCCAAAGCAGCCCAAACCCTGTGATGATACTTGAAAACCCTCCCTTCCCAAGTTGACTATTGGCACTGCCATTGCTGTTACTCTTGTTTCTTCTCCTTCTGCCTTTGCTTTTACTATTGGCAGAATGATGTGTTTACTTGGAATACACAACTTGAGAGCGGTTGTCATTGGTGAGGTCAGCTGTGATTCCTTTTGTCCCACTAGGGATCTACCTCCTCAACAACCGGGGGGACCAGTGAATGATTGACCCAGCCATGGCCTAAATTTGATGGTAGTATGGCCGTATTTAGACATTTTTATCATAAAATATAATCAATATTTTAAAAAGATTGTATCATATGAAAGGAGAGATTTTGAATAGATTGTCAAATTTTATATATAATTATGATGATATATATTTGGTTTATTAACCGATAGGCTTTTATATGAATCCTCTTCCTGACGATAGATCACTGAACTGATCCGAAACATTGAAACAAAGAAACACACAGTTTAATCCAGAAGCACTTCTTTGTAGCCGATAGGCTTTTATATGTGAGCATTATAGTGCTCGGAAAATTGTCTCATGCCATAAAAAAAATTCACACTAGAAAATTTTCTAAACTCATCAGTTGTTCCTATCGGCATATTAATTGAACCTCCTATGGGTGCCAGTGTTAGTTTATAATTTTACTTTGAATACATTACCGTCATTAAAAAAATTGATTGACAGGCAAGGTCAACCGTTTTAAAATGTTCTTACGTAACATTAAAAAATATTAAATATTATTATTTATAAATATCTTTTTAATTTATAAATTTAAAAATAAAGGTAGTAAATTAAACAAGGTAGATGGACACCCATGTTTGTCTCTTTCTTTGTTAGTTAACCTTTCAATTTCTATTAATATCAAAAGATAATGTCACATTACATGGCATGTATTTATATGCGAGAGTTTCTATGTATGTCTATATATTCTTCCATTTAAACACTATTTAGTTTTTTTTTAACCTTTTATTTTTTCATGAAGCGTTGTTATCATTAAATTTTAATTAATATAATGATAAAAATTATATATTTATGTTTTTTCTTTATATTTTGGATTTATGATGATTAGGTTGTCTTTGTTGTTATTATTATATTTTAATTAATATAATGATAAAAATTATATAGTTATGTTTTTTCTTTATATTTTGGATTTATGATGATTAGGTTGCCTTTGTTGTTATTATTAAATTTAATTAATATAATGATAAAAATTGTATATATATGTTTTTTCTTTATGTTTCAAATCTATGATGATTAGGCTATCTTTGTTGTTATTATTAAATTTTAATTAATATAATGATAAAAATTGTATATTTATGTTTTTTCTTTATGTTTCTCATCTATGATGATTAGGTTGTCTATGTTGTTGTTATTAAATTTTAATTAATATAATGATAAAAATTGTATATTTATGTTTTTTCTTTATGTTTGGGATCTATGATGATTAGGTTGTCTTTGTTGTTGTTATTAAATTTTAATTAATATAATGATTAAAAAATGTATATTTATGTTTTTTCTTTATGTTTCGGATCTATGATGATTAGGTTGTCTTTTAGGCATTGATTAGTATGTAAAATGATGTATTTTGTATCGAAGTTGGCAAACAATGTTATTCTAGTTGAATCTCATTATCGTGCCCATCCATAGAAATTGATCTAGATCCCCCATTGCTACCCTGGTAGAATTGATCCAAATTATTACTATGCGCATAGATCTAAACTTTAAAGTTTCAAAATTCAAGTTTTAATTTTCAAACATTGTCACTTTTTCCTATTAACCATTATAAGCCAACTAAAATGTGAATTATTCTAAATTGCAGGCTAGGGTGGTGTATTTAAGGACTGGCCCTGATTCATTTGAATCATCTAGGAATGAGCAACTACATGTAATCTAGAGAACATCAACAAATAAAAAGAATTTAGCAAAATATTATTAAATCAACATTCCATCATCATTATAGGAGCATATTGCATGCTTATTTGTTGTTTTCAATCATTATTGCAAAGTCATTGAATCAGTCCATCTAGAGGTCTATCTAAGGAGAATATTACCCTCATGATTCAATAGATTCCATAAAATTATAAATTGTAAATTGTAACTTGTAAATGCTACAAGTTCTTTATTGAGATCCAAACATCAGAAGACCAAGGCAAGTAGCTTCTAGTCATTAAATTTTAGCTAGTTCAAATTCACCACTAGGTGGAAGCATAAAGGTGTGTCCCACTTTTTGGCCTAAGTGGGATGCTCAAATTAGCATTTATCGCCAAATTTCTCACTTATAGCAAGCAAATTGTTAACAATTTGAAGACAATGTAAACTAATGATTTTTGAGATTATATTCTAAATATATATATTTTAAATCTAAAAATATTTTTTTCATTTTTAAATATTTGTTAATAAATTGTTTCTTATACTTTATAGTATTTTTAATGAGTAATATTTTCCTATGTCGTATAACTTGAGGTAGAAATAAGATCAACTTATAATTTCTTAAACATAGATCATTAAAAATAATATCTACAACAAAAGCTAATGTTGGAGACATGTTAATTAGGTAATAAGCCATGGAAGCTACTTTGGCCTAAAACTTCTATTCCAAGCTAGCTCCACTAAGCATACTCTTAGCCCTCTCCATCAACATTATATTCATTATCTCTACAACTCTATTTTCCTAAGGAGTATGTTGGAGCCCAATTTCATAGGCCTTAGAAAATGTAAAAATATTAAGTTTGGTTTCTTTTTGTGCACTTGCCCTATTTTAACCCACCATTTATAACCAATCTAAGAAAGTTTAAGTGGGTTGCTCCTTGGTCAATTTTTTCCTTAATATTGTTCAATGTCATCTACAATATAATATCATGTGTTGAAGTTGTAAAATCCAAGAAAATTCTAAGTTTGGAGTGTTCTAAGTTATTTTTCAATGTTTATATGTCTTGTAGAATTTTGGTCACCTGTTGGACATGATCCCTTCAACTCCCATCTGGTTCCTTCCTCCTTTTCTGTGTAATATTTTTATAGATTTCATCGAGTCATTGGTCTTTTTCATTCTACCCATTTCCTCCATTTTGTGGGTTTTCGAATAGATATCGGATGTGTTCCACCTTCATCCCATCCTTTATCCACCTCCTACTCTACATGAAAGTTTTGCATAATTCCAATGTTTCCTTAGTCTTTTATATTTCACCCCTTTCCTTCAATATGTGAAATCCTGCTTGGGTACTAGACTCCATATTTCCAATTCCCACATCTTGTTCCCCCTTCCCTTTCCAAAAATTTATGTTCTAGCCTTCTGCTTCCTTTCAATCCACTTTGTGATTTGTAGAATTCTACCAGACTCCTTTGATTTTCCTTCCATTTCTAAACCTCTAGTTCCTCATTTTATTTCCACATTTTCTCCTCTCCATCTTGCAGAAGTTCCTTCGCATACTATGTACATTTTCATATCTATTTCCCCTTTCCTTTCCTACAAATTCTTCATTCCCTTGTTCCCTTCACCCCACTTCCTCTATTTTTTAGAACTTCCCTTCAAGACTAGATAAGTTCACCTCTTATCCTATATCTCATCCCCTTCCCTTTTCCTGCAACCTTCCAACCTTCATATTTCTTCTGCATTTCTCCATTTCGTCTTTCATCCCATTGGTAGAATTTTCCTTCTGGACTAAATATGTTTACATCTTGTTCATGCCTTTGGTCCCAGATATTATTCCTACATCCTCCACTTCCTTAGTTCCTTCTATTTGCAAAACTTTCCCAACCTTCTAGATTTCTTCGTTTTGCTTCCCACATCCAATTTCGCTCATGTTTTTCGCAAAGTTCTCACACCTTCATATCTTCCATTTCCTTCCCCTTGTTGATTTTCCATTGACTTTAGGATGTCTTCCCTCCACCCAATGTTCTACATTCAAATCATGTTGTTCCTTCACCCTCAAAGTCACTCATTTGTCTTTCCAAAAACTCAATAGACTTTTAGATTTCCTTTATACACTTCCCTCATCCAATCTTATCTCCTTTTTTTTCATTCACTTCATTTAGTCCTTTCACTTTCCACCTTCAATTTTGCATTCTCCACTAGGTTGCCACCTTCATTTGGTTCCAACCTCCACCTCCCATATCATGTTCTGCATTGAATCTCTACATTTCTTCCAAAACACTCTAGGTGCCTCAAATGTTAGATTTGACTCCTGCAATTTATCAAATAATGCAAGTGGAAAATTGTTATCGCATCACATAGGCCCTTCATATCATAATTTTGGTGGTAGGTCTAGACCCATCTCTGTGTCATGTGATATATTGTTGATCTTGATTTTATCATATATATTGGTGGTGATCTCCTCCAACTATAGATATCAATCCAATATAGGAGCACATAAAAAAATTTCATCACATCACAATTCTAAAGGTGATGTAGCTTCTATAAGTGTGATGTGCGGTGCATTTAATTCTTCAACATGCAATAGTGCATCAAATTTCCACAAGAAACCAAAAGGGCACGAAACCAAAGTGCTATAAAGAAAAGTTTATCTCTTGGGAAAACACTTTTACTACAAGGGTAAAAATTTGCACGAGTTCTTCTATAAACTTGGGAAAATAATTTTAGTTTTCCTGAGTGGGGACAAAAGAGAATAAGTTTCAAGATGCTATGGCATAGGCCTTTATGCCCATGTGCAGTTGTAGATTAGGGGCTCATTTTGTGCCATCTGTCACTCTTGTGTCCAATTTGAGTCTTTCTTCTCTTTAAATTTGTAATTTCTAGGTATTATTTAGGTTGGTCTAGGAGTTTTGTGTAGTGCTTAAGGCTACTATTAGAGTTTTTAGGCTAATTTTTGGTTTGTATGCAATTAATTTCTAGGATCTGTAGTGCAAAGATCTATGTAATGCTCTGAGTAATATGAATGGAGTCTAATTTTTAGTATATAGTTTTCTATAATTGGCATTGTAATGTCTATTTAGTAAATCAATATAAGACATACTCTTGTTTTTGTTGTGTAATCTATCTCAAATTTCTTTTTCATGCTTCAATGTACTTGACAAGTTTATAGGTGCACATTTGTTGCACTTATGTCATGGATTAGTTAGTTTGCATTAATTGAATGTAGTGAAATTTTCTATTATAAGTTGATTATGATATGTGTAGGCATCAAAAAATTGTCCTAAGTTATCCTTCATCCAAAGATTTAATTAATTTTAATTAATTAAATAAATCTTACCATTTTATACCATATTTCGTAAATAATAAATTCAATTTATTTATTATTTATCTATAAACCACAACACCTCCCGACAAATAATAAATTAAATCAACTTAATTTATTATTTATTATTTTATCCAAACTTTAACCTAAATCTATTTCACCAAAATAATACAAGCCCGTTATCATAACCCTAACCACCTTTTTACCTACCTTTTCTTGTTCAACCGATCAAACCACTTTTGAAACCGTCCCCAAAACTTTATAAAATCAAGCTCATCCATCATTTATGGCCCCCGCAACATTTACATTGGAGTTATGCTACTATTCTGAGCAACCACATTTAAGCGATTTCGGTAACATTTAATTTTTCGAGTTTCAATAGTTTGCAATTATCTTTTTGGTGCACTTAATGTAGATTTTAGGGTTTTGCAAAATACATTTTCAAATCTTTTATTAAAATCTATGTTGGCTGCATACAATGGTGAACCCGACGTGAACCTCCTTCTTAATCCATTGCTTCGCAAGTACTCTTCTTGTGTTTTTTGCAGGTTTTTGATGCACTTGGGAACAATCTCGAGGCTAAATTTTCCTGAAAATCTTCTTGGACACATCTTCTTCAATTCCAGAAAAAGTTAAGTTTCTATTCCTTGGGCCGGAGTAATTGCATAACTGTCATTGCTTAACCCAACCGTTGAATAGGCCACCTTCAAAGCAATGAAATCGTAGAAATAATTTCTCAACAATGATGTCAACATTTCTCTTGTATCTGTGAGTCAATCTGTGTGAGATTTGCACCTCCCATTTCTTTAGGATTTTGCAGATAACCATATTACTGTTGTTTCCTTGATTATACATCACATCATTCATTGCATTTGGCGTACCCTTTAATCAAGAAACTTGCCTTTAGCTTTTATAGATTGACGTTTTAAATCTTCTAAATTCATCGGTTGTTTCTTGCAGCATATTCCCCTGAACCTTTTATGGTATAAGTGATAGCTATTGTGCTAGGAAAATCGCCTCACGCCGTTAGAATATTCATGTTGTTCTTTTTATATACATAAGCATTATAGTATCTGGAAAAATTGTTTCGCACTAATAACGCCACAAAAACCTCCAATCGTTGTTTCTCTGTGTGCCTCTATCCAATGGAAAATTTTCTAACCCGGTTATTTGTTCCTAACGTATTTCCATGTGGAGTATTCCATGAATGTTGCGCATAACAGTGCCCAAAAAAAATTATCTCATCGTGTGGTAAAAAGACTTCATGCCACTGAATTCCCATGCCGTAACAAAATATTCATACTGTGTTTGCAGAATTGGCTCATACTGGAAAAACAATATTTACACAGCGTTTGTTTCAAGCTGTTAATCATTCGGGTTTATTATTAGCTGATAGGCTTTTATGTTTGATTATTATAGTGCCAGACTATTAAGCTGATAGACCCTTATATGTGATCATTATAATGCTGGGAATATTGTCTCAACGGTTGTTTTTATCAATGTATTTCTTGAATGTTCTATAGATGCCAAATGTATTTAATACTTGCAATGCCAAAGCGGTTAAATTAAATATCTGGTCGTAGCTTCTAAGCCGTCTTTCTGTGAGCAGTTTACCTACCTTAACATATGGGCCGTTGACATTCACTTCAAGCTGCCAACAATCACATAAAATTACAATGTCATTTTAACTGTGACGGTATTATTTGGATTTACTATTCATACTTACCATGTCACTGTTTGTTAAAAGTTAGTCTTAGAACTGGAATTTAGCTGTGAAAGGTTTTTAAACTGTGCTTTAACTATTTTAATCACATCACACTTAGCGAATTTTCTGTGCTAACTTTTTGTGTTGGCTGTTAACAGGTATATTGGAGGTTTTAAACTATCTTTTGTTGGTGGTTATTTTAGTAATCTGAATTTTTTTTTAAATCATTGAAGTGTCAAATTGTGGATCCAAACATACAACTTAACCACTCGATGTTTAAACTCTATCACGAGATCAATTTTTCTACTTAACTGCTAGAGATTAGTGTAGTCAGACTTGAAATCATCTGCATGTAATCAGATTTCTGGCAAACCAGCTGTAATCAAGTGGATCGCTAGGGTGCCCATTTTTAGCCCTTGGAGGCTGTTTCACTCAGATAAGCATAACTTTTTTTCATTTGTCATCGGATTTTCATGTTTTTGTAGGCGTTGGAAAGGTCACTTAGAGGACTATATCGTGGTGAAGGCCATTTTCTTAAAATCATCTCAGATCTTTTGGTATAATCATTTGAAATTCAGTCATTTTAAAACATCAAATATTTTTCATCTCGCATTTAACGTTTTTGTGTGGTTTTTGCAGGATTATTCACGCCAATCTAATATATCTCATTGCAGCTATACGCCTGTCAAAGACAAAATTTTCAAACTACTAATTAGTTTTTTTTGCAGGACCGATTGTCAAAGAATCTAATCTTGAAACATTGTGTCTTCATTTTATAGATTAGATCACATCATAAGCAAGGATTAAAATTAACAAGTGTTTGCGATGTCTTGTGGCTTGCAATTTTGTCATTGAATGTGTATGCTCTTCTCTTGCGCCATTCGGCGATCTTGAGAATCAAAAGCATTTTCTTTGACATTTTGTACAACCACCCACACATTTGGATTTGGAATTAAAATGAACCCCATGCGAGTGTGAGGCAAAGGCGTTGTGTATGCTCTCTCCTTGCGTTTCATGCGATCTAGGAGATCAAAAACAACGTGTTTCCTTGCTTTTGTTATCCTTAGAGTGGGCCTGCTCTTGAGACACATCCGCAAGGAGAACTCATTTGCGACCCCAAGCGGGACTTTCGTCCGGCCCGCTATATAAATTGAGGATAAGGCGAAAGCCAAGTCTAACCGGTATTAGCGCTTACCGTACAGTGCTAGCTCGAAAGGAGGTGTACCTTGTGTATATTAAAACTCCTAGTAGGGTTAGTCAAAGCCTTTAGTGGCTTGCTGGACGCTCGTAAGGTGCCGGTCCCCCGGATATTCACTAGAACCCTTTTGTGTAGTGGCCAAAAACCCTCTACTTGTTGATACAGGAGGAAACTCTGATAGCCGTCCCATATTTTCGCGGCTTATGGCAGAGATAGTAAGGTACCTCAGGATCTGCGCGTCCTAGGACCTGGAACTTGGTGTGCCTGAGAAGTGAGTGCACTGTAAGGGGGAGCCCGTGCCCCAAGTTCCTGGAGCTATACACCATAAGTAGGCGCGGCTGGGTAAAACCAAGTGGGAACTCAACAAGTATTGTCCTTTCTTAGCCTAGGATCGTGCATGTTTACAAGTGTTTGCAAAACATCTAGGTGTCATAAAAAATAACCAATCAAGTTGTGTGTCTTAATGATTGTTGTGTGTGCATATTTAATCATCATCACCATTATAACTTGTCTCCTACATCATCAGCTGGACTTTCAAAATTGAGAATCTTTTTATCCTCGTTGCACATCTCAAGTGGAATCTTGTCATTTTTAAATCACAAGAAGCTCTTTCGATTGATCATTCATCCATATCCATTCTCAAAATCTCTTTTCACTAGTTTGTAGACCCCCATTGTCCTATTGATCATATATCAACATCCAATTAAGAGACAGACCTTTTCCTAATCAATCCCATAACGATCCATTTGCTTAAGAGGCCCTGACCATTCTTAAGTTAGTGTATCTTTGTCATCTTATCTTTTCTACTCAATAAGCCCTGTCTTCCTTTGAGTAGAGGTGGCATTTTGGTCTCCTTTCTTCCTTAGGCATATCATCACCCTGAGTGTTTTAAAGGAGCCCCTTATCCGTATCTAGTCCTAAGGTCCATCCAGTCTCTTTGAGTCACCCTTTTGACTCTATTTCTATCTTAAATCAAACAATTCATATCTACATCTTGATCCATATCATTTATCCCCACTTTTGGAGTCTTTCATATCATCCATACATATCCATTTGAGAGCTTTTTAACATCTCAATTGTCCTCTATTTTCATGGTTACTACCCATGCCCAAGCCAAGAAAAATAATATGGATTTCACTCCTCAAAATTGGCAACCTCAATCCTTAAGATTCCTCGAAGAAGAGCCCATCCATGAGCAAATCAATCCTTCCCAACAAGATACTGGATCATCATCACATTTTCATAATGATCCATGTGGAGACCTTTCAACTTATGTAGATGTTCGAGATGACGTATCCGACCAACCAGTTACTCCCAAAACTCCTAAACCCACAAATGACTATGCTGAAACGAATCCAATTGCACTTCAAATTCAACAAGATCCTGAAACATTGCAACTTGTTCATCTCACCATGGATCATGATCCTGGTTATTTTATGCAATACCTTTATGATTGTGGAGCTAGAGTCCCTGATGATATTTATGAGAGAGAAAGAGCACGAAGAAAAGCAGAAAAAGCTAAAGCCAAAGCTCAGGCTACTTCCTCTCTCCACCAATCTTTTTCAACACCTATGTCAAACGTGTTCCAATCCACCTCATCTATCACACCACCACAAAATTTTACCTTGGGACCACAAGATACTTCTATTTCTACAATCCCATCTCTCTCTTCCCATCAATCATTTTCAAGACCTATGTCTATCTCATCACATACTTACACATTGGGGATACCTCCTGACTATTATCCTCCCGTGCTCCAACCTATTCAGTCATCACTTACACCCCCATCTATTCCATCATTAGGAATCTCACAATCTATCCCCGCAATTCAACCCATTCAGTCATCTTCATCATTTCCTTCATTAGGATCATCTCTCACAACCTCTTCCATTTCATCAGTAGGGATCTCACAATCTGGCCCTATATCTTCCATACCGAAAACCTCCAACATTCCCTCATCTCAATTAATTCCCAATGCAACTCATGTTTCCATACCTCAAACTTCTTCTATCCACATCCGTCACATCAACGCTCAAGCAAAACCGATATCCACTTCCATACCCTCAATTTCATGAAATTATAACCCTACCAATGTCTCATCCTCAAAACCCGTTGATCCCCAAATCCTTCAGCTACAACAACAACTCGCTCAATCACAACAACAGCTTGCCCAATCGCTACAACAAAATTTGAGACTCCAATCAGTCCAACAATCCCAATCATCGTCACAACATCACCCTCAAACATCACCTCAAACGCAATTACACAATCAATCAATCACCACTCCACCCATTCAAGACGAAATCGAACGAATCATTGATAATCGGATTGGTGCTCGGCAAAAGAAATACTCATTTGCAGAACTATACCCAGATCCATTTGACAAATCTCTAATCATGGTACCTTTTCCTACAAACATTGAAATACCAAAATTTGACAAATACAAAGGAAAAGGTGACCCTCGCGATCATATTCGTGAATTCTGTATTGCATGCATGGAATTTCGACATGAACCTACATACTTAATGAGACTTTTTCCTAAAAGTTTGGCTGGCTCAGCCCTTGAATGGTTCTCACGTCTCCCAGGAAACATCACATCTTTTGAACAACTAGCAGAAGAATTTGTCAAAAATTTTGCCTACAACATTGAACAAGACACTTCCATGCAAGACCTTTATAACACCAAACAAAAAGGAGGGGAAACCCTTACTTCGTTTCTACAACGATGGAGGCATATTGTCAGTCGACTCCCTTGTCACATTCCTGAGAAACAACTCGTTCCAATTTTTGTGCAAAATCTTAATCAAGAACTGGCCTTTCACTTACAAGTACAATGTTCTGATTCATTTGAACAAATCATGACAAAAGGGAAGATGATTGAAACAGCTCTTATCAACAAAGGTCTCATCAAAATTTACAAAGACAATTACAATCGTGATTCCAATAACCAAAACAATGATAAATCCCGATATTGGAATCGAAACAAGAATATTGTGAATGATGGAATCACTGATACAAAACATGTTCAACATGTGCAAAACAAACCATTTGTCCTCAATTCTTCATCAACTCAGAATACACCTCGAGATCGTCCACCACATATACAGAAGAAATTTACCTTTCCAGGTTTGCGACCACCACGCACATTTTCAGATTTAACAGAATCTCTTGAATCCATATTTCAGAAACTTAAACAAGCAAACATGATTGAACTTCCTGACGCTAGTAAACCTTATGATGACAATCAACCAAAACCCCGTTGGTTTCGAGAAGATCAATATTGTGAATACCACCGTGTCAATGGGCATGCTACTAATTCATGCATAAGATTGAAGCATTATGTCCAAGATCTAATTGATCAAGGAGAGATACACATAGATCAAATACCTCATAAGTCTCCCAATGAGAAACTCAAAGCCTACCAAGAACCATTTCCTCCACATGGACAAAAAAATAATAGAGACAATAATGTTGATAACACATCACACAATGAAGTTCATTATGACTATAGTAACCATAGCGTAGTTGGCCGTATTGAAGTTTCATATCCTCGTGTCAATGTTATAACTGTTAGAGGTCGAACTCCCGCGTGTGATGTCACTACACGAAGAGGTCGTATTACTGTTCAGGGAACTCCTCCTCCTATTGCATCCCATAACCCCATGAGACCTCATGTGTTATCCCATAATGTACCTAAATATACTATCCAGGATCAATTGAAAAAGACACCTACCCAGATCTCAATCCTAGAGCTTTTAAGAATGTCTCCCCAACACAAACAAATCTTGGATAAAGCCCTTATAGAATCTCAAGTACCAGGTGATATTGACGTAGATCAATTCCAAGCTATGGTGGGGGCTCTTACATCCACTCCTCGCCTCATCTTCACAGAACCAGAAAACTCCTCTCCAGAACATTTCCATAACGAAGCCCTTCATCTAGAAGTTATTGTCAAACAACATTTCGTGAAACGAGTCCTAATAGATGGTGGATCAGCTTTGAATTTATGTACCCTCAAATTAATAAAACAACTTTGATACTCCGATGAGAACATTGATGAGAAATATCAAATTACGATCAAAGCTTATGATGACGGAGAAAGAAAATCGGCAGGTACAATTAAACTCCCAATCAAGGTTGGCCCTATTACAATGGAAACTACATGTCAGGTCTTAGATCTTGATCTCCCCTATAACATTCTCCTAGGGCGTCCTTGGATTCATGCCATGAGAGCCGTCCCTTCCACGTACCACCAATGTATAAAATTCCCATTTAATGATCGTGAGATTACCATACAAGCAGACCCACGCCCATTTCAATACTGTAGACGACTGGAGGGTCCTTATCGCCATCAAAATTATTGCCCAACTAATGAGGTTGCCCAACCATCATCCAAATACATTGATCCATCCACCCTCACCCTGTCTTCTTCATCCACACCATCCACTTCCCGATCGGAGATCAAGGCTAAGATCAGTGCTACAGGCATGGGGGAGTACACTCTGTTTCATATCAATGAACTTCCTCTTTCACCTAAGAGCTATGGGCGACCTCGTCTGATTAATCATGTCTTGATTACTCATCCACAGTTGAAAGACTTCAAATATTGGGGGCAACTAAGTCAAGAAACCATTGAAGATGACATCTCTAAATGGCTCTATAGCGATGAAGATGAACAGAGACAATTGCCATTGAGTATATATCACAGAAGTTATCCTATCATTAAAAAGTTGGGCTATATAGACGGTCGGCTTGGGCAACAGCAAAAAGGAATCTTAGAGCCTTTAGAATTTCATCGCCGACCTAAGCATGCTGGGCTAGGGTTTGGATCCACCAAGCGTGAGTCACCCGATGTTGAGTTTATCTTAGACGAAGTGGCGAAAGCTTTTCCCGCAGTTGAGTCCTTTAATCAAGACACTTTCATAGATCCTTTTGAAGCGGCCGCCGATGTTTTCGAGGATAATTCCATCTATACCATCACCTATTCCTTTGATCAACCATCATCCTCATCCACCCCGTCCACTTCCTCTCATTCATTATCCCTTGTTTATCTAGATCTCATTGACTGGGACCAACACGGACCTCCTGTTCTTGATGTCTTTGAAAATGATGAGGCTATTGGTGAATTTCTGGGGCTTCGTACTCATCTACCTATCAGAGATCACAAGATTGGTTACTCTATTGAACTACATTCCGATGCCTACTTTGGCGAATCTGTTAAATTCCTTAGTCAAAAAAATGAAAATGTAAAAATAATGTCCCCTGGTGAAAACCACTTTGTGGCACTTTTGGACGATGCAAAAATAAAAATAAAAGACGTATCCACTGGTGAAAACCTTTCTGAGGTGCCAGAGGATGAGGAATTTAACCTTCCCAAAGTGGGGGCACACCGAGAAAAGTCCACTATTCTCATAGAACAGACACAAGAGATGAATCTTGGAACTACAGAAGAACCCAAGATCACATATGCAGCAAAGTCATTATCAGAATTTGAGACTCGGGATTTCAATTCTTTCTTCAAAAAATGAGAAATCAATTTTGCTTGGTCCTATGCACATATGCCAGGATTAGATCCATCACTAATAGTACATCATTTAACAGTCCGTCCTGGAACAAAACCAGTCAAACAAAAATTGAGAAAGATGCATCCCAAAATTGCTCTAATGGTCAAGGCAGAGTTAGAAAAGCTCTTGGTGGTTGGTTTCATCAAACCGATAGATTATCCTGAGTGGATCTCAAACATTGTACCTGTAGCCAAGCCAAATGGAACCATCAGAGTTTGTAATGACTTCAGAGACATCAACAAAGCTTGTCCAAAAGATGATTTTCCGTTACCAAACATTGATATCATAGTGGATCTGACAGCAGGACATGAGATGTTATCATTGATGGATGGATTTTCTGGTTATAACCAAATTAGAATAGCTGAAGAAGATCAACATAAAACTTCTTTCATTTGTGTTTGGGGAACATATTGTTGGCTTGTCATGCCTTTTGGTCTAAAAAATGCCGGAGCCACATATCAAAGAGCAATGACTGTTATCTTTCATGATATGCTTCATAAACAAATGGAAGATTATGTAGATGACATACTTGCCAAATCAAAAACCAGAGAGGGGCACCTATATGTTTTGGAAAACATTTTTGATCATCTTGAAAAGTACAATGTCAGACTAAATCCTAAGAAGTGTGTATTCGGAGTAACATCTGGAAAACTCTTAGGTTATATTGTCTCCAGAAGAGGAATTGAAGTTGATCCAGCAAAAGTCAAAGCTATAATGGAAATGCCTCCTCCTCAAAATCTAAAACAACTTAGATCTTTGCAAGGAAAATTACAATCCATACGGAGGTTTATTGCTCAGCTTGCTGACAAGTGTCAACCATTTACTCACTTGTTGAAGAAAAACACACAATTTATTTGGGATCAAAATTGCCAAGAAGCATTTAATAAACTTAAAGAATACTTGGGATCTCCTCCTGTGTTAGCACCACCTATTCATGGAAAACCCCTTATTTTATACATTTCAACAACATCAGCAGCATTAGGGGCCTTGTTAGCACAAAATGATGATAGTGGTAAAGAACGAGCAATCTATTATATCAGTAGAACTTTGGTGGGCTATGAAGTAAATTATTCACCTATTGAAAAGGCATATCTCGCAGTTGTCTTTGCATCACAAAAGCTTAGGCACTACATGTTGAGTCATCAGACTAAGCTTATATCAAAGATTGATCCTCTCAAATATCTACTATCTAGAGCAGCCCTGACTGGACGTATGGCAAAATGGGTGATGATGCTTAGTGAATTTGACATTGAGTACGTTGATAGAAAAGCTATAAAAGGACAAATAATAGCAGATCAATTGGCCGAAGCACCCATAGAATCAGATCATCCCATGGTAACAGAATTTCCTGATGAATCAATCTTGGACATAGAAACTATTCCCTCTTGGCAATTATATTTTGATGGTTCTCATACTCAACATGGCTCTGGAGCTGGAATACTCTTTGTTACACCTCAAGGCGATTATATACCAAAATCATTTCACATTCAATTTCCATGTACACACAACATCGCCGAATATGAAGCACTAATCAAAGGATTGAAATTGGCTATAACCTGGAATATCAAAGACTTACAAGTTCATGGGGATTCTCAACTAGTGATCAAGCAAGTGAACAACGAATATCAAACAAAGGATGAAAAGTTAAAGCCATACAAGAAACTAGTGGATACATTCAAAACATATTTCAACAGGATCACATTTGAACAGATTTCAAGGCTTCACAATAAAGCTGCTGATGCTATGGCCACAATTGGTTCAATGATAGAGATACCTGGGAATGATCACAAAATTGAATTCCTAATAGAAAAGTTGTTTGTACCAGCTTTTGATATCCCAGAATCAGAGTTGGTATGTGATATTGTTGGTCCTAACTCCACTTGGTTCAATGAGATCTACCATTACCTTCATAGCCAAATCATTCCACCAAATCTTTCCAAATCCCAACATCGCTCCTTCATTCGTCGTTCTTCCCAATATGTCCTCCTCGGTGATACGCTTTATAAAAGGTCACTAGATGGTGTTTTGCTTAAATGTCTTAACCCGGAAGAAGCCCAAACTGCTTTGCATGAGATACACGAAGGCATCTGTGGTGCTCATTCTGGAGGTTCATCCTTAGTCAAGAAAATGCTTCGCACAGGATACTATTGGCCTACTATGGAGCAGGATGCGCATGAATTTGTTAAGAAATGTGTACCTTGTCAGCAACATAGTGATCTAATTCATGCACCAGCACAAGAACTGCAAACTATCACTACTTCATGGCCATTTTCACAATGGGGGCTCGATCTCATTGGAAAAATACATCCATCCTCCTCAGATGGTCATAAATTTATTATCACTGCTACTGAGTACTTCACTAAATGGGTTGAAGCAATTCCTCTTACTTACATTACGGGAAAGCAAATATCTAAGTTCATTTTCCATTATATCATTTGCCGCTATGGTATTCCTCAAGCCATAGTCACAGATAATGGTCGCCCATTTAAGAATCAAGATGTCAAAGAGCTTTGCAATAAATTCAAAATCCAACATCACTTTTCTACCCCCTATTATCCGCAAAGTAATGGCCAAGCTGAAGCAACTAATAAGACTCTTTTGAAAATCTTGAAGAAAACAGTAAACGAGGCTGGCCGTGATTGGCACTTGCAACTTCATCCTGCTCTTTGGGCTTATCGAACTAGTATCCGTACTCCTATTGGTGCTACACCATATTCCTTGGTATATGGTTCAGAAGCTATTTTACCCATTGAGATCGAGCTCCCTTCCTTGCGAGTATCCTTACAACACTTGATTTCAGATGAGGAGTATCAGATATCAAGACTACAAGAGCTTGAATTGTTGGACGAGAAGCGACTTACAGCTCTTAATCATCTAAAAGCTTATCAAAATCGCCTGCGCCGAGGTTACAACAAGAAAATTAAGCCTCGTAAATTTGAGCTTGGAGATCTTGTTCTACTAGAAAATCAAAGGAATCTGGCTGATCGTGCAAAGAAAGGCAAGTTTGAACCTAACTAGTTAGGACCTTTTGTCGTAACCAAGAGCTATGGATCAAGAGCTTACCAACTTTCCACTCCGGAAGGTCAACCTTTGGAAGAGCCTATCAACATAGCCCATCTCAAACGGTTCTATACCTGACTCGGAGTATCCCAGTTAAAAAAAAAAAAAGTAAAAATAAAAAAATAAAAAATAAAAAAATAGTAAAGAAAAATCATTTCGTCCAATGGTGAAAACCACTTCGGTGGCGCCCTGGATAAGTACCATGGTGAAAACCTGTTCGCAGGCGCCATGTGTAGAATTCAAGCTGTCCCCACCATCCTTTAGGTAGCTTTTTCACATCATCCATCTCGCCATCATCCATTTCCCATCCATAATAAAATATGTCCTCCTTTTTGCTCCCATCCATATCTTGCCATACGCATCTACTCAGTATCATCTGGTCATATTGCATTGTCTCGCCAATTATTCTACGTTCCGTTATCACTAGCTTGTCCATTAGTCCTTTCCCATTCCTTCACCTGCTCTCATCCTAGTATTCTTTTGTCCACCTGTGTAGGTCTATGTGTCTTGGTACCTTTGAGTTCCTCATAATAGACTCTTGAGTTTGTCTGCCTTTCCAGTCTCATGCAATTCCGTAATAACATTTTTTTTCAGCACTATGTCTTCATTCTTCTCCTCCATCCAATCATTTCACTTCATGCAAACACAAAATTTCCAATAAAACAAACACAACCCAATTTTTTGGCACTCGTACATTCCAAGCCATATCTCAAAAACACTTTGAAACTCTTAGACTAAATTATGGAACTTAAACACCTAGTGATTCGATCTTGATTGTAGTAACTAAGTTGTAGATCCCCCAAGCCAACCATCCTTTATTTACCTTATCTTATCCAGGGATATATCGTTCCTGCAACATGGCACTTATCTATTTATCGTATTAGTCTTTGGCTTGAGATCTTACTGCCTATCTTACCGCTTATCATGATTAAGTCTTTTGGTCCTTCTTTTGCTTTTTTTTTGTCTAGGGGCAGCATTGTGTATGCATGTTTTTGCTTGTTTTGTTTGCGTGTGCCGACTCATTGATGTTTTTGTGTCTATTATTGGTCCTTGCAACATACCTACCACACCGTCATCATGGTCTTTCATATCATGGTGCCATTAGGCATATGCTTGCTTGCGACTTTTCCTCCTTTCTGCATTTGACACATCGTCACCTTGGTCTTTATACCTCGGTGCATAATGTCAGGTGCTATATCAAACACCAGGTTGCTCAAAGTTTAATCAGCATAACTCCATCATCCTTCCCTCCATTTCCTAATGTGCATCCAAAAACCTATGTTTTAATCTTCTTTGAAACAATATTGCTTCGCAACATTGTCTCAAAGAGGGGCAAAATGTAGGCATCAAAAAATTGTCCTAAGTTATCCTTCATCCAAAGATTTAATTAATTTTAATTAATTAAATAAATCTTACCATTTTATACCATATTTCGTAAATAATAAATTCAATTTATTTATTATTTATCTATAAACCACAACACCTCCCGACAAATAATAAATTAAATCAACTTAATTTATTATTTATTATTTTATCCAAACTTTAACCTAAATCTATTTCACCAAAATAATACAAGCCCGTTATCATAACCCTAACCACCTTTTTACCTACCTTTTCTTGTTCAACCGATCAAACCACTTTTGAAACCGTCCCCAAAACTTTATAAAATCAAGCTCATCCATCATTTATGGCCCCCGCAACATTTACATTGGAGTTATGCTACTATTCTGAGCAACCACATTTAAGCGATTTCGGTAACATTTAATTTTTCGAGTTTCAATAGTTTGCAATTATCTTTTTGGTGCACTTAATGTAGATTTTAGGGTTTTGCAAAATACATTTTCAAATCTTTTATTAAAATCTATGTTGGCTGCATACAATATGGATTCTTTCTAACCTGGTATAAGGAGTTTGGAAATTGGGAAAGGATAACTAAGAATGGTTGTATTATTGAAGATGAGAAGGCATTTGAGGGTTTAATCTTTGCATGATAGAAGCCAAGTCAATTAGGCTCATCTAAATTGGAGTTACTTTGCCATTGCAGTTATTTGTTTTGGGCTAACTATATTTCTACAAGACTAGGCATTGGTCCTTGATGATTGCATCTAATCCACCACCTCATACTTACAAATTATAAACATCTATAGAAAGTATAATTTATTAAGGTCTGCTTGTCTTCATGGAGCTAAAAGATGTAGAGGATAGGCTTAAATTCTTGCAAATTCATGATCTCTTTGCTTGATTAGAATGAAGATAAGTTGTTTTTATAAGTTATTTGTTCACAATGCTTGTAAAGGTACAAAGGATCATGCCTACACATGTTGAATATCAAATTCGTTGCTCATATATCTATGAGTGTATCAATTATCTACATGTCTAGGCTCTATAGCTACATATTTGTATGAAACTAGAATAATATGAGTTAGTGATAGTAAATTAGACTTATTTATTGTGCCAATTGGACCGGGTTTTATCTTTATAGTAGTGTTTTTCAAAGATATTTGTTGTTTTAAGACCCTCATTAGGATTACCCTCCTAAATCTTGGAGAACTCAAAGTGTAGAAGACAGGGTCTAGTCTTGTCAATTGGCTTTTCTTATCCTTGGTTGAGTCATGGGGTTGTCATGTTACTAAGATCGACTTGATCTCTAAGTCTAGGTGTTGTGGCATCTGTTAGAGTTGAATGTAGCAAGAGAAATCCCAACAAATTGGTGCCCTTGCTAGGGATTTTAAAGTGTGAAAGGTTTCTTGTGTTAGTTTGGCTTATGTGTTTTGTTGCGCCTGCTTATCTTGTCAATCTATAAATCATGTTCAATATCCCACTAATCTGGTTTATAAGGAGATTGTTTCTCCTAGTGTTATTTCTAAAGGAGTGTCATGCATTTTGTTGAATATTATAACCATTATCCCCAGTTGAAAAAGGGGTGGTGACTATATAGAAGAACCTAAGAGAAAAAATTTTAGAAATGGAAGGAAGAAGATCTATGATTAGAAACAATCCTGATGCAAATTTAGTACCAGAAATGGAGACCAAAAGAACTATCAGATAGAGAGAAAAAAATTAGGTATTAATCAAGATCCTCCTAGAAATAATCTTGAAGTTAGTACTTTTGATAGGATGCATCATTTATTAGATGATGGTTATTATATTGAGAGATCAATTGCGAATGTTGAGAACCTTCGCCTTCATTTTTGAAGGCTAGCATAAATAAGAGAAAGGGTTATAGAAGAGAATGCTAGAAATGATAGGGATCACCCATACCAAAATCCCCTAGGGTCTATTAAAGACTAGTTGCTCATGTCCCTTTGAATAGCCCTAGGCCCTAAAACCCTATGATACCAAGGGATAATCTAATATTGGATGGGGAGGGATTGTATGAAACAAAAGTAGAATATTAATATGCCCAATTAGAAGTAGAAATAAATGGAGCTATGACACTCTATAAAATGAGATTGAACAACAATTGGTTGACCTATAGGTAAATATAATTCACTTACAGAATGATAGGAGAGATAGAATACATGTTTCACATCAAAATTCTCAGCGAAGAGATGTTAGACAAGAAAGAAGAAATGTAATTGACCAAAGAGCTTATAGAAGAATTCCTAGGAACTTGAGAGGTCACGAACATTATGGACATGACAAGAGACCCTTAGCCCTGGATAGACATAGACAAATTGACTTCAAAGTTATCCATGTTTATCCCAATCTTGTCCCTAATCAGATAAGAGGAAAGTTACCTCAACTACAAGGAAACAATGCAATGTTTAGAGAGGACCACTTGAAGGCATTGATTAAGCTCACAAATGATTATGAATTGCTAGAGATGATTATGAAGATGTATTGATGAATTTTTTGTGCAAGCTCTAGATGATTATGAAGATGTAATGATGAAGTTGTTTATGCAATCTGCAAATGATGTAGCTAGAGACTTCTATAAGAGTCTACATGATAGGCTCGAATTGTTACTTGGGGTAATTTTTAGGCTATATTCATGGAATAATATGGTAAAAGAATTGATCCCAAGTTTACAATAAATGGATTCACTAATATAATCAAAGGATAAAATGACACTATATTAGAATTCAATACATAGTTCATGATACTAATGTCTAGGATCCCTAAAAGAATGAGACCTAATGAGTATATGTGTCTAGTAATATACTATAATTCTTTTGACTCCAAAATTGGTTACCTCTTAAGGGATAAGGACACCCATACTTTAAGAGAAGAATATAAGGTTGCAAGAAATATTGAAAGTAATAAGAAGGCTTCTGTTAAGACACCTAAGAGGGGGGAAATTAAACTATCTCATCTAGATAAGGTTTCTCATGGAAAACAATCCCTACCATAGGACAAGTTAGACAAGGTCATGCATGCCCTGAAAGAGTTGAGTTGGGTCATCCCACAATAGTGGGTTACACTTTTTGGCCAAACTTGACATTGAAATCAACATTTTGAACTAAATTTTCTCTTTCTGAGACCTATAGCAACTAAACTGTTAGGAATTTGAAGTTGATGTGAACTAGTGATTTATGAGATTTTGTTTGTAAATTATATATATATATATATATATATATATATATATATATATATATATATATATATATATATATATATATATATTGGAGTTAAATTATAAAAAAAATTGTGTCTCCTTTGATAGCTAGTTTTTAATAGTAAACAACATTTTTTAAAGTGATGTGTATTCTATCGCACATAACTTTTTTTCTACAAAGGATAAAGTTCTAATTCTTTTGAATTTAGATTGGTAACACTGATATCTAGAGGATGCATTTGGTTTCATAATGTTTTGTTGAATATTTTTTTAATTAAGTTTTGAAGTCAAACCAATTATAATTTAGACATAGGCGTATTCTGTCCAACATAATTTTTTTTGTATGTATCAGAATTCAATTTTTTTTTGTTGGAATAAGGACATCAATACCTAGAGGACATGTATTTTTTAGAATTTGTTTTTTGTATTTTCCTATTTTTTCATATGTGTGAAACAATGACCTTGATGTTCATTGAAAAACTTACATTCACAAGAAATAAAAAATAAATATAATAATCAAACTAAATATATTTAAAATTATACTTTTTGGGAAGCTTATAATAAGAACTATATACTTACAAAACATAAATTTTAAATGAATTCATTTGATCCCCTAAAAGGTAAATCAAAAGTGGTTTTTTATCAGCATTTTGATAGGTTTAGAGGAGACTCCATTATAGGTATGGTTTAAAACTAGCGGGGTTCTAGACAAGGGGGTTTGAATCTAAGGGGGTTTGATCAAACCCTCTTCAATTAAAATCCTTTAAATGGAACCTTTCAAGGCTTAAATCATTACATTTTCTAAAAATATGTGATTTCAGCAAAAATCAGGATGTCCCAGAAAGTGTAACCCATTATTGTGGCAACACCCAGTTACAAAGTAGCTAAGAATGATAACTTTTAGGTTCATCTTTTGACTAAAAACTTCCTCATAGATAAGAGAGGCCCATGAATTTTTTTTACATGCCTTACAACACTAAGTGGAAGAATAGTAGACCGGTCCATGAAGTAGATAGAGCTAGCCAGAGAAGACCTGATTAGAGGAATGTCTCAAAGGAAACTTCTAATCCTCTAAGTAGACCAAATGTTACAAATGTTGCAGAGGATGATATATGGTGTGAGGCATGCATTTTACCTCACAACCCTACTTGATGTGCCATCGCCTTGGTTCTAAAGGAAGAAGATACTAAATATGAGGAATGTGCTGAGGGCGAGACTTACATTAAGGAAGATGAAGAACAAGAAATTAACATGCTCTACACTATTGAACATCAAAGTGATTATGAATATTCTTATAATGAGTATGAATGTGAATTTAATTATGATGAAAGAAGAAGAGTAAAATCCTTCCATCAACAACAAGTTTTCTCTAATGATGAGGAGTACCCTTATGTGAATGATGTGGAGTTTATGACAGTGAAAGAAATTATATAGAAGAAATATAGGCTTGGGAGACCCATTGATGAAGAAATTAATGCACTCATAGTTGTTATTGCATAAGTCAAAAGAAATTATAATCTAAGAAACAGATCAGGACAGAAGCAACTTGAGGTTAAAAACAAAGCTGGTTAGATATTTGTAGAAAATGACGATTTCAAGAAAATAATTGCATTTCCCTTGAACTTGGTAGTAGGAGTTCCCAAAGGAAATAAACTACCTTCTCATGAAATCCTTGATAATCCTAAGAAAATAGTCCCTTCTATTGATATCACCACAATCAGTTCCCCACATGTGTCATCCAAAAATAAAACTAAGGTAGCTTATCCTAATTCCCAACCTATTAGAGCCCAAGGTGATGGAATCAAAACATCTCCAAGTAATGATTATATGCCAAAACAACCCTTGATTACTCATTCCTTGCACATCCTTTATGCTAGCATAACCACTCATCCCTTAAATGCCCACTTGCACTAGCATATCCCATTTGACATGGCCTAAGTCCTTAGCCAAATTAAAATTTAACTTCCTTTGTTAGATTCCATGAGAGTCCTAGAGCATAAGGGAGAAGCCTTGTCATATATAGGGGAAATCCTAATGATCTTAGACTAGGGAAATCCTAGACATGATATTCTATATTTAATTGAAAATCTTGAGGTCTATTTAGGGGCTACATTTACAAAGTATCACGCTAGTTTAGGCCCCTTCTTTATATCTCTATTGGTGAATGAAAAGGTGCTTTATAATTGCATGATAGATTCAAGTGCATGCACTAGTGTAATGCCAAAAGAGGTTATGAATTATGTTGGCTTGAATATTTCAAATGCATACGGTAAATACTTTACCATGGACTCTAGGGAGATACTTTTCATTGGAGTGATTAATGGGGTCAAATTCAAACTTTCCATGCTTCTAGAAAAAGTATATTCAATGAACATTATAGTTATTGATTGTCTAGCTAGATGGGGAATGCTCCTGTCAAAAATTTGGTTTGCTACTATAGGGGGAAGTATCCAAATAGACTCATCTTATGCTACAATCCTTATGGATGAAAAGGAGGCGAAGCTAATGGGTGAGAGAAGGATGTCGTACATGGTGGAAGATATTGTTGACAAAATAGATGAGGTCTACTACTTAGATACTGGTATGAATTATTTTGTGGGAAATTGTGATATTGAGAAAAATGGATTAGATCCTACAACACTACTAGAGAATAACTAGGTAGATCTTAATCGCATTTGGAAGATGTTCTTCAATGGATCTTTCTCCAAAGAAGGGTTTGGTGTTGGGGTAGTGCTTATCTCACCTAACCAGAAGATGTTTAGATTCCCTTTAAAGATAAATTTTCACTACACAAACAATGTTGTTGAATATGAGGCATTAATCCCAGTGATGAATATTTCCCTCAAACATAATATTAAGAATTTGGTAGTTTATGGTGACTCTGAGTTGGTTGTAACCTAGATCAAAGGAAAGAATTTAGCAAAGAATAAGAGACTGAGGCAATATAAAAATGTTGTCTTGGAAACTAGTGAGTTGTTTTAGGCTTTTTCTATTAAGAGGGTTGAGAGGGAAGAGAATACTATTGTAGATAGTTTGGATACCATGTTAATAAGGTTCAAAGAAAATCTAGTGTCCCCATTGTGCACTACAAGTGTTGAGGTACTCACTAGGCCAACATTACCTGATAACATATATATAGTTGGAAACTATTTGATAGTGACAATTAGATGTATGAGTTCCTAAATTGTGTGGGGTAATTTGAAGGAAAATGCATTGATTGGTAGCCTATGGTGGAAATGGTGGATGGAAAAGAGTGGCAACAAGATTATCCAATGTAAGACAAACATAATTCCTCAAGGGTTGATAGCTTTGGAAGGAGAATTTGATGGTGTAGATAGATTTAAGACCAAGGCTCAACTAGTGAATGAAAAGGATGTAGAGGAAATTAATTTGGGAATTGATTTAACATCAAGGAATGTGTACATTGGAAAGAAGTTGAACACTACAATTAGGAAAATGTTGATTGATTTGTTGAGAAAGTTCAAGAAGGTGTTTGCATGATCCTGTTGATGATGATTTTACTCACAATCAGACACAGATAGATTTTTCTACAATAGAAACCCCTATCTCTGTTGAAAAATAACAAATCCAAGAAGAATTTGTTAGCCCAAGGCTCTGACAGTCAGGTCTTGATACGCTTGTCATCACTCAGGGTCGTTGTATTGTTGTTTTCACATCAAGACTTACAAAGGCTGCATTTATTGTTCTTGATCCAAATATATTTCTACAAATATCACTACTATCCTACATGATAGATGCACTTATTCTACATATATCTTGTTAAATTTCTTCATTAGAAGATAAACTTTGAGTAGATTCTTGTGTATTTAAGATAACTTTGACCATTTCTTCTGAAACTATCTCTATTTTATTGAACTTTGATCAATTATTTGGAAATCACTTAAACATTATCTTTAAACTAGTAGATTTACCATTATTTATAGTTACTTCCTTAGGATTTGATATTATTTGCACTTATTTTGAGATAATTTTGGAAATAAAAGACAAAATATAGAGTTTGAGAGAAAAGAGTTTCTAAGAAAGCTAAATTCTCAGTAATATCACACATACACCTTGTCAAATTCACAAATAAAAAAGAAATCTACTTATACTTCACCAGGAGTTCCATAGCTACATATAACAGATGCAAATCTTCAAAGGAAATTGATAACATGATAACATTCAAACGCACTCCAAGAGGATGCAACAATTTGATATTTCATCACTATTCATCAATTGTATGATCACTTAAGATTTACAATGTAGGAATTTAATCAGTAGTCTTTGATTCACCAATTCGAGCAACATATACAAATGTTCTTATTGAATGAGAAAGAACCTTGAGGGATACAAAATTTACAAAATCTGGCACTTATAGATCACAAGTTTCAACAATTCCATCCTCTTTTTTACAATGATTCGGATGCCTTTTATAGAACAAGGATCCAAATCCAGTTACAAAATGAATTGATCAAATTACACTTCTCAAAACCAATGGTTAAGATCTATGGCACGTGAACACCAGTTGGCATTTAGAGTGGATGATAGTTATCATCGAAGAATATTCCTCCAAAGGATTCCAACATCTTCAACACCTCCAACATGCAGCCTAGTAGGACCTAATTCTGCACACAATGGCACACAATCTGGATGTTCCACCTATGTGGCATATGAGTCAGGTTACATCTTCATCTGGATGTCCTCATCTAGACATCCTATCTACCATCGGGATGTATCTTCATTTAGACATTCTGTTTGGACAATCAGGAATAAAGAATCAAAGAATACATGCCCAACCTTAGTCTGTATCCGTACCAATGTCATCCACTATAGAGGCCTCTATAATTCAAATTTTAAACTAGGGACTAGTTGTTTAAAACAAATTGAATGCGGACCACTGATCTTATCTTAGACACCAAAGAATGGATGGACCGGATGTGATTCCACAGCTTTGCAACAAATATGTCTTTCCTTTACAAGCGATGCACAGAATGGGACACGTGGTGTAATTCTGTGATGTCGTATACCAAAATGTTTTCATTACGAGTGATATCCTGGAATGGGACACGTGGCATAATTTTGCGATGCCACAAACCAAACTATTTTTCCTTACAGGTGATGTCCCAAAATGGGACACATGGCGTAATTCTGCGGTGTCACAATAAAACCAATTCATCATAGCCTTCACCCGTGTGCTACCAATGAATGCATGCAAACTAAAGCTAAGTTGAAAGACTGGTGGGGCCAATATCCACATCACTTGAATCATGAATCAACTTTCCCTTTATCAAAAAAATCACCTATTGGCGAACTTAAGAAACCATGAAATAGCTTTCCTTTTATCAGAAAGTTCTCCTATCAGTGAACTTGAGAAACCACGAACCAACTTTCCCTTTATAGGAAAAATCGCCTATCGGTGAATTTGTAAAACCACAAACCGACTTTCCCTTTATCAAAAAATTGCCTATCGACAAACTTGTGAAATCACAAACTTTATGATTTGCCGACTAAAGGTTGAAGTCATTCATGCCTTAGTAAATTTTTGAATCAACAAAAATTCTTCTTCTTAGAAGTCTTTTAGTTGTTTGGCCATTTACATGTAATACATCTAGATGTTATGGAAATTACCCTGGTTAATCATTTAGGATATATATATATATATATACTCTCAAATTAAACCTAGGCTCAAGTGTGTTTTAAAATGAATGATCACCCATTTACAATAGTAAGCGCAAGGATCTACTTTATCAAGTGAATTAGATCTAATTACTCTCTAGAAATTACCATTAAAATCAACATTTATTGCTATGATCACAAGATTAGGGCCTTTGTACATACCAGGTTATCGTGTATTTTCACCTTTATATGATTTTGTGCATGTATATCGTATGTAGATCTCCCAACTGGCGCAATCATGATATCTGGTTGATAATGTCTGGTTTGAAATCACCTTAGAAGTCACTTTGTAGGTTAGATATGTGCTCTATTCAACTCTCTAAGATCTCACCAAGGGGTAACTATGATTGGGAGTGTTGATTTCTTGTTTTCCACATCTTTTACCTATACCGCCAGAATAGGACCAAAACAAAACAAGCAACAACCACAAAAAGTTGGGGTCCTTATTTTTCTAGGAGCAAAATGGGGCATGTTGTGAGACTACACAACAACTTGAAACCAAATTAAACAACTAAATTTCAACAATTTAGGAAATAAATGAAGATTTAACCATAGAATTTCCAACTTTCATTAAATGCAAGTTTTTTGTGAAGTCAAAGCAAAGTGTATTCAACAACATGAATAAATTTTCCAAAGGAATTTAAGTGTGTGCAATTGATTTATTCTCTTCCTTGGAAAAGTAAGAAAATAATATTCATTTGCATTAAGCTACATAGTTTGGTTTAACCTTCTAAGCCAATCCTAGATAGAGACTTTGTTGGAGTAGGTGTGTTGTACACCTTGCATAACATTGATATTATTCAATTATGTACAAAATAAATGTTTATTTGTGGTGCATCATGGGTGATGTGTTTATCCATATTAAATATTTATTTCCAATGCCACTTGTAATTGTTATAACATTGAGTTAATTATTTTATGTGTGTGGGACACATAGAGTAATTAATTATTTATTTGTAATTATTTAATTATTGGGAAAAACTTAGTACTAATAATTAAATGTGGGAGTCAATGGTTTCGTAGACTCGTGGTTTTGGGGAAGATGGCTTTACCATATCACATGTTGTATTTGTGTGAGCTTATCTCTATAAAAGAAAACACACAGGTAGTTGTTGAGGTTGGTTGTTTAGCTTGTTGGATTTTTGGTTGGGCTTAGCTTGTATGAGCATCTCTTATAGGTTGCATTTGTGAGGGTTTAAAGAATGACATTTGATGTGTGGTTACATGCTTGTTCACATGGAGTGCAGGTAGAGAGCTTGATGCTTCAGGGTATTCATTATGTATTGTAATCTTTATTGCTAAATAATACATGAGAGATGGATGCTTTTGGAGGCTAGGTTTTCCCCAATGAGGGTTTTCCCATGGTATATCTTGTGTCACCATTGATGGTATGATTGTCTATTTCTTTTGTATATGGATTTCTGGTTATTGTTTGCATAATTAATCTCTCATTGGGTTGTGAGGAAATAGTCTATATGGTTGCATATTTCTAATATTTGGTATCAGAGATTTGTTTCTTGGTTATGGGAGGAAAACCATGTTTGACAACCCTAGCTATGAGTGGATTTTTTGTGTATAGTGGAATCCATGACTTTGAAAGAAAGAATGAAGGCATTTTCAGGGTTACAAGGTTGTTTACAAACTTGGGTTGTTGCAGATCTAGGGTTTGATGGAGGTTTAGTAAATGGGTCTTCAATTTGGGCTCTTTGTATGGTGGGTTTTGGAGGTCAACTTTTGCAAGAAGCCTCTTAGGCAAAAATAGACCGTGCCATCGGATTTGGGAGGTCCCGCAGGTGAAGAAAAAATATAATTTGACCATTTTCTGGCACAAGAAAAATTTGCCCTATTTTTCCCTGTAGACACTAAAAATGGTCCTCATGTCGTAAATGTGACAGGATAATTTCTCCTTCCATTTCCATAATTCATCTAATTTAATTTCATCATTTCTAATCATTTATCCATGTGCCTTCTATAATTAAATAATTAATCCTAATTGATTATTTAATTATACATAATGTTCCCTTCACTTGATTTATTCAAACAAATAAATCAAATTCCATCACCTAATTATCTAAATTCCCTTTTCACATGCCCCCTTCCTCAAATGAATTAAATAAACTAACCAAGTTTATTTAATTTAAACATCCTCCACCTCATCATATTTGTGAATTTTAAATTCACTTTTGTCCTCTAGTGGTGAGGAAACCCTAACTCATCCTAGCCCTCCATTTGGCCTCAAAGTCAAAATTAAATCTTGTCCATTCATTCAAATCAGGGGTTCTATAAAATACCTCTTTCGTCTTCATTTTCACCTCTTACACTCTCATTTTCTCTCTTGACTCATTTTTTCATGATCTCTTAGCTCTTTCTCTCCAATATCTTACAAATCAAATACACGAGCTTCTCAAGATGTTGCATGAACTTGCAAATCTGAGAACATTTAGACAAGATGGAGGAGAACAATGAAGATCAGTCAAGTCATAGCTTAGTTTAGTTAATTTTTTGTCTGCTTAGTTTTTTTCTAAGTTTGTTTGCTCTTCATTGTAGTTAGGGTTAGCTATAGTTTTATTTTTGCATGTTTAACCAGTTTTTCCCTAGCACAAAATGGTGAACCCAAAGTGAAGGACTATAAAATCTAACAATTTTGGTGATTTTTGAAAATCAATTTTTGCAGGTGACCTCCAGAGCTCAAACGGACCTCACCGTTGAGTCTCGAAGGCCCTTTCCGCGAAAAATGACAGTAAATTTATTGTATTTTGATGACAGGAAAATTTTTATATTTTTTTGAAAAAAAAAATTATATCGCTTGATGCAGTAGCATCCCTGGTTCAAGAGCAATCTTGCATCAACCAAAAGTATTTGCATTTCAGTTTGTTTGCAGTTTGTTTCTTTTCATTTTCTAGTTTAGTTCAAGTAGTTCAGTCAGAAGCAGCTTCTACATTTTGATCCGGCATTCTATCATAGTTACATTTCAGACCTTGCAGAGCTGGACTTAGCACCTACATTCATTCATCAATATCATGTCAAAAATTTAGAGGTCTACACATCATTACCGGAAGGATATCTCTATTAGAAGATTGACTATTTCTCAGAGCAGAGCATTCTAACAGTTCTAGATAATCAGCCAAGGAGACATCTACGGAAGCATTTCCTGATCTTCAGAGCCTAATGACACATCATTCAACAATCTTTGGTTTGTGGCCAACCTTTCCTGGAGATCCGCACTTCATTTCACTCATTTTCTGGGAGTGTTCTATGCATTTAGGTCCGACCTATCTATGCACACGTTACAACTCTTCATTAGAGTTTGTGACCTTCTGTGGCTGACACGGAGGAATCTTTTGGTTTGGAAAGGATATATATTGATTTAATAGATCCTTAGGAAAGTAGCTATTCACATAAGAAAGATCTAATAGTTTAGATTTTATGCGAAGGAGCTTCAAAGCTTTATCTTGCGCATGTATGTAATCAGGCCTGTGAGCACTAATTGTAAACCCACATGTTGCCAACCAGATTGTATTTGAATTCTATGATATATTGAATGATTGAATCTACATTTGCTTCATTTCTTTGAGTTGTTTCCGTTGTGTTTACTCTTGTTGCATGGTCCGGACAGTTCATTGTGTGAACCCTCCTACCGTGACTGCACCAAGTGGTATCAGAGCGAAGTTTAAATCTTTGGAGTGAATTGAGCAAAGTTGGTGAAGGGAATTCCATAAGATCTTGTTGTGGATAGATCGCCGAATCGAGGCAGGTTACCTGTGTTGCAACCGATCGCCGATTGTGAGGCAATTGTCACCTTGTATCCTGATCTCTGAACCTGAGGTAGTTTACACTTGATCCTAGGAAGAATGCCACTGAGAAGAGTTACTGTTGTTGGAACAATGGCTGATAGAATGGATGAGATGATGGAAATGATGAGAACATGCGAATTCGTTTGGATGTTGAAGAAGATAGGCAAAGAGGATTGACACCGAGACCTAATGTTGAGAGTGATGACGATGATGAATTTCAATCCATTGAGCAAGTTGGCAAAACCCTAACCGGAGATGAGGAAGAAGAATCAGATCAAGTGAAGATGTTGTGAGCTATTTCAAAGATTGGAAAGAGACCTAGAGTTGATTGCCAAATTATACTTGTAATTTGAACCCTGAAGAATTGATTGATTGGATAAATGACATGGAAGAATACTTTGAATATGAGGAAATTGAAGATCTAGAGAAGGTAAAATTTGCAAAGACAAAGTTGAAAGGACATGCTGCTATATGGTGGAAAGAAGTTCAGTTGGGAAGAAATAGGAGAGAGAAAGAAAAGATTACAAAGTGGGACCGGACATGGTGACAAAGTTGAAGAATCAATTTATACCTGCTGACTATGAGTTGGAGTTGTTGAAGAGATTGCAAAACCTGAGACAAAAGGAGAAATCTATGAAAAAGTACACTGAAGAATTTCATAAAATGATCATAAGGATAGGACACAGTGAAGCAAGCAAGGAGAAAGTAGCTAGATACATCAATGGATTGAGATTGAACATTCAAGAGGAACTAAACTTGGTTAGGATGACATCTTTGGAAGAATCATATCAGTTCGCCCTGAAAGTTGAAGAGAAGATGAATAAAAGACATGATCAAAGACAAAGGGGTAGGACTTATTTTGGAGGAGACAGATCATATCCGGAGTAGAACAAGTTTGAGAGCCTGCTGAAGAAGGATGACAGAGATAACAATGCTTACTGGAGAGATGACAAAAAATTTTACCGGAGAGGAAACCCTATTGCATACTAGAATGAAGGATACAGAAGAGAAGGAAGAGGATTTGATAAGATGACATTTAGAGGTACCTGTTTCAAGTGTGAAGGTGAAAGACATAGAGCATTTGAATGTAATCAGGGTAGTACAAGTAAGAGAACAGAAAATAGTGGAAGAGCAACCTATGTTGAAGAAGAACCTATTGGATCACCTAGTTCAGTTGGTAAACCGGAGAAAGGAGAATCATTGGTGATGAGGAGAGCACTATTTCAAATAGAGACAAATGAGGAACCACCATAGAGGAAGAGTCTATTTAGAACCAGATGTAAATAATGAGGTAAGTGTTGCAAAGTTGTGATTGATAGTTGTAGTTCTGATAATCTAGTTTCAGAGGAGATGGTGACTAAACTAAAATTCGAGAGATTGAAACACCCTAAGCCCTATCAAATAGCATGGATTCAGGATGATCATAAGGTACTGGTGAGTGAACAATGTTTGGTAAAATTTCATATTGGATCATATCATGATGAAGTCTTGTGTGATATTATGCCTATGGATGTTTGTCATATCTTGTTGGGTAGACCATGGCAGTATGATAGGAAAGCTATACATGATGGGAGAAATAATACATACACTATAACATCAAATGGAAGGAGAATTACTTTGATTCCTTTGGAGGATGATCCTAAGAGTGAAGTATGTGGGAGTGCTAGAATCTATTTGGTAGATGGAAGAAAATTTTGGGATGGTTTGAGACATGAGAATATGTGTTATGCCTTGATTCCTAAGCAGCCTGAGGCATTGAAGAAGGAGACTAAAGAATCACAACCAGAGGAAATAAAAGAGTTGCTGACAAAGTATGAAGACATAATATCAGATAATGTACCTAAAGGATTACCAACTATAAGGAGTATCAGTCATCACATGGATCTTATACCGGGAGTAAGTTTGCCTAACAAAGCAACACATAGAATGACACCGGTAGAGAATGAAGAACTAAATAGGCATATACAAGAGTTGTTGAGGAAAGGTTTGATCAGAGAAAGTTTGAGCCCTTGTGCAGTACCTACAGTATTAGCACCTAAGAAAGATGGAGAATGGAGAATGTGTAATGATTCTAGGGCAATAAACAAGATCACAGTTAAGTATAGATTTCCTTTACCCAGGATGGATGATATTATGGATTTTTGAGTGGAGCAAGAAATTTTACAAAGATAGATTTGAAGAGTGGGTACTATCAAATTAGAATCAGAGAAGGAGATGAATGGAAGACTGCTTTTAAGACAAATGAAGGATTGTACAAGTGGTTAGTGATGCCCTTTGGATTGACAAATGCACCGAGTACTTTCATGAGATTGATCAATGAAGTTCTGAAGAAATTCTTGGGTAAGTGTGTTATTGTATACTTGGATGATATTCTGATTTTTAGTAAGACAATTTGTGGCATATTAGACAAGTTTTGCAGAGGTTGAGAGAAGAGAAATTGCTGATAAACATCAAGAAGTGTAGTTTCATGAAAGAAGAGATGGTATATTTGGGATTTGTGATTTCTGCGGAAGAATTGAAGATGGATCCTGAGAAAGTAAGAGCAATTGTTGAATGGCCTACACCAAAGAGCATTGGAGAGGTTAGATCATTTCATGGACTGGCTAGTTTCTATCGAAAGTTCATTAGAAATATCAGTTCAGTTTGTAACTCTATGACAGAGACAATGAGAGGTGACAGAAAAGACTTTAAGTGGACATCAGGAGCAGATAAAAGTTTTGAGTTGTTGAAGCAGAAAGTGATAGAGCAACCTATTTTGGCATTATCATATTTTAATAAGGTATTTCAAGTTGATTGTGATGCAAGTGGAAATGCAATTGAAGCAGTTTTAAGTCAAGAAGGTAGACCAGTAGCATATTTTAGTGAGAAGTTGAATGATGCAAGGAGAAGATATTCAGTCTATGATTAGGAGTTCTATGCCATAATTCAAGCCTTGAAGAAGTGGAGACATTACTTGTTGCCTAAGGAGTTTGTGTTTTGTACAGATCATCAAGCTTTGCAGTATTTGAACAATCAAGGTAAATTGAAACAGAGACATATGAGATGGGTAGAGTTCATGCAGAGTTATACTTTTGTGTTGAAGCATAGGAGTGGTAAATCAAACAAAGTTGCTGATGCATTGAGTAGGAGAAGAAACTTGTTGATAGAGATGAGAGTTGAGGTGTTGGGTTTTGATGAATTGAAGAACATGTATGAGGGAGACACTGATTTTGTAGAACCTTGGAAAGCATGTAAGGAACCTCTTGTGACAGATAGGAGTAAGTGGTTGGACTATTTCATTCAAAAAGATATGTTGTTTAGAGGAAATTAGTTGTGCATACCTAGAAGTTCAATGAGAGATAATTTGATCAAGGAGAAACATAGTGGTGGATTGGCAGGACATTCTGGTATTGATAAGATAGTGGCTTTGGTAAGTGAAAACTACTTTTGGCCTCAGATACATAAGGATGTTCAAAGATTTGTGCAGAATTGTGGAGTCTATCAAGTTGCAAAAGGGAGTAGTCAAAATATTGGATTGTATAAACCTCTGACAGTACCAAAGAGACCTTGGGAAGATATAAGCATGGATTTTGTAATGGGATTGCCTAAGACACAGAGAGGACATGATTCAATATTTGTAGTGGTGGATAGATTTTCAAAGATGGCTTATTTCATACCTTGCAAGAAGACAACTAATGCAGTACATGTAGCTAACCTATTTTTCAAGGAGATTGTAAGATTGCATGGATTACCTAAGAGTATAGTTTCAGATAGAGATACAAAGTTTGTTGGATACTTTTGGAGGACACTTTGGAAGAAGATGAAGACAGATTTGAAGTTCAGTTCAAATTTTCATCCACAATGAGATGGATAGACAGAGGTAGTGGATAGGAGTTTGGGAAACTTGTTTAGATGTTTGGTTGGAGAAAAATCTGGAAGTTGGGATTTTATTCTTTGACAAGCAGAGTTTGCATACAATAATTCAGTAAATAGGAGTACCAGAAGAACACCTTTTGAGATTGTTACCGGAGTGAACCCTAGAGGAGTAGCAGAACTAAGAGATATCAGCATGGAAGAAAAGAGGAGTGCAGATGTAGAAGAATTTGCAGATCATATGAAGACAGTGCATAATCAGGTGAAGAAGCATTTGGAGGATATGAACAGTAAGTACAAAGAGAAGGTAGATGAGAAGAGAAGACATAAGGAATTTGAAGAGGGAGATGAAGTGATAGTGTACTTGAGAAAAGAAAGATTTCCAGTTGGGACATATAACAAGTTGAAGATGAAGAAGTTTGGACCTTGTAAGATACTTAGGAAATTTGATTCAGGAAATGCATATGAAGTAGAGTTACCAGAGACCTTGGGTATATCACCTATTTTCAACATTGCAGATCTTTAGAAATATCATGAAGCAAACTTCAGTGACGGCATGGAAGAAGACTTGAAGAAGCAGTTACCACAACAAGCACTGGAGCAGATTGAAGACATTTTAGACAGTAGAGTTGGGCGCAACACTAGAGGAAGACAATACAAAGAATATCTTGTGAAGTGGAAAGGTAGACCAAAAGAAGATTCAACATGGATTTCTCAGGCTAAGGTAGACCGTCTTGGTTGTCCCCTAGCCCCAGCAAAGTGAGGGACTCACTTTTTCAATAACCCCAAATGTCTGATGTAGGAGCATCCCTGGTTCAAGAGCAATCTTGCATCAACCAAAAACATTTGCATTTCAGTTTGTTTGTAGTTTGTTTCTTTTCATTTTCCAGTTCAATTCAAGTAGTTCAGTTAGAAGCAACGTCTACATTTTGATCCGACATTCTATCATAGTTACATTTCAGACCTTGAAGAGCTGGACTTAACATCTACATTCATTCATCAACATCATATCCAGAATTCAAAGGTCCGCACATCATTACCAGAAGGATATCGCTATCGGAAGATTGATTGTTTCTCAGAGTAGAGCATTTTAACAGTTCTTGATAATTAGCCAAGGAGAAACCTGTGGAAGCATTTCCCGATCTTTGGAGCCTAATGACACATCATTCGATGATCTTTGGTTCGTGGCCGACCTTCCCCAGAGATCTACACTTCATTTCACTCATTTTCTAGGAGTGTTCTATGTATTTATGTCTGACCTATATGTGAACACGTTACAGCTCTTCATTGGAGTTTGTGACCTTCTATGGCTGACAAGGAGGAATCTTTTGGTCTGGAAAGGATATATATTGATGTAGTGGATCCTTAGGAAAGTAGCTATTCACATAAGAAAGATCTGATAGTTTAGATTTTATGCAAAGGAGCTTCAAAGCTTTATCTTGCGCATGTATGTAATCAGGCCTGTGTGCCCTAATTGTAAACCCGCATGTTGCCAGCTAGATTGTATTTGAATTCTATGATATACTGAATGATTGAATCTGCATTTGCTTCATTTCTTTGAGTTGTTTCCGTTGTGTTTACTCTTGCTGCATTCTGTGAACCCTCCTACCGTGACTGCACCATCGCCAGTCCATATGGTACGGACTGGCCGTATAGTACCGTGCAGTGTTCTGGGTTGCAGGGTTGAATACTTTAAGTTTGATATTTTGGTTGAAATTTGTGTGTTGTAGGTTGAAATTGTTTGTAGGGTTTCAATTTTGGTTTGTGTTTAAGGCTAATATCGTATTGTAGGATTAACGTTATTTGTTGCAGGTTTTAAGGGTTTATTATTGATATTTTGTTGAAGGTTATCAGATGTGTCTCTATTTGCAGGTCATTTTCTCCAGGCCACCAGTCTCCTGACGATGACATCTCCCCAAATGCCACCATTCAACCTCTGTTCCATCTGCCTAACTCCCAGTTGACACCTATTCCATAGCAAAGAGGGAATAACTAGCTTTTCAACTCTTATAAAAACACAAAAATCTGACTCTCTAGAAAAAAATTACATCTATTTGACTAAAACCACTTATTTATTGATTGAAAAGAAAAAAAGGGGAGGGGCTAGGTGTTGTTGGGCTCACTAGATGGGTGTCGTGTGGGTAGTGGAAGGGTGGTACAGGGGTAGTGGGAACAATGGCACCAAGGTGACTCTATGATAGCATAGGGGAGGCAGCTTGGTGGAGGAGAGCTGGTGTGGTGGCACAGGAGCAATTTTTTGTTTTAAATTTTATAGTTGTTTTTTATTTAAGGCTGATGGCCCTTTGGCCACCGACAAGTGGTTTTAAACCTCAATGGCAGGGGGTGTGGACCCCGACCCTACCACTGCAAGGCTGGTAAGGTACAGATACCTATGTACCCTATCAATAGTTATTAAACTTTTTAATTTATTTTTTAAATTTTTATTTTGTTTTATAAGTTTTATTTTGATTTGTATTTATTTTTTATAATTTAAACAAAAAAACTAAAACTTAAAAATAAAATTATTTTTATACCTTTTGTACTATGCATGTGTAGAGGTCGTACAGCGTCTCCAAGGAAAAAATGCATCAACCTACAAAATTGTTTGATTTCAACGAATTAATAGTCGATTTATATGTTTTAATGCCTTTTAGATGTAATGCTAGAGTTTATTTTGTACCAAAATGCTTCTAAACACTCGTGACCTATAAAATTTTCACCCAAATCCTACAAGCAAAACCTATGAAATCAAGCAATAAATATCTTGCAAAAATAAGATTAAAGAGGGGACAAGGTCCCACTGGACATGCCAGAATGTAAGCAACAATTTTGAACTCAAAACAAAAAACTAATAAAAATAAGATGCTTCCTATTCTAAACTCATGCAAACTTTAGATAGAGCAGAAAATAGAGTTCAAATAATGAAATTCAAATATGAACAAAGTTACCAAATGCAAACTCTATGATAAAGTGGATTTGCTCCATAGATTCAAAATGTGGATGCTCAAAGACTCATGCAAGATTTTTTGCAGCATGTGCCTGTGGATATGATGAAAGGATAACTGTGATAGATGCTCAAAAAGTCTAGGCTCAAAAGTCCAAGCTGAAGCTTGATTTGATGAGAGGAATTTATAGACATTTGGTTGAGGATGTGAATGGTCAATATTTGATATTGAATGAATAGTGGAGGTTGGTTAAGAGAAGTGGAGAACCTTCTTTGACTAAAAATAGTCAAAAGGAGTAAAGATGGGTTATGACACCATTTTAATGCGCTCTAAAATAGGTGAAGAAAATTAGTTGTTTTTATTTATTTATTTTGACTATTTAGTTGTGCATGAGTTAAAAATAGGGGGAATCATGGAGGAATTATGACAAAATGAGTGGATAATTAGATTCATTTAATTGTAGAGAATAAGTGAAAAATAGATTTATTTATCTATTTTGGAATAAAAGGAATTAGTATTAGCCCAATTAACTAAATAATATGAATTATTTAACTAATTAGTGGTGCTAAATGAAAAAGGGGAGTTAGTATGATCATGAAGAAATGTTGACATGGTACTAGAATGAAATGTTAGGAGGGACATTAGAAGATGGTGGAAATTAGCTTAATTAAATAAATGTGATTTATTTAATTAATTTGGTGGTGTGGAACATTAAAGGCTAATTAGTGTTTAGATGAATGTGATTAGAATGCGCTTAGTAAGGTGTTGAAAGTGGTATTAGATGTGATTTTAGATGTGTCATTAGGATGTTGTCAATTTTAAGTGTTTACAATGACAATGAGTACCCTCGTGGGAGGTGACAATCTCCGCACTCTGTGGATCATGATCTCTTCCAAAGCATAAATGATAACTGTTGTCAATGAGGATTGCACCCTTATGCAAAGCTGTGACACTCTGCAATCCTTCAAAACATGAGGACAAACTCAAGCTGTGGGTGACCTATAATGAGTTTGAACCTCCAGATTGTGGGCTGGTTCCCTTAAAATATTCTATTGAAATGTATGATTTTCTGTTTTGGAAAAAGGTAAGAATGAAACTATAAGGAAATGAAACTGTAAAATTTGGTGATGCACCTAATATGGATAAAAATATGCAATCTAGTTCACAATATAACTCAAAAATCTGACTCACACAATCCAATCTTAGCACAAATATCACAAAAGTATTTCTAAGGAAGGCTTGAAAATAGGCTTTCTATGAAGGAAAAGGATTTTTCACAACACAAAAGGATTATTTTCATTAACACAACCTAAGACCTACAATAACACTATGCTTAATATTGCAAGCAAAAATGAGACAATAATTTTAAAGGTTTAATAATTAAAAACAGTAAAATTTCATCAAATCACTTCATGCAATTAGCATTAAATGGAAAAGCAACCAGTTGATTTCAAAGAACAAAGGAAATATTGCAAGAGAGACAAAAATGGAACCTGTGACCTGCTGATCTCTATAAAACTATAAAAATTGAGCTACAAAACCTTCTCTCGAAGTGTATAAGAGAAAAAAGGCAAGAACTAACTAAAACAAGTTTTGCTTTACAATATATAGCTTTGCTTTCACTAAGAGGCATGCAAAATATGAACTGCAACTAACTGCCTCTAAAAATAAGCATTCCAAAGTGATCCACAAGCAACCTAAAAAATTCTCAAAAATAAGGGCTCAAACTGCCACAAATCAAGCAAAAATAGCTCCAATTTGCTCTTCTCCATATTTTTGACCAAGAAGTTGACCAAGATCCCCCAAATTGCTCCTCAAATCATGCAAAATCCCCTAGATGGCCTAGTTAACTCAACTCATCAATTTGCATGATTTTGCTTTTGCAAAATTGATTGTGAGTAAATAATAAAGTAATTAAAATATTTACTCTATTATTGGTTACAACTTGCACTTATTTGATTTTACAATTTGTGAAAAATAATAAATTAATTTGAAGAATATTACTTTATTAGTTATTTACAATTGATTTATTTGTAAAATCATGCATAAAAAAAATATAAACTCCTTATCTCTCCAATTTACACATGCCTAATTTGCATGATTTGAGCAAAAAATAAGATTTAGAGAAAAATAAAAACCCCTTGTAGCCCCTTGTAAAAAATATCCATTTGCATGCCAATATGCCTCAAGGAAGAAAAATTACCCTTATCTCTCCAAAAACATCATAAAAATGCATGAAAAAACTAAGGCATCACATTACAAACCCTTATGATGCCAATTTGCACATAAAGAAAACAAATCTTCAATTCTGCCTTATCTCTCCATTTCCAATGCCAAAAATGGCCTTACTGCCACATATTTTTACCGTGCAAGATAAAAACCCTAAGTCACTATATCACTTTGTCACATGCATCATCATGCAAAATATATTCTCTTGTTCTCCATTATCTTCTTCATGCAAAAATATATTCTCTCTACCACCTTACATGTGTATCATGTCCTTATATGATCCTCATGAAAATATTCTATCTTAAGTCAAAAATCAACAAAAATACTCATGACTTATAGCCTCCTCTTTGACCATGAGCTCTATCACTTGGCATTCCATCAGCCACTTTGCATTTTCTAAGGTTGTTATGATGTTTGTGTTGGCAAGAGACAGTATATGGATTCATGTATGTTGTCATTGATGGCAACAAAGTTTATCCCACACATCCACAAGACATGATGAGTCTCTACCTGAAGTCAGATTGAAGAAGTGTTATGATCCGGTAAGCAAGAACAGAGCAGTCAGCAAGGTCTGACAGTCAGGTCCGGATCTCTCAGAGGAAGTATCTCAGTGAAATGTGGATTTGGGGAAGTCAAGACGAGTACCTTGACTAATAGATTCCAAGGATTTAGCCTCCGGTGACGGAAGGGTGAAAAGATATGAGCACTTGAGTGTTGGGTTCCTGTTTGGCAGAGTAGACAGAGGAAGAACTATACCGACAGAGTGTCAGACCCAAATCCGGAAGAGATATTGTTGATGACTAAGTTTCTTGAGGTATCATTCCTGATTGGCCGACATGATTGATGACTACTTCAAGCATCTCCTAGATCCGTATCACTTGGTAAGCAAGGATCCAGTCGACAGATCAAAGCTTGGGAAAATATTGACTATTCCAGATGCCGACTAGAAAGGTGGTAAGATTACTTGTACGGATATATATACCAATTGAATTTAGATATGAAGGCATGATGTGTGAATGTGTAATTGTACAAATAAAAGTAGAAGAGTAGTGGGAAGGCAGGAAGACAGGTCTGGAATGTGACATGACAGCTGAACCAAAAGAAAGTAAGAATGAAGTGCAGTAGATCAGTTTTTTAAGCTCAACCGGAAATGAATCTTAGCATGTGTGGATGCTTCTCATCAGTTCAAACATTGTGTTATCTTTCTCTCTTGTAGGCAGTGAGCCTCTTGTGAGCAGTATGCTCGGGCAGTGAGCCCTAAATTGGCAGGTGCCATTTTGTACTTCTATTTCTTCTAATAGAGAATACATTCTTGGGTTAATCACCCCGTGGTTTTTTTTCCCTTAACCAGGTTTTCCACGTCAAAATCATTGTGTTATGTGTATTGACTTTGTTTCTACTTTCATGCTTGTTTGCTTTGATGCTGCACTAATTATTAAAGAAGAACAGAAAGTTGAATAAATCTAAGATAACTGATTCACCCCCCTCTCAGTTATCAACAGTTTGCTCATGGCACGGGCCCCCCTTTGGCATCATTAGATTCATTCAATATGTAAGTGTTAACCATGAGCTGGGAATGATTAAATTTTTTTGAAAAAATAAAACATAGTGATAAAAAAGCTAAGTCTTGAACCTCCTTCTTGGACTTTGTGTAATCAATGAAAAAGCAAAAGATGAACCCTAACATTCATTTTACTTTTCATTCACTTGGCTTTCTGCCTGAGCACTGCCAATGGAATAACTAGGGTTTGAAGGTTTTGGAGTTCTTATTGCAAGCTCTCTGAAGATATTTTCTGTTGTTCCAAGATCGGCCCGTCGCTATTTCTGGTAAGTCTCCTCATTACTCTTGATTCTGCTCTATTTGTCTCCTCTATCTGCTTAAGCAACACTGTGGAGGTGAGTATTCTGCAAAATGTACTGTATCTTCATTATTTTGTGAGCAAAACTCTGCATATCTGGCTGTGGCTTGCATACTAAGTGTTATCTTTATGCATTACCCATTCTTTAACCAAAACTCTTTTTGTCTTTGTATCTTCATTCTCTGCAACTGTATCTTCATTTGCTACTTTCCTGCACTAAAATGTCATAAACAACACAAGGGTTTTAAAGATTGTAAGATGGGTCCTCTGTAATTTTTAGAAATGATTTCCTCTTGTCATTGTTGTGGCTGAATATGCATTATCTTTCTTGATTTTACCTCTGTATCCTCGTTCATCTGAACTGTAACTGCAAAAAAAAATTAGGTTTTCAAAAAATTGTGATGAGGGTTTCTTTGTTTTCTCTGAAAAAGATAGCTTTGGTTCATTATCTCTGACAAACCCCACTAGGGTTGTATGCTTTTGTATTGAAAAACATGAAGGTTTTAACAGCTACTCTAGTTGATATATGAGCTCTCTGTCCTATTTTGATTGGTCTTCTTATTTGGCACTGAGAAACTCTATGAAACTATGAAGCAAGGTTTTTATCTCATATCATTTGAATAGGAAAAGATGAGGCTTTACTTCTTCTCATAAACCCTCTAGGGTTTCCTTTGTAGACTATGAAGGATTTCCTCTGAAAGTTCTACTCTGTCAAAATATTCTTTACTATTGATTGTTCCCTTTGTGATATCCATGCCAGAAATTTGATCACTTTCTCTTTTTGACTGTCTATGTTGATTTTTCTTGAATATCATTCATTTCAATTATTTTTATTTCATGTTGGGATAGTCATGATCATGACGGATTTCCACACCTCACTCATAACCAAAGTGGTAAATATTTGTCCTATTTTTATTTGCCAAACCAAACTTCTGGCTGTTGAAGTGGATGATATTTAAGCATAATCATTTGTAACCCTTCAGTACTACATTACTGTTGTTAACTCCTCATTGTGTTGCTTCTTAGTATATACACAATCATCCTCTTAGACTGTTATGGTGATCCTGATAACTCTCTAGGCATTTGTGACTGTCTCTCGTTTATTGATTGCTCCAATATTAACTTTCGCTACTGTCACTGTGACTATCTGTGAAGTTGTTCTTGTTCAAAGGCTACCAAATCCCATGCTTGGCTCCATCTGTCTCAGAACTATCTCTTAATGACTGCCTTCTTGAAGGCTTATATTTTTCCTTGCTGTGAGATGGTATGCTGCTCCTTGATTGTTGTACCTGATGACTGTTGCTATATTATTTTCATACATTCCTTTTCTGCCTGATATCCTTAATAGACTGCCACTATTTTCCTGAACTCAGTCATGTAAAGTTGTTCCTCTATCTTCATTGTTTGTTGACTACCTTCTTTCACTTTCTCCCTTTTGACATCTCTGCCTGTTATCTACAAAATCTCGTTTCTCCATCATTGAGTTTGTTGATGACTAAAGATATCCAAATATTGTCTTCTTTGTACTCTCTTTGTTTGGCCAAAAAGAGTGAAACTTGCTATGGTGATGGTGGGCTCTTTGATGACAGTCTCACAATCTCCATATGACTATCAACAAAAATTCTAGTATGACTATCAAAAAGGTTATTATAAGACTCTCTTGAAAGTGTAATGTCATTGAAATTTGTCTTGAAACCTCTAAAAGAATGATCTCAACTGTGAATGTTCCCCTTCCCTCAAATTTATCTATTCTCTCAAGTATTTCTGATAAAATTCCAAAATACGATTGTGGCATTTAGTCTTCATTCACTCTAGAGCTCTTTCCAGTAAAGCCATACTCTGTCTCCCATTAACATGAGCTCCCATCATGTCTTCCAACTGCATGCTTAGTTTAGTGGTCCTCAATTTGCTATCATCATTATCTGAGACTCTATACTTCATTACTAACTTACATTGCACAGCTTTACAAGGCAATATTTTGCAGGCAGGTAATATAGAGCCAAAGTACATTACAAACTCCTTATCTGATGACCAAGCCCTCTTCCCACACAAAGGACTGTAGCTTGAGAGATTAGCATCTTGCCCTTTTCTCCTGTTATATGATTATTTGCACTTGGTTGTGACATTCATTATATTGATATGACTCTCTATATTACTCATTTCTCATGTTGAACTATCTTAATGTTGTTCTAAATGCACTTGATATTGAATGAAGATTGCAACATTGTAGAACCTAGTAATAGATTACACTTGTGATGTTCTACCATATTTGGTTTATCTATAAGTATCTCATGGACAACAATATACACTTTGATGATAATTAAGAGATGAAAGTACCTTTTATGGGTCATTGTACCTTTTATACTTGCACTTGACATCTCTTGATGTGATATTTCTTTGATCAGTTAGCTCTGCATCTGCACTTTATCCTTCCTCTGTATGGATACATTTGTCCACTCTGTGACATGAGAATGATTAAGTGGGCTCTTCTTGTGACGAGGCATATTATATAGGAGCAACTGCTCCTCTTTATTTCAATTATGATTCCCTCTCTTTGACTGCCTATGTTGACTGCTTATATGCATGATTACTCTGTTTATGCAATTTGATGCCCTTCTTGAATGAATAAGAAGGGAGCACATTGGGCTCAACCCTTGTGGGAGCCACATTTTTCTCCACTTGCTTTAATGTTTTCAAATCAGCAACATTACTTTTCCTATACCTGAACAGTGAACAAACAAATTAGCATAAAAAATATACCTGATGGTATTGATTGATCTTCTTTATGATATTCTGACTTGTAGCACATGTCTGATTTGATCTTTCATATGAAATGCATGATGTGACAAGTTGAGACTTCTACATGATAAAGCATATGATAACTTTAAACATCCATAGCTCTTACAGGACTTTCCCCAATTTTTTGTAGGTTCAACTGATGATAGGAGTTGAAGATGAAGACTGAAGATCAACCTCAATAAAACAACCTTCTTGCTCAGGCAATGATGGATGTTTACCTTTATCATATGTTCTTATTATTTCTTTTATCATCAAATCTATAGCTTGCATGTCTGCATTGCTCAGTCTAGTTACTCCCACGGCTTGTGTTGGACACATTTGAACACTTCTTTTAAACATAATTAGTTAATATATCTTATGCACTTGATGTATGTATATTTCTTTTTCAATCAATGCATAGGATAGAGTAATAGATGTTGAATTGTATGTTCCAAATATGACATGAAATAACAATTCAAATAAATATATTTCTTTCTTTCTTTCAAATATGATCAAGTGAATAATCAATCTGACTTATAACTCCTGAAAGATAACACTATGTTAAATCAATTGTATTTCTTGAATGATCGATACCTTGACAACCTGATTCTCTTGTCATGATGATTCATCAGTCTTGATTAGACTGATGGGTTATCCTGTCAATTGAATTCCATCTCTGCTTTGTCAAGACATCAACTATTCATTAAATGCAATAACTTCAAAGTTTTCTTTTATTCTTCCTGAAACAACTGCACTTAGGTCTAACTAAATTTAGTGTGAACAAAAATTTAGTAACAATAACAACTATAACATAAGTGGGAGGTAGGAGCACTAGAACTAAATGGTATTTCTACCTGATCATCTATTGAACCACAAGACTGGGACATTTGTGTGCCATGCTATATAAGGTTGTTCATGAGACTAACAATCACATGGGGACTCTACATGTCTCCATAATCTCATGGATGATTGATCGCATCATCACATGATGGATAGATTTTTGTGCTAGCGATGTTCGGTTATAATTTACAACCTGACGAGATCCTAGTCTATATTGTGTAGAGCCTCCATGTCTACCTTGAAACTCCCTCATATCAAAATAATTGGGAATCTTGTGAAGGACAAACTCACAGTAAAGTTTTCTCAGAAAATATAGTAGCACCTCATGGGTATTACAAGGAGGTTGGTTAAAGACCATCCATCACCTATCTTATTTTTTTAATATTATTATGATTGCATCAATGGATAGGAAATCTCTTTGAAGTCACAGGAATAAGTGTATTGGTTTTGGGATCAGTAAAAAGAGCATAAATTTAGCCTTTTGTTATGTGTTTTTGTTTTACTTCATTGTAGGATAATTTTGTTGCATAAAATTGGAGTCATGAATCTCTACAAGTTTTTCGTTAATCAATTTGACTCATCATTGAGTCAACCTGCTTCATCATTTCTTCTAATGATGAAGCAAGCAATGCATGGTGGGGGTTTGTTATGGATGCCTTCAACATTGAAACTAATTTTGCAAGTTGAGTTTTGTTTTATTTTAAATGCCCTAATAAATCCTCATGACTTTGTCTAGGGTTTGTCAAAATTTTTGGATGATATTGGGGTGATGTAGGGTTCTCTTCAAGCATTTCTTCATCTAAATCAAGTTTTAGGTTAGGGTTCACTAGAGCTAGTATAAAAAGTAACAAACAAGAAATGTATTCCAAAATAGTCAAATTTATGAAAATGCAAACATGATTTGATTAAAAGACCTTGAGAATGTTGACTACTTACCTCTCCTCTGACGTAGTATTGGGAAAAAACTTGGATCTGGGCTTCAAATGTCCAAAATGTGCTTAGGTTTTCCTCTTGAAATGCACTTGGGTTTTCTTGTCAGCCACGAGTTTGCAAACAATGTTTGTTGTTCTATTTTTTTCCTTTTTGTTGAATATAACATGCTTGTGTTATGTAATGCAAGTGCGCTACATAACGTGAGTGTGTTACATAGTGCGCTCATGTTATGTCAATTTCAGCATAACACGATCACATTCCTACCAAAATTAGTAATTTGGCCACTTTTTTCTCCCCTAGTTTGGTGCACTCGCCCAAAACTTCTTTCTTACCATTTCTCTACCCCTTTGCTCCACAAACATCAATTAACTAGTTAAACAAATGATAAGTGGAATACTATTTTGGAGTGGAAAAGACACATTTATTCATATTTTCAATAATCACAAAATTTATAAAATACACCATTTTTACCATAACTCACACTAAACATGACAATTCCATGCCATAAGTTCCAATCATTTGTAAATTCACCCAACAACACTTTCTAAGCACTTTCAACACTCAAACTAATCATTAAAACAGAAATTGAAACATATTTCAATTTTGGATATCCAAGTGAATAGTGTTATTTTCCATCTTGCTTTAAACTATTAAACTGACTTACAAAACTTATGGAGATAATCTTTGTCTTCTCCCAAATGAACTAATATAAAAAGAATACATTTACATTGGAGGACTAACATAATACAATAAGGATTCCAAATCCTTTTACAAATATATTCACTTGCTAAACAATGTCCAAGCTCAAAAGGAAACAAAATGCTAGCTGGAGGTACTCGCCTCTTTACCATATGGCATCATCAAGACAACCCTCAAGCTATGAGAATCACGAGGAACCAAGTTGCACAAACCTACATATGCAATCATATGGCTATCCACAAGAAACACAAGGAAGATGGAATAAACATAAAACCAACCTTAGGGCTCAATTAAGGGAAAAAACATGATACCCAACAAAAACACACAAGAAAAGGAAGAAATTGGTTTTGTAGACACTTAAATTTGTACATTTCTTGCGACATCACCTTGTGAGACACCTTGCACCATTTTGCCCTAGGTCCTTGTATAATTCCACTTATAATCCAACTTAATCACCTAACCAATTAATTAAATAAATCTTATTTATTTAATTAATTCCCCCTTTCACATGTCTCAAATAATTCAAATAAAAATAAAATAATTTGAATTATTCCCTCAACACTTCACATGCACAACTACTTTAAATAAAACATTATTTAAATTAGACTTATCTTGCACATGTCACAACCCCTCACTTAAGGGAAAAAGCCCCTTTTCTTATCTCAATAAATCAAATAAATTGGGCAAGTTTATCTTATTTTACACCTCATCATATCCTCAAATTAAAAATTCCCTCTTGTAGAGAATGGAAACCCTAATCAACTCTTGCCTATAAATATACCCTCTCACAAGCCATTTAATCATCTAGTTTTCAAGTAGCCTCATGCTCTTGAATTTTTAGTACCTAGATCTTGAGTATTGTTATGCTGCTGCAATGATGAGCAACCAACATTCCTCTATCAACAACCTTCAAAATCTTGCATTCTTATGTGAGGTTAAGAAGAGCAATGGAGATAAATCGTGTTTAGCATATATTTGGTTTGCATTTGAGTTTATTGTTTTCATTTTCATGCTTGCTCGTGCTCTATTGTGCTAGTTAGGGTTTGGTATCTTGTTGTTTTACTTTTAACCCTGATTTTTACCCTGACATAAGTTTCAAACACAATTCTTGTACAAATGAGAGTAACTATTTCTCCTCAAACCCATATATCAAAGAAAACATGCCAAACTTACTGAGATAAGAGCATAAACTCTCCTAAAACAAACATTGAAAATGGATCATTCTTGCTCTTTTCAAATATACATCTCATAACCAAATGGAAGTGCTCTTGCTTCACAATCACACACATAACCAAAAATAAGATGCTTAACTTACAACAAGAAAGAAAAATATCTCCTAACCTCTACACAAGTAAAACAAACTCATTCACTCTTTATACACTCACATATGTAAGAAAATAAAATAAAAATGAGAGAAAAGTAGACTTAGCTCTTCAAGTATGCTTGTGTAGAGTAAAAATCTATTACTCATCCTTCAAGCTAGCTTCCACACTCTCCACACTCTCTCAAAAGAGCTTCTCTCAAGCTCAAGAAATCCAAGAATGCCCAAAAATTCTCACTGAGCTCTCCTAAAGCTCTCAAAAATTTCATGTTTGAAAAATGAGTGGATTAGCCTTTCAAAAGCCCAAAAGGGGAATCTTCTATGGGAGTTCCATGGAACACATCTTCATCCAATAAGACGAGAACACATAGCACCCCACTTGTCTCTCTAAAAAATGAGTGGATTAGCCTTTCAAAGGCCCAAAAGAGGAAACTTATATGGGAGTTCCATGACACACATCATCATCCAATAAAGTGAGGACACAGCACCCCACTTGTCTCTCCATTCACCCTCCAATAAAATTAAATGCAAGGTCATATCTTGCATGTGCACCCATATGGGCATAGTATGATAAGGCATAATGAAATGGAGTGTATTCCACTTGCACATCCCAGCAAGGAAGATGAGATTGAGCAAGCAATCCCCTTCATGCCTAATTAATGCATGGTCTTGCCAAGGCTCAAGTGAATATGAAAACTCATCCCTCAATACTTAACCTAAAAGATGCCCTACCCTAAGATATTAACCTTTGGGAGGTCCAAAAAATATAAATCATTTGATTAATCATGATTAGTTGATTTTTTTCCATGTCAACAAGGGGTTAATATCAAGTATCATTTGATTAATCATGATTAGTTGATTTTTTTGCCATGTCACCAAGGGGTTAATATCAGTGGCTAAGAAACATTTACCCAAATTATCATTAAGTTTCCTTTGTGTTGAAATCTGGACATGTCAAAAGATCTTATACTCATTTAGAAAGTGCATCCATAGAAAATCACGGATAAAGCATTTCACAAGTGGTCCAATGTATATCCAAATGTGATTTTCTATTAAATCCGAGTATATAAAAATATTGGGTTTGAAATAATAAACATGTCTATCAATTTTAATTTTACTTCCCAAGTTTTACCTTGGCAGAAGTGATGTCAATTACAAACTGAATATAATACCAATATCGGGTCCAAAAGTATATCAACCTTTAGACTTGCAAGTAAGCATTCCTCCATATGTGACCCTTCCAAGATAAACTATTGCAAATAAATTCATTGGGTCTGAGTCATTCCATTTACTAAATTTATTTTAAAACTAGGGTCTAGTCTGTTAGGTGTAAAAATCTCAAAGCATCGAGCATGCCACATGGCAATATCCTGCATCAATTGCTCGGGGAAAGGATATATTATCTAGATGCCAAAGATTAAACTAAAAAATAAAATGAAATCACATTCATGGGGAAATTGGAGGCAAAAAGCTTCAAAATGAAAGACTTGGGGTGTGATAGCCCTCCAGAAGTGATTTATTATCAAACCATTGATTGTGGAGTTCAACAACAGGGAAAAGTGAGTTAATCATAGGTGTGATGTATTATTAAATCTGATTAAAATTTGGGTACATAAAGAAATTCGTTGTGATAAAAAAATAAACCTAGGTATATAAAATAAATTTGATCCAAGAGAGCCATTGGAGGGTGAAAATGTGAAAACGACTACCAGGTGGTTTGATCAACCACAAATCTCATTAAGACATTAAATCCCATAGATAAACTGGAACAACCTATGACAAAAGAAAAGGACAATTAGAATTAAAGTCAATCCCAAATGCAAATTTGGATTAACACATGGAAAAATAGGGAATCAAATCCAAGGAAGGACTAACTGCAAAAAACACATAGGTTTTGGTTGAGACTCATTTAACTGGGAACTGACAAAATAGGGAATTATAAAACAAAGAGATGTCAAGGTTCTTATGAAAATTTGGTTGTGTTGTGATAACAAGCCACCACAAGTTCTACCATACCTATAGTTGCACTATCTTGTCTCAAAGATATAAAGAGAGCCTAGGGCATGTTGCTTACCAAAGCACCATAGATTCAGAAGGTTGATGGCTTCCTATGGCAAAGTTTCTCCTAACCCTAGAGTGCCTTACAATATATTTGAAGGTACGTGGGAGCTAAAGTCTATCTACATATATTGTCCAAGGCTTGAGTATTGTGAGTCATCTCCCACCTCACTTCACATGTCGAAATGTGCTAAGCCAATTACAACGACTCTTTATAATATTTTAAAACTTTTGGCATAAGTTTTTTAACCTAGACCACTACTATAAGAAAAAAAATGAGGCCCAAAAACTCTTAGTACCCCACTATTCTCAACACTTTTTGATCAGCAAAATCCAATGAAAGAGAGGTGAGAGAATAAAATGGGTAGTTGTAATAAGCCATTAAAAAGTAACTCTTAGTATCACACTACTTTCACCAATCTTTAATCATCAAGATTTTGTGAGGGTGAGATGAGAGCATATTGCAGGTAGTTGCAATAGGCCACCTCAATGTTCTTATTACTATGAATCCCGACCCCCTATGATACCACTTGATACAATCGTACCTACAAAGAAGATCAAAACATAAACAAATGCTCAACAAACTTAGAAAATAGTTGTGAATATGACAAGCCTCTTTGAGGGGGCAACCTCCTTAAGAGCAAAGCTCCAATCAAAAATATAATTTTGGATGATCATTTATTCATTACAACCCTCAATATATAAACATAACAAAGAGTGACCTAGAGGTACAACCAATGTGGGATAAATCCGCACACTTAATATGAACTCATTACATCATTACAACTCCATCCAATGCAGGTGGGATAAATCCACACAAAGCAAATAATGCAAATAACAAGAGTTTAGACATAAGGGTCCTAACATCCATGGTTGTCAAATAATTTTAGTGATAGACTATTTTTCAAGAGTGTCCCTCATATTCCACAGAGATACGGATATAAATGATTACATATTAATTATTACCACCCATGTGGAATAAATCCACATGCTTAATGTGAATTCATTACATTATTACAATTACATGCAATGTATGTGGCACAAATCCACACAAAGCAAGTAATGCAAATAATAATAGAGAATTAGGACATAAGGGTCTCAACATCCATAGCCATCAAATAATTTTTGAGTGATAGACTATTTTTCAACAATGCCCTTCATGAGGTGTTTCTAGCAGACCAAACAATAGCAAGTTTCTTTGGCTTGCTCTAGCTATTTCTCTTACTAAGATTGTTACTCAGCGTCCAAATGGCGAGCAAGCTAATGAAGAAGGTGCTCTTACAGGTTAAGAACTTGGCCAAGACCTTCTTGATGGCTGAGCAAGTCTGATGATTGCAATCCACCTCCTCTCCTACTGAATTCAAAGCTCTTACTACTTAGTGGTTTTGCCGCTACTTTTTTTTTTCTTTAGATATGTTTTTTAAAGTATGGTCTTGCTTAAACTTTTCATCCATCCATCCATATATATATATATATGTATGTATGTCACCCTATATAAAATTAACAAATAAGGAGGTAGGGGAGTTAAAAATTTGTTGACATTTTACTGTTAAAGACAACAGTTGTCAAATTTAAATCCTCTCCATTAAGTAGACCTTCTCCAACATAACTTGCATAACTTGCAAAAGTGAGATGCTTCAACTCCAAGGTGAATATGAATAGGGTTGACCTACTGTAGATTTTGAATGAACTTTCAAGACTATTCTTTTTGGGGGAACTATATCTTTTAATTACATTTTTCAAATGAAAAATATTATTGGAAAAAGACTATAAGAAGACCCTCTCTAGAAAATAAAAATAACCTTGTTTATCACATGTTTTTGAAAATGCACACTTCAGTTATATTGAAAGCTCATCATATGTAACACTTATAGTATTATAGGACCAACTGTACAATCTCTAAGAGCAAACTTTCCTTGTTACACTGGCGGTATATTGAAAGCTCATCATACGTAACACTTATAGTATTATAGGACCAACTGTACAATCTCTAAGAGCAAATTTTCCCTGTTACACTGGCGGTATATTTCCTTCTTATTTTAAAAAAGTGGAATACACTCATAAAATGATAACACCATAAAAATTTACTTATATTCCTTTCCATGAAGAGAGAGGAGGTGTTTCTGACTTCATCCATGTAAAATCCATCTCAGGGTATCGATCTCCATGGACACCACCAGAGGACATTGTGTCTTCTATTTCTTTCATCTCTTCAGGTGTAAGCTTCACAGAAAGAGCACCAATGTTCTCCTCGAAGTTCTTGATTTTGGTTGTCCCTGGGATTGGTGCAACATCATTTCCTTGGTGCTGAACCCAAGCAAGTGCAAGTTGCCCCGGGCTACACCCTTTGCTCGATGCAATTACTGAAAGCTTCTCAAATATAATCTTATTCTTTTCAAGGTTCTCTCCTGTAAACCTAGGCATATACTGCAAATATGATACTTTCACAAAATCAGAGAATCATCTCAATTAAAAGTATATGATGTCCATATAATTCCTCAAGTAAAAGGGCAAAACCCAGGGTGTTGAAAGGGCTTGTCATATTGTAAAGATACCTAGAATTGGTGAGATGAACTCACAACTTTGGCCTTATGAATAAACAGCACTTTTAATGTTCAATAATCATCATTAATGCAAAGAAGACTCAATGGTGCACATACCTTTCTAAAATCATTATCTGGTAAGCTTTCAACCAACTTTGCTCTGGAAGACAAGAAACCTCGGCCTAAAGGGCTATATGGCACAATTCCAATACCAAGCTCCCTACAAGTAAAAATTGAAGTTTTAATCATTCAAATAACACAATTTAAGATGAAAATTTCTAACGCTGAAAACCCACATACCTGCAAGTTGGAACGATTTCTTCCTCAACATCCCTAGTCCACATAGACCACTCTAATTGAACTGCTGTAATAGGATGAATAACATGCGCTCTTCGAATTGTTGATGCAGATGCCTCAGAAAGTCTAATATATTTTATTTTCCCTTCTTCAACCAGTTTCTTCATTTCTCCAATCTGCAATAGATAGCCTACCAAACTTAAATATCAAGTATTGAAATTAGGTAAAATATGATATAGGGTAAAATACATCTTAATTGGTAGGTGCCCTGTACCCCACCCACCTGGTCTTTGGCATCGAAGCAGGAGGTTACTGTTGTGTGGTTACACAACACGCCCCATTTTGACTTGGCAAAACAGGGACCCAACTTTTCTTTTGGCTTGCGTTGTCTGCTTTATGGCGGTTTGGTAAAATCAGTCATGTTCATCATCATGTGGAGTCAAGATGAGGTAAGCCCCAATATGAGGTCAGTCTGTCAAAATTTGTATTTCATATATATGACCACATATTTTGAAAGAGCATTAAAATTCATGCAGGTTTGCTTTTTACATCACCCTGATATTCATCAGGATGTGAGAGTTATGAACAGTCAAAGTCTTGGTCAAACCTGATATTCGCAAGAAGAGGGTCATATTTTATAACCTCAGTTATGCTGTTTGAAGAACATCATCATCATATTTGAAACGTCCCCCCCTGATAATATCCTGTGGTTCAAATATCTAGACGTCAACTTTAAGTGATAGTAAGTCTTCCCCATCGAGCAGTCTTTTGTATCGCGAGCATCATGTTTTCAAATGTAACCCGATATTCGTTAATATCATCCTGACGCAAAATATCACCCTTAACAAACATCCTGATGACATCATCATCATATTTACATTTCGACAGGATATTTTGTAAACATGATCATGTTCACCCAATATGACGATGACGTCATGAGACATTTCCAATACAAAGAACAAATATCATAATGACGTCATCCTGATATTCAAAGAGGAGAATGAGTAAGTTTGAAGGTCATCATCATATTTTGAAATATCACCCGAGGAACTGAAATATCCTCCTGATGTGCTAAAATGTAAACAAAGGTGCATTGCTACCCGAATCTTGTGGCGATAATAATTTCAAGACTAGGGAGGATGATATTGAAACTCAACCTGATATTTATGAATATCATCCTACCCTCATGATATCTTGTCGTATGAATTTCCCCCGCTCCCTTTGCCGCCATTGCCATTAAATGCGCGCAGATATGGTAGGTGATTCCCGCCGACCCCGGAACCTAATGAAACGTCTGGCGAGATCCTGAGTTTTCGCACGAATGATCAAAGATTACGATCTAACTTGTCAGAGTTACCCTAAGTTTACCCTAACTGCGGGGTTAAAAGGTAATTCAACCGCCATTGTTACATTTACCTGCGTTAAAATTGTTTTACAGAGCACCAGCCTCCATATCTGCATAACAGCTACCGTTGCGCGACTGGAGCTCATAAACTGAGGGAGGAAGGTGATCAGCAGCTGAATTAAGGGTGTCTTAGAGATATACTGGTATAAAAGGAAATCAGCATAACCAGGTAAGTAAACTAAAACCCTCATCATGTTGTTTCTATATGATGCTGTAAGTTCTGGTTATGTATCCGTATGAATAAGTAACGTGAAATTGGTGCAATAGGCATGATATTTGCATATCCCGTTGTGAGAAGAAATGTTGTTAATTGCAGGTACCCATGGCTGAAAAATGCTTAGTCAAGTGTCAGGAAGAATTCAGCAGGCCTATGTTCTCTTCTCAGAGAGGGGTCCTGTTTAAATTTGGGGCAATTACAGACACCCATCAGGGGAGTACAAACCTGGAAGCCTGGTCAGCCAAGCTAAATGATGGGCAGGACAAGAGTCCGGTGCTGGACGCTGTGTTTGTATCAAGTATGTGGAACACTGCTGGCTTCCCATACTCCATGGAGTCTCCGGAGCTGGTTATTGAGTGCGCCCGGAATTACAACCCTCAGACGAGGCAGGTGGTGAAGCATGGCAGGGTGTATGCAGACCTGTCCATCAAAGGTCTATCCCAAACGTTTGGACTGCCAATGGGCAGTAAGGTGAAGAGTGTAGACTTAAAGAAGTCTGAAAGAGAATATGAGGCCAACAAGAAGGCAGCCAGAAAGAACATGTATGCTTGGCAGGCCGAGAACAGCACATATAATGCAGGGCCAAGCTCCCCGTGCATATGTTCAAGTTTGATTTTAATGACGAATATCAGTATGTGATTGCCCTACTGAGCAGGGTGACTGGCCAGCCTGATACTGGTGAATTCAGAGATTGGATGTATGGCATAATAATGATGTGCCTATATGCAGACATCAAGCCACTGTGGGGCCAAATAATTAGTGATGCTCTGCATGAGCAGCTGCTGAACCTGGGAGGTTCAGATTGTGCCTTCTATATGACTTCTTACATTGTTTATTCGTGTGCATATAAAGGTACGTTTGATGCCTTAACTACAGATGGGAAGCTAACAGGCACAAATGTAGCCTATATCTGGGATCATCATCCCCAGCTGCAAAGAACCAATTACATCAAGGACTACAAACTGGTCAATGATGCATTCTCTATGCATCTGGTAAGGACCATGGAAGATGACAGAACTAAAAGACTGAGCATGGAGGCTCAGGAGGCAGTATACAGGCATGGGGCATGGTATATACAATTTGCCACCTTTTCCTACATCAGGATAGAGGGTTTTGAAGGGCATCCCCTGATGCTGCCAAGATATCCTACAGATGCAGTAGTATTAATGGAATTTATCAGGTAGGGCTCCACCATGATACAGATGTATAAGGATGCCAGGAAGCTGCCACCAATTTTGTTCCCAGTCAACATCGGCAACTATATGTGCCCTGACTCAGATAATATTAAGAAGGTGATGGTCACACTGAATAAGATGAATCTACTACCCTTCCCAGTAACAAGACCATATGATCCTTACGGCCGGGTACAGAAGATCCTAGGGAAGCCTATTCACCAAAGGCACCTAGAAGATTTTTGGGCTGACTGCGAAGATGAGGCAGAAGCCAGGAGGAGGAGGTATCCGAGGTTGACTCTGAACCAGATCAGGACATTTGACTGCATACCCCTCCCTCAGCAACTGAAGAGTGATGACAGCAGGATAATGGCAGACGAATATGAGCAGAAGAAGATTTATAATGACACCATATCTGCACCTGACCTCACCATGCAGGAGGATATGTCCTTGGACCCATTCTTTGCCAGAACCCTACACTTGACCCAAGCTTGGGTAGATGCACATATAGAGGAATTGAAGAAGAAGGGTGTGGCCATCACGATAGATAGCAAGAAGAAGGGGCAGGACATCCCCACAGATGAATATGATGACTTCCTGCTTGAGAAGAGGAAGACTAAGGGAGAGAGGACCCCTCCACCACAGCAACCTAGCAAAAGGGCCACAAAGGGCAAGAAGGTGGAAAAAGGACCCAAAGGGGTCATAGTTGACAGGGCAGTATTCACGGCTGAGGAGGCAGCCAGATCAGGATCAGAATCAGATTCTCCTCCCAAGCCCAAGAAAGCCAAGACAGCAGAGGCTGGAACCACAGAGACCCAAGAAGTGGGTCAGTCATCCAGACAACCAGGCAAGGATATCCTCATGGAGGAAGAGCCTGAAGAAGAGGAGGAAGCTCCATTAATAATTAGAAGAAAGAGGAGAGCTCCGCAGGTGTTGGTTCCCACCACACCTAAGAAACCAAGAACCTCCATGAGAGGTGAAATAAGTCACCCCCCAGCACAAGTACAAGGGGCAGGTAGTGAAGTGCAGAAGGAACTTCAGCATAACGTTCCACTTCCTACTATTGTCAAGTTCAAAACTGAACTGGCAGAAGAGCAACAAAAGGAAGCATCTCAGGCACAAGCAGAAAAGCATGTCTCGTTGGAAGAGACAATCAACTTGTCTGATGATGAGGTGGTGCAGGATGTGGCTGCACAAGAAATGGAAACACTTGCGGCTGCTGGCATCAGTGTGACTCCTCACAAGCCTCCATCTGTCCAATCGGTGCTTGAGGAGATGAAACAAGCAGAAGCGGAGCGAGAAAAGAGCCGAGAACCAGAAAAGAGCCCAGAGCAGGTAGCTCAGGACATAAGGCTGGACACACTGATCGCCGAGGTGACAAGTCCTGCAGTGGTAGACTTAACAGAGAAGCAGGATGCAAGTCCTGAGAAACCAGCAAGATCACCTGATAAGGGCCACTTAATAGAAGAGATAGAGATGGCAGAAGCAGAAGGCCACGCTCTTGAATCAGGCCAACAAAGCCCACAGGATACATCAGCAGGACCTGCTATAATAGAGGTCCAAGAAGCAAAGGCTGATGATGAGAAGAAAGAAGCGATAGAGGATCCTGCTGATCAGGCACAAGAGGTGGATGCTGCAGGTACAGAGCAAATAGCCGCCGCAGAGCAGATGCCATCACCTCGGGCAGATCCTACAATATCAAAGGTGGTGGACATACCACCAGAAGTTGAGAAACAAAAGGAGGATGACCAACCTCCACAAGGGGAAGAACTGGGGACAGGTGAAGAAAGGATGGAGAAAGATCATGATCATCATGATCCACATATAGGTACACTGCCAGGTTCCCCACACAGAGAAGATGCTCCCCCAGAAAAGGAAGTTCCTCAACAGGAGGAGGCACCACAGGATTCGTAGCAAGGTGAGCATCAAGAGCCAGAAAAAGAAAAGTCACCATCTCCACAACGCTTGTTGGTGGAAACAGGAGAATAGAGGTGAACAGCATCATGATGCTGAAAAGCATGATCAGGTGCCTCCATGGTTAGAAAAGGAGGTAAATGTTGAGGAGGAACTTGAAATTCAAGAGTTCGACGTCTCCACCCTGTTCTCCACGGATATAATGAAGCCCAAGAGAAAGGCCAGAGTGACTTCGGCCATCAAGAGAGATCCGGCGACAGGGAGAAGGACCGCACAAATTGTTGTACCTGCGGTGGAGAAGGAGAAGGGCAAAATCACTGTGGATGAATTCCAGATAAGCACAGTAGATCTGGGTTTTGCCAACGAAGAACAGGAAGGTCAAGAAGGTAAGGATATCATAGACTCTCTAATTCAGAAAGTGAAAAGAGAGAAAGAGAAGAATAAGCAACATAAAGAGCACATTGCTCAGTTGCATGCGTATATTAAAGGCTTGACGAATCCTGAGGATACTACAAGTGAAGCTGCAGTCCCATTGACTGCCATTTCTCAAGAGGAGATAAATAAACTAGACCTCATGAAACATGAGGTTTTCGTAATAAGAAAATGGGTGTCATCCACATTGGATAACGCCATTGAAATAATGAAGGGTTCTTTGAAGAGGTGGAGCATCCTAAGCGACTCCAAGGCTAAGGTGGATAAATTGCAGATACAGACCGGAAAAAGGTCTTATAAACTGGAGAAAGTCCTTAGCCTGTTGGACGAAATAAGGAAGATAAATCCACAACTGCTTATCAGTAAGCAGGTATTGAATAATAATACTGTATTATTAGTGGATATCTGGTATAAAGATGTACATTTTGAATGCGGAGTCCTCAAGAGATGCAATAATAAGCTGAGGGAGATCAGCATGAGGCTACGCGATTTAATGGGCATTGAAGCAGACATGCTCGAAACATTGGAGGGCAAAGTGGAAGGGAAGATAGAGAATCAAGATGAAGATTCTACCCTTAAGGCTCTGCGTAATAACTTCCAGATGGAAGATGATGGTCCGCTCGTCCACTTGACAGAGGAAGTGATAAATAAAATGATGAGGATCAAGGTCAAGATGGAGAACTACAACGAGACACTGCAGGACAGAAAGAATAAGCTGGACAACAGCAGGGATAAGTATGAAGCGCACAAACACGCCATCATCAAGGCAAAGACTCAAGATGGCAGAGGAATAGACCAAGTTGTGCAGTCATACGAACAAATCCAGAGCCGCATGCAGCCCCATATGCAGCAGCGTCATCATCAGGATAGCGAAGAGTCAGGAAGTGATGCACATGATGATGACCCGCATGCATCAGATGAAGAGCATGATGAAGATACATCATGAGGGGGAACATTTTGCATATGCAATATAGATAGTTGCCAGCTGGCAACTTGTGCCATTTTGTGTAAATTGACAAGTCATGAAATGATGACCGTTGATTTGTATTGACATATCAGATCCGTGGATCTTTTGTAACGGATTCCTCACCTTATTCTATAAAAGGTGGTGGAATGCCTTATTATATTCATTCAAAACTTAATTAAAATTTGATTGCTGAAGTATTCAGGACTTATTTCAAAGCTGCTGTATATGTACATGTCATTTGCATACTTAATGAAAGAGAAGAGTATTCTGATTACAAATCTTAGTAAATCTTGAGTAATCTGTGTTTGAATTCTGGATATATGCTTTGATTTGCTGCGTCCCTTAGAGTGCTCATCATGTTGCATGTATTGTTTTCATTCATTATCCTCTGAAGTTTGCATCAACTGTATCTAGCTGTGGAATGTCCTGGTGAACATATGGTTTGATTTCTTCTCCTCATGACAGTATCAAGCATGTATGTGGATCAAAAGCTAAAGGTTCAACTTAATTAGAAGTATTTTCTTTAATTTCTTTCAATTTCAAAAAATCTCACTGTCATAATTGCAAATAACGGATAATCTTAAGCAAACAACCTGAAATATGCAGACATCTCGTAGATAATCATAAATATTTAGCATATTTGAACACTAAGCACGCACAACTGAAAATATCATGCAAAGATCTAGGTATTTTACTTCTTTTCATCAAATAACCGCATAATTTGACTTCTCTGTAAGGAATTGCTGCAGGAAAGTCATGATGATGGCACACTTTCACGTAAGGCCCCAAAATGGAAATAGCAACTCACATTAACCACTGAGTAACGTCAGTCGATTAAGACCTAATCACTGAAGACTTGGGATCATGAATTCTCTGAATTCACTGTATCTTTCAAGATGAATAAAGGTTAATGTGTACTTTTATTCTATGTTTGTTTGTGACTAACATCATAACCAACATAAATTGGTGCTAGAAAGAGGGCGAACTGGAAAAGACACTATTGCTTCAATCATCATTCATTTTATAAAGGCCCCTCACTCCTAACGCAACATAAATTGGTGCTAGAAGGAGGGCCGAGTCCAGAAGATCACGCTCATCATCAGTATTTTTAGGTTTGATGACGCATAGAGTAAGGTAACCTCAGATCGCCTGTGAATTTCAGTAAATTACGTAAATATTTGTTGTGAGAAGTTTGTATGTGTTCATTCTATGTAAAGATTTCCAGATCTCACATAAATACTGCAAGCTTTACAGTAGATCTCTCTGAATTCACTAATATCGGCTAAAGATACGTAAATTTGTTCAAGCTTTGAGAATTTGAGCCTTAAACACTTGAGATCTTGTGCTACGGGTCAAGATATCCCAATATCCTGTGGTATTTGCAGTATCTTCGCAAATATGTCGTGAATATCCAGTCTGATTTGCCATTTGATCGCAAATATCACCTCATCCAGTGAAATTTAACCAATATTTGCAAAGTTTCAGCCAATTTGCCTCCAAATCGAGAAATCCTGGCTCACAGGATAAATACCAGGTCTAGACCTAGTGAAATTTTTGAAGAATTGCCTGTTAGAGGTTTCAGACCTAGGACTGTAGACATTCACCATACTCCAGGGTCAAGCACGTCTAAAGCTTCACCGGGACCTCCTCCTGTAACTCCTGTTGGTTTGCAAATACCCTCCGGTATATCCGCGACACCTCCTGTTCAAACTCAGGGTGTGCCTTTAGTTCAACCTCAGCCAACTGCACCACCAGTTCAGCCCCCTTAGGTTGCAATGTCTTTCTTTGCAGCAGAGTCACCCTTGACTTTTAATGCATATCACGAGTTACCAAAGAATCCGGACAAACTTTGTCCAAAATATCATCCTTATCAAGATGCTGATGATCATATCAGGACATTTAAGGAAGCGTGCTGCAGAGCCAGAATAGAACATCAGGACGTGGTGTGTAGATTATTTCCTTTTTCCCTAGGGGAAGAGGCTTATAATTGGTTCATCAGTCTTGGCCAAGCCTCAGTTGGTTCATGGGCTATCTTAGAGAAAGCCTTTCTTGATAGGTTCAAGGTCCCTATTGATCCATCCATGAATTACCACATGTTTGCTACAATTAAAAGATTTGAGAATGAGCCTATTGCCAATTTCAACGCTAGGTTCCAGAAAATGTTGTCCAAGCTAGTTGCCCCATATGTGGTGGCTGATGCTGCTGCTAGGAGTATCTATTATTCAGCCCTGGATCCATTAACTTCCATGTTCATCAGGAGAACACATCCTGAGATCACTACATTGACAGGAGCTTTTCAAGAAGCTATCAAGGTAAATCAACAGTTGATACCTGCTCCTACTCCAAATATAGTATTCCCTACTTTGCCTGGCATGCAATCACAATATCCAGCACAATATCCTGCAACTTATTCATCACAATATCCTGCACAATATCCTAATGGATCAGTGATACCCCCAGCAGTCATGCCTGCACCTTTGCAAGTACCTCCATTGAGTATTATGCCTCCTCCTAATGGAAATAGCCAATTGCCACAATATCCTGCACATGCTCAGACACCTCAAGGTACCGATCTATCCAACAATAACCATGGATCTTCCTTTTTCAAGCCTCAGACCGAAAATGTAGTGGCCAAAGCTTAAGAGGAGGAGGAGGAAATCAAAGAAATTTCTGCTCAACTCAAAAAACTCACCACAGAAGTAACACATTTGAGAAATCAAGGTTTTTATTCGCAGTCAGGTCAGAATAGAAATTATTCCAATGACAGACCTAACTACCCTGACAGAGGATATAACAACAATAACTTCAACAATAACGCTGGAAGTAATAATAATCCTCCTAGACAGCCCAGAGTGTGGAACTCCAGGCCAAATAATGGCTCATTACCATCACCCCTAGACAATCAGCCTCCTGGTGAAGCCAAACAGACTACTAGAGTCAATCTTGCTGAGGCAGCCCTTACCAATTGGTGCAGGATCCACAATACAAATGCACATGCAGAATTAGATTGTCCACAATTTAGGATTGCTGCCAGCATCTTTCAGACTGAAGTGTCTAACACCTCTGGAAATCCACCTCAGGTAGAAGGAAATGAGATAGTTCCTTGTGGATATGACTCAGCTTTTGTGCTAGAAACGTATACTGATCAGCCTCATCAGAACTATAATCAGACCTGTGAGGAATCTGCCTTAACCTGTGAAACAAACTATGTTTTCCCCTTTGAGGATGAAAATGAACCTGCAAGAGAGCATGAGGAAGTACATGCATACCAGCAGCAATATCCTGGTAAGCACAATTATAACCTGAGAAGTAGTGCCAACAGACCTACTGGTCTGTTGACATCATCTTTACCTCCAAACAATTTCAATACACCTCCTGATCCTAAGGCTAGCAATAACCCTGGGTTCCCTAAGGTGAATGCTCAATACTTGTCTCCTCAAAACACAGTAACAAAAGTCGTAAATGCACCTCAGGAGTCTGACAAGTTAGTCAGCTATTTGGCTGATGAAATGAAGAAAATCAAGATCAGCCTGTCCTTATCGGAGTTACTAAAAACTCCTGCCATCAAAAGGGCATTCATGAAGTCACTAGATGATCCTGCTCCTAAAGAGGATAATCATCTTTCAAGTCAATCCAATGGCAAGGAGCATGTTGTTAAAGATAACATTAGCAAGCCCAAGGTGTCAGCTACAGTCCAAGCCGCTGAAACCTCCCACATGACCTTGTATAGAGATAAAACTGAATCACCTCCATTTCTCCTCACTATAAGAATGTTTAGCAAGAACTTGCACAACTGTTTGGTTGATTCAGGAGCCTCAACAAATGTTATGCCTTTGTCAATATGCAATGCTTTAGGACTGCATCCTGCTAAATCCTTAAAGAAGGTCACTCAACTGGACAAGACAGAAGTAAGTGTAGTAGGAGAACTCACTCACATTCACATGCAGCTAGCATCTGATCCTCGGATCCAATACTACATTGACATTCAGGTAGTTGACATACCTGATACATATGGGATGTTGCTTAGCTGAGACTGGTCTAAAACGCTTAACGGATATATGTCCACAGACTTCAGTCACATGTGGTTGCCATGGAAAGGTATACCTAATCAGATCAGGATTGATGCTGAGCCTAGGATGAAACATATGATCACAGAATATAACAAAACAAATGAGATCATGTATGTAAACATAGAACCTGGAGTTTATCGCATCAGGCCGCAAACTGTTAAAATAGAGGAGATCCTGATGCTTGATGTTCATCATCATCATGATGATGATTATCATGAGGATATGCCAGTTATAGAACTTAATAATGATCCTGATAATGAAAATAATGTGGATCGCTTCAGAGATTTTGAGAGACATCTATCTACTCAGGTAAAACGTTGTCGATTATTAAATATATCTGCTAATGATATTTTGATTGATGGATGGTGCAGATTACACGGCAAAGCACACTCAGAAAAGACTTGTGAATCATGTTTAGATATGATGATACTGGAGCAAACATATAGCGAAGCATCATCATCATATTCCGAGGTGAGTGTTGCATCTGATGATGATGACAATACTAATTCTTATTTGTCTTCTGCAGAAGCAGAGGCGCCGACGGATCCTGATGAAGATCATATCCAGAGAATAGAAGAGATCCTGGTGTCTGATTAGATAAATGATGCGAGAAAAGAAAAGATCACTCCTGGTAGTGATTGCTTCATGGAATCAGATTATGAGTTGTCTGATGAAGACAAAGGCAGTGACCTGACGAAGTTTGAAGAATTCCTGATTAAAGAAATAGAGAAGATGACACGACAGCATAAATCTCCCCAGGAGGTTTTAATTAAAGGTTGGTGTAGGCTGCATGAGGCGCCTCACTCAGAAACAACTTGCTCACTGTGTTTACACATCTTGGAGAAGCATGCAACTGTATATCCTGAACATCATCCTCCTGCTGAGATGGAAGAGAAAACAGAAAAGCCATCAGGCTCACAAAATAAAGGAAAGAAGAAACTTGAGGATGATATCCCCAAATTAAAGTGGATATCAGGCGGAGCAGCAGCCAGAGCTGCAAAGAAGGAAGAAAGTTCAAGTAAATATCATGCTGAAGACAAATGTCCTGCTGAAGATAAGCCTTGGATCTTAAGGTTTGATGGATCCAAATCTAAGCAAGGTGCTGGGGTAGGAATTGACCTTATCAATCCATCAGGAAAATCCTACTTAGCAGCTTACAGATTACAGTTCCCCTGCACCAATAATGTCGCAGAGTATGAAGCTCTGATTCATGGACTGTTGTTTGCTCATAAGAAGAAAGTGAAGATCCTGCATGTCTTTGGAGATTCAGAACTGGTTTTGAGACAAGTAAGAGGAATTTACTCTTGTAATTACAGAAAGCTATCAAATTACAGACATCATGTGTGGGACCTGATTGAAGACTTTGATGCCTTTAATATCACTCACATACCAAGGGAACAGAACCAGAGGGCAGATGCACTCGCCCAGGCCGCCAGTACGTTGGAACCGCTGTCTATATCTGGTTTAAAGAGATTTTCAGTAGAATTGGTGTCAGTACCTTCAGTACCTGACAATGTGACTAATCTCCAGGTGTTTGATGATGATCAGTACATCCTGGACTTCATATCAAACAAAGACATATTTGAAGCTCAGATTATAGATGAGAATGGTATGGAAGATCATGTCTGGGAAGAAGATGATATATTAGAGTTGCCTAGCAATAGAATTCCTAAAGGTATGATTGAATTAGAAAGAGCCTTTGATCTAGATAATATGCTTAAACATAAAGATCTGCCTAAGGCAGATGGAGGTCAATATTCACAAGTGAATATTGGACAAGCTGATGACAAGAGAAATGTCTTATTGGGTAAGGTTTGTACACCAGAAGAGTTAGAAGGAATAACTCAGGCCCTTAAAGATTACATACATGTAATTGCATGGACTTATGATGAGCTAAAGACATATGACACTTCTGTCATAACTCATACTATACCTCTCAAGCCAGATGCAAAACCTTTCAGACAGAAGCAGAGGCCAGTCAATGCTCTGCTTGAGCCAATCATCTTTGAAGAAGTCAAGAAATTGTTAAATGCCCGGATAATATTTCTTGTGAGGCACTCCACTTGGGTGGCGAATCTTGTGTCAGTCAGAAAGAAGAATGGAGACATTAGGTTATGTGTAGATTTCAGGAACCTGAACAGAGCATCAGAAAAGGATAATTATCCTTTGCCCTCTTTAGATGAAGTTCTACAGATTGTAAATGGAGCCAAAATGATGTCCTTCTTAGATGGTTTCTCAGGATATAACCAAGTGATGGTTGATAAAATTGACAGATTGAAAACTGCCTTCACCACAAAGTGGGGTATATTTGCATATAGACGTATGCCATTTGGACTTATAAATGCTGGAGCTACATTCCAGCGAGCAATGGACATAGCCTTCAGAGGCTTAATAGGAAAGTGTATAGTCATCTACATGGATGACTTGACGGTTTTCTCCAAGGAAAGGGGAAATCATGTTGCTGATCTCAGAAGTGTACTGAAGAAATGTGAAGAGTATGGAATATCTTTGAATCCTAAGAAGTGTATATTTGGGGTCACAACAGGAAAATTACTAGGCCACCTGATCACAGAAGATGGAATTATCATTGATCCTGACAGGGTGGAATCTATTATGAAGTTACAACTTCCCGGAAGCAAAAAGGAACTTAAGTCTTACTTTGGCAAGATAAATTTTGTGAGGAAGTTCATCACCGGCTTTGCTGAGATTGTCAGACCACTGAATGCCATGTTGAAAAAAGATGCACAAATTGAGTGGACACCAGAAGCCAAGGCTGCTTTTGAAGATATAAAGAAGGCCATTTCAGATGCTCCTATCCTTATTAGTCCAGATTATACAAGAGATTTCTACATCTACTCATTTGCTTCAGAACATACCTCTGCAGCAGTGTTAACTCAAAGAAATGAAGAGAAAGAAGAGAAACCAATTGCTTTCATGAGCTGTCCTTTCAGGGATGCTGAGTTGAGATATGTAGATGTTGAAAGACAGGCACTTGCATTAGTCAGAGCAGTAAAGAAATTCAGACATTATATACTGAGAAGCAAAGTGATTGCTGTGGTACCAGATGCAGCAGTGAAGATGCTGCTGATGCAGAGTGAACCTGGTGAAAAAAGAGCCAAATGGATTACTGTATTACAAGAATATGACATGGAGATCACACCCATGAAGCTGGTAAGAGGACAAGCTCTGAGCCAGATGATATCTGAAACTAATCCAAACATCATCAGTCAGCAGTATGTGATCAATGAGAAAGACAATAGAGAATGGTATTCAGACATCAGGCACATCTTGATCACCGGAAGATGTCCTTCAAGAATGCAGGCTTCACAGAGAAGAGCCTTGAAGATAAGATCCCAGAAGTATATGATGAAGGGAGGAACCCTGTTTAAGAAGAATCATGAAGGAATATACCTAAGATGCTTGGAGAAACCGGAAGCAAATAAAGTTTTGACAGAGTTACATGACAAGTTTGGAACTGCACACGGATCAGCATTGGCCACAACACATGCAATCCTCAGAGTAGGATATTACTGGCCTACAATTTTTAAGGACACGGCTGATCATGTTAAATGTTGTCATGTTTGCCAGGTTGCTGCCAACAGAGAGAAATATGCTGCACAACCGTTGCAGCCAGTGGTGGAAGAGCGCCCATTCGCACAGTGGGGCATGGATTTCATAGGACCGATCAATCCTCCGTCTTCCTCAGGCCACAGGTATGTCCTGACGATTACTGATTATTGTACTAGATGGACTGAGGCTATCAGCAACAAAACTTGTAGTGCAGATGATGTCATTAAGTTTTTGGAAAGCAACATTATCACCAGGTATGGAACTCCCTATGCATTGGTAAGTGATAATGGATCTGCCTTCATTTCCACCAAATTGTCAAGTTGGGCTTTTGATCATGGGATCATACTTAAGTTCTCATCCAACTACTATCCCCAAGGAAATGGATTAGCAGAATCCACCAACAAGAATTTACTGAGTATAATAAGGAAATTGATAGAGAAAAATCCCAGGGAATGGAACTCATTTCTGAAATATGCCTTATGGGTAGACAGAACTAGAATGAAAACTGCATTAGGAAACTCACCCTTCCAACTAGTATATGGGGTAGATCCTATCCTCCCTGTAAACTTGAAAATTCCTACTCTACAGTTTGCCCAAGAGTATCTAGGCATAGATAATAAACAAGAAGTCAGGTTGCTTCAGTTGATGCACCTGGAAGAAAAACGAAGTCAAGCGATTGACCAATTTGCAAAACATCAGGCTGTTGTCAAACGCTGGTTTGACAAAAGAGCCAGAATTAAAGCTTTCAGGATATCTGATTTAGTCCTGATGTGGGATAAGGCCCATGAAAAGAAAGGTGACCATGGTAAGTTTGATAGATTATGGATAGGTCCCTTTCAAATTTCTGAGATCTTAGGAGATAGCACTTATAGGCTTAAGAACCTGACAGGTGAGGATGTTCTGTTGCCAGTCAATGGGCAATTCCTCAAACATTATTTCCAAGCCTGAATGACTTCACAACAGTCATATGTATCATATTGTATATTTGTATAGTTGTTTGTACAGTTTGTTTGGTTAGTTGTTTTGGTTTTGTTGGTTGGGACCTTGTTCTGGTAAGTCAGGATGATGCACTTCATCACCCTAAGAAAATAATTAAATCGTTAGGATTCAAGTGATGTGAACACGTTTAAATATAGGTTATGATTCATTCTAGGAAGTATTCATGATCAGGTTTGTGATAACTTTTCATCAGGGTGCTTTTTCTTGGTCAAAGCGAATCCATCACAATGAAACACCTAACAGCCTTGGGTTTGTTGAACACACTAGTATAGGTGTTAAGTGAAAAATCTAAAGGGACTCCCTTGCTACCAGTGCAATCTCCAACCTAAAGCTGCAAGTGACTATACCTTGTACAAATGAGCTGACATGATGATATCAGATATAAATTTTAAATGAAAATCAGAAAAGAAATAAAATTAGGCCATCTAAGTAACCTTACCGGGGCTATAGACGCCTGCTGGCAGTGGGGCTCTACTTAGGGAGATTGTATAGATAACCTTGCCGGGGCTATAGACGCCTGCTGGCAGCAAGGCTCTATCTAGGTTGGCTATGAGGGATGATCCCCAACTATGTAGTTTAACACCAGTTACTTATGTTTTCAACTTACTTTCAAGATGAGGATAATTAATCATATGCACACACCTGATCCTTTGTTAGCTTTATCACCATGATGAAATTTTATCATTCAGAGGATTATGATGCTTACACTTAGACAGAATTAGAACACTATAGATAAATGTGATCACATCACTTGAATCATTGGAATTTGTTTATTTTCTTTGGTGGCAAGTTGTTGTGTGGTTACACAACACGCCCCATTTTGACTTGGCAAAATAGGGACCCAACTTTTCTTTTGGCTTGCGTTGTCTGCTTTCTGGCGGTTTGGTAAAATCAGTCATGTTCATCATCATGTGGAGTCAAGATGAGGTAAGCCCCAATATGAGGTCAGTCTGTCAAAATTTGTATTTCATATATATGACCACATATTCTAAAAGAGCATTAAAATTCATGCAGGTTTGCTTTTTACATCACCCTGATATTCATCAGGTTGTGAGAGTTATGAACAGTCAAAGTCTTGGTCAAACCTGATATTCGCAAGAAGAGGGTCATATTTTATAACCTCAGTTATGCTGTTTGAAGAAAATCATCATCATATTTGAAACGTCCCCCCCCTGATAATATCCTGCGGTTCAAATATCTGGACGTCAACTTTAAGTGATAGTAAGTCTTCCCCGTCGAGCGGTCTTTTGTATCGCGAGCATCATGTTTTCAAATGTAACCCGATATTCGTTAATATCATCCTGACGCAAAATATCACCCTTAACAAACATCCTGATGACATCATCATCATATTTTCATTTTGACAGGATATTTTGTAAACATGATCATGTTCACCCAATATGACGATGACGTCATGAGACATTTCCAATACAAAGAACAAATATCATGATGACGTCATCCCGATATTCAAAGAGGAGAATGAGTAAGTTTGAAGGTCATCATCATATTTTGAAATATCACCCGAGGAACCGAAATATCCTCCTGATGTGCTAAAATGTAAACAAAGGTGCATTGCTACCCGAATCTTGTGGCGATAATAATTTCAAGACTAGGGAGGATGATATTGAAACTCAACCTGATATTTATGAATATCATCCTACCCTCATGATATCTTGTCGTATGAATTTCCCCCGCTCCCTTTGCCGCCATTGCCATTAAATGCGCGCAGATATGGTAGGTGATTCCCGCCGACCCCGGAACCCAATGAAACGTCTGGCGAGATCCTGAATTTTCGCACGAATGATCAAAGATTACGATCTAACTTGTCAGAGTTACCCTAAGTTTACCCTAACTGTGGGGTTAAAAGGTAATTCAACCACCATTGTTACATTTACCTGCGTTAAAATTGTTTTACAGAGCACCAGCCTCCATATCTGCATAACAGCTACCGTTGCGCGACTGGAGCTCATAAACTGAGGGAGGAAGGTGATCAGCAGCTGAATTAAGGGTGTCTTAGAGATATACTGGTATAAAAGGAAATCGGCATAACTAGGTAAGTAAACTGAAACCCTCATCATGTTGTTTCTATATGATGCTGTAAGTTCTGGTTATGTATCCGTATGAATAAGTAACGTGAAATTGGTGCAATAGGGATGATATTTGCATATCCCGTTGTGAGAAGAAATGTTGTTAATTGCAGGTACTCATGGCTGAAAAATGCTTAGTCAAGTGTCAGGAAGAATTCAGCAGGCCTATGTTCTCTTCTCAGAGAGGGGTCCTGTTTAAATTTGGGGCAATTACAGACACCCATCAGGGGAGTACAAACCTGGAAGCCTGGTCAGCCAAGCTAAATGATGGGCAGGACAAGAGTCCGGTGCTGGACGCTGTGTTTGTATCAGGTATGTGGAACGCTGCTGGCTTCCCATACTCCATGGAGTCTCCGGAGCTGGTTATTGAGTGCGCCCGGAATTACAACCCTCAGACGAGGCAGGTGGTGAAGTATGGAAGGGTGTATGCAGACCTGTCCATCAAAGGTCTATCCCAAACGTTTGGACTGCCAATGGGCAGTAAGGTGAAGAGTGTAGACTTAAAGAAGTCTGAAAGAGAATATGAGGCCAACAAGAAGGCGGCCAGAAAGAACATGTATGCTTGGCGGGCCGAGAACAGCACATATAATGCAGCGGCCAAGCTCCCCGTGCATATGTTCAAGTTTGATTTTAATGAGGAATATCAATATGTGATTGCCCTACTGAACAGGGTGACTAGCCAGCCTGATACTGGTGAATTCAGAGATTGGATGTATGGCATAATAATGATGTGCCTATATGCAGACATCAAGCCACTGTGGGGCCAAATAATTAGTGATGCTCTGCATGAGCAGCTGCTAAACCTGGGAGGTTCAGATTGTGCCTTCTATATGACTTCTTACATTGTTTATTCTTGTGCATATAAAGGTACGTTTGATGCCTTAACTACAGATGGGAAGCTAACAGGCACAAATGTAGCCTATATCTGGGATCATCATCCCCAGCTGCAAAGAACCAATTACATCAAGGACTACAAACTGGTCAATGATGCATTCTCTATGCATCTGGTAAGGACCATGGAAGATGACAAAACTAAAAGACTGAGCATGGAGGCTCAGGAGGCAGTATACAGGCATGGGGCATGGTATATACAATTTGCCACCTTTTCCTACATTAGGATAGAGGGTTTTGAAGGGCATCCCCTGATGCTGCCAAGATATCCTACAGATGCAGTAGTATTAATGGAATTTATCAGGCAGGGCTCCACCATGATACAGATGTATAAGGATGCCAGGAAGCTGCCACCAATTTTGTTCCCAGTCAACATCGGCAACTATATGTGCCCTAACTCGGATAATATTAAGAAGGTGATGGTCACACTGAATAAGATGAATCTACTACCCTTCCCAGTAACAAGACCATATGATCCTTACGGCCGGGTACAGAAGATCCTAGGGAAGCCTATTCACCAAAGGCACCTAGAAGATTTTTGGGCTGACTGCGAAGATGAGGCAGAAGCCAGGAGGAGGAGGTATCAGAGGTTGACTCTGAACCAGATCAGGACATTTGACTGCATACCCCTCCCTCAGCAGCTGAAGAGTGATGACGGTAGGATAATGGCAGACGAATATGAGCAGAAGAAGATTTATAATGACACCATATCTGCACCTGACCTCACCATGCAGGAGGATATGTCCTTGGACCCATTCTTTGCCAGAACCCTACACTTGACCCAAGCTTGGGTAGATGCACAGATAGAGGCATTGAAGAAGAAGGGTGTGGCCATCACGATAGATAGCAAGAAGAAGGGGCAGGACATCCCCACAGATGAATATGATGACTTCCTGCTGGAGAAGAGGAAGACTAAGGGAGAGAGGACCCCTCCACCATAGCAACCTAGCAAAAGAGCCACAATGGGCAAGAAGGTGGAAAAAGGACCCAAAGGGGTCATAGTTGACAGGGCAGTATTCACGGCTGAGGAGGCAGCCAGATCAGGATCAGAATCAGATTCTCCTCCCAAGCCCAAGAAAGCCAAGACAGCAGAGGCTGGAACCACAGAGACCCAAGAAGTGGGTCAGTCATCCAGACAACCAGGCAAGGATATCCTCATGGAGGAAGAGCCTGAAGAAGAGGAGGAAGCTCCATTAATAATCAGAAGAAAGAGGAGAGCTCCGCAAGTGTTGGTTCCCACCACACCTAAGAAACCAAGAACCTCCATGAGAGGTGAAATAAGTCACCCCCCAGCACAAGTACAAGGGGCAGGTAGTGAAGTGCAGAAGGAACTTCAGCATAACGTTCCACTTCCTACTATTGTCAAGTTCAAAACTGAACTGGCAGAAGAGCAACAAAAGGAAGCATCTCAGGCACAAGCAGAAAAGCATGTCTCGTTGGAAGAGACAATCAACTTGTCTGATGATGAGGTGGTGCAGGATGTGGCTGCACAAGAAATGGAAACACTTGCGGCTGCTGGCATCAGTGTGACTCCTCACAAGCCTCCATCTGTCCAATCAGTGCTTGAGGAGATGAAACAAGCAGAAGCGGAGCGAGAAAAGAGCCCAGAACCAGAAAAGAGCCCAGAGCAGGTAGCTCAGGACATAAGGCTGGACACACTGATTGCCGAGGTGACAAGTCCTGCAGTGGTAGACTTAACAGAGAAGCAGGATGCAAGTCCTGAGAAACCAGCAGGATCACCTGATAAGGGCCACTTAATAGAAGAGATAGAGATGGCAGAAGCAGAAGGCCACGCTCTTGAATCAGGCCAACAAAGCCCACAGGATACATCAGCAGGACCTGCTATAGTAGAGGTCCAAGAAGCAAAGGCTGATGATGAGAAGAAAGAAGCGATAGAGGATCCTGCTGATCAGGCACAAGAGGTGGATGCTGCAGGTACAGAGCAAATAGCCGCCGCAGAGCAGATGCCATCACCTCGGGCAGATCCTACAATATCAAAGGTGGTGGGCATACCACCAGAAGTTGAGAAACAAAAGGAGGATGACCAACCTCCACAAGGGGAAGAACTGGGGACAGGTGAAGAAAGGATGGAGAAAGATCATGATCATCATGATCCACATACAGGTACACCACCAGGTTCCCCACACAGAGAAGATGCTCCCCCAGAAAAGGAAGTTCCTCAACAGGAGGAGGCACCACAGGATTCGCAGCAAGGTGAGCATCAAGAGCCAGAAAAAGAAAAGTCACCATCTCCACAACGCTTGTTGGTGGAAACGGGAGAATAGAGGTGAACAGCATCATGATGCTGAAAAGCATGATCAGGTGCCTCCATGGTTAGAAAAGGAGGTAAATGTTGAGGAGGAACTTGAAATTCAAGAGTTCGACGTCTCCACCCTGTTCTCCGCGGATATAATGAAGCCCAAGAGAAAGGCCAGAGTGACTTCGGCCATCAAGAGAGATCCGGCGACAGGGAGAAGGACTGCACAAATTGCTGTACCTGCGGTGGAGAAGGAGAAGGGCAAAATCACTGTGGATGAATTCCAGATAAGCACAGTAGATCTGGGTTTTGCCAACGAAGAACAGGAAGGTCAAGAAGGTAAGGATATCATAGACTCTCTAATTCAGAAAGTGAAAGAGAGAAAGAGAAGAATAAGCAACATAAAGAGCACATTGCTCAGTTACATGCGTATATTAAAGGCTTGACGAATCCTGAGGATACTACAAGTGAAGCTGCAGTCCCATTGACTGCCATTTCTCAAGAGGAGATAAATAAACTGGACCTCATGAAACATGAGGTTTCCGTAATAAGAAAATGGGTGTCATCCACATTGGATGACGCCATTGAAATAATGAAGGGTTCTTTGAAGAGGTGGAGCATCCTAAGCGACTCCAAGGCTAAGGTGGATAAATTGCAGATACAAACCGGAAAAAGGTCTTATAAACTGGAGAAAGTCCTCAGCCTGTTGGACGAAATAAGGAAGATAAATCCACAACTGCTTATCAGTAAGCAGGTATTGAATAATAATACTGTATTATTAGTGGATATCTGGTATAAAGATGTACAGTTTGAATGCGGAGTCCTCAAGAGATGCAATAATAAGCTGAGGGAGATCAGCATGAGGCTACGCGATTTAATGGGCATTGAAGCAGACATGCTCGAAACATTGGAGGGCAAAGTGGAAGGGAAGATAGAGAATCAAGATGAAGATTCTGCCCTTAAGGCTCTGCGTAATAACTTCCAGATGGAAGATGATGGTCCGCTCGTCCACTTGACAGAGGAAGTGATAAATAAAATGATGAGGATCAAGGTCAAGATGGAGAACTACAACGAGACACTGCAGGACAGAAATAATAAGCTGGACAACAGCAGGGATAAGTATGAAGCGCACAAACATGCCATCATCAAGGCAAAGACTCAAGATGGCGGAGGAATAGACCAAGTTGTGCAGTCATACGAACAAATCCAGAGCAGCATGCAGCCCCATATGCAGCAGCGTCATCATCAGGATAGCGAAGAGTCAGGAAGTGATGCACATGATGATGACCCGCATGCATCAGATGAAGAGCATGATGAAGATACATCATGAGGGGGAACATTTTGCATATGCAATATAGATAGTTGCCAGCTGGCAACTTGTGCCATTTTGTGTAAATTGACAAGTCATGAAATGATGACCGTTGATTTGTATTGACATATCAGATCCGTGGATCTTTTGTAACGGATTCCTCACCTTATTCTATAAAAGGTGGTGGAATGCCTTGTTATATTCATTCGAAACTTAATTAAAATTTGATTGCTGAAGTATTCAGGACTTATTTCAAAGCTGCTGTATATGTACATGTCATTTGCATACTTAATGAAAGAGAAGAGTATTCTGATTACAAATCTTAGTAAATCTTGAGTAATCTGTGTTTGAATTCTGGATATATGCTTTGATTTGCTGCGTCCCTTAGAGTGCTCATCATGTTGCATGTATTGTTTTCATTCATTATCCTCTGAAGTTTGCATCAACTGTATCTAGCTGTGGAATGTCCTGGTGAACATATGGTTTGATTTCTTCTCCTCATGACAGTATCAAGCATGTATGTGGATCAAAAGCTAAAGGTTCAACTTAATTAGAAGTATTTTCTTTAATTTCTTTCAATTTCAAAAAATCTCACTGTCATAATTGCAAATAGCGGATAATCTTAAGCAAACAACCTGAAATATGCAGACATCTCGTAGATAATCGTAAATATTTAGCATATTTGAACACTAAGCACGCACAACTAAAAATATCATGCAAAGATCTAGGTATTTTACTTCTTTTCATCAAATAACCGCATAATTTGACTTCTCTGTAAGGAATTGCTGCAGGAAAGTCATGATGATGGCACACTTTCACGTATGGCCCCAAAATGGAAACAGCAACTCACATTAACCACTGAGTAACGTCAGTTGATTAAGACCCAATCACCGGAGACTTGGGATCATGAATTCTCTGAATTCACTGTATCTTTCAAGATGAATAAAGGTTAATGTGTACTTTTATTCTATGTTTGTTTGTGACTAACATCATAACCAACAGTTACCCAGCAAGGAGATTTACAAAATCAGATGAAGGAAAAAGTAAAAATTGAATTATTATAAAACACTAACACCCATAAAAACAATCATTTAGTAATCAAATCCACATTATATAGATGTGCTGTGTACACACAGAAGAGTAAAGTACATACAGTAACTTCTATGGGAACTCTGGTATCGACACGATGTTGGTAATAAAGATCAATGCAATCCACATCAAGCCTCTTTAGACTCCCTTCACAGCAAGCACGAACATACGCAGGATCTCCACGAACATTTCTTATCCCACCTTCATAACTTACTCCAAACTTGGTGGCCAGCTGCACTTTGTCTCTTATTCCTTTTAGTGCCTGCAAATCAAGTCAAAAAGTTCCAAATTAAAATTAAACCATATGAGAATCCAGAAAAAAACTTGTGAACATCAGACTAACTACACTTGCCCTACCTTTCCAAGGAGAAGTTCGTTTGTGTGAGGACCATATATATCAGAGGTGTCAAGAAAAGTAATGCCTTTGGAAACAGCATGGTGAATTAGGGAGATCATTTCATCTTCAGATTTAGGTGGGCCATAGAAGGCAGACATACCCATGCAGCCCAAACCCTGTGCTGATACTTGAAAACCCTCACTTCCCAACTTGAGTGTTGGCACTGCCATTGCTGTAGCTCTTGTTTCTTCTGCTTCTACCTTGGCTTCTTTGTCAAGGCTCATAGGCAGAGGAGGCGTTTATTTATAATACACGCAGTGGGAGAGTGGTCGTTCACAAATCTGTCCAGCTCTTAGAAGTCTGGAAAAAGTTGTTTAGAAAAGATCTTCGTAATAAGGAAAATTGTACTAACTAAATAAAGGTATTAAGATAAACAAGTGACTGGATGGATATTGGATATGACGTCATCACATATGTAACCCCAAGCTTATGTCATTGCTTTCATCATTTGCAAGATAAAACTTTTTTTTTAAATATATTTTTAAGATAAAATTAAATCTTGTATAAACTTTAGTTTGACATCTAGGTATTACAAAAAACATAAAAACTCTCTCCCATTAGGCATTTTTGGTATGATCTCTCAACTTTGGTTTTGTTGGAGAAAATTGAATCTCACTCTATTTAAATATTTTACTTTTTAACAATTTCAATCTTTACTTAAAAAGTTAGATTTTAATTTATTTATTTTATTGATGGAAGCAAAATTACAAAACTTTAAGAAAATAACAACCAAAGCAGTTGTTAATCATTCATCCACTGTTGCCAACAGGGGCAGCAAACAAAGACCCAAACCAAAGCTGTTAGTTTATGTTTTGTAAATGTCAAATGATGAACAACATAAGGAAAAATAGCAGCAAGCAACAAGGAACCCATAACACTATAGCACAAGAAGACACTCAAGCCCCCAAACCACCAGAATGAGTCAAAGACTCTACTGGTCCAAGTGGAACAACTGATAAACAACTATAGCGAACATGATTACACTACAAACTGGTCTGTTGTATCAGCACAAACTCTTGAATCTGCAACTTACTTGACCTGACCAACAAAACTCTTCAAATTTACCTCCCATCTTTGTAGTTGAGATTTCAAACAATTGGCCTGATTAGCAAGGTCTTTGTTATCCTTGAGAAGCTCCTTGTTTGCAGAGATAATAATATACACCTGGAGAGATAAATCCGCACAAATCCCTTGAATTTCAATTTGCAATGGAAGGAATGTCTGTGAAAGAGCAGCAAAGCATCGAAGCTTCCAGAAATGATTAATGATAATAATCCGACAAGTATTTGAGATCACGTTGTGAGAATTGGAACAACCAAGAAGAGTTGATTTCCAAGACCATGGAAAATGGAAGATGGTAGGCAATGTGGTCATGAGGGAAAACCAAAGAGATCTAGCATGTGAGCAAAACCAAAAACTATTTAGGATGGACTCGACCTTACCACAGAAGGGGCAAGAGGGAGAAGGTTGCAAGAATTTAAGGCGTTTCCCAATAGGCAGCTTACCATGGAGGAGTCTCCAAGCAGTGAGTTGGGAGCGTGAGTCAGCTTTGGATTGCCATATCTGAAAACTGAGTTTGTTCCATTTAGCCCTACTAAATTTACTCCTCCAAATCATGTTAAGGCGGCGAGCAAGGGGCAGACTAGGCAGCAGTTGTTTGTAGATTATCTTGAGAGGGAAATTTTGAATGTTGCAGCCATTGGGCCATCTCCAATATTTAAGGAAGTTAGAATGACAAGTGGACAACAAGATAGAAAGATTGGCTGGAACAGGTTTTTGGATTTCAAGCACAACTTACTTATCACTATAGCTAAGGTTAGAGCAACCTTTCAGATGATGCCAAGGTCTCCAAGTGAAGCTTGTGGGGTCCCATAGATCCCGAAACACTTGAATGCCTTTTTTGAATAATTATTTAGCTTTGAATTCAAGAAGCTTACCAAGGGGTTTTTCGTTGAGATGGATCAACCTATTCCACCATATGGAAGAAGTAGCAAAACTCAGACCATGGCTAAAGGTTTGATCAAACCAAGATAGCTTGTGAGAAACCATTTGCCAAGCTTTCCAAATATTGTTAAATGGTGTTGATCCATGGGTCTTGAAAAATGGAGCTAGCAACATCTTGTCATGCCAATGAATTGTGTTCCAAGAATTACCTATTGTAGCAGTTTGCATGCGGAAATGGATTATAATCTTCCAAGGTGTATCTCCTTCCAATGCTCTCACAATCCACTTGGTTGAAAGGCAAACTCCCTACGTGAAAGGGTCAATGATACCCAATCCACCTTTATCCTTTGGCAAAATGCAGTGTGACCAAGATGTAGTGGGCACGCCTTTCTTTTTTCCCCCGTTGGCCCAAAGATAATTTCGAATGAGTTGTGTTAGCTTATTGTAGAATGTTTTAGATGGTAGCCAACATGAAGAGATATAAACATGGCTGGCCAAAAGGATTTTATTTGCCACTTGAATATGACCCGCCATTGACAAGAAACAATTTGTCCATGTTAATAATTTATTTTTTATTTTACATAGAAACCAATTCCACATCTCCTTTAGAGATACACCAATTCCATAAGGTATATCGAGATACCTCGTAATGGTTCCATGCTTCACCTCCTTCCACTCCTTGGGGATCCATGGTGGCTGAGGGTTGGGACGAGTCATCAAGAATTATGCTTTGTGCATAGCCAGCTGAGAACCTGAAACCGCACAAAAGTATTCTAGAATATCCAAAGTATTGTTCACCTCCTCAGCTTCATTTTGAATTAAGATCATGCTATCATTAGCAAAATGAGAATTAAGAGCTATGGTATTACGAGGAAGAGATATTCCTCGTATTAATTTATTTGCATGAGCATGTTGCAATAGATATCCAAGAGCATCTGTTGTAAGGACATAGAGGAGGGGGGCAAGCGGGCCACCTTGGTGGATGGATTTTTTGAGGGGAATCTGGGGAGAAAGAGACTCATTAATCACCAATTTGGCATTTGCTCCCATGAATAGCATTTTAACATGAGCACAAAATTTAGGACCAAAGCCTAGCCACTGAAGCATTTTGAGAATGAAGGACCAGTGAATACGATCATAGGCTTTGTCAAAATTGAGTTTGATAATGAGAGCATCTTGAGCTGATTGTTGTGCTCATTCAGCTATCTCCCAAGCAAGCATCAAATTATCTAATATAAATCATCCCCTTAGAAATCCAGTTTGTTCAAGTCTAACTATTTCTTGAGCAATAGGCTTGATTCATTTTGCCAATGCTTTGGCGATGATTTTGTAAGATGTGCAACCATTCACCGTGTCTTCTTGTTTGCCTTTGGGAATGAGTTTAATTAAACCTTGATTAATGATAGCCCCTAAAATACCAGTTTTAATGCCTTCAAGATACACGTTGTAATAGTCTTCTCGAATGATGGCCAAAGAGCTCAATAAAATTATATTGGAAGACAATCCATTCCTGGGCTTTTTTCCAAAGGCATACTTAGCACGGCTTCCTCTATCTCTTCTAAACAAAGGTAGTGATCAAGGAAAGTCACATAGTCAGGGTCAATTTTGCGGGGAATACAGCCTTCAAGGTTATCCTCCAAAATCGAAATAAGAGGGTCATTGTTGGAATCATTTGTGAACAATAGTTTATAGTAGTCATAAAATGTTTTCATGAAGCTGTCATGGCTGGTTTGAGCATAACCATCAGCTAATTTGATGACAGAGATCTGTTCTTTTCTATGTTTATGTTGGAGATATTGAAAGAAAAATTTGGAACTTTTGTCTCCAGCTTTAATCCACTATAGTCTAGCCCTTAGCTGAGCACCTTTACCTTTACAAATAACCAACTTACGAAGCTACTTTTCTATGTGAGCAGTTGACTGTTGGAGTGGGATGCTGCAAGGATTGTTTATCAGAAGTTTTCTGCCCTGTACAAGCTGGCCTTGAAGGGATTTTTCAAGCCTTCGCCTTTTAGCAGCCACCCTCCTACCATAATCACAAAGGAATTGGACACAATGAGAAATTGCTTTCTCCCACTTACTAATCCATCTATCAAATTGAGGCTTGGGTTCTGCATCTCAGGTAGCTAAAAGGCCATCAATGTAGTCTGGGTTTTGAAGATGGGAAACATTCAATTTATAAGAGAGATAATTAAGAATTTTAGAAGAGCCATCAAAGGAAATAGTGGTAAGGATAGGGAGGTGGTCTGAAAGAGTGGTAGTATGATCCAAGTGGACTAAATATCTAGAAGGCGATAGTAAGATATGTAAATTGCGGGATATGTAAAACCTATCCAAGCGGCTCATTTTTCTCAAAAATCCTTCACGACAATTACTCCAAGTGAACCATTGAGTCTTGTGAGAGTCCATTTTTCCCATGATAGGGTCATAGACACCTAAGGAATTGTGGGTAAGAGTCCAACCTTCAAATTCCTGCTGAGATAATTGAGAAGATGATTCCCAACTACAATCTAAGTGGTATTCCACCATATTGAAATCACCCGCAAACACCCATTCTGCATTGGGAAGATTGAGACGCATCCACTCCCACAGTCTAATTTTGTCAGAAGAAGAATTAGGGGCATAAACTGAGCAAAATCCAAGAAGATTGCCTTGCAATAGAACAGTTGCCCAAACAATGTAGTTGTAAGGATCAGAACCAGAGGCAACTATTGATTTAGCAAGCCAAGGAGCAAAACTCAGCACAGTGCCACCACAACCCTCAGGTGTTTAGTGTGTAGGAATTGTGCTTCTTTCCAAATAGTAGAAAGAGAAGCACCAATCCTAACTTCATTGACTTTTACTTCATGTAGCATAAGAATATCTAGTCAGTTATTCTGTATAGTCTCCTTAACATGATATTTTTGAGATGAGATTGTTAATCCCCTTACGTTCCATGATTGAATGTGGAAGATCATTGAGAATCAATAAGATCCTCATCAATGAGAAGGGATTCAAACTGATTTGTCACTAATCGCTTGTGGTCCAAGACTATGTTCTATAGGAGGGCACTCCCTAGAGGTGGACCGTGACCAAGCTTTGACGGGGCTTGTTATCGAGGTTTGTATCGGGCTTGCTGGGTGAGAGGAATGGGGCTACTAGGAGGGGTTCCCATAGAATCAGCAAAAAGATGTGAAGCTAAAGAGGGGAGATTGCTGGAATGATGAAGAGAAATAGATTCTTTCCTTTTCTTGGGAATTCTTTGCTCACTCCCCGAGACCACTTCTTTGAAGGTTATCAAACCAAAGGGGGGTGGAGAAAGCAGAGAGGAAGATGATTTAGGGGGAGAGGACATCACAGAAGTGGGTAGAGAAGTGGATGATTGCAGGGGCAGAGTGGAGGTTGGGGATTTCAATGGTTCATTGACCAAGGGATTGTGTACAAGGGAATCATTAGAAGAGTCTATCTGCGAACGAGGTTTGCGGAATGGACAGTCTCTAATGAGGTGCCCCTCCCTATGATAGTAAAAGCATGCATTTGGTTTGTTGAGATAATTAAGTCTCTGGTTGAATTCAAATCCAGGGACCACTAATTTAATGGTCTCAAGGAGTGGCTGAGTTAGGTCTATTTCGATGCACACCCTAGGTTGAACTTTTAGACTGGCCCATTTATCAGTTTTGTTTGCACCACAAAACCCTTCTCAGTTGTGAGGCAATCTCATGCAGAAAGGAGTGAAAAGCAAGGTTGAGAAATGGAAGTTCAACCCACATCAAATATTTGTATTTAGATATTCCTTCTAGGTGAAAGTCAAGGTCCCAGGCTTGTAAGTAACATGTTTGTCCACAAATAATCCATGACCCATAATGTAGGGTGGCTTTGGCATGATCTAGATCCAAAAACGTGCATGCAACATATCCCTTGCCTAAACCCTTGAAGGATTCAATTGTACATCCCTTATTTTCCCAATTTGCACGTGTCCATTTAAAAAACTCTTTCTCAAAAGGAACTCATTTTAGAAATAAAAAAAGGATAATAGTTCTTATTTCATAATCAGCTATCACATCGACTATATCATTTGTAAGCTTAAAGGATATAGTCTTACCTTGAGTAGGGACAGCTGTTGGAGAATGATTGGAGGGTGATGTAGACTCAACAAGCTGACCTCCACTATTCTCGCTGTGCTAACTGTATCTAGATGTAAAAGGTAATTTAGGGTTTTCTGTGAGATTTTTCATTGCTTTAGCATTGTTTTCCTGTTCCGTTTGAGGAGGGATTGAAAAATCCACCAGAAAATCTACTGCACCATGTTTGGCAATATCTAGCTTTTCATGCCCCCCCTTTTCTCTAGCTTTTTTCTTCATGGGGGTTGCACGTGGATTAAGTGTTGACTGGGCCCCTGCCCGAGCCATCTTGGAGGTCTATGGGTCTTTGGAACACGTTGTCGCAAGGAGAAAGTCAATCAAAAATAGGTTCAGGATCAGGGCACGTCGTTCTCACACTATTACAGTTACTATTTAGGGTTCATAACACTAGTTTAGGGTTCCACTGTCGCTTCTTCAAAAAAGTCGTAGAGCATAAGTTGTTCATTCAGAACACTTAATAGATGGTTCATAATTGTAAAGGTAAAATTTGCATACCTTATCCTTTTCATTTGTATTTTGGGTTCACTTTGACTCGTTGTCCTTTATGCAATGACAAGTGTATAAGTGGCACAATTTCTTCAAAATATGGCACTTAATTCTAGTCTTACCTAATCTTGTTTGCACTCATTCCTAGGGCCATTCTTGTTCCTCAATTTATACATTTCTTGTACAAGTTTAGGTCCTAATCTTATCTCATTTGCACTTAACTCTAGGCTTACCTAATCTCATTTGACTCATTCCTAGGGGTCATCCCTGATCCTCAATTTATCCATTGGTTGTTGGTTCAATTTCTTACAATGCAAAAATTTTGAGCAAAAGAGTGGAACAATGTGATTGCCTTTGATTTTTTATATGTTTTTATTGTATCAATAGGTGTACCCTTCTAGAAAGCAATGAGTATCATTTTTGCACAACACTTTTTGGATCATGCAACATAGCATAAATATATTGTGCAACTCTACTCATTCCTACATGGCACCCACTTGATCACTAGAGTGCCCATGGACACTAACTTGTGATCCCATAAATTGGTTTGAAGGACCTACACAAATTGGTCTAAAGTGTCATGTGTTTGGTATCAACTCGTTCGAACCTCAAGGCTCGAGATTCCTATCAAATGTGAGACTTTTGGCCAAACTCCTTTGAAATAAATATCTAAGCTCCTGAGCACCTCCAAATGTGGAACAAACTTGTCACCATGAAATTGAAATTGTTGGTGAGCCAAGATATATATGGGAGCTCGAGTCTACCAGAGAACATGCAAGACATCATTGGACACAAAAACCTTGATAAACTTCATTAATGTAGAGTTTGGGTCCATAGACATCCAAACCTTCTAGAATTGAAATGAACTTTTATTAAGTGAAATCTTGATATAGGGGCATCCCTAGTTCAAGAGCAATCTTGCATCAACCCAAAACATTTGCATTCTTTCTTTTTCTTTCATTTTTAGTTCAGTACAGTCATTTGTAGTTTCAGCATTTTGTACCGCATTTTACCACACCATCATATTAGAGCTCGTAGAGCAGGACTTAGCATCTACATTGTATCATCTACATCATATTTAGATTTCAGGTCATTTAGATTTGTTTCCTAAAAATTATCGCTATCAGAAGATCAGAGCATTCAAACAGTTGGTTGAAGGAGAAGGTTTGCGGAGCACTTCCGTGATTTGTTCAGCTAAATGAAACATATCACAAGACACATAAGGATTAGATAGACCTCCCTTAAGGTCTGCACCAAAATTCATCCATTTGCGGAGCAATACCAGATGTTGTAGGTCGACCTACTTGTTTCTACACGTTTCATCATTCACTGGAGTTTGTAAACCTCTTGTGGCCGACGCAGAGGATTCTATGAGCTTGAAGATGATATTTATAGATCTCTTAGATGTGTTAGGAAGACAACTCTTAAGTTCTTCAGTTCTCAAGTTATGTAATTTTAGAAGATAGTTTCTTTTCGAGAGGCATATCTTGCATATCTATTGTAACCCAGAAAGCAGGCCTGTGAGCCCTTTGATTGTAGCCCTCATGTTGCCAGCATATAAGCATTCTAAATATATGATATATTGAGCAGTTGAATCTTCCATTGCATTCTATATTTGTGTTGTTTCTGTTGTGTTTACTCTAGCTGCACGGTTTAGATAGTTCATTATGTGAACCCTTCAGCCATGACTGCACCAAATCTTTAGGGATTTTTGTGTGTGGCTTGTTTCGTGTAGACTTGAACTACCCTATATAACCAAGTTGAGTGGATTTTTGAAGTCCAAAATATCAATTTGAACCCATGTTTGATAGCCATGTGAATTTCATTAAACATATTCTAGAGGGGGTGTTGCATTCGAAGCTCACTTTGCTTCATGCTCATGTTCCCTATAGACCCCTAAAACCCTGTGCAATAGAGATCAATGAGTGGTCTTGGGTTTGTGGTAATTATACTGTCAAGTTCATGATTCTAAGGTGGTGCTCAAGTGAATTGGAGCTTGACATGTGGGTTGGTAGTGACATGGACTATGGCCTGAGGGAATCAAGAGTAGATATGTGGCAAGCTTTGTCAAGCTTTATCGGTCCTTAGGTCAATTTGTGAGTTCTCCAAACACGGTGAAGGAGATACAATCCAATTGATCAAACAAGTCTAGCTCCACTATGGTCTACACATTCATGGCTTTAAGATCTTAGATGTGGACTTTATTTTTTCCAATTTCTTTTTTAGTTTTTATTTTTTATTTTTTCCAATTTCTTTTTTGGTTCCATAATTTTTATGATTTTCTTATTATCAATTTCTTTTTAAATCACCAAAAATATCAAACAAAAAAAATTGAAAAATTAAAATAAAAAACGATGGAAAAAATAAACTATGGAAAAGAGATCCCTCGGCGTACTTTAGATATATATTTTTAAATATAAATATACTATTATAAACTTTGTCCTAAGATGTTTTCAGGTTCATCCAATAGTCTCCCTAGTCCTCCTGGCTTGTTAATGTCGATCATGAGATAGCAACTTAACCAAGGTTGAATGGATTTTCCAAGTCTGTAAGGAACATATGAAACACCAAACTTCAACACATGAATAATTTCTCACCCAATGGGAAGTTTTCAGCTTTGAAAGGCCTCAATAGACTTAAAATTTTGAAATTGTCAAATGTGACAAAGCAACCAAACTATTACTAACAAAACTAGAATTTTATTAAGTGAAATCTATAAGGCTTTTCATGTTCTAATTTCTTGTAGAACTAAGCTACCCTGTTAAAGTTGAGCAGACATTTAAAGTTTAGAATATCAAGTTGATTTCTATAGGGTTCACATTTGGAATATCTGTGCATCTCCCTAGCCTTTAGCTATAAAGGATATTTTGACATGCAAGACAATGCATATGTCTCCCTTAGGAGGAGAGGAGGATAATATAAATATAATCACAACCTTTTATTGCTAGACATTTCAAACAACAATGTGCTCTAAGCCTTACCTAATTACACTTTGTACCTACTTTCTATTGCCAAAATTTAACAAAGGTTGTGAACTTTTTTCATATTTCATGTTGATTTATGTAGTGCACTCATTACAAATACCTATCGACAATGCCCATTGCACAAAAAGTACAATTGCTAGTATACATATGACCAAAAGCCTAAAAGCTTGGTTGTCATGACAAATTTAAGAAGGGAAGAATTATGGATACATACATCATCACATATGTAACCACAAGCTTATGCCATTGCTTTCATCATTCGCTAGATAAAAGTTTTTTTTTTAAATATGTTTTCAAGATAAAAGTTAATCTTGTATAAACTCTAGTTTCACATCTATTACAAAAAAATATAAAAAATAATGAAAATGATGTTTTCTCTCCCATTATTGTTAGAAATTACGCTCTTAAGATACTAATCATTATATACATAATATAAAATAAATATAAAAGAGAATTATACAAGCATAGATTTAACACATTACACAAAATATACATGGGGAAAACCCTTTTAGGTAAAGAAAACTCATAAAACATCATTTTATTAAAACACTTACAAATAATAATCTATTAAGAAAATATACTCCTCTACATACTTCCATATGACCAATAATACCTTTTGTGCATAGTGATATAATTCACTATAAAAACCCAAATTCACCCACTCTCAAATGAGAGAGAACCTCCTTAAATAAAGGAGAAAGGGTGGCAAAATACCTAAAGGGGTATTAGTCACACCTTTTCAAAACAACCATTTGTAAATAATTAATAATCTAATAGATATTAGATTATTAATTATTAAATGGTATATGCTTTACAACATAAGGTTTTAAAATCTTATATTAGACTTATAAGAGTATGACCCTACTAACATTATGTTCTAACACTCCCCCTTAATGTTAATAAGGGGCATTACATGTCAATTTCTATAAAAGAAAAAATGAGGCACACTAGTAATGTAGGTCTGCTTTGATAGTGATAAACAGAAACACAAATATATGCCAAAATGAAGAGTATATATTCCTGACTACATGAAAGTCATCTTGATTCCAGACTACATGAAAGTCATCTTGCCAAAATGAAGAGCATGTATTCTAGACTACATGAAAGTCATCTTGTCACAATTTATAATCCTGTGTTTTTAAAACATGGTGTGAGGTCTTAAAATGTTTCTGTTGGAGCCCAGAATCCCTCAAACCAGCCCCCCTTCAAGATCATTACGTATTGCCCATAGGTCTTACATAATATAACGCTTCAAATGGAAGATTTAAGAGAGAATTTTTTTTTAATATACCCATAGCTCTTACTACTTAGTGGCTTTGCCACTACTTTTGTTTCTCTTTAGATATGTTTTTTAAGATATGGTCTTGCTTAGACTTTCCATCCATCCATCCATATATATATATACATACTTAAATTAAATATTAATTTTATATCAAGCTATGTAATTATCAATTATATGTCACCCTATATAAATTGACAAATAGAGAGTTAGGGCAGTCGAAAATTTGTTGGCATTTTAGAGTTAAAAACAACAGCTATCAAATTTAAATCCTCTCCATTAAGTAGACCTTCTACAACATAACTTGCAGATGTGAGATGCTTCAACATTATTTACTCTTAAGGTAAATATGAATAGGTTTGACCTACTGTAGATCTTGAATGAACTTTCAAGACTATTTTTTTTGGAACTATATCAGTTAATTACATTTTTCAAATGAAAAATATTATGGAAAAAGACCCATCTCTGGAAAATAAAAATAACCTGTTTATCACATGTTTTTGAAAATGCACACTTCAGTTATATATTGAAAGCTCACCATACGTAACACTTATGGTATTATAGGACCAATGCACATTATAAAAAGCTATGTCCTTTGAACAAATACTGTAGTGTCTCTAAGAGCAAACTTTCCTTGTTACACTGTCAGTATATTTTCTTCTTATTTTAAAAAAGTGGAATACGCTTATTTAGCTAGTCATAAAATGATAACAATACCAAAATTTACTTATACTCCTTTCCATGAAGAGAGAGGAGGTGTTTCTGACTTCATCCATGTAAAATCCATGTCAGAATATCGATCTCCATGGACACTACCAGAGGACACTATGGCTTCTATTTCTTTCATCTCCTCAGGTGTAAGCTTCACAGAAAGAGCACCAATGTTCTCCTCGAAGTTCTTGATTTTGGTTGTCCCTGGGATTGGTGCAACATCATTTCCTTGGTGATGAACCCAAGCAAGTGCAAGTTGCCCTGGACTGCACCCTTTGCTCGAAGCAATTGCTGAAACCTTCTCAAATATAATCTTGTTCTTTTCAAGGTTCTCTCCTGTAAACCTGGGCAAATACTGCAAATATAATACTTTCATAAATCAGAGAATCATCTCAATTAAAAATATATAATGTACATATAAATCCTCAAGCAAAAGGGCAAAACCCAGGAAATTGAAAGGACTTGCCATATTGTAAAGACACCTAGAATTGGTGAGATGAACTATCACAACTTTCGCCTTATGAAGAATAAACAACATTTTTGATGAATCCAATTGTTTCTGAAAAAACTGTGTAAAGCTTTTTTCCAGAAACAATTAGATTCATTAGATGGACTGTGGAAATATTATGTCTTTCAGCACTTTTGATGTTCAATAATCATCATTAATACAAAGAAGACTCAATGGCGCACATACCTTTCTAAAATCATTATCTGCTAAGCTTTCAACCAACTTTGCTCCAGAAGAGAAGAAGCCTCGGCCTAAAGGGCTATATGGCACAATTCCAATACCAAGCTCCCTACAAGTAAAAATTTAAGTGTTAATCATTCAAATAACACAATTTAAGATGAAAAATTCTAACGCTGAAAACCCACATACCTGCAAGTTGGAACGATTTCTTCCTCAACATCCCTAGTCCATAAAGACCACTCTATTTGAACTGCTGTAATAGGATGAACAGCATGCGCTCGTCGAATTGTTGATGCAGAAGCCTCAGAAAGTCCAATATATTTTATTTTCCCTTCTTCAACAAGTTTCTTCATTTCTCCAATCTGTAATAGATAGCCGACCAAACTTAAATATCAAACAATAGTTGTGCATCTACTGAAGTCTACCAGACCTTAAGAATCAACAAAAGCGATCACTAAATCATCAAACTTGCTAAGACGGCAAGAGAAAATATCTAAGAGATAACTACAGTATGAAAATTTAATTTTACAGTCTGCGTAAAAATGGAAAGCCAAACACAGCTTCCCAACTGAAAGTTGAAACACTTGAAGACAATATACCGTGTTATAAGTTAAGAGCACAACGCAGTAAGCAGTGAAACCAGACTCGAACACCATCTAATACTCAAGCCATGCATTAAAACTCTACTCTTCCATGCTCTCCACCAAATCACTAAAAAAGGAAATCATGGATATCACAAACCTAATATAAGATTATGACCATCACAAACCAAACAGAAGAGTCCTTGCTGTTATGTTTGATGCCATTATCAGTCCTCACTGCCCATCATAAGCAATATGTTGCTGGTGGCTCATCAAAGTACTAAGTATATGTGAGTTACATGGCTAATCCAAAGACTGTCGAATAACCAAGAGATAAAGTCAGTCTGGGAAAACAAAATCCCTATCATAGGACAAACATAATCTTACAAATAATGGAAGGATCTTCCAGGCCTCTACAAAACATTTCAAAAGAATACTTGCTGCTATTGGCAATGCCATTATCTGTCCTCACTACCCATCATAGGCAGTACATTGCTGGTTGCTCAACACAGTAAGTACTAAGTATATGTGAGTTACAGTGCGAATCGAAAGACATCAGAATAACCAAGAGTTAAAGTCAATCAGGGAAAAAGAAATCCCTAATCATATAACAAATGTTATATTAGATTGGAAGGATCTTCCTGGCCTTACAATATATCTCAAAAGAGTGTCAATATATGCAACTATGCTATTACAAAACTACACATCTACCAGAAAGGAATTATATCTTAGAAGTGATGCTTGTTTAAAGACCAAATATGTGGTCTTTGCCAGAAAAGCAATGTCATTAACATTGGAATATGAGCACTATTAGTTAACAGTAACACCATGATTAATGGAGATCCAAATATGTTATTTTGATGCCCTGTAATGTGCCTGACATGGCTACCAAAGTAGAGAACTGTTGGATTTTTTTTTTCAAATTTCATGGCTATTCTATTTTAAAAGTCTAAGCTTTGATATGGGTAATAAGTCTCCGCTCATGCTAGAGAGATAAATCTGGTGGCAAAGACACAATCTTCCCACATATTGCTACTGAACCAAGGAAATCAGCAAGGTAACTAGACAAGAATCATTCGAGTTAGGAAAAAACTAAAGATAAAGCTACAGCCTATAAGTGCACTAGACCATGCTGAAAGAAGACCAAGGGTGCTAAACAAGGTCAATGTTCCATTATAATCGGATAAACAACTATACCCATCCACAAAGGAGATGATTAAAAGCAAAGAAAAAATATTGCAGCACTTTTTACACTGAGATCAAGAGGGATCCAATAGACCACAAGCTTAGGCTAACTCAACTTTTGCAAGATACCTAAAGAGTTTCATTTCTCTCCCTGCTCTGTGGATACCTATAAAAGGAAAATGATATTGCAAAAAATGTTCCCTGCTTTCAATGATAAGGTTAGTAGCAACCTAATCTAAAACAAGTTTGGGAAAGTAATCACTAGTATATTTACAACCTTTTTGCAAGAACGCCCTAGCCATACGAATGGGAATGATTAAATTCTGGGTGGAATACCCTGATTCCTGATCTCCCAAATCCATTTGAGTTGGATAATGTTTGAGGCTTATAAGGACAAAGAGTCCATCCAAAGCAAGTTAACCAATGCTCCAGAACGAGGGGAGAGTACTTATTTGTAGACTTCTTGTAGCGATTCTAGTGTAGCAGAGTGCTCAGCTCACTAAAAGAAAAACCTACATTTAACTATCATGACCCTAAAAATGCATCATTTCGCTAATTTATTTGTAACATTAATTAACTAAAAAGTGTATGGTAGAGAAAAGATACATACATAGTGCTAACTTGGCTGCTATACCAAATGAATTGTTCAAATCATGCACCCCTTGGTGTAGGTGGATTGGCAATGCCCGAGCCTTGGTCACAAGGCCAAAGCCTAAGAACAAATTTTGAATAGCACACGTATCCGGAAAAAGCTCCATGCTTGTGCAACAGGGAGGGCCTTAGAATCAAAATTGGCTACTGGCTAGGCCGTGACCTAAAAGCCAGCTTTACCTTACCTATACGCTATAACATATAACTGTATATCTATCCAGTCCCAAACTTGTGAGGTAATCTAAAATTGTAGTAGTAGAGAAAAGATACATACATAGTGTTAACTTGGCTGCTATACCAAATGAATTGTTCAAATCTTGCACCCCTTGGTGTAGGTGGATTGGCAATGCATGACTTAGGCTTGATCACAAGACTAAGACCTAAGAGGTACAAACTTTGAATAACACAGGTAACCTGAAAAAGCTCCATGCTTGTGCCACAATGAGGGTCTTGGAATCTGCTAGCTAGGCTGTACCTAAAACCCTGCTTTACTTTACCTCTAAGATACAACTGTATAGCTGTGCAGTCCTAAACTGTGGAACAATAGATTAATTACTATGGTAAAAAGAGATGAGTTCAATTGTTAAAAATGTATTGGAGCTTTCAATGCAGGGCTCAAGTCTAAATCTTGATGAGATAGGGCAAAGTGTTGAAATTAGGTAAAATATGGTATAGTGTTGAAATTGGGTAAAATACCACATCTAAATTGGCAGGTGCCATGTACCCCAGTAAGTCCCCCCACATACCTGGTCTTTGGCATCTAAGCAGGAGGTTACCCAACAAGGAGATTTACAAAATCAGATGAAGGAAAAAATAAAAATTGAATTATTATAAACCACTAACACCCATAAGAGCAATCATTTAGTAATCAAATCTAGATGTGCTGTATAGACACAGAAGCGTAAAGTACATACAGTAACTTCAATGGGGACTCTGGTGTCGACACGATGTTGGTAATAAAGATCAATGCAATCCACATCAAGCCTCTTCAGACTCCCTTCACAGCAAGCACGAACATACGCAGGATCTCCACGAATGTCACTTATCCCACCTGCAAAACTTGCTCCAAACTTGGTAGCCAGCTGCACTTTGTCTCTTATTCCTTTTAGTGCCTGCAAATCAAGTCAAAAAGTTTCAAATTAAAATCAAACCATACGAAAATCCAGAAAAAAACTTGTGAAAATCAGACTATCTACACTTAATGTAAGGCGCCCTACCTTTCCAAGGAGAAGTTCGTTAGTGTGAGGACCATAAACATCAGAGGTGTCAAGGAAAGTAATGCCTTTGGAAACAGCATGGTGAATAAGGGAGATCATTTCATCTTCAGATTTAGGTGGGCCATAGAAGGCAGACATGCCCATGCAGCCCAATCCCTGTGCTGAAACTTCAAAACCCTCTCTTCCCAACTTGACTGTTGGCACTGCCATTGTTGTTGCTCTTGTTTCTTCTGCTTCTGCCTTGGATTCTTTGTCAAGGCTCAGAGGCAGAGGGTGCGTTTATTTATAATACACGCAGTGGGAGAGTGGTGGTTGACAAATCCGCTCATCTCCTGGAAGTCTGGAAAGACCGGTGAATGGTTAACACAGCTTTTTTGTTTTTGTAATTCTGTATTTCATTTAAAAAAAGTTCTTCGTAACAAGAAAAATTGCACTAATTAAATAAAGGTATTAATTAAACAAGTGATTGGACGGCCCTGTTTGTTTGCTTAGTGGATATATTTTTTATTAATATCACATGTATTCAAGGTTTTGAATCTTGGTGGATGGCTTAATCAAAGAACATACCACTAGCACTTGCACCCATAGGAGGTTCAAGGAATACGCCGATAGGAACAACCGACGAAAATTTTCCGGTGTGAATTTTTTATTTTCACGGCGTGAGACAATTCCGAGCACTATAACGCTCACATATAAAAGCCTATTGGCTAATTACCCTCATCAATTGTGCTCAATCAATTGAGCTACAATCTTTCCTTGTGTTGCATTCTTACATAGTACCTAATAATTTTTTGACATGTTTTTATTTTTGATATTATACTCAATGGATTTTTGAAATTTACATAGTAATATTTTCATCCAATTTAGATAGTAGACATGATATTTCCAATGTGCATGATATAGAATAGAGCTTTTGGAAAAATTGTTTAGACGTCGATTCAAAATAGGCTACACACAATTTTTCCAAAAGCTCTATTCTATATTCAATTTAGAGTTTAAGTATTCTTACATTTTATTTATTTAAATTCCATATTACTTACATTATTGATAGATTAGTCCCACCTCACAAATTCTAGGGTTAATTATGGTTAGATATTTGCTCTAAGTAAATTGTAGTGAAAGCATATATTTTTCATTACATTATTTCATGAACCCGATCTAACTACACAACCTAGGGTTTTGATGTTTGGGTTTATTCTTCTTTCCAATTAGAATTTTTAGATCTAATTTTTCTCATTGCATTCCTTTTATATCAGATTTCATTAGGGTTTGGATGGGTCTTTGTTTGGTTTCATTATCACAACCTAGTTTAGATTTGGTCCTTTATTGTGTCATATATATTTGATCCCACCCACGCACTTTTAGGTTGTCCATCTTTGCTATATCATTTATCACGGATTTTTATAGGTAACTTTAGTCGTTTTACATAGGGGAGAGGACCCAGTAGTGGTGCACCCTAACTTCACGCCTCTCAAAATCATATGTGGCAATTTCAAATCACTCCAAAAATTTTACAGTAGCTTACTTGGCAATGCCCCTGCTTATAACTGAAGTTTTAGGGCCACATCATCAAATATGATGCCACATCAGCATGCTTTTTGTTGAGGTGTCAAATAGTTCCCCCAAAAAAAGGGTGGACCAATAGGTATGCATTAAGTCATGTTTTGTTGGTGGGCTGATGTGGCATCACATGATTGGTTGCTTTTTAAATTTAAAGGGCACATTTCATTCAATTATTATTACTTATAGTAACACTAACAACCTTAAAGTCACAACTACTAGTACTAAACTTTAAAAATATTAGGCCTCAAATGCACATATACTGGTACTAAATATAAAAAAATATTGAGCCTTAAATGGAACTATCTCACCTATTGGGTCTTTTCCCCTACAGCGTTTACTTATTATGATATGTTGTTATCCTTTGTAGCTTTTCATTCTTCCATACTTTGATGACTTCATATTTTTTGTGTAGGTGTTTTATCAAATATATATTTTTCCCTCAAATCTAAGTCCAAAAGTCTTCCAAAAAAAAACAATTATTTTTTTGTCAATAAACTAAATAATATTATCATATTTAATTATTGCATTTATTTCATTAACATAAAATATTTATTAGATAAATAATTGTATTAATATACGTATGAACAAAACCCTAAAAGCTTGGCCGTCACGACAAATTTAAGGAGGGAAGAATTATGGATATGACGTCATCACATATGTAACCCCAAGCTTATGTCATTGCTTTCGTCATTCGCAAGATAAAAGTATTTTTTTAAATATATTTTTAAGATAAAAATAAATCTTGTAGATATTACTAAAAACATAAAAACTTTCTCTCCCATTATGTTCGAGAAAATTGAATCTCACTCTATTTAAATATTTAATTGAATCTCACTCTTTAAACATTTTACTTTTCAACAACCTCAATTTCTACTTAAAAAGGTGTGTAACTAACTTTAAAAGTTAGATTTTACTTTATTTATTTTATTGAGAACACTTAATAGATGGTTTATGATTTACCTTACACTTTTCATTTTTATCTTAGGTTTACTTTGATTCTATATCCTTTATAAGTGGCACAATTTCTTCAAAATATGGCACTTAATTTTAGTCTTACCTAATCTTGTTTGCACTCATTCCTAGGGCCATACTTGATCCTGAATTTATACATTTCTTGTACAAGTTTAGGTCCTAATCCTATCTCATTTGCACTTAACTCTAGGCTTACCTAATCTAATTTGACTCATTCCTAGGGATCATTCTTGATCCTCATTTATCCATAGGTTGTTGGTTCAATTCCTTACAATGCAAAAATTTTGAGCAAAAGAGTGGAACAATGTGATTATCTTTGATTTTTTATATGTTTTTATTGCATTAATAGGCGTACCCTACTAGAAAGCAATGAGTATCATTTTTGCACAACACTTTTTGGATCATGCAACATAGCATAAATATATCATACAACTCTGCTCATTCCTACATGACACCCACTTGATCACTAGAGTACCCATGGACACTACCTTGTGATCCCATAAATTGGTTTGAAGGACCTACAAAAATTGGTCTAAAGTGTTATGTGTCTGGTATCAACTCCTTCGAACCTCAAGACTCAAGCTTCCTATTGAATGTGAAACTTTTGCCCAAACTCCTTTGAAATAAATATCCAAGCTCGTGTGCACCTCCAAATGTGGAACAAACTTGTCACCGTGAAATTGAAATTGTTGGTGAGCCAAGATATATATGGGAGCTCGAGTCTACCAGAGAACATGCAAGACATCATTGGACACAAAAATCTTGATAAATTTCATTAATGTAAAGTATGGGTCCATAGACATCCAAACCTTCCAAACTTGAAATGAACTTTTATTAAATGAAATTTATAAGGTTTTTTATGTCTGGCTTGTTTCGTGTAGACTTGAACTATCCTATATAACCAAGTTAAGTGAATGTTTTAAGTCCAAAATATCAATTTGAACCCATGTTCGATAGCCTTGTGAATTTCAATAAACATATTCTAGAGAGGGTGTTGTATTTGAAGCTCACTTTGCTTCATGCTCATGTTCTTTGCAAACCCCAAAAAACATATGCAATAGAGATCAATGAGTGGTCTTAAGTTTGTGGTAATTATACTCTCAAGTCCACAATTCTACGGTGGTGCTCAAGTGAATTGGAGCTTGACATGTGGCTTGGTAGTGACATGGACTATGGCCTGAGGGAATCAAGAGTAGACATGTGTCAAGCTTTATTGGTCCTTAGGTCAAATTGTGAGTCTCCAAACACAGTGTAAGGAGATACAATCTAATTGATCAAACAAGTCTAGTTCCAATATGGTCTACAAATTCATGGCTTTAAGATCATGGATGTGGACTTAATATAAACTTTGTCCTAAAATGCTTTTAGGTTCATCCAATAGTCTCCCTAGTCCTTCTAGCTTGTTAATGTCGGTCATGAGATAGCAACTTAACCAAGGTTGATTGGATTTTCCAAGTTTGTAAGTAACATATAAAACACCAAACTTCAACACATGAATAATTTATAACCCAATTAGAAGTTTTCAACTCTAAAAGGCTTCACAGACTTAAAATTTTGAAACTCTCAAATATGACAAAGCAACCAAACTATTACTGATGAAACTAGACTTTTATTAAGTGAAATCTATAAGGTTTTTCATGTTTTTGTTTCTTGTAGAACTGAGCTACCATATATAGTTGAGTTGAGCAGACATTTAAAGTTTATAATATCAAGTTGATTATAATAGCCATCAGATTTCCATAGTCCATGATAGTATTCTTGAGTGCTTTAGGAATTAAACTGTGTGTAAGTTTTTTACTCAATGTTTCGGATCACACTCCGTGATCTATCATCAGGAGAGCTAGAGAAGAGAATTAGGATCTCTTCTCTAGCTCTCTTGATGATGGATCACAGAGTGTGATCCGAAACATTGAGTAAAAAACTTACACACAATTTAATTCCTGAAGCACTCAAGAATACTATCAAGTTGATTTCTATAGAGCTTGTGTTTGGCATAGCTGTGCATCTCCCTATCCTTTAGCTATTAACGATTTTTTGACATGCAAGACAATACATATTTCTCCCTTACGAGGAGATGAGGATAATCTAAATGTGATCACAACCTTTTATTGCTAGACATTTCAAACAAAAATGTGCTCTAAGCCTTACCTAACTACACTTTGTACCTACTTTCTATTGCCAAAATTTAACAAAGGTTGTGAACGTCTTTCATATTTCATGTTGATTTATATAGTTCACTCATTACAAATACCTATCAGCATGCCCATTGCACAAAAAGTGTGATTGCTAGTATACATATGACCAAAAGCCTAAAAGCTTGGTTGTCATGACAAATTTAAGAAGGGGAGAATTATGGATACATACATCATCACATTGTAACCACAAGCTTATGCCATTACTTTCATCATTTGCAAGATAAAAGTATTTTTTAAAATATATTTTTAGGATCAAAGTAAATCTTGTATAAACTCTAGTTTGAAATCTATTACGAAAAATATAAAACCAATTAAAATGATGTTTTCTCTCCCATTATGCACAACAAAGCATTTTTGGTACATGATGTTAACTTTGACTTTGTTGACTACTAACATGTTGCAATAAATAGAATCTCACTTTAAATAAATACCATACTCTTTGTTTGTATCTGCATTTTGATACATGCCCTAACCCTTGGCTTGTGTCTTCTGGGCTTGTTGAAACCCTTGTAAAACCCTAAGCTTAGTGTCTTGCCACACTTACCTTTGTGATTGCTCATTTTAATCTATTGTTGACTGCTTGTGGCCCATTCCCAGTCACTTAAGTTGTCACTTATGTATCTTTCACCATTGGGTTATGGCCCTCATGTCTAGGGAAACCCCCTTTTATCCCGTGACCTAAAGTATGTCGAACACCCAACCAATTTAAATAATATTCTATCTTCATATTGGATGTTAGGCATGCTTTATTTTATGTCCCCCCCACTCGTTCAACCTAGTGCGACCCTTCTTTCAAAAAAACTTATACGCATGTGCTAAAATGATCCTTAAGTTGTGCCCAGTCAGCGTGCCCTGTGATTATTGTTACATTCTACTAGAAGGATTATATTTTCTTGGTATCAAATTGGCTTCCTGCAAGGTTGCAGGGATGCACGTGTCATCTAACTTGTCCGGTGGTGCAACATATTCTATCATGAATTTCCTTTCTGCTGAGGGTTCTTTGTCTCCTTCACAGGATGGTGAAGGCAACATGGCCAATGAGTTTGCTTCTCAATGGAGGGTTTGCCTCCACTGAGGCTTTTCTAAGGCTACCACAGGATCATGAAACCTAGGATGTTCTTCTACGTGGCAGTGTCACAGTGCCAACATGGGCTGTGTACGTCCTTAGAGGATTAAAGCATATGTGGAACCATGAGATCCAACATGATGCTTCTTGGGATGACTTGGCATTCCACAGAGGGTTTATACCTTTGAAGGGAGTGCTCGGGGCTTTCAATGGGGCAATGAAAAGTGTAGTGTGGACCAAGGTATATTGGTTGTCCATGGTGGCAGCCATTACCAACATTTCACCGAGAACATGTACTTCGCTGGGTCTCCCAGTCGTTCCTAGCGAGCCTGCGAAGGTACCACCTTGACCTAAAAGATACCAAATCATGATGAAATATTTGGAATACTAGGGGAAATTCAAACTTTAGCGATGGCCATTGATTTGGGAGGATCTACGACACATTTTCAAAGCCAAAACGAGTATCTGATCTCGCACATTTGGCATTAATGGTGCCTGAGATGATCTGAGAAGTCTCCCTATGTCATTATTCTGCATAATTGAGCATGCATTTCCTATCCTCAGGTTCTGTGTTCGTCTCCCAGTTGGAATTCTTCAGTTTGTTGTGGCAAGTAGGTGATTAGTTGGTCAGCCTGGAGTCAAAATCGTTATCTGCAACTTGTAAGTGCTCTTCACTCTCTTGCACGAATTAGACCTTAATTCCCATTGACTTGTGATCATTCTAGAGAGCGGATGTAGTTGAAATTGTTTGATTAGTTAGACCTTGTTTAAAGGATTGCCCTGTTGCTCCGAGTAGTTATAGGATTGCCTAAAAATTTGGAACCCTTATGTGTTTATCATGGCTAGTTCGTCTAAAAGGGTTGTAAAGAAGATAGAAAGGAAAAGAGATAGAGAGTTCAATGATGATGTTTTGATCCAATTACCTAGTTCTACTAAGAGGCCCCATCATTCGCCTGGTTTTGGCATATTAGCAGACAGACTCTCTAATACCAATGGAGCTTGCAGGGATGATATCCATCCAATCAATGGGTACGCATTGTTTAGGTATCACTTCCAAAAGAGCAGGAGAGGAAGCCATATGAGTAACCCCTAGAAATTGGGATTAGCTAGGTTGGTAGTCCTGAATATCTTTATTAGTGTTGAGATGATCAAGGCACTGGCCAAGAATTATTCCCCTTAGGACAAAGCCATATATGGTAGCAATGGCGGCACACTTGTAAGGCTAGATCATGCGTACATTAGTCAGTATTCCAGTTAAATCCCAACTTGAGTGTGCCCTTAGACAAGGGAGCTTTGCTCTGGAGGAATATCACAGGGCAGGTGCTAATTACAGGGTGAGGCTCCTTCCTTGTCATAAGCTAAAGTGGGTGGTAGATTATACAAGTTCAAAGATGATGAGAAAGAGCCATTCAGCTATGACATTTTTGAAGATTATTTTCAGAAAACCTATTTTGTTGTGTGCCAATTGATGGGGTTGGATGCTATAGTTTTAATGCCCACTGCTGCTATGGTCTTAACTTCTAATATTCAGAAGTATGATAATAATACCCTCTTTGATTATGCATCATACATTGAAAATAGCTCAATGATGCTCTGAAAAGCCTAAAAGGAAATCCCTCTATCGTCCATTTCAAGTATTATTCCCTCTTGTGTCATATGTTGCTATATGCAGGGGAGGAAAGGAAAGTGTGGTCACCAACACTGAAGCTCAGAATAACATATGAACAAGGTCAACTATATCATGTTCACGAATGGACATATGTGTGGGACAGTAATTGTGATAGGTCCAATTACATGGCTTTTGAAGAATACTTTGTTAGATATATCCTCAGATCCCTTGGTCATCAGGATTACAGGTTATCTCAGGAGGTTTAGAGGTTTCTGCAACCTAAGGATATGTGTCCAGAGCTTGGTATCAACCACAATTGGGGTGATTGGTTTCTTTTCAAAGAGGCCACTGTCATTAGGATTTATGGATTTGAAGGAACTCCTCATTTTTTGCCTAGGGTAACCCCTGATAGAGTGGTATTCTTGGAGATCATGTGGTAAATGAACAAGTCTGACAAAACTCATTTTAGAAATTTCAAGAAGGCTTCTTTCCTACCTACTACCATTGCCTTTTCTGATTTTAAGATCACATCAAAGGAAGGACTGGAATTGATCCCAGCAAAATTGCAATATTATAGGATGCTTGCAGCTAAGGCTAGAATATGTGATCCTAAGAAATTCATACACAATGCTAGGTTGGAAAATGAATATATTGGCTATAAGCATCAGTTCCATCCCCTTGAGGATGGAATTAGGAACTACACCACTTTTGACGAGATAGAACACAAAAATAGATTGTGGAGAAGGGTCTTCAAAGAAAAAATGTATAAATTGAGGACTATTTCTAACTATAAGGGAGCCTTTAGAGACATTGCAGATATTATTGAAAGGATAAATTTTATGGTGTAGAATGCTGATGAATTGTCTTCCAATTTGCCTGTTGGTTTTGAAAATATTCTTGGTCGTGCCTTGTCAAAGGAGGCCTCCAATTCTCAAGGCCCTATTGCCATCACCCCACTCCATCAAGTGTCCCCAAGATGGTCCCTTGCCCCTAGTTTCTCAATGAGTGAAAGTGAAATTCCTGATTCCCTTGATGCAATTGAAGTTATGCAACCTCCAATGATGAATATAGAGACCCCACCAGTGGAAAGAATGATGATCACCTTTGAGGAGGTGGATGCGGTATCAGATGATGTGAGGGCCTTGGCAAGTCAGAGGTTTATAGATGATAACTCATTCATTCATTCCAAGGAGTACAAGGATTGCATCATGAAGATAAAGGGGTAGGAGATATTGAAGAAGGTCAAGGGGCTGACCCCTAAGAATAAGGAACACATTATCAAGGAGTTTTGGGCTAGAGTGTATAAAGAGATGGATGGGATGACTCCACGGGAAGGGAGAGAAATTGTCAGAGCAAGTGGTTGCATGTTATTGCCAGGATGGGATATCTCTTCTGCAATAGCATTTGACACTATCAAGAGGCATGAAAACATTGATCTAAAAAAGGAATTGGCCAACAAGATATATTCCAAGGATCTGCCTTTAGTGCATATTCCAATGCCCTGGCCATATGGTCAATCTTCCCTGCTAGAGAAAAGCCTTGTGTTGTTGATGACCCTAGTGTGATTACCGAGAACCTTATTGTGCATAGGTTAGAAGATATCACCCATGTCCAAGCTGCTTCTTTGACCGCCAATGCTGCTTTGTTTACAGAAGCTTCAGTTAAGAAAATGCAATCAGATATGGAGAAGTTAAACAAGCATAATCTTCATTTGCAAGAGAGGTTGAATGTAATTGAGGTCACACTCCCATCAGTTACCCTTCCAATTCCCTCGAGGGAAGAGGGAAAGCTCAAGGAGGAATCGAATGAGAGCAAGGCCAAGGAAGAAGATGCCTTGAGGAAAATGAAGCAAATGAAGTTAGATTTCATATAAGGTTTATTAAATAGAAAGCTAGCTAGGATAATGTCTTATGTTGACAAGGTTTGGGAGTGTCATTGCACTATAAGGAAAATGCTTGAGGAACATATGAGGTTGGAAATTAGACTTGGGACATGGGAAAGACAAGTAACACCCATGGTTCTTGCTTTCATTATTCTAGTTGAGAAGCTTTATTGTGATGAGGATACTAGTAAGTGCTTAACAGAGTTGATTAGCCATCTCAGGGCTATTAAGAGGATGGTGTGGAAGCATAAGGAACTCACCAAAGAATTTTCTAATGAACTCATGTATTTTAATAGGATACAAGGGTCACACTTGCCAACATTGAGAAATGATGACAAAACTCTAAAACGTCTGGAGGGGTGGAGGAAGGAATGTTTGGTGATCACCACTCCAATAATCTTGGAGATCAATAATGATGAAGAGCAAATCATTGATAATTTGAGTTTTGCCTTGGATGAGCTGTCCAGAATTGAATTTGAAATGGAAACCATCACTCTCGTAATTACTCTTCCTGCCAATCAGAAGTATAAAAAGCATTTGGCGGATGTGTACCAAAGTTTCCCACCTTAGTAGTGGTGAGAATATTGTCTATTCCCAATTATTTCTTCCTTGAGGATCTTCATCAATAAACAAATTTTCAAATGATATCCAGACGCCACAGGTGTGAGCAAATTTGAAATTCAGTTAAAGGAGTGGTCATAAGCACACTTGTGTCATTATGGAGGGATAATGTGCCTATATTGCATATGGTTACAATGACCAAGTGTGGATGGAAGTTATTTTGAAGAAATGAGCATTTTCTTGGCTTTTCGATGGCAGTGTCATGTTTTTCCCTTTCATATGTTTTGTCCTCTTTGAGCTTAAAGGATACGGGGGGTATGTTCCCTTCCAACAAGAAGTTGTTAGTGGCCTAAAGCTTGTCTACTCCCATGTTTCTATAAATGGGAATTCAGGGCCATTTTGTAGTGGTTCCAAATCTGAAGTTTTCGGTAGTATTGTACTATGTGTTTGATTTAAGGGAAATAGAAGAAAACTGTATCAAAAATTGGTGTTCAAATCTGTAGGGTAGTATCACTTTCAAAATTTAATACAAATATTATACTGGTTATGGAATCCAATCTGTGTTGCATGTGATGGAGTTGATATGAAGTTTAGATATCAAGGATATTTTAATTCATCTTTATAGCTGTCTATATTATGTGTGTTTTCTCTTGCTTTCTCTCAAGGAGAGGAATAAATGCTTGGAAAATCTTATGTTAACTGTTGTCTGCAATATAGTTTTGAAGGGTGTTTCTGTATTACCAAGTGCAATAGGTATTAATACATGCATTGATACCATTAGTCTGTTAGAAAGGGGTTGATATTGCCTAAATGATACATTGGTTTTATGCAATTCGACTCTATGGCCCATTGGATTAAGCACCAGTCTCTCATTGGGTTAAGTCATTGATTTAGATCCATCCCAAACAAACTTAAATCATTTCTATATCTATTATTTTCTTAAACATATGTTTGGATTAATATTTGTTCTCAGTCAGGGTATGAACTATACTATCATAAGGTTAAGCCAATCAAAATGGAGTTAGTCCTTTCCTTGGTGAAGTGTTATTGAGAACCTTCTATTTAGATACAACATCATAGGTAAATCCTTGAGACATGTTTAGATGTTGTAAAGGGTACACCCGCGTTGGTCTTGCAAAACCAAAAGTGCAGAGGATTTTTTCAACTCTTTTGTTTTAATCCTATTCGTTGGCCACTGACCCTGATCCCTTAATCATAAGAAATTGGCTTAATCTTTGGAGGACTTTGACAAATCAGTTGGAGGAACCAACAGATTGGTGACTCTACTAGGGAGCTTTAAATATAAATGATGAGATTAGTCCAGTGGTCTGTCATGGGTGTTTAGAGTTTGCACATTTGCAGTGCATTATCACTATTATTCCTTGTTAAGGGTGGCGACTCTGATTAAAGAAGTAAGAAATTGTGAGTGAAAAGGGGAGGAATCCCTCTTTGTTTTCACTTATATCTTTGCAAGGTTTCATCGGATAAGATGAACATATTGAATTCCCATAGTTTGGGTGGTGACTCTAACTCTCTTGTGCCGGTGAAAAGCCAATTCAAAGAAGTAAGTGAAGTAAGGAATTGGGGAATTGCATACTCAAAGAACCAGAAAACAGATGAAGAATCGTCCCGACCAGAAGTTGGAAGGAGAACTACCACAAAAAATGCGTCAGTCCTGGAAGAAGAAGAAGGGTGACACTGGTAAGTTCGACATCTGCCCTCCTCCACTAGGATCTATACATCATGTTGCAAGCACTAGTAAGAATTTTTAGAAATCCTATGAATATGGAATGCCTGAGACAAATGAAGACAATTATATTTTGAAGGATTTTATTGAAAAGCAACAAGCCCGTGCAAGTCTCTTTACTAACAAGCCATCTACTCCCATAGTGCCAAGTCCTTCAGACCCCACTGAATATGATTTGTTAGGCAATCCTGTTAGTAGGTCATCTACTCCTACTTTCCAAATGAATGTTGTAAACCTCCTAGATAGTACTTTGGAAACTTCTGATTTAGATACCACATTACCTATTGAAGAGGAATTGATGAAAGAAATAAATGAGCTGCATAGAGAGACTCAAAAATTAAGGGAGATGAATTTGTGAAGAGCCAAGGAAAGAGAGGAGAAAATCAGAAGTGCTATGGATGAGAGGGATAGAAAGAAAATAAGGCTAGAATGGTTGAAGTTAGTAGGGTTGGAAGAGCCTAAGCCCATGTCTTCCATACCCACTGGCCCTATAGTTTCTCAAATACCCAGTCAAAGTAATGTAACTGTCCCTTTGAAAAATGCCCCTACAAATACTTGGACTAGTTCTGTTGTCACTACTTCTGTTCCAGCCCCTCCTGTCCCTAAGCCTTCTATCCTTAGTGGTGATAAGGGGAAGGGACCTTTGAAGGGAATAAGTATCAATGAAGTTGAATCACATCAAAGATTTCCTTCATATGAGGGGTCAAATTCATTAGATCTTAAGTTGATGAAGGAGAATGAACAACTGTAGAAGGAATTGGAAAGAGTGGAGTTGTTCGCTGCAAACGCCGAGATGCAAAAGAAGATTCAATTTCTAAAATCTTTTGTTGGGAATCCTATGACTTCTGTTTCTCACAATCCATTGGCTTCTTCCCCTATTGATGTAAATATTCTAGCCTTTGCTAACCATTCGATGCCTAATTCTCATATACCTACCCAGTTTGGGGGTCAGAATATGAGGCGACAGGGAAGTTTGGGAGTAGGGGGAGTGGTATAAACAAACAACATGATAACCAGAGAGATCAATTCCATAGGAGACCACTCAAACTAGAGAGATATTGGCAAGTGTGTTTCGATGGGATACCTGGTTATTCTAATCCCCTGCCAAATGATGTTAGAGGTGTGTTGGCTAAGTTCACTGGAAATAATACCTTATCTAGAGAAGATCATTTAAGGGCATTTTTGAATTTATTGGATGACTATGAGATCAAGAATGAGGATGTTATCATGAAGTTATTTATACATTCACTAGTTGAAGATGCTTGGGATTGGTACAGGGGATTGCCTGAGGCCAACATTGGGTCTTAGGAACAGTATGGTAACAAAACTGATCCCCATTTTATGTTGAATGAGTTTAACAACATTTCCAAAGCACACAATGAACCAGTGTTTGACTTTAATACAGGATTCCAAAAGGTGATGTTTAGGCTTTCTATTTGTTTGAGACTAAGTGAGTAGATCTGCCTTGATTTGTATTGTAATGCATTTGATTCTAAACTTAGTTATTCTTTAAGAGATAAGGACCCTCAAACTTTGAGGGAAGCTTTTAAGACTGCTCTGCATATTGAGAGTAACAGATGAGCTTCTAGGAAGGTAGGAAAAAGAGATGATGACAAAATACTAAAAAATCCTAGGGGACCTTAGGACAAAATATCATCATTTGAGGACAAGTCGGATAAGGTCATGAGTGCCCTTAAGGACTTGAGTTATAAGGTAACCAAGACTGAGAAGGGATTATTCAATGATAAACCTAATTATCAGAAGCATGAAAGCATGCCTTAGTTGTCTGATAAACCATACAATACCACATGGCAAGATGGAAAGCCGATTTACAATAATAAAAAAGGAGCGCTCAATAGAGGTACCCCTAATCCCCTGAAGAGGCCCAACACCAATGTGGTTGAAGATAATATTTGGTGTACAGCATGTCAGTTACCCAATTCCCCAGCCCAGTGTCTAGTGGCCCAGTCACTTCAAGAGCCTAGCATGCCTAATGATGAATATGAGGAGGATAATTACAATTAGGATGATTTTAGGTCTACTAGGGTTTCACTGTGCGTGCTTTTCTCTATCTTTAGTCTTGCGTCATACCACACTTACTGTGGGAGTTTTTTGAGTTTATAATGGCTTCAGCTAGCCTCAACCCCGCCATTGTTGCTGGCATTGGTGTTTTGGCTTCTGGCGATAATGGCTCTTGTGAACAAGCATCCCCAGAAATTTGTACCCAAAGTGTTTCATGAGGTATGCACACTGAAAAATCAACATATGTTATTTTGCCTATTCAAGATTTTAATAATGCTTGCCAATGGATTGAACAACATACTTTAATAGGCTATTTTGTTGGGAGGGTTCCCTCAGAAAGCATGCTTAAGGATTGGGTCGCCAAGGCATGGACCCCTCATGGGGTATGCCTTGACGATGTTCAAAACCTGACCAAAGGTTTTTTCTTGTTTTGTTTTGCTGAGGTCAATCATGTCCAAGCCATTCTTTAGAATGGGCCATGGTATGTGTGGTCTTCTCTTTTGGGTTTTCAACATTGGTCACATGATTTCACAGTCTCTGATGATAAGAGACTTTGTGTCCCTATGTGGGTTGAATTCCCTAGCCTCCCTTTGCCTTTTTGGCCTTTTTTGCACCTCATTGCCCAATCTTTGGGCAAAGTGGTTTGTGTGGAGCCTGACCATTTCTTTTATGCTCGACCCTGAAAAAGGGTCTATGTGGAGGTTGACTTGTCCTGCGACCTCAAGGAAACTATTGACATCCAGATAGGTGGGGTTTCTCATACCCAGTGGGTGTTTTACCTCAACCTACCTAATACTTGCTTTGGTTGTCAATCATCAGAGCACAAAATTAAGGATTGTCCTTTGAATGTTCAGAGGGATAAGTCCCCACCTAAGGCAACTGAGCCTCTGAAGTCCCAAAAAACTTCCAAGGCTGAGGACAAATGGACCATAGTCTCCTGCAAAGGGAAAGTTGCTGCTTCTAATAGTGTTAAACAGTCTAACCTTGCCACTTGCCTGTCGACACTAGTTTCAAACCCTTTAGTGAAGGGGAAGGATAATCCAGTTATGCCAATGGTTGAAACTCTGAGTCAGGTTTTGGGTGTGCGAACTCTGCAACCAGCCTTGACTATTCCAACTCATACTCCTAGCCTTTGCTGCTCACATAGCCCCTCTGGGCGTGCAGAGGAGGGAAATGGTATGCCAGAGAAGAAGCAAAATGGACATGCAGGAGCTCCAAAAGTGTCTGATTTCTTGCAGAATTGTTTCTCCTCTCTTGGGGACAAGGACGATATGCAATATTTTGACACTTGAATTTTATTTCATGGAATGTTTGAGGTCTCACTGACCTTGCCAGAAAGTATTTCATAAGGGATACTCATCAGAATTATCTTGGTATTGATGTTTTGTGTCTTTAGGAAGTTAAGATCATAACCTTCATGCTTTCTTCATGTTAGGTTATTTGGCCTAGTTGTTTAACTTTTGCCTCAAGTCACGAAGCGGGTCATGGAGGGGTTCTTACCCTTTTGGTGCCACGGTGGCAGTCATGTGTCATAGATCATGGTTCAGATCCCACCATGAGGCTAGTTTGGATTCTCATGTTGATCGATAATCATTCTTTTAGAGTCATTAATGTTTATGCTCCCAATGATGTTGTTGAGAGATCTTCTCTTTGGCATTGGATTGCAGACTCTCTCCCCCCAGCTACTTGGGTTTTGTGCAGTGACTTTAATATGGTGGAAGTGGCCTCTAATAAAGAAGGGTCATTACCTTTCCATTGGATAGCTAGCGAAAGAGAGGCATGGTTCTATATATATAATAAATTGGGCCTTTATGACCCCAATACTTCCCGCCGCCATCAACAGGTTGTCTGGCATATGTGGAGTAATTTCCATGTTGGCTCTGATAGAGTTCTTAAACGCCTTGATCATGCCATGATAATGACGCAATCATTTTTTTCTTTTGCATCTTATCAGCAACTCTAGTTATGCCTCTCCTGGAGGTCACATTGTCATACCACTTTCTTATTAAATTTGGCATTAATGGCAAGTGGGGATTTCTCGGCCCCCCAAAATGCATTTTTTTCTCAACACGTCTTTGCTGAGTCATCAACCTATGTTGGCACACATCTAGTGGGTTTGGAATCTTTCTTGTCATCTAGCTCAGCATACTAGTTGGATTGACTGGTGGAATAATGCCATTCAGTGCACCGCTCAGTTTCTCTGCATCTATGGCTGCTAACTTGCCACCTTTCAGCAATGCTCATACGATGCCACCACCTCGGATCTCCATCGTGCTTTAGAAGAACTAGCTGCAATCCTTTTTCTCAAAACTTATAGGCCAGGGTGGCTCAGCTTCATCACCACAAATAGGTAGCTGATAGCTACTCTGCTAGAGGTGCCCAGATTAAAGCTCGCCTTCATTGGCTTAAAATTGGAGACCATGCTTTGAAGGAGTTTTTCCTAGCTTTGAGCACTCGTCATTCTTCACCAAGGATTAAGAAAATTCAGGCAGGACAAGTGGTGCTTTCTGATCTGCCAGATATTATTCAAGCTTTTATCTGTCATTATGAGAAAGTTTTCACAGTGCAAGAGGATTCTCCAGAATGCGATAGAGATTCACAGGAATGCCTTCAAGTGGTTCCTTCTAAGCTTTCAGAAACACAACATGCCTTCTGTGAGCAATTTCTCACCATTGAAGACCTTAAGGAAGTTGCTTTTTCCATGGCGGATGACAAAGCTCCAGGTTGTGATGGCTTTCCTTGTGAATTTTATAAAGCTTTATGGCATTGTGTGGGTCCAGACTTGCACGAAGTTTATCTAGAAGTTTTTCATAATCAACTCTTAGGTAATTTAATTAACAAGGGAAATATCAAATTCATACCTAAGGTTGGCGACCCTGAAGATATTTGCAACTGGCATCCTATCATGCTGCTCAATGTTTCCTACAAGATCATTACCAAAGCGTTAGCTTTAAAAATTTGTCATTTGCTTCCGCAGATCGTTCGTCTAGAACAAATAGGCTTTATTAAATCTAGATTCATTTTGAACAATATTATTTTTTTTGGGAACATATGGAATGGGCTCGCCGGTCTCGACAACAGGCCCTTTTCCTCAAAATTGACTTTGCTAAAGCTTATGATCGCATTGAGTGGCCTTTTATCCTTGCCATGCTTAAGGCTCTGGGGTTTGGTCCCTGTTTCATTCAATCTATCAAAATGCTTTTTGGAGATGCTTCTGCATGCATTACCATTAATGGTCACCAATCTTAAGCTTTTGGTCTTCATCATTCTATTAGGCAAGGTTGCCCGCTTGCTGCTTCTCTATATGTCTTGGCCGCTGAAGGTTTTGGCTATTTGTTGGCTCACTCAATTTCTCTTGGAAAGGTCAGAGGAATTGCTCTCCCTAGTTCTTCTACTCAACTTGTGAATGGTCACTTTGCAGATGACTCTTTTCTTATGGTGATTGAAGAAGAAAATGTCAAAGAAGCACTTCGCTGCCTTAACACTTTTTCTCTCGCCTTTGGCTTTGCTATTCAATGGCATAAGACTCAATGTTATAGGCAATCCATTCTTCTAACTCCTCAATGGCTCCTCCAATATCAATGGAAGTGGATCACTCATGGAGAAATTTTTCACTTTTTGGGCATTCCTTTTGCCTTCCAAGCCTCCTCTGTAGATCTTTGGAATGTTGTGCTCTCTCAAGTTGAGAAGAAGCTTTCATTCTGGCTTACCAAGCCACTTTCTTTGGCTAGTAAATTTCAGGTTTGCTCCAAAATTCTTGCAGCCAATCATGTTTATTACTCTTTTTGTTGGGCCTCGTCTAAAGCTTCATACATGAAATTGGAGAAACTTCTCAGGGATTTTTTATGGGCCTCCTCTGAGGAGCATAGTGGGTTTCATGGAGTTGCCTGGGAATTCTACTGCCTCCCGAAAAACTCTAGAGGTCTTGGACTCCTTTCCACTCAGCGCCAAGGTATGGCTCTTTGTGCCAAATGGATTGTGTAGGTAGTCTTTGGTAATGAGGCCTGGAAAGTGTTGCTTCGACACTATATTTCTTCTAGCTATTCCGTTAACCGCCTGACTTGGAAGGGGATTGGTCTTCATACCCTTCTTGTTATGAAAGAGGATGTTCATATTGAAGGAAATTGTGTTACCAAAAGCATTAGACGGGCTTGGGAAGCCATTAAACCTTGGCTTCACTAGAATGGTTCTGGTTTTCATGAAGGTCTTTCATTTAATTGTTATAATCTTTGGTGGTGCCCTCTCATTCAAGTTCAAGGTCAGCCTCTTGCTAAGCTTCCTTGGGTTTGTGCTTTGCGTTTTCACAAGTGGGGTATTCACACTCCCAAAGACTTATTCTCCAGAGTCTCTATGAGTCTACACTCATGGGAGGATTTACAGATTCAATTTAATCTTAACAAATTGGATCATGAAACTTATGACATTGTGATGTCAGCTCTGCCACCGAATATGATTCACAAGATTGGTATTTTTTCTGTTAAGCCATGGTGGAAGGATTGGTTGTGGTCTCCTGAGACCGCTTTTTGCTGGTATAAACCACGACTTGGATATTGATGGCTATCACCACATTTGCCAATGGTATCTTCTTTGAACAATCGTTGGCATTTGCAGTCTTCACCTTCTGTTTGGCAAAGGCAATTCCAGACTATTTGGTCTTCAATTTTTGAACCCAAGTTTGCTCATTTTGCATGGTGTGTGATTTTCCAAGGATTGCCAATTGGATCTCACCTCCTCCATTTAGGCGTTGCTGATCCTCAATGCCCATTTTGTGGCCAACCAAAGACTTTTATGCATATTTTTTGGTTTTACCAATGTGCCCAGAACCTTTGGAACTAGATTCATGACTTTTTTTGGCCATTTTGTCCAGAACCTTTCTCCTGGCACATGATCCTTTTGGGTGATTGGCCTCATCTTCCATCCAGATTTACTCAAATATGGCATGTTTTCTGGGGGGAGATTTTGTTTTCATTATGGAAGGATAGAAATTTTGCTATTTTTGCTCATCATTCTGTAGCCATAGATAAATCTATGTTTAATAAAGCTTGTATTTGCAACAGTGTGCTTCTTCAGATTCAAGTTCAAGCCAACAAAGGTGTAATGTCCCAAATTATGAGCTAAGTATGATTTCCTAGTTGATTTTGTTCTATGCATGGAGAACCAAAAAGTTGGATCAACTAGTGTGTTTTTGAGCTACATGGGAAATGCAATATTGGAATTGTATTTTCAATTATGAGGTTGGTTTTGATTTTTAATGATTGCATATGATTCATAGCTGGCTGCCAAACATGAAGGAAGGATATATTAAATGCAACATTTATTTATTAAATGATTGCATTGGATCAATGGAATATGAGGGCAATTGGGTTTGTGGAAATTAAATGATTGCCTTTAATTTGATAATGAGCTTTGAAAAGATTTTAAATGCAAATTTTATTTATTAAATATTTGCATTGGAGCGGTTGAGGGTTTTTATTAAATGCAAATATCATCATTTAATGCATGCACATGAGGTAGTTGTGGATCGATGCAAGAATAGAGGAGCATTTTAAATGCAAGTTCATAAATTGAATGCCAAGTCGGTTATGTCAAGGATCAAGATTTTACATGCTTTGAAGGATATTAAATGCTTGCATTTGGATAGATTGGTTTATTTAATGCATTTCGTGGTTGTCCAAGGCAAGGAATGATTTTTAATGTAAAATCAAAATATTTAATGATTGCACACAAGTTGCCATTGCCCATGCAAGGAGAGTACATTGCTATTGAATCGATCCATTTGAAGGAGTTCAAATTCATTTAAAATAATTGAAGATTGTTTTAAATGAAAGAGTTTGATTGTAATTCATTCACAATTGTTCAAGTTCGTTGATTCTCATTGGTGGAATTCAAATTTCAATTCAAAATTGCCAAGGAGATGGACGCCTATCCATGGAGGAGTTAAATAGAGGACTTGAACATCAATTTGCAACTTTTGATGTTTTGGTATGTTTTCTATCTTTTTATTTTAAGCTGATAATTCTAATTTTTAGTTTAATTATCAAGGTGATGACCCCTTGATCATGTATGGAGATGGCCCCATACAATGTGTGAGTTGATATTGTTATAATATCTACCATTGAGCTTAATATTGCAGGTTTAGACAAGTATTTGGAGCTATTTGATTAATGTATTGAAGCCCTTGATTCATTAGTGTCACTATCAAGGTAGCAATTGGGCTTATTACATCATTGGAGTGAGTTTTCTATATGTTGCAGGGACTAAAATTTCATAATAGCGAGATATTCATTTTATTTCAGGGCTTCTTGAATATTCTACAAAGATTCCAAAGGCCGGAAATTGCATAGGAACATCATCATTTGGCTTAGGAGTGAAGATTTGAGGGTTTGGAAGCATATTTTTATTGGCTGGGTAAAAAGTACACTTTCAGCAATTGGGACAATAAACTATACTTTCATATCAGTCAATTATAATTTCATCTCCAAGGCTGTTTTGTTCAATCTTACACTTGGAATCAATTGCCAAGTGTTTGTACATGATCCTACTTGAACGAAGAGACAATTGGATGTCATTTTGATGTGGAAAACTTGATGTATAATGGTCTGATCAAAATTTCTTAGTGACTGATTTTTGTAACAGCAATGAATAAATAAAGTTATTTGAAGCTTCATTCATCATTTATCCATTGGTTGATCATACTTTCATATGTATTTGATTGTGTTTTCATTTGGTGCAAGAAAACTTATCTAAATTTGATTATATTTTCGATCTTTTATAATAAGGTCTCTTATAGCAGTATCAGAGCCAAGATTCTACCAACCTTTGGGTTATGAATCCAAGAGAAGTTGGTCCACACAGGTATAATACAAGGAGGACAACTAGACAAGCCCAACAAGGAGCAGTTAATCCAGCTACTCAACCAACCATGGCTGAAGGAGGTGGTAATAGTGGTAACAGTGGTAATGAAAGTCCTACAAGGGAACAAGGTCAGCCAAATGTTGAGGAATTCTTAACTACTTTTGCTCAACAACAACAAGAGTTTATGCAACAAATACTTCATCAATTTCAAAGTAGTTTGGACACTTTTGTTGATAGGGCAAGAGATACACATTCTAGGAGATCAAGAAGTGTAAGTAGTGGGAGAACTAGTATTGCAGGTAGAGCAGATTCAGATATAGGTAGAGATACAAGGAGACATACACATAGAGAGCCAACTCCTACACTTACAGGTAGAGAAACCACAATAGTTGATGATAGACCACTTCATCCAAGATTTGAGCCAGTGATTGAGGAAACATCTTCAGAGGATGAGGAGGTAAATGCTAATCTCATAGATGATATTATGGTTGCACATGATGAATATCGTATACTTCCACCTAATGTTAGGCGAGACCTAAACTTCAATCAGTTCATGTTCCAAAGGAGTGAAAAGAACAAGAAGAAAAAGGAGCAAAAACCTAAAAAGAAGGAATCTAAGGAGTACAAAGAGGCATTGAATAAAGATCCTTTACCTAATTTTGATGGCAGTGGGAAGATAAGTGCTAGAGCATGGATTCATAAGCTTGATACCTTTCTTACACTCAAACCCTTGGGTGAAGAAAAGGCCATACACTTTGCTACTATGCATTTGGAGGGCTTGGCATACGATTGGTGGCATCATGGCCTTGTGTCACAATGGCATGATATGATTACTTCATATGATGAGTTCACTCGTAGGCTCATTAACAGGTTTGACAGGAAAGACATAGAGGTCTACTATAGGGAATTGGCACAGTTGAAACAAGTTGGCAAAGTAGACTCTTACATTAATGAGTTTTAAAAGATTGCAGTTATGGTTCCTGAGATGCCGGAAAGGAGAGTCACTATGTTGTTTGTTGAGGGTTTGAATGATAGAATGAGAGGATTGGTGAAGGTACATAAGCCTAAGACATTGGATGAGGATATAGAGCTTGCATTAGATCTTGACACCTATTCCACACCATTTCAACAACAAAGGAAGAATTTCAAAGATGAGCATGCATTTCAACAATCCCAAGAGCAGCCCATTCCCAAAAAGAATGACAAAGGTACTACATCGAAGATGAGTTATGAGGAAAGAGATGAATTGAGAAGGAAAAAGTTGTGCTTCAATTGCAAACAACCTTGGGAGATTGGTCATAGGTGCCTTGGGAAAGGCAAGGTGCATTACATAGAGGTACTTGATGAGGATGAAGATGATGAACAACCAACACTAGAACTTACAATTGATGATAGTAAAAGTTCTAGGATCTCTTATCTTTCAGGAGCTCCAAGGTACAATCCATTCATCTTTGAGGGCACATTGTTTGGTTGCAAAATTTTGGCACTTCTTGATAGTGGAGCTTCACACAATTACAATGATGAGGGTTTGGTGAACAAAACGGGTTTGCTTTGTGATGATTTTGAGGGCTTTGATGTGATTACAGCAGGTGGACTTACTATTCTTTGCAACAAGAAAGTGAGTAAGATTAGCATTATCTTTGGTGAGTATACTCTTTGTGATGACTTCTATGTTATTGATTTGAATGATAATGAAATTGTGCTTGGTTTGCAATGGTTACATTCTTTGCAAAGAGTTATGCATGATCTACAAGCTATGGAGTTGACTTTCCAACATGATGGTAAATAAGTTGTTATGAAAGCCCTCAAGTATACTTTACCTCATCAAATAATAGCTAAGTATATGATCACTATGAATGATGAATGGTTTCATACAAGCATAGGTGATACATATGGAGTTTCTTGTTTTGGGATAGCTTTTGATGGAGATGATTGGCATGATATAATTCCCGATTTGTTTGAGGATAATAGTCCTATGGATCTATATTCTCATGAGTTTGACATGCTAACACCTTTGGAGGATAGATATTCATGGTCTAGTAATGATGGCATACAAGTTTGGAATGTTGGATTTGGTAATTGTGTTGAAAACCAGGGTATTATACAATCTAAATTTGTATATCAAACTTATGAAGATGTGGAAAATATACAAGAAATATGTGATATGTGGCTAGAGAAAGCAAGGAAAGCCAAGCTTGTGGCTAGTCAACCAAAAGAGCATCTTGAAATGGTAAGAACAATGAGAGAATCAACTTTGTTTGATCATTATGGACCAGCTATTGATGATAGGTTTGTGTGTGGCAATGAAAAAGAGGGTAATTCAGATTTACAAGGTTCATTGGTTCATTTTGATGAATTTGATCAAACCATTGAGTTGATACAATCTCATATTGATGAGAGTTCCATATGGGACTGTATGGTTTGGTCTAGTGATGGTTCATATACTTGGGATGGTACATTTTATATCATTTTGGATGATATTTTCATATTGCATTTTGCGGATATGGTTTATGATAGCACAATAATAAGGATAAATACTATTGTGTTTGGCACTCACATCTTCATGATTGGCACCTATATGGATATGGATATGATGGTATCATTATGTGACAGTGGAAGCGGTCCCAGGATCTTCTTCATCAACAATTTTGAGATGGTATGTGTGAGTTTGTATGGACAGATTAGATGAGTTTGGGATCCTGGTATTCATTGATCCTCATTTGACACTTCCAATTGCTTGGGACAAGCAATCTTGGGAAGGGAGGACTTGTAATGTCCCAAATTATGAGCTAAGTATGATTTGCTAGTTGATTTTTTTTTATGCAGGGAGAACTGAAAAGTTGGATCAACTAGTGTGTTTTTGAGCTACATGGGAAATGCAATATTGGAATTGTATTTTCAATTATGAGGTTGGTTTTGATTTTTAATGATTGCATATGATTCATAGCTAGCCACCAAACATGAAGGAAGGATATATTAAATGCAACATGTATTTATTAAATGATTGCATTGGATCAATGGAATATGAGGGCGATTGGGTTTGTGGAAATTAAATGATTGCATTTAATTTGATATTAAGCTTTGAAAATATTTTAAATACAAATTTTATTTATTAAATATTTGCATTGGAGCGGTTGAGGGTTTTTATTAAATGCAAATATCATCATTTAATGCATGCACATGAGGTAGTTGTGGATCGATGCAAGAATAGAGGAACATTTTAAATGCAAGTTCACAAATTGAATGCCAAGTTGGTTATGTCAAGGATCAAGATTTTAAATGCTTTGAAGGATATTAAATGCTTGCATTTGGATAGATTGGTTTATTTAATGCATTTCATGAAGTGGTTAGTGGTCGTCCAAGGCAAGGAATGATTTTTAATGTAAAATCAAAATATTTAATGATTGCACACAAGCCGCCACCGCCCATGCAAGTAGAGTACATTGCTATTGAATCAATCCATTTGAAGGAGTTGTAATTCATTTAAAATAATTGAAGATTGTTTTAAATGAAAGAGTTTGATTGTAATTCATTCACAATTGTTCAAGTTTGTTGATTCTCATTGGTGGAATTCAAATTTCAATTCAAAATTACCAAGGAGATGGACGCCTATCCATGGAGGAGTTAAATAGAGGACTTGAACATCAATTTGCAACTTTTGATGTTATGGTATGTTTTCTATCTTTTCATTTTAAGCTGATAATTCTGATTTTCAGTTTAATTATCAAGGTGATGACCCCTTGATCATGTATGGAGATGGCCCCATACAATGTGTGAGGTGATATTGTCCTAATATCTACCATTGAGCTTAATATTGCAGGTTTAGACAAGCATTTGGTGCTATTTGATTAATGTATTGAAGCCCTTGATTCATTGGTGTCACTATCAAGGTAGCAATTGGGCTTATTACATCATTGGAGTGAGTTTTCTATATGTTGCAGGGACTAAAATTTCATAACAGTGAGATATTCATTTTATTTCAGGGCTTCTTGAATATTCTACAAAGATTCCAAAGGCTAGAAATTGCATAGGAACATCATCATTTGGCTTAGGAGTGAAGATTTGAGGGTTTGGAAGCATATTTTTATTGGCTAGGTAAAAAGTACACTTTTAGCAGTTGGGACAGCAAACTATACTTTCATATCTGTTAATTATAATTTCATCTCCAAGGCTGTTTTGTTCAATCTTTGACTTGGAATCAATTGCCAAGTGTTTGTACATGATCCTACTTGAAGGAAGAGACAATTGGATGCCATTTTGATGTGGAAAACTTGATGTATAATGGTCTGATCAAAATTTCTGAGTGACTGATTTTTGTAACAGCAGTGAATAAATAAAGTTATTTGAAGCTTCATTCATCATTTATCCATTGGTTGATCATACTTTCATATGTATTTGATTGTGTTTTCATTTGGTACAAGAAATCTTATCTAAATTTGATTATATTTTCAATCTTTCATAATAAGGTCTCTTACAAAAGTGGCTTTGGAGGTTGCTCACCTCCAGGAGCTTTTAGACCACTGGGACAATGCCCCTTGCACTTTGGCTTGGGTCCCTCCTAATGCTTCAACTTCTTAGGGTTATTCCCCCTCTCGAGGATGAAGACGTGGTAGGAGTTCTCTCAATCGCCATTTTCAAAACCCCCGCTGACAGTCCAGGCACCACTCTGGCAGTGGTGGTATTCCTAGGCAGCGCTCTACCTTTCCCCTGCAGGGTGGAGCTACTTGGCGATGCTTTGCCTCCCCTCCACGTGGGAGTTCTGCGTGGGGTTCTAGAAGGGATGATCAATATATTGGAGGTGCAAGTGGTTGGCAGAACTCTGGTTGGTCAGATTCTTCCAAAGTGTTCCGCACATTAGCCTTGGCTATTTCCTTGACGCATGATGGCAAAAAAGAAGGAGAAGCAAAGGATGGATGGTTCATTCCTGAGGATACGCCAGAACCAAATGACATATGGGGCAATTCAGAGGATAAGGATCCTCCACCGTCGCCTGCTGGAATTGCTCTTGTCGCTTAGTTAGATTCTTATGTTGTTTTAAGATGTCTTTGTTTCTCTCTGGGCTTTGCCCATGTGACATTGGACTCTGTGGGGTGACCTTGTGTCCCTTAGCTTTTTTTTTGTTAATATATATTTTATTTTTTTACAGTAATAGACATGCATATTCATAAAAAAAATATGTTCTCATCTAAACCTTTCATGATGACAGAAGGAGTATGCTTCTTTTGAGGAAGAGTATGCTGAGATTGATATTGACAACCAGAAGTATAGTAAAGAAAATTATCATCAATAGGTCTTTTTTGATCATGAAGATTGTGATATAGAACATGTGAGAGTGAATGTTGCAGATGTAAATATAGGAAAGACTGATTTGAGAAGAGCCCCGGAGGAGGAGATCAAGTCCTTAACTGTAGTTTCTATTTCTCAAGCCAGAATCAGTTACAATTTGAGAAATAGAGCAGTTAATGCTGAATAGGGTAAACCTGGCAGTCTGTTTATCAAAGAAATATCAACAAAAGTCAAGAATCCTAAAAATACGAAAAGCCCAAATGAAAAGGGTAAAGTACCAAGAAATCAGAAAGTTTAGTTTGATATGTCAAAGACATGTCAAATAGATGCAAAGGTAGAAAAGGAGTCGAGTAAGCCTAGTAATCTCAAGATCTCTACATCTACTAAAAAGGAGAAAATCAAGAAGGCAAAGGTGAGTAAGGTCATTTATGATTCAATAACACCTCCCATATTTGATATGACTCAGATTTTATCCCACATGAAGGTCTATAATCCTTTACTTGACATGATGAAGATAGATGAACATAAGAACAATGCTCTGAAGATGATTACAGGTGTGTCTCAAGTATCATCCGAGGCTCCCAAAGGATCACCTATTTCCCAAAAGATGGATCAACAAAGTAATGAAACAAATGCAAAGAGATGGGGATCCCTGAGGTATATGTGGGAGAAGCAATGACTACTTCCCCCTCTCAGATTGATCCATTTTATGTTAACCTACTTGTAAATAACAAAATGGTAAGGAACTACATGATAGATTCAAGAGCTGCCATTAATATTATGCCCTTGGAAGTTATGAAAGAAGAAAGAATTGGGGTTGTGGTTTGATACAAGCTATGGAAAGTGTTATGAAATGGACAAAATGGCTGTCCCTATTTTAGGAATAATGAAAGATGTTGACCTAAGATGTGTTGTCTTCCTCAACAAAGTGTACAAAATGGATGTTACCATTGTGGACATCCCACCTCAGTACGGAATGCTCTTATCAAGATAGTGGACTGCAGTGGTTGGGGGAAATATACAGTTGGACTTGTTTTACACAACCATACCAATGAATGGGAAGGAGGTTAGATTAGATGGGGAGCCTAGATTCCAAATGGTAGTAGAACACATTGATAGGCCCAACTACCATGAGCAGCAAGTCAACTTCTGCAACAGTGATATGGACAACTTCAAAGTAGAACCTAATCAAGAAGTTCTAGGCCACACTGATCCTTTACAAGCTAAGGCTCGAGTTGATCAGACAGGATTATGGCATATGTACTTTGATGGTGTATGCTCTAAGGCTAGAGCAGGTGCAGGTGTGAAAGAATTGGGGTTGTGGGTTGATACAAGCTATGGAAAGTGTTATGAAATGGACAAGGCTGTCCCTATTTTAGGAACAATGAAAGATATTGACCTAAGATGTGTTGTCTTCCTCAACAAAGTGTACAAAATGGATGTTACCATTGTGGACATCCCATCTCAGTACGGAAAGCTCTTATCAAGACAGTGGACTATAGCAGTTGGGGGAAATATATAGTTGGACTTGTTTTACACCACCATACCAATGAATGGGAAGGAGGTTAGATTAGATGGGGATCCCAGATTCCAAATGGTAGTAGAACACATTGACAGGCCCAACTACCATGATCAACAAGTCAACTTTTGCAATAGTGATATGGACAACTTTAGAGTAGAACCTAATCAAGAAGTTCCAGGTCGTACTGATCCTTTACAAGCTAAGGCTCAAGTTGATCAGACAGGATTATGGCATATGTACTTTGATGGTGCATGCTCTAAGGCTAGAGCAAGTGCAGGTGTGATTTTCATTGCACCTAGTGGGAAAACTTTCAAACATTCAGTCCTGTTAAATTTTTCTTGCACTAACAACACCACAGAATATGAGGTATTATTTCTTGGTTTAAATATGGTAGTCAAGCATGGTATAAAACTGCTAAATGTCTTGGGGGATTTTGAATTGGTTGTCTCACAAGTAAGAGATAAGTATTTGACAAAGCATAGAAGGCTTAAATAGTATAAGTATGTTGTATGTGATACCATAGAACTCCTAGATGCATTTTCCATTGAATGGATAGAAAGAAGCAAAAATGTGATGGCTAACTTCTTGGAAAATATAGCCCTAAGGAGTAATGATATTACTTTATCTAGAATCTCTAAAGTTGAAGTTAAGACTAGACCGTATGTGCCAGACAACATCTGCAATTGGTAGGTTTTAATGATGATGCAGACCTGCTGAAGTTCCTCCAATGTCAAGATACATACCTTTCGCAAGAAATAGATTTAAATGCATTTGTGGAGGTTGTTGATGACAAAGAAATTGTTTTTGGGACTGAAGTGATCCAATTAAAGACAAATAAAATCCCAAGGGGACTGGTAGCTTTAGAGAGAGTATTTGACAATAACAGTAGTAATGAATAGAAGCATGTCCCAGTCCACAGAGATGATCTAGAGGAAATTAATTTAGGACTACTGCCTCGCTAAAAAATGTGTACATTGGAAAGAGGATCAGCCCCAAGGTGAGAACAATGCTTATTGTTGTACTGAGAAAATACAAGCATATTTTTGCTTGGTCTTATGATGACTTGAAGGCTTATAGAGAAGATTTCTTCCAACATGAGATTCCTCTAAAACTGGATGCTAAGCCCTCTAGGTAGAAACAGAGACCTGTTAATCCCACATTAATCCCAAAGATGCAGTAGGAACTAGAAAAGATGAGGTATGGTGGTATCATTAAGCCAATCAGATATTCTACACGGGTCTCAAACTTGGTGCCAGTGAGGAAGAAGAATGGGGACCTAAGACTCTGTGTAGATTTTAGGAATTTGAATGTCTCTTCATTAAAGGACAATACCCTCTGCCCAACATGGAAATAATGCTCTAAAGGGTCACAAGGAATGAGTTATTAGCCATGATGGATGGTTTCTCAGGTTATAATTAGGTGAAAGTCAAAGAATCAGAACAATACAACTTTCACTACTTCCTGGTGCACATATGTTTACACCAGGATGCCATTTGGGCTAACCAATGCTAGGGTGACATTCTAGAGGGCTATGGATGTTGCTTTCTCAAACTTGATCAATGTGATCATGGTTGTGTATCAAGATGACATGACTGCTTTCTCAAAGAAAGCGGATGATCATTGTATGCATCTTGAACAAATTTTTAGAAGGGCTTTAGAGTATGAGATATCCCCTAATCCTAAGAAATGGATATTTATAGTATCAGAAGGGAAGCTGCCGGGACACATTGTGTCCAAAGGTGGAGTAAGGATAGACCCAGAGAGGGTGGTAGCTATTGATAAGATATCAATCCCTAAAACTATCAAGGAAATACAGTCTTTCTTTAGACAGATCAACTTTGTGAGGAGGTTTATTTCTAATTTTGTAGAAATTGTTAATCCTATCTCCAAGATGCTAAAGAAAGGAGCCAAGATTATGTGGGATGATGATGCTATCAATGATTTTGTAGCAATAAAGAGAGCTATTAAGGAAGCATCAGTGTTGAAGTCTCCAGATTTTGATAAGCCTTTTCAAAAAACATTTCCCTCATTCCACACTATTGCGACAGTTATGTTGCAAACAAATGAAGAGAATTTTCAGTAGCCCATTGCATTTTTTAGCAAGTCCCTCAAGGCCACATAACTAAAGTATGGCATGGCAGAGAAATAGGCATATGCCTAGTTAAAGTGGTGAAAAATTTCAGAACCTACCTGGTTGGAACAAAAGTAGAAGCATATGTACCTATTGCAGCCGTAAAAGATGTATTAGTCCAAGATCAGGTCATTGGCCAGAGGTGTAGGTGGATTAATAAGATTTGAGAAGTCAACATTGATATCTGAATCACAAAACTGGTTAGAGGACATGGACTTGCTAAATTGATGGTTGAGGCCAACTTGGAGGCTGCTCAAGTCAATGTTGCTGGGAGAGAAACAAGTACAGTATGTAGTCTACAAATGACATCATGGTAAACTAACATCATCTATTATCTGACACATCTTAGGTGTCCATATGGGCTCACTGCAAATCAACAGAGAACACTGAAGCTGCAATATGTGAGATATGTATTTTAAAGGGAGATTTATACTAGAGATGTAATGACGGTGTCCTTTTGTTTTGTCTGGATAAAAATTAGACTAAAAATATGCTAATTAAGATGCATGCTATAGTGTGTGGGGGTCATTTCACAACTAAGATGATAGTTCACAAGATTTTAAGAGCAAGATATTACTGGCCTACCCTATTTTTAGATTCCTACACATTCACAAGAAAATGTGAGGCATGTCAGAGGTTTTCTGGAAAGCTCAAGTATTCAGGTGCACTACCCCTCACTCTTGTTCAAGTTGAGGCTCCCTTCCACCAATGGGGTATAGATTTTATTGGTGAGATCAATGAAAAATCTAGTGGAGGTCATAGATGGATCCTTGTAGCTACAGACTACTTCACCAAATGGATAGAGGCTATCCCAACCCAAAAGGCCACAAGTAAGGTAGTGATGGATGTCATCTTGAATCACATCATTGTAAGATTTTGAGCACTAGTCAGACTAGTGATGGACAATGCTATGTGCTTTAGATATGATGAGTTCATAGGTTTTTGCAACAAGTATGGCATTGAGATGTCATATTCCATCCCCTATCATCCCTAGGGAAATGGTCAAGATGAGTCTAGTAATAAGAGCCTGATGAAAATCATCAAGAGAATATTGGATAAGAACAAGAGGGCTTGGGATTCTAAATTGAGTTTGGCAATATGGGCTGATAGGGTGACTATCAAGAAAGCCATTGGCAAGTCACCATTTGAACTGGTTTTTGGTACTCAGGCTAGGTTGCCAGTGAATAATCTCCTGCCTATTTAAAAATTCATCCAGGAGGAGGACTTGGACACCCCTAAACCAATGAGGGAGAGGATTGAATAGCTAGTTGAATTAGATGAGGCCAGAAGGAATGCACAAAGAAACAACCTCAAAATGCAACAGAAAGCTAAGTATCTATTTGATAAAAGAGCTGCTGATAGAAAGTTTGAGGTTGGTGACATGGTCTTGATGTGGAATGCTCGAGCATAGGAGAAAGGTAAACATGGGAAATTTGAGGCATTATGGCTGGGACCTTATGCCATAATGAAACATCATGGAAAGGTTTCATACTTCATTCAGACCATGAATGGTGAAGCCCAAGAACTGCCAATGCATGGGCAGTTCTTGAAGCAGTTCTTTTCTTGATCATGTCCATGTACATTTGTACTTTATTGCAAATAGTTGTGTTGCCTTGCATTCTTTTCCTTGCTTTTTGTTTTGTGTGGTCTGCTGCCTCCTTGAGATTCTGGATCCTCATGATAACCTTGCAGTCATTTGTCCCCAACTAGAGCCCCTATTTGTATCTCCATTTTGATGCATGCCCTAACCCTTGGCTTGTGTCTTCTGGGCTTGTTGAAACCCTTGTAAAACCCTAAGCTTAGTGTCTTGCCACACTTACCTTTGTGATTACTCATTTTAATTTGTTGTTGACTACTTACGACTCGTTCTTGGTCACTTAAGTTGTCACTTAAGTATCTTTCGCCATCGGGTTACTGGCCCTCATGTCTAGGGAAACCCCCTTTTACCCTGTGACCTAAAGTATGTCGAACACCCAACCAATTTAAATAATATTCTATCTTCATATTATATGTTAGGCATGCTTTATTTTATGCCCCCCCACTCATTCAACCTAGTGCAACCCTTCTTTCAAAACAACTTATAGGCATGTGCTAAAATGAGCCTTAAGTCGTGCCCAATTTGCATGCCCCGTGATTATTGTTACATTCTGTTGGAAGGATTGCCTTCGCTTAGTCTCAAATCGGCTTCCTACGGGGCTGCAGGGATGCATGTGTCATCTAACATGTCTGGTGGTGCAGGATATTCTACCGTGGATTTCCTTTCTATTGAGGGTTCTTTGTCTCCTTCGCGGGATGGTGAAGGCGATTTGGCCAATGAGTTTGATTCTCAATGGAATTTCGCAGGGAGGGTGAGGCTTTTTTGAGGCTTCTGCAGGACCATGAAACCTAGGATGTTCTTCTATCTGGCAGTGCCAACATGGGCTGCATGTTTCCCTAGAGGATTAAAGCATACATGGAACCACAGGATCTAAAATGATGCTTCTTGGGATGACTTGGCATTTTGCAGAGGGTTTATAACTTCGTAGGGAGTGCTCGAGGCTTTCAGTAGGGCAATGAAAAGTGTAGTGTGGACCAACACATATTCATTGTCCATGGTGGTGGTCATTACCAACATTTCACCCAGAACATGCACTTTGCCAGGTCTCCCAGCCATTCCTAGCGAGCTCACGAAGGTGCCACCTTGACCTGAAAGATACCAAATTGTGACGAAATATTTGGTACATTGGGGGAAATTAAAACTTTAGCGATGGCCATTGATTTGGGAGGATCTACGATGCATTTTCAAAGCCAAAATAGGTATATGATCTCACGCATTTAGCATTAATGGTGCCTGAGATGATCTAAGAAGTCTCCTTATGTCATTATTCTACATAATTAAGCACGCATTTCCTATCCTCATGCTCTGTGTTCGTTTCCCAGTTAGAATTCTTCAGTTTACTGTGGTGAGCAAGTGATCAGTTGGTTGGCTTGGAGTTAAAATTGTTATCTACAACTTGTAAGTACTCTTCACTCTCTTGCATGAATTAGACCTTAATTACCATTGACTTGTGATCATTCTAGAGAGTGGGTGTATTTGAAATTGTTTGATTAGTTGGACCTATTGGAAAGAGACATTGCTATGTTGAATAATTGAGTGTTGTCATGTTGGGAATTAAGGTGTCTCAACCTTGGTAATTCCTTGTATTATTTCATTGTATTTATTTATTTATTGCCTATTATGTAATTAAGATGCAAATCCTATTTTGTCATCTTGTGGGAATTGGCACGGTGATGTGTCATCCTACGTGGAAGGTGACAACATGTAAATTTGTTCTCACATGAGGAGATAGGTGTCCCTCTTAGTGGTAAGAATATTTTTCCATGTGTCAGCATTTTGGATAGTGGGTAATGGAATATTGACCGAAATGGTCATGATAGATTCCTATGACAAATCTATGACGCGTAAGAGTCATAAATGGAAGATTCTATGACAGGTGAAGACATGTGTCACAAGGAATCTTGGAAGAAGGCATCTTTGGGTGCCCCAAGGGAGGTTATGACATGTTGTAAGAAAATATGCTATTTTTAGCCTATGTATGACAGATTCTCTTATAGTTGTAAGATATGACAGCTATGACGGATTCTATGACAGTCGTAAATGTCGTTAGAGTATCTATCACTGCCCAACTTGGGAATAGGTGACCTCTTTGGGATGGGGTGACTTGACAAGTGTCATGAACATCCTACAGTGTTGGACAAGTGTCCATAGGCATGGGTTTTTGGCTATGAGGCCATATTGGACACCCATCTCAAGATAGTCATTTTTGCCTTGTATCTTCTATATAAATAGGTACTTTGGAGAGGAGATGTATTATGTGATTGACAAGTACTGTTATGCTACAAGATTGTCTCCAGATACGAGTGTTAAAGACTCCTACAAGAGCATTGGCTCTGGAATTGTATTGTAACCTTCATTGTTTACTAGAATACATTTGAGTTGTGTTTTGGAGTGTGGGGTTTTTCACCCGTAAGGGTTTTCCCCACGTATATCTTGTCTCTCTCTTCTTATATCTTACATTCTTGTGTATGTGTTTGCTGCAATATCTCTGTTATTGGGTTAATAACACTGTAATTGTAAAGGTTGAAAAGAATTTGCACTCTTCTCTCCTCATTATATTAGTGAAGGAAGTGATTTCTGCACACCAAGCTTCCTTTCAGTTGGTATAAGAGCTTGATCACCTTTGGTCCTAGTTGTTGGGTAGGGGTTTTTTGACCTAATCTTAGGTTCAGTGGGAGCTTTGTGTAGAGCATTCTGCAATCTTCTTGCAGGAAAAGAGATGGCAGGCACGTCTAGAAGATTAGAGGTGGAGAAATTCAATGGCACTAATTTTGAGTTATGGAAACTTAAGATGAAAGACATGCTTGTTGATCGTGACCTATGGGAAACCATATCCGGTGTAAAACCAGCTACAATGGCACAAGTTGATTGGGATCTCAAAGATCAAAAGGCTAAGGGTCTCATAAGACTCAGTCTAGCTGATTCTATCCTGTTAAATGTCCATGAGGAGAAGACCACGAAAGATCTTTGGAAGAAGTTGGGAGATGTTTGTCAAGCCAAATCCTTGGTGAACAAACTTTTTCTAAAAAAGAAGTTGTATTCTCTAAGGATGGAGGATGGAGGATCTATTACAGATCACCTAAATGCCTTTAGCATGTTAATTGCACAATTGACATCCGTTGGTGTGAAGATGGAGGAGGAGGATCGTTGTATGACCTTGCTTTGTTCTTTACCAGAGTCATGGGATCATCTTGTTATGGCTATTGGAAGCACCACATCCACTTTCACAATGGATGAAGTGGTATCTTTGTTGTTATCTGAAGAGATGCGAAGAAAGTTTTCTAAGGCAGCCAAAGAGGCTCTTGCAGTTCATGGAAGACCCAAGGAGAAAGGGAAAAAGAAGGACAAGAAAGTTGAGAAGGGCATATCCAAATCCCATGGGAGATCCAAATCTCCTGGAAAGTCCAAGGCTCTTTGTTGGAACTGTGGAAAAACTAGGCATTTCTGAAAGGAATGCAAGGAAGAAAAGAAAAAGAAGAAGAAGAATGTCCCAGATTCAGATTCTAAAAAGTCACAAGATGATGGTGATGCCTTCATCGCAGCCCTGGCCACCCATCAATTTGATGTGTGGTTGATTGATTTTGATGCATCATTCCACATGACCTCGCATCAAAGCTAGTTCATGAAGTATGAAGAGTTTGATGGTGGAAGAGTGTACCTGGGTGATGATTCTCATCTGAAGATTGTTGGTCATGGAAGAGTCTCAATCTGATTCCCTGATGGATGAGTGAAGGGGATCACTGGTGTTATGCAAATCCTAGGCTTGGCATGGAACCTGCTTTCTATAAGTATGTTGAATGATGCAGGTGTGCAGGTTGTCTTTTTGAAGGATGGATACAAGTTGACTAGAAGATCTATGGTGCTTACGAAGGGTACTCGAAGAGGTACTCTCTTTCAGCTGGAGGCATACACTTCATAGTGCAATAGTTCTTCTGACTCGAAGAAAAGAGTTGCAGTCACTTCATCCCCACCATCTGAACAAGTAGTGAAGAAATCTGTTGTAACAAATTCTGATGGTAGTGGATCTTGTGTACCCAAGGGTGCTCATGCTTTGGAAGTTAATCTTCTTGCTGAAAAGACTATATTATGGCATTTGAGATATGGCCACATTAGTGAGAAGGGTCTTAGAACCTTGAAAAATAAAAACCTTGTTGAGGGGTTAAATGATTGTAATCTTGAGTTTGACTTTTGCGAACATTGTGTATATGGAAAGCAAAACCATGTTCAGTTTTAATCTAGTTCTCACAAGTCTTCTGTTGTATTGGATCTTATTCATTCTGATGTGTTTGGTCATTTTACTGTTCCTTCGATCTCCAAATCTGTATATTTTGTATCTTTCATAGATGATTATAGTACAAGGACATGGATTTATTTTCTCAAAAGCAAGACTAAAGTCTTTAGTCAGTTCAAAGAGTTTAAAGCTTTTGTTGAGAATCAAACTAGTAAAAAGATTAAGTGTTTGAGAATTGATAACAGTGGTAAGTTTTGTTTGGTAGCGTTTGATAAGTTCTGTAAAGAGTAAGGGATTGAAATACATAAGACAAATCCATACACCCCACAACAAAATGAAGTTGTAGAGAAGATGAATAGGACACTGATGGAGAGGGCTAGGAGTATGCTTAGTGGAGCAAGCCTCGAATAGAAGTTTTGGGCTAAAGTTGTAGCCACTGCTTGCTACCTGGTAAACAGGTCTCCTACATCAGCTCTTGTTGGTAAGACACCTATGGAGGTGTGGTCTAGTAAGAAACCTTCAGTTAGACATCTTCATGTTTTTGGTTGTGAGGCATATGCACATGTGCCTAAGGAGAAACGATCTAAATTGGAGAACAAGGCTGTTAAGTGTATTTTCATTGGCTATGGTGTTGGTGTGAAAGGATACAAGCTTTGGGATTCTGTGGCTGAAAAAGTGTTGTATAGCAAAAGTGTTATCTTTAGAGAGCTAACACCTTCTTCTATTGTTCTACAACTAGAACAGACAGAAAAGAAAGACGATGTGGTTCAATTTCCTTCTACCCCTGAGAAAACTGAATTGACAAACCCTGTGAGACCTGATGATGAGGAGAGCTCTAGCAGCTCTGAAAGTTCAAAAGAAGAAGCAGAACCTCAACCTCAGCCATTGAGGAGGTCTACATGAACAAGGAAGCAACTTGATAGGTTTGGTTATTCATTTCTTGATTCTAGTTGTGCTTTTGCCTTGCTTACTAACACTGATGAGGCTATGGGTATGAAAGATGCAGGTTCCTAGAAGGAGGCCATGGAAGATGAGATGGCTTCTTTGGAAAAGAATAAAACATGGGACTTGGTGCTGTTGCTTGAAGGACGGAAACCTATTGGATGCAAGTGGGTGTTCAAGAAGAAATTCGGTGCAGATGGTAGTGTTGAAAAGTACAAGGCCAGACTAGTTGCAAAGGGGTATTCACAAGTCGAGGGAATTGATTATGGTGAAATTTTCTCTCCCATTGTAAAACTGACATCTATTTGGTTCCTATTATCTCTTGCAATAGCTTATGACTTAGAGATGGAGCAGATGGATGTGAAGACAACTTTCCTTCATAGTGATTTGGAGAAAGAGATTTGCATGTCACAGCTAGAGCATTACATAGAGAAAGGTAAAGAAAATTTGGTTTGCAAGTTGAAGAAGTCTTTGTATGGTTTAAAGCAATCTCCTTGGATGTGGTACTTGAAGTTTGATGCCTTTGTGTTATCGGTTGGATTTCTGAGATCAAAATTAGATCATTGTGTGTATTACAAGTTTGACAATGATTGCATTCTCATTACTTCATTGTATGGTGATGATATGTTGTTAATTGAGAATGGTAAGAATATGATTTCTGATTTGAAGTCTCAGTTGTCAGTACAGTTTGAGATGAAAAATCTAGGGGTAGGCAGGTAAATTCTGGGAATGGAAATCAAAAGAGACAAAGCAAATAGAAAACTTTGGTTAAGCTAGAGTATGTGAAGACCGTGCTGGATAGGTTCAACATGGCATATTGTAGACCATCGTGTGTTCCTATTTCTTTGGGGACAAAGTTGTTTGTTAATGATTGTCCAAAAACTCCTAGTGAGGTGGAGGACATGAGTAGAGTACCTTATGCTAGTGTTGTTGGCAGTTTGATGTATGCTATGGTCTGCACAAGACCAGACATTGGTCAAGCAGTGGGAGTCCTTACTCGATTTATGGCTAATCCTAGATGGGTACATTGGGATGCAGTTAAGAGAGTGTTTTGATATTTGAGGGGTACTTTCAAGTATTCCATATGCTATCATGGTAATGTTACAAGACCTCCGCATTCTATTTGTATTCGTGGATTCATGGATTCTAATTGGGTGGGTGACATTGACAGCAAGAGATCCACCAATGCTTATGTGTGTTCGGTGGTGCAATTAGTTGGATGAGTAAGTGACAACCTGTGGTTTCTTTGTCCATGACAAAAATTGAGTATATGGCAGCAACTCATTCTTGTAAGGAAGCCATTTGGCTTAAGAGATTGTGTTTAGATATTGGTGTTGATGGAGGACAGATTACGATTTGTTGTGACAGTTAGAGTGTGATTTGCCTAGCAAAGAATCCAACTTTCCATGCCAGAACAAAGCATATTGATGCATAGTTTCACTTCGTACAAGACGTGGTAGAAGATGGGAAAGTGAATTTGGAGAAGGTAGACACTTTGAAGAATGTTGTGGATGCATTAATGAAACCAGTGGGCATAGAGAAGTTCATATGGTGTTCGAAGTCTATAGGCCTCTCGGCCTATAGCAGTTAAATCGTGTTATTTCCATTGGCTCTTACAAGGTGTTTGACAAGTGGGAGAATGTTGGGAATTAAGGTGTCTCAACCTTGGTAATTTCTTGTATTATTTCATTGTATTTATTTATTTATTTCCTATTATGTAATTAGGATGCAAATCCTGTTTTGTCATCTTATGGGAGTTGGCATGGTGATGTGTCATCCTACGTGGAAGGTGACAACATGTAAATTTGTCCTCACATGAGGAGATAGGTGTCCCACTTAGTGGTAGGAATATTTTTCCATGTGTCAGCATCTTGGATAGTGTGTAAGGGAATATTGACCAAAACGGTCATGACAGATTCCTATGACAAATCTATGACACATAAGAGTCGTAAATGGAAGATTCTATGACAGGTGAAGACTTGTGTCACAAGGCATCTTAGAAGAGGGCATCTTTGGGTGCCCCAATGGGGATTATGACATGTTGTAAGAGAATATGCTATTTTTACCCTGTGTATGATAGATTCTCTTACAGTTGTAAGATATGACAGTTATGATAGATTCTATGATAGTCCTAAGTGTCGTAAGAGTATCTGTCATTGCCCAACTTGGGAATAGGTGACCTCTTTGGGATGGGGTGACTTAACAAGTGTCATGAACATCCTACAATGTTGGACAAGTGTCCATAGGCGTGGGTTTTGGGCCATGAGGCCATATTGGATGCCTATCTCAAGTTAGAGCCATGTTTGCCTTGTATAAACAGGTGCTTTGGAGAGGAGATGTATTATGTGATTGACAGGTACTGTTATGCTGCCGAATTGTCTCTAGATACGAGTGTTGAAGACTCCTGCAACAACATTGGCTCTGAAACTATATTGTAACCTTCATTGTTTACTGGAATACAATTGAGCTATGTTTTGGAGTGTGAGATTTTTCACCCATAAGGGTTTTCCCCACGTATATCTTGTCTCTCTCTTCTTTTGTCTTACATTTTTGTGTATGTATTTGCTACAATATCTCTGTTATTAGGTTAATAACACTGTAATTGTAAAGGTTGAAAAGAATTTGCACTCTTCTCTCCTCATTATCGATATAGTGTAGGAAGTGATTTCCACATACCTAGCTTCTTCTCATGTCATTGATGGCAACAAGGCAAAGAAGACATCATTCTAGAAGGCAATTTGATTTAGCAACAAGGCACAAGAGCTTCAAGACCAGAAGGCCAAAATGACTAAGTATGGACAATATTTAGAGTAAGGGACAGAAAATGGATTAGTATGCCTCCGTAGATGAAGACCGACAATTGTAGTTTAGGTATGTTGAATCATAGCCACTTGATGATGATATATTCTAGTGTTCAGGTCATGACTTCCTTCATAAGTCATTTGAAGAAAATATCTAAGTCTGGATGAACAGAAGTAAGACAGGGACAATATACAATGTGAAGTAAAATGATTTGCATTTCTCTGCAAGTGCATATTTTGTTATGTAGTTTTGATGTTTTGTAAACACTTGTATGAAGTGTCTAAATCCAAAGTTGTAAGATCTGAAGTCCACCGGAAAGATAGTTGCAAGCTGCTGAGTATCGCTATAGTGGTTGACAGAGTTTGACTGTGACAGAGACTAAGTTCTGATGGTCCACATTTTGCCGCTAAAGAATATTTTGCTCTGCGGTTTTGAAGGTATGATTTGTGATGTATGAGGAGTCTTTGATATGATTTTGAGCAAGCCCTATGGTCTGCAGTAAAAGATGTAGTATGATAGTTTAACTGAACCAGTAGTAGTCTAAGTTTGAGGCTGACATGTTAGTTTGATTTATGTGCGGTAAGTTCTATTGATTAGAACTTTATCTTAAGTGGCTCTATAGTTGGAGTTGACATATGAGAAAGTGTTTCAAATGTTATTTAGGTCCACCATGTATCTTGATGAATGGATTTTGCCGACAAGCTACAAGGTTATTAACTATATGCTTCATCTGAGTATGCCGACCTAATATGAAGCCATTCTTCTTTCTTCTTTCTTTTTCTAGGCAGTGAGCATTTCTCTGGGCAGTGAGCCCTAAGGTAGTGAGCCTTCTTGTAATCTAGTATTGTGCTATATTAATAGATTGTGAGCTAACACTCACCATGGTTTTTCCCTTTTTGGGTTTTCCACGTAAAAATCCTGGTGTTCATCTGTTATGTCTTTATGGTTGTTGTGCCTATGTTTATTCTACTTTCATGTTATGAACTTCAGAAATTGGATAAATAAATTTGTGAAGAAGTGGTTTTGTGGAATACTGATTCATCCCCCCTCTCAGTATTCCTTATTCTCAACAATTGGTATCAGACCAAGGTTCCTTGGAAGAAGTCTAACAGCTTGATGAAGATTTGGGGTAGTGTAATCATGGCAGCAAGAAGATTTGGAAATTATGAAAGCAACAAGGAACTAGAAGCAACCCTTATTGATCTTGAAAAATTTGAAGCAGAAATTAGGAATCTAAAAGCTAATATTCATGAAGCTGATGAATGCATCCTAAAGCTAAGAGAGAAAGTCATAAAGTTCAAAGAGAAAAGCAATGAGCTAAATGATCAATTAGATGAAGCACATGAGTTTCTAAAAGGGTTAAGACTGGAAGTTGAAAGGAAGGAAGAAACTGAAAGACATCTGAATCAAGTTGTTAAGGACAAATTAGAGGAATGTGAAAATTTGGGCAAAGAAGTGCTACTTCTAAAATTTGATCTGGATGCAACTAAGAGCTATGAAGAAAAGTTCAAACTAAGTTCTACAAAGATTGATGAGGTGATTACTAGTCAAAGGAGTGCTGATGATAAGCAAGGTTTGGGATTTGAGAAAGAAGAAAGTTCAAAATTAGGTCAAACACACACTGAGTAAAAACAAAATAGAGGAAACTAGTTCAAAAATCAAAGAAGAAGACCTAGAAGACCTCCGGTTAGACAACCAAATTCTCAAAGGGGGTATCCATCCTTCAATGGCCATTGTTTTAATTGCAATAAGTTTGGTCACAAAGCTACTCAATGTAGGAGTAGAGTAAATCATAATGTCCCATCATTTTCTGGTCAATGTTTTAATTGTAAGAAAATTGGTCACAAATCAAATGAATGTAGAAATCTGGTAAGGAATGGTTCCTACAATGCAAGGAATAGTCAATCATTCAATGAAAAGTGTTTTACATGCAACAAATTTGGACACATGGCTTATCAATGCAGATCAAATCCAATCATAAAAGGAATCAAGGACAAAGGAATGTTGTGTGCTACAATTGCAACAAGTATGGACATATTGCAAGAGTTTGCAGAAGCAAAAATGTGAAGAGAAACTACCTTACTGAAGAAAGGAAAACAAAGCAGAGGAATGCTAAAGGAAAAGAAAAGGTTGATCCGATTGAAACCAAGAAGGAAATGGGCAAGATTTGGATTAATAAAGATGTGATTGAAGTCAAGGATGAATCCGCACCATCATCTGGTACAGACACTTCCTCCGAGAAGTAATTTGAGAACTCTGGCTCAGGGGGAGCAGTGTTGAAAATCTAAAACCCCCAACTAGATAGTTAGTGCTGAAATGTGGCACGAAGACATGATAAAAGGAATCACATGATAGATCCTTTGAAGCAAGTTCCAGAAGAAAAGGGCCAATTGCGAAGATTTGCAGAGTAATCTAAGGTGTCTGTGACTGTTAGGAAGATGCTCAACAACTTTTTGTAAGATGACCTTAATGACATAGTTTTGACATGCGAAGATTAAAAGGAGTTGTATCCAAAGGAAAAATCATTCTATATTCCATGCACTCAAGTGACTAAGGCAATTCAAAGCAAAATTCAAAGCAACTATAATATTCTCCAAAGGATTTCAAATCAAGATCAAGGAAACCCTAATTTGACAAAAAAAAGGTATTAACAACTTGAAACCCTACTGTGAAAAATTAAATTACTCTGGGAAAATGTTTACTCCTCACGTAATCGAGATAGGAAAAATGCTTCACCCCAAGTTTGAGAAATAATTATTCAAATCACTGGAAAACGATCCATTAGGGGCATTCTCAATTACTCCACATGGGGTCATGCATATGGAATATATCAGAGCATACATTCATATCAGTCTAGAAGAATATGATCACATGAAGTTAGGAAAACTGTATTTGGACAAATTGACTATTGTGGACATTGTGCTGAAAGATGATTACAAAGTTCTAGGAGAAAAGAAACTTGACACCTCATTGGACTTTCTCACAATTCTGATTGATGAATGGGTCAAGCTTATTCTAAGTAGAATTCATGATGAATATTTATGGCTTGATGAACCCTATATGATAACTAAAGAAGCCATTAGAGCTATAACCAGTATGGGCTCCTTTGGAAGGGTTCCAGGTGTAAAGAAAATGAATAACAATATGGTAATGCAACTAACAAGAGCCAAAATCGAGGAGAATACCTTACAGTAAGTGATATCAAGGATTTGACTATTAGATTTGCATCAATGATTATTGGATACAAAGTATACTTCTCCAATAGGGAAAGATTTGTGTCTACATCAGCCATATACATAGCATATGACATGATAAAAAACAATATAGATTATGACCTTTGTGAATTGCTCCGAAGTGAACTTATGGAGAATTTGAAAAGAACAAAAGAAACTAATCACTCTTTCAAATATGGAACATTGATTACATGTTCACTCTTTTACTTCCTAAGAGAGCTACCTGGTTTAGGGAATACTATCTAGCTTGATCACATACATGTAGCTGCTCAAATAAGAAATCACTTATAGAGTTTGAGAACTGCAGATATGCAAAACGAAATCATATGGAAATATTTCAAAGATTTTCAACAGAAAACGGTACGAAGGTTCCGAATACCTGAAAAAGTAGTGATAAAGTATGAAAAGGATATTGTATTCATGGTGGATAAAGACAAATGCTTTATGGAAGTTGTGGAACCAAGAACTGTATGGGTCCCAACACTAGGTTATGTATTTACAGAAGATGTCTTGACTGAATTAGCTGATGCACTACTAAGTAAACCTATTGATCCCAAAGAGGATAGATTTGGGACATTCTCAAAATTATCTTCTAGAATGTTGATGGAACATGAGCAGTCAAAAAAATCATCAGATGAACAATTGACTAAGGCAAAAATCAAATCAGGAGGATCCAAGTCCATAAGTGCTCTAGTAGAATGGACATCAAGCACTCCAAAAAGGAAAGATAAGAGATCTGAAGAGGAGAGACCAACATCTAGTCCCAGAAAAAGAATAAGGACCTCATTCATTACAAAAGCCACAACTAAAGAAAAGAAGAGAAAGAAAGTTTCACTTTGTGAAGAAAAAGTGGCAAGAGACACTATTACAGAAATCTTGGAAAAGCTACAAAGTGCACAAATCCTAGATCCACCCAAGTTTCTTCAAGAACCAATAAATCTAAATTCCTTGTCTCTGGAACATAAATTTGAATTAGTATCATTTGCCCAATCAAAGGCTTAGGAAGACTTGATGAAAACTCACATGCAAAACAATAAGCTCATTACAACAGTATCTGATATACTGGGAGAATTAATGTCTGAATACCAGAAAGGCACTTCGACATCATCTACTGATCAACTAAAAGGTATGATAAAATCAATCACCAGTCATTTTGAATCCTTTGAAAAATCTACAGAAACAAAGGTCAGAAAAGAATTTGATGAGAAAAGATTAGCTAAGTTGAAAACCATGTTGATCAATGATAAAATCTCTTTAGAGCAAGGAATAAGAGGTATACAAAGTGCCATAAAAGAAGGCTGTGACTTGTACAAATTTTTTTTATCTTGGGCATAGGTTACAAAGGAATTAGAAGATAAAATCAAGGACATGGAACTCAAACTGCTTAATATTTCTAAGACATATAATCAGGCAATTGAGTCAATAAGTGCCAAAGAGACACAGGTTGTAAACATTCTCAATGATCTGAGCATTCTGATGAAGAAAAGGGAAGAAATCAAAGATAGCTTGTGCTAGCTAAGGGGGCTAATAAGTCCAAAAATTAATTCCATGACCAATCTGGCAGATGAACCCTTGAAATCACAAGCATTAATTGATACACCATCATATGTGTAGGAGGCAGAAAAGCTAGTATTTTTGATAAATAGCCACATCCATATTTTGGAGACTACAAGGAATGGTTGGAATGGAGAGATAGCCTTGATAAAGGCTATCTATAATTATATTTTACCTTCAATTGTAAATTAAGATACAAATGTGTATTTGTACATATGCAACAGAGTATAACAAATTTTGCAGTTTTGACAATTTTTTACTTCGGAACCTACACCTTTGCCATTGATGTCAAAGGGGGAGAAGAAGATTAGTGAAAAATGGGAAAACATCTCAGGGGGAGAATAAATATAGAGTGTATATAGATAGGGAGATTAGTCAAGGCAGTCAAGCATTTTTTACTAAGTGTTGCCATCAATGCCAAAGGGGGAGATTGTTGGCAAGAGACATTGCTATGTTGAATAATTGAGTGTTGTCATTGATGGTAACAAGGCAAAGAAGACATCACTCTAGAAGACCAACTTGATTTGGCAACAAGGCATAAGAGCTTCAAGACCGGAAGGCCAGAATGACTAAGTATGGATAGTATTCAGAGTAAGGGACATAAAATGGATCAGTATGCCTCCGCAGATAAAGACCGGCAAATGTAGTTTAGGTATGTTGACTCATAGCCACTTGATGATGATATATTCTAGTGTTCAGGTCATGACTTCCTCTAGAAGTCATTTGAAGAAAATATCTAAGTCTAGATGAACAAAAGTAAGACATGGACAATATACAGTGTGAAGTAAAATAATTCACATTTCTCCGCAAGTGCATATTTTGTTATGTGGTTTTGAGGTGTTGTAAACACTTGTATGAAGTGTCTAAATCCAGAGTTGTAAGATCTGAAGTCCACCAGAAAGATAGTTGTAAGCTATTGAGTATCGTTACAGTGGTTGATAGAGTTTGACTGTGACAGAGTCTAAGTTCTGATGGTCCGCATTTGGCCGCTAAAGAATATTTTGCTCTACGGTTTTGAAGGTATGATTTGTGATGTCTGATGAGTCTTTGATATGATTTTGAGCAAGCCCTATGGTCCGTAGTAAAAGATGTAGTATGATAGTTGAACTAAACTAGTAGCAATTTGAGTTTGAGGCTGACATGTTAGTTTGATTTATGTGCGGTAAGTTCTATTGATTAGAACTTTATCTTAAATGGTTCTATAGTTGGAGCCGACATATGAGAAGGTGTTTCAAATGTTATTTAGGTCCGCCATGTATCTTGATGAATGGATTTGGCCAACAAGCTACAAGGTTATTAACTATACGCTTCATCTAAGTATGCCGACCTAATATGAAGATCTTAAGTGTTGTGGATATATATAAGGGATCAAATTCAGTGTTTGGGATGTATGTGATGCGAATATGAATGTGCGACATGTGAAGTAAAGCAATTGTGTAAGGGCAAGAAAAGAGAGATATTGCCCGTATGTAAAAGCATAGCAATGAAACAGAGCAGTCAGAGATGAAGATTTTTGAGACAATATTTCTATGCTTCATTGGAGCTGCAACCATGCGTGTGTAGATGCAATCTGAGTAGTTCAATTTGGTAGTAAGCCATTCTTCTTCTTTCTTTTCCTAGGCAGTTAGCCTGGTTTGGTAGTGATCATTTCTTGTAGTGAACATTTCTCTAGGTAGTGAGCCTTCTTGTAATCCGGTATTGTGCTATATTAATATATTGTGAGCTAACACTCACCATGGTTTTTCCCCCTTTGGGTTTTCCACGTAAAAATCCTGGTGTTCATGTGTTATGTCTTTATGGTTGTTGTTGCCATGTTTATTCTACTTTCATGTTATTAACTTTGGAAATTAGATAAATAAATTTGTGAAGAAGTGGTTTTGTGGAATACTGATTCACCCCCTCTCTCAGTATTCCTTATTCTCAATAGGACCTTGTTTAAAGGACTACCCTGTTGCTTCGAGTAGTTATAGGATTGCCTAAAAATTTGGAACCCTTATGTGTTTATCATGCCCAGTTCATCTGAAAGGGTTGTAAAGAAGATAGAAAGGAAAAGAGATAGGGAGTTCAATGATGATGTTTTGATCCAATTACCTGGTTCTGCTAAGAGGCCCCACCATTCGCCTGGTACTAGCATATTAGTAGACAGACTCTCTGATACCAATGGAGCTTACAGGGATGCTATCCTTCCAATCAATGGATACGCATTGTTTAGGTATCACTTCTGAAAGAGCAAGAGAGGAAGCCCTATGAGTAACCCATGGATGTTGGGATTAGCCAGGTTGGTAGTCCTGAATATCTTCATTAGTGTTGCGATGATCAAGGCATTGGCCAAGAATTATTCCCCTCAGGACAAAGCCATATATGGTAGCAATGGCAGCATGCTTATAAGGCTGGACCATGCGTACATTTGTCAGGTATTCCAGTTAAACCAGAACCTGTGTGTGCCCTTAGACAAGGGAGCTTTGCTCCAGGAATATCACAGGGTAGGTTCTTCTTATAGGGTGAGGCTACTTCCTTATCATATCCTAAAGTGGGTGGTAGATTATACAAGTTCAAAGATGATGAGAAAGAACCATTCAGCTATGACATTTTTGAAGATTATTTTCAGAAAACCTATTTTGTTGTGTGCCAACTAATGGGGTTGGATGCTACTATTTTAATGCCCACTGCTGCTATGGTCTTGACTTATGATATTTAGAAGTATGATAATAATACCCTCTTTGATTATGCATCATACATTGAGAAACAACTCGATGATGCTCTAAAAAGCCTAAAAGGAAATCCCTTTGTTGTCCATTTCAACTATCATTCCCTCTTGTGTCATATGTTGCTATATGCAGGGGATGAAAGGAAAGTGTGGTCACCAATGTTGAAGCTCAGAATAATATATGAACAAGGTCAGTTATATCATGTTCATGAATGGACATATGTGTGGGATAGTAATTGTGATAGGTCCAATTACATGGTTTTTGAAGAATACTTTGTTAGATATATCCTCAGATCCCTTGGTGATCAGGATTACAGGTTATCTCAGGAGGTTTAGAGGTTTCTATGACCTAAGGATATGTGCCTAGAGCTTGGTATCATCCATAATTAGGGTGATTGATTTCTTTTCAAAGAGGGCACTGTCATTAGGATTTATGGATTTGAATTAGGAACTCCTTATTTTCTACCTAGGGTAACCCCTGATAGAGTGGCATTCTTGGAGATTATGTGGCAGATGGACGAGTCTGACAAAACTCATTTTAGGAATTTCAAGAAGGCTTCTTTCTTGCCTGTTACCATTGCCTTTTCTAATTTTTTGATCACATCAAAGGAAGGACTGGAATCAATCCCAACAAAATTGTAATATTACATAATGCTTGTAGCTAAGGCTAGGATATGTGATCCTGAGAAATTCATACACAATGCTAGGTTGGCAAATGAATCTGCTATCTATAAGCATCAGGTCCATCCCCTTGAGGATGTAATCAGGAACTGCACCACTTTTGAGGAGACAGAACATAAAAATAGATTGTGGAGAAGGGTCTTCAAAGAAGAAAGGTATAAATTGAGGACTATTCCTAATTATAAGGGAGCCTTTAGAGACATTGCAAATATTGTTGAAAGGATAATGGTTATGGTGTAGAACGCTGATGAATTGTGCTTCAATTTTCCTAGTGGTTTTGAGAATATTCCTGCCCATGCCTTGTCAAAGGAGGCCTCCACTTCTTAGGGCTGTGCTGCGATCACCCCACTCCATCAAGTGTCCCCAAGATGGTCCCTTGCCCCTAATTTCTCAATGAGTGAAAGTGAAATTCCTAGTTCTCTTGATGCAATTGAAGTTACACAGCCTCTAGTGATGAATACAGAGACCCCACCAGCGGAAAGAATGATGATCACCTTTGAGGAGGTGGATGAGGTATTAGATGATGTGAGGGCCTTGGCAAGTCAGAGGTTTATGGATGATGACTCATTCATTCATTCCAAGGAGTTCAAGGATTTCATCATGTAGATAAAGGGGTAGGATATATTGAAGAAGGTCAAGGGGCTGACCCCTAATAATAAGGAACATGTTATCAAGGAGTTTTGGGCTAGAGTGCATAAAGAGATGGATGGGATGACTCCAACGAAAGGGAGAGAAATTGTTAGAGCAAGTGGTTGCATGTTATTGCCAAGATGGGATATCTCTTCTGCGATAGCTTTTGACACTATCAAGAGGCATGAAAACATTGATCTAACAGAGGAATTGGTTAACAAGATATATTCTGGATCTACCTTTATCATAGATTCCAATGCTCTGGCCATATGGTCAATCTCCCCTACTGGAGAAAAGCCTTGTGTTGTTGATGACCCTAGTATGATTACCAGGAATCTTATTGTGCATAGGTTAGAAGATACCACCCATGTCCAAGCTACTTCTTTGACTACCAATGTTGCTTTGTTTACAGAAGCTTCAGTTAAGAAAATGCAATCAGATATGAAGAAGTTAAACAAGCATAATCTTCATTTGCAAGAGAGGTTGAATGTAATTGAGGGCACACTCCCACTAGTTACCCTTCCAATTCCCTCGAGAGAAGAGGAAAAGCTAAAGGAGAAACTAAACAAGAGTAAGGCCAAGGAAGAATATGCCTTGAGGAACATGAAGTAGATGAAGTTAGATTTCATACAAGGTTTATTAAACAGAATGCTAGATAGGATAATGTCTTATGTTGACAAGGTTGGGGAGTGTCATTGCACTCTAAGGAAAATGATTGAGGAACATATGAGGTTGGAAATTAGACTTGGGACATGGGAAAGACACGTAACAACCATGGTTCTTGCTTTCACTATTTTAGTTGAGAAGCTTTATTGTGATGAGGATACTAGTAAGTGCTTAACAGAGTTGATTAGCCATCTTCAGGCTATTAGGAGGATGGTGTCGAAGCATAAGGAATTCACCAAACAATTTGCTGATGAACTCATGTATTTTCACGGGATACAGGAGTCACACTTGCTAGCATTGTGAAATGATGACAAAACTCTGAAAAGTCTAGAGGCGTGGAGGAAGAAATGTTTAGAGATCACCACTCCGATCATCTTGGAGATCAATAATGATGAAGAGCAAATCATTGATAATTTAAGTTTTGCCTTGGATGAGCTATCCATAATTGAATTTGAAATGGAAACCATCACTCTCGTAATTACTCTTCCTGCCAATTAGAAGTATAAAAGAGATGGATGGGATGACTCCAGCGAAAGGGAGATAAATTGTCAGAGAAAGTGGTTGCATGTTATTACCAAGATGGGATATCTCTTCTGTGATAGCTTTTGACACTATCAAGAGGTATGAAAACATTGATCTAACAGAGGAATTGGCCAACAAGATATATTCTAGATCTACCTTTAGTGTAGATTCCAATGCTCTGGTCATATGGTCAATCTCCCCTGCTGGAGAAAAGCCTTGTGTTGTTGATGACCCTAGTGTGATTACCGGGAACCTTATTGTGCATAGGTTAGAAGATACCACCCATGTCCAAGCTGCTTCTTTGACTACCAATGTTGCTTTATTTACAGAAGCTTCAGTTAAGAAAATACAATCAGATATGGAGAAGTTAAACAAGCATAATCTTCATTTGCAAGAGAGGTTGAATGTAATTGAGGGCACACTCCCACCGGTTACCCTTCCAATTCCCTCGAGAGAAGAGGGAAAGCTGAAGGAGAAACTGAACAAGAGTAAGGACAAGGAAGAAGATGCCTTGAGGAAAATGAAGCAGATGAAGTTAGATTTCATACAAGGTTTATTAAATAGAAAACTAGATAGGATAATGTCTTATGTTGACAAGGTTGGGGAGTGTCATTGCACTCTAAGGAAAATGATTGAGGAACATATGAGGTTGGAAATTAGACTTGGGACATGGGAAAGACACGTAACAACCATGGTTCTTGCTTTCACTATTTTAGTTGAGAAGCTTTATTGTGATGAGGATACTAGTAAGTGCTTAATAGAGTTGATTAGCCATCTTCGGGCTATTAGGAGGATGGTGTGGAAGCATAAGGAATTCACTAAAGAATTTGCCGATGAAATCATGTATTTTCACAGGATATAGGGGTCACACTTGCCAGCATTGTGAAATGATGACAAAACTCTAAAAAGTCTAGAGGGGTGGAGGAAGAAATGTTTGGAGATCACCACTCCGATCATCTTGGAGATCAATAATGATGAAGAGAAAATCATTGATAATTTGAGTTTTGCCTTGGATGAGCTGTCCATAATTGAATTTGAAATGGCAACCATCACTCTCGTAATTACTATTCCTGCCAATTAGAAGTATAAAATCATTTGGCAGATGTGTACCAAAGTTTCCCACCTCAGTAGTGCTAAGAATATTCTCTGCTCCCAATTGTTTCTTCCTTGAGGATCTTCATCGATAAATAAATTTTCAAATGATATCCAGATGCGATAGGTGTGAGCAAATTTGAAATTCAATTAGAGGAGTGGTCATAAGCATGCTTGTGTCATCATGGAGGGATAATGCGTCTACGTTACATATGGTTACAATGACCAAGCATGGATGGAAGTTGTTTTGAAGAAATGAGCATTTTCTTGGCTTTTCGATGGTAGTGGCATGTTTTTCCCTTTCATATGTTTTGTCCTCTTTGAGCTTAAAGGATATGGGGGGTATATTCCCTTCCAACAAGAAGTTGTTAGTGGCTTGAAGCTTTCTGTTCCCATGTTTCTATAAATGGGAATTCAAGGCCATTTTGTAGCAGTTCCAAATCTAGAGCTTAAGGAAGTATTGTACTATGTGTTTGATTTAAGGGAAATAGAAGAAAACTGTATAAAAATTGGTGTTCAAATCTGTAGGGCAATATCACATTTGAAATTTAATACAAATATTATACTGGTTATGGAATCCTTTCTGTGTTGCATGTGATGGAGTTGATATAAATTTTAGATATCAAGGATATTTTAATTCATCTTTACAGTTCTCTGTATTGTGTGTGTTTTCTCTTACTTTCTCTCAAGGAGAGGAATAAATGCTTGGAAAATCTTATGTTAACTATTGTCTACAATATAGTATCGAAGGGTGTTTCTATATTACCAAGTGCAAGAGGTATTAATACAAGCTATTGATACCATTAGTCTATTAGAAAGGGGGTGATATTGCCTAAATGATACATTGGTTTTATGTAATTCAACTCTGTGGCCCATTATATTAAGCACCGATCTCTCACTGGGTTAATTCGTTGATTTAGATCCATCCCAAACAAACTTAAATCATTTCTATATCTATTATTTTGTTAAACATATGTTTGGATTAATATTTGTTCTCAGTCAGGGTATGAACTATACTGTCATAAGGTTAAGCCAATCAAAATGGAGTTAGTCCTTTCCCTGGTGAAGTGTTATTAAGAACCTTCTATTTAGATACAACATCATAGGTAAATCCTTGAGACATTTTTAGGTGTTGTAAAGGGTACACCCACCTTGGTCTTGTAGAACCAAAAGTGCAAAGGATTTTTTCAACTCTTTTGTTGTAATCTTGTTCGTTGGCCACTAACCGAGAGCCCTTAACCATAAAAATTGGTTGAATCTTTAGAGGACTCTGAAAAATTAGTTGGAGGAACCAACTCTCTCCAATGATCACATAAAATAGTAGTTTTCCACCTCATCTCTACTACAAAGTAGTAAATAGTTGTCCTACTTTTATTGGTCAAAATTTACCTTTGACCATTGAACTAGGTGATGTTCAAGAATAGTCACGGAATTTTGAGATCTAGATCTAGAATCAAGTTAAGGATATTGTGACAAACATGTTGTTAGCAATACAGTTGTCGTTGCACCAAAATATTGTCTTGTTAATGCCCGATACAACTACCAGAGTTAATGAATCCACGAGAGGTGGTTAAGCCTTGTCACGAACCCAAGTGCTATGCTGCACAACACAAGGAGACCAAGGGAGCACACCTTGCAACAATCCCCCCCAGCGCAAGAAAGGGGTTCAGACCTATGACCCAGGCTCTAATTCCAATTGTTAGCAAGACGTTTGTCATTGCACTAAAAGATCAACCTGTTAATGCCTGATATAACCGCTAGAGTTAATGAATCCACAGAAGGCAGTTGAGCCTTGTCACGAACCCAAGCGCTACGCTGCACAACACAAGGAGACCAAGGGCACACACCTTGCAACACATGTTTATATATTTTTACTATCAAAGATAAGAATGTTACATGGAGCTTGGTTTTAGACTAGGTTGCACCATGCAACTTAGTTTGGTTGGTGTGGCTTTGTTTGTTGCTAATGAAATCTCTTGCTTACATCTTCTAAACCTATTGTTGAGAAAGGAATTGTATAAAAAAGCATAATGGATCTTGTTGTAGGATGGAAGGAAGATCATTAACTTCCCTGATAATAATCACATCCCTTAAGAGTTGTACAAATATTGAAACCACACTAAGAACAAATAAAAATGTTGATGCAATTGATATAAATGAAATGATGAATAATATGAATACAATAGAGTTTTAATACCCCATTTGGGCCACTATAAAATAAACTATTTTTTTAACCATTTCTAAGTTTTTATTCATATTATCTATAGAAAGAGAATGTGGTGTTACAACAATAATTTTGTCTGACATTAGCATTGAGCTCAGCCAAATTTGTATGTGTCCTCATTTTATGTACATATACTAAGTTTGTGTCCAATCTTGATAGACAAGTGAATTTTGAATTTCTATCTAGGGACATGTGTCACATGGAGCCTTACTTCAACCCATGAATAACTAAGAATTTAGTCAATGAAATCATTGGTCAAGGTTCCTCTTGAGACTTCCATGGATGCGAGGACTTTATTAAACTTGCCTTGCTCTCTTTCTTTGTTCTAGACAATGTGATATTCATGGATGTGGATGCTATATAAAATTTGATTAACCAAGAGCACTTGGTTCTATATCTCAAAGGTTACTATCATTGGGATCCATGAAAGGATTATAAACTCAACTTGCATTGGGATCTTCGAGTCTTGGATTCATGACAATTTATTTCTAGAGGCTTCCATGAGAATAAGGCCCCTTATACATTCTTAATTAACTCAAGGCTCTTGGATTCATATTTGACAAACTAACATCCCAAAGAGGTTCTTGGGACATGAGAAATCTGTTAAGAGTGGCCTAACAAGACATCAATTCTAGATGTAGCAAGTAATCTTTTTGACATCACTTGCTCCCATAGTTCTAAGGACATGTTAGCTGGAAATTGACCTTGAGGTAATCAATGGTTAAAATTTATTCTGAATGATCTAAGGATAATTCTTTTCAGTAAATCAAGATCTAGATTTGCAACAATAAATGAATGGTCTAGGATTTATGGAGTTCTTCTTAGACACTATAGATTCAAAATTCATATGTATCATTCTTAAGGTGATTTCTAATTGTTTAACTTCTTGTGAAGGAGATATGGAATCTTGACAAGAAAACTAAACTAACTAGCTCTAGAGCATGAATTGGCCAAAAGATTCACTAACCATAAAAACAAGACATTAAGTAAGAAGGGTTAGTTTTAATCCTCCAACCATACATGGATAATCTAGACTAGATTGAGGCTTCCTAGTTTTTGTCCATGAATTTTGATTAAATTATTTAGCTACAAAGAGAATAATCTGTCCCATATGGAATGTGCAACTCATTGAAACTAGGAAATTGGCTTCACCAATATGTTTTTCTAGATCCACGAATTCCTCAATACTAAGTTACAACTTGAGATCCTTACAAATGAGTACACAAACTATGCTCAATAATAAGGTCCACACAAGCCAAGGCCGCTTTAATCAATTAACCATATTATTTAGATCACTAGAGAAGGCATCATAATTATTTTCTAAGTAAATATTTTAGTCAATTCTAGAACAAGAATATGTGGAAGCCTAAATTATTAATCTATAATCCGTCCTATATATGAGGTCTACAATTAATCAAGTGGGATAAAAATTGGCCTTGCCAATAAATGACAAGGCACTAGACCCAAGAAGCTCTCATACAAGATTTGAGCTAGTTATTTTACACTCTAGAGTACATGGATGTTACTCGTAACTCTAACCTTTATTAAAGTTATAGACACTAGTTAATATAATCACAATTACTATGGACAACAAAATACCATCTAGGATCATTTAGAGCCCAACTCTAGATTTATACACAAATTTAGTCAAGGACAAGATTACATTAATTTCATCATACGTTCATTTAACACAACATAACATACTTAAAATGCATGTTCTAATTAACATCCATGCATTGGATTAATTCTCTAGGTGCATTCTTAATTTAGCTTCTATTAATTTACAAGAATATGAACATCATCCTTCTCAAGTCAAAATTTCCACACTTTCTATTGTGCAACTTTGATGATACTTATGGATTAATAACATTATCTACTCTTTTTCCATCTATAGTCATACTAGGCTATACAGAGTATAGAGTTTAGTCATGTAATAAAACATAACCATAATCAAAGCTACAAATTCATAGATAGAAATAATTTGTCCTTATCATAACTAGAAATACATATAATTCATAGTTTGTAAGAAAAAAATTAGCCATTTATCTCTAGATTGCAAATGAATTTACTCAAAGGCCAATCTAAGCCTCTAGCATGCTTTTCCACCTAGCCAACTTCACAATAGGGTAGTTAGCTTCATGGGGGTGTCAATAAGGTTCACAATTAAATTGACTTGACATAGCCAGTATGCTAGTGCAAAATATTGTCCAATCCAATTTACTACTATGGATCCCACCACTCTTAATCAATCAAGACCAATAATTACTAGCTTCTACCAACACGAGCACATGTACACACACAATTCAATCACATAGATAAGATTAAACTCATGATTACATATTGGAAGGCCTACAACCTCTCCATAGAGGGCTACGGCTTTCTGGTGTGCCTAGACACAAGTGATCAAAGACATTTATAGCTACAACTAGCCATTCATCCTACTACAATGGGGTAACACCATCTCACTACAACAAAAATGACCACTATCCCACTACAACAAAGATGGCCACAATTTGGCTATAAGTATGATGAGCTTTATTTAGTTACAACCAAGATGGTCATGGACTATTTCTCTCCATGGTGGGTGGATATATAGCTTCACTGAGGTCTCAAGGTTGATTAGCTCTTTTAACTCACAAAGTCTTCCTTGTCACTGGCTCACATGCATACAACACTTATTAGATCATAATTGACATACCCAAGTCACATCATAGACTTGACATTATAGGACATCTGACTACATACATAAGATTTTAGTCACAAGTTAAATAATATCAAGCTCTAGCACATATTATACATAGACAAGACATTAATCATAGACTTACTTCACATATCCCCTTAACATAGTATATCTTATCAAGAATACTTCAACTCCCTCCTTCTCTTATGTAATTCACTTTATTTTCTAGCATGATGGTTTCACACACAAGTTTTATAGGATCAACAAACTTTTGCTAGTGGTTTCTTCTTATATTTATATTGTTTTCAAATGAGCTCCTTCCTCTTAAATCCTATTAGCCAAATAGGGAGGTGTATTTATTCCTTAGAATGTTTATTTGATATTTTCTCTTTTGTTGAAAAAATAATAACTTTCCATAAAATTTGAGTCATACAAAGGTTTCGGCTTCCTCTAGTTGGTCTTCCTTCTAGTGGTGTATTGTGTAACATACCATTTCATATAACTTGGATTTACTCACAAAATTTACTAAGAAAGTAAATGAACATGTTCAAATGGGAATAATTTTTTTTTTACATAAAGAAATAGAATGAAATATACATCTTTTCTGAATATTTTTCAACCTTGAAACTACAATATATTCAAGGATAATATCATAGTGAAATCATTTCACTTTACATTTACAAATAATCTGCACATGGAAATATGAACAATTTTTCACAAGTTTGATAATCATAAGTCATAAAATAAAGTGTATTGCATCTGGAATCTTGGTATCTATCACACAAGTCTTGGCGAGTCTTCTATTACATAGGGAGAGCATCATCTGAATGCTTTACCTCTAACCATAGATTGGTGGTCCCCTACACACCTTCCTTCTTGGAAGTGGCCCTACCCTTCACAGAGATTATAGACATAAATAACCAAGAGGTTTTCATCTAAGTTCTAGTGTTGTGTCCTACATAACTCAATTGACCATACAACTCTAGACAATCTTCTAGATCTGTATGATCATCCTAATAGGTCACGCGATCTAAACACAGTGAACCGACTAATACATGCAGAGACAAATGCATCACTTTGGCCAAAGTTTCTATATAAATAGACATTTACAATAAATGTAGTCATGTGTTCACACACCTCTAACTTGACTTGGAAACTACCTCATCCTACAGTTTGACTTGCTTGACTAGTAACTCTAGACATAAATTATCTTGACCAAACTCAGATCTTAGTCAATCTAACTTAGAATTTGATCCTTAATCTAGGATATATGCAATTTGTAGGTTTAGATGATTCTAAACTTTCAGAGAGTCCCTTGTTGCATTCTTGCAAATACTAGGGTCTATGACTTCCTGCCATTCTACTCAATGACTCAAAGATTAAGCACTCTTGTGCTATATATCAAGTTTTGACTCTATCAAGAAATCATTAAAAGTTATCAAAGTGCTTCTTAGACTCTTTCTAATTTACATTGGGTTGGAAATATGCAGCCATAAAGACTAATTCCTCATAGCCCAATAAGAGATTAATGTGAAACAATAACCATAAATCCACATGCAAAATAAATAGACAATCATACCATCAATGGTGACACAAGATATGCTTTGGGAAAAATCTCAATGAGGGAAAAAACTAACCTCCAAAAGCATCCATCTCTCATGTATTATTTAGCAATAAAGATTATAATACATATGCAAAGATCACCTCTGAAACATCAAGCTTTCTCTACCTACACTCCATGTGAACAAGCATGTAACCACACATCAAATGCCATGCTTCAAACCCTCACAAATGCAACCTGCAAGAGATGCTAAAAAAAAAGCTAAACCCAACCAACAAGCTCACAAGCTAAACAACCAACCTCTCCAACTACCTGTGTGTTTGCTTTTTTAAAAATAATCTCACACAAATACAACATGTGGTATGGTAAAACCATCTTCCCCAAAACCATGAGTCTACAAAACCATTGACCCCCACATTTGATTATTGATACTAAGTTTTCCCAAATAATCAAATAATTACAAATAAATAATTAACTCAGTGTTACATACAACTTTTACAAGTGGTACCAAATAAATATTTGATGTGGATAAACACATCACATGGATGCACCACAAATAAATATTTATTTTACATAATAAAATAATATCAATGTTATGCAAGGTGTACAAAACACCTACTCCAACATTCTCCCGCTCACTGTATACATTGCATAAGAGATCAACAAGTAAACTCAAAACATTAACATAAACCATCCATATGCCAAACATGTACCATATAAACATCCATGTTCTCCATGTGCTCCAAGATACCTGCAACAATAACCAAGTGTCCACCATCTCAAACACGAATCCGCTCATCCTCCATCTAGCCAAACCATGAAGGATAAGATCCTCCAAAGAGATGCCACACTAAACTATCATGTAGAAGAAAAAAACCTGCATCAACTGATATCCAAACACAAGCACCAAATCCAATGGTAACAAATAGGCTCAAGTTGCTGACAAGAATCAATCATCATAGCTGAAATAGCAACCACAACTAGTTGCTAATGCATCAACTAACCATACCTCCAAACCAAGGTATACAAAAGATAACAAATAGACCTTATGCCATCAACATATTCAACTCAAAACACAATGATAACAAGTCCCTGTATATACTCAAACATGCATAAAGAGGTTCTCCAAGGTAACAACACAAAACATGTGATAAAAACATCAAGACCCTCCATACCGTAGCATAACAAGAACATCCAACAAAGGAATCATATACATCATAGAACTCCAACTGCATGAGTAAATGTCAAATCTGAAAAATAGATCAAGGCATCCAGGGATCCACTAATAGCACTCACATAGAAGATGTGGCTAAATCCTCTATCACATAGTGTCAAAGAACACACACATAGATATGTAAAATCTGCAAACTAAATAGCTGCAATACAACTCTCCTCAAGTCCATATCTCTCTCAAATACTCCACATCATAAGAGAAAGAAGTCAAAGAGACTCAAAAGCTCCATACACATCTCAAATCCAATGTCATGTGAACACAAACATCTAGGAAGAAGCATAAGACCAATCAAGAGAAAACCTGCAAATCATAACCATGTCCTTCTATCCACACTAATGTGCTATGGCTGTGAAAAGTATGATCTCCTTTACAACCCCAAAACAAGAAGCCTCCACAACATCCAACAAATCAAGATGTAATCCTCTCAAACCAAAAGTAGATCAAACTCATAACCATCCCAAAATAGGAATAAGCCCAAAGCCACTAACCATCTCCATTACACACAATGATCTCATAACAACTTAGGATCAAACATAATGAGATACCTAATCATAACGATGCATCTACTCCTCAAACAAGTCCTCACAACCATAATCCATAGCTCAAGACTCAAGCATGAGAAGATAAGATACAAAGAAAAGAACGCATTTGAATAACAGGTGGGCATATCTATCAAATCATTCATCGTCGAGTGGACCAAGAGTGGGGATGAGATTGCTCCTCCAAGATGAATGAAGCCTCAAAGATTCTCTCCAAGAACAATCTCCTCAGTAGGTCCATGTTGGACTCACATCCAACCAAGGTGTAGGCTCCTCGGTCGTGTTGCTAAAATCCTCATGAAAAAGTAACCATCTTGACACATGTCTTTAATCCCAAGAGAACTCAAGCCTCAACTAAATCTCCAAGTATCCATGAGTACCTCCATGATCAATCCATGATAAACTCCAAATGCAAAACTGCGCCATCATGAAGCTCTCAAGCACATGACCAATGTACTCAATACTAAGAGAACCAACAAGATCGTAGTCAAAGCTCCCACTGCACGTCTACATAACCTATGAACACATCATGACATCATGATCTAATCATCTCCTCAAATGAAGATCTATTTTTTCATAAGAACACATCCTACTCTAAAGAGCACCTATATCATGCCAACACTCCAACACATGATCAAGAGTAAACCAAGACACAATACCAACCATCCTGTAAGCAATGATCACCTGTCAAAACTAACAAACCATAACCAACACCTCAACCAAAGACTCCAAGAGTCCTCCATGGTACTAAGATGTCAACATCTCCAAATCACATGAAGATAACCATATCCTTCCAAAGCTCCCACTGAACCGTGATACCAAGCTATACATGGCAACATGATAAAAAAATCAAACCATCACTATCAAAAGATCTCGTTGAAACATGTAACAAAGCTACCCATGACATAGTGATAACCATCTCCTAGATGAAGATCATCCATGACCCCAACACAATCAAAGAAACCCACTGTTGCGACAACAACTCCCAAAAGGATGAGTAAACCATAATCTCCAAACCAAGAAGATGAACAAAACCTGTAAAACCAAACATCAATCCAACACCACCCAAACTACACCTATAAAACAATCATGTCATGCCAAAGTCCCAACCAAACAAGGAACATCCATGACACCATGATTACCACCCAATATACCTACACCAAACTCCCATCAAGTCACACACAACTATACCATATAGTCAACAAACATAGGTCTCGTATCATGACTACATAGGGTAATACCATCTCTCTCTATATCTCATAATGAGAAGAGAACCAATGCAACATGTGACTAAACCAAGCCACAAATCAGAATTTGTATCAACACTAAAACATCTATGGGCATAGACAACCCACATCCAAGTCATATATGCAACATGTAAGCATAGACAACCTACAACACTGCACAACCTATATATCTCACAATGCATCATGAAAACTTAATAATACATGTATAACACTATCAACAAAGAATAACCAGAGATAAACATGTAAGTCTGCAATGACTCAAACACCAAATCATCTCAAATTTGATTTTCCATCAACTCACAAATGCACCATAAGTCAAAGGAACCAAAATGAGCTCAAACTGATACAAACTAAGAAAACCTTAGAATATTATCTCCAAACCTACTCCACTACAAAGTGCTTAGAAATACCTTTCCAATGCTTATAAGAAGTCCAAAATCTGACTTTGTATGCATGAGTTATGCCCCGTCAAATTTTAAACCACACATCTAGCTTCCGACTGACAAAATACTACCAAAATGGCAAAATTTGGAAAACATTTTGAAACCATAGTGTAGTACATGGAAATATATTTCTATCGACTATAAAAAGTTAAAAATCTAACTATGTATGTTGAAGTTATGGCCTCTGGAAAAAATCTGCCTAGTTAGGCTTATGGAGCAAAACTTGGTGGCTCTCTGGCGGGTAGCTGGTGGCCCGCCAGTAACGGTGGCGCCCTGGTGGTGTCACGGTGGTAGATTTGAAAGAAGTTTGAAATAGAGTTTAATTTTTTGTTGTTTGAAATTTTGAAATTTAAAAGGGCTTTGACTTGGCCTTGACTGGCGAACCTTGCTAGACCGACAGCGATAACCGAGGGCCTAAGGCCCGGTCGGCCTGGCCTGCCGGCTGACAGGATTTTTTGCCGAGGCCAATGCCTATAGTTCAGCCATGGTAGGGTCAACAAGCTCTTGCCATGCCTACTAGCACAGGTCTGTATGGGGGTCCACGAACCTCCCCTTAAAATATATATATATATATATATATATATATATTTTTTATAATTTTTTATAAAAAATAAAACATTTGCAGACCCAACCAAGTATTTTTTTTATTAAAATTTTTATGCGCATGCCATACCTATGTAAGTGTAGTATATAGAGAATATTCTCTACAGATGTCCTGTGACATGCGCCGTACAGATTCCATATAGAATCTTTGAAGATTCTCTACAAGATTCCATAGGGCACAAAATAGGGTAAAATTTTGTTGTCTCCAAACATAGGCAAATGATATATGACAATATAGGTTTTCATGCCATCTGGACTCAACCATGAAGTCTATTTTTGCCTAGGAGGCCTCCTACAAAATCACACCCTCTGAAACCCTCATACAAAAAGCCCAAAATGAAAACCCACATGCCAAATGTCCATGAAACCCTAGATCTGCAACAACCCAAGTCTACAAACAACCTTGCAACCCTAAAAATGTCTTCATTCCTTATTTCAAAGCCATGGATTCCACTATACATAAGAAATCCACTCATAAGTAGGGTTATCAAATAAGGATTTCATCCCAAATCATGGCAACACAACTCTGATACCAAATGTTGGAAATATGCAACCATATAGACTAATTTACTCATAACCCAATAAGAGATTAATATGCAACAATAACCAAAAATCCACATGCAAAATAAATAGACAATCATACCATCAATGGTGACACAAGATATACCTTGGGAAAACCCTCTATGAGGGAAAATCCTAGCCTCCAAAAGCATCCATCTCTCATATATTATTCATCAATAAAGATTATAATACATATACAGAGATCACCTCTGAAACATGAAGCTCTCTCTACCATGCTTCAAACCCTCACAAATGCAATCTGCAAGAGATGCTAAAAAACAAGTGAAACCTACCCAACAAGCTCACAAGCTAAACAACCAACCTCTCCAACTACCCATGTGTTTGCTTTTATAAACATAAGCTCACACAAATACAACATGTGGTATGGTAAAGCCATCTTCCCCAAAACCATGAATCTACAAAACCATTGGCCCCCACATTCGATTATTGGTACTAAGTTTTACCAAATAATCAAATAATTACAAATAAATAACTAACCCAATGTTACATACAACTTTTACAAGTGGCACCAAACAAATATTTAATGTGGATAAACACATCACATGGATGCACCACAAATAACTATTTATTTTACATAATAAAATAATATCAATGTTATGAAAGGTGTACAACACACCTACTCCAACATATTGCCTTGATCAATGGTTTCTCAACCTTTTACTGTCAACCATAATATACAATAGACTAAACTAATGTAATAACCAACTTGAGAGTTTTAAGTTTTCTAACCCTTCTGGGTTGATTCTAGGGTTTTACTTCTCTAACCCAATACATTGATATATCAAATATTCTTATTTTTCCCAAACGTAAAAGTTTATAATAATAATAATACAATATGGAAACAAAAAACTCTAGTCTTGTCTTGACCAATTGGGCAATGTTTGAATTCACATTTTCTCATAACATGCAAAAACATATCACATGAGATATATCCTCTTCATATAAGATCTTAATGAATACTATTATTTTCATAACTAATCCCTTGACTAAGTCTATCTTTCAACCTAGGTATGTTTGAGTCTACAATAATAATATTTTGACCTCTTGGTCTTCTCGAGTCCTCCGACTCTCTACATAGGATAGATTTTGAACTCATATAGAATATCCTTCAAATATCATGATAATACTTATCATTGTTGTAGAATGCTTATGTGATGATATATCACTATCCTTAAGTGTTTTGAATGATATATTTATATCATTTCTATATATTCTACTATAAGTGTATATCTAACACAAAATCATTTGATTGTAATCAATAAAACTTATACAATCTTACTCCTCACAACTCTTAGGTTAAAATTAGAGTTCTAGTAAGGTTCGGTCTCTGCAATTACATAACTTTATCTAGTTATACATCGTGACCTTAATAGGGTATGGCTACAATACCATGTATTCAAAAGTGAGAACAAATATCAGTCTTTCTCTACATGGAAATGCTAGCTTCCTACTCATATTTGGTGTTTGTAAGCTAAAGGAAAAACTATGGTTGTTCAAGTGTAAACATAGTATATGATAACTTTCTACAGACCCAAAATCCTCTGATTAAATAGAGTTATTCAATCCATTTTCCATAGTTCGGTGTCTACTAGAATGACTAAGTTAACAACATAATGACCCTATAAGTTTGATGATATAGCGATAGCATGTGAAAGTTATCATCTACAATTATTTCTAATGAAACTAAAACATTAAAAATATTAAACTCTCCAGATGTCGTCAGTTTCCAAACTACTATATCAATGACATTACCACTGTCCCCTTCAAACTTCATTTCTCTACTTTGTATACTCTATACATTTATCTCTAAGAAAACATATTTCTATTTTTTATTCAAACAATAATAGACTTTTGTAGTTTAAGAATGGAAACAAATGTTTTTCAAGACATCCTTACCTCCAGATGTTGTTAGTTTCCAATGTTTGTTACCTAACCTTGACTTCTCTCGTCCTTTTGTGTATCTATCTCTTTTTTCCCATGGTTTCCTAAGTAAGAACAATTCTCTCTGTGTTAATAGAGCTCTCTCCTCTCCTCAGTTTTACCACGCACTATATCTTATCTTTGCTTTATCTAAAGCTTGTTCTCAACTAATTGATATCACTCCCTTTTATTATCATTCTTCTATAATAATATAGCCTTTACAAGGCTTCACTCTGCCATACCCATAGAGATTCCTTGCCGAAATCATGCCTATTATCACTCTCCATGATGCAAGTAGTTTAATGGTGAAGTGACTGGTCATTAAGACCACTACCCAAACTAATTAAAAAATCCTCCATACTCTCCAAGTTGTCATGGAGTAAAGGAGTCGAGCATCCATAACTTAGCAAGAAGTGGTTGCATTTAATTTGTAATTATACCACCTTCCTTAAGAAGCTCGTCATCAACAAATCCATAAGTTAAAACTAATAATTCATATTAAATAAATATATATAAATATATAACAACATAAAATTGGTTCTTACAATATATACTTACATTGTTTCTAACACTTGATAGGATATGAGAATGGGGTTGAGGTATTATCCCCCTCTCAAAAATGCTTAACACCAAAATAGATAGGTTATCATAATGGAATTCCAATTGGAAATTATCGATAAAGAAATAGTTTAAGAACAATAAATATTTTCTCTTGAACATACTATAATTCATATCACACAATAATTAATGACTATTGACCATTCCTTGTTGACAGTCATACTTTCCTAACTTAGTTTTTGATAAAACCTAAGCTTAATGGATTTAGTTGACAATCGACGATTTATCGAGTCAACACCAGGCTTAGACCAATTGGTCAAACATAAATTACCAAACTTGACAAAGGTTCACTAAATTGAGAAAGCATGAGACTCATATGGCAACAATCTATTCTTATCCATGTCTATTCTCATCTCTCTAATGATGCTCTCCCTCTCTTTCTCAGAGAGTGGAAACCTATTTCTTGGTTACAACTTGCAATCACCCAACTGGGATTAGTGTATAGTTAGTCAATTCATAAAACCTTATGAAATCATAACATCTTATAATCACATGTCTAAATTCTAATCATATAAACATAAACTCATAATATCATTGATTTATCTTGACATTTTCACATAACATCAAATAATTCATTCATTCATAATCAACTACTAATTACATGCAAGTAAAAAGTAAACAATAGTCAAAATTTGGGATGTGACATATCTCCCCCCATAAGATTCATCGTCCCCGATGATCCATTGTATCCAAAACAATAATATAAAGTTTTTATTCAACTTTGAAAAGCATAAAACAAATGAGGAAATATTTGGTAAAAATCATGGCAATCTTCCCATGTGGTACTATCCTCTGCATACTGGTCCCACTGGACCTTGAATTGAGTAACCTCTCTATTACACAAGTGGAGCTTGCAAACTTCAAGCACTTTGAGAGGCTCGATCATGACCATCCCTAGGCCCTGTACCTGTAAAGAATTCCAATCAAGAATATGATTATCACATGTTATATACTTTTTCAAATATAAAACATGAAAAATATTATGCATTCTAGCAAGAGCTAGTGGTAGAGCGATTCTATAGGCAACCGAATTGATCACTTCAAGAACTTCGAAGGGTCCTACATATCAAGGAGCTAGTTTGGAATACTTTCCAAACTTTATGGAACTCTTCTAAGGTTTAACTCTCAAAATAACTTTTTCTCCAACTGAGAATTACCTTGGCATATGCTTGGCATCAGTGTAACTTTTCTGTCTATCATTTGCTTCCGCCAATCTATTTTTGATCAACTTGATCTATTCTTCCATTTTTGATAACATTTTTGGACCAATGTTAATACTATCTTCTAGCTTATCCTATCTTATAGGAGTTTGGCATCTTCTTCCATACAATGCTTCAAATGTAGCCATCTCAATAGCAGAATTGTATTTGTTATAGGCAAACTCCACAAGCGGTAGATATTCTTCCCACTTGTATTGCTGATCCATGCAATACATTCATAACAAATCTTCTAGAACTTGATTTACCCTCTTAGTCTGAACATCTATCTTAGGGTGATAAGCTAAGCTTATATTGAGTTGAGTTCCTAGTGCTGAGAACAAAGTTTTCAAAAATCTTAATGCCATGCGCACATCTCTATCTGAGAAAATTTTCTCAGGAACTCCATGCAATCTAAACACTTCTACACAAACTAGCAAGCTAAAACTGGTGTTCCATCCGTTAGATTTCAAGGTATAAAATGAGCTAGCTTGATGAGTTTGTCTATCACCACTAAAATAGCATCATGTCTATTTCAAGACATTTAGAGACCTTGTACAGAGTCCATACTAATGATGTAGATGCTCAACCTTGACTCTTTGGTACTCTAGGCAACTTGTTACAAATCTCGTAGCATCATTCTTCATTCCTTTCCATACATAAAGAGGCTTCACATTGGATAGGAGTTTGGTTACTCCAGGATGACCTAAATATGGTGCGAAATGAAATTCCTTCCACACAAGGTTGCTTAATTCTACCGAATATGGAACATACATCCTTCCTTTGCATCTTAAAAGCCCATCTGGTTCAAAATAGAACCCATCATACCTTGAGTCTTGAGATCTTACTATGAGAGCTTGCTTAGCTTACCCATAGTACTGTTGATGATAATTATTAGTCATAACAACATGCATAAAAATTTGCACAACAAACCTTTATTATCTTATAAAGTACGATCAACTTAAGATAAGCTGATGACTCCAAGTCTCCGTTGGTCAGGTCATGATCGTTTGACGTTACTCAGAGGTTGATGTGAAATGTTGTTTTCCATTTCAAGGTGCCTTATGTTTGTTTGAATGATCAGTAGATTCTGTTTCCTATAAATAACTCCATAGAGAGATTATTTCTACTCTATTTCCAAGATAGCTGATGTATTTGCAAGTACGATCAATTCTTCTAATTATTGATCATCATGATCCTTTTCTTCCTTCTACATAGTATATTTGCTCAAATAATGTGTCTATAAGTAGATATGTGCATGATATTTGTCAATTTAACATGTTTTTACTCTAAATATGCGATGTATTTCCAATTATCCACGAGATTTCAGTATATTTCATGTTATTTGCTTCTGATCTTCTGTTATTTGCAATTATGATGATGAATTGTTATGAAATTGAAAGAAATTTGAATGAATGCTTCTAATTATGGTGAATCTTTAGCTATTGAGCCACATACATACCAGATACATTCATGAGGAGAAGAAATCAAACCATATTTTCACTAGGATGTTCCACATCTAGATATAGATGATGCTAACTTCAAAGGATAAGGAATGAAAACAACATGCAGACTGACAAGTACTCCAAAGGACGTAGCTGATCAAAGCATGTATCAAGATCTCAAACACAGATTACTCAAGATTAATGATGATTTGTAATCAAATTGTCTTGTCTTTCATTCAGTATGCAAAACATGTATGTTTACAACAACTTTGAAATAAGTCCTGATATTTCAACAATCAAATTTCAATTAAGCTTCCAAATAATCAAAATATGGCATCCCTACACCTTTTATAGAATAAGGTGAGGGAGCAGTTACAAATGACCTACGGTCAGGATTTGTCAATTAGGATCAATGGTGCACATTCATCTCTAACCATCTGCCAAAATATCTAAATGGCATCTTTTCCTTCTCAAAGGATGCTGTTGGAATCTTTCAAAATAAGATTCCCCTTTTCTTTAACCTCTTCTACTTCCATGTCCCCTCTAGCCTCATCTTCTTCTTTAGGACTTTCTCCTTCTGATGGCTCTTTTTCTTGGTCTTCCTCTCTTTTTTCACCTTGCCCCTTGTATCCTTTGTAAATTTTGCCTTTTCTTGTGTAGACTTCGCCTTCTAAGATGCCATCGCCACTTTGTCACTTTCCATATACTTGCATACCTGCCCACAAACATAAGTTTATAAAATGGATTTTAAAATTCACGTCGATTTCATCAATTTATACCTTTCTTGCATACCCCTCATCAAATATGCACAACACAATAGAATGGACACCACAATCTATAAAATGGATTAAATTCACTTTTCAGTCTTGAACCTAACTTTTGTCATAAACATACAAGAATTCAAATATACAAAGAGTTTTCTATATTGAACTTCCTTTTGACATCTGGCTTGTATCTTTCACTTTGCATATCGCTCTTGTATATTATCTTGTATAAGCACACATACAAACAACCCTATGCAAACCCCCTTTCATTACCCTTTATCTCTTTCAATGCTTTTAATTTCTTTGTATATCAGATTATATATATCATAAACATACAACCATCCCGAACATATAAAGACTTTTTAGTATTTAACATTCTTTTCGCATCCGGCTCGTATCTTTAACTTGTATCTTTTGCTTTGCATATCCGCTTGTATATCAAAGATATACATTGTAATTATACAAACCTGACATACAAGTGGTGGAGCCCACATCACTTTTCTGATTGTATCTTCTGAAATGCAACAATACTTGTATCCAATTTTTAGATACAAAGCCCAATACATACAAACTCCTTTGTATCACCCTTTCGGACTTATCATTTTTATAGACCACAGTTTACTTACTTTTCAGCTCCGCGATGCATATAAAGTGCAATGCATCTTTCGATACACGTTAAGGTGTGATACATCATTTATATCGGATTTTAATCTTTCTTGAATTCCACATTGTATGTATATTGAAATGTATAACCCGAAACATACATACAAAGCACGAAACGTACAACAATAAAACCTCATTTCATAATCTTTTCGGTTCCATGACATGCATATGGCTTTGTATATCATTGTGTATGTTTCCCTTTGCCAAATGTACAAACTCAAAATACATCCGATGGACTTGACCAATTATTTATTTAAACTCTTAACTCTACCAGGTCCAACTTGTATGTAAAAATAAATCGTTAGCTAAATGCATACACGTATAATGATTTAATACACCCGACTGCTCCCTTATGCAACTCATACAATGACACAACATACAAACGACTTTGTATATGTATCATACAAACCCTCCTATAGTGCATTTTACCAAAAACATACATATCCTGCAAAATACTGGGAAATTCAAAATGGTTCAAAAAGTAACCCTCACTCATTTTTGACAATGAATTCACCCATATTTAGCTCTGGTACTTAATGCTATTTTTTCTTTATTTTCAACAAGGTTTGTACTTTTCACTCCCTTTTCCCTTTACCACCAAGCAGACCCACACACACAAGAAAAAGGCAAAGCCATAGAAGAGGTCCTCATTTTGCTAAGGAGTAAAGTGGGGTGTGTTGTGAGCATCACAACAATTAGCAACCAAACAAAACAATCAAATTAAAACCATTAAAGGAAACTAAATGAAATAAACTCATAACTTCCAACTATCTTTTTTACAAATCATCATTTAACTTGAGACCTAATGTATTCAATAAGGTGCATGAATTTTCCCTTTAGTTTATGTGGGTGCACGTGATTAATAATCCTCATCTTAAAAATTAGTTGAACCAACCAGTGACCGATATTAGACTACCTAGTTGATGTCATTCCCTCATAGCCAACCGGATAGAGCCTTGCTGTCAGTAGGCATCCATAGCCCCGACAAGGTTATCATTACAATTCTCCTAAGTAGAGCCCCACTGCCAGCAAGCGTCTATAGCCCCAGTAGAGTTACTTAGATGGCTTAATATGGATTTTTAGTAAAATCTATTTTATTATTTTATTTATTTTATATTTTAGATTTCATAGAGAGTTCATAAGATATTACAGTTGTAACTTCATGATGCAAGGAATGATCACTTGCTGAAATTAAGTTGAGAATTGCAATGGTAGCAAGGGTGACCTCTGATTTTTCACCTAATATCTACACTGGTACATTCAAAAAACCCAAGGATTTTAGGTGTGTCATTGTGAGAAACTTCCCTTGAATACTCAACCCACAGTTATTGAATACAAAATTTCACAAGTCAAACAACTTTCTACATTCATGACAGTCACAACAAGTTATGCATAAATTTCAAATAATTAACCTGAATGTTCTAAATTTTCTATTGTTTTTAGTGGTTGTCAGTCTGCTCTTGCATACCCTAAATTAAAATAAAGACCCCAACACACAGGAAAACAACAAAGAAAACAAAACAAATGGACTGTAAAAACAATTAACTACGAAAGGAAACAACACAAAGCAAGACAAGAAAACAAAGAAAAGAAATAGAACAACTATTCTACTAAACTATACACAAGTCTCTACAAGGAAAATAAAACCCAGGAAAAGACCCAAAGACACCTGTATTTGCATACTTCCTGAGATTGTGCAGGAGCATCAGGGCACTAGTTATGGTTCTGATCCTAGCAAATTCATCTTTGTATTCTGAAAAATGTTCTTGTATTCTAAATTCATTGTGTTTAATAGAATAATTTTTGATAATCAGTAATTGAGGAAGCTCATCATGTTCATGACTAAATCCATATGCATGTCTTATCTCTTGAATTTCCATAATCAAAATAGTATTCAACATTATTCACTGTGGAAAGGAGAAATACAACCTGGTGTATCTCTGATTCTGTTGGACATGCTTGTTTATTGATAGCTGGTCCTCCACTTGACTGGCTCAATGTCAGGTCTCCCTTCATCTTGAAGAATGTATGACTCTTGAAGTATTAATTCGTCATCTTTATCCAGCTTTGTTCCTTCATTCTGCATGTATATCTAATTCTTGACTTTAGGAAGCACCTCAATGTTTTCATTAATTTTTAATTCCATCATGTCTAAGCAGGCATCACAATCCCTTTCTGAATGTGCTTCGTCATGTAATCTACACCAACTTTCAATCAAGATATCATCAATGGGTAAACCTAATATTTGGCAACACTGTATATTTCTAGACAAGTATAATTCAAAATCCTTGAAGCGATCTCCTTCATCATTATCCAATTTCGTCTCTTCATTTTGTAAGCTTATCTAATTTTTGACTTTGGGAAACACCTCAACGTTTTCTTTAATTCCTTGCACACCAGCATCTAAATGAATATCTTCATCATCATAACCTGATATACAGAAATTTATCATTTCTAAATAATTTGACTGTAAAGGTGAAACAACTTTCGATTGATAGGAATACTCCCCTGTTTCATTTTCAAAATGACATTGGATTGGCATCTGATCATGCACAACAATTACAAAACCTTCTGGATCTTTAATTTTTATAAATTGTTCATCAAATAACTCACATTTACCATCCAGTAGAGTGTCTGATTCCATTGACCTGCAACATTCTTGCATTTGATCATTCAATTTAAGGAAGTCAGCTAATAAATTAGGATTTACTTTCTTTTCTATGACTCCATTAGTTGCTATAGTAGGAACTTCGTTAGCAACAGTGTGTTTAAATTCCTTCACCACTTGTTTACACTACTCTATCCACACATTCTTATCATAACTATTAAGATCAGAATGAAAGACACTATCCTGACAAGTACAATTTAATAGTTCAATATATTTATCAAGTGTATCAGGATATTCTAATCTTCTTAATTTATTGTCTGATGACGTAAAACAAGAAGCACTTTCTTCTCTATGATTTTCAAAAGACTCATACCTGCAATCTGCCTCATCCATATTATTACTTCGATAGAGAAGCAGAGAACTGTCAATCTCACCATATATTGAGTCGTCAAAAGGTTCTTCATTATCTTCATCTTCCAGAACTGATTCAACCAATACCTTTTCTGTATGTCTCCTAGCCTCTGAAGATGTATTGTCTTGTCGCTCCAAAACTCTTTCATTTTCCTGCCGGACTTCAGTCTTGTACACATCTGAGAAAAGAATTAGTCCTTTCAAATATAAATATATCCTGGTGAGGAAAGTTAAACAATTAATTTCACTGTGCTCCACAGACTTGTGTATCTTGCAACAACTGGATAAACCAAAGTTAGATAAACTTTGAGGATAAAGCTACTCATTCAAAGTTTCCTAAAATAAAGGAATGTTAACTTGAAAATTATCTTCATATGCATCCATTGAAATGAGACTCTACTTTAATCCTTTCTTTTCAATTTTAAAATTTAATGAGGTCTATCATATCTAAGGATAAAACTTGAAAGCTCAGAACATCAAACTAATCTTTGAAGTTTTGAGCTGGATCTTTACAAAGATGTAGTCAAAACCTCTCAGACAAGAGATATTTACAGACATCCAACTCAAATGATGAAATATTTATGCAACATTTGTAGAAATCCATAGATTCCTTGTTCGGCCCTCCTTCTAGTGCCAATTTATGTTGTTGATGATTATTAGTCATAACAACATGCATAAAAATTTGCACAACAAACCTTTATTATCTTGTAAAGTACGATCAACTTAAGATAAGCTGATGACTCCAAGGCTCTGTTGATCAGGTCATGATCATCTGACATTACTCAGAGCTTGATGTGACATGTTTTCCATTTCAAGGGGCCTTACGTTTGTTTGAATGATCAATAGATTCTGTTTCCTGTAAATATACTCCACAGAGAGGTTATTTCTACTCTATTTCCAAGATAGCTGATGTATTTGCAAGTCCAATCAATTCTGTTGATTATTGATCATCATGATCCTGTTCTTCCTTCTACATAGTATATTTGCTCAAATAATGTGTCTATAAGTAGATATGTGCATGATATTTGTCAATTTAACATGTTTTTACTCTAAATATATGATGTATTTCCAATTATCCATGAGATTTCAGCATATTTCATGTTATTTGCTTCTGATCTTCTGTTATTTGTGTTGATAATTGAGAGGGGAGGGGTGAATCAGTTATCCTAATTAATTTAACTTTCTGTTCTTCTTTAACAACTAGTGTAGCACCAAAGTAAATAAGCATCCATAATCATGAAAGAAGAAACAAAGTCAACACACATAACACAATGATTTTGATGTGGAAAACCCTGTTAAGGGAAAAACCACGGGGTGACTAACCCAAGAATGTATTCTCTATTAGAAGAATAGAAATATAAAATGGCACTTGCCAATTAGGGCTCACTGCCCGAGCACACTGCTCACAAGAGGCTCACTGCCTACAAGAAACTCATTGTCTACAGGTTATAAAGAGAGTAACAAGACACTTGAACTGATGAGAAGTATCCACATATGCTGGAGTTCAGTTCCGGTTAGGCTTAGTATACTAATCTACTGCACTTCATTCTTCTTCTTCTTTGGTGCTGTTGTCCTGTCACATTCCAGACCTGTCTTACTGTCCTCACACTGTTCTTCTACTTTTCTTCGCACTTCCCAACACACAACTAACACTTTCACATCTAAATCCATCTGGTATATATATCCGCACCAATGATTTCAACACCTTTCTAGTCAGCATCTAGAATAGTCAATATTTTCCTAAACTCTGATCTGTTAGCTGAATCCTTGCTTACCAAGTGATGCGTATCGAGGAGATGCTTATAGAAGTCATCAATCATGTTGGCCAATCATGAGTGATATCTCAGGAAGCTTGATCACCATCAATATCTCATCCGAATTAAGGTCTGATGCTCTGTCAGTTAGTTCTTCCTCTGTCAACTCTGCCAAACAAGAACCCAATGCTTAGGTACTCATATCTCTTCACTCTTTCATCACCGGAGGTTCAATCTTTGGAATGTATCAGTCAAGGTGCACCTCTTGACTTCCCCAAGCCCACACTTTACTAGGATACTTCCTCTAAGAGATCCAGACCTGACTGTCGGACCTTGCCACATGCTATGTTCTTGCTTACCGGACCACAACACTTCTTCATTCTGACTTCTGGTAAGGACACACCATGTCCTGCGGATGTGTGGGATGGACTTTGTTGCCATCAATGACAACACTCATGAAGCTACAATGTGTCTCTTGCCAACAATCTCCCCCTTTGGCATTGATGGCAACACTTAGTGAAAAATGACTAAGTGTCACATTACACTCCCCCTTGGCTGATGCTCTGTTCTAATATACACTTTACCGGAGCTCCCCCTTAGCTAGATCCCACATTTTTCACTGGTCCTCACTCCCCCTTTGACATCAATGGCAAAGGGTGGGGTCCGCACACCAAAATTTCCAAAAACAATCTATACTTAGCTGCATAAAACATATACACATGTTTTACTTACATATACTGAATTATATCTGCAAAAGTGGTCTTTAGTTGTACCACTTCTTTCGCCCAACTCTTCTTCATCCTATCCAAAATTGAGATGTGACCACTCAACAGGAATGCAAAGGCTTCTGCCCTTTTTAGATGTGTCGGATCACTGGTTCGGGCTGTAGTCTGAGCATCACTTAGGGCCTTATGCATGGCCTCTAACTTAGGGATAATGATCCCTCTAAGTTCACCCATCCGGCTTATTATGTTCTTCCTTTCCTTCTCAAGTTTCTTTATTGCATTTGTGACTGCAATAGTCTGACACTCTTGATTTACTATGGAAGATGAGAGAGGAACAAAACTTTGAGACAAACTTAGCAGTTTATCTTCTTGCTCTTTTACTTTCTTCTCAATATCTTTGGTCACTATGGGCCAGGATAAACAAAATTTATACATATCTCTGCCATCTTTAAGAGCATTTTCTAAGCTCTTTATCCCAATATCCATAACTCTCCTATCATTTGAGATTAGACCCTGCACTTCAGAGAATCTCTTATCCAAAAATTCTTTCCAGACTTTCTCTTCAGCTGATTTCTCCAAAGACTCAAAATGAGTGCTGACAAAACTAACAAGAGACTTGAGATTATCAAATGAAGAGGCTGAGGAATCCTTCTGAAAGGATGGCATGATCTTTTCCAACACACCGGATTCTATCTCTAGCAGCTCACAGTCTTCCATGTGAGACTTTAGAAGTTTCTCTTTTGCCTTTGCTTGTGCAAAGGATGCTATCTTCATTGTTTGAACTAGGGAGAGAGAGTCAAAGTCGAATGGTCCTTAAAGAAGCTCCGGTTCATCAATCTCCATCATTTCTTTAGTCAAGAAATCTTTGACTGCTTCTGCTGTGTCTCTTATCAGAGACAGAGTTTTCTTCCCTTCTCCAGCCTTACCACTGTCATCTTCTTTTCCCTTCTCCTCTGCTTCTTGACTGATCTTTTCTTCTACTCTTTCTTCTCCTTTAGATCCAGAGTTTGCTGGAGAAACTAGAGGAGAGATGTGTGCTTCTTCATGAACTTCCTCTTTCAGAGCAGAGGAATCCTTATCTTTCTCTTCACCTGTCTCCTTTACCTCTTCTGCTACAGTCTCAGTAGATTCTTCTTTGTTATCCATGGCCGAGAGATCATCGCCTAAGTCCTCTATAACAGGAATGTTGAATCTTGTATAGGCATTTTAGAGGATTTCTTTTGTTTCTTTTGCCACTTTATTATTTCTCCAAGCATAAGCTGATTCATTCTAGCCTTACTTCAAAACTCATCCTTGCAATCTTTGAAGATCGTATCCATTTGTTTCAGAGTGATTGAAGGATAGAGCTGAATAGCTATCTGTTCTCTAATCTCTAAGTCTTTAGCCTTGGCATTTTCCTTTCTCATTTCAAGTTCCTTCTCTAAACTTTTGGGAATTAGAGAGATAATTTCAATGAATGCTTTATTGTATATGTTCAAGTACTTAACTGCGGCTTCCTCCAAGATCTTTTTATCTGCACCATTGTACGCATCATAGAATTATGTTATTGGTTGCAGATTCCCATCCACAGTAACTGCTTTGACTACATCATCTAAGGACAGAGTAGGCTTTTCAACAAACTTTTCTGTCTCTTCTTCCTTGTTAGGACCGGTAGATGGTTCACCGGATGTCTTCTTTTTCTTTACTTCCTCATCTGATTCTGTCTCTTCATCATCTTTAAGGCTTGTGTATGATCTTGTAGCCTTTGTCTTTGTTCTCTTTTCTCCTTTACTGGATGATTTTGCTTCCAGTTTTGATGCCTTCAAGCTCTTAGTAGTGGCAGATGCAAAGCTCTTAGAGGATCTGGTCTGGGAGGGGGCTTCTACTAGAGCACTTTCTTTTTCTGCCTCTTCCTTTTCTTTTTCTACCCTTTCCATCTTTTCTCTATTTGCATCAAGTGCCTCTTTTGAGATGCCATACCTTTTGGCAACATTCTCTACTTCTTTTCTCACTTTTCTCTTCATCTCTGGTTGCCTTAGCTCCACATGGATCTTCACACTCAACTCTTCAAAGGTTCCAAACCTTTCTGCCTTAGGATCCTTAGGTTGACTAAGCATGTGTTGAACATGTAGCTCAACAATTCTCTCATCCACTTCATACCCCATTGGCATGATCCAGACTATCCTTGGTTCCACTACCTCCATTAGGCACTGATCAGTATCCACCATGAAGCATACTGTATCTTTGTATTTTTCCACTAGAGATTGGGGGATTCTCTCTCTTGCTTGCATCATATTCTGAAAGTTCTTGAAGTAACCCCATAGTGCTGTGTTTTGTGCCTTGGCATCACCAAGCCCATGCAAGTAATCTCTGATTTGAATTGCAACAGGTCTGTCATTCTGCCATGCCCAACCACTAGATCCGGGTAGCTCATTCATAAAGTAGAAGAACAAACACAGTATCAACCCACCATACTTGAAAGAGTTCTTCTTGTCCTTCTTGATCTTTTGTAGGTTTTCCATCAGTTGGCTCAGAAGGAGTTCACAAAGATCATAATCTGCATTCTTTCTCAACATTTCATAACCAGTGTAAATTGCAGTTCTGGGTACTGAATTTTCCCTGCTAGAGTGATATATCTTATAACCAATGATCATGGAAGAAAACTTGATATCTGGATCAGTGATATCTTCTATTTTCATTGCTCTCTTGTCAAACCTTGATCCGGTAGCCTCACTCACAGTTTGATTCTTGACAGATTTGAGAATAGGTAACCCTCCAGATGAGTGCAAATCGGTTACTGCTTTAATAGCATCTTTTGTGATCTTGAATGGTCTATTTAGCCACAAGAAGTTGTCATGCACTCTGCTCAAAACATACCAGACCCACTCATCTTCAACAAAACAGGGGAAATGAATGCACTGCCCAAAATGTTTTTCTTGGATGGCCTTATACTAGGGTTTAAGTTCAAGTGATTCATTTATCAGTTCCTTATGGTAGATATCCCTTAACTTGAATTCTTCAAATTCTTCAATGCTTGTGTGAATGTAAACCCTAATATCTTCTACATGCAGAACACCAGAAAATGCCCCTAGGGGATCTACTTCCAGGGATTTGTAGGGATGTTTCTTGAATTTGGGGCCAGGCCTATCAGTGATCTTCACAATATTCAGAGTAGCCATCTTTCAAAATATTTACAGAGAGAAATTCAATAATGGAAAATACCTTTTATGCTTCTAGGGTTCGTGGAGTGAGTTAGATTGATTTGCTGGATGAATCGACTTTAGTGGTTGATCTTTGAGAATTTTGAAACAATTTGTTGCAGAGCTCCTTTTCTTTTCTTCTCAAATGCAAATGTACAAATGACGGGCGAATGAACCCTTTTATTTATGAGAAAAACCTAATTCCACATTGCAATAAATGCACAGCTTAAGTTCTTCCAGTTGCCTTGTTCTCCTTGTTCTGAGAAGGATCTTTTCTGGATCACTAAGATATATTTAGAGTTATTCTCAGTGATTGATGACAATCTATCTTTCTTTCCCTGAACATTTGATCTATCCGCAGATCAAGATACCTCAAATTTGAATCATACCGGATCTAACTGTGAAAATCTTGTTCTTACCGGATGACTGTTAAACCAGATTGATCTCAGATGATTTAACCTCTTCAAATTCATTGCGGATCTTTCATATCTTTCCCAAGGGTTATTTAGATGTTTCTCTGAGAGCCCTTTTAGTCCGCAACCTTCCATGTGCCAATTTCAGGCACCACTTGACTGGCTGGGGGAAAATATTTTCTCTTGTAACTCCCCCTAAGCCAGAGCTCATCAATTTAATTTCTGGAAGGAATATCAACACCAGATTCTGGTGCGGATCCATCCCCATCATTTTCTGTACTTCTCTTTACCCATATCTTGTTCATCTCCCTTTTAATTTCATCCACATTCACTTTTCCTTTTCCTTTGTCTTGGTTTTGATTATGATGTACCAGACCCTTATTGTTCTGATTCTTACTTCTGCAGAATTTGGCAATATGACCAGATCTATTGCAATTGTAGCAAATAACATTTCTTTACATATTTGACTGATATCCTCTTGATTTACATTGATTAGCCATATGTCCCATTCGATTGCATGCAAAATATCTACCATCGAATGAATTGTTCATTTGCATATTTCTACACTCATGAGATTTGTGACCATACCTTTTGCAATTGAAACACTATTCGGAGAAGGATGAATTAGTTTGATTCATTCTTCTTTTGCACTGATTTTCTTTATGACTAAAGTTATTGCAATTGTGGCAATATCCATTGAAGGATGGATATCTTTGAGCATTTGGTTGTCTTACCGGAGGTCTTCTAGGTCTGTTCCTTGGATTTTTTGATCCAAAATTCTTCTGACCGGATCCAAAGCTTTCACCTTTCTCATACCCCAAGCCTTGTTTGTCATCTACACTCTTCTGGCTTTGAAGAAGAACTTCAAGTTGAGTAGAGCTTATCTTGAATTTCTCTTTGTATTCATTTGTTGTTTGAAGATCCCTTTTAAGGGTGTCAATCTGATTCTCAAGTTGATCTTCATTATCTCTTGCTTCTTCAAGGTCAGATTCCAAATGTCTAATTATTCTATCCATTTTGTGGTAGTCTTCTGATTTCTCTTTGAGGGATTGTCTTAGATCATTTTTAGTTTTTCTTTTCTCTTCAATTTCTTGGGTGAATTTCATAACTCCTGATTCCATTTCATGTCTTACCATAATGACCTATTTTGACAACTTTTCACATAGCTTGGTTTTCTCCTTCAGGTCTTCATTTGTATCATTGGCTTCACCTTGACTTGCCAATTGCTGAAGTAGATCCTTTCTCTTTTTCATAGAGATAATCAGTTTCCCTTTTAGTTCATTTATGAAATCATCAGTCTATTTAAGTCTTTCCTTCAATTCATTAACTTCAAAGTTAGATTGCTAAAGATCATCTAGGGCAGACTGAAGTTGTTCCCTCATACCATACACATCCATTTGAATTCCCAGATCTTCCTCAAGATGTTAGGCTCTGTTTGGAGGAACTTGGCTCTGATACCAATTGTTGATAACTGAGAGGGGGTGAATTAGTTATCCTAATTAATTTAACTTTCTATTCTTCTTTAACAACTAGTGTAGCACCAAAGTAAATAAGCATCCATAATCATGAAAGCAGAAACAAAGTCAACACACATAACACAATGATTTTGATGTGGAAAACCCTGTTAAGGGAAAAACCACGGGATGACTAACCCAAGAATGTATTCTCTATTAGAAGAATAGAAATACAAAATGGCACTTGCCAATTAGGGTTCACCGCCCGAGCACACTGCTCACAAGAGGCTCACTGCCTACAAGAGACTCACTGTCTATAGGTTATAAAGAGAGTAACAAGACACTTGAATTGATAAGAAGCATCCACATATGCTAGAGTTTAGTTCCGGTTAGGCTCAGTATACTGATCTACTGCACTTCATTCTTCCTCTTCTTTGGTGCTGCTATCCTGTCACATTCCGGACCTGTCTTACTGCCCTCACACTATTCTTTTGCTTTTCTTCGTACTTCCCAACACACAACTGACACTTTCACATCTAAATCCATCTGGTATATATATCTGCACCAATGATTTCAACACCTTTCTAGTCGACATCCGGAATAGTCAATATTTTCCTAAACTTTGATCTGTCAGCTGAATCCTTGCTTACCAAGTGATGCGTATCAAGGAGATGCTTATAGAAGTCATCAATCATGTCAGCCAATCATGAGTGATATCTCAAGAAGCTTGATCACCATCAATATCTCATTCGGATTAAGGTCTGATGCTCTGCAGGTCAGTTCTTCCTCTGTCAACTCTACCAAACAGGAACCCAATGCTTAGGTACTCATATCTCTTCACTCTTTCATCACCGGAGGCTCAATCTCTGGAATGTATCAGTCAAGGTACACCTCTTGACTTCCCCAAGTCCGCACTTTACTAGGATACTTCGTCTGAGAGGTCCAGACTTGACTGTCGGACCTTGCCACATGCTCTGTTCTTACTTACCGGACCACAACACTTTGTCAATCTGACTTTCGGTAAGGACATACCATGTCCTACGGATGTGTGGGATGGACTTTGTTGCCATCAATGACAACACTCATGAAGCTACAATGTGTCTCTTGCCAACAATTTGCAATTATGATGATGAATTGTTATGAAATTGAAAGAAATCTGAATGAATGCTTATAATTTTGGTGAATCTTTAGCTATTGAACCACATACATACCAGATACATTCATGAGGAGAAGAAATCAAACCATATTTTCACCAGGATGTTCTACAGCTAGATATAGATAATGCTAACTTCAAAGGATAAGGAATGAAAATGACATGCAAACTGACAAGCACTCCAAAGGACGCAGCTGATCAAAGCATGTATCAAGATCTCAAACACAGATTACTCAAGATTTATGATGATTTGTAATCAAATTGTCTTCTCTTTCATTCAGTATGCAAAACATGTATGTTTACAACAACTTTGAAATAAGTTCTGATATTTCAGCAATCAAATTTCAATTAAGCTTCCGAATAATCAAAATATGGCACCCCTGCACCTTTTATAGAATAAGGTGAGGGAGCAGTTACAAATGACCTATGGTCAAGATTTGTCAATTAGGATCAATGGTGCACATTCATCTCTAACCATCTGTTAAAATATCTAAATGGCATCTTTTCCTTCTCAAAGGATGCTGTTGGAATCTTTCAAAATAAGATTCCCCTTTTCTTTAACCTCTTCTACTTCCGTATCCCCTCTAGCCTCATCTTCTTCTTTAGGACTTTCTTCTTCTGATGGCTCTTTTTCTTGGTCTTCCTCTCTTTTTTCACCTCGCCCCCTGTATCCTTTGTAAATTTTGCCTTTTCCTGTGTAGACTTCACCTTCTGAGATGCCATCGCCACTTTGTCACTTTCCATATACTTGCATACCTACCAATAGACATAAGTTTATAAAATGGATTTTAAAATTCATGTCGATTTCGTCAATTTATACCTTTCCTGCATACCCCTCATTGAATATGCACAACACAATAGAACAAACACCACAATCTATAAAATGGATTAAAGTCACTTTTCAGTCTTTAACCTAACTTTTGTCATAAACATACAAGCATTCAAATATACAAAGAGTTTTCTATATTGAATTTCCTTTTGACATCCAGCTTGTATCTTTCGCTTTGCATATCGCTCTTGTATATTATCTTGTATAAGCACACATACAAACAACCCTATGCAAACCCCCTTTCATTACCCTTTATCTCTTTCAATGCTTTCAATTTCATTGTATATCAGATTATATATATCATAAACATACAACCATCCTAAACATACAAAGACTTTTCATTATTTAACTTTCTTTTCGCATCCGGCTTGTATCTTTAACTTGTATCTTTCGCTTTGCATATTGGCTTGTATATCGAAGATATACATTCTAATTATACAAACTCGACGTAAAAGTGGTGGAGCCCACATCACTTTTCTGATTGTATCTTCTGAAATGCAACAATACTTGTATCCAATTTTTAGATATAAAGCCCAATACATACAAACTCCTTTGTATCACCCTTTTGGACTTATCATTTTTATAGACCACAGTTTACTTACTTTTCGACTCCATGATGTATATAAAGTGCGATGCATCTTTCAATACATGTTAAGGTGTGATACATCATTTATATCAGATTTTAATCTTTCTTGAATTCTGCATTGTATGTATATTGAAATGTATAACCCGAAACATACATACAAAGCATGAAACGTACAACAATAAAACCTCATTTCATAATCTTTTCGGTTCCGCAACATGCATATGGCTTTGTATATCATTGTGTATGTTTCCCTTTGCCAAACATACAAACTCAAAATACATTTGACGGACTTGACCAATTATTTTTTTAAACTCTTAACTCTACTGGGTCTGACTTGTATGTAAAAATAAAGTGTTAGCCAAATGCATACAAGTATAATGATTTAATAAAGCTGATTGCTCCCTTATGCAACTCATACAATGACACAACATACAAATGAGTTTGTATATGTATCATACAAACCCTCCTATAGTGCATTTTACCAAAAACATACATATCCTACAAAATACTGGGAAATTCAAAATGGTTCAAAAAGCAACCCTCACTCATTTTTGACAATTAATTCACCCATATTCAGATCTGGTACTTAATGCTATTTTTTCTTTATTTTCCACAAGGTTTGTACTTTCCACTCCATTTTCCCTTTACCACCAAGCAGACCCACACACACAAGCAAAAGGCAAAGCCACAATAGGGGTCCTCATTTTGCTAAGGAGTAAAATGGGGCGTGTTGTGAGCATCACAACAAGTACTCATCACGTGCAAAATTTTGTAACACTAAATCCTTGAAATTTGAGTGGATAAAGACAATTGAAGAGATATGCCTCCATTGAATTAGAGCATTTTCTACTCAGTTCCCTTTGCCTTTGATATAACTTATCTCAAAGTCATAGTCAAATATTAATTCCAACCATCTTCTTTGTTGAGCATCCAAATGAGGTTGGGAAAATATATACTTTAGACCTTGATGGTCTGACTTTAGTTCAAAAGGATTTCCTAGCAAATAGTTTTGCCACACTTGTAGAACATGCACAACTACCACTAACTCTAAGTCATGAGGAGCATAATTCTGCTCATATGCTCTCAACTTTTTGGATTCATAGGCTACCACTCACCCATTCTACATAAGAACTCCTCCTAAACCTTCTCCTGAGGCATCAATGATTACAACAAATTGACTTTTCAGATCAGGAACTTTCAATTTTTCTGTTGTCAACCTCTCTTTTAATTGATTAAGTTCCTCCTAACATTTTTTTGACCAATCAAAATGCTTTCCTTTTCTCTGAAGTGAAGTGATTGGGTTTGCAATCTTAGAAAAGTTTAAAATGAACTTCCTATATTATCCAACTAACCCCATGAAACTGCACACTTCATGCACATTCTTTGGCACATACCACTCTAGTATAGCTTTGATCTTCACAGGATCTACTAAAATTCCTTCAGCTGATATCATATGTCCCAAATATTGTATCTCTTTCTAAAAGAAAGTACACTTAGAAAGTTTCCCATACAACTTATGTTCCCTCAGCCACTGCAAAACTAACTGTAGATGTTGCAAATGCTCCTCCTCATTCTTAGAATAAATAAGAATGTCATCTAGAAATAGTAGAACAAATTTATCCGAGTAATCTCAGAAAACACTATTCATCAAATTCATGAATGTTGAAGGGGTATTCGTAAGTCCAAAAGGTAGAATTGTGAACTCATAATGTCCATACCTTGTTCTGAAAGTTGTTTTCTAGATATCTTCATCTTTTATTCCCAACTGATGATATCCAGATTGCAAATCGATCTTTGAGAATACAGTCGCACCACACATCTAATTAAAAAGATCATCAATACGTAGTAGAGGATACTTATTCTTTATTGTTGCTTTATTGAGCATAAGATAGTCTATACACAGATGCAAGGTTCCATCCTTCTTTTTAACAAAGATCACATGTGCTCCCCATGGTGAAACAATGGGTCTAATCAACCCTTTAGCCAACAACTCTTGAAGCTTGGATTTCAATTCCATCAACTCTGTAGTAGTCATATGGTATGGTGCCTTTGAGATCAGCTCAGATGCAGGTATCATATCAATAGAGAAATCAAAATCTCTCTTTGGAGGTAATCCTGGAAGTTCATCTAGAAAAACATCCTAAAAATCTCATAGGAAAGGATAGTTCTTTGAAGGTACATTTTGTTTACTAGGATCCTCTTCTCCTAGTTCCATCTTAACTACAAAGAGTTGACAACCTTTTCACCTAGCCCTCTTCAGTTGCATAGCAGAGATTGGTCTGATCTTGACTTCTCTTTGAGTGCCTTGCAGAAAGACTTTGTTTCCTACATCATCTAAACACTCAATTGTTTTTGCAAAATAGTCGACATTGGCCCTATGCCTCCATAACCAATTTATTCCTATGATGACATCATAGGAACCTAGGGGGCTACAAACAAATTCTCCTCAGTTGAAAATATAGGAAGTTCAATCTTGGCTTCAAATAAGCATTGCTCTACCTGAGCTTTAGTCTAGTTAGCATATTCAACTGACCAGGGTTTAGCCATATATCCAGCCCTTCTAAGAAATTTATTCAATACTCTTAGAGAAATAAAACTTTTAGTTTTTCCAGTATCAATTAAAATAGAAATAGGTGTTGATAACTGAGAGGGGGGGTGAATCAGTTATCTTAATTATTTGACTTTCTTTTCTTCTTTAATGATTGGTGCAGTATCAAAACATATAACCATACATGAACATGAGAGCGGAAAGAAATCAACACACATAACACAAGGATTTTTAATTAGAAAACCTTGTTAAGGGAAAAACCATGGGGTGACTAACCCAAGATTGTATTCTCTGTTAAAAGAATAGAAGTACAAAATGGTACTTGCCAATTAGGGCTCACTGCCTACAATAGTTTATAGAAAGAAACCAGGTACTTGAACTAATGAGAAGCATGCACATATGCTGAGGTTTAGTTCTGATTAGGCTCAATATACTGATCTACTGCACTTCATTCTTCCTCTACTTTAGTGTTGCTGTTCTGTCACATACTAAACCTGTACTGCTGCTTCCACACTACTCTCTACTTTTTTTCACACTTCTCAACACACACATTCACATCAAAAACCATCTGTTAGATATATCTGCATAAAGGATTTCAACATCTTTCTAGTCAGCATCTGGAATACTCAAGATTTTCCCAAACTCTGGTCTGTCGGCTGAATCCATACTTACTAAGTGATGTGTATCAAAAAGATAGTTATAGGAGTCATCAATCATGTCAGCCAACCATGAATGATCCCTCAAGAAACTTGATCACCATCAATTTCTCATCCGGATTAAGGTCTGATGCTCTGCCGGTTAGTTCTTACTCAGTCTGCTCTGCCTGTCAGGAACCCCTCACTTAGGTGCTCATATCTTTTCACTCTTTCATCACCAAAGGTTCAATCTCTAGAATGTACTAGTCATGGTACTCCTCTTGACTTCCCCAAGTCTGCACTTTGCTGAGATACTTCCTCTAAGAGATCTGGACCTGATTGTCAGACCTTGTTACATGCTCTGTTCTTGTTCACCGACCCAAAACACTCTTCAATCTGACTTCCGGTAAGGACATACTATGTGCTGCGGATGAGTGGGATGGACTTTTTTGCCATCAATGACAACACTCATGAAGCCACATAGTGTCTTTTGCCAACAATCTCCCCCTTTGGTATTGATGGCAACACTTAGTGAAAAATGACTAAGTGTTATAACAAACTCCCCCTTGGCTGATGCTCTATCTTATGTACATTTTTACCGGAGCTCCCCCTTAGCTGGATTCCACATTTTTCACTACTCTTCACTCCCCCTTTGACATCAATGGAAAAGGGTAGAATCCACACACCAAAATTTCTAAAAAAAAGTCTATACATATCCGCATAAGTATATACAAGTTATACTTACATATACTTAAGTATATCTGCAAAGGTGGTCTTCAACTGTATAACTTCTATCGCCCAACTCTACTTCATCCTGTCCAAAATTGAGATGTACTCAATAAAAATGCAAAAGCTTCTTCCCTTTTTAAATCTACCGGATCACTGGTCTGGGCTGTAGTCTGAGCATCAGTTAGAGCCTCATGCATGGCTTCTAACTTAGGGATAATTATCCCTCTTAGTTCACTCATTCTGCTTATTCTATTTTTCTTCTCCTTATCAAGCCTCTTTATCTCATTCATAGTGGCAATAGCTTGGCATTCTTGATTCATTATAGATGAGGTGATAGGATCAAAATTTTGAGATAAACTTAACAGTTTACCCTCTTGTTCTTCCACCTTCTTAGAAATGTCTGCTGTCACTGTGGACCAAGATAGACAAAATTTGTATATTTCTCTGCCATCTTTAAGAGCATTTTTTAGGCTCTTTATCCCAATATCCAGATTTCTCCTATCATTTACTATAAGTCCCTATATTTCAGAGAATCTCTTACCCAAAAACTCTTTCCAGACTTTCTCTTCTACTGACTTCTCCAAAGAATCAAAATGTGTGATAATGGAATTAACAAGAGATTTCAAGTTACCAGATGAAGAGGCTGAAAGATCCTTCTAGAAGGATGGCATGATCTTCTCCAACACACCAGATGCAATCTCTATCAGCTCACAGTCTTCCATGTGAGACTTCAGAAGTTTTTCTTTTGCCTTTGCTTGGGCAAATGATGCTATCTTCATTGTCTGAACTAGAGAGAGGGAATCAAAATTGAATGGTCCTTGAAATAGCTCTGGTTCATCTAATTCCATCATTTCTTTGATCAAGAATTCTTTAACTGTTTCTACAATGTCTCTTGCCGGAGACAGAGTCTTCTTAATTCTATGTCCTTAGAACTGTCATATGGGGTTTTCTCTGTTTAATCTTTTTCTCTTCCCTTGACCTCTTCTTCTTGACTAATTTTCTCATCTTTTCTTTCTTCTCCTTCAGTTCCAGAGTCAGCAGGGGGATCTGAAAGAGAGATGTTTACTTCTTTAGGAACTTCCTCTTTTAGAGCAGAGGAATCCAAGTCCTGAGTCCTCTCCTCACCTATGTCCTTTGGCTCTTCTGCATTTTTCATAGTAGATTCTTCTTTTGATGTACTCAGTCCTTCATCATCCATGGAAGAAGGTTCATCACCTAAGTCCTCTATAATAGGAAGATTGAATCTTTTAAATGCATTTCGAAGGATATCTTCTATTTCTTTTGCCACTTGGTCAGCCTCTCCAAGCATAAGCTGGTTCATTCTTGCTTTGCTCTGGAACTCATCCTTACAGTCCTTGAAGATCATGTACATTTGTTTTGTAGTGATGGAGGGGTAGAGCTAAATAGCTATTTGTTCCTAGATCTCTAGGTCCTTTGCCTTAGCATTGTTCTTTCTCATTTCAATTTCCTTCTCTAGGCTTTTGGGAATTAGAGATATGATTTCAATGAATGCTTTATTATAGATGTTTAGGTACCTGACTGTAGCATCTTGCAGGATCTTCTGGTCAGCTTCACTACATACATCATAGAATTTTGTCATTGGTTTCAAATTTCCATCCACAGTGACTGCCTTGATAACATCATCAATGGAAAGAGTAGGCTTTTCAACAAATTCTTCTGCCTTTTCTTCTGTATGTTTGCCGATAGAGGATTCCATGGATGTTTTCTTTTTCTTCTTCATTTTCTTGATCTCCTCATTAGTCTCTGTCTCTTCATCATCCTTTTGGCTTGTGTAAGACCTTGTAGCCTTTATCTTTGTTCTCTTCTCTCCTTTTCCAGATGTCTTTTCTTCTGGTTTTGAGGCTTTTGAGCTCTTAGAGGTGGCAGGTGCAGAGCTCTTTGAGGATCTAGTCCAGGAGGGGGCTTGCACTGGAACACTTTCTTTTTCTGCTTCTTGTCTCTCTTTTTCTGCTCTTTCTACCTTCTCTCTGTTTGCATCAACTGCCTCCTTATATATGCCATGTTTCTTGGCAATTTCCTCTACTTCTTTCCTAACTTTTCTCTTTATTTCAAGTTGCCTTAGTTCAACATGAATTTTCACACTCAATTCTTGAAAGGTTCCAAACCTTTCTGCCTCAGGGTCCTTGGGCTAACTCAACAGGTGTTGGATATGCAGCTCTAAGATTTTCTCATCAACCTCATACCCCATTGGCATAATCCAGACTATCCTTGGCTCCACTGCCTCCATTAGGCATTGATCAGTGTCTACCATAAAGCACACTGTATCCTTGTATTTCTCAACCAATGATTGGGGGATTCTTTCTCTGGCCTGCATCATACTTTGAAAGTTCTTGAAGTATCCCCAAAGTGCTGTACTTTAAGCCTTGGCATCACCAAGCCCATACATGTAATCTCTGATTTGTATGGCAACCAGTCTGTCATTTTGCCATACCCAACTACTGGATCTGGGGAGCTCATTCATGTAGTAAAAGAAGAGATATAATATCAGGCCACCATATTTGAATGAGTTCTTGTCATTTTTAATCTATTGCAAGTTTTCCAACAGTTGGCTCAGAAGAAGCTCGCAAAGATCATAATCTACATTCTCCCTTAGCATCTGATAATCAGTATAAATTGTAGTTTTGGATACAAAATTCTCCCTGTTGGAGTGATATATCTTGTAGCCAATTATCATGGAGGTAAACTTGATATCTGGATCAATGATATCTTCTATTGTCATTGCTCTCTTGTCAAATTTTGATCTGGTAGCCTCACTTACAGTTTGGTTTTTGACCGATTTGAGAGCAGGTAACCCACCAGATGAGTGCAATCTGGTTACTGCCCTAATAGCATCTTTTGTGATCTTAAATGGCCTCATCAACCACATGAAGTTGTCATGCACTCTGCTCAGAACATATCAGACCCATTCATCTTCTGCAGAACAGGGGAAATGGAATGTCCAAAATGCTTGTCCCGGATGGCCTTGTACTGAGCTTTGATTTCAAATGATTCATCTATTAACTGCTGGTGATAAATATCCATCAGCTTGGATTCTCCAAATTCCTCAATATTCGCATGAATGTATGCCCTAACATCTTCTACATGTAAAACCCCATGCAGAATGCTAGAGAAGGCGCCTAAAGTATCAACTTCTAGAGATTTGTAAGGGTGTTTATTGAACTTAGGGCACGACCTATTAGTGTTTTTGACAACATTTAGAGTAGCCATCTTTCAAAAGATTTAGAGAGAGATATTCAAGAGCAAAAATACCTTTTTACGCCTCTAGGGTTCACGATATGAGCCAGATAAAATTGCTGGTTGAATTGACTTCTATGGTTGATCTTTGAGAGGTTTTGAGGCAATTTTGTTGCAGAGCTCCTTATTTCTTCTTCTCGAATGCAAATGTGCAAATGATGAACAAAAGAACCCTTTTATTTCAGCATAAACCCTAATTCCATTTTGTAATAAATGCACAACTTAAATCATTTCGGTTGCCTTGTTCGTCTTGTTCTGAGAGAGATCTTTCCAGATCACTGAGATGCACTTAGAGTTATTCTTGGTGATTATTGACAATCTATTTTCCTTTCTCCAATCATTCCATTTATCCACAAATCAAAGATATTTTAATTTATAATCATACCGAATCTAACTATTAGAGTCCTGCTTTTACCGGATGATTGTCAAACCGGATCAATCTTAGATGATTAACCTCTCCAAAACTCCTTGCAAATCTTTCATAATTTTACCAAGGGTTAATTAGATAATTCTATGAGAACCCTTTTATCCACAACTTTCCATGTGCCAATCTTAGGCACTAATTGACTGGCTGGGGGAATTTATTTTCCTTTGTGACTCCCCCTAAGCCAAAGCTCATCTAATTAGTTTTCGGAAGGATTGTCAGCACCAGATTTTGGTGTGGATCCATCCCTAACAATTTCTGTACTTCTCTTTACCCAAATCTTATTCATCTCCCTTTGAATTTCATCTGCATTCACTTTTCCTTTTCCTTTGTCTTGACTTTGATTACGATGCACCGGACCCCTTTTATCCTGATTCTTACTTCTGTAGAATTTGGCAATGTGACCGGATCTATTGCAGTTGTAGCAAATAACATTTCTTTGCATATTTGGCTGATATCCTCTTGATTTGCATTGATTAGCCATATGTCCCATTCTATTGCATGCAAAGCATCTACCATTGAATGAATTGCTTATTTTCCTATTTCTGCATTCATGAGATTTGTGACCATACATTTTGCAGTTGAAACACTGTCAGGAGAAGGATGAATTAGTCTAATTCTTTCTTCTTCTGCACTGATTTGATTTATGACCAAAGTTATTGCAATTGTGGCAGTATCCATTGAAGGATGGATATCTTTGGGCACTTGGTTGTCTTACCGAAGGTCTTCTAGGTCTGTTCCTTGGATTTCCTGATCCAGAGTTCTTCAGACCGGATCCGGAGCTTTCACCTTTCTCATATCCCAAGCCATGCCTGTCATCTACTCTCTTTTGGCTTTCAAGAAGAACTTCAAGTTGAGCAGAACTTATCTTGATTTTTTCTTTATAATCATTTGTTGTTTGAAGATCTCTTTTAAGAGTGTCTACCTGATTTTCAAGTTGTTCTTCATTATCTCTAGCTTCTTCAAGATCAAATTCTAGATGTTTGATTATTCTATCCATTTTGTGGCAGTCTTCTGACTTCTCCTTGAGAGATTGTCTTAGATTATCTTCCATTTTTCTTTTCTCTTCAATTTCTTGGGTGAATTTCATAACCCTTGATTCCATTTCATGTCTTACCATAATGACCCCTTTTGATAGCTTTTCACATAACTTGTTCCTCTCATTCAGATCTTCATGAGTATCATTGGCTTCACTTTGACTTGCTAATTGTTGAAGTAGTTCTTTTTCTTTTCTTCATTGAGATACTTAGTTTTTCTTTGAGTTCATTTATGAAATCATCAGCTTGTTTGAGTCTTTCCCTCAGGTTATTGACTTTAGAGTGAGATTGCTCAAGATCATCTAGGGTAGACTAAAGTTGATCCCTCATCTGTACATATCCATTGAGATTCCCAGATCTTCCTCAAGTTGTTAGGCTCTGTCTAGAGGAACTTAGCTATGATACCAATTGTTGATAACTGAGAGGGGGGTGAATCAGTTATCTTAATTATTTGACTTTCTTTTCTTTTTTAATGATTAGTGCAGTATCAAAACATATAACCATACATGAACATGAGAGCATAAAGAAATCAGCACACATAACACAAGGATTTTTACGTGGAAAACCTTGTTAAGGGAAAAACCATGGGGTGACTAACCCAAGATTGTATTCTATGTTAAAAAATAGAAGTATAAAATGGCACTTGCCAATTAGGGCTCACTGCTTGAGTACACTACTCACAAGAGGTTCACTACCTACAATAGTTTATAGAAAGAAACCAGGTACTTGAACTGATGAGAAGCATCCACATATGCTGAGGTTCAATTCTGGTTAGGCTCAATATATTGATCTACTGCACTTCATTCTTCCTCTGCTTAGTGTTGCTGTTCTGTCACATACTAGACTTGTACTACTACTTCCACACTACTCTCTACTTTTTTTTGCACTTCTCAACACACACCTTCACATTGAAATCCATCTGGTATATATATCTGCATAAAGGATTTTAACATCTTTCTAGTCAACATTCAGAATACTCAAGATTTTCCCAAACTCTGGTCTGTCAGCTGAATCTATACTTACTAAGTGATGAGTATCAAAGAGATAGTTATATGAGTCATCAATCATGTCGGCCAACCATGAATGATCCCTCAAGAAACTTGATCACCATCAATTTCTCATCTGGATAAAGGTCTGATACTCTACCGGTTAGTTCTTGCTCAGTCTGCTCTGCCTGTCAGGAACCCATCACTTAGGTGCTCATATCTTTTCACTCTTTCATCATCGGAGGCTCAATCTCTAGAATGTACTAGTCATGGTACTCCTCTTGACTTCCCCAAGTCCGTACTTTGCTGAGATACTTCCTCTGAGAGATCTGGACCTAATTGTCAGACCTTACTGCATGCTCTGTTCTTGTTCACCAGACCAAAACACTCTTCAATCTAACTTCCGGTAAGGACATACTATGTGCTATGGATGAGTGGGATAGACTTTGTTGCCATAAATGACAACACTCATGAAGCCACACAATGTCTTTTGCCAACAATAGGAAATCCAAACAAGGTACTTGTCATCTTTATGGGAGTTTAATTTGGTACTCTGTCTGGCGATTGTCCAAAGCCACATGGATCCTCTATTGAAAAGTCGCTTACTGGGTAGGTAATGCATTACTATGCTACTGATCTCCTTGGTTATTGGTTGGACATTGGTTTGCATAATGATCTGCACCACAAGAGAAATATCCTCCAGGAGGTCCTTACTTTTCAGCAGGTTTGCTTGAATCATTATCATTCTTCCAGAAATTGTTATTGATTTTCTTCTCATTTCTAGGTCCATTCCTATTATTTATGAAGCCCTTGTCACTTTTCTCATTTGAACATATAGTATGCCATTACTTTTCTTGAAAGGTTGAGAAGCTGGTGACTTTAGTTTTTGCTCTTGTTTGATTGCCTTCTCAAGAACTTGGTCCATAGTGGTAGGACCATTCACATCCACTTCTCCACCTATCTGTACATTCAGACCCATGATAAATTTTGTGATTTGTAACATTTCATCCTTCTAATATTGTGGTACATACTTTAGGAGATGGGTAAACTTTTCCCAATACTCAACCACTGACATTTCTCCTCATCACAGATTCTAAAAATCTGTTAACTTTTGGTCAAAAAAAATTGTGGTAATCATCTCTGTCAAAATATGACCACAAAATGATCCTAGGTTAAGCTTAGAGAACTTAACTCCAGTTCCATTTTCTTGTTCATCCACCAAGTGGATGCTTCACCTACCAGTGGTAGGCACCCCAAATTGCCTTGATTATCTTAGAGTAGTTTCTGATCTCTAAATACTTTTCCATCTCTGTCAACCAAGCTTCCGTAGCATCACCACTTATTGTTCCATCGAACTTGGGTGGAGTCACTTTCTTCATATCTCTTGATAGCTCTGAGGTAAGTCTATTTCTCTTTTCTTCTTTAGACTTAGTCTTATCAACATCCTCCCTTCGTTCATTATGAGTATTGGGTTCATGGACGTAATCATCATCCCCTTAATGTGAGTCCTCTTTTTCTCCTTCGGGTCTCCCTTGACCCCTCATTTCCTATTTTAGGTTCCCAAGCCTCTCCTTGGTTTCATTTAGTTGAAAGGAAGCAAGGTATGTGGAAAATGCTTCCTACACTGATCTAATGAGGAAAGATTTATGCAAAAAAAAATTTTTTACAGTTACAGATTAAGATGCACATTAACAGAAAGATAATAACAACTTCCAAATGCAAACACAAAACTTACGACACAAGATATACGTGCGGAAAACCCTTTCAGGTAAAAAAACCCCACACTCCAAAGCCACCCAATATATTATTTAGGAATCACAAAGATTACAATATACTTGCAGATCAAGCTTTTACAGGAGTATATCAATTAGAGATCCAGGAGGTAATTTTGACATCTATAATATTATTACATCCAACCTCCATCTCAAGCTCCTGATATATAGGAGATACAATACAGTACATTGCAAACGGTAATTACAAAACCATGAGCTAAAACCAGCCAAAAAGTGGCACCCAAATTATCTCCAATCAAAGATGCCTTGTGATGTGCCAAACCACACACCAACATGTGTAACTCTCCCTTTTATAGCTCTTTTATGTGTCCAACACGTTTTTACATTTCCCAAAACAGAAGGTCCAACTTCTAGAGGCCGTAACTTTTGATCCAGGTGTTCGATTGACGAACTGTTTAATGCGTCAGAAAGCTCGTGAAGAGATCTATCACCCTATAAATAGTTACACCGATTATCCCAATTTTTAGGACATTTAGAGAAGTTTCAATTCTAGTAATTGAGTTCAAAGACTTTTTCCAGCAGTTCAAAAAAATAGAAACTTTAATATCTCACAATCTAGCTATGATCTTGAGACGAAACTCACCCGAGATGTTCACTTCGCTGTTTTGCACCTTCTGAGAAAAATTTTAGGTCAATCTGAGCTCAATCGAACAACTTACTAAAAATAGTAAGTCTTGCTATTTTTAGCTCTCTTGGAAACTTTGAAAGTTCTAAACCATTATCCAAGATAAAGGGTATTCAGAAAGACCAAAATGTTGGGATAAGGTGCCATTAACCTTGTAAATCCCAATATTGTATGTATTCCATTTATTATATGTAATTTGTAATTATCCATGAGGAGATGTACTAATTTCACTGGCAGGGGTAATTTTAGAGTAACCGGAGGTAATTACAGAGTGACTTTTACTGTTGGCAAATGTAAAAACTGAAAGTAAACAAGGGTAGGCATGCTCTTAAGGAATATACTATTTTTGGCATGTATGACAATTGTCATAATGTTTGGTAAGTGAATCTATGACAGTTGTCATAAGATTATGAGATTCTATGATGCATATGACGGATATGTTAGTTGTATATTTTCTATATTTAGCCCAAGGTTCCTATCTTGGAAAGACACTCTTTTGTGGAATCTATGATGGTTATGACACATTATAAGATGTTGTAAGAGGCCAGATTTAGTCTTGGGCCCCCAACCTTTGCATGGATGTTTTTGGACAAGTGTAAGATGCTTGTAAGATGGTAATTAATGTTTACAGGTTGGAGAATCTTAGGAGAGAGAAGGTGAACGCCTAGGATGAGTTGGAAAACATTTCTATAAGTATTTTCCATGTATTTTTTTTTCTGCAATATAGATTTTAGGTACTTAGGTTCTGCCAGAATACTATTGGATTGAAGACTTGTGGAGAGAGTTGTGTAGTTGATGTATTGTACAATCTTGTTGAGATTAATACAAACTTGTGCCTCTTTCTTGGTGGAGTTTTTTAGCTGCAAGGGTTTTCTCCATGTAAACGCTATGACATTGTGTTGAGTTCTTCATGTTTGACATCTTTTCTATAGTGGGTTTTATGTTTTGTTACAATCTCCATTGTTAATGCACACTTAAGATTGCTAAAATTTATTCAAATTAGATTTCCATTAAAGTAGTGTTGCTTTCATTTCTAACATTTGGTATCAGAGCTTGGCTAGCTTTGACTCTTGGGTAGTAGTGTGGAAGTTGTAGCTGCAGTGGGAGATTTGGTTGTGTTTGTTTTGTAAATCTTGTGTTGTTATTCTGGCTGCATCCACTGTTGCATCAACCTCTCGAATGGACATTGAGAAGTTCAACAGAACGGGGTATGAGTTGTGGAAGCTAAAAATGGAAGATTTGTTGCAAGAAAGAAACTAGTGGTTAGTTGTTCACAAAGAGAAGAAACTTGATGATGTCTCTTCAGATGAGTGGGAAAAATTGGATAAGAAGGCACGGGGAACCATCCGTTTATGTCTTTCAAATTCTGTGTTGCTGAATATCGCAAAGGAAGAGACAACATACAAATTGTGGAATCGGTTGGGTGAGATCTACCAAGCCAAGAGTATGGTAAATAAACTTTATTTAAAAAGGAAGTTGTTTTCTTTGAAAATGAAAGAGGGTGAGTCAGTTGCAGAGCATTTAAATTCTTTTAATTTGTTTTTGAGTAAGCTTGATTCAGTAGATGTTGAGGTAAGTGACGAAGATAAATGTATCTTACTTCTTTGTTCTTTACCTAAGTCTTGGGAGAATGTTATCCTTTCTATCACTATTAACCTTGCGGATCCAAAGTTGGATGCTCTTGTTTCAGTGCTACTGTCACAGGAATTGAGGAAGAAGAGTTCGAATAGTTCAGGGGATACTCTTAGTATCAAGGGAAGGTCTAAGGAAAGGGGACCTAAAGGAGATCAGAAAGGGGCTAAGGACAAGTCCAAGGGCTGATCTAAAACTCCTAGTAAAAAGAACAGAGTTAAGTGTTGGAACCACGATAAAAGGGGACATGTGAAGGAGTGCAGAAACCCTAAGAAATAGTGGGAGAGTGCTTCAGATAAGTCCTTGAATGTAGGTGAAGATGTTTTACTTTCTACATGTAATGTTGTTTCTAATGATCACTAGTTGGTTGACTCAGGATGCTCGTTTCATAAGACCCTGCATAAGGAATGGTTCTCCACATATGAAGAGTATGATGGAGGTAATATCTACCTTGGTGACAACTCTTGATATCCGGTTGTCAGGAAAGGAAAGGTATTCTTGTGTTTCAGTGATGGGAGGATTAAAACCCTCCCTGATGTTTTGCATGTTCCTAGATTAGCTAGAAATCTAATTTTAATTTCAAAGTTGAATGATTTGGGAATGCATGTGACATTTGACAAGCATGGCTGCATATTGGTGAGAGGGAACTTGGCAGTAGCGAAAGGAAAGAGATTCAAGAACTTATTTAAGCTTGAAGCCACTATAGTTTGTAATACCTCTTATGTTTCTGAGGCTTCTGAAAATAGTTGTATGTTGTGGCATCAATGATTGGGCCACACAAGTAATAATGTATTGAAAACTATTAAGAATAAAGAATTGTTGAACAGTTTCTCTTATTCTGATCAGCACTTTGATTTCTGTGAGCATTGTGTGTTTGGTAAACAAAATAGAAAATCATTTCCTTCAGGAAGCAATAGAGAAAAAGAGAAAATATAAATTATTCATACGGATGTGTTTGGACCTGTGGATAATGAATCTATTAGAAAATCTCATTATTTTGTCACCTTCATTGATGATGTATCTAGATATACATGGATTTATTTTATGAAACATAAATATGAAGTTTTCACTAAGTTTAAGGAATTCAAAGTCTTAGTAGAGAACCAATCAGGTTTAAAGATAAAAATATTAAGATCTGACAATGGAGAGGAATATTTCTCTAAGGAATTCAATGAGTTTTGTAAGCATGCAGGTATAATCAGATAAAAGACAACTCTGTATACACCACAACATAATGGTGTTGCAGAAAGGATGAACCAAACAATTATGGAAAGGGCCAAAAATATGCTTAGTGATGCACAGTTGGATAAATACTTTTGGGCAGAGGCTGTGTGTACTACTTGCTACTTGATAAATAGATCTCCTTGTAAGGCTCTTGATTCGACACCTTATGAAGTGTGGACAGGTAAGAAACCTTCTGTTTCACATTTAAGGGTTTTTGGTTGTGAGGCTTTTGTTCATGTGCCTAAGGAAAAGTGATCTAATTTGGATCCAAAGGCTAAAAAGTGTACATTCATTGGATATGGTGATAATGTCAAAGGTTATAAGCTTTGAAATCCACTAACCTTGGATTATCTTTTCTAGAGATGTTATTTTCAGGGAACTTAGAGCTATTTTTGAACCCGAGTAGCCAAAAGAAAAAGAAGAAAAGGTAAAGAAGGTGCACTTTGATTTAGAGCAGCAAGATGTACCTCAGGAAGAACAAAATGATGGATTGGGGGGTGAAGAAGAAGAAGAAGAAGAAGATTCGAGTAGTTATGATGAAGATGATTCTATTGTTACAGAAGAAGTTGATGCAGATGATCATGCAGAAGAACAAGTAGTCTCTTACTCCACCCTTGAGGAGATCCACAAGATAATGAAATCTAGTTGACAAGTATAGCCCACTAGATTTTCATTGTGAATATGCTTTATTGAGTACTAACGATGAACCTAGATCCTACAGGGAAGCTATTTCTGCAGATGATAGTGAGTCTTGGTAGTTAGCCATGCATGAGGAGATGATGGCTTTAGACTCTTGTAACACCTGGGTTCTCATTCGTTTTCCCAAAAGAAGAAAGGCCATAGGATGTAAGTGGGTCTTCAAGAAGAAGTTTGGAGCAGACGGGTCATTGGAGAAGTGCAAGACTAGACCGGTAGCTAAGGGCTACTCCCAGAGAGAGGGAGTTGATTTTGGTCAGATATTCTCTCCTGTTGCTAAATTGACTTCTATTAGATTTCTCTTATCCATTGCTGCAACTTATGATTGGGAGATTGAGCAAATGGATGTTAAGACTATGTTCTTACATGGAGATCTTGAGGAAGAAATATATATACAACAGCCTATAGGTTTTGAGGTAAAAAGAAAAGAACATTGGGTTTGCAAGTTAAAGAGGTCTCTCTACAGTTTGAAATAGTCCCACAGAATGTGGTATCAAAAGTTTGATTCATTTGTTTTGAAATTGGGTTTTGTTAGAAGTGAGGAGGATCATTGTGTTGATGATTCTATACTGGTTATTGCTTTGTATGTTGATGACATGTTGTTTTTCAACAATACTAAGGGTATGATCAGTGAGCTTAAAGGCCAACTTTCAGGTGCATTTGAGATGAAGGATCTTGGTGCTGCAAGGTATATTTTGGGAATGGAGATCAGGAGGGACATAGTTAACATAAATCTTTGGTTGTCACAAAGTAAGTATGTGAATACTATTTTGCAAAGGTTTAGTTTGTAGGACTGTAACCTAGTTAGAGTTCCTTTACCCATTGGTACTAAATTTTCATTAGATATGTGTCCAAAGACTGAGGATGATTTTGAGGATATGTCTAATGTGCCATATGCTAGTGTTGTAGGGAGTTTGATGTATGCAATGGTTTGCACTAGACCAGATATTGCCTAAGCAGTGGGAATTTTGAGCAAATTTATGTCTAACCCTAGTAGATAGCATTGGAATTATGTGAAGATGGTGTTTAAGTATCTTGCAGGTACTCTTGATTATTGTTTGGTTTATTCTGGTACTGATAGTGCTGATAAATCTTTGGACATACAGGGTTTTGTTGATGCAGAATGGGCAGGTGAATTAGATAGTTGAAGGTCCACTAGTGGCTATGTGTTTACTCTGTTTAGAGGTGCAGTGAGTTGGTTGAGTAAGAGGTAGCCCACAGTTGCTTTGTCCACCATAGAAGAAGAGTATATGGTTGCTACTCATGTCTTTAAGGGGACAGTTTGGTTTAGAAGACTGTGTACGGGTATTGGATTTGATTACAGGATCATTCAGATTGGTTGTGATAGCTAGAGTGCTATCTGTTTGGCCAAGAATCCCATGTATCATGCTCAGACTAAGCATGTTGATGTTCAATATCACTTTATTCGAGAGTTGGTTGTAAATGGAGAGATTGAGCTAAAGAAGATAGACACTAAGGATAATGTTGTAGATTCATTGACCAAGCCCGTGAGCATAGAGAAGTTTGTATGGTACAGAGAGACCATGGGCCTTGTTTCTAGTGCCTGATTATTTTTCATTTGATTTCCTATGGGTTGATTTACTTTGTATAATGTCAAGTGGGAGAATGTTGGGATAAGGTGCCATTAACTTTGTAAATCCCAATATTGTATTTATTCCATTTATCATATGTAATTTGTAATTATCCATGAGAAGATGTACTAGTTTCACTGGCAGGGGTAATTTCAGAGTAACCAGAGGTAATTATAGAGTGACTTTTACTGTTGGCAAATGTAAAAACTCAAAGTAAATTAGGGTAGGTGTGCTTCCTTGAGGAATATACTATTTTTGGCATGTACGACAATTGTAATAATGTTTGGTAAGTGAATCTATGATAGCTGCAAGCTATCATAAGATTCTGAGATTCTATGATGCATATGACAGATATGTTAGTTGTATATTTGCTATATTTAGCCCAAGGTTCCTATCTTGGAAAGATACTCTTTTGTTGAATCTATGACGGTTATGACGCGTCGTAAGATGCTGTAAGAGGCCAGATTTAGTCTTGGGCCCCTAACCTTTGCATGGTTGTTTTTGGACAAGTGTAAGATGCTTGTAAGATGGTAATTAATGTTTACAGGTTGGAGAATCTTAGGAGAGAGAAGGTGAACACCGAGGATGAGTTGGAAAACATTTCTATAAGTATTTGCCATGTATTTTTGTTGCTGAAATATAAATTTTAGGTACTCGGGTGCTGCTAGATTGCTATCGGATTGAAGAGTTATGGAGAGAGTTGTGTAGTTGATGTATTATATAATCTTCTTGAGATTAATACAAACTTGTGCCTCTTTCTTGGTGGAGTTTTTTACCTGCAAGGTTTTCCACATGTAAACAATGTGTCATTGTGTTGAGTTCTTCATGTTTGACATCTTTTCTATAGTGGGTTTTATGTTTTGTTATAATCTCCATTGTTAATGCACACTTAAGATAACTAAAATTTATTCGAATCAAATTTCCATTAAAGTAGTGTTGCTTTCATTTCTAAGACAAAATTGGGAAGAATAGTAATCTTTCAAAGTTGCAAGGTTGAGACACTTTTCTTAACATTCTCCCACTTGTCGAACACCTTGCAAGAGCAAAGGGAGTATCAACACCATGATTTAATTGCTAGGGGTCATGAGGCCCATAGACTCTGAACACCATTTGAACTTCTCTGTGCTCATAGGTTTTGTCAAGGAATTTGCAACATTCATCAAAGTTTCAACTTTTTCCAAGTTTACCTTCCCATCCTCTACCATGTCACAAACAAAATGGTATTGGATATCAATATGCTTAGTCCTTGCATGGAAAGTAGAATTCTTTGCCAAACATATGGCACTCTAACAGTCACAACAAATAGTAATCTTCCCTGCATCAAATCCAACATTAGAACACAATCTCTTAAGCCAAATGGCTTCTTTACAAGTATGAGTTGCTGCCATGTACTCAACTTTAGTAGTGGACAAAGTGACCATAGGTCGCTGCTTACTCATCCAACTAATAGCACCACCAAACATAGTGAACACATAAGCACTGGTGGATCTCCTACTGTTAATGTCACCTACCTAATCTGAATCCACAAATCCATGAATACAAAGTGAATGCCGAGGTCCTGTAGGATAACCATGATAACATAAGGAATACTCAGAACTACCCCACAAATATCTGAACACTCTCTTCACTGCATCCCAATGTACTCATCTAGGATTAGCCATAAATCGACTAAAGACTCCCATTGAATGGGCAATGTCTGGTCTTGTGCAGACCATTGCATACATCAAACTACCAATCGCACTAGCATAAGGAACTCTGCTCATATCCTCTGTCTCAGAAGGAGACTTTGGACAATCTTCAATAGATAACTTTGTCTGCATTGTAACAGGAATAGTCAAAGGTCTGCAATCCATCATGTTGAATCTCTCTAACACAATGTTAACATATTTACTCTGGCCTAACCAAAGTTTTATGTTTGCTCTATCTCTTCTAATTTCCATTCCCAAAATGTACTGAGCTACCCCTAGATTTTTCATCTCAAACTGTACTGACAACTGAGACTTCAAATTAGAAATCAAACTTTTACCATTCCCAATGAGTAACATATCATCGACATACAATGCAATAATGAGAATGCGATCATTGTCAAACTTGTAGTAAACACAATGATCTAATTTTGATCTCTGAAATCTAATACTCAACACAAAGGCATCAAACTTATGGCACCACATCCTAGGAAACTATTTCAAACCATACAAAGACTTTTTCAACTTGTAAACCAGATTTTCTTTACCTTTCACCACGTAGTGCTTTGGCTGTGACATATAGATTTCCTCCTCCAAGTCACCATGAAGGAATGATGTCTTCACATCCATCTGTTCCACTTCTATATCATATGCTGCTGCAAGAGATAACAGGAACTGAATAGATGTCAGCTTTGTAACGAGAGAGAAAATATCACCATAGTAAATTCCCTCCACCTGAGAATACCCCTTCGCAACCAATCTAGCCTTATATTTCTCAACATTTCCATCTACACCAAATTTCTTTTTGAACACCCATTTGCATCCAATAGGTTTTCATCCTTCAGGAAAGGGTACCAATTCCCAAGTATTATTCTTTTCCAAAGAAGCCATCTCCTCTTCCAAGGCCTCCTTCTAGGAACTTGCATCTTTCATACCCATAGCCTCTTTCATAGTTCTAGGCTCATCAGTGTTAGAAATCAAAGAAAAAATACAACTGGAATCATGCAATGAATAACCAAACCTATTAGGTTGCTGTCTTATCTATGTGGACCTCCTCAAAGGTTGAGGTTGAGGTTCTTCATTTTCTTTTGAACTTTCAGAGCTACTAGATCTCTCCTCATTATCAGGTCTAATAGATATTTTTGGTTCAACTTTCTCAGGGGTGGAAGTAAGCTAAACCACATCATCTTTCTTCTCTTCTTTCTCTAGCTACAAGACAACAAAAGAAAGATTGAGCTCTCTGAAGACCACACTTCTGCTATACAGAACTCTCTTAGCTACTAGATCCCAAAGTTTGTACCCTTTCACATCAATACCATAACTGATGAAGATGCACTTTATATACTTGTTCTCCAACTTAGACCTCTTCTCCTTAGGCACATGTGCATATGCCTCACAACCAAATACTCAAATGTGTCTTAATGAAGGCTTTTTACCAGACCATACCTCCATAGGTGTCTTATCAACGAGCGCTAATGTAGGAGACCTATTAACCAGGTAGCAAGTGGTAGCAACAACTTCATCCTAGAACTTTTGTTCAAGACCAACTCCAGTTAGCATACTCCTTGCCCTCTCCATCAACGTTCTATTCATCTTCTCTGCAACTCCATTCTACTAAGGGGTATATGGAGTTGTCTTGTGCCTCTCAATCCCCTGTTCTTTATAGAACTTGTCAAAATCTGTTGAATAGAACTCACCACCATTGTCAGTCCTCAAACACTTAATCTTTCTATCCTTCTGATTCTCTACAAGAGCTTTGAACTCATTAAATCTATTAAAGACTTTAGATTTACTTCTAAGGAAATACACCCATGTCCTTCTACTGTAATCGTCAATAAATGAAACACAGTAAATAGATTTTGGAATTGAAGGAACATTAACAGGACTAAACACATCAGAATGAGTCAAGTCCAACACCTCAGAAGATTTGTGAGAACTAGAATAAAATTGAACATGATTTTATTTTCCATAAATGTAATGTTCACAGAAATTGAACTCAAGGTTACAATCATTCATACCCTCAACAAGATTTTTATTCTTCAGGGTCCTCAAACCCTTTTCACCAATGTGACCAAGCCTTTGGTGTCATAACATTGTCTTCTCAACTAGAAGTTTCATCTCCATAGAATGAGCACCCTTAGGTACCCAGAAAGCACAACCAGCGGAAGTAGATGTAATAGTCTTTTTCACTACTAGTTCCAATGGTGAGGATGAAGACTCTAAAGCTCTCTTCTTCGAAATAGAGGCACTATTACACTGAACTGTGCATGCATCAAGCTGAAACAAAGTGCCAATCTGAACACCCTTAGCCAACACCATAGATCCTCTAGTCATCTTGCATCCTCCATTCGAGAAAATAACTTGCACACCCACATCATTCAATTTACTTACAGAAAGAAGGTTCTGTGTCAAAATAGGGATATGCAAAACACCATTGATTTCCTTTACTCGTCCATCAGGGGATCGAATCAAGACTCTTCCATGGCCAATAAAATCTAGGTGAGAATGATCACCCAAGTACACCTTTCCACCATCGTATTCTTCATACTTTGAAAACCAGCGCTGATGCGAGGTCATGTGAAAAGATTCACCAGAGTCAATAAGCCACACATCCTTAGATGCATGTGTTGCCAAGGCAATGACAAATGCTTCTCCTTCATCCTGAGAGGACTTATCAGAATCTGAATCATAATTCTTCTTCTTTTTCTTTTTCTCCTCCTTGCACTCCTTGCGAAAGTGACTAGATATGCTGCAGTTCCAACATAGGGCCTTAGACTTTTTGAGAGACTTGGATCTCCCACGGGATTTGGATCTTCCTTTTTATTCCTTCTTCTTATCCTTTTTCTTTCCCTTCTCTTTAGATCTACCATGAACTACAAGAGCCTCCTTAGCTAATTCAGAAGACTTTCTTCACATTTCTTCAGACAACAACGAAGAAACCACTTCATCCATCTTGAAGGTGGTAGTGGTACTCCCAATGGCCATAACAAGGTGGTCCCATGAATCTAGTAAGGAACACAATAATGTCATACAACGATCCTCCTTCTCCATCTTCACACCAACAAAAGTCAACTGGGCAACAAGCATATTGAATGTATTTAGGTGATTAGCAATAGATCCTCCATCTTCTATCCACAAAGAATACAATTTCTTTCATAGGAATAACTTGTTCACTAGGGATTTAGCCTCAAACATCTCCAAGCTTCTTCCAAAGTTCCTTTGCAATCTTCTCTTCATGGATATTCAAGAGCACTGAATCAGCCAAATAGAGTCTTATCAAACCCTTAGCTTTTTTATCTTTGAGATCCTACTCTTCTTGAGACATTGTCGTTGGTTTTGCACCAGATACGGCTTCCCATAAATCTTGGTCTACAAGCATGTCCTCCATTTTGACTTTCCACAACTCAAAATTACTGTCGTTAAACTTCTCTATCTCAAACCTCCCAGATGTGCTCGCCATCTCTTACCTGCAACAAAGATTTCAAAATCCTCTGCACAAGCTCCCACTCAAATGAAGATCAGCTCAAAAAACCCTCTATGCAACAACTAGAACCAAAGGTGATCAGGTTCTGATACCAACTGAAAGGAAGCAAGGTATGCGGAAAACACTTCCTACACTGATATAATGAGGAGAGATTTATGCAAAAAAAATTCTTTTACAGTTACAGATTAAGATGCACATTAACAGAAAGATAATAACAACTTCCAAATGCAAACACAAAACTCACAACACAAGATATATGTGGGGAAAACCCTTTAAGGTAAAAAAACCCCACACTCCAAAGTCGCCCAATATATTATTTAGGAATCACGAAGATTACAATATACTTGTAGAGCAAGCTTTTACAGGAGTATATCAACTAGAGATCCAGGAGGTAATTTTGACATCTATAAGATTCTTACATCCAACCTCCATCTCAAGCTCCTGATATATAGGAGATACAATACAATACACCGCCAACGGTAATTACAAAACTATGAGCTAAAACCACCCAAAAAGTGGCACCCAAATTATCTCCAATCAAAGATGCCTTGTGATGTGGCAAACCACACACCAACATGTGTAACTCTCCCCTTTATAGCTCTTTTATGTGTCCAACATGTTTTTACATTTCCCAAAATAGAAGGTCCAACTTCCAGAGGCCATAACTTTTGATCCGGGTGTCCGATTGACGAACCATTTAATGCGTCAGAAAGCTTGTGAAGAGATCTATCACCCTATAACTAGCTACACCAGTAATCCTAAATTTTGGGATGTTTAGAGAAGTTTCAATTCTGGTAATTGAGTTCAAAGACTTTTTTCTGACAGTTTCAAAAAATAGAAACTTTAATATCTTGCAATACAGATATGATCTTGAGACGAAACTCTTCTGAGATATTCACTTAGCTGTTCGCTACCTTTTGGGAAAAATTTTAGGTCAATCCAAGCTTAATCGAAGAACTTACTAAAAATAGTAAATCTCGCTATTTTTAGCTCTCTTGGAAACTTTTGGAAACTTTGAAAGTTCCAGACCATTATCCAAGATAAATGGTATTCAAAAAGACCAAAACTGGGAAGAATAGTAATCTTTTGAAGTTGCAAGGTTGAGACACTTTTCTTAACATTAGCATGGTGAATATTTAATCTAGCTTAGTCGTTGGTTTTTTAGAAGGATTCGACTCTCCTTGACTATCTTCAAGATTTGTTCAAGTTCGAACCATGATGATACTCTATATCACACACGATATTCATATTAAGTTATATATTAGAATTTAGAAATAATGAATCTCATTAATTCAAAATTCATCAATAAATCTATTCACAAAACTTAGATTTGTGCAAAATAATCCCATCTTTATTATAGTTTATTTTGGGTATAAATACATCCTTATTTAGATAGGTAACTCAACAAGACTACATGTTACTGTCAATTAAAGGATATTCCTCAGGTTGCTCTTCCCCATTGGAATCCAGTAAAATAAACTTAGAGGGTGGATGTACACACAAGTACTCCTCCAACACCTCTTTTCCTAAAATAGGGGCACCACGACCACACCCAAATGGCATGTCACGACTAGTTGACGGTTCACTCGGTTTAACTACACGAGTAGGAATAATGGGTTATGCTGACCTATTTTCCTCTGCCTAGAGTCAAATAGCTCAACTCAAAAATCTTGTTGAAATCCCTTGAAAACTTCACTCTACAATCATTAAAACCTTCAAATTCTAGTGTTCTACCTTGTAAAAATCTTTAAAAATTCATCAGGAGAATCCTTACAAAAAACCTAGAAAAACCCAGAAAATTTGAAACTTTTTCCTTATTTTTTGGCCCCCTTTTGGCCTTTATCGACAAAATTCTAGTTTCCTAAACTAGTAAAAAAATGGCTAAGGCATGAAGTAGCTCTTCCCCCTTTGTCGGCAAAGTTAATATTTCGTGAACTTTTCATAAGTTCACTTTTATGCCGGTTCGCTGATTCGGCATTTTGTCAATAAAGCAACAAGGGGCAGGCTTCTTCAAAGTAAGTCCAAGGCAAAGGAAAGTTGGCCAAAAGGGGAAAAGTTTACGAAAGTGAACTTTTGCCGATATAAGGGCAAAGTGATGAAAGAAGAAGAGTTCACTGATAAGGCATTTTTGCCGATAAAGGGGTGAAAGAAGGCCAAGGCAGTGAAGTTAAAGAAAGGATGTTTTTACCAATAAGGCATAACATAAGGAATAAAAGTTCATGATAAATCAAGTTTTATTGATAAGGCAAAACGACAAGCAAAGAACATGGTTCGGCCAAGTGCAAAGTTGTCGACAAAGCTGATAAGGCAAAAGGTGGCCCAAGGCTTAAGTTCAAAAATGTAAAAGTTCACCGACGGGGCTTTTTGCCGATAAGGCAAAGGGAGTCAAAGAACAAAAGTTCGGCAAATGTGGATTTTTCTGATACAAAGGCAAAAGCGATGGAAAAAGCAAAGTTTGACAAAATGATTTTTTGCCAATAAAGGAGATAGAGACATGAAAAGGTTCAGAAAAGATGATTTTTGCCGATAAGGCAAAAATAGAGAGCAAAGGATGAAGCAAGAATAGTTCAGAAGGATGGATTTTTGCCGATAAGGGAAAAAATGAAGAAGTAATACCTGGTTCAAAAAATGATAGAGTTACCGACTGAAAATAGAAAGATGTAGAGAACATAACAGAATGGTTTAGAAAATGCAAATTTTTCTGATAGGGTAGAATATAGGCTAAAATATTCAGAAATTGATAGAATTAATGCAAAACAGAGCTGTAATGTATTGTAAACTTTAAATATCTGAGTGTAGATATTTAAAGTCTTGTAAAAGCTTCGTGTAAACAGATTTTGGAGGGAAATTCATTTGAATTTATTCATCATCCATTAATGCAGATCTGAACTACTCACCTACCCATATGTAGCTATTTTTGCATTGATTGTTGTAGGTTGATGAATCAGTTGTTTGCATTGAAGCAAAATATCTCTCAGCTGCTTCATGATACAAGATATTTTCTACAGTTAATTTTAGCAGATAGACATTCCCTTTGATAGGGATATTTTCTGACAGGCCCATGGGGTGAATTTATTGTGAAATGCCTGAGGTTAATGTAATCAAATGCTATATATGCATATCTGAAAGATGTAATGAGAGTTGAAAAATAGTTGCAAGATAGTTGAATTTCTATTTTTTCTTTTGTGTTTTCAAATAGAGCCCTTGCAAAGTCCAAAAATCTCATACTGAAAATTGCCAATGAAAAGCATAACTCAATCCAAATAAAGAAAGTGACTTATTCCATTAATGGAGATATACAAAAATATATAACATATTGCAAGTTTCCAAAAATGTAAACTGCATTTACAAGCACAAGAAGGAATTAATATTACATCCTTTACAATTGTTCTAAGTACATTCATGATACATCAAAGTTTACATCAATGAGAGTATAATTACAATTATAGAAGTGGCTATACAAGCCATACAAGGATCAATACAATGGAATATCCATCTTGAGTCATATAACATAAGAAGATCTGTCTTCAATCGCCATGACCCACTAATCTTCCACAAGCCAAAGCCAAGAGTATGGTTAAGGTGCTTTTTCCACCCAACCATGAAGCACTGAACTTCCTCGGGTTTCTTCCCAACTCGAAGAAATCCCCAACCCTACACGAGGAGCTTAGCGACCTGGAGAGGATGGGTACAAGAAAACTCTTGATGCAAGCCTAATGCCTATATGCACTCTAACTAACTAGAATGACATACGTCTTGCATGCAATATTTGGAAGAGACAAATAAATAAAAATAACTAGGCTTTTAACACCCATATATTTCAATGGTACATCTAGATTTGGCCAAAGCAATAAATAACATAATGGTAATTTAGAAAAAGTAAATTGTCATCTCTGAGGATCCACACTCGATATCCTATCCCAGAAGGAGTACTGAAAAAAAAAATGGCTAACTATATTGCAAGAAGATACTTACATTTGTCTATTGCAAGAAAACTATAATGAGAATGATCATAATAACAATAATAACAGTAATAACAACCATGATTTGCCCTACTAATTTTCCCAGTCAGTAATAAAAAGAATCATATCTATCCAAGTACAAAATATATTATAACAAGGATGAATGTACATGTCAATGTCATTCACCTAATATTATTTTGACATTTGATCCAAGGATTATATACATAAATGTGTTTCCACCTAGAGTTCCAAAGATTTTTATGGATTAGGCAAGGTTTGAGCAAATAAACACCAAGTCTTATGTAATATAATTATAACAGTTATAAAATTGACTCGGTTACTTTATCTTGTAATGACACTATTAAATTTAAAAAGAGAAGTATTTAATTCTTTTATGAACTAATACCTTGGTCTCAATGGTAAGAAATGGAATCCCTCTGTATCTATAAATAGCTAACTTAAAGTATTAATAGAAAACCCTCATGATTTACTCTAGTTAAGTAAATGTTATCTGCTCATGACTAGGATTAAGAGAACTACTTATTTGACAAAATAGAAGACTTCTACCTAAATAATTATATTCTTTCCAAATATACTAAAGCAGTCTCAAGCCATGACATTAGATCTAACATTTAAGCAAACTCAGGTACTATACTCATAGGCAAATTGTTGATGGTGTTTTTAGCACACAACAACGTAGGTGAAATAAAGACTATCTCACCTCTCTTGCAAAGTATCCTACCCTAGGTAAGACTACTCCAAGGATTCTATAGCTAGGTCTTAGCTTGCAAGAAAACTTAGTTGGTATGTCTAGCTATGCCAACAAGGGGTCTTACATAAAAGATTAGAACTCTTCAACAAAATGTGCAAAAGCCTTATAATAATTTTAGCTGATTTGCAATGTAAATGCTACTTGAATCCTCACTCTAACAACTTATTTGTAAAAGAAAATGCAAAAGAGTAAAGGGTTAGAAAGAAGTCTTAAGTGACAATCACAATGCAAAGCTTATTGATGGTAGACAAACACTCTTAAGTTAACCACTTTCTATTTTACCAAGCTACAAGAATACTACAATGCTGCAGGAAATGATGCTATCTTCAATGGAGACTAAAGATTTTCAGACCACATTCATTCATCAAATACCCAAATTATGGTGTGATTTAACTTATGAAATGCAATTGAACTAAGCTCAATTTAATGGCCCAGGCTAACTTTACACAGCAACTCATAATCAACAAGCAACTAATAGTATGGGCTAGAGTGTTCATCAAATACCTTCAACAAATCATTAACATTGCAAAAGTATGATTAAATAATTGTAGATCATGAAGCGAACCATCAGAACCAAATAAGTAACACAAATAGACAAATTCTTAGGAAAACTACAGAAACTTGCTTTGTATTAACTTCAAATGGCAGAGTGTCAACAATTCAACATCAATAATCTATTACAATGAGAGAAATTATAGCCCCTTCTATAGAGGAAGCTCCATACTGAGTTTTTGAATGAACGGTGGAGATTAACTCAACACCGATAGTCCAGATTACATGGCATTTAATATGATACAATAGCTAATTGCATTTTCGGATTAGTATTTGTCTTATAGGAAAAAGACAAAATACAGCTTCCAAATACATTGAATCTAGACAATTTGAATACCCATTAAGCTGTGCATAGGGAAAAGTCAATTTTCAATACATAATAAAGACAAAATAAGGTCGCATGACCCTCCAAATATAGAATTAATTACAAATGATGGGATTTACATGTAACTTTAAGTATTCTATTGTTCATCCTCATCCAAATCGATTTTGTCTTCTTCTGCCTTCTTGTTATTGTATGCAACTAATGTTGATAGAGCTAGATTGATATCTGCTGGATCTGGCTCTTTGACGTAATCCACTCTAAATCTGAAGCTATCAATCTCTATGGAAAATATGTAGTATATAGTTTCCCTTGATTTTCTTCCCCTCTTAAATGCCAAAAAAGTAGTCCAGAGATCACTAACTTTCTCTAGTTTTCTGACCATATTTAATGGTGAATCTCCGTGAATGACTTGATATAATTTATCTTTGTTGCTGCTCATTGATTGGAGTCAAGTCATTAAGAATAGTATTTATGCAATCCCTCAATGTATCATTTATTTCATATACCACCTCCATTATTTTGGTCTTTGTTGTTTCAAAGGAATCTTTCACCTTATAAAAAATGTCTTTCCTCAATTTCATCTATTCATGCCATTCCTCAGGTTTTTTCAGCCTATCCTTTGTCAAAATATTTTCTGCCAGAAGAACTTCCTTAGATAGTCTCCTCATAGCCTATATTCTTGGGAACATATGGGAATAATACTCTTCATATGGTTCACATTCATCATGCATATCTTCCCATTCTTCTTTCAAAATACAAAAGTCTTTGTGTAATAGAGATGTAAAGGCTATCACCTCACAACCTTCGTTGTACACCTTATTAAACCATTCTTGTGTACCCACAATAGTTGTTTTGATGTCATCAAACCTAGCTAATTCCTCTTTTAAAATCAGGGCAGGAGCTACTTCAGGTTCCCTGTCTAAATTCATTGGTTTCATTTAAAACTTAAGGCATGCCCGAAGCTCTTCATTTTGCTATTTCAACTACTACTTTGTCATTTCATCTTTGTTCAATTGATACAAAATTGTGGACACTGTCCCCTTAAATTCATATATATTTTGGCCTCTGGTAGCCGGTCCTAGCTTGATAGTGGTAATGGTATAATCTTTAGCCCCTACTTCACCTTTGTTTTCTCTTGCAAGTGGGATAGCTATCTCTGCAATCCTAGCCCCTATTGCATCCTTATGTGTTCTTGATTGAATCTTAGCCCTTTTTTGCTTCTTGGGTTTCTCTACTCTGGCCAATAGTGCATCCAAGTCCAGTTTCATTATTTCAACCTGCGGGGCCTTATTTTCTATCATCTGATGTAGCCAATCTGGCACTAAAGAGGAAGAATCCTTAGGAGACTCAATGTGACTGTCTCCTTTATTAGGTGATTCATCATGAATTTCCAATTTAGTTTTATCTCTATCATCCCCTTCATCATTTAACTGCTCAATATTATGTAGATTTTCTAATATAGCCTGTTGAGCAATTCCCAAAACTGTGTTTGTTGTATTATTACACACTAGGCAGTCTGATACCTCAATTATTTCTATAGCTCCAAGGTTAGGAAGAAGGTCTTTATATGCTTCCCTAACTACCTCTTGCTCATGTGATTCCAATTCTGCACATATCTTCTCAATGGTTAACAATTCTGGGAGAGCCAAAGGGACAAACTCCGAGGAGACAACAATTGGATTTGCTAAAGAATTATTTATTGTGGATAAGGAATGAGTAGATATGGGAGGTAAATAGGCATGAGATAAAGTCACAAAACTAAGAAAATCTTAATGAGCATGGCACGAAAGGGGGATAAGACATGGAAGAGATAGTAACGGGTGAAGAGAGACTAAGTGATGGGATAGAGAAGGAAGGTGCTAAGATTGTGGAAATGGGTGGTAATGACATTTGAGTAGAGAATGAAATAGGTGAAATAGAAGGCAAGGACATGGTAGAAATGAGAGGTGATGAGGAAGTTGGATGAATGATGGTAGAAAAAGCAAGTGAAGAGGAGGTACTAGGTATGCTTACATTTGCTGCAATTGAACATGACGTTGATGTTGTGACTAAAATGGAGGGAGCAGAAGATGAAGTGTCTTGTGCAACAAGGGGAATGGAGACTACACTTGCTGAAGATGGGGAAACTACAAGAACAACTGAAGTGTTGATAGAGGTGGTAGTGGTTGCATATGCTGCCTAGGCCTTTAGCTTCTTAGCTTTTGAACTCTCTCCTTTGCTGTTAGGCATATCTTTCCTTTTTGTTACTCTGGTCCTTGTGGCAAGAGGAGGATCCTTCTTCTTTGTCTTGGGAGAAGTCTCCTTAGATTTTCCTTTTTCGGCCAATGGCACATGCTCCTCAATATCTACAACTTTTGCTACTTTTGTAAAGACATCCGATGAAGTAAGAAAATTAATTATGTGCTTATCATCTTTGAACACCTAAAAATTCATGATTTTATCAGGTATAGAGGGAGTCGGGACCAATTCTACAGTAAATTTCTTCAAGTCTGTCATGAACAGTAGTTCTAGAGAGCTTGATGCCTGAGCCAAGGCATTAGCAACATGATTCTGTCTTCATGGGATTAGCTGGATCTTGAAACCATCAAAACATTCGATCAAATCCCATACATAATTCTGGTACATATTCAACCTCTTATCATTGAATACTTCCTTCTTATTTGCTTGATGACTAATTTGAAATCACCAAATACCTAAATAATCTTAACCTTTTTCTGAAGTGCCATCAGTAATCCATGCACCAAGGACTTGTATTCTGCAACATTGTTTGTACAAGGAAATTGCAGTCTATAAGAAGATAAGTAGGAGTCCCCTGTTGAACTGATCAGTTCGAATCTTGCACTAGACCCTTGTTTGCACCTGGATCTATCAAATTGTAATGTCCAAATGCAAGATTTACTGCTCTTAACACCATCTACTATTTGTTGTCTTTTATCTAACTGAGATTCCTGACCAACTATATCTAGGGTAGCCTGACTTCCCTTTGGGGTTGCTGGAATCTTCAAATGATTTTGTGCTTTTTTTACTACCTCCTGATAGAGAGAACATGTAAATTTAGAGTGAGAGGCATCATGAATACGACACCAATTGGGCAATAACAACTCATCAATCTGTATCTTCCTTCCCACAGTCACTTGGTCACTCATGAATCTGGCCACAAAATTTCTGAATCCCTCTAATATGCCTGGTTCTTCATCATTTGAGGATCTACCCCTCACCAAGAAGGTGAAAGCATAGAAGCATGCATTTATTTTGATTATGAATCTGGCCACAAATTCTTTGAATCCCTTGAATATGCCTGGTTCTTCATCATCTGAGGAGGGTCCATAATCAGAATAAATGCATGCTTTTGTGCTTTCACCTTCCTTGGTGAGGGGTAGATCATCTTTATGAATGCTTCTTAGCATAAGAATCTCTTCTACTTGATTTATTTATGGTAGGTAAACTCCCAAGTCAACTTCTGAATATAATATTTCATTTGTTTGATTATACTTTGTGATCATATGTTTCATATTGGGTTCGCTTTCAATCTGGATTTGGTTGGCCAGTCCTTTCCATGGCAGCCACATATGAGAGAAATCAGTGGCCATGTAACCATTCAATGTTTTGGACCAATCCCTACACAAAAGCATGCCATATTGGTCAGGGATATCAACTACTTGGATATCTATGTAATGTTGTACTCTGGGGTTAGACGCAAGTTGCATGTGGATGTGGTTCAGTTCCCCCATAACATTTACTTCTATTTTATCCAACTAAGTGACTTTTCTAGAGGATTTGGCAGGAGTTAACCCTAGCACTTTGTAGACAGACAAGGGCATGACATTAGTGGAGGCCCTTGAATCTACTCGACAATTGTGAAGATTTTTACCAAGTATCCTGAGGGTCAGGAGGAAAGGAGGAGACTCTCTCTTTTCTTTGTATAGAGTTACCTTTTGTTCTATGTCTGTGACATGGATTCTTTCTTTCCCTTTATCAGTATTGTCCTTTGTTGGAATCTCCTTTGAAGATAAATATATTCTAGCATTAGCTCCAATGTCTTGGAGGAATGTTGTCCTAACCTCTGGGACCTTCATTAGTTCAAATATTGACAGACTAACCTTCATCTTCTTTAGTTCATCCACTACATACTGTCATAACTTAGCTACTTCAGATCTCAGAAAAGTTTCAGCTATTTGACCCTGACTTGCAACTTGAGGTACCACTTTGGGAGGCTCAGGGTTATTGGAAGATTTAGGATTAGGTGGGATTTGGTAATTGTTCAGAGGAATAGAAGTGGTAAAAGGCCCCTTTGGCCTATTACTTTTGAGATTGTATTGGGTCTTGTTATATTGCTAATATGCGTGCAGTTCATCATACTCTTCTTCCTTAGACTGATTTTCATTTTGAAAAGGAAAAGTATAACTATCCAACACAAGGGCAGTATCATACCTCTAAGTGGGTACTAATTCATACCTAGTTGGTGGGATCTCTTGTGCTTCTACATTTTGAACCTCTCTCTGAAAGATGTTGGATGCAATCTTAAATTCGTGACAGTCCAGTTCAGAATGTGCATTTGTGTTATGGAGCCTGCAGCATGAGGATAATGTTGCTTCAGCTAGCATCACTGGGCTAGGTGGATGGTTTTCAGTGCTCTGATTTTCCAATGGTGAGGGACCTCCACCATTATTTGGTCTAGTATTCCAATCTCAATTTTGCCGCTAAAAAGTTTGATTCTGATATTGACTCTGATTTTGACTCTTTTGCTGCAAATAAGCATTTTGATTTCTCAAATGAGTGACTTCAACTGTAAGTTTCTTCATTTATTTTGCCAATTCTATGATGTCATCTTTGTCATCCTTGGTTTTGGCAGCTTCAGCTAACTGGAGTAATGACATTTGAGTAGGAGGTAGTTCTAAAATTGGAGCTCTAGGATAGACAACTAAGGCATGCATTGCTGCATGGACTGGGATAGGATTCATTACAGGGGTATGATTAGCTAGGGCTTGATTGATCATAGGTATCTGGTTTGACATGGTTGTAGGACCTATGTGGTTCAGTGAACCTGTTGCTGTCTATCCCAACTGCGTGTTCACCATGACAGCTTCAACATATGTCTGAGCTACAGTGGCCAGAGTTGGGTTAGCTCCTCTCACAAACATGGAAGTAAGCCTATCCAAGGTTGCATAGTAAATAGGCAGGGCTGTAGCTTGAGCAAGGGCATAGGGACCTTGTAAATGGATGTATGCCTTCTCAAATTGATTATTGAAAGAATTTATTAATTCCCATTCAGATCTGTGAATTTCCACAAAGGACCTATAAAGATCCACAGGGGTGGTGGGCATCATAAAGTAGTCCAGAAATAAATTTTTCAAATTCAACCATGAATTTATAGAAGCTGAAGGGAGATTAGTGAACCAGTAATAAGCTTCATCCTGCAGTGAATATGGAAATAATCTGTAGACCACATCCTCATGTTGTACCTGAAGCATGAACATACTGCTTTCAAAGATCCTGATGTGTTCATTAGTAGTTTTGTTAGGGTCATTGGTGCAGAACTTTAAACAAAAATTATTAGGGTTTTTGGGCATGTCATGATAACCATTGAAATTGAGTGAGGACTGGTTATTATCAGCAAAAAAGACCATGGCTAGAAGATTGATTGAGACTACAGCTAGGTTTCTTGGGACAGATTGAACCCTTGGAGTTCTGAGCACCCCTTGATCTTTCTTGGTTCTTCTAAATTGTGTTAGAGACAACAGTTCTTCTCTAGCTGAGTTGGACCTAGTAAGTCTTTGCATAGTCTCTAGACATGCTAATTTTATGAAGAGGACTTATTCTATGGCCCTCCTTCTAGCACTAATTCCGTTGATGGTGTTTTTAGCACACAACAATGCAAGTGAAATAAAGACTATCTCATCTCTCTTGCAAAGTATCTTACCCTAGGTAAGACTACTCCAAGGATTCTACAGCTAGGTCTTAGCTTGTAGGAATAACTTAGTTGGTATGTCTAGCTATGCCAACAAGGGGTCTTACATAAAAGATTAGAACTCTTTAACAAAATGTGCAAAACCCTTATAATAATTTCAGCTGATTTGTAATGTAAATGATGCTTGAATCCTAACTCTAACAACTTGTTTGTAAAAGAAAATGCAAAAGAGTAAAGGGTTAGAAATAAGTCCTAAGTGACAATCACAATGCAAAGCTTATGGATGGTAGACAAACACTCTTAAGTTAACCACTTTTTGTTTTACCAAGCTACATGAATGTTGTAGTGTTCCAGGAAATGATGCTATCTTTAATGGAGACTAAAGATTTTCAGATCACATTCATTCATCAAATACCCAAATTTTGGCATGATTTAACTTATGAAATGCAATTAAACTAAGCTCAGTTTAATGGCCCAGGCTAACTATACACAGCAACTAACAATCAGTAAGCAACTAATAGTATCGGCCAGAGTGTTCATCAAATACCTTCAACAAATCATTAACATTGCAAAAGCATGATTAACTAATTGCAGATCATGAAGTGAACCATGAGAACCAAATAAGTAACACAAATAGATAAATTCTTAGGAAAACTACAGAAACTTGCTTTGTACTAACTTCAATTGGAAGAGTGTCAAAAATTTGGCATCAATAATCTGTTACAATGAGAGAAATGGTAGCCCTTAATATAGAGGAGGCTCCATACTGAGTTTTTGAATGAACGATGGAGATTAACTCAACACCAACTATCCAAATTACATGACACTTAATGTGATACAGTAGCTAATTGCATTTTCGGATTAGTATTTGTCTTATAGGAAAAAGACAAAATACAGCTTCCAAATACATTGAATCTAGACAATTTGAATACCCATTAAGTTGTACATAGGGAAAAGTCAATTTCCAAGACATAATAAAGACAAAATAAGGTCACATGACCCTCCAAATATAGAATTAATTACAAATGATAGGATTTATATGTAACTTTAAGTATTCTATTGTTCATCCTCATCCAAATTGATTTTGTCTTCTTCTGCCTTCTTGTTACTGTATGCAACTAATGCTGACAGAGCTGGATTGATATCTGCTGGATCTGGGTCTTTGATGTAATCTGCTCTGAATCTCAAGCTATCAATCTCTGTGGAAAATATGCAGTATATAGCTTCCCTTGATTTTCTTCCCCTCTTAAATGCCAAAAAAGCAGTCTGAAGATCACTCACTTTCTCTAGTTTTCTGACAATATTCAATGGTGAATCTCTGTGAATGACTTGATATAATTTATCTTTGCACTGCTGCTCATTGATTGGAGTCAAGTCATTAAGAATAGTATTTATGCAATCCCTCAATGTATCATTTATTTCATATATCACCTCCATTATTTTGGTCTTTGTTGTTTCAAAGGAATCTTTCACCTTATCAAAAATGTTTTTCCTCAATTTCATTTGTTCATGCCATTCCTTAGGTTTTTTCAGCCTATCCTTTGTCAAAATATTTTCTATCAGAAGAACTCCCTTAAACAGTCTCCTCATAGCCTGTATTCTTGGGAACATATGGGAATAATACTCTTCATATGGTTCACATTCATCATGCAAATCTTCCTATTCTTCTTTCAAAATACAAAATTCTTTGTGTAATAGAGATGCAAACACTATCACCTCACAACCTTCATTGTACACCTTATTAAACCATTCTTGTGTACCTGCAGAATTTGTTTTGATGTCATCAAACTTGGCTAATTCCTCTTTTGACAACAGGGCAGAAGCTGCTTTAAGTTCCTCGTCTGAATTCATTGGTTTCATAAAAAACTTAAGGCATGCTCGAAGCTCTTCATTTTGCTATTTCAACTACTGCTTTTTCATTTCATCTTTGTTTAATTGATCCAAAATTGTGGACACTGTCCCCTTAAATTCATCTATCTTTTGGCCTTTGGTAGCTAGTCCCAGATTGACAGTAGTAATGGTATAATCTTTAGCCCCTACTTCACCTTTGTTTGCACTTGTAGGTGGGATAGCTATCTCTGAAATCCTAGCCCTTGTTGCATCCTTATGTATTCTTGATTGAATCTTAGCCCTCTTTTGCTTCTTGGGTTTCTCTACTCTGGCCAAGAGTGCATCCAAGTCCAGTTTCATTATTTCAACTTGCGGGGCCTTATTTTCTAACATCTGATGTAGCCAATCTAGTTATGAGGAGGAAGAATCCTTAGGAGAGTCAATGTGACTATCTCCTTTATTAGGTGATTCATCATGAATTTCCAATTCAGTTTTATCTCTATCATCCCCTTCATCATTTGACTGCTCAATATTCTGTAGATTTTCCAATATAGCTTGTTGAGCAATTCCCAAAACAGTGTCTACCGTATTTTTACACATTGGGCAATCTGATACCTCAACTATCTCTATATCTCCAGGGTTAGGAAGAGTGTCTTTAGATGCTTCCCTAACTGCCTCTTGCTCCTATAACTTGAGTTCTGCACATATCGTCTTGATGCTCGACAATTGTGGGACAGCCAAAGGGAAAGACTCAGGGGAGACAACAATTGGATTTACCAAAGAAATATTTATTGTGGATAAGGAATGAGTAGATATGGGAGGTAAATAGGCATGAGATAAACTTGCAAACAAAGCAAATCCTAATGAGCATGGCACAGAAGTGGGAGAAGACATGGAAGAGATATTAATGGGTGAAGAGAGACTAAGTGATGGAAGAGAGAAGGAAGGTGCTAAGATTGTGGAAATGGGTGGTAATGACATTTGAGTGGAGAATGAAATAGGTGAAATAGAAGGCAAGGACATGGTAGAAATGGGAGGTGATGAGGAAGTTGGAGGAATGATGGTAGAAAAAGCAAGTGAAGAGGAGGTACTAGGTATGCTTACATTTGTTGCAATTGAAGATGATGTTGATGTTGTGAATGAAACAGAGGGAGTAGAAGATGCAGTGTCTTGTGCAACAAGGGGAATGGAGACTGCACTTGCTGAAGATGGGGAAACTACATGAGCAGTTGAAGTGTTGATAGAGGTGGTAGTGGTTGTATCTGCTACCTGGGCCTTTTGCTTCTTAGCTTTTGAACTCTCTCTTTTGCCGCTAGGCATATCTTTCCTTTTTACTGCTTTGGTCCTTGTGAGAGGAGGAGGTTCCTTCTTCTATGTCTTGGGAGCAATCTTCTTAGATTTTCCTTTTTCAGCCAATGGTACATGCTCCTCACTATCCGCATCTTTTGCTACTTCTTGTTCTTTTGCACTTATTACCTCTAGAGGTTGATCTTCTTCATCTTCTAATTCCTTCTCTTAATCTTTGTCTCTGTATGTTAGTACGACTCCTGCTTGTGTCAACACTATAATTTGGCTTCTGACCCAAATTTTGCTAAGTTTTATTGGGTTCCTCATTGCCTCATCTATTGAACTCTCCTTTGCATTGGCCCAATTTGGAGGAGGGATTGGCTGGCTGAGCAATGCTTCCCATGGCCCTCTTTGCACTACATTACCATCTTCTACTATCTGGTCAGGGACTTGTATGATATGAAATGTCTTTATATGTTCCAAGGACAACCAGGAGTAATTTCTTCCTATCACCTCATATTCGTCCACACAATTTGCCCAAAAGTCCTCAAGGTGATCCTAGTGGAACAACTTCTTACTCCATAGTCCCATGGGCATCAAAGTGTTTCCTCCTTATATATAGATGAAGATTCAACAATTGTAATTCTTTCTTAAAGTACTCTGCTGCCCCTAAGTTTGTGCAAGAATAGTGGCCCTTACCTAGTAGAATTGGAAACTTAATGTTAACCTTGTACAGTGTGTGATGCAACTTAGTCAAAGTGGACCTTTTGTGCTTCATCTATCCTTCATTGATTTGTTTCTTGCACTTCTCCACATCTTTCTTGTACATGTCTTCTGCATCTTTCTTATCTAGGATGGAGAGTATAGGAAAGACAAGTAGTTAAGCTCAAATCTACCAAAATCTACCCATTTGTGGTCTAAATAATTCTGGTTAATGGATCATATCTTTTTGCACACGCTATAATGAGCTCTGGACACTATGCAGAGGTAAGGAAAAGCAACAGCCTCAGCAATGCCATTGTCTCTGACCTTCTTGGCTAGAGGAGCGGGGTTTGGTCCAAATACTTGAGTCTAAAATCCTCTAGGTTGATGTGCCCTAGGTCTGTATCTCCTATTTTCTTCCATGTGGATGTGTCTTGGTCTCCAAAGGGATTCCTTGAACTTGTAATTCATTGTGTTAGCCTAGGCAAACATCTATCCTGTAGGACAAGACCTAATGAGTAAAGGTTGTAACAGAGTTGCCCTAGATGTCCTTAATTCTAAGTTTGGGTGAGGGGTTGCTATTTTGATGCCTTAGTCAAGTTTTCTCATAAAACACCTAAAAAATCCTTTCTAGAATGCATAAGTTTGAAATTTTCATGCTAACTTATTCTATAACATCCATTAAATAAGTTATGTAAAGAAAGAAATGAAAATAATATTTTAAAATCCTATTTAACTTATGCAATAAATGTTAATTCCTTGAACATTTTATCCAAAACATGCAAATCCTATTTATTTTACCTTTGAATTGATTAACTCATCAAAACATACCTTTTCCCTTTTGAAAAATTTGACAAATCATGCTCTAAGAGTGTTTAGTGCTAAGTTAGGGTCCTACGGACTAAAGCGCTATATTCACTATGCACCAACTTGGCACGGGTTTTGGAAGTCATGGACTCAAGGCAGTAGTGGTAGTATTCGGCGCTAAGCAATAAGGGTTGATTTCGGCGCGGCATCTATATCACAAAGTTTGGTGTGATTTTCGAGTCTGACTGACCGACGCTAGTTTTAGATATCATTGACTGAAGTCAATCGGTTCACTTTTGGGTGCAAGGCATTGGTCAATGATTTTGGCACAAGATGTGTGGAATGAACACTTATAAGTTTTACCACTATCCTTGGTTAACACCAACTTGTGTGAATTTTGGGAGCTACTGACTAAAGTCAATTTGGATCAAGTCTAGCGCAAGTTAGTAGGAAGTGATTTCAGTGCTAAGGGTATGAAGATATGCTGGCGGGGAATTTCGTAGGTGGCAACTTGCGTGGGTTTGAGGAGATAATGCACAAAGTCAGTGAAGGCCCATTTTAGCATAAGTTGGGGAGTAATGAATTTATTGCAAAGATCTAGGTGTAACGACTGGCAGGAGATTCTTATGGTGCTGACTTGTGCTATTTTGAAAGGTCAATGCATAAAGTTGGTCGAAGATAATTTTAGAGCAAGTCAATACCACTCAAATTTGGCGCTAAGATTTTCTAACCTAAACTTGATGATTCTAACCTACACTACCCTGCATAGTTTTCGAGGGGTAATTCCAAAAGGTAGTGAGGAATAATTTTGGCGCAAAGGCAATGAGGCTCATTTGTAGGAAATTTAAACAAGGGGTTGCAGAATTATGAGTCAATATGTGACCTAAGTTCTTTCCTTGTAGATTTTAGGTTTGATTTTCCTATGATTTGTGGGGATATGTTTTCTAAGAACTGCATTCATTTCACATTCAACAATCTCAACAAACGAACAACCCTAACAATTCATTATAAAACTGATTCAATCGAACCCCAATTTCACTATAATTCCAAAAAGATAGAAAGATAGGTGATAAACAAGATCTTTTGTAGGAATTAACCTTATAAAACCCTAGGTTACATTGAAGAAATAAAAATGCAGATTGGCACCCTAACTTGGTTTTCAAAAAGTTGCAGGAATGAGAGAAATCTGTCTACAAACACACCCTCCGATCGGATTTTTGTCACTTGGATTTTGTTGATCATGGCTTGTAGAGCTCCAAAATAATTATTAGAATGTAAAATGAGCTCAAATGGACTAAAAACAAACTTTATACATCCCTAAATCTTCACCATTAATGCGAGGTACCTTAGACAGCTTGGCGCACAGTCGTCAGAGAGAGATTTTAGGGTTTAGTGTGAGTTTCAGCCTCCACTGACTTACTAGGGATTTCGAGGTCAACCGACCCAGCGCAAGATTTACTTCCATCTGACTTAGCACTATTTTCAAGATTGACCGACTTAGCATGACTTTGGGGTGTGACCAACAAAAAGGCAGTACAACATAGTTTAAGTGCAAGTTGGTAGTAACAAGTTTTAGCACAAGTTAGTGAGGTGTGACTTTAGTGCTTTGTGTAGTGAGTATAGCTTTTAGCGCAAAGTCAGTACCTTGGGATTTTGGCACAAAGACAGCAAGATATGATTTTAGCGCTAAGGACTTTTAGACTTGAATTTTGATGACAAAAGGATACTTGACTTAACTATTTGAAAACCTAAGTAACCCAAACACTCCCCATCAAGAAAAAAATATGACCTTGAATTTCAAATGGACTATTTGACAATGTGAGTAGAACATCTTAGGATCAATGGAAACTGACACTCTAAGCCAAAATCGAAGGAGGGTCCCCATTCAGTGAAATGGGGCGTGAGTGCAAGGCACAACAAATGGCGACTCTGCTGGGGAAATGCTCCAGAGCATTTCGATAATAAACTTTAGTTTCAAACCTAGAATCTCTGGTTTCCCGCATGTTAAACAAGAAAACATGATACCATATCATAAAAGTAGAAATCAATAGCATAGTGCAACCATTCATATCCTAAAAACCTGAGTGTATGCAATTGTGTTAATTCCCATCTCTTGGCTACTAAGATCATCCAAGATCCTTCGCATTAAGCTACTGATGGGGAGCGCGCAATGGTAACGCAGACAAAATCAAAATTTGTTTTTTGTTGGCAAGACTCCACTTACTGGCCACCAATACACATCGATCGGTCAGATAACCATTGATCAGAATGACTTTCTTAAGTCTCTCCATGATCAAACTTACGCCGATGTGACCACGAAACTTCCTTCATCGAGACTTACTTCTATTGGCAGAACTTTGAACTTGTCTCCCGATGCATCGATGGCATTTGTCTTCGGTGAGACTCTTCTCATTGGTGAGCACTTACAAACTCTAGCCAATACGTCGATAGGCCAACTCCCTCAGAGAGACTTGTCCTGTCAGTGGTACTTACTCTAGAGTTGCTAATACACCGATAGACTTCCCATACTCATCTTTAGCAAGACTATTTGACCTCGGCAGACTTGGTTTGAATCCTAGTGATACGCCGATGCACAGTTCACTTTCTCCCTTCTCAACTGAACCCTAGCACATGGAGATGCTAGGTCACCCTACTGTGTAAAACATTCTGTCTGGATCCTCTGCACCGTTGAACACAAAAAAAAAACAAGAAACAAAAACAAATACTTGTACAATGAAGCCATTCCACTGATTTTGACAGAAATCGTACCAGTGGAATACTTCACGTTGACATACTGCAACAATGGAAAGTACGTAGAAAGAATAGAAATCTACAGTTATGCAAATTACAGTTACAAGGAACGGGAACCAAATTGACAGAACAGAACGATTTTATTTCTCCTCAAAACAATGCACAATTACATTCACACTTCTTCTTCTCTGATCCTTATTTGGTTCAGTCCTCTGGGTTTATCAACTCACCCTGAGGAAAACCAACCAATTCAAATAGTTGGAAGACCAACCGTCTTGTGTCCCAAACTGTCCTACTACCCTATTTTGGCATTATGTGATTACAATATGACAAAAAATGTGTCCTAAGTCACTTGGGACTTACAAAATTGGTTCTAGGTCTTGAAGAACCTAGATACAAACTGAAATGACATGCATTGGTCAAATAGACCTTATTACAACACAAAACATGATTTTCTAGGTGCTCCTACACCATACTCCCCGGGTGAAAGTTGTCTCAAGTCCTCTTAGAGACTAACTGCTACAAATCACCACCCTGCTTTTTGATGTCTTCTTCTAGCAGCCATGTGGCTTCTTAATCAGGAAGTCCTTGCCATTTGACTAAGTGCTCAAAATAGGTTTGATTTCTTGTCTTCTTGGCTGTCCTGCTATCCAAGATGCACTCCATCTTAGGTGGTAAGTGCTGCATCCACTCTTCATTGTCTTGGACAGAATCTTCTGCACCTTCTCCTATATCAAGACTCTTATATAATTTTATATCAGCAACATTGAATATAGGGGAAATAGCAATATCATCAGGGAGTTCAATTTTGTAAGCATTAGGACCATATTTCTCCAGAATCTGACAATGCCCAATTTTTATCATCATCAACTTGTTGTGGCTTCCCTTGGGTAGTCTGTTCTTGTTGAGATGAACCATGACCATATCTCCTATTTGGTACTGCACATACCTTCTCCTTTGATCCACTCTAGCCTTGATCTTCTGACTATTCTTGTGTAGAGTATCTTTGACTTGTTGATGGATCTCTTTCATAGCCTCTGCAAATGTATCAACATGTCCACTCCTTTTGTCCAACCCTTGAACATCTCTCAATTCAAAAATTCCTCTAGGATGACTACCATAGACAACTTCAAAAGGACTTAGACCTGTACTTCTATTTGTAGAATCATTATAGGCATATTCTGCTTATGGAAGTACCACATCCCAACTACCTCCATGTTCTCTTGTCAAACATCTCAGTAGATTGCCTAATGACCTATTCACAACCTCAATTTGGCCATCAGTCTAAGGATGATAGGCTGAACTAAAGGACAAATTTGTACCCAATCTTTTCCACAAGGTTCTCCAAAAATGTCCCACAAATTTGTTGTCTTTGTTAGATACAATACTCAAAGGTAGTCCATGAATCCTGAAAATTTCTTTAAAGAACAAGCCTGCAATGTAACTAGCATCATTGGTGGTTTTACAAGGAATAAAGTGCGTCATTTTGCTGAACCTGTCTACCACAACAAACACACTATCATAACCTGTCCTTGTCTTTGGTAACCCCATCACAAAATCCATACTCAAACTTTCCCAAGGTTTGTCTGGTATGGGCAAAGGTTGGTATAGTCCTGCATTGGTTGAGACCCCCTTTGCTCTCTGGCAAATCATACAACTCTCAACAAACCTTCTGATATCAAATTGCATCCTTGGCCAAAAGTAAAATCTTCTTACTAGATCTAAGGTCTTATTGAGCCCAAAATGTCCTCCTAAACCACCACTATGTTTCTCCTTCACTATATTATCCCTCATTGAACACTTAGGGATACATAGTTGACTCCCTTTAAACAAAAGACCATCTTGCAATGTATAATCAGAAAATTCACTATGGAAAGCATTGGTAAACTCACTGCAAACCTTGTAAATCTCCTTGAAATCTTGGTCCTCTTCATACAATCCTTTGAGTGCCTCAACACCCATGCTTTGTAGCTGCACTTCTTGCACCATCAACACCCTTCTGCTTAAGGCATCAACAACCTTATTCATTATCCCCTTCTTATGTTTGATGATGAAGGTGTGAAGACTTTCCACCCACTTCATGTGTCTATGACTGAGCTTTTCCTGTCCATTCAAAAAACTAAGAGCATGATTGTCAGTGTATACAATAAATTATTTAGGAAGCAAGTAGTGCCTCCATTTTTTTAGAGCTTGTACCATGGCATACAACTCCAAATCATAAGAGGAGTACTTCCTCTTAGCTTCATTCAATTTTTCACTGAAAAAGGCTACTAGTCTGCCTTCTTGGCTCAATGCTGCCCCTATGGCCAGCCCACTTGCATCACATTCAATGGTGAAGACTTTATTGAAATCAGGAAGTACTAAGACAGGATACTCAGCAACTTTTTGCTTCAGACTTTCAAAACTTTGATCTGCCTCTTTTGTCCACACAAACTTCACCTTACCTCCACCCTTGATGGTCTCTAACATAGGTGCATAAATATCACTGTAGTTCCTAATGAATTTTCTATAAAATGTGGCCAAACCATGAAAACTTCTAACCTCTCATGTTGTCCTAGGTGTAGGCCAATTCAAAATAGCTTCTACCTTGGAAGAATCCATTTTCAAATCACCCTTAGAGATGACAAAACCTAGGTACACCAATTCTTGTTTCATGAAGTCACACTTTTCCAAGTTTATCATTAACTTCTAATCTTGTAGCCTCTTCAATATTATCTCCAAATGTTTCAAGTGTTCTTCCTTGCTCTTACTAAACACCAAGATATCATCAAGGTAGACTACCACAAATTTTCCTATGAATTCCTGCAACACCTCATTCATTAGTCTCATAAAGGTACTAGGGGCATTTGAAAGACCAAAAGGCATCACAAGCCACTCATACAACCCTTCATTGGTTTTGAATATTGTCTTCCATTCATCCCCCTCTCTTATTCATATTTGGTGATACCCACTCTTTAAGTCTATCTTGGAGAAATAAGTAGCCCCTCCCAAACAATCCATTAGATCTTCTATTCTAGGAATAGGAAACCTATACCTAATGGTTATCCTATTTATGGCCCTAGAATTGGTACAAAGCCTCCATTTCCCATCCTTCTTTGGGACTAAAACAATAGGTACCGCACATGGGCTAAGGCTCTTCCTTATCAGCCCTTTGTTTAGTTCTTGAACCTAATTTGCTATCTCTTCATTCTGCTGAGGGGTCATTTTATATGCCACCTTATTAGGGAGTACTACTCCAGGTATGAGGTCTATCTGATGGCTAATGTCTCTGACAGGTGGTAGGGACTCAGGTATATCTTTTGCAATCACTCCTTTGTAACTCTCAAGCAAATCTCTAACCTCCTTAGGCCCTACTTCCCTCACACTTTCCTTCCTTTCCCCCTTAGGCTTCACAATCAAAGCAAAACCTACTCCACCACCATCCTTTAATGTGTCCATGAATTATTTTTCTCCTACCATCATTACACTAGACCCTACATGCTGTGGATCTTCTTCTACGAATGACTGTATCCTATAAGTCACACCATCCTTTTGGAATGAGTAAGCATTCCTTTCTCCATCATGATGAGCCTTTCTGTCAAACTGCCATGGTCTGCCTAAAAAAAGATGGCAAGCATCCATTGGAAGGATGTCACACAAAATTTTATCTCTATACCCCCCAGTACTGAATTCTACCCATGCTTGTTCATTGATGAGTATGTGCTGCCCCTTATTCAACCAACTGACTTTATATGGACTACTATGGGGTATCCTTTCTAACTTCAACTTATTCACTACTTCCAAAGATATGATATTATTAATAGAACTAGAGTCAATAATAACTTTACAAACCTTACCTTGGATCTTGTAGTTGATTCTAAACAAAGCCCTTGTTTGAGATGATTTAGTCTGCACTGGTTCCTTGAGCAGCGTCCTCTTAATCATCAGATTTTCTCCCATTTTTGATGCTATATTCACTTCAGGAGATGTCACACTCCTTGCATCTTCTTGAATCAAAGTGGTTCTCTTCTCACCACCATGAGAAGTTGAGGCCTTCTCTGGACACTTGTATGTCAGGTGCCCTATCTGATTGCAGTTATAACATCTCATATTGGAGAACTTGGATCCTCTACCTGATCCATTTGTCCCACCCCTTCCATTAGGCCTTCTTCCTTGGTAGCCTCCTCTGCTACTTGAGTCTCCAACTTGCTCTTCTTGGCTAGACTCACCACTAGGCCTCTGGTTAGGACTTCTTCCTCCAAAACTGCCTCTACCTCTGAAACTTCTTCCTCCTCTACATCTATTATTCTGCTCACTTTTTCTCTTTATCTTCTCTTCAGCCCTTAAGGCCATTTGGAAACACTTGTTCACTATTTCTGGTGCTAAGATGTTGATCTCATCTTAGATGTTCATCCTTAGGCCATTCAGATACCTTGCCACCTTCTCTGACTGTTCTTCTTATCTCTTTGATTTGAGACTGAGTTTATGAAACTCTTGTGTGTATGCATTCACATCAAGGTCTCTCTGTCTAAGGTTCTGTAATTTCTTATACATCTGCACGTTATAGTCCAGATGTAAGAATTGTGCCTTGATTTTGGTCTTCATCCTTTCCTAGGAGGTTATCATATTCTTCCCCTCCATGCTCATAATTCCACCATGCAAGAGCAAACCCCTTTAATCTTTCCTTTGCCAACTTAACCCTCTTATCATCAGGGACTTCTTTGTATTCTAAATGATTGTTCAATGCCTCAATCCAGTCAATCACCTCTTCAGCTTCCATACTTCCACTATACATAGGTAACCCATCTATGGTTTCCCTATTGACTGACTTCAAAGCTTTTACGAATGCCCTCTAGTCTGTTGGTATCTCCTCTGTCCTCTTATTGGTTTCATCAATTTTTGTATCTCTTTCATCACTGTCACTTTCATCTTCCCTATCCTTACCCTTGGTTCTTTTCAACTCTTCAAGCTTGGACTCAAACATCTCTTCGATTAGTTTCCTCACTGCATCTTATGACATGCTTTTAGGAGGCATCATGTTAGCTTCTACTTCACTTTCCTTGTCTAACATACACCAAGACCATACTACCTGAGTGATCTTCAAAACTCGCTCTGATACCAATATGATGGGGAGCGCGCAGTGGTAACGCATACAAAATCAAATTTTTTTTTCTGTCAGCAAGACTCCACTTACTGGCCATCGATACACATCGATCAGTTAGATAACCGTCGGTCGAAATGACTTTCTTAAGTCTCTCCATGATCAAACTTATGCCGATGTGACCATGAAACTTCCTTCGCTGAGACTTACTTCTATTGGAAAAACTTTGAACTTGTCTCCCGATGCACCAATGGTATTTGTCTTCGGTGAGACTCTTCTTGTCAATGAGCACTTGCAAACTTTGGCTGATACGCCGATAGGCCAACTCCCTCGGTGAGACTTGTCCTGTTGGTGGGACTTACTCTGGAGTTGCCGATACACTGATAGACTTCCCGCATTCGTCTTCGACAAGACTATTTGACCTCGGTGGACTTGGTTTGAGTCCCAGCGATACGCCGATGCACAGTTCACTTTCTCCCTCTTCAACTGAACCCTAGCACATGGAGATGCTAGGTCACCCTACTATGCAAAACATTCTGTCTAGATCCTCTGCATTGTCGAACACAAAAACAAAACAAGAAACAAAAACAAATACTTGTACAATGGAGCCATTCCACTGATTTCAATAGAAATCGTACCAGTGGAATGCTTCACATTGACATACTACAAGAATGGAAAGCATGCAGAAATAATAGAAATCTACAATTATGCAAATTGCAGTTACAGGGAACAGGAACCAAATTGATAGAACAGAACGATTTTATTTCTCCTAAGAACAATGCACAATTACATTCACACTTATTCTCTGATCCTTATTTGGTTCAGTCCTCTGGCTTTATCAACTCGCTCTGAGGAAAACCAACCGATTCAAACAGTTGGAAGACCGACCGTCTTGTGTCCCAAACTATTCTACTACCTTGTTTTGGCATTATGTGATTACAATACGACAAAAAATGTGTCCTAAGTCACTTGGGACTTACAAAATTGGTTCTAGGTCTTGAAGAACCTAGATACAAACGGAAATGACATGCATTGGTCAAATAGACCTTATTACAACACAAAACATGATTTTCTAGGTGCTCCTGCACCAGCTACGTAACTTGACACACATCTAATCCATCTTGACATTGCCCCACTACAAGTGAGGTGTCCATAGCCTCGACGGAGTTGTCTTGTAAACTCATCAACTCAACTGTGTTGCAATGTGTGCCATGTGAAATTGATCTTCATCATTCATTTTTTTAACTTTATTGTTGGTAGAGTACAATGCAGTACCGCTTACCCTTCCTATTTTGCTGACAAAATTCACAATGGTGGTAGAGATGAGGCCTTTAGATTTTTCACTTAATATGATATCACCCAGAATCCTTTAGCTGCTTCAGGATCATTAAAAGTGTAAGAGATATATGGCTAGAAAATACTTCAAGTGCACCAACTAATGACTCATTTTTTATTAACAGACATTATATCATCTAGGAATAACCACAGGACCCATAGGAAGACCTAAGTAGGAAATTGCTACTTCTCAAAGAGATACCCTAGATTACTTACCCAACAAAAGACCATTTGTAGGTCTGCAGAATTGCCACCACGTTCCCCAACAAAGCAAGTGCATAAAGAAAAAATAAAATCTAGAAAAAACAACTAACCTAAGAAAAATAAAACACCTAACAGCTAAGGAAAGTGAAAGAAGAAAGCAAAAACTAACCTAACAACAACCTAATCTAACCAAAATAGATAAGCGACCTAACTATGTGATGTAGGAGCATCCACTAGTGTAAGGGCAATCTTGCATCACCCAAAAAGAAGTTAATTCAAAATCATTGTAGTTGTTTTCATTTCTTTCCATAATTAGTGTTTCTGTTTCCATAATATCCAGAATAATGATGTAGGACTTTCAGTTTTTCCAAAATTGCTAAAAATAGCGACCTGCCTATTTTGGAAAGTGTACCTGCTATTTTAGGAAAGTTTGCATTTGGGCACGGAATGAAGCAAAAACTTTCAGAAAGTTACATAACATAAATATAAGACCTTTGGCGAAGGAATCAGGCAAAGATCATTTGTGAGCTGAAAGATATTAAAGTTTTTGTTTTCTGAAAAACCCCTGAAAACTTCTGGAATGAGATATGAGGCACTAAAACATCCCATAACGTCCCAAAAAGTTGACCAAAATCTATTTACAAATTTTCAGCATGATATTTCACATCGCGAGCTTTCTGACACTTAAAACGGTTCGTCAATCAGACACCCGGATCAAAAGTTATGCTTCCCGGAAATTGACCTACTTTTGGAGGGAGTTGCAAATTTCAAAATTTAGCTGGAGGCTGCCAAAAAGTGCTATTTATGACTATTTTGGGAACCCTAGGTAGTAGTGGAGTTAAGGGGGCAAGTGTAGAGTCAAGAATAGGTGGGAAAATAGAAACCCTAGTTGATTTGGGGTTACAGAAGGCTGAAGATTCTAAAGTCTTGAGGTTGGGAAAGCTGTAATGTGTTGCAACCAGTAGAGGATTCATCCTCTAATTGTAATTGAGCTTCTGTATTGTAATGAGTTGCCCAGATCAATAAAAGAAAGTTCTATTTTCTCTATTCAATTTTTGTGGTTGTGTGTTTTGTGATTTACTCCCTTCATCAAGTGGTATCAGAGCAATGGTTCCTGAGTGTGTAGACAGATCACCAACCATGAGGCAGTTTGCACCAAGACATAACGTTGTGGGTTTGCTACAGAGATCAAGATGCCTCCATGAAGAAACTATATTGGGAGGAATACTTTGACAGAAGAGGGTTTTAGAGCCCTACAAAGGCAAATCGATGCATTGTAAGAAGAGTTGCGAAGAGGGTTTGAGTTGAGAACAAGAGAAGAAAGTGAAGATGAAGCTGAAGAAGAGCTATCTAAGGAAGAACAAGATGCTGAAGGAGATCCTACAAAAGTTAGGTTGTTGAGGGCCATTTCAAAGATCAGAAAGAGGCCCAGGATTGAAGTTTCTACATATTTTGGAGATTTGAATCCAGAACAGCTTATTGATTGGATCAATGACATGGAGGAATCTTTCAAGTATGAAGATGTAGAAGACCCAGATCGGGTCAAGTTCACAAAAACAAAATTGAAGGGCCATGCCAATATTTGGTGGAAGGAGGTAAAGTTAGAGATGAACAGAAGAGGAAAAGGAAAGATCACCAGATGGGATTGGATGGTGGAGAAAATGAAGAAGCAGTTCATTCTTGTGGACTATGAGATGGAGTTGCTGAAGAAGCTGCAAGGACTGAAGCAAGGTAACAAGTCTGTTAAGGTGTATACAGAAGAGTTTTATAAAATTACTATCAGGATAGGCCATGTAGAGCCCAACAAGGAGAAGGTAGCCTGTTACATTAATGGGTTGAGGCCAAGTATTCAAGAGGAGTTGAGCCTGATCAGAATGACCACCATAGAAGATGCATACTAGTTTTCCCTAAAGGTGGAAGAGAAGCTGAATAAAAGATTTGACAGCAAGCAAAGAGGAAGAGGTCAAGGCGAAAGGACTGGTGGAAGATCCTTTGGGGGTCGAAATGAAGATTCAAAGAAAAGTGAAGAAGCTAGCACGAGTCAAAATCAGAGAGGAGATAATACCTACCACCCTCGTGACCAGAACAATGGTGAGCAAAGAGGAAGAGGAAGAGGTAGACCTAGGGAAGGACCCAGAAGAGGAGGTTTCAAAGGAACCTGTTTCCAATGTGGAGAAGAAAGGCATCGAGCATACGAGTGTCCACAACATCAAGGAAGGACAAATAGAAGACTTGAAGGCAATGCATGAGTTGCACATGTAGATGAAGATGTACATTCTAAGCATTCTGAAGATGCTGAAAGGGGAGAAACCCTAGTTGTTAGAAGAACCTTGTTGAATGAGGAGAAAGAACCCAATCAGAGGAATAGTTTATTCTGCACAAGGTGCAAATGTGAAGGTAAGTGTTGTGATATTATTATTGATAGTGTAAGCACTAATAATCTCGTTTCAGAGGAGATGGTTGACAAGTTGAAGTTGACAAAGAGAAAGCATCCGCATCCATATCTGATTGCTTGGGTGCAGAAGGACCATAGAGCTTTGGTCAATGAGTAGTGTTTAGTGAAGTTCAAGATTGGGGACTACCATGATGAGGTACTGTGTGATATCAATCGATGGATGCATGTCATATGTTGTTGGGGAGGCCGTGGTAGTATGATAGGAGCGCTATCCATGATGGCCGTGCAAACACATATTCCCTAACAAAGGATGGAGTTCATCACAAGTTGAAGCTCTTGAAGGTGGAAGAAAAGGTATGTAGTACTGCTAGAATTTGCTTGATAGATGGTAGAAAATTTTTGGAGAATTTTTGGTAGAAAAGGTATGAAGCATGAGTGTCATTGCTTTGCATTAATTCCTAAGATTAGTCAAGAGAACTGTGAAGATGTACCAGCATAATTTTCAGATATGTTGGAAGAATTCCAGGACATTATCTCTGATAATGTACTAGAAGGTTTACCACTAGTAAGGAGGATAAGTCATCAAGTGGATTTGATACCAGGAGCCAGTTTGCCAAACAAGGTAGCCCATAGAATGATCCCTATAGAGAATGAAGAGCTGAACGAACAAGTTTAGGAGTTGTTGAGGAAGGGACTGATAAGGGAGAGCCTAAGTCCATGTGCAGTACCTACAGTACTAGCACCAAAGAAGGATGGAGAATGGAGGATGTGTACAGACTCTTGAGCCATCAATAAGATAACGATCAAGTATAGATTTCCATTGCCAAGAATGGATGACATCATGGATTGTTTGAGTGGAGCCAAGTACTTCATGAAAATTGACCTGAAGAGTGGGTATCACCAGATCTGTATTAGAGAAGGAGATGAATGGAAGACAGTCTTCAAGACAAAGGAAGGTTTGTATGAGTGGTTAGTCATGCCATTTGGGCTAACCAATGCACCAAGCACATTCATGCGGCTCATGAACGAGGTACTAAAAGAATTTTTGGGAAGTTTTGTTATTGTTTATTTGGATGATATTTTGATTTTTAGTAAGACTTGGGATGAGCATCTAATGCATATCAAAAGAGTTCTAGAGAAGCTGAGGGAGGAGAAGTTGTTGATTAATCTGAAGAAATATAGTTTTGCAAAGAAGGAGTTGGTATACCTAGGATTTGTTGTCTCAAAGGAAGGTCTTAAGATGGACCTAGAAAAACTAAGGGCTATCATTGAATGGCCTATGCCAATGAGTGTCACAGAGGTAAGATCTTTTCATGGTTTGGCAAGTTTTTATAGAAAGTTTATCAGGAATTTCAGTAGCATTTGTGCACCCCTAACTAAGACAATGAGAGGGGATAGAAAAGAGTTTAGATGGACTAAAGGAGCAGACAAGAGCTTTGATACATTGAAGTAGAAAGTCATAGAACAACCTGTTTTGGCACTTCTAGATTTTAATAAGATATTTCAGGTAGATTGTGATGCTAGTGGTAGTGGTATAGGAGCTATTTTGAGCCAAGAAGGTAAGCCCATTACCTATTTTAGTGAGAAGCTAAATGATGCCAAGAAAAAATATTATGTTTATGATCAGAAATTTTATGCAATAGTTCAAGCTTTGAAGAAATGGAGACATTATTTATTGCCAAAAGAGTTTATTTTATATACTGATCATCAGGGTTTGCAGTATCTTAATAGTCAAGGGAAGTTGAACCAAAGGCACTTAAAATGGGTTGAGTTTTTGCAGAGCTATACTTTTGTTTTGAAGCATAGGAGTGGGAAGTCCAACAGAGTTGCATATGCCTTGAGCAGAAGGCAAAATTTGTTGACAGAAATGAAGATAGAGGTTGTTGGGTTCGACGAGCTCAAAAGTTTGTATCCTGAAGATCCAGACTTTGCAAAGGCCTAGAAATCTTGTTTAGAACCTATTACTTTGGACATGACAAAATGGTTAGATTTCATAATTCAAGATGACATGTTGTTTAGAGGAAGCCAGTTGTGCATTCCAAGGAGTTCCATGAGAGAGAAGCTGATTAAGGAGAAGCAGAGTGGAGGATTGGCCAGACACTTTGGTCAAGATAAGACCATTGCTATTGTTGGTGAAAATTATTATTGGCCACAGTTACAGCAGGATGTGAAGAAATTTGTACAGAGTTGTAGAGTATGTCAGATGGCAATAGGAGCAAGTTAGAACACATGTCCATATCAGCCATTACCTGTACCAGAGAAGCCATGGGATGATATCAATATGGATTTTGTTCTTGGATTACCAAGGACACAGAGAGGACATGATTCCATATTTGTGGTGGTGGATAGATTCTCAAAGATGGCACATTTTATTCCTTGCAGGAAGACTAATGATGATGTTCATATTGCTGAATTATTTTTCAGAGAGGTGGTGAGATTACATGGTCTACCAAAGAGCATAGTTTCAGATCAAGATACCAAGTTTGTTGGTTATTTCTGGAGGACATTGTGGAAGAAGTTGAAGACAGATTTGAAGTTCAGTTCTACACAACATCCACAGACTGATGGATAGACAGAAGTGGTGAATAAGAGTTTGAGTAACCTGCTATGATGCTTAGTAGGAGATAAGCCCAAGGGATGGGATTTGATTTTACCATAGGTAGAATTTGCCTACAACAATTCTGTCAATAGAAGTATTGGTAAATCACCATTCTAGATTGTATATGGTAATAGCCTGAGAAATGCTTCTGAGTTAAGGAAGCTAGACAATGGAGAAAAGACAAGTGCTAAAGCTGAAGACTTTGTAGAACATCTAAAGAATTTGCATGAAGAAGTGAGAAAGCACATTAATAAGATGAATATTCAGTACAAGGCTAAGGCAGATCAAAAGAGGAGGTATAAGGAGTTCTAGGTAGGAGATGAAGTCATGGTTCACTTGAGAAAAGAAAGGTTCCCAATTGGAACATACAATAAGTTGAAAATGAAGAAATTTGGACCATATAGAATCCTGAAGAAGCATGATTTAAGAAATGCATGAGGTAGAGCTACCGAGTGGGATCAATATTTCCCCTGTTTTCAACATTGCTGATTTATCAAAATATCATGAAGGTGGAATAGAGGATGGACCAATAGAAGTGCAGTGGAGTATTCTAGCATCTACTTCAATGGAGGAGATAGAAGAGATCTTGGATAGCCATGTGGGAAGAAGTACTCGGAACAAGCAATATGAAGAATATCTAGTAAAATGGAAAGGAAGGCCTGTTGAAGATTCTTCTTGGTTGTCTAAGGCAGAGGTTGACTGTTTGGGTTTTCCTCACACAAACACCTGAGACGTGACAGGGCCACTTCTCAAATTACCCTGGGTGTCTGATGTAGGAGCATCCAGTGGTGTAAGGGCAATCTTGCATCACCCAAAAAGAAGTTAATTCAAAATCATTGTAGTTGTTTTCATTTCTTTCCATAATTAGTGTTTCTGTTTCCATAATATCCAGAATAATGATGTAGGACTTTCAATTTTTCCAAAACTGCTAAAAATAGCAACCTGCCTATTTTGGAAAGTGTACCTGCTATTTTAGGAAAGTTTGCATTTGGGCACGGAATGAAGCAAAAACTTCCAGAAAGTTACATAACAGGAATATAAGACCTTTGGCAAAGGAATCAGGCAAAGATCATTTGTGTGTTAAAATATATTAAAGTTTTTATTTTCTAAAAAACCCCTAAAAATTTCTGGAACAAGATATGAGGCATTAAAACATCCCATAACATCCCAAAAAGTTGACAAAAATCTGTTTATGAATTTTTGGCATGATAGTTCACATCGCGAGATTTCCAGCGCTTAAAACAGTTTGTCAATCGGACACCCGGATCAAAAGTTATGCTTCCCGGAAGTTGACCTACTTTTGAAGGGAGTTGCAAATTTTGAAATTTAGCTAGAGGCCGCCAAAAAGTGCTATTTATGACTATTTTGGGAACCCTGGGTAGTAGTGGAGTTAAGGGGACAAGTGTAGAGTCAAGAATAGGTGGGAAAACAGAAACCCTAGCTGATTTGGGGTTACAGAAGGCTAAAGATTCTAGAGTCTTGAGATTGGGAAAGCTTTAATGTGTTGCAGCCAGTAGAGGATTCATCCTCTAATTGTAATTGAGTTTCTGTAATGTAATACGTTGCCCAAATCAATAAAAGAAAGTTCTATTTTCTCTGTTCAATTTCTATGGTTGTGTATTTTGTGATTTAGCCCCTTCATCACTATGTACACTAAAAGAAGACAAAGATGCCTCATAGGCCTGGAAGTAGTGCTTCAGGAACTACCCATTGATAGGTAATGGGAGTTCTTCACCAATGAGGCTCTTTAGTTGGTACGTGTTGTCTCTAAGGATCTCATAAATCTGATAAAGACCTAGCCAAAGCTTGTCAAATTTAACATGTTCACCTTTCCTCTCATGGGCTTTGTCCCAATACAAGACTAAGTCAAAAATGTGGAAGGCCTTGATTTTAGCCCTCTTATCGAACCATCGTTTCACTACACCTTGGTGTTTGGTGAAGTTCTCAAGTGCAGTCTTCTAGGTGTAGTAATTGGGTCAAGTAGGATGAAGTCTGATCATTCAGTTCGAGATAGTCTTCCATGAATTGCAGCACAGGAATTCTCAGATGGATGGGAAAGATAGGCTTAATACCATAGACTAAGTGATATGTTGATGTTCCTAATGCATCTTTATGTCTGACCCTATCTACCCATAAAACAAACCTAAGCTAAGTATGCCAATCTATGGGATTTTTATTAAGCAATTTTTTGATGACCTCAAGTAGGTTTTTGTTCGTTAATTCAGCCACTCCGTTTCCTTGAGGATAATAATTAGATGAAAATTTTAAAACAATCCCATAATCAAATGCCCAATTTGAAAAGCATAATGAAGAAAATACAGGGTTGTTATCACACACCAGAGAGAAAGGATAGCCAAACCTTGTGATGATGTGTTTTTCAATGAATTCAATTACTACCTTAGTGGTGCATTGCTTACATACGAGAGCCTCTGACCATCTTGTATAGTAGTCAGTAGCGGTTAGAATGTACCTGTGCCCCACAGAAGAAGGTGGGTTGATCATACCAATGAAGTCAAGACCCCACTGCATGAATGGTTTTACCTCCACAACTAGTTGTAATGGCATAGTAGCATTTTGTTCTCTTGTTGTAACTATCTAACATGTGTGATAGTTTCCAACATGCGAGTATGCATCTTTGAACAATGTAGGCCAATAGTACCCTGCTCACAAAATCTGGTTAGCAGTTGAAAGGGCTAACCCATGGCCTGTCCCAAACTTTTCATGGAAACTAGTCAGCACCTGGGTTGTTTCTGTTTTATCCAAACACCTTAAATAGATACCTTCATGGTTCTTTTTATATAACACTGATCCTTTGATCATGAAACTGTCACTTTTTAACTTGAGTGCTCTTCTCTGGACTGAATTCAAATGAGGCAGGTAGCATTGATTGAGAAGATAGAATATAATGTCTCCGTACCAATCATCTTTGGAAATATCTTCTAATATATACTGCTAAGAAACAAGCCTAGATCAGTTTTGGCCATTGTTTTCATTAGTGCTTAGCCTCTTACCAGTTTCATGGGTTGTATTTCAATATCAAACTCTTGTAGGGATTTTGACCCATTTTCCTTTTCATTCACGCAGCTCACTTTGCATTAATAATGCCTTGACTACTGCATCAAGCACAATTGTAGTCACTTGGCTCCTTAAGATGTAATGACAGAATTTCTTAACTACCTTGACTAAGGCATACGCTTGTTTTTCCACATTTGGATATTTCAATTTTGCATCTTTCAAAGGGGTGCTCATAAAAGCAATATGTCTTTCATTGTCAACAACTCTCTTTTGTGTCAATATCGTTGCACATATATGTCTAGAAGCGAAGGAGTATATGCAAAATGCCAGTGTATAATCGGGACTTACCAACACTAGGGCATTGGCTATTACCTATTTGATTTTTACAAATGCAGCCTTAGCTTCTGCAGTCCACTCTATCTTAGTGTCTTGTTTCAACATAGCATTCAATGGGTGAACAATCTCAGCAAACCCCATGATGAACTTGCGAACAAAATTGATCTTACCAAAATATGACTTCAATTCGTTCTTACTGGCTAGGGGCTGGATCTTGAGAATCACTTGGACTTGATCAGGCTCAATTAATATACCTTGCTCAGAAATTACATATCCTAGCAACTTTCCTTCATTCACTCTGAAGATAGATTTCTTGGGATTAAGTGAAATCCCATAGTCTCTGCATCACTACAAGATTTTCCTTAAATGTGCCACATGATCTTCCCTTTTCTTTGAAAATACAGTGAGATCGTCCATGTATATAATGATACATTTTCCAACAAATCCTTTGAAGGCTATGTCCATTGCACACTGGAATGTTGCCCACACATTAATTAGTCCAAATGGCATCCTACGGTACACATAGATTCCCCATTTGCAGGTGAAAGATGTCTTCAATCTGTCTTTATATTCTACCATTACTTGGTTATAACCTGAATAACCATCCAGGAATGACATCATTTGTGAGCCATTGACTATTTGTAGCACTTCATCCATGGATGGCAGTGGGTAATTATCCTTTTCGGAGGCCCTATTCAAATTCCTGAAGTCGACATAGAGTCTAATCTCTCTATTTTTCTTGCACACTGGTACTAGATTTGCTACCTAGGCAGAATGCCTTACAGGAAATATAATTCTGGCGGATAATAATTTATGTACTTCTTTGAAAATTAGAGGTTCTAACAGAGCATTAACTAGTCATTGTCTTTGCCTAAAAGGTTTTGCTCCTGGCTTAAGAGGTATCGTATGAGTTATCATTGAGGTGTCATATGTCTTGAGATCTTCATAACTCCAAGCTATGACTTCATGAAAGTCCCTCAATGCACAGATGATACCTGCCCTTTCTTTAGTAGTGCTAGATTTCCCAATGAAAACATTCTTAATATCCTCAGGAGTCCCCAAATTATATGGTTCACACTACACACTAGGGGATTCTCCTTGTTTCATCTAGATTCCAAACTAATATGAATCAAACAACTATTCTAAATCTACCATCCCTCAAGGAATAGTGTTCATCTTCAAGTTGAGAACTCCTTCTAAATCCATTTTAGTAGGCTCCAACTCCTCCTCATCTATTATCTAAGTAGTTAAGACATCCGATGAAGTAAAAAAATTAATTATGTGCTTATCATCATTGAAAACCTAAAAATTCATGATTTTATCTGATACAGAGGGAGTCAGGACCAATTCTATAGTAAAGTTCTTTAGGTCTGTCATGGATACCAGTTCTAAAGAGCTTGTTGCGTGAGCCAAGGCATCAACAACATGATTCTGTCTTCGTGGGATTAGCTGGATATTAAAATCATCAAAGCATTCAATCAAATCGCATACACGATTCTGGTACCTATTCAACCTCTTATCATTGCATGAATACTGCCTTCTTATTTGCTTGACGACTAATTTGAAATCACCAAATACCTGAATAATCTTAACCTTTTTCTAAAGTGCCATCAGTAATCCATGCACCAAGGACTTGTATTCTGCAACATTGTTTGTACAAGGAAATTGTAGTCTATAAGCAGATAAGTAGGAGTCCCCTGTAGAACTGATTAGTTTGAATCCTACTCTAGACCCTTGTTTGCACCTGGATCCATCAAATCGTAATGTCCAAATGCAAGATTCACTACTCTTAACACCATCTACTATTTGTTGTCTTTTATCTGACTGAGATTTCTAACCAACTATATCTGGGGTAGCCTGACTTCCCTTTGGGGTTGCTGGAATCTTCAAATGATTTTGTACTTGTTTAACTATCTCCTAACGGAGAGAACATGTAAACTTAGAGTGAGAGGAATCATGAATACGACACCAATTGGGCAGCAACAACTCATCAATCTGTATCTTCCTTCCCACAGTCATTTGGTAACTCATGAATCTGGCCACAAAATTTTTGAATCCCTTGAATATGCCTGGTTCATCATCTAAGGAGGGTCCATAATCAGAATAAATACATGCCTCTGTGCTTTCACCTTCCTTGGTAAGGGGTAGATCATCTTTTTGAATTCTACTTAGCATAAGAATCTCTTCTACTTGATTTATTTACGGTAGGTAAACTCCCAAGTCAATTTCTGAATATAATATTTCATTTGTTTGATTATACTATGTGATCATATGTTTCATCTTGGGTTCATTTTCAATCTAGATCTAGTTGGCCAGTCCTTTCAATGGCTGCCACATGTGAGAGAAATCATTGGCCATGTAACCATTCAACATTTTGGACCAATCCCTGCTCAAAAGGATGCCATATTGGTCAGGGATATCAACTACTTGGATATCTATGTAATGCTATACTCTGGGGTCGAATGCAAGTTGCATGTGGATGTGGTTCAGTTCCCCCATAACATTTACTTCTATTTTATCCAACTGAGTGACTTTTCTGGAGGATTTGGTGGGTGTTAACCCTAGCACTTTGTAGACAGATAAGGACATGACATTAGTGGAGGCCCATAAATCTACCAGATAGTTGTGAAGATTTTTACCAAATATCCTGAGGGTCAAGAGGAAAGGAGGAGACTCTCTCTTTTCTTTGTATAGAGTTACCTTTTGTTCTATGTCTATGACATGGATTCTTTCTTTCCCTTTATTTGTATTGTCCTTTGTTGGAATCTCCTTTGAAGATGAATTTATTCTAGCATTAGCTCCAATGTCTTGGAGGAAAGTTTTCCTAACCTCTGGGACCTTCATCGGTTCAAATATTGATAGACTAACCTTCATCTTCTTTGGTTCATCCACTACATATTGTCCTAACTTAGCTACTTTAGATCTTTGAGAGGTTTCAGCTATTTGACCCTAACTTACAACTTGAGGTATCACTTTGGGAGGCTCAGGGTTATTGGAAGCTTTAGGATCGGGTAGGATTTGGTAATTGTTCGAAGGACTAGAAGTGGTAAAAGGCCCATTTTGCTTGTTACTTCTGAGATTGTATGGGGTCTTCTTATATTGTTGATATGCATGCACTTCATCATACTCTTCTTCCTTACACTGATTTTCATTTTGAAAAGGAAAAGTATAACTATCCAACACAAGGGTAGTATCATACCTCTGAGTGGGCACCAATTCATACCCAGTTGGTGGGGTCTCTTGTGCTTCTACATTCTGAACCTCTCTCTAAAAGATGTTGGATGCAATCTTAAATTCATGACAGTCCAGTTTAGAATGTGCATTTGTGTTATGGAGCCTGTAGCATGAGGATAATGTTGCTTTAGCCAGCATCACTGGGCTAGGTGGATGGTTTTCAGTGTTCTGATTTTCCAACGGTGAGTGAAATCCACCATTATTTGGTCTAGTATTCCAATCTTGATTTTGTTGCTGAAAATTTTGATTTTGATATTGACTCTGATTTTGACTCTTTTAATGCAAATAAGCATTCTAATTTCTCAAATGAGTGACTTCAACCGTAAGCCTCTTCATTTGTTCTGCCAATTCTCTGATGTCATCTTTGTCATCCTTGGTTTTGGTGGCTTCAGCAGACTAGAGGAATGACATTTGAGTAGGAGGTAGTTCTGAAATTGAAGCTCTAGGATGGACAACTAAGGCATGCGTTGTTGCAGGGATTGGGATAGGATTCATTACAAGGGTATGATTAGCTAGGGCCTGATTGATCATAGGTATCTGGTTTGGCATGGTTGCAGGACCTATGTGGTTTAGTGGACCTATTGTTGTCTGTCCCAACTGCGTGTTAACCATGATAGCTTCAACATATGCCTGAGCTAGAGTGGCCAGAGCTAGGTTAGCTCTTCTCACAAACATGGAAGTAAGCCTATCCAGGGCTGCATAGTAAATAGGCAGGGCTGTAGCTTGAGCAAGGGCATAGGGATTTTGTAAATAGATGTATGCCTTCTAAAATCAATTATTGAAAGAATTTATTAATTCCCATTCAGCTCTGTGAATTTCCACAAAGGACTTGTAAAGATCCGCAGGGGTAGTGGGCATCCTAAAGAGTTCCAGAAATACATTTTTCAAATTCAACCATGAATTTATAGAAGCTGAAGGGAGATTAGTGAACTAGTAATAAGCTTCATCCTGCAGTGAATAGGGAAATAATCTGTAGACCACATCCTCATGTTGTACCTAAAGCATGAACATACTGCTTTCAAAGATCCTGATGTGTTCATTAGTAGTTTTGTCAGGGTCATTGGTGTGGAACTTCGAGAAAAACTTATCAGGGTTTTTGGGCATGTCATGATAAGCATTGAAATTGAGCGAGGACTGGTTATTAGCAGCAAAAAAGGCCATGGCTAGACGATTGACTAGGACTATAGCTGGGTTTCTTGGGGCAGATTGAACCCTTGGAGTTCTAGGTACCCCTTGATCTCTCCTGGTTCTTCTAAATTGTGTCAAAGACAACAGTTCTTCTCCAGTTGAGCTGGACCTGGTAAGTCTTTGCATAGTCCATAGACTTGTTGATTTTATTAAGAGGACTTATTCTGTGGCCCTCCTTCTAGCGCCAATTCTGTTGATGGTGTTTTTAGCAAACAACAACGCAAGTGAAATAAAGACTATCTCACCTCTCTTGCAAAGTATCCTACCCTAGGTAAGACTACTCCAAGGATTCTACGGCTAGGTCTTAGCTTGCAGTAATAACTTAGTCGGTATGTCTAGATGTGCCAACAAGGGGTCTTACATAAAAGATTAGAACTCTTCAACAAAATGTGCAAAACCCTTATAATAATTTTAGCTAATTTGCAATGTAAATGATTCTTGAATCCTAACTCTAACAACTTGTTTGTAAAAGAAAATGCAAAAGAGTAAAGGGTTAGAAATAAGTCCTAAGTGACAATCACAATGCAAAGCTTATGGATGGTAGACAAACACTCTTAAGTTAACCACTTTCTGTTTTACCAAGCTACAGGAATGCTATAGTGTTGTAGGAAATGATGCTATCTTCAATGAAGACTAAAGATTTTCAAATCACGTTCATTCATCAAATACCTAAATTATGGCATGTTCATCAAATACCTTCAACAAATCATTAACATTGCAAAAGCACGATTAACTAATTGCAGATCATGAAGCGAACCATGAGAACCAAATAAGTAACACAAATAGATAAATTCTCAGGAAAACTGCAGAAATTTGGTTTGTACTAACTTCAAATGGAAGAGTGTCAAAAATTTGGCATCAATAATCTATTACAATGAGAGAAATGGTGGCCCCTTATATAGAGGAGGCTCCATACTGAGTTTTTGAATGAATGGTGGAGATTAACTCAACACCAACGGTCCAGATTACATGGCATTTAATGTGATACAATAGCTAATTGCATTTTCAAATTAGTATTTGTCTTGTAGGAAATAGACAAAATAGAGCTTCCAAATACGTTGAATCTAGACAATTTGAATACCCATTAAGCTGTACATAGGGAAAAGTCAATTTCCAAGACATAATAAAGACAAAATAAGGTCACATGACCCTCCAAATATAGAATTAATTACAAATGATAGGATTTACATGTAACTTTAAGTATTCTATTGTTCATCCTCATCCAAATTGATTTTATCTTCTTCTGCCTTCTTGTTACTGTATGCAACTAATGCTGACAGGGCTAGATTGATATCTGCTGGATCTGGGTCTTTGACGTAATCTACTCTGAATCTCAAGCGATCAATCTCTATGGAAAATATGTAGTAAATAGATTCCCTTGATTTTCTTCCTCTCTTAAATACCAAAAAATCAGTCCAGAGATCAATAACTTTCTCTAGTTTTCTGACCATATTCAATGGTGAATCTCTATGAATGACTTGATATAATTTATCTTTGCACTGCTGCTCATTGATTGGAGTCAAGTCATTAAGACTAGTATTTATGCAATCCCTCAATGTATCATTATTTCATATATAACCTCCATTATTTTGGTCTTTGTTATTTCAAAGGAATCTTTCACCTTATCAAAAATTGCTTTCCTCAATTTCATCTGTTCATTCCATTCCTCAGATTTTTTCAGCCTATCCTTTGTCAAAATATTTTCTATCAGAAGAACTTCCTTAAATAGTCTCTTCATAGCCTATATTCTTGGGAACATATGGGAATAATACTCTTCATATGGTTTACATTCATCATGCAAATCTTCCCATTCTTCTTTCAAAATATGAAAGTCTTTGTGTAATAGAGATACAAACACTATCACCTCACAACCTTCATTGTACATCTTATTAAACCATTCTTGTGTACCCACAGAATTTGTTTTGATGTCATCAAACTTGGCTAATTCCTCTTTTGACATCAGGACAAGAGCTACTTCATGTTCCTCATCTGAATTCATTGGTTTCATTAAAAACTTAAAGCATGCTCGAAGCTCTTCATTTTGTTGTTTCAACTGCTGCTTTGACATTTCATCTTTGTTCAATTATCCAAAATTGTGGACACTGTCCCCTTAAATTCATCTATCTTTTAGCCTCTAGTATCCAATCCCAAATTGACAGTAGTAATGGTATAATCTTTAGCCCCTATGTCACCTTTGTTTGCTCTTGCAGGTGGGATAGCTATCTTTCCAATCCTAGCCCCTGTTGCATCCTTATGTATTCTTGATTGAATCTTAGCCCTTTTTTGCTTCTTGGGTTTATCTACTCTGGCCAAGAGTGCATCCAAGTCCAATTTCATTATTTCAACCTGCGAGGCCTTATTTTCTAACATCTGATGTAGCCAATCTGGTGCTGAGGAGGAAGAATCCTTAGGAGAGTCAATGTGATTGTCTCCTTTATTAGGTGATTCATCATGAATTTCCAATTCAGTTTTATCTCTATCATCCCCTTCATCATTTGATTGCTCAATATTTTGTAGATTTTCTAATATAGCTTGTTGAGCAATTCCCAAAACTATGTCTGTTGTATTTTTACACATTGGGTAGTCTGATACCTCAACTATCTCTATATCTTTAGGGTTAGGAAGAGGGTCTTTAGATGCTTCCCTAACCGCCTCTTGCTCTTGTAACTCTAGTTCTACACATATCTTCTCAATGCCTTACAATTGTGGGACAACCAAAGGGACAGACTCTGTGGAGACAACAATTGGATTTGCTAAAGAATTGTTTATTGTGGATAAGGAATGAGTAGATATGGGAGGTAAATAGTAATGAGATAAACTCGCAAACGAAGCAAATCCTAATGAGCATGGCACAGAAGTGGGAGAAGACATGGAAGAGATAGTAATGGGTGAAGAGAGACTAAGTGATGGGAGAGAGAAGGAAGGTGCTAAGATTGTGGAAATTGGTGGTAATGACATTTGAGTGGAGAATGAAATAGGTGAAATAGAAGGCAAGGATATGGTAGAAATGGGAGGTGATGAGGAAGTTGGAGGAATGATGGTAGATAAAGCAAGTGAAGAGGAGGTACTAGGTATGCTTACATTTGCTGCAATTGAAGAGGATGTTGATGTTGTGACTAAAACAGAGGGAGCAGATGTAGTGTCTTGTGCAACAAGGTGAATGGAGACTGCACTTGCTAAAGATGGGGAAACTACAGGAGTAGCTGAAGTGTTGACAGAGGTGGTAGTGGGTGCATCTGCTACCTGGGCCTTTGGCTTCTTAGCTTTTGAAAACTCTCCTTTGCCGCTAGGCATATCTTTCCTTTTTACTGCTCTAGTCCTTGTGGCAAGAGGAGGATCCTTCTTCTGTGTCTTGGGAGAAATCTTCTTAGATTTTCCTTTTTTGGCCAATGGCACATGCTCCTCACTATCTGCATCTTTTGCTACTTCTTGTTCTTCTGCACTTATTACCTCTAGAGGTTGACCTTCTTCATCTTCTGATTCCTTCTCTGAATCTTCCTCTATGTATGTTAGTGCGGCCCAAGCTTGTGTCAACACTGTAATTTGGCTTCTGACCCAAATTTTGCTATGTTTTATTGGGTTCCTCTTGCCTCATCTATTGAACTCTCCTCTACATTGGCCCAATTTTTAGGAGGGATTGGCTAGCTGAGCAATGCTTCCCATGACCCTCTTTGCACTACATTACCATCTTCTACTATCTGGTCAGGGACTTGTATGATATGAAATCTCTTTATATGTTCTAAGGACAGCCAGGAGTAATTTCTTCCTATCACTTCATAGTCATCCACACAATTTGCCCAAAAGTCCTCAAGGTGATCCCAATGGAACTTCTTAGTTACATATTTCTCCATAGTCCCATGGGGATCAAATTGCTTCCTCCTTGTATACAGATGAAGATTCAGCAACTGCAATTCTTTCTCCGAGTGTTTTGTTGCCTCTAAGGTTGTGCATGAATAGTGGCCCTTAGCTAGTAGAATTGGAAACTTAATGTTAACCTCATGCAAATGCTTCAGTTTCTCTACACATGTGAGGAGTTGCCTGGTTAACTTAAGGAGCACCACCTTGTCGGTTGGGTACTGAGCCAGTCTATATGGTGCACCTATAAAGCCCTAAATCCTTAAGTAGGTGAACTTTTGAAACTACAAATACCATCTCCCATATTATTGTACAACATTCATGGCTTCAAAAATTATTCTCAATCCAAAGTTGTCTTGGAGAAGCCTGGTGATATGTATAGTGAATGCATCATTTACCCACTTACAATGAATCAATGATTAAGAGATTGTCAGTTGGCTATAGCATTCATAAACATTCAATTGTTGATCTCCATTCCCAACTTCCCCAATCTTAGATAATCTGGGGTATTCCATTTTTCTAGCCAAGGCTTACACAACATAGGAACTCCACCTAAAAGTTTTCTTTGTCTTGAAATTCACAAAGGCCTCATGCATATTGTCACTGAGGATTTGGGCCTCGTGAAGCTTCTTAGAATGCATAAGTTTGAAATTTGCATGCTAACTTATTCTATAACATCCATTGCATAAGTTATGTAAAGAAAGAAATGAAAATAGTATTTTAAAATCCTATTTAACTTATGCAATAAATGCTAATTCCTTGAACATTCGATCCAAAACATGCAAATCCTATTTATTTTACCTTTGAATTGATTAACTCATCAAAATAGACCTTTTCCCTTTTGAAAATTTTAAAAAATCATGCTCTAAAGGTGTTTAGCACTAAATTAAGGTCCTACAGACTAAAGCACTAGATTTGCTATGCACTGACTTGGCATGGGTTTTGGAAGTCACAGACTCAAGGCAATAGTGGCAGTATTCAGCAATAAACAGTAAGGGTTGATTTCGGTGCGACATCTATATCGTAAAGTTTGGCACAGTTTTTAGCTCTGATTGGCCGGTGCTAGTTTTAGGTAGCATTGATTGAAGTCAGTCGGTTCACTTTTGGACGCAAGGCATCGGTCAACAATTTTGGTGCAGGATGTGTGGATTGAACAATTATAAGTTTTAGCGCTATTCTTCGTTGACACTGACTTGCATGAATTTTGGGAGTTATTGACTAAAGTCAATTTGGATCAAGTCTAGTGCAAGTCAGTAGGAAGTGATTTCAGCACTAAGGGTATGAAGATATGTTGGCGGGGAATTTCGTAGGTGGCAACTTGCATGGGTTTGAGGAGTTAATGCACAAAGTCAATGAAGGCCTAGGTGCAATGGTTGGCGGGAGATTCTTATGGCACCAACTTGTGCTATTTTGAAAGGTCAATGCATAAAGTCAGTCGGAGATAATTTTAGCTCAAGTCAATACCACTCAAATTCAACGCTAAGATTTTCTAAGCTAAACTTGGTGATTTTACCCTACACTACCTTGCATGGTTTTGGAGGGGTAATGCCAAAAGGTAGTGAGGAACAATTTTGGCGCAAAGACAATGAAGCTCATTTGTAGGAAATTTAAATGAGGGGTTGCAGAATTACAACGAGTTAATATGTGACCTAAGTTCTTTCCTTGTAGATTTTAGGTTTGATTTTCCTATGATTTGTGGGGATATGTTTTCTAAGAACCACAAATATTTCACATTCAACAATCTCAACAAATGAACAACCCTAAAAATTCACTGTAAAACTCATTCAATCCAACCCCAATTTCACTATAATTCTGGAAAGACAGAAAGATAGGTGATAAATAAGATCTTTCACAAGAATTAAACTTTATAAAACCCTAGGTTACATTGAAGAAATAAGAATGCAGATTGGCACTCTAACCTAGTTTTTGAAAAGTTGCGGGAATGAGAGAAATTTGTCTATGAACACTCCCTCTGATTGGATTTTTGTCACTTGGATTTTGTTGATCACATCTTGCAGAGCTCCAAAATAAGTAATGAATGCAGAATGAGCTCAAATGGACTCAAAAAAACCTTTATACATCCCTAATTCTTCACCATTAATGTGAGGTAACTTACACAGCTTGGCGCGTAGTTGTTAGAGAGAGATTTTAAGGTTTAGAACAAGTTTCAGCCTTCATTGACTTAGCGGGGATTTTGGGGTCAACCAACCCAGCACGAGATTTACTTCCATCTAACTTAGCGCTATTTTTAGGATTGACTGACTTAGTACGACTTTGGGGTGTGACCAATAAAAAGGCAGTACAACATAGTTTAAGCACAAGTTGGTAGTAACAAGTTTTAGCACAAGTTAGTGAGGTGTGACTTTAGCATTTTGTGCAGTGAGTATAGATTTTAGCACAAAGTCAGTACCTTGGGATTTTAGCGCAAAGGTGGCGAGATATGATTTTAGCGCTAAGGACTTTTAGACTTGAATTTTAATGACAAAAGGATACTTGACTTAACTATTTGAAACCCTAAGTAACCCAAACACTCCCCATCAAGAAAAAATATGACCTTGAATTTTAGATGGACTATTTGACAATGCAAGTAGAACATCTTAGGACCAACGGAAACTAAGCTGACACTCTAAGCCAAAATCGAAGGAGGGTCCCCATTTAGTGAAATGGGGTGTGTGTGCAAGGCACAACACAAACATATTCATAAAATTTAGTTAATATTTCCTGTAATTTCCAAGATGTCAAACCAGCGAAGTACTACAGATTACATTTATGGATAAAACTTTATCTTTTTGGATTAAATAAGTTTCCCTCCCAATCATCATGTCTATGATTATGGAAAATAATAAATTCAGGCTGGAGATAATTCAAAAGAATCATGTCTTTTTAGATGCTGGAAACAAACTAGATTAAAAGTAGATGTTTCCTTTATGATACAAGCCATCAATGTAACCAATATTTCAACATTCACAATTACACAGGTTAGAAAGGTATAGATTTATCCTTAAGGCAAGGAAGGCATCGTACTACCTATTGAATCTTTAGGGAAAGAAACAATAGTAACACCTAGACTTAGGCAAATTGATCTCTATAGCAGACAAAAGTTTGAGGGAGAAGGTGAGTCACAATGAACGGCTTAGGGAGGTAAAATCAATGGAAAAGATTGCATATGACAGTCGGAATCAATTTAAAATAGAAAAAATAATCTAGGCTTCCAAACAGCTATCAAAGGATCATTGGCAAGGATTTCCAAAACCCACAGATATAAAACAACGATAGGTAAGAGACCATATCAACAATGACTGGAAGAACTCATCAGTGATGAAAAGATTTGACACATTGATACTGAGTCAAAGGTTATGGATTTAAAAGCAATGAAATTAGATTATATGCAATGTTTTCCTAAAAGATAAGCTTACATATATGCATAGTTTTAAATACTGTGATTTATGCATAGTTCTAACAGTGGTAAGCCTCCCAGAGGGGTTGATGCCTCTAACATAATCTATGCTTGCAAACGAAAAAGAAATAATGAATAATCATATAATGAAGCCATATATGCTAAAAATAAGCCGTGATTGAGGAAGAACGGCTAATCCATATGCACTGAATCTAAAATTTTAGGGAAATTAATTTGGATGTTTCACAAGAAGGCAGGCCAGCCTTTAGGCTTCCTAGATACAAGTGGAAGTGTAGAAAAGTTGCCGAATAGAAAAAGAACAGTACTAAGTCAGTTAGACATATGCAGATGATTTAGAGAAACAATAAATATAGCTACTATGGTCATGAATAAGAGCAAACCCCCAAAAAAATACACAGGAACAATCATGCAATATATATTGTATGGTTTTAATAGAAAAGTACCTGGATTTAATTGAATCCTCCTAGCCGACCTCTTCCAATGATCGCTAGAGAACTTCCTTTCTTGCCTCCAATGTTTTTGTGTCTCCATTCTCTATTTCCTCCTCTCTAGTTCCATTTCCCCTACCGAGCTTTTCTCCTTTTCTTTTAATAATGTCTTTCCTTCTTTCTCCTTCCTTGATTTAAGGTATTTTTAATTTTCATTCTAATTTTGGTTTTCAATTTCTTTCTATCTTTTTGTTTTATTTCCCATTGTTTTTAGTTTTTATTCTTCTTTTTCTATTCATTTGTCTCTATTTTATCTTAAAAAAATAAAATAAAAGAATTCTATTATTTTCTTTTCAAAATGCATAAATGTTATAACCTAAAATATATAGTTATTATTTCTAAATATCCACTACTTCTAAATTATAAAAGAAAATAAACAAGTGATGTATTTAAAAAGGAAAATCTTATTTTCTTCCATCTGTAATTAATAGAAGAAAATATAGTCTTTAAATAAATTTATTTTTATTTCCATAAGAGCACATAATATCCTTTTCAAAAATAAATGACTAATGCTAAAGGGAGACAAAATTTCTTTGCAATGCAATTTAAACACAAGAGTAAACGACTTTCAAATTTATTCTATTTCAAGTAAAAGACATTTAGCTCTAATGACCAACTCATTGAATTATGCATCTCTAGAATATTTTAGCAAAATTGGTAAATCAATTCCATCAACACAAGATCATTTTGGAAATGATAAAAAATGCAATGAAATGCAAGCTAAGTACTTTGTGTGAGCATCCTAGAGTTCAATCCATCCCAACCCTGCCAGGTAGCTAATCACCTTTACCTTAACCACACCCTTGTTTTTGACAACCTACCAATATTAAACTCAAATCTCTGTTAATAGGTCAGTGTCCATAATCAATAGCCAAAGCACTATACATTTCATCATTTTCAATAAAAGTAATATTCACTTAATCCACAAATAATAACAAGCATCCATAAAATAGTTCTAATTATAGTGAAGTTCAAAAAGCATAATGGTTTGAGACGTGACATCCTTCTCCACTTGGAAGAGACATCGTCTTGATGTCTTATTATACAAAACATCAACATAAAAGTCTTACACAACTAGTATCAATGTAATAGCTAAGTCATAATTATGCAAAAATTAAAAGTTTATGCTAATTTTTTAGATATCGGAAAGCTGTCTATGTCCTTCACATTCTCCCATGTGGCACTACCCACTATATATTGGTCCCACTGGATCCTATACTACACAACATCCTAGTTTTGCAACTTAATGTTACGCCTCTCCAAAATTTGGGTGGGCTCCACTATTACCACCCTTGGATCCTGCACCTGCAATGAATGCCAATCAAGAATATGTGAAGCATTTGGATGATACAGCTTAAGCAAATATACATGGAAGACATTATGGATTCGGGATAGAGTCGGTGGTAGAGAAAGCCTATATGCAACCGGATTAATTACTTCCAAAACATCAAATGGTCCAACATATCTAGGGGCAAGCTTGGAAGCCTTGCCAAATGAAATGGAACTTTTCTGAGGTTGAACTCTCAAGAAGGCCTTATCCTCCACTGATAACTGTCTAAAGGGTCTATTCTTATCCGTATAACTCTTTTGGTGATCTGAAGCTTGTTTTAGTTTCTCCTTAATCAACTTCATTTAATCCTCCATCTCAACATCTCTAGCCCAATTATTATCTCATCTTCCACCTTATCCCAGCTGATAGGTGTATGACATTTACGGTCATATAGAGCCTCAAAAGGTTCCATTCCTAGGGAGGCATGATATGAATTATTATACGCAAACTCCACTAAGGAAAGGTACTCCTCCCACTTATACTGTTGGTCCATGCAATACATCCTTAAAAGATCCTCCACCACCTAATTCACCCTCTCCATCTGACCATCAGTCTGAGGATGATAAGTTGAACTGAAGTTCAATTTGGTCCCCAATGATGCATTCAATGTCATCCAAAATGTACAATTCATCCGAGTGTCATGATCAGATATGATCATCTCTAGCACTCCATGTAAACGAAAGATTCCCTGTACAAACTTTTTGGCTAGGATCAAAGATCCATCCTTGAGATTCCCTGGAATAAAGTGAGCCACTTTTGTCAATTTGTCTACAACAACCAAGATGACATCATGTCGATTCTTGGTCATGGTTAGCCCCTGAATAAAATCCATACTGATTACCTACCACTTATAGTTTGGCACACTGTGTGGGTATAAAAGTCCCACTGAATGCACATGCTCAGCCTTAACTCGCTGGCATTCTAAACATCGGGCTACAAATTTAGTAACATCCTTCTTAAGTCCTAGGTAGAAGTACAAGGGTCTTAGTCCTTCTATCATTTTCATCACACCGGGGTGCCCTAAGTATGGTGCATTGTGAAATTCCTCAAGTAATAGCTTCCTTAACTCCCCTGAGCTAGAAACATACATCCATCCTTGATACCTTAAGAGTCCATTTGTCTCAATCATATATCCATCAAACTTGTGATCTGAAGGATCCCATTCTAAGGCTTGTTTCACTCTATCATAATGTTCATGTTCAAATAGAGCCTAAATCATCTATTGTCTGAAACTTGATCTTATAGCGAGCATAGCTACAAGATGTCTCCTCCTACTAAGGGCATCATCTACTCTATTTTCCTTTCCCTTTATATATTTGATTCCAAAACCATACTCACTCAAAAACTCCAACCATCTTCTCAGTCGAGCATTTAGATTGGGTTGAGCGAAGATGTACTTAAGCCCCAAATGGTCTATTTTCAATTTGAAGGGCTTTCCTAAAAGGAAGTGTCTCCACATTTGAAGGGCATGCACTATGGAAGCCAACTCCAAATCATGTGATGCATAGTTCAATTCATGTAGTTTCAATTTTATGGATTCATATGCCACCACCTGTCCATCCTGCATAAGTACTCCTCCTATACCCTCTCCTGAAGCGTCTGTTATCACATTGAAGTGCCCATTTGGATCTAGCACAATCAAGATAGGTACAGTCGTGAGCTTCTCCTTCAAAAGCTGAAATGCATGTTCACACTTGTCACTCCACTCAAATTTCTTTCCTTTCTTTTGGAGCGAGGTGATGGGTGTTGCTATCGTCAAGAATCCCTTTACAAATTTCCTGTAATAGCCAGCAAGTCCCATGAAACTCCATACTTCCATTACATTCTGTGGTGATGGCCACTCTATGATTGCTTTGATCTTTTCTGGATCCATAGATATCCCTTCCGCTGAAATGATGTGGCCTAAATAGTGCACCTTACTTTGATAAAAAGTGCATTTGGACAGCTTTCCAAAAAGCTTATGCTCCCTCAAGTGTTGCAAGACTATCCTTAGGTGCTTATCATGTTCTTCTACTGATTTGGAATAGATCAGAATGTCATCCAAAAATTAGAGAGTATTGATTTGTATGTGAATGTTTTGTTCCTTACAATTTTGTTATGCTTCTTACCTTTGTTAAAATCAGCTAGATCTATGTAAGTTTATCAGTTGTATCTAGTTATTTTGTGCATTTTCTCAGTTTTGTGAGAGATTTTATATTCAAACCTAGTGCATCACCTCCATTAATTTCTAGTTTTATCCCTCTTCCTCTATTCCTAAATGGTGGATATATTAGGTTTAGTCTTAGGAGTAACTGAATCTCTTATTCAGCAAAGGAACCAGTCTCTCTCTGGAGATTTGATCTCCCTGCAGGGTCCCACACCTTGAGATCATCTTAATGTTTCACTAGATTGTTGGAGCCCTAAAATCCTTGAACACAAGGTGCAAATCCATGTGACAATAGGTTTCTTAGCCAGTTTGCTATGTTGTTTCTTTTCTAGTCAAATATGCTTTAGGGTGTCAGCCAAAGTTTCAAAGTCTTCCAGCCATGCACCCTCAACATAGTTAATATGATCTTGGAGTTTTACCTCCTCAGTTGGTTCTTTCTTAACCACTATCTTGGGTAAGTTTTGGGAGATAGACTTCCTAGTAGTTTTCTTGGTTCTTCTCCATGCCATTCTGGCATAAAACCAATTTCAAACATTAGCCAATCTATTGAATGTTGACAAGTTTTCTCGTAGTGAACTCCTAGGTCCATGTGTTGAACCTGGTAGCTTTGATACCATATGTAACATACCATTTCATATAACTTGGATTTACTCACAAAATTTACTAAGAAAGTAAATGAACATGTTCAAAAAGGATTTATTTTACATAAACATAGAATGAAATATACATCTTTTCTGAATATTTTTCAACCTTGAAACTACAATATATTCAAGGATATATCATAGTGAAATTATTTCACTTCACATTTACAAATAATCTGCACATGGCAATATGAACAATTTTTCACAAGTTTGACAATCATAAGTCATAACATAAAGTGTATTGCATCTGGAATCTTGGTATCTATCACACAAGTCTCAGCAAATCTTTTTCTACAGAGGGAGACCATCATCTGAGTGCTTTACCTCCAACCATAGACTGGTGGTCCCCCATACACCTTCCTTCTTGGACCAATAGTTTGCCATCTGAGTTCTAGTGTTATGTCTTACATAACTCAATCGACCATACCAATCTAGACAATCTTCTAACTATGTATGATCATTCTGATAGGTCATGCAATCTAGACATAGTGAACCGACTAATGCATGCAGAGACAAATGAATCACTTTAGCCAAAGTTTCTATATAAATAGACATTTGCAATAAATGTAGTCATGTGTTCACACACCTCTAACTCGACTTGGAAACTACCTCATCCTACAGTTTGACTTGCTTGACTAGTAATTCTAGATAGAAATTATCTTGACTAAACTCAGATCTTAGTCAATCTAACTTAGCATTTGATCCTTAATCTAGGATATATGTGATTTGTAGTTTTAGATGATTCTAACCTTTTAGAGAGTCCCTTGTTGCATTCGTGCAAATACTCCTATGACTTCCATTCTACTCAATGACTCAAAGATTAAGCACTCTTGTGCTATATGTCAAGTTTTGACTCTATCAAGAAATCATTAAAATTTATCAAATTGCTTCTTAGAATCTTTCTTATTTATATTGCTTTGACCAATGGTTTCTCAACCTTTTATTCTTGACCATAATATACAATGGACTAAATAATTGTCATAACCAACTTGAGAGTTTTAAGTTTTCTAAACCCTTCTGGGTTGATTCTAGGGTTTTACATCTCTAATCGAATACATTGGTATATCAAATATTATTGTTTTTCCCAAAAGTAAAAGTTTATAATAATAATAATATAATAGGGAAATAAAAACCTCTAGTCTTCTCTTGACCACTTGGGCAATGTTTGAATTCACATTTTCTCATAACATGCAAAAACATAGCACACGAGATATATCCTCTTCATATAAGATCTTAATGAATACTATTATTTTCATAACTAATTTCTTGACTAAGTCTATCTTTCAATCTAGATATGTTTGTGTCTATAATAATAACTGTTATGGAGAAAAAAGTGGACACATCTTTTTACCTACTAGTTTAGCTCCTAGGTCCTGTTAGTATTCATTTATGTTTAGGGTTTTAGACTTGAACATTTGCAATTTTTCTCATTCAAACCCTCAAATTTCTGAGCCTTGGGGTCTTGTACCATTCTGCTTATTCTGGTGCTGGTTTTCTGTGGAGGGTTCCTGGTTTTTAGGTTTTATCCTTATGTTTTAATGTTCATGGTTTGACCAGCCTGGTGCATTGTTTTATTGTCTTTTCCCATCGCACATGAGAAAAGTGTTAGGTTTCTGTGTGTGCTAGTGGTCAAATCATGTTGTAAGCTTGTAAAATCTCAGTCGGCTTCTAGAATGGTAAAAGTTTTGAGTTATATGCATTTCTAAATGTGTATCAGGTTGCATGTACATTGGGGGAATCTTCTGAAAGATTCTAGGAATATTCACCATTTGTATATCAGCTCTGCTTGTATATCAGGCTCATATGTAGAATATGTAAGCAAAATGTGCATTGAAAAACATACAAAGGCCCGTGACATGCAAAGTGAACAGTGCAGCGGATATACAAATGGGTTTGTATATGTTCAAACATACAAAAGAGAAAAGATACATTGCAGGCATATTCTAGGAAGATTCCTTGTTTGTATGTGCAAAGGAAATGTACATTGAGAAATATACAAGGAACCTTGTATGTTCCACAACATACAAAGGCAGAAGGTGCATTTGATGGGGCCCGCCACTTGTATGAAGTAATTGTATGTTTGAGAATACAATGGAAGTGTTTTCCAAAGATGCAAGGTGGACCCGAGGTCATTTTCATTTTGTTCTAAAGTAGTGTGGCGTCTACGGCTTGTACATTGCATTTGTATATGCAATGTGCAAGTAATTGTGCAAAGGAAAGAGAAAATGGGTTGGGCCCACCACTTGTATATGTGCCAATATACAAACTCATGAGGATACATGGCCCAAATTTGAAGGTTTTTCAAATCTAGTGGATAAGTGCAATGGAATCTGCCTTGTATGTGTGAGGCGATTGTATATGCAGTTATACATTGAGACATGCAAGCAAAGGGACATACGACCCGGATGCGATGGAGGTATGGAATGCATTGAATAAATTTTGAGGTCCATGGGTTGTATAAAGCGCTTGTATATGCCAATATACAAGCTGATATACAAAGGAAAGAGATGCAAGCCGGACCCGAATAGGTTTCCAATCTGCTTCATACAATTTGGAGTTCGCCTGGTATATGTTTTGCGCTTGTATGTGTGTAATATACAAAGCGATGGATGCAGGATGGAGATACAAGCCGGACCCGAATTGGATTTCAATTTATTCTAAACAGGTTTGGGGTCCACCTTGTATATCAAATGATTGTATATGCATTTTGCATATACAAGGGATTTTTTTTTTTAAGGGTGAACATTGGTGATTGTATATGCATCCTTTCATGCATATACAAGGGAGAAAAAGGTGAAATAAAAGGAGAAAGGGTCAGCGATAGAGGGTCAAGGTGCCTACGTGGCACGATATCATTGGCTGGCAGCTCTCCATACATGTTTTGGGACCGTTGATTTCGGCGATGGAATTTTGATCAACGATCAGGTTTTGAACCTACAGGGAAGGATTTTCTTGAGCGTGTGCGGCCGTTTTTGAGCAAGAATTTTTTAGAGGTACGACGTTGTTGCATTTCAAAGAGGCTGTGGGTAGCTGAAGCGTTAATGGCAGAATTGCAGCAGTATGGGTCGGTGATGGACGTGTCAACAACCCGATTGAAGATGAATGTCCTTGAACGGCAGTGCAGATCCCGATTCCATCTATTCATTCCTCTCTGTCTCCCCACAGCGTTGAGCATTTTATGAGCGCCATTCCTCATGCATTGAATCTGGTAGGTTTTTGATTTGCCTTGTAATTAATTTTTGTTGGGTACACAGTCTTGGTATAAAGACCAAACTGTGTTACCCATTGTTGTTGTTGAAAACTAGACATTTTTTGGGTGCTGTGATATAATACATCTTCATTGGTGGCCTTGTTCTGGATGTCTTGTGAGTTTATAAGTCTCATGTTGTATGTTTTTCTGCATAAATCTACTGATATCATGTTGATTTAAATGAGTAATGCTCTGTTGCATGTGTTTTGTTATATGTCTCCAAATTGGGTGTGTTCTTCTTCTGAATCTGAATATCTAAGTGGTGTTTATGATTCTAGAATATAGGTTAGCTGTGTTGAATGCTTGATTTCTTACTTCTACTCAAGGAGTAGATTAAATGTTTAAGATCAAGTGTTGGGAAGAAGACATTGCAATAGGGATATCAGTAAGTAGAGATAACAGGATACTCTATTTTGGGAAGTATCTGTAAGGCAGATACTGTAAATCCCCTTGATATCCAATCTTTGGTATATGTTTATGTGGCCATTCACATGTGTATGTCTATTGACTCCAAGCCTTGGATAGGTACCGATCCAGTCTTGTATTGAGATTGCAACCTAAAGTCTCAGTTTTGCATCCAAACATAAAATCAAACTTAAACTTTAAATCAAACCATTAGAACTTTAGAAGTAGTTTATGGACCAAAATCCTCTGTCTACAACTGAATATAGGCCCAAAGCTAGCCCCTTTGCACTTATTCCACAGTTTTGGTCTACATAATAGAGGATTCATCTACTTTGTGTCAACATCCTAGCTAATATATAGATGCATTTCACAGATGTTGAGTAGGGAATAACCCCCCTTGGTTCTGCAGAGCCTAAAGAAGAAGAGGAGATATTTATAGTCTATCTCCTATACTGTTGGCCCCTGGCCCAGGAATCCTATTGATCAATGATGGCTATTTTCTAGGGATTACTGGGAATAAGCATCCATCCAGAAAAATTACCAACAAGTCCCATTTATTTCATTATGCATTATAATTGATCATCTCGAATAAAATAGCCTGACACCCATATGAATTTGGGACCTTGGGCCCTTCATTAACCTTATCCCGGACTCAAATTGGTCCCCTTGACTTGGGCACCAACCACCCAAGGCCTCCCTAATTTTTTGGAGTAAATTAATGTTATGTCAACCTAGGGCATTTAAAAATATTCCTCTTTTTCATCTTTTGTGATTTAATTTAGTGAATGTTAGCGGGAAATCATATATAAGTGTGTTTTTGAATTCATTATGAACCTAGATGGATATTGTAAACTTATAATATTGGAGTAAAGAGCATTCAAGGCATTCATTGTGTTATCGTTGCGGATTTGTGTTTGTATTGTGTGTGTTTGTTGTAGATTTGGAATCATCATCCATCTCCTTATGAGTTGAAGAATCTTCATCCTCCTAAGGACTTCACCTCCAAGGTCAGATCATTGCTATTTGAATCATTTCATCATTTGGATTTGTTGGCAATGTGTGTTGTCATTGATGTCAACATAGTATATATTGATGTCAATATAATAGATGGAAATGTATAGACATACTTTTACAGAGGAAGAGTCAGTATGGTCAGGGCAAACTAGTCTGGGAGAAGAAAAATTGTCTAAGTATGGGGAGATAATTAGTTTTGGGTTTGAGAATTATGTGGAGGTAAACACTCATGTCTTTTCATGTTCCCTGTATCCACATATATATATCCCATCAGTTGGGAGTACCACACTTAATGGTAACAAGCAGAAATCTAACTAAGGCATTCACAGTGCACATCCTAAGCTAGAGTCATCTTATGCTGATCCACATTTCTACGTAGAGAAACATTTTATCTTGTAGTTCTGAAGATAGATTTATTAAGGTATTGAAATGATAAATCCAAGTTTTTAAGTCCTCATATCATTTGCATGAAAAGTTACAAAGTGATAGCTATAATACAGTCTATTCTGGAGCCTGAGTACACAAGTTTGAGTTTTGTGGAGGATGAAACATGTATAGATCAGTCATTAGAGGGTGTGCAGAGACACTACATGTTTCAAGGGATATCAGGTATGATCTGCATGTAGACAAATTTTATTTTCTGATACCACATCAAGTTATTATGTCTGCAAGTAAAGTGTTGAGCATAACTGTCCTCCAGACTCTTGGTTATCCATGCCAAACTTTTGAAATCCTCCAGAATCATCAGATAAGGGTGTATGAATCTAAAAAAGCACATAATGATGTTTAAGCTCATTCCCAAAAGGTTTCAAGTCTTGCATTTCACCACAACATCATAATTTGAGATGTGAAGTACCACATGTGATTCAGAATGCCATGTTTTCTACAAATAGTCATGTTTCTTGTCTTGTGGATGCATAGATTGAGTTGATACTTCAGAAGTAAGGAGTATTAAGGTTGTTAAGTTCATGTGTGATTGAATTCTTGGTCCGCATAGAGTTTTTGGCTTCTCCCCAACTGTATGAAGATGAACAGTTAGTAGTGTTGAACAATTTGACCTGACTAGGTAAGTATCTAACATGTGCGGAGGATCCTAATTAGTTTTCTTATCTTTGAATGTATGGAGAGATGTGCATTGATCCCCTTAATGAATTCTTAAGGTCCACAATAAGTTTTTCTTATCATATTGTATGTTTTGAGGCCGACTTGTGAAGAGGTACACATTTCATCCATTGTTGATTATGATGCCGACCTAATCAATGGTTTAATGTGTTGCGGAGGATATTTATAGAAGATCAAATTAATTTGTGAGGTAATAAGGTGAAGGTGAACATAGCAAAGCAGAGGGCAACATATGAAGTGTGTGAAATTAGTTTGAGGATATATATTGAGCATAAAAAGTAGACTACATTATCAGCATAAGTCAGACGTGTTCTTTATAGCAGTGCATTACATTTGTACTACCTATGTAAAATCTATTGTAGTTAGTAGATACTTAAGGAGTAGTAGCTTCCTTGGGTGATAACCCTAAATCAAAGTTGTAATACAAGGAGTAGTAGCTTCCTTGGGTTGAATCCCTAAAACTAAGTTGTAACATTTTTACAGTGAGCATATTATATTGTGAACTACTCACCATGGGTTTTCCTTGTCTTAGGGTTTTCCATGTACAAATACTCTTGTCATATGTTGATTCTTGTGTTGCATGATTTCCTTTCCATTCTATATGTTATTCAATTTTACTTGTTGATATCTGGTGAAGTTTTAGTATGTGTTGATTCACCCCCCTTCTTAGCACCTCATTGTGTTCAACAATTGGTATCAAAGCCAAGTACCTTTGAAAAGCTTAACAACTAAGGCATATCCTGCACTTGAACACATGGAATCTGAAGTTATGGACAATGATGTATTTGTACCAGAACTAGATCTTGAAGTAATGGAACCTGAAGGTTGGGATCTTGATGGGAGTGAAGTAGACCTTGAGGAATAACTCAAGTTAGCCCTTAATGAACTAGATGAAGTCAAAGGATTGAATGTAGAGTATGAAGACATGCTTGAATTAGAAAAATACACAATTGACAAATTGAAGACAAAGGCCAAAGAGTTAGAAGAAGAAATTGGCAAGTTGAAAACTCTATTAGGAGACAAAGGGGATGAAACAAAGCTCAAAGAGGTTGAAGATATGATCTCAAATCTAAAGGCTATGGTTGAAGAAGAGAAGAGGATTGAAGGCTGCTTAAACATCAAGCTCAATGAGGAATCAACTAAATGTTCAAAACTTGAGGAAGAAGTTGTCATTCTAAGGAAAGAACTGGAAAAGGAAAAAGAGCATATTGACAAGGGACTAAAGCTGAAAGGAGGATCTGAAATCCTTGATGCAATTATTAATTCTCAAAATCTAGCAAATGAAAAATCAAGCCTTGGTTTTGAAAAGGGGAAGAGTCCAATGATCAATGCTTTTGCAAATCTATATGATAACTTCCAATCAGGAAAGGCTAAAAAAAGAAGGAGAGACTTGCATTGAAGATCCTAAAAAGAAAACCTACAAAGTTACAAAAGAAGATTAATTCACTCCTGTCCAAAGGAAGAATATGAAGAAAAATTTTAGAGACCATCCACCTATAAGGAAACTAGCTCACATCAAGTATTCTCAAAGTTTTAATGGAAATTGTTTTACTTGCAATAAGTTTGGGCACAAAGCTATTGATTACAGGAGAAAGATAAATCAACATGTTTTAAGATGTTACATTTGCAATAAAGTTGGTCATAAAGCTACTAAATGTAGAAGTAAGACAAATTAGAATTCAGTTAGGTGTTATGTTTGCAATAAGATGGGACATAAGGCTAATGTGTGCAGAAGTAAAATGCCAAGAAACAACAGGGACAATGCTCAATCAATTTATGGATACTGTTATACTTGTAATATGTTTGGCCACAAAGCAGCTAACTGTAGATCAAAGGCAAGGAGAAATGGAAATGCTCAGCAAAAAAAGTGCACCTGTCATGAGTGCAATCAAACAAGGCACTCTAGAAAGAATACGAGGCTTGTTTCCCAAAAGAAAGTTGATATTGCTTAGAAAAGGATGGAAATGAACAAAGTATGGAAGAAGAAGGAAGTATATGATGTTTTCAGACCTCTGTCTAGTGTAGATGGATCCTCTAGCAACTAAAAGATGAAGTACTAGTTCAGGGGGAGTTATAATTGCAAAGTTCTTCAAACCCCTGAATAAGCAAGATGCTAAATTTCTCAGTATTTTGGCTAGTGTTCATACATGCACACTAAGATAATGATTTAAATAAATCTAATCAAGATTCCAAAGAAAAATCTCTAAATGCAGCAGATTGCAGAAGTTTCTAAGATTTATAGTGATAAGGGCATGTACCAAAAGGATACATGGACTCGTGGGGAGTTGTTATTGCAAATTCTTCACCTCCCCTTCATGATGCTAAAAGAATTCAACATGTAGATGAGATTGACAAAAATTCTGGAGCAATTAACCAGCTTGTGGAGGATTGCTCAGTAATTGTTGGCTTCTATACAAGAAAAAGGCAAACTAGGGCAAAACTATGAAGGCAATTAATGCAGAATGAAATTGGTTGGTGAGATATATATATGTATGTAAGTTGAAGAGATTGACAAAAAGCAAAGGATTCTCAACAAAGTGTTGAAGCAAACCCTACTCTCTGCATCTACAGGTATTTTCTAATTTCTCTAGTTAAAACCCTAGTTATTGAAGCTATTAAGCTGGCTACATCCTTTTCTCCTCAGTTGATCAACATTGCTGATGAACCCTAACCAAAATTTAAGAAATACCCTTATAAAGCAATGGAAGTTGATGGTAGCAGAGCATTATCTAATGTTCCTGCATTTGTGGTATACACGGAAGATGTTAGAATATACATTTATGCAAAATTGGAGGAGATTGACCATGGCAAATTTGAAACCCTAAGGCATGGACTATTAGATGATGATGATGATATACATTACAAACTTGAATATGCCAACATCAAAGCAAAAGGATTGGATGTTTGGAAAGACTTTCCTGATTTCTGTAATGAGAATGACTGGGTTAGGTATATCCTTAATAGAATTCATGATGAATTCATATACCTTGACAAATCTTATCAAATAACGAAAGAAGATATTAGGGTTGTAACAGGGCTATGCTCCACTAGAACCATACCATAGTTGAAATCAATCAAGAATGAAAATGTCATTAAATTAACTGGTGCCAAATTTAACAAAAGGGCATTAACCATTGATGATATTATTGATCCTAGTGTAAGATATGCAGCAATGTGAATTGCATACAAAGTGTACTACTCCAACAGAGAGGGATCTGCAACTGCTATAGCCATATACAATACCTATCAAATGGCTAAAGAGGGTAAGGATTTTGATTTGTGTGAAGTGATGAAGGATTGAATGTTAGAGAATCTAAGAAAAACAAAGGAGACAAGACACAACTTTAAGTATGGTTCACAGATCATTTGTCTGGCATTCTATTTCATGAATGAGTTACTGAGATTCAAAGGAAAGATATGGCAACAAGATAGGCCAGTAGCAGCGCAAATCAAAGAATACATAAGAAAATTTGACTCAAAAAGCTATAAAACTATATTCTGGGGATTCTTCAAGAATTTCCAAATTGAAATGCATAAAAGGGATAGAATCTCCTTTGATTTGGTTAGGAAATACAAAGATGTCATAACATTTCTTGTGGACAAAGATTGTTGTTATATGGTAGCAGTTGAGCCAAGGACTTCATGGATTCCTAAACTTCCATATGAAGTACCTAATGAAGAAGTTAAGGCCTATGCTATGATTTTGTTAAGTTTACCTAAAGATCCTAAAGGTGAAAAATTTGGAACTTGTGAAGAAATTTAGGACAAAATATGCAAGAAAAGGGCTGAAGAAGAGGTAGAGAAGAATAAAGGAAAGTTATTCAAAAAGGTTGGTATCCCACCTGGAAGCTTCACTACTTAGAACACTACTGAATATGTTGTGCCTCTTGCTTCTAAGCATCCAACACCAAGAAGTTCAAGTAGACCTACTTCTCAATCCACTGCTAGTATACCACAACCCACTCCCTCTACTAGACAGACTTAAGTCTATGAAGGTCAAACACGAATGAAATCCAAGGGAAAACAATCAAAGAAGAAGGAAACTATTGTAGAAGATATTGAGAGTGATAAAGAAGAAGAGTTGAATTCAAAGAAATGGGAAAAGGAAAAGAAGAAAAAAGAACTCAGGGTCAAGGTGACCACCAAAAGAAATAAGAAACAAGATATAGAAGCAAGTGAAGAAGAAGAAGAAAAGAAGCCAACTTCTCCTCTCAAGAAGAAAAAGAAAATGACTCCCAGGTACCAATATCTTCTTCTAGAGGACCTATGTCTCTAGATGTTGTCTATAATGCTATTATTTATCACAATTTGTTTGATGAAACTGTGGCACTCTTCCTAGAATCTACTTCTAAGGATCAAGCCATCATTGAAAAGGTTGTTTTTATGTACATTATAAGATATAATAAGTCTCTAGATAAGATCTTGTCTAGAGTATCGGAAAGCCTACAAAAATCCCTAAGAAGGGATAGAGAAGAAGTTTTAGCCCTAGATGGAAAAACTTAGACAAGATGCCATGGATAAAGTTGGGGCTTCCCTTTTGAAAGAAGAAAAAGAGAAATTAGTTCAAAGGTAAGCACACGAGCTTAGAACAAAACACAGAGTAGACACTCTCATGTTGAACAAAAAGGAAGACATTGAAAAAATCACAAAAGAAAATGAAGAAATAACTCTTAAAGTGCTTGATGAAGTAAGAGAAACAGAGGATGTGGAATAGCCACATGTTTCACCACCACAATCACCTCATCATGTTGTTACATCCTCTCCAAAGAAAGAACAGATTGAAAAGGAGAAGATAGATGAAAATATACAAAAAGATGTGAATATTAATTCTATTCCTCATGACAATCAGAAAGATGGACGGAGTGTTCCAGAGAACACTGAACAAGTGGATGATCATACAAGTGTGCAAGATCAACAAAATGTTCTATTGAATACAAAGAAACATGAAGAACCTACCAAAGATCTAGTTGCTGATGATAAAGAAAAGACTCTGGAGAAGACTCAAGTTGGGGCAAAAGAGATTGGTCAAGGATCAACTAATTCCTTCATAGACCTATTGAACTTACAAATACAATTTCAACCAGTTGTCACTCCTCAACTGTTGCAGGTTCCAACCAATGAAAGATAGATTGACCTAACAAGCATTTCTCCTTTGCACAAATTATAGCTCAATGATATACTACATGCCTCAATGAGAAAAGAGTTTTTACAAGAAAATCTGAAGAAATCTAGTGATATAGAGGATGCTGTTAAATTGGTAGATCTTTAAGGGTGTGTAGATCTTTAAGGGTGTGTAGATCTAAAAAAAGCCTGTAATGATGTTTAAGCTCATTCCCAAAAGGTTTCAGTTCTTGCATTTCACCATAACATCATATTTTGAGATGTGAAGTATCACATGTGATCTAGAATGCCCTATTTTCTACAAATAGTCATGTTTCTTGTCATGTGGATGCATAGATTGAGTTGATACTTTAGTAGTAAGGAGTATGAAGGTTGTTGAGTTCATGTGTGATTGAATTCTTGGTCCGCATAGAGTTTTTGGCTTCTCTCCAGCTATATGAAGATGAACAATTAGTAGTGTTGAATAATTTGAGCTGACTAGTTAAGTATCTGACATGTGCGGAGGATCCTAATTAGTTTCCTTATCTTTGAATGTATGGAGAGATGTGCATTGATCCCCTTAATGAATTCTTGAGGTCAACAATAAGTGTTTCTTATCATATTGTATGTTTTGAGGCCAACTTGTGAAGAGGTACACGTTTCATCTAATGTTGATTATGATGTCGACCTAATCAGTGGTTTAATGTGTTGCAGAGGATATTTATAGAAGATCAAATTCATTTGTGAGGTAATAAGGTGAAGTTGAACACATTAGGGTAGAGGGAAAGATATGAAGTGTGTGGAATTAGTTTGAGTATATATATTGAGTAGAAAAAGTAGACTGTATTATCAACACAAGTCAGGTGTGTTCTTTATAGCAGTCCATACATTTGTACTACCTTTGTAAAACCTATTGCAGTGAGTAGATACTTAGGGAGTAGTGGCTTCCTTGGGTGGTAACCCTAAATCAAATTTGTAATACAAGGAGTAGTATCTTCCTTGGGTTGAAGCCCTAAAACTAAGTTGTAACATTTTTACAGTGAGCATATTATATTTTGAGCTAACACTCACCGTGGTTTTTCCCTGTCTTAGGGTTTTCCATGTAAAAATACTGGTGTCATGTGTTGATTCTTGTGTTGCATGATTTTCTTTCTATTTTATATGGTATTCATTTTTACTTTTTGATATTTGGTTAAGTTTTAGTATGTGTTGATTCACCCCCTCTCTCAGCACCTCATTGTGTTCAACAAGAGTATCTTTAACCTCTGCCCTACAAGGGAACACTCTCTCTAACAATGGTGTTGGGAAAACTTGAATGCTAACCCAAGATTTGACTGAGTCAAATCCCTAAACACCACAACCCCCAAACCCCTCTCTTGTCTTCTTGTGTGCATGTTACAGGTACAAGTTTTGAGGAAAGTGAAGTTGGAAGAAAGCAGTGTAGGAATCAAGGTTTCAGGATCTGGCAGGAATTCTAAAATATGCCTCTAACAAGACTTGGGCAATTGATGCCCTATTCTTTTGGGTTTTTAGGCTCTAGATATAGATTTTGAGTATGAGTTACAATATATTCTCAGTTTTGACCTCCGGTAGATTCTCACTTCTGGACTTGCGTGGTTGCCTAATTCATCCTCTGACTTTCCATCTTCTGTGAAGTATTAGAAATGAAATCAACACTACTTCAATGGAAATATGATTCGAGATAAATTTTAGCAGTCTTTAACTGTGTGTTATTAATGGAGATTGTAAAAAAACATAAACCCACAATACATAAATATACCAGAAGTAGAATGAAGCACATAACACAAGTGTTTAACATGGAGAAAACCCTTTTGGGTAAAAAACTCCACCAAGAAAAGAGGTCAAGTTGTATTATATTCACAAAAGGAGATTACAAATACATTCACTTCCTCTGTCCTTCAACCTTCACTCTGGCAGAACCTAGGTACCTATAAACTGTTATGCATCTCATCTACTATGCTATGGTTTATATAGAATTTACACAACCTCAAGACATTAAATGACTTCTTACAAGCCCATAACACTTGTCAAGAGTCAACAATACAACTTTGGGCGTCCATGGCCAAGAATAGGCTCTTACGAGGTCATAAATGATGTCATACATGCATCCTACACTTGGAAAAATGTGCCCATGCAAGCTTGAACACTTTGGGGCCAAAAATAGCCACTTATAGCATCTTATGACGCGTCATATGCTATTATAAGTGCCATAGATTATTATGACAACTTACAGTTGTCATAGAATCTCTTACACCTTCTTACAGCATTTATGATGTGTGTCATAACACTAAAAATAGATTATTCCTCCATATATGTGCACCCCACTTTGACTAATTACCATTTACCATAGTAAATGACATCCCATAACTACCACAGGTAACTGCGGGACTTACCATGCAATAACTTTGTAATCACAATGGACAATAAATAATTTTTACTTCTGCTAATGAAACTTGTACATCCCTTATGGGTAATTACAAATAATAAATGGAATAATATAATAATGGGATTTACAAGGTTAATGGCACCTTATCCCAACATTCTCCCACTTGATATTATGCATTGTAAATCAACCCATAGGAAATCAAATGAAAAATAATCAGGCACTAGAAACAAGGCCCATGGTCTCTCTGCACCATACGAACTTCTCTGTGCTCATAGGCTTAGTCAATGAATCTGCAACATTCTCCTAAGTGTGTATCTTCTTCAGCTCAATTTCCCCATTTGTAACCAACTCTCGAACAAAGTGATACTGAACATCAAAATGCTTAGTCTGAGCATGATACATGCGATTTTTGGCCAAATAGATAGCACTCTGGCTATCACAAGCAATCTGAATGATCCTACAATCAAAACCAATACCTGTACATAGTCTCCTCAACCAAACTACCTCCTTAGAGACAGGAGCAGCAGCCATATACTCTACTTCTATGGTGGACAAAGCAACTGCAGGTTGCCTCTTATTCATCCAACTCACTGCACCTCCAAACAAAGTAAACACATAGCCACTAGTGGACCTTCAACTATCCAAGTCACCTGCCCAATCTGCATCAACAAAACCCTATATGTCCAAAGATTTATTAGCACTATTAGTACCAGAACAAACTAAACAATGGTTAGGAGTACTTGCAATATATTTAAACACCATCTTCGCATAGTTCCAATGCTGTCTAACAGGATTAGACATAAATCTTCTCAAAACTCCCACTACTTGGGCAATATTTGGTCTAGTGCAAACCATTACATACATCAAACTCCCTACAGCACTAGCATATGGCACATTAGACATATCGTCAAGGTCATGCTTAGTCTTTGGACAAATATCTGATGAAAGCTTAGTACCAATGGGTAAAGGAACTCTAACTGGGTTACAGTCCTACATACTAAATCGTTACAAAATAATATTCACATACTTACTTTGTGACAACCAAAGATTTCTGTTAAATCTGTCCCTCCTGATCTCCATTCCCAAAATATACCTTGTAGCACCAAGATCCTTAATCTCAAATGCACCTGAAACTTGGGCTTTAAGCTCACTGATTATACCCTTAGTATTGCTGAAAAATAACATGTCATCAACATACAAAGCAATAACCAGTATAGAATCATCAACACAATAAATGTAAACACATTAATCCTCCTTGCTTCTAACAAAACCCAATTTCAAAACAAATGAGTCAAATTTTTGATACCACATTCTGGGGGATTGTTTTAGACCATAAAGATACCTCTTTAACCTGCAAACCCAATGTTTTTTTCCTTTTACCTCAAAACCTGTAGGTTGTTGCATATAAATTTCTTCTTCAAGATCTCCATGCAAGAACACAGTCTTAACATCCATTTGCTCAATCTCCCAATCATAAGCTATAGAAATCGATAAGAGAAATCTAATAGAAGTCAATTTAGCAACAGGAGAGAATATCTCACCAAAATCAACTCCCTCTCTTTGGGAGTAGCCCTTGTCTACCAGTCTAGCCTTGTACTTCTCCAATGACTCGTCTTCTCCAAACTTCTTCTTGAAGACCCACTTACATCCTATGGCCTTTCTTCCTTTGGGCAAACGAACAAGATCCTAGGTGTTACAAGAGTCTAAAGCCATCATCTCCTCCTGCATGGCTAACTACCAAGACTCACTATCATCTATAGATATAGCTTCCCTATAGGATCTAGGTTCATCGTTAGTACTTAATAAAGCATATACACAACGGAAATCTAGTGGGCTATACCTGTCAACTAGATTCTATTGTCTTGTGGATCTTCTCAAGGGTGGAGTAAGAGACTCTACTCATTCTTATGCATGATCATCTGCACCAACTTCTTCTGTAACTGTAGACACCCAAATTTGTCCCAACTTTGTCCATGTCTAGCAACACCTTGTTAAAACATTATCCTAGACATCATGTAGCATTTTGTCCTAAATCCCACTCTTAATCCCATTTATCCATTAGCCAATTAATTAAATAAATTTTATTTATTTAATTAAAATCCCATTCAATCCCATCCTTATCCTACTTAGCCAATTAATTAAATAAATTTATTTATTTAATTAATTTATTAATATCCAACTCATATCCTAACTAATTCAAATATTTTATTTGAATTAAATTCCCCACTATCCAATTAATTAAATAAATTTTATTTATTTAATTAATAGCCAATCCCAACTAATTCAAATATTTTATTTGAATTAAGTTCCCCACTATCCAATTAATTAAATAAATTTTATTTATTTAATTAATATCCAACTCATATCCCAACTAATTCAAATATTTTATTTGAATTAAGTTCTCATTATAAGCCGACTTTCCAATTAATTAAATAAATTTTATTTATTTAATTAATTTATCTTATCATTTAGCCGATATGTGTGCCTCTTTCATTTAAAAAGGTAAGTGGTACTACAGCCTTTTATTTATTATCTTTCACATGAGCCCTATTCTCCTTGACACTTGTCAAATGACTACAACTCCCTTGAAGAGTGGGAATACCTAATCAATCCTAGCCGTCCACATCAATCAATTAGCTTTTTAATCTCAGCCGTCCATTGGAACCAAGCCTTTTCTATAAATCAACCCCCTCATAAGCCATTAGCATGCATTAAGCTTCAAGTAACATTATTCTGTCAAATTATCATTAGCATGCATTGAGCCTCAAGTACCCTTATTCTGTTGAAATATCATTAGAGCCTTTGCATCCTTCATCTATCATTCATTCTAGCATCTTCATCTTAATGTTATGCTGCAGAATCGAGCAACCAACACAACAAATTGATCAATCAAGCTCATCTTGCATCTTCGAGGTATTGAATTATTTGGGTTTAGGTTATGCATTTCAATTGTTTGATCATTTCCATTTATAAATCCAAATTTTTTGATATTAAAACTCCTAGTAGGGTTAGTTAAAGTCTTAAGTGGCTTGCTGGATGCTCGTGGGGTGCCGGTCCCCCAGATTTTCACTAGAACCTCCTTGTGATAGTGGCCTTGCCTTGACTAGGACTTGTTGAGTGTCTTCACGTGCTTGCTTAACCATTATCGTATTATTCCAAACTAACAACTTGCTTATGTGTCTTGCGTGAGTGATTCATGTGTGTATATGCATAATCATTTGTTTGAATATTGCCACATCAAGCTCTAAACACCAAAACACATAAAGACAAGTCATCCTACACATTCTTCCAATAACATTCAAACCTAATCACTTTCATCCCAAACATAACCAAGTCATCCAAACAAGACACATCATCATCCAAATCCCTAAACAAGCACTTGTTAAAAAGACTTAAGACAAACACTTGGTGACAACATGTCTACACTAGAAGACCTAGAAATCAAATTCCAAAGATTCCTCCAAAATCTTTCTCAAGGATCACAACCCTTAAACCAAGATGCCATTGAAACATTACACTTCTTCATCCAAAGAGCTCAACCCCATGCAAGCCAATCACCTCAACTACAACACTTCATAGCCCAAGTCCAACACCTTTTAGCCACTAGTCAAGCTCGACAAGTACAACAATCCTTAGCCACTTCCTATCAACCTAATCCACCTCATAGCCACATGTCATATCCATCCACTTCCTATCAACTTAATCCACCTATCCACCAAGTCAATACCACATCAACCTATGAATATCCACCTCAAGCTTATCCAATCCCTCATACCACCATTCCAATGCACTATCAAGCCCATCCACAAGGCAATCAAGTGATATTACAAGAACAACATCCAAGTCCCAATGACTCTTTGTACATAAATCAAGTAAGTCCAAGTACACCTTTTCAACAAGACCACCAAGCACCATTCATAGACCTAAGTCCACCTTTGCAACAAGAAGCACATGTAAGTCTAAGTGGTCCCTTGTACATAAATCAAACAAGCCCAAGTTATCCTATGCAAAATCTAATAACCTTTGACAAGGGAGATACCAATCTAGAGTGGCCACCACCATCCAATCACGTGCCAACATATAAGCCAACAAGTCCTATCCCAACACCATCATGTGATCCCATTCCTAGTCCATTAATCCCTCTACCTTCCAAATCACCAAGCCCTCCATTACTTTTATCACCAAGTCATTCTAATCATTCACCAAAGGATGCGGCTGAGAGAGTTTTACAAAGGATGCTTGAAGCAAAACTCATTGAACTTCCTAAAGTCAAATCATGTGAAGAAAGTCCATATGATGAACATGATTATTGTGCATACCATAGGACCAAAGGCCACAATACAAATCAATGCCCAATATTTGTCCCAATTGTTTACAAGGTGTACCTACCTATAATGGGAAATCGTGCCACATCATCCCCATCCTATGTGTCACCCCCATCTAGTCCAAATCCTAATCCATCCAATCTAATTAGCTCTCAACCTAATCCTAGTCCTAAGCCTACAACATCATCCACTATTATTGCTCATCCATTATATTGCCCATCTACTCATACCCTTGCAAAGGATGTGATCTATTGGCTACTAGCTAGGAATAAACTACCTCTATGTCAAACACCTATTCATGAGCCTACCAAAGAACTTCCAAAGGTCATGTCCAATCATATAATCTCATCATGTGGTCCATATATCCTTGAGCCTATCCAAGAGCCCTCAATTAACATTCTTAGCCCTTCAAGCCCATCATGTGACCTACAAGCTATCAAGCCTATTCAAGAGTCTCTTATTATGAATCCAAGTCAAGAGTCATCATGTTCTCATGTTGTTGACCAAGAGTCATCTACCTCCATTCAAGCAACCCAAGAGGTATGTCAAAGGTTTAATCCTAAACATGTGGAAACATTAAGCCCTAGTCCAACTCAAGATCAAAACACTTTCATTCAACCTATCCATAACATGTACCTTCTCTATGATCAAGATGATACCTATGAAGAAGCTATCCATGAGCACCTTGATCCTATCCATAATCCTATATCTATCCATGAGCAAGATATCCAAATTGCTCCTAGTCATCTACCATCTAGCCCTATTCATAATGAGCAAACATCCACTTGTCATAATGAGACATGTGCCTCTCAAGAACACATAAGCATAGAAGATCAAACAACTAGCTTGGATCTTAGTGAACATAATCAAGATCCTAATGATCATCCTTCCACATCCACCATCGATTCCACTTCAAATCCACCATCATGTCCACTTGGTCTTACCAGCTTCCTCCATGAATGTTCTTCCTTAGGACAACAAAGACCTTTATCTACTTCATCTTCTCCATCCAATAAAGAGTTCAAAGCACACCAAGTCCTATAGTCAATCACATACTCCAAAACATGAACTACCAAGGCAAAAGTCTAGGCCTTCCCAAACAAGTTATTTTGGAGCCAAACCATGTCAAAGTTCCTCCATGCTCATATGACTTTGGATACACACCCCAAGGTAAACAAGGCCAAGATGTTGGTAATCCCTTCATGCATCCTAAACCTACCACTTTCCATCGCAAACCTTATCATATACCCAAGACATATGTAGCCATTCCATCTCCATCATCCTATAAATGTCAAAAGCATGTGACCATACACCTTCCACCATCCACTTTGCCTCCACTTTTACCAACTCCAAATATCCCTCCATCCACCTTGCCACCGCTGCTTCCAACACCTAACATACCTATTGTTCATAAGTATCCTTGCATCCCTAGTCATGGCCAACAAAAGCACACATCGTTTAAGCATAAAGCTTCCAATCATTCCATCCACTCCATCCATCCCATGGGATTCTAAAATAAACATTTGGATGCCTTTATCTATAAAGCCAAAAATCCAACTAAAACTCCTAAGGACCCTCATGCCTTAGGGAATCAATGTGAAAAGCCTCTAAATCATCCATATTCTAAGCAAAGTACATTCACAAAGCTATCCAAGCCCATACATCCAAAAGAAAAGCCTAAAAGCAAAATGGTTTGGGTTCCTAAACAAATAGCTAGAAAGTCAAATGAGGCATCCTCATCCACATCTCAAGAATCCCAACCACCTATCTCCATCCAAGAGCCTATTTCCATCCAAAACTTCCATTCCCTTCAAAAATCCCACAAGCAAAACAAAAGCACTAAACATACTAAATCTATGTGGGTTCCTAAATCACTTCATCAACCATTTCTTAAGCAAACATCTCCATTGCTTCCTACACCACCATCCCATCAAAAGCTTCAATGTTTATCACGGTGTGTGCAGCCGTTGGTCATGATTCCCTTCCATTCCAAAACATTCACACATGCCTATATCTCCCCATCTTCTATCCATTATCCTACATATCTCCCCCATGCTAACCCTATGGTCCATGCTTTGGCATAAACTTTTCATCCATATTCATTCCATAAGCCTATATAAATCCACACCATAAGCTACTAGCCTACCCTACCATAATTCTACATCATAATCCATTATCTACCTAATCCATCTCCCATCCATGCAATCCCTTATCAACATCTATGAGCATAATGACATGGTCCATGCGATGACATCCATCTCTAACGGGACTGCCAACATCCATCGCACTAGCCACTTGAGTCCCTCGTATCCATTACCATGGTGAAAACCTGGCAAACAAGCTCCATGTGTAATTGTTAACCCATCTAAAAGCAAAAAAAAAAAACAAAGCAAAAAAATCAAAAAAGTAAAGAGAAAGCCCTTCGTCCAACGGTGAAAACCTGGTAAATAGGCGCCTTGGATAAGTACCATGATGAAAACCTGGCAAATAGGCGTCATGTGTAGGTTGATCTTCTATGTCACTTACACTTGGGGGCACATTGTCTCATCCAACCTATCCATTTCCAAACTATCTATCCCACTATATCATTTACCATCCTACCATCCTTAGCCATTACATAAACATGCCTATCCTATTGAACCCATTCATCCACCCTTCCTCCTTTTGATCTTGTCGAAGACATAGGGGTAAAATGTTGAAACATGTTTGGATATTTCTGGACATACCTTCTTTCCAAACCAAGTCCTATCCATTGACCATTTATCCATCCCATCCAAATCCAATCCATCATGTCATCCCTTGGTCATGAACTTTATCATGTAAGAATCCTAAGCATTACCACCTAGAATGGGGCAAGTTAGTCTTCCTATGCAACATAGCCTTTGGAGATCACATCCTAGCTCCCTTATGATCCATCCACTATGGCGTATCCTTATCACGAGCTTTCCATCTTATAGCTTATCCCCATCTATTTATCATGAGCTTTCCACTATAGCCTACCTATCCATTTATCATGAGGCATGCATCCATTCTTTTTATGGCCTATCCTCTTATCTATCCATCCAACTCTCATGAACCTTCCATCCCATCTAACTCTCATCAGTCTTTCATCTTATCCACTATCATCCATCCTTTTATCCATCCAATCCCATTCATCCATCCTTGCACCTAGACTTGGTTTTCTCCCTTGCCATTGGTATCAAGCACAAAGGCTACCCAAATTGTAAATCCATTGGCGTTTTCCAAAACACTTCAAAAACTCCAAAAAAATCAAAATATATCAAAAATCCAAAAAAATCAACATATCCCAAAAAACACAAAAAAAAAAAAACCAAAACATTTCAAAAAACTCCAAAAAAAAAAAAAAAATCAAATATCCATAAAAAATCCAAGCAATAAACCCAATCATATCATCCAAAACAATCCACTCCATCAACATTCAATCAAAATCAAATCCTCATCATCATCAATTCTTCCTATCAATAACATTCATTCATCCATTTCAATCAATCACTTCTTCCAATGATATCAATCAAATCAATCTAAGCAATGATCTTAAATCCAAGTCACATAAATCATTATCAAGCAAGCTCATCAATCAAGGAACATTATCCCATCAAATCAATAGGTTTTTGATCCTAATCTTGTCATGAGCCAAATCAATCATCATCAATCATCATCAATGGGATATAGCATTCCCACATCCTTGTGTTGATCTAGGGATATAGCTTTCCCCACAATGACAACACTATCATTATCAATCAAACAATCAATCATTGGTTTATGACTTGACAAGGGCAATACCTTGTTTGTTTTACATCCTTTGAGCATACTAAGAACACTTGTTTATGCTTAGACTGAGTGGACACTCTAATCATCACACCACCACTATCATCATTCAAAACAAATCCAATCACTTCAACAAATCAAAGGCAGCTCAATCCACCACATATCATCCCATCATCAACATTTCATCAAATCAATCTATCCTTCATCAATTTTCATCCATCATTTTCTCATCAATCAAAATAAATCATCCAAGCAATGATCCAAATGCAAGCCAATCCTTAAGCCATACCAATCAAGTTAATCAATCAAGCCAAGTTATCCAAGCTCAATCAATGGTCTTGATCCTAGCCTTGTTGTAAGCCAAATCACTCAGCCAATTAGCCAACCAACTTAGCAAACAACCTTGTGTTGATCTAGGGATATAGCTTTCCCCACAATGACAACACTCTCAACAAAACAATCAGCAATTAATCATTGGTTTACAGCTTGACAGGGGCAATACCTTGTTTGTTTGTATCATTTGTGCATGCTTGCTTTCTTGCTTGTGTGTGTTATCATTTTATCTTGTATTTGCATCATATCGGTATCATTTCTAGCTAATATTCATATCTTGTATCCAGACAAGGTTGTATTACGCTGGGGCACAAGACACATCGTCACCTAGGTCCTTCTACCTTGGTGCATAATGTCTAGTGCTATATCAAACATCATGGTTGCTCACATTCATTGCAGCATAACGCATCTCTATTTTATCTATCTATCCCCTTATCTTTCTTTTGCAGCCAAGCCATTTCATTTCGAGAGCCTACCCGTGTTTGTCCAACCCGCCTATCCTCTCGAGGGGGCATCATCATCATATCTTTCCATCATCATTATCCCTATCGATTATCCACACCTTAACTTCTTTGAAATGATGTTACTCGACATAAAGCTTATCATCTCAAACATCATCTCAAAGAGGGGCAAAATGTAGACACCCAAATTTGTCCATGTCTTGCAACACCTAGTTAAAAATATCACTTAGACATCATGTAGCATTTTGTCGTAAATCCCACTCTTAATCCCATTTATCCATTAACCCAATTAATTAAATAAATTTTATTTATTTAATTAAAATCCCATTCAATCCTATCCTTATCCTACTTAGCCAATTAATTAAATAAATTTTATTTATTTAATTAATTTCCAACTCATATCCCAACTAATTCAAATATTTTATTTGAATTAAGTTCCAATCATAAGCCGACTTTCCATTTAATTAAATAAATTTTATTTATTTATTAATTTATCTTATCATTTAGCCGACATGTGTGCCTCTTTCATTTAAAAAAGATAAGTGGTACTACAGCCTTTTATTTAATATCTTTTATATGTAGTACTTTTTATGTACACAAGCACACATGAGCCCTATCCTCCTTGACACTTGTCAAATGACTACAACTCCCTTGAAGAGTGGGAATACCTAATCAATCCTAGTCGTCCACATCAATCAATTAGCTTTTTAATCTCAGCTGTCCATTGGAACCAAGCCTTTCCTATAAATCAAACCCCTCACAAGCCATTAGCATGCATTGAGCTTCAAGTAACATTATTCTGCCAAATTATCATTAGCATGCATTGAGCCTCAAGTACCCTTATTCTGTTGAAATATCATTACAGCCTTTGCATCCTTCATCTATCATTCATTCTAGCATCTTCATCTTAATGTTATGCTGCAGAATCGAGCAATCAACACAACAAATTGATCAATCAATCGAGCTCATCTTGCATCTTCGAGGTATTGAATTATTTGGGTTTAGGTTATGCATTTCAATTGTTTGATCATTTCCATTTATAAATCCAAATTTTTCGATATACAGTAACAATAGATTCATCTTCATCAGAACTACTTGAATCTTCTTCTTCTTCACCCCCCAATCCATTATTTTGTTCTTCCTAAGGTGCATCTTACTGCTCTAAATCAAAGTGCACCTTCTTTACCTTTTCATCTTTTTCTTTTAGCTACTTAGGTTTAGAAATAGCTCTAAGTTCCCTAAAAATAACATCTCTAGAAAAGATAATCTTGTGGGTTAGTGGATTCCAAAGCTTATAACCTTTGATATTATCACCATATCTAATGAATGTACACTTTTTAGCCTTTGGATCCAACTTAGATTGCTTTTCCTTAGGCACATGAACAAAAGCCTCACAGCCAAAAACCCTTAAATGTGAAACAAAAGGTTTCTTACCTGTCCACACTTCATAAGGTGTCGAATCAAGAGCCTTACAAGGAGATCTATTTAACAAGTAGTAAGCAATACACACAGCCTTTGCCCAAAAGCATTTATCCAACTATGCATCACTAAGCATACTTCTGGTCCTTTCCATAATTGTTCAGTTCATCATTTCTACAACACCATTCTGCTGTGGTGTATACAAAGTTGTCTTTTGTCTGATTATACCTACATGCTTGCAAAACTCATCAAATTCATTAGAACAATATTCCCCTCCATTGTCAGATCTTAATATTTTTATCTTTAAACTGATTGGTTCTCTACTAAGACTTTGAATTCCTTAAACTTAGTGAAAACTTTAGATTTATGCTTCATAAAATAAATCCATGTAAATTTGGATACATCATCAATGAAGGTTACAAAATAATGAGATTTTCTGATAGATTCATTATCCACAGGTCCAAACACATCCGTATGAATAATTTCTAACTTCTCTTTTGCTCTATTACTTCTTGAAGGAAATGATTTTCTATTTTGTTTACCAAACACACAATGCTCACAGAAATCAAAGTGCTCATCAGAATAGGAGAAACCATCCAACAAATTTTTATTCTTAAGAGTTTTTAATATATTATTGCTTGTGTAGCCCAATCTACGGTGCCACAACATACATGCATTTTTAGTATTAGCCTCAAATACATAGGAGGCATTATAAACTGTAGTGGCTTCAAGCTTGAACAGGCTTCCAAATCTCTTCCCCTTCGCCACCACCAAGTTCCCTCTCACTAATCTGCATCCATGCTTGTCAAATGTCACATGCATTCCCAAATCATTCAACTTCAAAACTAAAATTAGATTTCTAGCTAATCCAGGAACATGCAAAACATCTGGGAGGGTTTTAATCCTCTCATCACTGAAACACAACAATACGTTTCCTTTCCTGACAATTAGATATGAAGAGTTGTCACCAAGGTAGATATTACCTCCATCATATTCTTCATATGAGGAGAACCATTCCTTATGTGGAGTCATATGAAATGAGCATCCTGACTCAACCAACCAGTGATCATTAGAAAAAAGATGAGATGCAGAAAGTAAAACTTCTTCACCTACATTCGAGGACTTATCTGAAGCATTCTCCCACTGTTTCTTGAGGTTTTTGCACTCCTTCACATGTTCCCTTTTACCGCAGTTCCAACACTTAACTCTGTTCTTTTTACCAAGAGTCTCAGACTGGCCCTTGAACTTGTCCTTAGCCCCTTTCTGATCTCCTTTAGGTCCTCTTTCCTTAGACCTTCCCCTGAACTATATGAACTCTTCTTCCTTAATTCCTATGACAGTAGCACTGAAACAAGAGCATCCAACTTTGGATCCACAAGGTTAGCAGTGATAGCAAGGAAAAAATTCTCCCAAGACTCAGGTAAAAAACAAAGAAGTAAGATACATTTATCTTCCTCACTAACCTCAACATCTACTTAATCAAGTTGACTCACTAACAAATTAAAAGAATTTAAATGCTCTGCAACTGATTCACCTTCTCGCATTATCATGGAAAACAATTTTCTTTTTAAATAAAGTTTATTTACCATACTCTTGGCTTGATAGATCTCACCCAACTGTTTCCACAACTTGTATGCAGTCTCTTCCTTTGTGACATTCAAAAGGACAGAGTTTGAAAGACACAACTAGATGGTTCCCCATGCCTTCTTATCCAGTCTATCCCACTCATCTTGAGAGACATCATCGGGTTTCTTCTCTTTTTGAACAGCCAACCATTTGTTTCTTTCTTCCAACAAATCTTCCATTTTCAGTTTCCACAACTCATACCCCATTCTGTTGAACTTCTCAATGTCCAATCGAGTGGTTGATGCAACAGTGGATGCAACCATAATAACAACACAAGATCTGCAAAACAAACACAACCAAATCTCCCACTATAGCTATAGCTTCTACACTACCACCCAAGAGTCAAAGTTGGCCAGGCTCTGATACCAAATGTTAGAAATGAAAGCAACACTACTTCAATGGAAATCTGATTCGAGATAAATTTCAGCAATCTTTAACTGTGTGTTATTAATGGAGATTGTAACAAAACATAAACCCACAATACAGAAAATACCAGAAGCATAATGAAGCACATAACACAAGTGTTTAATGTGGAGAAAACCCTTTCAGGTAAAAAACTCCACCAAGAAAAGAGGTCAAGTTGTATTATATTCACAAAAGGAGATTAAAATACATTCACTTCCTCTATCCTCCAACCTTCACTCCGGAAGAACCTGGGTACCTGTAAACTGTTATGCATCTCATCTACTATGCTATGGTTTATATAGAATTTACACAACCTCAAGACATTAAATGACTTCTTACACGCCCATAACACTTGTCAAGCGTCAACAATACAACCTTGGGCGTCCATGGCCAAGAATAGGCTATTACGGGGTCATACATGCATCCTACACTTGGAAAAATGTGCCCATGCAAGCTTGAATGCCTTGGGGCCAAAAATAGCCACTTACAACATCTTATGACACATCATATGCTATTAGAAGTGTCATAGATTCTTATGACAACTTACAGTTGTCATAGATTCTTATGACAACTTACAGTTGTCATAGAATCTCTTACACCTTCTTACAGCATCTATGACCTGCGTCATAACACGAAAAATAGATTATTCCTCCACATGTGCACCCCACTTTGACCAATTACCATTTACCATAGTAAATGACATCCCGTAACTATCGCCAGTAACTTCGGGACTTACCATGCAGTAACTCCGTAATTACCATGGATAGTAAATAGTTTTTACTTCTGCCGGTGAAACTTGTACATCCCTTATGGGTAATTACAAATATTAAATGGAATAATACAATAATGGGATTTACAAGGTTAATGGCACCTTATCCCAACATGAAGCAGGTTCTAATTTCTCCCTGATCATCTCTGCACTTTCAAATTCTAGGTTTCTACTGTCATTTGTCTGTTACAAGTTGATTATCTCATACCTAGAGTTTTACTCATATTTAACCTAGGGTTTGATAAAAATCTTGGTTAAAAATCATCTTTCCATAGCAAACAAAAGTACAAGATTTGTAGCTGAGTCCACCTTCTCCTTGGTTGTGATTTAGCTCAATCTTGTCCTTGAATGTTATTGTGGAAGAGGGTTTTGATCTTGTTTGTACATGCATTCATTCAACCCACTTTTCCCTACATAACATTTTGGTGAACCCGACGTGAACACTTGTGTACCCTAGATACATATGATGATACAAAGAACATGAATAGTTCCCCTAAAAATGTTGTAAATGATAATACTATTCCTAAGGTTCAAGGTACTCCAAAACCACCTCAATCAGTTGAAATGGGAATTTTTAAGGCTCCTTCTCTTCCACTCTTACATTTAGCAAGAGAAAACCTTCAAGAGAGAAGATTTCCATTACCAACTCCTATGGTTTCCTCTTCACAAATACTAGCCATTGTGGAAAACCTGATTCAAAGGGAAGGAAGAACAAAGGACAAAGCCTTAACAGTAAATATAAATATTGAGATCAAAGATAATAGGTAAGTATTTCTCACCCTTTTTAGCCACCTTTGATGTAGCATCCCTTTGAGTTGCTCACTTACGTGGCTCCATTTATGTGTTGCGTTTCCTTGTATTGTATTAAATGTTGTTTAGGTCTCTTTGAATGACCCTTGATACTCTTGTAAGGTCAAGGATACAAGGAGACCGCATCTATTATGATCATTCTTCTATTTGTTTCTCTATTCTTATATTCCTCTCCTCTCTTTTATTGTTGTGTGTTGTGCCTTGGGGGCATAACATTGTGGAAGATATCTTGGGGGCATCTTTCCATGTTTTAAACCCAAGTCACTCTTGTCTCCTCTCTCATTTTAGTGTTTCAATTCTTCAGTGACTCTACTAGTCAACGGATGACAAATATAAAAAAATACTGATACAAACTGTGTGTCCCTTCAGCATGAAAGCAAAATGGACCTAGTCCATATATAAAGATGGGGTTGATATATATTACTAACGCTTGACTAGTAGAATCACTCCATGTTGTGATTCGTATTGTGATATTTGTTGTGACAAACCTTTGCAATAGTCTAAATCCGCTTCTATGCACTTTGGATTGTTTTGTATCTCAGCTTGTAGCTACTCAATTCTAAGATACCTACAGTATAACCTCACACCTATACTCGGTCCTAAACTTGCAAGTGTAACCTTGATCTATTATGTGATATGTTTCTGTATAACTTTCATTGATTTGGTTATTATCATAGAGTAAAATCTTCTATATATGTTGTTGATTATGTTAGCAAATGATAATGGCATGTTTGTGGGAACATTCGGTGCTCGTGGCACATGTCACTTTTGGGGCATGGGCTTTGCAAAAGATCTTGTTCTCTTGTGTGTTTTTACTTTACCTTAAATGTGCTTGATATCAGCAAGTGGGATCAACCAATTTAAGGTGGGGGCATATATAATGGTAACTTATTGATTATTTTAGACACTGACAAAGTGTTTTTACGTACACTTCCTTTTCATCGTAAGGCATCTCTGTGATGTGGGTGGGGTTGTGTACTTTGATCTATTGTGTATACCTCCTTTTCACTGTAAGGCATCTCCGTGATGCTGGTGGGGTTCTATACTTTGAGCTAATGCTTCTTTTTCACTATAAGGCATCTCCATGATGCAGGTGGAGTTGCATTTGAAAGCCCTTCTGCAAAAGGTGGGATGGTGTATCTCTTGAGCTGGTACACATCCTTTTAAACAAAGTCCTTATCATGAGGTAGGGTTAGACCTTGAGTCATTCACCCTTAAGCATGTTTTTGGCAGTTGTGAAAACATAGCTCAACTGTCATATGTGTTTGGCATGTTTTAGATAGTGGAGTACAATAATGAGCTCCTTCCTATCACCCATGTTTGTCATGTATAAGATGTATAGTCCGTCGATAACATACTATGTGGTGCTTGTGTGTTCCGTGTGTTTTATGTGTCTTCCTTGTGTGTCTTGCGTGTTTTTGGCATGGTCTAAAGATGTGTAGCGATGAGCTCCCCCCACATTATATGTGTTTTGCATGTTTTTACATGGTCTAAAGACGTGTAGCAATGAGTTCCCCCCACGTTGTGTTTTTTCCTTAGTTAGCATTATATATAGATATGTAATTGCTTAATAATGTTTTCTCTTCATGTCTTCTTTGTGTATTGTGTGACTGTATTCATGTCTTCTCTGTGTATTACATGATTCCGCTATCTTCTTCATGTATTGCATGCTTCCTTACTGCCTTCATTGTGTCTTGCGTGACTGTCAAGTGTTTTCTTATGTTTTCCTAAGTCTGGGGGCCAGATATTAAAGATCATACACACATTAAAGTGGGGGCTAAATGTTATGGAGTAAAAAGTGGACACATGCCTTTTTACCTCCTAGTTTAGCTTCTAGGTCCCATTTATTTCATTATGCATTATAATTGATCATCCCAAAGAAACTAGCCCAACACCCATATGAATCTGGGACCTTGGGCCCTTTATTAACCTTGTCCCAGACTCGAATTGGGCCCTTGGACTTGGGTGCCAACCACCCAAGTCCTCCCTAATTGGTCGGGGTAACCTAGGACCTTTAAAAATGTTTCTCTTTGTCAGATTTTGTGATTTAATTTTGCTAATGTTAGCGGGAAAGAATATATAAGTGTATTTTTTAATTCATTATGAACCTAGATGGATATTGCAAACTTATGCTATTGGAGCAAAGAGCATTCGAGGCATTCATTGTGTTATTGTTACAGATTTGTATTTGTATTGTGTGTGTTTGTTGCAGATTTGGAATCATCATCCATCTCCTTATGAGTTGAAGAATCTTCATCCTTTTAAGGACTTCACCTCCAAGGTGACATCATTGCTATTTGAATCATTTCAACATTTGGATTATCTTTATCCTTTGCCCTCCAAGGGTATGCTCTCTCTAACAATAGTGTTAGGAAAGCTTGAATGCTAACATGGGATTTGACTAAGGTAAATCCCTAAATACCACAACCCCCAAACCCCTCTCTTGTCATCTTATGTGCAAGTTATAAGTACGGGTTTCAAGGAAAGTGAAGTTGGAAGAAAATAGTGCAGGAATCAAGGTTTCAGGATCTGGCAGAAGTTCCAAAATATTCCTCTAACAGGACTTGGGCGGTTGGCGTCCTAGTCTTCTAGGTTTTCAGACTCTGGATCTGGCTTCTAAGCATTAGTTACAACATATTCTCAGTTCTAACCTCTAGTAGATTCTCACTTTTGGACTTGGGCAGTTGTCAAATTTGTCCTCTGACTTTCCATCTTTTGTGAAATAGGTTATGATATCTCCCTGATCATCTCTACACTTTTAGATTCTGGGTTTCTATTGTCATTTGTCTGTTACAAGATGATTATCTCATAACTAGGGTTTTACTCATATTTAACATAGGGTTTGATAAAAAGCTTGGTTAAAACATATCTTTCCATAGCAAACAAGAGCACAAGATCTGTAGTTGAGTCCACCTTCTTCTTGGTTGTAATTTAGCTCAATCATGTCCTTGAATGTTATTGTAGGAGAAGGTTTTGATCTTGTTTGTATATGCATTCATTCAACCCCCTTTTCCCTACATAAAAATAATATTCCGACCTCTTGGTCTTCTCGAGTTCTCTGACTCTCTACATAGGATAGGTTTTGAACTTATATAGAATATCCTTCCAATATCATGATAATACTTATCATTGTTGTAGAATGCTTATGTGATGATATATCACTATCCTTAAGTGTTTTGAATGATATTTATATCATTTCTATATATTCTACTATAAGTGTATATCTAACACAAAATCATTTGATTGTAATCAATAAAACTTATACAATCTTACTCCTCACAGCTCCTAGGTTAAAATCAGAGTTCTAGTAAGGTTTGGTCTCTACAATTACATACATAACTTTATCTAGTTATACATTGTGACCTAAATAGGGTATGGCTATAATACCATGTATTCAAAAGTGAGAACAAATATCAGTCTTTCTCTGCATGGAAATGCTAGCTTCCTACTCATATTTTGTGTTTGTAAAGGAAAAATTATGGGTGTTCAAGTGTAAACACAGTATATGATAACTTTTTGTAGACCCAAAATCCTCTGATTAAATACAGTTATTCAATCTATTTTCCATAGTTCGTTGTCTACCAGAATGACTAAGTTAATAACATAATGACCCTATAAGTTCTATGATATAGTTGTTGCAAGGTGTGTACCCTTGGTCTCCTTGTGTTGTGCAACACAACGCTTGGGTTCGTGACAAGGCTTAACCACGTCCCATGGATTCATTAACTTTGGTGGTTGTATCATGCATTAATAGGTCAATCTTTTGGTGCAACAGCAACCGTCTTTCTAACAATTGGTACCAAACCTGGGTCATAGGTTTGAACCCCTCACTTGCACTGAGGGGGATTGTTGCAAGGTGTGTGCCCTTGGTCTCCTTGTGTTGTGCAATACAACTCTTGGGTTCGTGATAAGGCTTAATCACCTCCTGTGGATTCATTAACTCTGGCGGTTGTATTGGGCATTAATAGGTCAATCTTTTGGTGCAACAACAAACGTATTTCTAATAGTAGCTTGATAGCATGTGAAAGTTATCATCTACAATTATTTCTAATGAAACTAAAACATTAAAAATGTTAAACTCTCTAGATGTCGTTAGTTTCCAAACTACTATATCAATGACATTACCACTGTCCCCTTCGAACTTCATTTCTCTACTTTGTATACTCTATACATTTAGCTCTAAGAAAACATATTTCTATTTTTATTCAAACAGTAATAGACTAAACTATAATTTAAGAATGAAAATGAATTTTTGTCAAGACATCCTTACCTCCAAATGTCATCAATTTCGAATGCATGTACAAGCCCTAACTATCTCCTTGCTACCCAAGCTTGACTTATCTCATCCTTCTGTGTATCTATCTCTTTTTCCCCATGGTTTTCTAAGTAAGAACAATGCTTTCTATGCTAACAGAGCTCTCTCCTCTCCTTAGTTTTATCGCATGCTATATCTTATCTTTGCTCTATCAAAATCTTGTTCTCAACTAAGTGGTATCACTCCCTTTTATTATCATTCTTCTACGATAATATAGCCTTGACAAGGCTTCACTCTACCATACCCATGGAGATTCCTTGTTGAAATCATGCCTATTATCACTCTCCACAGTGCAAATAGTTTGATGGTGAAGTGACTGGTCATTAATACCACTCCCTAAACTAATTAAGAACTCCTACATACTCTCCAATCCACTGTGGAGTAAAGGAGTCGAGCCTCCATAACTTAGCAAGAATGGTTGCATTTTATTTGCAATTATACCACTTTCCTTAAGAAGCTCATCGTCAACAAATCCATAAGTTAAAACTAATAATTCATATTATATAAATATATAACAACATAAAATTGATTCTTACAACATATACTTACGTTGTTTCTAACAATTGATAGGATACGAGAATGGTGTCGAGGTATTCTCCCCCTCTAAAAAATGCTTAACGCCAAAATAGATAGGTTATCATAATGGTATTCCAATTGGAAATTACCGATAAAGAAATAGTTTAACCATGATAAATATGTTCTCTTGAACATACTCTATATTCATATCACACAATAATTAATGACTATCGACCATTCTTTGTCAATGGTCAAACTTTTCTGACGTAGTTTTTGATAAAACCTAAGCTTAATGGATCTAGTTGACAATCAATGATTTGTCGAGTTAGCACCAAACTTAGACCAATTGGTCAAACATATCTTACCAAACTCAACGAAGGTTCACTAAACTAAGAAAGCACAAGACTCAAATGGAAACAATATGTTCTTATCCATATGTCTATTCTCTTCTCTCTGATGATGCTCTCCCTCTCTTTCTCGAAGGGTGGAAACATATTTCCTGGTTACAACTTGTAATCACCCAACTGGGATGAGTGTATCATTAGTCAATTCATAAAACCTTATGAAATCATAACATCTTATAATCACACGTCTAATTTCTAATCATATAAACATAAACTCATGATATCATTGATTTATCCTGACATTTTCACATAACGTCGAATCATTAATTCATGCATAATCAACTACTAATTATGTGCAAGTAAAAAGTTAAACATAGGCAAAATTTGGGATGTGACATATTGAGTTAGTGATCCCTCCACTTTCTTGGTGTCTCACTATTTTGTCATTTTCTTCTACCCTTCTTTCAGCCAAACATTAATTCCTAATTCATTATCATGGGCCAATTCAATATTAATGAAACATTATTTTATCATTCTCCATCAACAAACATCTATAAAAGTGTCATGGGAATTTCTAATTTTACTAGCTCCCAAAACAATTTTAACATACTCCATGATATTTAGTTACATATTTCTCAAGATAGGCTTTACAAAAGAGTGTTGCATCCTCCCCCTAGGAAACTTCATCCCTGAAGTTTGTTTCAAAATAGACTCAATAGATGGTTTCTTCTAAAAATTGTAGTTGTTGCCCATTTTCCTAAAAAACTAATTAATTAGATAGGTTAGATCAAATATATAATTTTGTAATAGATGCATGTAAACCACTAGGTATTAAATCATATGTGGAAGCATACCTATAAACTAATGCCTCAATATGGAATTAATATTTTAGCTTTTGCATTTCATTGGGTTACACTTTTAGTAATAGTGTATCCCTTATAGCAAGGGTTCTATGAGTTTTTCATATGTCAATGCCACTTTTTTCCCTATCCAATGCTTCCTTCAATCTTTATTGAATTCTAGGCAATATTTGTCACAAAATTTAGGGAAATTTCATCTAAACTCGATTTTAGAGTATCATATTGATATAACTAACTGGTCAGATGTCTATGTTCTATTTATACTTGTTGACAATTTAACCAAATTGCTACAAAATTTGTGACTTCCTTCTTCCTTCTCAGAAAAAATTTGCACTTATTAAAATCGAAATACATGTTCTTAGCTCTTAGGTGTGTTATTTATAGTGTTATGTTTCCTTCTTAGATATTTAATTTCTTGTATTTCTAAATCCTTTGGTACCATGATTTACTAAGTCACATCATCCCCTATTAGAATGGAATTTTTGTCATTGAGGATGATATCTCAAGACTTTTCTTTTCTTACCACTGCCATAGGCTACTTTTAAAATTTTCATCTCACTAAACTTTTTAACCCAAATTAATTTAGTGATGTTATTCTATGTAACTACCATGTTGTTCACTTATGGCCTTTAACTAAATATGTCCTTACCTTTGAATTTCTTTATGGGTGATACCATAATAGTGTGTCCCATTTTTGGGACATCATTATTTTTGCCTAAAATCACATAGTTTTTAGAAAAAATAATGATTTAAGCCTAGATGTGTTCCATCTAAGGGGGTTTAATTAAAGGGGGTTAGGTGAAACCTGCTTAGATCATATCCCCTTAGATAGAACCCTTTAGGCTTAAATCAAACCCCTGATGGAGTCTCCTCCACACCTATCAAAATATTGACAAAAAACCAATTTTGCTTCACTTTTTGGGGGGTCAAATGAAGACATCTGGAATTTTTATTTTGTAACTATGTAGCCCTTAGTATCACCTTTCTAAAAATTATAATATGTATTATGTTTTCTTTACTATTATATTTTTAATTTTTCTATAAAGAATGAACGTCTATTATGAAAAAACAATGACTTGTATTCAAGACACTAGGAAAAAAACATTGTTAGAAAAATCTCAAAAAAATGCACTCCACTACACATAGATGTTCTTATTTCAATTAAAAAAGAAAATTTTAATTTTGATATATATGCTAAGAAACATGCATTACGGAATAAAATAGGTCTGAAATTTTTGTTAGTACTAATATAAAAATTAATAATATATAAAATATTTGATTAAAAAATACCAAAAAATATCCATGCACTAGATAGTGGAGTTAATGGTCTAATTCTAATAAATAATGAAAAAAAATTATTTGTAGTGAATGTTATGTGATATGGAATAATGTCACTCAATAAAAATAATAGAAAAGATAAAAATTGATTAAAAATAAAAATAAAAAATGATAGAAATAATTTGTTTAAAATTATAAAAAAATTATAGCTTGAATATACATAGAAAATTACATAACTTATTAGTTTACATCATCCTTAAATTCTTGACCATGTGTTCCCTATAATTGACACAAATTGAAAAATGTTGAAATGCCAACTTTGAGCATCCCACTTTGGCCAAAAAGTGGGACACACTTTTGTGTTGTCACGAGGACCCTAAAATCTTAGTAAATCAAGGAGACATCTAGACTATTGGCAGGAACCTACTAGAGAACACCTCCTCCATATTTCATATAAAGCAATCCTTCAACTCCTTTTTGCCTTAATATACACACAATTGATCACCTACTATAAGCAATCATGAATAAAGATGGCCAGAATATAATGCTCCAAGAATTTGTGCCTTTCTCTTCGTCTTGTTTGGTGTATCATAGTTGTACAATTTTTTTGTGACATTTTGTATTGTGGATTGGTGATCGTTAGATGATACCAATGTTTGATTTGAATTCTCAATGTGTATATTTGGATCTATGAGATGTGTGTGTGTGTTTAGGTTATATTCAAGTTTTAGCTTCACTGTTTTCATTTAAATAATATTTTGGGCAGGTAGATATGATTTCCTTCAATATTATTATTTTAAATGATTAACTGCATCTTGATCGTATTTCTAGAATACTTGATTTCCTTCAGTATTATGATTAGGATGATGATTGTGATTAGGATGTGGATTAGATGGAGAGAATAGATTAGGGTTAGGACCTTGATTGGATTTGGATAACTTGAATAGGATTAGGGTCCTAGATGATAGATTAGGATTGGATTGGGAAATATCAGGATGATTAGGATGAAGAGGATTGGATTGAGGTGGATAAGAGGGATGATTGGGATAGGATTGGGATGAAGTTGATTGGAGGATTAGGGATAACTAGGAAGGATGAGATGGGTGATTAGGATGAGTGATGATTGGATAGGATTGGATGAGATTGGAGGATTCAAATGATGTTGGATTAGATGATTAGGCGGATAAGGATAATTGGGATGGGTGATTAGGATGATGTTGGATTGGATTAGATGAGGTGGATAAGGTGATTAGGATGAAGTGGATTAGACGGATGATAAGGATGATAAGGATGGGCTATTAGGATGATTAGGATTGATTAGGATGAAGTCAATTAGATTGGGGATGGATTTAGGATAGATTAGGATGATGTGGATAGGGTGATTATGATGATGAGGATAGTCAAGGTGAAGTGATTAGGATAAGTAGGACGAAGTTGATTGGATTGGGTATAGATTGTAGTGATGGGGACAGGGTGATTAGGATGATTAGGATAGTTGGGATGAAGTGATTAGGATGAAGTTGGGTTGGATTAGGATGATTAGGATGATGTTGGATTGGATTAGGAGATAGATTAGGATGAGGTGGATAAGAGGGATAATTAGGATGAAATGATTAGGATGATATGGGTGATTAGGATGAGATGATGAGGATGATATTGATTGGATTGGAATGAGGATGAAGTTGATAAGAGGGATAATTAGGATGGGATATGGACAAGAGGGATAACTAGGGTGATTTGGATAATTGGAATGAGGTGTTTGGATGATTAGGGATTATTAGGATAGGATTGGATGAGATTGGAGGATTAGGATAAAATGGATTGGATTGGATGGATTAGGATAATGTTGGATTGGATTAAATGAGGTGGATAAGGTGATTAGGATGAATTTGGATTAGATTGGATGAAAAATAAGGTGACTAGGGATGGTTTAAAGCTTGATTTTGGGCAACTTGTAAACAAATAGGTTTCACACAACATGCACAAGTTTGCAAAGGGATTTGGATTTGGATTGGGCAAATTCAAATGAACACACACACAAAACACAACACCCTAGATTATTCAAGTGGTATTGACTCTTATTGTAGGCCCACACTCAATACCTCTCAATATTCCTACCTAGCTAGGAATATCTTCACAAGAGAGAATAGCTAGGGATCAAGTGTCCAAAGGCTCACCCTTTCCCTTTCCTTGGAGGCCTTGACGCCTTATCCAAAGAACTTATATTTCTACTCAAGGAGGCACATGGTGAGTAACTTAAGGGTTGATTGTTGACCTTTGCACCACACTAAAAAATCGGTCGAGAGGCCTTAAGCTAGGATGAACAAGCTTCTCTAAGGGTGACCCCTAAATACACAAGGTACATGGGGTCCAAGTTCACAAACACTAGTCTGTTGAAGGCATGTGGCATAAGAGATTAAGCAAATGTCACTTCACCTTGTGTCCAAAATCACCTGAGGCCCCAAGGCAATGCCAATGAAGTGACTAGATTGAGGTACAACTTTCATTCTCCCCCCTTTGATATACCCCACCAGAACGTGTGGTTGAGGCCATCCCTTGGGGTGACGAAATCCCCAAGCAGGCCTCCTATAGGAAAAGGTAATGCAAGGTATTTATGATCTCGAAGATTGTACGAAGCACAAGGAGAGAGCATACACACACAAGCACACCTTAGATGACAAAAGTGAATGCAAGAGGTTTTTTTGATCCCCATGATTGCACTAGGCACAAGGGGAGAGTATACATAGACACTTGATCCACACAAGCAAAGATTAATTCCCTTAGATAAAAAAGATGTGTGTGTGTGTGTGAAAATGAAAGTGGCTAAGGGATGCTTTTGATTCCCAAGATCACATTAGGCTCAAGGAAAGAGCATACACACCCCACATTATAATCAAGCCCACCAAACAAAGAAGACACAAATATTGGTTTAATGATCAGCCTTTGACATGCAAACCTGCAGCAAACTTGTTAGTAGTTTTGATAGATTTAGCGTTTGGCAAGTGTTATGCTATGAAACAAGTGTTAGATGAAGATGATGAAATCTAGAAAAATCAGATGTTAAATGACATTCTATAGAAAATTGGATGATTTTATCAAATTTATTATGAAATTTTGAGAAATTTCAAAAAAATTCATCAAATTTTGATAAAATTTGTAAAATATATATGCAATTGAAGTTTACAAGAAAAAAATGACTTTGACTGATTATACCTAAAAAATATGATTAGATTTGAATATGAGATCTACACTACTGTGAAGATGGTCAAATCAACTTTCTAATGACTATAATTTTATGAAAATTTGACATTCCTAGCCCAAGTTATGAGAAAACGAAAAAAACCCCTAGTTATGGCCAATAAACTAGGGCAGGGGAGGCTACTGGGCTGTGACAGGGCAGCGCTGCCAGGTTGAGTAGCACTCGGGTGGCGCTCTAGCAGTGAAGTGGTTGAGGATGGGTGGCATAATGGCGCCGCTCATAGGAAGAGCATAGAGTTGTCTCAAAGGACACAAATATAGCCCCTTTCTGCTGGCAGTGACTGGGAGCTAAATGACCCATGGGATCATGGTCTAAGGAAGAAGGGTAGCCCCTAGTTTTTTATATGACTAGGGGTCGACAGGATGGAGTGGTTAGGCATTTAGCAGTGGCCCCTGGTCTATAATATGAACAAGGCCAAGGATACAATGACAACTAAGACTTGTGTCACATGGGTTTTAAGGTGACAGACACCTAGTCACCAATGTGACCAAGGAGTAGATGGGAGCAACCGAGGATTTAAACGCATCATGCGAGTGGGAGAATATGTGAAGGACCAGGGGATAAGATGGGTAGCTAGGAGACGCAAACTGGTGGTGGAAATTTAAAACCCTGCAGACTATAATCTTGAACCTACACATATATGATTGAACCCATGGGTAAAATAAATCAAAACCTACGAATTGATGTTAAAAAAAGCACTGTGGATAAAGACTGATGGTAAGAATAATATTTATTTAAAATATCAACTGTGATTTAGAATATCAAATGCTTGAGAAAAAAAAAATTAAGTCGAAACCCACGATAATAGTCTACAGACTATGCTAGGAGTTCATACAAATCCATACGGTCCGTACTATATGGATCTGTATGGTACAAATCTGCAACATGGGGTTAGTAAATTTTTTTTAAAAAAAATTAGTAACAAAAATTGATGAATTATATGTCTACCCTAGGGTTTTTGGGCTTCCTGGTCACAATGGTGAGGTCCTTTTTGGTCTAGGATGCTTTTTGCAATAGCTCACCCCTGAATATTCACCAAAATGGGCTTAAACATGCAACAAAAAGCTTGCAAAACCCACAAAAACCAGCTAGATCAAGGGACGAGGTGTCCCACTAAACATGCCAAAAAGAAGACAAGAGGAGATCAAAGGAAAAAAATAGAAAGATAATGCAACATACACACAAAACCTTCACCTTAAACCCTTCTTTCTCCTCAGATAGAGCAGATTAGAATGCACCCTTCTTCCAATGGCTATGCTCCTTGATATGATATGTTGATTGCTCTAGAAACCAATAGCATAACAATACTTGATGATGAGAGATCTATGATGACTTTGATGGCATTATGTTACTTTGAAAATGTGGATGATAATGGCTTGGTTAAGGCTAGATGCAAAGCCAGTTTGACTTTTGTGCAAGTCATGTGACTTTCATTTATTGATTGTGGCAAGTGGACGAGGATGAAGACAAGTGGGAGATAATTAAAAATTAAATAATTAAATTATTTAATTAATTATGAGAGACGTGATGTGGGAGGATAAATTTTATTTAATTAATTTGACTAGAGGGATCATGGATAAATTTAATTAAATAAATATGATTTATTTAATTAAATTGGGTAAGTAGGAAATTAATTAAATAAATATAATTTATTTAATTAATTTAGAAGGGGATATGGTAAAGAGGACTCTTAGGACAAAAGTGTCACAAGGTGATGTCAACAAGGGGATGTCTAGGTGATGGTCAATTTCAGGTGTCTACACTTTCTTAGTAATTTAGATAACAAATCTTGCTCTTGAGGAAGTAAAACTTTCTTTGTCTTTCTCTTGATAGGAAAAGTTCATTGTTTTCTTAGAATAAGATTTTCTTTCATTTAGAATAAGATTTGTTTTCATTGTGCAAAACATTGTTCATTTTTCTTTTCGTAGATAGAGTTCATTGCATTCTTAGAATAGATTTATTTTCATTGTATTTAGAATAATTTTAAAATTCAATAGATCAAGTCAAAATCAAATCACAAAAAAAATATAAAAACATAGATTACATTACATTAGGAAAGGTCATTTAGTTGCATTCATTTTTGCTTTCATAGTAATTAATTCATTCAAAAATTTTGGAAAAAGAGTCAAAAAGTTGTTTGCATGCATATAGACTATTGCATTTAGAAACTCATAAAAACACCAAAAATATTGAAAACAACAAAGAAGAGCGGGCTCAATTCCATCACGAGGCATCAATTAAAAAATTCAAAAAAAAAGTTCCACCCTTTTGCCTAGCATTCAATATGCCCAGGCATAAGAGAAGATTGGGTGCATCTTAGACAAGATTAGGGAGATCATCCCTCAACCAATTCCCATTGAGGAAACAACTTGAGAACAAGAGATCATCTTGAGACTCATTCAACAAGAAACAAAACAAAGAAGACAAGTAGAAGAACATCAACAAAGACTCATTCAACAAATCATTGAATAAGAATAAAAGAGGTTAGATCACCTCCTTATTATAGATGAACAAAATACGTTCAGAGCCAGGATTAGAGCAAGTGACCCTTCGAGTCATATAAGAATCACAACCACCGCAACCATGCAACGATTTTAACAACATCACAACATTTATAACAACTTTTGCCAACCACATAAATTCAATACACATCACACAATCAACCTAATTGTGATCCATGATGTTCTTCTTCCCTAAGAACATAACAACCCCCTGTTTCACATCCAATTGACTGGCTACTACCACGAGAGTGGGAGTGACTAAGTGGGAGTCAACTGCAAGGAAATAGTTAATGTGCCATGTCAGAGCCTGACTCACCTGCATTGTGTTTACGTCACATTCTAAGAAACATAAAATTGATAAAATGTGAAATTATAAAACAAAGAGGCATCAAGGTTCTTATGAAAACTTGGGTGTGTTGTGATAACAAGCCACCATAAGTTCAACCATACTTGTAGTTGCACTATCTTGTCTCAAAGATATAAAGAGATTAACTTCCTAGAGTATGTCACTTACCAAAGCACCATAGATTCAGAAGGTCGGTAGCTTCCTACGACTAAGTTTCTCTTAACCGTAGAGTGTCTTACAATATATTTGAAGGTATGCAGGAGATAAAGTCTATCTACATAAATTGTCTAAGGCCTAAGTATTGGTGAATCGTCTCTCACCTCACTTCACATGTTAAAACATGTTAAGCAAGTTATGACAACTCTGATGTTTTAAAACCTTTGGCATAAGTTTTTTAACCTAGACCACTAATATAAGAAAAGAAAAAGAGGCCCAAAAACTCTTAGTACCCCACTATTCTCAACACTTTTTGATCAACAAGTTGCAATGAAAGAGAGGTGAGAGAATACAGTGGGTAGTTGTAATAAGACATTAAAAAGTAACTCTTAGTATCACACTACTTTCATCACTCTTTAGTCATCAAGATTTTGTGAGGGTGAGGTGAGAACATATGGCAGGTAGTTGCAATAGGCCATCTCAATCTTGTTATTGCTATGAATCATGGCCCTAGGAAGAGCTTTGATACCACTTGATACAATCATACCTATAGAAGAAGATCAAAACATAAACAAGATGCTCAATAAACTCAAAGAATAGTTGTAAATATGACAAGCCTCTTTGAGGGGGCAACCTCCTTAAGAGCAAAGCTTGAGTCAAAAATATAATTTTGGATGATCCTTTATTCATTACAACCCTCAATATATAAACATAACAAAGAGTGACCTAGAGGTACAACCCGTGTGGAATAAATCCACACACTTAATATGAATTCATTACATCATTACAACTCCATCCAATGCATGTGGGATAAATCCACACAAAGAAAATAATGCAAAGAATAAGAGTTGGGACATAAGGGTCCTAACATCCATGGTTGTCAAATAATTTTCATTTGATAGAGTATTTTTCAAGAGTGCCCTACATATTCCACATAGATATTGATATAAATGAAGAGGTGGCCCCTATTTATTTTAACAATTTTTGATATATACATTTACATAAATTACATATTAATTATTACAACCCATCTGTATATAAATCCATGTGCTTAATGTGAATCCATTCCATTATTACAACACCATGCAATGCATGTGGATAAATCGACATAGATAGAGAGATAGACCTAGTAAAAAATTTGTTGGCATTTTACTGTTAAAAACAACTGCTATCAAATTTAAATCCTCTCCATTAAGTAGACCTTCTAAAACATATGATAGACATCAAATTTCCACAGTCCATTATGATTGTAGATCAGTGTTTCAAGATTTAATTGTGTGCAAGTTTTTTCCCCTCAATGTTTCAGATCATACTCCATGATCCATCATCAGGAGAATATAGAGCAAGAGAAGAGAAATAGAAAGGTAATTTGCAGATCAAGTAGGCTAAATAGGAGGGAGTACCGCAGGAACCAATAGACTACAAGGAGGAAAAATAATAAATGCATACTCCTACCCATACAAATAAACAACCAAGCACATACACACCTAAACACAAAACACCAAGTTATAAAAGCAAAAGAGTAAGAACCATGAAACAAATTAAATATAAACTAATAATAAAATGAGATATAATATATGTAACATAATAATAAGTGTGATAACAATGCAAAGGAGAAAGAAGCAACAAGGTAAAATAAATAGAGAAATAAAAACAAACGAAACAAAAATAAATGAAAAGTCAAATTTACAAAAAAGAACCTATACATACATACAAGAACATATACACATACGAATATATATATATATATATATATATATATAACAAACAAAAGAAAAATAAATGAAAGATCAAATTTGCAAACAAGAACATGTACATGCCTGCAAGTACATATATACATACAAATATAAATGAAGAGAAATAAATAAAAGTTAAAAATAGATGTAAGTACTAAAAAATACTAAGTAGGTGAAAGCAAAATGGAACAAAAAACATACAAACAAACATACAACCAAATACATGCATACCCAAAAATACATGTACAAAGAACAAATAAATACACATAAAAACAAAAACCAAGAACGTAGATATACAAACAATTACCAAAATTACATATACAAAGAACATAAACATACATGTAAATACTTTCATAAACACACACACACACACACACACACATATGTAAGATGCTTCAACATTATTTACTTTGAGGTGAATATGAATAGGCTTGACCTACTGTAGGTCTTGAATGAACTTTCAAGACTATTGTGAGATGCTTGAACATTATTTACTCTAATGTGAACATGAATAGGGTTGACCTATTGTAGATCTTGAATGAAATTTCAAGACTATTTTTGGGGGAACTATATCTTTTAATTACATTTTCCAAATGAAAAATATTATTGGAAAACAAATATAAGAAGACCATCTCTGGAAAATGAAATAACCTTGTTTATGACATGTTTGTGAGAATGCACACTTCAGTTATATTGAAAGCTCGTCATGCATAACACTTATAGTATCATAGGGCCAATGCACATTATAAAAAGATATGTCCTTTGAGAAAATACTCTTCACTCTCCAAAGAGAACTTTCCTTGTTACACTGTTCATATATTTCCTTCTTATTTTAAAAAAAGTGGAATACACTTATTTAGCTTGCATATAATTAGTCATAAAATGATAACACTACTAAAATTTACTTATATGCCTTTCCATGAAGAGAGAGGAAGTGTTTCTGACTTCATCCATGTAAAATCCATGTCAGGGTATCGATCTCCATGGACACTACCAGAGGACACTATGCTTTCTATTTCTTTCATCTCCTCAGGTGTAAGCTTCACAGAAAGAGCACCAATGTTCTCCTCTAAGTTCTTGATTTTGGTTGTCCCTGGGATTGGTGCAACATCATTTCCTTGGTGTTGAACCCAAGCAAGTGCAAGTTGCCCTGGGGTGCACCCTTTTCTTGAAGCAATTGCTAAAAGCTTCTCAAATATAATCTTGTTCTTTTCAAGGTTCTCTCCTGTAAACCTGGGCAAATACTGCAAATATAATACTTTCACAAAATTAGAGAATCATCTCAATTAAAAATATATAATGTACATATAAATCCTCAAGCAAAAGGGAAAAAGCTAGGAAGTTGAAAGGACTTGCCATAATGTAAAGACACTTAGAATTGATGAGAATGAACTCACAATTTTTGCCTTATGAACAAACAACACTCTTAATGTTCAATAATCATCATTAATGCAAAGAAGACTTAATGGCGCACATACCTTTCTAAAATCATTATCTGTTAAGTTTTCAACCAACTTTGCTCCGGAAGAGAAGAAACCTCGGCCTAAAGGGCTATATGGCACAATTCCAATTCCAAGCTCCCTACAAGTAAAAATTGATGTGTTAATCATTCAAAATAATACAATTTGAGATGAAAATTTCTAATGCTGAAAACCCACATACCTGCAAGTTGGAACGATTTCTTCCTCTACATCCCTAGTCCACAAGGACCATTCTATTTCAACTGCTGTAATCGGATGAATGGCGTGAGCTCTTCGAATTGTTGATGCAGAAGCCTCAGAAAGTCCAATATACTTTATTTTCCCTTCTTCAACTAGCTTCTTCAATTCTCCAATCTGTAATAGTTACATGACCAACCATAGTATCAAACAATAATTACGCATTTATTGAAGTCTATCATCAAGGGGCGATATAAAGAATCAACAAAAGCTATCACTAAATCATCAAACTTGTAAGAAGGTAAGAGCAAATATCTAAAAGATAACTACATTATGAAAATTTAATTTTAGAGTCTGTGTAAAAATGGAAAGCCAAACATTTAAGGATAGCTTCCCACCTGAAAGTTGAAACACTTGAAGGCAATATATAGTGTTATAAGGCACTTTACTTAAATATCGTCCATTTCAATGGTCAAACACTCAATAGTAATTTTACACCTCATTCACAACAAAAAGTGTTAAATATGTATACTATTTTTATTGGCTAAAATTAACCTTTGACTATTGAAGTGGATGATATTTAAGCATAGCCATTATAAGGTAAGCACACAAACACCATCTAATGCTCAAGGCATGCATTAAAATTCTACTCTTCCATGCTCTCCACCAAAGCATTAAAAATGGAAAGGTCAAACATTTAAGGATAGCTTCCCACCTGAAAGTTGAAACACTTGAAGGCAATATTTGGTGTTATAAGGCACTTTACTTAAATATCATCCATTTCAATGGTGAAACACTCGATAGTAATTTTACACCTTGAACAAAAAGTACTAAATATTTATACTATTTTTATTGGCCAAAATTAACCTTTAACTATTAAAGTGGATGATATTTAAGAATTAATGTTGCACAATGCAATAAGCAATGAAATCAGACTCGAACACCATCTAATACTCAAGTCATGCATTAAAACTCTACTCTTCCATGCTCTCCACCAAAGCATTAAAAAAAGAAATCATGAGTATCACAAACCTAATATAAGACTATGGCCATCACAAACCAAACATAAGAGTCCTTACTGCTATGGTCGATGCCATTTTCAATCCTCACTACCCATCATAAGCAATATGTTGCTGGTGGCTCATCAAAGTACTAAGTATATGTGAGTTACATGGCATGGCTAGCAATCATTTAGTACACACAGAAGAGTAAAGTACATACAGTAACTTCTATGGGAACTCTGGTATCGACACGATGTTGGTAATAAAGATCAATGCAATCCACATCAAGCCTCTTCAGACTCCCTTCACAGCAAGCACGAACATACGCAGGATCTCCACGAATGTCACTTATCCCACCTGCAAAACTTACTCCAAACTTGGTGGCCAGCTGCACTTTGTCTCTTATTCCTTTTAGTGCCTGCAAATCAAGTCAAAAAGTTTCAAATTTTAATCGAACCATATGAAAATCCAGAAAAAAACTTGTGAAAATCAGACTATCTACACTTAATGTAAGGTGCCCTACCTTTCCAAGGAGAAGTTCGTTAGTGTGAGGACCATAAATGTCAGAAGTGTCAAGGAAAGTAATGCCTTTGGAAACAGCATGGTGAATGAGGGAGATCATTTCATCTTCAGATTTAGGTGGGCCATAGAAGGCAGACATGCCCATGCAGCCCAGCCCCTGTGCTGATACTTGAAAACCCTCCCTTCCCAACTTGAGTGTTGGCACTGCCATTGCTGCTGCTCTTGTTTCTTCTGCTTCTGCCTTGGCTTCTTTGTCAAGGCTCACAGGCAGAGGATGTGTTTATTTATAATACACAGTGGGAGAGTGGTTGTCAGTGCTGAGGTCAGTTGCGACTCATTTCGACAAATCTGCCCATTTACTGAAGGAAAGGTGAATGGTTGAACAAGCTATTTTTTATTTAAAAAAGTTCTTCGTAACAAGAAAAATTGTACTAATTTAAACAGGTGTCTGGAAACTTTCATTTTCTGTTGATATCAAAAAGATGATGTAAGTATTGGTGGGTTGATGTTTTTTTGGGTGGGAGAGGATGGAGGATTTTATATCATCCACAATATCTTTCTTGTTACTCGTTTATTTATATACACGTAGTGGGAGAGTGGTTGCCATTGGTGAGGTCAGTTGTGACTCATTTTGACAAATCTGCCCATCTACAAGAAGTCTGGCCGGTGAATGGCTATTTTTTATTTAAAAAAGTTCGTTATAACAAGAAAAATTGTGTCTGGACCGCTGTGTTTGTTTGTTTTCTGGATATGAACTTTTCAAGAAAAATTGTGTCTTGGACGGTTGTGTTTGTTTGTTTCATTTTCTATTAATATCAATTCTATCAAATTTTCTTGGGGCATGGTGGTGGCCTCATCCCTTATATTTCATATTTCTGGGGGTTTTGAGTCTTGGTGGATGGCCTAATCAAAGAACATACTATCACCCTCATTAATTGTGTTCAACCAATTGAACTACAACCTTTTGGTTGGGGGTTGTTCTTAAATATCATCGACTTTAACAGTCAAAGGTCAATTTTAACCAATAAAAATAGAACAAATATTTACTACTTTTTGTTGTGAATGAGGTGTAAAATTGTTATTGATCGTTTGACCATTAAAGTGGATGATATTTAAGTAGTGTTGGTTGGGTCTGAATATATACCATCACCCTCATTAATTGTGCTCAACCAATTGAGCTACACAACCCTTTGGTTGGGTCTGAGTATTTTGCATTCACAAGTAGAGACTTTCATAGTTAAATTTTTAGATCATTAATAATTTTTTGATATTATGGTGATTGGATTTTTTAAATCTACATAGTGATATTTTCATGGAATTTAGAGTTAAATATTCTTATATTTAATTTATTTGAATTCCATATTAATTACACTATCTCATAGATTAGTCCCATCTCACAAATCCTAGGGTTAATTATTGTTAGACATTTGTTCTAGGTAAATTGTAGTGGAAGCATTTATTTTTCATTACATTATTTAATGAATCCAAACATCCTACACGACCTAGGGTTTATTCTTCTTTCTAATTAGAGTTTTTAAATCTAATTTTTCTGACTGCATTCATTTTATATTAGATTTCATTAGGGTTTGGATCCATCTTTGTTTGGTTTCATTATCACACCATGATTTGGACCTTTATTTTCCTTGGATTCCAAAAATCTTCAACAAAAAATAATTATTCTTTGATAAGAAACTAAATAATATTATCTCACATTTAATGATTGCATTTATTTAATTAAAGTAAAGAATTTATTAGATAAATAATTGTATTAATATATGCGTTTGAACAAAACCCTAAAAGCCGTCATGACAATTAAGGAGGGAAGAATTATGGATATGACGTCATCACATACATAACCACAAGCTTATGCCATTGCTTTCGTCAATGGCAAGCTAAAAGTATTTTTTTTTAATATATTTTTAAGATAGAAGTAAATCTTGTATAGAGTCTAGTTTGACATCTAGGTATTACGAAAAACATAAAAGCAATGAAAACGATGTTTTATCTCCCATTAGGCATTTTTTTTTTGGTTTTCACTTTAGTTTTGTTCCTAAAATAGAATCTCACTCTCTTCAAATATTTTACTTTCAACACCCTCAATCTCAACAAAACAAGGTATGTTAATGAACTTTAAAAGATAGATTTTAATCTACTACAAAGGTACGTTAATGAACTTTAAAAGTTAGATTTTAATTTATTTATTTTATTTAGAACACTTTAGTATTATATTAAATATTATATTACTAAATATTATACTATATAATTCGTAGTACATTTAATAGAAGGTTCATAATTGTAAAGGTAAAAATTGCATATTTTATATTTTTCATTTTTAATTTGGATTCACTTTGACTTCTTGTCCTTTATACAATGACAACTTGTATAAGTGGCACAATTTCTTCAAAATATGGCACTTAATTCTAGTCTTCTATTTTTATTTTGGGTTCACTTTGACTTCTTGTTCTTTATGCAACGACAAGTGTATAAGTGGCACAATTTCTTCAAAATATGGCACTTAATTCTAGTCTTTCATTTTTATTTTGGGTTCACTTTGACTTGTTGTTTTTTATGCAACGACAAGTGTATAAGTGGCACAATTTCTTCAAAATATGACACTTAATTCTAGTCTTTCATTTTTATTTTGGGTTCACTTTGACTTGTTGTCCTTTATGCAACGACAAGTGTATTAAGTGGCACAATTTCTTCAAAATATGGCACTTAATTCTAGTCTTTCATTTTTATTTTGGGTTCACTTTGACTTGTTGTTCTTTATGCAACGACAAGAGTATAAGTGGCACAATTTCTTCAAAATATGACACTTAATTCTAGTCTTTCATTTTTATTTTGGGTTCACTTTGACTTGTTGTCCTTTATGCAACGACAAGTGTATTAAGTGGCACAATTTCTTCAAAATATGGCACTTAATTCTAGTCTTTCATTTTATTTCGGGTTGTCTTTGACTTGTTTTCTTTTATATGCAATGACAAGTGTATGAGTGGCACAATTTCTTCAAAATATGGCACTTTATTCTAGTTTGACCTAACCCTGTTTGCACTCATTCCTAGGGGCCATTCTTGATTCTCAATTTATCAATTTCTTGTACAAGTTTAAGTCCTAATCCTCTCTCATTTGCACTTAACTCTAGCCTTACTTAGTCTCATTTGCACTCATGCCTAGGGATCATTCTTGATCCGCAATTTATCTATTCATTGTCGGTTCAATTCCCTGCAATGCAAAAATTGAGCAAAAGAGTGTAACGATGTGATTGTCTTTGATTTTTTGTTTGTTTTTATTGCATCAATAGGTATACCCTTCTAGAAAGAAATGACTATCATTTTTGCACAACACTTTTTGGATCATGCAACATAGCATAAATATATCATACAACTCTGCTCATTCCTATATGGCGCCCTCTTGATCATTAGAGTACCCATGGACACTACCTTGTGATCCCATAAATTGGTTTGAAGGACCAATGAAAATTTGTCTAAAGTGCCACATGTCTAGTATCAACTCCTTCGAACCTCAAGACTCAAGCTTCCTATTGAATGTGAGACTTTTGGCCAAACTACTTTGAAATAAAATTCTAAGCTTGTGAGAACCTCTGAATGTGGAACAAACATGTCACCATGGAATTAATTTTTTGGTGAGTCAAGATATATATGGGAGCTTGAGTCTACCAAAGAACATGCAAGACATCATTGGACACAAAAAACTTGATAAACTTCATTAATGTAAAGTTTGGGTCCATAGAAATCCAAACCTTCCAAACTTGAAATGAACTTTCATTAAGTGAAATCTACAAGGCTTTTAATGTCTAGATTTTTCATGTAGACTTGAACTATCCTATATAACCAAGTTGAGAGGATGTTTTAAGTCTAAAATATCAATTTGAAGTATGTGGGGCCCATGTTTGACAACCATGTGAATTTCAATAAACATATTCTAGAGGGGTTGTCGCATTCAAAGCTCACTTTATTTCATGCTCATGTTCCCTGCAAACCCCAAAAACCCTATGCAATAGAGATCAATGAGTGGCTCAAGTTCATGGTAATTATACTCTCAAGTCCACAATTCTAAGGTGGTGCTCGAGTGAATCAAAGCTTGACATGTGGCTTGGTAGTGACATGGACTATGGCCCAAGGGAATCAAGACTAGACATGTGGCAAGCTTTGTCAATCTTTATTGGTACTTAGGTCAATTTGTGAGTTCTCCAAACATGGTGAAGTAGATACAATCCAATCAATCAAAAAATCTAGGTCCACTATGGTCTACAAATTCATGACTTTAATATCTTAGATGTTGAATTAATATAAACTTTGTCCTAAGATGCTTTCAGGTTCATCCAATAGTCTCTTTAGTCCTCTAGGGTTGATAATGTTGGTCATGAGATAGTGACTTAACCAAGGCTGATTGGATTTTCCAAGTCTATAAGGAACATATGAAACACCAAACTTCAACATGTGAACAAATTCTAACCCAATGGGAAGTTTTTGGCTTTGAAAGGCCTCCACAGATTTAAGATTTTGAAATTCTCAAATGTGACAACCCAAGCAAACTATGACTGATGAACCTAGACTTTTATTAAGTTAAATCTATAAGAATTTTCATGTTCTTGTTTCTTGTAGAACTGAGCTACCTTGTATAGTTGAGTTGAGCAGATGTTTAAAGTTTAGAATATCAAGTTGATTTCTATAGGGATTGCATTTGGCATATTTGTGCATCTCCCTAGCCTTTAGCTACTAATGATATTTCAACATGCAAGACAATGCATATGTCTCCCTTAGGAGGAGAGAAGGATCATCTAAATATGATCACAACCTTTTATTACTAGACATTTCAAACAACAATGTGTTCTTTAAACCTTACCTAACTATACTTTGTACCTACTTTATGTTGCCAAAATTTAACAAACATTATATAGTGCACTCATTAAAAATACCTATCAGCATGCCTATTGCACAAGAAGTGTGATTTCTAGTATATGTATGACCAAAATCCTAAAATCTTGGTTGTCATAACAAATTTAAGAAGGGGAGAATTATGGATACATGCATCATCACATATGTAACCACAAATTTCATCATTCACAAGATAAAAATTATTTTTTAACATATGTTTTTAAGATAAAAGTAAATCTTGTATAAATTCTAGTTTGAAATCTATTACAAAACATATAAAAACAATGAAAATGGTGTTTTATCTTCCATTATGCATGACAGAATTTTTGGTATGATATTAACTTTGATTTTGTTGACTACTAACATGTTGCAATAAATGGAATCTCACTCTATTTATATATTGTACTGATCAAATAAAATAATAATTTTACACTTCCTCTATACTACAAAGTGGTAAATAGTTGTCCTACTTTTATTGGTCAAAATTTACCTTTGACCATTAAACTAGGTGATGTTTAAGAATAGCCATGGAATCTTGAGATCTAGATATAGAATCAAGTTAAAGACATTGTGACAAACATGTTTAGAGATTTTTACTGTTGAAGAAAAGAATGTTACATGGAGATTGGTTTTAGACTAGGTTGCACCATGTAACTTAGTTTGGTTGGTGTGCCTTTGTTTGTTGCTAATGCAATCTCTTGTCCTTGCTTACATCTTCTAAACCTATTGTTGAGAAAGGAATTGTGTTAAAAAGCATAGTGGGGCTTGTTGTAGGATGGAAGGAAGATCGTTAACTTCTTTGATAATAATCACATCCCTTAGGAGTTGTATAAATATTGAAAACACGTAAAGAAGAAATGAAAATTTTAATGCAATTGGTATAAATGAAACCACGACTAATATTACTACAATAGAGTTATAACACCCCCATTTGGGCCATTAGAAAATAAACTATGTTTTTAACCATTTCTAAGATTTTATCCATATTATCTATAGAAAGAGAATGTGGTGTTACAATAATAATTTCATCTGACATTAGCATTAATCTCAGCCAAGTTTGTATGTGTCCTCATTCTATGGACATATACTAAGTAAGTTTGGGTTTGATCTTAATAGACAAGTGAATTTTGAATTCATATTCATGGAAATGTGTCACATGGATCCTTATTCTAACCCATGAATGATAGAGAATTTAGTCAATGAAATCATTAGTCAACCTATTCCCCTCAAGACTTAAACCTGGATGCGAGGACTTTATTAAACTTGCCTTGCTCTCTTGTTTTATCCTAGACAACGTGATATACATCTAAAAATTCTTATGGATGTGGATTCTATATAAAATTTGATTAACCAAGGGTACTTGGTTCTATATATCTCAAAGGTTACTATTACTGAGAGACATGAGAGGATTATAAACTCAACTTGCCTTGGGATCTTTGAGTCTTGGATTCATGACAATTTCTTTCTAGAGGCTTCCATGAGCATGAGGCCCTGAGGCCCCTTATACATTCTTAATTAACTTGAGGCTCTTAGGTCCATATTTAACAAGATAACATTCCCAGAAGGTTCTTGGGACATGAGAAATTTGTTAAGACTAACCTAACAAGACATGGAATCTAGATTTAGAAAGTTATAATGTGGACATCACTTGATCCCATAGTTCTAAGGACACATGTTAGCTAGAAATCAACCTCAAGGGAATCAATGGTTAAAATTTATTCTGAATGATCTAGAGATAATTCTTTTCAATAAATCAAGGATCTATATTTTCCACAATAAGTGAATGGTCTAAGATTTATGGAGTTCTTCTTAGACACTATATATTCAAAATTCATACTTTAGTCTTAAGGTGATTTCTAATTGTTTAACTTCCTGCAAAGGGGATATGGCATCTTGACAAGAAAACTAAACTAACTAGCTTCGGAGCGGGAATTGGCCAAGAGATTCATTAACCATAAAAATAAGACAATAACTAAGAAGGGTTTGCTTTTAATCCTCCAACCATACATGGATAATCTAGACTAGATTGAGGCTTCCTAGTCTCTATCCATAGATTTTGATTAAATTATTTAGCTATAAAGAGAATAATTTGTCGAGTGTGCAATTAATTGATACTAGGAAATTGGCTTCACCAACATGTTCTGCTAGATCCATGAGTTCATTAATACTAAGTTACAACTTGAGATCCTTACAAGTGAGTACACAAAATGTGCTTAGTAATTAGGTCCATACAAGCTAGAGACACTTTAATCGATTAACCACATTATTTAGATCACTCGACAAGGAATTCAAATTATTTTCAAGTAAATATTTTAGTCAATTCTAGAACAAGAATATCTAGAAGCCTAAATTATTAATCTAGAATGCTTCCCATAGGAGGTCTATAATTAATCAAGTGATATGAAAATGGACCTTGCCAATAAATAACAAAGCACTATACCATTCATATATAGAATTGAACATAGACCCAAGAAGCTCCCATACAAGACTTGAGCTAGTTATTTTATACTCTAGAGTATGGATGCTACTCATAACTCTAACCTTTATTAGAGTTATAGACAAGTTAGTTAATATAATCATAATTACTATGGACAACAAAATACCATCTAGGATCATTTAGAGCCCAATTTTAGAATTATACACAGATTTAGTCAAGGACAAGATTACATTAATTTCATCATACCTTCATTGAACCCAACATGGCATTATTAAAAATGCATGCTCTAATTAACATCCACACATTGGATCAATTCTCAAGGTGGATTCTTAATTTAGCTTTTGTTAATTTACAAGAATATGAACATCATACTTCTCAAATCAAAAGGTCTTGTCACTTTTTGTTGTGCAACTTTGATGATACCTATCAATTCATAACCTTATCTACTCCTTTTCCATCTATAGTCATATTGAGCTATAAGGAATATAAAGTTTAGTCATGTAATCAAACATGTAACCATAATAAAAGCCACAAATTCATAGATAACAATCATTTATCCTTATAGACACTCAAAATTGACCACATCCTAACGACACATCCAATACCACTTTCACCACCTTATGTCACTTTGCAACACATTCATCCTAGGACTTCCTTTAGCACTCACCCTTTTATCAATTGATTAATTAAATTATATTTAATTAATCAGGATTATCCCTTCCACCAAATTAATTAAATAAATTATTTTTATTTAATTAATTTAAATCCATTTTCTCTATCACCAAAATTAATTAAATAAATTATATTTATTTAATTAAATTTAATCATTATTTAATCCATTTCCCCTTTAGTCAAATTAATTAAATAAATTATATTTATTTAATTTTAATGTACTTTTCCTACATCATCTTGTCCAATAATTAATTAAATAATTTAATTATTTGATTAATTATTTTCCACTTGTCGTAATCCTCATCCACTTGCCAAAAATAATAAATGTCACATGTCTAGCTAAAGTTAGTTACCTAGATTCATTGAACCTAGACACTTGCACAAAATTCATACTAACTTTACATCTACATCATCTATTTTCATACTACGCCTATTAATCATATCCATTCACATAAGGATAAGTGTTGGGAATTAAGGTGTCTCAACCTTTGCGAATTCCTAATGTTGTATTTATTTATCCCATGTTGAATTGGCATAGTCAACACCTTGTGTATATGCAACAGGGTAAATTTTGGTGACTTTGGCAGCCACGGTTTCCCCATTGAATAATTAACGAGGGTTTGGGGGTAGCGCCCCCAAGACAGGGTCAAGGGGCGTAGCCCCTTGTGGGGTCCAGGGGCAGCGCCCCTGGCACGCTCCCTATCACGGTACAGGGTGGGGTCGAGGGGCAGCGCCCTCGTGGGGGCTTGGGGGCAACACCCCTGAAACCTCAAACAATTTTTAATTAATGACAAGTGTCGTTGAGTATCTTTGCATGAGAGAAAGGCATCTTTGGGCGGTCAAGGGAGGTTATGACATGTAAGAGGAATATGATATTTTTAGTCAGTATATGACGGATTCTATGACAGTTGTAAGGTGCGTAAGAGCATCTGTCGTAACCTATCTTGGGACTAGGTGCCCACTTCAGGATGGGATGTTGGACAAGTGTCCTTAGGCATGGGTTTTGGGGCATGAGTCCAAGATGGACGCCCATCTCTAGAAGGTTCCATATTTACCTTGTAAACTCTATATAAACAGGTCCTTGGATGGGAGATAGATAACGTTTGTACAAGTACTGTTATGCTGTCAGAATATCTCCAAATTCGATATTTGAAGACTCCTGAAAGAGCATTGGCTTTGAAATTGTATTGTAATCTGTTATTGTTTACTGTAATACATTTGAGCTATGTTTTGGAGTTTGGGGTTTTTCACCCATAAGGGTTTTCCCCACGTATATCTTGTCTCTCTCTCTCTTCTGTCTTTTTTCTGGTTATTGTGTTTTGTTGCAATATCTCATGTTAATGGTTTTAACATTGTTGTAATAGTTAGGATAAAGTTGGATTTACATAGCCCTCTCCTCATTAGATTAGTGTAGGAAGCATTTTCCGCACACCTAGCTTCCTTTCAGTTGGTATCAGAGCTTGATCACCTTTGGTCCTAGTTGTAGGGTAGGGGTTTTTTGAGCTAATCTTAGGTTGAGTGGGAGTCTGTGCAGAGCATTCTATATCTTATTACAGCAAGGAGATGGCAAGCACATCAGGAAGGTTTGAAGTAGAGAAGTTCAACGGCAGTAATTTCAAGCTATGGAAGCTCAAGATGGAAGACATGTTAGTTGACCAAGACCTTTGGGAAAGTGTGAACAGAACTAAACCAGCTACAATGTCACAAGCTGATTGGGATCTCAAGGATCAGAAGGCTAATAGTCTCATAAGACTTAGTCTTGCCGATTCTGTGTTGTTAAATGTCCATGAGGAGGCTACTGCAACACTCCTTTGGAAGAAGCTGGGGGATGTGTATCAAGCTAAATCCCTTGTCAATAAACTTTTCCTGAGAAAGAAGTTGTATTCTCTTTGAATGGAGGATGGAGGATCCGTGGATGAGCATATGAATGCCTTTAACATGTTGGTTGCACAATTGACATCTATCGGTGTAAAGATGGAGGAGGAGGATTGGTGTATGACCCTGCTTTGTTCTCTGCCAGACTCATGGGATCATCTTGTCATGGCAATCGGAAGCACCACATCCACATTCAAAATTTAAGAAGTGGTTTCTTCTCTGTTGTCTGAAGAGATGCGAAGAAAGTCTTCTGAGGCAGCCAAAGAAGCCCTTGCAGTTTGTGGAAGACCCAAGGAGAAAGGGAAGAAGAAGGACAAGAAAGTTGAGAAGGGTAGATCCAAATCTTGGAAAGTCCAAGGCTCTTTGTTGGAACTGTGGCAAGACCGGGCATTTCTGAAAGGAATGCAAAGAGGAGAAGAAGAAAAAGAAGAAAGCTCCTAATTCAGATTCTGACAAATGACAAGATGATGGTGATGCCTTCATCGCAGTCCTGGCAACCCATGCATCTGATGATGTGTGGCTAATCGACTCTGGTGCATCATTCCACATGACCTCGCATCGAGACTGGTTCACTAAGTATGAGGAGTTTGATGGTGGAAAGGTGTATCTGGGTGACGACTCTCATCTGAAGATCATTAGTCGTGGAAGAGTCTCTATCCGATTCCCTGATGGTCGAGTGAAGGGGATCACTGGGGTTATGCACATCCCAGGCTTAGCACGGAACCTACTTTCTGTAAGTATGTTGAATGATGCAGGTGTGCAGGTTGTCTTTTCGAAAGATGGATACAAGATGACTAGAGGATCTATGGTGCTTTCTAAAGGTACTTGGAGAGGTACTCTGTTTCAGCTGGAAGCATGCATTGCACAATACAATAGTTCTTCTGACTCAAGGAAGAGGGCAGCGGTCACTTCATCCCCACCATCTGAATGAGCAGTGAAGAAATATGTTGTTTCTAGTCTTGATGGTTGTAATCGTGCATTGGAAGTTAAACTTCCTGCAGAAAAGACAATGTTATGGCATAAGAGATTTGGCCACATTGGTGAGAAGGGTTTGTGTACCCTAAAAAATAAGAACCTCGTTGAGGGGTTAGATGATTGTAATCCTGAGTTTGACTTTTGTGAACATTGCATTTATGGAAAACAAAACCGTGTTTAATTTTACTCGAGTTCTCATAAGTCTTCCGGTGTGTTGGACCTTATTCATTCTGATGTGTTTGGTCATGTTAATGTTCCTTCGTTATCAAAATCTATATACTTTGTATCTTTTATAGATGATTACAGTAGAAGGACATGGATTTATTTTCTCAGAAGCAAATCTAAAGTCTATAGTAAGTTTAAGGAGTTTAAAGCTTTTGCTGAAAATCAGACTGGTAAAAAGATTAAATGTTTGAGAACTAACAACGGTGGTGAGTTCTGTTCTATAGAATTTGATAAGTACTGCAAGGAACTTGGGATTGAAAGACATAAGACAACTCCATATACACCGTAGCAAAATGGAGTTGCAGAGAGGATGAACAGGACACTGATGGAGAAGGCTAGGAGTATGCTTAGTGGTGCTGGTCTAGAACAAACTTTTTGGGCTAAAGCTGTTGCCACTGCTTGCTATCTGGTAAACAGATCTCCTACATCAGCTCTTGTTGGAAAGACACCCATGGAGGTGTGGTCTGGTAGAAAGCCTTCAGTAAGGCATCTTCATGTTTTTGGTTGTGAGGCATATGTACATGTGCCTAAGGAGAAGCAATCAAAGTTGGAGAACAAAGCTGTTAAGTGTATCTTCATTGGCTATTCTGTTGGTGTGAAAGGATGCAAACTTTGGGACCCCATGGCTGGAAAAGTGTTGTATAGCAGAAGTGTCATCTTCAGAGAGCTTACACCTTCTTTCACTATTTTGCAGCCAGAAGAAAAAGAAAAGAAAGAGGATGTTTTTCAGTTTTGTCTCACCCCTGAGAAGATTGAACAGAAAGACAATGTTGGACCTAATGATGAGGAGAGCTCTAGCAGCTCTGAAAGCTCAGATGAAGAAGCTGAACCTCAACCTCAGCTCTTAAGGAGGTCTACACGGATAAGAAAGCAACTTGAAAGGTTTGATTTTACATTGCTTGATTCTAGTTGTGCTTATGCTTTGCTTACTAACAATGATGAACCTAGAACTGTATCAGAGGCTTTGGATATGAAGGATGCAGGTTCCTGGAAGGAGGCCATGGAGGAAGAAATGGTTTCTTTGGATAAGAATCAAACTTGGGACTTGGTGCCTTTGCCTCCTAGATGGAAACCCGTTGGATGCAAATGGGTGTTCAAGAAGAAGATTGGTGCAGATGGCAGTATTGAGAAGTATAAGGCCAAATTGGTTGCGAAGGGGTATTCACAAGTGGAGGGTATAGATTATGGTGAGATCTTCTCTCCTGTTGCAAAGCTGACATCCATTCGATTCCTGTTGTCACTCGCAATAGCTTATGACTTGGAGGTAGAACAGATGGATGTGAAGACAGGTTTCCTTCACGGTGACTTGGAGGAGGAAATCTACATGTCACAGCCAGAGCATTACATGGTAAAAGGTAAAGAAACTTTGGTTTGCAAACTTAAGAAGTCTTTGTATGGTTTGAAGCAATCCCCTAGGAGATGGTACTTGAAGTTTGATGCCTTTGTGTTGTCAATTGGATTTGTGAGATCGAAATTGGATCACTATGTGTATTATAAATTTGATGGTGATCATATTCTCATTGTTGCAATGTATGTTGATGATATGTTGCTCATTGGGAAGGGTGAGAATATGATTTCTGATTTTAAATCTCAATTGTCAGCTCAGTTTGAAATGAAAGATTTAGGGGCAGCCAGGTACATTCTAGGAATAGAAATCAAAAGAGACAGAACCAACAAAAAACTTTGGTTAAGTCAGAGTAAGTATGTTAAGACCGTGTTGGACAGATTCAACATGGGAGATTGTAGACCATTGTGTGTTCCCATTTCCTTGGGGACAAAGTTGTCTGTTGAGGATTATCCAAAATCTCCTAGTGAGGTGGAGGACATGAGCAGAATACCTTATGCTAGTGCTATTGGCAGTTTGATGTATGCTATGATCTGCACAAGACCAAACATTGCCCAAGCAGTGGGAGTCCTTAGTCGATTTATGGCTAATCCTGGACGGGTTCATTGGGATGCAGTTAAGCGAGTGTTCAGATATATGCGGGGTACTTCCGAGTATTCCATTTGCTATCATGGTAATGTTTCAAGACCTCCACATTTTATTGATATTCGTGGATTTGTGGATTCAGATTGGATAGGTGACATTGACAGCAGGAGATCCACCAGTGCTTATGTTTTTACACTGTTTGGTGGTGCTATTAGTTGGATGAGTAAGCAACAACCTGTTGTTGCTTTGTTGATGTAGGAGCATCCAGTGGTGTAAGGGCAATCTTGCATCACCCAAAAAGAAGTTAATTCAAAATCATTGTAATTTTTTTTTCATTTCTTTCCATAATTAGTGTTTTTGGTTCCATAATATCCAGAATAATAATGTAGGACTTTCAGTTTTTCCAAAACTGCTAAAAATAGTGACCTGCCTATTTTGGAAAGTGTACCTGTTATTTTTAGAAAGTTTGCATTTGGGCACGTAATGAAGCAAAAACTTCTAGAAAGTTACATAACAGAAATATAAGACCTTTGGCGAAGGAATCAGGAAAGATCATTTGTGAGCTGAAAGATATTAAAGTTTTTGTTTTCCAAAAAGCCCCTGAAAATTTTTGGAATGACATATGAGGCACTAAAACTTCCCATAATGTCCTGAAAAGTTGACGAAAACCTATTTACAAATTTCTGGCATGATAGTTCACACCGCGAGCTTTCTGGCGCTTAAAACGGTTCGTCAATCAGACACCCGATCAAAAGTTATGCTTCCCAGAAGTTGACCTACTTTTGGAGGGAGTTGCAAATTTCAAAATTTCGCTACATGCCACCAAAAAGTACTATTTATGACTATTTTAGGAACCCTGAGCAGTAGTAAAGTTAAGGGGGCCAGTGTAGAGTTAAGAATAGGTGGGAAAACAGAAACCCTAGTTGATTTGGGGTTATAGAAGGTTGAAGATTCTAGAGTCTTGAGGTTGGGAAAGCTGTAATGTGTTGCAGCCAGTAGAGGATTCATCCTCTAATTGTAATTAAGCTTTTGTGATGTAATGAGTTGCCCAGTTCAATAAAAGAAAGTTCTATTTGTTGTGTTGAATATTTGTTATTGTGTGTTTTCTGACTTACCCCCCCTTCATCAAGTGGTATCAGAGCGAGGGTTCCTGAGTGTGTAGATAGATCGCCAACCGTGAGGCAGTTTGCACCAGGACCTGAGGTTGTGGGTTTGCTGCGGGGACCAAGATGCCTCCATGAAGAAATCATGTTGGGAGGAATGCTTTGACGAAAGAGGGTTTTAGAGCCCTACAAAGGCAAATCAATGCATTGCAAGAGGAGCTACGAAGAGGGTTTGAGTCGAGGACAAGAGAAGAAAGTGAAGATGAAGTTGAAGAAGAGCTATCTGAGGAAGAACAAGAAGCTGCCGAAGATGCTAAAGAAGTAAGGTTGTTGAGGGTCATTTCAAAGATCAGAAAGAGGCCCAGGATCGAAGTTTCTACATATTCTAGAGATTTGAATCTAGAATAGCTTATTGATTGGATCAATGACATGGAGGAGTATTTTGAGTATGAAGATGTGGAGGACCCAGATCAGGTTAAGTTTGCAAAAACAAAGTTGAAGGGCCACGCCAATATTTGGTGGAAGGAGGTCCAATTAGAGAGGAATAGAAGAGGAAAAGCAAAGATTACCAGATGGGATTGAATGGTGGAGAAACTGAAGAAGCAGTTCATTCCTGTGGACTATGAGATGGAGTTGCTAAAGAAGCTACAAGGACTGAAGCAAGCTAACAAGTCTGTTAAGGAGTATACAGAAGAGTTTTATAAAATTACTATCAAGACAGGCCATGCAGAGCCCAACAAGGAGAAGGTAGCTTGTTACATTAATGGGTTGAGGCCGAGTATTCAAGAGGAGTTGAGCCTAGTCAGAATGACCACCATAGAAGATGCGTACTAATTTTCCCTGAAGGTGGAAGAGAAGCTGAACAAAAGATTTGATAGCAAGCAAAGGGGAAGAGGTCAAGGTGGAAGGACTGGTGGAAGACTCTATGGAGGCTGTAATGAAGATCAAAAGAAAAGTGAAGAAGCAGGCACCAGTCAAAATCAAAGAGGGAATAATACCTACCACCCTCGTGACTAGAACAATGGTGATCAAAGAGGAAGAGGAAGAGGCAGACCTGGGCAAGGACCTAGAAGAGGAGGTTTTAGAGGAACCTGTTTCCAATGTGGAGAAGAAGGGCATCGAGCATATGAGTGTCCATAACATCAAGGAAGGACAAATAGAAGACCTGAAGGTAATGCACGAGTTGAACATGTAGATGAAGATGCACATTCTGAGCATTCTGAAGATGCTGAAAGGGGAGAAACCCTAGTTGTCAGAAGAACCTTGTTGAATAAGGAGAAAGAACCCAATCAGAGGAAGAGTTTATTCCGCACAAGGTGTAAATGTGAGGGTAAGTGTTGTGATATTATTATTGATAGTGGAAGCACTGATAATCTTGTTTTAGAGGAGATGATTGACAAGTTGAAGTTGACAAGAAGAAAGCATCCGCATTCATATCAGATTGCATGGTTGCAAAAGGACCATAGAGCTTTGGTCAATGAGCAGTGTTTAGTGAAGTTCAAGATTGGTGACTACCATGATGAGGTGTTGTGTGATATCATACTGATGGATGCATGTCATATGTTGTTGGGAGGCTGTGGCAGTATGATAGGAGTGTTGTCCATGATGGTCGTGCAAACACATATTCCCTAACAAAGGATGGAGCTCATCATAAGTTGAAGCCCTTGAAGGAGGTGGAAGAAAAGGTATGTAGTACTGCCAGAATTTTTTTGGTAGATGGTAGGAAATTTTTGGAAGGTATGAAGCATGAGTGTCATTGCTTTGCATTGATTCCTAAGATTAGTCAAGAGAAATGTGAAGATGTACCAGCAGAAGTTTCAAATATGTTGGAAGAGTTCTAGGACATTATCTCTGATAATGTACCAGAAGGTTTACCACCAATAAGGAAGATAAGTCATCAAATGGATTTGATACCAGGAGCCAATTTGTCAAACAAGGCAGCCCACAGAATGACCCCTGCAGAGAATGAAGAGTTGAATAGACAAGTTTAGGAGTTGTTGAGGAAGGGACTGATAAGGGAGAGCCTAAGTCCATGTGCGGTACCTGCAGTACTAGCACCAAACAAAGATGGAGAATGGAGGATGTGTACAGACTCTCGAGCCATCAATAAGATAATGATCAAGTATAGATTTCCATTGCCAAGAATGGATGACATCATGGATTGTTTGAGTGGAGCCAAGTACTTCACAAAAATTGACCTGAAGAGTGGGTATCACCAAATCCATATCAGAGAAGGGGATGAATGGAAGACAGCCTTCAAGACAAAGGAAGGTTTGTATGAGTGGTTAGTCATGCCATTTGGGCTAACCAATGCACCGAGCACATTCATGCGGCTCATGAACGAGGTACTGAAAGAATTTTTGGGAAGTTTTGTTATTGTTTATTTGGATGATATTTTGATTTTCAGTAAGACTTGGGATGAGCATTTGATGCATATCAGAAGAGTTCTAGAGAAGCTGAGGGAGGAGAAGTTGTTGATTAATTTGAAAAAATGTAGTTTTGCAAAAGAGTTGGTATACCTAGGATTTGTTGTCTCAAAGGAAGGTCTTAAGATGGACCCAGAAAAAGTAAGGACTATCATTGAGTGGCCTACGCCAAGGAGTGCAACGGAGGTAAGATCTTTTCATGGTTTGGCAAGTTTTTACAAAAAGTTTATCAGGAATTTTAGTAGCATTTGTGCACCCCTAACTGAGACAATGAGAGGGGATAGAAAAGAGTTTAGATGGACTAAAGGAGCAGACAAGAGCTTTCATACATTGAAGCAGAAAGTTGTAGAACAACCTGTTTTGGCACTTCCAGATTTCAATAAGGTATTTCAGGTAGATTGTGATGCTAGTGGTAGTGGTATAGGAGCTGTTTTGAGCCAAGAAGGTAAGCCCATTGCCTATTTTAGTGAGAAGCTTAATGATGCCAAGAAAAAGTATTATGTTTATGATCAAGAATTTTATGCAATAGTTCAGGCTTTGAAGAAATGGAGACATTATTTGTTGCCAAAAGAGTTTGTTTTATATACTGATCATCAAGCTTTGTAGTATATTAATAGTCAAGGGAAGTTGAACCAAAGGCACTTAAAATGGGTTGAGTTTTTGTAGAGTTATACCTTTGTTTTGAAGCACAAGAGTGGGAAGTCCAACAGAGTTACAGATACCTTGAGCAGAAGGCAAAATTTGTTGACAAAAATGAAGATAGAGGTTGTTGGGTTCGATGAGCTCAAAAGTTTGTACCCTGAAGATCCAGATTTTGCAGAGGCTTGGAAAACTTGTCTGGAGCCTATTACTTTGGATAGGACAAAATGGTTGGATTTCATAATCCAAGACGGCATGTTGTTTAGAGGAAGCCAGTTGTGCATTCCAAGGAGTTCCATGAGAGAGAACCTGATTAAAGAGAAGCATAGTGGAGGACTGGCTAGACACTTTGGTCGAGATAAGACCATTTCTATTGTTGGTGAAAATTATTATTGGCCACAGTTGCAGTAGGATGTTAGGAAGTTTGTGTAGAGTTGCAGAGTATGTCAGATGGCAAAAGGAACAAGTCAAAATATAGGGTTGTATCAACCATTACCTGTACCAGAGAAGCCATAGGATGATATTAGTATGGATTTTGTTCTTGGTTTACCAAGGACACAGAGAGGCCATGATTCTATTTTTGTGGTAGTGGACAGATTCTCAAAGATGGCACATTTTATTCCTTGTAAGAAGACTAATGATGCTATTCATATTGCGGAGTTATTTTTCAGGGAAGTGGTGAGACTACATGATCTACCAAAGAGCATAGTTTCAGATCGAGATACCAAGTTTGTTGGTTATTTCTGGAGGACATTGTGGAAGAAGTTGAAGATAGATTTGAAGTTTAGTTCTGTACATCATCCACAAACTGATGGACAAACTGAAGTGGTGAATAAGAGTTTGGGTAACCTGCTACGATGCTTAGTAGGAGATAAGCCCAAGGGATGGGGGTTTGATTTTACCATAGGCAGAATTTCCTTACAACAATTCTATCAATAGGAGTACTGGTAAATCACCATTCCAGATTGTATATGGCAATAGCCCAAGAAATGCTTCTGAGTTAAGGAAGCTGGACAATGGAGAAAAGAAAAGTGTTGAAGCTAAAGACTTTGCAGAACATCTGAAGAATTTGCATGAAGAGGTGAGAAAGCACATTAATAAAATAAATATTCAGTACAAGGCTAAGGTAGATCAGAAGAGGAGATATAAGGAATTCTAGGTAGGAGATGAAGTCATGGTTCACTTGAGAAAAGAAAGGTTCCCAATTGGAACATACAATAAGTTGAAAATGAAGAAATTTGGACCATGCAGAATCCTGAAGAAGCATGATTCAGGAAATGCATATGAGGTAGAGCTGCCAAGTGGGATCAATATTTCCCCTATTTTCAACATTGCTGATTTATCATAATATCATGAAGGTGGAACAGAGGATGGACCAACAGAAGTACAGTGGAGTATTCCGACATCTACTTCAATGGAGGAGATAGAAGAGATCTTGGATAGCCGTGTGGGAAGAAGTACTCGGAACAAGCAATATGAAGATTATCTGGTAAAATGGAAAGGAAGGCCTGTTGAAGATTCTTCTTGGTTGTCTAAGGCAGAGGTTGACTGTTTGGGTTTTCCTCACACAAACATCTGAGACGTGACAGGGTCACTTCTCAAATTACCCTGGGTGTCTGATGTAGGAGCATCCAATGGTGTAAGGGCAATCTTGCATCACCCAAAAATAAGTTAATTCAAAATTATTGTAGTTGTTTTCATTTCTTTCCATAATTAGTGTTTCTGGTTCCATAATATCTAGAATAATAATGTAGGACTTTCAGTTTTTCCAAAACTGCTAAAAAAAGCGACCTGCCTATTTTGGAAAGTGTACCTGCTATTTTTATAAAGTTTGCATTTGGGCACGTAATGAAGAAAAAACTTCTGGAAAGTTACATAACAGAAATATAAGACCTTTGGCGAAGGAATCAGGCAAAGATCATTTTTGAGCTAAAAGATATTAAAGTTTTTGTTTTCTGAAAAGCCCCTGAAAATTTCTGGAGCGAGATATGAGGCACTAAAACTTCCCATAACATCCCAAAAAGTTGATGAAAATCTGTTTATAGATTTTTGGCGTGATATTTCACATCGTGAGCTTTCTGGTGCTTAAAACAGTTCGCCAATCAGACACCTGGATCAAAAGTTATGCTTCCCGGAAGTTGACCTACTTTTGGAGGGAGTTGCAAATTTCAAAATTTCGCTGGAGGCTGCCAAAAAGTTCTATTTATGACTATTTTAGGAACCCTAAGCAGTAGTAGAGTTAAGGGGGCCAGTGTAGAGTCAAGAATAAGTGGGAAAACAGAAACCCTAGCTAATTTGGGGTTACAGAAGGCTGAAGATTCTAGAGTCTTAAGGTTGGGAAAGCTGTAATGTGTTGCAGCCAGTAGAGGATACATCTTCTGATTGTAATTGAGTTTTTTTGATGTAATGAGTTGCCCAATTCAATAAAAGAAAGTTCTATTTGTTGTGTTCAATATTTGTTATTGTGTGTTTTGTGACTTACCCCCCCTTCATCATTTGTCCACGACAGAAGTTGAGTATATGGCAGCAACTCATGCTTGTAAGGAAGCCATTTGACTTAAGAGATTGTGTTCAGACATTGGTGTTGATGCAGGTCAAATCATGATCAGTTGTGACAGTCAGAGTGCAATTTGCCTTGCGAAGAATCTAACTTTCCATGCTAGAACAAATCATATTGATGTTTAGTTTCACTTCGTGTGAGACATGGTTGAGGATGGAAAGGTAAATTTGGAGAAGGTAGATACTTTGAAGAATGTTGCAGATGCATTGACAAAACCAATGGGCATAGAGAAGTTCAAATGGTGTTCGGAGTCTATGGGCCTCTTGGCTCCTTGCAGTTAAATCTTGTCATTGCTTTTGGCCCTTGCAAGGTGTTTGACAAGTGGGAGAATGTTGGGAATTAAGGTGTCTCAACCTTTGCAAATTCCTAATGCTGTATTTATTTATCCCATGTTGAATTGGCATAGTCAGCACCTTGTGTATATGCAGCAGGGTAAATTTTGGTGACTTTGGCAGCTACGGTTTCCCCATTGAATAATTAATGGGGGTTTGGGGACAGTGCCCCCAAGACAGGGTCAAGCAGCATAGCCCCTTGCGAGGTCCAGGGGCAGTGCCCCTAGCACACTCCCTATCGCGGTACAGGGTGGGGTCAAGGGGCAGCACCCTCGTGGGGGCTCGGGGGCAACACCCCTGAAACCTCAAACGATTTTTAATTAATGACAAGTGTCGGTGAGTATCTTTGCATGAGAGAAAGGCATCTTTGGGCAGTCAAGGGAGGTTATGACATGTAAGAGGAATATGATAATTTTAGTCAGTATATGATAGATTCTATGACAGTTGTAAGGTGCATAAGAGCACCTGTCGTAACCTATATTGGGACCAGGCGCCCACTTCAGGATGGGATGTTGGACAAGTGTCCTTAGGCGTGGGTTTTGGGGCATGAGTCCAAGATGGACGCCCATCTCTAGAAGGTTCCATATTTACCTTGTAAACTCTATATAAACAGGTTCTTGGATGGGAGATAGATAACGTTTGTACAAGTACTGTTATGCTTCCGGAATATCTCTAGATTCGACATTCAAAGACTCCTAAAAGAGCATTGGCTTTGAAACTGTATTGTAATATGTTATTGTTTACTGTAATACATTTGAGCTATGTTTTGGAGTCTGGGGTTTTTCACCCATAAGGGTTTTCCCCGCGTATATCTTGTCTCTCTCTCTTCTGTCTTTTTTCTGGTTATTGTGTTTTGCTACAATATCTCATGTTAATGGTTTTAACATTGCTGCAATAGTTAGGATAAAGTTGGATTTGCATAGACCTCTCCTCATTAGATTAGTGTAGGAAGCGTTTTCCGCACACCTAGCTTCCTTTCAATAAGCCCTAGAAACTTCCATCCTTGCCCTAATTTCCTCTCACTCAATCTTGTCCATCCATTCATCTTTAATCTCAACCATTCACATAAGGATATGACCTAGTAGTCTCCTTTGTTTCCCTAAAGTTGTCTCATCAAATCCTAGCCATCCATCTCTAATCTAATCTTAGTCATCCATCATATCATCCAAAAATCTATAAATCAACCCTCATTCAAGTTATTTTCATAAGACATTTGGAATGTAATGCCATGCTGTCAAAAATAATTCATGGAGAATTGAAATGCAATATCATGCTACTAGAGTGAGAAGCCAACAATCAAATCATTCTCAAAAATCATTAGAACAAATCCACCATTGTCAGGTGTAACAAGGGCTATTTTGGTAAGAAATTTCTATGTTTTTCCTTTGATTTTTGTTATCTCTTTGCTCAATCAGAGGTGATGTTATGGAATAGGTACTTTTATTAATGCATTGTTCCTTATTTTGGTTCTATATTTATGCATACACACATTTTGGCATGCCTGGTGGGACCCCTATCCCTATTACTGATAATTTTTTTATGAAGTTTTGTGGGTTTCTCAATCAGATTTCTAGAATGGTGCTTTCGATTGTCTTTTAGTGATTTTATCACATATTGGTGCTTCTACCCTATTGTTCAACTCTTCCACCCAGGAAATTAATATTTTCTTGTAGGTTTTGTTGTCCAAGTTCCAAATAGCACCTTTACTACAAATCAACACTTCTACTCCATCTCAATGTTTTTCATTACAAATTAGCGCTTTCATTCCATTTTAATGCTTTTCCTTGCAAATCAACACTTTCATTCCAGTTCAGCACTTTTGCCTGCAAATCAACACTTTTGTTCTAGTTCAACACTTTTGTTTGAGTTTAGTACTTTGTTCCAGTTCAATGCTTCAGTTCTAGTTCAATGCTTTTGAAAACTAGTGCTTTTAGTCTAGTTCAATGCTTTTGTTCCAATTCAACACATTTGCCTACAAATCAATGCTTTTGTTCTAGTTCAACACTTACAAACTTCAATTGCTCATAACTTTTGCATATTAAACCAAAATTCAGCAATTTTTAAAATTGCATAGAAAATTGCAGGGAATCCATTGGTCCCATCAAATCTACTGTGTGTTGACTTTTATTTCATATTTTGCAAGTTTATCCTTTTTGAGATAACACTCTTGTTTGTAGGCTTACACTTGTTAAAGGCTAAAATTTTCAAACTACTAAAAAGTGTGGTACTGGTTCGATTGTCCAAAATGTATCATTCAAACCCACTTGTGTTTTCTTTTTTTGGTGAATATGGTGTGTTCTAAGGTGTGTATATGCTCTTTCCTTGCATTGAAAGGTAATCTTGGGAACCAAAAACACCCTTTGAACACATTCGCTTTCACACCACACATTGATTTTTAAGGGTTAATTAATCTTGCTTGTGTGGATCAAGTGTATGTGTATGCTCTCCTCTTGCACTACAAGGTGATCTTGGGGATCAAAAACACATCTTGGTTCACTTTTGTTACCCAAGGACCCAAGTTGTGTATGCTCTTCCCTCACATTGCAAAACAATCTTGGGAATCAAAAGCACTTGAAATCCTTTCCCTTTATGGGGTTGCCTATGGATTTAATCACCCTAGGGGATGACCTCAACCACACCTTCTAGTGGGGTATAGCAAAGGGGGGAGAACAAAAGTTGTACCTCAATAGTGGAGCTATCGTTTTGGGCCCACATCGAGCTTGCAAGACTTAGCAAAGTGATTTGTCACACGCCTTAGACAACACATTATTCATGGATTGAGCCCCTCATACCTTGCATATATCAAGGACACCTTTAGAAGCTCATCAAGCCTAGATTAAGATCCCTCAATTGTCCTTCCTTGTGGTGCATCACTATGGAAAAGGAGAATTTACTCACTTGTACTTTCAAAGTGAGGAGATAGAGCTCACTTTGGGCAAGGCTTTGGCTTCTAAGGTAAGGGATGCATAGGTGGTACATGACCTTGCCTTCCCTAGCTATCCATTACTTAATAAATAGTATATTTGTCGGTGCACAAGGATTGATACTCCTACCTGAATAAATTAGCCTTGTTCATGTGTTTGGTGTGTGTGTGTATTCATTTGTTGAAACTTGTGTATTCCCTTAATGCAAAATACCAAATCCAAATCCATTGCAAACTTGTGCATGTTGTGTGAAGTCTATTGTTTGCAAAATTTCCCAAGGTCAAGCATTCCACTTATTCACATCATTCTCAATCCACATCATATTCTAATCATCCTAATCATCCATATTATCCTAATCATCCCCCAAATCATCCTAATCATCCATATTATCTTAATCACCCCATAATCATCCTACTCATCTATTTTGTCCACTTCATCCCCATATTATCCTAATCATCCATCCTATCCTAATCATCCCCTAATCATCCTAATCATCCAATTTATCCACTTCATCCTAATCTAAGTCCGAATCTAACTTGCTCCTAATCATTCTAATTATCCTAATCTCCTGATCATCATAATCCTCCATCTTGTCCACAACATCCCTTAATTATCCACACCAACCCTTAATCTTGCTTAACACATTGACTCATTATTCTAATCAATCATTTTATTCAAAGTTTGAGCCTAACCCTTAAGTTAATTGATCCATCCCTAATCCATCATCAAGGACCCTAATCCATCATCAAGGACCCTAATCCTAATCAAGTTACCCAAATTGCATCAAGGTCCTAATCCACTATTGTAATCCTATCTCATCATGATTCCTTATCCTAATCCAACCCCATCCATTATCATCCTTAATCCACATCATAATCCCATTTTTGAGCCTAAGCCAATTCATCATCATCATCTTAATTAAATATCCTTATCCACTTAATCCCATTTCAACCCAAATCCTAATCTCTTTCAATTACCCCTCATCCAAAAATCATTCATCCATTATCCATCTCTCCATTTCAAGAAAACATCCAATCCCCAATCCTTAATCAAAAATTATCCTGTGAAAATCAAACTTTGGTTAAGGATTTAACCTCCTTCATACCCCATCAAATTTCATCCAAACCCTAATCATAATCTATCCAAATCATCATCAAAATCATTCAGCCAAGGGTGATAGCCCTAATCCTATTATCACCCATTTCAAATCCAAGCTTCAAATCAAAGATCAAGACCTTAGTTGAAACCCATCATCCTTAATGCAAACTTTATTTAAAAGAACTTTTCCTATCTTAAGTATAGTTATCCAATCAAATCGATCCTCACCCTCTTGCTTAAGAAATTTACTTATCTTAAGTAGGGGTTAAATCCATCATCAAATCCAATCAATTCTTGCTTAAGAATTTTCTTGTCTTAAACTAGGAATCAAATCCAATCAACTCTTTCTTAAGAACTTTTCTTATTATAAGTATAGACATCTATCCCTCGTCCAATCAAATCAAAACATCATAAGGTCTTGAAATTTGATCCCTAATCCACATAAATTTCATCCACCATCCTTCATCATCAAACCCCATCTCAATAAAATCCAAATCCCCATATAAGCCTAATCCTAATCCAAACCCAAATGCAAGCATCATGAGTTGGTTTGATAAATTCATTATGGAAGCTAGAATGCCTATGTCCCCTACTTTGGGTGAAGTCCATTCCAAACCTAAACTCACAATCAAAGGAGGTCCTCAACTTTATGATGATGAGATTCTTCCAAGTTTTTCAAATCCCAATGAATATCCCAGTGGACCTTATGATTTGTCTAGAGTTGAACATAATAATGCTTATTTAGATGCCACCACTATGAAGAAATTAACCCCAAGTTTATTCCATGAATGCATGAATACCTTCTATCATCAAGATCCCTTAAAGAAAGAACATGCTAGTACTAGATATCTTATAGGCTCACATTAAACATCCCTCAATCATCATTATGGTACTTTTGACCAAGGGAACACCAACCTAGAATAATATCCTATAAAACAATTATGGTCGAACTCCAAATCCTATGTGAACAACTAATAGCTACAAATCTTCCACCTCCCAATACATCAATCCTCATGGTCCCTCCATCACAATATCCCTCCAACCCTCCTAATCATAATCTATTAGTCCACCTACCTCCCAATCCATTAATCCATATAGTCCCTCCATCACAATATTCCTCCAACCCTATTAATCCTAATCCATTAGTCCATATACCTCCCAATCCATCAATCCCTATAGTCTATCATTTATTAGACCTCTCATCTCCATCACCCAAAGCTTCAATGTCTAAGCTTGAATCCCATGAATCTCATACATCCAATCCAGCCCATCAAGATAGTCACCCCAATCAACCCAAATTAACTATGAAGGATGTTATCCAAAGACTATTAGCAAGGAATCAAACACCAACACACAATCAAATGCCTATCCTTGAACCTATCAAAGAGCCTCCTACTACCATGTCTTTCTCTCTAGTACCATCATGCAATCCAATGCCTATCCATCCTATTGAAGAACCTCTTACCATAAATTCAAGTCAAGATCCATCATACAACCATGTTGTCAACCATTCAAATCCAATCACATCCATCCAAGAAACTCAAGAGCTATGTCAAGAATCAAATCCAAAGCATGATCAACCTTGCACTAAACCAAGTCAAGATCAAACTATCCAACCCATTCCCATTTGTGATCAAGATCTTATTTCTAATCAAGATAGTTAAGTCAATCCCTCAACCCAAATTTACACCATCCATGATTAAGAGATCAACACTTCTCCCATCCATGATCCCAGAACCATCCATGATCAAGAAACCCACACTATTCCTATCCATCATCCAACAACATCCACTTCCCTTGATAAGACACTTGGTCCCCAAGGGAACATAGACAATCAAACAAATAACTTGAATCATATCACACTGCATCTTAATGAGCATAGTGTTAATCAAGATTCAAGCATCCCAACTCATCCCTTTCCCAATCCCACACCATATCCTATCAATATCGCATTATCCCCTATTGATCCTTTGCCATCTCCTATCAACCCTTTACCATCCCCCATGGATCCTACACCATCCCCTATAAACCCTATCCCAAATCCATCATCCTATTCCCTTGGACCCAACACCTTCATTCATGGTGGTTCTCTCATAGGAGAGGAACAACTTCTCTCCACCACCCATCCTCCCCCATCTAATAATGGACTCACGTCATGTTTCCAAAATAATAAATATCCCATCATGCATCGCATGCTCCAAAACATGAATTATCAAGGAAAATGTGTAGGCCTCTATGAACAAGGTATCTTGGAGCTCATCCATGTCAATATCCCTCCATTATTGCATGGCCTTGGCTACATATCCCAAAACAAACAATCCAAAAATGTTGGTACTACTTTCACACTTTATAAATCCACTTCTTCCAATCCCAAATCCGGTGCACCTCATCACACCTCCAAATCATATGCCGCCATCCCTCCTCCATCATAATAAAAATCCAACAAGCATGGCATCATCCCTTTTTATCCCATCCATAAATCAAACCATCTTCCCATCCTTAAATACACTCTTCCTCCCATCCTCCCAACCCCTAATTTATCTCTATCCTTAAATCTCCTCATCCCTTCATCCTTAATCCTTCAATCCATAAACCCCATTTCCCTAAACATTCCAAATCCCTATCCTCCAAAATCCCTAATCATGACCAACAAACACACACATTTCCTAAACATGAAGCTATCACAAACCCATGGGATTCAAAAATAAAAATTTTGATGCCTCCCCCCATCAAGAAAAAAATCCACAAGAGCCTAATATTTTTCATGCCATAGGGCATTGATGCCCAAAATCAAATTCAAATAAAAAATCCAAAAGCCTACACAAGCCCACACATCCAAAAGTAAAATCCAAGACAAAAACGGTGTGGGCCCCCAAGAAAAAAGCAGCAATCAATCCAAATGGAGCATCCAAATTGCACTCCATCAAAAAATCCCAAAATCTCTATCCCCCATCCTGCACCCCGTCAAACACTCCCAAAAATCCTAAGTCCATTTGGGTCCCTAACTCCCCAAATCAGCAATCCCAAAATCCCCTGTCCCATCCCATAATCTCAAATCCCCATTACTCCTCACTCCTCATCACAATCAAAAGCTTCAAAATCCACTATTGTGTGTGCACACATTGGTCTTGGTTCCCCTTGACCCCATGACATTTCCACACACCCCCATCCTCCCATCATATCTCCACTATCCTTCATAACTCCCCAATCGTATCCCTATGATCCATTCCTTTGCATAATCCATCTCCATCTCATGCCATCATCTACCAACATCCATGCATATAATGCTACTTGACATGGTCCATGTGTGACAACTTTCCAAAATGGGACACTATCACCTCACTATGGAAATAGATGCTTAAGTCCCCAGCCCCCTCCTCCCCATTCACATAATTTTCCCCATCCAAATCCACCTATCCCATCCCAATATCCATCATAATCCCAAAATTTTAAAAAAAAAAATAGTAAAGAGAAATCATTTGTCTAATGGTGAAAACCATTTCATGGCGCCTTGGATAAGTACCATGATGAGAACTCATTTATGGGCATCATGTGTAGATCAATTATCTATGTGCCTTACACTTGGGGACAAGTTGTCTCATCTATCCCATCCTATCATTTATCTCCTATTTTACCATCTTCATCCATTAAATCTACATACCTAGCCCATTGAACCAACCTATCCTCCCCTCCTTTTGATCTTGATAAGGACAAGGGAAAATTGTTGAAAAATTCTTTGGACATCTCTTGATGTACCTAATCTTTGACAACAAATCCTATCACCCTATTGTCATAACCATTGTATCACAAAGTCAATCATGGCATATGTAGAGTGGGTCATGTTATTCCTATGTGACATAGTCCTTGGAGATCACATCCTAAACCTCTCCTTCCATCCACCACGCATCCATCCATCCCATCCACTATTGTCAATCCTTTAATCCATCCATCCAATCCTCCTTTCATCATTGCCCTTTAGACCTAGTTTTCCCTTGTCATTGGTATCCAACAAAAAGGATATCCAAATGCACTCCAATACAACCATCACACAAAAAATCAAAGCAATAAATCCAAGATCAAGTCCTCCTTGATCCACGCCAATCTAGCCAAGAAATATAAGCAAATCATCCAAAAGGATCCATCAATTTTGTTCCCAACTTTTCTACAAATCTGATCAACTCAGATCATCATCATCATCATAAAACCCAATCAATTTGTACTTAAGAACATTACCCATCTTAAGTAGAAATCAAATCTGCTCAACTCTTGCTTAATAACTTTACCTATCTTATGTATAGAGATCTATCCTCATTATCAATCAATCAATCAAATCAATCAATGATCAGTTTTCATCTTGACAGTGGAAACCACCTTGTTTTTTATCATTTGTGCATGCTTTCTTGTGTGTGTTATCATTTTACTTGCATTTGTGATGCAGTTAAGGTAGGAGGATCTAATGAAGGATTGTCCAACCTTGCAACCTTAAACAACCAAACTCATTATCATAGCAAGATTGTAATAGTAACATAAAAATAACAACAGAATGAAAAGAGATACTCATAAACACATGATACAAGATATATCCTGGGAAAACCCTAAAAGGGAAAAACCCAACCTTCAAGATCACTTCTCATTATATTAGAACTCCAAATCTCATTGCATAGGCCTGTAGGGCTACTCATATGCTAGGCCACAACCCAAGCTTACAAAAGTTTATTGAAACATCATTCCCCCATGTTCTCTGCTTCTCTCTTCTCCTTCCTCTATTTATTGATTGGCCTCTTCTTCTACTCTCTGCTCTGTCTTATGCTTCTACTCTGCTATCTTCTAGGTTCAAAACACCTCCACCTCTTCTAGACTATTCATCTTTTCGCATCCTGCTCCCTTATGCCTTGAAACCATATCAAGTCATGCTTATATATATCATTCTCAAGTCTCCCAAATTACCCATGTCATCGTACAAGGTGCCACATAACTCTAGGCCATATGAAACATGTAGGTTAGCCTACAACTCTTGGTAATGCTCCGCAAATGAATGAAACTTGTTGCAGTTCTCAATGAAGGTCTATCTGGTCCCATATTACCTTCTGTGATGTTCTATTTGGCTCTGTAAGTCACAGAAGTTATCCGCAAACCTCATATGCTTCAACTGAATGCTGACTGGTCTACTATGTGAAAGTTGTTGATCTTCTAATAGATACAACTCTTAGGAAACAAGTCCAAAACACTTGAAATCTTGATATGATGTAGATGACACTATGTAGATGCTAAGTCTTGCTCCGTGATATTTGATATGAAGATGTGGTAAAATGTGGTAGTCCCCATTGTCACTTTCTAGTACCATACAACTCAACATCAGCTTTCCCAATTCACTGAATGACTTCTGGATGCCCCTGCATCAAACTCTCAGGGTTAATTGAAAAGTAAGCCTCTTCACTTTGGCCTGTATTCTGTTAGAATCAATACTATCTCTTAGGATATGTTTAGTGGTCTATTCACAGGTACTTGTAACCGCCTCAAGGTCAGCAGTCTATTCAAGTCATTCATACAAACTGCCTCAAGTTTGGTTATCTATTCACAAATCACTGCAATGCCTCATGGTCGGCAGTCTATACAGGTCCTTTGCAAATTGCCTCAAGTTCCTTCTCACTTCTAGTGATCTAAATTTGGTACTCTTCTTACAAGTCGTTGCACTGCCTCAATGGTTGGTGGTCTAAGCAAGTCATCCATGCAAACTGCCTCAATTCCTCATTTACAATGGTTCGGTAGTCTGGCTACAAGGTTACAACTACCTCACAGTTCAGCGCTCTATTGACAACACCTGTAGACTACCTCAGGATCAATATATTCCTCTTGGATGCCAGCTTCAATCAACTAAGAGTCAAACAGCCTCAACATCCTATAACACTATGAAATAATCATTTTACTTCCTTTGTTTAGTCAATACATCCTCAAATTCTCTCTGCGGTACTTTCTAACCTTAGGATCTATCTGTAACTCCTTCCACACACACCAAAATCTTCCAGTTTCTTCTCTACATACAATACTTCTAGTCTTCTCTTTGTTCCTGCACCCATATTTCCTTCATTCTGGTGTAGTTTACTTCCCCTTCTAGTAGAATTCCTTGTCATCCTTTCTTTCTTTGCAATATGAACTTCCATTTTCTATTATGCTCCACACATGTTTACACAAACTTTCTCTTGCACTGGTTCCTCAGTTCTACAACACAACTTTCTTAAGATCAATGATTCTCCTTCTTCTATTTTCTCTATTAAACTTAGTGATTTAGTAGGTTCTTCCTCCTCTGCATAAGTTATCTCTACATTATTTACTGTTTCTCCAGCAAGAGCTTCTTGGTAACATTCAATTATCGATGTTCTTCACCTCTAAACTTGAAAACAGGTTCCTTTGAATGATCTCCTATCAAATCTTCTTTCATCCCTCTGGTATCCTTCATTACAGTAAGAATTATGACTTCCTTTGTTGTTGTGGTAGAAACTCATGCCATTTCTCCTTCTGTGTTATGAATTATTGTCCTTGTTTTTCTCCACATGTGGTCTTCCCTCTCCGCATCTTGATCCATATCCTTCTTTTCCTCCAACACATGAATACTTCAGCCTATACAACCTTTTGAACATACAAGTAACATATTTCCATTCTGGTCCATCAATGCATCCATAATCCTTTTGTATACAACTTGTCATAGGCTTTCTCCTCATCACTTTATTCCAACACATCTTTTCAGAGTGATTCCTTAATCCACAAAACTTACAAGGGAATAAATCCCAACATAATTCATTTTCATGTCCATATCTATTGCAGTAAGAATAATGTATAACTTTCCTTTCTTGAGTTGATTTGTTTGAACTTGTGACAACATCCTTATTCTCTTCACCTCTGATATATCCATGTCCTTCATTTCTTGACCTCATTACTGGCTCAATAGGATCTGTAATTCCTTGTTGATACTTTCCTATTCCCTTTCCTTCATATCCTATTCTTTGCATGATTTCAAAACCAATACCATCACCAACAACTGCAGATTTAGTTACCTTGTTATCTTCAAACTCACCTTCCTTGTCTAAAGAAGCTTCTACAATATCACACAAATCCTTAGTATCACAAGAAACATCACAAAGTTCAGGCTTAGATCTTAGACTTTAATTCTCTTCGCTGCATGCTACAAGTGACTGCTCTAACCTATTAACCTATTCTTTTAATCCAAGTATTTCACTCCTTTGTAAACTATTTTTCTTTTTCAACTTTTCCACCAAATCTATGTTCCTCTTTTCAATCTGACCAAACAACTTGCGTCCTTCTTCCAATTCTTCAAAACTCCTTTTGACATAATCAAACAACTTTAACTCTTTTTCTAATTCTCCATTCCTCCTTTTTACATTTTCCAATTCTTCTTCAAGAGTATCATATTTGTCTTCCCCTAGTTCTCTTATCCTCTCCATTAATTCTAAGTTATGTCTTTGGTTTCAGACAATCCTTCTTCTAGAATATCCTTCTTGCACATTAGGTTTTAATTTTCTTCCTTCATTCTTTTTCCAATCTTCCCCATTGAAACAAACTATGCAAGCAACTTAACGTGAAAAGCTTACCTAGATCTTTCTTGCATTGATCTTTCTTATGCAGTGATTCTTCTTTATTTGTGATAGTTTCTCTACTTCCAGTAGCACTTATTACACTCTAGGGTTCCACACATCCTTCCAACACATTCTATCTTTCCAATAGATTCACAACCAGCTCTGATACCACTTGATGCAGTCAAGATAAGAGGGTCCAATGAAGGACTATCCAGCCTTACAGCCTTAAACAACCAAACTCATTATCATAGAAAGGTTGTAATAGTAATATACAAATAACAACAGAATGAAAAGAGATACTCATAAACACATGACACAAGATTTATCCTGGGAAAACCCTAAAAGGGAAAAACTCAACCTTCAAGATCACTTCTTATTATATTAAACTCCAAATCTTATTACATAGGCCTCTAGGGCTACTCATATGCTAGGTCACAACCCAGATTACAAAATTTTATTGAAACATCATTCCCCCATGTTCTCTTTTTTTCTCTTCTCCTTCTTCTATTTGTTGCTTGGCCTCTTCTTCTACTCTCTACTCTATCTTCTGCTTCTACTCTATTGTCTTCCAGGTTTAAAACACCTCCACCTCTTCTAGACTATTCATCTTTTAGCATCATGCTCCCTTCTTCCTTGAAAGCATCTCAAGTCATGCTTATATATATCATTCTCAATTCTCCCAAATTACCCATGTCAGCTTACAAGGTGGCACATAACTCTAGGCCATATGAAACATGTAGGAAACAAGTAGGTCGGCCTACAACTCTTGGTAATGCTCCACAAATTAATGAAACTTATTGCAGTTATCAACGAAGGTCTATCTAGTCCCATATTACCTTGCATGATGTTCTATTTGGCTTTGCAAGTCATGGAAGTGCTCCACAAACCTTGTATGCTTCAACTAAATGTTGACTGCTCTTCTCTGTGAAAGCTGTTGATCTTTTGATAGTGATAACTCTCAGGAAACAAGTCCAAATCATTTTAAATCTTGATGTGATGTAGATGACACTATGTAGATGCTAAGTCCTGCTCCATGAGCTCTAGTATGAAGATGCGGTAGTCCCCATTGTCACTTTCTAGCACCTTACAACTCAACATCAACTTGCCCAATTTACTAAATGACTTTCGGATTCTCTTGTATCAATTTGTATCGGTCCTTACAACATACTTCTACAACAACATCATGGTCTTCCATATCATGGTGCCATACGACATATGTTTTCTTGTGACCTTTTCTTTGAGTCATTCATTTATGCATGAGACACATTGTCACCCTGGTCTTTATACCTTAATGCATAATGTCTAGTGCTATATCAAAATCCATGGTTGCTCACCCAATACAACATACTATATCATTCATCCATTTCATCTATCCCTTATTTTTCCTCCATCTACTCGACCAATCAGTTTCATCTATATCGAGAGCCTACCTGTGTTCTTCCAACCCACCTATCCTCTCAAGGGGGCATCCCATCCTTACAGAATTCCTCCTCATCACTTCTCCGATTGGCTAGGGAATCCATTTCCAATCATCAATACCTTATCTTCTTTGAAATAATGTTACTTATCTTAGTCATAACTATTGGTGTTCCCAATTGATTGTCTTATTATCCCTATAAGGTAGTTATCCTTAATGCCCAAGACTCTCAGGTTAGTGACCAATGAATAGGAGACAATTATTTATTCTCCTCTACACTTCAGGCTCTGTTAGACCTAGGGGGTATTCCCTTATGTCAATATCCTAAATATTTCTCCTTAGTTCAATGAGATATTGATTAAGCATATTGGTCTCAATTAATGTACTCAGATTTGAAAGATCGTATTTCAAAGTAGCTAAGTCCTCAATATGTAGCTACTTCAGAACCCTGTGAACATGGAACAACTTGAACACATTATACAAAACAAAAGAAAAGGTTTAATCTTCTTGATTGTTTGATTTTATGTGCTTGGACTTCAAATACTTCCTCAGATTGGTGCTTGTTCAAGGTAACAGAGTTAAAACCCTACATGCAAGTGTTTCTTTCATGATAATAAAACTTCATACTTAGAGGTTTGATAATATCACTACTGCCTTACAACAATGAACATAAGAAAGAGTATTATCTATGATTTTTCTTCACTAATCCTTTAATACCACCTACTTTCCCTAATATCTGACCTAAAGCAATTTAATCCATTCCTTTAACACATGCAAGAAATATACATACAATATAACAAGTGTATACTGATGAATTCAGAAACCCTTAGCGACTTCATTCAAAATAAAAGCATTCATATCCAAGGCGACAATCACAAATAACACACACATATAATGTTCCTCGTATAATTTGATATGAATAGAAAATTGCCATGTAAAACAAATGATCTTACATACAAAATATATGACCTGCAACCCAGAAGTACTCCTTTCTTATTGGAATCAATAAAAATCACAAGGCCTTTTACAATGTTTCTTAGAATAATACCCCTTTCTTCTTAGATGTCAAACATAGTACCACTTTTCCCCTTATATTGGAGAGATACAAAGTATGTCGACTTAGCTCCTAAAAATAACTATTTTTAGAAAATTTTGACAATTACAATACAAAAATAGCTTTGATGCTTGTGCGCATTACAACTTTTGATATTAGAATTCAATTACAATCACATGTATGCCAACACAATCTTCCAATGATGATGCTTGATCCATTTGCATAGGCCAAAAACATAGTATCATTTGAAAACTATCAAAATTAATTATCCTTGGGAAACTAATGACTGATTGAAAGCTAACTCAAACGTCATTCAGCGTCATATTTCTCCTCTCAAGCTCAAAATTCCTTGTCTTCCGACCACTAAAAGTCCAAAACTCTAACTACCTCATCATTATGAGTAGCATATTTGGCATCTAGAATAGCCTTTGACTCCTTACCAATACTGTCATAGAGCTTCTCCAATACAATAAGCTCATCTAACATTGAATTCAAAGGACATGTTTTTAATTCACCATCAACACAAACTAAATCTATCACCTTTGATCCCATAGTACTGAACTCTTCCTTCCATTGATCCAATGTCTTAGCTTAAGCCTGATCATCTTTGAAGTTGGCTAACACCTTAATTTTCACTTGGTCAATGGATGCTACCTTCTCCTTAAGTCATTTCTCCAACTTGATTATATAGGAGGAAATGTCATGTAGAATTGCCATTAATTCTAATACACTTTGTAGTTTAGGAGGCTTATTTGGATCGAATCTAGTTGTCTTGACCATCTATTTTATTGTGGCATTCCCTAGCATACACTTATTCATGATTTCCTGCAAGCTAGATGCATTATGTTCATACTTGACCAATGCTTGGTTCAATTTTGCAATTCCCATGTATGCATCATTTACTTTTACATTTATCGTAGTTAACCTATGGTTAATTATATATCTTACAACTTTATTATATGCTTGCATCCTGTCTCCCTTCAAAGTCTGGACTGATCCTTTCAATTCTTTGATTTTTGCGTAGCAAAGCATCTTTATCAGATGGAAAATCCTCACCTAATGGGCTTGAAATGATAGGCACAAGGGTACTAGAGGATGCCAACTACTTCTCCTCTAGGGCTCTCAACTTCACCAGGTCATCTGCATATCTTTTTTGTAGGTCATTGTAGTCCTTTTGCAGCTTCAAAACTATGGCCTGGGTAAACATTGCATTATCAATCACCAAGGCTGTTGCATCTAGTGCTGGAGTGTCAGCAACTCATTTGACAATCAAGTTACCCCTTAATTAACCGATGCTCTCAAAATTTGGATTGAAACCACATCCAAAAATTTCTTCCACCTGCTCCTCAGTGGAGAAAACTATTTCTTGCTTCCTTATGGTTTCAAAAGCTAGGGCATTTGCTAAACTCCAATTTGGTAATAGAAACATGCCACTCTCCATTACCATTAATCTCCCTTCTTCAGGAGTGATGTTATATAATCTCAAGTCCAATTCAGACAAAACCCTTGTGGCTAAATCCTTCTCTTCAAGTGAAACAATTTTTCTTTTTTCCTCCTCTAGCCTAGTCTAATAGATTTCTTGCTTTCTTCTCAACATAAAGTCCTTGAACTCTTGGCTCTTCACAAATTCATTATCTTGCAAAAAAATTTGATAGGCCAGTGCTCTAATATCTCCAGTCTCATCATTAGCAATCTTTAGATATCCAAAAGTCTAGTTTTGAGGCATTGGTGGGATAATCATACATGTTTCTTCTTCATTAGTTACATCTGCAATTCCCACCTCTCCTGGAGTGTCTTCAACATCTTCAATATCCATGTGGGCTTTTCCTTTGTTCTGAGGGGATATTTTGTCCTCAGAGGTCTTCTGACCTTCCTCTTTTTGGTCCTCTAAGGTCTTCTACCTCTCAGCATGTTGGCTATCAACCTCTTCAGTATCTTGAAGAATTCCCTCCTCTGTGTTTTCACTCCTTGCCCTGACATAGGGTTTTATCGTCACACCAGGAACCCGTTCCACTTTAGGTATTTCCTCCATAGGAATTATCAATGTATCTGTAATCTCTAACATTTTCCTGATCTTGATGATCCTATCCTTTTCTTCAAGATAAGAACCCTGAAATTTAGGATCCCTCTCAATCGTCTGATTTTCTTCTTTAACAATCCTTTCCCATGTCTCAAATTTATTCTTAGCCTCCTCATATGTCAGGGAATTCCTTATCACATCCTCAACAAAATCCATATCATGGGGGAATGCAGAATTTTTTACACTTATTCTCATTAAATGAATGAGACCTTTGGGGCCAAAACTTACCCTAGCATTTGCATACTACAATCTGAAAGTGTTAAGCAACAAGTAAATTTGGTCCAAACCCTCCTTGTTTGCCACTTGAAAGTCTAACCATTTTAGAGCAATGGGGAAGAATGAACCCTTCTTCTAACCTCTGAGGTGAAACTTGTCCACTTCATTCAGCTGCTAGATGATCTCGAAATAAGCCAATCTCTTTGGCACATAAACTAGTAACAGATGAGGTTGCAAAGTGAAACCATACACTTTGAAATGTGTGTAATATTTGTTGAAGAACCAATCTCCCCAATTATGCTTTATTCCTATCCCAGGAGTTTCCTCACAAGGCCTAAGGAAATCCCTTATTTCTGATGGTATTTTGTCTCTGTGTTCTCCCATATATGCCATCATTTTTCTAACAAAGAACTCCTAAAAAATGATATAGTTTGAATTCTCACAATCTTTATCCCACAGGTAGGTCCAACATTGCACTAGAAACAATTTATTTTTCTCATCAAATCTGCTCACCTTCAAAGTCTTTTCCCATACATCCCTACCAGCATATAAGAACATATGGCACACAAGAGAATACCACCTAAATTTCAACTCCTTATTAGCCTTGAGGGATATCAGTTGCTTGTGTATTTCATCTGCCAAATAAGAAACAAAATCAAACTCTACATTGATTGTATCATCCTAAATATCAATCGCCATATACATCAGATGGATTGGTATCTTTTCCTTTGCATCTACACTAGTGATTTGGTAGAGTGAGTAGTATGTTTTAATAAAATACTCCCCAAAAGGTAAAATACTGAGTGGTTCCTTCTCAAAAAATACCATTCATCTGCCTCTAAGGACCTTCACTCTGTGAATGGGAATCTTGATAGACCTATAGAGTACCTTGTGGTTTTCATATGTTTGTCTAAACTTGTAAAAATCTATAGTCTTGTTTGTTGCAAGGTTGAGATTAAATACCTCAGTAATATATAGTTTTGTGAGGGCAATGATTGATTGACCACTAATTGACAACACCCTACTTGTATTAGCATCATATCTACTAGCTATCAATTTGATAAGATTTGTGTCAATGAATACATTAGGCACTACAACCTTGCCCATATCCAAACACCATCCATTCTTTAAGGGACCCCTGGCTTCTCTCTTCCTATGCCACCTTTCAAATAGAGACCACTTGATCATAAGGAGAATTGGATCTCTAATTTCACTATGACTGGTTATGAACTTCTCATCCTTATTCCTCCCATCAAGAGGCAAGACCTTCTTACATGAACCAAAACATTGAATGAGCAAGTCATGCTCAAAGCCCCTTTTTTATTTCTAAAGGACCAACCATACTTATATGTACAGAGTTCAATTACAAACTAGGGCTTTCAAAAACCAAACAAATTTAATCAATTTTCCCTAATTTTCTTGAGAATTAAGCTTCTACAGTTGATTTTGAGAAATATTGATAATATTGCAAGCAAATGGATTGAAATATCAACAATTTCCACACTTGTTCGTCACAACTAGAAACCCTACTTCTTCAACTGCTGTCATGAGCTGCTTGATTCTCACAAGATGTCTGATCACAAATGATTGCATTCATCACAAGGACTCAATTTATATATTTATTTCATAAATTGAGCAAGATTCTAGAGGATTTCCCATCAAATAGCCATTATTGTGAGCTTGCATCGACCAACAAGCAAGAGACTAGTCGTTCTTCATGTTTAAATATCCACCATTAATCTAATTAGTCCATGGGAGAATTTATGGCTCTGATTTGAAATTTACATCAATGAAAAGCATCTTATATGCCTAAAATGATGTGGACCAATCAGAATTTTCTAGCATAAAAAAGCTTTCCACTTTGGATCCATGTGTCAACTTATCACAACAACATAGGCCTAAGAGGGACCCACACCACTATCCTTGTGCTAGCGTGTTGAACTCTAGTTTCAGCTTGCTTGGACCAGACAGGACCCACATGACACTTACCACTTCATCGCAATGTCGCAAGGTATATTCTTTGGCATCTTCATGTTGCGTGTTCATGTGATCCAATGAGGAGCAATCTCAACTTAGGCATTTGACTAATAAGACTTGGGGCCCACCCACTTGGAGACCTATGGCCAGCACATCAACATAACTCTGACAAATCTGACAAATCTAGAGCCCATGATGCCATGACAACTATTGATTTAATCTTAGGGAATTTTGACTCAAACTTAGGAAAATGTTTCATGCACGGGGCTAACCAGTAACTAGCCTCAAGGGGTCAGTTTTGAATGGAAGCTAGGACATAAAGTTATAACTTAAATCTGGGTGACCGCCTATCACAAATCAACTCAAAATTAGAACGCAGGCTTACATAAAAGGGCTAAGGGTTTAGGGTTTAAGATTTCTATGCTCAGACTTAACCTTGAATTGCAAGGATTTAAGGTCATAGAGCAAGGAAATTATGGGGGGTTCCACCAATAACATCATCTCAAAGAGGGCCAAAATGTTGACAATCAAAATTGACCATGTCCTAATGACACATCCAATACCAGTTTCACCACCTTATGTCACTTGGTGACACATTCATCCTAGGACTTCCTTTAGCATTCACCCTTCTATCAATTGATTAATTAACATATAATTGATTAATCAAGATTATCCCTTCCACCAAATTAATTAAATAAATTATATTTATTTAATTAATGTAATTTTCCTACATCATCTTGTCCAATAATTAATTAAATATTTTATTATTTGATTAATTATTTTCCACTTGCCCCAATCCTCATCCACTTGCTACAAATAATAAATGTCACATGTCGAGCTAAAGTTAGTTAGCCAGATTCATTGAACTTGGACACTTGCACAAAAGTCAAACTAAATTTACATCTCCATCATTCATTTTCATACTACACCTCTTAATCCTAGCCATTCACATAAGGATAAGCCCTAGAAGCTTCCATCCTTGCCCTAATTTCCTCTCACTCAATCTTGTCCATCTATTTATCTTTAATCTCAACAGTTTACATAAGGATATGGCCTAGAAGTCTCATTTGTTGCCCTAAAGTTGTCTCATCAAATCCTAGCCATCCATCTCTAATCTAATCTTAGCCATCCATCCTATCATCTAAATATCTATACATCAACCCTCATTTAAGCCATTGTCATAAGACATTTGGAATGTAATGCCATGTTGTCAAAAAATAATCATGAAGCATTGAAATGTAATATAATGCTACTAGAGTGAGAAACCATGATGCAGGAGCTATTAGGAACAAGGCAGATAACTGAGAGGGGGGGTGAATCAGTTATCTTAAAATTTCCTTATCTTTCTTTTTGTTATCTTAATAATCAGTGCAACATTAAAGCATATGAAAGTAGAAATAAAATCAACACACATAACACAAGGATTTTTACGTGGAAAACCCTATTAAGGGAAAAACCACAGGGTGACTAACCCAAGATTGTATTCTCTGTTAAAAGAATGAAAGAGTACAAAATGGCACTTGCCAATTAGGGCTCACTGCCTGAGCACACTGCTCACAAAAGGCACACTGCCTACAAGAGACTCACTATCTATAGAACTTACAGAAGGTAATCAGGTGGTTGAACTGATGAGAAGCATCCACACATGATGGAGTTCAGTTCCGGTTAGGCACAATACACTAATTTGATGCACTTCATTCTTCCTCTGCTTTTAATACTATTTCTCTATTACATACTGGATTTGAATTGTTGCTTTCACACTTATCCCTGCTTTTCTTTGCATACTAATACACCACACACTTCTACATACTGAAATCCATCTGGTATATATATCCACAAAAGGATTTCATCAACTTTCTAGTCGGCAATATGAATACTCAAGATATTTACAAATTACTGGTCTGTCGGCTGAATCCATGCTTGATTTGTGATGTGTATCAAAAACATGGGCATAGAAGTCTTTAACCACGTCAGTCAATCAATGTATAATCCCCAAACTACTTGATCAACACTTTTTACTCATCCGGATTGAAGTCGAATGCTATGTCAGTCTATTCTTTCTCTGTCTGCTTTACCTGTCTAGAACCCAACACTCAGATGCTCATGCTTTCTCACCGGAGGCTGAATCTCTAGAATATAGTAGTCATGATACTCCTCTTGACTTATCCAAGTCCGCAACTTGCTGAGTTACACCATCTGAGAGATCCAGACTTGATTATCAAACCTTGTTGCATACTCTGTTCTTGTTCACCGGACCAAAACAATCTTCAATCTGACTTCCTATATAGGCATACTATGTACTATAGATGTGTGAGATGGACTTTGTTGCCATCAATGACAACACTCATGAAGCCACACAGTGTCTCTTTCCAACAATCTCCCCCTTTGGCATTGATGGCAACACATAGTGAAAAATGGCTAAGTGTCGCAGTAAACTCCCCCTTTGCTGATGCTCTATCTTTTGTACTGTTTTACCGGAGCTCCCCCTTAGCTACATTCCACATTTTTCACTACTCCTCTCTCCCCCTTTGACATCAATGGAAAAGGGTGGAATTTGCATACCAAAATTTTGCAAAAATTAATCTATACATGGCCACATAAGTATATATACATTTTATACTTACATATACTTAAGTATATCCACAAACGTAGCCTTCAACTGTACAAACTCTGTGGCCCAGCTCTGCTTCATCCTGTCCAAAATGGAGATGTGACCACTCAACAAAAATGCATATGTTTATGCCCTTCTTAGATCTGTCAGATCACTGGTTCGGGTTGTGGTCTAAGCATCTGTTAAGGCCTCATGCATTGCCTCTAACTTAGGGATAATTATCCCTCTGAGTTCACTCATCCTGTTGATTATATTCTTCTTTTCTTTGTCCAGCCTTTTTATTTCATTTATAATGACAATGGCTTAGCATTCTTGATTCATTAAGGATGTAGTGAGGGGATCAAAATTCTAAGATAAAATTGATAGTTTACCTTCTTGTTCTTTCACCTTCTTTTCAATGGCCTCTGTTACTTTGGGCCAAGATAGACAAAATTTGTATAAATCCCCACCATCTTTAAGAGCATTTTCAAGGCTCTTTATTCTAATATTCAAGGTTCTCCTATCATTGACAATGAGTCCTTGTACTTCAGTGAATCTTTTTCCCAAAAACTCCTTCCAAACCTTGGCTTCTGCTGATTTCTCTAAAGATTCAAACTGAGTGCTAACAAAATTTACCAGAGATTTCAAGTTACCAGATGGAGAGGCTGAGGAATCCTTTTGGAATGATGGTATGATCTTCTCCAGTATCCTAGATGCCATCTCTAATAGTTCACAGTCTTCCATGTGGGATTTGAGAAGTTTTTCTTTTGCTTTGGCTTGAGCAAAAGATGCTATTTACATTGTCTGGACCGGAGAGAGAGAGTCAAAATTTAGTGGCCCTTAAAATAGCTCGGGTTCATCTATCTCCATCATTTCTTTGTTCAAAAAGTCCTTAACTACCTCTGCAGTGTCTCTTTCCAGAGATTGAGACTTCATTTCTTTTGGGATAGTAGAAGAGTCAACATTTGTTTCTTTTGCTTGTTCTTCCTCTTTTCCTCTAACCTCTTCTTCTTGATTTATTGTCTCCTCTTTTTTTCCTTCTCCTTCAACTTGAAAATCCAGAATGTCAGTAGTGGGATCTGGAGGAGAGACGTTACCGGTGTTTATTGCTTCATGAGTTTCTTCTTCCAGAATAGAGGAGTCCAAGTCCTTAGACTTCTCTTCATGTGGCTCTTTTGATCCTTCTTCATCTTTTTCAAAAGATTTTTCATTGGTTACTTTTGATCCTTCAACATCCTTGGTAGATAGTTCTTCATATGTTTCCTCTACAACATGAAGGTTGAATCTTTTGAAGGCATTCCAGAGGATGTCTTTTGTTTCTTTTGCTACTTGGTCAATTTCTCCAAGCATAAGTTTATTCATTCTTTCTTTGCTCTAGAATTCATCCTTACAGTCCTTAAAGATCATGTGCATTTGTTTTGGGGTGATGGAAGGATAAAGCTGAATTGCTATCTATTCCCAGATCTCAAAGTCTTTTGCTTTTGCATTTTCTTTTCTCAGTTCAAGTACTTCTTCTAGACTTTTAGGAATTAAGGATATAATTTCAATAAAATCTTTGTTGTAAATATTCAGGTACTTGACTGTAGCTTCTTCCAAGATCCTTTTATCAGTATCATTATATTCATCATAGAATTATGTTACTGGTTGCAGATTCCCATCCACAATGACTACCTTGATGATATCATCAATAGAGAGAGTGGGCTTTTCAACAAATTCTTCTTCCTTTTCTTCTTGGTTTTTGCTGGTAGAGAATTCCCCAGATGTTTTCTTCTTCTTCATTTTCTTAATTTCCTCATCAGATTTTGTTTCTTCATCATCCTTGAGACTTGTGTATGACCTTGTGGCTATTGTTTTCATTCTCTTTTCTCCCTTTCCAGATGTCTTGACTTCCAGTTTGGAGGCTCTTAAGCTCTTAGGAGTGGCAGGTGCAGAGCTTTTGGAGGATCTGGTCTAGGAGGAGGCTTGTACTAGAACACTTCATTTCTCTGCTTCTTGTTTCTCTTTTTCAGCCCTCTCCATTTTCTCTTTGTTTGCATCTACTGCCTCTTTTGATATGCCAAATCTTTTGGTAATTTCCTTAACCTCTCTTCTAACTTTCCTTTTTATCTCTAGTTGTCTTAGCTCAACATGTGTCTTTACACTTAGTTCTTGAAAGGTTCCAAACCTTTTTACCTCAGGGTCCTTTGGCTGGCTCAACAGGTGTTGAACATGTAGCTCCAAGATTTTCTCATCTACTTCGTAACCCATTGGCATTATCCACACTATTCTGGGCTCAACTGCCTTCATTAGGCATTGAACAATGTCAACCATGAAGCACACTGTATCCTTGTATTTTTCAACTATGGATTGAGGAATTCTTTCTCTATCTTGCATCATGCTCTGAAAGTTCTTGAAATAACCCCAAAGAGCTATGTTTTGGGCTTGAGGATCACCAAGTCCATACATATAGTCTCCGATCTGTATGGCAACTGGTCTGTCATTTTGCCATACCCAACCACTTCATCCGGGTAGCTCATTCATATAGTAAAATAACAGACATAGTATTAGACAGCTGTATTTGAAGGAATTCTTCTTATCCTTTTTGATCTTTTGCAGGTTTTCTAATAGTTGATTCAGGATAAGGTTGCATAGATCATAATCTGCATTTTCCCTTAACATTTGATATGCTATATATATTGCAGTCCCAAACACAGAGTTCTCCCTTCTAGAATGATAGATCTTATACCCAATTATCATTGAAGCAAACTTGACATCTGGATCTGTGATGTCATCAATTGTCATTGCTCTTTTGTCAAACTTTGATCCGCTGGCTTCAGTTACTATCTGGTTCTTGACAGATTTTAATACAAGTAGCCCACCGGATGAATATAGTCCAGTTACTACCTTAATAGCATCTTTTGTTATCTTCAAGGGCCTCATTAACCACATGAAGTTGTCATGCATCCTACTTAGAACATACCGGACCCAATCATCTTCTGCAAAATAGGGGAAGTGAATGCAATGTCTGAAGTGTTTATCCCGGAGGCCCTTGTATTGAGATTTGATTTCAAAACGTTCATCTATTAGTTGTTTGTGGTAGACGTCCATCAATTTGGAGTCACCAAATTTCTCAATATTGGCATGAATATAAACCCTAACATCTTCAACATGCAATACCCCATGCAGAATGCTCAAAAATGCACCTAAAGGATCAACTTCTAGAGATTTATACAGATGTTTCTTAAATTTTGGGTGTGGCCTATCAGTGATCTTAACAACCATTGGAGTAGCCATCTTGCAAGAAATTTGGAGAGAGATTTTCAAGATGGAAGTACCTTTTTATGCTTTGGGGTTCGAAATGGGAGCTGGAACAAATCATTGGTTGAATTTGATTTTGTAGTTGATCTTTGAGTGTTTGTAGAAGCTTTGATGCAGAGCTCTTATTTTCTTCTTCTCGAATTCAAATGTGCAAATAATAAGTGATTGAACCCTTTTAACCTTGCGCAAACCCTAATTTGCCTTTGTAATAAATGCACAACATAAGTTATCTGGTTGCCCTATTTTGAGAGAGATCTTCTCGAATCATTGTATAGATCTTAGAATCATTCTTAGTGAGGATTAACAATGTATCTTCCTTGCTTCAATCATGCCATGGGTCCGTAGATCAAAATATTTCAATTCTGAATCATACCGGATCTGTCTCCTGCTTTACCAGAGTGTTGCAAGAACCAGATTAACTTGAGCGGTTAGACTCTTGTAAAACTTCATGCGGATCTTTCATATTTTTATTGAAGGTTATGTAGATGTTTTTCTGAGAACCCTTTAATCCGCAGCTTTCCATTTGCTAGATTTAGGCACTAATTGACTGGCTGGGGGAATTTGTTTTTCTCATTGACTCCCCCTAAGCCAGAGCTCACCTTTTTAGTTTCTGGAAGAATATTAGCACCGGATTCCGGTGCGGATCCATCTCCAATATTTTCTATACTCTTCTTCACCCAAATCTTGCTCATCTCCTTTTAAACTTCATCCGGATTCACTTTACCTTTTCCCTTATCTTGTTTTTGATTATGTTGCACCGAACCATTTCTATCCTAATTTCTACTTCTGCAGAATTTGGCAATATGACCGGATCTACTGCAATTGTAGCAGATAACATTTCTTGGCTTATTTGATTGATATCCTCTTGATCTACATTGATTAGCCACATGTCCAATTCTATTGCATGTAAAGCATCTGCCATTGAATGAATTGTTTATTTGCATATTTCTGCATTCAAGAGATTTGTGACCATACCTTTTGCAGTTAAAACATTGTCCAGAGAAAGATGGATTGGACTGATTCATTCTCCTTCCACACTGAGTTGCTTTATGACCGAAATTGTTGCAATTGAAGCAACATCCATTGAAGGACGGATATCTTTGAGCATTTGGTTGCCTTACCAGAGGTCTTCTAGGCCTATTTCTTTGATTTCCTGATTCACAGTTCTAACCAGGTCCAGAGCTTTCACCTTTCTCATATCCCAAGCCATGCTTATCATCTAGCCTCTTTTAGCTTTCAAGAAGAACTTCAAGTTGAGCTGAGCTTATCTTGAATGTTTCTTTGTATTCATTTGTTGTTTGAAGATCTTGTTTAAGAGTGCCTATCTGATTCTCAAGTTGTTCTTCATTGTCTCTAGCTTCTTCAAGATCTAATTCAAGATGCCTGATTATTCTGTCCATTTTGTGGCAGTCCTCTGTTTTCTCCTTGAGAGATTGTTTTAGATTATCTTCAATTTTCCTCTTTTCTTCAATTTCTTGGGTGAATCTCATAACCCTTGATTCCATTTCATGCCTTACCATAATGACTTCTTTTGACAGCTTCTCACATAGCTTATTTTTCTCTTCTAGATCTTCATTAGTATCATTGGCTTCACTTTGAATTGCTAATTTTTGAAGTAGTTACTTTCTCTTTTTCACAGAGATACTAAGTTTTTCTTTGAGCTCATTTATGAATTCATCAGCTTGTTTGAGTCTTTCTCTCAAATTATTGACTTCAGAGTGAGATTGTTCAAGATCATCAAGAGCAGACTAAAGTTGTTCCTTCATACCATAAATATCCATTGAGATTCCCAGATCTTCCTCAAGCTATTAGGCTTTGTTAGAGGAACTTAGCTCTGATACCAATTGTTAGGAACAAGGCAAATAACTGAGAGGGGGGTTGAATCAGTTATCTTAAAATTTCCTTATCTTTCTTTTTGTTATCTTAATGATCAGTGCAACATTAAAGCATATGAAAGCATAAATAAAATCAACACACATAACACAAGGATTTTTACATGGAAAACCCTGTTAAGGGAAAAACCACAGGGTGACTAACCCAAGATTGTATTCTCTGTTAAAAGAATGAAAGAGTACAAAATGGCACTTGCTAATTAGGGCTCACTGCCTGAGCACATTGCTCACAAAAGGCACACTGCCTACAAGAGACTCACTGTCTATAGAACTTATAGAAGGTAATCAGGTGGTTGATCTGATGAGAAGCATCTACACATGCTGGAGTTCAGTTTTGGTTAGGCACAATGCATTGATTTGATGCACTTCATTCTTCCTCTGCTTTTAATATTGTTACTCTATTACATACCAGATTTGAATTGCTGCTTTCACACTTATCCCTTCTTTTCTTCGCATACTAATACACCACACACTTCTACATACTGAAATCCATCTAGTATATATATCTGCATCAAGGATTTCATCAACTTTCTAGTTAGCAATAGGAATGATCAAGATATTTACAAATTATTGATCTGTCAGCTGAATCCATGCTTGATTTGTGATGCGTATCAAAAACATGGGCATAGAAGTTTTTAACCACATCGGTCAATCAATGTATAATTCCTAAACTGCTTGATCAACACTTTTTACTCATCCGGATTGAATTCGGATGCTCTGCTGGTCTATTCTTTCTCTGTCTGCTCTGTCTGTCTAGAACCCAACACTCAGATGCTCATGCTTTCTCACTGGAGGCTAAATCTCTGGAATATAGTAGTCATGATACTCCTCTTGACTTATCCAAGTCCACAACTTGCTTATTTACACCATCTGAGAGATTCGGACCTGATTGTTAGACCTTGTTGCATACTCTGTTCTTGTTCACCAGACCAAAATAATCTTTAATCTAACTTCCGGTATAGGCATACTATGTATTGTGAATGTGTGGGATGGACTTTGTTGCCATCAATGACAACACTCATGAAGCCACACAGTGTCTGTTGCCAACAAGAGCATCTAGGTCCACGAGCAATCCTCATCACCCAAAAATATTTTGTTTTCTTTTCTATGTGTTTTCCTTTTTTTCTTGCAAGAGTATATGTTCAAAAATTAGATAGATCCAGTTGGAATTATGCCTATGTAAGGGGTGCATCATTCTAAGGAGGCAAATGGGTATCTATAGTTCAAATTTGGTGAAAATCTGATGAATTTTGGCTAAGTTATGCTCATTGCTCTAGCCAGACATCCGAACATCTAGACATCCAAACAACCAGTTATATTTTTTTTCTAGATTTGGTTGCACTTCTTTGTAATTTAACTAGATATCTTATTGGGTTACATTTTGTGTCTGGTTTCGGTTGCATATCTTTGTATTTCATCCAGACATCTTATTTGAATCATGTTACCTTATCACATCTAGATCCTATTGTATTTGTTGGGCCCTGTAAAATTTTGTTCCCAAACATGCACTATTTTGCCCCAAAATCTATTAAACTTCCCATTTTTGCCTTTGTGCCAAAATCCCTCATATATACCTGATCAGAGAGATCTTTTATAGGGATTTTTAGTTCAAAATTCTTCTAAGTATAATGTATTTGTGTTTTCCTTTTGAAAAAATGAAAAAATGAACTTTTCCAAGCCTTTATCAGCAAATCGGGAAAAAGGCAAACTTCCGAACTAGTTCACCAGTTCGCACTTTTTTTGATTTACCAATAAAGGCTTGAAATGTTCATTTTTTTCATTTTTTCAAAAGGGAAACAGAAAGACATTATACTTAGAAGAATTTTAAACTAAAAATCCCTATAAAAGATCTCTTTGATCGGGTATATATGAGGGATTTTGGCACAAAGGCAAAAATAGGAATTTTAATAGATTTTAGGGAAAAATAGTACATGTTAAGGAACAAATTTTTACAAGTCCCAATAGTGGCTCTGGTTGGGGATGTGTGACAAGAAATGTCACAGTGAAGATCTCAAATCTCTGGGTAGACCAAAAAGGCACAGAACACACAAAAATGGAAAAACACATATGTATTTATAGCAAAGGCTTATATATAAGACACAATACAATCATAAACATTAGAGCACAAGAAGACTATTGACTGTATTCAAAATTTAGGGGAAGTGCTACCTATGAAAAATAATGCTTTAGATGCTGACTATGAATGGGTAGCTCCAAAAGTACTCCTTCTAGAGTCATCAAATGATAAACATTGAGCTCCAATTTCTTAGCTACTTTGTATGGCTCAAGCCATAATGGATCAAATTTACCAAGTTTCCCCTTATCTTCAGATTTTGTATCCCAAAGAAGTACCAAGTCACCAACCTAGAAATCTCTTGATACAATATTCTTATCAAATAAAATCTTCATTTTCTTCTTATGATTCAACATTATATCATGTGCAGCTATTCTTTGTTCTTCTAATTTAGTCAACTGTAATATCCTTTGGGACATTGCATTGTATTGATCCTCTTCTATATCATGCAATAGTTGGTAGACTGGTAATTCCATGTTGATTGGCATCTTTACCTTTACTCCATATACCATCTCAAATGGGCTCCTTCTAATGGATCTTTTGAAGGTTATCCTATCAGCCCATAGAGCATACTTCAATTTATAATCCCATCTATTCTTAATCTAATCCAACATTTGTTTTATGATCTTCATTAGTCTTTTATTACTGGATTCAATCTATCCATTACTTTACGAGTGATAAGGGGATGAATGCACAAGGTTTATGCCAAACCTAGAGCACATGTCTAGCATTTCTTGAGACCTAAAATACATGGCATTATCTGCCAAAATCTTGGCTAGCACTCCAAATCTAGTGATTATATTATTGACTATGAAATCAATAACCACTTTGGAAGCTACATTACAAGTGGGAATTGCTTCCACCCACTTGGTGAAGTAATCAGTGGCGACAAGGATCCACTTAAATCCATTGTTGGACTTTTCATGTATCTCTCCAATAAAATTGATTCCCCACTGCTGAAAGGTGCATCAACAACAAGGGGCAAAAGAGGTAATGCTCTAGCAAATCTCATCTTGCCAAAAAATCATTGGCAAGAATCACATTTTCTTTTCTTATGTGCCACATCTTTGAATAAAGTAGGCCACCAGTACCCAGCCCTAAGGATTTTATGGGCAATGGTTTTAGCTTTGAAGTGTCCCCCACAAACACTATGGTGACACTCATTCATCACAACTTCAACTTGCTCTTGATTTTAACATTTGAGCAATATTCCTTCATGATTTCTCCACATGAGCTCATTTTTAAATAGGACATATCTTTGAAATTTTAGCTTGAGAGTCCTTTTCTGAATTTCATCTATATAGGGTGGATAATTCATGTTTTCAATATAGAATAAAACATCTTTATACCATGCATTGTCAACCAATGAGCAATGAGGGGCTGCACTTACCTCTGTTTCATTTACTCCTATTGCTTCAAGATTAGAATTATCCATTAGCTTGGCTAAGCCTTGGCCTCTAACTAGCTTTGTGACATGTATATCCATGTCATATTCTTAGATCCTATTGATCCATCTGTACCTTTTACCTTAAGCTTCTTGTTGCATGAATAAGTCCTTTACTGTTGTGTGTGGAACATATGCTACAATCTTGGCACCTATGAAATAAGATCTGAATTTTTTTATGGTCTTGACCAATGCATAGGCATGCTTCTCCATTATGGAATAATTTAACTCAGCAACTTGCAAAGACTTGCTAAAAAATCCTATTGGCTGCTCAAATCCATCCTTATTATTTTGCAACAACATAGCAGCAATAGTATAAAATGAAGAAATAGTGAAAAGTTGGAAGGGTTTTGCATAATCTAGGCTTACCAGCACTGGTGCATTCTTTAGAGCCTCCTTTATATCAAGAAAAGCTTCAGATGATTCCTTTTCCCATGTGATGGACTATCCCTTCTTAAGCATCTTGGAAATTGCTTTGGTTTTCTCAGCAAAATTAGGGACAAAGTGCCTCACAAAGTTAATATATCCAAAGAAGGATTGAACACCCTTAACTATTTTAGGCTAAGGGATGAGGTCAATGGCCTTAACTCTTTCAAGATCAATTCTAACCCCATCCCTAGACACAATATGTTCCAGCAACTTTCCTTCCTCTACTCCAAATTGGCATTTCTTGGGATTTGAAGAGATCTCATACTCCAAACATCTATCAAAAATCATTTGCAAATGCTTGCAATGATCTTTCCTATCTTTAGAAAATGTAGTAAGATCATCTTGGTATGCAACCATGATCTCATCAATGAGGCCTGCAAATGCCCTTTGAAATGTTGATCCAACATTCTTCAACCTAAATGGCATTCTCAAATAAACATATGTCGCCCAAGGAGTGGTGAATGTTATTTTGTATTGTTCTAACTCCTTGACTAGCACTTGATTCTATCCTGAGAACCCATCCATCATAGACATCAGCTCTGAACCAACAACCCTATGCAAAAGATGATCCGTGCTCAAAAGACAATAATTATCCTTAAGGGATTTGATGTTAAGATTTCTAAAATCTACACACAATCTAATCTCCCCATTCTTCTTCCTTACTGGGACAAGATTAGACACCCACTCAGAATGTCTGATTGGTTTAATAATACCTCCTTCTTTTATTTTTAACAATTCTTTTTACATTTTGGGAGCTATAGTGGGGCTTATAGGCCTTTGTTTTTACCTAAATAGTTTTGCATCAGGTTGAAAGGGGATAATATGCTGAAATAAATCCTCCCTATAAGTTTTCATCTCATCATAAGACCATGTAAAACATTTTCTGAACTTTCTCAATAAAGCAATTAGCATTTGCTTTTCATGAGGCTTCAGTTTCTTACCTATGTAAACCATTTTAGGTGCCTCCTTAGTTCCAAAGTTAACACCTTCAACATTATCCTCTTCAACAAGTTTAGCTTTACTCTTCCAGTGGTCTGCATTATCAAACATTCTCTCCAGCGCGACCAATCCCTTGGGAATGGTATTAGTCTTCAATTGCACTACCTCACTGCCAAACAACATTTCCTTGCCATTTTCCATCTCTACCATAGGTTGTCAGTCAATCACTTGACTTTCAAACTCATCCATGCAATTGAGGAAAATAAAAATCTGATTATTGTCATTGAAAACCTGTTAGTTGTAGATGTTATCAAGAATTGTAGGCCTGGTTAGAATTTCTATAGCATAATGGTCATGGGGAAAATCTGATTGAGGATCATACTTTGACGTAACTATATACTAGGGAATCTACCTCTTCATTTCTAGTTCTATCAATCCATTTGATACCAATGGCATCAAACAACTCCATGGTATCCCATACAACATTCATGTATGCTCTAAGTTTGTTGTCCTTAGCAGCAAAAGTATTTCTTATCTATTGTACAATCAATTCTAAGTCACCATATATTCTCAAGCATTGGACTCCATGCTTATGAGCCACATTTAGACCCAGCAGTAGTGCCTCACACTCAGCCACATTGTTGGTGCACTAAAAATCAAGTCTAAAAGACTTGCCAAACTATTCACCATCTAGTGATATTAAAACAATTCCAACACTTGGGCCTTCCTTTGAACATGCACCATCAGTTACAATGTCCATAAATTAGATGTATCACAATTAGAAGTGATAGGATTGGATGGTAAAATATTCAGGCAAGGATTATCATCACTACAATATCCCATAAAATGGTCTATATCAGTGTCAAAGAAATTGGCATGATCTTCCTTTGTTTTATATCTATCCTCTATGTTTTGGTCTTCCACCTTCTTCTCCCTATACAACTTCACTTCCACACCCTGGACTGGAATAGTGGCATATGACAAATCCATCTGAATGCTTCCACCCATAAATGCAACCCACTTTCTTGATAGTAACATACACCACTTGGCAAGGCAATCCACAACAATTATATCTATCAAGAAGGACTTGTCTGGGTAAGAAGCAAGTTTTACTTCAACATCCTTAACCAGACATATCACATTAACCTCCTTGGAATCCATAGTAAATCATTTTCAAAAATACTTGGACACCTTCAATCCCAAAATCATTCATGATTTCAAGTGGCATGACATTGCTAGATGCCCCTAAATCAAGCATACAATTGTGCAGCAACCATTTGTTTATGATCAAAGTGGTATAAAAGGGGTCTACTCCTATCTTGTTGTTAAACATAGATGGCCCTAAATAAACCTCTATTATTTCGTCATGACCTACGCCCTCATCATTACCACTGGGAACCGCAACAGGTTATTTTTGTGCATCTACAATAGTAATAAATGACCTTGCCCTATCTCTATGTTCAAAGATTCTAAGGATTTCCACTATTGGCACAGAAATTTTGATTTGGCTAAATACGTGAGCCATATCAATAGGGTTATAATTGGGCAAAGGAGTATCACATGAAATAGTAATATCATTTGCATAAGGAATGTAAAGTATTTACTTGATTAGATGAAACATCCTTACCCTTTTCTTTTGTCTTCTCCTTTTCTAGTTCCTTTTTTTGCCTAAAGTTATTCATGTTTCTCACCACCCTTTGGATAATGAAACCCTAGAATGGGTGTAGTAATTAGCTGCACTATTAGTACTGGATTCTTTTGCACATATTTCCTTTTTGTTGCTAATGGCTGAACCAGAACCTTCTTCTTTTCAGGCACACTCTTCTTTGGAGGGCTACTATTTTCAGCTCCACTTTTCCCTTACATTTGTGCCTATCCCCATTCAATCTTTGTTGTTTTAATTCCTTAGCAGGGGCATTATGCACAGGGATAGTCCTATTTCTCAATTGATAGCCTCCTTGGACTTGGAAAATGGTTGCATCAATAAAGGCTTTCATGTTCTCTTTTGAAGGCTTTGACTACTGGCACTTCTTCTGCATAAGGTCCCTCAAGTACCCAAAATCATGAGCTAGCAATTGATATCTCTTTAGACCTTCATCATAATCATATTGGAAAGTATGATCATCTTCTTCATAGCTATCACAATTAGCACCCTAACCTATCAGCTCATAATCCTCTGCATCAAACTAATTTATTTCTTCTTTATAATACTCGGTTACACCCTCTTCATTTGGAAATTCTTCTTCTTTTCTCAATGAATGAGCCACTGCACAATTAGCTAGGTTATGGGGTAGGAAACAAGCCTGACATCATAAAGATTCATCTTGAAAATTGACTTGATCCTTTCTCAATGGATCAAGGGTGTCCCTTTCTAGCTGTTTGAAACTTACATGTCTGGGGGTAGCTTGTCTGTCATTTTGTTGTGGTCTCTTAGACCAATCAGTATTATAAGACTTATTATGCAATCTCTGACCTTCATTCAAATGTGTTGCAGCACCTTGAGGTGGCAACCCCTTGTCGTTTCTAGCAACTTTATAGGACAAATCTTTCATAACCCCCATGAGTTTGTCCAATTTGTCATCAATAGTGAGAGGTTTGTTGAAAGCTAGTTTATCTGGCTGGGACAATTTGATATCAAACATTTTAATATGCTTCCCTAAATCTCTCATATTAATTTCTATGTTTATGGTTGTACTATATGCCTTTCTTAATGTTTGTGGACTCTTGTCCCTCGAATAATAACCAATTTTTGAATCAAAGGCACCACAATATAAAACTAAGCACATAGAGTCATTGGGTCTCATATGAGGAGGTATCTTTCTCATTGTCATGATGAAGTGGCTATTGAAGTCGTCTATTGTTTCATTTATTGCTTTATTGATGGTTGTAAGTTCATGGATAGCAAACTTGGGATCAATCTTGTCCCCATACTGCAATCTAAATACCCTCATGAACTCCTCCCAAGAATCAATACTATTATTAGGGAGGGCCTTGTACCATTCTTTAGCACTCTCTTCCAATGAATGTACAAATAATTTCATCATAACATCTTCATCATCAATTTCATCTTCATCAATGACATTAATGAAATGTCTAAGATGGTCCTCACCTGTGAAAATATTATTAACTTAAAATCTAGGAATCTTCCCCCTAATCTCAGTTGGAATTAGATTAGGAAAATCAGGTATGCCAAAGAAATCAAGTTGTTTATATCTTTCAGCTCCCAGTAGCTGCCTCTGTGGAAGAAACCTTTGTGCATGTCTTCGTTGTGCATGCCTAACATTCTGAATGTTGCCATGTGGCTGATTAACTTGGTTTTGTGGTGGCTGAATGTTGATATTTTGAGCAGGGGCTTGATTTATGCCCTACTATCACATTTGATGTTGTTGTCATTGTCTCCGATTATTTTGTTGATTGTAGTGCTGTTGAGGTGCATGTTGCTGATTTGCATTTAGATTTAGGCCTTACTATTGTGCATTCTGATTTTGTTGGGCCTGCTGGGTAAGTTGAGCTTGTTGTTGATCAAGCAAGTCTAGCTCATCTTGGATTCTCCTTCTCTCTCCTCATCATCAGGTTGTTGATCACCCTCATTAGGGATATTGTCATGTTGACCTCTGAATGATCTAGTGGGGGAATTCGGATGTCATGTACCTTGATACTATTGAAAACAAGGCAGATAACTGAGAGGGGGTGAATCAATTATCTCAAACTTTCCTTAATTTTCTTTTCTTTAGTTATCTCAATATTCAGTGTTATATCAAAACATGAAAGCATATATAATCACGAGAGAAAAAATAAAATTAACACACATAACACAAGGATTTTTACGTGGAAACCCTGTTAAGGGAAAAACCACTGGGTGACTAACCCAAGATTGTATTCTCTGTTAAAAGAATAAAGGAGTACAAAATGGCACTTGCTAATTAGGGCTCACTGCCCAAGCACACTGCTCATAAGAGGCACACTGCCTACAAGAGACTCACTGTCTATAGAACTTACAGAAGATAATCAAGTGTTTGAACTAATGAGAAGCGTCTACAAATGCAAGAGTTTAGTTCTAGTTAGGCACAATATATTGATCTGATGCACTTCATTCTTCCTCTATTCAATGTTGTTGTCTAGTCACATACCAAACTTGAATTGTTGTTCTCACACTTATCCCTACTTTTCTTTGCACCTTATTTCTTTTCACCTTCACCATGCACACTTACATACTAGAATCCATCTGGTATATATATCCACATCAACTTTCTAGTCGGCAATAAGAACACTCAAGATATTTGCAAGTTATTGATATGTCAGCTAAATCCATACTTGATTTGTGATGCGCATCAAAAGATTAAGCATAGAAGTCATTAATCATGTTAGCCAACAATGTATAATCCCACAAATTGCTTGATCAAGACCTTTTACACATCCAAATTGAAGTCTGATACTCTACCAGATAGTTCTTCCTCTGTCTGCTCTACCTGATTGGAACCCAACACTCAGATGTTCATATCTTTTCCTTGCTTTATCACCGGAGGCTAAATCTTTGGAATACATTAGTCATGATACCCCTGTTGACTTATCCAATTCTGTAACTTACTGAGTTACACCATTTGAGAGATTTGGACCTGATTGTCAGACCTTGTTACATACTCTGTTCTTGTTCACCGGACCAAAACAATCTTCAATCTGACTTCTAGTATAGGCATACTATGTACTGTAGATGTGTGTGATAGACTTTGTTGCCATCAATGACAACACTTATGAAGCCACACAGTGTCTCTTTACAAAAATCTCCCCCTTTGGAATTGATGGCAACACTTAGTGAAAAATGGCTAAGTGTCGCAGTAACTCCCCCTTGGCTGATGCTCTATCTTTTGCATTGTTATACCGGAACTCTGCCTTAGCTGGATTCCACATTTTTCACTACTCTTCACTTCCCCTTTGACATCAATGGCAAAGGGCAGAATCCGCATACCAAAATTTGGCAAAAATTATTCTATACATGGTCGCATAAGTATATATAAATCATATGTTATACTTACATATACTTAAGTATATCTGCAAAAGTAGTCTTTAGTTACACAAACTCTTTGGCCCAGCTCTGCTTCATCCTATCCAAAATGGAGATGTGACCACTCAACAAAAATGCACATGCTTCTGCCCTTCTTAAATCTATTGGATCACTGGTCCGAGCTATGGTCTGAGCATCTGTCAATGCCTCATGCATTGCCTCTAGCTTAGGGATATTTATCCCTCTGAGTTCACCCATTCTGTTCATTATGTTCTTCTTTTCTTTGCCCAATCTCTTTATTTCATTTATTGTAACAATAGCCTAGCATTCTTGATTCATTAAAGATGAGGAAAGTGGGTCAAAATTTTGAACTAGGCTTGACAGTTTTTCTTCTTGTTCTTTAACTTTCTCCTCAATATCTTTTGTCACTTTAGGCCAAGTCAGACAAAATTTGAATAGGTCTCCACCATCTTTGAGAGCATTTTAGAGGACCTTTATTCCAATATCTAGAGTTCTCCTATCATTTGCAATAAGTCCTTGCACCTCAGTGAATCTTTTCCCCAAAAACTCCTTTCGGACCTTTGCTTCTGCTGATTTCTCTAGAGATTCAAAATGAGTGTTAACAGAATTTACTAAGTTTTTCAAGTTACCAGATGGTGAGGCTGAAGGATCCTTTTGATAGGATGGCATGATCTTCTCCAGCATCCCAGATGCAATCTCCAACAGTTCATAGTCCTCCATGTGAGATTTCAAGAGTTTTTCTTTTGCTTTGGCTTGAGCAAAAGATGTTATTTTCATTCTCTGAACCAGGGAGAGAGTCAAAATTCAGTGGTCCTTGAAATAGCTCAGGTTCATCCAGCTCCATCATTTCTCTGTCTAAGAAGTTCTTCACTGTCTCTATAGTGTCTCTTGCTGGAGATTGTGTTACATCCCTCTTTTTTTTGGAATCAATTATACTATTTACTTTCTTGCAAATTTCAGTAATTTAATATGTTGTGGACGACATGGAAACTGATGATTTATTATACAAAGTTAGTTCTATGAAATTATAGAAGTCTAATGATTATGATCAATATGATATTGTAGACTAAATGTCTTTTTGTTAAATGCAATGATGTTTTGGATATATTATGCTTTGATTTGGAACATAGATGCTTTGACCACAAAATTGTATGTGAGACTGTCGTTGCAGGAACAGGTGGACCGTGTTAGACGGGAAGAGAAAGTATCTTCGAGAGAGAGTATAGACTCTGGAAATTAACCATGGGTGTTTGTTACTAAGAATGCCAAACAAGTAGATAAACCTTGAAGCCATCAATTTAGTCTTGTTTGTCGGCTGGGATAGTTAAACTAGATGTCAACGTCAGAGGATAAGGTGTAAACTCCTTTTCGTAAGTCGTCATATTGAAACTTGGAATCGACGATGTTGTCGTAAGTCCACCAAGGCGAGTCAACTTATATGGATGATTATTATTTCGTTTATAGGTAATTAAATGAATCTACTTGTGGCGGATTCATGTATTACGTCTCATAGTCGAAAGATGCGAGAAGTCGTTTTGTGCATCTAACGATTTAGAAAACCTGGTGATGTGTTACGACCAATCCGTTGTGATTGCTGTAGAAATGTGTCGAACTTGTGTTGTGAATCTATTCTTTCTGGAAAATGACAAATGTCAAATTTGAAGCCATAGCGTGTAATAATTTGTTTTGGTCGTTGTTTAGCATGAGTCTTTTCTTTTAGCTTTGTCTGCAAGATAATTTTTGATCTGACCTTGAGTCTCTTATCTAGAGTGGTCTTTATCTCCTTTTCTTATTCAACCATAGAGATGCCTTAGGCATTTGTTTATCCGCTACCTTGTTGTGTTTAACTCCTCAATTCAATTTTTAAGTTGGTCTTGGAAAGTTAGATGCCTTTATGTTCGAGTGAGGGCGTAGTCGTCGTGTCCACTAACAAGCCATGTCGTCAAAGGAGCCTCCATTTTTCCTTCTAGCGGTCGTGATAAGTGGAAGTTAGGTTAAAAGGCAGTAATGTCGACCCATGTATTTATGATTGTGGCGGCCGTGAATTTATTGAAAGATTCTTCTTCACCGTGGCGTGAGAGTAAGGAAGTGTTGGCGGTTGAGATAGGTGTCGAAGTTATCCCATGAGAATAAAGGTGTAACCGTTTATTTACACTAGATATTCCTTCATCATTGTGGATGCAGAGGCAGCGGTTTGCTGTTATTAAGAAATGAGAGAAAACCGCTGTTTGAAGAGCCTTTTTCTACATTATGTGAGGTCTTAGTTATGAGGTGAGATGAATGTTGTTAGAAAACCCTCATCATGGGCAATAGGTGGCAGATTAGAAGTGGGAGAGATGAGTGTTAGAGGGCGAGATTCCATCAATGTAGGGGGTTGTCGTTGTATAGCAGAGAAAACTGCGGAGATTGAGGAGTTGGTGGTTGTTTTAGAGGGAGGTTAGGTAGTTTGAAGGGTCGCAGGGTGTAGAGGTGTAAGAGGACGGTCACTGGTTGAGGAGAAGTTAGAAAAATGACAGAGAGGAGGATTGATAGGGAGGAGACTGTCGTGGTGTGGCATACAAGGAAAAACGGCTGAGACAAATGCGATTTCTCTTACTCCTGCATCATGGAAAGGGTGGAGAGTTTAGAAGTTGAGAAGTGGGAGAAAAACCGTGAAGAGGTGAGAGTTTTTGAGGGAGTGATCAGTTTCTGAGAGTGAACGGTTTCTGAGAGTGATCAGTTTCTGAGTAGTGATCGGGCAGAGAGGAGGATAGTTTGGAGTAGACTGTCGTTGCTAGAAGAGATAAGAGAGAGTTTTGAAAGCCAGAGGAGGACGACTAGGTAGAGGAGAATGTAGAATCTTGCCACAGCAATCTCTATCTCTGTCAAATAGGTTCATTTCCCTTTTCTCTTCTTTTTCACAATATCGAATAGTAAGTGTGTCTCATTTTTGCAAGGGCAAATACGTTAAAATGAATAGAATATGATGACAACGTAATTCTATTGTGATTTCTGAGTGAGGTTTATTCTTGAAATGGTATCGTTGCTGTGTTTGGGTATTCAAAAACTCAGAAATAGTTTCATTGCTGTTGTTAGTATTCAAGAACTCTGAAACTAGAGCATTGTCTGTTATAATTGACATTGTATGATGAAATAACATAATTCTCAATACGCACCCAGCTAGGAATGATCACTGCATGATACAAATGTAAACTACAACTTCAAACAGCCGGCAAAGACGTAAGTTATAATGAGTTTCCATTAAGACTCTGATACCAACTTAAAACTGCCTTTGGTGCATTTGAAACGACAGTACCACAGTGAGAAAACACATTGCTTCAAGTGCATGTTGTGTAGGAATTTGAAACCACAGATTTAAAACATGTTTGTCGTAAACATTAGAGTGTTTGACAGCCGAAGATGTAGTTGTAACTAGCTAGTGACCTTTTTGTCTTATATTTTTAGTTAGAGGTCGACCCTGCGGTTGGTCACCTCCAAAGTCATAAGAAAGATTCCAAAACCTTTTCTATCTTATTTACGACTCTTATCTTTATGAATCATGTGAAACTATTTGACATGGAAAGAGGAGTAGGAAGTTAAAATTTTACTATTGGTTGAAAACTGTCATGGTTTTGAAATAAGCAAGTAGAGTGGATAACCCGCATTTGAATCTAGATTACGTTGCATGCGATGATTCTAGTACCGTTTAGTAGACCTTATGAGTCTAGAACCCTTGAATTCTGGGATAACAGGAAATTGTTTTAAATACTTGAGTATCTTGTGCAAACATGAGAATCGAGTAAACAAGTATGAAACCACTTAGGAGTGGGCGCTATTAAACAATGTTTTTACATGAATATGGGATTATGGAACTATGAAATCAGGATTAGAGTAAATGTTGTGCCATGCGCTATTACAGGAGAAATTCCTAAACCCTTGAGGTCATCAAGGTCGTCAATTAGTTCAAACTATACAAATAGGAAATTGTAGGATTTCGATCAGTTCAAGTCGAGTAGGGTGGGTGAACTAAGTACATGCATTCTTAGAATGCTATTTAAAAACAAATCCTTTGGCCAAGGTGGTGTACTATCCTCAAGTGCATCGAACGTTCACTGTAACTGGATGGTGTTTCTTGTGGAGTGTCGTGCATGACTAGAGGGTATCTAGGGATCTGCACGATAACAAGACATGTAAATTACAACACCAGAGCTCAGATGGCAAACACCGATGGTTATCCTAAGTCTATCCTCTTGAGTAGGGTAGGGCCACTTCCAGTTAGGAAGGAGTGCGGGAGACCGACAATCTGTGGTTGGAGGTTAAGCTCCTTGAATATACTTTCTCTTCCAAATACTGAGGATTGCTGAGTCTTGAATGTGATGGGTCGACAATCAAGATGCATGTTAATGGTATGTTTCCAATATTTGTTGATTCAAGAAAATTTCAAATTGTTAGAAAACAAAATGTTTAATGTATATCATTTCTTTTAGTTTTATGAAAATGAGATCATGTTTATGATAAAATGAAAAATGTTGTATTGGATTATAGATAAGTTTCTTTTGTAATTGATTACCTAGAAAAAAAAAAAATTTACCTTTGTGAAAACCTAGTTTTTCTTGTCAATTCGGATATGGATGTTATAGATTGAGACTTCTTTGAAATATCAGAAGAGTCATCATTAGTCTTTTCTGCCTATTCTTCTTCTTTTCCCTTAACCTCTTCTTCTTGAATCTTCTTCTCCTCTCTTCTAGCTTCTCCTTCAGCTTCAAAGTATGGAATGTTTGTCATAGCTGCAGTGGGATCTGGAGGAGAGATGTCACCTGTGTTTACTGCTTCATGAACTTCCTCTTCTGGAACAAAGGAATCTAAGTCCTCAGACTTCTCTTCATCTATTTTCTTTGATCCTTCTACATCCTTGTCAGAAGATTCTTCATTGATTACATTTAATCCTTCAACATCCATGGTAGAAGGTTCTTCATCTATTTCCTCTACAATAGGAAGATTGAATCTCTTCAAAGCATTCTGAAGGATATCTTTTGTTTCACTTGCTACTTGGTCAGTTTCTCCAAGCATGCATTTATTCATTCTCGCCTTACTCTGGAACTCATCCTTACAGTCCTTGAAAATCATGTCCATTTGTTTTGGAGTGATAGAAGGGTAAAGCTGAATCATTATTTGCTCCTAGATTTCTAACTCTTTAATCATTGCATTCTCTTTTCTTAGCTCAAGTACCTTTTCTAAGCTCTTAGGAATCAATGATATATTTTCAATGAAAGCTTTATTGTAAATGTTCAAGTACCTGACAATAGCTTCTTCTAGAATTCTCTTTTCAGCATCACTGTATGCATCATAGAACTCAGTCACTAGCTACAGGTTACCATCCACAGTAACTGCCTTGATGATGTCATCAATGGAAAGAGTGGGCTTTTCAACAAATTCATCTGCCTTCTCTTCCTCATTTATGCTAGCAGAGAACTTTCTAGATGTTCTCTTCTTCTTCATTTTCTTTATTTCTTCATCTGATTCTATTTCTTCATCATCCTTATGGCTTGTATATGTTCTTGAGGCTTTGGTCTTCATTCTCTTTTCACTTTTGCCGGATGGCTTGACTTCTAGTTTAGTATCCTTTGAGCTTTTAGGACTGATAGGTGCAGAGCTCTTAGAAGATCTAGTCCAAGAGGAGGCTTGCAATGGAATGTTTCCTTTCTTTGCTTCTTGTTTCTCTTTCTTAGCCTTCTCCATTTTCTCTCTATTTGCATCTACAGCCTCCTTTTATTTAATCTAGTCAGGAACCAATCAAAGTAGACTGCTCATAAGGTAATTTTAATCCTATTGCACATAGAAACCAATCAACAACACCTCACAAGTACATCAAATGTGTATTGACAAATCAAATGTATTTTCACACTCAATTTGAATAACATAAGCATCCACTTTGGAGACAATCAGATAACATATAAGTATAATATATCCACACAACTATTGAACACTTGAAAGTAAACCAATATTTATGCAAAGACCTTCTCCATTTATATTTATCTTGAAAATATGGATATTACTTGCATAAGTCTGAAATTTGATAACAGGTGAACTGATGAAAAGCTAATAAAGACTTCTATTCTTCTCCTAATTGTTGATGATCCTCTAACCTCCTACCACTATATGTTTATATAACCATATTCAGAAGAGGCATTCCTCTTCATAAGTGTCGTTTGAAACTTTTGACTAATAATTACAAATTTTCATTAGGGTTTAATAAGGCATAAATGGATTTTGGTAATATGATCTAAGTATTTTTGGCTCAGGTGAGTATCTGCACATTCCATAGTGGTCTTTGCAACAAATTCCATGGCAAACATTTTCTCCATGCAGGTGCAGGCCCCTTCCAATGTTGGGTCTTCATCTTTCACTACTTCCAATGCTTCATGCAAGATCATTTGGCATTCCTTTATCCAGTCTTGTTGACTTCTCATATTTTTGCCATCATTAACCAATGTAGGTACACCTCTTTGAGAGACATTAATAAATTCATTATCTTCTTCGTGAAGTTCCTCATGAAAAACTGTATGTGCCTTGATTAATTCTGGCATTGGTAATGGCTTCATCATCAGGAGTGCCTCTGTCACGGATTTCTTGGAATTTTTCCTAGAGTCTATCAGCCAACCTCTTGTGTTCTTGGAGAGCATTTTGATTCTTAGAATAGGTCACCCAAAACTTATCCATCCATACCATCATGTTAGCATGTCTCCTCTTGAATATGGTGGAAAGTGCATTGAATCTGGCCTGAGCTATCTAAATTTCATCTTTGTCTTTTCCTTGGGAACTCTCCCCTTGGGTTAGAATCCTAGTTGGGACAGAATCTTTCAGGAAATCATTTTCTTTGCACATTCTTTCATAGTGCAGTTTGTACATATCCCTTTCTCGAATCAACATTTGAATCTGTGCTTTATTTAACTTAGCAACATTAATACCAATATCCGCAATGACCAAAGGATCTCTTTCTCCTACTTTCAGTGTCATCACATGGCCAAATGCCTTTAATAGCAAGCTTTTGGTGTGGAGGGTATAGGGCCCATATCATAAGTGATTCTTCATTAGGATTATATCGTGATCCAGTGTACACTTCTGTCACACCTTCTAAGTTGAGTTTATGTTTGGCAACATTATTGTGCAGAAAACTATCAAAAACCAAAGAAGACTTCAAATCCAAGCTTGGAAAAATCATCTTACAAGATTCTTCTAGGAGTTTCCTCCCTTTCTCCGGAGTCATATTTTTTATTTCATTTTCAATATCTATTCTCAGAGTATTCAATAATTGTTTTTCATTATCTAGTGTGATATTTGAAACAGATTGTCTGACTGCTTTGCCTTTATGTCTATACAAGAAAGATTTAAATTATGGGGACTAAATAAACTGATCATCTGAAACAAAAGAATTGTAAGCCAGCTGCCTGGCATATGTATCAGGTGTTTCCTCAATTTCCAATTCTCTATTTGAAGTCTCATATTCTTTAATTCTGAGTTTAGGAATTATATCAGAGTGGGCTTGGGGTTTTTCATCATGGGATCCTTCACTATCAGAGGATAACACCTCTACCTCTTGTGCCTCTCTCCTCCTTCTTTCCACTTCTTGATTATACTCATCAATGGCAAATTTGACCTCTGCATCTTCCAAATTCCTAATAACATCATCATGTGGGAATGGAATATGAGTATTGGTGCAGGAGCACCCTCGTAAATCTAAAAGTTCCTCACATTTCAAGAATGATCGGTTGTAAAGGCCTTCGAGCCTTATTAAACAAGTGTACGTGTCAAAAAGGGTCAAAAGCATGTAACTGAACTGTTTGTTTTGTAAACGGTGGTCGGTGGTTGATTCACATTCGACCACATGTTGTAATTGTCCTGTTAAGTGTCTTTAAATAGGCAGTTCGTGTTTGTTAGACAGCAGGGAGAGACAGAGTGAAAAGTAACTGTATGTACATTCTGAATTAGAAGGAATAGAAGGAATTTTGTGTTCTGGTGCAATCACAGTGAATCTTGTTTGGGGTCATTCCACTGGAGAATTTCTCCAAAATCAGTGGAATGACCCCCGGTTGTTAGTTTATTTCCAATTCAGTGTTGGATTAGTAGTTTTTTTGTGTTGGTTGAATCGTTAGCTCTTTCTATGTTGTTCGGTTACGAATTGTTGTAGAGGAGGATTTGTGTGTATACAGCAAGTGGATATGGCAAACAGTGTGTGTATATCGCAATTTCATGTGAGGTCATTTTGTGGATTTCCTGCATTTAGATATCTGGTTGTGATAGAGGAGGGATCAAGCATTTTGTACTCATGGTGAATATGTTATGTATGTCCTGCATTAGTGTGAGAGTCTGGCTGTAGAAGGTCAAAGAATAAATGTACGAAGTCATCAGCTTAAGACAGCCCATCGGAGAACAAGAAACAAGTGTGGCTGAAGAAGCAAGTCCTACTGATGACAAAGTTGGTATGTAGCTCGTCGGTGTGAGTAATGCCATCGGCATAGGAAAGTTACTTTGGATCGACGGAAGGAACTCTCACTGATCGGGGTGAGATTCGAGAAGTCTTGCCGATGGAAGGCTCATCGGTGAGAGATGTGTATCAGCGAAGGACTCTTTAGTTTGATCGACGGTGTATAATCTTGCCAATAGGCAAGAATAGGTATATTTCGGTGTGACATTTAAATTGTCTTGCCGATATACACTGTAAAGGTTATTTTGTGGGCTTTTCAAGGATTATTCAACCCTGTTTTATCTGTTAACTGGTTTTCCCTCTGCATCAGATTGGTATCAGAGCTCAGCGAAAGAACTGGGCTATTTGTGTATTGATTCTGTCACTGAATAGGCAGAAAAAGATGTGGGTATTCTGTCACTGAATAGGCAGAAGAAGAAAGAAGAAGAAGAGAGAAGCAAGAAGCTGAAAGGAGTGCTAGAAAAGAATTTTGCTGACTTCCGGTTGCAGGTGCTGATTCACTCACTACAGTGGGCAGATGAGAGGTCTGTCATGGAGCCATAGGAGATGGTTCAAGGGCCTGAGAAGGAGGTCCAGTTGGTGTTGCCAAAAGTCCTGGGGAGAGAGGCGAGAGAGGACTCCCAGGTGAGGGACAGATGTGTTGGTGTAGCATGAAGGAGTGGATTTCAGTTGTTGCATTTCGGAGGCAGCCATTGATAGAAGGCACAGTTGAGGATGAAGAGGAAGCAGCAGAGGCATCCAGTTAGCATTGAAGACATAGAAAAAGCCAAAAGATATTGTAGGCTTTTCACTGAGCATTTCCATGGGACATGGAAATTTTTCAAGTTCGGGAGTATGGTGCAGGAGCACCCTCGTAAATCTAAAAGTTCCTCACATTTCAAGAATGATCGGTTGTAAAGGCCTTCGAGCCTTATGAAACAAGTGTACGTGTCAAAAAGGGTCAAAAGCATGTAACTGAACTGTTTGTTTTGTAAACGGTGGTCGGTGGTTGATTCACATTTGACCACATATTGTAACTGTCCTGTTAAGTGTCTTTAAATAGGCAGTTCGTGTTTGTTAGACAGCAGGGAGAGACAGAGTGAAAAGTAACTGTATGTACATTCTGAATTAGAAGGAATAGAAGGAATTTTGTGTTCTGGTGCAATCACAGTGAATCTTGTTTGGGGTCATTCCACTGGAGAATTTCTTCGAAATCAGTGGAATGACCCCCGGTTGTTAGTTTATTTCCAATTCAGTGTTGGATTAGTAGTTTTTTTGTGTTGGTTGAATCGTTAGCTCTTTCTATGTTGTTCGGTTACGAATTGTTGTAGAGGAGGATTTGTGTGTATACAGCAAGTGGATATGGCAAACAGTGTGTGTATATCGCAATTTCATGTGAGGTCATTTTGTGGATTTCCTGCATTTAGATATCTGGTTGTGATAGAGGAGGGATCAAGCATTTTGTACTCATGGTGAATATGTTATGTATGTCCTGCATTAGTGTGAGAGTCTGGCTGTAGAAGGTCAAAGAATAAATGTACGAAGTCATCGGCTTAAGACAGCCCATCGGAGAACAAGAAACAAGTGTGGCCGAAGAAGCAAGTCCTACCGATGACAAAGTTGGTATGTAGCTCGTCGATGTGAGTAATGCCATTGGCATAGGAAAGTTACTTTGGACCGACGGAAGGAACTCTCACCGATCGGGGTGAGATTCGAGAAGTCTTGCCGATGGAAGGCTCATCGGTGAGAGATGTGTATCGGCGAAGGACTCTTTAGTTTGATCGACAGTGTATAATCTTGCCGATAGGCAAGAATAGGTATATTTCGGTGTGACATTTAAATTGTCTTGCCGATATACACTGTAAAGGTTATTTTGTGGGCTTTTCAAGGATTATTCAACCCTGTTTTATCTGTTAACTGGTTTTCCCTCTGCATCAAGTATATCCACTCAGATTTTGTTTTCTTCTTGTAGAATCAATAAACCCTTCAGGGTCAAACCCTTTTCTTGACATTGCCTTTCTTAAATTAAAGTGCAATAGTTTGTCATGAATGAGGTTGTATCCTTCCCTAGACAACACAGTAAAGTCTCCAAAACATAATGTACTTGGCATAAAAGATTGTTTATCATAGGCACTTAAGTTCATAACATTTGAGTAATCCAATTGCCTTACGATTTCCAAGTATGCGATTCTGTCTGGTACTGTTTTAGGCAATAAGAATGGTGTATCTTCAAACCCATATACCCTTATCATTGTGGAATCTAGAAAACAATACCAATCACCCCATTTGTGATTGATAGTTGGTGGTCCACCGAAATCCTTAGGCCTTATAAACCTTTTAATATCATCTAACAAAGAATAGCTGCATGGATAACCATAGCATCTGTATAGTGTTTTAACAAAGAATGCTTCAAAATGTGCATAACTAGAATTCAAAAACCTACTATCCCATATGGAAGTCCATAACTGTATGGGTAACAGCTGACCATTCTTATCAAATTGTGCAATTTTTAGTTGTTGTGGCCACATTGTTAATTCTTGTCCATAGTATAAAACCATATGCATAAGAGTAGAGTAATGCTTAAAACTTATTGTTGGAGCGCCATTTTTAATGGCCATCTTTCCTAAATCAATCCCCTTAGAGAGGTGGGAGGCATAATCAAAAGCCCTAGCATGGTGGCACTGGATATTTGTAGAGATGACCATGGGTGCTATGGACATGAATTCAGGGACCTCTGTTCCTAGTACTTGTCCCACTGAATAATATGTGTATTTCATATAAGGTTCAAATAGATCTACATGAAAAGGATGTCCATCACCTTCCTTGAGTGGCACTAAATTCCCTTCTTCTCTGGGTCTATGCAATGGCAATCTCCAACCCTTGTAAGTGGTATCCATTCTCAAGTACTCTTTTTCTAAATCTTTATATATTATAGGAGTATTGTAGGTGTCATCGAGGGAAAAAACTTCACATACTACATTCTTGGATACATGAATAAATGGCTCCCCTTGCAGGTTGCAGATGGCTTTAGGTCAGGGTTGTAATGATAAGCCAGGAGTTTTACAAGATCTATGTTCACAAAAACATCTGTGACAACTAGCATGCCTAGGTTGAAATTCCATGGGTTATAAACAGGTTCCAATCTATTCCTTCTATAGTAGTGAAACATAAACAACTCATATCCCTAACAGGGGTCCATATGTTCCCTACATGTTTATATTTATCTTCTAATTTTTCCACGTCTGCCCTCAATTGTGCAGTTCTTCTAGCCTTAGGTCCTGAACCAGGTAATTGGTCTATAAGGTCTTGATTAAGTTTTCTTTCCTATGTTTTTTCCCCTTTCCCTGTCTCAACCTTCTGCTTTTTGCCCTTGGTTTGGCTAGTTTCAATCTGCTACTTTCTTTTTGTTTTGGAAGGACCCTCCATTCTATCTCTATGCTAAATACTGGATTTAACCTTATAATCAATTAGCAACATAAAGTTTTACAATGCTTACTTGTATGTGCTCGATGTTGCAAATTTCTCAGTCTCTTAGTGAATCCCCCACTCTTCCACTATAACCCTCAAAAATTTGTTTTGATTTTCAATTCATTATGAACCAGAGCAATTTGTATGAGATTATGCTTAGGCGGCCATTAATGTTGGCCATTAGAATTGAATGTAGCAAGCTTCTCGGGCTCTGAAGTGTCAAATCAATTAATGAATTACATTGGGAAGACTATTTTAATCTCATGTCGATTTGTATGTTTGTTTTGGCACCATCTTTTGTTTATATGTTGTCGATTGATCGCCAGGACTAGCTTTATGTCTCTTTGATGGGAGGTGTTCCTTTAGTTCATTGATCTTTATCAGAGAGACTCTCATTGATCTTGCTTAGGTCCACATTACTTTCCTTTTTCTATTTTTAACATTTTGAGAAGACTTTATTAATTTCACCCCGATATCAAGGTGGTTCTGACTGTCAAAGTTACTTTTGGACATCAGTGAGTGTTTTCCCGATGAGCAGTGGTTATCTTATAGTCATCGGCTTGACAATCATCATCGCTGAGAGAACATAATGTCCCTTCAATATATCAAGTTTCACTAATAATGTTTTCTTATGTCTTTTGTTCATGGGGAACATCGGTGAGACTCTTGCCAAGTTCCATTAGTTTCTTCCTATTGGAGTGACTTATAAAGTCGAGAAGATATAAAAAGTTTATCCCGATGGTATATGTCATGCCAATACAACTAGTGTATCAATTTATCGTCGAGAGAACATATATCTTTTGCTGATCTTATATCTATCGGTATGACCTCTAAGATCGGCGTAGTTTAAAATTTTCATTCTAATTTTATATCTCTCGCCGATACAACTCTTTATCGTCGATACATTATATTGTCTTCCTGATTGTTTTGCACAATCGTTGTCTCTAGGTTCTTTGATCGGTGTAACTTCATTTAGGTCTTCCCAATATATATGAAAATATTAGTTAGGGGATTATGACTTATTTGGTCAGAAAGACATATATGTGATCTTGTCGATAGGGGTTAATTACATCTATTTGCACAACTATAGTAAGGGAAATGGTTATTTCAAAGGTCATATTTTATGAAATTGTCATGGGCTACAATATGGATCATGTCACACAAATTTGAACAACATATTTTAATCACAAGATCAATGTATGGCAAATTTCTATGATATTTGGATGACAAGTGAGTGATGGTTAATGAAAAATGGGAAAATGTTTTAGCTCCAACATGGTATATATCAAGGATAAGCAGATGGGGACTAAGAAAATTGTGAGATTTTTTTAGTCCTAACAACAATATAGGCCTTTGTGAACCTAATGATAACACTGCCATTTCCAAACAAGACAGACATGGTCCTAGGGTCATACCTAGTTGCTACAGCTCTCATCAAGTCTGTGTTTATGAAGACATCAGGGCATATTAATTTGGCTAAGTCAAGGGTCTAGGCATGGCAGATTGGGGCTCTATAATCAATTCACTTGTGCCAATGTTCAAACAGACTCCAAGTAGACATAGGGATCCTAGCATCTCGATAATCTACACAGAGGTCATATATTTTGTCATTTTTACCAACCTCTCCTAATTTTGTCAGAGGTTTCTTAGACGATCCAAGACATTGAATCATGATATCCTCATCTAGGCTGCGTTTTGAGGTCGAAGCTTGACTTGACTAACTCATTTTGTATTTGTGCAAGCAACCTAGGGTTTATGCAATCAACAACTGCTCTAAATGCTTCAGAAAGTACTTACAGATAGAAGGACTAAGTGCAAGGGAGAGACAATAACTTACTGGTTTTTTTACATCGCAGAGGCTCATAATTACTTCTCCTTGCTTGTTTTGATGATTCTCTGGCTCTAAACACGATTGCTCCTTGAAAAATGACAGGAAATGATTAGAATTATGTTGTTATAACATTGAATTCTTGTACCACTCTCTATATTAATGGAGTTCACTACAACCATAACTCTGCTCATGCCATAGTCATTCAAAAATCTCCTTTGTTTGCAAGTTTGAATTTGGACCATTGATCGCTTCATGCCTTTCTGGAATCCACGGCTTCGATTCATTGACTAGATTTGACAATCTTAGTCATCTTTGTTGACAAGTCATCGCCTAATGAAAATGAGCCAAATCATCAGTACCTTCCCTGCACTTTATGTCATCCTTAGCCCAGACTGAACGCGTGTCACCTTTTTGCGGCATCGCAATTGTGGAGAGCCCACCATATACCTATTGCACGATGGTGTGATATAGCATCCATGCACCTTTATTATACTTGCTTTTCAATCGGTGCATGCCACGTGTCATTATCTCACTGCCTCGCAACAAATATTCCTCCTGAAAAGATTCCCTTGTGCTGGAGCGCAGCCATTGGATCTTACCCTTGCTCTATGGACATGTGGCCATGGACAGCTAGCTAAGGTAAGATTTCAAAGTAAACACCTCGTAAGTAGATTGGATAGGTGGCAGCCTGTCGCAGTGTTGCGGCCGGGTGTTGGCATCATCTGATATGCTTCGCAACAATGCGATATTCACTTTATAAGACCTTCGGACATTTGAACATTGATTAGGTGCTAAACTAGGTGCTAAATTAGGCACTAAATTCAGTGCTAAATTCGGCACTAAATTCGGCGCTAAATTCGGCGCTAAATTTGGTGCTAAATTGTGCCTAATTTAGCGCCTACTCATTCTGATCGGCACAAAAAATGCCAAAAATAGTGCCATCTCGATAAATAGCGTCAACTTTTTCAATAAATTGGAGAAAAATACATTAAAACAGTGGGTGGAAGCAAAAAAGGGAGCAAAAAAAGGAGCTAATCACAGGGATTTGTTGTAGTGATATGGGCAAGGAGATTAAGAATCTTGAGCTTAGGCTTTGGGTGGTTCAAATCTGGGACATTGCGGAAGAGATGGATGGCGCTCCATGTGTAGGTATTTGCTCTGCCATGGAGAAAATGTTGTTGGATCCTAGGTATACATGGGGATGTTGGAATATGTTTGATGCTGCTCAATCTCTTTCTTGTGCTTCGTTGCTTTTGATAGTGACCAGTTCTTACTTGATTCATGACAACATTGAGGATGTCATCCATCAAGCCGAGGTGTATTTTGGGTGTGTTCTGGAACATCTTCATGTTTCAAAATATCACCAACAATGCTTGCAGAGGGTGGTGGAAGAATTTGTGAAAGGGCTAAGGTTGTGCTTCTAGAGGCCATTCCAACTTTCTTTGATTGCTACGACAATGAGGGTTCGATTGGTGTAGTGATGAATGCTCCTACTGGTATGAATGTTCCTTGTGATAAATGTAAATCTTTTCATTTGGGTGGCTTCGAGCCTATGTAATTTGCCCCAACCCATGTTCGCTTCAAAGACTCTATTCTCATGGTTAAGCAGACTTATATCTTTGTTTTGATGGTGGGGTGTGGGTTTGTTGATCTTCAGCTTTGGCCATTTTGGGTAGGTTTGGGTGGTTTTGGGCATGGTTATAGTTGGTTGTGATGAACAAGTTTTAGTAATCGATAAACATGTCATGTTAGTTTGTTTGGTTCGATCTCTCGTTGAATCATGGTTGTGTTGGACATGTTTGGATGAACATATGTTGATAGTATCCTAGTTTTTTTATGGTTCCTGGATCCTAAACCATGTATATAATAATAATAATAAATTATATGTCAAATAAGATAAGTCCAAATAGTATATTACCATATTTTTAAAATTAAAATTTGACTTATTTTAATTGTTAAAATTATATATATTATATAAATAAATAAATAATACTCTATAATTAGAACATGTAGACTCAAAATTAATTCAAAAAGTATATTAATATTATTAAAAATAAAATTTTATATGAGAAGGTTGGGTTCTTTCAAAATTTTAATGAAATTATTATATATTGAAATTAAGAGTTAAATTAAAAGGGTTGTAGTTCAAATGGTTGAGCACAATTGGTGAGGGTGATGATATGTTCCTCATTATACCATCCAACAAGGTTAAAATCTCCTAGAGGTGCAATAAAAAGAGATGAGGTGATGAGGCCATCAAAGCCTAAATTTGAATCTCCTAGAGGTGCAATAAAAAGAGATGAAGTGATGAGGCCATCAAAGCCTAAATTACACTGCTTGTCAAGCAATTTTTAATGACAATTATCCATTTAAAGGTGTCTTTAAAATACTATCACACACCATAGTATGAGTAAACTCTCTCTCTCTCTCTCTCTCTCTCTCTCTCTCTCTCTCTCTATATATATATATATATAGTCAGTCTATCCAAAATCTCTCTTTTCATGTGATATGGTCTTTTTTTAAATTTCACTCTCTAGTATTTTATAGCAAAAAAATACCTAAATACAATTATATGACCATCAAATTTAGACCCTAGAGGCCATACTCAAACTATATTTTAAAAATTAATAAAATTCAAAACAAAATAAACACGTGATTCTCAAATAGAGAAACAAAAATACAATTCTACAAGAGAAAAAGCATCATATCACAATTAGATAGAAACAAAAAGAAACCAATACAATTATATGGCTTTCAAATTTGATGCTCCCTTGGATTCTTCTTTATCCACATCATCTACTTTTAATCTTATCCTCTTGGTGAAAAACTTGTATACAGCTTGAGTTGCCCTGTTGGTGAAAAACCTCCTCTTGAAAGAGAGGTCACAAGTTCAAACCCTGCAAGGGTAGGAAGCACAGTTAGGTGCCTCCTGCATTCTGGCCGCCTGACATCGTGCACTATAAAAGGATCCATTTCCATTTCCATCTTCTTCACCAAGTCCATTATTGTCCATCAAGGCTTCCACATCACCAAATTTTTGAAATAATGAAAATGTTAAAATTTATTCTAAGGTTACGCTCTCATTCATTTTACCGGATGTGACCTGTCTAGTGGGGAAAGCTAAGCGACAGACGACGTGGGTCCCGCGCTGACAGCTGTCCGTGGAAATTTTTTGCTTTGAAATGTCGTTATGTCTATTCGTACTTTTGGACCCCAAATATCTGGTGGACACCACACAGCAATCTGCAAGTTATTAGCTTGGCTGCCATGGTGGACACGTAGAAGGGTAAGCTGATGACCTGTCACGTCATGCAAGAACGGAATACAAATTATGTGGTCCGTGACATACGGATAAACTGTATATCTGCTAGTCAATATACATTGTGTATATTGTTGGGTAGTGAGTGCTATGTATGGCTTATGCTCATCAGACGTATTTTGCCATGTCATGTTTGTTTGGATAGACATGACAACGTACTCGACGCGCGAATTTTGAAACGTGGAAGGTGCAGATTCATTCCAAAGAGCTTGGGGTGCATTCCATTAGATCTTGGAGTGCACGTACACCTTCCGTACAATATTTTGACAGAAAATTTGCCCCACTTTAGGCACTTCTGTAGTAGATTAGTGTAGGTAATTTATCTACAAATGAATATTAGTTTTTTTTTAGTTTATCTGAATTTTTTGGAAGTGATGTTTTAAGACTGGCAGATCCATAGATCCACTTTGTAATCAGTTGTTTTAAATTTTTTTTTTTTTTCTTATGTTAAAAACGGAGTATTAAAACGGTTTCAATTAAGTTAACTAATAGTAATTATAAAATTAAAAATATGAGTATGAATGATGGTTTTTTTAATTTTTATTGAATTCGTGGCTTGATGGTTGTTTCTTTTGTTGAGGTTGTGTTACTATTTTTTGGTCATTTCTGTTTTTTGAGGTTACATGATTATTTTGCTTGTCATTACTAATCTGATTTTGAAATGAGATTTTATATTGTCCTTATTTTTTTGAGGATCTAAGTGGATACTTGAACTCTTGGTTTTAATATACATGATCTTCATATGATTATTTTGCTTGTCATTATTGATTGGATTTTGAAATGTGATCCTATATTGTCCTTATTTTTTTGAGAATCTAAGTGTATACTTTAACTCTTGGTTTTAATATATATGATCTTTTCATTAAAAAACATGAGCCACCAAATAATTGGATAAGGTTACACATATGATGTCTTCATATTTTGAAAATATATGTCCCACCAAATAATTGGTGTTTAATTCCATTTCACGTTTCCAAATTTGTGAGTCACAATATAATCTATATTTTATTTCATTTAATTCACATGATAATTTCTACAAGTGACTAGAGTTGACATTGTTATTATGGTTGTTTCTTTCATTGAGGTTGTGTTCTTATTATTTTTGGGTCGTTTCTGTTTTTTGAGATCACATGATTATTTTGCTTGTCATTCTATATTGTCCTTATTTTTTGAGGATCTAAGTGTATACTTTAACTCTTGGTTTTAATATACATGATCTTTTTTAACCACCAAATAATTGAATAAGGTTATGCATATCATGTCCTCATGTTTTGAAAATATATGCGCCACCAAATAATTGGTGTTTAATTCCATTTCACGTTTGCAAATTTGTGAGCCACAATATAATCTATGTTTTATTTCATTTAATTCAAATGATGATTTCTACAAGTGGCTAAAAATGAACAATAGAGTTGGCATTGTTATTATGGTTGTTTCTTTCATTGAGGTTGTGTTCTTATTATGTTTTGGTGTTTTTGTTTTTTGAGATCACATGATTATTTTGCTCGTCATTTACTAATCTAACTTTGAAATGTGATTCTATATTGTCCTTATTTTTTGAGGATCTAAGTGTATACTTTAACTCTTGGTTTTAATATACATGATCTTTTCATTAAAAAAAATATGAGCCACCAAATAATTGGATAAGGTTACACATATGATTTCTTCACGTTTTAAAAATATATGCGCCACCAAATAATTGGTGTATAATTTCATTTCATGTTTGCAAGTTTGTGAGCCACAATATAATCTATGTTTTATTTCATTTAATTTAGATGATAATTTCTACAAGTGACTAAAAATGAACAATAGAGTTGGAATTGTTATTATGTTAGTAAATTTATGAGCTAACAAATAATTGAGGTTTATTTTTATATATTTCAAATATTTATTTTATAAGTGGTTGGAAATGGTCAATACTACCTATATATTTCTTGTGGCAGTGTATAAACTTTAAACATATTTTTGACAATATTATTATGGACAAAAAGTTTTGTAAATAAATTACAAAAAAGTGATAAGAAATAAGAATTTATTAAAAATCAAATGAGAGGAATTTAAATCTAAATTCTTATTTTTATATAAAAATATTTTTTCATTAATTTTAAATTTTTAAAGTCAAATGTAATATCATGTATGTGATTACTACTCTTTTATGTCTTTGATTTTCTTGATTATTTTTTATTACTAATTTTAATTACAAGTTTGTATTTTCTTTATTTTAATCTCTTCTAAGGTAATTGATATAAAAGATATTTTTCTTTGATCTTTATTAAAAATTAATTTTCTTATTATTAAATTTAAAATATTTTACAAGTTTTCATGATTTTCATTCTAATATTTTTTAAAATAATAAATATAAATTTAATTTATTCTTTTACTAATTATTTGGACACAAGCTCTCATATTTTCTCTATTTTATTTTTTCCAATGAATACTCATGTAAGCCAAAATTGGCTTCACTATCATTAAAAACAATCTATAATGTTGGGCTACAACCCCTAAAATATACAATAATCTCACAATGAAATGGGATAATAGATTTAGTGAATCAAAATTTTTGATGTAATGAAAACATGGGTCAATATATAATTTAAGTGGCATTATGGTGAAACCCAAGTATTTGGAAAGAGAGATCAAGGTTTTGAATGGAAAGAATGTGAGGTATGCATACTTAAAATTGAAAAATTAATTAAGAATATAAAGTAAAAATTTAAACAAAACACATATAGAGTGTCACAAATTTTAATTTTTAATATCTTAAATTGGTGGCATATATCTAGACTTGAGTCACAAAACCTATAAATTGAAGCAAAGCATTGTGTATGTAGAAGATTGTGTGAATATGAAAAGGTTGACCCCATCCTTAGGATATAATAACAAGTTTTGTTATGACCTGATGTATATAAGTAAAGATCTCTAAGCTCATTATAGGATCATCTCTTATTCCTAGAAAATTAGATCTTTGGTGATCAATTTTTATATATTTTCCTCATATTCAGCCATGCACTAATGTTATAGACCTGGGCAATAAGAATTTTTGATATAATAATAAGAGATATATGCATTGTTCTTCCATTTCTATCTCCATGATATATTTTTGTGTGTGTTAAGTTGTCAAACTACTTTGTTAAACAACCAGGTAATTGGGTTCTTCGACCTTACCCTATATCAAACCACAATTATCTATCACTACCATAGGCATAAATCAATGTACATCATTACATTTTTACATCATTCTCATACCTTACAAAATAAATTTTTAAATTATCATGTTCTATCTAGAGTTTAACTTAAAATTTAAGGAGGGCACATGCCTCCTATTTTTTATATTTTTCTAAAATATATAAATACATCACACTATTATAAAATATAATTGTTTTGTCTAAACCATTGTTGTGTAAAGGATTTGATCAAGGCCTTAAAGTAAAGCAACAAGAGTTTTTTAAAGTACCAAGATAGATCTATATAATTTTTAACAACTTATCCAAGAAGGATTGATTTGAAAATTATGAGATATATATGGATTATAATTGTTTTTCCTAGAACATTTTGGTATGTTACATTGCATTGAGGTCTTAAAGTAAAGCAATAGTTATGCAAGAAAGATTGACCTAAAGCTTCTCACATATTTATGAAATATAAATTGTTTATGTCTAAAATGTTGTCTTAAACAACATTGTATAGAGGCACTAAAGTAAAGCAATGGGAATTAAAAAAGCAATAATTGTGAGAGTCATTGATTGACTCAAGCTACCATGATCATGTAAAACCTAGGATTAACCTTCTACAAGAGAAAAAAACAAAGAGGATGAATTTGCACAATATTGGATGCAATTAATGAATTACATGTGAGAACTTGCTTTTATATTTGCAAGTTAGAAAACCCTAATATGATTTAAGAATAACCTAAGACTAAAATTAGCCCTAAGTCAACTTAATAAAGTGTAATTAAATATTTAATTACACCAACAATATTTAATTATACCAAGAATAATATTAACAATTTATGCAAGAAAGATTAATTTGAAGCTTATTTCCTACCAAATTATAAGTATAGAAAATAAATTGAACCCCCAACACATACATAAAAAATAAAAAAATGGATAGAACAAAGTTGCTTCAAGCTATATGTTTTGTAAGCCCCTAGGTGTTTGTGTGTCATTTTGCTTAGAACTCATATTGTGTTTTGGATTTGATGCTATATCATACTTATTGATGTTATTTTTGTATTGCCAATGAGGTGTATGGATCATGTATTTTGGATTCAAGTATGTGGATATGTATATGCTTGGACTCATTCTATGTTTTGTTACTATTTTCGTACTTGCCAATGATGTTCATGTATATTTCCATTGAGGTGTATGGATTTTGTACCTAGATTTATATGTGTGGATTCTTATATGGTGTAGTGTTTTCAATTTCATTTCTTTCACTATGATATGTGATTATGCTTATGTTCATTAAATTCAACAATATGATTATTTTACTATGCATCTTTATATATTCATGTTAGTGATAGATGATTTTCAGTTAGACATAGGTTATGATTTTATTTTGTTGGTGTCTATGTATTGTGTGTCAACTATCTTGTGTTGGATAAGTATGCCAGATGTTTTTGTTAAGTGTGCAAGCGCAAGTTTCCCCAACAGTGATAAATTAAAGACAATCAACTTGGGTAAAAGTGTTGTGTTCTCATTCCCATCTCATTCAGTTTTGAGTTATGAGATGAGTCTTGTGTGTCCCTATGAGCCTAAATCTAAATTAATTGATTTTTGATTGTAGAGATGATATTTCCACAATCCATGATATAAGATTGTAGAGCTTCTAAAAAAACTATGTTGCTTTTTTGCATCGACGTTTTGGATCACACTCCATGTTGATTTTTGATTCTCAAGTCGTGTGGAAACTCATAAAATACATTTGTGTATTTTTCATAGGTTGTTTGAATCCCATGATTTATTGCATTTAATAATTTTACATATTTCATTACATGATTGCAGAATAAATTTATGGTGGTAATGAATATAAAATTATAATTTTATGTGTCTTGCAATGTATTTAATGTTGCTAGGTGAAAAAAAAGGATATGTGTAATTTAATTATAAAATTGTATTATTTTAACCCATAAAAAAAATTTGTATTATTTTGACATTTGATGTGTTTTTCTATGTTTGCCATCATTGAAATTATTAAATTAGGCAAAGCATCAATTAATTAGGAAAATGTATTAGGATATTGGTAATGTTTAATTGTTGACCTCAATTATTTTTCTCAAAAGGAAATATTTCATTAAGTTTATCTTAGAAATTGAAAGGATTCTTTTGAAGAAAAAAAGAGAAAAAAAAACAAATGCAAAAAGTCATTTTGTTAAAATGTCTTGTTTAAGTGGTTTTCAATGCGAAAAGGAAATATTAGACTTTTTAGTAAAGCAAAATAGCTTATATGAAAAAGGAGTTTATTTTTTAGATTCACTCCATCTTTGCCCTTTTGCTTGCTTTTGCTCTCCATTTTTACTTGTGAACATTGAAATTTTTAGAGATTGTTTACTTCTCTCTTGTGCATTAGGTTGAAAGTAAGGGTTTCATCCCCATGCATTTAAATTGAATTTATTTAAGCTTTTGTCATGTCCACCTTAAGTGGATGCATATGACATTTCTTTAGTAGGGAAAGATTGTATTGTTGGATTGTTAAATCAATAGAAATTAATTTAACAATCCCAATTGCTTTATTTTTTGAGATTTTCTATTTTACACCAAAATGATGGAAAAAAACTTATAAATTTTTTATGTGATTGAAAAAGTGTGTTTTCCATGCCCTTATCTTCAAAAGGGTATTTGTAGGTTTTAGAAATTTAAATTTTAAATTTTGGGTGCGGTTGAGCTCCCACCATTGAAATTTGGGATTTTACAAATTCCATGCATGTTGTTGGAACATAAAAACTTGAATTCTAAGTTCATTTTTTAGTACTCTTTTGGGGGAACAGAAATCCCTCATGGAAATGGGATGGAGAATCATATGGCCTAGGTCCCCCATGATTAGACCTTATTTTCCTTGCCATGCCCATATTGTATTTTTTTGGCTGTGTGGCCTTAGGAGGTGAGATCTCTAGGTATTAATGGAGTAAACTCTCACCCCAATCTATTTGTAATGTAAATGATGTAAGAGGTAATAAAAGATATATCATAATTAAAAACAATGGGGTTATACATTTCTCGCATAAACTTTAGATTGATCTATAAGTTCATTTGTCATAAGCCCATGAGTGGGTATGATGTATGATTGCGAAGGAAATGAGACCGATCCTAGAGATTGATGATAGTGTTGTTGAGGACCCCTATTGGATGGGCATATTCCTCAACCTTTCTATGATAGATAGTTATTCCATGTGATGACACTCCATTAATGTACCTATGATACTTCCTTACCTATGTGTCAAATTGTGAATTTGATGAGTTATGGTGAACCATTTTTAAATGTTTAATTGGTGTTTTGTTCCCAATCTCATGTGTGGATATTCCTTGTATGATGTGTTTTGGATGTGTTAATTATATTGAGATAGTCATGTGGCATACCCATGTGTGTGGTGTGCATGTTGAATGACTAGCCAACCAAATATCTCCTAGTTCAAATGGGTAGGCCTAAAGGTTCCACATGGTTGGGTGACATTGAAGCACCATTGGGACCCATAAATCTTGGAGTGCATGAAAGGATTTTATGACCTTCCAAAAGTGGTAAATTATCATTTTGTACCCTTTATTGAAAATATATAACTTAAGACTTTTGAATCCTAATATGTAAATTTGTAATGATGATTATGGACATTTATGCAATGGATCATAATCCATACACATTGGTGGTGTGAGTCTTATCATTTATTTTATCATTGCTTGACCTTGGAGTCACATTTGTATGGCAAGTGTAATGAAATTCTCATATTTGGGTGATATTTGACAAACATAATTAGAAAGCATGATTTATGATTCTTGTAGAAATTAACATGTAATTAGTTTAGTTATAATTTACTTACTTGATTTATGAATGTATGTTTCATTTGGAGGTGGAAACATTTGCCATTTTATGGAGTTGTTTTCCCTAGACCACCTTGTCATTTCCTTAGCATGTGTAGATTCATATGTGTTTGGGAAATTCAAAATTGAGTTTGTTTATTGTTTAATGCCTTTGAAGCTTCTTTTTTGGACAATGAAGAGTAGGTATATGCTTGGGTGCTTGGCCCAAGCCATTTTTGTACAACACATAAATTGAGGAAACCTTGCCTTGTTTGTTGTCTTGGATTTCCCATCAAAGTTTAGACTTGCATTTGCATTTTGTAGTTGTTTAGATGCAATTGGACCCAAAAGTTTGAAATCCAAGATAGGTAGAGTTTGGACTTGGATTTACATTTTACAATTATATAGATGCAATTGGACCTTGAAGTCCAAAATGCAAGTCTAGTAGAGTTTAGACTTGCATTTGCATTTTGTAGTTGTGCAGATGCAATTAACCCCAAAGTCCAAGATATAATTCTAGTGGAGTTAGGAATTATATTTGAATTTTGTAGTTGCATAGATGCAATCAAACCCTAAAGTTCAAAATGAAAGTCTAGCAGAATTTAGAATTGCATTTGCATTTTCTAGTTGCATAGATGTAATTAGACCCTAAAGTCCAAAATATAGGTGTAGAAAAATTTAGATTTAGAGTTGCATATTACAAGTTGCAATGATGTAATTGGACTCCAAAATTTGAAATGTAAGGCTAGAGTGGAGTTTGAAGTTAGAGTAGCATTTTGCATGTAGCAAACATGCAATTAGACTTTGAAGTTTGAAATGCAGGGCTTATGGAGTTCAAAATTAGAGTTACATTTTTCATGTTCCAAAGATGCAATTAGACTCTAAAGTCCAAGGTGGATAGTAAGGATTTCATGATTCAAGGTTGCCTCTAGACCCCATAGTTTTGAGGGCAGAGGTGTGGTGATTAGGGTTTATTCAACTTTTTACATTTGGACTTTGTTAATTATTTTTGTCATGGTCACTTGACTTGTATTTAAGTCTTCTACTTGCACCACCATGCATAGTGCATTGGTGTGTTGTTGTGTTGTGTTGTGGCACCTTGTTCATGTAGAAGCCTAATTTAGCATGTTAGTGTCTCATTTGTATCACAAAAAAATTGTTCATCTTATTTTTGTCTGTTAATATTTTGGGTGAGAGGTTGGGCCATTACAATTAGTATCAAATCTAAGTTGCAACATTGGGAGCTCCAGGTTGTGTGTTTTCTTGTTCTCCTCATGCATTATTGTGTGCAATATGGATTAATATGGATGTTTTGATCCATGCAACTTGCTTGTGAAGGAAAATGCCTCTGAGGTACTACCACAATCATTAGGAAGGCCATGTTTAAGAGTCTTCAAAGGTCTAGACTGAGGATTCCTAAGTAGTGGATCATTCTTAACCAAGGAAGGTGTTGGCATGTAGAAGATCATGGGGTTGCTTTATGAATTACTTTCGAGGATTCCCTTAAGGTATGAGGAAGCACAAGGGATTGGTTCTTAACCATCTCTAGGAATGGGAGGGATCTAGATTGGAGAAAGGGAGTGTTCTAGGAGCCCACACTAGTCTATGGTGGAGGAATAACTTAGTTAGGAGAAGCCTCATCAAGAGGTCAAATAGGCGGGTGATGCTAATGCTATAATGGTAGGTCACATAAGGGATCTCCTTCACCTTCATCCATTGACATTTAAAAGATCTACTAAGGGAGTTGAAGAAAAGGTTTTGCTATTGGCTCTTGACTATGCTTTATCATGCAACATTATGAGAGTAACATGAAGTCTTGTTTGGCCATTATATAGCTTCGTGGTTATGCTTTTACTTGGTGGGACCACTTGAGGAGAAGAAGCAAAATGTGGACATCTCCACTATCACATGGAAGACCTTTCAAGAGAGATCATGTGCTTTTTATCCTTTGAACACTTTAGGCAATTCCATGCAAATGAGTTTCATGAACTCCAACAACTAGGAATGATAGCACGACTCAATATAAGAATTATTTCTTTGAACTAAAGCAATATGCAGGTTTTATAGAGGATGATAAGTTTCTTGTGAATAAGTTTATAGGGTTATGAACTCTCAAATTATGGCTGTGGTTCATATGACAACACATGATACCTTGGAAATTGCTATGGAAAAGGAAAAGCTAGTAGAGGAGAATATGGTTAGAGGTCATAGGATCCAATTTAGTTAACATGTAGTGGTACCTTATTAGGATGGTCCTAGGGTTCAAGGGTCTTATCCCCAACCCAAGGGAGTTTTAGGAATTTCTATGCACCACTTATAACTCCTCAATAATATCATGAGTAGTTTCCCTAAAGACAGAGGTGGGTCAACCTAGTGCGGGTCTTGCTCAAAGAGAGAGGTAGAGACAGTGAATCAAATAATGATTTCCAATAGAAGTTAGGGGGTGACTATCCTAGTTCTAAAGTTTCTTAAGCTTTGAAAAGTTGAGTAGGACTCTACCCATATAGCCTTAGGTTTTAGGACCATGTTTCTCTTATGGTTGGGTGATCTCACAATAGTGTCCCACTTGTGGGACATCTTGATTTTTTCCTGAAATCACACATTTTTTAAAAAATAATGATTTAACCCTAGAGGGGCTCCATATATAGGGGTTTGATTTAAGGGGGTTAGGTAAAACCCCCTTAGATAAAATCTCATTGGATATAACCCCCTAGGCTTAAATCAAATGCCTATGGAGTCTCCACAACTATAAAAATGTTGACAAAAAAAAAAATGCTTCACCTTTAGGGGGATTAAATGAAGTCATTTGGAAATGTTATTTTGTAAATATGTATCCCTAAGTATTACCTTTCTAAAAACTATAAAATGTAGTATGTTTTATTTAGTATTATATTTTTAAATATTTTTATTATGAATATAGGTCTATTATGAAAAAATAATGACCTCTATTCAATATGCTAGGAAAATTAACAAGCATTGTTAGAAAAATCTCAAAAAACTCACTACACTCCACATAGATGTCCTTGTTCCAATGAAAAATTAAAAAAATAATTTTAAGATATATGCTAAGAGAAATGCCTTACAAAATAATATAGGTTTGAAATTCTTGTTAATACTACTTCAAAAAATAATAATAAATAAAATATCTAATAAAAATTACCAAAAAATATCCATTCACTAGATAGTGGAGTTAATGGTCTATTTCCAATAAATCATGGAAATTTTTTCTTTATAGTGAAATTTATGCATTATGGAATAATGTCACTCAAAAAACTAATAGAGAAAATAAAAATTGATTAAAAATAAAAAATAAAAAAGATAGAAATAATGCTTTTAAAAAAATATAAAAATGTTATAGCTTGAATCTACATAGAAAATTTCACAGCTCGTTAGTTTACATCATTCTTAAATTCTTGACCATTTGTTCCCTATAGTTGACACAAATTGAAAGATGCCAAAATATGTCAATTTTAACCATCCCACTTAGGCCAAAAAGTGGGACACATTCTTGTGTTATCACCCAATTAAGAGGGCCACATGGCTAGGTACTACTCATAGAGATTAGCGGTAGTTGGTCATCAGTGTGGTGTAGGGTCTAAGAAACTAGTTGGGGGTGTTGGAAGATCATGTGCAAAGTGTTCATAGTGGTGGATAACTATTGGGTTGATCATCAGGGTACATTGGTTGAAACCTCAAGTATGTTTGGCAGTGTACATATTTCTATCTTGTTTGATTTAAGATCTTTTGACTCCTTCATTGCACCATTGTTGGTTGAGCAATCTAGGTTGGTGGTAGCAAGGCTGGACAATAATTGGTAGGTTGGGTTAGCCACAAGTACTAAGGTGGTTGTAGATTCTTTTGTGTGTGGTTGTGTATTGGGTCTTGGTACCTTCACCACCACTATAGATTTATTGCCCTACCACTAGGATCATATAAGATTGTCTTTGGTATTTATTGGCTCTATGCTCACCATGCGAGTATTTATTGTTGCCAAAAGGTAGTGGAGTGTATTGATGATCACAATGAGGATATAGTATCAGTAGCAAGGATTTAGAGGCCCATCTCCCTTCATATGATTCAAATATAAAGATATAAAGATGTATAGATGATCACAATGATCATCTATCACTAACATGATTCATATATAAATATGCGTAATAAAATAATCAATAGTGTTGAACTTAATGAACATAAGAACAATCACATATCATAGTGAAAGCAATGAAATTGGAAAGACTACCAAGTAGAACATATAAAAATCCACACATATAATCTAGGTATAAATCCATCTTGATGGAAATCCACATGAAAATTATTGGCAAGTATGATAATAGTACTAAATCATAGAATGAATCCAAGCATATACATATCCACATATGTGAACCCAAAATGCATGATCCATACACCTCGATGGCAATACAAAACATCATTGGCAAATATGATATAGTATTGATTCCAAAACACAAAATGAGCAAAAAAATGAAGCACAAACACTTGGGTCCTTACATGTTTTGAGAATAAAATACATTGCTTAATGTAATAGATGGAATGAAATGAAGGAGAGCAATATGAGGAATGTACTGTATCTTTTAACGCTAAAATGTACTGCTCAATGTAATAATGGGGGGGGGGGGGCAAATAAAAGTAAGAAATCACTTACTATTTTTCACAAATGAAAAGTTCTTGGTCATAGTTATTGTAGGAGGTAGAAATGATGTCTTCATTCGATCTTATAAGCTATGAATTGAATAAATCATACTTGTAGCCTCCCTCATAGGGCTTCCCATCACCATTATTAGAGGCTTGAATGGTCAAACCAATGGGTTCAAATTGTTTGAGCACAATGTGCATAGACCCCCACCCATCATTATTTGCAATTATAAATGCTTTAAAAAATAAAAAATATATATTATATAGGGTGATTGTAGGGTATTTTAGTTCAATGTTATGTATTTGAGATTATTGTGACTTTTAATTGGGGAAAACTATTGGAGGTGAAATTTCATATGAAAAGTGTAAAGGAAATAGTGATTGTGAGAGATATTTTAAAGGATCAACCCTGATTGTGATTGGCTATGCAATAAAAAAAATAAAGATTCATGCATGAAAGTGATAAGAATTTATTTAGAGGCTAGAATCATGTAAACCCTAGAAAATGTAATTAGTGGAAACTTGCCATGTTACATGCAATGACACTATTCAATTTTATACATGTGTTCCTTACACATGATGCATGATACATTTTCATCACTGTCACCAAATAGAACAATTGTCAAAAAAATTATTCTTGATTAAGGAAAAGTATGGTGGTGGATTGGCTAGAAATTTTGGTATTGATAAGACATTTGTATTGGTAAATGAATACTATCCTTGGCTATAGATCTGCATAAAGATGCTAAATAATATGTGTAGAATTGTAGAATTTGTCATGTATTAAAAGGTGGAAGTCAGAAAATTGGATTGTATAAATCATTATTGATTCCAAAGAAACCATGGAGGCTATTAGTATGGATTTTTTGCTAGGGTTACTAAGAACACAAAAAGGACATGATTAGGTTTTTGTAATTGTTGATAGGTTTTCAAAAATGGCACATTGTATTGCTTATAAGAAAACTAATGATGTAGTACATGCACCAGATTTATTTTTCAAAGAAATTGTGAAACTACACGAATTTCCTAAAAGCATTTTTTTGGAGAAAGATGTGAAGTTTTTTGGACACTTTTGGAGAACTTTATGGAAGAAAAGGAACACCAACCTTACATTCAGTTCAACATATCATCCATAGATAGATGGAAAAATAGAAGTTGTGAACAAAAGTTTAGGAAATTTGTTGATATGTGTATCAAGTGAAAGGACAAGAAGTTGTGATTTAATCTTACCGCAAGATGAATTTTCTTATAATAACTCAATGAATAGAAGTACTAGGAGAACACCTTATGAGATTATAAATGGATAGAACCAATGAAATGTTTCATAACTTAGAGATTTTATTGTAGATCATAGAAAAGTGTTGTAGCTGAAGACTATGCAAAACATATAATTGAAGTACATCAAGAAGTTTAAATATAGTTGGAAAAGGCTAATAAAAGTATAAAGAGAATGTTGATCAAAGGCAAATGCATTAGGAGTATGAAATAGGGGATGAAGTAGTGGCGTATTTGAGAAGGGAAAGATTTCCATAGGGTACATATAATAAATTGAAGATGAAGAAATTTGGACGTTGTAGGATTTTTAAGAAGTTCGATTCTAGAAATGCATATGAAGTGGAATTAACTAAAGAACTTGGTATTTCACTAGTGTTTAACAATGTTAATCTTTATGAATATCATGAAGAAAATCTAGAAAATTCTAAACCAGTAGTAAGTTTGGAAGCATAGATACCTACTTAGAGGGTTGAAGAGATTAAAGACATACTTGGTTTTAGGATTGGGAAAAGTACTAGAAATAGATAATATGAAGAATATTTAGTGAAGTGGAGAGATACACCACTTGAGGATTCTATTTGGATATCCAGAGTAGAGGTTGACCACCTTGGTTTTCCTTTAGCTCATACTTTCAAACAAAAGTGAGAGAGCTCACTTTTCAATTACCCATGGTGTTTGATATAAAAGCATTCAAGGTGTAAGAGCAATCTTGCATCAACCAAAAAAATATTTGTTTTTAACTTTTGTTTGTTTTGTAGGTATTTTGTTAATTTCTTAGGAGTATTTTATTGATATAAGTCAAGTTGGAGGCATTGCAAATCACCACACTCATATTTCCAAAGCTCAAGACTCCATAAACTATAATTGTAGGCACCATTGGATCATTAGGAGTAGGTCACGAGTCACCACAATTCACTATTGGTTGTGGTTGTAATCATGGGTTGATTTATGTATCAAGAACCTTCTATTTTAATTATATGTATTCCTTGTTAGAACACACATGTTATTCATGCCCAAGGAAGCCAGTTGAGGCCTATATAGGGTATTTACTATGTAGTGGTAACTTGTTTGATTAATGTAGCCCACAATTAATTTGGAGACATCTAGCTCATTGGGGGATGTAACACACATTACCAATGAACTTATATGCTATGTCAGGGTGGTGCATCAATTTCCAAGGTAAACTATTGGGAAAAACATTGAAATTTGGGGCCAATGATCCTTGTCAACTTATTCTAGAAGCATGTATCATGTCATTATCCACTACATCATCTTCTACATAAAATAATTCCTATATGATTTAAGGATAGTCCAAACTGAGATAAAGATGACAAGTTGAGCAGATTAGAAAATCAAAGATAGAAATACATTGAATGAGATCATTGTGATCTAGTTGTAATTCAAAGGCTAATGCTTAGAACTTGTAACACTTCTCTTGATCAATAAGACAATGTTGATTTACAAAAGTTTTTTGTTTCTTATACTAAATTTCTATTGGTTTTGTGGGACTGGCTACAAGGTTGGACAATCCTTAATTGGACCGTCCAATCTTGATTAGTTATCGAAAGATACCATTCTATTCAAAATGTTCTACTAGGGTTTTGGCATGGCTTGGCTTGCATGTTCCTACTTGTGTCAATCCCTTGGCCTTGTCATCCTATTCCATAGTGTGCCTTAAGGTAGGACTTTGCCACTTTTATTGTGGATTTTTAGGTTTCTTCTCTCCTTAAGGTGATCTATCCTTTTGTATAAATGGTTAACATGTTGGGTTACAAGATTGGATGTGCATGATCATGACACTACTAAAGAGTCCTCACAAGTTCATCTAGAAAGTAGTACGCAAGTAAATCATGTGTTCTTGATGTTGTTTTACCTTATGAGTTATTTTATATACTTAAGAGCTATTTTATGGTTTTAGTTTTTGAATACAGAAATATACTTTAAAGTAAAATAAAATAATAGCTTAAACAAATAAAATAACTCTTTAATAAATAAAATAACTCTTTAATTAAATTAAATAAATTCATATTATTATATAATACTATATTATAATCCATAATATAAGAGGTAGTTAAGGTGGTGGATGAGATTAAGTGATGCTTCTATATTATAAGAGGATATAGAAATGTACTATAAATAAAATGAAATAATTCTTAAGTAAATAAAATAAGTCTTAGTAAATGAAATAAATTCATATTATTATATAATAATATGTTATATTACAATGTTATCTATTATAATTGATAATATTCGGTGGATAAGCTATATGAAAAAGGGTAGATAGATTAAGGGAAGTAAATTCATGTTATTATATAATACTATAGTATATTATAATGTTATTTATTATAATTGATAATATAAGAGATGGATAAACTATATGAAAAAAAGGGTGGATGAGATTAAGGGTTGCTTCTATATTAGAAGAGAGTATAAAAATGTATTTAAAGTTATAATATAAAAAATGTAAACACTAAGATCAGTTTGTAATATATATGTTTCAACCCTACTCTTAACTATTCTTTTCTCTTCTATGCTTTTCTTCTTTCATTGCTTATATTATAAGTGGCAGCCCCATTGATATGAGTAGGTGCAATGATTATTTATAGGTATGTAAGGGTGGCTTACAAAGGCTTAATAGTATGGAAAGATGGCTTACAAAAACTTCATAATCAAACAATCATGATATAGTATCACAAACTTGAAAAACATAAATAACATTTTAGTTATTTTAAAATAATGAAATTTTACTTATCTAGATATATAAACATTACTTATCTTAAAACAATGTTAGAGACTAAATTAACATCTTAAAACACAATAAATAAAATATAATTTATATATTTTTATCTAATAGAAAACTATATATATATATATAAAATCACAATTAATAAAAAATAAAATAAAGTTTTGGAGACAAACTTTGATTTTTAAAATTTAAAATTAAAATGTCATACCCAAATAGAGCAATGCACTTGTGGATTCCATTTCCAATCGTTTTTAAGGAATTCCATCTGCTTCAAATCTTAAAATCTTATCCGTTCTCTGCTTTAAATCTTTAAATAATTCCTCCTTTTGATGTCCACGCAAGATTTCCACATCACCATTTTAAAAATTAGAAATAGGTAGGCAATGGATTATAAAAAAATAGTGCTTAAAATTTATTCCAAGGTTACCACTTGCAAACTTGCGTTTGTTTTACCGGATGTGACCTGTTCACTTGCCATACCCACTGGCTAGACATGGAGGGAACGAACTGACACCTGGCAGTCGCATGTGCATGCAAAATTTGCACGGACACAACATAACAATGCGTGTATTTAGTAAGTTGTGACCACAAATTACATGTGGATGGCGGCACAGCTGACTCGTCACATCATTTAAAGTCACTCATGGCATGTATGTCGTGTGGTGAACATACATCATGTCATGTTGGCATACACATTGATGGCCATTAGGCATTTTTGTAGACATTTGGATTTGAAATGTATGAATGTTGAGAACTTTTGATTTGTAGTAATTATACCAGAGTTCGTCTAAATATATAGGAAAATAATAAAAAATAAAAACCAAAAAAGAAATTGGAATAAATAAAAATTAAAATTAAAAAAGAAATTGGAAACAGTGAAAAGGAAAAAAAGTGGAGAAACTAAAAAACTGTGCAACCAAAAAAGAAAAAATCAAAATATCTTTAGATATATTTTTTAAATATAAATATACTAGTTTAACTTTTGATTGTATGCACTGACTAAAAATAATTAAGCCAATTAATTATCTTTATTTATTTTTTAATATATTTAAATTTTAAAATAATTTAACAATATGAACTTACTTTATCATTATAATGAGTGCTTCGGGTTTTTTTCCTCAACGTTTCGGATCACACTCCATGATCCATCATCAGGGGAATATAAAGCAAGAGAGGTAATCTACTTCTCCTCTCTTGCTTTCTATTCACCAGATGATGGATCATGGAGTGTGATCCGAAACGTTGAGGGAAAAAACAACACACAGTTTAATCATAAAACACTCATTATAATATTATGGACTGTGGAAATATGATGTCTACTATTATTTTATCATGGTGAATTTGCTATTATAACAAAACTTATAATTGACTTAGCTATAACCCTAACTAATTAAAATTGATAATTTATAAATTAGTATATTTATCTTAGATAACTCTATGTAAAAGAGTGGCATCACTAATATTATATTTATTATTAAATATTAATACTTTGAGGGGTAATGGTTGTCAAATTTAAGGTAAAAGGTAAGAATTTTTCTTTCACAATCATAACATTGGATGTTTCTCCCTCTTGGTATCGTGTAACACGCCTCTCAATATAAATATAAAAATAATATAAAAACAATATATATCTCTCAAAATAAATATATAAATATATAAATTCAACCTTCAAACTAAAAGAATATTATCTACTTTACATCCTTTCAATGTAACACTAAATTCAACCTATTTCACTTATGTCACAAATCTAATAAAAAATAAGTCATAAATTTTATTTGTATTTTTATTATTTTTTTAATTAAAATTAATTATTTATTTACGTTATATATATTTTACTTAAGAGTTATATTATTATTAAATGACATCACTAATATTATATTTATTATAAATATTAATACTTTGTGGTGTAATAGTTGTCAAATTTAAGATAAAAGATGAGAATTTTTCTTTCACAATCACAACATTGGATGTTTCTCCCTCTTGATACCACTGTAAGATGCCTCTAAATATAAATATAAAAAATAATATAAAAACTATATATATCTCTCAAAATAAATATATAAATATATAAATTCAACCTTCAAATTAAAAAAATATTATCTACTTACACATTAGTGTTTGCATCCTTTCAATGTTTAAAAAGATAAAAAAGTGAGATTGAAATGGATGAAAAAGTGAGATTGAAATAGATGTATAAATTGTGGGAGGTAGATATGGACCACAATAGTCAAACAACTTGATTGCAAAGGTCAAATTTTATTGGAACATGTGAAACTTAAACATGAAGGGTTTTATTTGCTCCATAGGATTTATGGTGTAACCTTTTTCTCCCAATCCTTTCTTTGTAGTACATTTAGTGGATGGTGACACTCTTTGCCCCTTTGCTATGGAGATGATCATAAGAATAATCTTTTTCACATGTTGATTGCATGATATAGACAACCCCACAAGCAATCCAAGAAGAATAGACAAATCAATGAACAATACAAAAATTTCACTATTAGTTGTAAAGTGCAAGTAAAGTAATATTGATAGTTGTAAGGCTTTTTTAAGTAACAATACAAAAATGTCATTGTATGAGAGTAAAATTATTATTACAATTTATTTTCTTTTTAATGTGTAACCATCACACTTAGAAGTTAAATGATTTTGAAATTATTTATATAAATAGTATGTATTTCTAATTCTTATAATGGAATTGTTTTAAAACTTCCAAGTAATAAATGTGAAATGAAAAAATAAATATATATTTAGTGGACATGTTTTTCTAATATAGTGGCATTTTAAAGATAAGGTGTTTAAATATGAGGCTCTATCTTAATTTATTTTTTAAGATGTGAAAAATCAAGCTTGTGACATTTTAAAGGGATGAGGTTGGTGTACAGGGGGCACATATGCCACATGCTAGTACTTTGTTTGAGGTGTCATAAGGTGTTATTTATAGAAAATTTGATGCTCCTAATTTATAGGGAAGTTATGACAGATTCTTATGACATGTAAGAGCTTGAAATAGGGGAAGTTATTGGGAATCTATGGCCAACTATAAGATGTGTAAGAGCATCTATAAGAGTTATTTTAGACTATTTAAATTTGACAAACCACTATAAGATGTGTAAGAGCATCTATAAGAGCTATTTTAGACTATTTAAATTTGACAAACCTAGGTGCTCAAGTTGGGGTGGCCAACTATGACAATTTATGACATATTATGACAAGATGCAAGATGTTATTCTTAGCTTGTTGTAAGGAATCTTCAAATGTGTCAATGGAAATTGAGCCCAAGTTGGATGACACATTTTTGGAGGTTTTAGCTCATGGTTTTGTAAAACCATTTATGGTTTCCAAGTTCAAAGAAGTCTATAAATTCAAGGCTTGAGGAGTCATTATATTATGAGAATTTATAAGTACACAGGGGTTGCCAGAATGCTACCAAAATTACTCGATATATGAATGTTGGTGTATAACTCCTATAAAGACTTGCATTGCAAGTGTGTTGTAATATCATTTCAAATTTGATAATACATTGTGCAAGTTTTGGACTATGGGGTTTTTCTCCCAAAAGGGTTTTCCCCACGTAAATCATTGTGTTATGGTTTATTGCATATTGCTAATTTCTCTGTGTTTCTCTATTTTTTTAATAAGTTCTAAATCGGATTTGAGGTTATTTGCATAACACTCCTCTTAAGGATTAGTGTAGGAAGCTATTTCCACATACCTTGTTTCCTCACAATTGGTATCAGATCATGACTAGTTTTGGTTCTAATTATTGGGTAGAGGGTTTTTTGAGCCTATCTAGTTTGAGTGAGAGCTTGTGCAGAAGGAGAACTTTGTGATCTTTATTGCAAGAAGAAAAGATAGCAAGTACATTAGGGAGAATTGAGGTGGAAAAGTTTTCAGGAAAGAAATTTGAGATGTTGAACTTGAAGATAGAAGATTTGTTAATTGATAGTGATCTGTGGGATACTATAGATACAAAAGTTCAAAGACCTACAAATGTTACTTTGGCTACTCAATATGATGTTATGGACTAGGAAGCCAAAGGTCTAATTAGATTATATCATAGATTCTATTCTTATTAATGTCCACGAAGAGTCCACTTCAAAATAATTATGGAAGAAGATGGGTAGGCCTATCAAGACAAATTTTCAGTATTTTTTTCTTGAGGATGGAAGGAAATGGATTGATTGCTAATCACTTGGAAGCATTTAACATGTTGGTGGCTTAGTTGAACTCTATTGGTGTAAAGATGGATGAAGAAGAAAAATAGCTTTGTTGTGTTCATTACTAGACTCATGGGATAGTCTTGTCATGGCTATTGAGAGCACTTCTATTGTTTTGAAAGTAGAGGATGTTATTGGTTCTTTGCTTTTTGAAGAAATGAGAAGGAAGGTCTCTTTAAATTACAAAGAGGCCTTGAGTGTTTGAGGAAGACCAAAAGATAGAGGCAAGAAGAATGATAAGTAGTATGACAAATCTAAATCCAAGTCCAAGGGGAGATCAAAATCTCCTGATAAGTCCAAGGTTATTTGTTGGAACTATGGTAAGCCTAGTCACTTCCATAAGAAGTATAAAGAAGAGAAGAAAAAGAAAAAGAAGAAGGTTGAATCTAATTTTGAATCCAAGAAGGAAGATGGTGATGCATTCATTGTAGCCTTGACTACTCATGTAGGTGAGAATGCATGGTTGATTGACTCAGATGCATTTTTCCACATGAGCTCTAACAAACATTGGTTCAGTAAGTATGAAAATTAAGGTGGTAAGGTGTACTTGAGTGATAATTCATATCTAAATATTGTTGGTCATGGTAGTACTCAAATAAAAAAATTTAATGGTAGAGTTAGAAAATTTGATGGTGTTTTTGTCATGCCCACCCTTATGATCACCATAAGAATGGACATGAACACAAAAATGCTACAAATTTTATCTTCTAAAACTATCTTTGAATGGAAAAACACTTGATGAATGAACTTGAAAAGAGCGGTTTACCTAATTATTCAAGTCTCCTAATTGATAAACGAGTGTCTCAGGGTGTACTACTTGTTTTCACAACTAGAAAAAATAAAGATTAGATTAGTTAGTGTTATGGAGTAAAAAGTGGACACATGCATTTTTACCTCCTAGTTTAGCTCCTAGGTCCCTGTGTTAACACTCTACAAGCAAAATATTCATCATGATGAGAAAACCCCTGAAACCCATGTCAAATGGGAACTAGGGGCCCACTTATTACTTAAGTTTGAACAAAAAAGGTACATAGTGACTTGGGCGCCCGCGCCCAAGTCCTCACAAATTGGGCAGGGTAAAATTTAAATCATGTCGACATAGGACCTTTAAACGGTCTCTCCTTGTCAACTCTTTCAATTAATTTGTGAATGTTTAACGAGAAAGCATATATAAGTGAGTGTTTGAATTCATTTTGAAATAGGTTGATGATAGCAAGGTTATGATATTGAGCAAAGAGCATTCAAAGCATTCATTGTGTTATTGTTGCATATTTGTATTTGTATTATGTGTTTGTTGCAGATTTGGAATCATCATCCATCTCCTTATGAGTTGAAGGATATTTATTCTCCTAAGGAGTTCACCTCCAAGGTGACATCATTATGATTTGAATCATTCCATCATTTCATTTATCTTTAGCCTTTGCCCTGCTAGGGCATGCTCTCTCTAACAACAGTGTTGGGAAGTTTGAATGCTATCCCATGATTTGACTGAGGCAAATCCCTAAACACCAGAACCCCCAAAACCCTTTTCTTCTTATGTGCAAGTTACAAGTGTGGGGATTGAAGAAGTGAAGGTACAAGAAGGTTGTGTAAAGGATAAGGTTTTAATATCCAAAAATAGATTGCAGAAATTCCTCTATAGAAGACCTAGGCACCTGCCCTGATGTCCTCCTACTAAATCAAACACTGGATACAACATCTAGACACTCTCAACAACATTTCTCCAATTCTAAGTTTTTAGAGATTCAAACTTTCAAGACTTGGGCACCCACCCTGGCATCCTTTAACATCTCTGCTTCTGGAATCAGGTTCTCCTCTATTCACTGATCTCAATGCTTATTTCAGATTGTTCGTATCTATCAAGGTTTGAAATTTATTCTCCGCTCATTATAGAACTAAGGTTTAGTGCATACTTGACCTTGAGTTTAATAAAAGGCTTGGTTAAATCACATCTTTCCATAACACTCTTGAGCACAAGACCCATAGCTGAGTCCACCTCCATTTGGTAGTGATTTGGCTTGATCTTGTCCTTGAATGTTATTGTGGAAGAGGGTTTGATTTGGTATGCATGCTTGTCTCCTTTCATTCATCTTTTACATACATAACAAATAGATATGGCTAAAAGATTTACTAAAGATCTAGCTTTATAAGGAATCAAATAAATAAATTTAAATAACAATACATTAGTTTAAACAAAACCAAGAATGAATGATTATTAAAGCAACTAATTTCATTCTAACATAAATATTTAATTTGAAACCAAATTTAGAGAGTTTACAAATTCATCTGGTAAAGTAATGAGTTGGGAGATTAGATATATTCATTCATGTATTTATGCATTCATACACACATAAAAAACATATATATCTTTATCAGAGATATCATTTCTGATATATATATATATATATATATATGACAACATACAAATATGTATATATATAATTATAACAACATAAAGTCACATATTAAACACCAGATGTATATAAGTGAATACCAAAATGATAGATTTTAAATAAATATCTACAAAGCTAAATCAAACAAAAGAGAATACAAGGGAGAATGTGTGTGTGTGTGTGTGTGTGTGTGTGAGAGAGAGAGAGAGAGAGAGAGAGAGAGAGAGAGAGAGAGAGAGAGAGAGAGAGAGAGAGAGAGAGAGAGAGAGAGAGAGAGAGAGATGATATATATATATATATATATACATTACAAAGAATAAAGATTGGTAAGAATCGTTTTAAACAAAAGGACTAGTAGTTACAAAGTATGGGTTGCTGCCAAGCCGATGGTAGGCTAGCTATGGCGAGGCCATGCCATGACTGGCCGACTGTGGGGGTCATGGCTCCCCATGGCTCCCATGGCTCCATGGAGCTGTGGTAGCCGTGGAGGCCCATGACTACCCTAAGCCTCACAAAATGTACAATGCCTCCACTTAAATATTATACTTTGTAAAGAATGATACACAACTATCCATTATATATTGCATAGTAAAGCATGTCTAGAATGCCATATAAATAACATAAATAATATAAATTTTTTGTGTATTATAGTGGTTGATAATCAACCCTAAATTTAATACAAAAAATATCAAATTACTTAGGGCATTTACCAAATTTTATACAATGACTGGTTATAAATTGTAGGCCCATTAGGGAAGATAGGGTGAAATACAATAATAATTTCTAGTCTTGATAGTAGAGGTAAATAGAGTAAAGATGATTTGCATATAATTTTCCTTCCTCAAAGGAATACAGTTCACATAGAGTAATTTTTACACAGTGATACCAAAATCATAGCAGGTTCTTTATTCCAAGAAACACAATCTTTTAACAACCAAGATGGATTAGATCATCCATTCATACAAAGCATGCTATTTGAGCCTTCTGTTGGCTGAAATGGAACCTGCAACACAAAATGAACATCCCAATCCTGCTCTCCTCCTAGCCATAGGGCTTGATTTACAAGATCACCCCCGAGCGGGAGAAAATCTCAAGTGCCCAATTGGAAAACCAACAAAATAAAATACAAATTAAAAACCAAATTTACATATGGCTGACTCACACAAAGAATCCTTTCTAAATTATTGTAAAGAGGAGAGAGGGGATTCCCTTCCCTCTTGGGGAATAATAATAGTCACAAATATACTTCTTCTGCATACATTACCACCACAAAACACCATCTCCACAACCCTTCAAACCCTCACACCACAACATACCCACACCACAACTCCTCTATTCAAATCCCAACAACCCCACAATACCATAACCCTTCCAATCAAATGACAACACCATCGACAACTCCACAACCCTTCTAACCACCAAAACACCATATCCACCATAATACTTGAATGCACAACAAATTTCCCAAAGAGAGGCTTCATGCCTCTCTCAACTCCACATGAGAGAGGCTCTCACCCCTTAGGGGAGATCCACTCCCTATACGCCCAAACCCCAATCACACAAACCAATATTTTGCCAATAATTGTAATAAATAAATTCTTCACACACTCACAAAACAAAAATGAAAATCAACATGCAATTAACCAAAATCTCTTCCATAAAACCATAGATTGCATACACAATTTTGAAGAAGAATTAAAATTGCAAGCCCTACCTTGGCTATCCAAGTTAAGAGCAGCCCAAGAAAATGGATTCCAATCAAAAACCCTTCCCACTAGAATTTTTCCAGCTTCTTTCCAAGCCCTCTTTCCTCCACAATTAATTTCCAGCCAATGTAAAACTCCAAATCTCTTCCCAACACTGAAGAGAAATGCAAAGAGGAACCAAGAAACCCACACACACACAACATACCAAAAGAATAACATTCTCCCAATAAAAAAAAATGCCCAACTCTCATTTCAACTTCCCAATGGAAGTTTAAGAGATTAAGAATTAAATCCATAACTCTTTTAATAATAAATTTCAATAAAATAAAAGAAAATAAAACTAAATAAACAATCATTCAATTAAATTCCCCCACATCACTAAAATTAAACACATAAATAATTAAATTAAAATAACCAAGATAATTAACCCAAATAATTCCTGACACACAACGAATAGTATAACTGCGACAAAATTAGAAAAATCAATTAAAAATAGACATCTTGAGAATATCTCTGAACTAACTCAATTTTGAACATCAGTATATCATGGAAAAGATAGCCGAAGCAACATGTAAATAAATATTAAACATCTAGAATATCTAAAATAAAATAATATATTAAATTTCATGATTAATAATACAATATTCATTTTTGTGGAAATTAAATACATAATCATAGAAATCAAAAACATTTAATTAAATTAAAACATCTAATACTAGCTATGATCCAGAATAATGTCCACACACACACATATGTATTAAATATGCATATCAAAACATAAAGGTCCATGGTCCTGAGAAAGCAGTATAAACCATATCCACACACAATGCTCAATAAAGTCAACTATAAACAAGTATCTGTATAATAGTCTCAATAGCAGTGCCAACTAAGCCTCACAGTTTTTCATATCCTAGGATTATCATGTAATCTTTATCTGTAAAAAAACTAATAGATGCAGGTGTGCATGTTCATTTTTTTGAAGCAGGTGTTAAAATGGTGAGAGGTGCTATGATGATTGCTAGAGGTAGTAGATTGGGAAATTTGTTTCAGCTTGATGCATGCACTATTAAGGGCAATAGTAAAATTATGAAGAGCAAGTCTATGACTACTTCATTGGAAAAATATATGGTTTCCTCTTCAGTGGATGGTCGTAGCTTTTGGGCACCTAAGGGTGTCTTTCTACTAAATGAAAATTACATACATAAAAGACTATGTTATGGCACTAGAGATTAGGTCACATAAGAGAGAGGGGTCTAAGGACCATGAAAAATAAAAACTCAGGTGAATGTCTTACTGATTGTAATATTGAATTTCATCTTTGTGAGCATTGCATTTATGAAAAATAAAACCACGTTCAATTTTACTTGAGTTCTCACAAATCTTGTGTTATTTTGGATCTTTTTCATTCTGATGTGTTTGATCTTGTTGATGTTCCTTCAATTGTGAAGTTTATTTATTATGTTTCATTCATTAATGATTATAGTAGAAGGACATGGGTTTATCTTCTAAAGAGTAAATCTAAAGTTTTTAGTCGAATTAAAGAATTTAAAGTAATGGTTGAGTTGCAAACTATCAAGAAAATAAAATGTTTATGAATTGACAACGTTGGTGAGTATTGCTCTGATGATTTTGATATATTCTATAAAGATTATGGAATTCAAAGACAAAAGACAACTCCATATTCTCCATAGAAAATTAGAGTTACAAAAAGAATGAACATGACACTGATGGAGAAAGCAAGGAGTATGTTTAGTGGTGCTATCCTAGAACACAAATTTTGGGATGAAGTTATAGCCATTACTTTCTACTTGATTAATAGGTCTCTTACATCAACTCTTGTTTATAAAATACCTATGGAGGTATGGTTGAGTCACAAGCCTTCATTGAGATATCTTAGAGCATTTTGTTGTGAGGCATATGCACATGTGCCAAGGGAGAAGAAAATAAAGTTAGAGAAAAAGACTATGAAATGTATCTTCATCAATTACAGTTATGGTGTGAAAGGATACAAGCTTTGGAATCTTGTTGCACAAAAGTTAATATTTAGTAGAAGTGTGATTTTTAGAGAAACTAAGTCTTCTTCCATTGTAATGCAACTAGAAAAAAGTGAACAAAAGGATGTGGTTTAGCTTCCTTCAATGCCTAATAAATTTGGATTGAGGCCCCAAGATAGACAAGAAGTTGAGAGCTCATCAAGCTTTGAATCTTCAAAAGAGGAGGAAGAGGAGGAAGAACCTCCACCTTAGCTTGTTCAATGGTCTACTAGGTGTAGACAACCACTAGAAAGGTATTCACCTAATGATTGAAGATTAATTTTTCTTTGAATACTAATATTGATGAACTAAGATCTATAGAAAAGGCATTAGGTATGAATGATGTAGAGTCCTGGAAGATAGCCATGGATGAAGAAATGATAACTTTGAAAAAGAATGATACATGGGACCTTTGTACCATTGCTTGAAAGATCTATAAACCTATTGGTTGCAAATGGGTGTCCAAAAAGACTATTGGTTCATGTGGTGATATTGAGAAGTACAAAGTGAGGTTGGTTGTGAAATGTTACTCCCAAGTTTAGGGGGTTGATTATGGTGAGATTTTCTCTTCTATTGCAAAAATGACATCCATTAGGTTCTTATTGTCTATTGTTGTAGCTTATAACTTAGAGTTTGAGAAAATGGATGTAGAAATAATATTCCTTCATGATGATTTAGAGGATATTTATATGACACAATTGAAGCATTACATGGTTTTAAAGGTTTTTGGTTTGTAAATGAAGAAATCCTTGTATGGCATGAAACAAAGTCCTAGGATGTGGTACTAGAAGTTTGATATATATATGTTGAGTTTGGGATTTGAAAATTTTAAATCTAATCACTATGTTTATTTTAAATCTAATGATGAGCATTTCCTTGTTATTTCTTTATATGTTGATGATATGTTATTTATTGGAGAAGGGAAGAGTTTTATTTTAGAACTAAAATCTCAACATTCAATAAAGTTTGAAATGAAAGATCTTGGTGCGGTTAAACACATTCTTGGGATGGAGATTAGAAGAGATAGAGCAAACAGAAAGTTTTGTCTTAGCCAAAGCAAGTATGTCAATTTAGTTTTATAGAGGTTTAGCATGCAAGATTGTAGACCATTGTGTGTTCCTGTGATATTGGGAATAAAGTTATCTATTTCACATTGTCCTACATCCACATCAAAGATGGAAGACATGAGAAGAGTGTCTTAATAGAGTGCAGTTGGAAAATTAACATATGCTATGGTCTAGATACAAGACTAGACATTTCCCAAGTAGTGGGAGTACTTAGTAGATACATGTCCAATCCTAGTAGAGTCCATTGGGATGCAATTAAAAAAGTCTTTAGATATTTGTGAGGTACCTCAAAGTACTCCATTTGTTTTCATGGTACAAGAGACATGCATTCCCTAGATGTTCATAATTATGTGGATTCAAACTTGGTAGGCAATGTTGATAGTAGAAGATACTCTAGTGCTTATGTTTTTACTCTTTTTGATGGTGTAATAAGTTGAATGAGTAAGCGATGAGATGTGGTTTATTTGTCCACTAGAGAGGATGAGTATATGGTAGCAAATCATGCCTGTAAGGAAGCCATTTGGCTTAAGAGAATGTGTTTAGACATTGGATTAAAATAAAGTGTAGTGACAATTTATTATGATAGTCGGAGTCAATTTGTTTAGCAAAGAACCTAGAATTTCATGCTAGGACCAAGCATATAGATGTTCAATATAATTTTGTGAGATATATGGTTGAGGATGGTAGGGTGAAGCTAGTTAAGGTAGAGATTTTTATGAATGTTGTAGATGCATCGAATAATCCCATGAGCACAAAGAAGTTCAGATGGTGGTCTAATTCAATGGGCCTCACAACCCCTAACAGTTGATTCCATGATGATATTATTCCATTTGGATCTTGAAAGGTATTCAAAAAGTGGGAGAATTTTGGGAATTAACGTTTCTCAACCTTTGCAAGTTCCTAATTTGATCTATTTAATATTTGGTATTTTCCTATAATTAATATTAGATATTTATGTATGTTTTATTATATTTAATATTGTGCTCCACCAAAATGGAGCATGGGATTTTGATGTGGCACATATGCTGTTGCAAGTATGTGCTAATCAATGTTGTCATTGGTGTCAACTATATCTTTTAATGTTGCTGTTGTTGGTTGATTAGGTTATTATGTTAAGGTGATTTGAATGAATTACAGAAGTGCTAATGATGTTAGTATATTTCTCTTGTTGCTGGGTTTCCAAGTGCTTTTGAGAAAATTTGATAAATATTGAAGACAATGTTGTAAAGAAGTATTCTGGCTTAGAGCATACTGTCTGAGTTTTTACTCTGCATTTCTCCTGTGTTGAATATTAGAGTATTAGGTTTGGATATGTTTTAGAGAAGTGTTTGAAGATGTTAAATCTAGAATTTGGTGCTTTGGAACACTGTGGTTTGAGAGTTATGTTCACTAGTTTGAAGACTGTGTTTGTAGTACGACTGGGAGAAAATATTTTGCTCTACATTTCTCTGCAGTTGGGTTTTTTGTCTTACAGTTTTGGATGAGTGTTCATAAGGTCCATATCTATGCTCTATCCAAAGGACTTGTGATTTGGTGCTCCGGAATGTAGTTTTCTTGAGTAGCAGAGCTTGGCAGTGCTGGTTGTGAGCAATCTGTGAACTGTCTTCAAGTGAGATTTGTTGTAGTTGGATTTGTTGGTTCCCAGGTGATTTCATGTTGTTCATGGATGTTTCCAAATTGTGTTAAAGGCTTTTTCTTGGTCTGCAAGCAATGATTGGGTTCTTGGAAGCGTGTGCCTAAGTGTTCTTGGTGTTTGCACAAGTTTAGCCGACTTGGGTGCTAACACTAATTGCGGATGTGCTTTGTGGATTGAGGAAGCATGTTGAAGTGTGTGAAGATGTATTTAGGTCCGAGCTAAGCTGTGAAGAGTTCTATCTTCATTAATTTTCTCTATGGGAATATTTAGGTCCAAACCTAATTTGAATTCCATATGTTTTCTGACCTTAGAGATTGTTTCAAAGGTTGTAGAGTGTGTTGCCGACCTTGATGGATGTTTTAAGTTTGATGATTGATATAAATAAGTGTAAAGGATTCATGTATAGGTGTGTGTGTGTGTGTGCAAAGATGGTGATGTTTGTGTTGTGAATTCAAATCATAGGTAGCAAGGACTTTCATGTGGTAGAAGACCTAATGCAGTGAGCAGAAGTCATCTATAATTTTCAGAGAGGCTACAAAAGTGATGTTTGTTGTGCTTCATTGGAACTGAGCTCAGGCATGTGGTAGATGCTATCATATTAGTTCATGGTAGTGAGGCACCCTTTTTGGCAGTGAGCCCCTTTTGGCAGTGAGCCACCCCTTTTGGTAGTGAGCCTATTGTAGTGAACATTATTTTGGGCAGTGAGCCTATTTGTAATTCGATATTGATATTAATTTATATTATGAGCTAATCCTCACCGTGGTTTTTCCCTTTTAGGGTTTTCCACATGAAAATCTAGTGTTCTCTTGTGCATGGTGTTGATGTGATTAAGTTTTTGTTATCTGTTTTTCATCTTTAATCTTCATAGTAGAATAAGGGTTTAAGTAATGTGGATGTGATTATGTTTGTGAGGGTTTAAAGTTTTTGATACAACTAATTCAGCCCCCTCTCAGTTGTCTTGTGCATTCCAACATATGCCACACATTAGTACTTTGTTTGAGGTGTCATAAGGTGTTATTTATAGCAGACTTGATGCTCCTATTTTATAGGGAAGTTATGACAAATTCTTATGATGCATAAGACCCTAAAATAGGGGAAGTTATTGGGAATCTATGAACAATTGTAAGATGTGTAAGAGTCTATCTTAGATTGTTTAAATTTGGATAACCTAGGAACCCAAGTTTGGGTTGTCAACTATAACAATTTATGATAGATTATAACAAGATGTAAGATTATATTTTTAGCCTATGTTAAGAATCTAGCCCATTTCGGGAACCACATTTTTGGAGGTTTTAGATCATGGTTTAGTAAAAACATTTACAATTCCCAAGTTCAAAGAAGTCTATAAATTGAAGGCTTGAGGAGCTATTTGTATTATGAGATAGGTGTTATTGAAATGCTACCAAAATTACTCTATATAGGAATGTTGGTGTATAACTCCTATAAAGACTTGCATTGTAAGTGTGTTGTAATCTCATTTTAGATTTGATAATACAAAATGTAGGTTTTGGAGTGTAGGGTTTTCTCTCAAAAGGGTTTTTCCCCACATAAACAACTATGTTATGGTTAATTGCATATTATTTTTGATTAAAGGTCAAACAGGTTTTAAAAGGGGACCCCGAAACCCTTCACAAAAAGAAGCTAACAAAAAGATGAAAGCCAACCATCAGCCAATCGGAAGCTACAACCAAAACATAAGCATAATAGAGTAGCTACAAGAGTTCATAAAAACTAAAACAAGATTTTAGTTCAACTTTTTAAGAGTTTTAGGAGATTCTATTTCCTGTTGGTAGAAAGCCTCATGCATTTTTGCAAAATCTAGAAGCTCTTTCTTCTCTGCTTCAAATTGTTTCTTGTTCCTGCCTCTGGTGCGAGTTGAAGGCCCCCCTGTATCATCATCAACCACATGTTTACCTATGATGCTTTTGTTCTCATCACCCTTAACCTGATTATCCTGATCCACAACTGTCATAATATTTTCAGCGTTGAAGTCTTTAAACTGGTCCTTTCTGAGCTCTTTCAGTTTCTCTATCAGCACCCATATCCCATTCAGGTTGTTTTGGATAGTGAGCCTACTGATCTTGCATAGATTTTCCAAGTTATTGTTCACCTCAATGATTTTTTCCTCAAGATATTGTATCCTTGTATTGAATTCTTCCCTCATCTTGCTAATTTCCTTGTCTATATCCTCCATTTTCAAGATAGCATCCCAGTTTTTGAAAATCATCTTATCATATTCATTAGTAGAGTGGATTCCAAAGCCCATAGTTTCTTGAATCACCTGAAATTTAATATTAATTCTACTAATCTCCAAAAAGAACCATTTGGTCATTCTATGCTAAGAATTGACTGCATTCTTCACTAGCTCACAAGCTTCCTCAACTTGATCTCTATTCTTCCCCTAGGCAATCAAATTCTCAAAGTTTTTAGGAAGGTCAATGGAGGGGTCTTTGATCTTAGGTAACTTTCCACCCATAGTAGGCTCCGGGAAAGAGTCCACCCCGACATTGTCCTTCTTAGTCTGCATCATCTTAATCCCCTACACCAGCTTGCTACCTTATTTTTTGACGGCACTACTTGCAATTTTCCTCACTTCCTCTTCCTAGTTTTTCTCAACAATTTAGGTTTTTTACCTTGTTTAGGCCCCACTTTCTGAGAAGACCCACCAACATTCTGTTCACACCCCTCCTCTTGTTCCATAGGTTTTTTGTCTCTCTTCTTAGAGGTAAGGGTTTTCCTTTTTTGAGATTTCAATTTTTTTCTAGAAATTTCTTTAACAGAGGTGTCAATATCATTACCAATTTCAAACCCTTCCAACTAGGAAATAGAAACCTCCCTCTTCTGAGTTTTTTTTTCTTTTTTGACGTTTCCTCCTCAGTTTCCTCATCCTCTTCCTCCATTTGCCATTCCTCATCCTCGAAATCAGAATCCTCCTCACTAGAAACCACCTTACCCTTCTTCTTGGAAGTGGGTTTATGCTTTAGAGATTTCTTAGGGGTGTTTATTTTCATATGTTCCAAAATGAGAAGAATGAGACTCTCATGAAGAAAAGGGAGGGTAGGGTTTCTATTGTGCTCTTTCAAACTAAACTCCAATAAAGAGAACAAGTAGAAAGGAAAGGACACTGACAATCCATGCCTAAAATGATTCAGTAAATTGAAGTGGTAGGAATAAATAGCAACATACCTTCCATCAAGGGTTACATAACGCATGATGGCTTCGGTAACCTCCTCCCAGATAGGTTTAATGGAAATGTGGTTGTATCCTCCCATCTGGAATTTCACCAACTTCTCCCTTTCACTCCCTTTGAAGAAGCAATTGAGAGATTCCTCGCTCTGCTTTCTTTCCCTAAAGAATTTCTTACCATTGGTAGCGAGCCCTAACATTGTCGCTATTAAATCCTCAATGATAGCCCTCTCCCATCCATAAGCCATCACTTTCCTATTCTTATACCCCTTCACAAACATGGTCGTGACACTGGAATCCGCATTGTGAAGCTTTTCCATGTAAGGCATTAACCCTCCACCCTCAAGGATGTTCCAAACCTTGTGATTCTGCCTAAAACCTTCACAGGACGAAGGTTCAACCCTATTCCTATCACCCCCCATACTTAAAATGCTACACACTTTGCAAATATTCTCTCTACAAATGATACTAAAGGCAATGAAATAGACAAGTAGAGCAAATTTAATTAAATTGGCACCCATAATCTGTGTGGGCGGAATAGTCAGGATGGGAGGGTTCTGCAAGCCACTCGAGATCATGATGATCTCCTTAGAGCTTCTCGGTAGTTGTACCATTGTAACTATCATTATAAATCAAGTTCTTAGCATTAGTAGGGATTAAATTCAATTCATCCCATATAAACTTAGCTTCACTTAAAACCCCTAGGTTGGCAAATACATCCGCCACCTTGTTCACCTCACAAAAAATGTGAGAAATAAAAAAGCCTCAAAGGTATTTAATAACTTAATAGCATCAACTATCAAGGTCTCTATGGACCAGCTAGGTTTAGTGCTGATATTCATAGAATCACCTTCAATCCAAACTTTTCTATGACCCATAGCATGAGCTAGAGCAATAGAATGATAGGCAGCCATAGCTTCAACATACTGGTTTGTCTGTATACCCAGAGGGAGTGCCACTGCCACTATAAACCTACCATGATTATCTCTAATCACCCCCCCACTACCTGTAGCTCTGGGATTACCTTTAGCTACCCCATCAAAATTGATTTTAGTCCATCCTTCAGGAGGTAACATCCACTTCACTTCCCCTCTTAATTGTTTCATTCTTTTGAAGGAAAAAGATATGTCATCTCTGATATTCCAGTTGTTAGATATACTGCTCTCCAAAGGAGTAACCTCAATTCTTTTGTCATGGGAGAGCATTTCTTGAAGCCTGGCAGAGAAATTCTCCTTAATGTTTCTGATCACTTTGAAAAATAGGTTGTCAGAAGATAAACACGTGTCTCTGAAGATATGATTGTTCCTCTCCTTCCACAGGCTCTAGGCTATGTGAGGTGCTGATAGGGACCAAAGGAATCTGAGAGCAGGATTAGAAATTAGGCAAATCCATTAAGAGACCAGATCTAAAGTTGAGTTGGGGAAGATCCAACTAAGATTCCAAAGGGAAAGAATCTTGTTCCACAATTTCAAGGAATAGGGACAAGAGAGGACCAAATGGAAAGAATCTTCAGCATTAGACATACATAAAGGGCACCTGTTGACGATCTTGAATCCTCTTTTGCATAGGTTGTGAAACATTAGCACTCTCTCTTGAGCAAGCAACTAGAAGAAAATATTGATTTTAGGGATAAGTTTATCATTCCATATGCTAGCCCAAAAGGGGGGATCCTCCACCTTAGGAAAAACTTGTCTATACCCTAAAGCCACCAAATAATTTCCTAATGAGGTGGTCTACCAAATCAAATGGTCTTCACTCCTTCCCTAGGGAATATGAAACACATTAAGCCTATTCTAGAAGTCTATCAAGCGACTGTCAGTCGAGTAGTTCTTCCATTTGCCCTCTAAAATATAATCTCTCACCTTCGACCCACTAGAGGAGAAAAGCTCTTTAAAAGGACTTTCCCAAGCTAGTTTGATCAGAGGGAGATTCCCAAACCACCTATCGTTCCAAAAATCCACTTTGCTACCGTCACCAATCTTCCACAAAGAGCCCATTTTGATGATATCCTTAGATTGGGAGATATTTTTCCATATTTTAGATCCTTCGAGCAGAGTTAGACATTCCAGCATTTCACTAAAATTATTGATCCCTCTCAGGTATTTGTTATTGACAATTTCTATCCATTCTTTCTTCTCCATCATAAGGCACCAAACATTGGTAGCAAGGAGGGTTGAGTTAAATTCCTTTAGTTTTCTCAGGCCTAGACCACCAGAGCTTTTAGGTCTGCAAACCAACTCCCACGCCACTAGTGGGATACATTTTTTCTCCTCAGTACTAGACCACAACAAACTTTTCTAGATTTGCTCAATCATTTCTCTAATTTTGGCAGGCATTTTGAACAATGACATGGAATAAACAGGGAGATTTTAGAGAGATGCTTTAATCAACAGAATTTTACCAACCTGGCTCAAGGTAGTACCTTTCCATCCCACCAACTTTGAGTGAAAGTTATCAACCATACTCTGCCAGAATGATTCAGGGACACGCTTCTCATAAAGAGGTAACCCCAAATATATGGAAGGAAGGGATTCCACTTTGCATTGCAATATTTGGGCTATCTTTTTCTGTCTGGGTTTCGAAATGTTAAAGAAAAAAATCAAACTTTTGGGTAAACTAATTTTTTGACCCAAAGCCTTTTCATAATTAAGTAGAATGCTTCTCACAGTTTGAGCTTCCTTGACATTAGCATTTCCCATTATAATAGTATCATCAACAAACTGTTGATGAGAACAAGAAGGTCCTAGTGAGGATGGACGAAGACCTTTGAAACTCCCTTGAAGAATCCCCTTTTGAATGTTTTTGCCCAAGACTTCCACCATGATGACAAACAAGAAAGGCGAGATAGGGTCACCTTGTCTCAGGCCTCTTGAGCCGATAAAAAAACTGGTCAGAGTTCCATTAACCAGGACCGAGAATTTTGGAGTCTGGAAAAGTTGTTGGATAAGCTGAATGGATTTCTTATTAAAACCAAACTTGCAAAGAACATTGGAAAGAAAGTTCCAATCCACTCTATCATATGCTTTCACGAGATCAAGTTTAAGAAAGAAGCCCTCCTTCTTGTTCACCACTAGAGAGTGTATGTTTTCCTGAACAGTAATGATTGAGTCAAGGATTTGTCTACCTGGAACAAACCCACTTTGTTGCACCGAAATGAGACTCGAAAGGAGTTGGATTCTGCAAGCAATAACTTTAGAGATAATCTTGAAAAATGAATTACATAGACTAATAGGATGAAAATCAGCAAAGGTGTTAGCTCCATTCTTCTTTGGAATGAGCACCAAGAATGTGGAATTAAGTTCTTTCAGCAACCTCTTGCTGCCAAAAAATTCTTTAGTGGCATCACAAGTTGATGAAGGGGGTAAATCACAAAACACACAATAACCAATATTAAACACAACAAATAGAACTTTTTTTTATTGATTTGGGCAACTCATTACATTACAGAAGCTTAATTACAATCAGAGGAATCAGTCCTCTACAAGCCGCAACACACTACAGCTACCATCACCAGGCTCTGGAATCTTCCACCTTCTATAACCCCCAAATCAGCTAAGGTTTCTGTTTTCCCGCCTATTCTTGACTCTACACTTGCGCCCTTAACTCTCCTACCTCCCAGGGTTCCCAAAAATGGTTATTAATAGCCTTTTTGGCAGCCAATAACCTAATTTCAAATTTTGCATCTCCCTCCAAAAATAGGTCAACTTCCGAGAGCCATAACTTTTGATCCGGGACTCCGATTGATGAACTTTTTTATGTGTCGGAAAGCTCGCGGAGTGCTCTACATGCTAAGAACTCGCTTTGCCAGTTCTAGCCATTTTTGGGCCCGTACGAGGCCGTTTAGTGCCTCAAACCTGAGTTTGAATAATTTTTAGGCATTTTTTAGGAAACAGAAACTTTAATATCTTTCAGCTCGCAAATGATCTTCATGTGATTCCTTCGCCAAAAGTCTTATATTTCCATTATGTAACTTCCTATAAATTTTGACTTCATTCCGTGCCCAAATGCAAACTTTCTAAAAATAACAGTTTACTATTTTTAGCAGTTTGGGAAAACTGAAAGTTCTACATTATTATTCAGACGATTATGGGACCAGAACCACATATTTTGAGAAGAAATGGGTAGAACATCAACAATTGTGAAACACATTTTGTTTTAGGTGATGCAAGATTGCCCTTACACCACTGGATGCTCCTGCATCACAAGTATCTTTAGCTACAATATCCTAGAAAGTTTGGAAGAAGAAATGAGGGAACCCATCTGGTCCAGGGGCCTTGTTACCTTCAAAGGAGAAGACAACTCTTTTAACTTCATCCTCTGAAGGGACTTTGGTCATCATCTTGTTGTCTGTATCTTCTAGGACATTGGGAATAACTTGCAACATAGATGCTTCCATATCCTGATCCAAGGGACCTTTAGTATTGAGAAGAGAGGAGAAGAATACCTTAGCTTCCTTCTAAATTTCAGCTTCCTCCATTAAGATATTGTCCTTCTTAGATATACTTTTGATCCTATTAGCAGATCTATTCTTCATAGTTGTTAAGTGGAAAAATTTGGTATTACGATCTCCACTTTTCAGCCATATTGCTCTAGATCTTTGTTTCCAGAAATCTTCCTCTCTGGAAACAATCTTATGGAGAGAGTTGAGGAGGTCAATCTCAGCCTCTCTAGTTTTAGCATTCATACCATCATTTTGTATTTCAGTTTGAATTTTATCTAGCTCTCCTTTCACTTTCTCTTTCTCCTTAAATATTTGACCGAAGGAAGACTTGTTCCATTTTTGCACATTACTCCTAACATTCTGCCATTTCTTAACCTATCTGTACATCATCGATCCCTCAACTTGAATGTCCCACCAACTTCTAATTTTATCTTTTAACTCTGGATGATGCAACCACATCTTCTCAAATCTGAAGGGGAATCTCTTCCTCTTACCTTTTTTATCAGCAGAGAGAACAATCGGAAAGTGGTCTGAACCAAGCCTAGTGAGAGCCGTTAAATTGCAGAAATAAGATTCAAGCAATTCCAATGAAACAAGCGCTCTGTCTAACTAAACTTGGATGAGGTTCTCCCCAGTTCTTTGATTGGACCAAGTAAACTTGGCCCCCTTGAGATCCATATCTAACAGTGCTTCCTTGTCAATGAAGTCCATTAAGTCCATTCTGGAGTTTAGAGGAGCCGGGGCCCCACCCTTTTTCTCATCTTCTTTGAGCACAAAGTTAAAATCTCCCATGACAAGCCATTTAGAATTAGGGCTTAAGCATCTGCTAACACTAAGTCTATGCTAGAGGACTTTCTTGACATTCTTATTGTTAGGAGCATAGATGTTGGAGATAACCCAAGCCGTTTCATCTTTTTTATGGACAAACTTGGTGACAACCTGGTTAGAATCCACAAGAACAGGGGAGCCAGTGATAATTTTAAGATTCCAAAGAGTAGCTAATCCTCCAGAAGTGCCCTTGGAGCTACTTCCATGCAGTCCACACTCAGAAAAAAAATTATTCTTAATGAGGTCTAGTTTTTCAATCTGTATCTTCATTTCTTGAATCAACAAAATATCTAGCTTGAGATCCCAGATTAGGTTAGATAGGAGGTCATGCTTATGATTGTTATTTAACCCCCTAATATTCCAAGATAGGATCTTCATGATAACCCTTGTTTTGTGCTCTTTGAGCATAGCTCCATGAGGGTCTTTTGCATCCCTCTTGCTATTTCCTTCATGCAATCCCTTTCCCTAATAGCACTTGCTGATGGTCTTCCAGGTCTTCTATTTTTCATTCCTACATCAGCTTTATAGGAGCTCCTGGTAGCTACCCCATTAAGGGGTGGACTAGCTCATTTTTTCTTCTTTCTACCCTTGACCTCTACAAAGGGTACTTGTTCTGTCGAACTCTCTTCAATAGACTCCATGATCTGTTTGGGAGAGCAAGGTGCCTCGTCTTCACCCTTGAGAGTAAGGGGACATTAATTGAAAGAACTAATCTTAGCTCCCTCCAGGGAGCCCAAAACCATAACTGTATCCTCATCTAGATCTTCTGCTGGAGAAATGGTCATGGTTGCCTTCCAAGAATCCAGATCTGGAGCTAAAGGCTCTTCACTCTTGTGGGCAAACAAGATCATCGCCATCTCTGCTTCTTTGGCTTGAGGTTCTTTCTGAGAAACCTCCCTTTGCTAGATATTGGATTCCTCCTTCTATCTTTCTTATTTCTCTTTCCAAACCTTGTGATTAGGTCTACTTTTCTTAGAGGGGCAGTGTTTCGCCCAATGACGTGTCTTTTTACATAAAAAACATGCAAAAGGAATAGATTCAAACTCTATAGCCTATTCCCACACACCAAGTTTAGAGTTAATCTTAATGGAAGAGGGCAGGTCCGTGGATTGGCTAACCAAAACACATACCCTGGCATACACAAGTCTCTTCCTAGATACAGTGACTGGATCCACCATAAGCAGGCTACCAAAAGCACTTGCTAAGCCCTTGAAGACCTCTTCATCCTAGAATTCCATAGGTAGTCTAGGGAATTTGATGAAATAAGAGTGAAAACAACTTGGTTTTACAAAGTTTCACAAATTTATGCTCTTGATTTGCTTCACAAACTCTCACAATGATCCTTCAAAACTAGGTTATTTTAGACCAGTTTTAGAAACACAGGGATATCTCCCTCCAAACTCAATGAAATTGAACCCAATAAAAAATCCATTTGAGTTAAGAATTCCCTCTAAACTGGGTTTCAACCATTTATGCAAAAAGTATTCCAGGAGGCTGTACCATGCTCTACAACATGACTATTACCCTAGATGAGGGTTTTTGGCAGTTTAAAACAATTTTTACAAAAATGACTGTAAGTTTTACAAAACTCAATAAAACTTTATAAAATTAGAATCACATGAAAGGTGATTCAAATATATTTTTAACAAATCCAATTTTATGTCATTTGGAGGCTGTATGGGGCCGTACCATCCTTGGGAACATCAACATTGCAGAAAAAATATACAAAAAAACTGAATTTTATTCATTATTTTTTTCTCCTTCTCCTTCCACCACACCTTTGATTGTTGAAGGCCTATTTACATATATAGAGTGACTCCCAATCAGTCACAACTAAATTCCATGCTTTGTGACCATTGGGAAGCCTCTTAATTACCTATTTGTTAAGTTAACATAGAAGTTTGTTTATTTATCTTGCATTATTTGACCTTGTTTTGATAACAACCCTAAACTATGATTTTAAACACATATGGGATTGGTCATTGTGACTTTATTACAAGAATCTTGGTCTATGATGACCTTATTTACATGAAAAATGACACAAAAACCCTTAAATCCTAATAAAAGACTTAGTTTGACACTTTTTCCATAAAAGAGAATATTGGGTGCTCCTGCACCATGCTCCCGGCCATGAAAATCTTCCAAGTCCCTTGGAAGTCTTCTACTTTTTGACCTACAAATAATCCCTTGATCTTCAATGCTTTGATGCTCTTCCTTGTTCTTGTAACTGATCCAACTTGATTTCATCCTTACATTTGGCTTAAACTTGTCCATGCAAAGTCTTCCCCCTGTCTTGCCTTTTGAAATCAGGTTCTTCATGCTTTGACGCACTTCAATTTTTATCCCAGTAACTTGTCCTTCTTCTTGTACTTTTTACCTTGGCTTATATCCCATCAAAACTGCAATCATGAAATGATAGATGCTCTCTTTAACACTTTGCTTTTTCCATGTAGCAATAGCTTCTTCATTATCAATGTCCTTCAAGTCCTCTGCTCCCTCAAGGAGTTCTTCCTTAATTATCTCTGTTTGATCAGGTTTACAAACCTCTGGAATGGTAGAGTGTAACTATCCTTTATCCTCTCTTGAAAACAATGAACAAAGTATTGCCTCAACCACCATACTATCATGCATCTTCAACTCATCTTGAGTCTTCATAAGGAACTTTTTCTTTCACTCTGCTATGATAACATCCTCTTGTTTTGAAATGGCTGCAATGTTCATATCTTCTTCTTCATCTTCCTTTGCTTGTTCACTACCTTTTTCCATCAAAGGTTCTTGTGCCTTCACATTTGGTTCTAATGCCTTCATTTATCTTTTCTTTTGCATCTGCCTTTGAATAAGCCACACAACCTTCCTCTTTACCTTCAAGTGCCAACTTGTCATTTGGTTAATCCTTTGCTCTATCTTCATCAGGAACTCCTGGAACTCCAAATCCTGTTTCTTTATGTCTTGTTTCAGGGCTTCTACCTCTTTCTCAAACTCTTCTTACCTCAACTTCTCCTCTTTCCTCTTTTTCTCTTTTTCTTCTTGTTTCTTCTTCCTTTTTGAATCCTCTTCCTGCAAAAGTCTTCTCAACAAATCCATCATATTCTCTACACAAGCAAGCTTCTTCTTGCTTCTCGATTTATCTCAACTTTCTCACCTTCAAAAGATCTAATCCCTAAAGCTCTGATACCACTTTAATGCAATAAGGGTGGTAACAACTTGGTTTTGCAAAGTTTCACAAACTTATGCTCTTGATTGGCTTCACAAACTCTCATAATGACCCTTCAAAACTAGGTTATTTCAGACTAGTTTTAGAAAAATGGGGTTATCTCCATGCAAAATCAATGAAATTGAACCAAATAAAAAATTAGTTTGAGTTAAGAATGCCCTCTAAAATGGGTTTCAACTATTTATGTAGAAAGTATTCTAGGAGGCCGTACCACGCTTTGCAACAAGACTATTACCCTAGATGAGGGTTTTTGGTAGTTTAAAATAGTTTTTAGAAAAATGGTTGTAAATTTTGCAAAACTCAATAAATATTTATAAAATTGGAATCAAATGAAAGGTGATTTAGATATTTTTTCAACAAACCCAATTTTATGTCATTTGGAAGCTATATGGGGCCATACCATCCTCGGGAACATCAACATTACAGAAAAATATATACAAAAAAATTGAATTTTATTCATTTCTTTTCTCCTTCTCCTTCCACCACACCTTTGATTGTTGAAGGCCTATTTACATATATAGAATGACTCACAATCAGTCACAACTGAATTCCATGCTTTGTGACCATTGGGAAGCCTATTAATTACCTATTTGTTAAGTTAACATAGAAGTTTCTTTATTTATCTTGCATTATTTGACCTTGTTTTGCTAACAACCCTAAACTATGATTTTAAACACATATGGGATTGGTCATTGTGACCTTATTACAAGAATCTTGCTCTATGATGACCTTATTTACATGAAAAATGACACAAGAACCCTTAAATCCTAATAAAAGACTTAGTTTGACACTTTTTCCATAAAAGAGAATATTAGGTGCTCCTGCACCATGCTCCTGGCCATGAAAATCTTCCAAGTCCCTTAGAAGTCTTCTACTTTTTGACCTACAAATAATCCCTTGATCTTCAATGCTTTGATGCTCCTCTTGTTCTTGTAACTGATCCAACTTGATTTCATCCTTACATTTGGCTTAAACTTGTCCATGCAAATTAGTCTTCCCCCTGTCTTGCCACTTGAAATCAGATTCTTCATGCTTTGATTCACTTCAATTTTTATCCCAGTAACTTGTCCTTCTTCTTGTACTTTGTACCTTGGCTTATATCCCATCAAGACTGCAATCATGAAAAGATAGATTCTCTCTTTAACTCTTTGCTTTTGCCATGTAGCAATGGCTTCTTCATTCTCAATGTCCTTCAAGTCCTTTGCTCCCTCAAGGAGTTCTTCCTTAATTATCTCTGTCTGATCAGGTTTACAAACCTCTGGAATGGTAGAGTGTAACTTTCCTTTCTCCTCTCTTGAAAACAATGAACAAAGTATTGCCTCAACCACCATACTATCATGCATCTTCAACTCATCTTGAGTCTTCATAAGGAACTCTTTCTTCCACTTTGCTGTGATAACATCGTCTTGTTTGGGAATGGCTGCAATGTCCATATCTTCTTCTTCATCTTCCTTTGCTTGTTCACTACCTTTTTCCATCAAAGGTTCTTCTGCCTTCACATTTGGTTCTAATGCCTTCATTTGTATTTTCTTTTGCATCAGCCTTTGAATAGGCCACATGTTGGTCATGATGTTAGTCATTCACAAACATAGAATAAAAGTTACACAACAACCTTTACTCATCTTGAAAGATACGATGAATTCAGAGAATTCATGATCCCAAGTCTCCGTGGATTAGGTCTTAATCTACTGACATTACTCAGTGGTTGATGTGTGTTGCTGTTTTCCATTCAGGGGCCTTACGTGTTTCTGCAAAGTTCATCATCATTATCTTCAAATATCCTGCTCTGGATGTTTGCTTTGCATAAGTCTCCAACAATTCTACCTCTGCACTGTGAATTTAGTCAAATAATGTGCATACAGGCTGATATTTGCATGATTTCTACCATTATTTATGATTCTTTGCATGATATTTTCAATACTACATGCATTTAACTCAAATATGCTAATGATCTTCAGTTACCTACGGGATTTCAGCATATTTCTCTGTTCTGCTTGTTATTTATCATGATTTTGCAGTTATGGTGATGAACTTATGAAATTGAAAAAAAGAAAAAGGGTTAAAGAATGAGATTCCCAAAACTACTTGACGTAGATCACTGATCCACATACAAGCTCCCATACATGCAATGAAAAGAAGGAAACTAAAATCATACTTCACCAGGACATTCCACAAATCCGCATGATCTAGTGCAAATCTTCAAAGGAAAAGTTGACAACAACATGTAATGAAATGAAAGCGCTTCCAGTTGAACACAGCATTCACCAGTACATATCCAGAAATCAACAGGAAGATTACGTAAAATTTACAATCAGGATGTAATCTGAAACTTCATATCCATTCAGTATGCTCAAGAACAGGTACATTTACAGTGATCTGAAGAAAGAACCTTGACATTTCAACAATTCTATCCTCATTAGTCTCAGTAATCTGATCTCCTAATTGATTCTACAGTAATTAGCCTTAATGCGCCAGATGCATCTATGTATTCTAATGTATATATCCCTTTTGTTCAGGATCTGGCCTTTATATAGAGCAAATGCCAGAAAACGGTTACAATGATCCCAGGATCAGGATCCTCTCATAATAATCAACGGTCCAGATGAAAAGCACATGCTTCGTCAGTTGGCAAATGTATAGCTGGCACAGAATATTCCAGCATCTTTGATTTGATTCGGTCTCCAGCTGGCGAACAGCATATTTGACAATATCCTCCTCACTTCTGGTTCATGTTGCCTCCATGCGCAACATTGTAATGCTCAGCTTCAGCAGCAGCTCTAACAGCATCATGACTTCAATGCCCAGCTTCAGCAGCATCATCATGTCTTCCTGCAAGTAAACAGACAAACATTAAGTTCATCATCATGCGGATAAACAATAGGAAGTAAAACGTTTTATTAAACAAGCCCCCAAAAATGTGCAGCTACAGGCAATCGGGCTCCAAATCAGTGGAAAATTATGCACTAAATGCATAAACATCTTCAAAACACCCGGGTCAACCATCGTTGACTGGGAAATCAGCAATCGGGTCTTCAAATTTCCATCGCTTCATGTTCCCGCCCATTTTCTTGTATATCGGGTTCAAAATATGATCATGATGATTTCAAAATATACAAGGAAATAACCGCCCTTTAACCATCCTTCGAATCCGGCTTTGCATGCTCTGTTTGTATGTTTCGGGTCATCATCATCATATTCGCATCGGTGTGACCACATATGATCAGGGTGACAATATTAGACTTAGCCGATGGCAACAGTTATACCGACGCCAAAAATCATGATGATGCCCAACTCTATGTCTTCTATCTAGCCGCAGGATATCATGAAATATGATGCTCCTCCCCTCCGAATGCTCTGATGAAAAGCACATCAGGATGTTTCACTTCTGCATATTGGGGAAAGAAAGACATCATCGTCATCATCATGTCGAAGACAAATAGGAGGATTTGGAATATGATCTTGCTGAAGAGGAAAGGAATATGATGGTGACGTCATCGTCATATTCGGGCTTCATTAAAATGCAAAAGATGACGTCACCGTCATGTTTCGTTAAGATTAGGAGATAAATGTAATATCGGGTCACCTAAGGAAGATGATCGGGATGATGAATGCAGTATGACCCCCTTTTGCGGCCAAGGCAACCCTCTCAAAAGATCAGGATGATGATGATGATCATCATCATATCCGCACTAGGTGATTAAAAAAAATGATCCTGCTGAACGTCCAGATGACGTCATCAGGATATCCGGGGCCTTCGTTAAACTTAGAATATGACGTCATCGTCATATTCGCGAACCGGATCATGCCTTGGAAAATATCCTGCCGAAGGAGAAATGTGATGGTGACGTCATCCTGATATTTGCTTCTTCGTTTATCAGGTCGGGATGACGTCATCGTCATATTCACAAAAGGTTATATTTCTCGGCAGGAGGATATTGCGAAATGTCGGGTAGAGAAACAAGATCATGATGATCTTGTCAACATGACTTAGGAATGAAATATCACCCTCCCCCTTTGAAAGATAAGGTGATCATCATGATCACGCAAAAGGAGATCAGGAGGATATTACGAAATATGATCCTGCCTTGAAAGATCATGATGATGATGATCACCAGGACTTTGTCGTGCGCATGCAAATTTTGCAGATGGTGGGTTTCTTAAGTAGGGTGATATTATAATATCAGCATGATATTATAATATCGGGTGATGTTAGAATATCATGATGCTCGCGATGTTTCCAAGGTCGCTTGACGGGTAAAACACACTATCACTTAAGATTGACGTCCGGATACTGGGACTGCATGACTTTTATCGGGTGATAGACCAAGATCATGATGATGACCTTTCGCGATACAAAAGACCGCTCGACGGGGACAACTTACTACGACTTAAAGTTGACGTCCAGATATTCTGACTTCAGGATATTATCGGGGGGCGTTTCAAATATGATGATGATGATCTTCATACAGCAATTATCAGGTTTGACCAAAACTTTGACTGTGCATAACTCCCTCATATGGACGAATTTTCGGGCGATGTAAAAGGCAAACCTGCATGGAATTTCAAGATCTTTCTAAATATGAGGTCATAGAAACAAAATATGAACTTTGACAAACTGACCTCATGATGATGACCAACCTCATCCTGACCTTCATGATGATGATGCACCTGACTTATTTTTACCAAACCGCCAGAAAGCAGACAACACAAGCCAAGCCAAAAGTTGGGTCCCTGTTTTGATAAGTTAAAATGGGGCGTGTTGTGTAACCACACAACACCACACAACCTTCCTCTTTACCTTCAAGTGCCAACTTGCCATTTGGTTAATCCTTTGCTATATCTTCATTAGGAACTCCTAGAACTCCAAATCCTATTTCTTTATGTCTTGTTTCAGGGCTGCTACCTCTTTCTTAAACTCTTCTTGCCTCAACTTCTCCTCTTTTCTCTTTTTCTCTTTTTCTTCTTGTTTCTTCTTCCTTTTTGAATCCTTTACCTGCAAAAGTCTTCTTAACAAATCCATCATATTCTCTACACAAGCAAGCTTCTTGCTTCTCAATTTATCTCAACTTTCTCACCTTAAAAAGATGTAATCCCTGAAGCTCTGATACCACTTTGATGCAATAATGGTGGAAACATCTTGTTTTTATAAAGTTTCACAAACTTATGCTCTTGATTGGCTTCACAAACTCTCACAATGACCCTTCAAAACTAGGTTATTTCAGATCAGTTTTAGAAAAACAGGGATATCTCCCTCCAACCTCAATGAAATTGAACCCAATAAAAAACCCATTTGAGTTAATAATTCCCTCTAAAATGGGTTTAACCATTTATATAGAAAGTATTATAGGAGGTCATACCATTCTCTACAACAAGACTATTACCCTAAATGAGGGTTTTTGGCAGTTTAAAATAGTTTTTACAAAAATGGTTGTTAATTTTACAAAACTTAATAAAAATTTATAAAATTAGAATCAAATGAAAGGTGATTCAAATACCTTTTCAACAAATCTAATTTTATGTCATTTGGAGGTCGTATGGGGCCGTACCATCCTTATGAACATCAACATTACAAAAAAAATACAAAAAAACTAAATTTTATTCATTATTTTTTTCTCCTTCTCCTTCCACCACATCTTTGATTGTTGAAGGCCTATTTACATATATAGAATGACTCCTAATCAGTCACAACTGAATTCCATGCTTTGTGACCATTGGGAAGCCTCTTAATTACCTATTTATTAAGTTAACATAGAAGTTTCTTCATTTATCTTGCATTATTTGACCTTGTTTTGATAACAACCCTAAACTATGATTTTAAACACATATGGGATTGGTCATTGTGACCTTATTACAAGAATCTTGGTCTATGATGACCTTATTTACATGAAAAATGACACAAAAACCCTTAAATCCTAATAAAAGACTTAGTTTGACACTTTTGCCATAAAAGAGAATATTGGGTGCTCCTGCACCAGAATCTAATCCACACAGGGGCTACATTGAAAGTGGTTTTCCTTGCATCAAAGATGGGCTCCCATCTACGTAAGGCCAGAGTAGAGTTCCTGATAACCCATGGTCCACCAGCTAAGGTACTCAGTAAATCTTCACAAGAGAAAGAAAATAAAAAGAAGCCCTTCTGAAAGGCAACAATATCAACTTGCCCCTTCAGGGCCCATTTTCGTCACGCCCAAGACCTAACAACTTCTATAGTAGGTCTGGGGCCTAAGAATTTACCCACCAGAGACAGATCCATATGAGAAATGCCGTTCTCCACCACACTGTCAGGGACTAATACAGAAAATTTACCTAAACCTAGATCCGAAGAGCAGAAAAGAGGTAGGGAAGAACTTTTCCCTTTAGACCACAACCCGAAAAGAGATTTCCAAGGGCTAGAGTCAGCCTTCTGCGAAGGATTCTTGGGATCCTCCTTAGGCTTCTTGGGGGATCCTGCTGCCTTGGATCTACTGGGGTCAAGCGGTCTAAACTTTGCTTCTGAGGAGGCCAAATGGCTCCCAAAAGCACTAGTGGAAACATCGTCAGTTGGGCCCTCCTTCGAACCTTCTCCGTCTGCTACACTGTCACCAATAGTCAGGCTTCCGTCAGCTAACCTACCAACCACCAATGTTGTACTTGCACCTGCTACTACCTTCCCACCATTACTGCCATCACTATTTTTCAAAAACACCTTTCCTGCCTGATCTCCCTTCCCACAGTTTGCCATTTTACCTCAAAATCTATTAAGTTATTAAAACTATGAGATTGTTGTTGCATATTGTTGATTTCTATGTGTTTCTCTATTTTTTGTAATAAGATTAAATCAAATTTGAATTTATTTGCATAACTCTCCTCTTAAGGGTTAATGTAGGAAGTTTTTTTCATATACCTTGCTTCCTTATAGTTGGTATTGTGTCCCAACTAGTTTTGGTAAAATGGATACCCCATAATACTCAACTCTTAGTCAAAAGAGATTGATTATTTATGGAGATTTAATTTATATCCATAATAATAAAAAATACAAAATTAATTAAAAATTCTTATAAAACCCAACAAAAATAGAAATAACTAAAAAAATTGGACCCCAAGATTAGGCATCTCTCAAAGCAAAGTGAGCTCAGTCTCTAATGCAACAACTCTAGTTCTTTGGGAAGCCACATCTTGGCTAGCATGATATGTAGGAGCAAGGATTTTAGTGTGTCAACTTACTAGTGTAGGCACCACAACATCAACCAAAAGTTCCTCTCTTTCTCATCTTGTGGTAGGGATCAAGAAATCTAAGGAAGTATTTCTTAAAAGACCCCCCCACGCATCAGGAGTGTTGTATCAAAGTGTAAAGAAAGATAGTGCTAATATAGTGTTAAAGCATAGTCATTCTTAGATGATAAAGTGAAAAAAAACAAGAAAGAGTAAAATAACATAATACTCATGAGGATCTCCAATTTGCCACAAAGGATCACTAATCCTCATATCCTCCTTTGTTAGCTTTGTAAAAGGAACAAGCTGATGTGTAGGTGTGGCCACCTTTGGTGCTACCTCCTCATCCTCTAGGACTAAGTCATCACCCTCTAATTCTATCTCATTTCTTTCCTCCTTAGAATCATAGTCCTTATTTGTCTTGCCATTAATATCATCATAATCCACAAAAAGTCTATGAGATTGATGAGCTCACCACTACCTTGAGCCTAGCCCTCAAAATAGTCATGTAATCAAAACTCCTAGATTAAGTGAGACCCATAGAAGTGTTTCATGTTGTGCATTAGTCACCTACTAAATATATGTGTAGTATGGGAGCATTGGGGCAAATCCTTATGAAACTCATCTCTTAGCTATTGGAGCACTCATGTAATAGAGTGAGTCTCAATCAAACCATTCCTATCTATCAAATGTATCACCTCATAGTAATACAATAATATTGCTCTATCTCCTAGCTACAACCCCTCCATATATCTATAATAGTCTAAAATGAAATCCCCATCTAGCAAGGTGGCCACAACTCATGTAGAAGCATCAAAGTACCCAAGTCAACCCCATCTCTTGGCTGTCGATAGTCTTAGATCTAAAGGGAGAATCTCCCATTAATATGTTATAATATGCTCAAAGATCTATGGCATAAACAATGATGGGTGGCTGAAAGAAAGGGCCCCATAACATGAAATGTGATACAAGTTTGGGTAAACTAATGCCAATATATTTATACCCCATGTGAAAACTATGCCTTTCTCAAGCTACTAAATGTTTGGTGCCCAAAACCACCTAAGAATCATGACCTTCATGCTCTCAACAAGTGAGTGGAAATTAAACCAATTAGGACCATCTATAGGGGGGAAATGATGAATCTAGGGACCAAAGTGAGATAAATTCCAAGCTTGTCACTAGATCAAGTCTCACCCATAATAGTTTCCCAAGGTATCCTCTCTCAGTCAAACTCCCTCTCTGGAAATGCAAGTGGTTCCCCTTAGACGGGAACACAAAGGATATGATAGACATCATAAAGAGTGATCATAAAATCTCTAGAAATGGATGAAAATTGGAATGTGATTTGATTAACATCCCAATAAGTTAATATGTTGTAGCATATGCAAGATGAAGGATGAACAATTGGTATTTGCACTACTCTATCTAATCTTGTCCTTTCAAGATTAGCATGATTTGTAGCAGACAATGCTTCTAATGTGTCCCATGTACCAAGCCTTCTCATGAGTGGCATTAAACCATATGTAGGTGTCCTACAAGAAGAGAGCATCATGTTAGACCTTCATTGAAAACCTTAAAAATAAAAAAATAAAAAAATAAAAAAAACTTGAAAATTGTAAAATTCTTAAAAACCCATAAACATCAAATAGACCCTTAGAAAATAAACAATAAATTGAGAAGTGAGTGTTAATTTAAGTAAATTGGTTACATTTAAGACTTAAAATAATCAAATTTGTCTTTAATCCTATCGATAAGAGCTTCTGACAAGGTCTCTTGAGTGGTTGAATCAATCTCTCAAGCAACCTAGGTTGGAGTGATAGGGTTGCCCAAGCAACCTACCCTTCTAAAGGGGTGACCCATGGCCACACCCTAGTATGTCTCAGTGGGCCTAGAAAGTGTGAAAATTAGGCAAAAACTAGAAAAGTAAAACAATGAAAATAGTGCAAACCTAAAACCAAGTCGAATGCAAAAAAAAAAATCTCAATAGATAATTTCAAGCTAAATCCAATGAAAAAAAAGCTAGGGTTTCAAGGAAGGTTTTTTCTCATATTTTGTTCTTGGGGATTTGTCAAAGGCAAAATGGCAGCCATAATCTTGATCTCCTAATTGTAAGATTTTTTTTATTGTTTCTTGTGAATTTTCATCACCATTTCATTGCTTTCTCTCCTTTTTCCTCTTCCTTCTCCTCTCTTCCCTTAGCTTTTCTTGTAATATTGATCTATTTTTTTTTGTTTAGTTTAGCTTTTATAGAGTAGAAGTTGTCCTCATTTTGTGTTTCTTTCATCATCTTGGTAGGTCATCATGGCAAGGTGAGGCAACACAGGTAAAATTTAACTTCACACACTAAAGGTATGTTCTCTCATCTTTGTTTTTGTACTTCAAGCTTATCATGTGCCAAACTTAGACTTGAATTATCTTATTGATTTCTAGGTCTAGATGTAGGATGACAACAAATGTAAGTGTAGGTCCTATAATGCCATGCTTTAGGAATGGTACCTACCTATCATATAGACTACCATGATCGAGGAGACAAATACGTAAGTATGCAAAAGTGTACATGCCAACATGGTAGTTTGATGATGATATGGAGGTCTAACTCATGACCCCTAAAGACATGAACTACACTCCTCTTAGCAATATCACATTTGATGATGTGTCCTCTACACTATTTTATCCCTTTGACCATCTTTTTTATCATCTAAACCAAGTTCTAGGACTTTGTAATTGCCAGACAACCCTTGTAAATCCTCAACAAGAGGGTCACTTGAGAGACTCTAGGGTCACCCGAGTGACCTGTCTTAGCAAAATGGATGACATTGTCATGTTTTGCACACATTATTTCTTTAGAACTCCACCTAATTTACTTATATTTTTGGATTTTTATTGGGAATTCTCTCTTGCGTAACTAAACGACCACTCCCTGTAACTATTTCTCCAAATGCTCCCAATTAGTTTGTTGTTCCCCCCTAATTAGTCTTTTGTCCACTCCTCTTTAGATTTTGTGATCTTCAAATCAACTCCATAGTTATATTCCAATCAAACCTACCTTTGGATTTGATATTCAACCCTCCTCTATTGTTTTAGGGTAGGCTGAAAATTATTCATGCATTCTTGTTTTTCCTTTCTAGAAACTTTCTCATTCCATTATGAATCTCATATAGAGGATTGATCTTATGCACAGTAGTTTTGATATCATTTTTATTCTTATACAAGACTTTGAGAACCTTTTTCTCTATGCTTTGCCCATGCTTCTAAGCTACAACCAATCAAATTCCACTCACATCCCTATCTTTATCCTTGTCATTAGGAGGAGGAACCCATTGCTATAGAGGATGAGATAACTTATGCTAGATCTCTGAGGACATGAACTTGGTACCAATGATGTTCATTTATTCACAAGTTCCTTTCAATTTTTTTTTAAAATATAGTTAAGAGTAACAATTAGCACATTCTCTCATCCTTGGGAAAGTAAAATTCATTCTTATTTTCTCTTGATTGGATTCAATTTTATTGCTTTACTAGATCTAGATTTATTTTCTATTGTGGGTAAATAGATGCAATTTTCATTTCTTAAAATATTTCACATCCAAAATCAAGATTTGAAAACACCAAAAATATAGATAAATTGCATTTAGGGAAAATTAACAATAGATGTGCATTCATTAAAATTTTTAATTTTTAGTATAGTATAATTAGATCATATTTTAAAAGTTGGGGAAAAGAACAAAAAATAAGTTGCATTCATTTAGAGTAATTGCATTAAACCACAAAAACACAAAACAAAGCTTGGAAATCACAAGGCATACAAACACAACATTCAAATGAAATAAAAATAGGATATCCATATCCTTAATTCAATGTTCACACTTAATGTGCCCTAAAGTGAGAGAAGATTGGATTAAAGTAATTCTAGAAGAGATTAGGGAAAACCTACCCATTCAGGAAAACCATACAAAGGAAATCATTCTAGAATAAAAGTAAATCTTGCAAAAAATAAAGTGAAACACAATCAAGGTCCACATTCTAAGGGTATTCCAAATTCAGGGATAAATCATAAATTAATTTTACTAGGAAACAAAACAAGATCTAGCAATCATAAGAGAGGTAGGGAATGCCAATTTGAACTTATTACAAGAACTAACCTCTCAACTCCACCAAATAAATATTGACAATCAAAACAATCATCAATCTCATACACAAAAAAAATCACAAGAACAACACAACAACCATTCATGACATTTTTCTTCCCTATGAATAGAAAAACCCCTTGGTCCCACCATCACTTGACTAGCTCTTTCCATAAGAGTAGGAGTGATTGGGTAGGTACCTTCAACAATGGTGTAGTTGAATGTTTTGTGTTATAGTATGACTCTCTTGTGTTGTTCTTGGATCAATTTTAAACATATGAGGCATTGGTCTTATTGATACCTACTACCAAGGATTGGGCCTATGTACTAAATGGATTATTAGAGCTCTTGATGGAAATGAGGCCTAAATTATTTTTATTGTGGCATTGTGTTTCTTCTTGGGTTCCCCATGGAAGGTAGGCTTGGAAATGGTCAGGATTTCACTTCATTCTCATTATGAAGGTGCATGTGTAAATCTAGGACACTTTTATTTCCAAAAGTATTTGGAAAGCTTAGGAGGCTATCAAACCTTGGTTACTTTAGAATGTGAATAACATTAGAATTGGGCCTTCTATCAACCATAATTCTCTTTGGTAGTCTGCTATGATAACTTTCTAAGATCAAAATTTAGCTAAAGTTCCTTGGGTTCATGCTCTGAAATTATAGAGGGATTTGGTTCATTTTAGATTTCTTTTCCAAAACCACTAAAAATTGGCTATCTTGGCTCAAATTCAAGGTCAGGCTTAATGTAATGCCTACCTATGTTTTTGATTAATATAAGCGACAAGGGTAAGGTGCCAAACCCATTACAGAACAACCCATTAGGCACATAGAAAAGTTAATAGAGAACAGACCAACAACACAGCACCAGTAAAAAACTACGAGTAACAACAGACTGACAACAGACACACCAAAAAACAACAAAGAAAAAACACCTAGGGCTGATTAAATAATTGGTCCTAGTCTTCAATGAGGAATTGATACAGCTCCTCATAATCCTTCATTTTCTTATTTTCAATGCCATGTTTGTTGAGTTCTAGGTCTTGGAGGACTGCCACCTGACAAGGGTCTCTATACCTTGGCATTTAATCATGTTTTCATATGTCAAATCCAGGGCTATGTCCTCAGCTATTTTCAATAAGGAACCTAACAATCAACAATCCTTTACTAAACTTACTGATGAACTGCCCTAATAAATCAATGTTGCTTAAAGTTATCTATTTGAAGGGAAATCTGATCTAAAGACTAAAGCAGTAATTTGCTGAAAGAATCTATCTAATTCACACAAAAGATGGAACATGTATTTACTGGAAATAAATCTATTTAGACAATAATTGACCTATCTTATGAAAGCAAAAAAATTATACTTCTAATGAAAGTTGTAAATAAGATAATGAAGCAAAGATACTAGCCTTTTGTCTGTTGGCGGCAGTGGGCCCTTGCTCCACACCTTCAGAACCGAAGGCTAAATAAGAAACTCAAAACAGAATGCAACAACATAGCTCTTCTTTAATCCAACCTTATCAAAGTATGTTGTATTCAAAAGTATATGTTCTACTCTAAAAATGAAATTACAATTATACTGCTAACACAATCTGTATATCTTTCTATTCCCGTCTAGATATATATTAGAACCCAAGCGACATAATACTATTGGAACTAACTACTTTACCTATCAATTCATCTTTGAGATATAACTAATCTCTTATTCTAAACTAAGACATGCAACTATCCAACTTAAAGTATAATCATGCAAAGTCTGAAAAGGCTTTAGTGGTACTAAAATTTCCACTAAATCTAGAGTTTAATTTAAACAACAATGGGCAGCGAGGCCCTGAAATAGTTGTTGGTCTAATTAAATATTTAATTACACTTTATTAAGTTTACTTAGGGCTAATTTTAGTCTTAGGTTATTCTTAAGTCATAATAGGGTTTCTCTCAAACTTGCAAATATAAAAGCAAGTTCTCACATGTAATTTATTAATCTCTTTCATTAATTACATCCATTTATTATGCAAATTGCTGTCTTGTGCTTTTTTCTTCTGTGTAGAAGGTTAATCTTTGGCTTGTAGAAGATTATGGTGTTTCAAGTTTATCATAAACTTCAACATGGTATCAGAGCAAATCTACAGCCTCCTTCTCAAATCTAGGAAAATTTTGCATAGAGTCTTTTGTTGGGTGCTTTTTTGAGTAAAATCTTCAATCTCATTGGATTCAGAGTAGCTGGAAAAGATAGATTTCTATTTTGTTTGGCTGAATTTGGTCTCATGAGGCCAGATCTGTAAAGGTTTCAAGAGTGCTTTTTTTTTTCAGATCTAGAGGGAAGAAGCAGTATCGGAGCATTTTTGGCCAAAATCGTCATCACCAACACGCTCAAAAGGGCCAAAAACCCTAAGAACACCCTTCATTTCATCGAAATCCATGCAGGTGTCTCCATGGAATTTTTTTTTACTTGGCAGGGGCCGTACAACCTCCTTGCACAGGTCGTACGAAAAGTAAAAAAAATTTAATTATTTTTTTGGCCCGCAGGCTAGACCAGCCCACGGACCATATATTTGTCCACGGACATGCCTGTGGACAAGGACCAACGACTGCCCAAGGTAGTGGCGCTGCCCTTATTTGCCGCCCCCAACGGCCCTCCACCTCCACCAATAGTCGCGCCACTACCACGTTGCCAGTCTACACCGACTCCTTTAATCCCCCAGTGCCAGCTGCTGGTCGCCCATGCAACCAGGCCCTTAGCTAAAGGGGCCTTTTTTTGCCCTTAAAACCCTAGAGGATAAAGTTTTGTGAAATCAGTTATAACTTGGGCATACGGTGTCCAAATTTCACAAATGAATAGGCATCAGAAAGCTGATTCCACGATCTACACTATGGTTCACTTATTTTTTTAGAAAAATTCATCAGGTACCTGCTTTTATTTTTTAAAGTTAGATACTTTTTCTAAGCTTTTTTTTGGGGAAAAAGTACATGCAAGTGGCCAAATTGTTTTGAAAAAGGGGGAATATTCTTGCATTGTGAGGAGTATATTGTTGTTCTCTATCTTTTTTCTGTTCACACATCATGAATCAACCAAAAATTACTCCACTTACCCCATACAATTATCATGGGTGGAAGAAAGAAATAGAGATTCATCTAAAGAAATTGGGGTTATACAGAGTGACCATGGGCTTAGAAACTGAACCTACAGGGGCTACTAAAAATAAGAAATGATTTAATAGGTGTGATAAGGCCTTTGGTATATTATGTCAATTGATTTCACCTGATCTACTCTTTCATGTTGATTCTTGCACAACACCAAATGAAGTATGGGCCCAATTAGATCTTTTTTTTGGCAAGCAGGATACTTTGAGGAGTTTTTAGTTGGAGAATGAGCTTATTGGTCTGAATCCTATAGATTTTGATAGCATCCAAGACTTCTTCACCAAACTCAAATCCCTCAGGTTGTAGCTCAAATAGTGTGGTATTCAGAAAGAGGACACCCAGTTGATTCTCTCCATTCTTGCTAAGCTTGGGTTAGATTATTCTATTTTTGTCTCCACATTCTATGCTACCATGGATGCTCTTGGAACTAAATTCACAATGCCTTCACTTGATGACTTTTCTACATCACTAACTATGGAGTAGGCAAAATTGGTTCAAAAGGGTACATTGAAGTCTACAAAGTCTTAGGCACTTCTTGCAAGTCAAGGCACCAAAGATGAAAAGGCTTCAAGTGGTAAGGAAAAGAAATAGAAACCCAAACATCAAGAGCAAGGTAAGGAGTCAAATTCACATGCACCTCCTATTTCATCTCCATCCAGCAAAAAGGAGCAATCCAAGGAGATACCCACATGTAGCCATTGCAAGAAACGTGGGCATGATGATATTGTTTGCTACCGCAAGCAGATAGATGAGTTGAAGAATCTTGTTAAGAAACTCAGTGTTGGTTCTCCTTCAACTTTGATTTGTAGTTCATCATCTTCTACTCCTTCATCACAACAGTCAGGATCTACTGAGAAAGGACATGCAGGTATTGCTAATGGAACTGACAAATACAAAGGTAAGGTACTTTGTGCAACTACATCTCATGGATCATGTAAATGGCTTATTGATTTAGGAGCCTCTCATCACATGGCTTCCTCTTTGTCTATGTTTTCCACTTTTGAGCCTTCTGATATGCCACCAATCTTGATGGGTAATTTAATAATTATATGAAGGTGATAGGAAAGGGATCTATTAATATTGGAGGGGGTACTTTTCATGATGTATTGTGTGTGCCTTCCTTATCACATAATCTACTTTTCATCTATCAGATTACTCATAGTGTTGTAGGGAAAACTATAGAATTCACACTTGATCTAGTTATCATTAGAGATTTGGAGACCACAAAGATTCTTGCTACAGGGGTGGTTGATCATGCATCTCAGTTATACACTTTTGTTGATTTTGCTCTTGATGATGGTTCTTCTCCTTTGACTATTGATCACACTTCTTGTGTGAATATTACTTTTGAGAAGAAGTTTGGGTATTTGAATCTTGGTAATCTTGCTACTGATTCAATTTTACATCATGGTGCCCTTCATTCTTCTCCTCCATGTCTTGTTTCTGTTGAGAGATTGGTGCTTCCTTGGTTAAGTAAGATGATGATACTCTTGAGGGATTGTAGTCCCTCTTTGCTTACAGTCATGGCACTGCTATTGTTAGTCATATTCTATCTTTGGAGACACTTGATTCAAAGCTTCCATTTTGTCTCCAGTTGTCACCTTCATGGATTCAACAGGTTGTTCCTGACTCTATTGTGACATCTTCAGATTTTGGCATGTTGACACTCATCTAGTCTTTATAGACATTCATCTTGAGGCCACCTACTTCACAGGTTCTTCAGTATTCATAGGTTGTTCTATTTCTTTCTAAGGGAAGAAATGTGATTTTCCATAAGTGGATTGGCTTTTGCATTCATGTTTGAGCATCCTCTTCTGCTTTTGGAGATTCTACAATGTTGGAGGATTTTATTGCCTTTATCTTTCCCTCTTATGGGGGGCTCATGATTGTATTCTTATGATGGATTTAGTTCTAGGGGGTATTAGTTGGAGCCCTTCTTCCATCACTTGTACATATTCATTTGCATGTTTTTTTGCATGTTTTTTCTCTCTTTTGGAGAGGGGTTTTTTCCCATAGGGGTTTTCTCTTTTTCTCCACCTTATGAGAGATTCTTATTGTTCATGGGTACCTAACATGGCCTTGTAGCTGGGACCCATTATTGCATTAGTTGTATGCTTTTCATTTCTCCCTAAGTTGCACTTATGGGGGGTGTTGGTGTAATTAAATATTTAATTACACTTTATTAAGTTTACTTAGGGCTAATTTTAGTCTTAGGTTATTCTTAAGTCATATTAGGGTTTTTCTCAAAATTGCAAATATAAAAGCAAGTTCTCACATGTAATTCATTAATAGTTTTCATTAATTACATCCATTTATTGTACAAATTGATCTCTTGTGCTTTTTTTGTGTAGAAGGTTAATCTTTGGCTTGTAGAAGATTCTGGTGTTTCAAGTTTATCATAAACTTTGACAGTTTTAAATAAGGCTTTGAATCTCATGCAATAACAAATAAAAGAGTATCAAATCCCATTAGACAACTATAGTCACCACTGGAACACTTAGGCTGGATGGGCAGACTCTATAGCATTGCAATCACTTCCGGAGATGTAGGTTGTCAGTAGTGCCAGATACTCTGTGCTGTTGCTAGCAGCTCCAAAGATGCATCTATGAATATCCTGAGGCACGGCTCCAAAGATCACTATCTTCTTTTCTCTACTGCTCCTTCCTCAGAGATCCTCCAACAAATAGAAAACATTGGAGTACAATGCAATGCCCTTCATGTCTGGCTTCATAGATAATTAGGATTATCTCTAGAGTTCTTCAAAAACTGCTTCCCACTTGTGTAACAACACCTGTGAAACCCAAAAAGAGATTTTTCTGCACAATTTCATTAATTTCATTGGAACATAAGTCTTTCCATCAAGACAATAATCTTCAGTAATTCATCTCTTATTAGTATAATTAAAATAGGACTTTACAGTTTCTACAGTGCAAATACTAGGACAAGCAAAATGAAAAGAGGGTAGAAAGGAAGTAAAAAGGCATGTTTAGATGAGTGCTACCTGGCACTCATCATCTCCCCCAATCCTAAGGGTTTGCAGGTCCTCCTACACTTCATAACCTTGACTTGTTGAGGCTGTATATTTTATCAGTGAGACTGTACTCCCTTTCAAAAGTTGTCCAAGTTGTGAAGTTTATGTTGGCATTTCCTTTGAACTACTCATCCTGTTTTATCCACTCCTGAAATCTTTCATCCTCCATTTTCTCAGCCCATATGGACAAAAACTCAATGATGAGGGGTGGCCTAAAGCATCCCCATCTAATTATACTTGTCCATTAACTTGGACACTACCCTTGCCTTCTTCATAAACCGTCTAAGGTTGGCTGGAGATGCTATATCCCTCAACTTTTGATCATGGGTGAGAGTGCTCCATCTTTTCCTATAAATGGCCATGATTTTATTAGATGAGTTACGCATGAACAATCCAAACTTGATGGTAAACTCTTGGAGTTGCTACTGGTACAGGGGTAGGAGTGTTGTTTTCCCTTCTAGGGAATAGAGTGCCACTCTAAAATGGATTTCAAAAGCATTAGGATTTGGACAATCATGTCTCATTAGTAGGCCCATACCTATGTCCTTGTTTGTGTATGCTTCCATTCTCTCACTCCAGATCTGATGGTTCCTCATCAATGACATGAATTTCCCCAGCTTGCATTCCCCTACAAAGAAATTAATGAAGAAAGTGTGGTTTTCTATGAAGAAATTATGTAAATACATCTCACACAGAAATTTTGTATCTTCATCAGAACTTTTTAGGTACACCCTGAGGAAATCCTTCCCATCCTATATATTCTTAGTCATATTAGAGAGAATTAATGATAATTTCCTCTAGAGGATCCTCTCCTATAGAAACATAGCATTGTTGCCACTGGGGGGTTTGCAGGATAAAATCTCAGATGAGAGGGTGGCTATATTGATGACTTTTTCTTCTAAAGTTTTCACCTTTTCTAACATGGTTGTCACCGCCCTTTGCAATTGCAACATTATAGTTGTTCCCTCTAACTCCCTACATCTTCTTTCCTAATGATACAAGGCTATAGGAATGTCTATCTAAAGTGTTCCTAGATAGTCATCTGTTTGTATACCTTGTTCACTAGTGGCAACTGGGACAGTAAATTCTTGAAGTAGCTCTGCTTGGTCATCTATTCTATTATTAGCTTTTGTTAATTCCTAAGCATGGCTCTGTATTTTCTCAATCATGGATGAGATCAAGGTAATGCAATTATCCATGGCTTTGATAACACTAGAAGTGTTTTGTGTTGCTTCTGCATTCTTCTTCTAGATATTAGCCTCTATGTTTTCAATGATTTTCTGATTCTCCTCTACCTTATTTTTTAGCTCCTCAATTTTATGATTTTGAGTTGTCTCATTTTCTTTCATGACCTTTTTTAGGTTAGTGATGACCAAGTGTTTGTTCCACAACAATCTTTTAGGTTTTCAATTTCCTCCATTAACTGTTGTTCCTTTAGGATCTCAATATCCTCTTGGTCAGAGGGATGTAAGTAACTCCCCATTTCTCCTCCCTTTGTCTACTCTACATCTAGGATCTCTATATTCCCTTGTTCTTCATTGTCATCCTGTTCCTCTTGTTCTCATGCCTCCTCTTACTGAGCCTCATCCTGTTGCTCCTTTTCTTGGTTTGTTGTAGAGGCTAGAACAAATGATGATCTAGCCTATTCTTGGGGAGGGGTCATATAGGTCCTGAACCCTACAAGAACTTCTACCAGGAGGGAAATGTCCTTTTCTTCTTGAGTGGGTTCCCTCTTCCTTTTGCTCCTTTGGAGCACTAGTTTTGAGTGTGTCTCTGGTGCTGGTATATCTCCCTCAGAATCAAAGGAGATAGTAAGGGCCTCACTATATGCTACCTCAAGAGCTTGGGTATCCTATGGCTCAAGGATCTTTGGAGCTTTAGTAGTTGGAGGGGTAGAGGTCTTTGGAGCACTTCCCTCAATCACTTTTCTCCTTGTGCTTCTCCTTATTAAAGGGATTTCATCTGAATCCTCTGAATCTTCCTCTATCTTTTTATGCTTGCTAGACTTAGAGTTTTTGGAGTCCTCTTTTCTCTCCACTCTATTTTCTCTTTGTGTTTCTTAGCCCTACGAGTTTTGGCAGACTCCCGTACTACCTCCTCCTTAGTAATGACATCCTTTATCTTCTCAGCTAGGGCGGACTCCTCAGCCAGGGTCAATTTTCATTTTGCTGAGCGAGCTATTCTTGAGGGTTGCTCTGCAATTATTTCTTCCACCTATTCAACTGTAGTTGAGGGTTCTCCTATAGTCTCCTTGATTATTCTACTCTTCTTAGTAGATAGACCCACCTATGTTTCCCATGGAATGGAAGTTGGGGTTTCTTCTACTAGTTTCTTCTTTCCCTTAATTTTCCCAGTAGCTGGGGATGAAGTAGAGGGTGCCTCTCCTTCAGTCTCCTAATTGGAGGAAGGTGCTTCTTCAATAGTTTCCCTTCTCTTCTATTTGGTTTTATGCGTGTCATCCAAAAATGTCTACCATAAGGCCTCCCCTCTTCTTCTATACACAAAATTATGTTTGACAATTAACTGTATGAGTCCATGGTGTTTCATAGGACCCTTCCCCTACTGGTATTTGTCTATTGAAGCCACTATGGTAGAAGTTCAGTAGGTTTATGCTAAATTCTAGATGGGCATGCCCATGCCTTAAGAAAATCAAAATTTTCATTATGGTCCTAGTACTAGGGAGAATTGTCCATCAGAAGTGAAGTATTTCATCAGCCACATGGCCAAAGATTGCCATGGCTAAGGAAGTGATTCCTTATGATCCTTTTTACTTCACCTTTATTTAAATGTAATTAGACCTCAGGGTCATTATCTATTGAGAATTTTTTTATTAAATTAGAGTAGAGGGTTCTAAGATGGAAAACCCTCTCACCTTGTTTTGGCAAGCTTGAAATGCTACTGATGATGGTGGTTGAAAGAGAAATTGTCACTCCATGTACCTTTGTTTGGTTATTCTTTAGGTTAGAAAGGAATTCATCTACTATGTTCATTGGAATGAGGAATGATGTTTGTCATTAATGTCAAAAGTGGTTTGATGATACTTCATAGAATAGAACATGCTTCTTCATCCTCAGGTACGGTCTTCATGTCAAGGGTCAAGTCATCCTTAGGTATGGTCTTCATGTCAAGGGTCAAATCATCCTAAAGTATCGTTTTCATGTCAAGGGTCAAGTCATCCTCACGTATGGTCTTCATGTCAAGGGTCAAGTCATGATGCTCATGTCAAATGCTGATTATGTTGTCAGTGACTTTCAAGAGCTGGAGTTGTTGTTTGGGTGTTGTTTGGTTTGAGTTTCATCCTATGTCATGGTGCATATTATGTTTATTCTTTCATGGAACAAGACATATTTTTTTCAATCAGGAAAGGTTGATGCAAGTTAGTATTATTGTAGGTGCTCTTCAATCAGGAGTTACTTTTCATCATGCTTAAACTGTCTTGATGGCAACTTGACTTTTAATGGTATTTATCTTTATGTCTAGGGTTGTGATTATTGAAGTTTAGGTCAAAGAGTCACTGATTTAAAGTTTAGGATACAACCTCATTGATTTAAGATGTTTTATACTTCTAAATTCCCTAAAACCCTAACATTTCTAAGACCTAAACCCTTTTTCTATTCTAAGTCTCTAAAACCCTATGCTTGGATGGTAAACCCTAAGTCTAAAGCATTTACCAAAGCCCTTTTTACTTCTTGTCATACCTTTTCTTATGTTTTTGTGTTGACTTGGCTTTGGAGGTCAAAGCCACTTAACGTTACCAGTTTAAGGGTTCTTAGTCATTCTAAAACTGACCCTCTCCCTAGTCTAAACCAGATCCTTGGGTAGCTGAGTCAAGTTTGAGCGGTAAATTAAGATCAATGGTATATGTTTGATTTAGACTAGGTGCAGACCTTATTATCAACGGTGCATATTTAAAAGGATTTCAAATATCAATGACCCTTCCCTGTGTATCGATTTTGATGGGTAGCTACCTATCTCAGTGTCCAGAGTTTGGTATGACAATTGTTATAACTATTTCTTAATTTGATGAAGGTTTTTTGTTTCAGAACTGAAGTAAATTGGTGGTATCCGAATGTGAGGAGTGTTCTATGTAGATGAAAAGCGTAAGTGCTCTATTTGTTGTGAAGATATTATGATACAAAGTTCTATGTGGAGGTTTAAATGACTATATATTAGATGAACTAGAGGTTTTAATAAGATGTTTTTGTTTTGTTCACATAGAGAAGTTGAATGGAATAACAATGTTATGTGAAGCTTTTATATCTTTGTTTTCAAGGAGATATTTACAGAGAGATTTTGAGAACAAGTATCTATGATTCCTTATGATTTGAGAGCACAAGTTGATGTAGATGATGGATTATTCATTGTGAAATCTATTTAGTCTTTGTGAAATATCCTTTCGTGTAAAAGAATGTACTGATGATTATAGTCATTGAACTTGTTGTTAGATCAAGTTACTATTCTTAAACTTACTATTTTTGAATATGTATAGGATTCAGTCTAGAATGAATCTTATGCTCCTAAATACTTCTATTCTAGTCTTGCACTAATTGGAGATTTTGTGAAGATAGTGTTGCAGGTTTACAAAGAAGCATAAGGGATGAAATTGAGTTGTTTTGAAGTGTGAACCATATGGCAAACACATGTGAGAAAGGATGTGAAAAGAGATGATAGAGAAGTAGAAAGTTGTGATGGTAAGGATGAGACTCATTTTATGGTTTTGATTGGTATTGAAACATGATTCACTATTCATTATTCATATTTGCTTGTTCATCGTGTTTGTTGGGGAGTCTTGTAAGCAAGTAATAAGATGTACATCATGGATGAAATATGTTGTGAACTCAGGTGTTGTCATGTAGCCTAGGATGTCATTGTAATTAGATAATGCACTATTCTATGATGTCAGAGTAATATTCTTCTATATTAAATATATGGTGGTCCTATAAAGGAGAGATAAGGGGTTTTGTATCTGAGTTATAGAAGTCATCTACAACTAGTGATATTAATGTAAACATAGTAGTACCCTGTGATATATCTTTTTGTATTAAGATTGAAGATGTTTACCAGTGAGGTATTGTCAGTGAGACATATTGTTTTTCCAGTGAGGCATATACTTTGATACCAGTGAGGTGTAGCTAGTGAGGCTTGTATGTACTTAGTGAGAGTTTGGTCAGTGAGACCTAATAAAGTGTTCATGAGGATTGGATAGTGGTTTTTCCTTGGAAAGGGTTTTCCACTTTACATCTTTTGTTATGGCTTCATTTGTGTGATTCTATCTTTTGTTGATGTCTTTATGATGTTAGAGATTGTTTCTACAAGTTTGATGAATGCACAAGTTTTATTGGATCACTGATTCACCCCCCCTCTCAGTGATCCTTAGTATTCATACAATGTCTTCATGGTAACCTTCAAAATTTTCCAAGAACTCCAACCATCCTACATTTCTTAGTACATCCGTTGAGGCTTGATCTTGAAGCAATCCCTCTAGTGTTTTGGGCTCAAATTTCTTCTTGACTCCCATGTTTCCCTGATAGTATCGCTCTCTCTCCATGTTTGTATTGATTATAAAACCCTCACCTTTAACTCCTTTCCTTGAGTGGATTTTTCTGGAATAAGTCCCCCTCTGGAGCTCTTCTTATATGGTTACAAACCCACCCTAAATTTGGAGCTCCCCTATTTCTACAGAAAGGCTTTGTTGTGGTTGTTGTTATTCTATCTCTGGAGTTTGAAAGTTCTACAATCCTTGGAGTTTGGAAGCTCTTTTTTTTGGATATTACTAACAACAATTGCTTAATTCTAGGAGGGTTTGGTTACTTGAATAATTTGAAGTGAGGGGTTAGGTCATAATTGCAAGGAAGGATGTGACACTCCAGGGTGGATATGCCAGTTCAGGCAGTTATGGTGACATGCATAGGATGAAATAGGAATAATTGCGAGGTGTACATGTCTAGATATTTTCCACAAAAATGGAAACAAAAATACTTGTAATAATTAACTAATGCAAGTGAAGTACCTACATTACCATTCATGATGATTAAATGATATGCTTGGGTTGTTGTTCCACCATCTTGATGAGGTTTGATGTGACTCTACCTTCGTACAACTCTCCCATCATTCATCATGATGTCAGCATCTCGTGATCTGGCACCTTTTCCTGCAGATAGATTTGAATGTGACACGCTGGCAGATGACATCAATGGATGGCATGTAAATGATGCTTCGTTGGTGGCTGGTAAAGTGATCGTTCTACGTGGGTTTCCCTTTTTGAAAGTGGAGGGTGATTCATGGTGACCTCATCACTTTTTAGTGTCCCCACTTTGATGTTTGGAAAGGTGGGCCCCAGATGTTTGAACTACTTCTAGTTTGATGAAGCACCAGAGGTGCTTCTAGTTTGCTTCAGAGGTGCACCTGTGTGACTCCAGGAGACTTTGGTTGAAATCTTGCATGAAGAAGAGAACAGTCATTTGCTGGATTTTAGTTCCTTAGGTGAGAAAGACTGCCATTTTAATGGTTTTCAATCTTTCCCTTTTTTTTAAGAAGGGCCACCATTTACTGGTTTTTAACCCCTCTTTTCTTAAAGTCCTTTGAACTTTTCAATTTGTGGTAGAGGATGTAACTTCTGTCACCAAGCACAAGTCCTTGGTAAACTCCTCCTTTGTAGTTGGTCTTTGATAGAGTCAAATTTTGTGACCCTTTACAAAGAATGTGTTTTCTCCTCCATTAATGGGTGCCAGCAAAACTATTCCATTTTCATAAACTTCCTTGATCTAGTAGGGTCCCATCCAATGAGTTTGTAATTTCCACTTGCACTCCTTGAACTTAGAATCATACAAGAGAACCCAGTCCCCTTGTTGAAATGTCCTCTTTTGATGTGTTGATCATGCCATTGTTTCCTCTAATATTGAATGAGTTGTGTCTGTTATATGGCCTCTATCTTGATTTCATCCAATTCATTGAGTTCAAGAATCCTATCTTGTTGTGCAATGGATAATGGCAATCCAATGTCCAATGATGTCTTGAGTGTTTGCAATTTGAACTCTATGGACAATATGGGTTTCTTCCCATAAACTATTTCATAGGGTGAAAGCTCTGTTGTTGAATTCCATGTTGTGTTGTAAGCCCAATCTGCTTTAGGTAACTTGGTGGCCCATTCTTTCCTATTCATGGCCACTATCCTTGTAAGGATGTTTTCCAGCTCCCTATTTATCACCTCTACTTTCCCATTTGCTTGGGGGTGGTAAGGTGAAGATTTCCCATGCTTAATCTGGTATAGATCTGTGAAGGCTTGAATTACCTGAGAAGTAAACTGTGGCCCTTTTTCTGAAACTATTGATCTTAGGGCTCCAAACCTCAAGAAGATTCTTGTTAGGAATAACATGCAAAATATATCAATTAAATGTAGATAATCAAAGATTAAACAGAGGAATGAAAATACATAGAAATAAAATAGTGAGAGACAATTTTAACGTGAGAGTCCAATATTATTATCTAGCAAAAATAGAACCGATTACAACCAACAATCTCTTGCAACTCAATACCACTGCAATATGCTACAATACAATATTAATGGAAATCCTAACCCTAATCCTTTTTGCCTTCTCCGACCATTTTTTATCAAGACTTATGTTGGTTACAAAAATAGGGTTTTATATGTCAGCCAATAGAAAAATAACTGTTGACACCTTTATAAAATAATAAGCAATTTTTTACTTTGGGGACACTGCCCTTCAGCCCCCAAGCCCCACAAGAGGGGCTTTACCCCCTTCTAATTCCCCCATTAATTAAATTTGGGGGAAAATGTGATGACAAAAATAGGAAAATTTTAACCTTCGAGACTGATTGGGCTCCATATAACAACAATCTCCCACTTGGAGATTGATCAGATTCCACACCATATTATCTCCCACTTGGAGACTGATCACAACACTACTGCCCCTATAGCTCCCACTAGAAATAAGCATCTTGGACCCTACTATTCTAAATTTATTATTGTCAATCTTGAAGGCCAATCAAAGCTGAAGAGGAGCTCAGCTTCTCCCTTGTCACCGCCTTCGTAAACATATCCACTAGATTGTCATCTATATGTATCTTTGCTAGCCTTAACTATCCTCCTCCAACACAGACCGGATGGAGTGATATCTTAGATGTATGTGTTTAGTCTTTGAATGCAAAGAAAAAATATTTGCAAGATGTATGGCACTCTAGTTGTCTATAAACAAATAAATTTCAATCTATTGTTTGTCTAATTCTCCCATGAAAAATTGCAGCCATATTATCTCCTTGCTTGCCTCTGTTGCAGCTACATACTCCACCTCCGTGGTGGATAAAGCAACCACCTTTTGTAACCTTGAGATCCAACTCACCGTTGTCCCACCTACAGTGAAGACATAACCTGTAGTACTCTGCCTGGTATCAATATCCCCTGCCAAATCTAAGTCCACATAACCTTTTAAATTAGTTTTAGAGCCCCCAAAACATAAATATTTATTGGATGTACCTCTCAAATACCCAAGAATTCATTTTACCACATTCTAATGCTCCAATCCGGGATTACTCATATACCTGCTTACAACTTCTAAAACATGTACAATATCTTGTCTCGTGCATACCATGGCGTACATTAAACTTCTTACAACTGAAGCATATGGTACCTTGGATATTTTGTCTTCCTCCTCTTGTGTCTTTGGACACATCTCCTTAGTCAATTTCAAATGACTAGGCAAACGTGTACTGACAACTTTTGCATTCTCCATATGGAATAGCTACAACACCTTTTCAACATAATTAGCCTGAGATGGAGTCAATTTTCTATTCTTCCTATCTCTACAAATTTTTATATCAAGGATTTGTTTTGTTGCCCCCAAGTCCTTCATAGCAAATGATTTTGCTAACTACTATTTTAACTCACTTATGTGATCCATGTTAGACCCTGCTACAAGTATATCATCAACATATAAACATAAAATAATATAGCTATCATTATCCAACCTCTTAAAATAAACACAATGGTCAAAATTACACTAGTTGTAGCCTTGCTCAGCCATAAAACTATCAAATTTCAAGTACCATTGCCAAGGTGCTTGTTTGAAGTCATATAAACTTTTCTTCAATTTGCACACTAGTTTTTCTTTATCTTTGACCTCAAATCCTTGTGGTTGTTCCATTTATATCTCCTCCTCCAAATCACCATGGAGAAAGGCAGTTTTCACATCTAGTTGTTCCAAATGCAAATTTTTAGTGCCCACAATACTGAACATAGTATGAATAGAAGTCATCTTAACAACCGGAGAAAAAAACTCATCAAAGTCAATGCCCTTTTTCTGTGAAAATCCTTTTATAACTAACCCGAATTTAAATCCATTCTTACCTCCATCTTCCTATTTCAGCTTATAAACCCATTTATTTGGTAAAGCCTTTTTACCTATAGGCCCTTTTACAACTAACCTGGCTTTAAATCTATTCTTACCTCCATCTTCCTATTTCAGCCTATAAACCCATTTGTTTGGTAAAGCCTTTTTACCTACATGCAACTTGCATAATTCTCAAGTCTGATTTTTCAGCAAGGAGTCCATTTCTTCTTCCATTGCATGCTCCCACTAAACCTTTGTATCCACCTGTATAGCTTCATCATACCCTTCTAGTTCACCAGCATCTGTTAAAAAAATACAATACAAAGAGGGATAAAACCTTTCGGGCGGTCTATTTATCCTTGTTGACTGTCTAACATTCACTGGAGTTTGTGGTATTTATTATTACTATTGTAGAGCATGAGGAACCACTGGAACATTGTTGTTTGGAGTATTATCTAGTACCACAGAATCCTTTTCTTTCTTCTCATGCTACTGCAACTAATCTTTGTATAACACCTTTTCATTAAATACAACATCCCTACTTCTCACAATTTTAAGATTTTCAAAATCCCAAATCTGATAACCAAATTCATCAATATCATATCTAATGAAGATACACTTTTTTGATTTTGCATCCAACTTAGTTCTATTTTTAGAATCTACATGTGCAAATGCTTCACATCTGAAGGTTTTGAGAAAAGAATAACTCACCTTCTTACCTCTCCTTGCTTCCTTTGGAATGCCACAACCCAAAGGAACTGAAGGACCTCTATTAATTAAATATATAGTGGTATTGACAGCCTCTGCCCACATGTTTAAAGGCAGCCCAACATGCAATCTCATGCTCCTTGCATACTTCATTATGTCCTATTCATGCACTCAACCACTCCATTCTCCTATGGAGTCCCTAGAACTATTTTTTGCCTACAAATTTCATTAATGGAACAATAATCCTCAAATTCTTTGTTGTAATACTCACCACCATTATTAGATCTAAGACATTTTAATCTCTTACCTGTCTCATTCTCAACCAAGCTTCTCCATTTCTTAAATGTTTCAAATACGTCAGATTTCTACCTAAGGAAATAAATCCAAACCTTCCTAGTTGCATCATCTATGAATGTAACATAATACTGAGACCCACCGAGAGAAGATACCTGAGCTGGTCCCCATACATCTGTATGCACAAGCTCTAACTTTTCATTTTTGTTTTGCTTCCTATCCTTGAGAAAACTAACTCTCTTTTGTTTTCCATACACACAACTTTCACATAAACCTATATTAATACATTTCAAACCTAGTAAAACTTTCTTAGAATGAAGTACCTTCATACCTTTTTCACTCATATGCCCAAGTTTGTTATGCCACAATGTTGTCTCAAAACCCACAACAACTATTTAGTCTCTGCCTGCGAACCCACAACAACTGTTCTTGAACCTATTTGATTTTTCTCTACAACAACTAAAGTAGAAGGAACAATATGACTTGTACAAAGATATAAGGTGCCTACTTTCACACCTTTTGCTATTATTAAGGTACCTCTTGTAACCTTCCAATTTTAATCACTAAAAGTAACTATACAACCTTCATCACCTAGCGGCCCTGCTAACATTAAATTCCTACTTAGCCTTGGAACGTGCCTTACCTCTTGTAGTAGCCAATGATTCCCATTCTACAACTTAATCCTAATTCTTCCCTTTCCAACAATATGATAGGGTTCATTATCTCCCAAATAAACCAGCTCAAACTCCCCTTGGACATAATCAAGAAAATAAGTTCTATGGGGAGTAGGATGAAATGAGGCCCCTGAATCTAAAACCCATGAATCATCAGCATTATCTAGGAAAAGAATCAAAGCATCATTTTCAGATTTATTACTTATCACATTTGCCTCCTTATTTCCTTCTTGTTTGTCTCCTTTATTCTTTAGAGACAAACAATCTTTCTTCAGATGACCCTGTTTCCCATAGTACTAGCAATTTTTCTTTCATCTGGATTGGGACATCTTGTCTTTTGATTTTCCTTGTGACTTCCCATGACATCCAGAACCTTTTCTTCTCTCCTTTGATCTGCCCCTGCTTTTTGCATTCAAAACACTGCTTGATGTGGATCCACCCGAGCTTTTCCTACGAATTTCCTCACTCATAATAAAACCAACAACATCATCAAATTTTAGTGTATTTGAACTAGAAACAAAGTTACTAACTACCATTACCAAACTATTCCAACTTTTAGGCAAAGAACATAATATCAAGAGAGCTCTAACTTCTTCATAGAAATTTACATTTACAAAAGTCAATTGACTGGTAACTGTGTTAAACTTATTTAAATGATTAGTAACTGATCCACCCTGTACCATTTTTATACTAAATAAACGCTTCATAAGAAATACCTTAGTTGAAGCGAAAGGCTTTTCATATAACTTTGCCAATGTCTGCATCAAATCATCTATTATCTTCACTTTTAAAATACTGAATGCCATTAATGGTGCTAGGCACAAATGAATGCTTCCTAGTACCTTTCTGTCTAGAAGTTCCCAATCCTCATCAGTCAGTGCTACCGGTTTCTTGGCTTTCCCTTGCAATGGCCTCCATAAATCCTTTTGATAGAGATAATCCTCCATCAGCATCTTCCATAACTGATAGTTCTACCATTGAATTTATATATCTTCAATTTACCCTCGTCTACCATTACTCTCACTTAACCGTGATACTTTCCTACAGAGGACAATCAAACATAACTTGCTCTGATACCACTTGTTAGGAATAATATGCATAAGATATAAATTAAATGTAGATAATCAAGATTAAATAGAGGAATGTAAATACACAAAAATAAAATAGCGAGAGACAATTTTAACATGAGAGTCAATATTATTATCCAACAAAAATAGAACCAATTACAACCAACAATCTCTTGCGACTTAATACCACTGTAATATGCTACAATACAATATCAACGAAAACCCAAACCCTAAGCCTTTTTGCCTTCTCCAGCCATTTTTCTATCAAGATTTATGTTGGTTACAAAAATAGTGTTTTATATGTTGGCCAATAGAAAAACAACTGTTGACACGTTTATAAAATAATAGGTAATTTTTGCTTTAGGGGTACTACCCCCAGCAACCCCTGCTATGGGCATTGCCCCTAGACCCCCACCATGGGCTCCACCCCAGGCCCCGTAAGAGGGGATCTACCCCCTTCCAATTCCCTCATTAATTAATTTTGGGGAAAAATGCACCAACAAAAGTGGGGAAATTTTAACCTCTGAGTTTGATTGGGCTCCATATAACAACAAAAAACTTGGTTGTTGACTTCCATGTTATGTTGTAAGTCCAAACTACTTCAGGTAACCTATTGGCCCAATCTTTCCTATTCATGGCCACTATCCTTGCAAGGATGTTTTCCAGCTCCCTATTTGTCACCTCTACTTGCCCATTTTCTTGGGGGTGGTAATGTGGAGATTTCATGTGATTAATTTCGTATAGATCTGTGAAGGCTTGAATTACCTAAGAAGTAAACTATGGCCCTCTGTTTGAAACTATTGATCTTGGGGGTCCAAACCTCAATAAGATTTTGTTATAAAGGAATCAACAACTCTTTCTTCTCTTGCAAATTGCAATTCTTAAACTTCTGCACATTTGGTTACATAATCAGTGTAGACCAAAATATATTCTTTACCTGAAGATGGTGGAGAAATTGGCCCTATAAAAGCTAGGCCCCATTGCTTAAATGGTTCTAAAACCACTTGATGTTGCATTGACATCTCCTAGGTGAAGGTTGGCTGACCCATCCTTTGACATTGATCACATTGTTGCACATACCTCTTGGTATCCATATGGAGAGATGGCCAGTAGTAACCATCTCCAAGAATCTTGTGGACTATCCTTTGTGAGGAATAATGTCCACCTGAGGGTTCATCATGACATGCCCTTAATACACCAAAGATTTCATCAACTCTTAAACACCTGCGTAAGATAAAGTCAAGACCACATTTAAACAACAAACCATTCAACCATTTGTAAGATAAACTTTCTTTTACCAATCTCTTTTTCTGTTTAGAAGTGAAATGAGAGGGGAACAAACCTGTAGCTGAGAAATTAGCTATGTCAGCAAACCAAGGTGTAGTAGAAGAAATAACAAAAAGATGTTCATCTAGAAATTTATCTTCCACTGGTTGGTTTTCTCCACATGTATGCAGCCTTGACAAAAAGTCAGCAACCAAATTGAATTTTCCTGGATTGTCTATGATAGTAATGTCAAATTCTTGCAATAGTAATAGTCATCTAATTATCCTTGTACTTACTATAGGTTTATTCTTTAAGTATTTAATGGATACATGATCAATGTGCACAAAGATTTTATACCCTGTGATATAATGCATGAATTTGTTAATTGCGTAGATGACTGCTAGGAATTTCTTTTTAGTAGTTGTGTATTTTTTTGCGTAGGGGTAAGGTTCTTACTAATGTAGTAGATTGCATGTATACCTTCCCCTTCCTCTTTTTGTCCTAAGACTACCCCAATTGATTCATTTGAAGCATCAGTTTGTATGTGAAAGGGAAAATTCCAATTAGGTCCCCTCAAAACAGGTGTGACTGTAAGTTTCTCTTTAATGGTTTCAAATGCTATTTGACAGTCCTCTATCCATTAGAAGTCAACATCCTTAGTCAGTAGGGAGAACATAGGAGCAACTATCTTGCTAAAATTTTCTATGAACCTCCTATAGCATCCTGCATGACCTAGGAAGCTTCTAACATTAGTTTGATTCCTAGGTGAGGGTAACTACTTTATTACTTCAACTTTGTTTTGATCTACTTGGATCCCTTTTTTTGATATGTGGTGTCCAAGGACAATTCCTTCTACCATCATAAAGCATTTCTCATGACTCAAGGATAGCTGATTTTTCTCACAACATTGCAATACTTTATCTAGGTTCTTAAGGACTTCTTCAAAGGTGTCCCCATACATAGTAAAGTCATCCATATAGACCTCCATACACTCATTAGCTAATTTAGTAAAAATGGCTAAAACAACCCTCTGAAAGGTAGCTAGAGCATTACATAGGCCAAATGGAAGGAATCTATATGTAAAAGATCCCCATGAACATGTAAAGGTAGTTTTATCCTGGTCTTCTAGTGCTACTTGATCTAGTTATATTGACTAAATCCATCTAGGAATGAGAAGTATGTTTTCCCTGCTAGGTTATCTAGCGCTTGGTCAATGAATGGCAAGGGAAAATAATCCTTCTTTGTGGCTTTGTTTAATTCTCTATAGTCAATACATACCCTCCACTTTTCATTCTTCTTAGGCATTATAACCAAGGGTGAAACCCATTGGCTATCTGAAATAGGATAGATGAACCCAGCTTGTAGCAATTTCTCTATTTCAGTTTTAACAATGTCTTTCAACACAAGGTTTAATCTCCTCTAGGGTTGTCTAACAGGTTTGACATCTTCTATGTATATGTGATGGGTATAGATCTAAAGAGGGATGCCCTTCATATCTTGATATTCCCAAGCAAAAGCTGTTGAATGGGAAACTAGGAGATTAAGAAGTGCTTCTTCCTATTTTCCTATTAGCTGAGTGTTGATGTTTAATGTTTGCCCAGGTAAGATCATGACCTATTTTGTAATATGATCCATAGATGTTCCTATTCCATATTCTAGAGTTATAGTGTTAAGAGGACAAGAATGTCGAAGAAGCATGTGAAATGTGGATAAATCTCTATAGAATGTTTCTCCACAAGGAATGATATTTGTAAGGGTACAATGGGTAGCAGTCAAAAATTCTCTCCTCAAGTCTTGGGCTAATTCCATTGTATCTTTCCCAATGAGAATGTGAGTTATATCTTTAGGTGTGTCATAGTCTATTTATTCTTGTAACTCACCCAATGTTCCTTGATGGTAACCATAGCTATTAAGGCACTATTTTTCATGTTATTAGGCTCATCTACCCACGCTTTTCCTAAATAGTATGTGGATGGTTTAGCTGGAGGATACAAAAAGATTTTATTCATGTCTAACCTATTTGAAATGACCATGTCCCCAGTTCTAAAATCAATTGATGTTGTTGTTGTAGCCAACTATGGCATTCCTAGGATCAAGGGATAAGCATTTCTTTGGTTTCTAGGCTCCAATATCAGAAAGTCTACCAGAAATTCCCATGATTCCAATCCAACTGGAACATCAGTTAATACCCCTTTCAGAATAACTACTGATTGATCAGCTAATTGGAGAATTATGGATGTGGCCTGGACACCGATCAAGGACAACTTGTCTAGGGTGTGAACTGTCATTATGTTTATTGTTGCCCTTAAATTAACCAAAACATTAGATATTTCTACCCCTGAAATGTGGATAGTTATGATAGGGTTCCCAAAATCTCCATATTTTGGGAGGAGCATCTCCCCCACAAGAAGGTCTACTACTTTTCCTTCCACCTGAATGGTGGTAGGAAAGTTTTTCTTTCTACCCTAGGTTTTAACATAATGCTATTTGATAGATTGGTTCAATTCAAGTACATCCTTGATTGCTTGCAGGAGAGGAATTTCAATATTCAGTTGCCTAATTTCCTATAGAAGTTCTGATTCAATGGTAGGTTGGACTTATTTTTGTAGGATGGTTTTTTGAGGGACATGTTGTTTGAGCCATTCTAGGTAAGGCACTTATTTTTTAATCTTCGGAGCAGCTCTAGAGTTTGTCTTAGAAGTAGCCCCAAAGGTGATCTCCAAAGCTGTTCCTTTAGGAGGAACTCTAAAGTTACCTAAGGGTCATTCTTTTGGCACTATTTCGATAGTAATCTTCTCTTGGGGTTCAATGGATGGGTTTTCAGGTTCCATATCATCAGTTACTTCAACTATGAGTGGAGGAGATGGTCTTGGTAGCGCTTTCCCAGAATGTAGCTAGAGGTTGTTTAGATAAATAGGGTTTACACCAACCATGTTTTCTTGCTCTGTCATGTAAACAGCTGCTCCATATTTATTTCATGGATTTTCTATAGGTTGAGCTGGTAAGGGTAGCTGACTAACTAGCTCATTTTGTGACTGTCCCTGTGTGTTGGGGGTCTAGTTAGTAGTTCTTGTTGCTGAGGTTGGAAACATCTCGGTTGTCCTTGGTAATGTTGATTGTAACCCTGCTTAGGACTCCACTAAGGCTATATGATTTGTGCTCCATATTGTGATGGGAATTGTTGTGGCCATTGTTGGTTTACCCAAGGTTGGATTTGTCACTGCTAGTTTTTCCATTGCTAGCTTGACCAGTCTTGTGGTCCTTGCCAAGTTGGACTCCATTGATTGTTTCCCTAGTTTGAAGTACCCCTATAGGAAGCCTGATTTAGGTACTGGTTGTACAGGAAATTTGCCAGTTTGTTTTTTCCCTATGTAGTTCAACTCCTCTTCTATTATGGCATCATTTTTAGTTAGCCTTTTTAAGGTTGGGAGCTGATCATAATGATTGATAGGGTGTTCTTTGTCACAGATGTGGCAGATTTCTAACTTATCCAATGGACATTCTCTTAAAAGGTGTTTTTTCCTACACCTAGGATCGTATATGGAAAGAGATTCAATTATTCTATTTTGTTTAATTGTTCTAGTCTTTTCCTAAATTCCATCTAATGTAGTATTCATCTGGACTAAAATATATGTCTTTAGGTTTGCAAACTCCTTCATTAATTGTCCTATATCATTCTTCTCTTTTAAGGACCTTAGTGTTCTCACTCCATCCTGTGTCCTAGAGTAGTTTTTGTAGATTTCCTCTGTATTAGGCATGTCCATTTTGTTGATATTTCCTCTTCCCATTAGATCCAGCACCTATTTTGATTCTCTATCCAATCCTTTTATAAACAAAGTTCTGGCTAAGCTGTGAGCTATAGGGTTACCATATCTCCTCAAGGCAAAGTTGAAACTATCTAGGTAGTCTTCTAAACTTTTATCCTCTTTTTGTTTAGTTCTGAATAGCTCCTCCTTTTTATCACTAACCCTGCATTTGACATGGTACTTGTTCAGGAACTCAGTTTCCATTTGATCCCATGAGCGAATGGAGTCTAGGGCTAAACCCATGAACCACCTCATGGCAGAATCTTTTAGGGTAGATGGGAAAAGTTTGAGTTTTTAATTATCTGATCCATAGTCATATGTCTGGAATAAGACCTTAAACTCAAATAGAAATTGATCTAGATCCTCAAAAGCAAGACCCCTGAATGTTGGTAAGTTTGAAGGTGAAGTGTTCTTCATAGGGGCATTGTCTCCAAGAGAAAGAATAATGGGGTATGAGAAGGTTCTTGCATTCTCATGTAGAGGATCTGCCTCATCATTATGATTATCCCTTATGTCCAATGCTTCTTCTTCCTAAGATTTAGTGTGAGGTTTTGGATAAATAGATTCTCTTAATAGATCTACCCAATGTTTTTCCTAGAGTTCTTGAATATACTCATATTGTGAAAGATTTTGAGGACTAGTGGGAATGTCAAATTGGGGTGTAATTTCCAAGGTAGGTTCTAAGTGTTCCTCTTCCTCTTCAACAAGATCTTGTACCACCCTACTACTTTCACCTGTAGTTTGCTACTTGGGTGTTTGTTTAATGTATCTACCTTTTGAATCCCTAGGCCTAACCATATAGATTCAATTTAATCTAAAAAGGACTGCTAACTAGGGTTTTCTTATTAACACATATCCCTGACAACGATGCCAAAAATGACAAGGGTTGCTGTACCTTGGCATTTAATCATGTTTTCATATGTCAAATCCAGGGTTGTCTCCTCGACTATTTGCAATAAGGAACCTAATAATCAACAGTTCTTTAATGAACTTACTAAATTGAACTATCCTAATAAATCAATACTACTTAGTTATCTATTTGAAGGGAAATATGATCTATAGACTAAAGCAGTAATTTGCTGAAAGAATCTATCTAATTCACAGAAAGCCTAGAAGATGCATTTACTGGAAACAAATCTATCTAGATAATAATTGACCTATCTTATGAAAGAAAGAAAATTATACTTCTAATGAAAACTATAAATAAGACAATGACACAAAGATACTAGCCTCCTATCTATTGGTGGGAATGGGCTGTTGCAAGTATGAGGTTAACCAGTGTTGTCATTGATGTCAACATACTCATATTGCTTTGACAAGAAGGATTGGATGAACTGTGTGCTGAGGATATTGGGAAAATTAGTCTCAAACAGGAACAGTGAAGAACAGTGATGAGAAGAAGGTAAAAGTACTCAATAGGTTGAGATTTAGAGGATGCAGATTAAAGGGTTTGTAGATATGAGTCTTGAGATGATCCAGTTAAGTTTTCAGAGGTCCGCATGAAGATGTGAAGAAGTTGTGATTTATCAAGTAGAACCGGTTCCGGGAGATACTCTGGAGTGACAGAGTGTTACAAAAAGGTCCGGTGAGATCTGGAAGTGTATTGTCCTATTCTACGAATTGGACAGAGTGTTTGGGATGTTCTTGTGATGTGTCCTCTCAATTTGTTCATGATTTGGAGGTCCAGAAGCACTTGCTTTAGTATGACAGTGGCGGTAGACTGTGTTCTTGAAGTTTTGGATGAGGAAGAGAAGAGATTCCAGTGAATAGAGGAAGTACGGATGTACCTGGTCATTCAGGAAAGCTTGTGAAGAGTCTAGGATCATGTTGAGGTTGTGTTGCTGGTCCGCATTGGTGGTAGAGCCCAGAATTGAAGATATTCTTGTTGGCTGATTGGATGAGTTCTTCCGGATGAAGATGTTCTTATTTAGACTGGCCAACCAGATAAGTTATTTGTCTTGCAAATGTTCTTGTGGTTGACTGCCGACTTGGATGATTGTTCCCAAGTTGATGCCTTGTATAAATGAAGGTTTGTGAATTCATTTTGATGGGTGTTGTGGAGCAGATGAGTGTGGTATAGAGAAAGAGCGAAAGGTAGAGCAGGTGTGTCTCGAGCTTAAATGGAACTGATCTAGACATGGTAAAGATGTCATTCTTCAGTTCAAGGTTGTGATACTTATGATCTTGTAGACAGTGTGTCTCTTGTAGGTAGTGTGCCTCCTTGTGAGCAGTGTGCTCAGGTAGTGAGCCCTATTTGGCAAGTGCCATTCATTTTTCTTATTCTTCTAACAGAGAATAATCCTTGGGTTAATCACCCCGTGGTTTTTCCCTTAATCGGGTTTTCCACGCCAAAAATCTTAGTGTCTAATGTGTTGATGTTTATCTGCTCTAGTGTTTATGCTTCCTGCTTTCATGAATGGTTAATTGATATGCTGTTAACTAACAAAGTAGAATCAAGTGTTTAAGTAGAAGCAAGTTTTTGTACAACTAATTCACCCCCCCTCTTAGTTGTGTGCCCTAGATCTAACAATTGGTATCAGAGCCAAGTTCCTCTGAAAGGAGCTTAACTGCTTGAGGAGATCCAGGATGTCGTCATACAAGAAGGATAGTCCGAAGTTCAATGGAACCAATTTCTCACTCTGGAAAGGTCACATGAAATGTCACTTGGAGTGTATGGGAAAAGCATATCTGTCCATGATCACAAAGGCTTATGTACCTCCACAAGGTGGTCCGACAACACTGAATGAAATCATAGATGCTGAAAACAATTTGCAAACCAAAGAAGCTCTTCTAAGCACATTGAATGATTCGGAGCTCTCAAATGTTATTGACCTACGAATTGCATATGAGATCTGGGTCAAATTGGAACTTCTGCATGAAGGAGATGAGTTTGTTAAGAGTGCAAGGTTGCAAAGTCTGAAAAGGAAATTTGAAAGATTGAAGATGAGAGATGATGAAAACATCACTACCTTTATGCCAAGAGTGAATGAGCTGGTATGTGGAATTAGGAATGCTGGTGGAGTTCTGGATGAAAATGAAATTGTTTGTAAAATTCTCAGATCCCTTCCTGCTGCCTACAAAATCAAGGTTGCTGCCATTGATAAATTCAGAGCCCATACAACTGTCACAAGAGAGCAATTGGCTGGCAAGCTGGCTGCATTTGAAATGACTAAGTTTGGAGATGTTCCCCCCAAGATTGAATCTGCATTCAAAGCCAGTGCCTATGTGAAAGGCAAACAAAGATTTGATCCAGGAGAAAACTCTTCAAGGAAGCTATCATGGTATAATCAAGCAAGAAAAGACATGGAAGAGGAAGAAGTAGAAACAACTCATCTTGAAGCCCTCATTGCAAAGAGACTGCCAAGAGGATCTAGTAAGTATGAAGGAAAGTTACCTTTTAAATGCTTCAACTGCAATAAGATTGGTCATTTTGCCTCAAGATGTCCGGAAAGAACTGCAAGATCAAATTCTAATAGACAAAGGTTCCAAAAGAACTGTTATTATGTTCATGAAGAAGATGATAATGAAGGTGTAACAGATGATGAATCAGAGATAGGAAATAGATCTAGAAATGAATGGGTGTTTATTGCCATCAAGGAAGAAAATCCAATATCCTCTGAATCTGTCAATCATAAGGTTGTGGAAAGAGCTTTGGCTGCACAAATTGAAGAAAAGGATGATTGGGTTATTGACAGTGGATGTTCTCACCATATGACAGGTGACAAGAACAAGTTCTTAGATTTGGAAAGGTATGAAGGAGGAATGGTAAAATTTGGTGATAATTCTGCTGGTAGAATCAGAGGTAGGGGAACTATTTCTTTTGATGGAAAGAGCCAAACCAGTAATGTACTATATGTTGAAGGATTGAAGCACAATCTTCTCAGTGTTGGTCAGTTGGTGGACATAGGCTATGATCTCCGGTTCAAGAATGGAAGATACAAGATTTTTGAAAGCTCTGGAACTGAGATTGCATCTGGTACTCAAACAAAAGGTAATATCTTCCATCTAGTTGGTTCTAATAAAAGTTATCTGTTTGTTCAAGTTGATCAGAGTTGGTTATGGCATAGAAGAATGTGTCATGTGAATTTTGATAACATCATCAAGATAAGCACTACTCAGGCTGTAAGAGATCTTCCAAAATTGATGAAACCTACAAATAGTTTGTGCAAAGAATGTCAGCTAGGTAAACAGAGCAGAGTCTCTTTCAAAAGCAAGGATCAGTCCTCCACCAGATTATTGGAATTAGTTCATACTGATCTATGTGGTCCAACAAGAATCAAGAGTATGTAAGGTGATAGATATTTTATGTTACTGATTGATGATCATTCCCGGATGATGTGGGTTACTTTCCTAAAAGAGAAATCAGAAGCCCTTGAGAAGTTCAAAATCTTCAAAGCTATGGTAGAGAATCAAACCAGACTGAAACTGAAATGTCTGAGGTCTGATAGAGGTGGTGAATTCACATCTGGTGAATTTATAGACTTTTGTGAGAAACATGGCATAAGGAGACAGTTGTCTGCTCCTAGGACTCCACAGCAGAATGGAGTAGTTGAGAGAAAGAACCAGACCATCTAGGAAGCATCCAGGACAATGATGATGGAAGCAAATGTTCCTCAGATGTTTTGGAGAGAAGCTGTCAACACTGCAGTCTATACTCTTAACCGAGTTCAAATCGGAAGCAATACCGGTAAGACTCCTTATGAACTTTGGTTTGGTATAACTCCCACTGTGAGATATTTCAGAGTATTTGGTAGCAAGTGTTACATCAAAAGAGATGAAGATCTAGGAAAGTTTGATGCTAGAAGTGATGAAGGAATTTTCTTGGGTTACTCCACTCAAAGCAAAGCATACCGATGTTACAATAAAAGATTGAGAAAGATGATAGAAAGTACAAATGTGAAGGTTGATAAAGGAGTTGAGAAGCCCTCAAGATTCTATGAATGTGATGAAGATGATTAGAATGATTCTCTGGTGCAAGGAGCTCAATCCTCCTCTGAAATTCAAACTCAGACTGATCTGGTAAATCAGGAAGAAGTTTGTTTGAATGACCCTAATCAAGAAACAATAGTACAAGAAACTCCCAAAGTTCCAAGGTATGTAACTCTAAATCATTCTAAAGATCAAATCATAGGTGACAAAAGTAAAGGGGTACAAACAAGGAGAAGAATTTCTCAAGATTCAAATGAATACTGTCTAATTTCAAAGATTGAACCTAAGACAATTAATGAAGCTTGCAATGATGAAAACTGGACCAAAGTAATGGAGGAAGAATTGATGCAAATTGAGAAAAATCATACTTGGGATCTTGTTCCCAGACCTAGAAACAAGAATGTGATGGGAACCAAATGGGTCTTCCGGAACAAACTAAATGCAGTTGGTGAAGTAGTCAGAAACAAAGCCAGATTGGTCTGCAAAGGCTACTCTCAAATAGAAGGAATTGATTTTGAAGAAACTTTTGCTCCGGTGGCAAGAATTGAAGCAGTCAGATTATTTCTTGCATTTGCTGCCTTCAAAGACTTCAAGGTATATCAGATGGATGTCAAGTCTGCCTTCCTAAATGGTGATTTGGAAGAAGAAGTATACATTGAACAACCAGATGGATTTCAATTGTCTGATCATGATGATATGGTCTGCAAGTTGAAGAAAGCACTGTATGGTTTGAAGCAAGCCCCAAGAGCATGGTATGAAAGGTTGGATAAGCATCTTGTGCAGATTGGTTTCAACAAAGGTACTGCTGATAGTAACCTATATTTCCAAATAGATAAGGAAAACATCTTGATTGTTGAAGTATTTGTTGATGATATCATCTTTGGAGGAAAAGACAGTATGTGTAAAACCTTTGCAAACCAAATGAAAAGTGAGTTTGAAATGTCAATGCTTGGTGAAATGAATTTCTTCTTGGGTCTACAAATCACTCAGACAAAGAAAGGCATCTTTATCTCTCAGACCAAATATGCAAAAGAATTATTGAAGAAATTCGGAATGGAAGATTAAAAGCCAATGAACACTCCTATGGCAACTGGATGTAAGTTGAGAAAAGATGATGACTCTCCTAAGACAGATCAGACCAAGTATAGATTAATGATTGGAGGACTATTGTATCTCACTCAGACTAGACCAGATATAATGCAGGCTTGTTGTGATGTTCACAACACGCCCCATTATGCTCCTTAGCAAAATGGGGACCCCTGCTGATGTCTTGCTTTTTGCTTCTGCTTGTGTTTTTTTCTGCTTCCTGGCGGTCTGGTAAAAATGAAGGTCAGGTGCATCATCATCATGATATATGATAAGGTAGGTCATCATCATGAGGTCTATTTGTCAAAGTTCATATTTTGTTTCTGTGACCTCATATTTTAAAAGAGCTTGAAATTCCATGCAGGTTTGCCTTTTACTTCACTTGAAAATTCGTCCATATGTGGAAGTTATGCACGGTCAAAGTCTTGGTCAAACCTGATATTCGCAGGAGGATCATCATATTTTTATATCCTAAGTCATGTTGACAGGATCATCATGATCTTGGTCTATCACCCGCTAAAAATCATGCAGTCGCAATATCCGGACGTCAATTTTAGGTGGTAGTTCCCTTTACCCGTCAAATGGCCTCAGGCGCATCATCAGCATCATGATTTTCTTAGGAGCGTCATATTTTATAAACTTGGTTTTGCTGTATGAGGACATCATCATCATATTTGAAACGCAACCCCCCGACAATATCCTGAGGTTCAAATATCATGATGACATCGGCTTTAAGTCAAGGTAAGTTCCCCGTCGAAGTGGTCTTTTGTATGGCAAGCATCATCATGATAATTCAACATTACCTGATCTTATATTATCATGCTGATCACCCAGACTTAGAAAAATCCACCTTCGGCATATTTGCGTGCGCGTGTTATAATCCTATCGCAAGGTCATCATCATGATATTTGCTGAACTTCGAATTATGATGATGACGACTCCATATCATCTTGATCTTTCACGAGTCATTTGCTGAAATTCGCTAAGTGATGGAAGCATCATCATCATAATTCGATTAAGAGGATCATCATCTTCATATCCTCCTGATCTCCGGTTAGCGAATATCATGATGATCACCCTATCTATATAGAGGGGGTCGATATTGCATTTCTCAACAGCATGATCATATTTCACAATATCACCCTAGCGCAAATATCATGATGACCTTAACTCATCCTTGTGCTCCGAAGACAAATTATGATGATGACGTCATCATGATAAATCGATGAGGGTCATCATCATCATATGTTTTATCCTGTCCTGTAGTCAAGATCATCATGATCTTGTTTGTCCACCTGATATTTCGCAAAGTCCTCCTGCCGATGAAATACAACCTTTTGCACATATCCTGATGATCATCATCATCACATTTTCCCTTCGGCAGGATTTTTTCCCAAACATGATCCGGTTGGCGAAATATCATGATGACGTCATGTTCTAAGTTTAACAAAGGCTCCGGATATGACGATGACGTCATCCCGATCTAATAAACGTAGAAGTATCCTGATGATGATGATCATCATCACATTTTTCCTTCAACAGGATATTTTTTTTCAAGCACGATCTGTTTGCCGAAAAATGATGATGACGTCTTATTCTAAGTTCGACAAAAGCAAATATCCTGATTGTCATCATCATCATCCTGAGAGGGTTACCTTGGCCGCGAAAGGGTCATATTCACTTCATCATCCTGATCATGCTCCTTAGGTGACCCGATATCACAACTATCCCCCTGATCTTAACCGAATATGACGATGATGTCATCCTTAGCATTTCAATGAAGCCCGAATATCATGATGACGTCACCATCATCTTCCTTTCCTCGGCAGCAGGATTGACTTCATATCCTCCTATTCTTCTTCAACATGATGATGATGATGATGTTGTTCTTTTTTCCCAATATGCAGAAGCGAAATATCGTGATGATGAAGTATATCGACTAACTTGTTTTTGACGCACCGACAGGGATAGTCATGCCGATGGGCGGGAAATGAGGCGGTGGAATTTTAAAGCATTTTTTTTTGGCGCCTCTGGCATTTTTCGGTCAGCGATGGTTGACCCGTGAATCTTGAGCAGTCTGAACGCATTTTTTGACGCGTTTTGAGAGGATTTCTGGATCCGATTTTCTCCATCTTGCGCAGTCACCTGGGTTTAAACGGTTATTTTAATTTCATGCTGTTTTTATGATAAATGTGAAACTTATTGCTTGTCTTGTCTTGCAGGCTTGCAGTTGAGGAAGCAGCTGGAAAGTCAGCGCAATGACCTTATGGAGGCAGAAGATCTGATCTCAGGAGCAAGGGATAAGGATGAAGTGCGAAAGTCAAAGCCATTCAAGTGAAGAACAGAGTTGCAGCTGAGAGTATTATGACAAAAGGACAAACAGAAGTTATTACCCAGCTGCCGAAACTTCTCAGAAGGGGCAATATTTCGCCCAGATTTGACCACTGCTCACGGAGATATTTTTGAGAACTGGTTCACCTGTATTTATTGCTGTAACCAAGGGTTTGAACCAGGGGATTAGTTAGGTTTTTGCTGTAGTGGGGACAATCAGAATGTCTTTATATTGTGCCTCTCTACACTGTAATACTTGACAACAGGGGCTACACACAGGGATTTTAGGATTTTGCCAGAATTGTAGAGTCTTTCTGGGCATAGTTTAGAGTAGAAGAAGGAGGTCGCCTGTTTGTCTGCAGTAAGGTGCGCGTGGAATGTCTAGCTGCCTTACTGTATCTGTAAAGCTTGTAAGTTCTCTGTAGTATGATCAATGAAACTAAGAGTCATTCTTACATTGTAAATCATGTATGGCTATTCGTTTCTAATACAATAGAATCTGGAGTTCTGCATCTATCTTCTGAGTGTTCTCCTGCTCTTCTTTGTGTTTTGAAATATCTTCTTTGAGAGCTTGCAATTTTAAATGTATGTTTGTGAAAATGCTCAGAACTTACATTTAGGGTTTTTACTGTGGATTTGATCAAACTACTGTGGTATTTACATAGTGCATAACAGAAACACTTAGATCCTTCTGTAGATTAAGTGAGGTATAGATTAGATCTTTCTAACTTTTCCCAACCCATCTGAAATATTTAGCTGAAAACGTAGAAATCTAAAGGAAATTGTCTCAAATTTGAAGAAGCATGCATAATAGAGCTATAAGTAGACAGTTTTCATAAATAGATAAAGAAGAAAGCTACAAAAAATCCAAGAAAACCCTCTGAAACTTGCAGCCCGGTATCACTTGTATGCAAATGAACAGAATACTTTTTGAAATCTATGACCTCTTTGCATATTCTTAGTCCAGTAAACCACAAAACAAACCTAAACTACGTAAGGCCCCTTGAACATTACAGCTTCACATTGACCAACTGAACTTGACCAACCGAACCATTGTAGACTTGGGATTAGTTGAATCACCAAATGATTCCTTCTTGTCTTTCAAGTATAGTTTCAGTTCATTATATGTGAATTTTAACTTATTGTTATGATTGCATCAAAACAGTCATCAACAGTTTTCTGGCGCTAGAAGGAGGGCCTCCTGAGTTAGGTTTCATTTCAAACTGGCTAACGACAGTAACAGAGTGACTAGGTCTAGGTCCAGTTTAGGAGATATCTTTGTGCAACTACCTGATACAAGGCGAAGTAAAAGCCCTTTAATTTGGAATCCAAAGATATCGCAAGCAGGAAGTTCATCTGGAACGCCTCCTGGGTCACCTTTTAACATCCGTAGTATTGTAAGTCCTGATAGATCACTGTTCAGATCTTTAAATCTTGGATCAGGCACTCCTGGAGGTCTCAATCCTCCTCTAAATCCTAATCCACCGATCAATCCAGGTATTTCTGCAAGTTCAAGTCAAGCTCAAACACCTGCAATGGCTTATTTCGATGTCAATTCTCCCATATTCTTCAATGATTATCATGACATGCCAAAAAATCCAGAAAAGATATGTCCTAAATACCAGTTGCATCAAAACCCAGAAGATCATAGTAGAATATTTAAGGAAGCATGTTTTAGGGCTATGTTAGAGCACGAGGATGTTGTGTGTAGATTGTTTCCTTACACCTTTAATGAGCAGGCCTCTAGCTGGTACGTAAACTTACCCAATGGTTACATTTCTTCCTGGGCACTTATGGAAGAAGCATTTCTGTCAAGATTTAGAGGACCCATTGACCCTTGTGCTTTGTATCATAAACTGGCTGCTATAAAACGAGGTGAGGGAGAGCTAATTGATAATTTCAATGACAGATTTCAAAAGGCCTATTCTAGGCTAGTTGCCCCTTATACCATAGATGATGCTCCCTTGTTGGCTATGTACTATGCTGCCTTGGATCCTTTAACTGCCATGTTTGTCAAAAGAAAACCTGACATAGATTCAATATCCAAAGCCTATAAAGAGGCAGCCTCAGTGAACCAAGAAATGAGACATACAACTTACAGTCCATTTGGAGGAAACTTTGGGGTGCAGAATCAGGCACACCCATGGAATGGAGTCCCTGTGCAGCATGCTCCACTAATAAATCCGGTTCCTTCTTACACACCTATGTATAATCCTACTCCAATCCAGGCTATAACTCCTTACACGGCTAGTACTTCCAATAACAGTCAAAATAATGGTCAGCCTTTCTTCCAACTTCCTAGGGATGTAACTGTGGCAAAAGCACAAGAGGATAGGGAAGAAATCAAGGAGATTACTGCACATTTGAAGAGATTAACAACCGAAGTGACACAGCTAAGAAATGAGAATCTCTATGGAAGAAGCAACCAAAACTACAATCCACATCAAAATCACAATCAAGGCCAAAATCAGAATTATAGTCTCAACCAAAATCAGCAGTACAATCAGAACCAAAACTACAATCAGCATCAAGGCCCCAGTCAGGGGCAACCAATGCAAAATAGGGGGCCAGTGATAGATAATAGGACCTGGGGCAATAATAACAAAAATCAGAATCAACCTAGGCCACCCAAGACATGGAACACTGGGCCCAACAACGGTACTCTGGCTTCTCCTTTTGAGAATACAGATAATCATGGGGCAAAACAAATAACTAACATACAAATGGCCAATATAGCACCCAAAAATTGGTGCAGATTTCACAATACCAATACCCATGCTGAGCACGACTGTCCACAGCTCCACTTGGCAGCTAGTATTTTTAACGTAGACGTACAGCCTCCTACCTCTGAATTTCTCATTCCTAAGGGTAATGAGGTAGTACCCTCAGAATATGACACAGCATTAGTCTTAGAAACGATTACCTTCGCAACTGCAGAAGAGAAAGAGGATGAATTGCTAGAGGATGAACCATACTGTTGTGAAGGTCTTTATCCTGAATCAGCCTTTGTGTTAAATGCTTCTCAGTTTCCTTTTGAATCTGAAAACGAGATATTAAATGAAACAGAGGAGGTGCAGGCCTTTCAACAGACAAATAAAAGCCAGACCTACAACTTGAGGAACAACCCTAGGCCGGGAGGACCTTTCACCACTTCCACTCCCCCGAATAACATCAATACACCCCCAGATCAGAATGCTAGCAACAATCCTGCCATACTTAAAGCTAGTCAGCACACAAATAACGGAACAGCAGTGCAAAAGGATCAAACAAGTAAGACAGAAACAATAGAGACAACAAGACTAATGAATTACTTATCAGAGGAAATAAAGAAAATGAAGGTCAGCATACCTCTAAATGAATTATTGAAGACCCCAGGGATCAGAAATGCTTTTTTAAAATCCCTGGATACATCCATGACAAACATGGTGTCTGCTGATATAACTGTTCCTAGTAGTGATTCACCACCTAAGGAGAAAGGTAAGAAAGTTGAGCAGCCTTCCAATACAAATGTGGTAATACATACGGATAAGAGGGATACTCAACCTTTCTTGTTAACTGTTAGGTTGTGTGGGAAGAATATACACAATTGCATGGTAGATTCTGGTGCTTCAGCCAATGTAATGCCGTTAGGAATATGTAAAACTCTCGGGCTGACTCCCACCAAATCTGCCAAGGTTGTCACGCAATTAGATAAGACCGAGGTTAGCGTGATAGGAGAACTCATGAACATACAAGTGCAATTAGCTTCAGACCCTAGGATAAGCCAAATTATTGACATTCAAGTAGTGAATATACCCGTAAATTATGGAATGTTGCTAAGTAGGGATTGGTCCAAGACATTAAACGGATATATGGCTACTGACTTTTCACACATGTGGTTACCGTGGAGAGGTATCCCAAACCAGATCAGAATAGAGGCAAAGCCCAGAATGAGACATATGATAACAGAGTATAATCAAACTAATGAAATATTATATGCTGCTGTTGAACCAGGTGTCTACAGAATTACCAACAATGGGATGCAGATTGAAGAGATCATGATGTTAAACATTAGAAAGAAGTGTGTCAGCAATAGAACGGCACTATTCATTGAGTCTGACAGAAATTCTTCAGATGAGGAAAACAATGCAATAGACAAATTTGGTCATGCCATTAGACAAGAGGTGGAAGAGTGCGTTACACACAATCTCCCAGTCCAATGTAAGTTATATAAAAATAGGTGTAGGGTCCATGGTAGGCAACATTCTGAGGAGAATTGTGAAATATGCAAAGACATCATTGAATATGAATACAAGAAGTGCATAGGGAAGGTAGAGTCACAAGAGAAAAATGAGCATCCTGATCCAACACAGAGATATGTTCAGGATAATATAGATGCCCTGACCCCAGATTTAGGAAAAGAAATAGAGGACAAGGGTAGTCATCTTTCTGAGCTGCAAACTACAAACACACATATGCAAGATAACCAAACGGAAAAACCCATGAATAAACAAGACAACACCCCACAGGCAATAAAAGAGACAAAGTATGCCAAGGTAAAAGATCAAAAAAGTAAGGATGGCATGTGGATGTTAAAATGTGATGGATCCAAATCAAAACAGGGCGCAGGTGCAGGTATTGAACTCATAGATCCTCAAGGTAAATCTCATTTGGCAGCATATAGATTACAATTTTCCTGCACTAACAATATTGTTGAATATGAGGCCCTAATTTTAGGACTTGTCATGGCCATCAAGAAAGGGGTAAAAGCCATCAGAGTATTTTCAGACTCTGAATTAGTAGTCAAACAAGTGAGGAAACTATATGCCTGCAATTATAAGAAGATGATTAGTTACAGACATAAAGTATGGAATTTAATGGATTCGTTTGATGCTGTTAACATAGAGCACATTCCTAGAGAGCTAAACCATAGGCCAGATGCGTTAGCAGTTGCTGCTAGTACATTAGAACCATTGACACTGTCAGGATTAAGACGATTTGCTGTTGAGCTAGTTAACGTGCCCAATATACCAGACAACGTTACACACTTTCAGGTATTTGGAGAGGATCAGCAAATTATTGATTTTCTGACTTGTAATGAGGCATTTGAGGCCCAAATTATTGATGAACAAGAAAGGCCTGAAGTAACATGGGACGAAGAAGATATGATCAACTTAAAGAGCAACTTCTTGCCAAAAGGAGTAATTGAATTAGAACACATCTTTGACTTCGACGGAATAATAAGACAGAAAGACTTACCCAAAACAGAAGGGGGTAAGTGTGATTTACATAACTTAGGGACTGAGCTAAATCCGCAAAATGTACTAATTGGGAAGGCTTGCTCTGAGAAAATCAGAAAAGAGGTTCTGGATGTTCTGAAAGAATATAAACATGTCATAGCATGGACTTATGAAGACTTGAAAACATTTGATGAGTCCATCATAACTCACGTCATACCTTTAAGAAAAGAAGTCAAACCATTTAGGCAGAAACAGAGGCCTGTAAACGCCATTCTAGAGCCTTTAATCTTTGAGGAAGTTAAAAAACTACTGTCCGCTGGAATAATTTTTCCAGTCAGACATTCTGTCTGGGTAGCTAACTTAGTACCAGTGAGGAAGAAAAATGGAGACATCAGGTTGTGCGTAGACTTTAGAAATTTAAACAAGGCATCTGAAAAAGATAATTATCCTTTGCCCCTAATAGACGAAGTACTGCAAGCAGTAAATGGCGCAAAGATGATGTCTTTTTTAGATGGTTTTTCAGGTTATAACTAGGTTTTAATTGACAGAGAGGATAGACTAAAAACCACCTTCACTTGCAAATGGGGAAATTATGCGTATAGAAGAATGCCTTTTGGTCTGATTAATGCAGGTGCCACTTTTCAGAGGGCCATGGACGTTGCATTCCGTGGATTATCAGGTAAATGCATTGTTGTATATATGGATGATTTGACTGTGTATTCCAAGGATGCATCCACCCACGCTGAGGACCTCAGAAAAGTACTCCAGCGATGTGAAAGGTATGGGATTTCCCTTAATCCTAAGAAATGTATATTTGGCGTAACTGAAGGTAAATTATTAGGCCATGTCATTTCTGAAAATGGAAATTCATGCATCTTTATTGAACACTTTGAGTCTCAAGCTGAATAGTAATTTGCAGGAAAGATAGTTGGAAGTTATGAGTTCATTTCACCTAGTTTCCTTGAACACTCTGAATTTAATTGTTTTGTTTTGGTTGCTAGTTGTTGTGATGTTCACAACACGCCCCATTATGCTCCTTAGCAAAATGGGGACCCCTGCTGATGTCTTGCTTTTTGCTTCTGCTTGTGTTTTTTTCTGCTTCCTGGCGGTCTGGTAAAAATGAAGGTCAGGTGCATCATCATCATGATATATGATAAGGTAGGTCATCATCATGAGGTCTGTTTGTCAAAGTTCATATTTTGTTTCTGTGACCTCATATTTTAAAAGAGCTTGAAATTCCATGCAGGTTTGCCTTTTACTTCACTTGAAAATTCGTCCATATGTGGAAGTTATACACGGTCAAAGTCTTGGTCAAACCTGATATTCGCAGGAGGATCATCATATTTTTATATCCTAAGTCATGTTGACAGGATCATCATGATCTTGGTCTATCACCCGCTAAAAATCATGCAGTCGCAATATCCGGACGTCAATTTTAGGTGGTAGTTCCCTTTACCCGTCAAATGGCCTCAGGCGCATCATCAGCATCATGATTTTCTTAGGAGCGTCATATTTTATAAACTTGGTTTTGCTGTATGAGGACATCATCATCATATTTGAAACGCACCCCCCCGACAATATCCTGAGGTTCAAATATCATGATGACATCGGCTTTAAGTCAAGGTAAGTTCCCCGTCGAAGTGGTCTTTTGTATGGCAAGCATCATCATGATAATTCAACATTACCTGATCTTATATTATCATGCTGATCACCCAGACTTAGAAAAATCCACCTTCGGCATATTTGCGTGCGCGTGTTATAATCCTATCGCAAGGTCATCATCATGATATTTGCTGAACTTCGAATTATGATGATGACGACTCCATATCATCTTGATCTTTCACGAGTCATTTGCTGAAATTCGCTAAGTGATGGAAGCATCATCATCATAATTCGATTAAGAGGATCATCATCTTCATATCCTCCTGATCTCCGGTTAGCGAATATCATGATGATCACCCTATCTATATAGAGGGGGTCGATATTGCATTTCTCAACAGCATGATCATATTTCACAATATCACCCTAGCGCAAATATCATGATGACCTTAACTCATCCTTGTGCTCCGAAGACAAATTATGATGATGACGTCATCATGATAAATCGATGAGGGTCATCATCATCATATGTTTTATCCTGTCCTGTAGTCAAGATCATCATGATCTTGTTTGTCCACCTGATATTTCGCAAAGTCCTCCTGCCGATGAAATACAACCTTTTGCACATATCCTGATGATCATCATCATCACATTTTCCCTTCGGCAGGATTTTTTCCCAAACATGATCCGGTTGGCGAAATATCATGATGACGTCATGTTCTAAGTTTAACAAAGGCTCCGGATATGATGATGACGTCATCCCGATCTAATAAACGTAGAAGTATCCTGATGATGATCATCATCATCACATTTTTCCTTCAACAGGATATTTTTTTTCAAGCATGATCTGTTTGCCGAAAAATGATGATGACGTCTTATTCTAAGTTCGACAAAAGCAAATATCCTGATTGTCATCATCATCATCCTGAGAGGGTTACCTTGGCCGCGAAAGGGTCATATTCACTTCATCATCCTGATCATGCTCCTTAGGTGACCCAATATCACAACTATCCCCCTGATCTTAACCGAATATGACGATGACGTCATCCTTAGCATTTCAATGAAGCCCAAATATCATGATGACGTCACCATCATCTTCCTTTCCTCGGCAGCAGGATTGACTTCATATCCTCCTATTCTTCTTCAACATGATGATGATGATAATGTGCAGAAGCAAAATATCGTGATGATGAAGTATATCGACTAACTTGTTTTTTGACGCACCGACAGGGATAGTCATGCCGATGGGCGGGAAATGAGGCGGTGGAATTTTAAAGCATTTTTTTTTGGCATTTTTCGGTCAGCGATGGTTGACCCGTGAATCTTGAGCAGTCTGAACGCATTTTTTGACGCGTTTTGAGAGGATTTCTGGATCCGATTTTCTCCATCTTGCGCAGTCACCTGGGTTTAAACAGTTATTTTAATTTCATACTGTTTTTATGATAAATGTGAAACTTATTGCTTGTCTTGTCTTGCAGGCTTGCAGTTGAGGAAGCAGCTGGAAAGTCAGCGCAGTGACCTCATGGAGGCAGAAGATCTGATCTCAGGAGCAAGGGATAAGGATGAAGTGCGAAAGTCAAAGTCATTCAAGTGAAGAACAGAGTTGCAGCTGAGAGTATTATCACAAAAGGACAAACAGAAGTTATTACCCAGCTGCCAGAACTTCTCAGAAGGGGCAATATTTCGCCCAGATTTGACCACTGCTCACGGAGATATTTTTGAGAACTGGTTCACCTGTATTTATTGCTGTAACCAGGGGTTTGAACCAGGGGATTAGTTAGGTTTTTGCTGTAGTGAGGACAATCAGAATGTCTTTATATTGTGCCTCTCTACACTGTAATACTTGACAACAGGGGCTACACACAGGGATTTTAGGATTTTGCCAGAATTGTAGAGTCTTTCTGGGCATAGTTTAGAGTAGAAGAAGGAGGTCGCCTGTTTGTCTGCAGTAAGGTGCGCGTGGAATGTCTGGCTGCCTTACTGTATCTGTAAAGCTTGTAAGTTCTCTGTAGTATGATCAATGAAACTAAGAGTCATTCTTACATTGTAAATCATGTATGGCTATTAGTTTCTAATACAATAGAATCTGGAGTTCTGCATCTATCTTCTGAGTGTTCTCCTGCTCTTCTTTGTGTTTTGAAATATCTTCTTTGAGAGCTTGCAATTTTAAATGTATGTTTGTGAAAATGCTCAGAACTTACATTTAGGGTTTTTACTGTGGATTTGATCAAACTACTGTGGTATTTACATAGTGCATAACAGAAACACTTAGATCCTTCTGTAGATTAAGTGAGGTATAGATTAGATCTTTCTAACTTTTCCCAACCCATCTGAAATATTTAGCTGAAAACGTAGAAATCTAAAGGAAATTGTCTCAAATTTGAAGAAGCATGCATAACAGAGCTATAAGTAGACAGTTTTCATAAATAGATAAAGAAGAAAGCTACAAAAAATCCAAGAAAACCCTCTGAAACTTGCAGCCCGGTATCACTTGTATGCAAATGAACAGAATACTTGTTGAAATCTATGACCTCTTTGCATATTCTTAGTCCAGTAAACCACAAAACAAACCTAAACTACGTAAGGCCCCTTGAACATTACAGCTTCACATTGACCAACTGAACTTGACCAACCGAACCATTGTAGACTTGGGATTAGTTGAATCACCAAATGATTCCTTCTTGTCTTTCAAGTATAGTTTCAGTTCATTATATGTGAATTTTAACTTATTGTTATGATTGCATCAAAACAGTCATCAACAAGGCTGTTGGTCTTGTGGCAAGATTTCAGGCTGATCCCAGAGAATCTCATGTCATGGAAATCAAAAGAATTTTTAGGTACTTGAATGTGATAAAGTTGCGTATGGTCTATGGTACCCTAGAGATCAGGATTTCTCTCTTCATGCATACACAGATGCAGATTGGGCGGGAGATGTGGGGATGACCGGAAGAGTACAAGTGGAGGAGCATTCTTTTTGGGAAAAAGGTTGGTTTCTTGGCTAAGCAAGAAACAAGAGGCCATATCTCTATCTACAACTGAAGCAGAATACATTGTAGCAGTATGTAGTTGCACTCAAATCTTATGGATGAAGTAGATGCTAAGAGACATTAAAGTTGAATATGAGGAGCCTATAACAATTTTCTGTGATAACTCAAGTGCAATTAATATTTCTAAGAATTCGGTATTGCATTCTAAGACTAAGCACATATCTATCAAGTTTCACTTTCTGAGAGAACAAGTGAACAAGGATGAAGTCAGATTGGAGTATGTACCCTCCAAGGATTAGATTGCAGATATCTTTACTAAACCTCTTCCCAAGGACTCTTTTGAGTATCTCAGGGAGAAGTTAGGGGTCATGGCCCCACCGGTGATGAACTAGGATGCACTGGTGTGCATCAATTTGGTGGATATCACAGTCATATCTTGTGATCTGGATTGATGATGGGGAGCTGCTACTAAGGGGTAGCAGCTAGTGTGATTCTGATGTGTTAGAATTGCAAGTATGAGCCCTTTGCCATTGATGTCAAAGGGGGAGAGAAGACATGTGAAAAACAAGTGATTGATGATCAAAGGGGGAGCAATAAAGGAAGAGAAGACATGTGAAGAGTTGTTGCTGATAGGGGGAGCTGTGACAGAAAGGAGAAGATCTTGTCTTGATGGTTTTCACATCATATGTTGCCATCAATGACAAAGGGGGAGATTGTTGCAAGTATGAGGTTAACCAGTGTTGTCATTGATGTCAACATACTCATATTGCTTTGACAAGAAGGATTGGATGAACTGTGTGTTGAGGATATTGAGAAAATTAGTCTCAAATAGGAACAGTGAAGAAAAATGATGAGAAGAAGGAAAAAGTACTCAATAGGTTGAGATTCAGAGGATGCAGATTAAATGGTTTGTAGATATGAGTCTTGAGATGATCCAGTTAAGTTTTCAGAGGTCTGCATGAAGATGTGAAGAAGTTGTGATTGATCAAGTAGAACCGGTTCTGGGAGATACTCCGGAGTGACAGAGTGTTACAAAAAGGTCCGGTGAGATCCGGAAGTGTATTGTCCTATTTTGTGGATTGGACAAAGTGTTTGGGATGTCCTTGTGATGTGTCCTCTCAATTTGTTCATGATTTGGAGGTCCGGAAGCACTTGCTTCAGTATGACAGTGGTGGTAGACTGTGTTCTTGAAGTTCCAGATGAGGAAGAGAAGAGATTCCAGTGAATAGAGGAAGTGTGGATGTACCTGGTCATTCAGGAAAGCTTGTGAAGAGTCTTGGATCATGTTGAGGTTGTGTTGCTGGTCCGCATTGGTGGTAAAGCCCAGAATTGAAGATATTCTTCTAGATGGAGATGTTCTTGTTGGCCGACTGGATGAGTTCTTCTGGATGAAGATGTTCTTGTTTAGACTGGCTGACCGGATAAGTTATTTGTCTTGCAAATGTTCTTGTGGTTGATTTTTGACTTGGATGATTGTTCCCAAGTCGATGCCTTGTATAAATGAAGGTTTGTGAATTCATTTTGATGTGTGTTGTGGAATAGATGAGTGTGGTATAGTGAAAGAGCGAAAGGTAGAGCAGGTGTGTCTCGAGCTTAAATGGAACTGATCCAGACATGGTAAAGATGTCATTCTTCAGTTCAAGGTTGTGATACTTATGATCTTGTAGATAGTGTGTCTCTTGTAGGTAGTGTGCCTCCTTGTGAGCAGTGTGCTCAGGCAGTAAGCCCTATTTGGCAAGTGCCATTCATTTTTCTTATTCTTCTAACAGAGAATAATCCTTGAGTTAATCACCCCATTGGTTTTTCCCTTAATCAGGTTTTCCACGTCAAAAATCTTAGTGTCTAATGTGTTGATGTTTATCTGCTCCGGTGTTTATGCTTCCTGTTTTCATGAATGGTTAATTGATATGATGTTAACTAACAAAGTAGAATCAAGTGTTTAAGTAGAAGCAATTTTTTGTACAACTGATTCACCCCCCCTCTCAGTTGTGTGCCCTAGATCTAACATGGGCCCTTGCTCCACACCTTTAGAACTGAAGGCTAAACAAGAAAATCATAATAGAATGCAACAACACAACTCTTCTTTAATCCAACCTTATCAAAGTATGTTGTATTCAAAAGTATATGTTTTTCTCTAAAAATGAAATTACAATTATACTGCTAACAAAATATGCATATCTTTCTATTGTTCCCATCCATATATATTAGTCCAAGAGACACAATATTATTGGAATTAACTACTTTACCTATCAGTTCATCTTTGAGACATAACTAATCTCTTATTCTAAACTAAGACATGCAATTGTCCAACTTAAAGTATAATCATGCAAAGTCTAAAATTGCTTTAGTGGTACTGAAAGTTCCTCTAAATCTAGAGTTTAACTTAAACAACAATGGGTAGTGAGGCCCTGAAATAGTGGTTTTAAATAAGTCTTTGAATCTCATGCAATAACAAAAAAGAGAGTATCAAATCCTAGTAGATAACTAGAGTCACCACTGGAACACTTAGGCTAGATGGGTAGACTCTGTAGCACTGTAGTCACCTCTAGAGATGTAGGTTGTCAATAGCGTCAGAGACTTTGTGTTGTTGCCAGCAGCTCCAGAGATGCATCTATGAAGCTTTTGAGGCACAACTCCAAATATCACTATCTTCTTTGCTCTACTACCTTCTTCCTCAGAGATCCTCCAACAACTAGAAAACGTTGGAGTACAATGCAATGTCCTTCATGTTTGGCTTCAGAGATAATTACGATTACCTCCAAAGTTCTTCAAAAACTACTTCCCACCTGTGTAACAACACCTATGAAACCCAAAAAGAGATTTTTTACACAATTTCATTAATTTCATTGCAACATAAGTCTTTCCATCAAGACAATAATCTTTAGTAATTCGTCTCTTATTAGTATAATTAAAACAAGGATTTATAGTTTCTACAGTGCAAATACTAGGACAAGAAGAATGAAAAGAAGGTAGAAAGGAAGTAAAAAGGCATGTTTAGATGAGTTTCTTAGGGTTAATGGCATCTTGTTTGGTCAACACTAAGATCGAGGTCTCCAGCGAGGAAGAAAGGAAAGATGATAAATTGACTCCTTCTAAAGTGATTTAAAAGCACAAAGTGGTAATGGTAAAAGTGATGAAACCTGCCTTTCAAGGTGAATTATTTCATCAACATGTAGCAGACATCATCCCATGGCTTAGGCAATCTTTCCTGGTCAAACCCACCTTGGAGGTTATGCAGAACCTCACCCTTCTTCGGGAAAAGTGCCATGCCCTCTGGGTTTGAAACCTTGCTCTGGCATTTATGCTTCTCTCCATCAATGGTCATGCTAGTAGCCAAACTAATGACTTCTTCCATTATTTCAATCCTAATGCCACCAACCTGGACCCTTCTATTATCCCATGATACCACACACTTCTTAGACATATTTTCATTGTAACCATGAAGACATTAAAGGTAAGTGACCCCCACCCCACCCTCACAATAAATGTGCCAGAGGGTTTCATTTCTCTTAAACTCATTGCAGTATAAGGGTTCTATTCGGGTTCTCTCCCCCCATCTTCACACAGCTGATAAACTTAGTATTACTCAGAGTGAATGTGATCTGGATGCAAACTCTGCAATCCCATAAAAGTTTGATCTTGATATCTACAAGTGACCAACTAGGCAAGTCTTGAACTTGGAGGCCATTTCTATCACCTTGCCACTTAATGATTTCATCATACCATAAATTCACCTTACACAAATTAGATGCCATCTACTCAAAATGATGTTTGAAATCGAAGTAATCATTAAAGTGAGCCTTCTACCAAGTTAGATATCTAAGCATAGTCATCCTCCTAACCAAGTGACTAGCCATGTGCCTGATTAGTTGGGTAGTCCTAGTCATCATGTTGATCTATCCTTGAGTCATCCCCCGATGATTCTTCCTTATCATCCTGGTGATGTCTTTTAATCATTTCACTATAATTTCTTACCCCTTGGTACCTAAAGCATGCACAAACAGGGTAGGAATTCAAATTAGCATGTTTGTAACCCATTACAAAGTAAAGGGACGTAATTATACTCCTTTAGGAGGGTTTGAACCTATTTGGTAAGGCTATCAACCTCCCTCCAATACCTCTAGCTATTAAGGTTTTGTCCAAGGTTGGCCATGCTATTGACCACCTTGTTACCTTCTCTGTAGGTGTGCCCTATCTCTTTATCAGTGAAACCCAAGAGTAAGCCAGTTATGTCCTTGAGCTTCCAACCAATGTTAACCCTACCCAAAATTGCATCCACAATTATTTTCGAATCCCCTTCAATTTAAATTTTGTCAAACCGAAAGAAAGAGTAAATTTAAGGCCCCACAATAAGGCAAGACCCTTAGCCACATTATTGGATTGTATGCCTATCCCCCTAGCATAAGAAGCAATCAAATGTCCATTATTGCTCCTGATAATTCCTCCCCACTAGCCATGCCAGTGCTTTTTTGGTAACACCATCAAAATTAAGTTTAACCCAGTCTTTAGGAGGAGGTTTCCATAAAGTGCTTTGGCTAGCAATCTTCATGGAATTGTCAAAGGTGACAATGTCTGAGGTTAAATCCCAATCCTTGGCAATCTGCTGCTCAAATTGAGTGGGGGGTCTTTGGTAGTATTTAGACCACTGTTGGAGGTGTTTTCAGACACCAACTTGCTAAAGGAGAAGAAGACCTCTTTAGAACTTTTGGCAGAATCCTTGAAGATTCTATTATTTCTCTCTTTCCATATGCTCCACCCCAAGTGTGGGGCAATTTGTCTCCATAATTCCCTGATTCTCAGATGTCTAAAGGGGGTAGTCCAACTCTCTATAAAATTTGTGAGGCTTTCACTCATCACCCATTCAAGGCCAAGTTTACACAATATCAAACATGAAATCTCTTTAGTGTAATCATAATGGAAGATCAAGTGGGGTATGGACTCTTCTTCTTTGTAGCACAACACACATGAGTTAACCAACTGGAAGCCCCTTTTCTTTAGGTTGTCATTTGTCAGGATTTTGTGGTGAGTAGTAGACCACAAGAAAAAATTGATTTTGGTGTCAAGTGACTATTCCAGACCTTCTGCCAGAATCTATTGAGTTGATCACTCTTTGACAACAAATTGTAAGCAGTCTTAACCGAGAAGATGCCCCTACTGTCTTGAGCCCATAACATTTCATCCTACCTGGGAAACAAAGGAATTTCATAATTGCTCAGTTCAAGTTGCAAGGAGCTAATCAACTGATCTCCCATATTGTTTTCAGTCCAGCATTCAACAATATTTTTCCACTATCTTTTACCCTGAGAGTGGTCAATGTAATTAATGATCATTTCCTTGGATGAACAGAGGTTTCTCTTGAAGCCAAGTGTCTTTTTAGAACTTGATATTATAACCCTTGCCCAGCTTCCACTTCAAACCTTTAGAGAGGATGTTCCTAGTTTTTAGCATCTTGTTCTAGATAATTAAACCTTTAGGGATATTCAAAATCTTGAGGAAGCCCTCACTCTCCCCATTATGCAGGTACTTGCTGTTGCAAGTATGTGCTAATCAGTGTTGTCATTGATGTCAACAAGCTTGTGTTGTCATTGGTGTCAACTGTGTCTTCTGATAAGGTTATTGTTGTTTGATTAAGTTGTCTTACTAAAGGTGATTTGGTTTCTTTGTAGAGGTACTGAAGATGTTGAGGATATGCTTCTATTGTTGGGTTTCCAAGTGCTTTTGAGAAAATTTGATTAATATTGGAAACAATGTGTTGAAGAAGTCTTCTGGCTTACAGAGTGCTGTTTGAGTTTTGTTCTGCATTTCTTTTGTGTTAGAGATCTAAGTGTGCAGTTTGGATACATTGTTTAGAAGTGTTTGAAGATGTTGAATCTAGAATTTGGTGCTCTAGATCATTGTGCAGTGAAAGTTGTGTTCACCAGTTTGAGAACAGTGTTTGACAATGTTTGTAATGTGTCTGAGAGAAAGTGTTTTGCTCTACATTTCTTTACAGATTAGTTTCAAGTTTTGTGGTTCTAGATGTGTGCTTATAAGGTCCTTATCTATCTTTTATCTATAAGGTTTGTGATTTGGTTCTCTGAAAAGTAATTTCGTGTGTAGCAGAGTTTGACAGTGTTGTTTGTAAGCAGATTGTGAACCATCTTCAGGTGAAAGTTGTGGTTGAATTTGTTGGTTTTTAGGTGACTTCAAGATGTTCATGGAAATTTATAGATTATGTTAAAGCTTTATGTAAGATCTGCGAGGTGTGTTTACCTTTAAGGAAGCGTGTGCTTAAAAGTCCATAGTGTTAACTCAAGCTTGGCCGACTTAGTTGTTTACACTAATTGAGGTTATGCTTCGTGGATTGTGAAAGCGTGATGAAGCATGTAAGAAGGAATTTAGGTCCATGCTAAGATGTGGCATGGGCTATATTCATTCCTTTCCTTAGTGAGAATGTTTAGGTCCAGACCTACTTTGAATTTTATGGGTTAAGAGGTGTTGCTAACCTTGAAGAATATTTTCAAGGGCAACGATCATATAAATAAGTGTCAAGGATTCATGAGTGTGTGGATGTGTGAAAGATACAATGTTAGTGATGCAAATTTGATCAGTGCAGTGAGAGATTTCATGTGTTAGGTTACTAGCTGTAATGAGCAGAAGGTGTCTACTATTTTTAGTGTTGCTGCAAAGGTATTGTTTGTATTGTGGTGAATATTGAGCTTCATTAGAACTGAACTCCATGTGTAGGTTAGATGCAATTATATCAGTTCAAATCCTAGTAGTGATCCACTCTTCTCTTCTATCTTTCTTTCTCAGTTGGTAATGAGTCCACTTGGATAATGAGTCCACTTGCAGTGAACATTCTTTCTTTTGGGTAGTGAGCCCTTTGGCAGTGAGCCTTTTGTAATCAGTATTGCTACTACATTATATTGTGAGCTAATCCTCATCGTGGTTTTTCCCTTTTAGGGTTTTCCAAGTAAAATCTAGTGTTCTCTTGTGTGTGATGTTGTTATGATTTAGTTTCAGTTATTTTCTTTTCATGCTTAATCATCATAACATGTTTAAAGGTTAATATGGATCTGAATGTTTGCAAGGGTTTGAAATTTTTAATACAATTGATTCACCCCCCTCTTAGTTGTCTTGTGCATTCAACAATTGGTATCAAAGCAAGGTTCCTTGGAAGAGAGCTTAACAGCTTGAGGTAGATTTGGGATGGCGTACAAGAAGAATGTTCCCCTATTTGATGGATCTTCAGAAGATGAATGCATGTCTGTCAATAGTGAAGAACTCAAGGTTTCTCTTGAAGACCTAGAGAGGATTGAAGAAGAAATCAGAGATCTAAAGGAGAATGTCAAAGAAGTAGATAGATGTATTAGAAAATTAAGAGAGCAAGTCAAGAAATTCAAAGAAAGTTATAAGGAAGTCAGTGAACAATTGAGGTTAGCGAATGAATCCATGAATGGTTTGAAAGTGCAAGTTGAAGAAAAAGAAAGAACTGAGGAATATCTAAACTTAATGGTGAAAATAAAATTTGAAGAATGTATAAGGCTTGAACAAGAAGTTGTGAATCTAAAATCAGATTTGGAGAAGGCAAAGAATTATGAAGAAAAATTCAAGATAAGTTCTGCAAGGCTTGATGAGATGATTGCAAGTCAGAAAAGCTCCAATATTAAAGAGGGTTTCAGGTTTGAAAAAGGTGAAAGTTCAAAATCAAATCAGACTTCAAATTAGAGGAACAATGGAAAGTAGATCCAGAATCAAAAGAATAAAGCTAAAAGACCTCCGTTCAAACAACCAAATGCTCAAAGGTATTTATCCTTCAATGGTTTTTGTCATTTATGCAATAAGTATGGACACAAAGCAATAGAATGTAAAAGTAGAAAGAATCAAAATGTTCCATCCTTCTCTGATCAATGCTTCACATGCAATAGAGTTGATCATAGAGCTGTTGTATGCAGAAGTAAAGTGAGTTAGAACTCTATTAGGTGTTTTGCATGCAATAAGATGGGATATAGAGCTAACGAGTGCAAAAGTCAAATAAGAAATGGTTATGGAAAGGATAGAATAGTTAAATATTTTAGAGGCTACTATTATACATGCAAGAAATTTGGGCATAAAGCTAACCAATGCAAATCCAGAATGAACAAAAGGAATACTGGTCAAAGAAATATTATCTGCTACAATTGTAATAGATCTTGACATACCTCTAAGATCTACAGAAGCAGAAGTATGAAGACAGATAATCCGGTAGAAAAGATCGAACCAGTACAAAAGGTTGATTTGGCAGAGACTAAGAAGGAGATGAGTAAGATCTGGATTAAGAAGGAAGTGACAAAAGTTAAGGGTGATCCTGTACTGGCATTTGGTGCAGATGTTCCCTCTAGGAACTAAGATTAGAGATTTGGCTTAGGGGGAGCTTTATCAAAAATCTATTCTCCCCTACCAAAGGAATGGTTTTGATGTCTCAGCACGAAGAGATAAGGTTAAGGATTAGCAACAAAGGTTTAAGTCAAGACAAAGACTATGACTACAAAGGATAAATGTAGAGTTGTGCAGATTAGCTTGGTTGGTAACTTTGCAAGTGGATCTTATCTTCCACAAGAAGTCTGCAGTGCAAGAAAATTTGATCAGGTAAGAAGACATGTTATGAACTTTGGCTAAGTATTTGTTTGGTAAAATCAAGCTACAATTTTTTGGTAAATTGGTCCACACTAGTCCGCTATTGAAGATATTACTCTATGGTTCTGGCATAAGATTTCTAATCATCGAATACATCTACATCTATAATTTTGTCTGATTTTGATGATTGGCTTGAAAGTAATGAGTAACAAAAGTTCAGGTTGATAGAACATAGTTGTTTTTAGTACAAAGAGTTTTCATGTTGATTGGTGGTGTTTGAGGATCTTCAGATGAAATTAGAGGTGGATGGATATGAATTAGACGAGTCTTCAAGCAATGAAGAAGAAAAAGATAAAGAAAAGAAAGTACAGGTTGAAGAAGCTCTAGAAAAGATTCCTAAGACCCCTAGGTTTTTGTAGAAGCATCACTTTGAAGATCAGATCATTGGTGATAAAAGAAAAGGTGTATTGACAAGAAGGAAAGCCACTGAAGAACAGATGATAGAAAAGTACAAGTGGTGGTGTATTCTTTCTAGGATGCAGGTTGGTGTCTTGGCTAAGTAAGAAACAAGATTCAATGCCTTTATCTACAACAGAGACAGAGTATATTGCTGCAGCATCATGTTGCACATAGGTGTTATGAATGAGATAGACCCTGAAGGATATCAAAGTTGTGTATGTTGAGCCAATTTCTATTTTCTAGGATAATACAAGTGCTATTAAATTTCAAGGAATCTAGTGATGCATTTAAGGACAAAGCATATTTCAATTAGGTATCACTTTTTGAGAGAGAAGGTTGCAGAGAATGAAGTGAAACTTGAGTATGTGCCTACAAAGGATCAGGTTATTGACATATTCACTAAGGTTCTTCCTAAGGATACATTTGAGTACCTCTGAGAGAATTTAGGGATTATTGCCCCTCCTTCTTTGAACTAGATGCACTAGTAGAATTTGGGAAAATAAATGACTACGTGACTAAAACTTTTAGTCACGGGACAAACTTTTAGTCATTCTACTAATTTTTTGCAACACAACTATAAATGACTAAATAAATGACTAATTTGATCATCGGGTAAAAAACACAACTAAATATTTAGTTATATTTCTAAATAATTAGTCATATGAACAACTAAATATGTCTTCAAAGAACACTTTTGAAAAAAAAGCATATTGCTTAAAATTTTAAGCGCTAAAAGAAAGAGTGTTTTTTTTAAAGGGAAATCAAAAGGAAAATTGAAAAAGCTTAGGTGCCAATCTGATGGTTTCAATTTATCTTCATTACACCTACGTGCTAAGGAGGTTTAGGGTTATGGGAGATTATCTTCCATTTCTCCAGTGGTTCAATTTGCAATACCTCACAAAGACTATGATCAACCTGCGTGCTAAGGAGGTTTAGGGTTATGGGAGATTATCTATCATTTCTCCAGTGGTTCAATTTGCAAGGACTCACATAGACTATGATCAATCTGTAGAAGAAAAGAAATAATTTATTCAAACATTGGTGGATGATCATCGTCAGACGTGAAGGGCTCACAATGACTTTATTGATGTGCTCATTTCTACAATAGACAAGCATGAAAGTCTCTCATAGGATAAGGACACTGTGGTGAAGGCCTCTGCTATTGTGAGTTTCTCCCTTCACATTTTTTTATAAAAATATTTTCTTTGATTTCTTTTCTTTTCTCCAAGAAAAGACCTAGTTTCAAAATGGAAGCTCTTAACTCCTTGCTTTCCATTTGTTTGTGGACTGTTTGGGCTATTACATCATCCATTTGACTCTCTAGCTTTTCCATTTGCTTGTGGATTGTTTGGGCTATTTTAATGATTGGTGAATACCAATTGTATAAATAAAATCTAAATCCCTGCTACAAAATTCTTATCCAACTTAGACAATTTCAAACCCCAACGTTCAATGTTAAAAAGCTAAGCAACCCTTTTCAGCCCTAAATTAATCAAATTCATCACTAAACCCTGTTTAATCCAAAACCCAATTTAGGGCCAAATCATCTTAAGCTTCAACTTTCTGATAGACATAAGTCAAACCACATTTGCCACAGTAATGCATGTCAAAGTGATTGGCAATGAAAGTTCCAGCTCCATACTCCTAATTAGGGCATTCCTTTCTGAACCTCTGCACCTTGCCAGAGTCATCCACCTTGTAGTACTACAAAAAAACCAACTTGATCTTCTTCTTCTTGTGCTTAATCTTCTTGGGTTCAATATAGGTCCTCTTCTTTCTCTTCTTCACACCTCCCTTGAGTCGAAGGATAAGATGAATGGTGGACTCCTTATGAATATTGTTGAAAATTATTGATAGAGCTGCATTCAAATACAATTTGTAGGTTTAAGTCCAAATTCCATGACCTTAGCTAGCATCCTCCTTGCCTGTGCCAAAACAAGAGCTTTATATCCCACTACGGACATTCATCAATGCATAATGGAAAGGGGGTTTTGGGTAGGTATTATAGTTGGAAATGCTATGGAAAACATGTATGCAAATGTGGAAGTATAGAGTATCGAAATTATCCATTCGCTAAAATTTGCATTCCATGAGACTACATTTCTTTGAGGCATTTTGTCAAACCTGTTAAGGACTCTTCCCTACAAGTAATAATTTTTTAGACATTTTGTCAAATAGTTGGGGTGCTTGTTCTGTGTCTCTCTATTTCACATACATGTACAAGCATTTAGTCGAACACCTGATAAACATTATTTCTGCTTCTACTTTTTGCATATATGTCTACTAGATATATGATTAAAAACCATTTTAAATGCATTAATGGATGTTCATGCTCTGGCAAGGGAAATGTTAGCAAAGGCATAGATTTTAGCTTTATGCCTACCAGTACTGTTTGCTTGGAAGTTTCCAAAGCCTCTTCAACAGATCTATAATCATTACATTTCAAATAGCTCATGTGGTCATGTTTATGTTTCATATTTCTCATTCATGTCCTAGCTGTTGCTTAACCTTATAATCTCTTCATAGCAATAGAATACATGAGATTGTGTTAGCAGGGCTACACCCCCTTTAGCATGTAAAGAGGATGTGGATAACCTTAATCTTAAACCTGTTCACATTGTGAAATATATAATGGTGGGCTAAAACATTATAACAAAAACATATCCTCAACCTTTGACACACTCTTTATAACCTTGAAGTATATAAAATGCTTTCCCATATATTTGTTTTTAAATATTTCTTATTAGATAACCAAATAGTATGTCACTTGAGCCCCACCACTCTTTTAAAACGATATACCAACTAAAGCAAGATGTATTATTGTAATCTCTACAGAGAGAAATCACTAAATTGATGGGGAAAACACCTATAGAGAGTGGAAAGCTAGGGGAAGATAAAACTCCCCATTGCAAAGATCCTTTCTAATAACAAATAACACTTGCCATGTGGATTTCTTTTTGTTTCAATATATGCTGGCATTCTCTATAATATAAATCATTGCATTTGGTTTGCCTACCTATTCCACACCATTTCTCAAACTCATACACCTCCATATATATAGAATACACATGCTTTTCTTTGAATGTGTAAGACACCATGATTTATATCACCTCTACCTTGCATATTGAAGAACACTCATCTACAGTGCTCCTCTAAGCATAGAAAAATCAAAACTTATTTGTTGCAAGGATTGGGATAATTTAGTGAGAGTAAAAAGAATAAACACGTAGATGCATATTGAAATAAATAAGAAAATCATAAATCTCAAAGTTGTTGGGAATTACTCCATACAAAGTTGATCTTTTATGGAGTTTTCCTTGACTGTAGTTGTCAATGCATGATCCATACAGACAACAATAAGTGTCATCACAAACTTAGGTACATGCCATACTTCCATAAATTTAGCAAAAGAGAACAAGTTCATTGTGCCTTAAATGGTTATGCACAATGAAACAAGACATGGAAGAAGCTGATACATTCCTCCATCATTTGTTGGAATGCTAATTTAGAAATCAACTAAAGCTCTATTCATTGCCATCCCAACCAAAGTAATTCTCATCATTACTTTCCTATAGCTCTATCCTTGGATTTCATTTATCATTACCCATCTATACATTTCCCCTTTCTTTCCATTAGCAAGCACCCAACCTAGAAAAACAATATGGTCAATACAAATCATGTGTGGCCTCTTTTGATATTGTATTCCTGTGCCAAGTTATTGTACTGCCGCACAACATCCAAACAAAAATACCTCTATCTATTTATTCCCATATGCAAAGTAGTAGTAGACAACTGCATTGGTCTCCCTCTAGTTTGGCATTTTCCCACCTAAAAAAAAAATTCCTCACTAATGAAAATTGCCAATGTTTTATTTTGCAGTCATTGTTCATGCCTGGTGCCAATCTTAATGACATCTTAATGATATAGTTTAGAGTGTCCTCAAGATAGCCAGCATGAGCAAGAAGGTCAACCATACACACATAATGATCAATTGTAGGTGTAATGCAATAAGGGTTACTAATCTAATTAAAGTATGTACAACCCTCATCCACTGAACCTGCATGGCTGCATGCACATAGAACACAAGAAAAGTTTACAATGTTAGGATATGTTCCGGAGTGCTTCATTAATTCAAATATTTTGAGGGCATCCATGCAAAATCTATTTTTTGCATATCCTGCAATCATTGCATTTCAAGAGATGACATCTCTTTGAGCCATTCCATCAAATAGTTCATGTGCCTTATCTATACTTCCACATTTTGCATACATGTCTATTTGACAAAAATCCCCCTTCAATTATGATATGATGGATGTCCATACCCTATTCCAAAGCTCCCATTTTGGCACAGGCAGGGAGTATGCTGGCAAAGGTTGTCGAATTTGGCTTTACACCTGCTAATTGCATTTGCTTGAAAGTTTCTAAAGCCTTTTCAACAAATCCATCTTGTGCATATCCCACAACCATTGCATTCCATGAGATGACATCTCTTTGAGGCATTCTGCTAAACAGTTCACATGCCTTGTCAATGCTTCCACATTTTGCATACATGTCTACCAGGGCAGTTGAAACTACAACATCTAACAAAATTCCTCTATCCATTACTTTTTGATGGATGTCCATACCTTGTTCTAATGCTCCCATTTTGGAGCAGGCAAGAAGGATGCTGGCAAAGATTGTGGAATTTGGCTTTACACCTGCCAATTGCATTTGCTTGAAAGTTTGTAAAGCCTTTCAAACAAATCCACTTTGTGCATATCCGGCAATAATTGCAGTCCAAGAGATGACATATCTTTGAGGTATTATGTCCAACTCTAATATCTGACAAAAATTCCCTGTCCATTATGCTTTGATGGATGCTCATTCCCTGTTCCAAAGATTCCATTTTGGAATAGGTAGGGAGGATGCTAGCAAAGGTTGTGCAATCTGGCTTTACACCTGCCAATTGTATTTTCTTGAAAGTTTCTAGAGATTTTTCAAGAAATCCAATTTGTGTGTATCCTACAATCATTGCAGTCCATGAGACCACTTTTTTTAAGGCATTCTATCAAACAATTCATGTGCCTTGTCCATGGTTCCACATTTTGCATACATGTCTACTAGGGCAGTTTCAAGATTTATTATAATTAGTGGAAATTTATCATATCGAACCATACATGACTTTCTTTTAGAGTTCTATTATCCTTCTCATGATAAAGGTTGGCAAGTTAAAGCATAAACGACTATAAAAGATTTTTGTTCACAGCTTGGAATTGTTACATCTGTCTTATAAATGCATCTTCTAGAATATTTAGAGATAAGGTATGCTCCAAAATATTGGTTAATTCTTTGCATTATTAACATTTTTTTGCAGATATGCCAACATTTCCTCTTTGAGTTGTGATTATGGCTCCATATAAACCCTCGTAAGCTTCTAACTTTGGATAAAGTATTCTAGATTATTTTGAATGATTCTATAGTCTTTGCATTCTTCTATTCCAAATGTTTTATATCTAGATTTGTTACAGTACAAATCCACATATTATTGTGTCCTTTCTTTTTGGTGTTTCTCAAAAATTTGTTTGTTCACTTTATGTACTGGTACTTCTTATGTACAGATTCAAGACAAAGACCCTTCTAGCACATTATAAAGGTCATGTAGAGTTTATTGAGGGCACACCTTTGAATGAATTTGATCTTGATCATGTTAGTGCTAAGATGGCTTCAGTTGTATTCTTAATGGTCGATCGATAGACTGTGGTGAGATTCTAGATTTTCTATCTATCCAGTTAATATGGTTTTTCTTTCTTTTGTGATTACTATTCACAAGTATATATTGAAAGTACATACTATCACTGAGAATCAAAAATCTGATTTGTGGTATTACTATCTTTTTTTAGATTCCAAGTGGGTTGTCTTACCTTAAGTTGATGCTTCCACCCCTAAGCTATATGTTTCTATATTCAAGGTGAATTCCTCTATCCTTCATGCTTTGATGGATGTCCATAACCTGTTCCAAAGCTCCCATTTTGGCATAGGCAAGGAGGATTCTGGCAAAGGTTGTGGAGTCTAGATTTACACCTGCCAACTGAATTTTCTTGAAAGTTTCTAAAGTCTTCTCAAAAAGTTCAATTTGTGCATATCCTGCAATCATTGTAGTCCATGAGACCACATTTCTTTGAGGCATTTTGTCAAACAGTTCACGTGCTTAGTCTGTGTTTCCACATTTTGCATACATGTCTACCAGGGCAGTTGCAACTACAACATCTGACAAAATTCCTCTATCCTTCATGCTTTGATGGATGTCCATACCTTGTTCCAAAGCTCCCATTTTGGCATAGGTAGTGTGGAGTCTAGCTTTACACTTGCCAATTGCATTTGCTTGAAAGTTTCTAAAGTCTTCTCAAAAAGTTCAATTTGTGCATATCTTGCAATAATTGTAGTCCATGAGACCACATTTCTTTGAGGCATTTTGTCAAACAGTTCACATGCTTTATCTATGTTTCAACATTTTACATTCATGTCTACTAGGGTAGTTGCAACTACAACATCTGACAAAATTCCTCTATCCTTCATGCTTTGATGGATGCCCATATCCTATTCCAAAGCTCTCATTTCAGCACAAGCAAGGAGGATGCTGGTAAAGGTTGTGGAGTCTAGTTTTACACCTGCCAATTGCATTTGCTTGAAAGTTTCTAAAGTCTTCTCAAAAAGTTCAATTTGTGCATATCCCGCAATCATTGTAGTCTATGAGACCATATTTCTTTGAGGCATTTTGTCAAACAGTTCACATGCTTTGTCTATGATTCCACAGTTTGCTCATCTTGTTAGAGAAGACATTCATGTTGGAATAGATTTGAGTGTTAAAGTCCTTACTACTAAATATTGGCCAGCCTACAAGTTCCCTTATATCAATCTTCCTATTGAGATGGTAAAACTTATTTGTTACTTGTTTGTAATTGCTTTAATAAAAAAATGCATCTAGTCTTAGTTGTTTATTCTTACCTTTTTGATGCAGGTTAAATGTATAGATATATATAAACAATTCTATTCTAAGGAAAATAAACAATGCAAACTTACATGGATATATTCTCTTGGGACCTGCACCATGAAAGGCAGTTTTGATGGCAACACTATAGAGATGGTATTATTGACTTACCACGTGACTAGTTTTTGAATATCAATTACCATTTATGAGAAAATTATTATTTGCAAGCCTACTTAGAGTTTCTATCAAAAGTAAACAAAGTTGGATTCCCAAACATTTATTTGAAATTGAGATGCACTTCTGAAAAATGTGATTCTACTTTGTGTGCAACATTAATTGACTCTGAATCTGTTATGGAATCAACTGCGAGCCGCTTTATTAATATCGTTAATGAAGCTGAAAAACTTAGTTTTGATGACATCAATTCTCAACTGAATATGGAAGATGATGATGTAAATAGAGTGTTACATTCACTTGTATTTTCCAAGAACAAAGTTCTTCTCAAGGAGCTAGACTCAGAAAAAATAGAACCTACAGTGCATGACAGAGTAAGTACAATTCACAATGAGTAAAAGAGAGCATGGACATTGGGTAAGACAACTATATAATCTCAACATGCACAATCTCAACAGGTAAGACAACACTGTCTTTTTGAATTGCAACACCTTGATCCTAGACTGTCACAGTGACTTCCAGAGCATAAAAGGATAAGTGTTTCAAGGTGAGAATATAGACTAGACTTGTGTTGAGCAGTCCAGCAAGGTAGAGAGTAGGAGCTTTGATGATAGTCCACAGTGGTTCTTAAAAAGACAAAGGATCAAAGGCAAAGGGTGAAGCTACCATGATAGTGTCAAGTGTAATAACCATCAAAGTACATGATGTGAAAAGTGTTATTAATCAAAGTTTGCATGGACAATCATGGGGGTAGTTTATGCATTGTAGACCGAACTTCCATCTACCTTCAAACTGATCAGTTGTTCTTTCCAGTCAACTTCATTCTACATTGAAAACCCCTGAAAGTGTCTTGACATATCTTTCAATCTTGAAAACATCTTTAAAGTAGTTATTTATACCTCTAGAATAGTGACAAAATCTCCTTCTCCTTATCAATTTCCATAGTGTGTGTTTCAACTAGGTTGAAATAGACACTATGCATTTCAACTCAGAGCAGATTTATGACATAATTTGTGTTTGTTGTCCCTAATATTCTTATCAGTAGCATCATGGCCTCAAAGGACTTCACACCATAATCCCTTGAAGGATTCTAGTACCTTCCTCTAGCTTTGTCAACACCTTTCTAAACCTACAACTTTCCTCTATTGTTGTTCTCTTGTTGACTGACAAAGCCTCCTATAGGGTTTCATGGAAAAAGTCCCTTTCATAGTGTAAAATCATAATAGTCATGTACCTTGAACATGCTCAAAGCTTCAAATATGTTGTCACAGATATTGTAGAACCTTTGACAAGCCACTAGGTGTCTGAAAGACCATTGTTTCTTCATCATGCATATGTCATGTTGTATAGGTCTCTATCCTTTGCATCTTTATTGCTATTGTACCTCTGTTCAGGCTTGCAGGGACATTAATGGTCTTGAGAATGTTTTAGATAATAATTTTAGGGTTTCACAGATCCCTAACATGTTAGTCTTTATGATTGAGAATAAACCCTTAATAGGCCTTTTACATTGATCATATAAGTTATTTTACATTTGACAGGCTCTACCAACCCTAAAATGACCTAAACACTATCCACTGTTCCATACACTATATTCAATATCCCTTATAGATCTATGTACATTGTGTGCTTATCTCATACACTATCATGGTATTGTCTCTGCTCACTTGATTTATACTTCCTTGTGCTAGTGTCTTGCATATATTACATGTCCCTAAGGTCTTTGTAGATCTCTTAATAAATCCTTGTCTTCTTTTGTGCATACTCTCTCTCCCTTGGTATATCTTTACTATAGGCTTCTTGTGGTGTAGGGGTACCTAACACAAGGTGGCCTCCATGAGGCATTTAAGTTCATGTTTTGTTTTAAATCATGTTTTATGTTGTAATAAGGTCTATCCAACCAATGCATGTAATTTATGTTTGTAAGTCCCAAGTACTTAGGTTGCAATTGTCAAATTGAAAATGATAAGATGATGGGTTTTCTCCCAGCCGCTTGGAATCATTCTCCTAGCCGCTAGGAATAGGGTTAGTGTTCCTCTAGCAAGTTTATAAGATTAGGGATTGAGGTTGTAATCAGTCATATGATGTGGTGATTGAATGTAACTGTGCGAATGTAATCAAACTTTGTTAAGGAGAATCGAACTATTTCTGTGTCGTCAATTTGTTTCCCGTTCTCTGTAAATATGAATTCCATAGCTGTAGATTTCCTTTCCTTTTTATTTTCCCATTGTTGCAAAATGTCGATGTGAAGCATTCCACTGATAAGATTTCTATCGAAATTAGTGGAATGGCTTCGTTGTATAATATGTGTTTTTTGTTTCTAGTTTTGTTTTCTTGTTTGGCGGTGCATATATTATAGATCGTGGGTTGTGCACAGTAGATCACCTAGCATCTCCATGTGCTAGGGTTCGGTGAAGGCAGAAAGTGTCTGCGTTGCAGAGTTTGTTATTGGTAGGACAATAGCCGTCAGAGAAAGCCTAGACAATGGTTGTCTGTTTGGAAAAGAAAGAAGTGCTAAGTTGAAAGACTGGATGTTCGAAGTGACAAATGTATCAGCGTAGCATCGACCTATTAGCCGATAGACGTTTTAGTTCATCAATGGTTGAAGTCAGGCTGAAGAAAGAAGGACCCACCAAATGCATATTGTCAATGTATATTGAGATTGTATGTGGTGAAACATATAACTGGTGACCGGGTGTAAAGGTGAATTGGTGCATTTGAACCGGTGATAACAAGTCAAGCGATGTATATGAGTTGATCTATTTTGATTTGTTTTGTCCGCTTCCATTGTGCGCTCTGCAACATTTTGGTATCAGAGCTAGTGAAAGGTCTTCATCAAGTGTTGGCATTGTCTGTGAATGTTTATGTCAGACAGAGAAAGTGAAGGAGGGGCTAGCGATATGCCTCCAAAAGGGATGACCACTGAAGTGGCCAAGAAATTCAGGGAGATGGAGGAGATGATCAAGATTAGAGTCAAGGAAGCACTCCAAGCTGAGTTGAAGACCTTAGGAAAAGGCAGGAAATCAGACGAGGAGTTCGATGAAGAAGAAGAAGTTGGGGAAGAGGAAACAACACCAAAAAAGACAAGTATATCTGAGACCAGAAACAATTTCTAGAGGCCATAAAATCACTTGGTAAGGAGTCGTCTGAGGCAAAAATGGAGATTTCAATGTTTAGTGGAAAGATGGACACATAAGAAGTCATCGAATGGATCAAGGCTTTGAAAAATTACTTCGAGTACAAGGAGGTACCAGAGAATAAAAGAGTCAAGTTTGCAAAGACAAAATTGAAGGGCGCTGCACTCCTGTGGTGGAACTACACCCAGGGAGAAAGGGTGAAGAGTGGAAAGAGCATGATCTCATCCTAGAGTCGGATGGTAGAGAGGATCAAGGCTCAGTTCCTACCAGCGGATTATGAAGTGCAGATATACAAGAAAATGTAGAACCTCAAACAGAAGGATATGGATGTATCCACCTATACAGAGGAATTTCATAAATTGTCTCTAAGGTGTGGACATGCTGAGGATGAGAAAGGAAGAGTTGCCAGGTATATTAATGGCCTGAAGTATAGTATACAAGATGAGATTACTATCTTGACACTAGAAACCATGGACAAGTGTTTCCAAGTGGCACTAAGAGTAGAAGAGAAATTGAAAAGAAAAGGAGAACAATAGAATAGAGGTAGAGGTGGAAGAAATTCTAGGGATAGAAATAGCTTTGGTGGCAGAAATTAGTTCCAGAAGAATCAAGGGGAGTCCAGTCAGCAAGAACATAGTGGAAAATCTGGTTCCAGAGACGGTTTCAGAGGAAGGAGACCCAATGGGAGAGGCAGATTTGGTGGACCAGGTAGAGGTCCTAATGTCTTCACGAGAAGATGTTATAATTGTAATCAAATTGGGCACACAGTAGGCAAGTGTCTAGAGAAAGCCTCAAGCTCTCATGGAGGAGAGAGAAGGAGCCAACTGATTCAAGAAGAAGATTGTCAGAGTGTGAACTCACCTATGGGAAGCGTAGCTCCAACATAAGATGGAGAGAGTCTCATGATGAGAAGAACAATGCTGAAAGTGCCACAGGAACAAGGAACCACCCCAGAGGAAGACACTATTCAGAACTCTGTGTAAAGTTTCTGGCAAAAGGTGTAAGGTAATTGTTGATTCTGGCTCAACTAAAAATTTAGTTTCCATAGAAATGGTAGAGGAATTGAATTTGAAAAGATTGCCACATGTGAGTCCATACAAAGTGTCATGGCTGAATAAAGGGCAACAAGTCTTGGTTGATGAACAAGCTTGGGTAGAATTTCAGATAGGGGAATATGGGGATAAACTTTTGTGTGATATAATTCCCATGGATGCATGTCATTTATTGTTAGGTAGACCTTGGCAGTATGATGTACAAGCCTAGCATGATGGAAAGTCAAATTCCTTTGTGATCACCAAGAATGGTAGATAGTATAAGATGGATCCTTTACCAGAAGAGGGTGTAGACAAGAATGTAGGCTTAAGTATCATGTTAATGAGTGGGAAAGAGTTTCTCCATACTCTGAAAGAAGAGGGAACCTAGGGGTATGCTCTGATTTTGAAACCTAAAGACAATTCTGATTTGTCTAAAAATAGCAAGGAAAAAGTCCCTAAGGAAGTGCAGGAATTGTTAGACAAGTATAAGGGTATCATGGTGGAGGATATGCCCAATGTCTACCCCCTATGAGAGACATAAGTCATCAGATTGACTTCATCCCATGATCCACATTGCCAAACAAACTAGCTTATAAAATGACACCTAATCAGAATGAGGAGATTGCTAAACAAGTACAAGAACTATTGGATAAAGGCCTGGTGAGGAAAAGTCTTAGTCCATGTGCGGTACCCACAATTTTAGCTCCCAAGAAGGATGGCAAATGGAGGTTGTACACTGATTCGAGGGCCATCAATAAGATCACCATTAGATATAGGTTTTCTATGCCCAGAATAGAGGACCTCATGGATTATTTGGGAGGAGCTCAATACTTTTCTAAAATTGATCTCAAGAGTGGATACCATTAGATCATGATTAGACAAGGGGATGAATGGAAGACAACAATTTAAGACTAATGAAGGTCTTTATGAGTGGCTGGTGATGCCATTTGGTCTGTCCAATGCTCCCAGTACTTTCATGCGTCTAATGAATGAGGTATTGAAGGATTTTATTGGTAAATTTGTTGTTGTCTATCTTGATGATATTTTGATTTTCAGCAGGACAAAAGAAGAACATTTGTAGCATTTGGAACAGGTGTTGAAGAAGCTGCATGAGGAGAAATTGATGATCAATATGGAGAAGAGTGTCTTCATGAAGGAAGAACTCACATACCTTGGATTTGTGATATCCCAGGGCAATTTGAAAATGGATCTAGAGAAGGTAAATGCTATTTTGTCTTGGCCAGCACCCAAAATTGTCAGTGATGTAAGGAGTTTTCATGGGTTGGCAACTTTTTATAGGAAATTCATAAGAGAATTCAATCATATTTGTGTACCCATTCTGGATACCATAAAAGGAGGACATAAATGTAAGTTTGTTTGGAATAGAGCAGCTAATGAGTCTTTTGAGATTCTCAAATAGAAAATAACAGAGAAACCCATTTTGGTTTTGCCTAATTTTAATAAGTTGTTTACTATGGAATGTGATGCTAGTAACCTTGCCATTGGTGCTGTCTTGAGTTAGGAAGGCAGACCTGTTGCTTTCCTTAGTGAAAAGTTGAATGATGCTAAAAGAAAGTATTCCACATATGATCTAGAATTAAATGCAATGGTTCAAGCATTGAAAAAATGGCGACATTATCTGTTGCCCAAGGAATTCATTGTTTATACCGACAACCATGCTTTGAGTTTTTTGAATTCGTAGGAGAAGCTAAATCACAGGCATATGAAGTGGGTCAAACAACTCCAGGTGTATACTTTTTCCATCAAACATAAGAAAGGACAAACCAACAAGATAGCAGATGCTCTGAGCAGAAGAGTGTGCACTACACAGGAAATCTAGTTGCAAAGTGTGGGAGTGGATTCTCTCAAGAATATGTACTACGATGATGAGGACTTCAAGGAGATATATGAAGTTTGTTCACAATTTTTAGATTCCTATCATTCTTAATTTTTTGAATTTTTGCTACAGAAGGGGTTATTATTTAAATGCAACCAGTTGTGTGTGCCTAGATGTTCCATGAGGGAGAACATCATAAAAGAGAAACATTGCGGTAGTCTTGGAGGTCATTTTGGACTGGACAAGACGTTGAAACAAGTGAGAAGGTTTTACTTTTGGCCTAAGATGCAAATAGATGTCAGAAAGTTTGTAGACAGTTGTCACATTTACAAAAGAGCCAAAGAGACTTCATCCAATGCAGGTCTCTATCAACCACTTCCAATTCCGTAAAGGCCATGGGAGTGTATAAGTATGGATTTTGTTTTGGGTCTTCCCCAGACTCAAAGAGGTTTTGATAGTGTGTTTGTTATAGTTGATAGATTTAATAAAATGGCTCATTTTGTGCCATGCAAATGTACCAATGATGCTTCACATATTGCTGGTCTTTTCTTCAAGGAGATAGTAAGAATTCATGGTTTACCATTGAACATAGTTACTGACAGAGATCCCAAGTTTGTGGGACATTTTTGGTGCACATTGTGGAAGAAATTGGGCACTCACTTATCTTTCACATCAGCCTATCACCCTCAGATGGATAGACAAACTGAGGTGGTGAATAGATCATTGGGTAATCTTTTGAGGTGTTTGACTAAACAACATGGAGAAGCATGGGATATGATTATCCCACAAGCAGAGTTTGCATATAACGATTCTGTTAATAGGAGCACAGGAAAGAGCCCTTTTGAAGTTGTATATGGGATCCATCCTAGGGGAATTTTGGAGCTCAGGGATCTCCATAACATAGAGAATAGGAGTGCACAAGGAGAAGACTTTGCAGTCAGCATTAAGGATATCCATGATGCTGTAAGGGGAACTATCCAAAAGAACACAGGGAAATACAAAGAGAGAGCTGATCAGAGGAAGAGGGACGTACAGTACAAGGTCAGAGATTTGGTGATGGCTTATCTAAAGAAGGAAAGACTTCCTAAGGGGCAGCCAACAAAGCTTCTTATGAAGAAGATAGGTCGATGCAAGATTGTACACAAATTTGGACCTAATGCATATGAAATTGAACTTCCTCTAGGTTTAGCAATATCACCCATTTTCAATGTGTCAGATTTGTTTCCATTCAGAGGAGCCAATGTAGTAGAGACAGGAGCAGAAGATGCAGAATGGATTTATGATCTTCCACCAAGTCAGCCAGTACAGCTAGAATGTATTTTGGACACCAAAGTTTAGAAGAAGACTAGACATAAAACCTACAAGTAGTATCTGGTCAAATGGCATGGTTTGTTTGATGAGGGTGCTAATTGGATGAGCAAGGAAGACATCATCAAGCATGGGGTTAATATTTCAGAATTGGTTCCTCAAGGGACTTGAGTTCTTTTCAGCCCTGGGAGTATGGTGTAGGGGTACCTAACACAAGGTGGCCTCCATGAGGCATTTAAGTTCATGTTTTATTTTAAATCATGTCTTATGTTGTAATAAGGTCTATTTGACCAATGCATGTAATTTATTTTTGTAAGTCCCAAGTACTTAGGTTGCAATTGTCAAATTGAAAATGATAAGACGGTGGGTTTTCTCCCAGCCGCTTGGAGTCAGTTAGTTTTCTCCCAGTCGCTTGGAGTCAATTAGTTTTTCTCCCAACTGCTTGGAATCATTCTCCCAGCCACTAGGAATAGGGTTAGTGTTCCTCTAGCAAGTTTATAAGATTAGGGATTGAGGTTGTAATTAGTCATATGATGTGGTGATTGAATGTAACTGTGTGAATGTAATCAAACTTTGTTAAGGAGAATCAAACTATTTTTGTGTTGTCAATTTGTTTCCCATTCTCTGTAAATACGAATTGCATAGCTATAGATTTCCTTTCCTTTCTATTTTCCCATTGTTGCAAAATGTCGATGTGAAGCATTCCACTGATAAGATTTCTGTCAAAATCAGTGGAATGGCTTCATTGTATAATATGTGTTTTTCGTTTCTGGTTTTGTTTTCCTGTTTGGCGGTGTAGATATTCCAGATCATGAGTTGTACATAGTAGATCACCTAGCATCTCCATGTGCTAGGGTTCAGTGAAGGCAGAAAGTATCTGTGTTGCAGAGTTTGTTATCAGTAGGACAATAGCTACGAGAGAAAGCCTAGATGATGGTTGTCTAGCTGGAAAAGCAAGAAGTGCTAAGTTGAAAGAGTGGTCGAAGTGACGAATGTATCAGCATAGCATCAGCCTATTAGCCGATAGAAGTTTTAGTTCACTGACGGTTAAGTCGTGCCGAAGAAAGGAGGACCCACCAAATGCATATCGTCAATGTATATGAGATTGTATGTGGTGAAACATACAACTGCTGACCGAGTGTAAAGGCAAATTGGTGCATGTGAACCGGCGATAACAAGTCAAGCAATGTATATGAGTTGATCTATTTTGATCTATTTTGTTTGCTTCCATTGTGTGCTCTGCAACATCTTGTACGGTTTTGGAGTGTTAGACCTTATTATAGATCTCTATATTATACCATATTCTTCTTAGGGTCTACTCCTTCTCTTTGAGGTCTCTCTCTTTGAGGTAGTGGCAGTCATGAGGCATCATTATTTTATAAAAGGAAAATGCATGACAGTAGGTTGACAAGTGATTGGACAATGCATTTCAAGAAACTACAAGTTTGATTAGGACAATGCATAGCCTAGTCATAAGGCAATGTTGAATAATAGTCCATGACAATTGAGGCACCCTACCAAAGATGACAGTCATCAGAGGCATAATCATCAAAGATAAGGACAATTTATTGCTATAGGTAACAATTCACAGTGGTAGCTTATGAACTAGACCAAGTTGGGTACATGAGACAGGATCTCTACAGAGATGGCAATGTGATCTTGAACTAGGACAGTAAGCTTCATGGGATAGTCATGGATTTGTGAAGAAGACATCTATGAATGTCTATGCTTCTATGCTTAGTGATACTCATAAATTTAGTTTCTTGCTCATTCTTTGAGCTATGTATTGTAACCATGAAGGATTTTTTAGCAAAGAGAAAGTATTGTAAGTTATTTTCAAATCTATATGTTGTTTGTAAGCATTTTTTTATCAATAAAACAAGTTGTTTTTACCTTCTCAAAGTTGTTTCATTGTGCAAGCTTCAAAATATACTACTAAATATACTAATGGCTAAATGCAAGCTTCAAAATGGCTAAATATACTATTAATTGACTAAATATACTACCAATTGATAGAAATCAATGACCAAGTGAATAAATATGACTAAATATATGACCAGTGTAAAATTAGTGAATAAAAATGACTAAATATACTACCAAATTGATCAAAATGACTATTAAAATTAATGACTAAATATACTACCAATGGACATCAATCAGTGAATAAAAATGACTAAATAAGTGACCAAATTACATCAATCAATGACTAAATCAACAACTAAATATACTACCAAATCGATCAATCAAAACAACCAATAAATGACTAAAAATGGTTTAGTCATCAATTTGGACATGTTAGAAATGACTGGAAATAAACTACTAATGGTCACGTGACAATGTTTGGTAATTTATAAGCAGGTTTTAGTAGTTTTTTTAGTAATATATTGCTCTTTTTGTACTAGCGATGCATAAGGAGATGCATCGGCCTAGTGTGCTTCAAGATTCATTCTTTTCTAGATTGGTGTTGGAAACTACCTCTCAGGGGGAGTAGGTAGTGGCTTCGATGATTGTTACAGTCAGGAGGAGTAGTTAGAGTAGTAGTGAGCAAGTACAAGTATGTGCAGCATCATAAAGAGAGAGAGAGAGCTAGGAAAAGTTGTGTCACCCTTTTCCATTGATGTCAAAGGGGGAGAGTGTTCATTTGAAAAACTAAGGGGGATAGAGAATGTGAGAAAGAAAAGAATCAGTAATCAGAGAGAAAGTAAGATGTGTAAAAGAAAGGGGGAGAGTAAGAAAGTAAAGAAAATTGGTGTAGAGTTGTGTCTTGATGGTTTTTCACATTATATGTTTCCATTAATGACAAAGGGGGAGACTGTTGCAAGTATGTGCTAATCGATGTTGTCATTGATGTTAACAAGCTTGTGTTGTCATTGGTGTCAACTGTGTCTTCTGATGAGGTTATTTTTGTTTGATTAAGTTGTCTTGCTAAAGGTGATTTTCTTTCTTTGTAGAGGTGTTGAAGATGTTGAGGATATGCTTCTATTGTTGGGTTTCCAAGTGCTTTTGAGAAAATTTGATTAATATTGGAAACAATGTGTTGAAGAAGTCTTTTGGCTTACAGAGTAATGTTTGAGTTTTTCTCTGTATTTATTTTGTGTTGGAGATTTGATTGTGTGGTTTGGATATGTTGTTTAGAAGTGTTTTAAGATGCTAAATCTAGAATTTGGTTCTTTGGATCATTGTGGAATGAAAGTTGTGTTCACCAGTTTGAGAACAATGTTTGATAATGTTTGCAGTGTGTCTGGGAGCAAGTGTTTTGCTCTGCATTTCTGCGTAGAGTGGTTTCAGGTGTTGTGGTTTTGGATGTGTAATTATAAGGTCCTTATCTATCTTCTATCCATAAGGTTTGTGATTTTGTACTTTAGAAAGTATTTTCTTGTGTAGCAAAGTTTGACAGTGTTGTTTGTAAGCAGATTGTGAACCAACTTCTAGTGAAAGTTGTTGTGGTTGAATTTGTTGATTTTTAGGTGACTTAAGATGTTTGTGGATGTTTCTAGATTATGTTAAATCTTTTTTTAAGATCTGCAAGGTGTGTTTTCCTTTGAGGAAGTGTGTTCTTAAAAGTCCATAGTGTTAACTCAAGCTTGGATGACTTGGTTGTTTACACTAATTGTGGTTGTGCTTCGTGGATTGTGTAAGTGTGGTGAAGTGTGTAAGAAGGAATTTAGGCCCGTGCTAAGATTTGGTGTGGTCTACATTCATTCCTTTGCTCCATGGGAATGTTTAGGTTGAGACCTAATTTGAATTTTATGGGTTATGATGTGTTGCTGACCTTGGAGAATGTTTTCAAGGGTAATGATGGTATAAATAAGTGTCAAGGATTCATGAGTGTGTGCATGTGTGAAGGATATGATTTTAGTGATGTGAATTTGATCAATGTAGTGAGATTTTTCATGTATTAGGCTACTAGATGTAGCGAGTAGAAGGTGTCTACTATTTTTAGTGTTGATGAGAAGGTGTTGTCTGTATTGTGGTGAATACTGAGCTTCATTGAAACTTATCTCCATGCATAGGTTAGATACAATTATATTAGTTCAAATCTTATAAGTGAGCCACTCTTCTCTTCTATCTTTCTTTCTCAGTGGGTAGTGAGTCCACTTGGACAATGAGTCCACCTGTAGTGAGCATTCTTTCTTTTGGGCAGTGAGCCCTTTGGTAGTGAGCCTTTTGTATTTTGGTATTTCTACTACATTATATTGTGAGCTAATCCTCACCATGGTTTTTCCCTTTTATGGTTTTCCACATAAAATTTGGTGTTCTCTTGTGTGTGGTGTTGTTATGATTCAGTTTTAGTTATTTGTTTTTCATGCTTAATCATCATAACATGTTTAAAGGTTAATGTGGATCTGAATGTTTGTGACGTTTTGAAATTTTTGATACAACTGATTCACCTCCCCTCTCAGTTGTCTTGTGCATTCAACACTTGGCTCCATAATCTGACCCCAGTCTTTTTCTTCCTTCAAGAAACACCACCCCACCTTTGCCAATAGTGCTTTGTTCATCAATTGGATCTTTTTGATGCCCGATCCCCCCTGGGCCTTAGGAAGGCAAACTTTGTCCCAACTGATGAGGGAGATCCTCTTTTTTCTTCAACCCCTATCCATAAGAGAGTTCTCTAGATTTTTTCAAAATTTTCTGCTATATATCTAAGCATCTTAAATAGAGTGAGAAAGTAGGTGGGGATACCTTGGAGGGAAGCCTTTAGGAGTTGGTACTTTCCTTCTTGGCTCAACAACTTACCCTTCTAGCCTTGCATCTTTTTTTGGATTCTCTTGAGGATAGAATTCCAGAAGGAGGGGCTTACTTCCTTGACAGTGATGGGGAGACCAAGGTAAGTAGCTGGCAGAGTGGTGTTATTACATTTTAGAATAGTTTTAATCTTCTCTTTGAGGTTCTATTTAGTGTTGAAGAAGAAGGCATTGCTCTTATCATAGTTTATGCATTTCCTAGAAGCTTTAGCATTGTCATTAAGTACTTGTTTCCATTTTCTAGCTTCCACACCGGGGCTACGCCGAATAGCATGGTGTCATCCATAAATTGCTGGATAGCGAAGGGCTCCACAATATAAGTAGCTCTAACTCCTTTCAGAACTTGTCTACCAAGAATGTTCAATATGTTTCTCCCCGGTACCTCAGCCATAATAATGAAAAAATAGGGGGATAAGGGGTCCCCCTATCTAATTCCTCTAGTCGATTTAAAATACCCTTGATGTGACCCATTGATAAGCACAAAGTACTTGACAATGGTCACACATTCACTTATAAGTTTAATCATTTTATCTTGGAACCCAAACTTCCTTAGCACTTTGAATAGGAAATCCCAAGAAATTCTATCATAAGCTTTTGAGATATCAAGTTTAAGAGCCATACTAGGGATATTGCTCCTATCCATTGAGTGAATTATCTCATGAGTGGAGATGGAAGCATCAACAATCTATCTTTTGGGAACAAATCCCTTCTGATAGCTAGTTATGATACTATCCAACAAAGGTTGCAATCTACAGACCAGGGTCTTAGTGATTATCTTTAGATAGTATTGTAGAGGCTTATAGGATGGTAGTCAGCCATAGTCTTAGTAGTGATCTTCTTGGTGATGAGTGCAATAAAAGTATTGTTAATATTTTTGAGGATCTTACCTATCCTAAAGAAATCTCTAACAACTATCTTCACATCAAACCCCACAATGTCCCAGAAGTCTTGAAAGAAAGCCAGAGGGAACCCATCAGGGCCATGGGCTTTGAAAGCCCCATGGAGAGGACCACCACCCTCACTTCCTCTCTAGTAACTGATTTCAAAAGAGCACAATTGTCCTCTACCGAGAGTATGGAAGGAATGATATCCAATAGCTTCTCACCCCTATTCGAGTTGGGATTATCCTTTTTCTCGGAGAGGAAATTCCTAAAATAGTTAGAGGTAAGTTGGCCCATTTCTTCCTCAAAAATGACTTCTCTGTTGTTTTCATCCAGGAGTTTAGTTATTCTATTTCTTTTTCTATGCTTCATGGTTGATTGGTGGAAGAAGGAAGTGTTTCTAACCCCTTCAGTCAGCTATTGGACTGCTTCTAGAATATCTCTTCCCTTTTCATCAAATCCCTCCACTCTTTGAGTAGGGCCTCTTCCCTATTGAAGTTGGTCTCACTCTTATCACCCTTGGCTGTTTTGTCCTGAATGTCTAGAAGGCTATCAAAGATGTGTTTCTTTGAGGTCATGACATTACCAAAGTAGAATTTGTTCCAACCTTTAACCTTCTGCTTGATATGAATCAGTTTTTGAGTGAGTCTAAACATGGGGGAGCCTTGAACTGTGATACTCCATCAATTGGCAATGCAGTCTTTAAAATCAGGGTGAGAAGCTCACATAATTTCATATCTAAAGGGAAAGGGGCCTTTAGGAACTCCTTCCTTCCAAGTGAATAAAAGAGGGTTGTGGTCAGAGATGATCTAAGGTAGAGCAGTCAAATTAGAGTTCTGGATAATATCCCAATTGGACAAAATCAAGAATCTGTCTAATTTCACCCAAATCAGTTGATCTCCTCTTCTCCTGTTGGTCCATGAAAAGAGTTGATTATTAACCTCCATATCCATTAGCCCAGTCTAATTAAGAAAGTTTTCCAGGTCTGCCATGCTGTCAGAGTAGTCTATGATGCCCCTAGACTTTTCTGAAGGGAATCGAGGGGTATTAAAGTCACCAGCCAGCATCCAATTAGCTCTTTTCTCAGCATTCAATCTAGGGATCAAACCTTCCCAAAGTTCCTTCCTGGCCTTCCTAGTGTGTGGGAGCATAGATGTTTATTAGTTTCCACACTTTCTTGTTGAGGCTGAATTTCACTTCTAAGTTGTTCTTATTGTGGGAGAAATAACAACCAGTGAGGTGGTGTTTACAAGCCCCCATAAGCACCAAAGGAGGAGCTGATGAGGTAGTCCACTGTGGGCCATATTTTTTGAGAAACATCTTTGAAGATTTCTTCAAACATTTTAACTTCTTAGAGGAGAATATCCAATTTATTTTCATAAATGTAGTTTTTAACTAAAAACTACTTTTGAGGATTGTTAAGTCCCCTTACATTCTAGGAGAGGAACTTAATTTACAACCACACCTGGAGAGAGCCTCAAGAGTACTTTGTCTCACATTAGCTATTTCCTTGGTAGCTTCTATTTGTTTGGTTTCCCTCTGTGAAGGTCTTCCAACCTTCCCGTCCATCCCCACATCTATTTACTTTTTTGAATGGCCTTTGCCTTTCCTCTTGGGTGTCCCCCATCCCTCCTGGTTACTCCATAAGGAACTAGGACCAGCCCCAAGGGTTAGAACTTTGGGTGAAGACAACTCCACTTTTTTACCTTTTTCTTCCCCTTCTTGGACAACAGGAGGACCAAACTCATACTCTTTCTCCCCTACAACAACTTTCTCCCTTTGAAGGGTGTTGTTGTTTTTAGTTTTAGGGGATTGATCCTAGATCTCCTCTTCTTCTATCTCTTCTGTTCCTATAGTATCTTCCCTAGTTTTATTGCTCAGTAGTTTCGACAGCTGCTATTCAATCCCTAGAGTGGTCTTTCCTCTAGGTTTTTTAGATTCTATTTGTTTTGATGGGGACACAATGAAGCTTAGTAAATCATCTTTGAAGGGATAGTCCTCCATATCAGCCTCCACCTCTCTCCCCACTTTAGGTTTTTGGTTTCTTACGAGATTGCATTCATTGATCAAGTGACCTTTCTTGGAATAATTTTGATAGAAAGTAGTGGCATTTTCATAAACCAGTTGCTACTCCTAGCTAGCATATTTGGATTTTATATTGATTGAATTAGGTAGGGTTTTATTAATATCTACATTGACACAAAAGTGGGAAAAAACTAACCTCATTTTGTTCTTGGTGGTATTATCCAATCTAGGTGAAGATCTCCTCATCCTAATACTCCAGCGACAGTCCTAGTAATCTCACCCAAACTAGGGCTAACTTGCTTAGTTCCATGGCCGCATCGAAACTTGGTTTCTAGTGCCCTAAACACAAGTTGTGTTTACCATATAGCTAAGGGCCTCCAGCCAAAATCGCTATAAGGTCCTTGGTAGTGAACTTGAACAAAAATAGGCCTCTAGACATAGTGTTGGTCACGACACTTCCCTTCAGGTGCCATCTGGAAGATAACCATCTCCTAACCATGCCTATATTTGGTCTTAGAGAATAGAACTTACCAACTAGAGATAGCTCCATGGACCAGACTATCTTTTCCATCATGAGGTCTAGGATTTGAAGATTCAATCCTTTCTCTGACTCTGACAGCACAGGGACAACAAAGTCTTCTCTGTTCCATTCATCTTCCCCAAGTAGGGCCTTTTTCCATGCATTAGGACCTAAATCTGAGGCTAGAATCTCATGCTCTGAAGTACTACCTGAGGTAGTACTTACTGCAGCAAGTTCCATCAAGGGGCCCAATGAGGCACAGGCCCCCCCTAGGCTGACGGAATCCATGACCTAAGTAGGTTCAAACCTAGTTCAAGTAGGAGAGTTGTAGAGGGATTTCAAAGTTGTAGAAAAATGTAAATGTAATGCCTACCTATGTTAAACTGTGCAATCTTGTTTAATAAATGATTAATTGTATGTTGATCATAATAATGGATCCATATGACATCAATATATATTAGTGTTTCAGCTTTACTATTTTCTTTTAAATGATATGCTAGACAAGTATACCTAGTTCCTTTAGTATTATTCTTTTAAATGATTAATTGCACCTTTGTCATATTGCTAGAATGGATGATTTAATTGAAATATACTTATTAAATATTTATTAAATTTAATTGTGTAATTTTATCATTCACTTTGGCTATGGTTACATATTAGGTAGATGCACATAACATTTTACTGAGTGTATAGGAAAGTTATAGGTGTTTGACCAATGGTTGGGATGTGGAGAATTTTGAAATGGAATGTTTAGCCATCTCACCTTTGTCCTTGTGTTGTTGAAACTTGTGAAAACCATATCTGAATCAATTAAGATTCTGGATCCCATTGTGTTAGATTCAAAAAGGTGTCTTCTTGGGCGTGTTTAATTATCACTTATGCATTTGTTCTTTTGCTTGATATGTGCTAAAAGGATTTAAAGTTTCCTTGGAAAATCAAAAGTTTATGCTATCTATTGCTAGTGAAGAGAAAATAAAATATTTAATTAAGTTAAGGTTGTAGGATTGTTTAATTGTGGAAGGGCATTGTATTTTATTTATTTATGTTTTGGTAAATAGGTTAAATTTCTATTTGTTAGAAATATCTATTTCTAGATAATTGCCTTAAGTGAAATTACTTTGGGGAAAAGAATGAAAAGGTTAAATTAATTTCTAATTAGAGGTATATACATGGAAAAGGGGCTTGTTTTTCAATTCATTATGCTTGTGTATGAAATAGAGAGAAAAAATGGAAGAAAGAGAATTTTCAAAACCCTCGTTGAAGAAAATGGGATTTTTCTTGTTTGATGCTTACTTGATGTGGATTGGATTCCTATTGGACAAGAAAAGGATTAGTTTGAGATTGAAAGTAGATTCACTGAGGTAAATCTTACCTTGCTTTCTTTCAAATTTGAATTTTTATTAAGATTTTTATGTTTGTAGAAATTATTTTTTGAAAAATTAATTTTCCTACTCAAGCTCTAGAATTTTTTTCCAAAACTAAAAAGTAATGTGAAAAGTGTGTTGTTGGGTAGAATTAGACCAAGAGGGTATTCTTGTAATTTTATTTCATGTATTTTTTATTTTCATGAAAATGGTATAAATTTTCTCTCTAAACCTGCTTAAATCTTTTAAAAAATTTATGTTATTTGAAAAGTGTGATGTTTGGTGATTTTATAACAAGAGGGTATTTTTAGATATTTAGAATTTCATATTTTTTCAAAATTTAGAAAAAATGGGGAAAATTTTGGAAATGATGCTTCAAGATTTGTTAATGGCAGAACCTAGATACTTTAGAAAATAATTATTTTATTTTTCTTAAAATTTGGAAATTCTAAAAAGAATATGTGATGTAGAATCATGTATTTTCTCATGGATTTTATTTTGTATGTGCATTGGGAAGCATGTTTTTTGGGAAAGCTGCTTCCTTCCTATCCTTAGGCTCCTCAAAGAAGGTTGACCCCTAAATTCTCTAGGATAGGGGATATTTGTAGGAGGCTTGGGGTGGCCAACTCACCAAACTTGTTAGATGAGGTTGGAGGTAGAGTGCACTAAAGAAGTGCCTTGCTTAAAATGAATAATTAAGAGTGTCAAATCCTAAACTTGTTGGACAAGATTTGGAGGCAAAGTGCACTAAAGAAGAGCCTTGCTTAAAATGAGTAATGACAATGTCAAAATACCCAACTCATTGGATGAGGTTGGAGGCAAGGAGCACACTGAAAAAGTGCCTCTTGTTGCATTGGATTTAATGTGATTAATAAATCTTGAATATAATAACTTGCACTAAGTAAACTTGATAATGAAGCTTAGCTGAGTGAAGTGCATTGAAGAAGTGTCGCACTACCATTTTGAGAAGCACCCACAAGGTGAATTCTTACTTGAGACTTTTGTGCTCTATTTTCACTTTCTAGCTTGGTTTTGGAGAGCTAAAGGGAAGTTAACTCTATTGCCTTAGCTACTCTCCTCTAGTACTTTTTGGTTGAATTGAATGTACCCAATCTTGTGTTTGTTTAATAGGAAAATTGATTCTAACTAAACTACTTATAACTAGAATAATCTTCTATCTAAACATTAGGATACTAGCCAATGAAGATGTATATCTCACTACTATCCAATTTGGAAGAGTGAGAAGGTTTGGGCTAAATCCCTTTGTTTCTATTAGAATGAAAAATAACTAACTATGACTAACTAAAACTAACGATGATGGTAGAAAACTAGAACAATACAAAAACTGATGAAATAATTTACAGGAAGGAACATAGAAATGAAAATGTAAAATCATAGAGAACTTGGCACTAGGTGGACAACCTCGCTGTCTAGGATGACAACATGCCATGGGGATGTCTATGTGTTGTGTTATAGTCCGTATGACATAGAAACCCTGAATCATAGACCTGTAAAAATTTGCATGAACTTTGAGAACTACCCGTTGACATAGAATATCGAAGATGATAGAAATAATTAGAAATGATAATACAAAAGTGAAACAAAGAAAATGATGAGAAAGGGGGAAGAAGAAAACAAACACTTGTGTGCTCAAAATCCTTCCTCATGCAACTTGCAATCGTAATGACAAAAGAGAGGGTTGGCCTGTATAAGAGCTTGCCAAAGTCAAGCCTTATTTTTAGTGTTTCCACCTCAACGACAACCAGAGATGCTGATTAATTGATAAATAAAGTGTGTTCTCTGATTCTAAGTGTATTTGGAATTGTTATGAGTAGTGACAAGAAATATTGACAAGATACATAAATAAAATATGATTAATCTAAAACATGCAATGATCTCAAATAAACAATGAGCACAATAGAGCAATGGACTAAAACTAAAAGCAAGAGTATGATAATGGTGAGTATTGATTTTGAAAGAGCTTCGCTAACATGTGAATTTGATATATTTTGAATGGCAAGTCGAGGAGGTTAAATAGAAAAGGCAAGAGGGAAAATCTGGGAAAGTAGTTGTTTGGGTGTAGATATGTGTCAAGAAAAGCTCAGAGTGACACACAAGTTAAAATGTAACTTATAAAAATGGTTGATGAACAAACAAACAATCATGAGACATTAGCATGGCACACAAACATCTATGCCATGCATTGGCATCCAAGCAACTTCACTTCTTGGAAAGTCCAGATAACTTGGGGTGCTACCAAGATTAATGAACTTTTATGGTTTGAGGGTAAGGTTAAGGTTGACAAATGATCTTAAAAACATGCCATGGGAGTGGACACTAAAGTGGACTCCAAACATAGCATTGTGAGAGTACACAATTATGATGCTTCATTTAGCCCCCACTTTAGTGGACGTATGACACTATGTGCATATGCAAGATAAAGTAATAAAGGAAATAACATGAAAACAAAATTTTTACCCAAGGATACTTTAGATGATCTAGAGTGTCATTGTTATGTACCTAGGGATATGATATTATAATGTATTTAGGTGGATGGAGATGCTGACATGTGGCACATGTCCCTTAAGTTAGTTATATTAGGTCTTATGGATAACTTATATAATTAATTGTATTAGGAGTTGAGTAGGCCCTTATTAGGATTACCCTTCCATTATGTTAATAGGAGGTGGTATATATATAGGAGGTGAATATCGTTGTAAGATATGTAAAGAGTGTGATATTTTATTAGAGATCTCTTGGAGATATAGCATGGAGTGGCTTCTGCCATAAGGAGTGTTGTATGGTGTTACCCTACCTCAAGGGTTTATTCTATTTCCGCATATATTGGATATCAAGGCATATTGGACCACAAACATCTTATGTTGTGTGAGATATATCTTCTGCATTATATTATTTCCATTATTATATATTTGGATCATTACAAGTGGTATTAGAGCATGATCTTGACACCATGAAGGCAAAAATAAGGTGATTTTTTATTTATTTTGGAGGTCATTTTGTGAAGGGCATATCTCTATTATTTTTGTGAAACTTTGCAAGATTTTTTGTTGGTTTTTCAATGAAATATTGAAGCTATTACAGTCCATATTTGAGTTCAATTGGAGCAGAATTCATGGATTTATTTTAGAATTAGGGTTTTTATTATTTTCGCTCCTAGGGTTGAAATTCAGTGAATTTTTTCCTACTTTCTAGAGGTCTAATTAGAGACATAGTGATACACCTATAGTCTTGATTTGGAAGAATTTAGAGTTGTTTTCAGTAAGTTATTGCAATTTTATTATTTTTAATAAATTCACTTTCTAGGCCACAAATCAAGGATTTTTTTTGAGATTTTCATAGTTCTGTAAAGCTCGCCTAATTTTATCAGGGGTTTATTAATTGTGTTTTTAATTTTGAGGCCCACAACATTACGAAACAATTCAATCAAAGTTGGGTGGCTGGAAAATTTTAGAAACCCTAATTTTAATGTGGATTCCTTATTTTCATGGAAGTGGAGATGCATTAGAATGGTGGAGCCAATATAAAAGAGTTCATGGTCAAGGAATACTATGGAAAACAATTTTTAGTTTACATTCAAGGGGTGAAGCTTACAAATGGTATTTACCATTGCATAAGGATATTTCTTCTTTAGATGAACTAGAACAAGCTTTCTTCGATAGATGGGCTCAAGAAGAAGATGAAGGCCAAGAACAAGAAGATTATGAATAGGAAGATGAAGAAGAGAAAGGAGAGAAAGAAGGAGAAGAAGGAGAAGTAAAAGAGGATGATGAAGAGAAGATGAAGGATACAAGTACATGCACTTTAGCTCCAAGGAAGGAAGATTCAATCCTTCAATTTCAAGGATGTACTCAAAAGGAAAAGGTTATTGTTTCTATACAACCTAGAAACAATTACAACTTCATCAACATGGAATTAGCCAAGAAGCTACATGTACAAGAAAAGAACATCAAGAACAATCAAATATTGGGTAAGGATATTCAAATTTTTGAAGATTTGAAGCTCTCTAAGGGTAAATATGAATTGTTGGGAACAATAAACATCAATGTGCAAAGGAATTTCATGAAGCTTTGGTATAAGAGGAAAAAAGTTACATTACAGGATATTACACATAATGAAGTGCAAAATAAAGTCAAGAAAGAGCAAGTTCAAGAATCTACTGAAGATTGCATCAATGAATCAGAGGAGATGCAAGAGGAGCAAGGTGTAGATAAAAAAGAGGAGATAAGTAATTCTCTTCATGCGCCAACCAAACAAGTGGAAAAAAATGATGAAGATTTGGAGAAGGTTCCAGTGACAGCAAAGGGTGCAATATATAGGCATCCAAATCATGTAGACAGACAAGAGACATGGAGGAAACGATCATGGATGCATGACACTACAAGGAAACAACAATCAAATCACTATGGACCTACATGGAATCAAAGGAACAACTACAACAATCAGTGGTATCATAGAAGTCATATCTATTCATGACACCAAAGGAGGACTTATTGAGATAAGGAATGGAAAAAAAGGGGTGTAGAAAAACATGAATCAAGGATGGGATCTAGGTACTATCAAGATAAAACCACTGTGAAGATCAATTATGGATGGTTGGATGATTGTTCATGGTGGAACATTCATAACAACATGTGAAAGTTTTACTATTTGGCTTCTTCTCATGTTTCAGGGATGAAACATGTCAAGGAGGGATGGCATGTTATGTACCTAGGAATATGATAGTATAATGTATTTAGGTGGATGAAGATGCTGACATGTGGCACATATCCCTTAAGTTAGTTATTGATGAAGGGGGTAAATCATAAAATGCACAATAACAGAAATTGCACATAGAAAATAGAACTTTCATTTATTGATTTGGACAACTTATTACATTATAGAAGCTCAAATACAATTAGAGGAATCAATCCTCCACAGGCTGCAACACATTATAGCTTCCTCTCACAAGACTCTAGAATCATCTGCCTTGTGTAAACCCAAATCAGCTAGGGTTTCTATTTTCCCCGCCTATTCTTGACTCTACACTTTCCCCCTTAACCCCACTACTGCCCAGGGTTTCCAAATAGTCATAAATAACACTTTTTGGCAGCCTCCAACTAAATTTCAAAATTTGCAACTCCCTCCAAAAGTAGGTCAACTTCTGGGAAGCATAACTTTTGATCTGGGTGTCTGATTGACAAACCGTTTTAAGTGCTGGAAAGATCGTGATGTGAACTATCATGCTGGAAATCTGTAAATAGATTTCCATCAACTTTTGGGGACATTATGGGATGTTTTAGTGCCTCATATCTCATTTCAAAAAATTTTAGGGGCTTTTCAGAAAATAAAAAATTTTAATATCTTTCAGCTCACAAATGTTCTTTGCCTGATTCCTTCACCAAAGGTCTTATATTTTAGTTATGAAACTTTCTGTAACTTTTCACTTCAATCTGTGCCCAAATGCAAACTTTCCTAAAATGGTAGTTTAACTTTCCAAAATAGGCAATTTTCTATTTTTAGCAGTTTTGGAAAAACTGAAAGTCCTACATCATTATTCAGGAGATTATGGAACTAGAAACACTAATTATGGAAAGAAATGAAAACAACTGCAATGATTTTGAATTAACTTCTTTTTGGGTGATGCAAGATTGCCCTTACACCATTGGATGCTCCTGCATTAGACACCTAGGGTAATTTGAGAAGTGACCCTGTCACATCTCAGGTGTTTGTGTGAGGAAAACCCAAATGGTCAACCTCTACCTTAGACAACCAAGAAGAATCTTCAATAGGCCTTCCTTTCCATTTCACTAGATATTCTTCATATTGCCTATTTTGAGTACTTCTTCCCACACAACTATCCAAGATCTTTTCTATCTCCTTTGTTGAAGTAGATGTCAGAATACTCTATTATTCTTATGTTGGTCCATCCTCTGTTCCACCTTCATGAAATTCTGATAAATCAATGATATTGAAAATAGGGGAAATGTTGATCCCACTTGGCAGCTCTACCTCATATGCATTTCTTGAATCATGTTTCTTCAAAATTCTGCATGGTCCAAATTTCTTCATTTTTAGCTTATTGTATGTTCCAATTAGGAACCTTTCTTTTCTCAAGTGAACCATGACTTCATCTCCTACCTAGAACTCCTTATATCTCCTCTTTTGATCTACCTTAGCCTTATACTGAATATTCATCTTATTAATGTGCTTTCTCACCTCTTCATGCAAATTCTTCAGATGTTCTACAAAGTCTTTGGCTTCAGCACTTGTCTTTTCTCCTTTGTCTAGCTTTCTTAACTCAGAAGCATTTCTTGGGCTATTGCCATATACAATCTATAATGGTGATTTACTAGTACTCCTATTAATAGAATTGTTTTAAGCCAATTCCACCTATGGCAAAATCAAATCCCATCCCTTGTGCTTATCTCCTACTAAGCATTGTAGCAGGTCACCCAAACTCCTATTCACCACTTCTAATTGTCCATGAGTTTGTGGATGGTGTGCAGAACTGAACTTCAAATCTATTTTCAACTTCTTCCACAATGTCCTCTAGCAATAACCAACAAACTTGGTATCTCGATCTGAAACTATGCTCTTTGGTAGACCATGTAATCTCACCACCTCCATGAAAAATAACTCTGCAATATGAACATCATCATTAGTCTTCTTGCAAGGAATAAAATGTACCATCTTTGAGAATCTGTTCACCACCACAAAAATGGAATCATGCCCTCTCTGTGTCCTTGGTAAACCAAGAACAAAATCCATACTAATATCATCCCATGGCTTCTCTAGTACAAGTAATGGATGATATAGACTTGTATTTTGACTTGCTCATTTCGTCATTTGACATACTCTACAACTCTGTACAAACTTCCTCACATCCTGCTGCAACTACAGCCAATAATAATTTTCACCAACAATAGCAATGGTCTTATCTCAACCAAAGTCCAGCCAATCCTCCACTATGCTTCTCCTTAATTAGGTTCTCTTTCATGGAACTCCTCAGAATGCACAACTGGCTTCCTTTAAACAACATGCCATCTTGGATTATGAAATCCAACTATTTTGTCCTGTCCAAAGTAATAGGTTCCAAACAAACTTTCCAAGCCTCTGCAAAATCTGGATCTTTTGGATACAAACTCTTGAGCTCTTCAAACCCAACAACCTCTATCTTTATTTCTATCAACAAATTTTGCCTTTTGCTCAAGGCATCTACAATTCTGTTGGACTTCCCACTCCTGTGCTTCAAAACAAAAGTATAACTCTGCAAAAACTCAACCCATTTTAAATGCCTTTGGTTCAACTTTCCTTGACTATTAAGAAACTGCAAAGCCTGATGATCAGTATATAAAACAAACTCTTTTGGAAACAAATAATGTCTCCATTTATTCAAAGCCTGAACTATTGCATAAAATTCCTAATTATAAATAGAATACTTTTTCTTTGCATCATTAAGCTTTGCGCTAAAATAGGCAATGGGCTTACCTTCTTGACTCAAAACAACTCCTATAGCACTACCACTTGCATCACAATCTACCTGAAATACCTTATTGAAATCTGGAAGTGCCAAAACAGGTTGCTCTGTGACTTTCTACTTCAATGTATCAAAGCTTTTGTCTACTCCTTTAGTCCATTTAAACTCTTTTCTATCCCCTCTCATCGTCTCAGTTAGGGGTGCACAAATGCTACTAAAATTCTTGATAAACATTCTATAAAAACTTGCCAGACCATGAAAAGATCTTACCTCTGTGGCACTCCTTGGTGTAGGCCATTCAGTGATAGGCCTTACTTTTTCTGGGTCCATCTTAAGACCTTCCTCTGAGACAACAAATCCCAGGTATACCAACTCCTTCTTTGCAAAACTACATTTCTTCATATTAATCAGCAATTTCTCCTCCCTCAGCTTCTATAAAACTCTTCTGATATGCATTAGATGCTCATCCCAAGTCTTACTAAAAATCAAAATATCATCTAAATAGACAATAACAAAACTTCCCAAAAATTCTTTCAATACCTCATTCATGAGCCGCATGAATGTGCTTGGTGCATTGGTTAGCCCAAATGGCATGACTAACCACTCATACAATCCTTCCTTGGTCTTAAAGGCCATCTTCCATTCGTCTCCTTCTCTGATTCAGATCTAGTGATACCTACTCTTCAGATCAATCTTCGTGAAGTACTTGGCTCCACTCAAAAAATCAATTATGTCATCCATTCTGGGTAATGGAAATCTGTACTTGATCATGATCTTATTTATGGTTCAAGAATCTATACACATTTTCCACTTTCCATCTTTCTTTGGTGCTAGTACAACAGGTACCACACATGGACTCAGGCTCTCCCTTATCAGTCCCTTCCTTAACAACTCTTGAACTTGTCTGTTCAACTATTCACTCTCTGCTGGAGTCATTCTATGGGCTGCCTTATTCAACAAACTAGCTCCTGGTATCAAATCCATTTGATGACTTATCTTCCTCACTGGTGGTAAACCTTCTAGTACATTATCAGAGACAATATTTTTAAATTCTTCTAACATTTCTGAGACTTCTGTTGGTACATCTTCACATTTCTCTTGACTAATCTTAGGAATCAATGCAAAGCAATGACACTCATGCTTCATACCCTCCAAAAGTTTTCTACCATCTACCAAGCAAATTCTAGTAGTACTACATACCTTTTCTTCCACCTCCTTCAAGGGCTTCAACTTATGATGAACTCCATCCTTTGTTAGGGAATATGTGTTTGGATAGCCATCATGGACAACACTCCTATCATATTGCCACAGCCTTCCCAAGGAATAAATGACATGCATCCATCGGTATGATATCACACAGCACCTCATCATGGTAGTCCCCAATCTTGAACTTCACTAAACACTATTCATTGACCAAAGCTCTATGGTCCTTTTACAACCGTGCAATCCGATATAGATGTGGATGCTTTCTTCTTGTCAACTTCAACTTGTCAACCATCTCCTCTGAAACAATATTGTTAGTACTTCCACTATCAATAATAATATCACAACACTTACCTTCACATTTGCACCTTGTGCGAAATAAACTCTTCCTTTGATTAGGTTCTTTCTCCTCATTCAACAAAGTTATTCTGACAACTAGGGTTTCTCCCCTTTCAACATCTTCAGAATGGTCAGACTGCGCATCTTCATCTACATGTGCAACTCATGCATCACCTTCAGGTCTTCTATTTGTCCTTCCTTGATGTTGCGGACACTCGTATGCTCGATGCCATTCTTCTCCACATTGGAAATAGGTTCCTCTAAAACCTCCTCTTCTGGGTCCTTGCCCAGGTCAGCCTCTTCCTCTTCCTCTTTGCTCACCATTGTTCTGGTCACGAGGGTTGTAGGTATTATCTCCTCTCTAATTTCGACTAGTGCCAACTTCTTCACTTTTCTTTGGATCTTCAGTTCAGCCCCCATAGGGTCTTCCACTAGTCCTTCCACCTTGACCTCTTCCCCTTTGCTTGTTGTCAAATCTTTTATTTAGCTTCTCTTCCACCATTAGGGAAAATTGGTATACATCTTCTATGGTGGTCATTCTAACTAGGCTCAACTCCTCTTGAATACTTGGCCTCAACCCATTAATGTAATGGGCTACCTTCTCCTTGTTGGCCTCTACATGGGTTGTCCTAATAGTAATCTTATAAAACTCTTCTGTATAATCCTTAACAGACTTGTTACCTTGCTTCAATCCTTGTAGCTTCTTCAACAGCTCCATCTCATAGTCCATAGGAATGAACTACTTCTTTAGTTTCTCCACCATCTAGTCTCATCTGGTGATCTTTCCCTTTCCTCTTCTATTCCTCTCTAAATGGCCCTCCTTCCACCAAATATTTGCATGCCCCTTCAACTTTGTTTTTGCAAACTTCAACCGATCTGGGTCCTCCACGTCTTCATACTTGAAATACTCCTCCATGTCATTGATCCAATCAATAAGCTGTTTCGGATTCAAATCTCTAGAATATGTAGAAACTTTGATCCTGGGCCTCTTTCCAATCTTAGAAATGGCCCTCAACAACCTAACTTATGCAGGATCTCCCTAGCTTCTTGTTCTTCCTCAGATAGCTCTTCTTCAGCTTCATCTTTGCTTTCTTCTCTTGTTCTTGGCTCAAACCATCTTCATAGCTCCTCTTGCAATGCATCGATTTGCCTTTGTAGGGCTCTAAAACCCTCTTCCATCAAAGCATTCCTCCCAATACGATTTCTTCGTGGAGGCATCTTGATCTCCACAGCAAACCCACAACCTCAGGTCCTGGTGCAAACTGCCTCATGGTTGGCGATCTATCTACACACTTAGGAACCCTTGCTCTGATACCACTTAATGAATGGGGTAAATCATAAAATGCACAACAATAGAAATTGCACTAAAAAAATAGAACTTTCTTTTATTTATTTGGACAACTTATTACATTACAAAAGCTCAAATACAATCAGAGGAATCAATCCTCCACAGGCTGCAATACATTACAGCTTCCTCTCACAAGACTCTGGAATCATCTACCTTGTGTAACCCCAAATCAGCTAGGGTTTCTATTTTCCCTACCTATTCTTGACACTACACTTTTCTCCTTAACTACACTACTTCCCAGGGTTTCCAAAATAGTCATAAATAACACTTTTTGGCAGCCTCCAGCTAAATTTCAAAATTTGCAACTCCCTCCAAAAGTAGGTCAACTTCCGAGAAGCATAACTTTTGATTCGGGTGTCCGATTGACGAACTGTTTTAAGCATAGAAAAGCGTACAATGTGAACTATCACACTAGAAATCCATAAACAGATTTTTGTCAACTTTTGGGGACATTATGGGATGTTTTAGTGCCTCATATCTCGTTTGAAAAATTTTTAGGGGTTTTTCAGAAAATAAAAACTTTAATATCTTTCAGATCACAAATGATATTTGCCTAATTCCTTCACCAAATGTCTTATATTTCAGTTATGAAGCTTTCTGTAACTTTTCACTTCAATCCATGCCCAAAAGCAAACTTTCCTAAAATGGCAGTTTGCTATTTTTAGTAGTTTTGGAAACGCTGAAAGTCCTACATCATTATTCAGGAGATTATGGAACCAGAAACACTAATTCTGGAAAGAAATGAAAACAACTGCAATGATTTTGAATTAACCTCTTTTTGGGTGATGCAAGATTGCCCTTACACCACCGAATGCTCCTGCATCAATTATATTAGGTCTTATGGATAACTTGTATAATTAATTGTATCAGGAGTTGAGTATGCCCTTATTAGGATTACCCTTCTATTATGTTAATAGGAGGTGGTATATATATAGGAGATGAATATCATTGTAAGATATGTGAAGAGTATGATATTGTATTGGAGATCTCTTGGAGATATAGCATGGAGTGGCTTCTTCCGTAAGGAGTGTTGTATGGTGTTACGCTACCTCAAGGGTTTATTCTCTTTCTGCATATATTGGATATTAGGGCATATTGGCCCACAAACATCTCTTGTGTTGTGTGAGATATATCTTCTTCATTATATTATTTCCATTATTATATGTTTGGATCACTACAATCACTAAGTGAGAGATATGAATCCCCCATATTAGGATTCTACAAAAATCACAATGTTAGGCCAAAAATCTACACATGAAACAAATTTTAGAGGCACATGTATATATAGCTAATGAAAAAGAGGATTAGACCAAATATGATTTCTCGAAACCATTGTAGTTAGAAAATAATATAGTCTAATACACATTAATCTAATGACTAAAAAAAACACATACAAACATACAGAAAAGTAAACAGAAGGCATTTCTAACATTGATTTGCTAGGAAAATGCCAGGTATGGTTCTAGGGCTAGCACACTACAAGAGATAGGAACCATACTAAATATTTCTATAAGTCACTAGAGATAGTAGATCTTGTTGCTAGGTGGATTATGAGAAGTATTTCCAAGGTAGCGAATGAAGTGTAACAAACTAGCATTACCTTGCTAAGTGAGCTACATGTCAAAAAATATCAGAGATTACATGGCTAGTATGGCTAGATAGTTCTGATAAAGGTGGTATGGACAACAAATGCTACAAAAATGCTATGGGGTGCATACCATTGATGTGGTGTGTGAACAGTGTGAAAGATAGCAAATATATGCCCCCACCTTAAAATAATTGCATATTCCATAGAGGAGCAATTAATTTTAAGGTAAAAAGAGGGGAAAGGCATGCGAGCTTTTAGGAAGTATGTGCTTAGAGGATATGTTACAGAAAGCTACATTGTGAAATAGATACCCCCAAGAAGCACAACCAAGGTGATTCTGTAGGCATGATACACAATGGCTTGTGTAAGCATGGCATGATGTCGAGAAATGCAACAAAGTGTCACATAAAAATAAGCAACATCACAATTAAGCACCAAGGGATCTACATGCTTTAGAGTCAGTATAATATATAGGAGGGGAATAATTAGGGAACTGTAATCTAGAATTGTCATCATCCCCCTAGGTACATAGAACTATGAATACAAAGGAAGCTCACATGAAGACAAAGTAAAAAAATTGGGTCAACATGGAAGGATACTAAATCATCTAACACTTTGCATCATCCCCAAAATGTAGAAAATTCAAGTACGACATATAGACGAATATACAAACTTATAGAGGAATGTCACAATAGTTTCGTTGCCCCTGTATCCATGTGCCTACAAGGGCATCAAGGGTCCTCCAAGGAGAGCTAACAAACATACATATCATGTAGCAAGCATGGAGAATACAAAACATACAAGCACACTACGAACAATAATTGATGGAACAAAGGTATTGTTGTCAAGGGTCGGGCTCTAGCATGTCATCCGCCTCTGAATCTTTCTCATTATATAGGGATGGTCGATAGGCCACTATAGGGACCATGTCAAGGGTAGTACTTGGTACTGTGCTTGGTTCAAGATGTGAAGGATCAACAACTAATGGAGGATCCTCACACACCTCACCAAAGTTGAGGTCCATCAATCTTGTGAAGATCAAGGACAAAAATTGTATCTCTTCCAAAGATGAAAATACATTTTCCTTGGGGGAAGAGTGATTTGAATCGCTATCAGAATTGACAAAAATAGATGGTCAGTCATTTCTAATAGCGGGAACGTGAGCATTGGTGACCACTGGTGGAGAAGAGGTCTCCACAACTAGAATAGATGATGTAGGACTTAGAGGAGGTGAAGGAGGCATGCACTTTGGCTTGTAGTAGGGTGGAGTGGGATAGTGTTCATTCTTTCATTTTGGCAATGAGCATGGAATGTCTATATTGATGGTGGTAGGATGCAGGGTATCAAGGAATACTTGATGCTAGGTACACTGGAATGAAACTAACTATGATAAAGTAGCACTAGAGATAACACTGACATTGGGAAAATTCAAGGGTTCATTGAAGGGTGGCATGTCAGGGATGGGGCTCCCCATAAAGGGAGTGAGGACTACTTGAACTTCATTAGGGTTGTGTTCATCGCGTTCCATTGGTAGAGAGATAGGTGTGGGTGATGGAAAGGAATCACACCAAGGAGGAGTAGAAAACTAAGAAGGTGGAGCCAAATATGGGGCTAGTTGCATAGGAGAAGGATGTGTGGGAAGAGGTTCATCTCTTGATGCACATTCACAAGCTGCAACATGTCGGTGATGCTTGTGATCTCTCGCAAGTTGATTACATCAAGTGCAAGTCAAAGCATCATTAGAAAAAACTAGGGAGTCTCCCAACATAAGCTCCTTTTATTCCATTTCTCTAGGAGTGGAAGGAGGAACTAAAGGAGCAACTGAAGGTTGGGTTATTGCTAAGGAAGGGTCTCTCAATGCGGGCTACCTTCCTTGAGCCACAAAAGGGGCTGGAGGAATAGAGGCCACCACTGAAGATTGGGAGATGGAAGGGGAGGGGTCTTTCAACATCGGTTGCTTTCCTTGAGTCCCTAAAGAGGTAGGAGTAATAGTAGTGGCCATTGAATGCTGGGGAGGTCTGGTTTGTATCAGTCATGTATCTCTAAGTCTTGGGTAAGAAGTTGGAGGTGGGACTTTTGTGTATATCCCAGACACTTGAGGATGGGAAAGGTCACTTGATTCAATTTGTATTTCCTTCTCTACTTGTGGGGTGGGAGAAGGGACATATACAACCACTGGATATCTTGAGGAACCGCAGGGGTAGTAGCCAGTGGGGTCAAGGAGGAAGAATTGACGAATAATTGAGATATGCGATTTTCTTTGAACTTTTGATATGAAAGAAATAGGAAATCATTGCATGATTGCAATGGATTAGTCAAGATTGACCAGAAGTAATCCAAGGAGAAATTACCTCATAACATGAGTGGTTTGAACCCACTATGATGTATAGTGTGAACTTGACTGTCGTGAGGGATTTTCAAGCACTTGTGGATCATAGAGGGGATCACTCTCATGGAAGAGAACCACAAATGGCCTAACTTCACATTAATTGGTTTGAGATAGGGATGATGGAAAAAGAAATATCTAGGGTTTTTTGTCCAACCCGGACATAATTGGGTAAGCGAACCCATGGTTTGGTGAGAAGATCCATCATGCAATCATATTCAAAATTTTGATTTCTAGTATTTGTCTTAATAGAGCTTGTGTACATATAAAAATTCCTCCATAATTACATTCACCATACACACAGGTTCAATTAATACACCCTTGGTGGGACTTTCATTGACTAGGGCAGTGATGTAAAGAGGTCCTTCATAGATATGCATGGGCACATCAATGGGTGTGAAGGGGATTAATGGCTCAAGAACAAAGCACATTGAACTAGGGTGAGGTCGATCATCAATCATTGCAATCATCTTGGCTAAATAGGTTAAAGGCTCATTAATAGTCATGGTAGTTACCACACGATTAGCAAGAAGTTTGACTAGGTTTCTAGAGTGGCGCGACAATGGGTTTGTGTAAATTTATAGGTTTTGGTTAGGTGGAGCAATAGATTTGTTACCTCTGCCCTTCACATTAGAGACTTGGATGATGTTCTAGTCAATGAGGTCTTAAGCGTGATGTTTAAGACACATACATCTCTTTGTGTCATGGCCAAGAACTTTGTGGAACTAATAGAAGGCGTTTGGGTCATAAGAAGGTGGCAGGGTTTTAGTTGTATTGGTAGGACAGATTGGTGGCAACTGGATAAGGTTGTTATTAAGAAGTTGTTGCATTGGTATAGAGAGATTCAAATAAGGGAGTGAATTTATGAGTCATGGGTTTGTTTTGAGAAGAGAGGACCATAGCACTTTAGGTTGGTGCAATGGTCGCTACTTGTCCAATATGGTTTGAAGAATTAATTTTGATAATTTTTTTTTTTTTGTTTTAACTTTGAAATGATGACGAGGCATTGGATTACCCAGAAGGAGTCTATGAGGAAGATCCCTCATACTAGTTGATCGATTGCTAGTAGTCATGGAGCATTGTGCATAGATGCATAAACAAAGGGTAACACATTAGCAGAATCTTATCCTGAATTTGAGGCTATAGGTTTCCAATGAAGACCTGTTGCACGCCAAAATCTAGAAGTGCATAAAGAATCTGTGAGAATAAGGCTTGATAACGACCGATGAAATGTAATGTCCCCTTCTAGGAAGCCGAAATTTTTCTCAACCTTGCACAATTTCAACTTAGTAAAAGAGAACATTAGTATTCGATTCATCTTTTATTTCAATATAAATTCATTAAGACTATAACATATTATATTATATTCACATTAAGTTCATATATTTGCTTCGTCATCATGCATTAAAACATTCTCAATTTATAAGCACATTCACATTATTCATTGTTATCATTGGTTCATGATATGACTTGTGAGGGACTTATGGTAGACTCTTGCGTTAACCAGCTCTAGATCACCAAGTATGATTTCATTAAAGAAATAGTTCCATCTCTTACGGAGGCCCAAAGGTTTCACTCACACATGGAGTCCCTCACCATTTTGGCTCGTGGGATTTCACCCACACACGGAGTACCTCATCTAGACGAGAGTCACCATCCGTAGAGCAAAATTAACTCTTACAAGTTCTTCTAGGCCCAAGGATTTCACCCACACGCGGGGTTCCTCATCACTTGGCTCGAGGGACCTACGTCCAGTTGAGAGATACCTAGGCTAAAACAAACTATTACAACTATGTCATACCTTAGAGGTGATAGAGGGGTTAAAGGGAGAGTCTGAGTCAACTCCAAGCATACCACTAACTTATCTTTTATTTGATTTCATAGATATCATAATTGTTCTCATTATCATTTAACACAAGATACCTTATATTAGACATCATGGCCTTATATCAAAATTGAACATATATCATTGACATTTATTCATTATATTAGTCTATGATCATCTTTCTTATTTCATTTCATATTTCAATAACATTTAATTATAAACAATTTATTTAACCTACTGCATATTCTAGTTATAATATATCTATCATTTACAACCTGCATATATTTATTCTTTTATATATAATAATCTTACCATTTATATTTACCAACTATAGATTAAATATAAATACTTACCTGCTGGAGCTTTACCTGGGATTTCTTACCTATGCCGTCGTAATATAATTTTTATTGTATTGTTGTTGCCGTTTATATATTTTATAATATATATATTTCACACACTTTTACTGCTGATGTATTTATTCGATACTCTTTTTATATTTTCTTCCGATGATGTTTTCCTTCTATCTCACAACCTTTATTTATTTCTCTTTCAAGGGATATATTCGAAAAGGTACGTCTCTTATTATGCTTGGTGGTAAAAGACATACTTACCCTCTTATAATTTTGATTACTTAATATTAATTCCCTTTTGTGGTAGAACTAGTTCTAACCATACGTAACTCCCTTATCATAAGAGGATAGGTTAAAAGATATTTATTTATCTTATTATTCATTTATATTATTTGTATTTATATTATATCATTTATATCATAATGAATGATATATGATTTATATTATATTACAATATAAGATAGTAATAATAATATTTGTATTTATATTATTAGATATATTTATAATATATTATTTATTAATATGATTGATAGTGTTAACCAACTTAATCGCTGCACTTATAAATATCCTCCTTCCTTACATATTAAGGAGTGATATTAATTTGAATAATATATATATATATATATATATATATATATATATAGCATATTATTTATATAATATACTATATATTATATTATATAGTATATTATTTAAAGTATATTATAAATATATATTAAAGTATATTATTTATATAATATATATTGTGGGATAATATTTTTGTCTTAGTAGACTATTATCTTTATATGTTACTTTGTCTAATTCTAAATTATTTTATTTTCAAGTTTTAATGGATAAGACTCTTCATTAATATTTGTAATATTTATTTTTATATATAATAATATATCTTATTAATTATTCATATAAATATTATCTAGTTAATTTGTATATTTCATATATTTTATAATATTTAAATATTTATATTTATAAGATATTTAATTATATCAAATTAATAATATTATTTAAATAATACATATTAATAATATATTTTAAATAAATATATTATATATTTAGTTTATATAAGGCTAACTTATTATTTAAATAAATGATTCAATTATAAATCATTATAGGGACATGACAACCCTCCCCACCCAAGATTGCGCTTGTCCTCAAGCAACTATAATTAGGTACCTTAAGTAATATTTAATAACATTATAATTTATTAGGTTTCCCTTATATAAAATAACATTACATTCACCAATAATATAAAATAACCGCTATAAAATGTAACAACTTAATTAGCTAATAAACTATAGTGCCATAAAATAATAATTTATAAATTTGGGTTTACCCAGCACTAAATTTTATTGATAAATTATTTTATGACTATATTTTATTAAGGTTTATGTACACCATAAATACTTTGGGTTAATTTGTTTTTTCACTCATTTCACCTAGTAGGTTACCCATAGATGAAAATAACTTTGTGAAATATATTACTTATAAGAATAAATAGAGATGTTTAATATATATTTATTTTCAAATTATATTTTTATTTTTTTATTTTTATTTTTATTATTTCATTAGTATAATTTTATTGTTATTCAAAGTTGTTTTATTTTTATTTTTTATTTTTTTTCATTTACTCATTATTTATTACATATTTGTAAGTAAATTTTAATTTTTTAATGTTGCATCATAAATATATATATTTTTTAAAATATATATTTTAGCAATGTATTAAACAAAATTATTCCAGCAATTCATGAAATTCATACCTACGATTTTCATTGATTTTTTTATTTTATTTCATTTTATTTTTTATTTTTTCACAGGATGGCAGGATCACTGCTCTGATATTTTTATTTTATTTTATTTTATTTTTTATTTTTTCACAGGATGGCAGGATCACTGCTCTGATACCACTGTAATGTCCCCTTCTAGTAAGCCGAAATTTTTCTCAACCTTGCACAATTTCAACTTAGTAAAAGAGAACATTAGTATTCGATTCATCTTTTATTTCAATATAAATTCATTAAGACTATAACATATTATATTATATTCACATTAAGTTCATATATTTGCTTTGTCATCATGCATTAAAACATTCTCAATTTATAAGCACATTCACATTATTCATTGTTATCATTGGTTCATGATATGACTTGTGAGGGACTTATGGTAGACTCTTTTAACCAGCTCTAGATCACCAAGTATGATTTCATTAAAGAAATAGTTCCATCTCTTATGGAGGCCCAAAGGTTTCACTCACACACGGAGTCCCTCACCATTTTGGCTCGTGGGATTTCACCCACACACGGAGTACCTCATCTAGACGAGAGTCACCATCCGTAGAGCAAAATTAACTCTTACAAGTTCTTCTAGGCCCAAGGATTTCACCCACATGCGGGGTTCCTCATCACTTGGCTCGAGGGACCTACGTCCAGTCGAGAGATACCTAGGCTAAAACAAACTATTACAACTACGTCATACCTTAGAGGGTGATAGAGGGGTTAAAGGGAGAGTCTAGTCAGCTCCAAGCATACCACCAACTTATCTTTTATTTGATTTCATAGATATCATAATTGTTCTCATTATCATTTAACACTAGATACCTTATATTAGACATCATGGCCTTATATCAAAATTGAACATATATCATTGACATTTATTCATTATATTAGTCTATGATCATCTTTCTTATTTCATTTCATATTTCAATAACATTTAATTATAAACAATTTATTTAACCTACTGCATATTCTAGTTATAATATATCTATCATTTACAGTCTGCATATATTTATTCTTTTATATATAATAATCTTACCATTTATATATACTAACTATAGATTAAATATAAATACTTACCTGCTGGAGCTTTACCTGGGATTTCTTACCTATGCCGTCGTAATATAATTTTTATTGTATTGTTGTTGCCATTTATATATTTTATAATATATATATTTCACACACTTTTACTATTGATGTATTTATTCAATACTCTTTTTATATTTTCTTCCGATGATGTTTTCCTTCTATCTTACAACCTTTATTTATTTCTCTTTCAAGGGATATATTCGAAGAGGTACGTCTCTTATTATGCTTGGTGGTAAAAGACATACTTACCCTCTTATAATTTTGATTACTTAATATTAATTCCCTTTTGTGGTAGAACTAGTTCTAACCATACGTAACTCCCTTATCATAAGAGGATAGGTTAAAAGATATTTATTTATCTTATTATTCATTTATATTATTTGTATTTATATTATATCATTTATATCATAATGAATGATATATGATTTATATTATATTATTTATATTTATATTACAATATAAGATAATAATAATAATATTTGTATTTATATTATTTGATATATTTATAATATATTATTTATTAATATGATTGCTGGTGTTAACCAACTTAATCGCTGCACTTATAAATATCCTCCTTCCTTACATATTAAGGAGTGATATTAATTTGAATAATATATATATTATATTATATATACATAGCATATTATTTATATAATATACTATATATTATATTATATAGTATATTATTTAAAGTATATTATAAATATATATTAAAGTATATTATTTATATAATATATATAGTATAAATAAATACATTTGTTATTAAGTACGGGGAGCTATTTTATCTTGTTTTATTCACAAGCATATATCGTGGGATAATATTTTTGTCTTAGTAGACTATTATCTTTATATGTTACTTTGCCTTATTCTAAATTATTTTATTTTCAAGTTTTAATGGATAAGACTCTTCATTAATATTTGTAATATTTATTTTTATATATAATAATATATCTTATTAATTATTCATATAAATATTATCTAGTTAATTTGTATATTTCATAAATTTTATAATATTTAAATATTTATATTTATAAGATATTTAATTATATCAAATTAATAATATTATTTAAATAATACATATTAATAATATATTTTAAATAAATATATTATATATTTAGTTTATATAAGGCTAACTTATTATTTAAATAAATGATTCAATTATAAATCATTATAGGGACATGACATGAAATTGGTAACTTTCTCCTGTGCTCCTTGCCTACAGTGGACAAGGTTAGTAAAGATGACCTACGATCTGATGTTTTCCTAGAAGTGTTGGAGAAACTAATTTGTAACTTGTTGAAAAGAAGTAATAGAATAATTAGGAAGGAAGAGAGAAAAACAAATCCCACGCAATATGTTTGAGAGACCACGGGAAAATCTTTTCTAGAAGAAAGTCTTGAAAGATAAAATTGTTGCATAATGCAATGAATGCCAAAACTTGATTCTATGGACCTCCTTTACCATTATATTCTTTGAAATGCAGAGCCTTGAAGTTTTAGGGAAGAGGGGAAGCAAGAATGGCTAAAGACAGAGGACTTTTGGTGTAATATGAGGGGATTGTTGGTTGGGATGTGGATGTGGACATATTGGCTAATTGTTGTTGAAGGGAGTTTGCATTTTGGAGAAGTTGGGTAATGACAGGATCAGTGATATGAGTAGACTTTGCTTGTGTGGCTTGAACTTGTGTGGAAAATGAAATAGAGTTACTAGGTTATTGGGAGACTTCAAAGTTGGCACCAAGAAAAGTAAATGATAAAGAAGATGTAGGGGGAATAAACCCGTATTGATTTATGGGCTTCCCACCTATTCCAATGGAATTCATGTTGACCTTCAATGATTATGCCACACTTGTAGAAATGTGAGAAGAAGTGAATGTAGATGTAGCAGAAGTCAGCATAGGCATCAATAACTGAGCTGTCAATGTATTGTAATGTGACTCATTGATTACTTCTATGTAGCTAGCTAATGTTGGGACATTGTTGTTCATGATGTGAGATAGACCACGTAGAAGATCCACACCATACAAATCATTGGTTAACAATTTTTGGAGGGCCTCGATGAGAGGTATAGCCTCACCGACAAGGTGTTTCATACCCAAATAATCTTGATAGTCGGCCAAATAATTGTCCAATATTTGGATCTAGGCTTGGGACACATGAGCCACAGATGCATCTGGGTCGGAAGGCTCTCCAAAAGACTATAGGATAGGGATCACAGTTGTGGTAAAAAAATAAAAGATAGGTGATTGCACTCATGAATCATCCATCGAGAAGTTAAAGATATCATTTTATGGTTGAGTGGATCTAGAGCTACCAATGGCATGAGAAGCCATGAATAACCTTAAACATCTATGGATAGTAAAGTCAAAGTCAAAGCACTGGGTTGTGAAGCTCATAAACTAGTAAGAGCTCTGCAACACACAAGTACTCAAAGATTTGAAGATCAGAAGAAAGAGAACTCTTTTTAGAAATGAAAATGTTTTGTTTTTGTTGTTTTTAAGTCTTTAAGACATGTCGGGTTCACTAAAATGTAAATAATAGGAAAATTTTGATTCTAACTAAATTACTTATAATGAGAATAATCTTCTATCTAAACATTAGGATACTAGCCAACATAGATGTATATCTCATTATTATCCAATTTGGAAGAGCAACAAGGTCCAGGCTAAATCCCTTTGTTGCTACTAGAATGAAAAAATAACTAACTATGACTAACTAAAACTAATGACGATGGCATAAAACTAGATAAATACATAAATTGATGAAATAATTTGTAGGAAGGAACACATAAATAAAAATACAAAATCATAGAGAACCTGACACTGGGTGGACAACCTCATTGTCCAGGATGACAACATGTAGGGACATCTATGTGCCACGTTGTAGTCTGTATGACATAGAAAACTAGAATCTCATGCTTGTACAGATTTGCATGAACTTTGAGAATTACCTATTGACATAGAATCTAATGATTAGTACACATAATATTGAAGATGATAGAAATAACTAGAAATGATCATACAAAAGTGAAACAAAGGAAATGATGAGAAAGGGGGAAGAAGAAAGAAAACACTCATGTGCTTGAAATCCTTCCTTGCGCAACCTGAAATCACAACAACAAAACAGAGGGTTGGGATGTATAGGAGCTTGCCTAAGTTAAGCCCCATTTTTGCTGTTTCCACCTCAATGACAACCAAAGATGTTGATTTATTGAGAAATAAAGTGTGTGCTCTAATTCTAAGTGTATCTAGAATTGTTATGAGTAATGACAAGAAAGATTGATGAGATACATAAATAAAATACGATTAATCTAACACTTGCAATGATCTCAAATTAACAATGAACACAATAGAGCAATGGAGTAAAAATAAAAGAAAGAGTATGATAATGGTGAGTATTGATTTCGATAGAGCTTTGCTAACATGTGAATTCAATATATTTTGAATGACAAATTGAGGTGGTTTTATAGAAGAGGCAAGAGGGAAAAATCTAGGAAAGGAGTCGTTTGGGCGCAGATAATCATCAAGAAAATATCAGAGTGCCATCCAAGTTAAAACACAACTTCTAAAATGGTTGATGAACAAAAAAACACTCGTAGGACATTAGTGCACTACGTAGACATCCACACCAAGCATTGGCATCCAAGAAACTTCAATTCTTGGAAAGTCTAGATATACTTGGGGCACTGCCAAGATTAATGCACTTTTATGGTTTGAGGGTAAGGATAAGGCTGACAAATGATCCTAAATACATGCTAGGGGAGTGGACACTAAGTAGACTCCAAACATAAAATGAAATTGTGAGAGTACACAATTTATGATGCTACAATGTTGAGATAAACCATGTTGTAATTGTAGATGTGGAGCCAACTTGTATGACTCTTGTGTGAATGTTGGTGGACTTCTTGCAACTCTTGTATGTGTTCCATATATTTCCTTATATGCTTGTTTTGGTGTGAGTTACCACATGTGATGTTGAGTGCATTGATTGGTATGAGTGTTTCCATGTATTCCTTGGATACATATGTGAGCTTTGGCCTTCATAGCAGTGTATCCACAATCTTCTTCTTTGTAGCTTAGGTGTTTCCTAGAGTGGCATAGACATCTATTACATTTGATGATGGTAATATGGTAGGGAGGTGGGTAATGTTTCCCATTAGTTCTTCAGGAAGATCTCTTGGGAGCTGGAAGAGTTCCTTGAGCATTATTTTATATTGTGATCTTGTTGTGATTTGTGACTATTGGAGCACCTTGGAGGTGGCTTATTATTGTTGTATAATTATTCTTTGTATCATTTTTATATTGAAGTGTGATCCTTCCATGTTTGGGAAGTAGCCTCCTCCATGTAATTTTATTATGATATCATATGGTTGTAAATAAATCCTTATTTTGGAAGGAATTTGTCATGCTGTGAAAATTATCTAAAATGTTAAAATGATTAAATCAGGACATTGGAGTCCTCTTTTGTATATTATATAATTTCTCTATCTTATGTTTATGAGTTGGCTTATATTGTGCCCACATAATGAATGAGAGCTCCATCGTTGTATTTGTCCTATCTCAATGTTGGTGTTGAACAAGCATGACTTTCTGTATTGGTTTTATCAAGTTTAGCTTGTGTAGTAACTGTTGCAAGTATGGGCCTAACCGGTGTTGTCATTGATGTCAACATACTCCTGTTGCATTGATGACAAGAATTGGATGAGTTGTGTGTTGAGGATATTGAGAAAATTAGCCCCATCAGAAATAGAAAAGAATAGTGAAGACATTGAAGTTCTATGAAGCAAAGATCCCATCCAGTTGAAGATCTGAGTATGCACATCAAAGGGTTTGTAGATATGTGTCTGAAGGATCTCCATTCAAGATTTTAGAGGTCCGCATGAAGATTTGAAGACGTTATGGCCATATGAGTAAAACTGGTTTTGGTAGCTGTTCAGTGGTGATAGAGTGGCACAAATAGGTCTGATGAGATCCGATAATGCTATATCATGGTCTGTGGATATGGTAGAATGTTTGCGAAGCCAACTTGAATTGACAACTAGATTGGTTCATAGTTTGGAGGTCCGCAAGTGATTCTTCTAGTGTGACAGTGATGACCGGGTGTGTTCTTGAGGTTCCAGATGAAGATGCAAATGATTGTAGTAAACAGAAGTGGTACGGATGTTCTTGGTGATTCAAGCAAGCTTGTGGAGGTCTCCAGATTGTGTCCAGTTCATGTTGTTGTTCTGCATTGAAGTTTGAGCTCGTAATTGAAGATTTACCTTTGGGTGATGGTGTTCTTCCCAGTCCTGGCCGACTGGATGATTTGTACATGTTGTAGATGACCTTGAAAATGTTTTGCAAAGCATGGCATGTTCCTCAAAGAAGATTGAAGTCCCAGATATGTGTGGCCGACAGGGTAGTGATGCACATAATTTTTTTGTAATAAGTCAAGTTCTACTCTTGTAATTGCTTTGTAATAAAATAAGTGTATGATTTTGCCAACTTTGATGATCATTCCAAAGTTGATGTCATGTATAAATGAGAATTGCGAAGTCATTTCAAAATGTATCCATGGTCATGATGAGAAGGTTGTAAAAGAAAGGAGCGAAAAGAAGAGTAGAAATATTGAGCTTTAATGGAACTGACTCAAGCATAGTGAAGATGCTAACCTCCAGTTCAAGTATGTAATATTTATATTATTCTGTAGATAGTGTGTCTCATGTAGGTAGTGGGCCTCTTCTGAGCAGTGAGCCCTAATTGGCAAGTGCCATTTTGTTCTGCTTATTCTTTTAACAAAGAATACAATCTTGGGTGAGTCACCCCGTGGTTATTTCCTTAACCAGGTTTTCTATGTTAAAATCTTGGTGTCATATGTGTTGAATGTGTTTCTACTCTTGAGTTATTGCATTGTTCTTCCATGATTAAATCATTATTATGCTGTAGAAATATAAAAAGAATTTAAGTGCTTAAAGAACAAAAATTTTGGTGACAACTGATTCACCCTCCTCTTAGTTATCTATCCTAAAACCAACAATTGGTATCAGAGCTAAGTTGCTCTAAAAGAGCTTAACTGCTTGAGGAGATCCAGGATGTCTTCCTACAAGAAGGATAGTCTGAGGTTTGATGGAACAAACTACACTCTTTGGAAAAGCCACATGGAATGTCACTTGCAATGCATAGGATTTCAATATTGGAACAAGGCTATAAAGGAGTATATTCCTCCAAAGAATGGTCTGACAACTTTAGATGAAATCAGAGATGTTGAAGATAATCTGCAAGCTAAAGAAGCCTTACTAAGTACTTTATCTAATACAGAGCTAACAAATGTTATGGAATTAAAAATTGTATATGAAATTTTCTCAAAACTACAAATTCTGCATGGAGAAAAATATGTTAAATGTGCCAAGCTACAAAGTTTGAAAGGAAAATTTGAAACCTTGAAGATGAATGAAGATGAGAATATCACTACATTCATGCCAAAAGTAAATGAGCTTGTTTGTGGCATTAGAAGTGTTGGTGGAACCTTGGATGAAGATGAGATTGTTAACAAAGTTCTTAGATCCTTACCTCTTGCTTACAAAAAAAGGTTGCTACTATTGAGGAATTCTGATCTTTATCAAATATTACTAGAGATCAATTGGTTGGGAAGTTAGCTGCATTTGAACTAGCTGAGTTTGGAGATGCTCTCCCCAAGATTGAATCTGCATTCAAAGCTAGTGCCTCTACAAAAGGTAAACAAAGATATTGGTGCAGGAGCACCTACCTGACAGCTGGCCTTCATGAGGCAGTTAGTTGTTTTAGGTCTTGTTTATGTTTCCAAGAAGGTCTGATAAGACCAATTGCATGTAATAAGGTCATGCTGATCATGATAAGATCATGCTGACCAGGCTTTTCTATTTTTAGATAGTTTGTTAGGACAGTTGTCATGATGTATGTTTGGTTGGACCTCCCAGCCGCCTGGAGAGTTCCCAGCCGCTTGGAGTTGGGTCAGTAGTACTCGCAGGAAAATCTATTTAAGCATGAGGATCGGTTGACTGTAGATCATCGATCGATAGTATAGTATTGCATTGAGCAAAGAAGTTAGAGTGTGCTGTGTGAGAAACAGTATATTGTATTGCATCTTTGAAATCAATAAAGATCCTGTTTTCATCTTCTGTTTGATCTCCTTTGTGTAATCGATTTGCTGGTTTGGGTGGTTTCATGGATTCACTGATCCATTCCACCGGTTGATTCGTCTGATCGGTGGAATGGTTATGTACAGTAGGGTAGGTGTTAGTTTGTTTATTCGCATGCAGGTGTGCAGGATCGCGGTTGAAAAGTATTGAAGACCCTAGCATGGGCATGTGCTAGGTCAAGCTGATAAAGTGTGGAAGATCACCCTGGAAGTGGATCGAGTCATCCCAGGAGGTTCGGCAGATCAGAACAGTGAAAATCCGCTAAGGTTGGAAGTTCGTTAAAACGGCATCATCAGGATATTTCTGCAAATATCCTGCAGTCGCGTTGGACATCGTCATCCGGATAAGTGGAGATGAGCATGATGCTTTCGATTGCATGAAGTGCAAGTGCGTCGGGGTGATCATCATCAGGAGTTGCCGAGGAGGAGCGCATCGGCATCAGGTAGAAGATCGGGTTGATCGCGGGCCGAAAAAATCTAAGTTTGGCCAACAGCAGGATATGACGTCATCATCATCAGGATATACGTCATCAGGATATTTCGGAGCAGCAGGATATTGAGGATCTGCGGGTGACATCATCGTCATCAGGATATACGTCATCAGGATATCGGGTGATGTAAGCATCGAGGGGACGGTGCGAGGAGTTAAGGTTCGTCATCATCAGGATAAATGGAAGGAACCAGATGTTCTTTATCCTGTTGATTATCATGATGTTGAATATCATGATGCTGAAGGTAGTGAAGACGGAAGTTGTCGCTGAAGTGAACAGTGGACGTCAGGAGGATGTTCGCGCTGGTTGAACATGATGATGGTGTCGATAATCGAATAAGGTGATGCTGTTGACATGCGAACGGGCGAGGGCTTGTCATCAGGAGGATATCGGTCGGCAGGTGAAATATGATGATGATGCTGACAGTGTTAAGTCAAATATGATGATGATGATGATGATGATGGGCTGCAGACATCCATGCTGTATGTTAAGGTTATAGTGTGGGTGCCTCTGCATCATAGTGGTATTAGAGCTCAGCAAAAGGTCTGGGCTGTTGTGTGTTGATTCTGTCACCGAAAGGGCAGAGGTAGAGTTGATTGTGTGTTGTGTGTTGATTGAGAGGTTGACAAAATGCCTCCGAAAGGTAGTGGGACTGCAAGGGAATTGCAGGAGATGAAGGAAAAACATGCCAGAGAGATGAGGAAGATGAAGGAGCTTGCTGAAGCACTTCAAGCCAGGCTTGTAGCCCTGGAAAAGAACAAAAAGAGGGAAGTGGCAGACAGTGAGTCTGAAGAAGATGAAGATGCTGTAGAAGAGTATGAAGAGGTAGCTGAAGATCTGGATGCTGAAGACCAGAGATTGGCAAAATTGTTAAAGGCAGTGCAGAGTGATAAACCTAAGGTAAAGGTTGATGTTTCCAAGTATACTGGAAGTTTGAATGAAGATGAGTTGCTGGATTGGATTGCTGCACTTGATAATCACTTTGAATGTGAAGATGTTGCTGAGGATCAGAAGGTAAAGATTGCAAAGACCAAGTTAGGAGGTCATGCTTTGGTATGGTGGGATTATGTACAATCTGAGAGAAGGAAACAAGGGAAGTCAAAGATCACTTCTTGGGATAAGATGGTAGCAAGGATAAAAGGTAAATTCTTGCCAAGGGATTATGAAATCCAGATGTTTAAGAAGCTGCAATTTTTAAAGCAGAAGGAAAGGGATGTGAAGACATATACTGAGGAGTTTTACAAATTGAGTATGAGATCTGGTCATCATGAGAATGAGGTAGAAAAGGTGGCTAGGTACTTGGCTGGTTTGAGATTTAACATATGGGATGAGTTAGTTTTAGCTAACCCTAAGAATGTGGAGGATTGTTATCAAATGGCAATCAGGATTGAAGAAAAGATGAATAGAGGACATGATAAGTCCATGAGAGGAAGAGGAAACAATATGAGGGGAAGAGGAGCAGCCCCTACACAAAAGCAAACCAATGAGGGTCAAGAAGACACTGGTAAAGGACAGGGACAGTCTGATTTCAGAGGTGGATGGAAAGGTAATAGAGGTAGATTTGGAGGTGGTAGAGGTTCTACTACATTTTCAGGAAAGTGTTACACCTGTGGTGAGTTTGGTCATCCATCCTTCAAATGTCCAGAAAACAAAGGTTCATCATCTAGAAATGATAGAACTAATGACAAGAGAGTACAACTTGTGTAGGAAGAGACAGTAGAGCAAAGTGTGCAGAGTTCAAACACTTATCAAAAAGATAAGGAGCCTGATAATTATGCATACCCAGAGAGTGGAGAGTCTCTGATGATGAGAAGAACAGTGACTACCATGAAGGTACCTGACAAAGAATCCCCACAAAGAAGAGCTCTTTTCAAGACCATATGCAAGAGCAAAGGTAAAGTATGTAAGGTTGTCATTGATACTGGTTCAACAAACAACATGGTATCTCAGGAAATGGTGGATAAACTGAATTTGGAAAGGATTCCACATCCACACCCTTACAAGGCATCTTGGGTGAGTGATAGTCAATCACTTTTTGTCTCTGAACAGGCATATGTGGATTTTCAGATTGGAGCATATCAGGATAGAATTTTGTGTGATATTTTGCCCATGGAATGTTGTCACCTACTGTTGGGTAGACCATGGCAATTTGATAGAAGGGTACTGTATGATGGGTATGCTAATACCTACACCATCAAGAAAGATGGGAAGACTATGAAGTTGATGCCATTGCAGGCAGATGCTGCAGCACAGGGGGCAGCCAAAATCATTTTGATGGGAAAGAAGGAGTATGTGCAGATGCCTATAGGAGCAGGCATAAGGGCAGATGAGGATACTGCAGGGAAAGGAGTTGTTCAGGACAACAGGTTGAAGAAAGTTTTAGTTTTGACTGACAGAGGTCAGCAGCAGGTGCAGAAACAGGTTTGCAAACAGCAACCAGTTGAGAGGAATGACAAGGATGTTGTCATAGTTGGGACTATTGTTTGTCCTATACAGGTTGAAAGAAAGACAGGGTTGAACATTTCAGAAGTTCAAGAGGCAGTTCAGACAGAGGTTCTAGTCAGACAATCTGACAAACACAAAGACAACCTGAGAAAGGCCTACATTGACAGGCATGAGGATTTACTTGCCAGAAAGCAAGTTACAGTTCAGACGTCTTGGAGCAGCCAAGAGCCAGCAGAGGACAAAGCTGGAACAGTTCAGCATATTGCAAAGGCAAAGTGTAAAGGTGGAGGACTTCCACATACTAAACTCATGGGACATGAGTTCTTTTCTATTGGGGAGTATGGTGCAGGAGCACCTACCTGACAGCTGGCCTTCATGAGGCAGTTAGTTGTTTTAGGTCTTGTTTATGTTTCCAAGAAGGTCTGATAAGACCAATTGCATGTAATAAGGTCATGCTGATCATGATAAGATCATGCTGACCAGGCTTTGCTATTTTTAGATAGTTTGTTAGGACAGTTGTCATGATGTATGTTCGGTTGGACCTCCCAGCCGCCTCGAGAGTTCCCAGCCGCTTGGAGTCGGGTCAGTAGTACTCGCAGGAAAATCTATTTAAGCATGAGGATCGGTTGACTGTAGATCATCGATCGATAGTATAGTATTGCATTGAGCAGAGGAGTTAGAGTGTGCTGTGTGAGAAATAGTATATTGTATTGCATCTTTGAAATCAATAAAGATCCTGTTTTCATCTTCTGTTTGATCTCCTTTGTGTAATCGATTTGCTGGTTTGGGTGGTTTCATGGATTCACTGATCCATTCCACCAGTTGATTCGTCTGATCGGTGGAATGGTTATGTACAGTAGGGTAGGTGTTAGTTTGTTTGTTCGCATGCAGGTGTGCAGGATCGTGGTTGAAAAGTATTGAAGACCCTAGCATGGGCATGTGCTAGGTCGAGCTGATAAAGTGTGGAAGATCACCCTGGAAGTGGATCGAGTCATCCCAGGAGGTTCGGCGGATCAGAACAGTGAAAATCTGCTAAGGTTGGAAGTTCGTTAAAACGGCATCATCAGGATATTTCTGCAAATATCCTGCAGTCGCGTTGGACATCGTCATCCGAATAAGTGGAGATGAGCATGATGCTTTCGATTGCATGAAGTGCAAGTGCGTCGGGGTGATCATCATCAGGAGTTGCCGAGGAGAAGCGCATCGGCATCAGGTAGAAGATCGGGTTGATCGCGGGCCAAAAAAATCTAAGTTTGGCCAACAGCAGGATATGATGTCATCATCATCAGGATATACGTCATCAGGATATTTCGGAGCAGCAGGATATTGAGGATCTGCGGGTGACGTCATCATCATCAGGATATCGGGTGACGTAAGCATCGAGGGGACGGTGCGAGGAGTTAAGGTTCGTCATCATCAAGATAAATGGAAGGAACCGGATGTTCTTTATCCTGTTGATTATCATGATGTTGAATATCATGATGCTGAAGGTAGTGAAGACGGAAGTTGTCGCTGAAGTGAACAGTGGACGTCAGGAGGATGTTCGCGCTGGTCGAACATGATGATGCTGTCGATAATCGAATAAGGTGATGCTGTTGACATGCGAACGGGCGAGGGCTTGTCATCAGGAGGATATCGGTCGGCAGGTGAAATATGATGATGATGCTGACAGTGTTAAGTCAAATATGATGATGATGATGATGATGGGCTACAGACATCCATGCTGTATGTTAAGGTTATAGTGTGGGTGCCTCTGCATCAGATATGATCCAGGAGAAAGTTCCTCAAAGAAATTATCATGGTATGAAAAAACAAGAAAAGATCTAGAAGAAGATGAGGTAGAAGCTGCTCAACTTGAAGCCCTTACTACAAAAAGACTGCCAAGAGGATCTAGTAAGTTTGAAGGAAAATTGGCTTTCAAATGTCTCAATTGCAACAAGATTGGTCATTTTTCCTCAAAGTGTCTAGAACAATTTTCAAGGCCTAACCCTAATAGATCGAGATTTCAAAAGAAGTGTTACTATGTTTAAGAAGATGATGATGAAGGAGTAACAGATGATGAATCTAAGATAGGAACCAAATCTAGAAGTGACTGGGTGTTTATTGCCATCAAGGAAGAAGATCCAATGCCTATTGAATCTGACAATCTTAAGATAGAAAGAGCTCTAGTTGATCAGCTTGAAGAAAAGAATGAATGGGTCATTGATAGTAGATGCTCCCACCATATGACTGGTGATAAAAATAAGTTCATAGATCTAGAAAGATATGAAGGAGTTGTAAAAATTGGTGATAATTCTGCTGGTAGAATCAAAGGCAGAGGACCTATTTCTTTTGATGGAAAGAACAAAACCAGTGATGTTCTGTATGTTGAAGGTCTGAAGCATAATCTTCTTAGTGTTGGACAGTTGGTGGACAAAGGCTATGATCTCCGTTTCAAAAATAGAAAATGTAAGATCTTTGAAAGCTCTGGAACTGAGATTACATCTGGTACTCAGACAAAAGGTAACATCTTCCACTTGGTTGGTACTGGCAAAAGTTGTTTATTTGTTCAAATTGATTAGAGTTGGTTGTGGCATAGGAGAATGTGTCATGTAAATTTTGATATTATCATCAAGATAAGAAACGCTTAGGCTATAAGAGATCTTCCAAGACTGGTGAAACCTACTAACAGTTTGTGTAAAGAATGTCAGTTGGGTAAGTAGAACAGAGCCACATTTAAAAGTAAGGAACAAATCTACTAGATTGTTGGACTTGGTACACACTGATCTATGTGGACTGGAAAGAATCAGGAGTCTACAAGGTGATAGATATTTCATGTTACTGATTGATGACCACTCCCAGATGATGTGAGTGACTTTCCTGAATGAGAAATCTGAAGCACTTGAGAAGTTCAAAATATTCAAGGCTATAGTACAAAATGAAACTGGGTTAAACATAAAATGTGTCAGGTCTGATAGAGGTAGTGAATTCACATCCAAAGAGTTCATAGAATTCTATGAGAAACATGGGATAAAGAGACAGTTAGCTACTCCAAGGACTCCACAACAAAATGGAGTAGTGGAGAGAAAGAACTGAACCATCCACGAAGCATCTAGAACCATGATGATGGAAGCAAATGTTCCTCAGATCTATTGGAGAGAAGTTGTGAGCACTGTTGTTTATACTCTTAACTGGGTACAAATCAGAGGCAAGACTGGTAAGACTCCTTATGAACTTTGGTTTGGCATCACTCCTACTATGAAGTATTTCAAAGTCTTTGGTAATAAATGTTATATCAAAAGAGATGAAGACCTTGGAAAGTTTGATGCTAGAAGTGATGAAGGAATATTATTGGGTTATTCTACTCAAAGCAAAGCATACTAGTGTTATAACAAAAGATTGAGAAAGATTGTAGAAAGTACAAATGTGAAGGTTGATGAAGGCATTGAAAATCCCTCAAGATTTTATGAGTATGAAGCAGATGATCAAAATGATGTTTCGGTCCAAGAAGAACAAGCCCCAACTGTAGTTCTGATTTAGACTGATCGAGAGAATCCTAAAATACAGGAAGAAGAGATTAGTTTGAATGAACTTGTCCAAGAAATAGAAGTGCAAGGAATTCCCAAAACTCCCAAGTATGTAAGACTGAATCATTCTGAAGACCAAATCATAGGAGATAAAAGTAAAGGTGTTCAAACAAGAAGAGAGATTACTCAAGATTCAGAGAAGTATTATCTGATTTTAAAGGTTGAACCAAAAATAGTAAGTGAAGCATGCAATGATGAAAGCTGGGCTAAAGCAATGGAGGAAGAGTTGATGCAGATTGAAAAAAATCACACTTGGAATCTTGTTCCTAGACCTAAAGATAAAAATGTGATTGGGACCAAGTGGGTCTTCCGGAATAAACTGAATGAAGATGGTGAAGTAGTAAAAAACAAAGCCAGATTGGTCTATAAGGGTTATTCTCAAGTAAAAGGAGTTGACTTTGAAGAAACTTTTACTCCGGTGGCAAGAATTGAAGGAGTCAGATTATTTCTTGCTTTTGCTGCCTTCAAGGATTTCAAAGTATATTAGATAGATGTCAAGTCTGCCTTCCTAAATGGTGATTTGGAAGAAGAGGTATACATTGAGTAACCGGATGGATTTCAATTGTCTGATCATGGTGATATGGTCTGCAAGTTGAAGAAAGCATTATATGGACTAAAACAAGCCCCAAGGGTCTGGTATGAAAGATTGGATAAACATCTTTTGAAGATTGGTTTCAACAAAGGTACTACTGATAGTAACTTGTACTTCAAGATTGATCATGAAAATATCCTAATTGTTGAAGTATTTGTTGATGATATCATTTTTGAAGGAAGAGATAGTATGTGCAAGACTTTTGTAGATCAAATGAAAAGTGAATTTGAGATGTCTATGTTTGGGGAAATGAATTTCTTCTTGGGTCTGCAAATCACTCAAACAAAGAAAGGAATCTTCATATCACAGACCAAATATGTGAAAGAATTATTGAAGAAATTTGGGATGGAAGATTCAAAGCAAATGAATATTCCCATGGCAACCAGATGTAAACTAAGACAAGATGATGAATCTTCTAAGGCTGATCAAAAAAAGTACAGGTTAATGATTGGAGGACTATTGTATCTTACTCAAACTAGACCTGACATTATGAATGCTATTGGTCTTGTTGCTATATTCCAAGATGGTCCTAGAGAATCTCATGTCATGGCAATAAAGAGAATTCTTAGATATCTAAAGGGAATAGTTGAGTATGGTTTATGGTATCCTAGGGATCATGATTTCTCTCTTCATGCATATACAAATGTTGATTGGGCAGGAGATGTGAATGACCGGAAGAGTACCAGTGGTGGTGCATTCTTTTGGGGAAAAGATTAGTTTCTTGGTTGAGTAAGAAACAAGAGGCAATATCTCTGTTCACTGCAGAAGCAGAGTATATTGTAGTAGCAGGTAGTTGTACTCAAGTATTGTGGATGAAGCAAATGCTAAGAGACATCATAGTGGAGTATGAAGAACCTATCACAATCTTCTGTGATAACTCAAGTGCAATAAATATATCAAAAAATTTAGTGCTGCATTCAAAGACAAAACATATATCCATCAAGTTTCACTTTTTGAGAGAGCAGGTGAACAAGAATGAAGTTAGATTGGAGTTTATGCCCTCAAAAGATTAGATTGTAGACATCTTTACTAAACCTCTACCTAAGAACTCTTTTGAGTATCTCAGGGAGAAGTTAGGGGTTATTATCCCTCTGGTTTTGAATTAAGGTGCACTGATGTGCATCAGTCCAGTGGATCTCACAGTCATGTCTTGTGGTCCGGATTGATGCTAGGAAGCTGCTACTCAGGGGGAGCAGTCTATATGATTCTGAAGTATTGATGCAAGTATGTGCCCTTTGCCATTGATGTCAAAGGGGGAGAAAAGACATGTGAAAAATAAAAGTGGTTGTTGAACAAAGGAGGAGCAGTAAAGAGAAAGAAGACATGTGAAAAACAAAAGTGGTTGCTGATCAAAGGAGGAGCAATAAAAAAAGAGAAGACATCTGAATGATTGTTGTTGATAGGGGGAGCTATGTTAGTCAGTAAGGATAAGTTCTTGTCTTGATGGTTAAAATAGTTTTTCACATCATATGTTATGACAAGAATTGGATGAGTTGTGTGCTGAGGATATTGAGAAAATTAGCCCCATCAAAAATAGAGAAGAACAATGAAGACAGTGAAGTTCTATGAAGCAAAGATCAGTATGTGCATCAAAGGGTTTGTAGATATGTGTCTGAAGGATCTCTAGTCAAGATTTCAGAGGTCCGTATGAAGATTTGAAGAAGTTATGGCCATATGAGTAAAACTAGTTCTAGCAGCTATTCAGTGGTGACAGAGTGGCACAAATAGGTTCGGTGAGATCTGGTAATGCAATATCATGTTCTATGGATCTGGTGGAATGTTTGGGAAGCCAACTTGAATTGACAACTAGATTGGTTCGTAGTTTGGAGGTCCGCAAGTGATTCTTTTAGTGTGACAGTGATGACCGGGTGTGTTCTTGAGGTTCCGGATGAAGATGCAAATGATTGCAGTAAACAGAAGTGGTGCGGATGTTCTTGGTGATTCAAGCAAGCTTGTGGAGGTCTCCAGTTTGTGTTGTTGGTCCGCATTGAAGTTTTAGCTTGTAATTGAAGATTTTCCATTTGGGTGATGGTGTTCTTTCCAGTCCTGGCCGACCGGATCATTTGCACATGTTGCAAATGATCTTGAAGATGTTTTACGAAGCATGGCATGTTCCTTGAAGAAGATTGAAGTCCCAAATATGCATGGCCGACAAGGTAGTGATGCACATAAAGTTTTTGTAATAAGTCAAGTTGTACTCTTGTAATTGCTTTATAATAAAATAAGTGTATGATTATGCTGACTTTGATGATCATTCCAAAGTCGATGTCATGTATAAATGAGAATTGTGAAGTCATTTCAAAAGGTATCCATGGTCATGATGAGAAGGTTGTAAAAGAAAGGAGCGAAAAGTAGAGCAGAAGTATTAAGCTTTAATGGAACTGACTCAAGCATAGTGAAGATGCTAACCTCCAGTTCAAGTATGTAATATTTATATTATTCTGTAGACAGTGTGTCTCCTGTAGGAAGTGGGCCTCTTGCGAGCAGTGTGCTTGGGCAGTGAGCCCTAATTGACAAGTGCCATTTTGTTCTTCTTATTCTTTTAACAGAGAATACAATCTTAGTTTAGTCACCCCATGGTTTTTCCCTTAACCAGGTTTTCCATGTTAAAATATTGGTGTCATATGTGTTGAATGTGTTTCTGCTCTTGAGTTATTGCATTGTGCTTCCATGATTAAATCATTATTATGCTATAGAAATATAAGAAGAATTTAAGTGCTTAAAGAACAGAAATTTTGGTGACAACTGATTCACCCCCCCTCTTAGTTGTCTATCCTAAAACCAACAGTAACATGATTTAGAAAATGCATCTTCTTCATTCATGTATTGTTCTCTTGTTTTTGTGTTAGATGGTTAGCATGTTGACTCATTATGGTTGGTTCTATTTAGACCTTTGGTCCTTATGGGTGACTATTAGTCATTTGTCATTGTTGTTTGTCCTTGTTGTGTAGAGAAGTGTTCTTTGTTTCCATATTCTCTCTTGTGCTCTTTCTGTGGTGCTTTGGTGGTTTTCATGGTTGAGTGTGCAATTGTGACATGCGAGTGTTACAATTTCATAGCAAAAAAATTATTTGTCTGGTGTTTATTTGGCTAATCTCTTGAGTGTAAGCTTGGGGCATTACATTTAGACTTTCCATCTAGGATTTTGAGTCCTTTTAGACTATTGCTGAGTTGGTGCCTCTTGAAATGTTGTACAGTATTGGGATTAGATGCACTAAACCCTCATGGAAGGATTGGAAATGGTATCTAGATACTTCATTCCATAATTACAAACCTCATAAGGGTTGTTCATGGATTTCTCTACAAATACTCATGATTCAAAATCCTAATGACATGAAGTTTGCAAACCACCACCACTTTATGGCAATGAAGATTACACATGGTGTGGTTAGCCATTTTGGAGCTCAAGATTGCTTATTTTTCTTGGTGTATTCTTTAATAGGGTCTCCCCATTAGATTTCATTTGATCCACTTGGGTGTTTCTAATTCCCATTTTTGTGGTCATCTGGAAACACTCACACACTTTTTCTAGTTATGCTTGTGGGTTCAAGTTGCTTGGATTTTGATACATGATTTTTGGCCTTTTAGGCCTAAACTCTTTTCTTCGCACATGATTATTTTAAGTGATCAACCTTGGATGCTAGCTAAATATAGACAAATTTGGTATGTTTTTAGAGTGGATATTCTATTTAGTATTTGGAAAGATCTAGAAACATACATTTGTTCTATGGAACTTCTATTGATGTTCAATTTTCTATGTATACTAAATGAATGGTTTGTTCTAATGTTCTTTTGTAGATGCAAGTACAATCTAGAACAAAGTTTCCATGGATGTTGTCCATTTTAGACTCCTATTAAGCATTAGGCAAATGTGCCTTGTATTGTTAAATTCATACCACCTTCCTTATTTAGCAAGGGTTCTTCCTCTCATCAAGAGGTAGATGTGGTTATAGCCATGGTGATAATTCCAGACACAATTTGCATGGTTCTTCGCACAATGGATGTGGATGGTCTTAGTATACACATGTTCACTCTATCACTTCTCAACAACATGATAAGGGTGCTTCTAGTTGGTCTGATAGTGGAAAAGTTCCTCTAAAAAATTATAACCCGGGGGACATATATTTGACAAAAAACTAAAGCTATAAAATAACTCTTAACTAAGAGTTGTTTTTATTTACTTAAGATCTATTTTATAGTTTTAGTTTTTCTTTTTTAAATGTCACCCCTATATTAAAAGAGAATATAGAAATGTACTTTAAAATATAACAAAATAACTCTTAACTAACTAAAATAACTCTTAAGTAAATCAAATAAGATACAAATATACTTAAAATAATTATGAAGTAACTAAAATAAAATATATTATTATATAATACTATATTATCTATTATGATTGATAATATAAAAGATAATAAACTATGTGAAAAAAGGGTGGATGAGATTAAGGGATGGTTATATTAGAAGAGAATATAGAAATGTATTTGAAGTTATAAGATAAAAAAAAGTAAATCTAAAGATCAATTTGTAAGATACATGTTTCAACCTTGTTCTTTATATTTTCTTCCTTCATTACTTATATTGTAATTGACATTGGACTATCCGTGTATGGAAGGAAGGAAGGATGGCATACAAAAGTTTAATAATCAAACAATTATGACATAATGTAGACATAAATAACATTTAATTTATCTTAAAGTAATAAAATTTTACTTAAAATATATAAACATTACTTATCTTAAAATACTATTGGAAATTGAATTAACATCTTTAAAATAATAATAAATAAAATATAATTTATATATTTTTATAAAAAAAAATTATAGCCTTAAACCTAACTTTCCATTATAATTTAAATCATTTATAAATCACAAGTAATAAAAAAAGTTAAAACAAAGTTTTGGGGACAAACTTTGATTTTGTAAAATTTAAAATTAAAATCTCATACCCAAAAAGAACAATGCCCTTGGAGATTCCATTTCCAATCATTTTTAAAGAATTCTATCTACTTTAAAGCTTAAAATCTTATCCATCTCTGCTTTGATTCTCTAAAGAATTCCTCCTTTTGATGTCCACGCAAGATTTCCACATCCCTATTTTAAACATTAGAAAAAGCTACCCAATGGATTATAAAAAAATACTGCTTAAAATTTATTCCAAGGTTACCACTTGCAAATTGCGTTTGTTTTACCGGATGTGACCTGTCCACCGAAGAGGTGGCAGAAGGCCAGACTTGCATTTACTTTTCTCTTGTATCATTACGTCATAAGTATATAAATTTTTTATTACATGATATGAATAAATTTAGTTAAATTGAGACCTTGTATTTATCTTTAATTTTTTATTTTTGATGGATCTAATTTTAATTTTGAATCATTTGTCTATTTTGATAATTTACTATATCAAAAATTACACATCAATTAAGTATCACTTGATTAAATAAAATTCATGTAATTCTTAATTGTTACTTAATAAGTGTCACTTGGTCATCATGAATGTTTTTTCATCACAACAAGATTTACTTAATTTACATGAACCTTTGGTGGTAATAAGACATATTGTGCCTTCTTAACATTTATGGTTTCTTTGTCATTGCATGACGTGTTATTTGACCAATAGTGAACCTTTTCAAGAAAATTTCACTCCCTTCAAAAAAATCTTTATGTTTTTTCATAGATAATGTTAACGGGAATCTACCGCCTTTGAGAACACGATAGTTCTGGAGCCGATAGGCTGCTTTCACAGTATTTCCTAGTCTGGTTTTCTTTATTTTTCATCTTAATTTAAAATAAAATATGTTGCTGATTAAGGCATCTTCAAAGCATTCTTCCATGAAATCTGTTGGGAACACAAAACAAATTTGCTTTTGGTTAAAGTGATAGCGAGAGTCAAATAGGGTGAGTTTTTTTAATTTAGATTTGGATTTTAAAAAAAGACACGTGACATGTTTGAATATATATAAATGTTAAATTGGATAAATTTGTAGAGGGAAAAAGTGGAGATTTTGTAAACAATGTTAACATTTAAATTGGGTTGGTTAGGTGCAAAACACTAAGAATATAGATACCATTCATTTATTTGATCAGTTTAACCTCCATTCATCCATAAAACTCACATTTCATCCATTTGTACATCTTGGATGTGATCACTAGATTCAATCTTATTTCCTACCAATTTTAAGTCGATCTAATTCCAACATACAATTGTTGCCCATCAACTTGTGTGTCAACTCCTCTAAATTGGGATTTAAGTTATCATGTCCAAAGATGTGTCCTAGGACCATAGTTTCATAATTGAAATCATTAAAAGCATCATTTGATCAAAGAGGAAGGAATCAAAGCATTGTAAATCCTAGGTCTATATCATTATATGAAAGGATTTCATGTTACTAAGTGTTGGCATTTGTTAAATTATTTATATACATTATTAATAATTATATAATTAATGGTTTCATTTACTTGCTTGTGTTTACATGATCATTTTACCTTTTGAGTTAATCCTCAAATTTGAATAGGTAATTGTCATGAAAAAATTGCTTGATAGGTAGGGTTTGTTGGTGTGAACAGGGTTATCACCTAACCGGTTTACCCTTGTGTGCATAATTCATCTTATTTAACTATTTACTAGTTAAATAATATTCACACATCACACATAATTTACACATGTTAAGTTGACTTAGTGAGTCTTATAGATGTCTAGTTGAGTCTAGTTGTGTGTTGAGTTGTTGATAGTTGGAGTGAGTTGTCTTATCCTCCACATGTGCAATTAATTATCATCCTCTAATTGTCACATGTTGTAGGAATATCTCCACTTTCCACTCCACCTTTCACTCCACCTTTCTAACTCTCACCTTGCCTTCATAAGCAAGGCTTTCTTCATGTATTGTAATCCATTGTAACAACTTGTAATCTTGTAATCTTTTGCATTCATTGATAGAATAACATTATTCTTTTATTTGATCTCTCTTGTGCTTTCATGAAGTCCTAGATCTTAGGTGGCTCCAATCATAGCCAACTCTAACATGGTATCAGAGCACATCAATCAGCTCTAACATGATATCAGAGCTCTAGGAAGAATCACTTTGTATTAATCAATTTTTGAGAGATCTTGAATGCAATTCATGGTGGATCTTGATAGTTGAGTATGCTCTTCTCTTGTATCAAATGATGACCTGGAGCATCAAAAAGACTTGATAGAAATACCAGTTTGTGAGAGTTTCCCCTTCTTGCCCTTTATTGCAGGTGCATTTTGGAGTGTGTTGTTACAAATCAGACTTCACAATTACATCCGGAGCATCTGAAATAGTCAAGATTGCCTTTTGTTTCGTCTAAATCAGACATCGGAGGCAAAATTGACAAGGGTTTCAATTTGGGGCTCTTTAACGTGATTCGAGAGGTACCAGCAATTACAGAGTAGTTTGGCCCAAATTAGATATCGTCGTTGCATCTGGAGTAGCCAAATCAGTAAGGATTGACTGTCCAAACACCAAAATCCATTACTGTCGCAAAAGCAAAAGTTTTTTGCCCCACAGCCCATCGTATGGACTACAGGGAATATTCAATGGAATATTCCAGAATCATAGCCATCGCAGTGCTTGCGCAGGCAAATCGCTTAATGTCCCACAGGTAATATCATTATACGAAGGTTATATGGGTAATATCATTATTCTGCGGGACACTAATAATTATCACGAGGTTTTCATTATCGAGCAACTTAAACCCAGATCTCCTAGTGGGACAGCAACAAATCTCTGCATACTGGCAAAATCAACGATCTTTAAATTCTCGTCTAGCATAAAACATTTCTGGTGATAATTCAATTTCACTGGCAGTTTTCGTAGTAGCGACCATCTAAACTCGTCGTATGTTCCTTTAGCGGATCATAGACTAAGCTCATTGTTGTTGTATCTGCAGATTTCCTGTCGAACTCTCCACAATTGGCAGTCAATACACTGATCAGCGGTCACTCACAGTGGCCATCTAAATTATTATTTGTGGCAGATCTCTCACTAACCCTTGGTGGTTAAACAGATGACTTCCAAACAGTCATCGATGGATGGAAAGTTTTAATTCTCAGCGGTCTGCTATATCCTCCACAGTCATTAAACTCTAGCAGTGACAGCAGGAGTATTCAATTTCACTGGCAGTTTTCGTAGTAGCGACCATCTAAACTCGTCGTATGTTCCTTTAGCGGATCATAGACTAAGCTCATTGTTGTTGTATCTGCAGATTTCCTGTCGAACTCTCCACAATTGGCAGTCAATACACTGATCAGCGGTCACTCACAGTGGCCATCTAAATTATTATTTGTGGCGGATCTCTCACTAACCCTTGGTGGTTAAACAGATGACTTCCAAACAGTCATCGATGGATGGAAAGTTTTAATTCTCAGCGGTCTGCTATATCCTCCACAGTCATTAAACTCTAGCAGTGACAGCAGGAGTATCATCAAGTGGTCTGCGTTTTTTCATTGGCAAGTGTTGAACCAATAGCCATCATCTTTGAACTAGTCATGGCATATACAAACCAACGGCATTCACATTCTCTCCCTTCAGCGGCTGGCATCCTAAACAATCGGTGTGCATTGGATTAGTCAGATTCACATTTAGATGCCTCCACCACCTGCGAGTCTAAAAAGTGGTGGATATAAGTTATAACATCTCTGGCAGCCTTTTTTCCAATCATCAACAGTTAAACAGGCCTGCATTTTGTTTCCACGCTAGCGGCCTTCAGCAGCGGGTTTACACAAACCACACAGTCAAAAAGAAAATTCAAGCCGAAAACGTTTCTAAACTTGTCGGTTGGTAAACAACCACAAACCTGGTGGTTTTAAGTGATAAAATCTGGTGACTAAAACCACTCAGAAAAATCCAAAAGTGGTTTCCACTATACGCTAAATGGTTTCTCTCATCTTCAGGTAGTTTTGAGGCAGAAACTGTGGTTTCGAAACAAACAAAGGTGGTTTGCTGGGATTTTTTTTTTGCTTTTCCGAGGAGGGGGCTTTATTCTAGAAAAAGGGAATATTCCAAGAATATTTTGCTTATGTCAGCACTGCATTAGTGCCAAGGGCCATTTTTGCCCCTCAAAGCCCTAAACAGGGGCTTCTTTCTTTTTTACATAAATTTTGCCCACGAAGACAAAATCAGGCAAACAAGATATCGTCAGAAAGGTGATAGAGAGAACTTCGCAATGGTGTAGGCATTTTTTTGATATTCTACTGTAGGTGACTACTATAGAAGCTTGAAGATAGATCTTCATTTTTTACTTCCGAGCTCACAACTTTCTGCCACGATCTCTGATTTTCATGATTCTTGCGGCATCAGAAAGGTATTTAGAAGCTCTTCAAATCCATCCATATACTTTTCTTGAATTCTTCTCCATGTTCATTTTATTCCATTTGTCATTTTTTTTTTACTTTTGTGTGATAACTTGGACATTTTGGCACTTGAGGACTTGTGAAACTTGTTTTGAAGAGATTTGTTTGCTATGGTAAATCATTGTGAGTGACTTTAATCTCCTTTGAATCTTAGTTTTAAGAGATTGTCTTGTTTTCCCAAATTTGGTCCCTTGAGGACAATTGTAAATCGCACTAAGTATAAAGTGCCACAATCATTTGGGGGTGTACTTGTGTTCTTTTTTGTACCCTTGCATCATGGATCCAAACAAACTTCCTCTACTCACACCATATAACTATCATGAGTGGAAAACTAAAGTGGAGATTCATTTAAGAAGTTTGAAAATTCATAGAGTAACAATGGGTACAAAAATTGAACCAGCTGCAGCTGCAGAAAAGAGAAAGTGGTATAATAGATGTGATCAAGCCTATGGAACACTATGCTTGTCTATCTCTCCTAATCTTCTTTTTCATATTGAATCTTGTAAAACACCTAATGAAGTGTGGAATACCTTAGAGAATCTCTTTGGTAAGCAAGATACTATGAGAGGTTTCAAATTGGAGAATGAACTAATTGGTTTGAATCCAACCGACTTTGCAAGCATCCAAGACTTCTTCATAAAACTAAAGTCACTTAGATTGTAGCTTAAACAATGTGGAATTGAGAAAGAGGACACTCAATTGATTCTTTCAATCATTTCCAAGCTTGGTCCTAACTATTCAGTTTTTGTTTCTACCTTTTATGCTACTATGGATGCACTTGGGAAAGCTTTCACAATGCCTTCACTTGATGAGTTTGTTGTATCACTCACAAGGGAGCAAGCTAAGTTAGTACACATGGGCACATTGAAGTCTCCTAGACCTCAAGCACTTCTTGCTAATCAAGGTACAAAGGATCAAAAGGCTTCAACTAGCAAAGGCAAGAAATAGAAAAATAAGGATTTCAAGAACAATGAGTAAGCAAAAGAGACAACCAAATCACCTAAGTCCTTATCCTCTCCCAAGGAGGAATCATCTAAGAAGGATAGACCAAAGTGTGCATATTGCAAGAAACTAGGACATGATGTGCATAAGTGTTATGAGAAGAAAATTGATGAGTTGACTACATTATTCAAAAGCACAATATTCAAATGCCATCATCATCACCTAGTACATTCTCTTCTTTGACACCATCATCATCTACACAGACGGGCACAACAGGCATTGCAAATGGGACAAACAAAGGAAAAGGATAGACACTCTTTACTTCTACAAGTCTTCAGTAAGAGAGATGGCTTCTTGATTCAGGGGCTTCTCATCATATGGCCTCTTCATAGGGGATGTTCTCTTCATTTGAGTCATGTATTTTGCCACCTATCTTGATGGGTAACAATACATACATGCATGCATATGGAAAAGGGACAATTGATATTGGAGATAATACATTTGACAATGTGTTATGTGTACCTTTCTTTTCAACCAATCTCCTTTCCATCTACCAGATTACTCATTGTGGTGCATGGAAGATTGTTGAGTTCACTCCTGATTCAGTGATCATACGAGACTTGGAGAGCAGAGATATCATTGTTGTTGGGATGGCCGATCATGCATCTCACTTGTATACCTTCTCCCATTTTGTTTTTGATGATGTAGATCCATTGATTCATATTCACATTCATGCATCAAGTGTGAATCAAGTTTCTGAGGCGAAGTTTGGTCACTTGAGCCTTGGTGTTCTTTCATGCACTTTGGCTCATGAGACTAGTGTTGAGATTCCATCACCTCAACCTCCTACCTCTTCAGAGATTGACATCGACATCGTTTCTTCAGTTGAGCAAGAGCATTCCAGTCTTTCAAATACATCTTTGTGGGATACTTTCTTGGCAGGTATATCAGACTTGTTTTGTGAGTCTCATATTATAGATTTGGAGGACACACTTGAGGTGATCTCTCTCCTCTTTGATGATAGTTACAATACAATTGTTATCCCATCTTCTTCATCTTTGAAGGTTGTTCTTCATGAGTCTACCCAAGATTTTGGATTGGTCACACCTCATTGCATTGTGCCATTCTTTGATTCTAACATGTGGACACTTGAGCAGTTTTTAGAGACAGCATCCATCATGAGGCTTTTTCCCTCATACCTTGAGATTGAGTTTCTTCAACATCAGCCTTTGGATTTGTTTCTTCCCAAGGGGAGAAATGTTGTTTGCAAGTATATGACACTTTCCAGCATTCACCTACAGGCATTCATCACCGGCATAGGAGCTACTTAATTGTGGGGGGACCTATAGTCTCACACTTGCTCTCCTATGTGGGGGTACTTGATTGTATATATGTGATAGGAGTTGTCCTTTGGGGGTCATGTTGAGTCCTCCTACTATCACTTCTTTCACTTTTATTGTTTCATGCATTCTCACTTTTGAAGAGGAGTTTTGTCCCATGAGGTTTTCTCCTTTTCTCCACTTGAGATTTGTTGTACATGGATACGTAACATGGCCTACTAGCCAGGACCCATCCATCATTGCATCTTTCTTTAGTCAGCTACTCCCTAAGTTGAACTTAAGGGGGGGTGTTGGTGTGAACAGGGTTATCACCTAACTGGTTTACCCTTGTGTGGATAATTCATCTTATTTAACTATTTACTAGTTAAATAATATTCACACATCACACATAATTCACACATGTTAAGTTGACTTAGTGAGTCTTCTAGATGTCTAGTTGAGACTAGTTGTGTGTTGAGTTGTTGATAGTTGGAGTGAGTTGTCTTATCCTCCACATGTGCAATTAGTGTACCATCCTCTAATTGTCACATGTTGTAGGAATATCTCCACTTTCCACTCCACCTTTCTAGCTCTCACCTTGGCTTCATAAGCAAGGCTTTCTTCATGTATTTTAATCCATTGTAACAACTTGCAATCTTGTAATCTCTTGCATTCATTGATAGAATAGCATTATTATTTTATTTGATCTCTCTTGTGCTTTCATGAAGTCCTAGATCCTGGGTGGCTCCAATCATAGCCAACTCTAACATGGTATTAGAGCACATCAATCAACTCTAATAGGGTTGACTGTCAAGCTTTGAAGCGACCACGTTGTACATGGTATTGTTCATAGTGAGCAATCTTGATAGGTTATGCACATCACCCCTCCCTTAAGAATCTAGATCTGGCAATAATAAACCTCAACTAAAGGATCTCTAACTTGTAATTAAGAGAGAGAGAGAGAGAGCATGGATACATGCATAACCTTCCTATGAATAATTATTTTTAGATTTTACCTTTATCACCCATGACAATTGAAGCGACATTTCCTAAAACACAAAATCATTGGCTATCATGGGATTATAAAACTAAGCTTAACTGCATAAACATAGTGGGAAAAAGTGTTCTGTTGTGTGATAGACTTAGGGCCATAGTCAATCATTCTAATGGAAATAGAGATAGAGGAAGAGAGAAGGGAGAGTGAGAGATAGAGAGAGAAAGAGATAGGTTAAAGGGAGAGAGGTAGAGAGAGAGAAAGAGATATATAGACAGAGGTATAGAGATAGAGAGATAAAGAGGGGGAGAGAGAGAAAGAAGGGAGGGCTAGATATGTAGAGGGAAATTAATATAGAGAGATGAAGAGGGGGGAGAGAGGGAGATATATATATATATAGAGAGAGAAAGAGTGTGTGTGTATAACATGCCCATGGGGATCCATGCTCAAGGAAGCATGTCATTTGCATGGGGAAATATAGAGATAGAGAGGGAGACAAAGATATATAGAAATAGAGAGATTGATAGGAAAAGAGATGAGAGTGATTTGAAATCCATTCTAGTTTATTGGCTCACATTATCTCACATTCCTAAGAGCATGCTAAAACCGATAAGGAAGAAAAGTTTCAATTTTTTGTGGAGAGGGAAAAAGGAAAACATGGGGGTTCCTCTTGCAAATTGGATCTCCCTATCAAAGCCCAAGGATGAAGGGGGTTAGGGATTAAAAATATACAACTATTTGACACTTCTCTTGTAGCCAAGAGCATATGGTGGCTCATTGTGACATGGGGACTATGGCATAAGATACTTTATCAAAAATACATTTCTCTAAAATCTATTAATGAATGGATTAGATGCATGTCTAAAACATCTCATAATGCTTGTATTGTTTGAAAGGTAGTTGTTCGATCATTCCTCTCTTCTGTCATTAGATGATTTGGAAAGTTAGAAATCATGTTAATTTTAGGGTAGGTGTTGATCCTTGGGTTGGGTGTGGTGATAAACATCTCCTATCTGTAGAATTAATTAATCAGCTGAAGGATAAGGGTATTTTCACTTTGGTACATGCGACTGACCCTACATCCACCAATCTTTGGAAATAAGGATAGAAATCTATTAAGGGGTTGGGTTTGAATGTTGTGGATCATGATAGTGTTGAAATTTGCCAGACAACTGAGAGGGGGGGTGAATCAGTTGTCCCAAAATCTCAATCACTTATGCACTTAAACTTTAATCACTTGTCCACAGTTATTATGATTAAACAATGAATGCATGAAATCAGAAACTTAAAGACAGATACAACATTATACACAAGAGACACCAAATTTTTACGTGGAAAACCCCAAGGTGGGGAAAAACCATAGAGAGGATTAGCTCTCAAATATATTACAATATTTGAGAAATGATGTTCAAGCTTGGTCACTCCATGGGCCTAGAACATGTTGGCTCATTGCCATGAAGTACAACTAGGTCTAGCAGGCTCACTACCTCAGCTCTAAACCTAGAAAGATTACAATGAGGGCTATTAAACCCTACTGGTGGCTCACTGCTAAACTCACTACCAAGATCAACATCTTCTGCATGTCTGAGATTAATACATTGAAATAAAATGGTTCCTCTATTCTGCCTTTCTACTTCTTTCCTTATCTTCCCATCTTCGCACTCAGACATCTTTTCCATGAATCAATTACAAGTATTTATACACCTCATCAACCTTGGAATGATCATCAAGGTAGGCATTACAATCATCAACCATTGGAACAATCTCCAAGGTCAGCATTGCAAACATTTACAAATAGGTCTTGACCTAATACAAAATTATGCAAAGGAATTGTAGTATAGATGTATGTGGATCATGCCACACCTTAGCTAGGACTCAACCATGATCTTCCACGCCACAACACACTTCCTTAACCTTCAAGGGATATCTGCAATCAGTGGAATTAACCAATTCAGCTAAGACTGGTTACACGCTACGTTATCTAGGAATAATCTTCAAACACGATCTCAATTCCTTAATGTAGACCAATGTAAAGGTGGGAACATGATCAAGAGGTATCCACAAGCATGTTGAAATCATCAAGAGCAACTGCACAAACTCAAACCACTTTATTCATGAGATTCTTCACACTAGAGCACATGAACTTCACTGTCTTCAACTGTCATTAAAGAAAGATACATTGTAGACCACCAAAACATGAACCATTGTAATTGTAGTCACTTATCATCATTCCAGACTTCCCTCCAGAACCATAGAGCAAAACACTTTAATGCAGAGGAATGCAGAGTAAAATACTTTCTCTCAGGCACCAGTGAATAATAAAAAAAGTAGGTTTTACTTTGGTGAATGTAACTCACTCAAATATTCATACTAGAGGCTCAAACTCAGGATTTAGCATTTTCAACCATGCTTCTAAATAACTTCCAATCCACAGACCAAGATCTTCAATCAACAAGAAATGCAAAGTAATCTTCTGGACTATTCTTTAGTATGCAACTCACTGTCTTCACTGTGATTCATTGTTTACTTTCTGTCTGATAGGCTAATTTTCTCAACATCCTCAACATATAAAGCTTCTAAACAAATAACAAAATAGGATACAGTTGACACCAATGACAACAAAGATATGTTGACATCAATGACAACACCAATTAGGCACATACTTGCAACAATCTCCCCCTTTGTCATTGATGGCAACATATGATGTGAAAAACTACAACAACCATCAAGACAAGGTTCTCCTCCTATCTCTTTACACATCTACACATCAAGACAAGATTCTCCCCTATCTCTTTACACATCTACACTCTTTCTCTTTGAGTTTTTCACATGATTTCTCTCCCCCTTTGACATCAATGGCAAAGGGCACATACTTGCACTCTTTCACTCTGATTTAAGCTCTCTTCTAAACTCTTTGACTACTCCCCCTTAGAAGTAGTCATAAAAGAATCAAACCAAATCTAAAGCCACCAGACTGATGCACTCTTGTGCATCTTAGTTTAGAGCAGGAGGGGTAATGTCACCTAACTTTGGGCAAGGAACTTCTCTCTCATTAAATCCAACCTATGAGCATCTTACGCTGCTCTTCCTCCTCTTGCTAACCTTTCCTTTTTTACCAGAGCCTTTCCTTTAACCTTCTTGAGTTTTTCTTCTTGGATTTTTCTTCTTAGATGCAGTTGGATTGCAGGTCCTCCTTGCTTTTCACCCTCGTCAATCATGAACACATCATCATTTGTATCAACATTGGCATTTCCTTCCACTGTCTTGTTTTTGCCTTTCTTCCTCTTCCTTTTCCCTGTAAATTAAATCACATCAGCCACTTTGATGTCCTCATGTTTTTCCTTCGATGTAGAATCATCCACTGTTTTACCTCCCCCATTTTCTATATTTTTCTTACCTTTGGCCTTCTTCTTTCTAGAGAAAATAATTGCATCATCATCGTTATTATCATCATCCTCCTTTACATTAGAAAAGGATGATTCTCTGTCCTTATCAAGTTTCTTCTGACTACCCTTCTCCATAAATACAGTCAATTAAAATTTCTCTGCAATGTTAGCTTATCCTCTTCTGGTTTCGTCGATTAAAATTTCTCTGCAATGTTAGCTTATCCTCTTCTAGTTTCTCTTTCACAAGATTTGTCTTGTCGGATTCAACAGTAAGTCTTCATGTTGAATTCTAGCACCAACTTTCTGGCTGGGGGATTTAGATTTTTGACACTACTCCCCCTGATCCAGAGCTCTCAATTTACTTCTTGGAGAAATTATCTGCACTAGAGACTAGTACGGATCCATCCTTGATCTTAGTAACATTCTTCTTGATCCAGATTTGATTCATCTCTTTCTTGGTTTTGACCAGATCAATCTTCTTTTTACCTTTGTCTACTCTTTTCTCAATTTCCCTTTTTACTATGGGATAGTTTCTCTCTACATTTTTGCTTCTACAGAATCTGGTAGAATGTACAGGCTTGTCGCAATTTAGACAAAAAATATCTTTCTAACCTTGATTTCTCCTATTATTTGAATTTCACCTTGATCTGCACTGATTAGCCCTATGCCCATATCTCTTGCAAGTAAAGCACTTTCCATTGAATAATTTAGCATTTCTTGGACTGGTTTGATTGTTTCTTGACACTCTTCTGCACTCATTTGCTTTATGACCAATTTTCTTGCAATTGAAACATTGACCAGAGAAAGATGGAACATTTTGATTTATTTTGCTTCTACACTGTGCAGCCCTACTATGACCATACTTATTGCATTTAAAATAGTAACCATTGAAAGGTGGGTACCTTTGAGCATTTGGTTATCTAGCTAGAGATCTTTTAGGTCCTCTTCTTTACTTCCTCACTAGATGGTTTCTACCTTTTCCTTGTCTAGATCTGACTTATTCTGAATTTGAGCTTTCTCCCTTTATAAATCCTAAGCCTTGCCTATCATCTAGATACTTTTGAGTGACTAGCATCTCATCAAGTTTTGCATAGCTTATTTTGATTTTTTCTCTGTAGCTATTGGCTACCTCTAGATTAGACTTCAAAAGTACAATTTCTTCTACCAATTTTTCACATTCTTCTAACTTTTCTTTCACAACTTGGCTCAGATGATCCTCTATTCTTGTTTTATCTACATTTGCCAGACTCAATTCTTTACCTTTCCTTTTAAGGCTTTGTTGGAGTTCCTTTATTTTCTTATTTAGCTCTTGGATGCAACTATTTACTTCTGCCATATTCTCTTTTGAGTCCAAGTTTTCTTCCTCAGACTTCTTAATGTCTTCCAGCGCAACTTGATTTCCTTTCTGTCAATAACAGCTGCTTTAGATTCAACACTGGCAATCAAGCATATATCACATTTTGTTTTATCACCGATGGTCTAGAAACCTTCTTGTGCTTCATTTTGCAGTTCCTTATTGATTGAATCAGAGTACTTTTGAGTGTTCTCATTAACTTTAAAATTAGTACTTTCAACAAATGTTCCCAATCTATTGTTGTAGTAGTGGTAGGCTTTGTTCTAAGATGAATATCCAAGAAAAATGCCCTCCTCAAACTTGCCATCATCCTTTTCCATTTTGATAAGGCATTTGCTTCCAAAGATTTTGAAGTATTTTACAATGGGTATTATTCCATACCATAATTCAAAAGGAGTCTTTTCATTTTTGGCTTTTACTTGAACTTTGTTAAGTGTGTAGACAGTGGTTTGAATTGCTTCCTTCCAAAAATCTTCTGACAGATTTGCCTCTTCCATTATTAATTTTGCAATTTTCTAAATAGTCCTGCTTGCTTCTTCCATTATTTTATTCTTAGTAGAGAGTTGTTTCTCTATCCGATGGGTTTCACAGAACATATTGAAATTGTTGGAGGCAAACTCTTCTTCCTTACCAATCCTCAAACACTTAATTTTCATGCTTAGCTCATTTTTAGCGATTTCTTTAAAATCTTTGAGTGCATCTAGAGTTTCTGATTTATCTTTGAAAAAGCTAACCCAAGTCACTCTAGAATAATCATCAATGAAAAACATAAAGTACCTATCATCATGAAGGATTTGTATTTTTGTAGGACCACAAAGGCTTGCATGGATCAATTCCAGTCGTTCAGTGGAAGATTTTTGTAGTACTCTTCTTGACGGCCTTTTATCTTGACATTTTCTATAAATGATGTTATCTGAGCCATCAACTTTTGGTAGATCTTTTACAATTTGAACTAAGCATGTCTTTACTAAATCATCAACATTTGCATGACATAGTCTTCTATGCCAAACCCAGCTTTCATTGGTCTGAGTTGTAAGCCCAAGAATGTCACTTTTCCTGAGATGATAGAGATTCTCTTTTGTCCTTTTTCCAATGGCCATTGTAGCCCTAGAATTCTCTTTGATTTCAAAAGTATCATTCTCAAATATAAGATTGAATCCCTTTTTGCATAACTTTCCAATGCTTAAGAGACTTTGCTTTAGATTTTTAACATAAAGAACATCATCAGTAGTCTATCTATTTCTAAGATTGATTGAACCCTTTCCACATATTTTAGTAGTACAATCATCTCCAGACCTAACTAGCCCTCCATCATATCTTTCCAGACTTACAAACTTATTTTTGTCACTAGTCATGTGATTTGAACAACTACTATCAATCACGTAACAGTTCTCACCTTGGAACATAGCTTCATTGCTGGTGCATACCTCTGAGTCAGAACACCTTAGATTATTGACACTCTTATCTTCATAAGATGCTGCCTTAGACAAACCCACTTTATTATCTCTTGATGAACATTCAGGTGCATTAGTAAGTAGTTGTTTTTCCTTAGGCTCTATTTAGGATCTCCCTTGAGTTGTTAAACTCTTTCCGAAGGGACGTGACTCTGATACCAATTGTTGAAATGCACCAAACAACTGAGAGGGGGGGTAAATCAGTTGTCCCAAAAATTCAATCACTTTTGCACTTAAACTTTAATCACTTGTCCATAGTTATTATGATTGAATAATGAATGCATGAAATCAGAAACATAAACACAGATACAACATTATACACAAGAGACACCAGATTTTTATGTAGAAAAACCCAAGGTGGGGAAAATCTATGAAGAGGATTAGCTCTCAAATATATTGTAATCTTTGAAAAATGATGTTCAGGCTTGGTCACTCCACAGACCTAGAACATGTTGGCTCACTGCCATGAAGTACAACTAGATCTAGCAGGTTCAGTACCTCAACACTAAACCTAGAAAGATTACAATGAGGGTTGTTAAACCCTAAGGGCTATTAAACCCTACTGGAAGCTCACTATCAGGCTCACTGCCAAGATCAACATCTTCTTCATGTCTGAGATTAATACATTGAAATACAATGGTTCCTCTGCTCTTCTCTGCTCTGCCTTTCCACGACTTTCCTTATCTTCCCATCTTCGCACATGGACATCTTTTCCATGAATCAATTACAAGTATTTATACACCTCATCAACCTTGGAATGATCATCAAGGTCAATATTACAATCATCAACCATTGGAACAATCTCCAAGGTTGGAATTACAAACATTTACAAATAGGTCTTGACCTAATACAAAATTATGCTAAGGAATTGCAGTATAGATCTATGTGGATCATGCCACACCTTAGCTGGGACTCAACCATGATCTTCCACACCACAACACGCTTCCATAACCTTCAAGGGATCTTCGCAATCACTAGAATTAACCAAGTCAGCTAAGACTAGTTACACGCTACGTTATCTGGCAATAATCTTCAAACACGATCTCAATTCCTTAACGCAGACCAACATAAAGGTGGGAACATGATCAAGAGGTATCCACAAGCACATTGAAATCATCAAGAGCAACCACACAAACTCAAACCACTTTATTTATGAGATTCTTCACACCGAAGCACATGAACTTCACTATCTTCAACTGTCATAAAAGAAAGATAGCATGCAGACCACCAAAACATGAACCATTGCAATTGTAGGCACTTATCATCATTCCAGACTTCCCTCTAGAACTGTAGAGCAAAACACTTTTATGTGGAGGAATGCAGAGAAAAATACTTTCTCTTAGGCACCAGTGAATACTCAGAAAAAGTAGGTTTTACTCTAGTGAATGTAACTCACTCAAATCTTTATACCGGAAGCTCAAACTCATTTAGCATCTTCATCCATGCTTCTAAATAACTTCTAATCCACAAACCAAGATCTTCAATCAACAAGAAATGTGGAGGAATCTTCTAGACTGTTCTTCAGTATGCAACTCATTGTCTTCACTGTGATTCATTGTTTACTTTTTCATTCTTCTAGAGAGGCTAATTTTCTTAATATCCTCAACATATAAAGCTTCTAAACAAATAACAAAATAGGATACAATTGACACCAATGACAACAAAGATATGTTGACATCATTGACAACACTGATTAGGCACATACTTGCAACAGATAGATGGGGGAGACCATGTCAGTAGCTTAAAATAGAGTCATGTTAGAATTAACAATGAGGAAGATTGTTTGGTTTGGTCTAAGAATCTAACTCAGGGAGTGTACTCTATTAGACTGGGATATAAGGTGATTTTTCCCTTGTGGACCATAGAGATAAATCATGGTGGTGGAAGATAATTTGGAGGATTTGTTCTCCTCCCAAGACTAAAATTTTTATGTGTCTTGCTATTATGAATAAATCTTTGAATTGGAATGTGTTGCGAAAAAGGAATTTGGTAGGGTCCAAGATGCTACACCTTATGCATGTTGGAGCTAGATATTATCGTTTTAGGATTAAGGTGTCATCAACCTTGTAAATCCTATTTATTTAATCACTCCTAATAGTGTAATTGTAAATGCAAACATAAGGGATGAAGTGTTATGAATTAAAAAGTAGCCACATGTCTTTTTACCTCATTGTTTAGCTCCTAGGTCCCCATGATTACATTATACATTCTAAATATTCATCACGATGCAAAATTGCCTGACACAAATGTAAATTAGGAATAAGGGGCCCATGTTTTACCTTATCCCAAACCTAAAAGGGGCTCAAAGACTTGGGTGCCACTACCCAAATCTTCCCTGATTGGTCAGGGAAAATTTAAATGTATGTCAATCTAGGACCTTTTAAAAGGTTTCACTTTGTTGGCTTTTTTGGTTTAATTTGAAGAATGTTAGCGGGAAAGCATATATAAGTGTGTTTTTGAATTCATTATTTACCTAGATAGAGATAGCCAACTTGAACTCTTGGAGAAAAGAGCATTCAAAGCATTCATTGTGATTCTAGAGTAGATATGTGTTGTGTAGTTACATAACATGCCCTATTTTGCCTTAGAAAAATAGGGACCCAACCTTTTTGCCTCTGCTTGTTTTGTTTTCTTGCTTTGGGTGGTTTGGTAAAAGTTAGTCAAGTATATCACCCTTACATATGCATGTGCATCACAAAAGGGGGTCAGTTGTCAAGGCCAAAATCTGTTGTTATAGACCCCATAGTCTTAAAGAGTGTGAAATTCTAAGCAGGTTTGCCTTTTGGATCACCCTGATATTTGTCAAGGATAAGAACTTATGCTAAGTCAAAGTTTGGTCAACCCAGATATTTCCCATAGGGTCACATTTCTAAATATCAGTCATATTCATTAAGATGACCCTAACTTACAAAGACCTCCTGATGTCTTCATAGTCCTGACACGCAAACATCAAACTTAAGTACGAAGGGTATGTACCCGTCAAAATCTTCATGCCTGTTTCGGAGGGTCATATTCCAAATATCAATCATATTATAAAATATCACCCTTTACGAATATCACCGTTCGTAAACATGAACCTGATGTCATCTAGTTCTGATATATAGAAGAGATCACCCTAATGATGATGTCATCAATACACCCGACCCTCGTAGGGCCATATTTCCAAAAATCCATCATATTTCTCAATATGACAATGATGTCATCCTAACCCAGTAATAAAGAAGACATGATAAGAGGATGATGCCATCACAAGTTAGACCTGAAAGGGTCATATTTTGAAATATCCCTGATCATAACCAATATGACAATGATGTAATTTTCTGGAATAATTTCAAAGGCTTATAAAATGTTGACATCACCCTTACATTCTCAAATGAGGGTGATATTTCTGAGTGTTAAAGACCTAGATATTGTCAATATCCCTCATATTAACCTAGATGACCCGAGGTATCTTATCCATCAATAGCCAATCCAATAACACCATGTGGCACATTCCCAGATCATAGTAATACAGTGTACTACCCCCATCATTAGCAAATGCATAAATACCCAATCTCAGTCATTGGTCAAAGGGTGAACCATACTTAAGATCATATCACCCTCATATGCCCAATGCATGTTTTGGAGGGTCATATTTTCAAATATCCCTAATCTTCACAAAGATCACCCTCTGCATTAAATATAAGCCCAACGGTAGGTCACACCCTCAAATTTCAAATGTAAGTCCGCCACTTGGCAACATCCACGAACGTCATGTATTGATCGATGGACTTAAACAAAAGATGTTAAACACACCCTAATTTGTTGTATTGATTAGTTAAAAGTGAATTATTGGGTTCATTTTACATTTACAATAAGTTAAACAAAATTATAGAGCTCCTGAGTTCAGCTACCTGCACACAAAACAGACTTGCATCTAAATAGAAAGGAGGACAGAAAGCACGACACAATCACACTCATCCCGTCATCACCTATACTGTAAAAGGAGAAAAGTGGTTATCAGGAACTAATGGAAATGAGAAAGAATAGGTCCGATACGAAGTTCTTAAAACCCATGTTTCTACAACCAGAAGGGGTAGGATTCAGGTATGGAATGATAAATGATACACATCAAGGAAGTACAGACCTAGATGCATGGACAAGAAGATTGGATAACGGAAGTGCAAACCCTATACTTCAAAGAATATACACCTCAGGGATGTGGCATGCTAGAGGATTCCCTTATGCCATGGAAGCCATTGAGTTAGTCATTTCAAGAGTGTGTGCGAAACTATAATCCAGAAACCAGAAGAGTGGAGAAGCATGGCAGGGTGTATGCAGATTTCTCAATTAAAGGCATCACTTCTACATTTAATTTGCCTACAGGATCTAATGTGGTGAGATTGAGCCTGAGCATATTAGAAAAGGAATACCGTGGTAATCAGAAAGAAGCTAGGAGGGTCATGTACCAATGGAGATCCAAGAGCAGTACATATAAGGCCTCTGCTAAATTGCCAATATACTTGTTTAAATTTGATTTTGTTGAAGAATATCAGTACATGATGGTCATGCTTAGTAGGATGACAGGAAGACAACATGGTGGAAACTTTGAAAATTAGATGTATGGAATCATCTGGACGGTGGAATATTCAGATGACAAGCCTCTCTGGGCTAAAATCATAAGTGATAGTTTAGATGAGGGAATGAGATGGCTGGGCGGCAAGATGTGCATGCTCCATATGACTTCTTATGTCATATATGCATGTGCCTTTAGAGGAACATTCAATGGGTTACAAATAGTGGGTAGGGTTGGGAACAATCCAAGTGATGTGAATATATGGGAGCATTATCCACAGTTGGGCAGGTAGGAATCTCTCCAAAACTACAAAATGGTGAATGACTCTTTTTCTATGCATCTTGTTAAGTCCATTGAAGAAGACAAACTAAAAAGATTAAGTATGGAAGCCCAAGTGATGATATACAAATATGGGGCATGGTTTATCCAGTTTCCCACATTTTCATATATTAGAATAGAGGGCTTTGATGGGCACCCTATCATGCTGCCCAAATACCCCAATGACAGGGTCATTTTGATGGAATTTTCTAGACAAATATTAACCTTAGTTGAGGCTCATATTGAGAAAGGGAAAATTCCACCTATGTTGTTTCCAATCTTCATTGGTTGGTATATATGCCCTGACAAACAAAGTATAAATGATGCAATTGGAGGATTGAAGTTAATGCACTTACAACCATTTTCAATAGCTAGGTCATATGGTAGGATGAGGACATTACTGGGAAAGCATGTACATCAAAAGCACCTTGAGGACTACTGGACTGATTGTGATGATGAGGTCAGGAGAAGGAATTACCAGAGGCTCACTCTCAATCAAATTTGCACCTTTGATTGCATACCAATACCTGTCCAGTTGCACAAGAATGATGGAAAGATCATGTCTAATGAGTATGAAGATGAAAAAGTATATAATGAAACTATATCAGCTTCTAATTTGACTTAGCCTGAGGTGACTTCATTTGATCAGATAATGCAGAAGGTTATTCAACTGACCCAGAGTTGGGTAAATGATGAAGTCACTAAGTTAAAGAAGAAGGGTGTAGCCCTTACAGTAGATAACAATAAGAAAAGACAAGAATTATCCAAAGAAGAGTATGATGACTTCCTCATTAAGAAGAGGAAATCCAATGGAGAAAGGCAACCAACTAAAGAGGAGCCAAAGCAATAGGATAAAAACAAGAAAGTAGCTCATGTACAAGGAGGAGTAATTGTTAGAAGACTTGAACCAAAGGGAGATGTGGCATCTACATCTCCAGCTACATCACCTCATTCCCCTGCCAAACAAAAGAAAAAGGTCACAAAGAATGCTACTATGTTTATAGAGGAAGAGGAACCATTGGATTAAGAGCCTTGGGATGATGATTTGTTGATAATAAAAAAGAGGAAGAAGGTGTGGCAGACACCACCCCAAAAGAAATAGAAAACTGCAATGAGAGGAAATGTAAATATTGATCCTATTATATTGAGGGGTGCAAGTGGTCTAGGTCTTATGAAAGATCTATAGTATGAGGTCACAATCCCAGATATTATTCAATTTAAAACTGAGAAGATAGAAGAGTAGAGAGAAGAAAGACATAGGACAAGGAATGAGCCACCCCTTCCACTCGATGATACAGTATATTTGTCAGATGATGAGGTAGTCAACGATGTTACTGCTCAAAAGATGTAGACCCTAGTGGCTAATACAAAGATGACTCCTCATGGTACTCCTATGGTTCAAAAGGAAACTTGTCAGGAGCATGTCGAGATAGAGGAGGACCCTGAGGATGTAGCCCAACAGATAGGATTAACTAATTTGATTGATCAAGTTACTAGGCCTACAGTAATAGTCTTGGCTTATCAAGATAATAGAGATCAAAACAGAGATAATGATCCACCTCTCGAGCCTGAGAAAGTAGAGATCAGTGTGCATGAAGAGACTGACAAGGATATCCCTGATAAGGTTGAAGACCAAAATATTACATCACCACATGCTAAGGATGATAATCAAGACAATAACCCGACATTAGGAGAGAAAGCAGATGAAAAGGAATTGGGTAAGGTCCTGGGTCTTGAAGAAATAAATATATCGAAAGATGAAGAATAGAGTTGGTCTCAAGATGGTGGTCAATAGAAGGAAATAGAGAATGTGGCCACAGGTGATCAAGGTGATCCCCAAGATCGAAATGCACAATCCTCTCATGAAAACCAAGAGCCACAAAATATACAAGATCAAAATGTTCTAGAACCACATGAGGACAAAGTGCAAGGGGAGGTACATGATCAGAATGTACACACACCACAAGAATCTCCCCCTCAATAGGAGGCACCTCAGCAAGAGATCCCTCATGAAAATGTGCATGAGGAAGAACCAAGGAAAGAAAGACCACCACCAAGGGTAGAGCATAATATAGAGTCTCAGGATGCTCAAAATGAGCAAACTGATCAATAAAAGCCCAGGGGTGATGTTCCATATTGGCTACAACAAAACATTAATCTACAGCAGATAGAGGATGTACTAGAATTTGATGTTTCTACATTGTTTTCAGCAAGTATGATGAAGCCAAAAAGGAAGGCTAGGCCTACCTCTGCAATAAGGAGATATCCTACTATAGGTAGAAGAACAACTCAAGTGGCACTGCCAATGGTGGAAAAGGAAAAAGAGAAAATAAGTATTGATGACTTTTAAATAACTGATATTGATCTTGGTTTCATTACTGAGGAGCAGGAGGGCCAAGAGGCTAAGGATATTATTGATTCATTGACACATAGTGTAAAGAAAGAAAAGGATAAGAATAGGCAGCATAAAGAGCACATTGCTCAATTACATTCATTCATCAAAGGGTTAATTAACCCTAAGCATACACCACTTAGTGCAGCTACCTCACTAACTATCATATCTCAAAATGAGATAACTGTTAGGGTTAGCCAGCAGAAGATATCAATTAAATGCATATAAAGATTAAACAGAGGAATGGAAATACACAGAAATAATAATAGCAAGAGACAAGTTTTAACATGGTTCACCCAAACTCAGGCTACATCCACCAAATAGAGAGTCCAATATTATTATCTAGTAAATCAAACCAATTACAATTGGCAATCACTACAACTCAATACCGCTGCAAATGCTACAATATAATATCAACGGAAACCCTAACCCTTAGCCGCTTTTATCAAGCTTTTTGTCGGTTACAAAAATAGGGTTTTTTTAATGTCGGCCAATGAAAAATAACTCCTGGTGCCTTTATAAAATAATAAAAAACCATGTGAGGTTTCGGGGGCACTGCCTTGCAACCTTGCCCTATATTGTAACAGCGAGCATGCTAGGGGCGCTGCCCCTTGACCCCATAGGAATTTGGGGGGAAACCGCACTAATAAAAGTGGGGTAAATTTAACCTCTGAGTCTGATTAGGCTCCATATAACAACAATAATGGGGTTAGACCTCATGAAACACAAGGCTCAACTAGTGGATAATTGGTTTGTATCTTTTCTTTTTGAAGCAGAGAATGTAGCTAAATCCTCTCTATGAAATTGGAATTCTCTTGGTACTTCAAGGAGTAAAGTAGATAAGCTACAAAATGAGGTGGGGAGAAGGTCTTTTAAGTTGGAAAAGCATCTGGATGCTTTGGGTGAAATGAAGAGGATAGTTATGAAAATACTTATGGATAATAACATAGTGGATAATAACACTGCACAGTTGCTAGGCATTTGGTATTAAGACATCAGGTTTGAATGTGATATCCTAAAAAGACGCAGTAGCAAGCTCAGGGATATAAGTGCTAAACTGCACCATCTCATGCCAGAATAAATGAACACCATGGAGGCTCTAGACGACAAAGTAGAAGGAATAATAGAAAATCAAGATACTGATTTTGCTGTCTAGGCTTTTCGTAACAATTTTAAGCAGGCAACAGAGGATCATCTACATCACTTGACAGAGGATGTGATAAACAAGGCCATGAGAATGAAAGCTAAAGTAGAGACATATAATGAGACATTAAATAGTAGGAAGAGTAAATGGAATGCTCTTCAGGCACGGTTTCATTCTCACAAGCATGCTATAGTGAAGGCCAGAGTCCAAGATGGAGGAGAAGTTGAAAGAATAGTGCAACTATATGAGTCCATTAGGGCAGTGATCAGAATACATATAAAAGGTGATCTCATGAAGATGAAAGTAATGATGATGATGATGATGAGGATGAAGAAGATCATGTAAATGAAGAAGAAGATGAAAATGAGGAAGATGAAGAGTAAGTAGAGATGCAAGATGACAAAGTCATATGCATAGTTAGATAATCAAAATGATCAAGTTCTATTAGATGGTTGCTAGCTGGCAACTTGTGCCACGTATGCAAGTGTTGACCTAGTCAAAGAAGAGATATTGACCATGGATTTAGATTGACAAATCTTGAGCGTTGATCACTTGTAACCGCCTCCTCTCCTTATTCTATAAAAGGGGATGGAGTGCAAATTTTAGGATTATTAGAAACTTAATTGAAGTTAGATTGTTGAAAATTCTCAAGACTAATTTCAAAGCTCATTGTAAATGTACATGTCTTTTGCATACCTAATGAAAGAGAAGTTGTTTTGATCATAAATAATCATAAATCTTGAGTAATCAGTGGATGAATTCTAGATATATGCATTGATTAGCTACGTCCCTTGGAGTGCTTATCAATTTGCATGTGTTATTTTCATTCCTTGTCCCTTTGAAGTTAGCATTAGCCATACCTAGCTGTGGAACATCATGGTGAAATTATGGTTTGATTTCTTCTCTTCATGAAAGTATCTAGAATGTATGTGAAGCAATAGCTAAAGGTTCATTAAATTTAGAAAACACTCTTACAATTTTATTTAATTTCATTACAAATCACCTTCACAATTGCAAATAACAGATAATCTGAAGCAAATAAACAAGAAATATACCATATTCCATAAATAATTGAACATATAGAACATATTTTGAGTAAAATCATGTTAGAATGATAAATATCATGCAAATACATATGAAGATCAAGGATAAACATGTAAATATCTACTTATTGGCACATTATTTGGTTAAATACATAGTGCAAAAGTAAAGATAAATTCATAATAGTCGATGATCAGAAGAATTGATCAAACTTATAAATATCATCATAATCTGTTAAATACAGTAGAGAATAACATTATTTTCAAGGAATTTTACAGGAAGCAAGTGCAAAATCAAGTGAATGAGGAACAATTCATGTTATTAGACAGATATAAGCCCCCTTGAATGGAAATAGCATGTCACATCAACCTCTGAGTAACATCAGAAGATCATGATCTGATCAATGGAGACTTGGATCATCAACTTGTTCCAAATTGATTGTACTTTTCAAGATAATAAAGGTGTTGCAAGTATGGGCCTAACCAATGTTGTCATTGATGTCAACATACTCCTATTGCATTAATGATAAGGATTGGATGAGCTGTATGCTGAGGATATTGAGAAAATTAGTCATATCATGAACAGAGAAGAACAATGAAGACAGCGAGGTAAAGATCCAAGATAAGTTGAAGATCAGAGGATGCGCTTCAAAGGGTTTGTAGATATGTGTCTTGAGATGATCCAGTAAAGATTTTAGAGGTCCACATGAAGATTTGAAGAAGTTATGGCTGCTCAAGTAAAACCGGTTCTGGCAGATGTTTAGAGGTGACAGAGTGATACATAAAGGTCTAGTGAGATCCAGAAATGAAATATCTTGTTCTGTAGATCTGGTGGAGTGTGTAGGAAGTCAATAAGAATTGGTAACTAAATTAGATCATGGTCTGGAGGTCTGCAAGCATCTATTCCATTATGACAGTGATGATAGACTGTGTTCTTGAGGTTTCAGATGAAGGAGAGAATGATTCCAGCAAGCAGATGTAGTGCAGATGTTCTTGGTGATTCAGGAAAGCTTGCGTGAGCCTTTGGATTGTGTCCAGTTTGTTTTGATGGTCTGCATTAAAGTTTGATCTCACAATTGAAGAATTACTTCCGAATGATGGTGTTCTTCATAAGTCTAGCTAATCGGATAAGTTACACCTCCTGCGAATGATCTTGAAGATGTTATGTGAAGATTGGTGTCTTCCTAGAAGATGATTGAAGTCTTAGTTCTGTCTAGCCGACAGTGTGTTGATTCGCATGAAGTCTTTTGTAATTAGTCATGATGTATTTGTGTATTTTCTCTATAATATATGTTGACTTAGATGATTATTCCTAATTCGATGTCTTGTATAAATAAGGGATTGTAAAGTCATTTCAAGTGTATCTTGTGGAGATGAGAGTGTGGTAGAGAGGAGGAAAGTAGAAATCTTTGGGCTTAAATGGAATTGACTCAAGCATGGTGAAGATGCTATTCTTCAGTTCAAAGTATGTAATACTTATTATTTTGTAGACAGTGTGTCTCCTGTAGGCAGTGGGCCTCTTGTGAGCAGTGTGCTCAGGCAGTGAGCCCTAATTGGCATGTGCCAGTTTGTTCTTTCTATTCTTCTAACAGAGAATACAATATTGGGTTAGTCACCTCGTGGTTTTTCCCTTAACCGGGTTTTCCACGTTAAAATCCTAGTGTTATGTGTGTTAATGTGTTTCTACTCTTGAATTGTTGCATTAAGTTTCCATGATTGATTTATCATTATACTGTTGAATTAAGAAAATGATTTAAGTGGTTAATTGAAAGAAAGTTTTGGACAACTGATTCACCCCCCCTCTTAGTTGTCTGTCCTAAATCCAACAATTGGTATCAGAGCTAAGTTCCTCAAATCAAGCTTACCACTTGAGGAGATCCAAGATGATGTCCTACAAGAAGGATAGTCCAAAGTTTGACGGAACCAATTTTACTCTTTGGAAAAGTTGCATGCAATGTCACTTGCAATGTATGGGTATGCAGTATTGGACCATGGCTTCAAAGAAGTACACTCCTCCACAGAATGCTCCAAAAAGCCCAGATGAAATCGCAGATGTTGAAAACAATCTGCAGACTAAAGAAGCTCTTCTAAGTGCCTTGTCTGATTCAGAGCTAACAAATGTTGTTGACCTACAAACTACTTTTGAGATTTGGGAAAAGTTGGAACTTCTGCATGTAGGAGACAAGTATGTTAAATGTGCCAAGCTACAGAGTCTAAAAGGAAAATTCAAAACTCTGAAGATGAGAGAAGATGAAAATATCACTACTTTTATGCCAAGAGTAAATGAGCTTGTTTGCAACATTAGATGTGCTGGTGGAGTCTTGGATGAAGATGAGATTGTTAGCAAAGTTCTCAGATTCCTTCCTGAATCTTACAAGCACAAGGTTGCTGCTATTGAAGAACTCAGATCTATTTCAGGTATCATAAGAGATCAATTGGTTGGTAAATTGGCTGTATTTGAATTAACTGAGTTTGGAGATGCCCCCCTAAGACTGAATCTGCATTCAAAGCTAGTGCATCTATAAAATGCAAACAAAGGTTTGATCTGGGAGAGAACTCTTCAAGGAAACTATCATGGTATGAAAAAGCAAGAAAAGATTTGGAAGAAGATGAAGCTGAAACTGCACAATTTGAAGCCCTTATTGCAAAAAGACTGCCAAGAGGATCTAGTAAGTATGAAGGAAAATTGCCTTTTAAGTGTTTTAATTGCAATAAGATTGGTCATTTTGCCTCAAGGTGTCCGGAAAGATTTTCAAGGCCAAACCCTAATAGATCAAGGTTCCAAAATAAATGCTATTATGTTCATGAAGATGATGATGATGAAGGGGTAACGGATGATGAATCAGAGATGGGAAACAAATCCAGAAGTGACTAGGTATTTATTGCCATCAATGAACAAGATCCAATGCCCTTTGAATCTGTCAATCATAAAACTGTGGAAAGAGCTCTGGCTGCCCAAGTTAAAGAAAAGGATGATTGGGTCATTGATAGTGGATGATCCCACCATATGACAGGTGACAAAAACAAGTTTATAGATTTGGAAAGGTATGAAGGAGTGGTAAAATTTGGTGATAATTCTACTGGCAGAATCAGAGGTAGAGGAACTATTTCTTTTAATGGAAAGAACAAAACTAGTAATGTACTATATGTTGAAGGCCTGAAGAATAACCTTCTCAGTGTTGGACAATTGGTGGACAAAGGCTATGATCTCTGGTTCAAGAATGGAAAATGCAAGATCTTTGAAAGTTCTAGAACAGAGATTGCATCCAGTACTCAAACTAAAGGTAATATCTTTCAATTGGTTGGTACTGATAAAAGTTGTTTATTTGCTCAAATTGATCAGAGTTGGTTGTGGCATAGAAGGATGTGTCATGTGAATTTTGATAATATCATTAAAATAAGCAACAGCTAGGCTGTGAGATCTTCCAAAATTGGTGAAACCTACTAATAGTATGTGCAAAGATTGCCAGTTGGGTAAGCAGAGCAGAGTTACATTCAGAAGTAAGGAACAATCTTCTACCAAATTATTGGACTTAGTTCATACTAATTTATGTGGTCCGGCAAGAATCAGGAGTGTGCAAGGTGAGAGATACTTCATGCTATTAATTGATGACTACTCCCGGACGATGTGGGTAACCTTTCTGAAGGAGAAATCAAAGGCTCTTGAGAAATTCAAGATATTCAAGGCTATGGTGGAGAATGAAACTAGATTGAGCATAAAATGTCTAAGGTCCAATAGAGGTGGAGAATTCACATCTGGTGAGTTCATAGAATTCTATGAGAAGCATGGAATAAGAAGACAATTGTCTGCTCCTAGGACTCCATAGCAGAATGGAGTAGTAGAAAGAAAGAATTGGACCATCCAAGAAGCATGTAGAACCATGATGATGGAAGAAAATGTTCCTCAGATCTATTGGAGAGAAGTTGTAAGCACTGCAATCTACACTCTTAATCGAGTTCAAATCAGAAGCAATATTGGTAAGACTCCTTATGAACTCTGGTTTGGCATCACTCCTACTATGAAGTATTTCAGAGTCTTTGGTAGAAAATGTTACATTAAAAGAGATGAAGATCTAGGCAAATTTGATGCTAGAAGTGATGAAGGAATATTCTTGGGTTATTCTATTCAAAGCAAAGCATACCTGTGTTATAACAAAAGATTGAGAAAGATTATAGAAAGTACTAATGTGAAGGTTGATGAAGGTATTGAAAAACCCTCAAGATTTGATGAATATGATGAAGATGATCAGAATAATGTTTTAATCCAAGGAGTCCAAGCCCCTTTTGAAATTTAGACTCAGACTGATCTTGTAAACCAGGAAAAAGAGATGAATTTGAATGAACTTGTTCAAGAGATAGAAGTGCAAGAAAATCCCAAGATTCCCAGGTATGTAAAACTGAATCACTCTGAGGATCAGATCATAGGTGATAAAAGCAAAGGTGTACAAAAAAGAAGAAGGATTTCTCAAGATTCAAAAGAGTATTGTCTAATTTTAAAGTTTGAACCTAAGACAGTGAATGAAGCTTGCAATGATGAAAACTGGACTAAAGCAATGAAGGAAGAGCTAATGTAAATTGAGAAGAATCACACATGGGATCTTGTTCCCAAACCTAAAAATAAGAATGTGATTGGAACCAAATGGGTCTTCCGGAATAAATTGAATGAAGATGGTGAAGTAGTCAGAAACAAAGCCAGATTGGACTGCAAGGGTTACTCCCAAGTAGAAGGTGTTGATTTTGAAGAAACTTTTGCTTCAATGGCAAGAATTGAAGCAGTCAGATTGTTTCTTGCTTTTGCTGCCTTCAAGGATTTCAAAGTATATCAGATGGATGTCAAGTCTGCCTTCCTCAATGGTGACTTAGAAGAAGAAGTTTACATTGAGCAACCAGATGGATTTCAATTATCTGATCATGGTGATATGGTTTGCAAGTTGAAGAAAGCACTGTATGGACTCAAGCAAGCCCCAAGAGCCTGGTATGAAAGATTGGATAAGTATCTTTTGAAGATTGGTTTCAACAAAGGTACTGCTGATAGTAATTTGATTGATCATGAAAATATTTTGATTGTTGAAGTGTTTGTTGATGATATCATTTTTGGAGGAAGAGATAGTATGTGTAAAACATTTGCAAATCAAATGAAAAGTGAATTTGAGATGTCTATGTTTGGGGAAATGAATTTCTTCTTGGATCTACAAGTCACTCAAACAAAGAAAGGAATCTTCATTTCTCAAACCAAATATGTGAAAGAATTGTTGAAGAAATTTGGGATGGAAGACTCAAAACCAATGAGTACTCCCATGGCAACTGGATGTAAATTGAGAAATGATGATGACTCTCCTAAAGTTGATCAGAAAAAGTACAAGTCAATGATTGGAGGATTATTGTATCTTACTCAAACTAGACCTGACATTATGCATGTTGTTGGTCTTGTTGCTAGATTCCAAGCTGATCCTAGAGAATCTCATGTCATGGCAATCAAGAGGATTTTTAGATATCTAAAAGGGATAGTTGAGTATGGTTTGTGGTATCCTAGAGATCATAATTTCTCCCTTCATACATATACAGATGCAGATTGGGCAAGAGATGTGGATGACCGGAAGAGTACCAGTGGTGGAGCATTCTTTTTGGGGAAGAGATTGGTTTCTTGGCTAAGCAAGAAATAAGAGGCAATATCTCTATCCATAGCAGAAGTAAAATACATTACAGCAGTAGGTAGTTGCACTCAAGTTTTATGGATGAAGCAGATGCTAAGAGACATCAGAGTGGAGTATGAGGAACCTATCACAATCTTCTATGATAACTCAAGTGCAATTAACATCTCAAAAAATCCGGTGTTGCATTCAAAGACTAAACATATATCAATCAAGTTTCACTTTTTGAGAGAGCAAGTGAACAAGAATGAAGTTAGATTGGAGTTTGTGCCCCCCAAGGATCAGATTGCAGACATCTTTACAAAACCTCTACCTAAGGACTCTTTTGAGTATCTTAGGGAGAAGTTAGGGGTTATTACCCCTCCGGTGGTGAACTAAGGTGCACTAATGTGCATCAGTCTAGTGGAAATCATAGTCACATCTTGTGATCCGGATTGATGATAGGGAGCTGCTACTCAGGGGGAGCAGCTGGTATGATTCTGAAGTATTGAAGTTGCAAGTATGTGCCCTTTGCCATTGATGTCAAAGGGGGAGAGAAGACATGTGAAAAACAAGTGGTTGCTAATCAAAGGGGGAGAAGTAAAGCAAGAGAAGACATGTGAATGGTTGTTGTTGATAGGGGGGTTGTGTCAGTGAGGAAAAGTTCTTGTCTTGATGGTTAAAATAGTTTTTCACATCATATGTTGCCATCAATGACAAAGGGGGAGATTGTTGCAAGTATGGGCCTAACCAGTGTTGTCATTGATGTCAACATACTCCTGTTGCATTAATGATAAGGATTGGATGAGCTGTATGCTGAGGATATTGAGAAAATTAGTCATATCATGAACAGAGAAGAACAGTGAAGACAGTGAGATAAAGATCCAAGATAAGTTGAAGATCAGAGGATGCACTTCAAAGGGTTTGTAGATATGTGTCTTGAGATGATCTAGTAAATATTTCAGAGGTCCACATGAAGATCTAAAGAAGTTATGGCCACTCAAGCAAAACTAGTTCTTGCATATGTTCAGAGGTGACATAGTGATACAGAAAGGTCCAGTGAGATCTGGAAAATCTTGTTCTACAGATCTAGTGGAGTGTGTAGGAAGTCAACGAGAATTGGTAACTCAATTGGATCATGGTCTGGAGGTCCGCAAACATCTATGCCATTATGACAGTGATGAAAAACTGTGTTCTTGAGGTTCTAGATGAAGGAGAGAATGATTCCAGCAAGCAGATGTAGTGCAGATGTTCTTCGTGATTTAGGAAAGCTTGTGTGAGTCTTTAGATCGTGTCTAGTTCATGTTGATGGTTCGCATTGAAGTTTGAGCTCACAATTGGAGAATTACTTCCAAATGATGGTGTTCTTCATAAGTCTGGCCGACCGGATAAGTTACACCTCCTACAGATGATCTTGAAGATGTTATGTGAAGATTGGCATGTTCCTAGAAGATGATTGAAGTCTCAGTTCTATGTGGCCAACAATGTGTTGATCCACGTGAAGTCTTTTGTAATTAGTCATGATGTATTTGTGTATTTATTTTTTAATGTATGCTGACTTAGATGATTATTCCTAAGTCAATGTCTTGTATAAATAAGGGATTGTAAAGTCATTTCAAGTGTATCTTGCGGAGATGAGAGTGTGGTAGAGAGGAGGAAAGAGAAAGGCAGAGCATAAATCTTTGGGCTTAAATGGAACTGACTCAAGCATGGTGAAGATGCTATTCTTCAGTTCAAAGTATGTAATACTTATTAGTTTGTAGACAGTGTGTCTCCTGTAGGCAATGGGCCTCTTATGAGCAGTGTGCTCAGGCAGTGAGCCCTAATTGGCATGTGCCATTTTGTTCTTTCTATTCTTCTAATAGAGAATACAATCTTGGGTTAGTCACCCTGTGGTTTTTCCCTTAACTGATTTTTCCACGTTAAAATCCTAGTGTTATGTGTGTTAATGTGTTTTTGCTCTTGAATTGTTGCATTAAGTTTCCATGATTGATTTATCATTATACTGTTGAATTAAGAAAGGGATTTAAGTAGTTAATTGAAAGAAAGTTTTGGACAACTGATTCACCCCCCCTCTCACTTGTCTGTCCTAAATCCAACAAAAGGTTTGTTGTGCAAATTTTTATGCAAGTTGTTATAACTAACAATCATCATCAATAGTTTGTATTGTCATTGTGTGTGTTGAGGTAGGTTTGAATTTATCATCTATCTCTCCTTATGAATTGAAGGATCTTCATCCTCTTGAGGATTTCATCACATAGCTGATATCATTTTTGTTTATCATCATTTGATACATCATATTGTTATTTGTTTTAGCATCTGCCTTGAAAGGGCACACTCTCTTTATCTATCAATGGTGTTGGGAATCTTGAATGCTATCCTAAGATTTGACTAAGGTAAGTCCCTAAACACCATAACCCCCAAACCCCTTCTCTTCTTGTTATGTGCAGATTATAGGAGCGAGATCTATAAAATATGAAGATACAAGAAGAATGAGCAAGGATCAGGGTTTCAGGATCTGACAAAAGCTACAAAATATTCCACTGTGCAAGACTTGGGCAGTGGCACCCTAATCTTTCTGCCCTTGTTAACTCCAGATCTGGCCTTAGGGTAGCCTCTACAACATTTCTCCAGTTTATAGTTTCTACAGATTTTATCATTTAGGACTTGGGCAGTCCCAAAATAGTCCTCTGACACCTCTGCTTTTTGGACATAGGTTCTATTATCTTCTTGATCATCCCTATACAATTGGTTTTTGGATATCTATTGTACATCTTTTGTTATAATCAGATCATCATAAAACTAGGTTTTAGTACATTACTAACCTAGGGTTTGATATGAAGACTTGATTAAATTTGATCTTTTTATAGAAAACAAGAGAATAAGATTTGTAGTTGAGTCCACCTTCATTTGGTAGTGATTTTACTCTATCTTGTCCTTGAATGTTATTGTGAAAAAGAGTTTGATCTAGTTTACATGCTAGTTGTCATCATTCTCCTTTTTCACACTTAACATTTTGGTGAACCCATAGCTTTGAGCATTTGCATCTTACTAACTAATAAAATCAGATCTTTCATTGATTCATTACATACCTTTCATTATTCCTTTGAAAAATCTTGCATAATCTTGAAAAAAGTGCATATTTAGTTTGCATTTTTGGTAAAATCTTGCATTAGGGTTTCAAAAATTCTCTTGGATGATCATTTGAATAACATCAAACATTCATTAAATATTATTGCACATAATACTCTTGCATCATTTGGCATCTTTAATTTGAAAATTACACTTTTGCAATTACACATTGTGTATTTCAACATTAAGGACTTTGACATATTATTAACATCTCTTCGAGCAAAATCTTAAAATTATCTACATTGCCTCTTTATACAACACTTTTAACATCATAATCGCTTTGTTTGTAGTGAAATTAGTGTGTTTTTGTGTTGAATGTAAGGAATACTGAGAGGGAGGGTGAATCAGTATTCCACAAAACCACTTCTTAATATGTTCCTTAATCCAATTTCCAAAATCAATAACATGAAAGAATAAGAATAAGAATAGCAACCATAAAGACATAACACATGAACACCAAGATTTTTACGTAGAAAACCTAAAAAGGGAAAAACCATAGTGACTATTAGTTCACAATATATTAGGATAACAATACCGGAGTACAAAGGTTCACTGCCCAAAGAAATGCTCACTGCAGATGGACTCACTATCCAAGTGGACTCACTGTTCAAGTTGACTCACTGTCCAAGTGGACTCACTGTCCATAGAGAAAGAAAGATAGAAGATAGAAGAAAGATTGGCTCACTGCCAAGAGATGAATTTTTGTAAATGTATCTACCATATGTTGGATCACAACTCCATTGAAGGTTCAATACACAAATTCAAAGGTCTTCATTTATTCTACCCTACTTCTCAACTTTACTACATATACTCTGATTTATGGCCTTATTTGCTTTTTCAACTCTGCACTTTGCTCATAATCCTTCACACTTTGAATTCACACATATTTCACATATCTCAATGCCTTAATATATTAATCCATCAAGTATTTATATCTGCAACAAGATTCATCTCATAATCAGGTCGGCAAGCCAGACATGAAGCGTGTATACAATGTATTCTACCTTGTCGGCTTGATCATGTGTACAAACAGTAATGCAGACCCAAAAAATCATTGAATAATCTTCATATAAGTTGGTACCAATCATTCAACCACTTAGATTGATAGTTTAAACAATATATCTTCTTCGCATAAAGATCTAACATTCCTGTCGACTTGTCTCTTAAGAACATGCTTGACCCAATTCATCTGTCACATCAAAAATCTCACTATGGACCACAAGAGACTCAAGGATTCATAAACAACATTCATTATTGACCTCTTAGAAGACCTTCAGAACTACAAGACAAAATATACAACTACAAAGAAATGCAGACCCTTTTTTTCAGGCATTGTGCACTGTTCCTATCTTAGTTTTGTTCACCCGAACTTAGACATTTCATAGTATGACTTCCGGAGGAAGTCAGGTCTTGATCATTGGAACATATCATCATCAAATAGCTATAAACAACATACCTGAACCACATATAATGGTCTTCTACTGCGGAGGCATACTAACCCAATCTCATACTTAGTCATTCTAGCCTTCCAGACTAAAATACCTTTGCGCCTTGTTGCCAAACCAAGTCTATCTTCTAGAGTAAAATCTCTTTATCATGCCAATAGAATTCCTTTGCCTTGTTGCCATCAATGACAACATGCAATCCTTCATCAAAGCAGTATCTCTTGACAACAAAATCCCCCTTTGGCATTGATGGCAACACTTAGTGAAAAATTCTTGTGTCTACTCCCCCTTACTCTATATTTCTTCTCTCCTTTAGATGTTTGCCATTTTTCATTGGTCTTCTTCTCCCCCTTTGACATCAATGGCAAAGATGTATGTACAAAAGTCAAAATTGTGTCAAAACTGTAAATCTGTCATATTCTACCGCATATGTACACATACAATCTTCAACTCAATTAGTTGTAGGTGAGAGGATATCCTTGTACACAATCTTTAATTGTGTAATCTCTTCATCCCATCTGTTTTTATCTCTTTCCAAAATTTGAATGTGACCATTTATCAAAAAGACTATTTTTTCTACCTTTTGTAGATCAGAAGGTGTGTTAATTTGTGAAGTTACATGTGCTTCTGCTGCAAGATTTTCCATGATCTTAACTTGTAAGCTTAATATCCTTCTTAGCAAGCACATTTTGTTTTTAATTTCTTCCTGTCTACTGAGTAGACTACATAGGTTGTTTTGAATATTTTCAACTTGTGTTTCTATGTTGTTGATTGAGTCAACTACTATATCAAAGGTCTTGGAAATATCTGAGTTGAAGCTCCATGCTTTTGACTTTCTCATCTATTTCCTTAGTGATTTTAGGCCATGACAGACAAAATTTGTATATATCACAGGCTTCCTTGATTGCATTTATCATATTCTTGATGCTGCTTTCTAATAGAATTTTGTCACTATCCAACTTGGTTTTTGATACTGCTAATCTTTTGTCTTCATATTCCTTTTTAACCTTACTATTAGCAAACTTTTCAAAGGATTCAAAATGAGTACTTACAAAATTTCTTAGACCTTTGAGATGAGTAGTTGATGATACTGATGTATCTTTCTAGTATGAGGGCATTAGCTTCTCCAGAATACCAGACATCTCATCGATGAGTTCATTGTTCTGTATATATGTTTTCAACATTTCTTCCTGAGCCTTAGCTTGCATAATTGATACTAGTTTGAATTTCTCCATAGGAGACATAGAAGCCAGATTTATTGGTCCTTATAGAGTCTTGTGTGAATCTAGGATCTATACTCTTTGTTGTTTTTCCAAAAACGTTCTAGCATAGTCAATTGAAATTTGGCCTACAACAGTGTCTCTTGCCACATGTTCATCACTAAATGTAACTTTCTTTCTTTTCTTTTCTTCTATTGGATTTTCTTTCTCTACTTTGGTAGTGACTTCTATACTAGATGAGATCCTTGTTCTTTTCTTGGGGCTAGATACATGTTTTTTCTTTTCAACTTTCTCATCTTTTCTTTCTAGAGTGTTTGACTTCCATTCCACCAGAGAATTTAAGGGTCTTGATTCTTCTGCTTTGGTTTTTTCCTTGCTTGTTTGTTCATCAGATATTTTCTCTGAATGCTCATATTCCATAGATAATTCTTTGAATATCCCAAACCTATTTTCTTTGAGATCTTTTGGTTTATTCAGTACTTCATTAGCTAATTCATTCAGAATATCTTCTACAACTTCATACCCTAATGCAGGGACCCATGTAGTTCATGGTTCCACGGCTTCCATGAAGCATTTGTCATTGTTCACCATGAATACAATGTCCTTTTCATATTTCATCACTACCTTTGTAGGTATCTAGACCCTACATAACATTTTCTTTTGAAAGTTCATGAAGTATCCCCATAAGATTTCATTCTGTCTATATGTATTTCCCAAACTTTGTAGGTGATTCCTTATTTGAGTTGCTACTGGTATGTGATCAAACTAGATAATGCTTCCCAAGATAGGTAGCTCTCTCAGGAAGTAGAAGAGTAGATAGGTGATCAAAGTTCCATATTTGAAGGGATAATTTGTCTCTTTTGTTCTTTTCAAGTTCTCCATTAATTCACTCTGGAGAAATTCACATAGGTTATAATCCATATTATTTTTTACCATGTCATATCTTGTGTATATAGCTGATGCAGACACAAAATTTTTTGAGTGGGAAAATTATACTTTGTATCCAATAATCATTAATGCAAATCTGATAACTGGATACTGAATATCATTTACTGTGAGAGCTTTCTTATTAAATTTGGCTCATGTTAGCTACATTACTATATTGTTCTTTATTTTCTTTTCGTCTAGGATCCTCCCAGAGGAACTCATGCCAGTTACAACTTTGATAGCTTCTTTAGTTATCATATATGGTTCATTGAGCCACAAAAACTCATCATGAATCCTACTTAGAATGAACTTAACCCATGTATCATTCGGGATCGTAGGAAAATCCAACCAGGTGTCCAATTTATTTTCTCCTAGAACTTTATATTCATCTTTCAACTCAACATCAATAGTAGTCAGTTCATCCAAGTATAATTTGCCAAGATTCATGTGATCATATTCCTCTAAGTTGGTATGAATATATGCCCTAATATCTTCCATGTGCATAATTCTATGAGGAGTAATTGAGAATGTCCCTATAGGATCATTTTCTGATGATTTGAAGAAATAATTCTTGAACTTGGGTCGGGGCTTTTTTGTTATCTTGATTAATTGGAGAGTAAACATTTTCTAGAATAATTTAAACTACACAGAAGGGTTTTCAAGTTGTAAATACCTTTTCCACCAAATTAGGGTTTTTCTTTGCTTGAGATCGACTTGATTTGAATTGCTTTGGAAAACTCTACAGGCACTTGGATTCTTGCTTTTAATTCTTTTGGTCACTTGAAAGGTTGAATATAAAGTGAATTATCTATCAAATGAGCTCCTTTTTATCTTCCACAAGGATGACCTAGTCATCACAAATGCCCTTATTAAAAAGATGACAAACACATCTCTGTAGAATGTAGTCTATTACCTGATTGCTCCACAATGTTTTGCGTTTGAACCTTTTTCACCAGAATTTCTCTCAAAGGATTTGTCATATGCATCCTTTCAACATATCTTCATGTCAGATCTCAACACTAACTATCTGGCTGGGGGTTTAAGATTTTCGTTACATCCCCCCCTGAGCCAGAGCTCACAATCTACTTCCCTGAGGAAGTATCTGCACCAGAAACTAGTGTGGATCCATCCTTGATATTATCAACATTTTTTTTAATCCAGACCTTGCTCATTTCCTGTTTGGTTTCCACTAGATCAATCTTGTTCTTGCCTTTATATTCTCTCTAGTCTATTTTCCTCTTCTCTGTAGGATAATCTCCTTTTACAATTTTGCTTCTGTAGAATCTTGCAACATGTCCAAACTTATTGCAATTGTAGCATACCACATTCTTTTGTCCTTAATTCCTTCTATTGATTGGATTTGATCTACATTGATTAGCCATATGTCCAAATCTATTTCATGCAAAACACTTTCCACTGAATGATTGAGTATTCCTTATATTGTAAAAACCATTCCTTACCAGACTTCTGCATTCATTTGATCTATGACCAATTTTATTGCAATTGAAACATTGACTAGAGAATGATGGAACATTCTAATTTATTCTACTCCTACACTGAGTAGCTTTATGACCAAAACTTATTGCAATTAAAACAATGGCCACTGAAATATGGGTACCTTTGAGCATTTGGTTGTCTGACTGGAGGTCTTTTAGGTCTTCTTTAATTCCTGAACTAGTTGCCTTTGTTTTGCTTCAACACAGTGTTTTCTTGATCTGAGTTTGAACTTTCTCCTTTCTCAAATCCCAAACCTTGCTTGTCACCATAACTCTTTTGACTAGCAATCACCTCGTCAACTTTTGCAGAACTTATCATGATTTTTTCTTCATAGCTCTTAGCTTTTTCCAAGTCTGATTTCAGGCTCACAACTTCTTTTTCAAGTTTGGAACATTCTTCTAACTTGTTTTTTATCATCAGATTTAGATCTTCTTCCTTTATCTCTTTCTATAACTTCCACTTTAAAATCATCTAGGGTTTCATTTGCTGATATCAATTGTTCACTGACCTCTTTGTATTTTTCTTTGAATTTCTTGACTTGTTTCTTTCAGCTTTAGAATGAATTCATCAACTTCTTGTCTGTTATCCTTCAGCTCCCTGATTTCTACTTCAGACTTTTCAAGATCAATAAGAGATGCTTCCAGTTCAACATTGTTTTCATATGAAAATTTTCCAAATCTTCTGGCTACCATGAGTGAACTCTCCTAGATCTTCCTCAAGTTGTTAGGCTTCTTCCAAGGAACCTTGCATTGATACCAATTGTTGAATGTAAGGAATATTGAGAGGGGGGGTGAATCAGTATTCCGCAAAACCACTTCTTAATATGTTCATTAATCCAATTTCCAAAATCAATAACATGAAAGCAGAATAAGCATAAGAATAGCAACCATAAAGATATAACACATGAACACTTAGATTTTTACATGGAAAACCTAAAAAGGGAAAAACCACAATGAGTGTTAGCTCACAATATATAAGGATAACAATACCATATTACAAAAGGCTCACTGCCATGGGGTTCATTGCCCAAAGAAATGCTCACTGCAGATGGACTAACTGTCCAAGTGGACTCATTGTCAACAGAGAAAGAAAGCTAGAAGATAGAAGAAAGATTGACTCATTGCCAGGAGATGAACTACTGTAAATGCATCTACCATATGCTAGATCACAGTTCTATTGAAGGTTCAATACACGGATTCAAAGGTCTTCATTTATTCTTTCCTGATTCTCAACTTTACTACATATACTCTATTTTCTGCCCTTATTTGCTTTTTTAGCTCTACACTTTTCTCATAATCCTTCACACTTTGAATTCGCACACATTTCACATATCTCAATGCCTCAATATCTTAATCCAACAAGTATTTATATCCGCAACAAGATTCATCTCATAATCAGGTCGGCAAGCCAGACAAGAAGCGTGTATACAATGTATTCTACCTTGTCGGCTTGATCATGTGTACAAATAGTAATGCAGACCCAAACAATCATTGAATAATCTTCATATAAGTCAGCACCAATAGTTCAACCACTTAGATTGATAGTTTAAACAATATATCTTCTTTGCATAAAGATATGCCAGCTTCTCTCTTAAGAACATGCTTGACCCAATTCATCTGTCACATCAAAACTCTCACTATGGAGCACAAGAGACTCAAGGATTCATAACTAACATTCATTCTTGACCTCTTAGCATTCCTTCAAAATTGCAAGACAAAATATGCAACTGCAGACAAATGTGGACCCTTTTTCTCAGGCACTATGCATTGTTCTTGTCTTGGTTCTATTCATGGGCAGACTTAGACATTTCATAGTATGACTTCTGGAGGAAGTCAGGTCTTGATCATTGGAACCTATCATCATTAAATAGCTATAAACAACATACCTGAACCACATATAATGATCTTCTACTGCGGAGGCATACTGACCCAATCTCATACTTAGTCATTTTAGCCTTCTGGACCATAATACTTTTGTGCCTTGTTGCCAAACCAAGTCTATCTTTTGAAGTAAAATCTCTTTATCATGCTAGTAGAATTCCTTTGCCTTGTTGCCATCAATGATAACATGCAATCCTTCATCAGAGCAGTGTCTCTTGCCAACATTTTTGATCTTTGCAAAAAGCTTCAAAAACTTGATTTCCTCAAACTAGTGTCTTGGTGTGCAAAGGTCTCACATACATGGCATCTCCCTGATCTAACAAGAAAAGGAAGGATCCTAAACCCGTTATATCCTTCACTCCTCATGGGGTCACTATTAGAAACATTGATGGTCCTCTTTACATCACAACAAGAATAAGTGGAAATGCTACTAGAGGAGTTCTTATTGATCCTAACTGCATAACAAATGTTATCATGGAAGAATTTCTATACATGCATGACTTAGCACAAGATACTTACTATCCAATAAACATAATGATAAAATCACATAATGGTTACTTTCTTTTGGCAATTAGATAGATAACACTTTGCATTAAGGTGGTGAAAAAAGCCCTAGAACAACCATTCATCATCATTCCCACCTCGGATCTCTTTCATGTGAAATTAGGACATCCTTGTCTAAAATCCATGAAAGCAGTTCCCTCTACGATTCATAAATGCTTAAAGTTCCCTCATAAAGGATGAGTGCATGTTATTCATCACAGTGGATGGAAACCATTAGCCACTCATGAAAATCTCAACCTAGATTATTTTTGGCCACTACCTACTGAAACAAACCAACCAAGAGAAGATCATTTTTTCCTAGTATATAAAAAGTATAAGGCAAAGAAAATAGCTCAACTATCATATGGCAAGAATGCCCCTAAACCCTCTTAGTCCTCTAAGGCTCCAATTCCTCCTATCAAACAAATAGAGAGTGAAAAGTAGCATGAGTTGAAGGATTCCCCTAGATCAAAAGGAAAAGGAATTTTTCTGAGATTCCTCCTCTGCCATCCTTACAAGGATCAGGAGACAACCTTCAAGAGTGAATCTATTCATCACAAAAGATCACTTTTGTACCAACTTCATCTTCACAGACATTAATGAATGCAAAAATTCATGAACCCTTGATGGTGGACAAAGCAACTCCTTTGGAAAATATCACTGATAAGACTAGAAGGAATAGAAATGCAAGGGAAATAAGGAGAAAATGAAAAGGCTTAACTCGAAAAATGTCACCACAAGAAGAAAATATACCACTGACAAAAATAGAATCAAAAGAAGAGCTAAATGAAGAAATAAAGGAAGAAGTTTCAAGATGGGCTATAGTACCTTATGTACCACCTATTCCATATAAAGACCATGATTGTGAATAAGATGATTTGATGAAGGACAATCGCTAGCAGGTAAGTATTTCTCATTTAGCCACCTTTGATGTAACACCTCTTTGAGTTTCTCCCATTGGTAGTCTCCTCTTATGTGTTGTGTTGTGTTCCCCTGTGTTGTGTTTGTTTAGGTCTCCTTGGATGACCCTTGATACTCTTGTAAGTTCAAGGATACAAGGAGACCGCCTCCGTCATGACATTCCTTCTATTTTTTTCTCTATTCTTCTATAGCTCTCTTTTTGCAAATTGTTTTGTGTGGTGCCTTGGGGGCATATTGTTGTGGAGGGTGTTTTGGGGGCCCATCCTTCCATGTTGTGGCCCTAAGTCACTTTTGTCTCCTCTCTCATTTTTCATGATTTCATTCTTCTGTTGTACTCATGGCTCTACTAGTCAGTGGATGAGGATAACAAATATACATTTCTAATAAGGACCTTGCATCCCTACAACAAGAATAAAAATAGACCCAGTCCATATATGAAGACGGGGCTAATTTGTTACTGACAAATGAACTAGTAGAATCACTTTATGTTGTGATGTGTTCATATATCATATTGTAAAATTGTTGTAACAAACCTTTGCAATACTCTAAATCTACTTCTAGGCACTTTGGAATGTTTTTGTATCTCACCTTCTAGCTACACTTAGGTCTGAGATACTTGAAGTATGACCTTACGGCTATACTCAGTTTCAAACCCATAAGTATAGCCTTGGTTTATTTAAGTGGTATGTTGCCTTATTTCTGTATCATTTGTTCACAAGATGATTTGGTTATTATCTTAGCTAAGATTTTCTAACCGACGTTTGTTAATTGTTAGCATATAATACTAATGTGTTTCTATTGTGATTGTTGGAAACAATAGGTGATCGCAAGCACATGTCACTTTGGGGCATGGGCTTTGCGAAAGCTCTTGTTCCCTCACATTTTTTTAACCTTACCTTAAACGTGATTGCTACCAGCAAGCGCGATCAACCACTTTAAGGTGGGGGCTTATATTGTAGTAAATTCTTGGATATCTTAGACATTGGGATAAAATGTGTGGCATATGCTTCCTTTTCACTGTAAGGTGTCTCTGCGATGTAGGTGGGGTTGTGTACTTTATCTTTGTGTGTTGCATATGCTTCCTTTTCATTGTAAGAAATCTCTGTGATGTAGGTGGGGTTGTATGCTTTGTGCACATGCTTCCATTTCATCGTAAGGCATCTCCACAATGAAGGTGGGGTTGTATGTTTTTGAAAGCCCTTCTATGGAAGGAGGGATTGTGTATTCCCTTGAGTGGTTGCACATCCTTTTAAAAAAGTCCTCTGTGGAGGTGTGGTTGGATCTTGAGTTATTCACCCTTAAGCGTGTCTTTAGAGGTTGTGGTAGCATATTTCAACCATCAGGTGTGTTTAGCATGTCTTAGATGGTGGCGTGTAACAATGATCTCCCCCTATCATCCATATTTTATGTGTTTAAGATGTATAGTGTGTTGATGACATACTCTACAACACTCGTGTATTCTATGTGTTTTTTGTGTGTCTTCCTTACGTGTGTTGCATGTTTTAGTGGTGGTGCATAGTGATGAGCTCCCCCCACGCCATATATTTTGTGTGTTTTTTGGCAACGTATAGCGATGAGCTCCCCCACATTGTGTGTTTTGTGTGATTTTGATGGCAACCCGTAGCGATGAGCTCCCCCCATCACCGAGTTAGGGTTATATAATTGTATAGTTGTGTCTTCTCTTCATGTATGCCTTGTGTACTGCATGTTTTCTCTCATGCCTTCTCTGTGTATTGCATGCTTCATTACTGTCTTCTTCGTGTTTTGCATTACTGTCATATGTCTTCTTATGTTTGCCTAAGCTTGGGGGCCAGAAATGGTTCTCCAAACTTAGGGTGTGTCTTCGCTCTAGTGTCTAATGTGTTTGATGTGCTTTGACTATACTTTAATGCATGTACTGAATTGTAAGATCATACACACATTAAAGTGTGGGCTAAATGTTATGGAATAAAAAGTACCACATGGCTTTTTACCTCTTTATTTAGCTCCTAGGTCTGTGATTGCATTATACATTCTAAATTGTTTATCCCAATGTAAAATTGCCCAACACCAATGTAAATTGGGAATAAGGGGCCCATGTTTTACCTTATCCCAGACCTAAAAGGGGCTCAAAGACTTGGATGCTATCACCTAAGCCTTCCTTGATTGAAATTCAAATGTATGTCGGTATGGGACCTTTCAAAATATTTCTCTTTGTCAGCTCTTTTGGTTTAATTTGATGAATGTTTGTGGGAAAGCATATATAAGGGTGTTTTTGAATTCATTATGAACCTAGATAGAGATAGCTAACTTGAATTCTTAGAGAAAAGAACATTCAAAGAATTCATTGTGATTCTAGAGTATATTTGTATTGTCATTGTGTGTGTTGTGGAAAGTTTGAAGTTATCATCTATCTCTCCTTATGAGTTGAAGGATCTTCATCCTCTTAAGGATTTCATCACATAGGTGATATCATTGTTGTTTATCATCATTTGATACATCATATTGTTATTGTGTTTAGCCTCTACCCTATAAGCGAACGTGACTCTCTTTATCTATCAATAGTGTTGGGAAGCTTGAATTCTATCTTGAGATTTGACTGAGATAAGTCCCTAAACAGCATAACCCCCAAACCCCTTCTCTTATTCTTGTGTGTAGGTTATAGGAGTGAGATCTAAGAAATATGAAGATACAGGAAGACTAAGAAAGGATTAGGGTTTTAAGATCTAACAACGTTTATGACATATTCCACTATGCAATACTTGGGTGATGGCTTCCTAATCTTTATGCCCCTGCTAACTCTAGATCCGGCATTAGGGTAGCCTCTACAACATTTATCCAGTTTACAATTTTTGTATATTCTATATCATTCAAGACTGGGGTGGTCCCAAAATAGTCCTCTGACACCTCTGCTTTTGGGACACAAGTTCTATTATCTTCCTGATCATCCCTGTACAATTGGTCTTTGGACATCAATTGTACATCTTCTATTATAATCATATCATCATAGAACTAGGGTTTAGTGCATTACTGACCTAGGGTTTGATACAAAGACTTGATTAAATCTGATCTTTCTAAAGCAAACAAGAGAAAAAGATCTATATCTGAGTCCACCTTCATTTGGTAGTGATTTGGCTCGGTCTTGTCCTTGAATGTTATTGTGAAAGAGGGTTTGATCTAGTGTGCATGCTAGTTGTCATCATTTTCCTTTTTCACACTTAACATGAAGATCCACAGAATGTAGTAAATATTTATTTCGGTGTGTGCAGGATCATGATGGGCCAAACACTACCCCTAAGTGGCAATGAAAATGTGAAAAACAAACTTAAGTAACTTCATGTCAAAAATTGAATGAGTTATCTACATAATCTAGAAATAAGGTAGTAATAAAATTTGTAATAAATTGAATGTAGTTTATGGGCTACTACCTTTTTTTTTGGAAATTTTAAAAATCGTTTGGTGAAAATTGGATATTTCAATGAAGCATTACTAAAATTTTTAGAAAAACATAAAAACTAGGTGTCATTCCAGCCAACCTAAGTATGAGAAAAATATAATATTTTTCCTCCATGATTTGGATTTAAGTAAAGGACACATGAGCAGATGTGACACATATTTTTTTGAAATTTTTAAGTAAATAAATAATTATTTATGAATATTTTACTGACTTTTTTAAAAATATTAAAAATTGATTTTCCAACCAACCTAACTTGGTCAAAAATATATGAAACTCAAAAATTTTAAATTTTAATGTATACACAATAAGTCCTAGAATGTGACGCATGTTTTGGATTTAAAAAAGGATTAATATGTTGAAAGTTACGGATGTTTTTCAATATGTATATCTATCAGGAAATCAGACATAGCGTATTTAGAAAATTAATAATAATTAGCTATTAAAATTATTGAGGCATATATTATATTTTTAGAATCTTAATAGATTCCTCTATAAACCCTTTTCAGTTGATTAAATTTAGTTACAAAAAAGTTTGTCAGCTTCAAGGATGAAATTGTGGAAATTTTCAGGATAACACTAAATGGGTGGTTTTGCAAGTTTCTTTGGCAAGTTTTGGGACTCCCACTTGCCTAAATATGAGGTAATTATAAGGCATTTTTGGAGGGAATCCATATTAGAGATAGAAATATTAACATCATTTCCATCCAAATCTAAATATTAGTCTAAATGTTAGCACTTTTTCATCCAGCAAGTTTTATCTCCATTGCCACTGTTTGGCCCATCATGATCTCGCACTCACGCATTTATTTTATCTCAAGATAGTAAAAAAGTAAATATGGGGTGTCCAAGCTCATTAATTGACTTATGACAAGTGTAAGAGCATATTCTATTGTTAAAGTCTTACACACTGTAAGGAATCAATTATTTTTGGATAGTTATGATAGATTATGATAGAGCATCTTATGACATCCTATAAGAGGCTAAAAATAGTCAGTTGTTGAATTCCTAGAGGTGGGGCATGGAATATTGGTCAAACTTAGGTGCACCAATTGTGGAGGTGGTTATGACAATTGTAAGAATGCAATTAATGTCAAATTGTGCATCCTCCCAAAGTGGCTGTTTGGTTTTTCCTAATTTTGGGTGCAATTTTATATGTTATTCTTATGTTAGCTTGTATGCATATAAAATAGAACCTTGAGGAGCACATTGTATGAGAGTTGAATGTTTATAGGTAAATTAGTATAGTTAGGTTTGATTTAGGATAGAAGGAAGTTGAATGTATTGTAATGTCTTTGCAGATAATATAAATTTGTCCTCTTTTATGGTGGAGTTTTTTACTTGAAAGAGTTTTCTCCACATAAATCTCTATGTTATGTGTATGGCTCTTGAGTATTGCTAATTTTCTTTGTTGTTGTTGTTTTATATTAGTTTAAATCTTTGTTGGTATTCTATAATTTAATTTGAGTTTTGTAACAATATTTCAGATTTCTATATTGTTGTGGTTTCCTTCATTTCTAACATTTGGTATCAAATCCTAGCCAACTTTGCTTCTTGGGTGGAAGAGTGAAGTTTTGTTGTGATACAGTGGGAGTTCTGGTTAAATTTGTTTTATAGATTTTTCTATGGAAGCCATAACTGCAAAATCTTGGTTAGATATTGAGAAATTCAATGGAATAAATTATTCATAGTTGTGGAAGCTAAAAATGGAGGATCTCCTTGAAGATGGGGATCAATAGTTGGCTGCAACAAAAGAAAAAACCCTAATAAAATTGACCAAGATGAGTGGGATAAGATGGACAAGAAAGCTAGGATAAGATGGACAAGAAAGCTTGAGGGACAATCTATCTTTGTCTTATAGAATCAATTCTGTTGAATGTGGCTAAAGAGTCCACTACATACTCTCTTTGGAAATGGTTGGGTGAAATTTATCAAGCCAAGAGCATGGTAAACAAACTTTATTTAAAAATAAAATTGTTTTCCCTAAGAATGAAGGAATGTGATTGGTTGTTGAGCATTTAAATACTTTTAATTCAATTTTGAGTCAATTAGCCTTTGTTGATGTTAAGATCGAGGAAGAAGATAGATGTATTATTCTTCTTTGTTATTTTCTTGAGTCATGGAAGAATTTCATTCTTGCTTATAACACTAATCTCAAAAATCCCAAGTTGGATTCTCTTATCATAACTTTGTTGTCACAAGTGTTTCCCTTTTAGTTGTTGTCCTTGATGTCAATCACATACTCTCATGGTTCTTTGTATATAATAATTGGACAGTTGGCTAAGATATGGTATCCTTGATGTTACATTCACATGCTATGACTTTGGTATCCATGGTATCTTTGATGTCATATTCACATGCTCTACAACAGGTTTCATATCCAACTATTTGTAAGAGACACTACTAGGCATGTCAAGTGTTGTCATTGATGGCAACTAAATCTATCTTACACATCCACATTATATGATTTGATCATACTGGAAGTCAGATTGTAGATTTGTCTAAGTCCGAATGGATAGGAATAGAGCAGGTGATAGGGTTCAGCATTTTGGTCTGCATTGTGTTGTGAATCTGAGGGAATGTTAAGGGGTGTCAGGGCTACCTAAATCTAAATATTTAGACTCTAGTGATGAAGGGATTGAAAGTTACAAGCATCTAAGTATCAAGTTTCAGTTAAACAGTTCAGTCCAGTGAAGAACATGTCAACTTGATGTTTGATCCTTGTGTGGATTAGGAGAAGTGGTTGGTTGAGTAATTTATGAGATCCAGTGGTATTGGTTGACATGTGTGGTGACTTGAATACATAGGTTTTGATCCGCATTGATGTTTGTGCATGGATTTAGCCAACAAAATAGTGATCTTGAAAAAGTCTCTAATTTTTCTTGAGGCTGACTGCAGTTGATGTAATTTCATGTTGCGGATATATATAACCGATGGGTGTGAGCATTTTGAGGCATGGTTATGTGAATATGAGATGAGTGGTGCGAAGTGTGGTAGTATCAAGTGCGAAGCAGAGATCTGAGCCTCAGATCATGGCAGAATAGTGAAATAGGGTAGTGAGAGATGGCGTGTGTGAGGTCAGTATATTGAGCCTAACCAGAACTAGAATCTTGCATTGTTAGATGCTATTCCTCAGTTCAAGTACTTCAGTGAACTCTTGTAATTAATCTTTTAGGCAATGAGCCCCCTTTAAGCAGTGAGCTCTGGGCAGTGTGCCCAAAGGCATGTGCCTTCCCATTTTGTAATACTTTTAATGGAGTATTAAATCTTGTGGGTTAACCCCCACCGTGGTTTTTCCCTTAACCGGGTTTCCACATAAAAATCTTGGTCTTATGTGTGTAGATTATGTTTCTACTCATGTGTTGTTGATTCATGTTTTCATGGTTATATCATTAATCTGTTAATAAGCCATAAAGGAGACTAAATATAGAAAAAGATAAAGTTTTGAGACAACTAATTCACCCCCTCTCGGTTGTCTGCCTTAATTTCAACACTAGCTGTATTGATTTCATATCAGTTGGTACTCAATTGCCAGGGCTATTTGATTTGGCAATCTTTGGTTGAATTTGTATACAATTGTAGTGGTCTTGTGGTTGTGGTTGCTAACATTTCAGTGGGCTCAAACTTGCTTACAATTGGTATTATGACATCTTCTGTATCATGAGACAATGCAAGATTATGATCTGAATTGGTTCTATATGCAATCTCAAAGCCAAGGTTTTGATTTAACATGTCATTTTTTTGATGTGTTTATTGTCACTAAGGAGGCATTATATTGAGTATAATTATTTGATAAATGTTATTTATTTGATATGGTTCGAAAATCATTGATAAGCATAAAGCATTGTTAGGCATTTAAGTTGTAACCTGCCTAGCAAGTGTCGAGGCATACTTGACAGGTAAAAAGTTGATGTTGATACTGAATAATGACCAGCTCTTTTAGGGCAAACAAGAATTATGGGTAAATAGGGTATTCAAGGTAAAAAGAGTGTTTGTATTTTCATTATGCAAGGTCGAAACTTAGAGATATGAAACTCTCAACCTAGGGTTTATCATTATGCAAAGTTTTTGAGATCTTGTGTATCATGATGGGGATTTTTTGTTGACATGACAATGCTCGGGTTCAGTGGATTCAAATGTGAGATCAACAGTTATCTTCTAAGACATGAATGACATAACAAAAACCTTGTTTTGGTCAACAGATTTTAGGTGATATTCTTATTTATATGGGTGCATGTAGAAGTTTCTACTTTGGTCTTTTATGCAAATGAAAATGGTGTCTGAAGATCTTAAAATGGAACTTTATTTTTGGTTTTCTATTACTGTCTATAGTTTGTGAACAAAAGGGCAAACAATCTTAAATTGTTGCTCTTTTTGAGCTGTGACAGTCTTAGTTTTTGAAGTGTTATTTTTGACTTCATTATGAGTTTGGGTTGCAGTTATAAGTTGAAGGTAGTAGTGGTTGTCATTTCATACACTATTTATCCTACTTGATGAAGAACAATTAAGATATATAAATGGCAAACAATTTGTTATGAAACTTCCTTAAACATTGTTGTAGACAGTTGTGATTAGGGTTTGCATCATTGACAAACTCAATGGTTAAGGGTTAAGAAATTTTTTCACCCACATGCATTTGGTGTTAGGGTTTCATAAAACTTTCTTGGAAACAATTTTCATTCTCTGAACAAAATATCATATGAACTATTTTGTTGATAAGGATTTTGTTGTGGTTAAGGTTTGTTTTTGCAACCACAAGTGTTATGAAAGGAATTTGATTAAAGGTTGAAATATCTTCAAAAAGCTTTATGAACTTTCTACATTCTTCCATATGGGTCTATTTGACCATACTCTCCTGATGAATACTGTTGCAATTGAAAATTGTTAGAGACAGTTGAAGTGTTCCAGTTACAAGTTTAAACTGTTTCATGAAAGAAGGAAGGTTTTGTGAAAATGTATAAAATGACATGTATTGTAAACATCTGATGTGATGTTGATAATGAGTGTTAATTGCACTATCATTAAGGTAATATCAATGTGTTGAAAGGATATTCTTGAGCAATTGTATAGTGGATTCTTAAGTCTCAAATAATGAGATAGTCAAGAACTGGAATGTAGAGGAACATAGTAACCCTCTATATAGATTCATATTATTCATTGTATTTGATTGAAATATGCCAGTGAGGCAGTAATGAAAACAAGTGAGTGAGGCAGTGATAAAAAGTCAATGAGACACTTTTTTGTAGCCAGTGGGGCAAGATTTTTTGAATAAGCCAGTAAGGCATTTTACTGAGTGGTTTTTCCTAACCAATAGGGTTTTCCACTCTTGAAATCTGTCTTATAGACTCATTTGTTGCATGATTCATTTGCTCATTGTACTTGATTGTTTATTTCTTTAATGCTCTATTACTTGCATTAATAGTACCTAAATCAACATTTGCTTCAGTTGTTAAAGCATGCAATAAAAGTGTTTAAATTAGTTTTTTATTTTCTACAACACTGATTCACCCCCCCTCTCAGTGTTGTCAAGTACTCCAACAACAAGAAATGAGGAGGAAGGCTATGAATAGTGTGGTGGATTATCTCAATGTCAAGGGAAGGTCTAAGGAAAGAGGTGGATCTAAAGGAGAATAAAAGGGGCCTAAAGACAAATCAAAGAGAAGGTCTAAAACTCTGGGAAAGAAGAGTAGAGTTAGGTGTTGGAATTGTAGTAAGAGGAGACATGTCAAGAAGGAATGTAGAAACAAAAAGAAACAGTGGGATTCCTCCATAGAAAAGTCCTCCAATGTAGGTGATGAGGTTTTACTTTCTACATGTAATATTGTGTCTAACAAACATTGGTTAGTTGACTTAGAATGCTCTTATCACATGACTCCTCATAAGGAGTGGTTCTCCACATATGAAGAATTTGATGGAGGTAATGTTTACCTTGGGGAAAATAATACATATCCAATAGTTGGGTAGGGAAAGGTATAATTGTGTTTCAATGATAGGGGGTTTAAAAACATCGCTGGTGTTTTACATATTTCTTGTTTGGATAGAAATACTTTTTGTTTCAAATTTGACTAATTATGGAATACATGTAATGTTTAATAAGAATGGTTGCATATTGGTGAAAGAGAGCTTGGTGGTAGAAAGAGGGATAAGATTGGGAACTCTATTTAGACTAGATACTACTATTGTTTGTAAATCCACCTATGTGACTTAAAAAGATGAAAATACATGTATGTTGTTGCACCACAAATAGGGCCACATAAGTGATTTTTTTTTTAAACTATTTTGAATAAAAACTTGTTGGATGGTTTCTCCTATTCTGATGAGCACTTTGATATTTGTGAGGATTATCTGTTTGGAAAACAAAATAGAGCATCATTCTTTATAGCAATATTCCCCTCCATTGTCAAATCTCAATACTTTTATCTTAAGTCCTTACTAGTTTTCTACTAAGACTTTAAATTCCTTAAACTTAGTTAAAACTTCATATTTAAAAATTATTCATATGAATGTGTTTGGCCCTATGGATAATGATTCTTTTATAAGCATGCAAATATCATAAGAAAAAATACTACTCCATGTACACCACAACAAAATGGTGTTGTAGAAATGATGAACCAAACTATTATGGAAAGAGCTAGAAGTATGTTGAATGATGCATAGTTAGATAAATGTTTTTGGACAGAAGTTGTGATTACTGCTTGCTACTTGATAAACAAGCAGAATTGTAAGGTTCTTGATTTGACACCTTATGAAGTGTGGATAGGTAAGAAACCTTTTGTTTCACATTTAAAGGTTTTTGGCTATGAGGCTTTTGTTCATGTGCCTAAATAAAAACATTCTAAGTTGGATCCAAAAGAATATAAATGTATCTTCATTGGATATAGTGAGAATGTTAAAGATTATAAGCTTTGTAATCTTATAACCAAGAAATTTGTCTATTCTAGAGATGTAATTTCAAAGGAACGTAGAGCTATTTATGATCCTGAACACCCAAAAGATGAAGAAAGGAAAAGAATAGTGCATTTTGATTTGAAGCAAGAAAATGTACAACAGGAAGAATAAAATGATGGATTTGAGGATGGATAAGAAGAAGAGGGTTCAAGTGGGAGTTTTGAGTAGGATGACTCTCAAATTATAGAAGAAGTTGAGCATGTAGAAGGACAAGAGGAATAATTCCTTACTCCATCCTTGAGAAGATCCACAAGACAACAAAATCTTGTTGACATGTATAGCCCACCATATTTCTATTGTGAATTTGTTTTATTGAGTACTAAAAATGAACCTAGACCCTATAGGGAAGCTATTCTTGTAGATGGTAGTGAGTCTTGGAAACTAGCCATGCAGGAAGAGATGATGGCTTTAGACTCTTGTTATCTAAGATCTTGTTTGTTTTCCCAAAGGAAGGAAGGCCATTCGATGTAAGTGGGTCTACAAAAAGAAATTTGGAGTGATCGTTCATTGGAAAAGTACAAGGCTAAACTAGTAGCCAAGGGCTACTCCTAGAGAGATGGAGTTGATTTCAATGAAATTTTCTCTTGTTGCTAAATTATCTTCTATTAGATTTCTTTTATCCTTTGCTATTACTTACGACTTTTAAATTAAGAAAATGGATGCTAAGACTACTTTTTTGCATGGAGATCTAGAAGACGAAATTTATATGCAACAACCTAAAGGTTTTGAGGTAAAATGGAAATAACACTTGGTTTATAGATTAAAACGGTCCCTTTATGGTTTGAAACAATCACCCTGGATATGGTATCAAAAATTTGATTATTTTATGTTGAAATTTGGTGTTGTAAGAAGCAAAGAGGATCATTGTGTTTACATTAGATGTATTTATGATCAAATACTATTTTTTTCCTCGTATATGGATGACATGTTATTTTTCAGTAACACCAAGGGTATAGCATCGTACATGTATAGAATTGCTCATCGACTACTAAAGTCCTATTCAGAGGTACATTTTATTTTTTGTTCATAATAATTTTTTAAAGAACAACATAGATGTAAAAAAAATCTTCATTGAATTTAGTTTAGTAAAATCAAGTGAGCATTAGAAGAGAAAATTTGAGATTGATGAAAGAAGGATCATGAAGTTCAAATCAATATTAACATAGAGCAGAGGCACCCCAAACAATATTACATAAGATAATTCTAGGCAACATTTTTTTTCTTTTGAGTTTCTCTTTAGATATTTTATACAATTTTTTCTTCTTTTTTTAATAAATAATATTTTGAATTCTCATTGCAAATATTTGAATGGTTCCTATTATATCTTCTCAATAGCTGCACGAATGTTTTATACATTATTTTGGTTTGACCATCGTTTGTGGATGGAAAGTAGTTTGACCTTTAGAAATACATATAAATCATTTTCATGTGGTAAAGGTTGACATGAATCTCAACATTGCCATGGAACTGCTACTATACATTCTCTACAATGGAGAAAACTGCCACCCTTGCTTTCTTTGCCATTTGAAGGTTTTTAATGCAATATATACTATTATGATTAATGCAAACAGAAACAAAGCATGTGTCCCTATGCTTCTACTAGTCTTGTTTCTTTGGTTCCTCAGTTTTTAACTCTAACTCCATTACTTACTATTTGATTGTTATAAGCCAACAAAGATTCAATTTCAAATTGGATTATATAGCACTGTTTGTCTTCTCCAATAAATAGCTGGCTTGACAAGAAATATACATGTTAAATGTAAAAGTGGGAAGATAGTGAATAATGCCAAGTCTATCAAATCACTCTGTCCTTTCACACTAACACTCAAAGACAACAACCAAGCCAAGTCACTACAGATGAAGAGGACTTAGCTACAGGTTGATGTACTCAGGAATGATATGGAAAGACTGATTAGATTGAGATATTTGTTAAACCTTAGATCAAATAAGCCTCAAACCCTAATTATAATGAAATCAGGTACAAATCAATAAACTGTTATAGATCATCAAACATGAAGACACTCAGGAAGGATTAGAACCATACCAAAAGTTGGATTTCTAGAGGCAAATACTTTGTAGACTATGGGGTAGGCACCCAAGTCTAATAGGGCAATATTTCTACAAATCTGGAACAATGAGCAGTATCAAATGATGTTCAGCTCCTGAGTTTAAGATAAATCCTATCAGGAGGACTACAGAGTAGGTGCCCTAGTCCAGTAGGGTAGAATGACAACAACTTTTCTCCAAATCCTGAATCCTTATTCTCTGAATAGCTTCTCTACACCTGCACTTCACCAAATCCCTCACTTGTAACTTGCAATCACAAAGGGAGGGGTTTGGGGGTTGTGGTATTTAGGATCTTGCCTCAGTCGTCAAGCCTCAGAATGACATTCAAGTCTTCCAACACCATTGTTAGATAGAGTGTGTACCCAAGGGGGACAAAGGCCAAAGAAATAATGAAATAAAATGATTGAAGCACAAATAGATGTCACCTTAGAGGTGAAGTGCTCATGGAGATGAAGATCCTTCAAATCATGAGGAGATGGATTGATGAATCCAAATCTACAACAACCAAACACAATAGCAACACAATTCTGCTCTACAACATGATGAATTCCTTGAAATACCTTAGCTTGATATCATAAGTTCACATTATCCATCTAGGTGTAAAATGAAGACATAAACTTACTTATATATGCATTCCCACTAACTTTCATAAGTTAAATTGAAAAGGGCAATAGAGGGAAACCTTTTGAGAGGGCCCAAGATAACACATTAAAATTTGGATCCTAACAAATTAGCCTAGACTTTAGCGTGGATGCCCAAGTCCCAAGGCACTTTTTAGGTCTTGATTAAAGTTTAGAGTGGGCCCCTAAGTCCCATTTAACATGGTTTTTGGGGGAAATTGCTCTGGGATAAGAGTTAAGCTTGCATAATGTAAATGAGGGGACCTAGGAGCTAAACTAGGAGGTAAAAAGGCATGAGGTTACTTTTTACTCCATAACATTTAGCCCCCACTTTAATGTATGTATGATCTTACAATCTTTACATGCAATAAAGTACAGTCTAAAACACATCAAACAGACCAAGCACAAAAGCTAAGACATACCCAAAGGTTGGAGGACTATTTCTAGCCCCCAATCTTAGGTAAGCACTAGAAAACACATGGAAGACATGCAAGACACAATGAAGACAATAAGAATCATGCAGAACACGAAGAATACAGTGGAAATACATAATACATGAAGAAGACATGAGAGCAGTCATGCAATACACAAAGAACACATTGATTAACAATTAAAGTAAATCCCAAACTAGGGGGCGGAGGGAGCTCATCGCTACACACCTTTAGACCACCAGAAACATGCAAAACAAAACCCAAACTATGGAGGGAGATCATCTCTATGTGACTTTATACCACACCAAGGGGAAGACGCACCAAACAAAGACCCGAATGTGGAGGGAGCTCATCGCTATGCACCTTTAGACCACATTCGGGGGAAGACTCAACAAACACGTAAGGAAGACACATGAAATACATGAGCACTGCATAGTGTGCCATAGACATACTATAAGATTGTACATGACAAACATGAGCAATGGAAGGAGCTTATTTCTAAGTCCTGCCATCTAAAACATGCCAAACACACCTGACAATTGAGCTACACTACCACAACCACCAAAGACATGATTAAGGGAGGATGACTCAAGATCTAGCCCTGCCTCCATAGAGGACTTTGTATAAAAGGATGTGCACTAGCTCAAGAGATACACCATCCTGCCTCGTGATAAGGGATTTTTATAAAAGGATGTGCACTAGCTCAAGAGGTACGTCATCCCTCCTCATGTAGAGGGTAGTTTTCTTTTTTTAAAAGGATGTGTACTCACTCTAGAGATACAACATCCCTCCTCACGAAGAGGGCAAAACACGCTTTGTCAATGTCAAAATAATCAAGCAGATACCATTATATATGACCCCACCTTAAGGTGGTTGATACCACTTACCGGTATCAAGCACATTAAGGTAGAGTGAAAATACACAAGGGAACAAGAGATTTCACAAAGCCCATGCCCCCAGAGGTGACATGTGCCACAATCGCCGAATGTTCCCACAAACACATTGATAAGATATGCTAAGATAATCAACAAGAGATAAAGTTAGAACATCTTAAGCTAAGATAATAACCAAATCAAATCATGAAAGCTATGCATAAATCATATATTAGAGCACATCAAGGACCAAGGCTCCAATTATGGGTTTGGATTTGAGTATAGCCATTGGGCTTATACTGCAGGTATCTTATGACCGAGTGTAATAAGAAGGTGAGATACAAAACCATCCAAAGTGCACGGAGCAGATTGAGAGTATTGCAAAAGTTTGTTAGAAGATATATGACAATATGATATATGCAAGTGTCGGATCAACCCCATCTTCACATATGGATTGGGTCCATTTTTGCTTACTTTATGAAGGGACACATGGTCCTTATCAGTATTTTTTTGTTTTAATCATCCGTCGACTAAGTAGAACCACTGAAGAAGGTAAACAATAAAATGAGAGAGGAGAAACCAATGCCTTAGGAACACCACATAGGAGGATTCCCCCAAGACATCATTTGCAATGCTATGCCCCTAAGGCACAACAGACAATAATAAAATAGAGGAGAGAAGAATAGAAGAATTATGAAACAAATAGAAGAATGGTAACAAGAGAGGTAGTCTCCCAGTATCCTTGACCTTACAAGAGTATCAAGGGTCATCCTAGGAGACCTAAACAAAACATAACATAGCACAGGGGAACACAACACATAAGAAGAGGCCACGTAAGAGAGAAAAAGTATGCTATGACAAAGGTGACTAAAAGGGTTAGAAATACTTACCTATTTGCATAATCAAACTAGCGGTTGTCGTCGAGCAAATCATCTTCCTCCTAATCTCGAATGTAAGAAGAAAGAGGTACATAAGGTACAATTGCCCAACCTTTATCATTGTCTTTAATCTCTTCAACCTTAGGCTCATCCTTGTTTTTTTCAATATCCATTAGTGAAATGTTTTCTTATTGAGGTGTAGCTTGTCGAGCTAAGGCTTGTCGTCTCTACCTCCATTCTCTTGCTTGTCTATTCCTTATTATTTTATTGGTGATGTTTACAAAAGTTTTGTCATGATTTTCCATGGTCTTCGACATCTCAGAGGAGGAATCTTGTGCTAAATTAACCTTTTGTGATGAAATGTTTTTTTCTTTACGAGTATGTCCCAATCCTTGTAAGGATGACGAAGGAGGTACCTCAGCAAAGATTATGTTACCTCTTGGCCAAGGGAGTTCTTTCAATTCAGGTGGTTCTTTATTTATGATTTGTTCTATAGGAGGTCCAACCAATTTTATTATCAACTTTGCTTTATCTTGTTGGTATCCCAAGAATGTTTGATCTTGTCATGGTTCAGGAGGTTCAGGAGGTTGTGGCCAAAAGTAATCGAGATTGAAGTTTTTCTGAGTAACCATGGGTTGCCATTGACTATGGTGAATAGTATGCATGCTTCCATGGTGAGGAAATTTTAGACATTTATGAATTATGGAAGGGACAACTTTCATGGCCTTGAGCCATGGATGGCCTAATTTTATATGGAAGAGGTCAGATGTAGGAATGATATCAAATGATTGTTCCAAAGCTTTATCAAAGACTTTGATTGATAAAGTAATCTTCCCTATGGCCAAGAGGAAAGCTCTAGTATGTGTTTTAATCATCATGTCGGTGGGTTCATAAGATTCTTGCATCAAATCATGTGAATAAATGAACTCTTTGGTAGCCACATTAGTCATGCAATTAGGATCAATAAGGGCTCCTCTTGTAGGATTTTCCATTACTTTCACTATGATGTAAAAAGGTCCTTCAATGCTTCCAATTGTTCTATCATGTGGTGTAAAAATTAATTCAGGTTCAGGAGTCTTCCTCTTCTTATAAACTCTAGGAGGGACCCTAGCATTGTTGTTGTGATGAGAAGCCATGTATGTGAGACTATTTCACACCAAAGCACTTGGTTGAGGAAATTAGGTTTTTAAAGAGAAAAACATGCAAATTTCACAACAAACCAAGTGGGTATGATGGAAATAATATTACACAACAAGGCAAGATGAAATATTTAAAAGTTTGATTGAATAAGTTTGAAAAATAGTGTATAAAACCCTTGATGTTGAAATACACAATGTGTGATTGCAAAAGCTGAAAATTTCAAAGCTAGGATATAAAAGTATGCAATATGATCCCACACTACACTTCAAAAATAGATTTGAATGAATGTTGAAAGGAGTAGCAAAATCTAAAAATGAAATTTTGAGTACAAACCCTAGTTTTTACAAAGACTAGGTTATATGAAAAATGCAACTTTTTAAGCAAAACCCTAGCAAATGAAACTTGTAGATGCAAGATTTGATATGAATTAATGATGAATTGCTATAATAAGGATTAGATCTAATGCAAATATTAGAAAATTAAATCCTTTTATGATATGTAACACCAAAATATGCAAAACTATGCCTTAATGCAAGCCTAGAATGCTTGTTTTTACAAAAAAAATTCAAATGTATGCAAAAAATTTCAATGCAAGATGATAGATATGATATGAATGAATGCAAAAACTAATTACAACACTTAGTAAGATGCAATTTCAGTGAAACATGGGTTCGCCAAAATATTAAATGTAATTTAAGTGGGAAGATAGTGAATAGTGCTAAGTCTATCAAATCAAACCCTCATTTACACTAACACTCAAGGACAACAACTAAGCCAAGTCACTACACATGAAGAGGACTTAGCTACAGGTTGATGTACTTAGGAATGATATGGAAAGACTGATTAGATTGAGAGATTTATCAAACCCTAGATCGAATAAGCCTCAAACCCTAATTATAATGAAAACATGTATAAACAAATAAGCTTCTATAGATCACCAGACAAGAAGACACTCAGGAAGGATTAGAAACATACTAGAAGTTAGATTTCTAGAGGCAAAGACTTTGTGGACTATGGGGTGGGTGTCCAAGTATGTATAGGGCAATATTCTACAAATCTGGAACAATGAGCAGTGTCAGATGATGTTCAGCTCCTGAGTTTAGGATAAATCCTGTCGAGAGGACTATGAGTTAGGTGCCCTAGTCCAGTAGGGTAGAATTATAACAACTTTTCTCCAGATCCTAAATCCTTATCCTTTGAATAGCTTTTTTGCACCTGCACTTTGCCCAATCCTGCACCTACATAACCTGCAATCACAAAGAGAGGGGTTTAGAGGTTGTGGTGTTTAGGAGCTTGCCTTGGTCAAGCCCTGGAATGGCATTCAAGTCTTCCAACACCATTGTTAGATAGAGTGTGTGCCCAAGGGAGGGAAAAGGCCAAAGCAATGATGAAATAAAATGATTGAAGCACAAATAGACATCACCTTAGAGGTGAAGCCCTCACGAAGATGATGATCCTTCAAATCATGAGGAGATGGATTGATGAAGCCAAATCTGCAACAAACAAACACAATAACAACACAATTCTACTCTGTGACATGATGAATGCCTTGAAATCCCTTAGCTCAATATCATAAGTTCATATTATCCATCTAGGTGTAAAATGAAGACATAAACTCACTTATATATGCATTCCTACTAACTTTTGTAATTTAACTTGAAAAGACTGACAGAGGGAAACCTTTTGAGAGGGGCCAAGATGACACATTGAAATTTGGATCCTAGAAAATTAGCCTGAACTTCGATGTGGGTACCCAAGTCCCCAGTCACTTTTTAGGTCTTGATTAAAGTTTAGAGTGGGCCCCTAAGTCCCATTTGACATGGGTTTTAGGGGAAATTGCTCTGGGATAAGAGTTAAGCTTGCATAATGTAAATGAAGGGACCTAGGAGCTAAAGTAGGAGGTAAAAAGGCATGAGGTTACTTTTTACTCCATAACAATACATTATTTTGATTATATATATGGGGTTTAACTTGTCTAATTTAGTTATAACTTAAAATAGCATTTACAATTTACTCTTGAATTAATTTTCCCTATAAAACAAAGCATAAATTTAAGAAGTATTTTTCTTTAATATTATGCGTCTTTATCTTTTCTTTCTTAAATTGTATATTTTTACCATAAATTTTTTAAGTAAATTTATGGTGGTGCAGCAATGAAACACCATAGTTTGGGTCAGAATATCTGCAATCTATGTGTGCTTCTGTAAAGTGGGTTAGGGTTGGTCGTTAAGTTTATGTGTACCTATTATTTTTTTAATGACTTTTGAACTTAAACACGTGATTAGTTTACAAAACTATTAATGGTAAATTTAAATTGAATTTTTTAAATTATTTTTAATGAAATATTTGTTTTAGAAAATTGATGTTAAATTTTTTATACAATTATATTTCACAATATATTAGTTGTCTCAATACAATAAAGATAAATGTGGAGATGTCCAACATCCAACAAATGTTAACTTGGTGTCTCTCAAACGATGCATTAATTCTCGTAGAGAACACATAAGTATATAACATCACTTTTTTTCCACTTTTATTGTCTCTATCTTCCTTTGTTATAATATACTAATATATTTGTTTGTATTATTCAAAATCAATCAATTAAAATTGTTATGGTTTTATATTTAATCAATTATACTTGGTTACTTTTATTCAATTAAGAGATTTATTTTTAAATAATAATTGTTTTCAAATTTATGTATTAGATTATATATTTATATTACTAAATGAATTAAACAATATATAATAATTTATTTATAATATATATAATTAGATTGAATAAATAAATAATAGTTATTTGTTTTGTTAATTATTTTGGAAAAAAAATTATGTTTATAGCTGCTATTTAATAAGTTATTCTATTTTCTAATCTATATGGGCTAAGTTTACCTAATTTTATTTTTTTTCTTCACACCTTTTTTCAACATAAATTTAAAGGATCTAATAAGACCCTTACCCAATTGAAAATATATCATAATGAATTGAAAACTTCATTTTTTACTTCATGAAAATTCTAATCAAGATGATGAAAAGACCTAATAAGACCCATACCCAATTGGAAGGAAATACATCATAATGAATTGGAAACTTCATTTTTAACAAAACCGTATCTAAACAATAATACCAACTATTTCATAAAAATCCTAATCAAGGTGATAAAAAGACTTCTTATTATAATGATAATCCATTCGTCTAAACAAACCAAGACAAAGGTCTCATTCATATCTAACATGCCTTTGTTATTACTTGACCATCAAAGCGGGAAAGACTCATATCTAATAACAAGGGAATGACTCCTATTTAATATGCCTTTGTTATTACTTGATCATCAAAGCAGGAAGGATAGGCAACCCACTGTCTACTAAAGCCGCATCTAAATGATAATCAATCATGTATATCAAAGCATTTGAAGGAGCTAGATCATTAGAGAAGAGAAATTTTCAAAGGGAAAACCACTAAAGAAATCTTCAATTCTTTACAAATGAGATCTAAAGGCACATATTCAAATTATAAGTCATTTTAAGGTGAGTATATAGTTTATTATTATTATATTTGATGTTTTGCTTAATCTCTATTTCATAGATTTACTTTGTCTCCTAAGTGATAGCCTTCTTATGTTTTGGGTTGAATTCCTATCCCAAAATAACAACAATCTGACACTCTAATGGAAAACTACTGGAAGTGTAGAATTTAACTCACATTGGAAGTATAGAATTTATCTCAATTATGTACTCAGATTAAAATGTTCTATTTTTTTTTTTTTTAATAAATTTATTTTTGTTGGATTTTAAAATGCAAACTCAAAACACCTACTTTTCTTACAAATTACATGGAGAATACTTGATTTTCTAGCTAACTGAATACTATTTTCACAGATGAGCACATTTTCTATAGAAGGCATTTTCCTTTAGTTGACTGTAATGGCATGGTTTTCTTTTTTTTAAGAGGAGCGATAGCTAGGAACCATCTATCGTTGCTTCCCATTTGTAATTACATTTTTTCTTCAATATTCCCACTATTAAATAGAGTCTCTTCAAAGTTGAATGAGCTCTACAACATTAAGTCTAAATATTTTGTGCACAAGAAAACTCTCTTAGAAAGTTAACATGGTGACCATTCTAGACTACTAACACCTATGATACAATCAGAGCACAGAATTATTGAAATAACTACCTTGTTTTTCAAACTTTCTAAGTTTTTCTATTCCATGCATTTGTTATTCCATACCACCTCTTTTAGGATTCTTATTCTTCTATTCAATCTTTACCAACTATTGGTCTTTATTAACATCCTATTGTGTAGTTACACAACACGCCCCATTTTGCCTTACCAAAATAGGGACCCAACCTTTTTTGCTTCTGCTTGTCTTGTTTTCTTGCTTTGGGTAGTTTGGTAAAGTCAGTCAAGTGTATGACCCTTGCATATGTAGTTGCATCACAAAAAAAGGGTCAGTTGTTAGAATTATAAATTACTGTCACAAACATCATAATCTGGAAGAGTGCAAAATTCTATGCAGATTTGCCTTTTGGACCACCTTGATAGTTGCTAAGGATAAGAAGCTATGTCAAGTCAAAGTTTGGTCAAACCAAATATTTCCCATAGGGTCACATTTCTAAATGTCAGTCATATTCCTTAAGATGACCCCAACATAAGAAGATCACCTGATGTGCATACATTCCCCAATATGTGAACGTCAAACTTAAGTATGAAGGTAAATACCCATCAAAACCTTCATGCCCGGTTTGGAGGGTCATATTTCAAATATCACTCATATTACAAAATATCACCCTTCACCAAAATATGACCATGATGTCATTAGGCTTCGATACATAAAAGGATTCATCCTGATGATGATGTCATCAATTTGCTTAGCACTCAGATGGTCATATTTCCAAACATCTGTCATATTTCTCAATATGATGATGACATCACCTTAACCTGGTAACAAAGAAGACATGATAAGATGATGATGTCGTGAGTTAGACCTGAAATGGTCATATTTTTGAAATATCCCTGATCATAACCAATAGGATGATGACGTCATTTTCAAGAATAATTTCAAAGGCTTATAAAATGCTGACATCACCCTCTCATTCTCGAGCGGGGTGATATTTCCTAACATTAAAGACCCGGATATAGTCAATATCCCTCATATTAACATGGATGACTCGAGATACCTTATCTATTAGTAGCCAATCCAATAATGCCACATGGCACCTTCCTGGATCATAGTAATACAGTGTACTACCCCCATCATTAGCAAATGCATAAATACTCGATCTTGGTCATTGGTCAAAGGGCGAACCATACTGAAGATCATATCACCCTCATATGTCCAATGCATGTTTCAGAGGGTCATATTTTCAAATATCCCCGATCTTTGCAAAGATCATCCTCCACATTAAATATGAGCCCAACGGTAAGTCGTGCCCTCAAATTTCAAATGTAAGCTTGACACTTGGCAACATCCATGAATGTCATGTATTGATTGATGGACTTAAACAAAAGATGCTAAACACACCCTACTTTGTTGTATTGATTAGTTAAAAGTGAATTATTGGGTTCATTTTATATTTACCATAAGTTAAACAAAAATTACAGACCTCTTGAGATCAACACATCACCGTTACCTATAAATGGAACAGACTTACACCTAAACGGAATGGAGAACGGAAAGCATGATGCAATTACACTCATCCCTTCATCACCTATCCTATAAAAGGAGAAAAGTGGTTATCAAGTATGTAATTGGAAACCCTCCTTTTGTCGTTTATGGTAAATCGTAAGGTATGTAGAAATAATTTCTATTGAGTTGATTAGCATGATGATTGCATGAGAAGAATTAGAATGATATAATCATTGCCATCGAGTGCATGAAATTCATTAACCCTGCTACATACAACACAATTAGGGTAAGATATGCATGGTTTTATCACGGGAGCTAATGGCAATGAGAAAGAATAGGTCCGATACAGAGTTCTTAAAACCCATGTTTCTACAACTAGACGGGGTAGGATTCAGGTATGGAATGATGAATGATACACATCAGGGAAGTACAAACTTGGATGCGTGGATGAGAAGATTGGATAATGGAAGTGGAAACCCTATACTTCAAAGAATATACACCTCAAGGATGTGGCACACTGGAGGATTTCCTTACATTGTGGAGGCCACTAAGTTAGTCATTGAGTGTGCGTGAAACTATAATCCAGAAACCAGAAGAGTGGAGAAGCATGGTAGGGTGTATGTAGATTTCTCAATTAAAGACATCACCTTTGCCTTTAATTTGCTGATAGGATCTAATGTGGTTAGATTGAGCCTGAACAGATTGGAAAAGGAATACTGTAATAATCAGAAAGAAGCCAGGAGGGTCATGTACTAGTGGAGATCCAAGAGTAGTACATATAAGGCCTCTACTAAATTGCCAGTATACTTGTTTGAATTTGATTTTGCTAAAGAATATCAGTACATTATGGTCATGCTTAGCAAAATGAGACAACATGCTGGAAACTTTGAAAATTGGATGTATGGAATTATCTGAATGGTGGAGTATTCAGATGACAAGCCTCTCTAGGATAAAATCATAAGTGACAGTTTAGATGAGGGAATGAGATGGCTGGGTGGCAAGATGTGCATGTTTCATATGACTTCTTCTGTCATATACGCCTGTGCCTTTAGAGGAACATTCAATGGGTTACAAATAGTAGGCAGAGTTGGGAACAATACTAGTGATGTGAATATATGGGAGCATTATCCACAATTGAGCAGGAGAGAATCTCTCCAAGATTATAAGATAGTAAATGATTCCTTTTCCATGCATCTAGTCAGAACCATGGAGGAAGATAGAACTAAAAGATTAAGTATGGAGGCCCAAGCGGTGATATACAAATATGGGGCATGGTTTATCCAATTTCCCACATTTTCATACATTAGAATAGAAGGCTTTGAAGGGCAACCTCTTATGCTCCCCTAATACCCTAATGACAAAGGTATTCTGATGGAATTTGCCAGACAGATTTTGCCTTCGATTCAGGCTCATATATTGAGAAAGGAAAGATTTCCCCTATGTTGTTCCTAATTTACATTGGTTGGTATATATGTCCAGATCGAGAAAGTATCAAGGATGTGATTGGATGATTGAAGTTAATGCACTTACATCCATTTTCAATAGCTAGGTCATATGACCCATATGGCAGGATGCAGACATTACTAGGGAAGCATGTACATCAAAAGCACCTTGAGGATTACTGGACTGATTGTGATGATGAGGCAGATGTTAGGAGAAGAACTTACCAGATGCTCACTCTCAATCAAATTCATACCTTTGATTGCATACCAGTACCTGTCCAGTTGCACAAGGATGATGGAAAACTCATGTCTAATGAGTATGATGACAAGAAAGTGTACAATGAAACTATATCATCTCCTGATTTGACTTAGCCTAAGGTGACTTCATTTGATCAAATAATGTAGAAGGTTATTCAACTGACCCAGAGTTGGGTAAATACTAAAGTCACTAAATTAAAAAGGAAGGGTGTAGCCCTTACTGTGGATAACAAGAAGAAAAAACAAGAATTGTCTGAAGAAGAATATGATGACTTCCTCATTGAGAAGAGGAAATCCCATGGAGAAAGGCAACCAGCTGAAGAGCCAAAGAAACAGGGTAAAAATAAGAAGGCATCTCATGTACAAGGAGGAGTGATCATTAGAAAACTTCAACCAAAGGGGGGATGTGGCATCTACATCTGTGGCTACATCACCTCATACCCCTGCCAAACAAAAGAAGAAGGTCACAAAGCCTATTCCTACGATTATAGAGGAAGAGGAGCAATTAGAGGAGGAACTATTGGATGAAGAGCCTTTAGATGATGAGTTGTTTATAACAAAGAAGAGGAAGAAGGTGCAGCATACACCACCCCAAAAGAAACAGAAAACTGCAATGAGAGGAAATGTGAATGTTGATCCTATTTTATTAATGGGTGTAGGTGGTCTAGGTATTATGAAGAACCTACAACATGAGGTTCCTATCCCAGATATTATTCAATTTAAGACTGAGAAGGTAGAGGAACTAAGAGAAGAGAGACATATGACAAGAAATGATCCACCTTTTCGACTTGATGACATAGTTGAATTATTAGATGATGAGGTAGTCAACGATGTTACTTCTCAAAAGATGGAGACCCTAGTGGCTAATACAATGATGACTCCTCATGACACTCCTATGGTCCAAAAGGAAACTCCCCAAGAATAGGTTGAGACTGAGCAGGTTGAAGAGGACCCCAAGGATGTAGCCCAACAGATAGAATTGACCAATTTGGTTGATCAGATTACTAGCCCTATAGTAATAGAATTGGCTTACCAAGACGATGGAGATCAAAACAGAGATAATGATCCACCTATAGAGCCTGAGAAAGTAGAAATTAACGTACATAAGGAGATGGACAAGGAGATCCCTGATATGGTTGAGAACCAAAATATTACATCTCCACATGCTGAGGATGATAATTAGGATAATAACTCGGTATTAGAAGAGAAAGCAGATGAAAAAGAATTGGGTAAGGTCTTGGGCCTTGAAGAAATAAATGCATCAAAAGATGAAGAACAAAGTTCATCATAAGATGGTGGTCAACAAAAGGAAGTAGAGAATGTGGCCAAGGGTGATCAAGGTGATTCCCAAGATCAAAATGCACAATCTTCTCATGAAGACCAAGGGCCACACAATATACAAGATCAAAATGTTTAGGAACCACATGAGGGTAAATTGCAAGAGGAGTACATGATCATAATGTACACACACCACAAGAACCTCCCCCTCAACAAGAGTCACCTCAGCAAGAGATCCCTCATGAAAATGTGCATGAGGATGAACCAAGGAAAGAAAGTTTACCACTAAGGATAGAGCATAATACAGAGTCTCAGGATGCTGAAAATGAGCAAACTGATCAACAAGAGCCCAAGGGTGATGGTCCATATTGGTTGCAACAAGAGATTAATCTACAACAGATAGAAGAGGTACCTGAATTTGATGTATCCACATTGTTTTTAGCAAGTATGATGAAGCCAAAAAGGAAGGCAAGACCTACCTCTGCATTAAGGAGAGATCCTACTACATTTAGGAAGACAGCTCAGGTGGCACTACCAATGGTGGAAAAGGATATTATTGATTCATTAACATAGAGTTTAAAGAAAGAAAAGGATAAGAATAGGAAGCATAAAGAGCACATTGCTCAATTACATTCATTCATCAAAGGGTTAATTGACCCTAAGCATACATCACTCAGTGTAGCTACCTCACTGACTATCATATCTCAAGATGAGATAACGGGGTTAGACCTCATGAAACATAAGGCTCGGCTAGTGGATAATTGATTTGTCTCTTTTGTTTTTGAAGTAGAGAATGTAGTTAAATCCTCCCTATCAAATTGGAATTCTCTTGATGCTCTAAGAAGTAAAGTAGATAAACTACAAAATGAGGTGGGGAGAAGGTCTTTCAAGTTGGAAAAACATCTGGATGCTTTGGGTGAAATAAAGAGGATAGACATGAAGATACTTATGGATAATAAGATGCTAGATAATAACACTGCACAGTTTCTAGGTGTTTGGTATAAAGATACCAGATTTGAATGTGATATCCTAAAAAGATTCAGTAGCAAGCTCAGGGATATAAGTGTTAAACTGCACCATATCATGGTAGAAGAAATGAATACCTTGGAGGTTCTAGAGGATAAAGTAGAAGAAAAAATAGAAAATAAGGATATTGATTTTGTTGTCCAAGCCTTCCACAACAATTTTAAGCAGACAGCAGAGGATCCTCTACATCACTTGACAGAAGATGTGGTAAAGAAGGCCATGAGAATGAAAGCTAAAGTAGAGACATACAATGAGACATTAAATAGCAAAAAGAGTAAATGGAATGCTCTTCAGGCATAGTTTCATTCCCACAAACATGCTATAGTGAATGCCAAAGTTCAAGATGAAGGTGAAGTTGAAAGAATAGTGCAATTATATGAGTCCATCAGAGCAGTGATCAAAATGCATATGAAAGGTGATCTTCATGAAGATGATAGTAATGATGATGATGAAGAAGAGGATGTAAATGAAGAAGAAGATGAAAATGAGGAAGATGAAGAGTAAGTATAGATGCAAGATGACAGAGTCATGCATAATCAGGTAACAAAATGATTGAGTTCTACTAGATGGTTGCTAGCTAGCAAATTGTGCCACGTATGTAGATGTTGACCTAGTCAAAGAGGGGATATTGACCTTTGATCTAGATAGACAAATCTTGAGAGTTAATCACTTGTAACTACCTCCTCTCCTTATTCTATAAAAGGAGATGGAGTGCACATTGTAGATTATTAGAAAATTAATTGAAGTTAGATTGCTGAAAGTCACAGGACTAATTTTAAAGCTCATTGTGAATGTACATGCCTTTTGCATACCTAATGAAAGAGAAGTTGTTTTGATTACAAATAATCAAAAATCTTGAGTAATTACTGTATGAATTCCGGATATATGCATTGATTAGTTGCGTCCCTTGGAGTGCTTATTAGTTTGCATGTGTTGTTTTAATTCCTTGTTCCTTTGAAGTTAGCATCAACCATACCTAGCTGTGGAACATCCTGGTGAAATTATGGTTTGATTTCTTCTCTTCATGAAAGTATCTAGAATGTATGTTAATCAATAGCTAAAGGTTCATTAAATTTAGAAAGCATTCTTTCAATTTTCTTTAATTTCATTACAAACCACCTTCACAATTACAAATAACCGATAATCAAAAGCAAATAACATGAAATATACTCATGTCTCACAAATAATTGAATATACAGAGCATATTTGAGAAAAGACATGTTAAGAATGATAAATATCATACAAGTACCTATGTGTTGCCTGAAAATTTGAACTTGAAAATTTTTAAAATTTTCCATGCACTCCCTTTATGCAACCTTAAATTGCCAAATCACAAAAGTAATTATTTTCAAAAATCTATGAAAGCTGGTTTGAAATCCTTCCATGGGTTTGATCTCAACTCCATTCCACCCAACCTGGCCCATTTCTATGCCCAAACATCTTACCATTTGCAAAACTTTGAGCTTCACTTTTTCCTGTTTATGATTTACCAATAAGGCCAAATCTGTTTTCTATAATGCTGGAGCCAAAAGGGTTTTTGGGTTCTACTCAGAACATCTCAATTATCCTACTATCCAAATTTCATCAGAAATAGAGTTGATTTGGGAAAGATATGAAGGTTTTCATCTTACAACCCAAGCATGTTTCAGGAGAAGATAAATTGAAATATTACTGTCAGAGAATTATTCAACATTCAAACATTATGAGGTACAATATATTTCCCTTTTATCTATTTTCTAGAGATGAAAGTTGATTTAAAGTGGAAGTAGTTTTCATAAAGTCATTCCCCTATTTTATTTCACCAGAAATGATTATAAAACCTAATGTTTAAAAGTGGATGACTTCATAAAGTCAATGTTTATATGCTATTCTTTGTTGTTGGGGGTTTTATGGAAATCTTGAACCATATATATTTTCTTGTTCCAAAGATCATAGTCGGGGATTTTCCAAGTGCTTGAACCTTCATTAAAACCTGACCTCACTAAGTCGAGGAGTCAGGAGACTTCAAAACTCTCGAACTCTTTGTTTAATGGTTCAAAGGTTCATTAAAGTGCCGACAACCTGACAAGATGGGAATTTCTTTAGGGATTCACCATATCTTCTGATGAAAACATTGTTCTAGAACTCACTATTGTTGAATATTTCTCCAGGTGATAGATATGTTAGGAAATGATGCTGATTTCTATGATGATAGTCAAAAGTATAGATTACTGAATGGTAATAGTGGAAGTGAGAAAATGTGGAGTCCCAACAATTATGAAAGAGAGGATGTTGTTCCTTCACAAAGCCCCTAGCAAAGTTTATGTGTGTCAAAGGAATTGTCTCTGGCTAGACATGTATGCATCGTGGAACCATAGAGAAGGAGTGAACTGTTTGCAGATTGCCTCAAAGAGGTCATCATCTCATGGAATGCCACTAGCATAGGCTATGCACAAAATGGATTTGTTGAAAAGGATTTAGAAACTTTTAAGCAAATGCAACCTGCAGGTGTAAAGTCAATATCCCTCAAGTTCGTACCCATGCAAAGGCTTCTTAGTCACTCATCGAAACATCAGGTGTAAGGTGGGAGCATTGATAAATTTTGTGCTGGCTATAGCTAAGATCTACATAAATGAAAAGGCTTTAGAAACTCCAAAGAAAATGCAATTAGACTCCTCAACTTTTGTCAGCATTCTCCTCATAGACAATGCAAAGAATGAAAGACCTATGGTAGGATATAATCATGTACAAAGGCCACGGCTAGCAGAAAATTTCAAGTATAATGACTTTGTTGAAAAAGTTTCCAAAACTAAAGAACAACTATAATTAGCTAAAGGCATATACAAAGAACATAAATTCCCAAGGATCGCAGTCTCATGAACTGCAATAGCTGCTAAATATACACCGAACTTGTATAAAAGGAATTTGTTGGAGAAAATAAGGGCTCCTTTTCCTCTCTAAGTCTGTAAACTTTTTGAACTGCTCCTTGCATAACAAGTTATGGATTACTACCTAGCTGCTCCTAATATCCATGGAGGCTCAATCAAGAGATCGAGAAAGATAGTGTTTTGGTAGAAGATACATGCAAAATACAACTCGATCCAAATGCCTTTGTCAGTCTAGCAATAAGAAACATCCTCTAGCAGATGTATGTGCAGCTAGAGATAGTAACTTTATCAATATTTTCAGATGCTTCAATATGGAAGTCTTTTCTTGGTGCTTGTAAAATGCATGTTCATGTTGGAAGGATATCAGTGCTATTGAATTATTCTTTGAAGCAAACCTTGCACTCCACTGCCATTACTGGAATCCTTCTCACACAACATTTTAATAGTTTGATAGCGTGCCTCAAACAATTTAAATGACTATGGATTTGAAGCAGTGAATATGATCAGCTAGTTTGTGCATTTGGCTAGTTTGTATTGTTAGACAATGTGAATCTAATGGAAGGCACAGTTAATGATTTTGGAAAATATCATCCCGGGTTCTAATGAAGTTCCAATCATAAACACTACTCATCATTATGCATCAACTATAGAAGATACAATAATAGATGTCCTAAAGGAAAGAATAGGTGTAAATTGTGGAGGTTATTCATAGAGATATACAAGTTACATGAATGCCTGTGGTTTTACCCAGTGAATTGTGTAATCTATCTAATGAAGAATTTGATATGGAAAAAGGGATATTTAATCCATATCTATGAGACTGTTAGGAACTCCTTGAATACTTTCATACAAGTGGGCAATCACTTCCAAATAGGCACCGATAAAAGGTCCAAATGAGATGTAGAATGGAGTGTTATATATATATGATAAATTAGACAAATATGTGGGGGCCACATTCTGAATTATAGATAAAATCAAGAAATGGAAAGGTCACAAGGAGAGCAAATGTCATTATAGAAAGACTGAAAGACTTCTAAAGAGAATATGAAAGCTACCAAGAAACTGTTACAAAAAGGAGGAGCTTTTACTTTTCATTTACCAGCATTTTCAAGAAATAGTTATAGAAACTGAAAAATTCTCAGGAAAGAACTTATAAATATGTACTTTGTAAGCATTGGAGTACATCGTTTTCAGCTCAGAAACAAGGGAAGGAGGAGGAGGTGGATTTTTCTTTTTCAAGCACAGTTTGTTATATCAGATGTAGGGTCTTTGAACCTATATGTTGGAGAAATAAGGGGATTATTTTTGAATCTTTGAATTTCTCAATACTCTCTTTAATTGCTAGTGTCCTTTATGTCTCTGTGATGGTTCTCCAATATCATATTTGTTATGCTAGATTGTGTGATGTTTTATTTCTGGATCTGTGAATTCATGATAAAATCATCTCTTAAAAATGTTCTTCTATTCGTCTTTTCTTGTTCATTGATTGGGGTTGTAGCCTAGGTGAACTATGAGTCATTTAACCTACATCTCCTTCATTTGAGTTTTAATCTTTCACTTATACTTTCATGGTTATGTGTATATGTTAGTGAGCCTTTCCTGCTTTTTGGTCAAAAGCATACCCCACATTTTAATTCATTGCATATCATAAGAGGGAGATGTACCTCCAAAATTCTGAGGAAAGTTTTCAATCCAATGACAACTTCTCCAACTATTGGTACTGTTAGTCCTTCTTTCTGGGCATTTTGAGTCATTTTCTGTAGTTATCTATGAAGGACAAATCTGTTAACCAACAGATTTTTGGTGACTCTACTGGGGAATAAAAGATTGGTGTTGCATCCTTATTCTCCAGTAAATTGAAGATACCTCATCAAATGAGTGAGGTTGGTGACTCATTTTATATGAAGATCTTAGAAAATGGTTCGATGCCAGGCAAGCCAAAGAAATTAGTTTAAAGCTAGAAGAAGACCTATGCCAACAATTGAAGAGATACTATCTGAAAATGATGAAATACTTCATTTATTATGGAATAACCTCAAAGCCAGGATCTTTGAAGCAGAGAAGAGGAAGTTGCACCCATCTAAAGATTATAAATTTGCATCACTACTTAGAAGTTTGCATGATAGGTTTTATTCTCTCAAAGAATTTAAACAAAAGATTCATGAGGATCAAGTTTCTTATAACTTCTCTATTTTTAATGATCAAGATTTTGTGCAAGTGTTTGTTGAACCCAAAGATTTGTTGTTGTCATGAAATCACAATCTGCAATAAGAAAGAGTTCTAAGCCAGATTGAAAATAAACCCAATGTCACTCTTATTCCAAACTGGTGTCTGGAGAAATCAAATGATGAATTCTTATGTGGAATATTGGATGGAGATGATCACATTATGGAAATTGAAATGGACACAGCTAGAGATGTCTCCAACGATATGAAAGAAGGTATGAATGATTCTATATTTTCTCCTGAATCAGAAATATTTAACTTTCACATGGATGAAAAAGACCAAATAATAGAAAGTGTTTCATATGAAGCTGAGAAAGAGTTCTTAAATTCAAACATGGAAGTCTTTGTTTTTTACGATGCTGATTTAACATTGGAAGAGATGAAACAATCAAATCTTTGCACTTCTCCTGAATACTCAGCATTTGAATTTCTTTATGAAGAAGATGGAAAGTCACAAGAAGAGGTACAGGACATTGCACAAGCTCATGTGGTCTCATTTCAATTTCCTATTACCTATGATGTTGATTCAATAAATGGGATGTATACATGCAAAAGTGGGGCTGAAAATTTTGATAATGTGATGATCAAGCTTGGTGAAGGTATGGGCAAATTGCATTCTCGATCTGTTTGTGCTCTTAGTGATGATTTTATTTTTAAAAATAATGAAGAAGTTGTTGTTTTTAGATTTGATCCCATGATTGTAGGATATGAGATTCAGAAAACACAATCAGTAGTGAACTGCCTAGAGGTTAATTTAGATTTTCAGCCTCATCCATTTACAATTTTTCATGAGACACATACAACTAATGATAGTTCTTCCAGTGGTTCAATTGGTTGTTTTCAAGCTTGGGATATCAATTTACATGCTACAGAGAGAGGTAATCATATACAAAAAAGTGTTGGGGCAGCCAGAGAAGGTTCTATATCTTATGGTGTTTGTGTGAGTTGTCCAATCCAGGGACTAATTTCTACATGTTTGCAAAATTAGAGGCATTCTGATATTATACATGAGGCCAATGTTCTGTTGATGATGATTGTTAGTCATAACAACATGCATAAATATTTGTACAACAAACCTTTATTATCTTGTAAAGTACAATCAGCTTAGTATAAGTTGATGACTCCAAGTCTCTGTTGATCAGGTCATGATCATCTGAGATTACTCAGAGGTTGATGTGACATGTTGTTTTCCATTTCAAGGGGTCTTACATTTGTCTAGGTGACCAGTATTGCACTGTTTCCTGTAAATTTACTCCACAGAGAGGTTATTTCTACTCTATTTCCAAAGATAGTTGATATATTTGCAAGTTTGATCAATTCTTCTGATCATTGATCATCATGAACTTGTTCTTTCTTCTACACTATATATTTATTCAAATGATGTGTCTATAAGTAGATATGTGCATGAATTTCATGGATATTTGTATGAATTTGCATGATATTTGTCAATTAGACATGCTTTTGCTCTAAATATGCTCTTTATTTTCAATTAGCTGCGGGATATCAGCATATTTCATGTTATTTGCTTTTGATTCTCTGTTATTTGCAATTATGATGATGATCTGTTATGAAATTAAAAGGAATTTAAAAGAATGCTTCTAATTTTAGTGAATCTTTAGTCATTGAACCACATACATACAAGATACATTCATGAGGAGAAGAAATCAAACCATATGTCACTAGGATGTTCCATATTTAGATATGGATGATGCTAACTTCAAAGGATAAGGAATGAAAACAACACATGCAGACTGACAAGCACTCCAAGGGACGTAGATGATCAATGCATGTATCTAGATTTCAAACATAGATTACTCAAGATTTATGATTATTTGTAATCAAATATGCTTCTCTTTCATTCAGTATGCATAACATGTACATTTACAACAACTTTGAAATGAGTCCTAATATTTCAGAAATCAAATTTCAATTAAGTTTTTGAATGTTCAAAATATGGCAACCCTACACCTTTTATAGAATAAGGTGAGGGGCTAGTTATAATTGACCTATGGTCAGGATTTGTCAATTAGGATCAACGGTAGATAATTACTCTTTGACTCAATCAACTCTTCCTCGTGGCACAGGTCGCCAGCTGGCAACCATCTGGATGACTCATTTTTGATGAGTACCTGATGCATATGTTCCCTTGGTGATGTATCTGTTGGCAAGAGACACTATATGGATTCATGATTGTTGTCATTGATGGCAACAAAGTTCATCCCACACATCCGCAGGACATGGTGTGTCTCTACCGGAAGTCAGAGTGAAGAATATTGTGGTCCGATAAACAAGAATAGAGCATGTGGCGAAGTCCGACAGACAGGTCCGGATCTCTCAGAGAAAGTATCTTGGTGAAGTACAGATTTAGGGAAGTCAAGAGGACTAGCTTGAGTGATAGATTCCAAGGATTTACCCTCCGGTGATAGATGAGGAAAAAGATATGAATACTTGAGTACTAGGTTCTTGAGTGACAGTATGAACAGAGGAAGAATTGACTGGCAGAACATCAGACATTATTCCAGATGTGTTACTGATGTTGGTAAAGGTTATGAAGGCATGAATTATGTTTGGCTGACATGATTAATGATTTCCACAAGTATATCCTTGATCCACAATACTTGGTAAGCAAGGATTCAGCCAACAGATTAGAGTTTGTGAAAAGATTGACTATTCCAGATGCTGACTTGAAAGGTGACGAAATCACTTGTGCGGATATATATACAAGATGGATTTAGTTATGAGAAGTGTTGTCATTGTTTGTAATGTGCAAATAAAAGCAGAAGAGAAGAGCGAAAGTTGTAAGGAAGGTCCGGTATGTGAAAGGAAAGCAGCATAAAAGAAGAGGAAAGATGAAGTGCAGCAGATCAGTGTATCGAGCCTAACCGGAACTGAACTCCAGCATATGTAGATGCTCCCAATCAGTTCAAGTATTGTATAACACTCTTTTTGTAGACAGTGAGTCTCTTGTAGGCAGTGTGCCTCTTGTGAGTAGTGTGCTCGGGCAGTGAGCCCTAATTGGCAAGTGCCATTTTGTATTTCCATTCTTCTAACAGAGAATACAATCTTGGGTTAATCACCCCGTGGTTTTCTCCCTTAACAGGGTTTCCACGTAAAAAATATTGTGTCATGTGTATTTCCATTTCATGGTTATGTTTCCTTGTTTGAATTAATGCTGCATTGATTAATAAGAAAGTTCAGAAAGCAGAAATAATTAGGATAACTGATTCACCCCCTCTCAGTTATCAACAATTGGTATCAGAGCTAAGTTCCTCCTAACAGAGTCTAACAGCTTGAGGAAGATCTAGGAATCCAAATGAATGCATATGGTTTAAGGGAGCAACTCAAGACTACCCTTGAAGATCTTGAACAATCAAACTCTAAAGTCAATGAATTAAAGGAAAGACTCAAGTAGGCTGATGATTTCATGAGAGAATTAAAAGAAAAATTAAGTCTCTCTATGAAAAAGAGAAAGGAGCTGTATCAGCAATTGGCAAGACAAGGTGAAGCAAATGATGCAAATGAAGAGTTGAATGAGAAAACTAGGTTATGTGAAAAGTTATCAAAAGAAGTCATTATGGTAAGACATGAAATGGAATCAAAAGTTATGAAGTTTACCCAAGAAGTTGAAGAGAAAAGAAAAACTAAAGATAATCTAAGACAATCTCTCAAAGAGAAATCAGAAGATTGCCACCAAATGGATAGAATTATCAGACATCTTGAATCTGATCTTGAAGATGCTAAAGAAAATGAAGAAAAACTTGAGGATCAAATTGTCTCTCTCAAAAGGGATCTTCAAATAGCAAATGAATATAAAGAGAAATTCAAGATAAGTTCTGCTCAACTTGAAGTTATTCTTGGAAGTCAAAATAGGGTAGATGACAAGTGTGGTTTGGGATATGAGAAAGGAGAAAGCTCTGGATCTGGTCAGAAGAATTTTGGATAAAAAAATCTAAGGAATAGGTCTAGAAGACCTCTGGTAAGATAGCCTAATGCTCAAAGATATTCGTCCTTCAATGGATACTGCAATAACTTTGGTCATAAAGCTAATCAGTGCATAAAGAGAATGAATCAGACTAATTCATCCTTCTCCGGACAGTGTTTTAACTGCAAGAGGTATGGTCACAAATCTCATGAATGCAAAAATATGCAAATGAACAAATCATTCAATGGTAGATGCTTTATATGCAATAGAATAGGTCATATGGCTAATCAATGCAGATCAAAAGGATATCAATCAAATATGCAAAGAAATGTTGTTTGCCAAATTTGCAATAGATCCGGTCATATTGCAAAATTCTGTAGAAGCAAGAATCAGGACAAAAGAGGTCTGGTACATCATAATCAGAATCAAGATAAGGGAAAACAAAAATTGAATGCGGATGAAGTTCAAAGTCAGATGAACAAGATTTGGGTGAAGAAAAGTACAGAGAATGTAGAGGATGGATCCGCACCAGACTCTAGTGCTGATATTCCTTCCAGAAACTAAAAAGTGAGCTCTGGCTCAGGGGGAGACACAAAGAAAACCTTATTCCCCCAGCCAGTCAATTAGTGCCGGAACTAGCACAAGAAGAGTTGCGAATTGAAGGGTTCATAAGGGAAACATCCAAACAAACTATGGTTAAGATTTGGAAGATCCGCAAGATGTTTAAAGATCAAGATTGATCCAGTTCTTCAAGTCATCCGAATAAGGCAAACTAGAATAACTTAGGTTGAGCATTTATTACAACCTGACATTAGGGTTTGCGGAGCAATATAAGGGTTTTCTCATTAAGCTTTTGTTCATTCTGCATTCAAGAAGAAAAGAAAAGGAGCCCTGCAAACAACTTCTCCCAAAAGATCAAGATGATTCTTCATACAGCTCAATCCGGATTTCATCGTGTGCCCTAAACTGCGTAAAAGGTATTCTTCGTTCTTGATATCCTTCAGTAAGATTCTTTGATGATGGCTACTCTGAATATAGTAAAGATTTCTGATAGACCTTGCCCCACATTTAAGAAACATCCATACAAATCCTTGGAGATAAATCCCCTAGGAGCATTTTCCAGTGTTCCGCATGGTGTATTGCATACAGAAGACATTACGGTTTACATACATGTGAGTATTGAAGAATTTAGGGAATCAAAGTTAGTAGATATCTATCACAAATAGTTGATAGATGATTCTTTTGAGATTAAACCTTAGTATAAAGCCATCAGGGATAAGCATTTTGCACAGTGCATTCATTTCCCCTATTTTGAGGAAGATGAATGGGTCTGGTATGTGTTGAGTAGAGTGCATGACAATTTCCTATGATTGAATAAACCATTTAAGATCACCAAAGATGCAATTAGGGTAGTAACCGGTCTGCACTCATCCGGTGGAATGCCTATTCTTAAGTCTATCAAGAATCATACAGTAAGTGATACAACCGGATCAAAATTTGACAAGAGAGCTATGACAATTAAAGACATCACTAAACCGGATGTCAAATTTGCATCCATAATAATTGGTTACAAAATTTATCACTCCAATAGGGAAAATTCTATACCGGGAACTGTAGTTTACACAGCCTATCAAATGCTAAAAGAAAATGCTGACTATGATCTGTGTGAACTTTTTCTAAGCCAACTGTTGGAAAATCTACAAAAGATTAAGAAGGATAAGAAGAACTCCTTCAAGTATGGTGGCTTGATACTTTGCCTATTCTTTTATTACATGAATGAGCTTCTTGGATCCAATGGATGGGTATGGCAGAATGACAGACCAGTTGCCATCCAAATCAGAGACTATTTGCATGGGCTTGGGGATGCTAAAGCAAGAAATACAGCCCTCTGGGGATATTTCAAGAATTTTCAGAACATGATGCAAGCAAGAGAGAGAATTCCCCAGTCTCTTGTTGAGAAATACAAAGACACAGTATGCTTTATGGTAGAAATTGATTAGTGCCTAATGGAGGCAGTACAACTAAGAACTGTGTGGATCATGCCTATGGGGTATGAAGTTGATGAACAAATTATGGAGCTGCATGTTCAACACATGCTATGTCAACCAAAGGATCCAAAGGCAAAAAGGTTTGGAACCTTTGAAGAGTTGAGTGTAAAAGTTCATGTGGAACTCAGAGAACTAGAGATCAAAAGGAAGGTAAGAAAAGAAGTTGAAGATGTTGCAAAAGGCTTTGGCATATCAAAGGAGGCACTTGATGCCAATAGGGAAAAGAGACAAAGGGCTGAGGAAGAAAAGAAAGAGGTAGAAAAGAGAAGTAAGGAAAGTGCTCTGATAGAATCTTCCACCTGGACAAGATCATCAAAGAGATCAGCACCTGTCACAGCCAAAAGCTCAAGAACATCAAAACCGAAAGTCTAGGCATCCAGAAAAGGAGAAAAGAGAACAAAGAAAAAGGCAACAAGGTCCTATGTTAGCCTAAAGGATGATGAGGAAACCGAATCAAATGAGGAGATAAAGAAACTGAAGAAGAAGAAGAAGAAATCATCTGGTGAACACTCTACCAGTCAAGGAGAAGAAGAGATGGTAGAGGAATTTGTTGAAAAGCTCACCCTATCTTTAGAAAGTGTAATGAAATCAGTCACTGTGGATGAAAACCTTCAACCAATGGCTGAATTTTATGATGATTATAATGAGGCTGACCAAAAGATCTTGCAGGAAGCTACAATTAAGTATCTGAACATATATAATAAGGCTTTTATTGAAATTATATCTCTTATTCCCAAGAGCCTAGAAAAGGAGTTAGAAATGACAAAGACTAATGCAATGGAAAAAGACCTTGAGATCTGGGAACAGATAGTTATTCAGCTATATCCTTCAATCGATCCCAAGACAATGAATATGGTATTCAATGATTGCAAGAATGAGTTTAGGAGCAAAGCAAGGATGAATCAACTTATGCTTGGTGAGACCAACAAGGTTGCCAAGGACACAGAAGAGATTCTCCAGAAAGCCTTCAAAAGATTCAATCTTCCTATTATAGAGGACTTGGGTACTGACCCCTTGACCACAAGTGTTGCAAAAGAGTCTTCTAAGAAAATAACTGAAGAAATTATGGATACCGGTGCAGAAATAGCTAAGGACTTGGAATCCTCTGCTCCAGAAGAGGTGGCCCATGAATAGACTAACATCACTCCTCCAATTTCCCCTACAGTCTTCGGATCTAAAGGAGAAGACAAAATATAGGAGAAAGAAGCAGAGGTGAAGGAAAAAGAAGTTGACAGTGCCAAGGTTGCAGAAGGAGAGAAGACCACAACTGCTAGTGGTAAGAATGTAGAAGGAGAGAAAGCTCCAAGAGACAACTCAAAGAATGTAGAAGAAAAGAAAAATCTGTCTCTGGCAAGAGACACTACAAAAACTATCCAAGAATTTCTAAACAAAGAAACAATGGAGATTGATGAACCGGAGCTTCTACAAGGACCATTCAATTTTGATTCTTTTTCTCCAGTATAGACAATGAAGATAGCTTCATTTGCTAATGCAAAGGCTAAAGAAAAACTCCTAAAGTCTCACATGGAAGACTGTGAGTTGATAGAAGCTGCTTCTGAAGTGCTAGAAAAGATTATGCCATCATTTTAGAAGGATCCCATAGCCTCCTCATCCAGTAATCTCAAAACTCTAGTCAATAGTGTTAGCACACATTTTGATTCCCTAGAGAAGTCAGTAGAAGATAAGGTCCGGAAGGAATTTCTTGCAAAAATATTATTAGAGGTACAAGGGTTGATAATAAATGATAGGAGAAATATGAATATTGGGATAAAGAGCTTAAAAAATGCTCTTAAAGATGGCAGAGAAGTATACAAATTTTGTATATCCTGGTCCAAAGCAACAATGGAGATTGAGAAGAAAATGAAAGAACAGGAGGATAAACTGATAAAACTTTCTCAAAATTTTGATCCACTTACTACATCAATAATAAATCAAGAATGTCAAACGGTTGCAATTTTGAATGAGATTAAGAAGCTTGAAAAAGAGAAGAAAAACATAATAAGTAGGTTGAGTGAGCTCAGAGGGATAATTGTCCCTAAGTTAGAGGCCATGCATGAGGCCATAAAAGAAGCTCAAATCATAGCCCAGACAAATGATCCAATAGATCTAAAAAGGGCAGATGCATTTGCATTTCTATTGAGTGGTCATATATCAATTTTGGACAGAATGAAGCAAAGTTGGGCTACAGAATTCATTCAACTAAAAATAACTTATGCAAACATACTACAGTATATGTAAGTATTCCATATGTATATACTTATGCGGCTAAGTATAGTTATGTTTTTGAAAATTTTGGTATGCGGACCCTACCCTTTGCTATTGATGTCAAAGGGGGAGTGAGGAGCAGTGAAAAATGAGGAATCCAATTAAGGGGGAGCTTCGGAATATGTATAGAAAAAAAGAGCATTAGCCAAGGGGGAGCATAGTGTAAACACTTAGTCATTTTTCACTAAGTGTTGCCATCAATGCCAAAGGGGGAGATTGTTGGCAAGAGACACTATATGGATTCATGGTTGTTGTCATTGATGGTAACAAAGTTCATCCCACACATCTACAGGACATGGTGTGTCTCTACCGGAAGTCAGAGTGAAGAATATTGTGGTCCGGTAAACAAGAACAAAGCATGTGGCAAGGTCCGACAGACAGGTCTGGATCTCTTAGAGGAAGTATCTTGGTGAAGTGCAGATTTGGGGAAGTCAAGAGGACTACCTTGAGTGATAGATTCCAAGGATTTAGCCTCCGGTGATAGATGAGGAAAAAGATATGAATACTTGAGTACCGGGTTCCTGAGTGACAATATGAACAGAGGAAGAACCGACTGGCAGAACATCAGACATTATTCCAGATGTGTTACTGATGTTGGTAAAGGTTATGAAGGCATGAATTATGTTTGACTAACATGATTAATGATTTCCACAAGTATATCCTTGATCCGTAATACTTGGTAAGCAAGGATTCAGCTGACAGATCAGAGTTTGTGAAAAGATTGACTATTCTGGATGCCGACTTGAAAGGTGATGAAATCACTTATGCGGATATATATACAAGATGGATTTAGTTGTGAGAAGTGTCGTCATTATTTGTAATGTGCGAATAAAAGTAGAAGAGAAGAGTGAAAGTTGTAAGGAAGGTCCGGTATGTGAAAGGAAAGAAGCATAAAAGAAGAGGAAAGATGAAGTGCAGCAGATCAGTGTACTAAGCCTAACCGGAACTAAACTCCAGCATATGTAGATGCTCCCAATCAGTTCAAGTATTGTATAACACTCTTTTTGTAGATAGTGAGTCTCTTGTAGGCAATGTGCCTCTTGTGAGCAGTGTGCTCGGGCAGTGAGCCCTAATTGGCAAGTGCCATTTTATATTTCCATTCTTCTAACAAAGAATACAATCTTGGGTTAATCACCCCATGGTTTTCTCCCTTAACAGGGTTTCCACATCAAAAATATTGTGTCATGTGTATTTCCATTTCATGGTTATGTTTGCTTATTTGAATTAATGCTGCATTGATTAATAAGAAAGTCCAGAAAGCAGAAATAATTAGGATAACTGATTCACCCCCCTCATAGTTATCAATAGTATCTTCATTCACTCTTCAATTTCCTCTTCTTCATTTTCTTCTTCTTCATCCTTGTCATCATCTTCATTACTTTCTGTATCACTATCACCCTAATGTACATACTCCTATATGTGGACCTTCATCATTGTCCTAATGTGCTCATAGGCCTGTACTATTTTATCTACCTCCCCGCCATCTTGGATTTTGGCTTTTGTTATGGCATGCCTATGAGACTGGAATTTAGCTTTGAGCACCTCCAGCTTACCTTTTCTATTGTTTAAAGTCTCATTATAAGTTTCAACCTTGACCTTTATCTTCATGATTTTATTTAGTACTTCTTCCGTTAGGTGGGTGAGGGGGTTATTTGCTACTAGCTAGAAATTATCATGCAGAGCTTTGATAGCAAAGTATGCATCTTGATTTTTAATCTTTCCCTCTACTTTCCCTTCTAAAGCTTCAAGGATCTCTGCTTCATAAGCCATCATGTTGTGTAGCTTTATGCTTATATCCCTGAGCTTACCACTGCATTTCTTCAAGATATCACATTCGAACCTGATATCTTCATACCATATGTCTATCAACAGGGCAGTGTTATTATTCAACACTTGATTATTTATTAGGATTTGAGGATCAATCCTCTTCATTTCACTTAAAGCAGTTAGGTCCTTTTCCAATTGGAATGACCATTTCCCTATTTCATTTTGCATTTTGTCTACCTTTCTCTTTAAACTGCTTAAATAATTCCACCTCTGTAAGGAGGTTCTCAAAACATCCTCAGCTCCAGTGAGGGTTGATAGCATCCATTTCTCCATGATCATGGCTTCATGCTTCATGAGGTCCAACTTAGTGACCTCCTCCTGGGATATGACAGTCAATGGGACTGCCGGATCAACTAGTGGATTATCAGGGTTAATCAACCCCTTTATGTATGAATGCAGCTGAGTAATGTGCTCCTTATGCTATTTATTTTTCTCTTTCTCCTTCTTTACCCTTTGGGTCAAAGAATCAATAATGTCCTTCCCCTCTTGACCCTCTTGGTCCTCATTGGCAAAACCCAAATCAATAGTTGTGATTTGGAACTCTTCAAGGGTGATCTTTCCCTTCTCTTTCTCTACCATGGGAAGTGCTACTTGTGCAATCCTTCTGCCTGTAGCAGGATCTCTCTTTATGGCCAATGTCAATCTGGCCTTCCTCTTTGGCTTCATTATTGTTTCTACAAACGGGGTGGAAACATCAAATTCTTGAATTTCAGACCCTCCTTCCATACCTATTTCTCTTTCCAGCCATTGAGGCACATCATCTCCAGATCCCTGATGCTCTTTGTCAACAACATGTCTGTCCTGTTCTCCAATATCTGTTTCTATTCTGGGTGGAGAAGGCACTTTCTTAATTTCTTCCTCATGAGGGGTATCCTGTTGCATCTCTTCCTACTTAGGGGCTTCTTTCTGTTGAGGAGGATCCTGTGGAATGTCCACATTATGATCCTTCACCTGATCCTATACTCCCTCTTTCTAACTTTCATCTACTTTAGTATTTTCTTCATCTTGAGGCATATTGACATCCATGGTTGTCTGTGTGTTTGGGCCTTGTGCATCACCCTGATCTTGGGTCACTTCTTGTTCTGCACCTAAGGCACCGATGTCTTGTGTCTTAAGGTCCTCATGACCTAATTTATCTTTTTCTCTTGTGGCATCTCCCGTATCTCTTTGAGTCCAGGCAGTAGCATCACCTAATGTATCTTTATCACCCCTGCCTTTCTATTGGACTTCTACTATTTTTGGCTCGGTGGGTATCTCATGTTGTTGCTGACCCCTATTAGGAGCAGTGCTTTCTTTTTCTATTTGCTTCTCCACTTCAATCTTTTCTGTCTCATCAAGTGCACCTGCTTTATCTTTAGGGCTTACATCACCACTATATGTTAAATCTATAACCGCAGGACTAGTCACCTGATCAACTAACTTGTCAAGCCCTATTTGTTGGGTTGCCTTCTCTAGGCTACTTTCTTTTATTTCTTCTGTTTGCTTCACCTCATCCAATACTGCCATATGTGCTAATGGGGTCCCATGTGGAGTCATCTGGGTACTGGAGGCGAGAGTCTCCATTCTTTGAGAGGCTACATTATGCACTACCTCATCATCTGATAAGTCCATGGTGTCCTCCAAAGAGAAAGGACCACCCTGACCTACTTTGGAAGCCTCTTTTATTTGTTCTTCTGCCTTCTCAGTCTTGAACTTTATTGTGGTGGGAAATGGTACATCAGGTTGCAGCTCCTTCCTAAATGCTTCACCACTAGCTCCTCTCAATATAATGGGGTCAGCCCTGATATCACCCCGCATGGATGTTCTTTGCTTCTTGGGTGGTGATGTCAGTGGCATTGCCTTCCTCTTCCTATTGACCATCATCGGGTCATCACCTATAGGCTCCTTCTTTAACTGCACTTCTTCAAAAGGGATATCTTCTTCCACATCTTGTCATGAGGCTTGGCCCTCCTGTACTTCTGTAGTCTCAATAGCTAGCCTCAAGACCCTCTTTGTCTTTGGCTTGTCAATCAGAGGCTATGTAGATGATGTGGATGCTTGACCTGATGTCAATGCACCTGTAGCTGGAGTGGCGATCCTTTCAATATCACCCCCTTAGGCTCATCTTTAGTTTTCTTTCCTCTAGGGGTACCCTTCCTATGTTTCTATGTGGGTAACCTCTTCCCATTGGACTTTCTTTTCTCATTGAGAAAGTCATCATACTCCTCATCAGGTATTTCTTGCCTTTTCTTCTTAGTATCTATTGTAAAGGCCACACCCTTCTTCTTCAATCTGTTTATTTGTTCATCCACCCAAGCTTGGGTTAACTATATCACCCCACTTGTAAACTGATCCAGGGAAATATCCTCTGGCTGTGTTAGATCAGGGGCTGATATGGTGTCATTGTACACCTTCTTGTCCTCATATTCATTGAACATAGTCTTTCCATCATCCTTTCTCAGCTGTGCTAGCAATGGGATGCAGTCAAATGTCTTTATCTAGTTCAAGGTGAGCCTTTGATATTATCTTCTCCTCACCTCAACTTCATCCTCACAATCAGTCCAGAAATCTTCCAGATGCTTCTGATGAATAGGTTTTCCCACTATTTTCTGCATCCTACCATAGGGGTCATAAGATCTGGCCAGTGGAAATGGCTGCAGATACATCAGTTTTAGGCCTCCCATGGCATATTTTATGCTCTCTGAGTCTGAGCACATATACCAGCCCATAGACACTGGATATAATACCAGAGGTATCTTCTTTTGTTCTTTGTATGCTGTAACTATGGTAGATACTTGTCTAAGAAACTCCATCAGGACAACCCCATCAGTAGGGTACCTTGGTAGCATAAGGGGATGTCCTTCAAATCCTTCTATCCTTATATATGAGAAGGTGGCAAACTGGATGAACTAGTGCCATGTCTATAAACAACTTCCTGAGCCTCCATGCTCAGTCTCTTGGTTCTGTCTTCCTCCATGCTTCTGACTAGATGCATAAAGAATGCATCATTTACCAATTTGTAATCCAGGAGATAGTTCTTTCTCTATAGCTGAGGATAATGATCCCATATGTGGGCATCATCTACATCACCACCAGCCTTACCAACTGTTGTCAAGGCATCAAAGGTTCCCTTGTAAGCACATGAGTACACAACATATGAGGTCATATGAAACATGCATGCCTGAACTCCTAGGTTCCTCATGCCTTCATCTAGTGCATCGCTGATGACCTTGGCCCATAATGGCTTATTATCTATAAATAGGACCATCTGGATGATTCCAAACATCTAATTCTCAAAATTTCCTACATGAAGCTTACCTGTCATCTTGCTTAGCAAGGCAATCATGTACTGGTACTCATCATCAAAATCAAATTTGTATAAGTGTACGGGCAATTTAGTTGAGACAGTGTAGGTGCTGCTCTTAGACCTCCACTGGTACATCCTCTTCCTTGCATTCTTCTTATTGTTATTGTCTTTTGTTTCCATCTTACGTAGGTCTACACTAACCACCTTCTTTCCAACCGAGAAATTAAAAGTAGAGGTGATGCGCTTAACTGAAAAGTCAGCATATACTCTTCCATGCTTCTCCACCTGCCTGGTCTCAGGGTTATAGTTCTTGGCACATTCCACTACCAGCTCTGGGGTGTCCATGGCATATGGAAATCTAGCTGCATGCCACATTCCTGAAACATATATTGCATCCAGAAGGGTATTATCCTTGTCATGATATATCCTTGTTGACCATACTGCCAGATCTGTATCTCCTTGGTGAGTGTCACCAATGATGCCATACTTAAACTGTACCCCCTCGAGCTAAACAAACATAAGCTTAAGAAACTCTGAATCAGACCTATTCCTTCTAAGATCTGCCATGGACTCCTGCAATAAACATGATCTATCTTACCTTACAATATCGATATGCATTCATACAAACACTATGTATCTCTACAACATCATGCATACTCTGTCCATTACTCTTTTACTACATCATGATATGCACATTCACAGATTCAAACCACAAGAAAGAGCAGGTACCCTACCTGAACATGTAGAAAATGACAACAGGAGGGTTTTCAGTTACTTACTTGACAGTGCTTTCCTCCTGGGTTAGATGGGAGATTACGGAAAAGGGTTGCAAATGCTGAAGATCACCCTCTCCGTTACGTTGAAAGATCTTGTCCGTTAACAGGTAGTTGTATGAGGGTTTGACTTCTCTGCTCTGTAATTTCTTATTTTTTCGCAAGGTAAATGAAAATAACATTGGAAAGTACCTTTAAACACATCTGTAGGGCAGATTAGGGTAAAATTGTGTTAAATCGATTAAATTTGTTGATCCTCTGCAGAGAATTCATGGATGATGCCAAGTGTTTGATTTGTATTTATAATCGGCGGGAATCCATCTACTGCATTTAAGTCCATTTAATGTTAGGAAATAGGGGGTGATCTTTGAAAGATTAGGTGATATTCAAAATACGACCCCCTTTGGATAAAATGACCCCCCCGCCTTTGAGCGGCAAAACTAATGCAAAAGAATCGGGTGATGTGGTCAATGTTGACCACGTGTATATCGGGTCATGAATTTAAGATCAAGGGATGTTCAAAATATGACCCTACAAATAAAATGACCCCCCTTCGAGGAAAACTTAGGGTGATGTCACCATGTCGATGACCTTGTTTATGCGTTGTGTTGTAATGACATCATTATCATGTTATTGAATATGGTGGGCATCGGATATATACCTCTGCGAGGTAGAAAGAGATGATGATATCATCATCAGGGTGATTTCCTTTATTCGTTGGGCTTGGATGATGTCATCGTCATATTGGCATGGGGTGATATTTTGTGAAGAGGGTGATATTCGTAAGATGACAGATATTAAAAATATGACCTCCCACAAAATATATGAAGTTGTTTGATGGGCAGACAACAGCTTTTCATAAAATTGACATCCGGACTTCACAGACCAAGTGATAACGCAACATCGGGGTCATCTTATTTAATATGACTGATGTTTGAAATATGACCCCCCTCCCTTAGAATATCAGGTTTGACCCAAAACTTTGACCTAACATAATTTTCTCCCCTTAGAGAATTTTGGGGTGATCTAAAAGGCAAACCTGCTTGGAATTTCATGCACTTTCCAACCATGAGGTTAATAATGTGAAATACTGACTTTGACAACTAACCTCATTATTGGGACAAATCCACCCCTTGCAGGGTGTTCATGCATGACTAATTTTACCAGACCACCCAAAGTAGAAAAACAACAAGCCAAAGTAGCTAGAAAAAGTTGGCTCCCTATTTTGTCAGGGAAAAATGGGGCATGTTGTGTAACCACACAACAACTTGCCACCAAAGAACATAACTAAATTCTAATGATTCAAGTGATGTGATCACATTCTAACATAGTATTTTAACTCTTTCTAAGTATAAGTATTATAATCTTTCTGAATGATAAGGTTTTCATCATGGCAACAATGCTAACAAAGGATCAGGTGTGTGCAAATGATAAATTATCCTCATCTTGAAAGTAAGTTGAAAACATGAGTAACTGATGTTAAGCTACATAGTTTGGGAGCATCCCTCATAGCCAACCTGGATAGAGCCTTGCTGCCAGTAGGCATCCATAGCCCTAGCAAGGTTATCTATACAATCTCCCTAAGTAGAGCCCCACTGCTAGCAAGCATCTATAGCCCCGATAGAGTTACTTAGATGTCCTAATTTTATTTCTTTTTATATTTTCAATAGTTATTCTCTATATTCATATGATGTCATGATGTAAGCTTAATGTGCAAGGCATAGTCACTTGCTGATTTAGGTTGGAGATTGCATTGGTAGCAAGGGAGTCCTTTGGATTTTTCACTTAACACCTATACTTATGTGTTCCACAAACCCAAGGCTGTTAGGTGAGTCATTGTGAAAGAATCACTTTGGTCAAGAAAAGGCACCTTGATGAAAAGATACCACAAACCTAATCACCAACACTTCTCAAAATGAGTCATAACCTATATAAGAATTTGTTCTCATCACTTGAATCTTAACAATTTGGTTGTGTTCTTAGGGTGATGAGTTGCATCATCTTGACTAACCAAAACAGAACTCAACAAGCAAACAAATAAAAGAAAACCAAACTATACAAACAACTATACAAATATGCACGCTATGATACACATGACTTACATGACACTATTTTAGGCTTGAAAATAATGCTTGAGGAACTGTCCATTAACTAGTAATGGAACATCCTCACCAGTTAAAGTTTTTAGCCTATAGGTGTTGTCTTCTAGGATTTCTAAAACTTGAAAGGGACCTATCCAAAGTTTATCAAATTTACCATGATCTCCTTTCCTTTCATGTGCTTTGTCCCACATAAGGACTAAATCTAAAATTCTAAAAGCCTTAACTCTGGCTCTTGTGTCAAACCAACGTTTGACAACAACCTGATGTTTAGCAAATTGATCAATTGATTTATTCCTTTTTTCTTCTAGGTGCATCAACTGAAGCAACCTAACTTCTTGTTTGTTATCTATACCCAGATATTCTTGTGCAAACTACAGTGTGGGGATCTTTAGGTTAACAGGGAGGATGGGATCCACTCCATATACTAGGTGAAAAGGAGAATTTCCTAATGCAGCCTTCATCCTGGTTCTATCTACCCACAAGGCATACTTCAATAGGGTGTTCCACTCCATTGGGTTCTTTTCTATCAATTTCTTTATGATGTTCAATAAATTCTTGTTTGTGGATTCTGCTAATCTATTCCCTTGAGGATAGTAAATTGAGGAAAATTGCAAGATAATTCCATGGTCAAAAGCCCAACTTGATAATCTTATGGATGCAAAGGCAGACCCATTATCACATACTAAAGCATAAGGAACTCCATACCTAGTTACTATGTTGCTTTCCAAAAACTTGATTACATCCTCAGCATTACATGTCTTACTACTGACAGCTTCAGTCCACCTGGAACAATAATTAGTAACAGTCAATACATACCTGTGGCCTGAAGATGATGGAGGGGAGGGTTAATAGGTCTTATGAAATCCATTCCCCATTGAGCAAATGGGCGCATCTCCATCACTGGTTGCAAAGGCTGAGCAGCATATCTTTCTCTATTTGTAGCAACCTGAAACATATGACAACATTTGATGTGTTCAGCAGTATCTTTAAAAATAGTGGGCCAGTAATACCCTGCTCTGAGGATAGCATGAGTGGTAGCTAGGCTTGACCCATGTATAGTTCCAAACTTGTCATGTAATTTTGTCAACACTTTATCTGCTTCTTGCCTTTCTAGGCATCTAAGGTATATTCCCTCATAGTTCTTCTTGAAAAGGACTCTTCCTTTTATCATGTATTTTTGTGAACTTATTTTTAAGGCTCTCCTTTGCGAGGCCTATAATCTTGAAGGGCATCTTCCAGTAATCAATATGTGCTTGATGTCTGAATACCATTCTCCATCTTCCCTTGCATTTATGACATACTACTGGCTCATGATGTTAGGATCAATTTCTGATATCATCTGACTTAATGCTTGTCCTCTCACTAATTTCATGGGTGTTATGTCCATATCATACTCTTGGAGGACAGTGATCCATTTGGCTCTCTTTTCACCTAGTTCACTTTTCATTAAAAGCATCTTTACTACTGCATCTGGTACTACAACGATCACTTTACTTCTCAAGATGTAATGTCTAAAATTCTTGACTGCTTAAACCAGAGCAAGTGCTTGTCTTTCAACATCCATGTATCTAAGTTCTGCATCTCTGAAAGGACAACTCATCAAGGCTATAGGCTTTTCTTCTTTAGCCTCATTTCTTTGTGTTAGTACTACTACAGATGTATGCTCTGAAGCAAATGAGTATATATAAAAATCTTTGGTATAATCTGGACTTATTAGAACAAGAGCATTAGATATGGCTTTCTTGATATCTTCAAAAGCTACTCTAGCTTCAGGTGTCCACTCAATCTTGGCATCCTTCTTGAGCATGACATTCAATGGTCTAACAATTTCTGTAAAACTAGTAATAAACTTTCTAACAAAATTAATCTTACCAAAATAAGATTTGAGCTCCTTCTTACTTCCAGGAAGCTGTATCTTCATAATTGATTCTACTCTCTCAAGGTCAATGATGATCCCATTCTCTGTTATCAAGTGACCTAATAACTTCCTTGTGGTTACCCCAAATATGCATTTCTTAGGGTATAGGGATATTCCATAATGTTCACATTTCTTTAGTACCTTCCTAAGGTCTTCTACATGATTCCCTCTCTCTTTAGAGAAAATAGTCAAGTCATCCATGTATATGACTATACATTTACCAATTAGCCCTCTGAAGGCTATATCCATTGCTCGTTGAAATGTTGCTCCAGTATTTATCAATCCAAAAGGCATGCTCCTATAAGCAAATATTCCCCACTTAGTGGTGAATGTAGTCTTCAATCTATCTATCTTGTCTACCATTACTTGGTTGTAACCTGAAAAACCATCCAAAAATGACATCATATTTACACCATTTACAATCTACAAGACCTCATCCAGAGAAGGCAAAGGATAGTTATCCTTTTCAGAAGCTTTATTGAAATTTCTGAAGTCTACACACAATCTAATGTCACCATTCTTCTTCCTTACTAGGACCAAGTTAGCCACCCATGTAGAATGTCTCATAGGAAATATGATCCTGGCATTAAGCAATTTCTTAACTTCTTCAAAAATGACAGGCTCCAACAAAGCATTGACAGGTCTCTACTTCTGTCTAAAGGGCTTGACATCTAGCTTTAAAGGTATAGTATGAGTGATAATTGATGTATTATAAGTTTTCAACTCATCATATGTCCAGGTAATAACATGGATATAATCTTTAAGTGCTTGGGCTATCCCTTCCATTTCTTCTTCTGTACACACTTTTCCAATTAGGACATTGCTTTTCTCATCATCATGTCCTATGTTAACTTGTGAATACTCTCCTCCATCTGCTTTAGGAAGATCTTTTTGTTTCAACATGTTGTCTAAATCAAATGCTCTTTCCAACTCTATCATTCCCTTAGGAATCTTGTTACTGGGCAACTCTAGGATCTCTTCTTCTTCCCAGATATGATCTTCCACATTTCTTTCATCTATGATCTATGCATCAAAGACATCTCTGTTGATATGAAGTCTAAAATGTGCTGGTCATCATCAAATACTTGAAGGTTAACTACATTGTCTAGCACAGAGGGTACTGACACTAATTCAACTAAAAATCTCTTCAAACCAGATATGGACAATGGTTCCAAAGTACTTGTGGCTTGGGCTAAGGCATCTGCCCTATGATTTTGTTCTCTAGGCACATGGGTGATATTGAATGCATCAAAATCTTCTATCAAATCCCATACCCTATGTCTGTAATTAGACAACTTCTTGTAATTGCAAGAATATATACCTCTTACTTGTCTTACTACCAATTATGAGTCTCCATAGACATGCAAAATCTTCACTTTCTTTCTAAGTGCAAACAATATCCCATGAATCAAGGCTTCATACTCTATCACATTATTTGTGCATGGGAATTGCAATCTATATTCTGCTAAGAAGGATTTACCAGTGGGATCAATAAGATCTATTCCTACTCCAGCCCCTTGTTTTGATTTGGATCCATCAAACCTGAGGATCCATGGCTTATCTTCAGTTAAAGGCTTGTCTAGGCCCTCTCTTTTCTTTTTAGCTCTGGTAGCTGCACCATTTGATATCCATTTTAATTTTGGTGTTTCAATCTTCTCAAACTCCACCCTATCTAGCTGATGTGAAGCTGATATTCCTTCTTTTTCTTTATCATCAGAAGGAAAATCTTTTGGACAAGGCAACACCTGCCTTTTTAGAATATGCAAACATAATGAACAAGTAGTTTCCGAATGTGGTATTTCATGTAACCTGCACCATCCCTCAATCAGGGCATCATGTGGAGATCTCTGCTGCTGTATCATCTTTTGAATTTGCTTTGATAAAAAATTTTCAAACTTGGACAAATTACTGCCCCTGTCTTCATCAGATAGTTCATAATCTGACTCTACCAAGCAATCACTTCCTGGGGTGATTTTCTTATTACTCTTAACATTACTCTTGCTACATACCAAAATCTCTTCTATTATCTAGATAGGACTTTCATCATGATATGTGCTTTCTTCTGTTCCTGCAGATGACAAACAAAAATTAGTATCACTATCACTATTTGCAGAACTTACCCTGGATGATGATGATGATGCCTTGTTCCATGCTTGTTCCAATTCCATCATGTCTAAGAAAGCATCACAAGTCTTTTCAAAATGTGCCTCATCATGTAACCTACACCATCCTTCAATTAGAACATCATGAACATGCACCTTTAACAATTGGTAATGCTGCACTTCTTTGGACAAGTGCATCTCAAAATTCTTGAAGTGATCTACCTCTATCTTATTTTTAGAGCTACAATCAGACTCTAAAATTATTCTATCTTCCTGAAGATTATCATTATGATCATGAACATCATACATGAGGATCTCTTCTATCCTGACGGTCTGGGGTCTGATGGAATACACTCTGAGTTCAACATCTACATACATGATCTCATTAGTTTTATTGTATTCAGTGATCATATATTTCATGTGAGGCTCAGTATCTATCCTTATTTAATTAGGTATTCCTTTCCAAGGTAACCACATGTGACCAAAATCAATGGACATATCCATTGAGGGTTTTTGACCAATCTCTGTTGAGCAGCATCCCATAGGTATCAGGTATATCCACTACCTGAATATCAATGTAGTATTGGATTCTTGGATCTGATGCTAACTGCATATGAATGTGAGTTAATTATCCTACCACACTCACCTCTATTTTATCTAATTGTGTTACTTTCTTCAGTGACTTAGCAGGATGCAGCCCTAAGGCATTGCATATGGACAGGGGCATTACATTGGTAGATGCTATTGAATCCACTAAGCAATTATGCAAATTCTTACTAAACATCCTTATGGTAAGGAGAAAAGGAGGTGACTTAGTTTTATCTTTGTAAAGAGTCATGTGTGAAGTTTCTATAGCTTGAACAGTAGTTGGAGCTTTGTGTTTAACATTAGCATCCCTAATGGCATGATATTTATTCCCAATCTGACCTGAGGTATGACTATCCACTTTTGGAGCAAAATCATCTAAGGATTTCATGAAGGCTTTTTTAATAGCTGGGGTTTTGAGTAGTTCTGACAATGACAGACTGATCTTGATCTTTTTCATTTCATCTGCTAAGTATATGACCAATTTATCAAACTTAGGAGGTAGATTACCAGTTTTTAGTGTTGTATTTTGTGGTGCTAAGTACTGAGCATTAACTTTAGGGAATCCAAGGTTATTGCTTGCCTTAGGATCAGGACGAGTGTTGAAATTATTTGGAGGCAAGGATGTGGTCAAAGGACCAGCAGATCGGTTTGAGTTATTCCTTAGGTTGTAATTATGCCTACCCTGATACTGCTGTTGATAAGTATGTAATTCTTCATGTTCAATTGATGGCTCATTTTCATCTTCAAATGGAAAAACATAATTCATCTCAAAAGCCATGGCTGACTCTTCACATGCTAAGGTGTAATTCTGATGAGGTGACATTGTCTGCTGATGAGGATGATTGATGAAACTTTCTAGCACTAGAGCAGAATCATGTCCACAGGGGACAATTTCATTCCCTTCAACACAAGGTGGATTTCTTGAAATATTAGTTACTTTAGTTTGGAATATACTAGCAGCAATCCTGAACTGAGGACAATCCAGCTCTGCATGAGCATTGGTGTTATGTATCTTGCACCAGTTTGTAAGAGCTGCCTCTACAAGGTTCACTCTAGTGGTCTGCTTAGTTTCACTAGGAGGCTGATTATCTAGGGGTGATGGCAAAGAACCATTGTTTGGCCTAGTGTTCCACACTCTAGGTTGTCTAGGGGGATTATTGTTACCATTGTTGTTATTGTAATTGTTATTGTATCCCCTATCAGGATAATTAGGTTTATCATTGGCATATCCTCTATTCTGATTTGGTTGAGAATAGAAATTTTGACTCCTCAAGTGAGTGATCTTAGTGGTGAGTTTCCTTAGTTGTGCAGATATCTCTTTCATTTCTTCTTTTTCTTCCTGAACTCTGGCTACTACATTCTCTGTTTGAGGTTTGAAGAAGGTAGATCCATTGTTATTGTTATTGGACTATTCCACAACCTAAGGTACCTGTATATGTCCTGGATGTTGTAACATTTGATCATTCCCATTTGGAGGTGGCATAATATTGAGTGGAGGTATCTATAAATGACTTGGCATTACAACTAGAGGTATCATGGCCCCATTGGTTTGTTGCTAAGCAGGATATGTAGGATAAACAGGGAGTGTAGGAAATGCCATATTAGGTGTTGGAGTAGGGATCAATTGCTGACTGACTTTGACAGCCTCTTCAAAAGCTCCTGTCAAGGTTGTGACACCAGGATGTGCTCTCCTGATAAACATAGAAGTCAAGGGATCTAAAGCTGAGTAGTATATGCTCCTAGCAGCTTCATCTATTACAATATAGGGACCAACTAGCTTTGAGAGTATCTTTTGGAATCTTGCATTAAAATTAGCAATAGGTTCTCCTTCAAATCTCTTGATTGTGGCAAACAGATGATAATTCATTGAAGGATCTATAGGTATTTTGAATCTATCCTTAAAGGCTTTCTCCAAGGTAGCCCATGAACCGACTGAACCTTGACCAAGACTGATATACTAGTTATATGCCTCTTCCCCTAAGGAAAATGGAAATAACCTGCATACCACATCCTGATGTTCAATTCTAGCCCTACAACAAGCTTCCTTGAAAGTTCTAATGTGATCATCAGAATCCTAATATGGATGATATTTAGGACTAATCTTATCAGGGTTTTTAGGTAAAGGATGATATGTAGTAAAAGTCAAAGGTGACTCTGCAGTAAAGAATGACATTGTGACTAGTGGAGGTTGGACATGAGGTGTGATAGGTGGTCCTGTAGGTGTTTGCAACCTGATAGGAGTTATAGGAGTATGTTCTAGTGAAGCTCCTGATGCACGAGAACTAAGAGAATGATGAATATCTACAGTTCTAGGTCTAAATCCCTGGATAGGTAGTTCTTCAAAGAGTCCATTGGATTTGGACCTGGTATTTGGCCTGAGAGCCAGGATTTCTTAAATTTTTAGAAATTTGACTTGTTTACTATAAAGATCGGCTAAAACACACCAGCAAAGGCTGTATTTGTTATCAGAATCAGAAACTGATATGATATTTATGCAATATTTGTAGAAATGATGCAAATATGAGGTGATATAAGGCTTTGGGACACAAGCAATTGGATATCAGGTCTCTAAAGCAAACTACCTCAAAGCTTTAGCAAAAGACTTGAAATAGAGCTTATCTTTGAAACATCACAGTGATCAACCACAAAGCTCGAAATATTTATGCTCAATTTTAAAAACTTTGCAAAGGATAAGCATGCATAGACTTAAAACAACAAATCTTTGCGTATGACTTGAAATACAAAGTTGCATGAGTATTACCTTTCTGTCTGTGTCATCAAATCAGACAAATCTACTGATGAAGGCCCTCCTTCTAGCACTAATTTATATTGATGATGATTGTTAGTCATAACAACATGCATAAAAATTTGCACAACAAACATTTATTATCTTGTAAAGTACGATCAGCTTAGTATAAGTTGATGACTCCAAGTCTCCATTGATCAGGTCATGATCGTCTGACATTACTTAGAGGTTGATGTGACATGTTTTTTCCATTTCAAGGGGTCTTATGTTTGTCTAGATGACTAGTATTGCACTGTTTCCTGTAAATTTACTCCACATAGAGGTTATTTCTACTCTATTTCCAAAGATAGTTGATATATTTGCAAGTTTGATCAATTCTTCTGATCATTGATCATCATGAACTTGTTCTTTCTTCTATACTATATATTTATTCAAATGATGTGTCTATAAGTAGATATGTGCATGAATTTCATGGATATTTGTATGAATTTGCATGATATTTGTCAATTAGACATGCTTTTGCTCTAAATATGCTCTTTATTTTCAATTATCTGTGGTATATCAGCATACTTCATGTTATTTGCTTTTGATTCTCTATTATTTGCAATTATGGTGATGATCTATTATGAAATTAAAAGGAATTTAAAAGAATGCTTCTAATTTTAGTGAATCTTTAGGCATTGAACCACATACATACAAGATACATTCTTGAGGAGAAGAAATCAAACCATATGTCATCAGGATGTTCCATAGCTAGATATGGATGATGCTAACTTCAAAGGATAAGGAATGAAAACAACACATGTAGACTAACAAGTACTCCAAGGGACGCAGCTGATCAATGTATGTATCTAGATTTCAAGCACAGATTACTCAAGATTTATGATGATTTGTAATCAACTATGCTTCCCTTTCATTCAGTATGCATAACATGTACATTTACAGCAACCTTGAAATGAGTCCTAATATTTCAGCAATCAAATTTCAATTAAGTTTCTGAATGTTCAAAATATGGCAACCCTGCACCTTTTATAGAATAAGGTGAGGGGGTAGTTACAATTAACCTACGGTCAGGATTTGTCAATTAAGATCAACGGTAGATAATTAATCTTTGATTCAATCAACTGTTCCTCGTGGCATAGGTCGCTAGCTGGCAACCATCTGGATGACTCCTTTTTTATGAGTACCTGATGCATATGTTCCCTTGGTGATGTATCTTCATTCACTCGTCAGGTTCCTCTTCTTCATTTTGTTCTTCTTCATCCTTGTCATCATCTTCATTACTTTATGTATCATTGTCACCCTGATGTACATCCTCCTGTATGTGGACCTTCATCGTTGCCCTGATGTGCTCATAGGCCTGTACTATTTTATCTACCTCCCCGCCATCTTGGATTTTGGCTTTTGTTATGGCATGCCTATGAGAATGGAATTTAGCTTTGAGCACCTCCAGCTTACCTTTTCTATTGTTTAAAGTCTCATTATAAGTTTCCACCTTGACCTTTATTCTCATGATTTTATTCAGTACTTCTTCCGTCAGGTGGGTGAGGGGGTCATATACTACCGGTTGGAAATTATCATGTAGAGATTTGATAGCAAAGTTTGCGTCTTGATTTTCAATCTTTCCCTCTACTTTCCCTTCTAAAGCTTCAAGGATCTCTACTTCATAAGTCATCATGCTATGCATCTTTATGCTTATATCCCTAAGCTTGCCACTACATTTCTTCAAGATATCATATTCGAACCTGATATCTTCATACCATATGTCTAACAACAGGGCAGTGTTATTATTCAACACTTGATTATTTATTAGGATTTAAGGATCAATCCTCTTCATTTCACTTAAAGTAGTTAGGTGCTTTTCCAATTGGAATGACCGTTTCCTTATTTCATTTTGCATTTTGTCTACCTTTCTGTTTAAACTGCTTAAAGAATTCCACCTCTATAAGGAGGTTCTCAAAACATCCTCAGCTCTAGTAAGGGCTGACAGCATCCATTTCTCCATGATCATGGCTTCATGCTTCATCAGGTCCAACTTAGTGACCTCCTCCTAGGATATGAAAGTCAATGGGACTGCCAGATCAACTGGTGGATTATCAGGGTTAATCAACCCCTTTATGTATGAATGCACCTGAGCAATATGCTCCTTATGCTATTTATTTTTCTCTTTCTCCTTCTTTACCCTTTGTGTCAAAGAATCAATAATGTCCTTTCCTTCTTGACCCTCTTGGTCCTCATTGGTAAAACCCAAATCAATAGTTGTGATTTGGAACTCTTCAAGGGTGATCTTGCCCTTCTCTTTCTCTACTGTGGGAAGTGCTACATGTGCAATCCTTCTACCTATAGAAGGATCTCTCTTTATGGCCAATGTCAATCTAGCCTTCCTCTTTGGCTTCATTATTGTTTTTGCAAATAGGGTGGAAACATCAAATTCTTGAATTTCAGACCCTCCTTCCATACCTATTTCTCTTTCCAGCTATTCAGGCACATCATCTCCAGATCCCTAATGCTCTTTGTCAATAGCATGTCTGTCCTATTCTCCAATATATGTTTCTATTCTGGGTGGAGAAGGCACTTTCTTAATTCTTCCTCATGGAATTCCTCATGAGGGGGATCTTGTTGCATCTCTTCTTGCTGAGGGGATTCTTTCTGTTGAGGAGGATCTTGTGTAATGTCCACATTATGATCCTACGCCTGATTCTGTACTCCTTCTTTCTGACTTTCATCCACTTTAGTATTTTCTGTTGCAAGTATGGGCCTAACCGGTGTTGTCATTGAAGTCAAAATACTCCTATTACATTAATGATAAGAATTGGATGAGATGTGTGCTGAGGATATTGAGAAAATTAGTCTCAATCAGGAATAGTGAAGAACAGTGATGACAGTAAGGCACTAGTCTAAGATAGGAAAAGGATCAGAGGATGCAGATTAAAGGGTTTGTAGATATGTGTCTTAGTGTGGTCTAATAAAGATTTCAGAGGTCTGCATGAAGATCTAAAGAAGTTATGGCTGATTAAGTTAAACCAGTTCTGGTAGGTGTTCAAAGGTGACAGAGTGTTACAGAAAGGTCCAGTGAGATCCAAAAATGCATTATCCTATTCTATGGATTTGAGAGTGTTCAGGTAGTTTTTTTGAAGTTTCAAATCAATTGGTATGTGGTCTGGAGGTCTGGAAGCATCTATTCCTTTGTGACAGTAGTGACAGATTGTGTTCTTAAGGTTCCAAATGAAGGAGAGAAGGATTTCAGTACGCAGATGAAGTGCAGATGTTCTTCGTGATTCAGGCAATCTTGTAGAGGTCTTTAGATAGTATTGGGATCATGTGGATGGTTTGCATCAAAGTTGGAGCTCGCAATTGAAGGATAACCTCTGGGTGAAGGAGTTCTTCCTAAGACTGGCCGACCGGATAAGTTACACATCCTGTGGATGTTCTTGTTGATGTTTGCCGACTTAGATGATCATTCCTAAGTTGATGCCTTGTATAAATAAGTGATTGCAAAGTCATTTCAAAGGTGTCCTTGTGGAGATGAGTGTGTGGTAGCGAAGAGGAGAGTGAAAGACAGGGCCAAAGTATTGGGCTTAAATGGAACTAACTCAAGCATGGTGAAGATGCTATTTTCCAATTCAAGTATGTGATACTTATTCTTTGTAGACAGTGAATCTCTTGTAGGCAGTGAGCCTCTAATGAGCAGTGTGCTTAGGTAGTGAGCCCTAATTGGCATTTGCCATTTTGTTCTTTCTATTCTTCTAACAGAGAATACAATCTTGGGTTAATCACCCCATGGTTTTTCCCTTAACTAGGTTTTCCACGTCAAAATATTAGTGTCTTATGTGTTGATATGTTTTTGCCTTTTGATTTAAATGCATTATGTTTCATGATTGATATATTGCTAATCACTAAGAGGATTTAAGTGTGTAATTGGGAGAAATTTTTGCACAACTTATTCACCCCCCCTCTCAGTTGTGTGCCCTAAGTCTAACAATTGGTATCAGAGCCAAGTTCCTTTAAAAGGAGCTTAACCACTTGAGGAGATCCAGGATGTCATCGTACAAGAAGGATAGCCCAAAGTTTGATGGAACCAATTTTAATCTTTGGAAAGGTCGCATGAAATGTCACTTGCAATGTATGGGAATGGCGTACTGGACCATGGCTACAACATAGTATGTACCTCCACAGGGTAGTCCAAAAACCCTAAATGAAATCACAGATACTGAAAACAATCTGCAGACTATAGAGGCTCTTCTAAGCGCTTTATCTGATTTAGAACTCTCAAATGTTATTGACCTACCAACTGCTTTTGAGATTTGGAAAAAACTAGAACTTTTGCATGAAGGAGACTAGTATGTTAAATATACAAGGTTACAGAGTCTGAAAGGGAAATTTGAAAATCTGAAGATAAGAGATGATGAAAATATTACTAATTTTATGCCAAGAGTAAATGAGCTTGTTTGTGGAATTAGAAATGCTAGTGGAGTCTTGGATGAAAATCAGATTGTTGGCAAAATTCTTAGATCCCTTCCTGCTTCTTACAAAATCAAGGTTGCTGCCATTGAGGAATTTAGAGCCCATACAATTGTCACAAGAGATCAATTGGCTGGCAAATTGGTTGCATTTGAAATGACTAAGTTTAGAGATGATCCCCCCAAGACTGAATCTGCATTCAAAGCCAGTGCCTCTGTAAAAGGTAAACAAAGGTTTGATCTGGGAGAGAACTCATCAAGGAAACTGTCATGGTATGAAAAAGCAAGAAAAGACCTGGAAGAAGAAGAAGTAGAAACTGCTCAACTTGAAGCCCTTATTGCAAAGAGACTGCCAAGAGGATCTGGTAAGTATGAAGGAAAATTACCATTCAAGTGTTTTAACTACAATAAGATTGGTCATTTTGCCTCAAGATGTCCGGAAAGATTTTCAAGGCCAAATCCTAACAGATCAAGGTTCCAAAAGAATTGTTACTATGTTAATGAAGAAGATGATAATGAAGAAGTAACAGATGATGAATCAGAGATAGGAAACAAATCCAGAAGTGAATGGGTGTTTATTGCCATCAAGGAAGAAGAACCAATATCCTCTGTATCTGTCAATCATAAAGTTGTAGAAAGAGCTCTGGCTACCCAAGTTGAAGAAAAGGATGATTGGGTCATTGACAGTGGTTGCTCTCACCATATGACCAGTGACAAAAATAAGTTCATAGATTTGAAAAGGTATGAAGGAGGAGTGGTGAAGTTTGGTGATAATTTTTCTTGTAGAATCAGAGGAAGAGGAACTATTTCTTTTGATGGAAGGAACAAAACCGGTAATGTTCTATATGTTGAAGGATTGAAGCACAATCTTCTCAGTGTTGGATAGTTGGTAGACAAAGGCTATGATCTTCGGTTCAAGAATGGAAAATGCAAGATCTTTGAAAGTTCCAGAATAGAGATTGCATCCAGTACTCAAACTAAAGGTAATATTTTTCACTTGGTTGGTACTGGCAAAAGTTGGTTGTGGCATAGGAGGATGTGTCATGTGAATATTGATAATATCATCAAGATAAGCAATACTCAGGCTATAAGAGATCTTCCAAAATTGGTGAAACCTACTAACAACTTGTACAAAGAATGTCAATTGGGTAAGCTGAGTAGAGTCACATTCAAAAGTAAGTAATTATCTTCTACCATATTATTGGACTTAGTTCATACTGATCTTTGTGGTCTGGCAAGAATCAGGAGTATTCAAGGTGATAGATACTTCATGCTACTAATTGATGACTATTCCTGGATGATGCAGGTAACCTTTCTAAAAGAGAAATCAGAAGCTCTTGAGAAATTTAAAATATTCAAAGCTATGGTAGAGAATGAAACCAGATTAAAGTTGAAGTGTCTAAGGTTTGATAGAGGTGGAGAATTCACATCCGGTGAGTTCATAGAGTTTTGTGAGAAACATGGAATAAAGAGATAGTTGTCTATTCCTAGGACTCCACAGTAGAATGGAGTAGTGGAGAGAAAGAACCGGACCCTCCAAGAAGCATCTAGGACCATGATGATGGAAGCAAATGTTCCTCAAATCTATTGGAGAGAAGCTGTCAGCACTGCAGTCTATACTCTCAATCAAGTTCAAATTAGAAGCAATACTGGTAAGACTCCTTATGAACTTTGGTTTGGTATCACTCCTACTGTAAGGTATTTCAGAGTTTTTGGTATCAAATGTTACATTAAAAGAGATGAAGATCTAGGAAAGTTTGATGCTAGAAGTGATGAAGGAATATTCTTCGGTTACTCTACTCAAAGCAAAGCATACCGGTGTTATAACAAGAGACTGAGAAAGATAATAGAAAGTACAAATGTGAAGGTTAATGAGGGAATTGAAAAACCCTCAAGGTTTTATGAAGATGATGAAGATGATCAGAATGGTGTTCTGATTCAAGGAGCCCAAACCTCTTATGAAATTAAGATTCAAACTGATCCGGTAAATCAAGAAGAGATGAGTTTTAATGAGCCTAATCAAGAATCAAAAGTGCAAGAAACTCTCAAAGTTCCAAGATATGTAACACTGAACCACTCTGAAGATCAGATTATAGGTGACAAAAGCAAACGTGTGCAAATTAGAAGGAGGATTGCTCAAGATTCAGATAAGTACTGCTTGTTTTCAAAGATTGAACCTAAGACTATGAATGAAGCTTGCAATGATGAAAACTGGACTAAAGCAATGGAGGAAGAGTTGATGCAAATTGAGAAGAATCACACTTGGGATCTTGTTCCCAGACCTAGAAACAAGAATGTGATTGGAACCAAATGGGTCTTCTGGAACAAACTAAATGAAGTTGGTGAAGTAATCACGAATAAAGCCAGATTGGTCTGCAAGGGCTATTCTCAAATAGAAGGAGTTGCTTTTGAAGAAACTTTTGCTCTGGTGGCAAGAATTGAAGCAGTCAGATTATTTCTTGCTTTTGTTGCTTTCAAGGATTTCAAGGTATATCATATGGATGTCAAGTCTGCCTTTCTGAATGATGACTTGGAAGAAAAAGTGTACATTGAGCAACTAGATGGATTCCAATTATCTGATCATGGTGATATGGTCTGCAAGTTGAAGAAAGCTTTGTATGGACTAAAGCAGCCCCAAGAGCCTGGTATGAAAGATTGGATAAGCATCTTTTGAAGATTGGTTTCAACAAAGGTACTGCTGACAGTAATTTGTATTTCAAAATTGATCATGAAAACATCTTGATTGTTGAAGTGTTTGTTGATGATATCATTTTTGGAGGAAGAGATAGTATGTGTAAAAATTTTGCAAATCAAATGAAAAGTGAATTTGAGATGTCCATGCTTGGTGAAATGAATTTCTTCTTGGGTCTACAAATCACTCAAACAAAGAAAGGAATCTTCATTTCTCAGACCAAATATGTGAAAGAATTGTTGAAGACATTTGGGATGGAAGATTCAAAGCCAATGAATACTCCAATGGAAACCGGATGTAAGTTGAGCAAAGATGATGACTCTCCTAAGGCAGATTAGACTAAGTACAATGATTGGAGGATTGTTATATCTCACTCAAACTAGACCAGACATTATGCAAGTTGTTGGTTTTGTTGTTAGATTCCAAGCTGATCCTAGAGAATCTCATGTCATGGCAATCAAAATAATTTTTAGATATCTAAAAGGGACAATTGAGTATAGTCTATGGTATCCTAGAGATCATAATTTTTCTCTTCATGCATATACAGATGCTAATTGGGCAAGAGATGTGGATGATCGGAAGAGTACCAGTGGTGGAGCATTCTTTTTGGGGAAGAGATTAGTTTCTTGGCTAAGCAAGAAAAAAAGATGCAATATCTCTATCTACAACTAAAGCAGGATATATTGTAGCAGCTGATAGTTGCACTCAAGCTTTGTGGATGAAGCAGATGCTAAAAGATATCAAAGTGGAATATGAGGAGCCTATCACAATTTTATGTGATAATTCAAGTGCAATAAACATATCCAAGAATCCGGTGTTGCATTCAAAGACTAAACACATATCCATTAAGTTTTAGTTTTTGAGAGAGCAAGTGAACAAGAATGAAGTCAGATTGGAGTTTGTGCCTTCCAAGGATCAAATTGCAGACATCTTTACTAAACCTCTACCTAAGGACTCTTTTGAGTATCTCAAGGAGAAGTTAGGGGTTTATTGCCCCTCTGGTGATGAACTAAGGTGCACTGATATGCATCAGTCTGGTGGATATCACAGTCACATCTTGTGGTCTAGATTGATGATGGGGAGCTACTGCTCAGGGGGGGCAGCAAATATAATTCTGAAGGGGTGGAATTGCAAGTATGTGCCCTTTGCCATTGATGTCAAAGGAGGAGAGAAGACATGTCAAAAACAAGTGGTTTCTAAGCAAAGGGGGAGTAGTAAAGGGAGAGAAGACATGTGAATGGTTGTTGCTACTAGGGGGAGTTGTGACAGTAAGGAGCAGTTCTTGTCTTGATGGTCAAAATAGTTTTTCACATCATATGTTGCCATCAATGACAAAGGGGGAGATTGTTGCAAGTATGGGCCTAACCGATGTTGCCATTGATGTCAACATACTCCTGTTGCATTAATGATAAGAATTGGATGAGCTGTGTGCTGAGGATATTGAGAAAATTAGTCTCAATCAGGAACAGTGAAGAACAGCGATGACAGTAAGGAAATAGTCTAAGATAGGAAGAGGATCAGAAGATGCGGATTAAAGGGTTTGTAGATATGTGTCTTAGTGTGGTCCACTAAAGATTTTAGAGGTCCGCATGAAGATCTGAAGAAGTTATGGCTGATCAAGTTAAACCGGTTCTGGTAGGTGTTCAAAGGTGACAGAGTGTTACAGAAAGGTCTGGTGAGATCCAGAAATGCATTATCCTATTTTGTGGATTTGAAAGAGTGTTCAGGTAGTTTGTTTGAAGTATCAAATCAATTGGTATGTGGTCTGGAGGTCCAAAAGCATCTATTCCTTTGTGACAATAGTGACAGACTGTGTTCTTGAGGTTTTGGATGAAGGAGAGAAGGATTTTAGTATGCAGATGAAGTGCGGATGTTCTTGGTGATTCAGGCAATCTTGTAGAGGTCTTTGGATAGTATTTGGATTGTGTGGATGGTCTGCATCAAAGTTGGAGCTCACAATTGAAGGATAACCTCCAGGTGAAGGAGTTCTTCCTGAGACTGGCTGACCAAATAAGTTACACATCCTGCGGATGTTCTTGTTGATGTTTGCTGACTTAGATGATCATTCCTAAGTTGATGTCTTGTATAAATAAGTGATTGCAAAGTCATTTCAAAGGTGTCCTTGTGGAGATGAGTGTGTGGTAGAGAAGAGGAGAGCAAAAGGTAGGGCAGAAGTATTGGGCTTAAATGGAACTGACTCAAGCATGGTGAAGATGCTATTTTCTAGTTCAAGTATGTGATACTTATTCTTTGTAGACAATGAGTCTCTTGTAGGCAGTGAGCCTCTTGTGAGCAGTGTGCTTGGGTAGTGAGCCCTAATTGGCATGTGCCATTTTATTCTTTCTATTCTTCTAACAGAGAATACAATCTTGGGTTAATCACCCTGTGGTTTTTCCCTTAACTGGGTTTTCCACGTCAAAATCTTGGTGTCTTATGTGTTGATATGCTTTTTCCTTTTGATTTAAACGCATTATGTTTCATGATTGATATACTGCTAATCACTAAGAGGATTTAAGTGTGTAATTGGGAGAAAGTTTTGCACAACTGATTCACCCCCCCTCTCAGTTGTGTGCCCTAAGTCTAACATTTTCCTCATCTTGAGGCATATTGACATCCATGGCTATCTGTGTGTTTGGGCCTTGTGCATCACCCTGATCTTGGGTCACTTCTTGTTCTACACCCGAGGCACCAATGTCTTGTGTCTTAAGGTCCTCATGACCTGATTTATCTTTTTCTCCTATGGCATCTCTCATATCTCCTTGAGTTTGGGTAGAAGCATCACCTAATGTATCATTATCACCCCTACCTTTATGTTAGACTTCTACTATTTTTGGTTCGGTGGGTATCTCATGTTGTTTCTGACCCCTATCAAGAGCAGTATTTTCTTTTTCTATTTGCTTCACCACTTCAATCTTTTCTGTCTCATCAGGTGTGCCTGCTTTATCTTTAGGGATTACATCTCCCCTATATGTTAAATCTATAACTGTAGGACTAGTCACCTGTCTGTTTGCTTCACCTCATCCAATACTGCCATATGTGCTAATGGGGTCCCATGTGGAGTCTTACGAGTACTGGAGGTGAGAGTCTCCATTCTTTGAGAGGCTACATTCTATACTACCTAATCATCTGATAAGTTGACGATGTACTCCAAAGAGAAAGGACCACCCTAACCTACTTTAGAAGCCTCTTTTGTTTGTTCTTCTACCTTCTCAGTCTTGAACTTTATTATGGTGGGAAGTGGCACATCATGTTGCAGCTCCTTCCTAAATGCTTCACCACCAACTCCTCTCAATACAATGGGGTCAACCCTAATATCACCCTGCATGGATGTTCTTTGCTTCTTGGGCAGTGATATCAGCGGCATCACCTTCCTCTTCCTACTGACCATCATCGGGTCATCACCTGCAGGCTCCTTGTTTAATTATACTTCAAAAAGGATATCTTCTTCCACATCTTCTCGTGAGGCTTGGCCCTCATCCTATACTTCTGTAGTCTCAACAGCTAGCCTCAAGACCCTCTTTGTCTTTGGCTTGTCAATTAGAGGTTGTGCAGATGATGCAAATGCTTGACCTGATGTTGATGCACTTGCAGCTGGAGTGGCGATCCTTTCAATTATCACCCCCTTAGGCTCATCTTTAGTTTTATTTCCTCTAGGGGGACCCTTCCTCTATTTCTGTGTGGGTAACCTCTCCCCATTGGACTTTCTTTTCTCATTAAGGAAGTCATCGTACTCCTCATCAGGTATTTCTTGCCTTTTCTTCTTAGTATCTATTGTAAGGGCCACACCCTTCTTCTTCAATCTGTTTATTTGTTCATCCACCCAAGCTTGGGTTAATTGTATCACCCCACCTATAAACTGATCCAAGGAAATATCCTTCGGCTATGTTAGACTAGGGGCTGATATGGTGTCATTGTACACCTTCTTGTCCTCATATTCATTGGACATAGTCTTTCCATCATCCTTTCTCAATTGTGCTAGCACTGGGATGCAGTCAAATGTCTTTATCTGGTTCAAGGTGAGCCTTTGATATTTTCTTCTCCTCACCTTAGCTTCATCCTCACAATCAGTCCAGAAATCTTCCAGATGCTTCTGATGAATAGGTTTTCCCATTATTTTGTGCATCCTACCATAGGGGTCATCAGATCTGGCCAGTGGAAATGGCTATAGATACATCAGTTTTAGGCCTCCCATGTCATGTTTTATGCTCTCTGAATCTGAGCACATATACCAGCCCATAGACACTGGAAATAATACCAAAGGTATCTTCTTTTGTTCTTTGTATGTTGTAACTATGGTAGATACTTGTCTAAGAAACTCCATCAGGACAACCCCATCAGTAGGGTATCTTGGTTGCATAAGGGAATGTCCTTTGAATCCTTTTATCCTTATATATAAGAAGGTGGCAAACTGGATGAACCAGGTACCATGTCTGTAAACAACTTCTTGAGTCTCCATGTTCAGTCTCTTGGTTCTATCTTCCTCCATGGTTCTAACTAGATGCATAGAGAATGCATCATTTACCAATTTGTAATCCAGGAGATGGTTCTTTCTCTGTAGCTGAGGATAATGATCCCATATGTGGGCATCATCTACATCACCGCTAGCCTTACCCACTATAGTCAAGGCATCAAAGGTTCCCTTGTAAGCATATGAGTACACAACATATGAGGTCATATGAAATATGCATGCCTGACCTCCTAGGTTCCCCATGCCTTCATCTAGTGCATCACTGATGACCTTGGCCCATAATGGCTTATTATCTGTGTATAGGACCATCTAGATAATTCCAAACATCCAATTCTCAAAATTTCCTGCATGAAGCTTACCTTTCATCCTTCTTAGTAGGGCAATCATGTACTGGTACTCATCATCAAAATCAAATTTGTATAAGTGTATGGGCAATTTAGCTGAGGGAGTGTAGGTACTGCTCTTAGACCTCCACTGGTACATCCTTTTCCTTGCATTCTTCTTATTGTTGTTGTATTCTGTTTCTAGCTTACGTAGATCTACACTGACCACCTTCTTTCCAACTGGCAGATTAAAAGTAGAGGTGATGCCCTTAACTGAAAAGTTAGCATATACTCTTCCATACTTCTCCACCCGCCTGGTCTCAGGGTTATAGTTCTTGGTACATTCCACTACTAGCTCTGAGGTGTCCATGGCATATAGAAATCTAGTTGCATGCCACATTCTTGAAACATATATTGCATCCAGAAGGGTATTATCCTTGTCATGATCTATTCTTGTTGACCATACTACCAGGTTTGTATCTCCTTGGTGAGTGTCACCAATGATGCCATACTTAAATTGCACCCCCTCGGGTTGAACAAACATAGGCTTAAGAAACTTTGAATCAGACCTATTCCTTCTAAGATCCGACATGGACTCCTGCAATAAACACGATCTGTCTTACCTCACAATATCCATATGCATTCATACAAACACTATGTATCTCTACAACATCATGCATACTCTATCCATTACTCTTTTACTACATCATGATATGCACATTCACAGATTTAAACCATAAGAAAGAATAGGTACCCTACCTGAACATGCAGAAAATGACAACAAGAGGGTTTTCAGTTACTTACTTGTCAGTGCTTTCCTCTTGGGTTAGATGGGTGATTACGGAAAAGGGCTACAAATGCTAAAGATCACCTGCTCCGTTATGCTAAAAGATCTTGTCTGTTAACAGGTAGTTGTATGAGGGTTTCACTTCTCTACTCTGTACTTTCTTATTTTTTCACAAGGTAAATGAAAATAACATTGGAAAGTACCTTTAAACACATCCATAGGGTAGATTAGGGTAAAATTGTGTTAAATCGATTAATTCCATTGATCCTCTGCAGAGAATTCATGGATGATGCCAAGTGTTTGATTTGTATTCGTAATCGGCGGGAATCCATCTACCGCATTTAAGTCCATTTAATGTTAGGAAACAGGGGGTAATCTTTGAAAGATTGGGTGATATTCAAAATATGACCCCCTTTGGATAAAATGACCCCCCCGCCTTTGAGCGGCAAAACTAATGCAAAAGAATTGGGTGATGTGGTCAACATTGACCACGTGTATATCAGGTCATGAATTTAAGATCAGGGGATGTTCAAAATATGACTCTGCAAATAAAATGAGCCCCCTTCGAGGAAAAATTAGGGTGATGTCACCATGTCGACAACCTTGTTTAAGCATTGTGTTGTAATGACATCACCGTCATGTTATTGAATATGGTGGGCATCGAATATATACCTCCATGAGGTAGAAAGGGATGATGACATCATTGTCAAGGTGATTTCCTTCATTCGTCGGGCTTGGATGATGTCATCATCATATTGGCATGGGGTGATATTTTACGAAGAGGGTGATATTCGTAAGATGATGAATATTAAAAATATGACCTCCCGCAAAATATATGAAGTCGTTTGATGGGAAGACAACAGATTTTCATAAAATTAACGTCTGGACTTTGCGGACCAAGTGATTATTGGGTGATAATGCAACATTGGGATGATCTTATATAATATGACTGACGTTTGAAATATGACCTCCCTCCCTCAGAATATCAGGTTTGACCCAAAACTTTGACTTAACATAACTTTCTCCCCTTAGAGAATTTTGGGGTGATCCAAAAGGTAAACCTGCTTGGAATTTCGTGCACTTTCCAACCATGAGGTTAATAATGTGAAATACTAACTTTGACAACTGACCTCATTATGGGGACAAATCCACCCCTTGCAGGGTGTTCATGCATGACTAATTTTACCAAACCTCCTGAAGCAGAAAAACAACAAGCCAAAGCAGCCAGAAAAAGTTGGGTCCCTATTTTGTTAGGGAAAAATGGGGCGTGTTGTGTAACCACACAACATGTTTAGATAGATGCTGGTAGTTATGTACTAGACAATGCTAACATGAGTCATCTTATTGCAGAAGTATATGATGAGGAGTGGATTTTTGAGTATCTGGAGGACCTTTATGTGAAGTCATTCTCATCATGATGGTCACCAACTGGCCATTGGTGGTGTGCGTACTTCTAATTCATTCATCATTATTCCGCATAGGCTGTTATTTATCCCAGCTCATCAAGGGATTTGCATGATGACCCTAAAGTCTCTGGAGGTAGGGTCTTCATGACCATATACATATCAGGAGTTTTGGTGTGTTGGTAATGTAGTTGTTTCCTTTTACTGTCTTGTTCTGTTTTTGGCCTTGCTAAAGTCTCATGTTTTTTCCCTTGACTCTATTGGCCCAATGGATAAGGCACTGGTCTTGGCTTGAGATTCTGGATTCCTTACTTCATCCTTTTGCAGTCCTCGTCCCCAATTAGAGCCTGTTGTTGCCTAAAAATTTGAACTTGAAAATTTTTAACATTTTTCGTGCACTCCCTTTATGCAACCCTAAACTGCCAAATCACAAAAGTAATTCTTTTTAAAAATCTATGAAAGCTGGTTTGAAATCCTTCCATGGGTTTGATCTAAACTCCATTCCACCCACCCTGACCTGTTTCTATACCCAAACATCATACCATTTGCAAAACTTTGAGCTTCACTTTTTCCTGTTTATGATTTACCAATAAGGTCAATATCTATTTTCTATAATGCTAGAGCCAAAAGGGTTTCTAGGTTCTACTCAGAACATCTCAATTATCCTACTATCCAAATTTCATCAGAAACAAAGTTGATTTGGGAAAGATATGAAGGTTTTCATCTTACAACCCAAGCATGTTTCGGGAGAAGATAAATTGAAATATTGTTGTCAGAGAATTATTCAGCATTCAAACAATATGAGGTACAATATATTTCCCTTTGATCTGTTTTCTACAGATGAAAGTTGATTTAAAATGGAAGTAGTTTTCATAAAGTCATTCCTCTATTTTATTTCACCAGGAATGATTATAAAACCTAATGTTTAAAAGTGGATGACTTCATAAAGTCAATGTTTATATGCTATTCTTTGTTGTTGGGGGTTTTCTGGAAATCTTGAACCATATATATTTTCTTGTTCCAAAGTTTATAGTCGGGGATTTTCCAAGTGCTTGAACCTTCATTAAAACATAACCTCACTAAGTTGAGGAGTCAGGAGACTTCAGAACTCCTGAAATCTTTGTTTAATGGTTCAAAGGTTCATTAATGTGCTGACAACCTGACAAGCTAGGCATTTCTTTAGGGATTCACCATATCCTCTGATGAAAACATTGTTCTAGAAGTCACTATTACTGAATATTTCTTCGGGTGATATATATGTTAGGAAATGCTACCGATATCGATGATGACAGTCAAAACTACAGATTACTAAATGGCAATAGTGGAAGTGAGAAAATGTGGAGTCCCAGCAATTATGAAAGAGAGGATGTTGTTCCTTCACAAAGCCCCTAGCAAATTTTATCTGTGTCAAAGGAATTGTCTCTGGCTAGACGTGTATGCACCATGGAAGCATAAAGAAGGAGTGAACTATTTGCAGAGTGCCTCAAAGAGGTCGTCGTCTCATGGAATGCCACCATCATAGGCTATGCACAAAATGGATTTGTTCAAAAGGCTTTAGAAACTTTTAAGAAAATGCAGCCTGTAGGTGTAAAGTCGATATCCCTCAAGCTCGTGCCCATGCAAAGGCTTCTTAGTCACTCATCAAAACATCAGGTGTAAGGTGGGAACATTGATAAATTTTTTGCTGGCTATAGATAAGATCTACATAAATGAAAAAGCTTTAGAAACTCCAAAGCAAATGTGATTAGACTCCTCAACTTTTGTCAGCATTCTCCTCACAGACGGTACAAAGAATGAAAGACCTGTGGCGGGATAGATTCATGTACGAAGGCCACTGCTAGAAGAAACTTTCAAGGGTAATGGCTTTGTTGAAAAAGTTTCCAAAACTAAAGAACATCTACAATTAGCTAAAGGCATATATAAAGAACATAAATTCCCAAGGATTGCGGTCTCATGAACTACAATAGCTGCTAAATATACACCGAACTTGTACAAAAGGAATTTGTTGGAGAAAATAAGGGCTCCTTTTCCTCTCTAAGTCTACAAACTTTTTGAGTTGCTTCTTGCATAACAAGTTATGGATTACTACCTAGCTGCTCCTAATATCCATGGAGGCTCAATCAAGAGATCGAGAAAGATAGTATTTTAGTAGAAGATACATGCAAAATACAACTCAATCCAAATACCTGTTTCAGTCTAGCAATATGAAACATCCTCTAGCAGATGTATATGTAGCTAGAGATAGTAACTTCATCAATAGTTCTAGATGCTTCGATATGGAAGTCTTTTCTTGGTGCTTGTAAAATGCATGTTCATGTTGGAAGGATATCAGTACCATTAAATTATTCTTTGAAGCAAACCTTGCACTCCACTACCGTTACTGGCATCTTTCTCACATAGCATTTTAACAATTTGATAGTGTGCCTGAAACAATCTGAATGACTGTGGATTTGAAGCAATGAATATGATCAGCCAGTCTGTGCATTTGGCTAGCTTGTATCGTCAAACAATGTGAGTCTAATGGAAGGCACAGTCAATGATTTTGGAAAATATCATCCTGGTTTGTAATTAAGTTCCAATCATAAACACTGCTCATCATTATGCATCAACTACAGAAGATATAGTAACAGATGTCCTAAAGGCAAGAATAGGTTTAAATTGTGGAGGTTATTCATAGAGATATACAAGTTACTTGAATGCCTGTGGTTTTACCTAGTGAATTGTGTAATCTATCTGATGAAGAATTTGATATGGAGAAAATGGATATTTAATCCATATCTATGAGACTGTTAGGAACTCCTTTACTACTTTCATACAAGTGGGCAATCACTTCCAAATAGGCACTGATAAAAGGTCCAAATGAGATGTAGAACGGAGTGTTATATATATATGATAAATTAGACAAATATGTGGGAGCCACATTCTGAATCCTAGATAAAATCAAGAAATGGAAAGGTCACAAGGACAGAAAATTGCTGCAAGTATGGGTCTAACCGATGTTGTCATTAATGTCAACATACTCCTATTGCATTAATGATAAGGATTGGATGAACTATGTGCTGAGGATATTGAGAAAATTAATCTCAATCAGGAACAGTGAAGAATAGTGATGACAGTAAGGTAAAATTCCAAGATAGGATGAGGATCAGAGAATGTGGATTAAAGGGTTTGTAGATATGTGTCTTAAGGTGGTCCAGGAGATATTTTAGAGGTCCGTATGAAGATCTGAAGAAGTTATGGTTGTTCAAGTTAAACCAGTTTCGGCAATTGTTTAGTGGTGATAGAGTGATACAGATAGGTCCAGTGTGATCCGGAATAGCAGTATCCTATTCTACGGATTTGAGGGAGTGTTGAGGAAGTCCTTATGAAGTGTTAACTAGTGTGGTTCATAGGTGGAAGGTCTGGAAGCATCCATTCCTTTGTGACAGTGGTGACAGACTGTGTTCTTGAGCTTCTAGATGAAGGAGAGAAGGATTTCAGTATGCAGATGAAGTGTGGATGTTCTTGGTGATTCAGGAAACCTTGTGAAGGTCTTTGGATCATGTCCAGCTCATGTTGGTGGTTTGCATTGGAGTAGGAGCTTGCTATTGAAGAATAACCTCCGGATGATGGTGTTCTTCCTGTGACTGGCTGACCAGATGAGTTACACATCTTGCAGATGTTCTTATAGATGTTTGCTGACTTAGATGATTATTCCTAAGTTGATGTCTTGTATAAATAAGGGGTTGCGAAGTCATTTCAAAGTTGTCATTGTGGAGATGAGTGTGTGGTAGCAAGGAGGAGAGTTAAAGGCAGAGCAAAAGTATTGGGCTTAAATGGAACTAACTCAAGCATGGTGAAGATGTTATTTTCCAGTTCAAGTATGTAATACTTATTCTTTTGTAGATAGTGTGTCTCTTGTAGACAGTGGGCCTCTTGTGAGCAGTGTGCTCAGGTAGTGAGCCCTAATTGGCATGTGTCATTTTGTTCTTTCTATTCTTCTAATAGAGAATACAATCTTGGGTTAATCACCCCATGGTTTTTCCCTTAACTAGGTTTTCCACATCAAAATCTTGGTGTCTTATGTGTTGATATGTTTCTGCTTTTGGTTTAAATGCATTATGTTTCATGATTGATATACTGCTAATCACTAAGAGGATTTAAGTGTGTAATAAGGAGAAAGTTTTGGACAACTGATTCACCCCCCCTCTCAGTTGTGTGCCCTAAGTCTAACAATTGGTATCAGAGCCAAGTTCCTCTAAAAGGAGCTTAACCGCTTGAGGAGATCCAGGATGTCATCTTACAAGAAGGATAGTCTGAAGTTTGATAGAACCAATTTCAATCTTTGGAAAAGTCGCATGACTTGTCACTTGCAATGTATGGGAATGCAGTATTGGAACATGGCTTCAATGAAGTATACTCCTTTGCAAGGTGGTCTGAAATCCCCAACTGAGATCACAGATGCTAAAAACAATCTGCGGACTATAGAAGCTCTTCTAAGTGCATTATATGATTCAGAGCTGTCAAATGTTGTTGATCTACCAACTACTTTTGAGATTTGGGAAAAATTGGAACTTCTACATGGAGACAAGTATGTCAAATGTACAAGATTACAAAGTCTGAAAGGAAAATTCAAAATTCTAAAGATGAGAGAAAATGAAAATATCACTACTTTTATGCCAAGAGTAAATGAGCTTGTTTGTGGAATTAGAAATGTTGGTGGAGTCTTGGATGAAAATGAGATTGTTGGCAAAATTCTCAGATCCCTTCCTGCCTCTTATAAGATCAAGGTTGTTGCCATTGAAGAATTCAGAGCCCATACAACTGTCACAAGAGATCAATTGGCTGGCAAATTGGCTGCATTTGAAATGACTGAGTTTGGAGATGATCCCCCCAAGACTAAATCTGCATTCAAAGCTAGTGCCTCTGTAAAAGGTAAACAAAGGTTTGATCCGGGAGAGAACTCATCAAGGAAACTATCATGGTATGAAAAAGCAAGAAAAGACCTGGAAGAAGAAGTAGAAACTGCTCAACTTGAAGCCCTTATTGCAAAAAGGCTGCCAAGAGGATCTGGTAAGTATGAAGGAAAATTGCCTTTTAAGTGTTTTAATTGTAATAAGATTGGTCATTTTTCCTCAAGATGTCTGGAAAGATTTTCAAGGCCAAATCCTAACAGATCAAGGTTCCAAAAGAATTGTTATTATGTTTATGAAGAAGATGATAATGAGGGAGTAACAGATGATGAATCAGAGATAGGAAACAAATCTGGAAGTGAATGGGTGTTTATTGCCATCAAGGAAGAAGAACCAATATCCTCTATATCTATCAATCATAAAGTTGTAGAAAGAGCTTTGGCTGCCCAAGTTGAAGAAAAGGATGACTGGGTTATTGACAGTGGATGCTCTCACCATATGACTGGTGACAAAAACAAATTCATAGATTTGGAAAGGTATGAAGGAGGAGTGGTAAAGTTTGGTGATAATTCAGCGGTAGAATCAAAGGAAGAGGAAATATTTCTTTTGATGAAGGAACAAAACCGGTAATGTACTATATGTTGAAGGTTTGAAGCACAATCTTCTCAGTGTTGGATAGTTGGTGGACAAAGGCTATGATCTCCAGTTCAAGAATGGAAAATGCAAGATCTTTGAAAGTTTCAGAACAGAGATTGCATCCGGTACTCAAACTAAAGGTAATATCTTCCACTTGGTTGGTACTGGTAAAAGTTTCTTATTTGTTCAAGTTGATCAGAGTTAGTTATGGCATAGGAGGATCTATCATGTGAATTTTGATAATATCATCAAGATAAGAAATACTCAAGTTGTAAGAGATCTTCCAAAATTGGTAAAACCTACTAATAGCTTGTGCAAAGAATGTCAATTGGGTAAGCTGAGCAGAGTCACATTCAAAACTAACAAACTATCTTCTACCAGATTATTGGACTTAGTTCATACTGATCTTTGTGGTCCGGCAAGAATTAGGAGTGTACAAGGTGATAGATACTTCATGTTACTAATTGATGACTATTCTCGGATGATGTGGGTAACCTTTCTAAAAGAGAAATCAGATGCTCTTGAGAAATTCAAAATTTTCAAGGCTATGGTAGAGAATGAAACCGGATTAAAATTAAAGTGTTTGAGGTCTGATAGAGGTGGAGAATTCACATTCAGTGAGTTCATAGAATCCTGTGAGAAACATGGAATAAAGAGACAGTTGTCTGCTCCTAGGACTCCACAGCAGAATGGAGTAGTGGAGAGAAAGTACCAGACTATCCAGGAAGCATCTAGGACCATGATGATGGAAGCAAATGTTCCTCAGATCTATTGGAGAGAAGTTGACAGCACTACAGTCTATACTCTCAATCGAGTTCAAATTAGAAGCAATACTAGTAAGACTCCTTATAAACTTTGGTTTGGCATCACTCCTACTGTGAGGTACTTCAAAGTTTTCGGTAGAAAATGTTACATTAAAAGAGATGAGGATCTAGAAAAGTTTGATACTAGAAGTGATGAAGGAATATTCTTGGGTTACTCTACTCAAAGCAAAGCATACCAGTGTTATAACAAGAGACTGAGAAAGATAATAGAAAGTACAAATGTGAAGGTTGATGAGGGAATTGAGAAACCCTCAAGGTTTTATGAATATGATGAAGATGATCAGAATGGCGTTCTGATTCGAGGAGCCCAAACCTCTTCTGAAAGTCAGATTCAAACTGATCTGGTAAATCAGGAAGAAGAGATGAGTTTTGATGAGCCTGATCAAGAACCAGAAGTGCAAGAAACTCCCAAAGTTCCAAGGTATGTAAGACTAAACCACTCTGAAGATCATATCATAGGTGACAAAAGCAAAGGTGTACAAACTAGAAGGAGAATTGCTTAAAATTTAGATGAGTATTGTCTAATTTTAAAGATTGAACCTAAAACAATAAATGAAGCCTGCAATGATGAAAACTTGACCAAAGCAATGGAGGAAGAGCTCATGCAAATTGAGAAAAATCACACTTGGGATCTTGTTCCTAGACCTAGAAACAAGAATGTGATTGGAACCAAATGGGTCTTTCAGAACAAACTAAATGACGTTGGTGAAGTAATCAAAAACAAAGTCAGATTGGTCTGCAAGGGTTACTCTCAAATAGGAGTTGATTTTGAAGAAACTTTTGCTCCGGTGGCAAGAATTGAAGCAGTCAGATTATTTCTTGCTTTTGCTACTTTCAAGGATTTCAAGGTATATCAAATGGATGTCAAGTCTGCCTTCTTGAATGGTGACTTGGAAGAAGAAGTGTACATAGAGCAACTGGATGGATTTCAATTGTCTGACCATGATGATATGGTCTGCAAGTTGAAGAAAGCACTGTATGGACTGAAGCAAGCCCCAAGAGCCTGGTATGAAAGATTGGATAAGCATCTTTTGAAGATTGGTTTTAACAAAGGTACTGTTGACAGTAATTTGTATTTCAAAATTGATCATGAAAACATCTTGATTGTTGAAGCGTTTGTTGATGATATCATTTTTGGAGGAAGAGATAGTATGTGTTAAACTTTTGCAAATCAAATGAAAAGTGAATTTGAGATGTCCATGTTTGGTGAAATAAATTTCTTCTTGGGTTTACAAATCACTCAAACAAAGAAAGGAATCTTCATTTCTTAGACCAAATATGTGAAATAATTGTTGAAGAAATTTGGGATGGAAGACTCAAAACCAATGAATACTCCCATGGCAACCGTATGTAAGTTTAGCAAAGATGATGACTCTCCCAAGGCTGATCAGAAAAAGTATGGGTCTAACCAGTATTGTCATTGATGTCAACATACTCTTGTTGCATTAATGATAAGGATTGGATGAACTATGTGCTGAGGATATTGAGAAAATTAGTCTCAATCAGGAACAGTGAAGAACAGTGATGACAGTAAGGTAAAAGTCCAAGATAGGGTGAGGATCAGAGAATGTGATTTAAAGGGTTTGTAGATATGTGTCTTAAGGTGGTCTAGTAGAGATTTCAGAGGTCCGCATGAAGATCTGAAGAACTTATGGTTGTTCAAGTTCAACCGGTTTCGACAGGTGTTCAGTGGTGACAGAGTGATACAGACAGGTCCGGTGTGATCCGGAATAGCATTATCCTTTTTAGCTGATTTGAGGGAGTGTTGAGGAAGTCCTTATGAAGTGTTAACTAGTGTGGTTCATAGGTGGAAGGTCTGGAAGCATCCATTCCTTTGTGACAATGGTGACAGACTGTGTTCTTGAGGTTCCAGATGAAGGAGAGAAGGATTTCAGTATGCAGATGAAGTGTGGATGTTCTTGGTGATTCAGGAAACCTTGTGAAGGTCTTTGGATCATGTCCAGCTCATGTTGGTGGTCTGCATTGGAGCAGGAACTTACTATTGAAGAATAACCTCTGGATGATGGTGTTCTTCCTGTGACTGGCCGACTAGATGAGTTACACATCTTGCGGATGTTCTTATAGATGTTTTCTGACTTAGATGATTATTCCTAAGTTGATGTCTTGTATAAATAAGGGGTTACGAAGTCATTTCAAAGTTGTCCTTGTGGAGATGAGTGTGTGGTAGCAAGGAGGAGAGTGAAAGGTAGAGCAGAAGTATTGGGCTTAAATGGAACTGACTCAAGCATGGTGAAGATGCTATTTTCCAGTTCAAGTATGTGATACTTATTCTTTTGTAGATAGTGTGTCTCTTGTAGGTAGTGGGCCTCTTGTGAGTAGTGTGCTCGGGTAGTGAGCCCTAATTGGCATGTGCCATTTTGTTCTTTCTATTCTTCTAACAGAGAATACAATCTTGGGTTAATCACCCCGTGGTTTTTCCCTTAACCAGGTTTTCCACATCAAAATCTTGGTGTCTTATGTGTTGATATGTTTTTGCTTTTGGTTTAAATGCATTATGTTTCATGATTGATATACTGCTAATCACTAAGAGGATTTAAGTGTGCAATAAGGAGAAAGTTTTGGACAACTGATTCACCCCCCTCTTAGTTGTGTGCCCTAAGTATAACAATTGGTATTAGAGCTGAGGTCACAGGTTCAAACCCCGCGCTTGCACTGGGGGGATTGTTGCAAGGTGTAGCCCTTGGTCTCCTTGTTCAGCGTTGCGCTGCAGTGGTTTATGATAAGGGCTTAACCACCTCTTGTGCTTGTGTTGTTCTCAAAATCAGCTACGCTCGTTTTTGTAGACAACCGCACGAAACTTGTCCGTTTCGTTAATCTACACTCTAAGATTGCAAATCGAGAAAAGATTTCCTTCTTCTCGTGCAAGGTCATTTGACATTCTAAACTCATCTGCAACGTTCCCTTGAATTGATTTCTCAATTTTTGCGAGGATCATTTAAAGTCGTAAACTAGTAAAAATGTCATTTTGGTTATTTTTAGGAGTTAGTAAATTTTTTGACTCTTGATATGCAAGAGCGGTGAAAAATGCCACTCCTACATATTATTATTTTTAGACTTGTTCTTGTTTGTGTGCAATGACGGCATTTTTCACCGCTATTGCATCGTTTTTAAGTTTAATGTGCAAGAGCGGCTAAATTTACCACCATCACATGTGTTTTCTGTCAGATATGCAATAGCGGCATTTTCTGCCGCCCTTACATATTTGTTGGTTGTAGTGTCATAGCGGCTGAAACTGCCGCTTGAGCAAGATCTTTGAGATTTTGGTGTCGAGTGCCATTAATGGCCACTCGTGCCATGCATTTAAACTTCAATTTCAACCTTTTAAATGTGTTATCATTGCTTGTCATTTATTATACTAAAACCTTTTAATTGATCTACCAACGTTCTCTTCGACCATTTGATCGCACGCTCCCGAGTTGTAACGATTCTCGTGTTGCAGATTGAACCTAGGGTTTCAAGTTTTTATGGGTAAGTTTCTTTTGTTTCTCTTCCCTGTTTTTACTCGTTGATTGTTTGTATTGTTAGTTTATAAAGATTTGTTAGGTTTTTATTCTTCTGTTGTTTGTGATTCTTGTCTGGAGTGTTTTAGATTGCCATTAGGGTTTTTCGTTTTGAAGACGATGTGTCTTTTGTCAGTTAGACCTTCACCACGTACCAACCTTGCCTTCAAAATGTTCAATAATGGCCAAAATTCACCGCTAGATCTTCCCAAACCTCGCAACTCCCATTGTCTGCAATGACGGCAAGTTTTTCCGCCCCTACACCAAAACTCATTGTCACTTACCCGCTTGAGTGGCGTTATTGACTGCTCGAACATGTTACAAAAAACTTTCAAAATACTTGCGATAGCAGCATTTTTCGCCGCTTTTACACCTCAAGTTCCTCCCAACATGCAGTGGCGGCCGATATACCCATTCAAGCATTCTCCAGTAATGAAAACCCATCAAATGCAATAGCGGCCAAATTCCCCGTCTAAACACTTGAGGTTTTCAATCTTTACATGCGATAGCGGTAATTTTGACTGCTTCTGCAAGTCAAATCAAAATTTCAATCTTTACATGCAGAAGCAGTGTTTTTCACCGCCTTTACACATGAAGTCTCCCCCAACATGCAAGAGCGGCCGATTCACCTGCTCAAGCACACTTTCCTAAATTTTACCCAACACTGGAAAATTCACTTTTCAAAACCAAAAGCCCACTTTCGCCTTCGCCTTGATTTGTGCACTCAAGCCCTTTAAACGCATGCTTTCCCATCCATGATTGTCAAAATGCAATTGACCCAATTTATCTAATTTTTCCCCTAACTGCGAGATCATGGCCTTTTGCAGTTCTCAATCAGCGTTCGTAGTGGTGTTCAAGTTCACAGTTCTCTCCAGGGCTCATGTTAGAATCATCTCCGTCGAAGTCCAGAGCCATGAAGTACAAGTACCAAGGTGTCTTTCCGGTAACAGCAGTTCAGTCAAATATTGATGAAATCAAAGACACTGAAATATGGCTGAATTCATAAATAGAACTAAACAAGCAAATCCCTCCCGGCATATGCAGAAAATCATTGACAGTAGTATTCATTTGGTTGCATCATTTCCTGTCAGTGCACATAATCCTGAATTTGTTCTACAAGTGGCCAACCACTACAATAGAGACACTAGAGCTGTGACGGACTCACAGGGAAATGTTATCATGAAATTGGATGCATAATTCATGGACAAAATCTTCATGTGTCCACCAATTGAAAATGTCGAGCAGATTGATTTTGCTCAGGGTCAACAAGACTATGACAATGACTTGGAATCTGCTAGAAGGCACATAAACAGCAAATGGTTGAAGATTCCTAGGGCAACTTTGACTAGATGGCCAAAAGATCTCCACAGGAGTGATTTTGTGGAGGAAGTGTGTGACTTGATTACACTCTTGAGTCGCATCAGAGGACTCCCTTCTACTTCCAAATTCCAGGACTAGATGTACACTTACATCAAGGTGATTCTACGGGGTAACCAGAAGATATTTTGGGGTGAACAGATCAGCAATGCTCTGCACGAGCAACTGATAAGGGTCAATACTACCTTCAAATTTTACATGACCTCTTATCTTGTCTATGCTGCTGCAAGCATGAGGAATTTTCTAGGTTTAACCCAAGTAGGGGACAGGAGATTGGTCCCAGTGTATGAATACTACCCCCAAATCACACTGAAGGGGTCAATTCATCATTTCAGAAGAGTCAATGATGCTTTCTTCTCAGTTTTCATGTGCTTGTGGAATGGTGAACTGGTTCAAAAAAGAGTTTCTGATGAAGCATGGTAGGTTGTAAATTCTTTTGGTTGTTTGTTCCTACAATTTCCCACCTTCACATATCTTCGGGTAGGATACTATCATGGTTACCCTTACATGCTGCCACAGTATCCCAGTGATCACATTGTTCTTATGGAGCTTTGTAGACAACTGATCATGGTACACAATAAACAGATGGAGCTTAAGAAGTCAGGGATAAAGTTTCCTATTGAGATTGGGAGGTACTTAGTTTAGTCTGCCAACAAAGCAAAGATAATTGACTCCGAGTTGCAGTTGGTTACTATGAAGACCTACAAGAAAAGAAATCATTTTGACTTCAGAAGGGTTCAAGATAAAATCAAGAGGAAGTCAAATTTTCATGAGCCAATGGTCGAAGACATATGGGCAGATCTCAGGACCCAAAATGAGATCAGAAAACTGGATTTCTGCAGGCTTCATCTAAGCCAAATTGAAGAACTAGGACTAGCTGATATTCCAAATGGAATGAAGGATGATGGAGATGTCCTAGATCATAAATATGAGACAGAGAATGTTGAGGCTTCACCTCTCCCAGAGGTGAAATGGTCAGTTAAGGAGGAGACATCTATCAGAAAAAGATTCCAACCTATATTGGCAAACACCAATCTGTGGTTGGAAAGTAAGGGAATTAAGTTGAAAGAGTTCCTTACAGGGTCTGAAGAGGGGACACAGGAGAAAATAGGTAAAAAGGTGGAAAACCAAACTAAGAACAAGAGTGACACTCCTTCCTCCTCCAAGGTACATAAACCAAAGATCAAATTCGTATCCAAGGGAGGAAAGAAGAAAGAAACCACAGAGGCTTCTGATGCCACTAAGTCAGATGTTGAAGACATCAATGATGATCATATGGAAATTGAAGATGTTGAGACTGAAGAACAAAATGTTCAAAGGTCTAAGACAAAGGTATTTGAAGAAGCTAAACAAGGTGAAGATGAAGATACAAAGGTAGAGTGACTTGATGGTTCCCCGCAGACTCCTGTGAAAGACCTTCCTTCCAAGACACAAGTTCTTACACCTCCTCCTCATGTTTCATTTTCTGATAGTTTGCCAGTAATTTCAAATGTTCCTCTTTCTCCCATTTTTGTTGTTTCTTCTGACAATACTCCTCAATCCATGAGGGCTAGTCTTGGAACTATTTTTGATTCTTCTGGTTCCATTCCAAGCTTATCTTCCCCTTCTTTTGATATCAAGGAACAAACTATTTTGGAGAACCTTCTTGATGCTTCACAAAAGGTTGTTGATACAGGTGTCGTGTTTACCAACACAAGTCCAATTGTAACCATCACAGGTATAAACACGGAGCCAACCAAGCAAGTAGTGAATCCCCCTCCAGCTGTTGATGCATCTATACTTCCTCCATGGCTATCTGCCTATACTCCAAAGAGGAAGAAACAAGCCATCTCACCTAATGAGATTGACATTGAAAAGCTGTTGCCCGTGAAAGTAAAGAACCAAAAGAAGAAGCCTAAGACTGTTTCTAGGCTGGTCACTGAAAAGGGAATCAGATATGCTGAAATTGCCAAACCTCCTGAAGATGCCACGGTTGATACTTTTGACATGAGCAGTTATGTCATCTCAAGGGTTGAACTTGGTAAAGTGATTCATGAAGGTGTCAAAGCAGATTTCCAGACCACTGCCACTACCCTACTTGAAAAGTATGATGAAGCCAAGAGGGAAAAAGAGCAATACAAAGCAAAAGCAGAACAACTGGCCGCTGTCCTTCAAAAAATAGTAAAGTCATCAGAGATAGTAGAACCAATGGCAGTGACAGTGGAAGATCCCCTGATACAGAAGCTTGAAAAAGCCCAAGCTAGAGGCAAAATAGTGGGGGATGTAGTGGAGCAGTTGTTGGCCCAAGGATGAGTTCTATTAAAAACTGCTGTGGAAAGAAAGGAGAAAATGGACAAAGCTAAAGCTGAGCTGGACAATCTGGTGGATCTACTTTCACAAGAGCTACAAGATCAAGAAGAGAGCCTAGAAGAGTGGATAGATATGAATAAGATCAAGATAAAGAATCTGATCACCATTGGGGTCATCACCAACAGGAAATCATACCTTAAGACCAAGGAGACTCTAGCTCATCAAATTTTCATAATAAAGAGTCTACTTGAAGATCTGTGTCAAGCTCGAGAAGCCAGCGAAGACAGTGATGTCACACTCCTACATCGGCTGGAACAACTTCCTTGCACCTTGACAAGGGAAGATCATAGTTTCCTCATAGCACAGGAAATGATAAGTTCTTTTGAAGAAATGGTACAGAAGAAATTTGAAGAGGAAGCTCCCTCTGTGCTCTCAATGGACAACCTGTAGGATCAACATTCGACTCTGGAGAATTTGAAGGATAATCTAGACAAGCATGAAAAGGCAGTAAAGGCGGTGAAAGATTCAATTCTCTGAGCTCGCACCATCTCTAAAAACACAGCAAAACTAGATGCATGCGAGATGTCAGTTGTTCAAACCATGTATCAGAATTTCTAGAGGAAAAAAGATGGAGGAAGCTAGTGCCTTAGCTTGTTTTTCTTTGATATTATGTAAATGGAATTTTGTTTTGGACATCTACACATGTAATTTTCCAAAATGTAATTACATGTGAAACAAGAGAAGTCATAAGTCAAATAGGAGACTCTTGTTGAATAAGTCAAAGTAGTTGTAGATTTCCTAGATTTTCTCAAGGTCTTTCCCTATAAATAAAGGGGACCTCTTTTGTAAATATTATCTTTTGTCTATTGCAAGAAAACTCTGGCGAATTGAGAAGCAAATCAAGACTTTGTGCTTTTTGTGAAAATCAATATTCAAATACTTATCAATACAAGAAAGCAAGTTCAATTCCAATCTTTGTCTTGGGATTATCTGTGTTGTGATAGTTTGTTCTTAAGTCTTGCTATCATAATCTTATTTGATAATAATTGAAGTGTGGAGTTTGTTTCAAGTGATTGAGGAGTGCTCTTAACTCAATTATGATAAACTTTGTGTTATCAAATCAGTTGTGGGTTATATGTTCATGTTTGTGAGAATACAATAGTTTGGAGACTTTGTGCTGCAAGTTGTTATATTCGATTTACTTTTATCATCTTGAAGAGGAGTGAAGACTTTGGGCTGCATTCTACTTCAAATATTTCTGTTTACAAGTAGTAAGTGAGGTAACAGAAAACTTTGTGTTTCTGTGATATTGTGATAATTTATAAGTCTTATATCAAGAGTTGAAATATAAACATCTATTCTGGAAAAAGAGAATGAGATGAGATGGAACCACCACAAACATAGTTTTTAGTGTACATAAGTTTGATAAGTTGTTTGATTTGCAAAAGTTAAGTACTTAAAGGGAACCTCCCCTTGCTGAGAGGAGAGACTTTGTCTCATCATAGCTGTGGCTGATATACCCATTTTGCCGTTAGCGAGTTAACAACAAAATATTCACCCAATAGTTTTTTGGCAACTCTACTGGGGAAGGAACACGCAACTTGAAGCCTCACGCTCTGAGTTGAAGCATTTTCAGTTCTTTTCCATTTTCTTGCAAAATTGTGTTTAGCATAATACAGTCTGGCAGATTCCTGGTACACCAGAAGTAAAAGGGCTCAAGGTATTATTGATCCTGCATTTGAATTGATGCAGCAGAATAATTTTGGATTCTTAACTCCACGACCTCGTCTTCAGCGCACCAGGAGTTTTCCCCCTACAAACACCAAGTCTCCAATACCAAGTGAAGTTTCTATTGCCAGTGCTAACAGAGTTTTGGCTATTCATACACCACCAAGATTTGTTATACCACCTTTCAATCAGTGCGTCATGGCAGCCCAAGGTCCTTGGGGTAATACCTTTGGTCCTCTAAATTTGACCCCACCATTGCATGAACTACCTCGTAGTTCAAGAAAGAATTTCCCCAAATTCTATGGTGATGGGAAAGTTCATCCTGACAAGCACATTACGGCTTTCTGTATAGCCTATGGTGTGATAGGTGTCAAGCACGAAGATGTGGCTGTGCGACTCTTTGTAGAAACACTACAAGGCACTGCTGCAGACTGGTTTTACCACCTCCAAGCTCAGACCATAACAAACTGGGTTACTCTCAAAACCAAGTTTGAAGCCAGGTTTAAACTTGCGGAAGATGCTCATGCATTGTTGGCATAGCTAACACAGATGAAAAAGGAACCTCATGAACCAATGCGAGATTTCATCGCTAAGTTCAACAAATTGAGAAATAGGATTCCCACCACCGCTGAGCCCACAGCGGAGAACCTCAAATGTTTCTTTATCAATACACAGCTTCCGGAGGTGAGTTTCCTATTGAGGCGAGCTACTCCTACTAATCTTGCTACGGCTCAGATTCTGGAAACTAAAGTAGAAGATGATCTTATCCTGGCGGGTAAGATAAGAAGGGATACTAATAGAAATAAAAGCTCCTTTTCTACTGAGAATGCTTCCACAAGCACCACAAATCCCATGGTGCAAAAGCTAGCAAATGAATTGCTAGCTCTGAAGAGACAAATGTCCCAAGGTATATCTGCACCTCCTTCTTACTGAGATATACCAAGGAGGACATTTCCAAATAATTCATATCAAGGCAATGCTGCTAGGAATCAAGGACAACAAAATTGTCTTCCTCCTACACAGGGGAAGCTCGCCATTGAAGCAGCGCCGGTCAACTCTATTGTTGGCTACTATGAAGCTGAAAATGAACTTTCTTTCCAACCTAAGTTGGAATATGAAAATGGTGCTAATCTCTTCACAGAAGGAGAAGAAGAGTTAGCTGGCGACTCTACCATCAGCTTTCTGAACTATCAAGACGAAGCTAAAAAAGGAGAAGTGTGTGAAGGAGCATATGCTATTTTCACTAGGTATCAAAATCAGTCAGCTCTTCAAGCTAATAAAAGGAAGGCGAGAGAAGAATCTCAACTGGTGATTTCAATCGCTAAATGAGGGACTCCGCTACCTTTCCAATCAAAAGACCCGGTGGTCAATAAACAAGTAAGTGCCTCTAATGAATTTGTACCTTCCACCTCTACTCCTCAGACTAGTGTCATCTCTACCAAAAATCAAAATGATGGTTTTTCTTCCTCCGTATCTAATTCTTTTTAGCAGTTTGATATAATAGATCATGCTAGGAGAACTAAGATACAAATGTCTGAAGTAGAATATTTACAGGCTAATCCTGAACAATTTGATAGATTAGCCAAATATGTCAAAAATAAGGCCGTCCCTGCAGGACAAGAGTTTCCCAAAGCTACTCATGACTCCTCTAAAAGTAAACCCACCCAAAACAATCTTGTTACTACTCCTCCTGAGGTTTCTGGAAAAATTGAATCTTTTTATGTTTCCCTATTAGTAAATGGTCATAAATTGAGCAATTACGTAATAGATTCTGGAGCCTCAGACAATGTTATGCCTGCTAAGGTAGCAGATGCCCTTGGCCTCACCTTAACCAAAACTTTTGGGAGGTGTTTCTCTATGGAGAATAAGCAAGTTCCACTTTTGGGTCAGATAAAAGATGCCCAATTTGCATTTGCAGCTTTTCTAGATAAGAGAATCAAGATGACAGTCTTGGTAGCTGATGTTCCAGCTTCATACGGCATTCTTCTTGGACGTAATTTCTGTAAGGATGTGGGTGGAGAGTTGAACATGGATTTGTCTGAAGCTAGGATACCTGTCAAAGGTGTCATGCAAAAGCTGCTTCTTGAGAAGGAGGCAAAATACATTATTACTCAAACATCAAACACCAAAGCTCAAATTTTGTTTGAGTCCTCGGGAATGGGTAACTATTTTCTATCTACTGAAGATTGTTCCGATTCATCAGATGAGGGTACATTGGGTGATAGCTTCGATATGTTAGATGGAGACTTAGAAGAGTTTTCAGATGAAAGTTCAAGTGAGGGTATAGCAATACCAGATTCTTCCCTCACTAACGAAGAGGAATCTTCTGACCAAAGAAAGCCCAAGAAATCAAATTCTGATGGAGTCTGGATTTTAGAATTTGATGGTAGCTGTTCTTCTACCGGTTCTGGAGCCGGAGTGGTCTTGATATCGCCACAAGGTGATATTTTACCTTTTTCATACAAACTACAATTTGATAATACCAATAACACTGCCGAATACGAGTCCTTGTTGCTCAGATTGGAAGCGGCGCATGCCAGAGGTGTTAAGATCCTTCATGCTCAAGGGGATGCTGAATTGGTGGTTTGTCAAGTAAGAAATTTGTACCAAACAAAAAATGAAAGACTGAGACACTATCACAATCGTGTATGGGATTGCATTGAAGATTTCGATGCTTTCAACATTTCAGTAGTGCCAAGAGAGTTCAATGATCGCGCAGATTCATTGGCTGTTTCTGCCACTCTCATGGTGCCTCACAAGGATTTCAAAGGAAACAAGTACACTATTAAGCTGGTCTTCCGACCAAGTGTACCTGATAATGCTGACCATTCACAGGTGTTCAATGGTGATAATCAATTCATTGCTTTCCTAGAAAAGATGGATAGTTTTGATGAGCTTTACTTTGAAGGAAGCGAATCACCACCTCATGAATATGTTTCTGAGGTAGATTCACAAACCGGCGAAGAATTTCTAAAATTGAAAGGAAATAAAATCCCAAAAGGTTTGGTTTCCCTTGAGAAACTCTTTGATAAACATGACAGGTATATCAAGCAGCAGCAACAACAACAGGATTCAGATTCCTCTATGGAATTTGAGCAGGTCAATTTGGGTTCGGAAGCGGATCCTAAGATGGTCAACATTGGAAAATGTTGCACGGCTGATGAAAGATTCAAATTCATTACCCTCCTCTGCCATTACATTGATGTTTTGGCTTACTCCTATGATGACCTGAAGTCTTTCAGGCCTAAGGAGGTTCGACACAAAATTCCCCTCAAGGCTGGATTGTTGCCTCACAAACAGAAGCAGAGGCAATACAATCCAAAGATATCAGGTACGATTCTTTCTGAAATTCAGAAGATGCTGAATGCAAGGATAATTTTTCCAATTCATCATTCCACATGGATTGCAAACATAGTACCTGTAAGGAAGAAGAATGGAGAAATCTGTATCTGTGTTGATTTCAGGAATCTCAACCAGTCTTCCTTGAAAGATAACTACCCTTTGCCCATCATGGACCAAGTGTTGCAAACAGTGATAGGTTCAGAAATGCTATCTATGTTAGATGGTTTTTTGGGGTATAACCAAGTGGAGGTAAATGAAGCTGATCAGTTCAAAACTGCCTTCACCACACCATGGGGCACATTTGCATATCGCAGAATGCCTTTTGGTCTGATCAATGCTGGCACAACATTTTAGTGAGCAATGGATCTTGCTTTCAAATTGTTCCAAATTGTTCCAAATTTTTATGCATGTTGTTATGACTAACAATCATCATCAACATAAATTGGAGCTATAAGGAGGGCCTCAACATATCAACATGTTTTAAGAAGCATTTTGTCCCTCATTAATCTAAATCATCTGTATCCATGTGAGATCTACTGCAAGCTACATGTTCCCTATTTCTAACACAACATAAATTAGCGTTGGTAAGTGAATCAGTCACGCATACGTAAGTTCTACCTTTGTACAAGGTAATCTTCTTGAAGTTCACCATAATTGTTCATGCTTTGAGTGTTTGTACAAAGATTTGATTATTTTGTGATATTTCAAGTCTGTTCATCATAAATATTTCAGGATTGAGCATAAATACTCTAATCTTTGCATTTGGTTCTTGAAATCTTTGAAGAATGAGTCATTGTTTAGGTCTTCTTTTGAATCCCTTGTTGTGATTTGCTTATCTAGTTAGATGCCCTGATATCCATGTCTAGAGGTTCAGCCTTTGATCATATTTGCATGTTTGATGCAAATATTGCATGAATGTCATGTCATCACTAATTTTTTATCATAAACATCATCTTTGTTAGGATAGATATGTAGATCTTTGTAGAAATCTAGTCAAAATATCTACATTCTTGTAATAAGTTGTTAGAATCCTGGCTCACAGACCTAACACTAGGTCCAGATCCCTTGGACTCTTGGAAGAATTGCCTATTCATGGATTAAGACCCTGTACCACAGATATTCATCACACCCCTGACTGAGGTGCATCAGCATCTTCATTAAGACATACTCAGACACCTCTAGTATCTCTAGTTGTACCTCAGACACCTCCAAGATCACCAGTCACAATGTCATTCTTTGCTGCTGAGTCACCCCTAACTTTCACTACATATCATCCTTTACCTAAGAATCTTGACAGGATTTGCCCTAAATATCATCCATATTAGGATGCAGATGATCATGTCCGAACATTCAAGGAAGCCTGCTTTAGAGTAAGGATTGTGCATCAGGATGTAGTCTGAAGATTGTTTCCATACTCCTTGGGAGAAGAAGCATACAATTGGTATATTAGTCTTGCTCAAGCATCAATTAGTCCATGGGATGCCTTAGAGAAAGCCTTCAAGGATATATTCAAAATACCTATAGATCCTTCAATGAATTATCGCCTTTTTGCCACAATCAAAAGATTTGAAGGAGAACCTATTTCAAACTTCAATGCTAGGTTCCAAAAGATGTATTCCAAGTTGGTAGCTCCATATAATGTAGCAGATGAGGTAGCCATAAGTATCTACTACTCAGCTTTAGATCCCTTGACCTCAATGTTCATAAGGAGAACACATCCTAAGATCACCTCTTTAACACAAGCCTTTGAGGAAGCAATCAAGGTTAATCAGCAATTGATTCCTACTACAACACCTAACATAGCGCTCCCTACATACTCAACATATCCTGCTCAACAATAGACTAACAACATCATGATGCCTCCTACCATAATGCCCGGTCCTTTACAAGTACCTCCCCTTAGTATCATGCGCCCTCCAAATAGAAATGGTCAGATAGTATAGTATCCAGAACATACTCAAACATCCCAGGATGTAGGTTAAAACAACAGCAATGGTTCTTCTTTCTTTAAACCTCAGTCTGAAAATGTAGTAGCCAAAGTTCAAGAGGAAAAGGAAGACATCAAGGAGATATCTGCACAACTGAGGAAATTGACCACAGAAATTACACATTTGAGAGGTCAGAACTTCTATTCATAGTCAAACCAAAACAAAGGATATAACAATGACAAATCAGGATATCCTGATAGAGGGTACACTAATGATAGGAATTATAACAACAACAAAGGTAATAGCAATAATGCACCTAGGCAGCCTAGAGTATGGAATACTAGGCCAAATAATGGTTCCTTGCCATCACCTTTAGATAATCAGCCTCCTAGTGAACTAAAATAGACTAATAGGGTTAACTTAGTAGAAGCACCCCTTACAAATTGGTGTATGATACATAACACCAATACACATGTTGAGTTAGACTACCCTTAGTTCAAAATAGCAGCCTCTATCTTTCAGGCTGAAGTGTCTAACACCACAAATGTGTTGGCAAGAGACACTGTGTGGCTTCATGATTGTTGTCATTGATGGAAACAAAGTCCATCCCACACATCCGCAGGACATGGTGTGTTTCTACTGGAAGTCAGATTGAAGAGTGTTGTGGTCTAGTAAGCAAGAACAAAGCATGCAGCAAGGTCTGACAATCAGATCCAGATCTCTCAAAGGAAGTATCTTAGTAAAGTGCGGACTTAGGGAAGTCAAGAGGAGTACCTTGACTTATAGATTCTAGGGATTGAGCCTCCAGTGATGAAAGAGTAAAGAGATATGAGCACCTAAGTATTGGGTTCCTGTTTGGCAGAGTAGACTGAGGAAGAACTGACCGGCAGAGCATCAGACCTCAATCCGAATGAGATATTGATGGTGATCAAGGTTATTAAGGTATCATTCATGATTGGTTGACATGATTGATGACTTCTATAAGTATCTCTTTGATACACATCACTTGGCAAGCAAGGATTCAGCCGACAGACTAGAGTTTAGAAATATTCTGAGTTTTCTGGATGCCGACTAGAAAGTGGATAAAATCCTTGGTGCGGATATATATACCAAATTGATTTCGGTATGAAGTAGTGAGTTGTATGTGGTGAAGTGCGAAGAAAAGTAGAAGTGCAGTGTAAAGGTAGTAAGACAAGTCTATTATGTGAAAGGACAGCAGCACCTGAGAAGAGGAAGAATGAAGTGTAGTAGATCAGTGTACTGAGCCTAACTGGAACTGAACTTCAGCATATGTGGATGCTTCTCATCAGTTCAAGTTTCTTGTTACTCTTTTTATAACTTGTAGATAGTGAGTCTCTTGTATGCAGTGAGCCCTAATTGGCAAGTGCCATTTTGTATTTCTATTCTTCTAATAGAGAATACATTCTTGGGTTAGTCACCCCATGGTTTTTCCCTTAACAGGGTTTTCCACGTCAAAATCATTGTGTTATGTATATTGACTTTGTTTCTGCTTTCATGATTATGGATACTTATTTGCTTTGACATTGCACTAGTTGTTAAAGAAGAACAGAAAGTAAAATTAATTAAGATAATTGATTCACCCCCCCTCTCAGTTATCAACAATTGGTATCAAAGCTAAGTTCCTCCAAATAGAGCCTAACAGTTTGAGGAAGATCTAGGAATCTCAATGGATACGTATGGTATGAGGGAACAACTTCAGTCTACCCTAGATGATCTTGACTAATCTCACTCCGAAGTCAATAACTTGAAGGAAAGACTCAAACAGGCTGATGATTTCATAAATGAACTAAAAGAGAAACTGAGTATCTCTATGAAAAAGAGAAAGGAACTTCTTCAACAATTAGCAAGTCAAAGTGAAGCTAATAATACTGATGAAGATCTGAAAGAGAAGAACAAGTTGTGAGAAGCTATCAAAAGAAGTCATTATGGTAAGACATGAAATGGAATCAAGGGTTATGAAATTCACCCAAGAAATTGAAGAGAAAAGAAAAACTGAAGATGATCTAAGGCAATCTCTCAAGGAGAAGTCAAAAGATTACCATAAAATGGATAGAATAATCAGGCATCTGGAATCTGATCTTGAATCAGCAAGAGATAACAAAGATCAACTTGAGAATCAGATTGACACTCTTAAAAGGGATCTTCAAACAACAAATGAATACAAAGAGAAATTCAAGATAAGCTCTACTCAACTTGAAGTTCTTATTCAAAGCCAAAAGAGGGTAGATGACAGGCAAGGCTTGGGGTATGAGAAAGGTGAAAGCTCCGGATCCAATCAGAAAAAATCCGGATCAGGAAATCCAAGGAACAGGCCTAGAAGACCTCCGGTAAGGCAACCAAATGCTCAAAGATATCCATATTTTAATGGATGCTGCCACAACTACAATAAATTTGGTCATAAAGCAAATTAGTGCAGAAAAAGAATGAATCAGCCTAATTCATCCTTCTCTGGACAGGGTTTTAATTGCAAAAGGTATGGTCACAAATCTCATGAGTGTAGAAATATGCAAATGAACAATTCATTCAATGGTAGATGCCTTACATGCAATAGAATGGGACATATGGCTAACTAGTGTAGATCAAGAGGATATCAGTCAAATATGCAAAAAAATATTATTTGCTACAATTGCAATAGATCCAGTCATATTGCCAAATTCTGTAGAAGCAAGAATCAGGACAAAAAGGGTTCGGTGCGTCATAATCAAAACCAAGACAAAGGAAAAGGAAAAGTGAATGCGAATCAAATTCAAAAGGAGATGAACAAGATTTAGGTGAAGAGGAGCACAGAAAATGATGAGGATGGATCCACACCAGAATCTGGTGCTGATATTCCTTCTGAAAACTAAATAGATGAGCTCTGGCTCAGGGGGAGTCACAAAAGAAAATAAGTTCCCCCAGCCAGTCAATTAGTGCCTAAAATTGACACATGAAAGTTTGTGGATTAAAGGGTTCTTAGAGAAACATCTAAAGAAGCCTTGGTAAAGATATGAAAGATCTGCAAGAAGTTTTGAAGAGTCTAATCTTCCAGGATTGATCTGGTTTGACAATTTTCCGGTTAAAGGTGGATTTTCACAGTTTGATCCGGTATGATTCTAAATTGAAACACCTTGATCTGTGGATAAAGGGGATGATTTGAGGGAAGTAGGAGCATTGAAATTAATCACTAAGATCAGTCCTAAGTACATTTCAATGATCTAGAAAAATCTCTCTCATGATAAGGCAACCGAAATAACTTAAGTTGTGCATTTATTACAAAATGAAATTAGGGTTTGCTCAGAGATAAAAGGGTTCATTTTTTTGTCATTTGCACATTTGCAATAGTGAAAGAGATAAGAAGAGCTCTGCAAACAAGTTTGCTTCATCTCTCTCAAGGATCAACTGCAGAATTCAAGTCAACTAGCGATCTTTTCAGCCCATTTCATGAACCCTAGAAGCATAAAAGGTACTTTCCATTCTTGGATATCTCTCTGTAAATCTTTTGAAAGATGGCCACTCCAAATGTTGTGAAGATTACTGATAGGCCATGCCCTAAATTTGAGAATCATCCCTACAAATCTCTAGAAGTAGATCCCTCAGGTGCATTTTCCAGCATTTCGCATGTTGAAGATGTTAGGGAATACATTCATGTAAACATTGAGGATTTTGGGGAGTCCAAGCTAATGGATATTTATCACAATCAGTTAATAGATGACTCATTTGAACTCAAACCTCAGTACAAGGCCATCCGGGACAAACATTTTGCACAATGCATTCATTTCCCCTATTTTGCAGAAGATGAATGGGTCCGGTATATTCTGAGCTGAGTACATGACAACTTTATATGGTTAATGAGGCCATTTAAAATCACAAGGGATGCCATTAGGGCGGTGACCAGATTGCACTCATCCGGTGGGTTACCTACTCTCAAATCAGTCAAGAACCAAATTGTAAGTGAGGCTACCGAATCTAAATTTGATTAAAGAGCAATGACAATTGAGGATATCACAGATCCAGATATCAAGTTTGCCGCCATGATAATTAGCTACAAGATTTACCACTCCAGCAGAGAAAATTTTGTTTCCAAAACAACAATTTACATAGCTTATGAAATGTTAAGAAAGAATACTGACTATGACCTTTGTGAGCTCTTACTGAACCAACTTTTGGAGAATCTATAGAAGATAAAGAAGGATAAGAAGAATTCCTTCAAATACGGTGGCTTGATACTCTGTCTTTTCTTCTATTACATGAATGAGCTACCTGAATCTAGTGGCTAGATATGACAAAATGATAGACCTGTTGCCATACAAACCAGAGATTATTTACATGGAATAGGTGATGCCAAGGCACAGAATACAACACTTTGGGGCTATTTCAAGAACTTTCAGAGTATGATGCAAGCAAGAGAGAAAATACTCCAATCTCTAGTGGGAAAATACCAAGATACAGTATGCTTCATGGTGGATACTGATCAATGCCTAATGGAGGCAGTGGAACCAAGAATAGTGTGGATCATGCCAATGGGGTATGAAGTAGATTAGAAAATGGTAGAACTACATATTCAACACATGTTAAGTCAGCCCAAGGATCCTAAGGTGGAAAGGTTTGGAACCTTTCAAGAATTGAGTGTGAAAATTCATGTTAAACTAAGACAGCCTGAAATCAAGAGAAAAGTGAGAAGAGAAGTGGAAGAATTCACCAAGAAACATGGAATATCAAAGGAGACAGTTGATTCCAACAGAGAGAAGATGGAAAGGGTAGAGAAAGAGAAACAAGATGTAGAAAAGGAAAGTGATCCGGTGCAAGCTCCCTCCCAGACTAGATCCTCTAAGAGCTCTACACCTGCCACTGCTAAGAGCTCAAATGCATCAAAAACAGAAGCAAAATCATCTAGTAAAGGAGAAAAGAGAACAAAAACAAAGGCTACAAGATCATACACAAGCCTCAAGGATGATGAAGAAACAGAGACAAATGAGGAAGTCAAAAAAATGAAGAAGAAGAAGAAGAAAGTATCTAGAGAATCCTCTACTGGTCTAGACAAGGAAGAAGAAAAGGCAGATAAATGTGTTAAGATGCCTACTCTTGACAATATCATCAAGGCAATCACTGTGGATGGAAACCTGAAACCAATGACAGAATTCTATGATGAATGTAGTGACATTGACCAGAAGATCCTGCAAGATGCCACAATCAGGTATCTGAATATCTACAACAAAGCTTTCATTGAAATCATATCTCTAATTCCTAAAATCCTTGAGAAGGAACTTGAAATGAGAAAAAATAATGCCAAAGAAAAGGATATGGAGATCTAGGAATAGATAGCTATTCATCTCTATCCTTCAATCACTTAGAAACAAATGAACATGATCTTCAAAGATTGCCAGGATGAGTTCCGAAGCAAAGCTAGGATGAATTAGCTTATGCTTGGAGAGACTGACAAAGTGGCAAAAGAAACAAAAGACATCCTCTGGAATGCATACAAAAGATTCGATATTTCTATTATAGAGGACTTAGGTGATGATCCCTCGGCCATGGATGACAAAGAAGAATCTACTGAGACTATGGTAGAAGAGGCAAAGGAGACAAGTGAAGAGAAAGCTAAAGACTTAGATTCCTCTACTCCAGAAGAGAAAGTCCATGAAAAAGCAAACATCTCTCCTCCAGTTTCCCCAACAGACTCTGGATCTAAAGGAGAAGAAAGAATAGAAGAGAAAATTAGTCAAGAAGAAGAGGTGAAGGGAAGAGAAGAAGGTCAAGTAGAGAAGACCACAAGTGATAGTGTTGAGGCTGCACAAGGGAAGAAAACTCTATCTCCAACAAGAGACACTGCAAAAGTAGTCAAAGACTTTTTGACAAAAGAAATGATGGAGTTAGATGAACCGGAACTACTTCAAGGACCATTCAACTTTGATTCCCTCTCACCGGTTTAGACTATGAAGATAGCATCCTTTGCCCATGCAAAGGCAAAAGAAAAACTTTTGAAGTCTCACATGGAAGATTGTGAGCTAATTGAGATTGCATCCGGTGCATTGGAGAAAATCATGCCATCCTTCCATAAGGATCTTTCAGCCTCCTCATCTGGTAACTTAAAATCTCTTGTCAATTCAATTAGCACACATTTTGACTCTTTGGAGAAGTCCACTGAAGATAAAGTCCGGAAAGAGTTTTTGGCAAAGAGACTTTCTAAGGTGCAGGGTTTAATAACAAATGATAGGAGAGTTATGGATATTGGGATTAAGAGCTTAGAAAATTCTCTTAAAGATGGCAGAGATATATATAAATTTTGTTTATCCTAGCCTAAAGTGACAAAGGATATAGAGAAGAAAGTAAAAGAGCAAGAGGATAAACTATTAAGTTTATCTCAAAGTTTTGATCCTCTCTCCTCTTCCATAGTAAACCAAGAGTGTCAAACTATTGTAGTCATAGATGAAATAAAGAAGCTTGAGAAGGAGAAGAAAAATAGAATAAACAAGTTAAGTGAACTTAGAGGGATCATTATCCCTAAGTTAAAGGTCATGCATGAGGCCCTAACTGATGCTCAGGCCACAGCCCAGACCAATGATCCGACAGATCTCAAGAAGGTGGAAGCTTTTGCATTCCTGTTGAGTGGTCACATCTCAATTTTGGATAGGATGAAGTAGAGTTGGGCGACAGAAGTTGTACAGTTGAAGACTATTTTTGCAGAAATACTTAAGTATATGTAAGTACAACTTGTATATATACTTATGCGGATATGTATCGATTGATTTTTGAAAATTTTGGTATGTGGATTCTACCCTTTGCCATTGATGTCAAAGGGGGAGTGAGAAGCAGTGAAAAATGTGGAATCTAGCTAAGGGGGAGCTCCGAAAAAGTGTACTTTAGACTAGAGCATTAGCCAAGGGGGTGTATAGTGTGACACTTAGTCATTTTTCACTAAGTGTTGCCATCAATGCCAAAGGGGGAGATTGTTGGCAAGAGACACTGTGTGGCTTCATGAGTGTTGTCATTGATGGAAACAAAGTCCATCCCACACATCTGTAGGACATGGTGTGTCTCTACCGGAAGTCAGATTGAAGAGTGTTGTGGTCCAGTAAGCAAGAACAGAGCATGCAGCAAGGTCTGACAATTAGGTCTGAATCTCTCAGAGGAAGTATCTCAGTAAAGTATGGACTTGGGGAAGTCAAGAGGAGTACCTTGACTGATAGATTCTAGGGATTGAGCCTCCGGTGATGAAAAAGTAAAGAGATATGAGCACCTAAGTATTGGGTTCCTGTTTGGCAAAGTAGACTGAGGAAGAACTGACTGGCAGAGCATCAAACCTCAATCTGGATGAGATATTGATGGTGATCAAGTTTATTAAGGTATCATTCATGATTTTCTGACATGATTGATGACTTCTATAAGTATCTCTTTGATACGCATCACTTGGCAAGAAAGGATTCAACTGACAGACTAGAGTTTGGAAATATTCTGAGTTTTCCGGATGCCAACTAGAAAGTGGATAAAATCCTTGGTGTAGATATATATACCAAATTAATTTCAGTATGAAGTAGTGAGTTGTATGTGGTGAAGTGTGAAGAAAAGTAGAAGTGTAGTGTAAAGGCAGTAAGACAGGTCCAGTATGTGAAAGGACAGCAGCACCTGAGAAGAGGAAGAATGAAGTATAGTAGATCAGTGTACTGAGCCTAACTGGAACTGAACTTCAGCATATGTGGATGCTTCTCATTAGTTCAAGTTTCTTGTTACTCTTTTTATAACTTGTAGATAGTGAGTCTCTTGTAGGCAGTGAACCTCTTGTGAGTAGTGTGCTCGGGCAGTGAGCTAATTAGCAAGTGTCATTTTGTATTTCTATTCTTCTAACAAAGAATACATTCTTGGGTTAGTCACCCTGTGGTTTTTCCCTTAACAGGGTTTTCCACATCAAAATCATTGTGTTATGTGTATTGACTTTGTTTCTGCTTTCATGATTATGGATACTTATTTGCTTTGATGTTGCACTAGTTGTTAAAGAAGAACAGAAAGTAAAATTAATTAAGATAACTGATTCACCCTCCCTGTCAGTTATCAACAAAATGAACCTCCTTTCATTGAATGAAATGAGATTGTACCCTGTGGATATGATTTTGCACTTGTACTTGAAAGTTTTGTCAATCAGCCTCATCACCAAATAGCCTCAGTGCATGAGAATTATACACTAGCATGTGAGGAGTCTGCCATGGCATTTGAAACTGATTATGTGTTTCCCTTTGAGGATGAGAATGAACCATTAGTGGAACATGAGGAAATTCATGCTTATCAACAACAGTATCAAGGTAGGCATAACTACAACCTTAGAAGTAATCCTAGCATGTCTCCTAGTCCGTTGACCACATCATTGCCTCCTAATAACTTTAACACACCTCCTGGTCCAAAAGCCAACAATAATCCTTAGCCTCCTAGGGTTAATGCTCAGTACTTTGCACCACAAAATGTAGTATCTAAAGTTAATAATCAATCTCCTAAGTCAGACAAGTTAGTCACATACTTAGCAGAAGAGATGAAGAGCATCAAAATTAGTCTGTCATTGTCAAAATTGCTAAAGACTCCAATTATCAAAAAAGCTTTCATGAAGTCTCTAGATGAACCTATATCAAAAGAAGATAATCATGCTCATAATCCCAGTCAGGTTTTAAATAAGGATCCTCTAGCTAAAGAGAGCAATCCAAAACATAAGATCCTAGCGAATATTCAAGCTTCTGATATGTCGCATATGACCCTTTACAAAGATAAGGCTAAGTCACCCCCATTCTTACTCACATTGAGAATGTTTAGTAAGAATTTACACAATTGCTTAGTAGATTTAGGTGCATCTACCAATGTGATGCCCCTGTCCATCTGTAATGCCTTAGGGTTACATCTGGCTAAATCACTCAAGAAAGTGACATAATTAGACAAGTCTAAAGTAAGTGTAGTAGGAGAATTAACTCACATTCAAATGTAGTTAGCATCAGATTCTAGGATCCAATATTACATTGACATCCAAGTGGTAGATATCCTTGACACATATGGAATGTTACTTAGTAGAGATTGGTCAAAGACACTTAACGGTTACATGTCCACAGATTTTAGCCCCATGTGGTTACCCTGGAAGGGGATTCCCAATCAAATTAGAATAGAAGCTGAATGATCACTGAGTACAACAAGACTAACAAGATAATGTACATGGATGTCGAACCAGGAGTATACACCATTAGACCATAGATGGTTAAGATAGAGGAAATTGTCACGTATAATATGCACATCTGTGAGGATGATTATCAAGATGACACAGTGATTATAGGGTCTGATCACAGTTCTATTAACAATGATGAACTAGATCATTTCAAAAACTTTGAGTTGCACTTATCTAGAGAAATGCAACATTGTCAAATGTTAAACATATCTAATGAAGATATTTTAATTAAAGGATGGTGTAGGTTGCATGATGAGGCACATTTTGAAAAATCTTGTGAAGCTTGCCTGGATATGATGGAGTTAGAGTGGACCTGCATTGAGATGGGGTTATCTTCGATGGAGGTGAGTAATTTAGATAGTTGTAATGATATTAATTCTTGTCTGTCATTTGTAGGTTTAGAAGAAGATAATTATCAGGATGAAAACCATACTCACAAAAAAGAGGAGATCTTGATGAATGATGAAGAGATCTCTAAAGATGAAAACAACATCACCCCAGCAACTGATTGTTTGATTGAGTTTGATTATGAAGTATCTGATGAGGATAAAGGGAGCAACTTAACAAAATTTGAGGAGTTCTTAGCAAAACAGATCTAGAAGCTCATGTTTCATAACATTCCTACACATCATGCTTCAATGCAAGGATGGTGCAGACTTCATGAGGCACCACATTCAGAGATTACATGCTCATTGTGCTTACATCTATTGAATAAGCAAGAGAGGCTTTGTTCAGAGAATCAATTAACCAACACTAACAGTGATGATACCGCTTATGTCAAAAAGGAAAAGGTGTCAAATTCCAGTCACCCACCAAAAATGACAAGCAATGAATCACAAAGTGGATATCTGGTGGAGTAGCTGCCAGAGCTAAAAAGAAAAGAGAAGGTCTTGACAAGCCTTTGATAGAGGACAAACCATGGATCCTTAGGTTTGATGGATCAAAGTCAAAACAAGGCGTTGGAGTAGGGATTGATCTTATTGATCTAATAGGAAAGTCGTACTTGGCAGCATATAGACTACAATTCACATGCACCAACAATGTGACAGAATATGAAGCTTTAATTCATGGGTTATTGTTTGATCTCAAGAAAAGAGTGAAAATTCTGCATGTCTATGGAGACTCAAAATTGGTAGTGAGACAAGTAAGGATTATATACTCCTACAACTACAAGAGGTTGTCCAATTATAGACATAGGGTATGGGATTTAATAGAAGAATTTTATGCATTTAACATCACCCATGTGCATAGAGAATAGAATCACAGAGTTGATGCCTTGGCTTAGGCTGCAAGCACTTTGGAACTGTTATCCATTTCTAGTTTGAAGAGATTCTCAGTGGAATTAGTATCAGTGCCTTCCATACCAGATAATGTCACCAATATCCAAGTATTTGATGATGACTAGCACATTTTAGATTTCATATCAAATAGAGATGTATTTGATGCTCAAATCATAGATGAAAGGAATGTGGAAGATCATACTTGGGAAGAAGAGGAGATCATGGATCTACCTAGCAATAAGATTCCAAAAGGGATGATAGAATTAGAAAGAGCATTTGATCTCCATAATATGCTGAAGTAGAAAGACCTCCCAAAGACTGATGGAGGAGAGTACTCACCAATCAATATAGGACAAAATGAAGAAGTAAGGAATGTCTTGATTGGTAAAGTATGCACTAAAGAAGAAAGGGTAGGGATAACACAAGCATTGAAGGATTACATCCATGTTATTGTCTGGACCTATGATGAGCTGAAAACTTATGATACCTCAATCATCACTCATATTATACCATTGAAACTAGATGCCAAGCCTTTTAAACAAAAGCAGAGACCTGTTAATGCCTTGTTAGAGCCCGTCATCTTTGAAGAAGTGAAGCTTCTCAATGCCAGAATTATATTTCTAGTGAAGTATTCAACGTGGGTAGCCAATTTGGTCTCGGTAAGAAAGAAGAATGGGGATATACACTTATGTGTAGACTTTAGAAATCTGAACAGAGCTTCTAAAAAGGATACCTATCCTTTACCTTCACTGGATGAGGTATTATAAATAGTAAATGGATCTCAGATGATGTCATTCCTAGATGGTTTCTTAAGGTATAACCAAGCGATGGTAGATAAAATAAATAGATTGAAGACTGCATTCACCACAAAGTGGGGATATTTACTTATAGATGCATGCCTTTTGGCTTGATCAATGTTGGAGCCACTTTCTAGCGGGCAATGGACATAGCATTTAGAGGCCTAGTTGGCAAATGCATAGTCATATACATGGATGACCTGACTATCTTCTCAAAGAAAAGGGGTGATTATATAGAAGACCTCGGGAAGGTACTCAAGAAATGTGAACAATATGGCATCTCACTCAATCCCAAGAAGTGTATCTTTGGAGTGACCACAGGCAAGTTATTAGGTCACCTAATATCAGAAAACAAAATCACCATTGACCCTATCAGGGTAGAATCTATCATGAAGCTACAACTTCTAGGAAGTAAGAAGGAACTTAAGTCATACTTTGGTAAGATTAACTTCGTTAGGAAGTTCATTACTAGATTTGCAGAGATTGTTAGACCACTTAATGCAATGTTGAAAAAGGATGCTAAAATTGAGTGGACTCCTAAAGCAAGAGCTATTTTTTAGGACATTAAGAAAGTCATATCTGATGCCCCTATTCTTATCAGCCCTGATTATACAAGAGAATTTACATATACTCATTTTCTTCAGAGCATACATGTGCAGCAGTGCTGACACAAAGAAATGAAGTCAAGGAAGAAAAGCCTATAGCCTTTATGAGTTGTCCATTCAAGGATGTAGAGCATGGATACATGGATGTTGAAAGATAGGCTCTTGCTCTTGTCTGAGAAGTCAAGAAATTTAGACACTACATTCTAAGAAGTAAGATAATTACTGTAGTACCAGATGCAGAAGTGAAAATGCTCCTAATGCAGAGTGAGCCTAGTGAGAAAAAAGATAAGTGGATGATAGTTCTTCAAGAATATGATATGGATATAAGACCCATGAAGTTGGTAAGAGGACAAGCCTTGAGCCAAATGATTTCTGAGACTGATCCCAATTTGGTGAGCCAGCAATACGTAGTAGACACTAAAGAAGATAAAGAGTGGTACTCTAACATCAGGCATATCTTGATCACTGGAAGATGCCCATAAAAAATACAAGCTTCTCAAAGGAGAGCCTTGAGAATAAGATCACAAAAATATATGATCAAAGGAGGAGTCCTTTTCAAAAGAAATTATGAAGGAATCTATCTCAGATGTTTGGATAGACAAGAAGTTGATAAGGTTTTAGCAGAGTTGCATGATAAGTTTGGAATTACACATGGATCCCATTTGGCCACTGTACATGCTATCCTAAGAGTAGGATACTATTGGCCTACTATTTTTAAGGATACTATTGAGCATATTAAATGCTATCATTCCTGTCAGGTTGCTACTAACTAAGAAAGATATGTTGCCCAACCCTTGCAGCTAGTGATGGAGATGTGCCCATTTGCTTAATGGGGTATGGATTTCATAGGACCCATCAACCCTCCATCATCTTTAGGCCACAAGTATGTCTTAACAATCACTGATTATTGTACTAGATGGACTAAAGCAGTCAATAGTAGGACATGCAATGCAGAGGATGTGATCTAATTCTTGGAGAACAACATAGTAACTAGGTATGGAATTCCATGTGCTTTGGTATGTGATAATGGACCTGCCTTTGCATCACTAAAGTTATCTAGTTGGCCTTTTGATCATGGAATTATTTTAAAATTCTCTTCAAATTATTATCCCCAAGGGAATGGCTTACCAGAGTCAACAAATAAGAACTTACTGAACATCATAAAGAAACTGATTGAGAAAAACCCTAGGGAGTGGAATACCCTACTAAAGTATGCCTTATGGGTAGATAGAACCAGAATGAAGGTTGCCTTAGGAAACTCTCCTTACCAATTAGTGTATGGGGTGGATCCCATCCTCCTTGTTAACTTGAAGATCCCCACATTGCAATTTGCACAAGAATATCTAGGTATAGATAATAAGAAAGAAGTTAGATTACTTCATCTCATGCACTTAGAGGAAAAAAGAGATAGAGCAATTAATCAATTTGCCAAACATCAAGCTATTGTCAAATGTTGGTTTGATAAAAGAGCCAGAGTGAAAGCTTTTAGGATTTCAGATTTAGTCCTGTCATGGGACAAAGCACATGAAAAGAAAGGTGATCATGGAAAGTTTGACAAAATTTGGGTTGGTCCCTTTCAAATTTTAGAGATCCTAGGAGATAGTACTTACAGACTTAAGACTCTAACCGGTGAGGATGTCCCATTCCCAGTCAATGGAAAATTCCTCAAACATTACTTTCAAGCTTAAACAAGGTCATGTAAGTCAGTCATAATGTACATTTTGTATAGTTGTTTGTATAGCTTTGCTTTGTGTGTTTGCTTGTTTGCTTGTTTTGCTATTGAGTTTTGTTTTTCTTAGGCAAGAATGGTGCACCTTATCACCCTAAGAAACCAACAAAATTGTTAGGATTCAAGTGATGAGAACAAATTTCTACATAGGTTGTGACTCACCCTAAGAAGTATCCCTGATCAGGTCTGTGATATCCTTTTCATAAGTGATGCCTTTCTTGACCAAGGAGATTGTCATGATGACTCACCTAATAGCCTTGGGTTTGTTGTACACATTAGTATAGGTGTTAAGGTGAAAAATCCAAAGCGTCACCCTTGCTACCATTACAATCCCCAACCTAAAGCAGCAAGTGATCATACCTTGCATATTGAGCTTACATGATGATATCTTATGAATCAGCATATATCAAAAAAAGAAGAAAAAATGATGAATATTAAAAATCCAAAAGGATAAAATTTAGGCCATCCAAGTAACTCTACCGGGGCTATAGATGCCTATTGGCAGTGGGGCTCTACTTAGGGGGATTGTAAAGATAACCTTGTCGGGGCTATGGATGTCTGCTGACAATAAGGCTCTATCCCAATTGGCTATGAGGGATGAACCAAAAATATGTAGATTAACACTAGTTACTGTTGTTGTCAACTTACTTTCAAGATGAGGATAATTAATCATATTCACAGACTTGATCCTTTATCAGCATTGTTGCACTTATGAGCATGATACCATTCAGAAAGGTCATGATACTTATACTTAGAAAGAGTTATGGTGCTATGTTTTATTGTGAACTCATCACTTGAATCCTTTGAATTTGGTTGATTTCTTTGGTGGCAAGTTGTAGTGTAGTTACACAACATGCCCCATTTTTCCTTAGCAAAATAGGGACCCAACCTTTTTTTCTTCTACTTGTCTTGTTTTCTTGCTTTGGGCGGTTTGGTAAAGTCAGTCAAGTTTATCACCCTTGCATATGCAGGTGCATCACAAAAAAAGGGTCAATTGTCAGAATTAGAATTTGCTGTCACTAACATCATAATCTAGAAGAGTGTGAACTTCTATATAGATTTGCCTTTTGGATCACCCTGATATTTGCCAAGGATAAGAAGTTATGTCAAACTAGATATTTCCCATAGGGTCACATTTCTAAATGTTAGTCATATTCCTTAAGATGACCCTGACATAAGAAGATCACCCAATGTCCATACGTTCCCCAATATGCGAACGTCAAACTTAAGTACAAAGGTAAATACCCGTAAAAACCTTCATGCCCGGTTCAGAGGGTCATATTTCAAATATCAGTCATATTACAAAATATCACCCTTCACCAAAATATGACCATAACGTTATCAAGCTTTGATACATAAAAGGAGTCATCCTGATGATGATGTCATCAATTTGCTTGGCACTCAGACAGTCATATTTCCAAACATCCATCATATTTCTCAATATGACGATGACGTCACCTTAACCTAGTAACAAAGAAGAAATGATAAGATGATGACGTCATCATGAGTCAGACCCAAAATGGTCATATTTTTGAAATATCCTTGATCATAACCAATATGACAATGACATCATTTTATGGAATAATTTCAAAGGCTTATAAAATGATGGTCCATCACCCTCTCATTCTCGAGCGGGGTGATATTTCCTAATGTTAAAGACCCGGATATAGTCAATAGCCCTCATATTAACCTAGATGACCCAAGATAAATTATCTACTATTAGCCAATCCAATAAAGCCATGTGGCACCTTCCTAGATCATAGTAATATAGTGTACTACCCCGATCATTAGCAAATGCATAAATACTCGATCTCGGTCATTGGTCAAAGGGTGAACCATACTGAAGATCATATCACCCTCATATGTCTAATGCATGTTTCGAAGGGTCATATTTTTAAATATCCCTAATCTTCACAAAGATCACCCTCCACATTAAATATGAGCCCAATGGTAGGTCGTGCCCTCAAATTTCAAATGTAAGCCTGACACTTGGCAACATCCACGAATGTCATGTATTGATCAATGGACTTAAACAAAAGATGCTAAATGCACCCTGATTTGTTGTATTGATCAGTTAAAAGTGAATTATTGGTTTCATTTTACATTTAAATTAAGTTAAACAAAAATTACAGACCTCCTAAGATCAGCACATCACCACTGCCTACAAACAGAACATACTTGCATCTAAACAGAACGGAGGATGGAAAGCATGATGCAATCACACTCATCCCGTCATCACCTATACTGTAAAAGGAGAAAAGCAGTTATCAGGTATGTAATTGGAAATCCTCCTTTTGTCATTTATGGTAAATCATAAGGTATATAGAAATGATTTTTATTGAGTTGATTAGCATGATGATTGCATGAGAAGAATTAGAATGATAGAATCATTGTCATGGAGTGTATGAAATTCATTAACCCTGCTATATACAAGACAATTAGGGTAAGATATGCATGGTTTTATCACAGGATCTAATGGCAATGAGAAAGAATAGGTTCGATACAGAGTTCTTAAAACCCATGTTTCTATAGCCAGAGGGGGTAGGATTTAGGTATGGAATGATAAATGATACACATGAGAGAAGTACAAACTTGGATGCATGGACGAGAAGATTGGATAATGGAAGTGGAAACCCTATACTTCAAAGAATATACACCTCAGGGATGTGGCACGCTGGAGGATTCCCTTATGCCATGGAGGCCACTAATTTAGTCATTGAGTGTGCGCGAAACTAAAATCCATAAACCAGAAGAGTGGAGAAGCATGGCAGGGTGTATGCATCTTTCTCAATTAAAGGCATCACCTCTGCCTTTAATTTGCCTATAGGATCTAATGTGGTTAGATTGAGCCTGAGAAAATTGGAAAAGGAATACCATAGTAATCAGAAAGAAGCTAAGAGGGTCATGTACCAGTGGAGATCCAAGAGCAGTACATTTAAGGCCTCTACTAAATTGTCAATATACTTGTTTAAATTTGATTTTGATGAAGAATATCAGTACATGATGGTCATGCTTAGAAGAATGACAGGAAGACAACACGCTGGAAACTTTGAAAATTGGATGTATGGAATTATCTAAATGGTGGAGTATTCAGATGAAAAGCCTCTCTGGGCTAAAATCATAAGTGATAGTTTAGATGAGGGAATGAGATGGCTGGGTGGCAAGATGTGCATGTTTTATATGACTTCTTATGTCATACGCATGTGCCTTTAGAGGAACATTGAATGGGTTAAGAATAGTAGGCAGGTTTGGGAACAATCTTGGTGATGTGAATATATGGGAGCATTATCCACAGTTGAGCAGGAGAGAATCTCTCCAAGATTATAAGATAGTAAATGATTTCTTTTCCATGCATCTGGTTAGAACCATGGAGGAAGATAGAACTAAAAGATTAAGAATGGAGGCCCAAGCAGTGATATACAAATATGGGGCATGGTTTATCCAGTTTCCCACATTTTCATACATTAGAATAGAAGGATTTGAAGGGAAACCTCTTATGCTCCCTAGATACCCTAATGACAAAGTTATTCTGATGGAATTTGCCAAATATATTTTGCCTTCAATTCAGGCTCATATTGAGAAAGGGAAGATTTCCACTGTGTTGTTTCCAATTTACATTGGTTGGTATATATGTCTAGATCAAGAAAGTATCAAGGATGTGATTAGAGGATTGAAGTTAATGCACTTACAGCCATTTTTAATAGATAGGTCATATAACCCATATGGTAGGATGTAGACATTACTAGGGAAGCATGTACATCAAAAGCACCTTGAGGATTATTGGACTGATTGTGATGATGAGGCAGAGGTCAGGAGAAGAACTTACCAGAGGCTCACTCTTAATCAAATTCACACCTTTGATTACATACTAGTACCTATCCAATTGTAAAAGGATGATGGAAAGGTCATCTCTAATGAGTATGAAGACAAGAAAGTGTATAATGAAACTATATCAGTTCCTGATTTGACTCAGCCTGAGGTGACTTCATTTGATCAAATAATGCAGAAGGTTATTCAACTGACCCAAAGTTGGGTAAATGCTGAAGTCACTAAATTAAAAAGGAAGGGTGTAGCCCTTACTATGGATAAAAAGAAGAAAAGACAAGAATTGTCTAAAGAAGAATATGATGACTTCTTCATTGAGAAGAGAAAATCCAATGGAGAAAGGTAGCTAGCTGAAGAGCCAAAGTAGCATGGTAAAATCAAGAAAGCAACTCATGTACAAGGAGGAGTGATCATTAGAAAACTTCAACCAAAGGGCGGATGTGGCATCTACATCTGCGGCTGCATCACCTCATACCCCTACCAAACAAAAGAAGAAGGGCACAAAGCTTGCTCCTACGATTATAGAGGAAGAGGAGCAGATGGAGGAGGAATCGTTGGAAGAGGAACCATTGGATGAAGAGCCTTTAGATGATGATTTGTTGATAATAAAGAAGAGGAAGAAGGTGTGGTGGACACCGCCCCAAAAGAAACAGAAAACTGCAATGAGAGGAAATGTGAATGTTGATCCTATTTTATTAAGGGGTACAGGTGGTCTAGGTATTATGAAGAACCTGTAGCATGAGGTTCCTATCTCAGATATTATTCAATTTAAGACTAAGAAGGTAGAGGAACTAAGAGAAGAAAGACATAGGATAAGAAAGGATCCACCTTTTCCACTTGATGACACAGTTGAATTGTCAGATGATGAGGTAGTCAATGATGTTAATGCTCAAAAGATGGAGATCCTAGTGGCTAATACAAAGATGACTCCTCATGGCACTCCTATGGTCCAAAAGGAAACTCGCTAGGAATAGGTTGAGACTTAGGAGGTTAAAGAGGAGGACCCCGAGGATGTAGCCCAGTAGATAGGATTGACCAATTTGGTTGATCAGGTTATTAGCCCTGCAGTAATATACTTGGCTTACCAAGACGATGGAGATCAAAAAAGAGATAATGATCCACTTCTAGAGCCTAAGAAAGTAGAAATCAATGTACATGAGGAGATGGACAAGGAGATCCCTAATAAGGTTAAGAACCAAAATATTACATCTCCACATGCTGAGGATGATAATCAGGATAATAACCCAGCATTAGAAGAGAAAGCAGATGAAAAAGAATTGGGTAAGGTCCTGGGCCTTGAAGAAATAAATGCATCAAAAGATGTAGAATGAAGTTTGTCACAAGATGGTGGTCAGCAAAAGGAAGTAGAGAATGTGGCCAAGGGTGATAAAGGTGATCCCCAAGATCAAAATGCACAATCTTCTCATGAAGACCAAGGGCCACAAAATATACAAGATCAAAATGTTCAGGAACCACATGAGGATAAATTGCAAGAGGAGGTACATGATCAAAATGTACACACACCACAAGAGCCTCCCCCTCAACAAGAGACACCTCAGTAAGAGATCCCTCATGAAAATGTGCATGAGGAAGAACCAAGGAAAGAAAGTTCACCACCAAGGGTAGAGCATAATACAGAGTCTTAGGATGCTCAAAATGAGCAAACTGATCAACAAGAGCCCAAGGGTGATGTTCCATCTTGGCTACAACAAGAGATTAATCTGTAATAGATAGAAGAGGTACCTGAATTTGTTGTATCCACATTGTTTTCAGAAAGTATGATGAAGCCAAAAAGGAAGGCAAGGCCTACCTTTGCAATAAGGAGAGATCCTACTACAGGTAGGAGGACAGCTCAGGTGGCACTGCCAATGGTGGAAAAGGAGAAAGGGAAAATAAGTATTGATGACTTTCAAATAACTTATATTGATCTTGGCTTCACTACTGAGGAGAAGGAGGGCCAAGAGGCCAAGGATATTATTGATTCATTGACACAGAGTGTAAAGAAAGAAAAGGATAAGATTAGGCAACATAAAGAGCACATTGCTCAATTACATTCATTCATCAAAGGGTTAATTGACCCTAAGCATACACCACTCAATGCAGCTACCTCACTAACTATCATATCTCAAGATGAGATAACAAGGTTAGACCTCATGAAACATAAGGCTCAACTAGTGGATAATTGGTTTGTCTCTTTTGTTTTTGAAACAAAGAATGTAGTTAAATCCTCCCTACCAAATTGGAATTCTCTCGATGCTCTGAGGAATAAAGTAGATAAGCTACAAAATGAGGTGGGGAGAAGGTCTTTCAAGTTGGAAAAACATCTGGATTCTTTGGGTGAAATAAAGAGGTTAGACATGAAGATACTTAAGGGTAATAAGATACTAGATAATAACACTACACAGTTGCTAGGCATTTGGTATGAAGATACTAGATTTGAATGTGATATCCTGAAAAGATACAGTAGCAAGCTTAGGGATATAAGTGTTAAACTGCACCATCTCATGGTAGAAGAAATGAATACCCTAGAGGCTCTAGAGGACAAATTAGAAGGAAAAATAGAAAATTAGGATACTGATTTTGTTGTCCAAGCCTTCCACAACAATTTTAAGTAGGCAACAGAGGATCCTTTACATCACTTGACAGAAGATGTGATAAATAAGGCCATGAGAATGAAAGCTAAAGTAGAGACATACAATGAGACATTAAATAGTAGAAAGAGTAAATGGAATGCTCTTCAAGCATGGTTTCATTCCCACAAGCATGCTATAGTGAAGGCCAAAGTTTAGGATGGAGGTGAAGTTGAAAGAATAGTGCAATTATATGAGTCCATTGGAGTAGTGATCAAAATGCATATAAAAGGTGATCTTCATGAAGATGATAGTAATGATGATGATGAAGATGATGAAGAAGAGGATGTAAATGAAGAAGAAGATGAAAATGAGGAAGATGAAGAGTAAGTAGAGATGCAAGATGACAGATTCATATGCATAATAAGGTAACAAAATGATTGAGTTCTACTAGATGGTTGCTAGTTGGCAACTTGTGCCACGTATGCAAGTGTTGACCTTGTCAAAGAGGGGATATTGACCGTTGATCTAGATAGACAAATCTTGAGCATTGATCACTTGTAACCACCTCCTCTCCTTATTCTATAAAAGGAGATGCAGTGCACATTGTAGATTATTAGAAAATTAATTAAAGTGAGATTGCTGAAATTCTCAGGACTAATTTCAAAGCTCATTGTGAATGTACATGCCTTTTGCATACCTAATGAAAGAGAAGCTATTTTGACTACAAATAATTGTAAATATTGAGTAATCATTGTATGAATTCTGGATATATGCATTGATTAGTTGTGTTTCTTGGAGTGCTTTCCAGTTTGCATGTGTTGTTTTCATTCCTTGTTCCTTTGAAGTTAGCATCAACCATACCTAGCTGTGAAACATCCTGGTGAAATTATGGTTTGATTTCTTGTCTTCATGAAAGTATCTGGAATGTATGTGAATCAATAGCTAAAGGTTCATTAAATTTAGAAAGCATTCTTTCAATTTTCTTTAATTTCATTACAAATCACCTTCACAATTGCAAATAACCGATAATCAAAAGCAAATAACATGAAATATGCCCAGGTGTTGCAAATAATTGAATATACAGAGCATATTTGAGAAAAAACATGTTAAGAATGATAAATATCATACAAATACATATACATATCTATGGTAATCATGCAAATATTAGCTTATATGCACATCATTTGAGCAAATTCATAAGTGTAGAAGTGAAAATAATCAATAACGTTAGAATTGACCAAACTTATAAATATCATCATTATCTATTAAATATAGTAGAAATAATGTTGTTTGTGAAGAGATTTACAGGAAGCAAGTGCATAATTAAGCGAATGAAGAACAATTCATGTTATTAGACATATGTAAGGCCCCTTGAATGGAAAACAACATGTCACATCAACCTCTGAGTAACATCAGAAGGTCATGACCTGATCAATGGAGACTTGGAGTCATCAATTTGTTCCAAATTGATCATACTTTTCAAGATAGTAAAGGTTTGTTGTGCAAATTTTTATGCATGTTGTTATGACCAACAATCATCATCAACACATCCCTCCTTTTTAAGATTTATATTTTAAATGTTTACTATACAATATAAAAAAACAAAACACCATTACCACTGCCTCACATTGCAATATAAATATATTTTTTTTCCTATATTTTATTTCAAAATGTATTTTTTACATTTCTCATAGCCTATGGCAAATCCGTTGCACATAAACTCCATGCAACTGCTAATTATATCTTGGTTCAAAATGCCACCCCCTTTAAGTTTTTTGTCATTTGTTTTTCCTTCATGCATGTGGTTGCCTCTTGGTTCCTTGTGTCCATTTGGTGCCTCTTCTTGAGGTCTGTACCCACACAGGTTCTCCTTTAGCTTGCTTAGGGTTTAAAATTCTCTTCCATTGTTCTTTTGACAACTTCATATGGTATTCAAAATTGCTCTTTTGCCCACATTGTAAACTCTCTAGTCTCACTAAGCTGCTTCCTTAGTGAATGTCGATTCTTCCATGAGTGCTACAAGTGCATTGATATCCCATCCTTTTCCTCTCTGTAGGTGGCTCATGGAACGGACTCTCCTCCCTAGATGATATCCAGAGGGAAACATAAAGTACTCTTTCTAGATCAATCTCTATGTAAGAAACCCTATTCAATTCATGCTTCGTCCCCTATTCAAGTGGCGGCTAGCTTTTACCATTTGTAGCATATGTCTATAAGAAACCACCAAAAGAAAGTTATTCTAAATGTGGTTCATATTGTCCACGAGATGAAATCTATGTATGAATTTGCTTCGTGAACTTAGGAATGATTGCTTGAATACCTTGAAATCTATAATTCATCTTTCTAGGATCTCATTGATAATAACAATAACAATTTGAGATTTAGATTGATGTGGATCACTGTAGATGGATTTTGAAGGATTAAGTTGACACTTTAACTATTATCAACACCAATATGGGAGACATTGAAGATGTATGGGAAAGTCTTTGTATTCTGGTACGTGTGTGGTGAATGGTCTGTGAAATTGACCACTACTTTTCCATAGGAATGGTTTTGATAGAAGTAATGACCATTCATCTAAAGCAAAAGTTGGGAATGGTTTGCTCTTTTTTTTTCTTGTTCACTTTTCAATCTCTATAACTTTTGCTTTAGGCCTCTTCTTTTGATTTGATTTGATGAAACAAAAAAATTACATTTATCAAAGAAAGAAAAAAAACTTCTATTTTTTTCCATATTCTCGTATTTGGTTTTTTCAAAACATATCTCTTTTTCATCTTCCTCACCAATTCTAATATTTTTGTTAAGTTTTTTTTCTAAATCACTTAAATGGGAATTGTTCTTGCACCTATTAGGAACTCGTGTTTAACCCTTCTCTCTACTTTGTTAGTATATTAGTTGTTATGGATGCATATGCTTTGTAAGTCATCCCGTGAGCATATTGTATTATCTCAAATTCATGGGAAGTAGTAATTGTTTGGATTAGACTTAGTATATAAGTAGGTGTTGAAGCCAATAAAGGCATCCATGAATTTATTGTATTGAGCTTGCTCAAAGGAGGTTGCCCCCTCAAAGTGGCCTACAATCAATATAATTCCTTCTGTGTTTCTACTATTAGTTATTTCATGCATTTTTATTAATTTGTTGTAGGAGGTTCCTCTCATCTAGTATCAAAGCGCTTTATTGGCCTCGTTGGGTAGATTTTTTTGCAAAAAAAAAATTCTTCTTCACGGTGGCCATCCAGGTGCTGTGATTGTTGCAGCAATATTATTTTGTGCATATGTATTGTTCATCTAGATTGCATGTTCAGATTAGGGTACATCCATATCCCCTTAACTATGGGAAGCACTTGGGCATATAGCCCTAAAACTCATTGTGAGGAGTACCACAGGAACTCTGAAGTAGCTAGCCTATTGAGAGGACTTGCCACCAAAAAGGGCAATAGCCCCTACACGATTGACTAGTTTCCACTCATGAGGTAAACCAAGAGCTGTCGTTTGTGGTAAAGCGGTTATCAATTTTACCTGAGCCATGGAGTAAGGGGTACTACCCCAATACGTGAGCTATTAGACAACATTGGTGGCTAGAGTGACTCCCTTGAACCTGTAGGAAACCAAACAGAATTGGGGCCCATATCTTTTGACAGCAGGCAACTGGAAGATTGAATCTGTCCAGAATAGTTGGCAGACCGTTCCAAAAAAATTTAAAAAACTAGTTCCAGTCAAAAGTTTTCAAAAAAACTTAAAAAACTGATTCCAACTGAAGTTTCCAAAAAAAAATGTATTTTCATCATATCCTTCTTGTTTTAGCTCTACTTCCTCTCAAATTCCCTAGAACACTTGAAATTTCATTCTGCACATTTCCATCCTTGAGGACCCTATTCCAATTCCACTTTTATTCGCTAGAAAACTCACATTTATTTTGTTAGGGTTTGTCATAACTTCTTCAAATCTTACCCAATAGCTTTGAGATTTTACCACAGTGTTCCTTTCATATTTCTGCCCCTTTGTCTCTCTTAGACAAATTTCCCCATTCTTTTCACCCTGCTTCTGAAATCACCATTTCCTTTGCCCATTTCCCTCTAAAAATATCCAAAAGCTAGTCAAAGCCCAATTACCCATTGCAGTTTTCCCCAAATTAAAATTTCCCTTTACTAAATGTGTTTTAGCACGCGTTTTTCTACCCATTCCCCCCTCCCCAAAAAAAATAAAAATAAAAAGATCTTATTTTGGCCATGGTAGTAACCCAAACAGGATCAAAAAACATGGAGGATGAAATTGCCACACTCAAGACCCAAATCAAAGATCTTGATGAAAAAATTCTCAAACTCAATCTTCAACATTCAGCCATGAACAACAAATAGGATCCAGAGTCTTCTTTAGACACCTGGTTTTCTTCTTCCACCAATTTTTGTGGGTTGAACCTTGATTTTCCTTGATTCAATAGTGCATATCTGATTGGATGGATATACCAAACAAAACAATATTTTAGTCTGCATAATGCTTTTGATGTCAACAAAGTCTTGCTTGCATCCTTTCACTTGGAACATGAATCCCTTCAATGGTTCCATTGGTATATTAAGACTCATAACGAGCCAATATGGAGTGATTTTTACAAACTCATTTTGCAATAGTTTGGCCCTAGTGCTTTTGATGACTTCACTAGAGCACTCACTAAACTTTGCCAAATAGGCACTGTGAGAGAATATCACACAGAATTTGAAAAATTGGCCAATCACACAGAGAGATTGTCAAATGAATTCTTTAGGAGTTGCTTTGTTAGTGGTCTAGAGGATGCAATTTGATCTGATGTTAAAATGTTCTATCCCAGCATAATGAAGGAAGCCCTACGGTTGGCTAAGTTGGAAAAGGACAAGATCACAACTCAGCAGCAATCTAAATTCAATTTTGTTCCATTCAGAAATATAGCTCCATAAAGATCTCAAACAACACTAGCCCCCAAAACAACTACTATCAAGCATTTGACTGAAGTGGAGATGCGGGCATGTAGAGAAAAAGGACTATGTTATAATTGTGATGAAAAATTCACTCGGGGACATCGATGTGTCGAGAAAAAGCTCTATCTACTGGATGTGGACTCTTCGCTTGAGACTGGAGTTTGGGAAGATGCTAAGGATTTTAGCTTTTTGTATAGCCACATGTTCTTGTTGTTTACTTATCCACTATTGATTTATGTGATACCTTTCATGTGGCCTTCAAGTATGGTTACTCTTACATTTAATTCCTCCATGGTTACCTATTGAGTTCATATGGAAATTGTCATACAAAACCCTTCACAAACCCACAAGAATCAAAATACTCTCATACCAAAATTGATCTTTATACTCATAACTTATAATTTAAGAATCAACAAGAATATTTAATATACTTTCTACTTGCTTGTGCAAATGAAGTTTACTTTAGAGAAGAGAATATTGTAATCTAAAAAAACAAAAGTAAATCAACAACAAAATTATATAACTCAAATGTTTATCCTGTTAACCCTCAATGTGGAAGAAAACTAGCTTTTCATAGTAGCACGATAATGGACTTGCTACCTTCCTTTATTATCTTGGGAAGATAATTACAACTGAATTCTACAATATTTCTTCTATTCTCTCAAAAGTAAAAACATGTTTTTCATCAAATTACAATCCTCTTTATACAGATTTTTCATGACAACAAAGTTCTCCTTGACCCTAGAAGAATTTCTATTGAAACAAGGAATTGAAATGATGATTGTACAATTCACATTCCAAATTTGAAGAGTTCATTGTTGGTGGACAATAATGCAATGACTATATTGTTTAGATGCCAACATATTTGTGATGTTTTTTATTAAGTAGGAAACAAGGGTCTTGATCCCTTTACAACAACAGCCCCACATGATAAATAAAGCATGCCCAACTAGGCCAAAAATAGCAGAACGACAACACAAAAACAACCACTCTATTGTAAAACAAGCCTAAACAAAGGATCTATGCAACACTAGATTATGAGCTAGTAGATCTAACTCCCTTGACCCTAGGGTGCAAAGAAGCTATAGATTTAGGGAGTCCTTTTTGTCTTTGTTGAACCACTATCCAGGAAACCTCTGCATCTAAAATCTTAGAGCGAGGTGAGAGGAGGGGATCCTCAACTGACATTGCATCCAAAGAAATCACATGCAAAGCAGTCAATCTAGACATAGGAATGGTCAAAGACACAATTGGAGCCAATGGAGGACAGGCTCGATCAGATGAAAAGGATTCAGAAGAAGTCATGGGATTCACTTCAATCTTATTTGCCATCACTGTTGGCAAGAGACACTATATGGATTCATGGTTGTTGTCATTGATGGCAACAAAGGTCATCCCACATATCTGCAAGTCATAATGTGTCTCTACCGGAAGTCAGAATAAAGAATGTTGTGGTCCGGTGAAGAAGAACAGAGCATGTGGCAAGGTCCGACAGATTGGTCCGGATCTCTCAGAGGAAGTGTCTTGGTGCAGTGCGGATTTGGGGAAGTCAAGAGGACTACCTTGAGTGGTATATTCCAAGGATTTAGCCTCCGGTGATGGACAAGGAAAAAGATATGAATGGTTGAGTACCAGATTTCTGAGAGACAGTGAAAACAGAGGAAGAGCTGACTGGCAGAGTATCAGACTGCTTTCCGGATGTGTTACTGTTGATGACAGAGGTTGTGAAGGCATGAATCATGTTTGGCCGACATGATTAATGATATCTACAAGTATATGCTTGATCCGCATAGCTTGGTGAGGAAGGATTCAGCCGACAGAACAAAAGTTTGTAAGAAACTAGACTGTTCCGGATGCCGACTAGAAAGGTGATGAAATCACTTGTGCGGATATATATAGAGGATGGATTTAGTTGTGAAGGGGGTGTTATTGTGGTGATATATGCGAGCAAGTCCAGATAAGAGCAGAGATAGCAAAAAGGATCCGGTATGTGAAAGATAGCAGAATAAAGAACAGAGGAAAGATGAAGTGCAGCAGATCAGTGTACTGAGCCTAACCGGAACTGAACTCCAGCATATGCAGATGCTTCCAATCAGTTCAAGACTGTGATTCTCATCACTTTGTAGACAGTGTGTCTTCTTGTAGGCAGTGGGCCTCTTGTGAGCAGTGTGCTCGGGCAGTGAGCCCTAATTGGCAAGTGCCATTTTTGTAATTTCCTATTCTTCTAACAGAGAATAATTTTGGGTTAATCACCCCGTGGTTTTCTCCCTTAATAGGGTTTCCACGTCAAAAATACTGTGTCATGTGTTTCTTGTTTTATGGTTAATGTTTTATGTTTGATTTTATGCTGCATCAATTAAAAGGAAAGTTCAATAAGGGAAATAATTAGGATAACTGATTCACCCCCCCCCCCTCTCAGTTATCAACAATTGGTATCAGAGCTAAGTTCCTCCTAATAGAGCCTAACAGCTTGAGGAAGATCTGGGATTTCAAATGGATGCATATGGTTTAAGGGAGCAACTCAAGACTGCTCTTGAGGATCTTGAACAGTCAAATTCTGAAGTCAGTGAATTAAAGGAAAGACTCAAACAGGCTGATGAATTCATGAGAGAATTAAAAGACAAATTAAGTCTCTCTATGAAAAAGAGAAAGGAGCTGCTTCAACAGTTGGCAAGGCAAAGTGAAGAAAGCAATACAAATGAAGAATTGACTGAGCAAACCAAGTTATGTGAAAAGTTATCAAAAGAAGTCATTATGTTAAGACATGAAATGGAATCAGGAACTATAAAGTTTACTCAAGAGATTGAAGAAAAAAGAAAGGCTGAAGACAATCTAAGACAATCTCTTAAAGAAAAATTAGAAGAATGCCACCAAATGGACAGGATTATCAGACATCTTGAATCTGATCTTGAAGATGCCAAAGATAATGAAGGAAAACTTGAGGATCAAATTGCCTCTCTCAAAAGAGACCTTCAAACAGCAAATGAATATAAAGAGAAATTCAAGATAAGTTCTGCTCAACTTGAAGTTCTTCTTGGAAGTCAAAAGAGGACAGATGACAAGTATGGTTTGGGATATGAGAAAGGAGAAAGCTCCGGATCCGGTCAGAAGAATCTTGGATCAGAAAATCCAAGGAGCAGGCCTAGAAGACCTCCGGTAAGACAGCCAAATGCTCAAAGATATCCATCCTTCAATGGATACTGCCACAGCTGCAACCACTTTGGTCACAAAGCTAATCAGTGCAGAATGAGAATGAATCAGATTAATTCATCCTTCTCCGGACAGTGCTTCAACTGCAAAAGGTATGGACACAAATCCCATGAATGCAGAATTATGCAAGTAAACAAATCATTCAAAGGTAGATGCTTCACATGCAATAGAGTAGGTCATATTGCTAATCAATGCAGATCAAGAGGATATCAGTCAAATATGCAAAGAAATGTTATTTGCCAAATCTGCAATAGGTCCGGTCATAATGCTAAAGTCTGCAGAAACAAGAATCGGGATAAAAGAGGTCCGGTGTATAATCAGAATCAAGACAAGGGTAAACAAAAGATGAATGCGGATGAGGTTAGGAATCAGATGAGCAAGATTTGGGTGAAGAAAAGTTCAGAGAATGTAGAGGTTGGATCCGCACCAGACTCTGGTGCTGATATCTCTTCCGGAAATTAAAAAGTGAGCTCAGGCTCAGGGGGAGACTCAAAGAAAATCTTGTTCCCCCAGCCAAACAAGTGGTGCCGGATGTGGCACAAGATGCGGATCAAAGGGTTTGTAGATATGAGTCTTGAGATACTTCAGTCAAGTTTTCAGAGGTCCGCATGGAGTTATGAAGAAGCTGTGATCGATCAAATAAGACCTGTTCAGGGAGATGCTCCGGTATGATAAAGGATTACAAAAAGGTCTGGAAAGATCCGGAAATGCACTATCTTGTTCTGCGGATTGGACAGAGTGTTTGGGATGTTCTTGCAATATGTTACCTTGATTCATTCATGATTGAAAGATCCGGATGATATCCACAGATCAGGACTAATCCGGGATACTCCAAGCTATCCAGACAAGGTAAACCGGAATGATGTAGGTGAAGCATTTATTGCAGACAGATATTAGGGTTCGCGGAGCAATTTAAGGGATTTCTCAAAGGTCATTTACTCATTCTGCACTCGAGAAGAAGCGAAAAGTGGAGCTCTACAACAAGGTTCATCAAGCACCAAGGATCTCCTGCCGAAGCTATTGCATAAAGAAATCAATCCAACCACTCCGTGCAAACCGAAGGCGCATAAGAAACATCCCTACAAATCATTGGAGGTAGATCCAATAGGAGCCTTCTCTAGTGTTCCTCATGGAGTTTTACATACCGAAGACATTAGGGTTTACATACATGCAAGCATTGAGGAATTTAGGGAATTCAAATTAAGAGACCTCTATCACAAGCAGCTGATAGACAATGCTTTTGAGCTTAAACCAGAGTATAAGGATATCCAGAAGAAACAATTTGAGCAATTTATTCATTTCCCCTGCTTTGAAGAAGATGAATGGGTCTGGTATGTACTGAGCAGGATGCATGACAACTTTCTATGGCTAGATAGACCCTGCAAGATCACAAAAGAGGCAATTAGAGCAGTAACTGGTCTATACTCTTCCGGAGGGGTACCTATCCTCAAATCTGTCAAGAACAACATTGTAACTGAGGCCACCGGATCAAAATTTGATAAGAGGGCAATGACCATTGAAGATATTTCGGATCCGGATATCAAATATGCATCAATGATAATAGGATACAAGATCTATCACTCCAGCAGGGAGAATTCTGTATCCGGAACTGCAGTATACACTGCCTTTGAAATGCTAAGAAAGAATGTAGAATATGATCTCTGCGAACTACTGCTAAGCCAACTAATGGAAAATATACAGAAAATCAAGAAGGATAAGAAGAATTCCTTTAAGTATGGTACTCTGATTGTATGTCTATTCTTCTACTTCATGAATGAGCTACCCGGAACAAGTGGATGGGTATGGCAGAATGACAAACCTGTTGCAGTCCAGATAAGAGACTATCTGCATGGACTTGGGGATGCAAAAGCGAGAAATACAGCTCTATGGGGATACTTCAAAAACTTTCAGAGCATGATGCAAGCAAGAGAGAGAATTCCCCAGTCTCTTGTTGAAAAATACAAAGACTCAGTGTGCTTTATGGTTGACACTGATCAGTGCCTAATGGAGGCAGTAGAGCCAAGGACTGTCTGGATCATGCCCATGGGGTATGAAGTGGATGAACAGATAGTGGAGCTGCATGTTCAACACATGCTAAGTCAGCCCAAAGATCCTAAGGCAGAAAGGTTTGGAACCTTTGAGGAGCTGAGTGTAAAAATACATGTAGAACTCAGGGAACCTGAGATTAAAAGAAAGGTAAGAAAAGAAGTAGAGCACATTGCTCAAGGCCTAGGTATCTCAAAGGAGGCACTTGATGCCAGCCGGGAAAAGAGGAGGAAGGCCGAGGAAGAAGAGAAAAGCAAAGAAAGTGCTCCGGTTGAAGCTCCCACCCGGACCAGATCATCAAAGAGACCTGCACCTCCCACAACCAAAAGTTCAAAACCGGAAGTTCAGGCATCCGGTAAGAGATCCAAGACAAAAGCCACAAGGGCTTATGGAAGCCAAAAGGATGAAGAGGAAACAGAATCAGATGAGGGAGTAAGAGAAGTAAAGAAACAGAAGAAGAAAGGATCCGGTAAGCCCTCCACAGGCCAAGACAAGGATGAAATGGCAGAGGTATCTGTTGAGAAGCCCACTCTGTCTCTAGAGAGCATAATCAAGTCGGTCACGGTGGATGGAAACCTTCAACCAATGACTGAATCATATGATGACTTCAGTGAGGCTGACCAAAAGACTCTGCAGGAGGCCACAGTAAAATATCTTAATATATATAATAAGGCTTTCATTGAAATAATATCTCTTATTCCTAAAAGCCTAGAAAAGGAAATGGAAGTAAGAAAGAATAATGCTCATGCTAAAGATCTTGAGATCCGGGAGCAGATAGCTATTCAGCTATATCCTCAAATTGATCCCAAGACAATGAACATTATCTTCAAGGACTGCAAAGATGAGTTCAGAAGCAAAGCCAGGATGAATCAACTCATGCTTGGCGAGACTGACAAAGTGGCCCAAGAAACAGAAGAGATCCTCCGGAAGGCCTTCAAAAGGTTCAATCTTCCGGTTGTAGAGGATTTAGGTACAGAAACAGCTGAGGACTTGGGACCCTCTGCTCCAGAAGAAGTGGCCCATGAACAAACTAGCATCTCTCCTCCGGTTTCCCCTACAGTCTCCGGATCCAAAGAAGAAGAGCAATTACAGGAGAAGGAAGCAGTGGTGAAAGACAAAGAGGTTGACAGTTCTAAGACTGCAGAAGAAAAGAAACATCTGTCTCCGGCAAGAGACACTGCACAAACTGTTCAACAATTTTTGAGCAAAGAAACTCTAGAGATTGATGAACCAGAGCTTCTAAAAGGCCCATTTGATTTTGACTCTCTCTCTCCGGTACAAACAATGAAGATAGCCTCATTTGCAAATGCCAAGGCAAATGAAAAGCTCCTGAAGTCTCATATGGAAGACTGTGAGTTGATAGAGGCTGCTTCCGGAGTACTTGTAAAAATCATGCCATCAATCCAGATAGATCCGACAGCCTCCACTTCCGGTAATCTAAAAACCTTAGTCAGCAGTATTGATACACATTTTGATTCTCTAGAAAAATCAGCTGAAGAAAAGGTCCGGAAGGAATTTTTGGATAAGAGATTTTCAGAAATATTAGAATTAATCTCTAAGGATAGGAAGATTGTAAGCATTGGAATAAGGAGCTTAGAGAATGCTCTTAAGGATGGCGGTGACATCTACAAATTTTGTATATCCTGGTCAAAGGCAACAGCAGCATTTGACAAGAAAATAAAAGAGGAACAGGATAAGCTACAAAGCTTATCTCAAAGTTTTGATCCTCTCTCTTCCTCTATAATAAATCAAGAATGTCAGACCATTGCAGTCTTGAATGAAATAAAAAATCTTGAGAAGGAAAGGAAGAACATCACTAACCGGATGGGAGAACTTAGAAGGATTATAATCCCTAAGTTGGAAACTATGCATGAGGCCATCAGTGATGCTCAGACCACCGCCCAAACAAAAGATCCGACAGATCTCAAGCGGCCAGAAGCTTTTGCATTTTTGCTAAGTGGTCACATTTCAATTTTGGATAGAATGAAGCAAAGTTGGGCTACAGAAATGATCCAATTGCAGACATCCTTTGCAGACATTCTTCAGTACATGTGAGTATGTAAATATACGGCTATATATAGAATTTTTGAAAATTTTGGTGTGCGGACCCTACCCTTTGCCATTGATGTCAAAGGGGGAGTGAGGAGAAGTGAAAAATGAGGGATCCAACTAAGGGGGAGTTCCGGAAATTGTATATGAGGACAGAGCATCAGCAAAGGGGGAGCATAGTAGAAACACTTAGTCATTTTTCACTAAGTGTTGCCATCAATGCCAAAGGGGGAGATTGTTGGCAAGAGACACTATATGGATTCATGGTTGTTGTCATTGATGGCAACAAAGGTCATCCCACATATCCGCAAGTCATAATGTGTCTCTACCGGAAGTCAGAATAAAGAATGTTGTGGTCCGGTGAAGAAGAACAGAGCATGTGGCAAGGTCCGACAGATTGGTCCGGATCTCTCAGAGGAAGTGTCTTGGTGCAGTGCGGATTTGGGGAAGTCAAGAGGACTACCTTGAGTGGTATATTCCAAGGATTTAGCCTCCGGTGATGGACAAGGAAAAAGATATGAATGGTTGAGTACCGGATTTCTGAGAGACAGTGAAAACAGAGGAAGAACTGACTGGCAGAGTATCAGACTGCTTTCCGGATGTGTTACTGTTGATGACAGAGGTTGTGAAGGCATGAATCATGTTTGGCCAACATGATTAATGATATCTACAAGTATATGCTTGATCCGCATAGCTTGGTGAGGAAGGATTCAGCCGACAGAACAAAAGTTTGTAAGAAACTAGACTGTTCCGGATGCCGACTAGAAAGGTGATGAAATCACTTGTGCGGATATATATAGAGGATGGATTTAGTTGTGAAGGGGGTGTTATTGTGGTGATATATGCGAGCAAGTCCAGATAAGAGCAGAGATAGCAAAAAGGATCCGGTATGTGAAAGATAGCAGAATAAAGAACAGAGGAAAGATGAAGTGCAGCAGATCAGTGTACTGAGCCTAACCGGAACTGAACTCCAGCATATGCAGATGCTTCCAATCAGTTCAAGACTGTGATTCTCATCACTTTGTAGACAGTGTGTCTTCTTGTAGGCAGTGGGCCTCTTGTGAGCAGTGTGCTCGGGCAGTGAGCCCTAATTGGCAAGTGCCATTTTTGTAATTTCCTATTCTTCTAACAGAGAATAATTTTGGGTTAATCACCCCGTGGTTTTCTCCCTTAACAGGGTTTCCACGTCAAAAATACTGTGTCATGTGTTTCTTGTTTTATGGTTAATGTTTTATGTTTGATTTTATGCTGCATCAATTAAAAGGAAAGTTCAATAAGGGAAATAATTAGGATAACTGATTCACCCCCCCCCTCTCAGTTATCAACAATCACCTCCTCAAATGTTGGGATAAGGTGCCATTAGCCTTGTAAATTCCCTTATTGTATTATTCCATTTATTATTTGTAAATACCATAAGGGATGTACAATTTTCACTAGTTGTGGTAAAAATTATTTACTGTCTATGGTAATTACAGAGTTACTGCATGATAAGTCCTAGAGTTACCAGCAGTAGTTACAGGATGTCATTTACTATGGTAAATGGTAATTGGTCAAAGTGGGGTGCACATGTGGAGGAATAATCTATTTTTAGTGTTATGACGCGTGGCATAGATGTTGTAAGAGGCTGTAAGAGATTCTATGACAACTGTAAGTTGTCATAAGAATCTATGACACTAATAATAGCATATGATGCATCATAAGATGTTGTAAGTAGCTATTTTTGGCCCCAAGTCATTCAAGCTTGCATGGGAATTGTTGACACTCATTTTGACCAGGGGTTGATTTGTCATGATCAGGAGGTTTCTTCATTTGAAGCCTTTATCTTCTTGCCCATTTTTTCTAAGTGTTGGACCTCCTCAGCATTTTTCAACTGCAGCATCATATTTTCCTGAGGAGGAGGTCATCATCATCATCTTGTCTTCGATGATGATCTGCATCATCATGTTCTCCGTCGACCGGTTTTCTCATCGTCATCATCATATTTCAACTGACGGGTGATGTTTGCTTATTATCCTGATGATACTGATGAGCTACAGTGCGCCCTCATCTGCTTGCGAGGGTGATTTTTCAAAGTATCCGGTGATCTTTCATTTATCACCTTGCTCAAACATGATGATGTTGCCCCGGTATCCTGAAGGGGTTATTCTCTAAGTGCTCGACACAACTTGTTTTTTCTTAAGGGTCGTCATCATCATGATATTTCCAGTTTTCATCCTGCTGCTTGCGGAGGTCATCATATTTTCTGCCTTCATGATATTTCGCCGGGGTGATATTTTTATCATCGGGTGATCTTGGTTATGATCATCCTGATGATGTTGTTGAAGAGTTCTAAGTGCGACCCGATATTCACTAGGGTCATCATATTTTGAACGTCAGGATGATCTTAGTCAATATCATCCTGATGATGTTGTATCACTTCTTGTTCGTTGTTTCTTCATCCTGATGATGCTGACGTCATCCTTATCTCAGGGTGATATCTTTTTCTCTGCCTATCTGCATCATGATATTCCGAAGGAGGGGGTGATATTTTCATATCATCCGGATATATGTTTGTTTGTTCGAGCATCATGATGATGCTAATATTAAGGAGATATCCGCCTGCTAGCTTCGCGCATTATCTCCGGGGGGGGATCTTTTCAAGCAGCATCATCATATTCAGTTATCGCCCCGATCTTATAGAAGAGCTACAGTGCAACCTGATATTTGAGCATCAGGAGGATATTTCCAAATATCCGGTTGTCTTCCGAATATCATGATGATGTTAATATGATGATGACGTCATCAAGGTCCGTGGGGGTCATATTTCTAACAGCTGATCATCTTGAAGAGACCTCCTGATATTTGCAAACATGATGATGACGTCATCCGGATATGAGGAGGTGCGCAGTAGGCAGATATGATGATGACGTCAGCAGTAGATGATGATGACGTCATCAGGATGTTCATCGGCCAGACTTTTGTTATAAGCTCAGCAGGAGGATGTTCCTCCGATGGATCAGGTTGTGCCGATTATCATGAAGGTTATATTTCAAATATCATGATGACGTCAGGGTGATATTTCGAACAACAGGATATCATGCTGCTGGAGGATGATGATGATGAAGTCTATACTAGTGTCGTCAGGAGCAAAAGCACCGACATGATATATGCTCATGACCTAGTATATAAAGTGTTATTGAGGTCATCGCGGGGTGCATGTGGGATATTGTTATCCTGCATTTTCAAATATCATGATGATGAATCTCGGCGGGAAATGCTTGCGATAGTCTGTATGATGTTCTTCCCGAGGCCGCGGGTTGGTGCGCCATTAATGGCGAAGGTTGCAGAGGTATGGGCGATGGCGTGGGTCGATCTGGTACCCGACTGAAGGTGTCAATCAGCGGATGATGGCGCAGGGCTCGAGAAATCTTCCTGTCTCCTCCCCTACCTGCTGCATTCAAGTTTGGGCGCCAATCTGGTTGTGTTTGAGCGCCATTTTCATGATACCGTGTATCTGGCGAGATTTTGGTCAACATTGTAATTAATTGCTGAGCACCTACCTGGCTGTTATAAGCAGGTTGTGTTGTTCATTTGTGGTTGTTGAAAGTTGATGATTTTTGGCTCTGTAATCCAAAACCAGCTGATTTGGTTGCTCTGTACAGCTTGATCTTGTGAGTTTATGTATCTCCTGTTGTAGGACTTGGCATGAATCCACTGATTTCATGGTTGATCTTGTATGAGTAATGCTATCTTAGCATGTGTTGTGTTAATTCTGTCTCCAGTATTGCATGTATCCTTCTTCTGGATCTGGATGTTTGCTTATGTTTAGATTCTAGAGCATAGAATTCCTATGTTGAATGTCTGATCTTTTAACCTCTGCTCAAGGGGCAGATTAAACTGTTTTCAGGTTGAACATTGGGAAGGGTATACTGCAGTAGGGATGCCATAAGTAGAGATAGCTCAACACTCTATATTGGGAGATATCTGTAGGGCAGATATCATGTGTATCCCCCTGAAATCCAGTTTTAGCTATTCATGCTGATCATTCACAGGTGTATGTCTACCGACTCCAAGCCCTGGATAGGCACCAATCATGCTGTGTTTTTGTGTTATACACCATGTCCAGCTTTGCATCCAAATTCATATCAAACCATTTCATACTTCCACCTGTTAGTTGTAGGAGTAGGATTAGGAACCCCCTGCATGCTCTCATACCCAACCAGACATCATGTCCAAGAATGTTGCCAGCCTTGTGATCTATCATACAGATCTTGGTCCATACATGAGAGTATTCTGCCTGTTGTTGTCAAGTTAGATCCTTCTATCTTTGAGCTAGTCAAGGTTACATCTTGAGTTATAGGGATACCCCCCTTGGTGCGGCAGAACCAGAAGTGAAGGGGAGGAGCTCACGCAACCTCCTGTATTCAGTTGGCCTGAATCTGCCTGTGCATTAGAAATGGCAAACCCTAATGCTGATTCAGAAGAAATGTCAACAAAATGGCGACTCTACTGGGGAAGGATTGATAAAATAAAGAATAATACTTGTGACCCATCCGAGTCACTAACAAAATGATGCTCTGCTGGTGGAATGAACCTGGAAAAGTAGCTTTCAGCTATTGAAAATTTTGTCCTCTCTGGAGAGGTGGCGACTCTGCAAAAAAGATCTAAATGCACATGAAAGATAGATGTATGTTATTGGTTGAAAGATGTACATATTTTTGCATCTGTATGAGAAAAGGTACCTTGTTACTTCCCCTTTATTTGCTGTTTTACTGCATAAGTTAGATGCCAGGGGAAGCCTTAGGTCTTAGACAGACAAAGGATGTCTAAGAGTAGGATTTTTATGAATCCAAGTATGAATTATCCCATACTCAGTGGTGAAATGTTGGATAAAGGAATAGAAGAGATAAGAAATAGGTTGATATTCTTAGAGACTGAGCAGGCCCAGTTAAAAAGCAGTAACCCTGTTGTGTCTGCCAGTCAGAAAGCTAAACCTCCTGTCAGCCCTTTTGATCCTTTGTATGACCAACTGGATTTGTCATGGGTGGATTATAGAATAGAAACTATGCCTGCTAGGATATACTGTCAGATGCCTAGATTTAGTGGTCACAGTATATGTGATGGGAATGCACATATCCAAAATTTTCACAGTTTTATGGGAAAATATTCATTCAGAGATGAGGATATGTGGATGAGGTTTTTTGTTAGGTCCTTTGATGCAAAAGCAAAAGACTGGTATTTGAGCTTTCCAAAGAAATCCTTTGCCTGTTGGGATGAACTTGCTGACTGTTTCAAGGAAGAATTTGCAAAAGAACCGGCTGATTTTGTTACAGAATTGATGAGAATCAGAAAACAAGATGAAGAGCCATGTGTTGATTTCAGTCATAGGTTTGCAGTAGCCCTTTCACATGTCCCTGAAAGTTTCAGACCTGATATTTCAGCCTGTGTTGGCATATTCTTTGAAGCTTTTGAGGAGGGCTTTAGTGCATTACTGAAGGATTTCAAGGTGACAAGTATGCAGATGGCATACAAATTTTTAGAAAATGTAGAAGAAATGAGAAATGTGCACCTGCTGAAACCCCTGTCCCCAGGCCTTGGTGTGAATAATGGTTATGAAGCTGCAAATGACCAAATGATTATGGCATCATGTGCAGATAAAAATGAAAATAAAAGCATAGAGGTTGAGATTGCTGTATTTGAACACAATGCTAACAATACTGCTCAACTGGATTGTTCACCAGCTGAGGATGCCAGTGAAAGGACTAGTGAGGATTCCCATTGCAATGATGAGGCAGCTGACCATGAAAACAATAACGAGGTTGTGGACAGTAATGAGCAATTTATAGAATGGACCTGTGGAGACAATTGTGAGTATTGTACTCAAGACAGAGAAGATATAAGCAAACAGAGAAGCAGTCCTATGTGTGACCCATTGCCTACCTTTCAAACACATGGAGATCATGAAGAGCAGTCAGAAATTGAAATAAGTGCTAGTTTAGAGCATGATTGTTTTTCATTTGATGGCTGTTTTGCTTATGACACACAGGCTGATACTCCTCCACAGAGTGAATCCATTGATGATGAAGAGGTGTGCTCTGCTGCCCATGAACAAATGGCATACTATGATGAAACTGATGCACCTGGGCCACCCATTTATGACACATGTGGTGATGAGGATCTGTCTGAGTATGGTGAAGATCTAGACATTATTTTTGACTTGGATTCTGTTTCTCATCTTGATGAAAGAGGAAACAACATACATCAGGTAAGTGACTGTGAAAATGTGCCTGACTTAAAACAGATGCCAGAGCCTGATCTTTTCCAGCCTGGTGTACCAGATGGTTGTGTACATGATGTACACAATTGTGATTTTGAAAGCTTTTCTTTTGATGAGCCAGCATATAATACAATGAGCGCTGATCTTCCTAGTTTTGTGATAGACTCTGAGTGTTTCCTATTTGCAGTCCAGCTAGGAGATCATGTTGCAATGCATGATGATGATATAGGTGATGAGTGCTATATGCCATATGAATATGCATTGTTTGATACATTCTGCACCCACATGTCACATGATGCTGAGGGTTATCTGCACAAGGGTGATAATGACAAACCAAATCAGAGGGTTGAATATGCAGATGACAAGATTTGTTTGTGGGTGGATCTTTGTAGTATCTCCAAGCTTGACCCAGTGCATGCAGATGAAAACAAGATATTTGACAAAGGGAGATACATTTTTTTTTTCTTTTCTTGGTGGCCTTAGGCCATCAAGTGTGTTTGGTGATGCAGGTATTTGACTCTGTGCCCAATGGATAAGGGACTGGTCTGCATCCCAGAGATCTGGTGTTCTCGCTGCAGGTTTTCACCTGCACGTCCCCATTCGGAGCCACTGTTGACACTCATTTTGACCAGGGGTTGATTTGTCATGATCAGGAGGTTTCTTCATTTGAAGCCTTTATCTTCTTGCCCATTTTTTCTAAGTGTTGGACCTCCTCAGCATTTTTCAACTGCAGCATCATATTTTCCTGAGGAGGAGGTCATCATCATCATCTTGTCTTCGATGATGATCTGCATCATCATGTTCTCCGTCGACCGGTTTTCTCATCGTCATCATCATATTTCAACTGACGGGTGATGTTTGCTTATTATCCTGATGATACTGATGAGCTACAGTGCGCCCTCATCTGCTTGCGAGGGTGATTTTTCAAAGTATCTGGTGATCTTTCATTTATCACCTTGCTCAAACATGATGATGTTGCCCCGGTATCCTGAAGGGGTTATTCTCTAAGTGCTCGACACAACTTGTTTTTTCTTAAGGGTCGTCATCATCATGATATTTCCAGTTTTCATCCTGCTGCTTGCGGAGGTCATCATATTTTCTGCCTTCATGATATTTCGCCGGGGTGATATTTTTATCATCGGGTGATCTTGGTTATGATCATCCTGATGATGTTGTTGAAGAGTTCTAAGTGCGACCCGATATTCACTAGGGTCATCATATTTTGAACGTCAGGATGATCTTAGTCAATATCATCCTGATGATGTTGTATCACTTCTTGTTCGTTGTTTCTTCATCCTGATGATGCTGACGTCATCCTTATCTCAGGGTGATATCTTTTTCTCTGCCTATCTGCATCATGATATTCCGAAGGAGGGGGTGATATTTTCATATCATCCGGATATATGTTTGTTTGTTCGAGCATCATGATGATGCTAATATTAAGGAGATATCCGCCTGCTAGCTTCGCGCATTATCTCCGGGGGGTGATCTTTTCAAGCAGCATCATCATATTCAGTTATCGCCTCGATCTTATAGAAGAGCTACAGTGCAACCTGATATTTGAGCATCAGGAGGATATTTCCAAATATCCGGTTGTCTTCCGAATATCATGATGATGTTAATATGATGATGACGCCATCAAGGTCTGTGGGGGTCATATTTCTAACAGCTGATCATCTTGAAGAGACCTCCTGATATTTGCAAACATGATGATGACGTCATCCGGATATGAGGAGGTGCGCAGTAGGCAGATATGATGATGACGTCAGCAGTAGATGATGATGACGTCATCAGGATGTTCATCGGCCAGACTTTTGTTATAAGCTCAGCAGGAGGATGTTCCTCCGATGGATCAGGTTGTGCCGATTATCATGAAGGTTATATTTCAAATATCATGATGACGTCAGGGTGATATTTCGAACAACAGGATATCATGCTGCTGGAGGATGATGATGATGAAGTCTATACTAGTGTCGTCAGGAGCAAAAGCACCGACATGATATATGCTCATGACCTAGTATATAAAGTGTTATTAAGGTCATCGCGGGGTGCATGTGGGATATTGTTATCCTGCATTTTCAAATATCATGATGATGAATCTCGGCGGGAAATGCTTGCGATAGTCTGTATAATGTTCTTCCCGAGGCCGCGGGTTGGTGCGCCATTAATGGCGAAGGTTGCAGAGGTATGGGCGATGGCGTGGGTCGATCTGGTACCTGACTGAAGGTGTCAATCAGCGGATGATGGCGCAGGGCTCGAGAAATCTTCCTATCTCCTCCCCTACCTGCTGCATTCAAGTTTGGGCGCCAATCTGGTTGTGTTTGAGCGCCATTTTCATGATACCGTGTATCTGGCGAGATTTTGGTCAACATTGTAATTAATTGCTGAGCACCTACCTGGCTGTTATAAGCAGGTTGTGTTGTTCATTTGTGGTTGTTGAAAGTTGATGATTTTTGGCTCTGTAATCCAAAACCAGCTGATCTGGTTGCTCTGTACAGCTTGATCTTGTGAGTTTATGTATCTCCTGTTGTAGGACTTGGCATGAATCCACTGATTTCATGGTTGATCTTGTATGAGTAATGCTATCTTAGCATGTGTTGTGTTAATTCTGTCTCCAGTATTGCATGTATCCTTCTTCTGGATCTGGATGTTTGCTTATGTTTAGATTCTAGAGCATAGAATTCCTATGTTGAATGTCTGATCTTTTAACCTCTGCTCAAGGGGCAGATTAAACTGTTTTCAGGTTGAACATTGGGAAGGGTATACTGCAGTAGGGATGCCATAAGTAGAGATAGCTCAACACTCTATATTGGGAGATATCTGTAGGGCAGATATCATGTGTATCCCCCTGAAATCCAGTTTTAGCTATTCATGCTGATCATTCACAGGTGTATGTCTACCGACTCCAAGCCCTGGATAGGCACCAATCATGCTGTGTTTTTGTGTTATACACCATGTCCAGCTTTGCATCCAAATTCATATCAAACCATTTCATACTTCCACCTGTTAGTTGTAGGAGTAGGATTAGGAACCCCCTGCATGCTCTCATACCCAACCAGACATCATGTCCAAGAATGTTGCCAGCCTTGTGATCTATCATACAGATCTTGGTCCATACATGAGAGTATTCTGCCTGTTGTTGTCAAGTTAGATCCTTCTATCTTTGAGCTAGTCAAGGTTACATCTTGAGTTATAGGGATACCCCCCTTGGTGCGGCAGAACCAGAAGTGAAGGGGAGGAGCTCACGCAACCTCCTGTATTCAGTTGGCCTGAATCTGCCTGTGCATTAGAAGTGGCAAACCCTAATGCTGATTCAGAAGAAATGTCAACAGGAATATTTTTCCAAGTGTAGGATGCATGTATGACAACATTTATGACCCCGTAAGAGCCTATTCTTGGCTATGGACGCCCAAGGTTGTATTGTTGACTCTTGACAAGTGTTATGGGCTTGTAAGAAGTCATTTAATGTCTTGAGGTTGTGTAAATTCTATAAAAAACCATAGCTTAGTAGATGAGATGCATATAATAGTTTACAGGTACCCAGGTTCTACCGGAGTGTAGGTTGGAGGACAAAGGAAGTGAATGTAGTTGTAATCTCCTTTTGTGAAGATAATACAACTTGGCCTCTTTTCTTGGTGGAGTTTTTTACCTGAAAGGGTTTTCTCCACATTAAACACTTGTGTTATGTACTTCATTCTGCTTCTGGTATATTTATGTATTGTGGGTTTATGTTTTGTTATAATCTCCATTAATAACACATAGTTAAAGTTTGCTAAAATTTATCTCAAATCAGATTTCCATTGAAGTAGTGTTGTTTTCATTTGTAACATTTGGTATCAGAGCCTAGCCAGCTTTGACTCTTGGGTGGTAGTGTGGAAGCTATAGCTGTAGTGGGAGATTTGGTTGTATTTGTTTTGTAGATCTTGTGTTGTTATTATGGTTGCATCCACCGTTGCATCAACCTCTCGAATGGACATTGAGAAGTTCAACGGAACAGGGTATGAGTTGTGGAAGTTAAAAATGGAAGATTTGTTGGAAGAAAGAAACCAATGGTTGGCTATCCAAAAAGAGAAGAAACCTAATTATGTCTCTCAAGATGAGTGGGATAGACTAGATAAGAAGGCACGGGGAACCATCTGCTTGTGTCTTTCAGACTCTGTCCTGTTGAATGTCGCAAAGGAAGAGACTGCATACAAGTTGTGGAAATGGTTGGTTGAGATCTATCAAGCCAAGAGTATGGTAAATAAACTTTATTTAAAAAGAAAATTGTTTTCCATGAAAATGCAAGAAGGTGAGTCAGTTGCAGAGCATTTAAATTCTTTTAATTTGTTAGTGAGTCAGCTTGATTCAGTAGATGTTGAGGTTAGTGAGGAAGATAAATGTATCTTACTTCTATGTTCTTTACCTAAGTCTTGGGAGAATGTTATCCTTGCTATCACTGCTAACCTTGCAGATCCAAAGTTGGATGCTCTTGTTTCAGTGCTACTGTCACAGGAATTAAGGAAGAAGAGTTTGGATAGTTCAGGGGATGCTCTCAATATTAGGGGAAGGTCTAAGGAAAGGGGACCTAAAGGAGATCAGAAAGGGACTAAGGACAAGTCCAAGGGCCAGTCTAAGACTCCTGGTAAAAAGAATAGAGTTAAGTGTTAGAACTATGGTAAAAGAGGACATGTGAAGAAGGAGTGCAGAAACCCCAAGAAATAGTGGGAGAGTGCTTCAGATAAGTACTCGAATGTAGGTGAAGAAGTTTTACTTTCTGCATGTAATCTTGTTTCTAATAATCACTTGTTGGTTGACTCAGGATGCTCATTTCATATGACCCCGCATAAGGAATGGTTCTCCACATATGAAGAATATGATGGAGGTAATATCTACCTTGGTGACGACTCTACATATCCAATTGTTGGGAAAGGAAAGGTATTGTTGTGTTTCAGTGATGGGAGGATTAAAACCCTCCCTAGTGTTTTGCATGTTCCTAGATTAGCTAGAAATTTGATTTCAATTTCAAAGTTGAATGATTTGGGAATGCATGTGACATTTGACAAGCATGCCTGCAGATTGGTGAGAGGGAACTTGGTGGTAGAAAAAGGGAAGAGATTCAGGAACTTGTTTAAGCTTGAAGCCACTACAGTTTGTAATGCCTCCTATGTATCTGAGGCCACTACTAAAAATACATGTATGTTGTGGCACCGTAGATTGGACCACACAAGCAATAATGTATTGAAAACTATTAAGAATAAAAATTTGTTGGATGATTTCTCTTATTCTGATGAGCACTTTGATTTCTGTGAGCATTGTGTGTTTGGTAAACAAAACATAAAATCATTTCCTTCAAGAAGCAATAGAGCAAAAGAGAAGTTATAAATTATTCATACAGATGTGTTTGGACTTGTGGATAATAAATCTATCAGAAAATCTTGTTGTTTTGTAACCTTGATTGATGATGTATCCAGATTTACATGGATTTATTTTATGAAGCATAAATATAAAGTTTTCACTAAGTTCAAGGAATTCAAAGACTTAGTAGAGAACCAATCAGGTTTAAAGATAAAAAAATATTAAAATCTGACAATGGAGGGGAATATTGCTCTAAGGGATTTGATGAGTTTTGCAAGCATGTAGGTATAATCAGACAAAAGACAACTCTGTATACACCACAGCAGAATGGTGTTACAGAAAGGATGAACCAAACAATTATTGAAAGGGCTAGAAGTATGCTTAGTGATGCACAGTTGGATAAATGCTTTTGGACAAAGGCTGTGTGTACTGTTTGCTACTTGATAAACAGATCTCCTTGTAAGGCTCTTGATTCGACACCTTATGAAGTGTGGACAAGTAAGAAACCTTATGTTTCACATTTAAGGGTTTTTGGTTGTGAGGTTTTTGTTCATGTGCCTAAGGAAAAGTGATCTAAGTTGGATCCAAAGGCTGAAAAATGTACATTCATTAGATATGGTGATAATGTAAAAGGTAAAAAGCTTTGGAATCCACTAACCCTCAAGATTATATTTTCTAGAGATGTTATTTTCAGGGAACTTAGAGCTATTTCTAAACCTGAGCAACCAAAAGAAAAAGAAGAAAAGGTAAAGAAGGTGCACTTTGATTTAGAGTAGCAAGATGCACCTCAGGAAGAACAAAATGATGGATTGGAGGGTAAAGAAGAAGAAGAAGATTCAAGTAGTTCTGATGAAGATGAATCTGTTGTGATAGAAGAAGTTGGTGCAAATGATCATGCAAAAGAACAAGTAGAGTCTCTTACTCCACCCTTGAGGAGATCCACAAGACAACGGAATCCAGTTGACAGGTATAGCCCACCAGATTTCTGTTGTGTATATTCTTTATTAAGTACTAATGATGAACCTAGATCCTACAGGGAAGCTATTTCTGTAGATGATAATGAGTCTTAGCAGCTAGCCATGCAGGAGGAGATGATGGCTTTGGACTCTAATAACACTTGGGATCTTTTTCATTTTCCCAAAGGAAGAAAGGCCATAGGATGTAAGTGGATCTTCAAGAAGAAGTTTGGAGCAGATGGGTCATTGGAGAAGTACAAGGCTAGACTGGTAGCCAAGGGCTACTCCCAGAGAGAGGGAGTTGATTTTGGTGATATATTCTCTCCTGTTGCTAAATTGACTTCTATTAGATTTCTCTTATCCATTGCTACAACTTATGATTGGGAGATTGAGCAAATGGATGTTAAGACTGTGTTCTTGCATGGAGATCTTGAAGAAGAAATTTATATGCAATAGCCTACAGGTTTTGAGGTAAAAGGAAAAGAACATTGGGTTTGCAGGTTAAAGAGGTCTCTTTATGGTCTAAAATAGTCCCCCAGAATGTGGTATCAAAGGTTTGATTCATTTGTTTTGAAATTGGGTTTTGTTAGAAGCGAGGAGGATCATTGTGTTTACATTCATTGTGTTGATGATTCTATACTGGTTATTGCTTTGTATGTTGATGACATGTTGTTTTTTAGCAATACTAAGGGTATGGTCAGTGAGCTTAAAGCCCAACTTTCAGGTGCATTTGAGATGAAGGATCTTGGTGTTGCAAGGTATATTTTGGGAATGGATATTAGGAGGGACAAAGTAAACAGAAAGCTTTGGTTGTCACAAAGTAAGTATGTGAATACTATTTTGTAGAGGTTTAGTTTGCAGGACTGTAACCCAGTTAGAGTTCCTTTACCCATTGGTACTAAGATTTCATTATATATGTGTCCAAAGACTGAGGATGATCTTGAGGATATGTCTAATGTGTCATATGCTAGTGCTATAGGGAGTTTGATGTATGCAATAGTTTGCACTAGACCAAATATTGCCCAAGCAGTGGGAGTTTTGAGCAGATTTATGTCTAACCCTGGTAGACAGCATTGGAACTATGCGAAGATGGTGTTTAAATATCTTACAGGTACTCCTGATTATTGCTTGGTTTATTCTGGTACTAATAGTGCTGATAAATCTTTAGACATACAGGGTTTTGTTGATGTAGATTGGGCAGGTGACTTGGATAATCAAAGGTCCACTAGTGGCTATGTGTTTACTCTATTTGGAGGTGCAGTGAGTTGGATGAGTAAGAGGCAACCCACAGTTGATTTGTCCACCACAGAAGCAGAGTATATGACTGCTACTCATGTCTCTAAGGAGGCAATTTGGTTGAGGAGACTGTGTATAGGTATTGGTTTTGATTGCAGCATCATTCAGATTGGTTGTGATAGCTAAAGTGCTATCTGTTTGGCCAAGAATCCCATGTATCATGCTTAGACTAAGCATGTTGATGTTCAGTATCACTTTGTTCGAGAGTTGGTTGCAAATGGAGAGATTGAGCTGAAGAAGATAGACACTCAGGAGAATGTTGCAGATTCATTGACCAAGCCTGTGAGCACAGAGAAGTTTGTGTGGTGCAGAGAGGCCATGGGCCTTGTTTCTAGTGCCTGATTATTTTTCATTTGATTCCTATGGGTTGATTTACAATGTATAATGTCAAGTGGGAGAATGTTGGGATAAGGTGCCATTAACCTTGTAAATCCCATTTGGTGGTGCCCACCTGGAGTTACGGTTTCAAGCATTTGCATCTGCTGGCCTTTTCAGAGAAACCCAAAAAAATTCTAAGTCCCTCAACCTCTAGTTGTATGCATGTATCTTTGTATGTACATGGCCATTTGTATCTATGTACAGATGCAAGTGTACAATGGAGGACCCAAAAAGAATTACAATCAGCTTCTAAAAAATGGAAATATGAGTTGTATGCATCTTTGTATGCATATCAGGTTTGTATGTGTCATTCAGATACAATTCTGGGTGTGAAAGTGTGGATGTACATTGAAGATTCCATCGCATATTCTTGTTTGGTTTTGCTATTGTATCAAAAAGATTGCATGTATATTGTGTTGTATATTCGATATACAACGAGTAGATAAAATGTCAGATTCCAAAAGTTATTAAATCAGGCCTAGCAGGTATGCATACAACGGCAAAGTTGAAAAGTCAAAGGCATTTCCTTGTATCATGCATTGTGTGTATCTCTGATATACAACTACATATACAAGGTGATGTACAAGCGGATGCGGCCAAGGAGTTAGCAGTATTTGTGAGATGGGTGAGATCTGCGGTTGTATATTGGGATTGTATGTCTAATATACAATTGGACATGCAACGAGCAGATACAAAGAAACATACAAGGCAGGAGTGGTCAAAGTCAATGGTCTTCAAGAACATTGTGGGGCCCACATAGTTGTATGTCCTGGATTGTATGTATGTGCAAATATACAATGTAAAATACAAAAGCACACATACAGTCCCAAATGTGAAGGAGAATTAGATTATGGCAGATTTTAGGTTGGGATCCACGGGTTATATATTGCACATTGTATGTATGTGCGTTATACAACAAATGGGTACAATGAACTAGATACAAAGCCGGATTCAAATGTTATTTCAATCCGATTGATAAATGGTTGGGTCCGTAGTTGGTTGTATATTGCGCATTATATATGAGATATACAATGAGAGATGCAAAGATGCCGATACAACGCTGGATTCAAAATTTATTCCAATCTGCCTCATAAGTATGATGGAATCCGCAGTTTTATGTATTTGCACTATACAAGGTGATATACAAAGAGGAAGATACGACGCCTGGACCCGATTGAAATTTTAAAGTGTTTCATAATGATTTGGGGTCCGCGCTTGTATGCAGGGTAATTGTATATACAATTGCATTTACAACTTCAGATGCAAGAAAAGATACAATGGATCGGTGATGAAGGTGCAAGTGCTTAGCGATAGTGATCCAATGGCAGGCTGCCACGTGTCCAAGGGTAGTTGTATGTATATACAACTGCATATACAAAGATTTGAAGGCGAAAAAGGCAAAATGGGTGAAAAGGAAGAAATATATGTTCGCAATGTGAAAAGTCAAAGGGGTTAATGCACCTGCGTGGCGTAATTTTATTGGTCGATGACTTTTTAGTGTGATTTGATGTCGTAGATCTCTACGGAGAGGAATGAATCGATGGCCTTTGTTCAAAATTTTTAGAGTGGGGAATTTCTATGTGTTCACTACATCTTTTCAAGTGGGAAGAAACTTTAGAAACACGCGAACCATTGTTGTCTCTTGAAATCGGTAGGTTGGCCATTAATGGCAAATTTGTGGAAGTATGGGTCTAAATGGACAGGCCAGCTACCATTTTTAAAGGAAAATCTCCAAGCGGCGACGCACTTCCTGATTTCCACCTACTCTTTTCTCTTCTTCTACCTAGAGCATTGAATGTTTTTGGTGCCATTCTCATGGTGCATCGTATCTAGCAGCATTTTGAGATGACCATGTAATTAATTGTTGAGTACACATTTTGGGTATACGAGAACTATGTTACTCATTGTTTCGGGGTGGAAGTCTTGGGCAATTTTTTGGAGAAATAATGAGAACGGAGCTTTTCTGGGCTATTCTATCTCTTTTGTGAGTTTATGAGTTGCATCTGAATGCATGTTGCATACATGTTCAATTTCATGTCATTTTTATATGAAAAATGCTTTATTGCATGTGTTTAGCTATTTGTCTCCATGGTTGTATGCATCCCTTCTTTTGAATCTGGTAACTAAGGGTTATTTAGATTCTAGGATATAGTTTTGTTGTATTGCATCCTTAACTTTTGACATCTACTCATGGAGTAGATTAAACTATTTTAGGTTAAGTATGAGGAAGAATGTATGGCAGCAAGGATATTTGTCAGTAGAGATAGCTAAAGAATCATTCTTGGGTGGTGTTTGTAGGGCAAATACCAGTCCAACCCCTTGAAACTTGAATGCCAGTGCAAATCATTCACTTGTATACGTCTAGTTGACTCCTTGCCTTGAGATAGGCACCAGTCTACTTCTTGTGTTATGTTATGTTTCTAAAACATTAAAACAAATCCTTTCAAAGCTTCAACCTGTTAGTTGTAGGAGTAAGAATAGGACCCTTGCATACTCTCATCCTCAACTAGTTAGATATGTCCAAGGACATTGCCAAACTTGTGACTTATCATGCAAATCTTGGTCCAAACATGAGAGTATTATGTCTTTATTGTAAAGCTAAATCTTTCTATTGGGAGTGAGTCAAAGATAAATCTTTAGCAAATAGGGATACCCCCCTTGGTGTGGTAGAACCAGAAGTGAAGGGGAGGCAGCTCATGTAACCTCCTATATTTGTTGGCCGAATCTGCCCGTGCATTGGAATTGGCAAACCCTCTACTGATTCGGAGAAAAACTCCAACACCATTATTGTATTATTCCATTTATTATTTGTAAATACCCATAAGGGATGTACAAGTTTCACTAGTAGTGGTAAAAATTATTTACTATCCACGGTAATTACAGAGTTACTACACTGTAAGTCCCAGAGTTACTAGCGGTAGTTACGGGATGTCATTTACTATGGTAAATGGCAATTGGTCAAAGTGGGGTGCACATGTGAAGGAATAATCTATTTTTAGTGTTATGACGCAAGTCATAGATGTTGTAAGAGGCTGTAAGAGATTCTATGACAACTGTAAGTTGTCATAAGAATCTATGACACTAATAATTGTTGCAAGGATGGGCCTAACCGGTGATGTCATTGATGTCAACATACTCATGTTGCATTAATGATAAGGATTGGATGAGCTGTATGCTAAGGATATTGAGAAAATTAGTCCTATCAAGAACAGTGAAGACAATGAGGTAAAAATCCCATCTAAGATGAAGATCAGAGGATGTGCTTCAAAGGGTTTGTAGATATGTGTCTTAAGATGATTCAGTAAAGATTTCAGAGGTCTGTATGAAGATCTAAAGAAGTTATGGCCACATAAGTAAAACTGGTTCCGGCAGATGTTCAGAGGTGACAAAGTGACACAGATAGGTCCGATGAGCTCTGGAAATACAATATCTTGTTCTACGAATTTGGTGGAGTACTCAGTAGGCTAATGTGAATTGACAACTCAAATTGGTTCATGGTCTGGAGGTCCGTAAGCATCTATTCCATTATGATAGTGATGACAGACTGTGTTCTTGAGGTTTTGGATGAAGGAGAGAATGATTCAAGTAAGCAGATGTAGTGCGGATGTTCTTGGTAATTCAGGAAAGCTTGTGGAGGTCTTTGGATCGTGTCCAGTTCGTGTTGGTATTCTGAATTAAAGTTTGAGCTAGAAATTGAAGAATTACTTCCAAATGATGGTGTTCTTCTCAAGTCAGGCCAACCAGATGAGTTACACATCCTGTGGATGATCTTGAAGATGTTATGTGAAGATTGGCGTGTTCCTAGAAGAAGATTGAAGTCTCAGATCTGTATGGCTGATAGTGTGTTGATCCGCATGAAGTCTTTTGTAATTAGTCATGATGTATTTATGTATTTGTTATGTAATGTTTGTCAACTTAGATGATTATTCCTAAGTCGATGTCTTGTATAAATAAGGAATTGTAAAGTCATTTCAAAAGTATGATGTGGAGATGAGAGTGTGGTAGAGAGGAGGAAAGTGAAAAGCAGAGCGGAGGTATTGGGCTTAAATGGAACTGACTCAAGCATGGTAAAGATGCTATTCTTTAGTTCAAGTATGTAATACTTATTATTTTGTAGATAGTGTGTCTCCTGTAGGCAGTGGGCCTCTTGTGAGCAGTGTGCTCAGGCAGTGAGTCCTAATTAGCATGTGCCATTTTATTCTTTCTATTCTTCTAACAGAGAATACAATCTTGGGTTAGTCACCCCGTAGTTTTTCCCTTAACTAAGTTTTCCACGTTAAAAATCTTGGTGTCATATGTGTTAATGTGTTTTTGCTCTTGAATTGTTGCATTAAGTTTCCATGATTGATTTATCATTATACTGTTGATTTAAGAAAAGGATTTAAGTGGTTAATTGCAAGGAAGTTGTGGACAACTGATTCACCCCCCCTCTTAGTTGTCTATCCTAAATCTAACAATAATAGCATATGACATGTCATAAGATGCTGTAAGTGGCTATTTTTGGCCCCAAGTCGTTCAAGCTTGCATGGGAACATTTTTCCAAGTGTAGGATGCATGTATGACAACATTTATGACCCCGTAAGAGCCTATTATTGGCTATGGGCTTGTAAGAAGTCATTTAATGTTTTGAGGTTGTGTAAATTCTATAAAAATATATATCATAGTAGATGAGATGCATATAACAGTTTACAGGTACCCAGGTTCTGTCGAAGTGAAGGTTGGAGGACAGAAAAAGTGAATGTATTTGTAATCTCCTTTTGTGAAGATAATACAACTTGGCCTCTTTTCTTGGTGGAGTTTTTTACCTGAAAGGGTTTTCTCCACATTAAACACTTGTGTTATGTGCTTCATTCTACTTTTGGTATATTTATGTATTGTGGGTTTATGTTTTGTTATAATATCCATTAATAACACACAGTTAAAGTTTGCTGAATTTTATCTCGATTCAGATTTCCATTGAAGTAGTGTTGCTTTCATTTCTAACATCAAATACCACTAATGGAATGGACAAAGTATCCTGGGAAGGCTCATCCTCCTAGGAGGATCCATCCTCTAGGGAAGCATTGATAGTCAAATGATTGATGAGTGCATTCTTCCACCAAGTTGCTGCACCCTTGCGGTGAGAGTGAGGACAATCAAAGGCCAAGTGACCAATAGAGAAACATTGTCTACATCTAAAGGGGAGACCCTCATAGTCTAACTATTGCATCCAAGGTCTTTCCCCTACCATCAAAACTACATCTACATGAAGGGGTTTGGAGATGTCAATGTCCACCAAGATGTGAGAAATCATAGAGTGTCCCATAAATGAGGTCGTAGAGTCTACCTTCAAGAAGCGACCAATGGAATTGGTGATGGCCTCATAGGAATCCTCCCAAAACTGGAGAGGGAGATTTAGGAGCCCAACCCATATTGTTTTGACATTAAGTGGCTCAGTGAGAGGATTAAAGGAATGAGTCCATGGTTTGATGGAGAACAAATTCTCACCCCACATCCAAACCCTACCATCAAGCACTAAGTCCCGCTCCTTAGAGAATGAAAAGGTCACAATGAAGAATCCCCTTGCACTGGGGAAGAGCTCAATCTTTCCCTCCACTAAGGGATTCCATGATTTCATGACCCAGTTGTGAAGATCAAGAAGAGAGGGCCATAATTTGTTAAATCTGAAAATCACCATGCACTTAAGATAGAACTCCTCATTCTCTAAAACTTCTTGGTCACACACCACCACCGGGGATGAATGAGCACATGGCAATGGCCGAAAGACCCCAGTCTATGATGCGCAGGCATGAGCTCTCAAGCTATTCATAGCTTCAATAAAAGACTTCTAAGGGCTATCTTGAGCTCTCGTATCAATAACATCCCCACAGGGTAGAATGTCACTGCACTCATGAGATCCCGAAGTGTTGTCTCATACATAAGAGACCGGCTCTATTGGACCCTTATTTCATTCCACAGGTGCCAAGGAGGGACCAACACTTCCAGACCCTAAACCTGCAACAACCCCAAGAAAAATGGCACACAAATCTTATGAGATGTGCCCCCCCAAAGATTCACTATTTGAACTTGCAGTGAGGGGGAAACACGTAGTTGAAGATGCCATACAAAAAAGCCAACCTAATTTGTTATTCATCTATATAGAAGGAAAAAGTCATGATGTTGTTTGGATACATTTGTAACATCCACGTTCTAAAAACATAGTAAAACCACAAAATTTACCATGGACTAATTCAACAAGGTAAAAATGAGAGAAATTTCTTTTTTCTTTTATTCAATAAATAATCAAGTAATTACAATTACAATATTTTCTCAATACAAAATACAATAAACCATATCGTATTTCTCAATTACAATATTTACAAATGTAAATCAATTACATATAAAATTTTGGAATAAATACTACTTTTGAATATCTAACATCTTTATCACAAGTCCTAACATGTTTCCTTCTTGGAGAGAGAGTATCTTTCTAGTGATTTACCTCTATCCACAGGCCAACGGTCTCCCATAGACCATAGGTGACCAATGGTAATTTGCCTTTCCTGAGTACATAGTGTTGTATCCTACTCAACTCTATCAATCATACAACCCTAGATACCCTCTAGCTAAATATGATTTCTAATAGGATGAGCAATCCGGATATAGTGAACCGACAATGCATGCAAAAAATAAATGCATTACTTTGCCAAAGTTTTTAATATCAATATCATTCATAATGAATGTAGTTGTTATGTTCACCCACCCCTATTCGACTTGGATATTGTCATATTCTCGTAGTTTATTCACACTAACTATAACCACGTAAATAGTTTAATCATCATGTCAAGATAATAGTATCTTTTGACTTAAATAAGTCTATATGACGTAACTATACAGTTGGTTCATAACCAACTCTAGGGTTTACATATTATCCCTTGGTTAATATGATATTACACTGTAACCTTATCTCTTATCTAAGAGACCTGGATTCTCAAATGACCTTTGGTTAACTCATCCAAAGTAGATAATTACTTTAGTTCATTAATAGATAATAACTCCTATACAAGGAACATAGAATACCTTTGATAATGTGATATAACAAAACATACCCTATATACATCTCCCTACAAGGTCATTCTCTAGTAGACTTGGTCTACTCCATTGTATTGGATCTTTCCAAGATTGATATGAATAATAATGATAAATAGGCATTTAAGGGTTCCCATAAAAACCTTATTTCCATCTACCATAATATCACTAAGTTACTTTCATTTAATGAGATACAATAGTTTACTAAAGATTCCTATGAATCTAAGTTCTCATGGATAGATATCATTCCCATTATATATATAGAATCTAAACAAGATAAATAATTTAAATGAGTTTTATCCCAAATCAAGGTCAAACTATACTACTCAAGTCTAAGAGTATATTATCAAAATTCAGTCATCACTATAAAATTCGAGAGTCTATTGTATTGTTATCTCACAATCACTTCATTGGTCTTTACTACTGTTGGAGTTTTTCCCAACTGGATGCTTCTTCCCAGTAATCCATACAAGGTAGCCATCATTGATCAATAGGATTCCCAGGCCATGGGCCAACAGTACAGGAGATAGACTCTATAAATATCTCCTCTTCTTCTTTAGGCTCTGCAGAACCAAGGGGGGTATTCCCTATTCAACATCCATGAGATATGCTTATGAACAGACTGGGATGTTGATACAAAGCAGATAAATCCTCCTTTATGCAAACCAAAACTGTGAAATAAGTGCAAAGGGGCTAGCTTTGGGCCTATGATCAGTTGTGACACAGAGGATTTTGGTCCTAAAACTACTTCTAATATCCTAAAGGTTTGATTTGAAGTTTGAGTTTGTATTTTGAATTTGGATGCAAAACTAGGTCTTTGGGTTGTAACCTCAATATTTGTAACATCAAATAGAGTTATATCATCTGGCCTTATGGCCACATTAGCCAAAAAATCTGCCATGACATTCTTTGATCTTTCTATCCAATTTATTGAAAATGCATCAAACAATTCAATTGTATCCCACACGGCATGCTTATACTATTTTAATCTTTTATTTTTTGAAGCATACTTATCTCTTACCTGGGATACAATTAACTCTAAATCTCCAAATACCTTTAGCATATTAATCCCATGCTTTAAGGCAATATTCAATCCTAGTAGCAGAGCCTCATATTCTGCAACGTTAGTTGTGCAAGCAAACTTTAGCAAGAAAGAGAATTTCAGAAGCTTACCTACTGGAGACAAAAATACAACTCCAGCACTAGAACCTTCCTTTGAACAAGCTCCATCAAAATACATGGTCCAGAGACCCTTTTGGTCAAGTTCTTGAATGCAAAAATCCTTCTTTTTATTCCCCTGATCATCTAAAACAACTCTGAAATTATCACAATCAGTATCCACAAAACATATATGCTCCTCTGAATCCTGATCTTCAACTGTCCCTAGTGATCTCTCTTCTCTAACTAGTTTGAGATCTCTACCATTCATTGGGATCATGGCATATGATAGATCTAGCTGCATATTTCCTCCAATCAATGCTGCCCATCTTCTTGACAACAACATACCATACTGTGGCTTTATGTCAACCACTGTTATGTTCATTCTGTAAGTTTTTTCGGGATATGCTGCCAGCATGAAATCCACATCCTTCATGATTCCAATAACTAGTACCTCCCTAGCATCCATTGCAAAGCATTTTCCACATGTCTTATCTATTTTCAATCCAACTTGTTGCATGATAGCTAGAGGCATAATATTTGTTGATGCTTCTGAATCAAGCATACAATTCTTGATCACTTTTCCATTGATAACAAGGGAAACATAAAATGGTTCAACCTGTGGAGGGCATTTTGTCATTGTCACCTCCAAATAGACTTCTGGGACTTTATCTTCATCAATACACAAGGCTTGTTTCTTACCCTGAGTTTCATCATTATGCTTAGCCTGACAAGCTACTCCTGAAATTAGGGACAATGCTTTATTTCTGAATTCTTCAACTTTCATCATCTCCATCAATGGAACAAAGACTTTTACCTGGGATAAAACTTGAGCTATGTCAAAGGGATCATAATTTTGTATGAGAGTTGTACCTTGAGCTGTGGTTTTGTTCTTAACCTAGGCTGATCTAGCTTTACTTTTAGTGGCTTTCTAACTGTCATCTATGACCTGAGAATTCTTATTTTGATTCTCATTTTGGGGAACCTCATTTTCTGATCTTTGAAAATCATGACTTGTTTTCTACTTAGAATTTTTCTTATTACTGCTCAACCTAATCTTATGTGGTTCAGCCCCTTTATGACTCTACATTGGTTGATTTACCAAGGTGTCTTTTAACTGACGTGGATCACCTACCTAAGCCTTACCTCTAATGTTATAGTTGCTTCTGACTTGAGCCACTACTGCTGCTGTGAGAGCTCTAATCCCTTCATCAGAAGGCCTCCTCAAGTTGTTTAGAAAGATGTGTGAGTCTTGAGCATAAGCATAATTATCTTCATCATCCTCATCACAAGAAATCTGCTGGCAGACCTGAGTCCCATAACTTGTATTTTCATCAATATTATAAGAAGAATACTCCCTATTTGTAGACAACATATTGACATTATCATCCTGCATATAATGTGGTTCATTGCAATCATCACAGGCAATAGCATTATTATATAAAGATTGAGCAATCATACATTGTGACTATGAATGAGGCATTTGGCATATTATGCACCATGAGTATCATCAACAATATTAACAGCTTTCTTCAAAGGATCAGGAGTCTCCTTGACATGTTGAGCTCTTTGATTAGTGTTGCTATTTGGGAGAACTGGGTTACCATTATGCCAATTAGTGTTATATGGCATATCATGCAATGATGGTCTCTTTTCTTGTCTTTGGTAAACCTGTCTTTCAGGACCTATCCCTTTTTCATTTTTTGCAAGTCTATAACTTAGGTCCTTAACAACATTTGTCAATTTATCCAATTTTTCTTCAGGAGTGGATGCACTACCTTGAGTACTTTGGGACTTATTATTTGGATTTTGCAGAATTTTTACATCATCCCTTCTATTTGTTTTACCAAATGCTTTCCTATTATTTTGAATATTAGTTGCAATTCTAAAAGCATCCCTGAGGCTAGTAGGACCCTTATGTCTTAACCCATAAGTTATTTTAGCATCAAAAGCATTTATGTATAATACCATGCACATTGGTTCATTAGGCCTCATGTGAAGTGGCAATTTGTTCAACACTCTAGTAAACCTAGCATTGAAAACTGCAATAGGCTCATTTGACCCCTTAGCAAAACTAGTGAATTCATTTATAAAAAAGTTGGGATCAGTCTTATCACCATATTGTTCTTTAAAAATCCTTCTGATATCATCCCATGATGAGATGCTCTGGTCAAGTAGGTTTTTATACCACTCTCTAGCTTCATGAACTAGGGACTACATAAATAATTTCATAAAAACATCTTCATGTTCAACCTCAAAGTTGTCCATGACATTCTGAAAAGCCTTCAATGATCTTCACCTGACACAACATTATTTCCTAAAAAATTTGGTATCTAAGGTCTTACATGTTTATCAATGGGATTAGGGTAACCAGGAATACCATTAAAAACTAGCTGTCTGAATCTATTCAACTGCATAGGCTGTCTCCCAAACTGATTAACATTTGCATTCTGATTTCTTACATTGTTCAATGATACTCTAACATTGTTTATATTCTGATTCTAATCATTTTGTGGACACTAAACTTTATTTCTTTGTTGGTTTCTCAGCACATTTGCATTATCAAAGGTGGGGATTGAATCATGTTGAGCAGTTCTCAGAGCTTACACCTTTTGTCTCATATCATCTCTAATCTTCACAATCTGCAAATATTCTAATTCAGCCCTCAAGCTCCAGATTTCTTCAGCTAATTCTTCTTCCTTGGGCATAGAAGAGGATGGTCCCTTTCCATTTCAATCATCACCATCATCCCTTGGGGATTCAACTTCTTCAAATCTGTCAAGGGGATCTAAGAAAGGGCATTCCTAAAACACCTCTGATCTCATAATCAAATTAACGCCTTGTTCTCTTTCATATACATTTTGGATTTCAGCCTCTATGTTTGAAAAATAAGGTGTTGTCCGCTCTGAAGATCCTGGATTATCTTGGGTACTATCATTGTTTCTAGGCTGAGAGAACCTTCTTGACCGGCTTGAACGGTCCATTTTTTCCTATACATCATTTTTCTGGGTAATTCTTCAAGCAAAGGATTACGCAGGGATCTTCTCCCTTGCATACAAATTTCACCTTACCGATTGGGAGATTTGTTTGGAGTCACCACCTACAACTAGGAATTAGTTCTTTTTAAAAAAGGTTCTTACAAAGCTCTCCCCAATAGATTTGGTGACCGACATGCATTTGGTGGGGCCCGTGGATATGTAAAGGAGAATGCATATCGGGTTTGTATGTTGGCACATATAAAGGTAATGTGCGAGGCAGAATGTACATTGCAATGTACAAGGGTGAATGTATCTCCAATATACAAGTCAACATGCAAGTGTCAAGATACAAAGGTAAGATACAATTGGTGGGACCTACTTCATATACAAGTCGCATTGTATATGTGACATGCATTTGCCACATACAAGAGGAAGGATGCAGAGGTGTTTGCATATACAAGGATTGACATACAAGCAGAATATACAAGGTGGACGCAGCCAAAGAGTTAACAGTATTTGTGAAATATTTTGAAATCTACCATTGCATGTTTGGGATTGTATGTTCCAAATATACAATTGAATGTGCAAGCAAAACATACAAAGAAAATATGCAAGCATGTTACGGATAAAGTCAAAGTCCTCAAGCATCGCGTTTGTACATGTGATATACAAAGTAATATACAAAAAGGTAGGATACAAGCTAGACCCGATGGTACCTTCAAGCTTATTTTACAGGAAATTTGGGGTCTGCACCTTGTATGCAAGCGATTGTATGTATATGCATGTTCTTTTGCATATACAAGGCAAAAAAAGGCAAAATATGGCGGAAAGGGCAAAATGCATGTTTGCGATGGGAAAAGTCAGCGATGGAAGTACAGGGTGTCTACGTGGCACATTCTATTTGGTGGGTGACTTTTTAGCATGATTTGTGGCCACAGATCTCAGCGATAGATGGAAAATCGACGACTTGTTTCAAATTTTTGAAGCAGGAGGGTTTTTCTTTGTATCTATAGCTATTTTTCAAGTGGGAAAAGTTTCAAAGGCATGTAACCACTACATTCCAGAGGGCCACAAGTTGGTATGCCATTAATGACAAAAGTTACAGGGGTATGGACCGAGATGATAGCCTAGCTACCACTTTCAGGTGGGAAAATCTTCAGGCAGTGGTGCAAATCCTGAGCTCACCTGCTCTTTCCTCTATTTCCATCGGCTACATTCAATGTTTTAGGCACCATTCTATGGTACAATGTATTTGGCAGGATTTTGAAATTGCCTTGTAATTATTGCTAAGTACACATTCTCGCTATAAATGGCAGACTATGTCACTCATTTAAGGTTGTTGAAAACTGGACAAATTTTGGTACAGTGAGAAGATATAACTTCGTCGGTGGCTCTGTTTTGGGTGTCTTGTGAGTTTATGAATCTCATGTTGTATGTTTTATGCATAAATTTACTGGTTTCATGTTGTTTTATATAAGTAATGCTTCATTGCATGTATTCTATTATTTGTCTCCAAATTGAATGTGTTCTTCTTCTGAATCTAAACAGCTAAGGGATGTTTAAGGTTCTAGGATATGGATTTGCTATGTTGAATGCTTGATCTTTTACTTCTGCTCAAGGAGTAGGTTAAATGTTTAGGGTTAAGTGTTGGGAAGAATACATTACAGTAAGGATGTTTACAAACAGAGATAGCTGAATACTTAGTTTTGGGAAGTATCTGTAAGGTAGACACTAAAAAATCCCCCTGAAATCAAGTCTTTGATCCATGTTTATGGTAACCATTCACATGTGTATGTCTATTGACTCTAATCCCTAAGATAGGCACCAGTCTAGTCTTGTATTGAGGTTACAACCCAAAGACCTAGTTTTACATCCAAATTCAAAATATAAACTCAAACTTCAAATACAAACCTTTAGGATATTAGAAGTAGTTTTAGGACCAAAATCCTCTGTCTCACAACTGATCATAGGCCCAAAGCTAGCCCCTTTGTACTTATTTCACAGTTTTGGTCTGCATAAAGGATGATTTATCTGCTTTGTATCAACATCCCAATATGTTCATAAGCATATCTCATGGATGTTGAATAGGGAATACCCCCCTTGGTTCTATAGAGCCTAAAGAAGAAGAGGAGATATTTATAGAGTCTATCTCCTATACTGTTGGCCCCTGGCCTGGGAATCCTGTTGATCAATGATGGCTACCTTGTAGGGATTACTGGGAAGAAGCATCCAGTTGGGAAAAACTCCAACAACTATAAGGAGATTGTTTTCAAAGCTCATGACAACTATGACAACATCTTACTCTAATGAACATTTTATTCTCCATACTATGATTTGATATGATCATCATTTTAAAATCAATAAGAAGATGGTCAATTCAATATGCTATAACAAAATACTCACTTGTATTACCAAGTATCAACCATATAATTTACATTCGTTGTCTTATCGATTACAAAAATAGATCAAAATAGTTTACTTAAAAAGTTATCTGTATTTTCCTAAGTTGACACTTAATAGTTTTCGACTATTACACCATAAATACAGGAGGTTAAACCTCACTGGTGAACTTGTATAATCACTCATAATACAACGATGTACAGTCTAAAAGGAACTATTCCATTTTCTCATGGTTAATAAACACATTAACTAAGGAATACCTGATAATGGACAATCTTGAGTTGGTAGAGATGTGTGAATAAGATATAGGGTTGATGCCTCTCGACTGTGTATTCACCCTCTATTCTAGCCACTATACTTCTCTCTATATATCTTTGATCCTCCTCCTCTTAGGTTTTTTTAACCTTATTAATATATAAACAAAGGCTCATCTGAGTCATCATTATTAATGATTGAGGCACGACTCCTACAGAGTCGCCTCATTTCATACCTCCTCTATGATTCAGTTGCAAACTTTAATGAAAGCTTAACAGTCCACAGCGATTTAGTCTTAACTGAAATCAAATTTTAAGCAAAAATCCCACATGTCAATGGGAGATAGTCTCTCCATGGCTTGTCAGTTGTGGTGGTTAAAACCGTAGTCCTCCTGTATAGGATGAGGCTAACACATCACTTAAACACTACTGATCTTTAAATGATCACAATAAGTGGTTTGATCCATCACTAATACTATTGAAGACTCTCCTAAAAGTAAGCCTTCGGCTACTCAAACATAACAACATCGACTCATTATGAGGTATTATCCCCATTCGATGTTAAGGCATTTACATATTTGATTACATCAAATATAATTCTCATAACATCGCCTCTATATTAGATAGTTATGGTTTAATCAATAAATTGATAATATTTAAATAAGGATTATGGATAATGTAATTGGGTTGAGCTTGTCTCCCCATCACAATCCGTCGACAATAATCATGTATTGTTAACTCGATGAAATCGTCTTAACGTTAAGAATCATTTATAACACGTCAAGTGACTTAATAAAATAAGAGAACCATTTTATGACAATTATGTCATAATTTTTACTTTAAACATAAATAGTTATAGTTCATACTCAAATGACATCGTTAATGTTACTAATGACTATGACAACTTACTACGACTTACAAAGATTTACAAGGTATCGACTACTTGTCGATTGGGTTCCAAAAGTAAACTGATAAGACAAGACTTACCTCTTACGACACTTTGGTTCATGTTTTTGTTAAACACTTATACTCGATTTGGCAAATAAACCAATCATAACCTGAGGTCTATATCTCTCTCCTCGAAAGATTCTCTCTCTCTCTCTCTTTTCTCCGAGAGTCATCTGAAAACCTGTAATCCTGTATCAAACTTGTTACCAACCAAATTATGATTAGTGCATCATTATTCAAATAATAAATCAAATCTCATAATGCAAATATTAAATCGATAATAACATAATCATTTCTATAATTTCATAAATGACATTCAATATAATCCATATCTTTCCTTGTCATTAATCTAAACATCATAATAAATTTACTTATGTCTAAGTAAAAGTAAAAAGTATAGCAAGACAAAAATTAGGGATGTAACATATCCTTCCCCTAAAGATTCATTGTCCTCGATGATATAAAGTATCAAAAAGTAACTAAAAATCAAGTTCATTATTTTCAACAGGTAACAGCATTAAATAAATGAGGAAACTTTTGATAAAATTCATGGTAATCCTCCCATGTAGCATTTTCCTCAGCATATTGGTCCCATTAGACCTTGCATTGCAAGACCTCTCTATTACGCAAGTGGAGCTTGCACGTTTCTAACACCTTGAGTGGCTCAATCATGACCACCCTTGGGTCTTGCATTTGTAAAGAATTCCAATTCAAAATATGATTATCACTTGCAATATATTCCTTCAAATAAGACACATGAAAAACATTGTGCGTTCTAGACAATGTTGGTGGTAGAGCAATTCTGTAGGCAACCAGATTGACTACTTCAAGCACTTCAAAGGGTCCCACATAATGAGGGGCTAGCTTAGAAGACTTCCCAAACTAAATAGAACTTTTATAAGGTTTGACCCTCAAAATAACTTTTTCTCCAATAGAGAATTGCCTTGGAACACGCTTTGCATCCACATAGCTCTTTTGCCTATCATTGGCTTCTGCTAATCTTTTTTTTTTATCAACTTAACTTTTTCTTCCATTTCAGCTAGCATTTTTGGTTTGATGCTAATCCTATCTTCTAGCTTATCTCAGCTTATAGGAGTTTGACATATTCTTCCATTAAATGCTTCAAATGGCACCATCTTAATAACAGAATGATAGGAATTGTTATAAGCAAATTCCACAAGTGGTAAGTATTCCTCCCACTTATATTGTTGATCCATGCAATACATTTGCAACAAGTCTTCTAAAACCTGGTTTACTCTCTCAGTTTGCCCATCAGTTTCAGGATGATAAGATGTACTCACGTTGAGTTTAGTTCCTAGCACGGAAAACAAAGTTTGCCAAAACCTTGATGTTACATGCGCATCTCTATCTGAGATAATCTTTTCAAGGAATCCATGCAATCTAAACACCTCTTGTACAAATTTGCGAGCTAACACTGGTGCTCCATCAGTCTAATTCCCTGGTATAAAATGTTCTACCTTTGTGAGTTTATCAACCACAACTAAAATGGCATCATGTCTATTCCTTCATATAGGAAGACCTTGAACAAAATCCATACTAATAACTTGTCATTTCCACTCTGGCACATCATGTGAGTATAATAATCCTGCAAGGTTTTGGTGCTCTGCTTTTACCCTCTGACATTCTAAATAGCTTGCTACAAATCTTGTAGCATCATTTTTCATTCCTTTCCAGAAATAAAGAGGTTTAACATCCGCTAGAAGTTTGGTTACTCGTGGATGTCTAGAATATGGTGCAGTATGAACTTCTTTCCATGCTAAATCCCTCAAACCAGCTGAATTAAGAACATACATTCTTCCCTTATACCTCAATAGTCCATCTAACTCAAATAAAAAACCATCATACCTTGGATCTCTAGGATTATCTTTCAAAGCCTTCTTAAGCTACTCATAATACTAATCATTAGACAAATTTTGCAACACCAAATCCTTGAAATCTCTACAAATAGAAACAATAGAATCTATATGTCTTCTACGACTCAAAGCATCAGCTACTCTATTCTCTTTCCTTTTGATGTAGTTTATCTCAAAGTCATAGTCAGATATCAATTCTAACCATCTCCTTTGTCGAGCATTCAAATGCACTTGAGAGAAAATATACTTAAGACTTTGATGGTCTAACTTAAGTACAAAATTCTTCTCCAACAAATAGTGTCTCTACATTTACAAGGCATGTGTTACTGCTGCTAATTCCAGATCATGCGGTGCATAATTTTTCTCATAGGATTTCAATTTCCTTGACTCATATTCTATAACTCTTCCATCTTGCATAAGCACTCCTAATCCTTCTCACGAGGCATCTATAATTACCTCAAATTTTCCTTCGAGGTCAAGAACTTTCAAGATTGGAGCTATAGTAAACTTTTCCTTTAAGAGATCAAATGCATCCTGACATTTGTCTGTCCATTCAAATCTCTTTCATTTCCTCTACAGGGAAGTGATTAGACTAGCAATACTAGAGAAATTTAGAACAAACTTTCTATAATAGCCAGCCAAGCCCATGAAACTACGCACCTCATGCACATTTGTTGGTATAGGCCAATCCAGAATAGCTGTGATTTTTGCAGGATCGGCAGATATTCCATTAGCAAAAATAATATGACCTAGATATTGAATCTCCTTCTGGAAGAATGTGCACTTAGGTAGATTTCCATATAACTTATGTTCTCTTAAACATTGCAGAACTTTTTGCAAGGGATGTTGATGTTCTTCTTCATTCTTAGAATAAATGAGTATATCATCCAAAAAGACTAAAACAAACTTGTCCAAACAATCTCTGAATACACTATTCATGAGATTCATGAATGCGGTAGGTGCATTCGTCAAACCAAATGGCAACACTGTGAACTCATAGTGTCCATATCTAGTTTTAAAAGCCATCTTATGGATATCTTCATCCTTCAGTCTTAACTAATGATATCCTGATCACAAATCAATCTTTGAAAACATAGTAGCTTCATGCATCTGATCAAAAAGATCATCAATACGTGGCAAAGGATATTTGTTCTTTACCATTGCTTTATTAAGCATACGATAATCTATCCATAAATGAAGGGTTTCATCCTTCTTCTTAACAAAAATAACCGAAGCACCCCAAGGTGAAACACTGGGCCTAATCAGACCTTTTGCCAACAATTCTTGTAATTGTGCTTTCAATTCCATTAACTCCGTAGTTGTCATATGGTAGGTTGCTTTTGATATAGGCTCATATCCTAGTTTAATGTCAATTATAAAATCAAAAACCCTCTTGGGAGGCAACCCTAGAAGTTCTTCTGCGAACACATCCTGAAACTCCTGAAGAAAAGGATACTTTTCTCCAAAAGTTGAACTAGGGTTTTCTATCCCTCCCTCCACTTGTTCCATTTTGACTGCAAATAATTAACTGTTAGTTTCAAGACAAACAACTAAGAGGGGGGTGAATCAGTTGTCCCAAAAATTTCTCTTATTAACCACTTAAATCCTTCTTGTAATTCAGCAGCATAATAATAAATCAATCATGGAAACACAATGCAACAATTCAAGAGCAGGAATGCATTAACACATATGACACCAAGATTTTAACATGGAAAACCTGGTTAAGGGAAAAACCATGGGGTGACTAACCCAAGATTGTATTCTCTGTTAAAAGAATAAGAAGAACAAAATGGCACATGCTAATTAGGGCTCACTGCCCGAGCACACTACTCACAAGAGGCCCACTACCTACAAGAGACACATTGTCTACAGAATGATAAATATTACATACTTGAACTAAAGAATGGCATCTTCACCATGCTTGAGTCAATTCCCTTTAAGCCCAACACTTCTGCTCTACCTTTCGCTCTTCACCTCTCTACCACACTCTCATCTCTGCCAAGATGCTTTTGAAATGACTTCACGACTCTTATTTATACAAGACATCAACTTTGGGATAATCATCAAGGTCAGCATACTTTACAAAGCAACTACACAAATACAACTTGACTAATTACAAAATACTTCATACGAATCACCACACTATCAACCACATAGATCTAGGACTTCAATCTTCTTTGAGGAACACGCCATGCTTCACAGAACATCTTCAAGATCATCCACAAGATGTGTAAATCATCCAGTCAGCCAAGTTTAGGAAGAAGAACATCATCCAGAAGTAATTCTTCAATTACGATCTCAATCTTTAATGCGGACCACCAACACGTATTGGACACAATCTAGAGACCCCCACAAGCTTGCTTGAATCACCAAGATCATCCACACTACTTCTGCTTACTAAAATCATTCTCTCCTTCATTCAAAACCTCAAGAACATAGTCTGTCATCATTGTCATATTCGAATAGATGCTTGCGGACCTCCAGACCATGAACCAATTGAGTTGTCAATTCTCATTGACTTCCTAAACATGCCACCAAATCCACAGAACAAGATATTTCATTTCCAGATCTCACCAGACCTATTTGTGTCACTCTGTCACCTCTGAACATCTTCCAGAACCAGTTTTACTCATATGGCCATAACTTCTTCAAATCTTCATGCGGACCTCTCAAATATTTATTGGATCACTTTTAGACACATATCTACAAACCCTTTGATGCGTATACTTTGATCCTCATTTTAGCTGGGATCTTTACTTCACTGTTCTTCATCGTTCCTGATAGGACTAATTTTCTCAATATCCTTAGCATACAACTCATCCAATCCTTGTCATCAATGCAACAGGAGAATGTTGACATCAATGACAACACTAGTTAGGCCCATACTTGCAACAATCTCCCCCTTTGTCATTGATGGCAACATATGATGTGAAAAACTATTTTAACCATCAAAACAAGAACTTCTCTTGACTGACTGACATAGCTCCCCCTATCAACAACAACCATTCACATGTCTTCTCTTCCTTTACTGCTACCCCTTTGATCAGCAACCACTTTTTATTTTTCACATGTCTTCTCTCCCCCTTTGACATCAATGGCAAAGGGCACATACTTGCATCACTCAGAATCATATAAACTACTCCCCATGAGTAGCAGCTTCCCATCATCAATTCAAACCACAAGATATGACTATGAGATCCACCAGACTGATGCACATTAGTGCACCTTAATTCAGAACCGGAAGGGTAATAACCCCTAACTTCTCCCTGAGATACTCAAAAGAGTCCTTAGGTAGAGGTTTAGTAAAAATGTTTGCAATCTGATCCTTGGAGGGCACAAACTCCAATCTGACTTCATTCTTGTTCACCTATTCTCTCAAAAAGTGAAACTTGATGGATATATGTCTTGTCTTTGAATGCAACACCGAATTTTTTGATATATTTATTGCACTTGAATTATCACAGAAGATTGTGATGGGTTCCTCATACTCCACTCTAATGTCTCTTAGCATTTGCTTCATCCACAATACTTGAGTGCAACTACCTACTACTGTAATATATTCTGCTTCTACAGTGGACAGAGATATTGCCTCTTGTTTCTTGCTCAGCCAAGAAACCAATCTTTTCCCTAAAAAGAATGCTCCACCACTAGTACTCTTTCAGTCATCCACATCTCCTGCCCAATCCGCATATGTATATGCATGAAGAGAGAAATCATGATCTCTAGGATACCATAAACCATATTCAACTGTTCCTTTTAGATATCTAAGAATCATCTTGATTTCCATGACATGAGATTCGCTAGGATCATCTTGGAATCTAGCAACAAGACCAACAACATTCATAATGTCAGGTCTAGTTTGAGTAAGATACAGTAGTCCTCCAATCATTGACCTGTACTTTTTCTGATTAGCCTTAGGGGAGTCATCATATTTGCTCAATTTACATCTGGTTGCCATGGGAGTATTCATTGGCTTTGAGTCTTCCATCCCAAATTTCTTCAACAATTATCTCACATATTTGGTTTGTGAAATGAAGATTCCTTTCTTTGTTTGAATGATTTGCAAACCCAAGAAGAAATTTATTTCCCCAAACATGGACATCTCAAATTCACTTTTCATTTGATTTGCAAAAGTTTTGCACATACTATCTCTTCCTCCAAAAATGATATCATCAACAAATACTTCAACAATCAAGATATTTTCATGATCAATTTTGAAGTACAAGTTACTATCAGCAATACCTTTGTTGAAACCAATCTTCAAAAGATGCTTATCCAGTCTTTCATACCAGGCTCTTGGGGCTTGTTTGAGTCCATATAGTGCTTTCTTCAACTTGCAAACCATATCACCATGATCAAACAATTGAAATCCATCTGGTTGCTCAATGTATACTTCTTCTTCCAAGTCACCATTCAGGAAGGCAGACTTGACATCCATCTGATATACTTTGAAGTCTTTGAAGGAAGCAAAGGCAAGAAATAATCTGACTACTTCAATTCTTACCACCGGAGAAAAAGTTTCTTCAAAATCAACTCCTACTCGAGAATAACCCTTGTAGACCAATCTGGCTTTGTTTCTGGCTACTTCACCATCTTCATACAGTTTATTCCGGAAGACCCATTTGGTTCCAATCACATTTTTGTTTTTAGGTCTAGGAACAAGATCCCAAGTGTGATTTTTCTCAATTTGCATCAGCTCTTCCTTCATTACTTTAGTCCATCTTTCATCATTGCATGCTTCACTCACTGTTTTTGGTTCAATCTTTGAAATCAGACAATACTTTTCTAAGTCTTGAGCAATCTTTCTTCTTGTTTGAACACCTTTGCTTTTATCACCTATGATCTAATCTTCAGATTGATTCAATCTTACATACTTAGGAGTTTTGGGAATTTCTTGCACTTCTATTTCTTGAATAGGTTCATTCAAACTTATCTCTTCTTCCTAATTCTCTTGATCAGTCTGGATTTGAATTTCAGAAGGGGCTTGGACTTCTTGGACCAAAACATCATTCTGATCATCTTCTTCATATTCATAAAACCTTGAGGGTTTTTCAATACGTTCATCAACCTTCACATTTGTACTTTCTATAATCTTTCTCAATCTCTTGTTATAACACTGATACGCTTTGCTTTGAGTAGAATAACCCAAGAATATTCCTTCATCACTTCTAGCATCAAATTTGCCAAGGTCTTCATCTCTTTTAATGTAACATTTGCTACCAAAGACTCTAAAATACTTCACAATCGGAGTGATGCCAAACCAGAGTTCATAAGGGGTCTTACCAGTATTGCTTCTAATTTGTACTTGATTAAGAGTATAGACAGCAATGCTTACAGCTTCTCTCCAGTAGATCTGAGGAACATTTGCTTCCATCATCATGGTTCTAGATGCTTCCTAGATGGTCTGATTCTTTCTCTCCACTACTCCATTCTGCTATGGAGTCCTTGGAGCATATAACTATCATTTTGTCCCATGTTTCTCACAGAATTCTATGAAATCTTCGGATGTGAATTCTCCACCTCTATCAGACCTGAGAAATTTTATGTTTAATCCAGTTTCATTCTCTACCATTGCCTTGAATATTTTGAATTTCTCAAGAGCCTTAGATTTCTTTTTCAGAAAAGTCACCCACATCATCCGAGAGTGGTCATCAATTAATAACATGAAGTATCTATCACCTTGCAAACTCCTGATTCTTGCCGGTCCACATAGATTAGTATGTACTAAGTCCAACAATCTAGTAGAAGATTGTTCCTTACTTTTGAATGTGACTTTGCTCTGCTTACCCAACTGACATTCTTTGCACAAACTATTAGTAGGTTTCACCAGTCTTGGAAGATCTATTATAGCCTGAGTATTGCTTATCTTGATGATATTATCAAAATTCACATGACACATTCTCCTATGCCACAACCAACTCTGATCAATTTGAATAAATAAATAACTTTTTCCAGTACCAACCAAGTGGAAGATATTACCTTTTGTTTGAGTACTAGATGCAATCTTTGTTCCGAAACTTTCAAAGATCTTACATTCCATTTTTGAATTAGAGATCATAGCCTTTGTCCACCAACTGTCCAACACTAAGAAGATTGTGCTTTAGACCTTCAACATACAGTACATTACTGGTTTTGTTCCTTCCATCAAAATAAATAGTTCCTCTACCTCTTATTCTACCAGAAGAATTATCACCAAATTTTACAACCCCTCCGTATCTTTCCAAATCTATGAACTTATTTTTGTCACCTATCATATGGTGGGAGCATCCACTGTCAATGACCCAATCATCCTTTTCTTCAACTTGGGTAGCTAGAGCTCTTTCTACCATTTTATGATTGACAGATTCATAGGGCATTAGATCTTCTTCCTTGATGGCAATAAACACCCAGTCACTTCTGGATTTGTTTCCTGTCTCTGATTCATCATTTGTTACTCCATCATCATCATCTTCATGAACATAGTAACATTTATTTTGGAATATTGATCTATTTAGATTTTCCCTTGAAAATCTTTCCAGACACCTTGAGGCAAAATGACCAATCTTATTGCAATTGAAACATTTGAAGGGCAATTTTCCTTCATACTTACTAGATCCTCTTGGCAGTCTTTTTTCAACAAGGGCTTCAAGTTGAGCAACTTATGCTTCATCTTCTTCCAGATCTTTTCTTACTTTTCCATACCATGAAAGTTTCTTTAAGGAATTCTCTCCTGGATCAAACTTTTGTTTGCCTTTTATAGAGGCACTAGCTTTGAATGCAAATTCAATCTTGGGGGGTGCATCTCCAAACTCGGCCAATTCAAATGCAGCTAATTTTCCAACCAATTTATCTCTTGTGATATTTGAAAAAGATTTGAATTCTTCAATAGCAGCAACCTTGTATTTGTAAGGAGGTAGGGATTTGAGTGTTGTTATATGGAGCCTAATCAGACTCAGAGGTTAAATTTTCCCCACTTTTATCGACATGGTTTCCCCCCAAATTATTTAACGGGGGAGTACAGGGGGGCAGAGCCCCTCTTGGGTGTTATTTTTCTATTGACCGACATAAAAAAACCCTATTTTTGTAACTGACAAAAAGCTTGATAAAAGCGGCTAAGGGTTAGGGTTTCAGTTGATATTGTATTGTAGCATTTGTAGCAGTATTGAGTTGCAAGGATTACTAATTATAATCAGTTTGATTTACTGGATAATAATATTGGACTCTCTGTTTGGTGGATGTAGCCTGAGTTTGGGTGAACCACGTTAAATTTTATCTCTCGTTGTTATTATTTCTATGTATTTTCATTCCTCTGTTTAATCTTTATTTGCATTTAATTGATATCTTTTGCTGGCTAACCCTAACACTGAGAACTTTGGCAACAATCTCATCTTCATCCAAGATTCCACCAGGACACCTAATTCCACAAACAAGCTCATTTACTTTTGGCATAAATGTTGTGATATTTTCATCTTCATTCATTTTCAGGTTTTCAAATTTTCCTTTCAGACTCTGTAGCTTGGCACATTTAACATATTTGTCTCCTTCATGTAGAAGTTCCAGTTTTTCCCAAATCTCATATGCAATTTTTAAAACTATAACATTTGTTAGCTCTAAATCAGATAAGGCACTTAGTAAAGCTTCTTTTGCCTGAAGATTGTCTTCAACATTTTTTATTTCATCTATACTTGTCGGACCATCCTTTGGAGGAACATACTTCAGAAATACATTAACACATATGATACCAAGATTTTAACGTGGAAAACCCCATTAAGGGAAAAACTATGGGGTGACTAACCCAAGATTGTATTCTCTATTAAAAGAATAAGAAGAACAAAATGGCACATGCCAATTAGGGCTCACTACCTGAGCACATTGCTCACAAGAGGCCCACTGCCTACAAGAGACACACTGTCTACATAATGATAAATATTACATACTTGAACTAAAGAATAGCATCTTCACCATGCTTGAGTCAGTTCCATTTAATCCCAACACTTATGCTCTACCTTTCACTCTTCACCTCTCTACCACACTCTCATCTCCGCCAAGATGCTTTTGAAATGACTACACAACTCTTATTTATATAGGACATTGACTTTGGGATAATCATTAAGGTCAGCATACTTTAAAGAGCAACTACACAAATACAACTTGACTAATTACAAAAGACTTCATGCAAATCACCACACTGTCGACCACACAGATCTGGGACCTCAATCTTCTTTGAGGAACATGCCATGCTTTGCAGAACATCTTCAAGATCATCTGCAAGATGTGTAAATCATCCGGTTAGCCAAGTTTAGGAAGAACAACATCATCTTGAAGTAATTCTTCAATTACGAGCTCAAAATTCAATGGGGACCATCAACACAAATTGGACACAATCCAGAGACCCCCACAAGCTTGCCTGAATCACCAAGAACATCCACACTACTTCTGCTTACTAAAATCATTCTTTCCATCTGGAACCTCAAGAACATAGTCTATCATATTGCAATAGCTGCTTGCGGAGCTCCAGACCATGAACCAATTGAGTTGTGAATTCTCATTGACTTCCTAAACACACTACCAAATCCGCAAAACAAGATATTTCATTTCCAGATCTCACCGGACCTATTTGTGTCACTCTCTCACCTCTGAACATCTACCAAAACTAGTTTTACTCATATGGCCATAACTTCTTCAAATCTTCATGCGAACCTGTCAAATCTTTACTAGATCACCTTTAGACACATATCTACAAACCCTTTGATGCGCATCCTCTTATCTTCATCTTAGCTGGGATCTTTACTTCACTGTCTTCACTGTTCTTCTCTATTCCTAATAGGACTAATTTTCTCAATATCCTCAGTATACAACTCATCCAATCCTTGTCATCAATGCAACAAGAGTATGTTGACATCAATGACAACACTAGTTAGGCCCATACTTGCATCATTAACAACCTTTCCGATTAACCCTTTTCAATTGCTTGGCAGAGATAGGTCTGATTTTAACTTCTCTTTGAATCCCTTGAAATTGGGTCTGATTTCCCAAATCATCTAAGCATTCAACTATTTTTGAAAAATAGTCAACCTTAGCTCTATGCTTCCATAGCCAACTCATTCCTAGGATTACATCATAGGAACCCAAGGGAGCTACAAATAGGTTTGCTTCAGTTGAGAAACTAGGGAGATCAATCTTGGCTTCAAACAACTACCTGAGCCTTAGATTGATTAGCATATTCTATATACCAAGGTTTAGACATGTACCCAGCTTTTCTAGAAAATTTATTCAAAATTCTAGGAGAAACAAAGTTTTCAGTGGCTCATGTATCAATCAAAATAGATATAGGGACTCCAAACAAAGTACCTATCATCTCAATGGGTGTGATTCGATACTCTGCTTGACGATTGTCGAGAGCTACATGAATCCTTTGTTGGAATGTTTCTTGCTAAGTAGGTAGTACAGTACCTCTTTGTTGACCATTTTGATTCTTGTTAGGGCAACGATTTGCATAATGGTCTCCCCCACAAGTAAAGCATCCTCCAATGGGTCCTTTCTTATCTAAAGTCTTCCTATTGTTATCCTCATTTCTTTTGAAATTTCCATTCTTCTTTTCATTAGCAGATCCACCCTTGTTCTTCTGAGATCCTTTATCTTTTCTCTTGTTATCATAGCTCTTTTCATATCTTTTCTTGTATGGTTGATTACTAGGAGTTCCATTAAACCTCTTGTGGCTTCTATCATGATAATTTGAGATAGATTTTAGCTTTTGCTCTTGCTTGATCACCTTCTCGTACACTTGATCTATTGTTGTGGGATGATGCATGTCCACTTCACCACCAATTTGAGCATTTAAGCCCATGATGAATTTTTTGATCCTGAATCTCTCATCCTTTTGGTACTGAGGAACATACTTAAAAAGTCAAGTGAATTTTTATCTATACTCCACCATTGTCATATCTTCTTGATGAAGATTCTGAATATCAGTCAGTTTCAGATCAAAATAGAGTTGTGGTAACCATCTCTTGCGAAAGAGTTCAACAAACTCATCCCAAGCTACCCTTAGAAAGATTAAATTCAATTCCATCTTCTTATTCATCCACCAAGTGGATGCTTCTCCTGCTAGTTGGAATTCTCCCCATACTGCCTTGGTCACCTTCGAGTAATTTCTTATCTCAAAATATTCTTCCATCTCTATTAACTAAGCTTCTGCAGCATCACCGGTCTCTATCCTATCAAATTTTGGTGGAGTAACCTTCTTCATATCCTTTGAGAGCTCCGAGGTCAATCTATCCCTTGCCTCTTTATGAGGTTTCATACTCTTACTTTGATCTTCATGATTATCTCTACTTTCACCATGAGAGTTTTCACCTCCTCCCTCAGTATTCCCTTTATCATCCACCTTCTTTTTGAAATCACCCAATCTTTTCTTGGTTTCCTCAAGCATGGTTATGATTTGGTCCAGCTTATTATTTGATGGGTGGTTTTCCTCTTCACTTTCTCCTTGGTTAGTTCTTGTCTAAACCATGTTTATTGATTTCTCACACCTGAGAATATTGAGTTGTCCATTAGTTCATGATTATAATGTATCCCATTAAATCAAAACATAATAAACTCGATTTAAACAATAATTTGGCACAAAAACAACTCTTTTTTTTTCATTTCAAAAGAAAAGAGTATTCTTCATTTATACAAGAAATGACTTCAAAAGTCATGCTCAAGAGAAGTATATCCTTCAGACTCATTTTTAGATTCATAATCTCAAGGTATATAATCCTCTAACTCACTATCAAACCTAACTTCTATGATCTCAATAGTTGGGGGTATGCAGGGATCTCGCCTAACCATAGTTGTTTCCTCATCTAACATATACTCTATGATTTTGGTAGTGATCTTAACTCTTTCCATATTTTCCCTTCTTACGAGCACTTGATTCGACTTAAGGCAGTCGCTAGAGTTTCAGTATCACTTAACCAAATGTCACTCTCATCATTGGTTCCCTCAAAGGTTTTGATAATGGCCTCACATTCTCTTTTTGCTTTAAGGAAATGTTGACTCATATTAATAGACTTTCTTGCTGTCTTCTTAAGACATACCATCCTAGCACAGAAATTTTCAAACATTAGCTAACCGCATAATGTTGACTACAGGCAATCATAGTGGTCTCATAAGCCCTAGTACTGAACCTAGTAGCTCTGATACCATAAGAACATCCACATTCTAAAAACATAGTAAAACCAAAAAATTTACTATGGAGTAATTCAACAAGGTAAAAATGAGATAGAGAAAAAAAATTCTTTTATTCAATAAATAATCAAGTAATTACAATTACAAGATTTTCTCAATACAAAATACAATAAACTATATTGTCTTTCTTAATTACAATGTTTACAAATGTAAATCAATTACATATACAAATTTTGGAATAAATATTGCTTCTAAATATCTGACATCTTTATCACAAGTCCTGGCATGTTTCCTTCTTGGAGAGAGAGTATCTTTCTAGTGATTTACCTCCATCCACAGACCGATGGTCTCCCACACATCTTCCACATAGGAAGTGGCCCTACCCTTCACGAGGAATATAGACCATAGGTGACCAGTGGTAATTTACCAATCTTGAGTACATAGTGTTGTATCCTACTCAACTCTATCAACCATACAACCCTAGATACCCTCTACCTAAGTATGATTTCCAATAGGATGAGCAATCCAGATACAGTGAACTGAAAATGCATGTAGAAAACAAATGCATTACATTGGCCAAAGTTTTTAATATCAATATCATTCATAATGAACGTAGTCATTATGTTCACCCACCCCTACTCGACTTGGATATTATCGTATTCTCATAGTTTATTCACACTAACTATAACCACATAAATAGTTTAATCATCATGTCAAGATAATAGTATCTTTTGATAAGTCTATATGACGTAACTATACAGTTGGTTTATAATCAACTCTAGGGTTTACCTATTATCCCTTGGTTAATATGATATTACAATGTAACCTTATCTCTTATCTAGGAGACCTGGATTCTCAAATGACCTTTGGTTAACTCATCCAAAGTTAATGATTACTTTAGTTCATTAATAGATAATAACTCCTATACAAGGAAAGTAGAATACCTTTGATAATTTGATATAATAGAACATACCGTATAGACATCTCCCTACAAGGTCATTCTCTAGTAGACTTGGTATGCTCCATTGTATTAGATCTTTCCAAGATTAATATGAATAATAATGATAAATAGACATTTAAGGGTTCCCATAAAAACCTTATTTCCATCTACCATAATATCACGAAGTTACTTTCATTTAATGAGATACAATAGTTTACTAAAGATTCCTATGAATCTAAGTTCTCATGGATAGATATCATTCCCATTATATATATAGAATCTAAACAATATAAATACTTTAAATGAGTATTATCCCAACTCAAGGTCAAACTCTACTACTCAAGTCTAAGAGTATATTATCAAAATTTAGTCATCACTATAAAATTCAAGAGTCTATTGTATGGTTATCTCACAATCACTTCATTGGTCTTTACTACAAACTTAATCCAAATAAGGAGAATGTTTTCAAAGCTCATGAGAACTATGACAACCTCTTACTATGATGAACGTTTTATCCTCCATACTATGATTTGATATGATCATTGTTTTAAAATCCACAAGTAGATGGTTGATTCAATATACTATAACAAAATACTCACTTGTATTACCAAGTATCAACCATATAATTTACATTCGTTGTCTCATCGATTACAAAAATAGATCAAAATAGTTTACTTAAAAAGTTATCTACATTTTCCTAAGTTGACACTTAATAGTTTTCGACTGTTACACCATAAATACAGGAGGTTAAACCTCACTGGCGAACTCATATAATCACTCATAATACAATGATGTACAGTCTAAAAGGAACTATTTGATTTCCTCATGGTTAATAAACACATGAACTGAGAAATACCTAATAATGGATGATCTTGAGTTGGCAGAGATGTGTGAATAAGATACAGGGTCGACGCCTCTTGACTGCATATTCACCCTTTGTTCCAGCCACTATACTTCTCTCTGTATATCTTTAATCCCCCTCCTCTCAAGTTTTTTTAACCTTATTAATATATAAACAATAGCTCATCTGATTCATCATTATTAATGACTGAGGCATGACTCCTACAGAGTCTCCTCATTTTGCACCTCCTCTATGATTCGGTTGCAAACTTTAATGAAAGCTTAAAAATCCACAGCGATTTAGTCTTAACTGAAACCAAATTTTAAGAAAAAATCCCACATGTCGATGGGAGATAACCGCTCCATGGCTCATCAGTTGTGGCAGTTAAAACCATAGTCCTCCTCTATAGGATGAGGTTGACACATCACTTAAACACTACTGATCTTTAAATGATCACAATAAGTGGTTCGATCCACCACTAATACTATTGAAGACTCTCCTAAAAGTAAGCCTTTAGCTACTCAAACATAACAGCATCGACTCATTATGAGGTATTATCCCCATTCAATGCTAAGGCATGTACATATTTGATTACATCAAATATAATTCTCATAACATTGCCTCTATATTAGATAGTTATGGTTTAATCAATAAAATGATAATATTTAAATAAGCATTACGGATAATGTAATTGGATTGAGTTTGTCTCCCCATCACAATCCCTCGATAATAATCACATATTCTTAACTCGATGAAATCATCTTAACGTTAAGAATTGTTTATAACACGTCAAGTGACTTAATAAAATAAGAGAACCATTTTATGACAATTACGTCATAATTTTTACGTTAAACGTAAATAGTCATAGTTCATACTCAAACGACATTGTTAACGTTACTAATGACTTACTACGACTTACAAAGATTTACAAGGTATCGACTACCTGTCGATTAGGTTCCAAAAATAAACTGACAAGACAAGACTTACCTCTTACGACACTTTGGTTCACATTTTCGTTAAACACTTATACTTGATTTGGCAAATAAACCACTCGTAAGCCAAGGTCTATATCTCTCTCCTTGAAAGATACTCTCTCTCTCTCTTTTCTTTGAGAGTCATTTCAAAACTTGTAATCTTGTATCAAACTTGTTACCAACCAAATTATGATCAGTGCATCATTATTCAAATAATAAATCAAATCTCATAATGCAAATATTAAATTGATAATAACATAATCATTTCTATAATTTCATAAATGACATTCAATATAATCCATATCTTTCCTTATCATTAATCTAAACATCATAATAAATTTACTTATGTCTAAGTAAAAGTAAAAAGTATAGCAAGACAAAAATTGGGGATGTAACAACATTATACTCTATTTTTTTGTTCTATTCATGTTCATAAATTTAAATTCATTTTATTGTTCAATTTTTTGTTTGCGAATAGATTTTCTAGATCCACTTTGGATCATTGGGGGTGGAAGGATTTTAGTTTGGAGTGTAGGTATTCTTTAGATTTGTAGCAACAAAGGGAATCATGGTTTCACACATCAGAATTATAAATATTTTTATGAGTCTATAATCATGAATTGCTAGATATCACAAGAGAGCAAATTTATATTGCTTTGTGGTTTAAATTTCTACATTCAAACAATCTACATTCATTCATTAAATACTTTACAATCATTCATTGATAAGTTTTGGTGGCTATGATGAACTCAATTTGTTCACTTGGGGAAGGTTTGAATGTAAGAAAGAGAACTTGTTTATAAGATACAAGGATGGAGAGTTGAAAGTAATATATAAGAAATGTATTAAGTTCTTTATTCAAAAAAAGAAAGATGATTATGGAGAGCATATTATATTATTGATTTATAAAGCTAAATATATATCTAAGGAATATTGTGAGGTTTTCTATTTTAAATCCCATCAAATTGGGCATATGAAGGCTTCCTTGCTAGAGATAAAATAATATACTCTCATTTGTGTACTCAGATGATTCATATAGGTCCACATCCAAAAATGAGGCACCTTTTGTAAACATTTGAATGCAGCATTGATAACTATAGTCCATATTGAGGGAGTTAGCACATATTATTTTATAGATTCAAATTTTATTTTTCAAAATAAATTCTGATTGTACTTTTTGATAACTATTTTTGTATTTTTTGGGTATTGGATAAAAGCTACTATAGTGTCAAAATTACAATTATTATTCCTCATGTAACTTTTTATAAACCTTAATTAAATATTTACACATGCACCTCTAACTCAATGAAGAAATTTTAATGCACATCATATCAATGGAGTTTTACAATATCAATATAAAGGGATTGAGACTTTAGTGTAAGAGTAATGACATACAATAATTTGTTGTTTAAATCTAAAGAGGTCCATTAGGCAATCCAATAACTCCATTTCTAAAATCCAATAATATCATTAATGAAATCCAATACTAGCATTAGTGAAACCAATAATAACAATAAATTAATTCAATAATAGGATTAATGGAATCTAAAAAAGTACTTATGAAAACTAATAATATGCATTAAAAATTTACATTGGTCATTTTCAAGAGGTCTTGGACTCAAATAAATATATAAATAAGTATTATATTTGTTCCATAAGAGTTAATAACTTTTCCAAAATTTTAAGAAATAACACCCTTGTTGTCCCCTTCCTTACCATGCCCTTTCTTTGATGGTGATACACTATTTTCCTCTTTGATAAAGACATTCCATTAGGATGAATCCCCACTTCATTTTCAAAAAGAATGGAGACCCACATGAAACACAAAAATAATTGAGACTTGTCCAACAAACAATGCACAAGCTTCCTCACTCAAAATGAGTTAAAGAGTGAAGGATATTTAATGTGTACATAAGGAATAGAGATTGTTTTTTTTCTGAGAAGAAAACCAATAGTGAGGGGAGTCTTAAGTTATACAACACATCTAAAATAATGGTAACGGTTGTAATGCTTTTATTTTAAAGTATTACATTGCATGGGAACACAAATACTAATATTTTATTTTTGGTAAGTAGCACATAAAAGCTTTATCATTGGTGATGAGTGCCAGGTAGCACCCATGAAATACACCTTTTTACCTCTCTTTCTCCCTTCTTATTCCATTGTCCTAATGGTTGCACCTAAATAGACTAACAAGATTGTTCTAGTAATGATTAATAAGAGATGAATTACTTAGAATCATGAATTCTTATTGAAGGACTAATGTGCATTGAATTGATGGAAATATGCAGACATCTTCTCTTTTTGAATCAACAGGTGCAAGTGTTCGGGTAGACAATTTTGTGCATCTCTAGAGGTAGTCCTAATGGTCTCCAAAGCCAACATCAGAATGCCACGACTGGTCTCCAATGTTTTCTAATTTGATTAGAGAGATTTTAGATAAGGAGGTGAATCATCTCCGGAGCTAGACTGAAGTCATGAGCATCTCCGAAGCTGGACTAAAGTCACGAGCATCTCCGGAGCTGAACAAGAAGGCCACAATCATATCTCCAGAGCTACATACATTAGTGTAGATTTCTAGCTCAGCTGTCGATCAAACACTTCCAGGAGTGATCAGGATTCTCTTGATGTTACTCAAATCATCACCTGAGTAATTGAGGGTAGACCATAGTTAACTGCTGGAAGTTTTATCTCTTTTTGATTTTGCACGAGTTATTGATAAACTGATTTAAATACCTATATTTCAGGGCCTCGCTGCCCAAGTGTATTTAAAACTAAGACTCGGATTTAGTGTAGACTTTTGTTCCACTAAATCTATTTTAATTGCATGGATATTTATTCTATAGTTAGACAGTTAGTAGAATAAAGAGATTGATGTTATCTCATAGATGAACTAATAGTTAGGGTAAGTGATCTCTCATCATTGATTTAGATATAAATTTATAGAAGCAGCAATAGAAAAAAATAGCGATTAATTTCTGGTTTTTGTAATCTTATTTTGATATAAACATTTTCTAAATACAAAGCTAATGGAATTGGACTAAAATTGAGTTGTGATATTATCTTTTTGTGCTTATTCTTTACTTTAATCTTCATCCCTAAAGGTGTGGAGCAAGGGCCCACTCTCACCACCAAGGTAGAAGGCTAGTACTGTTGTTTTGTTATTTTAGATTCTGCTTAAAGAGACAGTTACTATTTTCATAGATAAATGCATGTTTCAGTTGGAAGGAATAATATAGATTTACTTTAAGCAATTCATTATTCAGTTTTGTTTTCAATATTCTTGGAATTTATTTTCATAGCAGATAGATCAGTAATGTTAGTTTCTTTAATCAGAAAAGATCATTAGAGTTAGTTAAGCAAATTGGAAACTATAGGATTCCTAATTAGAAAAGATGATTAAATGCCAAGGACCAATGACCCTTGTCATTTTTGGCACCATTGTCGGGGACTTCTGTGTCATTTAGGAAATTTTAGTTAAATAGTTTTAGGATAGGTTGAATCTGTATGGTTAGAGCTAGAGATTCAAAAGGAAGATACATAAAATAGACACCCCATCAACAAACTATAGGAGAAAGTGTCATGCCCACATTTCACATGCGTTCACAACACGCAAAACACGCATGTTATGTCCACATATGACATGTAGACATGATATGAACTATCAAAAATTTTCTTTTACTACATGTAATCCTTCCCTCGCATGCGTAAGCATGCTCGGTTGCGTATGTTTAAGTTGTCGAAGTTATTGTTGTTAACAGGATGTTCTACACACGTGTGCAAGTAGATTTCAATATCTATGATTGTGTCGGTTTAATTTGCAACGTTTAGGTTTTCTCTGGTAGGTGATTGGCATTTAATCAGTTTACTCGATTTATGTCAAATACTGGCTTACTTATCTATTTTTAACATTTCATTGTCTATCTATTTATTTTAATAAATTGTCTCATATACTTAGTCTACCATTTGTTATTAGTTAACTAGAGTTCACGTTATCTAATACAAGTCGATTTGTTGCTTTCCAAATAATCAATAGTCTAAATAGTTTGTCTCATTTAATCTTTAAAATATATATTTAAATATTTTCTTTTTATTTAACAAATAAATTTTATATTAATAACGACCCTCTTTTACAATGATTAAATGATTAATCATATGTATTTACAACTTTACTTGCAATACAATTATTTATGTATACCCATATATATATATATAATCATATATTTATCTCTAAAGATACAAATATCTCTTTTTTTATTTGAAAGATACTCCAACATTATTACAACTAATATCCTAAATAAAAGTGTATATATATGTATATATATATGCACTCACATATATATATATACATATATATACATTTATTTATTTTTAATAACATTTAAACCCATACTAATGGTAATCCCACTCTTGTTAAAATACCCTATTATTATGTAATGCCAACTCAAGGCATTGTGGGTTAAATAACCCTAAAACTTACTATTGTTTGAATGTTTGATTGCAGGTAGGAGGGATGTGACAGCGGCGGCCATGGTGGATGGTGCTGGATGTAGCAAGCGGAGGTGGGACTGAGTGACAGTGGTGGCTGGCCGCACAAGAGTGGTGAACAAAGGAGGTGGTGGCATTTTTGGGGAGTGCTGGGCGCAAAAAGCGGAGGTGGGATAGAGTCCATGGGGGGCGGCACTGTGAGTATCCTGCGGCGGGTGTATGGGGCAGGGGATGTGGGGAGGGGTGGAGCCCCACCCACATCCCACTTCATGGGGTGGGGCTCCACCCTTCCCCACACCCTCCATGTATAAGATTTCAGTGGGGGGTTTAATCCCCCCACCATGATGCATTCAGATTTTGACTGTGATTTACAGCGAACATTCTCTAATTTCATTTCATTTCTATTTCATAATTTTTAATCAATATTAATTAAATATATATGTGTGTGTGTGTGTTTATGTGTATATCTCATTTTCACAATTACATTTAATTTAAAACTAATTTAATTGTTTATATATGTGTGTGTATATATATATATATGTATATTCACAAGTGTATCAATATTTCCCTTTTCACAATTTCATTTAAAATGAACTATTATATATATATATATATATATATATCAATTTCACAATATCAATTAGTAATAAAAAGTAAATACAGATGTATCAAAATTTCACAACTAAATTTACAAGTAAAAGATCTATTTAAATATATATATTTATATATATATTTATATAACGAAATCTCATGGTAATATTCATTTCATACTAACTTCAACATTTTAAATTTCCATATAACATTATTTTAAATGAAAAGAACATTAACCATTTTAAATCTATATTGCCATTTAAATCTATCAAGTAAATTTTCCATTTTAAATAAATTTAAGGATCAAAAGTATATTCAGGAAACTATTGAATCTTTCCATATCAATAACACACCACAGACAAATAAAAGTTCAATTTAGTTTATTTCCCATTGCAAACTTAACTCAAATTTAATTTTCATTTTGCAAGGTAAATTTGCAACTTCCATAATACAGTAAAATACAACTTTCTCACTAAATAATACAAGAGATAATTTAAAACAACTGATCCAACTCAACAAACATTCACACAACTTTACATTTTAATAAAACCAAAAGATGACAAATAATTGTAAGAATTCCACAACTCAGACACACTCCAAGGGAGGAATTACCTTCTTCTCCCAAACATACAAATGATGTATTGTAATAACCAACTTAAAGTCACAACTATTAACATAATAAGGGAGGATTATCTCTCCACTCCCAAGGTAACACTTTTACAACACATTCAAGAGAGAAAATCTCTCTTCTAAAACTCTTACATAATGAAACTTATAAGGACCAAGCTCTTAATGCAAATAGGGAAAATAGACATTTTCTTTAACAAGGCAAATCTATCTTCAATCCTCTTAATCATGCTTTAATAGTAACCTGCAAGACAACAAGGGAGAAAACAACAACCATCTAGCTCTCCTCCCTACCTTTGACCCGCAAGAGGGTCACCCCCGAGCTAGGGAGACCATCCTCATACCCACGATAGAATAGACAAATCAACACTTCACAACATTGAATAACAACAACAAGGCAAATAACACACACACTCCCAGGGTTTGACTCACAATACAAAGACTTAGCTTAGGTGAGTTTAATGAGGGTAGGGAAGTAGACATCTCTACCTCTAGGTGTCATCCTTTCACATTTTATCACAAGGCCTCAAGCCAACAAATTTACTCTTCCTCAAGGCCTCAAGCCTTCCAGTTAATTCAAAATACCAGGGATATCCCAATAGGCTCTCAAAGCCTTTAATCCCTCTAGGCTAAAAGTATCAACATGCCCTCAAGGCATTTCTTATAACAAGAAACAAGATGACACCCGAGGAGGGTCACACCTCCCCTTCCCTATACAAGATGAGCATTGCCTTCCAACTGGAAGGAGCTCTTTCTACACCCAAAACAAACCCCAAAACAATAACAGAAAACTCATAGAAGACATTTGTAAACTCATTCATCAAGCAAGAACAAACATACATTACAAACAACAGATCACACAAGAGAGTAGTCTTGTTCACCAACCTTTCAAAGCCCAATTATGGATGAAATTTGATGAAGAGCTCCTCTCTAGCCTCCTTCTCCAAAATCTCCTTCTTTCCATAATAATCCAACCCCCTTACTCTCCTCCTCCTCCCTCTTTTAAAAACTAATTCCCTCCATTTTCCTAATTTCCCAAGCGGGATTAAACAACTAATTCACAACTCATCCATTATCCTAGTGGACCTTAAACAATTTAGCCCCCACTCAATAGGTTCCCCACTATAGTCCTTTTAACAACACATGGATAATTAAAATACAATAAGTAAACTAAAAATACAAAGGGAGTGGATGACACACTACCCTTAATAAGGGGAACCCACCAAAAGAGAGGCACAAGGAGACAAACACTCCATTATTAGGGAATCATGGAGTTGTTCCATGACTTGGAAGTGGGCCTGAGTGTGGATTCCACTCATCCCATTGTCCCCATGCTTCCAAATTCGTCACTTAACTTCACTGTGAAGTTTAAGTTACTATATGGAGGTTAACCCAAGGTTATCCTAGTTAAAAAGGTCCTTAGTGATGCAGAGGCATCCACACTATAACATTTGCATATAGCACGAATGTCTGCAGACCAACCTCATCATCATCATCTTCGCCATCATCATCATATTTCCTAAAGCCACCAACAGCATCATCATATTTCGCGTTACACAGTCAGCATCATATTTCGGATGATCGCTAACATCCTCCTGCCGACTACTATTCACCTCCTCCGCTTTCCTCCTAACATCATCATCATGATGTTCAGCGGGCGAACACATCCTCCGGTTGCACTGTTCATCGGGCACCGGACTCCATCGTCATCATCATAACATGCGACAACTCCTTCGTCAGCAGGATATCCCACATCCGGTTGTTCAAATATCCTGATGACGTCCACTTCAGCAGCTTACCTTCGATGCTCCGCTACCCGACGATACGAGCAACAGCATCATGATATAATTTATCCGGTTCTCTTCGAAACCTCCTGATGACGCTAATACACTTTCTGCCGATGCCGATACTTAACCACTTAACAACGGCAGGATAAACTCGCACAGGGGGATATCTCAATATCCTGATGACGATGATGTCATATCCTGATGACGATGACGTCACCCAATATCCTGATGACCTCTTCAACACTTAGTCGAAAAACACGAACTTTCTCTCCCACATCTACTCGCGATATGCGGATGTTTGGCACTCCGATATGATGATCCTGATGCCGATACATGCACTTAGTCTATGTCTGGCCTAAAACATCCTGATGCACTCGTAACATTAAAACTCCAACAGTTTCATGACCCGATCTTCTACCTGATGCCGATGCACTCCTCCTCGGCTCCTCCAGATGATGATGATCACCCCGACGAACTCACACTTCATGCACTCGAAAGCGTCATGCTCTCCTTCACTTATCCGGATGACGATGTCCGAGCTGTCTGCAGGATATTCACCCAGATATCCTGATGATGCCGTTTTAGCGAACTTCTTCACTTAGCGAAAGCTCACTTCGCCGATCCTCCTGGGATGACCCGATCCAGTCTCAGGGTGACCTTCTACACTCTGTCTTATCAACTTGACCTAGCACATGAGGATGCTAGGCTCCTCAACATCCTTCAGTCGCGATCCTGCACACCTGCATGCAAACAAACAAACTACCTACTAACCTACTGTACACTACCATTCCACCGATCAGATGAGTCAACCGGTGGAATGGATCAGGAAATCCATGAAGTCTCTCAAACCAGCAAATCAATCAAGTAATGGAATGCAACAGAGGATGAACACAAACAGGATCTCTTTATTGACTTCAAAAGATGCAATACAAATGATCAGCCTCTCTCTCAGTCTCACTCCCTGCAACTAGCTCGATCGATGATATCTGTCTATCTGTGCAATATCAAACGATCTCATGCTTATAAAGACTTTCCTACGAGTACTACTGACCTGACTCCAAGCGGCTGGGAACTCTCCAAGCGGCTGGGAGATCCCACCGAACATACATCATGACAGCTATTATAACTAACTAGCTAAAAATAGAAAAAGCCCGGTCAGCATGATCTTAACATGATCAGCTTGACCTTATTACATGCAACTGGTCTTAACAGACCTTCTTGGAAACATAAACAGGACCTAAACTACTAACTGCCTTATCCAGACTAGCTGTTAGGTAGGTGCTCCTGCACCATACTCCCCAAAAGAAAAGAACTCATGTCCCATGAGTTTAGTATGTGGAAGTCTTCCACCCTGACACTTTGCTTTGTCAATAGTCTGACCTGCTCCAGCTTTATCTGCTGCTGTCTCTTGGTTTCTCCAAGATTTCTGAACTGTGACTTGCTTTCTGGTAAGTAAATCCTCATGCCTGTTGATGTAGGCCTTTTTCTCACATACCTTGTGTTTGTCAGGTTGTCTGACCAGAACCTCTTTCTGAACTACCTCTTGAACTTCTGAAATGTTCAACTCTATCTTTCTGGCAACCTTCATAGGACAAGCAATAGTCCCAACTATGACAACATCCTTGTCATGCTTCTGAACTGGTTGTTGGTTGCACCCCTGTTTCTGAACCTGCTGCTGACCTCTGTCAGTCACAACTGAAACGTTCTTCAGCTTGTTGTCTGTAACAACTCCCTTCCTTGCAGTATCCTGAACTGCCTTTATGCCTGCTCCTCTAGGCATCTGCACATACTCCTTCTTTCCCATTAAAATGATTTGGGCTGCCTTCTGTACTGCAGCTTTTGCCTGCAATGGCATCAACTTAATAGTCTTTCCATCCTTCTTGATGGTGTAGGTATTAGCATACCCATCATACAGTACTCTTCTGTCAAATTGCCATGGTCTACCCAACAATAGGTGACAACATTCCATGGGCAAAATATCACACAAAATTCTATCCTGATATGGTCCAATCTGAAAATCCACATAGGCCTGTTTAGAGACAAAAAGTGATTGCCTATCACTCACCCAAGATGCCTTGTAAGGGTGTGGATGTGGAATCCTTTCCAGTTTTAGTTTATCCACCATTTCCTGAGATACCATGTTGTCTGTTGAACCAGTATCAATGACAACCTTACATACCTTACCTTTGCTCTTGCATGTGGTCTTGAAAAGAGCTCTTCTTTGCATCATCTCCTTTGATGCCTGCAAACTAATTCTCCTTAACATCAATGATTCTCCACTCTCTGGATATCCATAATTCTCAGGACCTTTGTTTGAACTCTGTGCACTTTCCTCTTCTTTCTCTTCTTGCACAAGTTGTACTCTCTTGTCACTTGTTCTATCATTTCTGGATGATGAACCCTTGTTTTCTGGACATTTGAAAGATGGATGACCAAACTCTCCACAGGTGTAACACTTTCCTGAAAATGTAGTAGAGCCTCTACCACCTCCAAATCTTCCTCTATTACCTTTCCATCCACCTTTGAAATCAGACTGTCCCTGTCCTTTACCAGTGTCTTCTTGACCCTCATTGGTTTGCTTTTGTGCAGGGGCTGCTCCTCTTCCCCTATTGTTTCCTCTTCCTCTCATGGACTTATCATGTCCTCTATTCATCTTTTCTTCAATCCTGATTGCCATTTGATAACAATCCTCCACATTCTTAGGGTTAGCTAAAACTAACTCATCCTGTATGTTAAACCTCAAACCAGCCAAGTACCTAGCCACCTTTTCTACCTCATTCTCATGATGACCAGATCTCATACTCAACAGATAAAATTCCTCAGTATATGCTTTCACATCCCTGTCTTTCTGCTTTAAATTTTGCAGCTTCTTAAACATCTGGATTTCATAATCCCTTGGCAAGAATTTACCCTTGATCCTTGCTACCATCTTATCCCAAGAAGTGATCTTAGACTTCCCTTGTTTCCTTCTCTCAGATTGTACATAATCCCACCATACCAAAGCATGACCTCCTAACTTGGTCTTTGCAATCTTTACCTTCTGATCCTCAGCAACATCTTCACATTCAAAGTGATTATCCAGTGCAGCAATCCAATCTAACAACTCATCTTCATTCAGGCTTCCAGTATACTTGGTAACATCAACCTTTACCTTAGGTTTTTCACTCTGCACTGCCTTTAACAGTTTTGCCAATCTCTGGTCTTCAGCATCCAGATCTTCAGCTACCTCTTCATACTCTTCAACAGTATCTGCATCTTCTTCAGACTCACTGTCTTCCACTTCCCTCTTTTTGTTCTTTTCCAGGGCTGTCAGCCTGGCTTGAAGTGCTTCAGCAAGCTCCTTCATCTTCCTCATCTCTCTAGCATGTTTCTCCTTCATCTCCTGCAGTTCCCTTGCAGTACCACTACCTTTAGGAGGCATTTTATCAACCTCTCAATCTACACACAATTCAACTCTACCTTTGCCCTTTCGGTGACAGAATCAACACACAACAGCCCAGACCTTTTGCTGAGCTCTGATACCACTATGATGCAGAGGCATCCACACTATAACATTTGCATATAGCACGAATGTCTGCAGACCAACCTCATCATCATCATCTTCGCCATCATCATCATATTTCCTAAAGCCACCAACAGCATCATCATATTTCGCGTTACACAGTCAGCATCATATTTCGGATGATCGCTAACATCCTCCTGCCGACTACTATTCACCTCCTCCGCTTTCCTCCTAACATCATCATCATGATGTTCAGCGGGCGAACACATCCTCCGGTTGCACTGTTCATCGGGTGCCGGACTCCATCGTCATCATCATAACATGCGACAACTCCTTCGTCAGCAGGATATCCCACATCCGGTTGTTCAAATATCCTGATGACGTCCACTTCAGCAGCTTACCTTCGATGCTCCGCTACCCGACGATACGAGCAACAGCATCATGATATAATTTATCCGGTTCTCTTCGAAACCTCCTGATGACGCTAATACACTTTCTGCCGATGCCGATACTTAACCACTTAACAACGGCAGGATAAACTCGCACAGGGGGATATCTCAATATCCTGATGACGATGACGTCATATCCTGATGACGATGACGTCACCCAATATCCTGATGACCTCTTCAACACTTAGTCGAAAAACACGAACTTTCTCTCCCGCATCTACTCGCGATATGCGGATGTTTGGCACTCTGATATGATGATCCTGATGCCGATACATGCACTTAGTCTATGTCCGGCCTAAAACATCCTGATGCACTCGCAACATTAAAACTCCAACAGTTTCATGACCCGATCTTCTACCTGATGCCGATGCACTCCTCCTCAGCTCCTCCAGATGATGATGATCACCCCGACGAACTCACACTTCATGCACTCGAAAGCGTCATGCTCTCCTTCACTTATCCGGATGACGATGTCTGAGCTGTCTGCAGGATATTCACCCAGATATCCTGATGATGCCGTTTTAGCGAACTTCTTCACTTAGCGAAAGCTCACTTCGCCGATCCTCCTGGGATGACCCGATCCAGTCTCAGGGTGACCTTCTACACTCTGTCTTATCAACTTGACCTAGCACATGAGGATGCTAGGCTCCTCAACATCCTTCAGTCGCGATCCTGCACACCTGCATGCAAACAAACAAACTACCTACTAACCTACTGTACACTACCATTCCACCGATCAGATGAGTCAACCGGTGGAATGGATCAGGAAATCCATGAAGTCTCTCAAACCAGCAAATCAATCAAGTAATGGAATGCAACAGAGGATGAACACAAACAGGATCTCTTTATTGACTTCAAAAGATGCAATACAAATGATCAGCCTCTCTCTCAGTCTCACTCCCTGCAACTAGCTCGATCGATGATATCTGTCTATCTGTGCAATATCAAACGATCTCATGCTTATAAAGACTTTCCTACGAGTACTACTGACCCGACTCCAAGCGGCTGGGAACTCTCCAAGCGGCTGGGAGATCCCACCGAACATACATCATGACAGCTGTTATAACTAACTAGCTAAAAATAGAAAAAGCCCGGTCAGCATGATCTTATCATGATCAGCTTGACCTTATTACATGCAACTGGTCTTAACAGACCTTCTTGGAAACATAAACAGGACCTAAACTACTAACTGCCTTATCCAGACCAGCTGTCAGGTAGGTGCTCCTGCACCACTTAGACCCATGGGGTATAACCCAAGGTTGATTTTTGCCTAGTTAGAACTCCCAGAGTCAATTAAAACACAAGAAAAAGGGTCTAAAAGAAATAAAATTTAAACAAGATTAAAAACAACATTTCTTACAACACTTATCATAATAAAAGTAAATCAGAAAATAGCCCTTATTCCCTTGACCTCATGCAACATTAACACATTACAACATTACAACATTCCTCCAAACACGAGGTTGATCTTAGTTCCTCATAGAACTAGATCGGCTCACAAGGGTTACAACATAGGTATGGGATGATCTCATGTATTTGTGGTTTCGTTAGCAATACCTGCACACTCAAACTCGAAGTCAATAACACATAAAGATATCATAGCCAAAGCAAATCTAAATACATGCATCCTAAACATTCTACCATATAATCTCATTGAAGTTCCATATCCATTCATCATTTTCTTAAAAGCAACATCTAAATTATCATTGCACAATTATTTTCCTTCAAAATTAGTTTAGGTTTAATAAGCAAGATTCTAGATCAATAGTCTCTCAACATATAAATAATAGTCAATATCACTGCAAATAGTCTCATGAACAGTAGTGTAAAAAGTAGGCCTCACAGAAAGCAATAGAGTTGCACAAGATCTTGTTGAAGAAAGAGACCTAGAACCTACCTTGGAAGCTGCACCTCAATTCAATAACCCTTCAATCCTCTAAATCTTCCACTTGTTGACTATATCCAAGAGTTACAATAAAAATTTCAGGCAGATCCTTTGATAAAACCTAGTTCCTCAGAAACTCACACAGAATCTCAAGAAGAACCAGTACTAGACATGGATGATAATCATGATAACCATGAAGATGAAGCAAATCAAGCTCCAAGAACCTTCTCATATCCCATTGTTCTAGTTACTGGAGACAATGCTCCTATGCAAAATATTTCACCTACACACTTGCCAAATTTTAGGGGTCTTGCTTTTGAGGATCCAGATCAGTTTTTGTTTAAATTCAAAGTGGTAAGCCAAACTTATGATTATGGATTAGGTAACCAAAAACTCAAACTGTTCCCTTCAACCCTAAAGGATTCTGCAATGAGATGGTTCATGGGTTTACCCCAAAATTCCATCCATTCCTGGGATCAGATGGAAATAGAGTTTTTAGGAAAATACCAAGATTACTGTAGAATCAGTGCTAAAAATGAGGAATTGTTCAAAATTAAACAAAGAGAGGAAGAACCCTTAGAGGACTATGTGGATAGGTTTAACTTTGCTTTGAAAAGGTATGGCAACCCAGTAAATCACTCCTTGGCCAGAACCCTGTTTGTAAAAGGGTTAGACAAAGAATTAAAACAGGGATTGGATCTAATGAGAAAAGAGAATATCAATAAAATGGATATGCCTGCTATAGAAGAACTTTGCAGGAACTATTCCAAAACCCAAGATGGAGTGAGAACACCCAAATCCTTCAAGGGGAAGAATGAAATAGGTCAGTTAATGGAGGAGATTGCAAATCTAAAAACATATATTCTAGTTCAATTGAATACCACACTGGATGGGATTCAAGCAAAGACTAAAACAATTGATCAAGGTAGAACAACTAAACCACTCTCCATCTATTGTCTTAGGTGTAGAAACAAACATCTATTGAGAGAATGCTCTTTAGACAAATCAGAGATCTATCAAATCTGTGACAGGGAACATCCTACTAGTCAGTGTAATCAACTTCCATCCCTAAAAAGACTGAGTAAGAAGAATGCCATTATAGAAGAGGAGTTGAACTATATAGGACAAAAATAAGCTAGAAATTTTCCTTATAATCAGTATCCAAAGTAGGCTTCTTATAGAGGTCCTTCTAATTGGGGAAATAATCAATGGAATCCAATGTGGCACGGACCTCAGAATAATCCTCCTTGGGGACAACAAGATTGGCCAAACTAACAATTGTAAAATCTATTGTTATATGGAGCCTAATCAAACTCGAAGCTTAAATTTACCCCACTTTTATTAGCGCGGTTCGCCCCAAATTCCTACGAGGTCAAGGGGCAGCGCCCCTTGTAGGGGTTTGGGGGCAGCGCCCCTTGCGGGGTCCAAGGGCAGCTTACCCAAGCTGAAACAGATACAACTCACACGGTTTCTTATTATTTTATAAAGGCACCCGGAGTTATTTTTCATTGGCCAACATTAAAAAACCCTATTTTTGTAACTAACAAAAAGCTTGATAAAAGTGGCTAAGGGTTAGGGTTTCCATTGAGATTGTATTGTAGGATTTGTAGTGGTATTGAGTTGCAGGGATTGTTGGTTGTAATTAGTTTGATTTACTGGATAATAATATTGGACTCTCTGTTTGGTGGATGTAGCCCGAGTTTGGGTGAACCACGTTAAAACTTGTCTCTCATTGTTATTATTTATGTGTATTTTTTATTCCTCTATTTAATCTTTATTTGCATTTAATTGATATCATCTACTGGCTAACCCTAACAAAATCAGCCCTAGGGGAACCAACAATGGCCACAATAGTTTGGACCACAAAATATGCAACCTCAATGGGGTCCTCAATAGGGATATAATCAACAATACCATGGACAACCTAGACGTTTCCAACCTCAACAACAAGCATTGCTAACTGGACCCTCCAACACACAAGGTCAATCACAAAATGAACCAGCTAGCTAACCACCCTTACCAGCTCAACCTATACCAAATCCATGAAATAAACAAGGAACGGTTGTTTACATGACAGAACAAGAAAATATGGCTGGTATTAATGCTATATATTCCAATAATCTTCAGCTGCATTCTGGGAAAGCATTTCCAAGATCATCTCCTCCAACTATAGTTGGAGTAACCAATGATGAGGAACCTAAAAATCCATCCACTGAGCTTCCAAAGGAGATTACTACTGAAACAGTTCTAAAAGAATCATCCTTGGATAACTTTGGAGATCCTCCTAAAAGAATCTCCGAAGATAGAAAAAATAGCACTATACCCAGAACGGCTCAAACAACATGTTCCCCAGAAAAAGGTCTTACAAAAACAAGTCCAACCTACCCTGGAATTAGAATTTTTACAAGAAATTAGACAACTAAACATTGAAATTCTGCTCCTCCAAGCAATCAGAGATGTGCCAGAACTGAACCAATTCATCAAACAACATTGCATTAAGACCCAGGGAAGAAAGAAAAACTTTCCCTCCACCATCCAAGTGGAAGAAAGAGTAGTGGACCTCCTAATGGGAAAAATGCTCCTCCCAAAATATGGAGACCCTAAAAATCCTGTCATAACTGTTTACATCTTAGGGGTAGAAATTTCAAATGTTTTGGTTGATCTGGGAGCAGCAGTAAATGTAATGATAGTTCATACAATGGACAAATTAGCCTTGACAGGTATTCAACCCACATCTACAATCCTTCAACTTGCTAACCAGTCAGTAGCTATTCCAAAAGGGGTGATCACTGATGTTCCAGTGGTGATAGAATCATGGGAATTCCTAATAGACTTCTTGATATTAGAACCTAGAAACCTAAGAAATGTTTATCCATTGATATTAGGAAGACTATGGCTAGCTACAGCAACAACATCTATTGATTGTCGAACTGGGGATATGGTCATTTCTAATGGAATAGATTTGAAGAAAATATCTTTGTATCCTCCAGCTAAACCATCAATACATTATATAGGAAGAGTATGGGTAGATGAACTGGATAACATGGAAAACAGTGCCTCAGTAGCTATGGTTACCATCATAGAACATTTGGGTGAGCTAGAAGAAGAAATCCACTATTATACAACTGAAAATATCACCCACATTCTTATTAATGAGGATATAATGGAGCTAGTCCAAGATTCAAGAAGAGAATTTCTCACTTCTTCTCATTGTACCCTAGCAAATATCATTCCTTGTGGAGAGACCTTTTATAAAGACTTAGCCACATTCCACATGTTGCTTCCACATTATTGCCCCCTTAATACTATGACCCCAGTATATGGATTAACTACATCTATGGATTAGATCACGAAACAGGTTATGATTTTACCTGGAAAAATATTGAATATCAACACCCAGTTGGCAGAAAATTAGGAAGAAAAACTTATCCAACTCCTAATTTCCCATTCAACAGCTTTTGCTTAAGAATACCAAGATATGAAGGGCATCTCTCCTGAGATCTGTACTCATCATATTTACATTGAAGATGTCAAGCCTGTTAGACAACCCCAAAGAAGGTTGAATCCTGCCTTAAAAGATATTGTTAAGACTGAAATAGAAAAATTGTTGCAAGCAGGGTTTATATATCCAATCTCAAACAGTCAATGGGTCTCACCCTTGGTCATTGTACCTAAAAAGAATGGGAAATGGAGAGTGTGTTTTGACTATAGAGAGCTAAACAAAGCCACAAAAAAGGACAACTTTCCCTCACCATTCATTGACCAAGTGCTAGACAACCTTGCAGGGAGAAAGTATTTCTCTTTCGTAGATGGGTTTAGTGGGTATAACCAAATCCAAGTAGCACCTAAAGATCAGGATAAAACTACTTTCACTTGCTCTTGGGGAAATTTTGCCTACAAAGTTCTTCCATTTGGACTATGCAATGCTCCAACTACATTTCAGAGGCTTGTTTTAGCCATTTTTGCTAAACTAGCTAATGAGTGCATGGAAGTCTATATGGATGACTTTACTATATATGGGGACAACTTTGAAGAAGCTCTCATAAACCTAGAGAAAGTACTTAAATGCTGTGAAAAAAATTGACTATCCTTGAGCCATGAAAAGTACTTTATGATAGTAGAGGAAGGAATTGTGTTGGGACACCACATTTCAGCAAATGGGATCAAAGTGGATCAAAACAAAATAGAAGTAATCCAACAGTTGCCTTCAACTAAAAATCATACAGATGTTAGAAGTTTTCTAGGTATGCAAGCTACTATAGGAGATTTATAGAAAACTTCAGCAGAATAGTTGCTCCTCTATTTACCTTGCTTAACAAAGACACAAAATTCTTATGGGCAGAGGATTGTCAGACAGCATTTGAAACCCTCAAGGAGAAGCTTACTATCATACCTATTTTAAGAGGACCCAATTGGACTCTACCATTTCACATACAAATTGATGCTTCAAATGAGTCTATTGGGGCAGTTTTAGGATAGGAGGAAGGAGAAAGTATGCATGCCATCTATTACATCAGCAAAAACCTTACCTCTACAGAAAGAAACTATACCACACCTGAAAAAGAATTCTTGGTAGTCATCTATGCCATAAACAAATTCAGGCATTATATCACTGGGTATAAAATATTTGTACATACTGATCATGCAGCCATCAAATACTTAATGAATAAACCAGTAGTGGGTGCAAGGATAAATAGGTGGTTATTGTTGTTATAGGAATTTGACATTACAATAGTTGATAATCCAAGCAAATTCAATTTGGTTGCGGACCTTCTGTCAAGATTGCATACATGTGGAGAGAACCAGCCAGTGGAGGACAGATTCCCAGATGAACATCTTTTTTCTATCTCCTCTACTGCACATTGGTTTGCTGACATAGCTAATCTCTTAGCTACAGGCTTGTTTCCATCCCATTTCACCTCAAAACAAAAGAAACGCTTACTTAAAGAAAGCTTATCTTACAAATGGTTAAATGGTTTTCTATTTAAATGTGGTCCTGATTTCATTTTACACGGGTGTCTAAAAGATGATGAAATTTTTGATGTCCTAAGGGCATGTCATGATGAACCATCTGGTGGGAATTATTCTTCACATAGAACCATCCACAAAATTTTGGGAGATCGTTACTACTGACCCTCTATTCATAAGGATACCAAGAAGTATGTGTAGCAGTGTGACCAATGCCAAAGGATGGGACAGCCAACCTTCACCCAGGAGATGTTACTGCATCCTCAAGTAATGATGGAGCCATTTGAACAGTGGGGTCTAGACTTTGTGGGACCAATATCTCCACCATCATCAGGTAAAGAGTACATTCTTGTATGTACAGACTATGTCACTAAATGGGCTGAAGTGCAGGCATTGCAATTTGCAAGAGAAGAGAAAGTTGTTGATTTCCTTTATAATAAGGTTTTCTTGAGGTCCCCAAGATCCATAGTTTCAGATAGAGGACCTTAGTTTACTTCACAAGTAATCAGAGCATTCACAGACTTATATCAGGTTAAACATAGAAAATCTTCACCTTACCATCCCCAAGCCAATGGGCAGGTAGAGGTGACTAATAGGTAATTGGAGAATATTCTAACAAGTACAGTAGCCATGAATAGAAAGGATTGGGCTAACAGATTACCTGAAGCGGTATGGGCTTACAACACCACTTGGAAGTCCACAACAAAATTCTCACCATATGAATTAGTTCAAGGTAAGAAGCCCATTCTCTCTATAGAATTTGAACTCTAGACACTTAAAACTGCATTAGATATTGGTCTACCATTGTCTATAGCCCAACAAGATAGAATTCTTCAGCTCAATGAGTTAGATGAAATCCAGACATAAGCCATTCAACAAACAGAACTGGTTCAGTATCAAAGGAAGTAATGGCATGACTAGCACATCAAGAGGAGGACATTTCAGTAAGGTGATTGGGTTCTTCTATATGATTCTAAGTTCAAGGAGTTCAAGGGGAAGCTACAAACTCATTGGATGGGTCCTTATCAAATAAAGGAAGTTTTTTGAGAATGGAACAGTTTTGCTAGAACCCATTGATGGAAGCACAGACACATTCTTAGTAAATGGCCATAGAATTAAACTCTATAAAAGGCCATCCACTAAGGAAGAATTCATCAAAGATTTGTGCTTGGTTACAGGGGACACATCCTCTATCACAGATTTGAACTGGAAAAAAAAAAGGTTGAAAACCAGCAAATGGCAGCCTTCTTAAAAAAAAAAAGAGAACGATGGAAAACCAGTAAATGGCCATCTTTCTCAACCAAGGGGATTAAAAACCAGTAAATGGTGGTTTCCTTCTCCCTACCAGATAGGAATAATCAAGCTAAGGAGGTAATCAAGTGTCAAGAATTGCTCAAACATACCTCCAACACTCGCAAATCAGGAGCATCTCCAGCGCTCACAAACTAGGAGCACCTCCAATGCTCAGACTAGGAGTACCTCTGGTGCTCCACCAATAAAGAGCCATTTTTGAAGAAGAATAAATAAGGAGGGGACCACCTCTCTAGGCATAAAGTAGAGATGTCATTTGATGAGGTCATCATGACTCATCCTCCACTTTATGACAAGGACAAACATGATGTCAGCATGCATATCATCAGCAATTGAGAAAAAGTCATCACTCTCGCATGCGCAGGTCATCACAAATGACCGCACTAATGTCACCTGACAACATGGCATTCTCAGACCACTTGATAAGAATGATTACAGGGTATGTGACAGCAAGGATGCTGACATCATTTTAAAGCCATGCAGAAGTTGCTTATGTGTCAAGTCGCATCGAGTCTCATCAAGGCCGCGGTGTTGCAGCCAGGTACATTGGGTCGTCATCATTAAGATTGATTCAAGTACTTCTCTTTAATTAAGCATTAATTAGTAACAGTCTTGTCAAATTCTATTTTTGGGTGCTTCCATTATGACATGTCCTTCTACCTTATTTTCCCTTCTAAATTCATGCATGCCACCATCTTTGCTATACTGTCAACATTTCTACAGAGTGTCCCATCACTCTGTTGTAATTATGACCGCCTAAGCACAATAACCAATTTTAAGCTCCTTTTTCCCATAATTCAAGCAATTCAACAAATTGACATAACAACCCTCATCTAAGTTTGCAGAATTCTCTAAAATCCCAAGTCTGCTACACAGTCCTTTGGAGCCTACAGAGTTAGAAAAGAAAACACAAACCATAGAAAGTAGACAGAATTTTAGCTACAAAGGGTAGAATAGAACTGAGAGATGGGGATTAAAAACAAATCAGAGCTAGAAAGTATACTAGGTCTTTTGCAGGATGATTCTATGGCAGGCATTCTTAGGAATGCAGGGTGATTGGAGTTCTTGGAGAAGTTTGAAGGTTTCCAAGAGGATATTGTTGATGACTTCCTACGAAACCTGAGAGATAATCAAACAACTATTAGAGGAGTTCAAGTCAATCTCTCTGCTACCACCATAGGCCATATCTCTAGTTTGCTAGAACAAGGTGAGAGGTTTTACCATCTAAAAACCTTATATGCTAATTTAATTGGAAAATTCTTTGTAGAAAGTGAACCTGCAGTACAGTTGCATTTAAGCAAGAATGAGGTTAAAAGAGTTCTTAGGTCTTCACTTCCAAACCCATGGCAATCTATAGCATTATGGTTGATGAAGTACTTTACATGTGATGGCCAATTTTCTATAGTTATAGGACCTATAATGAAAATGTTAATTTTTTGAGGCATGGAAATGCAAACCCAGAATTTAGCATAAATATTCTAAACTTCATGTACTCTACCATTAGGGCAACTGCAGAAAAGTACCAACAAGGAAAAGGTCCTATGAAACACCATGGCCTCATTTTTCTGGTAGTAAAACACCACTTTCTGTCTCAAGCTGATGGGGAAGCATTATGGCAGATATTTCTAGATAACAAACCCCAGGACAGAGAACCAAAGAGGACACAAGAAGTGGGGAGGTTTCCTCTACCTAGCAAGAAGAGGAGGCAGAACCCTCAACTTCCTCTCCAGCTATTGAGCAAGGTAAAGGTCTAAAACCCTCACTGGAGGCAACTTTATCTACTACCCAAGTTTCTGACAAAAAGAGAAAATGGAAGGAAGTTAGAGAACCTGTTCTTGAACAAACTCCATAGATGACTCGCTCAGCAAGGCATAAGATAACCTTGGCTGAGGAGTCCATTTCAACAAGGGAAAGGACGGGTTAGAAAATAAAAAGAGATCCAAAGAAAACTGACTCTAGTATACACTACTAGGCTGAAGAAGCATCTCATGACTCAGATGAAATTCCCCTAGTGAGAAAGAAGAAACAAAGAAGTTTCCCCAGAACCATCTGTTCATCTAGGTTCTCATAGTCGAACTTCACAACATTCTCCTGCTCCGGAGACAAAATAAAAAGAAACTTTTACTATTTCCTCTGATTTTGAGGATGATATACCTACTCTGGAGGCACCTACTCCACTTGTGCTATAAAGAAGCAAAAGGAAAAGGTAGCTTACCCAAGCTGAAACAGATATTGCTCTCCTAGCTAAAGTTCTTTTGGGTTTTAGAACTTCTAAAGAAAAAGCTGGGCCTTCATCAGTACCAGCATTTGCAGAGAAGACTCAAGAAGAAACTCAGGATAGGCAAGCTATAGGGGAAGTTGAAACAGAGAAAATGGATGTAGCTGGCAATGAAGAGCCAATAGCTATGGAAAACCCTGATGTAGAGCAAACAAAAGAAGAAACAGGGACATATTCTCAATCTTTTGATCAAGAGGATGTTGAAATTTCAAAAGAACAACAGATGTTAGATAAGATTGATAATCTAAAAATATTATTATGGGGGAAAATTTTGATTATTATGGACCTCAAGAAGGTCATGAAAGAAAAAGAAATGGAGCAAAAATAGGTGATTGAAGGGCTGCAAGTAGAGCTCTAGAATAAACAACAAATAATTTAGGAGAAAGATGCAGAATTGAGAGACCAAGAAACAAAGGTAGCCCAAAGCATCAAGGAAAAGGAGACAGAGATAGCTAAAATCATCAAGGTAAAGGAGGCAGAGGCAGTACAGAATATTTCTAATCTTACCAAGACCAGAGACAAGAGTCTCACAATAATTGTAGCACTGGTTGAGAAAGTACAGGGTCAAGACAAGCAATTAACATGGGCCAAACATAAAATAGATGATCAAGAAGAGTATATTCATGAGTTAATTGGCCCAGGGGCAACCATGGAACAAGGAGTGCAAATAGACCCATATGTGGGCCCAATTCCAATAGATATTCCCAAAGCCCTGTTCCATTGGGAAAGGAGATGTAGATAAATGAGGCTTCTAAGCCCATGCTGCAATTACAGAGGGCAGTTACTGCCATGTCAAAAAGAGTAGAAACCCTGGAAGAAAAAGTCATTCAGGTGGCTTCCATTTCATCTAAAATCATGTCTTGTAGGCCCCAAGTGGAAGTTATGCTCTATTCTTACAAGAGAGATTTCTACAGAGAAAAATGTCTTTGGTTCTGTCTGATCTTACTGAGAACACAAAAATAGGAGAGGGCTTCATGGAAGCATATATGAGAAGTTCTGATGAAGACAAAAAAAATTTGTGTGAGTTATATTTGCATGGTTTTTGTGTAGATGATATGACCTTCATTATCAACTATTTTGTAGGGGAATGTCAGCTTAAGGTATTTATATCACTGATGAGAAATCGTCAGATTTGGAATGAGAGAATGGAGGCTTATCCCAAGAAGGATGCAGAAACAAGTCTTTTCATCAGGAAAGAATGTCCAAACCCCCATGCCTTTAAGGTCCAATTCAGGGCATACGTTTACCATCTAGATAGTAAGACCAAGATTTTACCATTGTATCTAAAACATCTGCAAGAATGTTCTATTGATTTTGGTCATTTCATGAGCAGTTCATCTAATCAAGTGCTTGCAGTGGCAAAGAAAAGGTGGAATATCTTAACTTCAGAATAGAAAATGAGAGAAGTGATGTCCCCTGCTAACCTCAGGTTATTTATGAGGAAGGCCAAGTTCATATCCAAAATGATGGATAAATACCAAAAGGAATGGATAGGTGGCCGTTTTAGACCTCCTCTCATCATTAAGCCACTACCCATCTGGGATGAACAAATGGAAGATAACAAATTGTAGGAATGGATGAAGCAGGTTGATCAGTACAAGGGAAATGGTAATATAGACCGCACCACTTGGACAACTTATGCAAAGGACTACAACTTAATTGATAGGATATTCTACCAGAATAAGTCTAGATTATGAGAAACAGGAGGACCTGCTAATCCTTAAGTACAGGGGATGATGAGTGCCAGTTACCATCCATGAAATACACCTTTTTACCTCTCTTTTTCTCCCTTCTTATTCCATTGTCCTGATGGCTGCACCTAAATAGGCTAACAAGATTATTCTAATAATGATTAATAAGAGATGAATTACTTAGAATCATGATTTTTGATTGAAGGACTAATGTGCATTGAATTGATGGAAATATGTAGAAATCTTCTCTTTTTGAATCAACAGGTGCAGGTGTTTGGGTAGACAATTTTATGCATCTCCAGATGTAGTCCTAATGATCTCCGGACCTGACATTAGAATGCCATGACTGGTCTTTAATGTTTTCTAATTTGATTGGAGAGATTTTGGATAAGGAGGTGAATCATCTCCGGAGCTGGATTGAAGTCACGAGCATCTCCGAAACTGAACAAGAAGGCCACAATCATATCTCCAGAGCTACATACATCTTCAACGCCTCTTTGGAACAGTGTAGATTTCTAGTTCAGTTGTCGGTCAAACACTTCTAGTAGTGATCGGGATTCTCCTGATGTTACTCAAATCATCACCTGAGTCATTGAGGGCAGACCATAGTTAACTGCTGGAAGTTTTATCTCTTTTTTATTTTGTACGAGTTATTGATAAACTAATTTAAATATCTATATTTCAGGGCCTTGCTGCCCAAGTGTATTTAAAACTAAGACTCAGATTTAGTGTGGACTTCTGTTCCACTAAATCTATTTTAATTGCACTGATATTTATTCTATAGTTAGGCAGTTAGTAGAATAAAGAGATTGATGTTATCTCATAGATGAACTAGTAGTTAGGGTAAGTGATCTCTCATCACTGGTTTAGATATAAATTTATAGAAGCAGCAGCAAAAAAACAACGATTAATTTCTAATTTCTGTAATCTTATTTTGATATAAACGTTTTCAGAATACAAAGCTGATGGAATTGGACTGAAATTGAGTTGTGATATTATCTTCTTGTGTTGATTCTTTACTTTAGTCTTCAGCCCTAAAGGTGTGGAGCAAGGGCCCACTCTCACCACCCAGGCAGAAGGCTAGTACTATTGTTTTGTTATTTCAGATTCTGCTTAAAGAGATAGATATTGTTTTCATAGATAAATGCATGTTTCAGTTGGAAGGAATAATATAGATTTAATTTAAGCAATTCATTATTCAGTTTTGTTTTCAATATTCTTGGAATTTATTTTCATAGCAGATAGATTAGTAATGTTAGTTTCTTTAATCAACAAAGATCATTAGAGTTAGTCAAGAAAACTGGCAACTATAGGATTCCAAATTGCAGACAGCCACGGACACAACCCTGGATTTGACAAAAGAAATATGATTAAATGCCAAGGACCAATGACCCTTGTCAATTGGGTTTATCCATTATAACTACATATTAATGCCTTTGAAATCCCATTAAATCTTCAACTATTTGGTACAAGTGATTATGTGGCATTGTATAATTGTTTCAAACCTCCAAATGAAAGGTGTGAGACAAGAAGATAATATAGATTCTATTGTGAGACAAGAAGATAATATAGATTCTATTGTGAGACAATAAGATGATATAGATTCTATTGATGTTTTTTAACAATTTGATGTCATTCTAAAGATAGGGTGTCCAAATATGTTCTCCTATCCATAAGTATATTCAATTTTCCTTTTAAGATGTGAACCATTACTAACAACGGAAGGCTCATGCATTATTTCAAATAACACCTATATAGCTAGAGGGAAAGGAATGATACAACCATACTAGGGGTGTGTATCTTCTTACACACTATGTAGCTACATGAATCAATCATTACTTTTTTCAAACTTTTATAAGGAAACAATGAGGGCATAATTGTTATGTAATTTGTTAAAGATTTTGTAAGTAAATACTATAGGTATATAATTATAGCAAAAGTTTACTTGTTCTATTATCAATATATACAAAGTCCATCTTATTTTTATAGGTAGAATACTTAAAAATTAAGGTGAAGGTGCTATCTTTTGATTGGTTCTAGTTCAAAGTGCATCCAATACATGTATGTTACCATATTCTTGTATATCAACATAGAAATGGGATAATTCTTTGAAAAGGTATGATAGCATGTAAGCATATATCTATGTGTGTTTGTTATTATTCATTTCCCTAGAAATATTATTTTGAAATTCTTCTTTAACTAACATGGATGCCATTGCTATGAATATAATACATTAACTCCCAACTACTATAATTTTATTTTTAGTGTTTTCTTTATTGGAAATCATATTTTTAGTGTTTACCATAGACCATATTTTACATCCCATCATGTCTAGGAACACTTGTAAAACTACATAGCCAAATCCTTTCACACCATAGGTAATATGTTGCACTCACCCTAAGGTTGTCATAGTAATTGATATGTTCCAGTGGTAACACAAAGAAGTGGAAATATCCAAGAATTTTCATATTAGGTAAGAAATCATTATCACTTGATAATCCATAATAGGTTTTGAAGTTGTTCTTGAATGCCATCCATTTATCTTATTCTCTTCATCTTTATCTACTTGATATGAAATCTATAGAAGTGAACTTGATTCTTTAGCTAATGGTTTCTCCAATATAGATATATTATAAAAAGAGCTTGTTGGTTGTATTTTTCATTTGGGAAATCTCAATTCACCTTCCCTTTTCCTAAGCTATATGTAATAGTTATAGTTTCTAGTTGAACTATAATTAAAATAACATCTATAGGTTCTTATGAAAAGTTGTAGGGCCCATGAGTTTTAAGTCTATTTTATAGTTACGCCGAGAGGCGTAACTAGTGATAGCAAGGGGTAGAATAAGATGCGTATAAATAAAAAACTTTAACTTTTTCAATTAAATGGTTGATAAATAAAACAATAAATAAGGATTAATTAAAAAAGTGCCAACAAATAAAACAATAAAAATAAGGATTAATATAAATGTAAAAGACATTTGAATGGATACATCACTTCACAAATTATAAAGTAGAAATAAGATGAGAGCCAAAAACAAATAACAAAGTGCAGCGAACAAGAAGAATAAATCAAAAAAAATCCAAGTAAGTCATTTCAATAATAATTATTTTTTTCCAAAACAATTATACATCATAGTAATAAATTATTTTGGAAAGTGCACCAAATAAATTAAAGTTGAAAAAATCTAAGTTACTATATTATTATTTATGTTTACATATACTTTTTTCTTTACTTTTGAAAATTCAATTTAATATTTGTAATTATATATTATATATTTATGAAATATTTCATTGTTTTTGGGATTTCACTTTTTATATATTTACTTTGCAAAAAACATAGTTTGTTTTGATATTTTTTTACTTTCGTTCAAATAGAAAAAACATATTTACTTTGCAAGCAATAAATATTTGTTTTGGATAGAAAAAATGTACTTTCTTTCAAATAGTAATAACTTGATTGTTTTTGGGATTTCACTTTTCATATATTTACTTTGCAAAAACATAGTTTGTTTTAATATTTGTGTTACTTCCATTCAAATAGCAAAAACATATTTACTTTGCAAGCAATAAATATTTGTTTTGGATAGAAAAATTTTACTTTCTTTCAAATAGTAATAACTTGATTGTTTTTGGTTTCACTTTTCATATATTTACTTTGCAAAAACATAGTTTGTTTTAATATTTGTTTTACATTCTTTCAAATAGGAAAAACATATTTACTTTGCAAGCAATAAATATTTGTTTTGGATAGAAAAATTTTAGAGTAATAAATATTTAAGAAATGGTGGTTAAAATAGTATACTTGTGAAACGGAAATACTAATAATAGACAAACTCAAATATGTATTATCTATGAGGGTTTAGGTGCACATTTGACCTTATTTATTAGTAATTTAATAAATTATCTTAAATAAAATATATAAATATTATATTTATATATTATAGATATATTAACATTTATATGAGGGTTGCCCATGGTGGACTATGTTATCATATGTTATCAGTCCAGCTATGGGGGCGTCTGGGGGGCTTGTTACCATGTGGAACAAACATAATGTAGTGGGGAGCTATTGTTCTCATAGTAAGAATAGCTTGGAAGTCATATGCATGATGAATAAAAACCTGGAAGTTGATCAATATCTATGCCTCCAACACCAAAAATGGCAGAAAAGAACTCTGGGAAGAGCTAAGCACTAAAATCAATGATGAGAGAAGAACCTTATGGATGGTGGGGGGTGTTTCAACACCCCCCTTTACCCCTCAAAAAAAACTGGGGGAATTATGCACTACTATGATAGTATGGTAGATCTAGCAGACTTTCTGATTCAGACTGGGCTTATGGACCTAGAAGTCAAAAACCAACTTTTCTCTTGGACTAACAAAAGACGGGGAGACCAGCTGATTTAGGTCAAGCTGAATAGATTCTTGGTCTCTTCTAACTGGAATGTGATCCAGAACTCTAACCTATATGCTCTTCCTCACACTATCTCTGATCACAATGCCCTCATTCTTGATTGGGCTGAGGCAAATACTAAGGGCCATTTCCCATTTAGATTTGAAATGATGTGGGCTACTCACCTGGACTTTAAAAATTGCATTGCAAATTGGTGGAGAGTGCCTATTCACGAATCTCCTATGTTTAGACTCACACAAAAACTCATATTTGTCAAAAATAAGGTTAAGGGATGGAACAGACACTGCTTTGGGAATGTAATGAATCAGAAAAAACACATCTCATAAAGACTCATGGAAGTTCAAGATAAGATGGCTAAGGGAGATGGTTCCGAAGATAACTATAAAACTAAAGAAGATCTCATCAAAAACCTGAAGGACATAATCAAAAGAGAAGAAATCTTCTGGAAATAGAAGTCTAGGATTCAATGGCTAAAGGAGGGGGACAGGAACTTGGCCTTCTTCCACCAGTCGGCTATGAAACACAGAAAAAGAAAAAAAATCACCAGATTACTAGATGAACATAACAGACAAGTGGAGGATGATAGGGAACTAGGAAGTATCACCACTGATTACTTTTACCACTTCCTAGTGGAACAAAACAACAGAGCTAATAATGGAAATGACAACATCCTCCTTGACTGTATTCCTTCAATGCTTTTGGAGGAAGACAATCAGGGGCTTCTCAAACCTGTTACTCAAGAGGAAGTTAGGGGGTGGTGTTTTCTATGGGGGCCTTCAAAGCTCTCGGGCCGGATGGGTTTCTCCCGGCCTTCTTCTAAGATTTCTGGGATATTGTGGGATTTGATGTTACCTCTGCTATTAATGACTTCTTTAGGACAAGTAAGTTCCTAAAACATATTAATGCAACTTTTATTGCTCTGATCCCCAAGAAAAACAACACTTAATGTATGATAGATTTCCGCCCCATTAGTCTCTGCAACACCATTTATAAAATTATCACAAAAACTCTGGTCCTCAGACTCCAACCTCTGTTGGACAGACTCATCTCGGATTGTCAGAAAGGTTTTGTCCCTGGGAGATAGATTCTGGATGTGGCTATCTCGACCCATGAGATCTTTCATTCTATGGAAAAAGTAATAACCCAAGCATGGCCCTCAAACTAGATATTTCTAAATCCTATGATAGAATCTCTTGGAAATTTCTATTCAAAGTCCTTACAAAATTTGGTTTCAATGACAAGATGATTAACTTGATGAAGGTTTGCATCACCATGATCAAGTACTCAGTCTTGTTCAATGGTACTCCTAGGAATTTCTTCGAAGCTGGCAGAGGGATTCGCCAGGGTGACCCCCTTTGTCCTTACCTATTCATAATGATGGCTGAAGTGCTGGGAAGAAACATCCTTTCCCACCTAGAGAGATGTTCCCTCATTGGCGTTAGAGCTATGTCCAACCTAAGACCGTCGGCAATCCAATAGTTTGTCGATGATATGCTTTTTGGAGCAGCTTCGATTGTGGAGGCCAATAGGTGGAAGAACCTACTTAACATGTATGCGGAGGTGTCTGGTCAAAACATTAACTACGAGAAGAGTAATGTGTTCTTCTTCAATACTAAGGAGGACCTCCAAATCAAGATTAGAAACATTCTTCAATGCAATCAGGCATCTCTTCTGACTACCTATCTTGGGATGCCTCTCACTGTGAAGGATGTGACCTTGAATTTTTGGAATACAATTCTGGAACGTATGCAAAAGAAGATGGAGGGTTGGAAAGGTAAATTGTTAAGTCAAGCAGGCAAACATCAGCTTCTTATAGCTTCACTGCAAGGTATTCCCACCTACTTTCTATCCTTGTTTAAAATTCCCAAGTGCATGGCGAATAAGTTAGAAAGGATTCAAAGAACTTTTCTATGGACTGGTATGGAGGAAAGGAAAAGAATCTCCCTGATTGGTTGGGACAAGGTGTGCCTGCCTAAGTGGCAGGGGGGACTGCGAATCAGAAGAATTCAGGGAATGAACAAGGCCTTACTGGCCAAAATTGGATGGACATTTCTTAAAGATGAGAAAGACTGCATCCAAATAATGAAAGTCAAGTACCTTTAGAATGATCCCAATATCAAAATCCTTGAAAGAGAATCCCTACCCAAAGGCTCTATCATTTGGAATAAAATGACTAAAACCATAAACATGTTATCGCAAGGCATCAAGTGGAGGCTGGGAAAAGGTGATAAAATTAGGTTCTGGGAGGACAACTAGTTAAGGGAGGGTCCACTATCTAATAGAAGATACAGTAGCATCAAAGAAAGAGTGGTTAGTCATTTTGGTAACTCAGTCTACAACTACATTACGAGTCATCCTCAAAATCAAAGGACTTGGAAGACCATTTCTGAGTGTAGCTTTAACCTAATTGAGAGGATCGATTGCCAGAGTCTTCAAAAGGAACTTGACAGTCACATAATCTTTATCTTTCAAAGAGAAGATGAAATGCTATGGGGTCAAGATCAGAAAGAAAACTTCTTGGTTAGGTCAGCTTACCAGTTGTTGTGGTTAGGATAACCAGCCTTGGAAGAAAGTCTGGAATAGAAAACTTATTCCCAAAATCAATTTTTATTGGTGGGTTGTGGCTCACAATAAGGTTCTAACCACTAATAATCTCAACAAAAGGGGGTTCCAAATGGTTAACAGATGTGTCCTCTACCTCAAGGAACAAGAGACTATACAACATCTTCTATTCCACTGCGAGTTCTCCAAGCAGATTTGGGAAAAAACTCTCCAGAAACTTGAGCTTAGTTAGGTCTTTTCAGAGAACTTTATGGACTTTCACATATGCTAGGTCTCCCCCTTTTCTCATCCTAGGATAAGGGAACTTTGGAGACAAATACTACCCCACCTTGTGTGGAGTGTGTGGAAGGAAAGAAATAATCATATTTTTTGAGATAAAACCTGACCTGCTAATGATGTGTTTCTCTCCTTTTGTAGAGTTGTTGCTAAGAACACGTCCTCCTGCACCTTGCAGGTGGCTGAGAACCTCCCTACCATGGTGCAAACTCATAGTGCCAAGAACTGGGGGCTGAAAGCTGATATGAACAAGGTTGACAATTCTAAAAATATGTCCAGACTTCAAACTAGATGGGAACCCCCCCAGAGGATGGTCCAAGCTTAATTTTGATGGGGCGGAGAAAAAGAATATGGGTTTGGCTAGTGGTGGTGGGATCTTTAGAGATAGTGAAGGAGCCTTCTTAGCAACTTATGCAAGTGTGATCGGTATCCAGTCCAATAATGTTGCTGAGGGTTTAGCACTATTAAAAGGCCTGCAATTAGCGCATGCTATGGGGATGGATAAGCTTCAAGTTGAAGGAGACTCCAAAATTATCATTGACATGGCCCAGGGGAGGTCTACCAGTGGATGGAAATTGAAAAGCATAACGGAAGATATTATCTGCCTTCTATCTAGGTTCACTCACAAGGAGGTTGGACATGTATACAAGGAGGGAAATAAAGCGGTTGATGCATTGGCTAACTTGGGTCAGAATTTGGACACATGGCATTGCTGGAGAAGCGCAAAAAATCTCCCGTAGCAAATTCAAAATCTTATTATCAAGGACTCTAGTCCTAATCCTAGTTACCCATGATCCCTAGCCATCACTACACTAAGGTTAACGGGAGTATTCAGCAGACCTGCCAACTAGATACTATCAATAGAATTATGAAGGCACTGATGTGGCTCCTTTTTTGTACCTACTTTTGTCTTCTGACTAAAGATCACACTAAAGTCATGCTGAGTTGGAGGCCTATGGAGAGGTTCCACCTGTCTAGGCACATGAAGTCCAAAGGACTGCTCTACGCCGTGCAGCATGAACAATAATGATGACCATTTATTGTTCCTTCATTATGAAAAGAAAGGTTTTGATAGTTCGCGTAAGATGAATTTTAGTAAGTACACCATCTCAGCCGATGGGACGACTGTGAAAATCATTGCTACTATTTTTATCGGCATTGTTAAGTATGAGAATTGCAAAGGCTTAAGTGCTAAGTTTTCTCTCTCTACCTGCTCTACTAAGTCTGTTATCTATAAAGTTATTTTGCTTAAAATTGCCTACTGTGAGATGGGGGGGATAGAACACACACGGAGCCAGAGTCATGCAAAAAGTTTAAACAGAATGAGACTATCTAGCATATATGTCAAGAAGGGGGTGTTGTGTCCTATCTGGAGTGCCTGCAAGGCTTTGACAAGAACCTTTCTGTTCAATTCCTACAGTCGTATAATAACAAAAAGGCTAAGGGCAATGTGACCATTGACATCTCTAAGGAGGGGATTGGTATGGCTACTAGCATGCCCTTTGATGGCACCAAGTACCTAAGGAAAAGCAAAGTCTCTGATAATGAGGGCATGAAGACTTTCCTTAAGAAGGATTATGCAATACTTTACTCTAGAAGGGAGGTTTAGAAGGTTTTTTCATTATCATTTCATGCTCCTAAACCATTTCAAACACAGTAAGATTATCAATTTCCTATTTTACCTCCTCTCCTCCCTCGAGTTGTCCATAATCACTGCTAAGGAACAGCATGCTCTAGACCCTAGTAAACTTGAACTCCCTCTTCACCATGGGCTCATAATGAGGCTGTATAAGTTTAACCTTGCTCTATGCCCTCCCAAAACCCTCACCCTTGCCAGACTTGAGTCAGCCCCTCCACCCAAAGCCGCTAAGGAGATTAACAACCTGGTGATCATTACTGAAATTACTCTAGATTCCTATGTTAAAACTGGTAAAAAGAAACCCTCTGTGATTGTTAGCCCTGAATCCTCTACTAAGGACCTTACCCCTAATTCCCCAGCGGCTAATCCTACTAAGAGGAGAAATTTTCATGCTTCTCCTGCTCAAGTTACCCCTTAAGAAAATTTGTACCGGCACGGTTGATGATAGGGGCACTAGTAGTGGTACTAGGGTTTCTAAGCCCATGATGGTGGAGGAAGTGAGTTCAAAGGAGGCAAGTGAGAATACTAACAGTGTGGATGAAGACTACACCATTACTGATAGCAAACCTAGGATCCCGTCAGCTAGAAGATCTTCCAAGATTTCTACTAAACCGGCCCCCACACCCCAAAAGTTGTCAACTCTGAAAAAGGATTCCACTGAAGCTATGGTGACCGAGGATATGCAGAAGATTGAGTATGGTGAGATTCAGGGGGAAGAATGGACTGAGGGTATGAATAAGGAAGACTTGGGGGGCTAGTAGGGTGAGGAAGAGTCGAAGGAGAAAAAACAAAGGATGTCGATTGATCAGCATAGCACTAGTTCTGATGGTAATAACAAGATTGACACTGAAGTGGTGGAGATTGAATTCCAGGGTGGTAAATTTTTTGTTAACAAAGAAATGAAAAGTGATAAGATAGTGGTGGAAGACGAGGGACCCAGCAACTTCCTAGAGCTCAATGTGTGTGGAGAGGACTCTATTAGTTTTGAGAAAGGGAAGAGAGGTAAAGGTAAAGGTAATCAGAAAAAAGGGGCCAAAATTAGTAAGAACAAAGGGATGGAAGACCTAACGGTGAGGGTTAGCAACTTGGAGCAGACATTTAGTGCTTTGGCCAAATTCTCTGCTAAAGTCATGCACAGATCTGCAATGACCCTGGTAGTTCTTCAGGAGGCGGAGCTGGATGACAAAGGCAAGAAAGGCAAGAAGCTAAAGGATTACCAGGACATTTTCTAGTTTCTGGTTGATGATTGGGACAAAATGTGTAATTAGCCGCTGGTGGCTTGTTTTTTGTTTTCTATTGGTCTATTGTCGAACTGTTGGTTTTGTGGTTTTTGTTATTTTCATTCTACTAGTTTTTGCTTAAAACTCTGATGGTTGTTAAATTGTTATAGTTTTTGGTGCGCCTCTTTTGGCTTTTCTGTTAAGGGATCAGCACCCTCTTTTGCCGCTTATCTTATCAAAAACATTTATATGAGGGTTTAGGAGCACATTTGACCTTTTTTATTAGTTAATTAATAAATTATCTTAAACATAATATATAAATATTATATTTATATAGAATAGATATATTAACATTCACACTTCATTTTTTTGTATGATAAAATTTTGTATGATAAATATGTTAAATTTCAAACACATCTTATAATTTATTACAAATGTTGCTGATAGTTTAATTTGAAATGTGATAAATATAATTTACAGGATGCCTCGCGTAAAGCTAAATTTTGAAAATGAAGAGCAACGAAGAGAATATAGAAGACAATATGCTCAAATTTATATGAGACAATGACGTGAACAAATGGTTGACGCACGAAGATAGGAAGAAAGAGGTCTTCAAAATGAATTGCAACAAATAGAATAATGAAGAGAATATAATCAAAATTATATTAGACAACAATGTGAACAAATGAGTGATACACAAAGAGAGGAAGAAAGAAATCATCATAACTAAAGTGATAGAGAAAGACGTGTTAAGCACAAGGCAAATATAACAGTGGAAGAGATTGAAGCAGAAACAAGACAACACGCTGATGATATAATAACACATCATGCACACACATCTCATAAGGAACAATATATATTGAGAAGAAGACATTGTCAATCTCATGGAAATGTTGAGGTTAGTTCTGAAGGGATGAATTCTATTACAATAGACTGTGTGCTAGAAACACCAAATAATAGATTTCAAGTTGCAATGAATGTTGATAATCAAAATCATGTTAATAATAATAATAGAAATGTTGAGATTGATTTGAGGACTTTACAAATGATATTCTGACAAGGACTAGATAAACTTTCTATGCCAGGTATGTGCTACATTTGTGAAGAAAGTTATATAGGAATGAAGGTTACACAGGTACCTGAAGGCCCTATTTTTAATAGATGTCAACAAGAGAAACATGAACATTGATTTTTTGCAACAAACAACATGGATCCTGGGCCACAACCATTAGAACTTAGAAACTTAACACAAATTGAGGAAATGTTGATAGCACGCATCAACCCAATTCTTCAAGTCACACATGCAACTGGAGGTCAGTATAAATATAAAGGACATACAATAAGTGTCCCACAAGAAGGGAAATAGCAAAAATTTTACCACATCAAATAAAAGATTTGCCAATTATTAATGTTTGAAGGAAGGATCAACGTGGAACAAATTATAATTTTACAGTCAATAGAGAGAGGGTGTACAAAGCACTAAAATATAAGATAGAACATGATAAGTTCTATAGAGATATTCAAATTGATGAAAATGTTCTTAATGAACTTGCATGCAATTCAGATGAAAACATTTTTCACAAATTGAACTCTGTCCATATGGAGTTTGATTCAGATGCAAATGAATATGTATTTGTGGGTCCAATGATAGAGATAGATGAAGGAAACATTATTGAACACACTACATCAATGGCATCAAAACCACCAAATGTTCAAAGAGAGATGGGACTAATCCAGGCATGGGTAAATAACCCTAATTTAGATCCTGAATCACTAATTGATTGGCCAAGAATTAGAACAGCTCCAATAAATGAGTATGTGACTGAAGGATTACTTGTTATGGCTTTTCCAACACTATTTCCAGATGGGCGATGTGATTGGATAGAACCACGAATAAGGAGAGTCCATTTACATGAGTTTGTTAAACATTTATTTTGATATAGAGATCATTGCTTTGGATCAACAAGAAGGTGAAGGTGAGGATCAACAAAGGTTTCGCCAATTACTTACAAATATTAGAGATGCGCATCCAACAATCAATGATTGGAAATTATTGATGACAAGGATAAATGCTTCATTGCATCAAATAGTTTGAGAAGAGTTTGATAACAGTATCCATCTATTTGCAACAAATGATAATGTACATAACCACAATAGGAAAAAATTATATTCATTAAGAAGACCAATTACTTGTAGCATTGCAACAAAAGAAGGTAGCATTAATCCAGCAGGAGGTTAAAATGATGAATTAGATGTTGAATTATTAATTGCAAAGGATGCAAGAGTCATGTTAACATCTAATCTATGGATAGAAGCATGCCTTGTAAATGGAGCTTTAGGATACATTCAAAATATCATATACAAACCTGAAAGTGCCCCACCAGATCCACCAACATATGTCATGGTTAAATTTGATAATTACTCAGGAATGCCATTTGAAGATGCAACTCCAAATATAATTCCAATTGCATCGATACATAGGGGATGCAAATGTCAATTTCCATTACAATTAGCTTGGGCACTAACAATCCATAAATCACAAGGATTGACTCTTTCCAAGGCAACAATTGATATAGGACCGAAAGAAAGAACATGATTAACATTTGTTGCTATTTCACATGTTAAATCCTTGGATGGACTTAGAATCTCACCACCATTTTCATACGATCATTATGAAAAAATGAAAACAGGGAAGCAACTCACCAAAGGGAGAGCTAAGGAAGAAAGACTCAAATCTTTGGAAGCACAATAAGTTTATGTAATGTATACATTATTGGATATAATTCTCCTATTAAACTCTATTGATATAGCATGAAGATTATTTTTTTGGTTTAATGTGAAATGTCTCATTTAATATTTGCAAAAGATAATACTTTTTTCCAAACACAATAAAAACATGCTAATGTAATATTTTACATACCACACTGCGGATGCTACTAGCTTAGATATCTTAAAGATGTATTTAAGATATCTAAGCTAATATTACAAATTAAATCATATTATCGTACAATTGACAATTGTTAGGTATTATCAAAGAACGTCTTGAAATTTTAAAGAAATAATAAAAACTTACACATAAATGCTAAATTAAAGTAATTCCAAATATATTTTACAGTCTCTTCTAAAAATTCTCTTTAAGAATTATGGATTCTAAAATTTATGAGATTAAGTCATAAAGAAAGTCAATTTTTGTATAATAAATTAGTCTCTATTTTTAGTGTTAAACTATATTTACCTTGACTTTTTACTTTTATTTAATTTGAAGTTTGAATATAAATCACTTATTATTTTAAAGATTAAATTCATTTAATTAAATTTTATATTTTATAACAAATATAAATTTAGTATAATATTCATATTGTTTGCAAATTAATTATTTAGTTATCTTGAAAAAATATAGTTTTTTATTTTCTTACAAATTAATATAAACCACAAAATCTAACAATAGTAGTCAAATATAAAGGTACATTTGAAGTTCTTAAGCACATTCATACCTTCATTGTTAAGCCCACTTAAGTTGTGTAAAAACATAACTAGATTGCTTTTATATATAAAAAAAAATTCCAACATATTTTGGACTTTGTAATTGAAAAATTGTAAATAAGGTCATTTTAATTTTGTTTTTTAACTATTTGTTCCTACGTGTTGTTTGTTCCTTTTTTGATGTGGTTGTTGCTAGTTCAAAGTATCTAAGTAGTATAAGTTTTTGGGACCTTTCAAAATCCTACTTTTACCTTTTATCAAATTTTATTTTATTTTTACTACATTAGAAACAAATTGTTGATTCATTCAATTTATTTAGTTAATCCTTTTGTTGGCCAAGAATGAGTGTGTTTGTATGATGTAATTTTTATTCAAGACTTTACCTGTAAATTTTGTGTTTCTAAAGCCTAAGGTTTATAATAAGGAATTGTTATGGTGCAATTTTATCACTTTAATTGAAAAATATATTAATTGCCTTGGTGAGTGTATGGTAATGATGAGCCAAAAAGTGATCTAAAAGAAGTTTGTATTGAGAACTCCCTAAATATAAAATAAATATTTAATTTTTTGTTTGGCTCACATATGAAATTAAGTTTAGTTTAGAAATCCAAAGTGAAATAAATATCCTTTTTTAAAGAAATAAATGTTGTTTAATTATAAAAGAAATGCCTTCTTTGTATATGAATATTTTATTAGAATCTAATAATATTAGAGAAACATTAATAATCTTCCAAAAGCTTTAGTTAACTAAATCAAGATATAAATATTATTTATAAAAGTAATGGGGTCAAATCTAGCACAATCAAGCCTCTAGGAGTTTGAACCTTGGTGGATAACCTGATTAAGGAACATGCCACCATCCTCACCAAATATGCTGAACCAAATAATAATATGTTAACAATAATTCTCTTTAATATAATTTTCTAAAAACAACATAATCACATCTCTTCCACAAAACTAAATTTAATTAAACTTATTAAATATATTTAAATCTAATTTAAAACAAACCTAATAGCTAATTGTTAGATGTGTTTAATTAATCTATGATATAAATTTAAATTTTCAAAAAAAAAGGTTTGATTAAATTACTATGAATGCACAGATGAAAAGCCAAAGGCATACTCATGCAAAATTGTTTATATTCAATACAAGATTTTTTTTTCACAAGTTTTAAAATGTTTCTAAATAGCTCCATTAAAAATATGAATGTTAAAGTGTTTGATACCTTTAACGAATTTATATTGATTATCTTGGTGAGTGTATGGTAATGATGAGTCAAAAAGTGAATTGAAAAAGTTTGTATTGAGAACTCCCTATATATAAAATAAATATTTAATTTTTTTGTTTGCCTCATATATGAAATTAAGTTTGATTTAGAAATCCAGAGTGAAATAAATATCCATTTTAAAAGAAATAAATGTTGTTTAATTATAAAAGAAATGCCTTCCTTACATATGAATATTTTATTAGAATCTAATAATATTAGAGAAACATTAATAATCTTGCAAAAGCTTTAGTTAACTAAATCAATATATAAATATTATTTATAAAAGAAATAGGGTCAAATCTGGCACAATTAGGTCTCCAGGAGTTTGAACCTTAGTGGATAATCTGATTAAGGAACATACCATCAACCTCACCAAATATGCTAAACCAATTAAAAGTTACAAAACCCAAAAATATTTTAACAATAATTCTCTTTAATATAATTTTCTAAAAACAACATAATCACATCTCTTGGACAAAACTAAACTTAATTAAACTTATTAAATCTATTTAAATCTATTTTAAAACAGACTTAATATCTAATTTTTAGATTTACTTAATTAATCTATAATATAAATTAACTTTTTCTCAAAAAAAAGTTTGATTAAATTACTTGAATGCACAGATGAAAAGCCAAAGGCATATTAATTCAAAGTTGTTTATATTCAATAAAAGATATGTTTTTTTCACAAGTTTTAAAATGTTTCTAAATAGTTCCATTAAAAATATGAATGTTAGGAGTGTTTGATACCTTTAAAGAATTTATATAATTATGATGCCTAATGACAAAACTTCTACAAGATATAATTATATTTAAATATTAGATTAAAGTTGATAAGAGATGTAACACCACCATGAATACCTCATAGAACATCACATTTATGCTATATGCAACAGGATGTTTTTTTTTAAAGATAGAAATAACAAAGTAATATTAACACATCATTTAAACTAATGACTTGTCCTCTAAGATATCATGGTTGCATTACTTGACAAAACAATTAACATAATCTAACACACATCATGAATTAACATTAGTAGATTATTCTAAACTTATTGCATTAAATCAATAAACATTTACATCTCTATATCATAACATCAGATAAGAAATCGACATGATCAGGATTACATGTGCATCTACAAAAGTCTATACATATGAGTACATCATTACATTATTACATTATCATCCTTTGAATAAATCTAAATACATACATTATGAATCAACTGATACATAGGCCAGTACATGAGCATAATAATTGTCTCCATAAATAGGTACAAGATATGATGTCTGATACACAAGCTATATCCTCTTCGCACATGAACATCGGCAAGGGAAAAACCAATGGATAAAAGCTCTTCCACCTGACCATGTGGAACCCTGAGGTCCACCCCCCGAGCTAGGAGTTAGCATAAGGTCCCCACTTCAACATACAGTCAGGTAGATAGAAGAATATAAGAACAAAGACAACACAACACACCAACAACACAAGTCAATATCACAAACAACTCAACAGCACTTCCAGAGACAAACACATAACGAATGGAGAGAGTACAACTAGGGAATGCTAGGCTACAGTAGGGAGGAGTGTCATCACATGGCTTGTCATGGGTTGTCCTGGTAAGCCTTCCTAGGCCTCGGCCCCATCTTGGGTTGTCTTGGTAGCCTCTCTTGACTCCCGGCCCCCATACAACACTCATGCGGAATCAACATACCTTTCATGAGGACAAGGTAGTTGATCTTGCCATTCCGGGCCTTCTCATCTCATCTCAAGCCTAAACGAGCACTTGAGCCATGAGTGAGGCATCCACTTATCTTTCTTTAGTGTGATTAACTACCCAACCCCCTAATTCATTAATTAGGCTATCACTGAGTTATCAAACTCCCACATGGGTTGTCCTGGATGCCACTTTGGGCTCCGGCCCCCATTGAGAGCCACTCCCCTACCTGCATCTAGAAGACCCTACTCAACAAGCATAGAAAACATCATCATGACAATGAGGATACATGAACATTGCAAGGAATCAACCATCTTGCATAACAATTATCCTCATACCAACATGTATATATAACAATGCAAGGCATTTACCATCTTGCATATCAACTTAATCACAAGGACATACTCTCATTACATTGTCCATGGCTTCCAAATGAAGTAACTCATAAGAAAAATTCTCCTTAACGGATACTGATGTCTCCCCATTGTATAACCCAACACAACCTCCCAAACAAATAAATAAATCATAACACCCATGAAGAACCTTTCTAGACATCATGATACATTCAGAATATTTACATTCTTTCACAACACCTTAACTAAATTCCTTATACATAACAGAAGGCGACATAGCTTCATTAACTCAAGACACTTATCAACACGTTACATGAAGTCAAAACACAAACAACCTTGGCCTCTGGAAATGAACCCTTGACAACTTACACTTTGACCATTTCATATACATTCCACTTACATTAAACAATTTCAATTCACACTAAACTAATTATCTAATACCTTTAAATCAAATTTCCAATACAATAATTATATACCTAATCCTTAACCCATTAATCTAAATTTCATCTTAACAAAATGAAGAAATCATATTAAAACCTGATGTCAATTTAAATTAAATTTCATTAACCATTAATATGTAGTCACAACAATTTTCTTTTAAACAATGACAACATTATTATAAATTTCCAATTTATTTGGCTTTTAAACAATCAACTATTACTTTAGACATAATAATAATAATAATAATAATATGCTTTGGATCATTGGATAGCAAATAATTTCATTCTCTCGGCATTTAATATTACTACAAGAATTTTGTATCAAATGTAATAATTTTCTATAGTAGTGTTGGAAATGTTATTAGCTAACAAATCTATTTTTTTTAAACATTTTACCTAAGCTATTCAACTGAAAGTGAAAAATAATCCATAAATATTTTACACTATACTCATTACTGTGGTTCTCTACTTAAATATCATCCACTTTAATGGTCAAACAACTAATAGCAATTTTACACCTCATTCACAACAAAAAGTGGTAAATTTTTGCCTATTTTATTATTGGCCAAAATTGACCTTTGACTGTTGAAATGAATTATTTAAGAGCAGCCTTACTACCTACAAGGCGATTAAATTTAAATTGACTAAGTTTTAGATTTTAAAGTCCTCTAGGTATAGGAATATAATTTCCTCAGGCATTATCATGCTTTAACTTAACCTGAAATAAATCACATAAATGGAATGCAGAACTCATAACAGCCAAGAGTGGCATGAAGAATATAGATTATGGAAGATGCCAGGCAGTAATGATCAGTTTTAAAAGATTGATAGACCTTCAAGCAGCAACAAAAATTTCCAGCTCGGATGAATGAAGAAAAGTGGAGGTATCTCGCTCTCCTCAACTAACTTTTCATAAACTTCCTAGTGATATTGCTATAGTGGTCACTAATTTGACTGCACATTTGGAGAATGTTTTGTTTAATGACTGCTATGTTGACAATTTGTTTGGATGCCACATTGAACAAATGATTTTTAAGGACTTGCTTGCAAAAATGTTCCCTAAGCTTGCTAGTCATTTGAGAACCCATCTAATAAAAGAAAAATAGACCAGTTAGAAAACTCATTACTTGCCTGTAGTGTCATTTTATATATCTTACCCTAAAATTTCAGTGAATAAGACGTTTTAAGTGGACAATCCTCAGGGCAAGGGTTTAAAAGCTTACTCCCATTTGTTGAGATTGTGTAAAATTCTATAGCCAACACTGGAGGCAAGAGTTGAAATTAGGTTAAATACTACATCCAAAGGTGGGCACAATGTACTTCAATGGAGGAGGCAAATATAATGTTGTGGCATCTAACCAAATACCATAGATTTGACATCATGATTAATATCATCATTCGACAATAGGGTCTTTTTAATATAGGACAGTCCATCCTATCCTAATGATTTTCCTAATTGGCAGAGCCTAAACAAGTTTATCGTCAAAGGCCAATCAATTATTACCCTTGATTTTGGCAATATCCAAGGGACACGACAAGGATCAACATGTGCCATTAAACATGAGAGCAACCTCCACCATTGTAAGTGATGTTTCATTTAGGCAATATTTTGGAATAAAGAAAGTAAAACACCCACACATCTAGCATGGTACCAAACTAGAAATCACAGACTGGTCGCACTTCTCAGGGTGACTGCACAAATCATAAATGACTGTGTACAAATTATACCAGTATTGTATAATCATCAGCGCGCAACTTAGAAGTAAATTGGAGGATTCCAATAATTTTTATATCAAGGCATGACCCTATAACACACCATAAACATAAATTAAGGGCAAAATTTCATTGTAGGATTAAAAGAATAGAGTCAATAACACTACTTGTGCACATAGCAGCAAATTGAAAGTAAACAAACAAATGTAGGATGCATCGATATGAATTCTTTGTGACTGTAGATCACACAGGCATATAGGCTTAGGAGTATTTCTAGCAACACTTTTCTTTGATTTGGGACCTAGAAATGTCACGCAGCCTATGTTCTCTTAAACATCTATGCAAGGGCAACAGGTAAGGTGAGGATCGATGCCTCAAGGAAACATCATCTCAAGAATTACAATGATTGAAGAATATGCACAGAATGAAATTTTGGTTAAAAAGATTTTAGAAACAATTAAGCAACTGTAATAGACAGGATTAGACACATTTCATGGCCCTGCTTGAGAGCTTGGCGCATGCAACCACCCAAATCTGAAAATAAAATTCCATTTAATGAAAACATGCCATCTGCATTCAGTCAGGAAGCTTCATTCCAGGGTATAATATTAACATGCAGACTTGTGAGCCAAATTAATATATATACTTTCAATCTATTCCTCATTGTTAATTAGGATTTGCAAGGTAGACCATGAGTTACAGAAAAAGGGCTATCTTTCGTATTCTCTTCTACTGGATATATGTGGCCTATTGGAAAAGTAGTGTTTAATCAAAATAAAAGAGTGCTCATGCAAAGGCAATTGGCGGAATTTTTAAAACCTTAGGAACAAACAATCAATATATTAATCTACCAGAAATAAATATGAATAACAATGAAACCTAGCTTCTCCGCTCTGAGATTTCAATGTCGGGATCACTTCTACAACTACTGAACCAGCCCCCAAACCTCTCTGATCTCCCCCCACACTGCCCTACAACCTCCGATCCCCTAAAATTTTCTGGCTTCCCTGATTAATCCTCCTCCTCTCAGAACCATTAATAGTCCGTTATTCCACAATGAGGGTCTTTTAATTAATTAAATTAAACCATTGCAACTACCCACTATACAACTCAAAAATAATTTTATTTTATTAGTTAAATCTTACAATTTAATTTACAACTCATTTATTTATTTAAATATTTAAGCAAATAATATTATATTTAATAATGTAAAGTTTCTTATATCTATTAATCCATAATTTTACTTCCCATAAACTATAATTTATTTACCGCAATTATTAACAATTATCGACATTAATTAATATATTTAATTATCAACCTTATATTTTCTGTAAAATAATTCTATTTAATGCACAATTCTCCCTTACACACAAAAACACCTTCTGACCTAGTTAGACATCAGGGTGTAACATTACCTGCTTGCAAGTCATGATAAGCGATAGACAGTGACCACAATGGTAAACTGACAGCTAGACAACAATGACAGGGGACCCCACGTTAACTCCATACAACCATTCTATTGGCGAAGGCACGCTCAGACCTGGTAAATCAGGTGGAGTCGGTGCCTAGTACCTGCATCCTGCAGCAACCGCATGATTAAACACAACAAGATATATATCCACATGCAATCATATAGTGAATGGAAATCGTAGTGGGGTAGGGTACTCGAGAGCGAGTAGTACGACACTGTTCCATTCACATTCCTGTATAAACATATCACTACATTGAACAAGATTTATGGTTACTTATCAACAACATAAAACAATCAATTATCTCACCATCAAATATAGCAATTAACATCAAAACATCTAAAACATCTAGTTTATTTATCAATTGTAAAGCATAAAATAACAGAATCCAACATCAACAACTGCTATCATAATGATTAGTTCCATAATGAATTATCAAAACAACAAGGGATCCATCATCAGATAATCTAAGATACTGTCATAAAGTCGAATCCTACTAAGCAACCATCAATCTGACAGGTGACAAGGTGAGGGGCACTACATCCTCCGCCCCTAGGATCAATCTTACTCCTGGAAGCCTGCAAACAAATATGGATATAACTCTCACATTCAGGATGTATCTCCCTAGGTAACTGAAGCCACGTCATTAGGATCCCATTGGACCCCTACCTATGAGGGTTAGCCCCCGATGCTGCAGAACGCGCACGAGCTCCAAAGAAAGTTGCCCATCCTCTACCTATCCCCTGATGCTCTACTTGGTAGTGATCAACTGCCGCGAACACTCTATGAGACTTCCCTACATCACCCACTGTTGGTTCTAAAACTATCAACCTCTGGCTAAATCCTACAATGTTCTTCTGTGGACACTGCCTAGCAATATGGCCCTGCTGACCGCAAGAGAAACATCATGTTTCCCTACCAAAACCTCTACCAACTATAGGTGCATTAGACTGCTAAAAACTTCCCCTACTAAACGCAGGCTGTGAGCTCTGAACTGGTTGGTTGGGATGATAATTCTTGGCCCACAGCCAATTACGGTTTTTCCCTAACTAAGAACCACCACCTTGTTGAGGTTGGGTATTCTTTGGTTTTGAATGAGAATACTGCTGCTGCTGTTCACCCTTAGCGGGTGCATGATGGCCTCTAGAAGAACTTGTTGCTTGAGATTGACCATCTCGAGAACTGAAGCCTGTTGAGGGTGCACTCCCAATTTGCACACCTGTATGACCCCCTAGGGCCATGGTCAAATTCTCCTCCACCAGTCGAGCCTTCTCGACTGCCACCTCCATGGTTTTTGGCTCAAAGACACGAACTCCTCCACTGATGCGTGCATTTAGACCTCTAATAAAATGCTGAATCAACATGGCCTCATCGTTTCCAATGCCTGCATACTGCTTGAGTTCATAAAACTTGTGCTCGTACTGTTCCACGGTCATGGCCATCTGTCTCAACCCATGGAACTCATCTGCTTGACGTTACCTCCAGTGGTCTAACAGAAATCGAGCTCTAAACCTTTCTAGAAATAGTTCCAAAGATACTGTGCCAATATCTAGATGCAACTTCTATTCCTCTAGTTGCCACCATGTAGAGGCGAAACCTCTAAGATGCATGATAGTACATCTTGCCTTAGTGTTGCTACCATATGGATGCATAGAAAAACACCTCTCTAAATCAATTAGCCATGTCTCTGCTTCCATACCGCTACCAGAACCATCGAAAGTAGGAGGACGGGCTCTCATAAGGTCTCTCATGTGGCCTGCAAGAATAGCTTCTTGTTCAGCTGTGATTTCTCTCCTTCCAGGAGATCATTCTCTTTCTCTCACCTTTGACTGATCAATCTCCTGCTTAGGACATAGATGAGCTAGGACTTCCTACAGCAGTTGACGCAACTAAGCTCCATCAGGCTGACCCTTATTCTCTACGTTCTCACTCCCTCCTTCCTGCGCACTCTCACGAGGGGAACTAGGAGGAGAACTACTATCACCACCTCTTCCACGTCCCCTTCCTTGACCACGACCTCGACCTCGACCTCTAGGCATCTTCCTACACTATACCAACAAAGGATAAATCTAAAGTTGCTAGGTGAGGATGTCAAAGAGAAAACATACTCTTCAGAATCCAAGACAACATAATAGACTTATTCACACCCAGAGTACCCATTGTTTAAACTTGGCTCTGATACCAGATGTAATGCCCCACCATGAATACCTCAGAGAACATCACATTTATGCTATATGCAACAGGATGTTTTTTTTTTTTAAAGATAGAAATAACAAAGTAATATTAACACATCATTTAAACTAATGACTTGTCCTCTAAGATATCATGGTTGCATTACTTGACAAAATAATTAACATAATCTAACACACATCATGAATTAACATTAGTAGATTATTCTAAACTTATTGCATTAAATCAATAAACATTTACATCTCTATATCATAACATCAGATAAGTAATCGACATGATCAGGATTACATGTGCATCTACAAAAGTCTATACATATGAGTACATCATTACATTATTACATTATCACCCTTTGAATAAATCTGAATACATACATTATGAATCAACTAATACACAGGCCAGTACATAAGCATAATAACTGTCTCCATAAATAGGTACAAGATCTGATGTCTGATACACAAGCTATATCCTCTTTGCACATGAACATCGGCAAGGGAAAAACCAATGGATAAAAGCTCTTCCACCTGACCATGTGGAACCCTGAGGTCCACCCCCCAAGCTAGGAGTTAGCATAAGGTCCCCACTTCAACATACAGTCAGGTAGATAGAATACTATAAGAACAAAGACAACACAACACACCAACAACACAAGTCAATATCACAAACAACTCAACAGCACTTCCAGAGGCAAACACATAACGAATGGGGAGGGTACAACTAGGGAATGCTAGGCTGCAGTAGGGAGGAGTGTCATCACATGGCTTGTCATGGGTTGTCCTGGTAAGCCTTCCTAGGCCTCGTCCCCATCTTGGGTTGTCCTGGCAGCCTCTCTCAACTCTCGGCCCCCATACAATGCTCATGCGGAATCAACATACCTTTCATGAGGATAAGGTAGTTGATCTTGCCATTCCAGGCCTTCTCATCTCATCTCAAGCCTAAACGAGCACTTGAGCCATGAGTGAGGCATCCACTTATCTTTCTTTAGTGTGATTAACTACCCAATCCCCTAATTCATTAATTAGGTTATCACTGAGTTATCAAACTCCCACATGAGTTGTCCTGGACGCCACTTTGGGCTCCGGCCGCCATTGAGAGCCACTCCCCTACCTGCATCTAGAAGACCCTACTCAACAAGCATAGAAAACATCATCATGACAACGAGGATACATGAACCATGCAAGGAATCAACCATCTTGCATAACAATTATCCTCATACCAACATGTATATATAACAATGCAAGGCATTTACCATCTTGCATATCAACTTAATCACAAGGGCATACTCTCATTACATTGTCCATGGCTTCCAAATGAAGTAACTCATAAGAAAAATTCTCCTTAACGGATACTGATGTCTTCCCATTGTCTAACCCAACATAACCTCCCAAACAAATAAATAAATCATAACATCCATCAAGAACCTTTCTACACATCATGATACATTCAGAATATTTACATTCTTTCACAACACCTTAACCAAATTCCTTATACATAACAGAAGGTGACATAGCTTCATTAACTCAAGACACTTATCAACACGTTACATGAAGTCAAAACACAAACAACCTTGGCCTCTGGAAATGAACCCTTGACAACTTACACTTTGACCATTTCATATACATTCCACTTACATTAAACAATTTCAATTCACACTAAACTAATTATCTAATACCTTTAAATCAAATTTCCAATACAATAATTATATACCTAATCCTTAACCCATTAATCTAAATTTCATCTTAACAAAATGAAGAAATCATATTAAAACCTGATGTCAATTTAAATTAAATTTCATTAACCATTAATATGTAGTCACAACGATTTTCTTTTAAACAATGACAACATTATTATAAATTTCCAATTTATTTGGCTTTTAAACAATCAACTATTACTTTAGACATAATAATAATAATAATAATAATAATAATAATAGTATGCTTTGGATCATTGGATAGCAAATAATTTCATTCTCTCGGCATTTAATATTACTACAAGAATTTTGTATCAAATGTAATAATTTTCTATAGTAGTGTTGGAAATGTTATTAGCTAACAAATCTATTTTTTTTTAAACATTTTACCTGAGCTATTCAACTGAAAGTGAAAAATAATCCATAAATATTTTACATTATACTCATTATTGTGGTTCTCTACTTAAATATCATCCACTTTAATGGTCAAACAACTAATAGCAATTTTACACCTCATTCACAACAAAAAGTGGTAAATTTTTGCCTATTTTATTATTGGCCAAAATTGACCTTTGACTGTTGAAATGAATTATTTAAGAGCAGCCTTACTACCTACAAGGTGATTAAATTTAAATTGACTAAGTTTTAGATTTTAAAGTCCTCTAGGTATAGGAATATAATTTCCTCAGGCATTATCATGCTTTAACTTAACCTGAAATAAATCACATAAATGGAACGTAGAACTCATAACAGCCAAGAGTGGCATGGAGAATATAGATTATGGAAGACGCCAGGCAGTAATGATCAGTTTTAAAAGATTGATAGACCTTCAAGCAGCAACAAAAATTTCCAGCTCGGATGAATGAAGAAAAGTGGAGGTATCTCACTCTCCTCAACTACCTTTTCATAAACTTCCTAGTGATATTGCTATAGTGGTCACTAATTTGACTACACATTTGGAGAATGTTTTGTTTAATGACTGATATGTAGACAATTTGTTTGGATGCCACATTGAACAAATGATTTTTAAGGACTTGCTTGCAAAAATGTTCCCTAAGCTTGTTAGTCATTTGAGAACCCATCTAATAAAAGAAAACTAGACTAGTTAGAAAACTCATTACTTGCCTGTAGCGTCATTTTATATATCTTACCCTAAAATTTCAGTGAATAAGACGTTTTAAGTGGACAATCCTCAGGGCAAGAGTTTAAAAGCTAACTCCCATTTGTTGAGATTGTGTAAAATTCTATAGCCAACACTGGAGGCAAGAGTTGAAATTAGGTTAAATACTACATCCAAATGTGGGCACAATGTACTTCAATGGAGGAGGTGAATATAATGCTGTGGCATCTAACCAAATACCATAGATTCTACATCATGATTAATATCATCATTCGACAATAGGGTCTTTTTAATATAGGCCAGTCCATCCTATCCTAATGATTTTCCTAATTGGCAGAGCCGAAACAAGTTTATCGTCAAAGGCCAATCAATTATTACCCTTGATTTTGGCAATATCCAAGGGACACGACAAGGATCAACATGTACCATTAAACATGAGAGCAACCTCCACCATTGTAAGTGATGTTTCATTTAGGCAATATTTTGGAATAAAGAAAGTAAAACACCCACACATCTAGCATGGTACCAAACTAGAAATCACAGACTGGTCGCACTTCTCAGGGTGACTGCACAAATCATAAATGACTGTGCACAAATTATACCAGTATTGTATAATCATCAGCGCGCAACTTAGAAGTAAATTGGAGGATTCCAATAATTGTTATATCAAAGCACGACCCTATAACACACCATAAACATAAATTAAGGGCAAAATTTCATTGCAGGATTAAAAGAATAGAGTCAATAACACTACCTGTGCACATAGCAGCAAATTGAAAGTAAACAAACAAATGTAGGTTGCATCGATATGAATTCTTTGTGACTGTAGATCACACAGGCATATAGGCTTAGGAGTATTTCCAGCAACACCTTTCTTTGATTTGGGACCTAGAAATGTCACACAGCCTATGTTCTTCTCTTAAACATCTATGCAAGGGCAGCAGGTAAGGTGAGGATCGATGCCTCAAGGAAACATCATCTCAAGAGTTGCAATGATTGAAGAATATGCACAAAATGAAATTTTGGTTAAAAAGATTTTAGAAACGATTAAGCAACTATAATAGACAGGATTAGACACATTTCATGGCCCTGCTTGAGAGCTTAGTGCATGCAGCCACCCAAATCTGAAAATAAAATTCCATTTAATGAAAACGTGCCATCTGCATTCAGTCAGGAAGCTTCATTCCAGGGTATAATATTAACATGCAGACTTGTGAGCCAAATTAATATATATACTTTCAATCTATTCCTCATTGTTAATTAGGATTTGCAAGGTAGACCGTGAGTTGCAGAAAAAGGGCTATCTTTCGTATTCTCTTCTACTGGATATATGTGGCCTATTGGGAAAGTAGTGTTTAATCAAAATAAAAGAGTGCTCATGCAAAGGCAATTGGCAGAATTTTTAAAACCTCAGGAACAAACAATCAATATATTAATCTACCAGGAATAAATATGAATAACAATGAAACCTGGCTTCTCCGCTCTGAGATTTCAATGCCGGGATCACTTCTACAACTGTCGAACTAGCCCCCAAACCTCTCTGATCTCCCCCCACACTGCCCTGCAACCTCTGATCCCCTAAAATGTTTTGGCTTCCCTGATTAATCCTCCTCCTCTCAGAACCGTGAATAGTCCGTTATTCCACAATGAGGGTCTTTTAATTAATTAAATTAAACCATTGCAACTACCCACTATACAACTCAAAAATAATTTTATTTTATTAGTTAAATCTTACAATTTAATTTACAACTCATTTATTTATTTGAATATTTAAGCAAATAATATTATATTTAATAATGTAAAGTTTCTTATATCTATTAATCCATAATTTTACTTCCCATAAACTATAATTTATTTACCGCAATTATTAACAATTATCGACATTAATTAATATATTTAATTATCAACCTTATATTTTTTGTAAAATAATTCTATTTAATGCACAATTCTCCCATACACACAAAAACACCTTCTGACCTAGTTAGACATCAGGGTGTAACATTACCTGCTTGCAAGTCATGATCAAGCGACAAATAGTGACCACAATGGTAAACTGACAGCTAGACAATAATGACAGGGGACCCCACGTTAACTCCATACAACCATTCCATTGGCGAAGGCACGCTCAGACCTGATAAATCAAGTGGAGTCAGTGCCTAGTACCTGCATCCTGCAGCAACCACACGATTAAACACAACAAGATATATATCCACATGCAATCATATAGTGAATGGAAATCACAGTGGGGTAGGGTACTCGAGAGCGAGTAGTACGACACTGTTCCATTCACATTCCTATATAAACAAATCACTACATTGAACAAGATTTATGGTTACTTATCAACAACATAAAACAATCAATTATCTCACCATCAAATATAGCAATTAACATCAAAACATCTAAAACATCTAGTTTATTTATCAATTGTAAAGCATAAAATAACAGAATCCAACATCAACAACTGCTATCATAACGATTAGTTCCATAATGAATTAACAAAACAACAAGGGATCCATCATCAGATAATCTAAGATACTGTCATAAAGTCAAATCCTACTAAGCAACCATCAATCTGATAGGCGACAAGGTGAGGGGCACTACAAGAGATTACAAAAAACATATTACATATGCATAGTTACTAGCAATTGCATTGTAGTGTGCAATGGGTACGCTGGAGTCAAAAATTGGATGGTTAGGAAGAATCATTCCAAACTTATAAAGTATTCAAACATACTGAAATAAAATGTATTTTGATTTGCGGGTATGACACAAAAGGGAATGCGAACTAATATGACATAATATGGTATGACATAAAATGTATTTAAGGCTAAGAAACATTATGAACAATCTATGAAAATGTAACAAAAATTTTATAGAGAAGTACATAAACAGAGGCTCTGCAGAAACATTAAACAAGGGTGAGTGGTTTTCAATTTCATTTTTTTGTACTATGAATATTGCAATATTGTTTAGCATCAAGTGTAGAAGAGACAGACTACTCGGGCTCATATATACTAATTCACAATATGAATAATCTCACCAAAGGTAACATATTTTTTTTCTTTTTGAAGAGGACAAATATCTGGAAGTCATAAGATAATGTAACTTGCCAACCATACAATAATAGGGCTAAACGAGACTTTTGCCGACAAAAAAGATGAACATATGAATGTAGCACATTACAGCAATAATTATTAGGATCCTCCCTAGCATTTGAACTTATATTTCCCTGCACATTTAAATTTACAGCATCAGCAGTAGTATTAGTATGATTCTTTTCATAATCAAGTGGTCATCATAGGAATATAGAAGGAAAATATTTGTAGCATTTTCCTTAAGTGCCCCTAAATTCTGAATCCTAATTTTCTGCTCAAATAAGGCTGATTATCCATGCCTGCAAGAAGATGCTCCAGCTTTGAACATTACGAAAGAATTTGAATATTGCACACTATTTAAATATTGTTGAATTTAAATATTAGATTGTGCTACAATATTTAAATAGTCGAAACATTCTGAACACTATTTTAGCTAATTTTAAAGAGTACATTTGAAAAGCTCAGAATTGACAGGGTTAAAATAAAAAACTCTTCATATTTTTTGCATTGTTTCTTTTGGTTGATTATATTGAAATAGAGAAGAAAATTAGAGGTTGATTAGGTAACTTATAAAAAAACAAAAAAGAACACCATCCTTTGAAATTCCTCAAAAATTGTCTAAACTATGTAGGGCAAAATTATATGGATGGATTGAAGTTATGACATAGCAGACTCTATTATTCCTCAACTTATTTTTAAAACAACTTTATCTAGAGGTTGTTATCTTCAAAAGCACGTTATCTAGATGTATGGTCTAGTGTAAAAAATAAAACAGTGTGACCCAAGAATAGTTGCTTGCAATTTTTTTATGAAGTTTCATTTATACATATCTCTTTTTTTATAAAGCACTTTGATATTCAAAAGTCTATTTTTTATTTGGACTAAGAGATGCCATGCACAGGTTGATATCTCTAAGCAAAGTAAATTAAAATTATAAGCTCGGAGCAATCAAATATTAAAATTTGAACAAAACAAATTATTCAAGCAGGTCCTTAGATCCTTTATTTGGACTTAAAAGTAAGTCAGTTGTAGTAAGCCTTATCTTTAGCACGATTAAAGAATCATATGTCAAATGAAGATAACTTATTCAAAGTTTTTTCCAATACATGAACATGCACAAAGTGTTTCTAACTCTGTAGTCTTGTAATTTTAGGAGTATATTCAAGCACATTCAAGCCATCTATAATTTATGGGTTATTCTTTCCACTACAATCAGTTCAATACAGATGTACATTTCAAATTCTTTTTCGAACAGTTTGGGTATGATTTGGAACTCGCTAACATAAATATTATGTTCCAGTCATATTTTGTAGTTTAACAAGTATAAGTATTTTTGTACTGTTCCCTATTGTATTATTAACATAGATCTACTATTATGGATGGAAAAACTAACCACCTAAATTTGAAAATTGTGAAACTAGAACTAAACAATTGGACTTTGAATGTGGAAATCTGCTCCTAACAGTAAATCTATTTTTTTCTTTGTTTAAATATAATTTGGAGTCTTCTATTTTTATCGAAGAAGACATTTAAAAATATTATATGCCTAACATGTAGGCAATTACAAAGTTTTCAGCAGTTATACATCATTGGCTAATGCAAATACCAAAAGCGAGCAAGAAAATATTATAATGTTTTTTAGGCATTTTGTCAACAATTAGCTACAACCTCCTTATCTTTAGTGCATCCATTAAGTAACATGGCATGGCCCATAAACATCTCTGAATAGTTGTCATGGGTTATCCAGCAATATAGGGTTCCTTTTGTGAGAGAGTGGGCTAACTTCGCACATCAATGATCTCTATTCGTGCAGAGGCATGCAAGATGATTGCAGCATCTTCAGTGGTTGGATTTCATGATTGTTGTTTTCCGTCATCCGTCGATAGTTTTTTGGCCAATTTTTTGCATCTATTGATCCACCCGTCTCCATTTTTCCCTTTCCATTATTATTTCTATGAAAGCAAAATCTAAAAATCACCATTTTTACTTCTCCGACAATATTTTCCGTTTGCATGCGTTTATCGGTTAGGCAGTGTGGCATGCTCTTGTTTCATGATTGCACATATGTTTAATAACATCTTTAAAACTACCTGTTCATATATATAGAATCCCTCCATTTGGACTCACGATGACCCCATTCATCATGGAGTGTTGAAGATCAAACAATGAATATATGGCCATACCACATTCAGCAAAACAATACTACTTTCGGCGAAACAATGAATACGACCATACCACACAAGTAACATTTAGGGTTGAAAATGCATGTTATCAAAACAAGTATATAATAATGTATGATTATTTGTTGTTTTTATTTATTTTGTATTGTCTTGCTTTCAAGTTGCTTTAGCCTTTTCACCTTTTGTGGGCAGAGAATGTAGTACATAAAGTGATGACTATTTATTATTTTAATTTATTTTGTATTGGTTTTTTGGGCGGTTGTTTTTTTTGGTAGTTGTTTGTAGAATCTTTCACGCTTCCCTATAGTATGGCCCATGGACATTAAAACTACTCCATTCTATTTTTTTCTACGTAAAGAGTGGAGAGTGATAGTACCTAGAAGCAGTGAAACTGGAAATGTCCAATTTGGGGAGAGGAAAGTTGAAAGATACACGTATGTATGTGTCACGCATGGAGATGAACGATATTATAATTTTAAAACTTCCACTAACTTGATACTCAACTCAAATAATGTCCCTTGCCACCATGAAATCCTCACCATTTGTACTCACAAATTGTGATGAGGGGCATGATTAGCTCAATAGCCAAACTTTGATGGCCATTTAATGCTATTGTTTGTGTAAAAATAATATTTCCTTGACGCTAAGGTAGGTTAAAGTACAAATCAACCTAGATACACCTAGCTATATTTCTTCCATTATGATGCAATTGAAACTTAAATCAATTATAATTTTGATGTGGGGTCTTTTTTTAATATATTTAGATGTGATAATGTATATACAATTGTAGATGAAGTAGAAAACATAAAAGAAAAAAATATTATTGCAATTGTTGGGAACTTAGGAAATGGTCAATTCTTATCCTCTCTTTTAGATAATTGTGATATTCGCATTTTAAGAATCCTTAACTCTTTTGGTATAGAATTATTATTATTTTAAATAGAAAAAGAAATGAAATTAGATAGTAATTTTATATAGTTAAATTCTCAAAAATAGGGACTGCTTTGTGTGTCAAATGGATCACTCGTGCTCTTACTGGCAATGAGGCTTGGAAAATTCTACTCAGGCACAATATTGAAATGGGTTATCCCATCCACAGACCTTCTTGGAAGGGAATTGGTTTTTTAACCATCCTTGTTATGAGAGAGTCGGTCCAGATCTCAGGAACCTTTGTTGTTAAAAGCATTTGGAAAGCCTGGGAGAAAGTTAAACCCTAGCTCCTCTGGATGGGAACTAGGTTTCGAGATAGCCTCTCATTCAACCAACAAACTATTTGATAGTCTCCCCTGTTAGCCAGTGCAGGCTAGCCATTAGCCAAGCTACCTTGGTTAAAAGCTTTTAGATTCCATAAAAAGGGTATCCAGACTTTCTCCAAGATTTTTTCATCAACCTCATATCCCATAGGCATTATCGATACAGTTATTGGCTCAACTACCTCCATTATGCATTAATCAGTGTCAACCATGAAGCAAACTGTGTCCTTGTATTTCTCAACTATGGACTATGGTATTCTCTCTCTAGCTTGCATCATGCTGTGTTTTGGGATTGAGCATCACCAAGTCCATACATGTAATCTCTGATCTAAATTGTGACCGGTTTATCATTTTACCAGACCCAACCAATTGATCCAAGTGGTTCATTCATATAATAGAAGAACGGACATAGTATTAGACTACCATATTTAAAGGAATTTTTCTTATCCTTTTTGATCTTCTACAAGTTCTCCAATAGCTAATTTAGAAGAAGCTCACATAGATCATAATATGCATCTTCCCTCAACATTTGATATGTTGCATAGATTGTTGTTCTAGACAGAATTCTCCTTGCTCGAATGATAGATTTTGTAGCCGATTATCATTGAGGCAAACTTGACATCCAGATCTGTGATGTCATCTATGGTCATTGCTCTTTTGTCAAATTTAGATCTAGTGGCTTTAGTTACTGTTTGTTTCTTCACTGATTTGAGTACAGGTAACCCATGGATGAATGCATTCTGGTCACTACCCTGTTGGCATCTTTAGTTATCTTGAAGGGCCTCATTAGCCACATAAAATTATCATGCATCCTGCTTAGAACATACCGGACCCAATCATCTTCTGCAAAATATGGAAAATATATGCAATGTTTGAAGTGTTTGTCCCGGAGGGCCTTGAATTCATGTTTGATTTCAAAATTCTCATCTATTAGTTGTTTGTGATAAATGTCCATCAATTTTGAGTCTCCAAATTCTTCAATGTTGGCATGGATATAAACCCTAACACCTTCTACATGCAATACTCCGTGTGGAATGCTAGAAAATGTGCCATAAGGATCAACTTCTAGAGATTTGTAAGGGTGTTTATTGAACTTAGGTCATGACCTATCAGAGATATTAACAACCATTGGAGTAGCCATTTTGCAAGAGATTCAGAGAGAGATTTTCATAATGGAAGTACCTTTTCATGCTTTAGGGTTTGAAGCAGGAGCCAGAACAAATCACTAGTTGAATTCATTTTTCAATTGATCTTGAGTGAATTGTAGAATTTTCTTTACAGAGCTCTTCTTTTCTTCTTCATGAGTGCAAGTGTGTAAATAATGAGTGAAAGAATCCTTTTATCCTTGCGCAAACCCTAATTTACTTTTGTAATAAATGCACAACTTAATTTATCCGGTTGCCCTGTTTTGAGAGAGATCTTCTTGAATCACTGTGCCAAACTTAGAATCATTGTCAGTGAGGATTGACAACGTATCTTCTTTTCTTCAATCATGTCATGGGTCCGCAAATCAAACCATTTCAATTCTGAATCATACCAAATATGTCTGTGAAATTTTGCTTTAACGGATAGCTGTCGGAACCAGATTAACTTGAGTGGTTATAAATCTTGTAAAACTCCATGCGAATCTTTCACATTTTGACTAAAGGTTATTTGGAGGTTTTCCTAAGAACCCTTTAATCCGCAGCGTCAGATGTTTACTCAATGTGCTGAATTTAGGCACTAGTTGATTGGCTGGGGGAAATTATTTTTCTCTGTGACTCCCCTTGAGCCAGAGCTCACTTTTTTAGTTTCCAGAAGGAATATCAGCACTGGATTCTAGTGCTGATCCATCCCCAATACTTTATGTACTCTTCTTTACCCAAATCTTGCTCATCTCCTTTTGAACTTCATCTGCATTCACTTTACCTTTGCCCTTATCTTGTTTCTGATCATGTTCCATTGGACCTTTTCTATCCTGATTTCTACTTCTACAGAATTTGGCAATATGACCGGATCTATTACAATTGTAACATATAACATTTCTTTGCTTATTTGATTGATATCCTCTTGCTCTGCATTGATTAGCCATATGTCCCATTCTATTGCATGCAAAGCATCTAACATTGAATGAATTATTTATATTTCTGCATTCATGACATTTGTGACCATACCTTTTGCAATTAAAACATTGTCCAGAGAAAGAGGGATTATTCTGATTCATTCTCCTCTTGCACTGAGTTGCTTTATGACCGAAATTATTGCAATTGAAGCAGTATCCATTGAAGGATGGATATCTTTGGGCATTTGGTTGCCTTACTGGAGGTCTTCTAGGCCTGTTTCTTTGAATTCCTGATCTAAAGTTCTTCTAACCGGATCCAAAGCTTTCACCTTTCTCATATCCCAAGCCACGCTTATCATCTACCCTCTTTTAGCTTTCAAGAAGAACTTCAAGTTGGACTGAGCTTATCTTGAATTTTTCTTTGTATTCATTTGCAGTTTGAAGATCTTGTTTAAGAGTGTCTATCTGATTCTCAAGTTGTTCTTCATTGTCTCTAGCATCTTCAAGATCATATTCAAGCTGCCTGATTATTCTGTCCATTTTGTGGCAGTCCTCTATTTTCTCCTTGAAGGATTGTTTTAGATTATCTTCAGTCTTTCTTTTTTCTTCAATTTCTTGGGTGAATTTCATAACCCTTGATTCCATTTCATGCCTTACCATAATGACTTCTTTTGACATCTTCTCAGATAACTTATTTTTCTCATTTAGATCTTCATTAGTATCATTGACTTCATTCTGATTGGCTAATTTTTGAAGTAGTTCCTTTCTATTTTTCGTAGAAAAACTAAGTTTTTCTTTTAGCTCATATATGAATTCATCAGCTTGTTTGAGTCTTTCTCTCAAATTATTGACATCAGAGTGGGATTGTTCAAGATCATCTAGGGTAGACTAAAGTTGTTCCTTCATACCATATGCATCCATTGAGATTCCCAGATCTTCCTCAAGCTGTTAGGCTTTGTTCAGAGGAACCTTGCTCTGATACCAATTGTTGAAAACAAGGTAGATAACTGAGAGGGGGGGTGAATCAGTTATCTCAAACTTTCCTTAATTTTCTTTTCTTTAGTTATCTCAATATTCAATGTTATATCAAAACATGAAAGCATATGTAATCATGAGAGTAGAAATAAAATTAACACACGTAACACAAGGATTTTTACGTGGAAACCCTGTTAAGAGAAAAACCATGGGGTGACTAACCCAACATTGTATTCTCTGTTAAAAGAATAAAGGAGTACAAAATGGCACTTGCCAATTAGGGCTCACTGCCTGAGCACACTGCTCACAAGAGGCACACTACCTACAAGAGACTCACTGTCTACAGAACTTATAGAAGATAATCAAGTGTTTGAACTAATGAGAAGAATCTACAAATGCAAGAGTTTAGTTCTGGTTAGGCACAATATACTGATCTGATGCACTTCATTCTTCCTCTGTTCAATGTTGTTGTTCAGTCACATACTGAACTTGAATTGCTATTCTCACACTTATCCTTTCTTTTCTTCACACCTTATTTCTTTTCACCTTCACCACACACACTTACATATTGGAATCCATCTGGTATATATATCCGCATCAACTTTCTAGTTGGCAACAAGAACACTTAAGATATTTGCAAGTTATTGATCTGTCAGCTAAATCCATGCTTGATTTGTGATGTGCATCAAAATCTTAAGCATAGAAGTCATTAATCATGTCGGCCAACAATGTATAATCCCACAAATTGCTTGATCAAGACCTTTTACACATCCGGATTGAAGTCTGATACTCTGTCAGACAGTTCTTCCTCTGTCTGCTCTGCTTGGTTGGAACTCTACACTTAGATGCTTATATCTTTTCCTTGCTTTATCACTGGAGGCTAAATCTTTGGAATACAGTAGTCATGATACCCCTCTTGACTTGTCCAAGTCTACAACTTATTTAGTTACACCATCTAAGAGATCCAGACCTGATTGTTGGACCTTGTTACATACTATGTTCTTATTCACCGAACCAAAACAATCTTCAATCTGACTTCTGGTATAGGCATACTATGTACTGCGGATGTGTGTGATAGACTTTGTTGCCATCAATGACAACACTTATGAAGCCACATAGTGTCTCTTGCCAACCGGTACATCTCATTCTCACTAGCATTCCCAAACATCCTCAAATACGAATCATGAGATCTATCTCTACTTCCTCTACCAATAACATTATCATTTCTTCTAACATCATACTCATTTCTATTTGGTCTTCTATTTGTTCTGAGCATGTTATCTATAGAATCCTCAGAGGTATAATTGTATTGGCTTATGATGTTGACAAATGTGTTGTCTTGGGCATTCCTTGGAGGTACCACATTAGGTCTTCTTACCCTATACCTAATCCTCCTATTTCATGTATTATTAGAGGATTCCTCATGTCCAGGCTGCTCTTGGTTTCTTCCTCTATCCATTATAAAATTTTCTTCAGACTGAGTTTAATTTCTGGGTTATAAAATAGAGTCGCCACTTCCCTTGTTGGGAAGAAAAACTTGAACAAACATTGTATCTCAATATCATAGCGAACCAGAAATAAAATCTAAGGGTCCCCGACAATGGCGCCAATCTGTTGGGTCCCAAAATGACTGCAACACAGCACTCTAAAACTTTTCTAAATCACCTAGGCCAGGGATTGTCATCAGGGTGATAGAAATATGTTTATCAACAAGTTATAGGTGATTTTGGCCAACTAATAGGAGTGGGTAAACTCCTCTACTCTTTGAGCTCAGCTTAGACTCTGGAGGGATATTCCAAGGGATATACCTTAAGTAGGTATTAATATCAAAACTAAATGAACAACTAAAATATTTGTCACTAAATTGAGAACAACTGGTTGTTACAAGACCCCTATATAGTTGATAAAGGCAATCCTACATAATGAGGATGCATAAAAAACTACTACTACTTCTAAAATTAAATATATTGTTTTGTTTTGATGATTGGGTGATCTAAGGCTACTCAAATTGGTGTCTATCCATTGGGCTACAGAGTATAATGTTCAACAGAGGAAGAATAACCACAAATTAATGTATAGCTGCCTATTTGATAAATCAAATGCATAAAAATCAATACCAAATCACTAAGAATGCTTAATAATCCAACACCATACCATATTCTTTCCCATGTCATATTGAAAAGATCATTTACAAAGCCTTGGAAATGATTTAAGAGCTATCACATTCATTCAAATCAATGCTTATATTCACACCACTAAAAGTGGCAAGAGCAAATTGTAACTGCGATTAAGTTTGCTAAGAAACACATCTACATAAATGGAGAAAAATAGTGGTTTGTGGTGCAGGAGCACCTACCTGACAGCTGGCCTTCATGAGGCAGTTGGTTAGTTTGAGTCTTGTTTATGTTTTCAAGAAGGTCTGATAAGACCAAATGCATGTAATAAGGTCATGCTGACTGTACTAAGATCATACTGACCATGTTTTACTATTTTTAGATAGTTTGTTAGGACAGTTGTCATGCTGTAGGACCGGTTGGATCTCCCAGCCGCCTGGAGAGATTTCCCAGCCGCTTGGAGTCGGGTCAGTAGTACTCGCAGGAAAACCTATTTAAGCATGAGGATCGGTTGGCATTGCATAGATATCGATCGAGCTAGGTTGCAGAGAGTGAGACTGAGAGAGAGACTAATCATTGTATTTGCATCTTTTGAAATCAAATAAAGTGATCCTGTTTATGTTCATCCTCTGTTGAATTCCATTATCTAATAGATTTGTTGTTTTGGTGGTTTCATGGATTCACTGATCCATTCCACCGGTTGATTCGTCGGATCGGTGGAATGGTGATGTACAGTAGGTTAGGTTTTAGTTTGCTTTCTGTTTGCATGCAGGTGTGCAGGATCGCTGTCGAGAGGTGTTGAAGACCCTAGCATGGGTATGTGCTAGGTCGAGCTGATAGAGTTTGGAAGATCACCCTAGAAGTGGATCGGGTCATCCCAGGAGGTTCGGCGGATCAGAACGGTGAAAATCTGCTAAGGCTGGAAATTTGTCAAAACGACATCATCAGGATAATTTGGTGAATATCCTGCAGTCGCTCCGGGCATCGTCATCCGGATAAGTGGAGATGAGCATGATGCTTTCGATTGCATGAAGTGAATGAACGTCGGGGTGATCATCATCAGGAGGTGCCGAGGAGGAGTGTATCGGCATAAGGAAGAAGATCGGGTTGATCGCGGGCCGAAAAAGTTAAGTTTGGCCAACAGCAGGATATGACGTCAACATCATCAGGATATACGTCATCAGGATATTTCAGAGCAGCAGGATATTGAGGATCTGCATGTGACGTCATCGTCATCAGGATATACGTCATCAGGATATCGGGGTGACGTAAGCATCGGAGGAGAGGTGCGTGGAGTTAAGGTTTGTCATCATCAGGATATATGGGAGGAACCGGATGTTCCATATCCTGCTGATTAACATGATGTTGAATATCATGATGCTGAAGATAGTGAAGACGGAAGTTGTCGGTGAAGTGAACAGTGGACGTCAGGAGGATGTTCGCGCTTGCCGAACATGATGATGCTGTCGATAATCAAATGTGATGATGCTGTTGACATGCGAAAGGGCGAAGGCTTGTCATCAGGAGGATATCGGTCGGCAGAGTAAATGTGATGATGCTGATAGTGTTAAGGAAAACATCATGATGATGATGATGATGATGATGATGATGATGATGGTTTCATGGATTCACTGATCCATTCCACCGGTTGATTCGTCGGATCGGTGGAATGGCGATGTACAGTAGGTTAGGTTTTAGTTTGCTTTCTGTTTGCATGCAGGTGTGCAGGATCTCCGTCAAGAGGTGTTGAAGACCCTAACATGGGTATGTGCTAGGTCGAGCTGATAGAGTTTGGAAGATCACCCTGGAAGTGGATCGGGTCATCCCAGGAGGTTCAGCGGATCAGAACGGTGAAAATCCGCTAAGGCTGGAAATTTGTCAAAACGGCATCATCAGGATAATTTGGTGAATATCCTGCAGTCGCTTCGGGCATCGTCATCCGGATAAGTGGAGATGAGCATGATGCTTTCGATTGCATGAAGTGAATGAACGTCGGGGTGATCATCATCAGGAGGTGCCGAGGAGGAGCGTATCGGCATAAGGAAGAAGATCGGGTTGATCGCGGGCCGAAAAAGTTAAGTTTGGCCAACAGCAGGATATGACGTCAACATCATCAGGATATACGTCATCAGGATATTTCAGAGCAGCAGGATATTGAGGAGCTGCATGTGACATCATCGTCATCAGGATATCGGGGTGACGTAAGCATCGGAGGAGAGGTGCGTGGAGTTAAGGTTTGTCATCATCAGGATATATGGGAGGAACCGGATGTTCCATATCCTGCTGATTAACATGATGTTGAATATCATGATGCTGAAGATAGTGAAGATGGAAGTTGTCGGTGAAGTGAACAGTGGACGTCAGGAGGATGTTCGCGCTTGCCAAACATGATGATGCTGTCGATAATCGAATGTGATGATGCTGTTGACATGCGAAAGGGCGAAGGCTTGTCATCAGGAGGATATCGGTCGGCAGAGTAAATGTGATGATGCTGATAGTGTTAAGGAAAACATGATGATGATGATGATGATGATGATGATGATGATGATGATGATGATGATGATGATGGTTTCATGGATTCACTGATCCATTCTACCGGTTGATTCGTCAGATCGGTGGAATGGCGATGTACAGTAGGTTAGGTTTTAGTTTGCTTTCTGTTTGCATGCAGGTGTGCAGGATCGCTGTCGAGAGGTGTTGAAGACCCTAGCATGGGTATGTGCTAGGTCGAGCTGATAGAGTTTGGAAGATCACCCTGGAAGTGGATCGGGTCATCCCAGGAGGTTCGGCAGATCAGAACGGTGAAAATCCACTAAGGCTAGAAATTTGTCAAAACGGCATCATCAGGATAATTTGGTGAATATCCTGTAGTCGCTTCGGGCATCGTCATCCGGATAAGTGGAGATGAGCATGATGCTTTCGATTGCATGAAGTGAATGAACGTCGGGGTGATCATCATCAGGAGGTGCCGAGGAGGAGCGTATCGGCATAAGGAAGAAGATCGGGTTGATCGCGGGCCGAAAAAGTTAAGTTTGGCCAACAGCAGGATATGACGTCAACATCATCAGGATATACGTCATCAGGATATTTCAGAGCAGCAGGATATTGAGGAGCTGCATGTGACGCCATCGTCATCAGGATATACGTCATCAGGATATCAGGGTGACGTAAGCATCAGAGGAGAGGTGCGTGGAGTTAAGGTTTGTCATCATCAGGATATATGGGAGGAACCGGATGTTCCATATCCTGCTGATTAACATGATGTTGAATATCATGATGCTGAAGATAGTGAAGACGGAAGTTGTCGGTGAAGTGAACAGTGGACGTCAGGAGGATGTTCGCGCTTGCCGAACATGATGATGCTGTCGATAATCGAATGTGATGATGCTGTTGACATGCGAAAGGGCGAAGGCTTGTCATCAGGAGGATATCGGTCGGCAGAGTAAATGTGATGATGCTGATAGTGTTAAGGAAAACATGATGATGATGATGATGATGATGATGGGCTGCAGACATCCATGCTGTATGTTAAGGTTATAGTGTGGATGCCTCTGCATCAGTTTGATACAAAGATTTGCAAATAAATTACATACAATTCATAGTTGTTTCATTCTAAACAAATACTATCAAAAATAACCTTTTCTAATCTACCTTCTGGAGCTCAAAACCTGCTGAGAAAATTGCCCAACTGACCAACCAACCTTAATCCCTCAAAAACTCCTACATATATAGCAATTCAATTCATTTATTCCTAGGCGCCACACCCTGCCAGTCAATATGCCCATACTACATTAAATTTAGTCCCTCTGTAATGACAGAAAATATGCATGTTGGAACCTTGTCCATGCCCTGGCAACTTTGAAAATGAAAGAAGAAGATTGCTTACATTCTCTATGTACTTGGAACAATAAAGAAGGAAGGTTCTAATCCTTTCCCTAACATATGCAGCCTCTGACATATCCAATTTATTTTCCAAATGTACCTATGCATTGAACAATTTCACTGTGTCAACCACCTACATGGCACTATTCTACAAAATCATTAAATTTTGGGTACAAATCAACCCGTACAATCTTGCAGTCATGGCATATTTTTAGGGAATTACCCTTTTAAAGTATTCACAACACATTAAATATGTTGTCCAATTTTCCATTTTGGGCCATCTTATTTCTGACTATAGCTTGAATTTTCCCACCTTTATCAGCTAATCTTCTTTATCACAAACTTCTTCATCCATTACATTCTTTTTTCCTATATTCTCTCTATCGGTGAATTACCATTTTCATGAACTATTTTCTTTTTGCCCCTTTTTTGCCTTATCAAAAAATCCTTCCTTTCATGAATTGGGCTTGTCTCTTCCTTGTCTTATTAATCAGCTTCATTTTTTGCCTCATCAAAAAAATTTCAATTTGGTGAACTTGGCTAACTCTACCTCTTTATTGGCAAATTTCGCCTTTTATAAACCATCTTGCCTTGGCTTCTCCTTTCACCTTTACCTTGTCGGTCATTTTTCCTTATCGGCAAACTTTGAAAATTTCAAAATTTTGGGTGAGTTAGGGTTTCCACCAATTTGTTGATAAGGCTTTTCTTTTAACTCTCTTCCTTATCAGAAAACTTTCCTTTTTTAGAACTGTTGGTGTTCCCAAATGATGGTCTAAGTTTCCCTAAAAAGTTGCCATCTTTTATGCTCAAGATTCTCAGTTCAGTGGCCAACGAATAGGAGACAATTGCTTGTTCTCCTCTGCACTTCAGGCTTTGCTAAACCTAGGGGGTATTCCCTTACTTCAATATCAATATGACAAATCCTTATTTCAATTGGATATTGATAGTTAAAGTAGATATGTTCTCTTAAATATAGACCAAAATTGTCTAATTGCTTCAAAGTTGGCTAGCTTTGGAAATCACTTCATTAAATGGCTCAAAGAACATAGAACTAAACCCTACTCCTAAAAACTGACAAGTTGATTATTCTTTTTATATGATTGTTTGATTATGGTTTGATTTGTGAAATAAACACAACTTCTGATTGGTGCCAATCCTAGGGTTCGGTGTCAATCCCTTACATACAGAATACTTCTCATAAACAAAACAAGCATTCAGGTTCAAAGGATTTATTATGTTCCTGTCTTGTAGGTAACAATCCAAGAATGGGTATTTCTAACAACTTTTCTTATAAATATCCCTATTGCAAAGCAAATCTCACCGTATCTGACTTGAAGCATTTTAATCTATTCCTTGAATAGAAGCAATAAACCAAATATCCAATATAGCACATGTATATTCAAGAACTCAGAAACTCTTAATATCCTTATTCAAAAAAGAAATGCAAGCAATATAGGAGACAATTAATGAAAACACATGCTCAAAGGCATTTTTCATATATTGCAAATTGAAACTGATAAAAATGTTTATAGAGAGAACACATTCAACATGCAAGGAACTGAAACTTACAACTCAAAATATGGACAACCTCTTAAAATTGCGTTGTATTTCACTATCAAAACTTCCCAATCTTTTCCAATCCTTTTACAAAGTGGAACAACATGCTCTTTTATAGACACAATAACATGTTGCCCTAAAACTCATTACCAAATGTTGGTTACAAAATCTTGCATTACAAGCCACCACCATAGGCATGGGGAAGCTAATCCAAATTACAGATAAAAGAGAAAAAGATAAAATACAATTCAACTTAGAGATGCTAAAAACCATTAGAGATGCTTGATCCCAATGATGAAGACAACCTATCATATAGTTGGATCTTTGTTCACCCTGGACACAATTATCCATACTTCTCCACCCAAGCTACACATAATTTCTTCGAAGGCCATTGGAAAGGAATTAATTTTGTTATTTCCTTAGTATATCTCGTGTACCTAGCATCCAATAGGACCTTTGATTCCTTACAAAATGTTTCAAAATTCAATTCCCAAGCATACAGCCTATCAAGTGTAGAATTTAAAATACTCATATTTGAATCACCATCCACACAACTTAAGGATATAAGCTGGCCGGCTACATTTTCAAAATCACCCTTCCATTTGTCCATCATTATCTAATATGCTTGGCATGACCCTCAATTAATTGTCTTTTCTCCTTAAAAACTTTATCCAATTTTAATTGGAAAGCCACTACTCCTAATAAAATCAACATGTCAAGGGTTAATTTTATTTCTGTTGGAGCATCAAAGGAAAACCTTGAACACTTATGAATTTCCCTTATTTCTCCAATTCTAGGTAGCCATACCCTACACATGTGTTTTAAGTTCTTCTTATCCTTTTCATGTTTGTCCTGGGTTATCCTCAAACTTGAATAGGACTTCCATGTATCATCGACCCTGGTTGTAACCCTAGATAACCTATGGTTAATCAAATTTGTAACCATTTCCTTGACAATGGTCTTCTTCTCATCCTTTATATTTCATATTTCTTCCTTCAACTATTTGATCTCTGAGAGAAATGTCTCTCTATCTGTTGGAAAAGCTTCTGCAGTATCTACAGGAACTGAACCACTTTGAGTTGAGGTACTTGGAGATAGCAACATCTGCCCCTTATACTTATTCAATTCTAACATTGTCTATCTATATTTCAATAAAAGATCATCATAATCCTTCTGTAATTTATTTGTAACAGCCTCAGCAAATTGAGTTGTGTGAATATTCAAGCTTGCAGCTTGAGGAGCTAGAGTATCTGATACTCTTTTTATTATTACCTCCCCTATCAATTCATTTAAACCAACCCTTGGATTATTATTATTTGGGGCCAATGCCCATATTGCCAAGGTCTCAAATTTGGGGTTGAACCCCATGCCAGAGAGTGCTTTATCGACCTAATCATCTGAAATGTTTGTGTCCATCCTTGTGATAGTATCAAATGCAATTACATCCATCAAAGTCCACTGAGGAAGTAGCATCAAACCACTCTTTTCCACCAAGGCTCTCCCTTCATCAGGGGTAATTTTGCTGATATCCTAGCTCACTTCATTGAGTGCCCTTTGTGTTATTTCTTCATATTTCTCATAATCAACTCCTATTCTTGCTTCTTCCACCTTCCTCTAGAATTCTTCATTTCTCACTTTTAACACATACCCCTTAAATTCAGGGGTAGTGACAAAGGCATCATCCTCCAAAAATTGTGCACAGGCAAGCACTCTGATGTCCTCTATATCAACTTGGTCACTAGAAAGTGACATTCCCAACCTATTATCTGGAGAGGCATAAGGCAATATTTTCTTAGGTGAATTCACCTGCTGAGAAATTTCTTGTTCTTTTCCAACTCCACCCTCATCAATTTACTCCTCCAAGTCCACAATCTAAACTCTTTCTTCTTGCTCCAGATCAATAATTTTCAATTTTTTGGCTGGAGGTGGCTCAGGAGACTCACTTCTTCTCCTGTATGGCTTAATTGGAGACCTTTGGTCTCTCTTCACCTGCAGGGGCCCCTTCAATCAAAATCTTTGCATTGGCTAAAATTTTCTAAATTCTTATTATTGGGTCACTCTCATCTGCAAAATCCCCAAGATATGCAGGATTCAGATTTGTTCTCATTCTCTCTCGTTCCATCATTAACTGCCACCTCTTCCTTGGTAAATGAATTTCATCCATGGTGGAGCAGTTTCTTACCACATCCTCATCAAACACAACCTGATGGAGGAACTATGGCCTCTTAATGTTAAGTCTTACCTTGTTGATAAAACCTTCTGGATCAAATGTCCTTGGGTCTTCCAACCCCATCTTGTAAACTTTCAATACTAAATCAATCTAATCTAGAGCATCCTTGTTTGTAGCCTAGAAATCACAGAACTTAGTGGCAGTAAGGAAAAATGACCCTTTCTTCTACAGTCTTAAGTGCTCCTTATCTGACTCATTCAACTACCAGATAATCTCCAAGTATGCAATCCTCCTGGGCACATATTTTGGTAGTATATGTGGGGCTACTTTTCTCCCATAAACCCTAATGCAAGTAGTACAGGTGTGGAGGAACCAATCTCCCTAGTTATGTCTAATTCCCAACTCAGTGGTTCTATCAAATGCTCTCAAAAAATCCAACTCATCCCTTGGAATTCTTTCACCTTCATGCTCCAAAAAGTTTAGTAACCTTCTCACAAAATACTCTTCAAAGATCACATAATCTGTACTCTCACAGTGCATATCCATCAAATGGGTCCATAATTGGACAGGGAGAAGAGTACCATCTTGATCTTGTTCTCTCACATGTAGAGCCTAATGCCACAACCCTATTCCAGCATACAAAAAGATATGGCACAAAATAGAATACCATCTAAACTCTACCTTTGCATTTGGAATACCAAAGTTACTCTTAATTTTCAATAATTGTTCATGCATCTTGTCTGCTACAAAGGTTGCATAATTAAATCCCATAGTTGTCAAAATATCTTGTATGTCTGTTGCTAGGGTTTAGGTAGATTGAAGTAATAAACACTAACAATTATATACAGATTAAATAACCCAAATATAACAATGAAGAACAACACAAAAGAGATCAACACAGAAATTTAATGTGGTTCACCCAAAATAAGCTACATCTATAGAAACTCAGCCATCCAATGATTTTATTATCTAGTGCAAAACAGATTGCAATCTCACAAATTCCACTCTGCCACATACATCCCAACCGCCTATAACAAGCCTTTTGGAAGATTCTAGAATTAGGGTTTTACAAAGTCATTTTTCCTTTGTCAATTAACAAAAAGTTAGCAATCGACTCCCACATGGAGACTGATCAAGCTCCACACCAAACAATCTCCCACTTGGAGATTGATCCTAGATGACACTATTGCACTTACAGCTCCCACTAGATTACAAGCTTAGCTGGTTTCTTATGTCCACCATTATCAGTCATGAAGGCCAATGGAAACTGATGAGGAAATCAGTTTCTCCCATGTAAGTATCTTTGTGAACATATCTATAGGATTCTCACTTGTGTGAATTTTCTCTAGCTTCAACTATCCATCTCCAAAACAGATCGGATGAAGTGGTATCTGAGCTGTATGTGCTTAGTTTTTTAATGCAGAACTAAATTCTTAGCAAGATGAATGGCACTCTAGCTATCAATGTACAAAGGGCTATCTTATTGTCGTTGCCCCAATTCCTCCAAAAAATATTGTAACCAAATCATCTCCTTGCTAGCTTTCGTAGTAGCAACATTCTCAGCTTCAGTGGTTGAAAGTGCAACAACCTTTTGTAGCCTTGAAATCCAACTGACTGTAGTACCTCCTACAGTAAAAACATACCCTATAGTACTCCTCCTACTATCAATATCACCCTCCAAATCAGAGTCAACATATCCTTTTAGAGAAAACTTTATTCCTCCAAAACATAGTTTTTTTGAAGTAGTACCTCTCAGATATTAGAGAATCCATTTTACCGCATTCCAATAATCCATTCCTGGATTGCTCATATACCTACTCACAACTCCCACTGCATGTGCAATATCTGGCCTTGTGCATACCATTGCATACATCAAGCTACCAACTACTGATGCATATGGTATCTTAGACATTTTGTCTTCCTCCTCTTGTGTCTTTAGACACATCTTCTTAGTCAACTTAAAATGACTAGGCAAAGGTGTACTAACTACTTTTATATTCTACATGTTAATCCTTTTCAACACCTTCTCTACATACTCACTTTGAGACAAAAATAATTTTTTGTTTGTCCTATCCCGTGTGACCCCCATACCAAGGATTTGTTTTGTTGCACCCAAATCTCTCATAGCAAATGAAATTTCTAATTTCTACTTAAGTTCATTAATATGTTGCATGTTAGACCCGATAACAAGCATGTCATCAACATAAAGCAACGGGATAACATAGCTACCGTTACCCAGTTTCTTAAAATAAACACAGTAATTAGAATGACATCTTTTGTAACCTTGTTTAGCCATAAAACTATCAAATTTCAAATACCATTGCTGAGATGCTTGCTTCAGGCCATACAACTTTAACCTGCACACAAATTCCTCCTTACCCTTGACCTCATATCCTTGTGGTTGCTACATGTATATTTCCTCTTCCAAATCCCCATGGAGAAATGTTGTTTTCACATCTTGCTGTTCAAGATGCAAGTCTTCCACAGCCACAAGACGTAGAATAGTTCTAATAGAAGTCATCTTTGCAACTGGAGAAAATATTTCATCAAAATCTATACCTTTTTTGTGTAAAACCTTTTACCATGAGTCTGGCCTTGTACCTTTTATTGACTCCATCTTCTTCCTTTAACCTATAAACCCATTTATTTGGCAATGCTCTTTTACCTATAGGCAATTGGACTAAGTCCCAAGTCTGATTATGTAGCAAGGAATCCATTTCCTCTTTCATGCCTAACTCCCACTATGTTTTGGTATCTACCTGCATTGCTTCTTCATAACCTTCAGGTTCACCAGAATCAGTTAATAATATAGAATATAATGATGGAGAAAATCTTTATGGAGGTCTAGTTATCCTTGTAGCATGTCTAACACTTTCAAGAGTCTGTGGGATAAATTATTGTTGTTGAGCATCAGGTACCACTGGTATTTTATTTTCTGGAATCTCATCCAGCACCACATATTCCTTTTTGGCTTGTTCATGCTTCTTTTCCTACAGCTGATCCTTATACATGACCTTCTCATTGAATATAACATATCTGCTCCTAATGATTTTATGGTTTTCATAATCCCATAACTGATAACCAAATTCATCTACTCCATATCCAATGAAGGTACATTTTTTAGACTTAGCCTCAAGCTTGGTTCTATTTTCAATATCAACATGGACAAAAGATTCACAACCAAAGGTTTTTAGAAATGAATAGTTTACCTTTTTGCTTGTCTATGCCTCCTCTGGAATGCCACCATCCAAAGGATTTGAAGGTCCACTGTTTATTAAATAAATAACGGTATGTATAGCATCTACCCAGAAGTGTAAGGGTAGTCCAACATGCAATCTCATGCTCCTTGCACGCTCCATAATGGTCCTATTCATCCTCTCAGACACACCATTTTCTTGTGGGGTTCTAGGAACCATTTTCTTCTTACAGATTTCATTATATGAACAATAATTTTCAAATTCTCTACTACAATACTCACCTCCATTATCAGATATGAGACACTTCAACTTTTTTCATGTCTCATTCTCAACCAAAGCTTTCCACTTTTTAAAAATTTCAAATACTTTTTATTTTTGTTTTAGGAAATACACCCATGTTTTCCTAGTTGCATCATCAATAAAAGTCACATAATAGCAAGAGCCACCAAGAGATGATACTTGAGTTGGTCCCATACATATGAATGCACAAGCTCTAATTTCTCAGTCTTCTTCTCTTTCCCAACTTTAAGAAATTAGACTCTTTTATGTTTTCCAGAAACACAATTTTCGCATAACTCAAAGTCAATTTTCTTCAAACCTAGTAGCAACTTTTTGGAGTGAAGGATCTTCATCCCTTTCTCACTCATGTACCCAAGTCTATGGTGCCACAATTCTATTTTTGTCCCTATCGCAAGTGCTATAACTGTCTCAGTAGCAACTATTTCTGAAGTAGCTAAGGTAGAATAAGTATTACCAATACACAAATACAATGTGCCTACCTTTTCACCTTTAGCTACTACTAATGCACCTTTAGTGAACTTCTAGACTTTGTCTAAAAAGGTAACTATGCAGCCTTCACTACCCAGTTATCCTACAGGGTAAAAGCACAAACCTATGTCACACTTTATAAAGGAATCGGCCAACAGCAAAAAAAATTCTAAACTTTGACCACATAAAAGTGGTCTTTATGTTTTGAATTTTAAAATGATGTAAACTAATGAAATGTAGAACTTTTGATGAAGTTTACTCTTATAATTTTTCAGATTTTTTTAAAATTGTTTTCATTATTTTTTTATCAATTTAAGAACAAAATTTGGAATGCTAAAAATTTCAAGGAAAAGTGACATTCACAGGACGTCAAGAAACAAATCGAAAAAACTTCATTTCTCCCTAAAAAAAATTTCTCCAAATAGGTAACTTCAATATCTAGTGCATGGAAAAAAAATCAAATTTTGATGTATATTTTTCTCATAATAACATTTTAAAGTCAAACTTGTCAAAATTTGATAGTTTTCATGGGACGTCAACTATTGTCTATTTTTTAATGATTTTCAAAAGACAAATTATACTCTTTTGAAGAGGACTCTCTCCTCTAGTGCACCATATATTTTTTTTTAAAATTTTAATATGTTTTACTTTTTTTTAAATCTCTAATCAACCTTTTTTTTAACTTTAACAACCTACTTGCATTATTTTAAAAATAAAATATATTAAAACTAATCAAAATATGGAAAAAATTACATATTTGGATTCATCACTCCAAGCTCTACAAAAGGGTATTTTTCTTCTTTTTGCAAAAAAATCATTCTGATAGGAGAAATACCATGTTAAAGTTCAATGTTTCAGAAAATTGTGAAAAAAGGTGAGTTGGCTGCCAAGTAGGCAACCAACTAGACATACTCAGTCGAGCAAGTTACAGTCAACAAGGTTTCAAGTGTAATTTTATTGGTTGGTACTTAGTTGGCCAACAACTTATCAGCTGATAACTTATCGGCCGAAAATAATTGATATATATATATATATATATATATATATTAAAAAAAATTCAACTCAATAAAATTCAATTAATACAAAAGAAGGCATATATCGACAAAGGAAGGCTTATTTCAACAAAATAAGACTCATTTCAACAAAAGAAAGTTTATTTCAACAATTTAGAAGATTTATTTTGACAAAAGAAAACATATTTGGACAATAAGAGAGCTATTTTGAAGGTAGATTGATCTTCAAATTATAATTGATTACATGTCACTCTTTTCATGAGTGCATTTGAAGTTTATTTTCACTATTTCTCATTTGAATATGGTTGAGAACTAGGGTTAAATTAGGTTATGTTGTACACATGTACAAAGACCCATAATTTTGGATCATTAAAGTGCACTTACAAATTTGTACTATGAAAATTTGTAAAAATATGTTTAACTTCACCTAGTGTGTTTTAGATAATCATTAAATATATTGTGATACTTTTCTCATGTTTTTCCACATTATTCTTTAATTATTGATTATTTTCTTTGATCCTATATATGTTCATGTTACACTTTTAGATTTACCACATAGAGTAGAGGGCATCATGCATTCCATTACATCTTATAGGTCTTCATCATGTTGCATCTTCATAGTATGGGAATCATGTCTAAATATCCCTTTACATCAAATGCTTATATGGTTATATCCTTACATTTTAGGTCAATAATCCTTCCTCCTTAACATAGTGTAATTTTATTTACATCACATCCTTGCATTTAAGGAATCATAGGTCTTCCCCTTTGTAATCTTATCCTTTCATTGCTATATACTTTTTCATAGGAGATATATCATGTTTTCTCTCTTTCACATCATATAAGTCTTTTATTATGATATATTTAAATTAGAGGCATCATGCCTTCCCCCCCTCATGAGTAAATCATTATATAAATTATCCTACTCATCTAGAGAAAACTAGCTTTATGCATGTGCACAATCATGTTTTCCCTTGCACCTCTTCTCTTCTCTACTTTTCATTTATTTCTCATGTGTGGGTTCCATCCCTTGTTACATTAGTAAATTTAACAAATGAAATCAATTAAATAGTGTGATTTAATTTGTCACATTCTTGCATTTAAGTAACCATAGGTCTTCCCCTTTGTAATCTTATCATTTCATTGCTATATACCTTTTTATAGGAGATATATCATGTTTTCTCTCTTTCACATCATATAAGTCTTTTATTATGATATATTTAAATTAGAGGCATCATGATATACCAAATATGCTCATGATACCAAATTTGCTCATGATATGTTTGTAATTTGAATATTTTTATTTACTTTGGCTTTAACAAATGAACATAATTTATAATTTAGTGTTCTATTTATGCAATATTAACTATGCATTCATTGAAAGCATGTGTGTACATTTATATGTGGGTGAATTCAAATTTGAGTACAATTTGTGATGGGGAATCCAAGGACTAGATTAAGGAAGAATGATAGAACAAGAGAGAGAAAGAGAAAAGTGGGTGAAGGAACATCTACTGAAGAACAACCCATGGAAAATATTGATGACCAAGGTGATGTACAGGTACAAGAATAAACTAAACCTAGTAATAGAAATTTTTTCTATGGTATGGAAAATTTGATGGAGATGGATGAGGATTCTCATTTCAATAATATTTCATCTAAAGATATGTAATCTGAAAGCACAGTAAAATTACACTCTAAAAGAATATGAGATGAATTTTTTGAAGAAAAATCTCTAATTGGAAGAGCACAGTTAGTTGCAAAGTTATTTAGACAAAAATAAATGACCCCTATTTTGGAGTTATTAGGGGTTGATAATAGGAAAAAGTCATCAAGTTTATTAAAACAAACAATTGTTGAAAACTTGCAAGAAGCATTGAATTGTATTGATAACAAGAGTCGAGCTAGTGATCTAAGTGTTGCATGTAGAGCATTGATGACTGTAATTTCTAGTAATAAATTATCACATAGAAGACAAGTTCAAGCAATTTGTAAATTACTAAATGTTTCTAGGAGAACTGTTCAAAGGTATATTGAAAAGAGAAATGAAATAGATGAAAATTTTGAGAAAAATTGAGTAAATATTTGTAGGGTTCCCCGAAAAGATAGAATTTCAGAAGATGTAAAGAAATAGGTGGTTGAATATTGGACCAATCACTCTCGTGTTTCTTCCAATAGAAGGGATACTATACAAATAATAGGTGAAGATGGTACAAAAATTTCTCATCCAAAACATTTTATAGATACAACACAAAGTGAACTTTTTGAAGCAATCAAGCAAGAATTTTCAAATGTGAATATTTGTCAAAGGATGTTTGAGAAACTACGACCATCATTTGTACGTATAAATAAAGTACACGAAACTTCTTGTCGAAATCATGTTGAATTTCATCTACATCTACAATCATATAAAAAAGCTATGGAAATAATTGATCAAAATATAGACATCCCTGGAAGCACAACACAATTTGTGAAGTCTCTTTTATGCGAAAAATCAGAAGATTTAGATGAATTCAATGTTCAGTGTATAAAAAATATATGTAATGATTGTGAAAATTTGAAGAATCTTTTACAAGTTGACAACATTGAAATGCAAGTTATTTGAAAGAGATTTAAACATGAGACATACCTAACGAAGTCAGGAGTCAAGGCCAAAAAAATTGTTCTCAAAGAGAGTGGATTGCCTTACAATGAATTTATGAATAAATTTCGCAATATCATATATCCACATATCCAGCATTGTCATGGTGCAAGATGGAAAGCTAAGCAATTTCATAATTCAAAGAATTGCTTTCCACCAAGTTGTATTCTCTCTATTGTAGATTTCTCTGAGAACTATACATTTAGTCCTCAAACTAAGATTCAAAGTCAATATTATCATTTAGAGCAAGTTGCAATCTTTGTACAAGTTTGCTATAGGCATGTTGAGTTTTAGGTAGATGATATACAAAGTAGCAAAGATGATTGAATTATCATCAAAGAGGTTCACTTTTATATCATTGATGATACAGGTCATGATAGAAGTTATGTAGCTCATTGTTTGAAAAAAAATTTTGAAGACCTAAGATGGCGTGGCATAAATCAAGAACAACACTAGATATAGTCTGATGGATGTGCTGGTAAGTACATTGTTTAGGGTTTAATTTTAAATTTTCATTTACTTTTAACTTTGAGACTTAAATTGTTCAATTACTTATAATATATAATATGTCAAGTTTTTTGAAGCTAATTTGGTTTGAGTGTAATTATTTGTAACTTCATAGGACAATTTAAGTCTGCAAAAGCTTTTGTTTTGTTAAGCCATCAACATGCTAGACGCAACACCAAATTCTTGTGGAATTTTTATGAGAGTGGACATGGAAAAGGAGAGCACGATGGAGCAGGAGCATGTGTGAAGTGTGCACTTTGTCATTATGAACTTGCAGGTAGTTCATACCAACATTGAAATGCAAGTTATTTGGAAGAGATTTGAATATGAGACATACTTAACGAATCCAGGAGTCAAGGCCAAAAAAATTGTTCTCAAAGAAAGTGGATTGCCTTACAATGAATCTATGAATAAATTTCACAATATCATATATCCACATATCCAGCATTGTCATGGTGCAAGATGACAAGCTAAGCAATTTCATGATTCAAAGAATTACTTTCCACCAGGTCGTATTCTTTCTATTGTAGATTTCTCTGAGAACTATACATTTAGTCCTCAAACTGAGATTCAAAGTCAATATTATCATACAGAGCAAGTTGCAATCTTTGTGCAAGTTTGCTATAGGCATGCTGAGATTTAGGTAGATGGTATACAAAGTAGCAAAGATGATTGAATTATCATCAAAGAGGTTCACTTTTATATCAGTAATGATACAAGTCATGATAGTAGTTATGTAGCTCATTGTTTGAATATATTTTTGAATCCCTGAGATGGCATGGCATAAATCAAGAACACTAGATATGGTCTGATGGATGTGCTGGTAAGTACATTGTTTAGGGTTTAATTTTAAATTTTTATTTACTTTTAACTTTGAGATTTAAATTGTTCAATTACTTATAATATATAATATGTCAAGTTTTTTGAAGCTAATTTGGTTTGAGTGTAATTATTTGTAACTTCATAGGACAAGTTAAGTCTGCAAAAGCTTTTGTTTGGTTAAGCCATCAACATGCTAGACGCAACACCAAATTCTTGTGGAATTTTTATGAGAGTGGACATGGAAAAGGAGAGAACGATGGAGCAGTAGCATGTGTGAAGTGTGCACTTCATCAATATGAACTTGCAGGTAGTTCATGCCATATATATATGGAATCTAGAGATATTTTTTTAAAAATTAGATCTCTATTTAAACTTTAAATTTTAGATTCTTAAATAAACCTTGAAAGTAATGTAGGTGACAAATTTTGCCAACATGTGTACTTGCAAGTAATGCCATACAGAATGCAAATGAAATTGTTGAATGGTGCAAAAGTCATTTTTCCGATTCCAACTCAACATACAACACACAGTATTTTGGGAAGTTACAAGTACATCTAGTCAAAATTTGTTAAATTTGAATTTCAAAGTGTGTGTACATGATTTAATTGAATTTTTAAATTTAAATATATATATATATATATATATATATATATATATATATATATATATATATATATATATATATATATTAATCACTTGGATGTTTGTAATTTATAGATATTAACAAATGCTATTAATTGTCAAACAATTAATGGTATTAGAAGTCTACATCAAATCATGACAACGAGAGGTAGCAAGCCTTATATAATTAATGTGAGATAAAAATCATGCTTTTGTGTTGATTGCATCATGGACAATGCAAATATTGTTCAATGTGGGAATATTAGAGATGGGTATGTTTCACGATGGGAAATGAAACAACTAATATCAATGCCTCCTTTTGAAGAAAATGATAATGTCGATGTCTATGATCCTCTATATTTAGCTGATTATGAACGTGTATCTGATTTAGTTGTTACAAGTATGTAAATTGATTAAATTAAAATTGATTTATATAGTCTATGTACAAGTACTTGATTCAAGCATGTTTATATATATATATATATATATATATATATATATATATATATATATATATATATATATATATATTAAAAATATATTTACAACTTTTGTAAACTTTACATGGTGTGTGTATAGGAGATATTTTCGTTGTTGTTGCAGATCCTGGCAATGTGGAAGGTGTAGATTACTATCTACTAAGATGTACGTAACCAAAAAGTAAATTGGTGGAATCGATGACAGATGGTGATGGACAAGAGTATCCCATTGGATCAGTCATTATTGAAGGCACCTATTATCAACAAATAAAGATAGATAGACATGGTATTATATTTGTTGATTATATGCCAGGACAAAAGGTTCTACATTATAGTCACTTAGTTATAACAACAAAAATAAATTTAGAAACTTTACCTAAAAGAAGACGTGCCAAACAAAAGTGGAGGTTGCCTATTGAAGATCATGAAAAGATTTTAGAGATAATTAAAGATAGAGAGGATCTAGATTATATGTACTAGGAGATTTAAGTTATTTTTTGGATATATGTACATACATATGACTAGATATATATATGTACTCAAACTTTTTATAGATCTATCTAGATATCTATATTGATTGGACATGTGACATGATTTAGAATGGGTTTTTTTAAAGGCTTGGTCATTTATTTATGTCCAATTGTATTTAAATTTGTTCCCTGTGGAATTCATAATTTACATTTGGTACTCCAATTAAATGTACATGTTAGATCATATATATGCTTTCAATACAAAACCTAGTGACTTTAGATCATATATTTTGCCTAAATTCCTAAGTTAAAAATCATAGATATTTTGATTGCATTTTTATGTTGGACACATGGAATTCTTTTAAGTTCACTTGAATCTTCGATTTCATTTGTTAAATCTTATATATATATATATATATATATATATATATATATATATATATATATATATATATATATATATATATTACAAAACTTAGTGACTTTTAAAAAGTTCACATTTTGCCTAAATTCTTTTTAATCATCTATTCCAATTGCATTTTTATGTTTGACATGGAATTGTTAAGTTCACTTTCATTTAATCTTTGATTTCATTTGTTCAACTAGACAATTATATGATAGATCATGTATATATGCAATTTACAAAACATAGTTTAAATGTTCCAATTTTGCATAAATTTATGTTCCATGGAATTCTTAAGTGAACAAGAATCTTTCATTTCATTTGTTCAACTCCACATGTATATAGTGCATCATATGAAATTTACAAAACATCTAGTACAACTTTAAAAATTTATTTTGTCTTTTAGAATATGCAATTTATGATATATTGTAATAAATTATGATCATATATTCTACCACATACATGTTAGGAGCCTAAACAATGCACATAAAGATTTCAAAAATTATAAATGTACAGTGCTTGGCCAAAAAGATTATAAATATCCATGCTTATTAGCTATATATATGTGACCATCAATCTAAGTCAGCATAAGAAAAGTGTAATGTCCCTCACCTTGTCTTCTATCGAACTGATAGTTTTCCTAGTAGGATTAGACACTATGACATTCTGTTGGATGATGGACTCTCTGTTATCATGCTAGTTGATTATGGTCCTATTGTTATGATGATGTTTGATTACTGGTATTTTATGCTTTCACAGTTTGATGGACATATCGGAGGTTATCAATTAATGTTATTCTGAGTTCTATGTGTTATTTGATCAGGATTATGATGCATTACTGGTAATGGATATATTAGATTGTTATATAATTGATTATTTTACTCTACTGATAAGTAATCAGAAAATATGTGTAATGTAGTTATTCATTGATGTGTTTATGTGAATGGAACAGTGTCGCATTACTCATGTTTGAGTACTCTGTCACACTACAACTTCTGTTCACTGTGTACATGACTGCATGTTTATATATGTATATGTTCAACCCTATTGTTTGCTGCAGGCTACAGGTACCAGGCATCGACTCCACCTAAATTAGCAGGTCTGAGAGTTCCTTAACCAATGGAATTGTTGATCAAAGTTAGCATAAGGTTCCCTACTCAGTCAACATGCTCGAAGAGGATGAGTATCCAGTGTCATATCCAGTTGTCACCGTCAATTGGACTTTTTGTCGTTAGTTTTGTTGTCATGTCTTGTGGTCTTGCATGGAGGTTAGGTATCATTCTATAAGTTGGGTTTATCCAATTTGAAGTGTTGATTTAAGCCTGGTTAGTACTTCATTAAAATAAGGTTGATTTCAAGCTAAAGTTAAATAAACAATTATAAGGGAAATTATGTGTTATAAACAATTTAATTGTTTTATAATTGGTAAAATTAACATGAAAATAAATAAATTTGATAAATGATTAAATAAAATAATAAATTACAAGTTGTTTATAAATAGTTTATTTGGTTGTAATGGATAAAATTAAAATGAAAATAAAATATATAAATAAATATATATGAACAATTATAAAATCTTGATAATAAATTTATAGTTAACATTAAAATAATAAAAATAATATTTCAATGATTAATGTTAATGAAAATATGGTTATCGCTTGGTTGGGGCTTTGGATCACGAGCCATGCCTCCCAAAATGGTGGGAAGGTTTTGGAAAAAGAGAGAGATTGCTCTCTCTAAAGGGGAATGGAATATTTTATTTTTGGGGGTTTTTCGTTTGGAGATTGGCGGAAGAAGGAATTGCATGTCTTCGAGAGATTGGAGAGACTAGTTGGAGGGGGCAACATTCAAACCAGCAACGAATCTTCACCCAAATGAACATTGGTTTTCAGGTTCCATTATCCTCTAGTCTCTCTCTCTCTGAAATTTATTTAATTGTTCCTATATAGAAATCGTGATTGATTCATTATTCAACAATCCTCATCACTCAATGATCTCAATGAAGTGTTGGATTTTTCATCTGTTGATTACATTTGCTTCCCAAAGTCTCTTTTAAATCATTCCATATGGTGTATATCTGGCATATTGTATTTGTTGAATACCTCTATTTTTAATCAATCTCTTCACAGTTAAACCTTACGCATCTGCCCACTTCTGCATTGATGTTTGAGAGAAGAACATAGGTTGCGTAGCATTGTTAGGATCCAAATCCAAAAGAAGTGCCACTGGAAATACTTTTAAGCCTATATTCATATGTGATTTACAGCCACCAAGAAAATTTGCTTCCACACAGCCGGTACAGATTTAACAAGTATCTTAATCATAAATTTTATGGTGACTTTTTGATAGCCAGCACGGCCAAGTAGGTCAACCTTGCACACATAATGCTCAACCTAGAAGCAATTCCACAAAATGCGATTCTTTGTTTTTTGTTTGCGCTTCCCTTTCAGCTCACATCAAGATATTAAATCTTGTAATTTGATATGCTAGCCTGAGTTATTTGCTTTCAACCATTTTCCTTTTCCTTTTAAAAACAAAATTGTCAAAATTGCTCTCACGAGTAGTTTTTGTGTTTGATATTTATTTCTAGCTGCCTCTATATACCTCATGCCTATGTTATAGCTGTAATAAAAATACTTTCAGTTGAAATAATATAAATTGTTATAACTATTCTATTTGAGAACTTATCATACTTCCTTCCTTATTATACGTTGATTAAGCCACTTTGTTGTTCATTATTTCAGCCATGCATCTTTCATATTCTATACTCTTTAACTCCTCATGATTGTAATGAGAGTTGCATTCCATAGGACGATGCCCCTGGTGGTAAATCTACCATACAAATCGCTGCCATCCTCACTATCATCTATGGTGTTTGAATGTTTCTAAAGCCTTTTCAACAAATCCATTTCTGAGTATATTATGCAACTATTGTATTTATGCCTTGCATATATCATAATCTATACTCTCAACGCATCTCAATATTCTTGCTATGCGTCTATTATAATCTATATTCTTGATGCATCTCTTCGTGGTAATGAGGATTGCGTTTCATTTATGCGTTTTGTTTCTGATAAGTTAAAGTACATTAATGCCTTAAGAAATTATATTTTTTGGACTTAGTGCACATTAAAACCTAAAATTTAGTAAATATAAATTAAATTGCCTTTGTAAATTAGGCGCCCCAGACATCCTATTCCCCAGTTGCTTTTCCATTTACAAGAAATCCCTTAATTCCGAGCAAAAGTAATCCTCATTATTATTTTGCAATAGGAAATGAATTTTAAGTATATCTCTATGGCTATTTATTTCACTTTCAATGAATAACCTTATATAAAATGTTAGAAATTGGATTTGTCAGCCAATAAAGTTCAGCCTTTAAGTTGCACAGAGACGTTTTAGCTGTAAAGTATAACTGAAATTACAAAAGGACTGTATCATATAAAAAAGTAATTTTTTAACAAATTGTCAAAATTTATATTAGGTTTTTTATATAATTTACTTATACTAAAGTAGGTTATAGTATTTTAAAGGCACTGTTGAATAGATAACTGTCATATAAAATTTATTTACAATGTTCGTTTATTATTCTTTAGATGAAAAATATTTACTATCCAATGATCCATGGAAATTATTATTATTATTATTATTATTATTATTATTACTATTACTATTACTATTATTATTAATATTATCATTATTATTATGGGTGAAAATATAACCGAAAATTACATAATTATATGTGTCTGTTAGTGTTACAAGTGTAATTATATAAATTTTGTATTAGATTACCAAATCAAATATAAGATTTAATATTTTTTTTAAAGATAATACGCCTGGTAAACTTTTTAACATGACTAGTGATGCTACACGCCCTCCAGCTCCACACTAACATTTTTGCCCGGAGCGATGAACCGGTGAGGCCACAATACATGGGACCTCATCCCCAAGAAGGAACACTTCAAACCTGTGAGCTCATTGGCCCAGTGAAGGCGTAAAGCCTACGAGCTCGTTGGCCCAGCGGGGGTTTGAACTCTGGTGGCTACCACTACAACCGAGTGACTTAACCACCGAACCACGCCCTTAACGGCAAATATAAGATTTAATATTTTAGTTAAGTTATCAATTAAAATAATTTGTTATGATTGTTGATTAATTTAATTTTGGTAAGAATTTTATTATAATATTCTTATGAAGACTTCGGCAATTGAAATTTAATTAAATAGGTTCGATAATGGGAGTTATTAACATTGTATTGAGACAGGAGTTATGAGTATAGCATTTGGGGAAAAAATGGTTTATTATGAATTCAATTGCATAAAGTAAGTAAAATTGTGTGTATGTTGGATCATTGATCCTAATGGGGTTCATTGTGCAATTTAGGATGTCATTCCAGAGGCATAGGATAAAATGGTTTGTTTTCAAGTAAAGTGTTATTATGTGTTTTGGATTTATGACATCTTAAGAAGCATGTTGTCTCAAGTTATGTTTGGGATAAAAGACAATGTGAATGATGAATGTATTCCCTTGGGGATTTATTGTTGTCCGTTTAATTGTAGTTATCTTGTATTGAGTATTGTGTTGGATTTTGTGAATGGGGAGACATCGGAAAGATGTAAAAAGGATTATGTTATTTTTGGATTGCTTCACTTGGAAGCTATGGACAAAGTATTGTGAAATTGTCCTTGTGATTAAATTGGTTTGCAAGATGGTAAATGCCTTGCATTACTACATATACTTGTTGTTATGATGATATTTGCTATGCTTGATGGATAGGATTTTCTAGGTGCAGGGAGGGGGTTGGGTAGTTAATCACACTAAACAAAGATAAGTAGATGCCTCACTCATGGCTCAAGTGCTCGTTTAGGCTTGAGATGAGATGAGAAGGCCTGGAATGGAAAGATCAACTACCTTGTCCTCATGAAAGGTATGTTTATTCCGCATTAGTTCGTATGGGGGTCGGGGGTCAGGAGAGGCTGCCAGGACAACCCAAGATGGTGGCTGGGGCCTAGGAAGGCCTACCAGGACAACCCATGACAAGCTATGTGATGACACTCTCCCTACTACAGCCTAGTATTCCCTAGTTGTACTCTCCCCATTCGTATGTGTTTACCTCTGAAAGTGCTATTGAGTTGTGATATTGATAAGTATTGTTGTCTTGCTTGAGATATTGATCTGTGTTGTTGGAGTCAAGTGTTGTCCTTGTTCGTTATAGTCTATTGTCTACCTGACTGTCTGTTATAGTGGGACCTTATGTTAACTCCTAGCACGGGGGGTGGACCTCAAGGTTCCACATGGTTAGGTGGATGTACTTTATCTCCATTGTTTTTCCCCTTGCTGATGTTCATGTTCGAGGAGGATGTACCTTGTGTATCAGATATCTGATCTTGTACCATTTCAGGAGATAGCTATGTATACTCATGTACTAGCCTTGTGTATTAGTCCAAACATAATGTATGTATCCCGATGTATTCAGAAAGGTGATAATGTAAGAAGTGAAAATATGTACTCATATGTATAGGAATTTGTATATGCACATGTAATCCTGATCATGTTGAGTATTTTTCTAATGTCATGATATGAAGATGTAAATGTTTATTTATTTAATGTAATAGATTTATAATGAACTACTGATGTTAGTTAATGATGTATGTTAGATTAAGTTAATTGTTTTGTCAAGTAATGCAACCATGGAAACTTAGACGACAAGTTGTTAGTTAATGATATGTATAGATATGTTAAACATTACTTTGCTATCTTATTCATTTAAAAAAAATTATCCTATTTTGTATAGCATAGATGTGTTGTTCTCTAAGGTGTTCATGGCAGGGCATTACATCTAGTATTAGAGAAGGGTTTAAACACTGGTTGCTCTAGGTGTGAATAAGCTCGTTATGTTGTCCTAGATTCTATAGAGTATGTTTTCTCTTTTTTCATCCTCGCCTAGTAACCTTAGATTTATCCTTTGGTGGTATAGTGTAGGAAGATGCCTAGAGGTTGAGGTTGAGGTCAAGGTCGTGGTCAAGGTAGGGGACGTGGAAGAGGTGGTGATGGTAGTCCTCCTCCTAGTTTCCCTTGTGAGAATGCAGGGGAAGGCAAGGGTGAGAATATAGAGAATCAGGGTCAGCCAGATGGAGCTCAATTGTGTCAATTGCTTGAGGAGGTCCTAGGCAGGAGGTTGATCAGCCGAAGGTGAGGGAAAGAGAAAGGTCACCTAGAAGGAGAGAGATGATAGTAAAATAGAAAGTTATTCTAGCAGGACACATGAGAGACCTCATGAGAGCACGTCCTCCCACTTTTGACAGTTCTAGTGGTGGTTTGGAGACAGAAACTTGGTTGATAGATCTAGATAGGTGTTTTGCCATGCATCCATATGGTAGTAACACCAAGGTGAGATGTGCCATTATGCACCTTAGAGATGTTGCTTCTACATGGTGGTATTTGGAGGAACAAAAGTTACATTTGGATATTGGCACAGTATCTTGGGAACTGTTTCTTGAAAGGTTCAAAGCATGATTTCTGCTAGATCACTGGAGATAGAGACGTGCTGACGAGTTTCATGGGTTGAGACAGATGGCCATGACGGTGGAATAGTATGAGCATAGGTTCTATGAGCTTTAGAAGTACACAGGCATTGGCCATGATGAGGCCACGTTGATTCAGCACTTTATTAGGAACTTGAATGCCCATATCAGTGGAGGAGTCCATGTCTTCAAGCTGAAGACAATGGAGGTGGCAGTCGAGAAGGATCGATTGGTGGAGAATAATTTGACCATGGCTCTAGGGGATCATATAGGTGTGTAGATTGGAAGTGCACCCTCAACAGGCTTTGGTTCTCAAGCTGGTCAGTCTTAGGCAGCGGGTTCCTCGAGGAGCCATCATGCACCCGCTAAGAGTGGACAACAGCAACAGAAGTATTCTCAATCAAAACCAAAGAATTCTCAACCTCAGCAAGGTGGTGGTCCTCAGTCAAAAAAAAATTGTAATTGGCAACGGACCAAGAATTATCATCCCAATCAACCAGTTCAAAGTTCACAGCCTACAGTTAGTAGAGGTAGTTTCCAATAGTCCAATGCACCTTCAGGTGGTGGAGGATTTGGCAGAGGGAATGGATGTTTATCTTGCAGCCAACAGGGCCATATAGACAGGCAGTGTCCATAGAAGAACACTATAGGGTTTAGTTAGAGGCTGACAGCTTTTGAGCCAACAATGGGTGATGCAGGGAGATCTCATAGAGTGTTCGCAGTAGTTGATCACCGCCAAGCAGAGCATCAAAGGACAGTCAGCTTTTTTTAGAGTTCATGCGCATTTTGCAACATCGGGGGTTGATCCTCAGGGGTAGGGGCATAAAGTAGGGAGGGGTCCAATGGGATCCTAATGATGAGACTTCAACTACCTGGGAGGATGCATCCCATATGCCAGAGTTATATCCATACTTGTTTGCTGGCTTCCAGGAGTAAGCCTAATCCTAGGGGGAGGATGTAATGCCCCTCACCTTGTCTTTTGTCAAACTGATAGTTTTCCTAGTAGGAAAGGACACTATGACATTTTGTTGGATGATGGACTCTCTATTATCATGCTAGTTGATTATGCACCTATTGTTATGATGATGTTTGATTACTGGTATTTTATGCTTTCACGGTTTGATGGACATATCGGAGGTTATGGATTAATGTTATTCTGAGTTCTATGTGTTATTTGATCAGGATTATGATGCATTACTAGTAATGGATATATTAGATCCTTATATAATTGATTATTCTACTACGTTGATAAGTAATCAGAAACTGTGTAATGTAGTTATTCATTGATGTGTTTATGTGAACAGAATAGTGTCGCATTACTCGTGTCAGAGTACCCTACCACACTGTGACTTCCATTCACTATGTACATGACTGCATGTTTATATATGTATATGTTCAACCCTGTTGTTTGTTGCAGGCAGCAAGTACCAAGCATCGACTCCACCTAAATTAGCAGCTCTGAGCATGCCTTAACCAATGGAATTGTTGATCAGAATTAGCATAAGGTTCCCTACTCAGGCAACATCCTCAAAGAGGATGAGTATCCAGTATTGTATCTAGTTGTCACTGTCAGTTGGATTGTTTGTGTTATTTTTGTTGTCATGTCTTGTGGTCTTGCATGGAGGTCAGGTATCATTCTATAAGTTGGGTTTATCCAATTTGAAGTGTTGATTTAAGCCTGGTTAGTACTTCATTAAAACAAGGTTGATTTCAAGCTAAAGTTAAATAAACAATTATAAGGGAAATTATGTGTTATAAACAATTTAATTATTTTATAATTGGTAAAATTAAGATGAAAATAAATAAATTTGATAAATGATTAAATAAAATAATAAATTACAAGTTGTTTATAAATACTTTAATTTGTTGTAATGGATAAAATTAAAATGAAAATAAAATATATAAATAAATATATATGAACAATTATAAAATCTTGATAATAAATTTATAGTTAACATTAAAATAATAAAAATAATATTTCAATGATTAATGTTAATGAAAATATGGTTGTCACTTGGTTTGGGCTTTGGATCACGAGCCATGCCTCCTAAAATGGTGGGAAGGTTCTGGAAAAAGAGAGAGATTGCTCTCTCTAAAGGGGAATGGAATCCTTTGTTTTTGGGGGTTTTTCGTTTGGAGATTGGCGGAAAAAGGAATTACAGGTCTTCAGGAGATTGGAGAGACTGGTTGGAGGGGGTAGCATTTGAACCGACAACGAATCTTCACCTAGACGAATGTTGGTTTTCAGGTTCCATTATCCTCTAGTCTCTCTCTCTCTCTCTAAAATTTATTTAATTGTTCCTATATAGGAATCGTGATTGATTTGTTATTCAACAATCCTCATCACTCAATGATCTCAATGAAGTGTTGGATTTTTCATCTATCGATTGCATTTGCTTCCTAATGTCTCTTTTAAATCATTCCATATGGTGTATATCCAACATATTGTATTTGTTGAATACCTCTATTTTTAATCAATCTCTTCACAGTTAAACCTTACGCATCTACCCACTTCTGCAATGATGTTTGAGAGAAGAACATAGGTTGTGTAGCATTGTTAGGATGCAAATCCAAAAGCAGTGCCGCTGGAAATACTTTTAAGCCTATATTCATATGTGATTTACAACCACCAAGAAAATCACTTCCACACGGCTGGCATAGATTTAACAGGTATCTTAATCATAAAGTTTATGGTGTCTTTTTGATAGCCAACAAGGTCAAGTAGGTCGACCTTACGTACATAATGCTCAGCTTGGAAGCAATTCCACAGAAGGCGATTCTTTGTTTTATGTTTGAGCTTCCCTTTCAGCTCACATCAAGATATTAAATCTTGTAATTTGATATGTTGGCCTAAGTTATTTGCTTTCAACTGTTTTCCTTTTCCTTTTAAAAACAAAATTGTCAAAATTGCCCTCACGGGTAGTTTTTGTGTTTGATATTTATTTCTAGCTGCCTCTATATACCTAGCACCTATGTTATAGTTGTAATAAAAATACTTTTAGTTGAAATAATATAAATTGTTATAACTATTCTATTTGAGAACTTATCATACTCCCTTCCTTATTATACGTTGGTTAAGCCACTTTGTTGTTCATTATCTCAGCCATGCATCTTTCATATTCTATACTCTTTAACTCCTCATGACTGTAATGAGAGTTGCATTCCATAAGATGATGCCCCTGGTGGTAAATCTACCATACAAGTCGCTTCCATCCTCACTGTCATCTATGGTGTCTGAACGTTTCTAAAGCCTTTTCTACAAATCCATTTCTGAGTATATTCTGCAACCATTGTATTTATGCCTTGCATATATCATAATCTATACTCTCAACGCATCTCAATATTCTTGCTATGCGTCTATTATAATCTATAATCTCAATGCATCTCTTATCGATAATGAGGATTGCGTTCCATTTATGCGTTTTGTTTCAGATAAGTTAAAGCACATTAATGCCTTAAGAAATTATATTTTCTGGACTTAGTGCACATTAAAACCCAAAATTTAGTCAATAAATTAAATTGCCTTTGTAAATTAGTCACCCCACCCCAGATGTCCTATTACCCGGTTGCTTTTCCATTTACAAGGCATCCCTTAATTCCAGGCAGAAGTAATCCTCATTATTATTTTGCAGTAGGAAATGAGTGTTAAGTATATCTCTATGGCTATTTATTTCACTTTCAATGAATAACCTTATATAAAATGTTAGAAATTGGATTTGTCAGGTAATAAAGTTCAGTATTTAAGCTGCACATAAACGTTTTAGCTGTAAAATATAACTGAAATTGCAAAAGGATTGTATCATATAAAAAAGTAATTTTTTAACAAACTGTCAAAATTTATATTAGGTTTTTTATATAATTTACTTACACTAAAGTAGGTTATAGTATTTTAAAGGCATTGTTGAATAGATAATTGTCATATAAAATTTATTTACAATGTTCGTTTATTGTTCTTTGGATGAAAAATATTTACTATCCACTGATCCATGGAAATTATTATTATTATTATTATTATTACTATTACTATTATTATTATTATTATTATTATTATTATTATTATTATCATTATTATTATTATTATCATCACCATCTCAAAAGTAAAAGTTGTCATTCCCAAGTTGTCTAAGAATGTATGGGTGAAAATTTAACCGAAAATTGCATAATTATATGTGTCTGTTAGTGTTACAAGTGTAAATATATAAATTTTGTATTGGATTACCAAATCAAATATAAGATTTAATATTTTAGTTAAGTTATCAATTACAATAATTTGTTATGATTGTTGATTAATTTAATTTTGGTAGGGATTTTATTATAATATTCTTATGAAGACTTCGGCAATTGAAATTTAATTAAATAGGTTCGATAATGGGAGTTATTAACGTTGTATTGAGATAGGAGTTATGAGTACAGTATTTGGGGAAAATTTGGTTTATTGTGAATTCAATTGCATAAAGTAAGTAAAATTGTGCGTATGTTGGATCATTGATCCTATTGGGGTTCATTGTGCAATTTGGGGTGTCATTTCAGAGGCATAGGATAAAATGGTTTATTTTCAAATAAAGTGTTATTATGTGTTTTGGATTTATGACATCTTAAGAAGCATGTTGTCTCTAGTTATGTTTGGGATAAAAGACAATGTGAATGATGAATGTATTCCCTTGGGGATGTATTGTTGTTCGTTTAATTGTAGTTATCTTTATTGAGTATTGTGTTGGATTTTTTGAATGGGGAGACATCGGGAAGATGTAAAAAGGATTATGTTATTTTTGGATTGCTTCACTTGGAAGCTATGGATGAAGTATTGTGAAATTGTCCTTGTGATTAAATTGGTTTGCAAGATGGTAAATGCCTTGCATTGCTACGTATACTTATTGTTATGATGATATTTGCTATGCTTGATGGATAGGGTTTTCTAGGTGCTCGTAGGGGAGTGGCTCTCAATGGCGGCCAGAGCCCAAAGTGGTGTCTAGAACAACCCATGTGGGAGTTTCTTAATTCAGTGATAACCCAAATAATGAATTAGGGGGTTGGGTAGTTAATCACACTAAACAAAGATAAGTGGATGGCTCACTCATGGCTCAAGTGCTCGTTTAGGCTTGAGATGAGATGAGAAGGCCTGGAATGGCAAGATCAACTACCTTGTCCTCATGAGAGATATGTTGATTCCGCATGAGTTTGTATGGGGGCTGGGGGTCAGGAGAGGCTGCCAGGACAACCCAAGATGGGGGTCGGGGCCTAGGAAGGCCTACCAGGAAAACCCATGACAAGCTATGTGATGACACTCTCCCTACTGCAGCCTAGCATTCCCTAGTTGTACTCTTCCCATTTGTATGTGTTTACCTCTGGAAGTGTTGTTGAGTTGTGATATTGACAAGTATTGTTGTCTTGCTTGAGATATTGATTTGTGTTGCTGGAGTCAAGTGTTGTCCTTGTTCCTTATAGTCTACTGTCTACCTAACTATCTTTGTAGTGGGACCTTATGTTAACTCCTAGCACGGGGGGTGGACCTCAAGGTTCCACATGGTCGGGTGGATGTGCTTTATCTCCATTGTTTTTCCCCTTGCCGATGTTCATGTTCGAGGAGGATGTACATTGTGTATCAAATTTTAATTTTGTACCAGTTTGAGAGATAGCTATGTATACTCATGTACTAGCCTTGTGTATTAGTCCAATCATAATATATGTATTATGATGTATTTAGAAAGGTGATAATGTAAGCAGTGAAAAGATGTACTCATATGTATAGGAATTTGTGTATGCACATGTAATCCTGATCATGTTGAGTATTTTTTCAATGTCATGATATGAAGATGTAAATGTTTATTTATTTAATGTAATAGATTTATAATGAACTATTGATGTTAGTTAATGATGTATGTTAGATTAAGTTAATTGTTTTGTCAAGTAATGCAACCATGGAAACTTAGAGCACAAGTTGTTAGTTAATGATATGTACAGATATGTTAAACATTACTTTGCTATCGTATTCATTTTTAAAAAAATTATCCTATTTTGTATAGCATAGATGTGTTGTTCTCTAAGGTGTTCATGGTGGGGCATTACAAAAAGGATTTTAAGGTATTACATTTGAAAAAAATCAAATGCCCAATTGTCATGTAGAATTCAAATAACATACATAAAGTTCCGTAATGCAAAGATTACTTTAAAAATTGTCCCCAAAGTCTCATGTAAGCTCTCTACCTACACAGTAATTGAGGCAAAAACCCTACCAGAATATAAGTAAACAAAATAAACTCAAACCTGGTATGACATTTATAAGAGAATTGTAGCATCTAACTCTATATAGTTTTAAAAATTAGTATCACTCATACCTAAACTAACAAAACTTAATATCTAATCTTCATCTTCTACGTCATTCTCAGAAATGTTGAAATAGCGTAACTCATGTATACATTGCGATCCTTATTGGATGCTATCACTCGCAGGCAATCCCTAATATTATTCTTTTTCAAATACTTCTTTGTCAAGTACTTCAAATATCTACAAATATGGAAATCAATACTCTGGTTAACTTGAGTAATTAGGTTGATACTTACATATGTAGTCATGTCACTAAAAAAATAAAGGACTAAGTGGCATGAGCTTAGGTATAAGTTTAGAGACATTGTAGCATATAAGCATCCGCAAATATAAGTTTATATCATTAAAATAAAGATCTATAGGCATGTTGTAATTTCTTTTCTTTCATTTAGAGTAGCAACCATGATTTTCTATAACCTTTCGTATGTTACTTACATGTATCATTTTGTGAATTGTTCTTGTATGGGTTATCTAGGATTGGTCTTTCTTGTTCACCTTGGTGCATTGGAATATTCATAATGATGTATAGCCTGAGACCACATGTAATGGGATCTTTGGTAATTATGTGGATTGATCTCTTTTTAATATATAGTTGTCATGGGAAGATCTCTAGATACTTATATATTATGTGTGTAGTGAGGTTTTATCAATTTCCAATTGCATATAAATGTTCCATCTAGAATTCTTAAGCTCAAGAAGAGATTTGATTTCATTTACATTCAACTGGACACAAGTATAGCTCATCATCTAGTTTGAATTCTTTGCATGCACAATCAAATTCATGTGTATTAGATTATATGGAATACTTAAGTTCAAGAATAGATTTCATTTCATTTACATTCAACTGGACACAAGTATAGCTCATCATCTAGTTTGAATTCTTTGCATACACAATCAAATTCATGTGTATTAGATTATATGGAATTCTTAAGTTCAAGAATAGATTTGATTTCATTTACATTCAACTGGACACAAGTATAACTCATCATCTAGTTTGAATTCTTTGCATGCACAATCAAATTCATGTGTAAATATTAGATTATATGGAATTCTTAAGTTCATATAGCATCATATATATGCACAATTTATAGAGTATTTAACTTTATTCACCACCACTTAATTTCAGTTACATACTTTCAATATTACACTTTACCTATGATATAGTGATTTGAACCTATGAATCCTTCTATTGTCCTCTAGATGGGTGTTTATACATGTTATATAGACTTGAACAATCTTGTCAATGATATTAGAAGTCATTATAAACCCAAAAAAAAGAAAAATTCAAAGTTTTCTTAAATCTTATTATCCATATAAAAACATGTGACAAAACTATCAAATCCAATGTAGTGGACACATCCAATAAGAGACTAATTTGAAATACAAGTATTGTATAAAAACTATATTTTAATTCACAAGATTCAATAGATATAAATTAAATTAAATTATTCATCATTTTTAAAAGTTATTACACAACATAATATAGATATTTTTCCATACATTCCTAAATATTTTATAACACATGATCCAATGAGAGACTAATTTGAAATACAAATATAAATTATAAAAACTATATTTTAATTCACACGATTCAATAGATATAAATTAAATTAAATTATTCGTCATTTTTAAAAGTTATTACACAACATAATTTATCTATTTTTCCACACATTCCCAAATATTTTATATAAAAACTATTCCTATCAATGACTAGGGTGTTGACATTATTTCTCAATCATTAATAACATCACATCTACAAGAAACATTTCAAAAACAAATTGACATTTTTTCATAAAACACATTTAAATTTAACATATAATTTATACATACATAGCAAGTTTCAACTATATGTATATATGTGCAAGTGAATATATATACACAAGTATTTAAGTAAATTTATATGCATCTACAAGTAAACATATATACACATTTAAACTATATGTTAAAACTTGATATTACCCAAATTAAGACTTGTATATTCAAAGGAAAACATCCATATAGATCTATATAACTAAACATCTAGAAATGTACATATATACATATCATATATATAAAGAAATAACATATAGTCTAACTGCAACATGTAAATTCAATAACATAAAGTCTAGTTATGCAACATGTAAACTCAATAACATAAAGTCTAGTTCTACAACATGTAAACTCAACAACATCTAAAACTCAATAACATCAAGTCCAACTGCAACATCATGAGAGTTCGGGCAAACATAACAAAGAACATGAATACATCTAACTGTAACATCATGACTTGTGCCTCCTATGGGTGGAACGGGCCTCACTCAACCCAGGACTAGAATGTGTTGGTGTTGGAAATAAGCCACACCCAGACCGATGATGGACTGGTCCAAGAGGGGCCAGTAGCTCAATGGTAGAGAACTCTAGCAACGAATGGAAGATCTTAGGTTCGAGTCCTAGCTGGTCCATGTCTCAACAGAATGATGAGTTGAGCCTTGTACTAATCCCCATCCCAACCATATCCTAAGCCCTATTAAATTATCTCTATTAAATTAAATTTACATATATATTAAAAAATATGGAATCTCAAGTGCATGTTCAAATTTTATACAATTAAATACTAAATACCTCGCATCCAGCCTCAACCACATTCATTGTCTACTACACAGTGTCATGTCCTAGCACCACTCTCGTCAGTCCCTAATGTAAGATTGATTAAATAAGAGTCAACACGTGCATGATGCACAAGACTAAATTAAATGTAATTTAAATATATATTATTTATTTAACAAATAAATTACACTAGAGATTAAACACAAAATTTAAAATGTATACCTCATCATCAGCAACCTCTGTAGCTCCATGGCTGACCCTCCCAATCCCACTAAGGTCAGATGAACCGAAGGTCATTGCAATGTTATCCTCAAACAAAAGTCCATGGAATGATCCTAGTGGGTAAGGTGGCACAATACCAGCATCAGGCTGTGATGGAATCTATTGTGAAGGCACTATGTCAGTCATATGTGTAGCTCAGTTATCACTGCGCTAACTAAAAAATGTGGACACAAACTCGAGAGGGATCCCATACTCTAAACTAACAAATTGATATGCAAAAACTAGATCCTACGCCAGACATGTACTTAATATGCGTAAAGCACCCTCTCCAGAAGTTTGTGCCACATCACGTGGTGAAACTATGTCAGCACATATGTAAGGATCATAACTGGCAGAAGTCAAATCAACTGATCCTATGTTGGTGTGTGGACACAACATATATCTACCAACGTGATCTAATGCCTAGTGGTCAATGTCACTAGCAATAGAACCTAAACTCTCAAAAATGTGTTGTCTAGATGATGCAACTGTCACCTCAGCTAATCATCCTAGATTCAACCTTTTGGGAAGTACCAAAAGGTTGGGACCCACTAATGCCCTCTTATCAATGGGTGGATCCTGATTAGGACGTTAGAATTTCTCTGAAAACCTCCCAAAACCCTGTCCTACATGAGAAGGGATAAATGTGAAATCAACATCAAATCGTAAATGAACTATAGCATATAATTGTTTGCAAAAATATAAGGGCAACTCATCATTGTGTGACCATCTATGATGTGCCGCTAACCACTTAGGATATAGAAGTGGTGCAACAACTATATCTGTACACCTAGTGACAAAATAGCCCCGAACTTTGTCATGTCCCTGATAATGTGGCAACATAGAATGCACCATATCCAATGAAACGGCCCTATTAACTGTTGGCCATTTCATTGTCCCAGTAACAGTACTAGCAAGTGACACATAAAAATCCTCAATACTCAAATCATCATAGGGATTATATGATTTCAATCATATGGGCAAACTCTGCTCTAATCCCCACCAACCTATCTCTATTAAACAGGTTTGGTGTACTATGGATCGTCTAATCTAAATGTGTCAAATCATTATTTAGTCTATCGAGAGTGGCAGCATAGAAGTCACTCCTAACACTATGTGCATCAGCACTATTATGCTCACTATCACTTGTATGACCATCACTATGATGAGATGCCATATCAAATGCCATGTAATCTATGAAAAAAATATGTACACGTCCGTGTATGCAAATTTTTGCATTTTAAAAATTTTGAACATACATTTAATTTATAAAATGAAAATACATTCAATTTTTACATTTAATTTAACAAAACTAAAAACATTTAAAATTTAAGAATTAAATACACACAAACAATCTACACAGTAATGGGTCTTCGTTTCTCAAAAGTAGGTATACAATTTTGCAAGAACAGATGCCCATTCATTGCAATATTGTTTGTCCTCATGTTTTACCCTCAAAGTGGACCCACTATCTTTCACTTACCCATGAATGTAGATGTTGATGTTATGCTTTTAGATGTGAATAATGCTTTGTAAGCACTCTTGAATGATTTAAATGAACTAGGGCTTTTTTATTTTATTCAACAATCTAGCACACAAATTTGAATATTTCATGCTTGAGTTGGGGGTAAAAACTAGTTAGAATTGAATTAGCTAGGACTTATAACATTTATTTTTAGAAAATGGGGTTTAAGGTTGTATCTGTGATCTTAAACCAAGTTTAGGGTTGCACTAGTTGTCTTGACCCAAGACTAAAAATGACAAATTTAAGGGTTGGTTCCTAAACACTGGTGAATAAGGACTTAGGTTTTGATTAGATATAGCATGAATGACAACTCTCACATAAAAATATGTCAATTAAACATATCATGAGCAAAGGGTTAAGTGAGTCGAAATGAGTATGGAAATAATAGTCAATTTTGTCTCAAATAAATTTTTATGCTCGAAGAGGCATTTCTGAGTGAGCGTATCTTTGGAAAGTACATCTATAGTTGTCTTTCAATCTTGAATCCTGACTACCATCAAAATAATCCTATCTAGACATATTCTACAAATTATTTCATAAAAATGTAACCAATTTCTCATTAGGTATTTTGCATCCCATTGTTGGTCAACCACTATTATATATACACTATATTTTGATTGAAAGGCTCAACGGTCCATTATCCTATATGATTTTGTCAGTTTGTCCAAAATATCTCCTTTCACAATGATACAGTCTTTTAACAAATTTAATCCTATATGAATTTTGACAATTTATGCAAAATCTCTCCTTTCATAATGATATAGTCTTTTAACAAATTTAATCCTATATGAATTTTGACAGTTTGTCCAAAATCTCTCCTTTCATAATGATATAGTCTTTTAACAAATTTAATCCTATATGAATTTTGACAGTTTGTCCAAAATCTCTCCTTTCATATGATATAGTCTTTTTAAAATTTCAATTATATTTTATAGTAAAAATGCCTAAATACAGCTATACAGTTCTGTCATATTTAAGCGCTAACTTTGTATAGTTGTATTTGGTCATTTTTAAAAAGACTGTATCATATGGAAGGAGAAAATATTGTATCATATGAAAGGAGAGATTTTGAACAAGCTGTAAAAATTCATATAGGATTATGATGATAAATAATTTTTATACAATTTGCTTATACTTAGGCATGTCATAGTAGAACTAGGGTTTTGTATTTTATGTTGTGAGAAGAGTTTTTGCAATCAGTAAAATATAGTTAACCAGTTGGAAGTACCTGGAGGTGGTACAGTGTAGTTGACAGGTCTATGGGCTCGCTAGCTATTGTGGGCTCCAAGCGGAACACTTCAAAACTATATCAATCCAAGCGAAATGATATTTTTGCCTTTTTTTAATTTTTATTTTCTATGGTTTTGCCTGAAACCTTACCGGGCATAAAAGTACCACCCGATAATGTTTTGCCTAGAAGTGTACAACCACATAGACGCTACATAGGCGCAACATGGTTTCAGGCATAACTAAACTAGGCAAAAACTTACCACCCAGAAACTATCCACTCAGAGCTATTTATTTGGCCAAAATTATGACACACTATTGTGCTTTTACCCTGCAGAGATTAAATTCCTTTTCAAATTTGGAACATGCCTTACCTCCTATAGCAACCATTCATTTCTATTCTGCAACTTGATTTTTATCTTTCCGTTTCTAACAATCTGATAGGGTTCATCATCACCCAAATATACCTGTTCAAAATCACCTTGAACATAATCTACAAAATATTTCCTATGGGGTGTGGCATGAAATGAAGCCCCTGAATCTATTACCCAGGAATCATTAGCATTATCTAAACACAAAATTAAAGCATCCTGTAATTTATTACTTACAACATTAGCTTCTTTATTGTCATCATGTCATTTGTCTCCATGTTTGCCATTTCAAGACCAACAATCCTTCTTTACGTGTCCTGGCTTTCCATAGTGCTAGCAATCCATTCTTCCTCTAGATTTAGATATGCCTTTCTTCAACTTCCCTTGTGACTTCCCATGATTTGTTGGGATTTTTCCTCTCTCCTTTGTTCTTCCCCTATTCTCTATAGTCAAAGCATTATCCAATGTTGAACTTTCTGTTAGATCTAGGGCACACAACTGAGAGGGGGGGTGAATCAGTTGTATAAAAACTTGCTTCTACTTCAAACACTTGATTCTTCTTTGTTAGTTAACAGCATATCAATTAACCATTCATGAAAAGTAGAAAGCATAAACACCGGAGCAGAAAAACATCAACACATTAGACACCAAGATTTTTGACGTGGAAAACGCGGTTAAGGGAAAAACCACAGGGTGATTAACCCAAGGATTATTCTCTGTTAAAAGAATAAGAAAAATGAATGGCACATGCTAATTAGGGCTCACTGCCCAAGTACACTACTCACAAGGAGGCACACTACCTACAAGAGACACACTATCTACAAGATCATAAGTATCACCAACTTGAACTAGAGAATGACATCTTCACCATGTCTGGATCAGTTCCATTTAAGCCTGAGTCACACCTGCTTTACCTATCGCTCTTCCGCTATACCACTCTCATCCGCTCCACACACACATACCAAAATGAATTCACAACCCTTCATTTATACAAGGCATCGACTTAGGAACAATCATCTAAGTTAGCAATCATCCACAAGAACATCCGCAAGTCGGTAATCATCCACAAGAACATTCGCAAGATAAATAACTCATCCGGTCGGCCAACCTGAACAAGAACATCTTCATCTGAAAGTATATCTTCAATTCCGGGCTCTAACACTAATGCGGACTGACAACACAACCTTAACATGATCCAAGAACCTTCACAGGCTTGCCTGAATGACCAGGTACATCCGCACTTCCTCTACTCACTGGAATCTCTTCTCTTCCTCATCTGGAACTTCAAGAACATAGTCTATCGCCACTGTCATACTGAAAAAGGTTCTTCCAAACCTTCAAACCATGTACCAATCGAGATAACACATCACAAGGACATCCCAAACACTCTGTCCAATCCACAGAATAGGACAATGCACTTTCAGATCTCACTGGACCTTTGTAATACTCTGTCACTCCAGAGCATCTCTCGGAACCAGTTCTACTTGATCGATCACAACTTCTTCATGTCTTCATGCGGACCTCTGAAATCTTAACTAGAACATCTCAAGACTCATACCTACAAACCCTTTAATCCGCATCCTTTGATATTCAACCTATTGAGTACTTTTGCCTTCTTCTCATCACTATTCTTCATTGTTCCTAATTGAGACTAATTTTCTCAATATCCTCAGCACACAGCTCATCCAATCCTTCTTGTCAATGCAATATGAGTATGTTGACATCAATGACAACACTGGTTAACCTCATACTTGCAACAATCTCCCCCTTTGTCATTGATGGCAACATATGATGTGAAAAACCATCAAGACAAGAACCTCTCCTTTCTATCACAGCTCCCCCTATCAGCAACAATTCTTCACATGTCTTCTCTTCCTTTACTGCTCCCCCTTTGATCAACAGTCACTTGTTTTTCACATGTCTTCTCTCCCCCTTTGACATCAATGGCAAAGGGCTCATACTTGCAATTCTAACACATCAGAATCATACCAGCTGCTCCCCCTTAGTGGCAGCTCCCCATCATCAATCTGGATCACAAGATATGACTGTGATACCCACCAGACTGATGCACATCAGTGCATCCTAGTTCATCACCGGAGGGGCCATGACCCCTAACTTCTCCCAGAGATACTCAAAAGAGTCCTTGGGAAGAGGTTTAGTAAAAATATCTGCAATCTGATCCTTGGAGGGTACATACTCCAATCTGACTTCATCCTTGTGCTCTCTCAGAAAGTGAAACTTGATAGATATGTGCTTGGTCTTAGAATGCAACACCGGATTCTTAGAAATATTTATTGCACTTGAATTATCACAGAAAATTGTGATAGGCTCCTCATATTCTACTTTAATGTCTCTTAACATCTGCTTCATCCATAAGATTTGAGTGCAACTACCTGTTGCTGCAATGTATTCTGCTTCAGTTGTAGATAGAGATATTGCCTCTTGTTTCTTGCTTAGCCAAGAAACCAACCTTTTTCCCAAAAAGAATTCTCCTCCACTTGTACTTTTCCAGTCATCCACATCTCTTGCCCAATCTACATCTGTATATGCATGAAGAGAGAAATCTTGATCTCTAAGATACCATAGACCATACTCAACTGTCCCCTTTAGATATCTAAAGATCCTCCTGATTGCCATAACATGAGATTCTCTAGGATCAGCCTAAAATCTTGCCACAAGACCAACAGCCTGCATTATATCTGGTCTAGTCTGAGTGAGATACAATAGTCCTCTAATCATTGATCTGTACTTGGTCTGATCTATCTTAGGAGAGTCATCATCTTTGCTCAACTTACATCCGGTTGCCATAGGAGTGTTCATTGGCTTTGAATCTTCCATACCGAATTTCCTCAATAATTCTTTCACATATTTGGTCTGAGAGATAAAGATGCCTTTCTTTGTCTAGGTAATTTGCAGACCCAAGAAGAAATTCATTTCACCAAGCATTGACATTTCAAACTCACTTCTCATTTGATTTGCAAAAGTTTTACACAAACTGTCTTTTCCTCCAAAGATAATATCATCAACAAATACTTCAACAATCAAGATGTTTTCATTATCTATTTGGAAATAAAGATTACTATCAGCAGTACCTTTGTTGAAACCAATCTACACAAGATGCTTATCCAACCTTTCATACCATGCTCTTGGGGCTTGCTTCAATCCATACAGTGCTTTCTTCAACTTGCAGACCATATCATCATGATTAGACAATTGAAATCCATCCGGTTGTTCAATGTATACTTCTTCTTCCTAATCACCATTTACGAAGGTAGACTTGACATCAATATGATATACCTTGAAGTCTTTGAAGGTAGCAAATGCAAGAAATAGTCTGACTGCTTCAATTCTTGCTACCGGAGCAAAGGTTTCTTCAAAATCAATTCCTTCTATTTGAGAGTAGCCTTTGCAGACCAATCTGGCTTTGTTTCTGATTACTTCACCAACTTCATTTAGTTTGTTTTGGAAGACCCATTTGGTTCCAATCACATTCTTGTTTCTAGGTCTGGGAACAAGATCCCAAGTGTGATTTTTCTCAATTTGCATCAACTCTTCTTCCATTGCTTTGGTCCAATTTTCATCATTGCAAGCTTCATTAATTGTCTTAGGTTCAATCTTTGAAATCAGATAGTATTCATTTGAATCTTGAGCAATTCTCCTCCTTGTTTGTACCCCTTTGCTTTTGTCACCTATGATCTAATTTTTAGAATGGTTTAGAGTTACATACCTTGGAACTTTGGGAGTTTCTTGCACTACTATTTCTTGATCAGACTCATTCAGACAAACCTCTTCTTCCTGATTTACTGGATCAGACTATATCTGAATTTCAGAGGAGGATTGAGCTCTTTGCACCAGAGAATCATTCTGATCATCTTCATCATATTCATAGAACATTGAGGGCTTCTCAATTCCTTCATCAACCTTCACATTTGTACTTTCTATCATTTTTCTCAATCTCTTATTGTAACACCGGTATGCTTTGCTTTGAGTGGAGTAACCCAAGAAAATTCCTCCATCACTTCTAGCATCAAACTTTCCTAGATCTTCATCTCTTTTGATGTAACACTTGCTACCAAATACTCTGAAATATCTCACAGTGGGAGTTATACCAAACCAAAGTTCATAAGGAGTCTTACCGGTATTACTTCTGATTTGAACTCGATTAAGAGTGTAGACTGCAGTGCTGACAGCTTCTCTCCAAAACATCTGAGGAACATTTGCTTCCAACATCATTGTCCTGGATGCTTCCTAGATGGTCCGGTTCTTTCTTTCAACTACCCCATTCTGTTGTGGAGTCCTAGGAGTAGAAAAATGTCTCTTTATACCATGCTTCTCATAGAAATCTATGAATTCACCGGATGTGAATTCACCACCTCTATCAGACCTTAGACATTTCAATTTCAATCTGGTTTGATTCTCTACCATAGCTTTAAAGATTTTGAACTTCTCAAGGGCTTCTGATTTCTCTTTTAGGAAGGTAACCCACATCATCCAGGAATGATCATCAATCAGTAACATGAAATATCTATCACCTTGCATTCTCTTGATTCTTGTCAGACCACATAGATCAGTATGGACTAATTCCAATAATCTGGTAGAGGACTGATCCTTGCTTTTGAAAGAGACTCTGCTCTATTTACCTAGCTGACATTCTTTGCACAAACTATTTGTAGGTTTCACCAATTTTGGAAGATCTCTTACAGCCTGAGTATTGCTTATCTTGATGATGTTGTCAAAATTCACATGACACATCCTTCTATGTCATAACCAACTCTGATCAACTTGAACAAACAGGCAACTTTTATTAGAACCAACTAGATGGAAGATATTACCTTTTGTTTGAGTACCTGATGCAATCTCAGTTCCGGAGCTTTCAAAGATCCTGCATCTTCCATTCTTGAACTAGAGATCATAACCTTTGTCCATCAACTGACCAACACTAAGAAGATTGTGCTTCAATCCTTCAACATATAGTACATTACTGGTTTTGCTCTTTCCATCAAAAGAAATAGTTCCCCTACCTCTGATTCTGCCAGCAGAATTATCACCAAACTTTACCATTCCTCCTTCATACCTTTCCAAATCTAAGAACTTGTTCTTGTCACCTGTCATGTGGGGAGAACATCCACTATCAATAACCCAATCATCCTTTTCTTCAATTTGGGCAACCAAAGCTCTTTCTACAACCTTATGATTGACAGATTCAGAGGATATTGAATCTTCTTCCTTGATGGCAATAAACACCCATTCATTTCCAGATCTATTTCCTATTTCTGATTCATCATCTGTTACACCTTCATTATCATCTTCTTCATGAACATAATAACAGTTCTTTTGGAACCTTTGTCTGTTAGCATTTGACCTTGCAGATCTTTCCAGACATCTTGAAGCAAAATGACCAATCTTATTGCAATTGAAGCACTTAAAGGGTAATTTTCCTTCATACTTACCGGATCCTCTTTGCAATGAGGGCTTCAAGATGAGTTGTTTCTGCTTCTTCCTCTTCCATGTCTTTCCTTGCTTGATCATACCATGACAGCTTCCTTGAAGAGTTCTCTCCCAGATCAAATATTTGTTTACCTTTCACATAGGCACTGGCTTTGAATGCAAATTCAGTCTTGGGGTGATCATCTCCAAACTCAATCATTTTGAATGCCACTAGTTTGCTAGCCAATTGCTCTCTTGTGACAGTTGTATGGGCTCTGAATTCATCAATGGTAGCAACCTTGATTTTGTAGGCAGCAGGAAGGGATCTGAGAATTTTGCAAACAATTTCATTTTCATCTAGAACTCCACCAACATTCCTAATTCCACACACCAGCTCATTCACTCTTAGCATAAAGGTATTGATATTTTCATCATCTCTCATCTTCAATCTTTTAAATTTCCCTTTTAGACTTTGCAACCTTGCACTCTTAACAAACTCATCTCCTTCATGCAGAAGTTCTAGTTTAACCCAGATCTCATATGTAGTTGGAAGGTCAATAACATTTGAGAGCTCTAAATCATTCAATGCGCTTAGAAGAGCTTCTTTAGTCTGCAAATTGTTTTTAGCATCTGTGATTTCATTCAGAGTTGTTGGACCACCCTATGGAGGTACATAAGCCTTTGTGATCATGGACAAGTATGCTTTTCCCATACACTCCAAGTGGCATTTCATGCAACCTTTCCAGAGTGAGAAATTGGTTCCATCGAACTTCAGACTATCCTTCTTGTATGACGACATCCTAGATCTCCTCAAGCGGTTAAGCTCCTTTCAGAGGAACTTGGCTCTGATACCAATTGTTAGAACTAGGGCACACAACTGAGAGGGGGGGTGAATCAGTTGTATAAAAACTTGCTTCTACATCAAACACTTGATTCTTCTTTGTTAGTTAATAGCATATCAATTAACCATTCATGAAAAGCAGGAAGCATAAACACTGGAGTAGAAAAACATCAACACATTAGACACCAAGATTTTTGATGTGGAAAACCCGGTTAAGGGAAAAACCACGGGTTGATTAACCTAAGGATTATTCTCTATTAGAAGAATAAGAAAAATGAATGGCACATGCCAATTAGGGCTCACTACCTGAGCACACTGCTCACAAGGAGGCACACTGCCTACAAGAGACACACTGTCTACAAGATCATAAGTATCGCCAACTTGAACTGGAGAATGACATCTTCACCATGTCTGGATTAGTTCCATTTAAGCCCAAGTCACACCTGCTCTGCCTTTCACTCTTTCGCTATACCACTCTCATCTGCTCGACACACACATACCAAAATGAATTCACAAACCTTAATTTATACAAGGCATCGACTTAGGAACAATCATCTAAGTCAGCAATCATCCACAAGAACATCCGCAAGTCGGCAATCATCCACAAGAACATTCGCAAGATAAATAACTCATCCGGTCAGCCAACCTGAACAAGAACATCTTCATCTGGAAGTATATCTTCAATTCTGGGATCTAACACTAATGCGGACCAACAACACAACCTCAACATGATCCAAGAACCTTCACAGGATTGCCTGAATGACCAGGTACATCCGCACTTCCTCTACTCACTAGAATCTCTTCTCTTCCTCATCTGAAACTTCAAGAACACAGTCTATCGCTACTGTCATACTGAAAAAGGTTCTTCCAGACCTCCAAACCATGTACCAATCAAGATGACACATCACAAGGACATCCCAAACACTCTGTCTAATCCACAGAATAGGGCAATGCACTTCAGGATCTCACCGGACCTTTTTGCAATACTCTGTCACTCCGGAGCATCTCCCGGAACCGGTTCTACTTGATCGATCACAACTTCTTCATGTCTTCATGCAAACCTCTAAAATCTTAACTAGAACATCTCAAGACTCATACCTACAAACCCTTTAATCCGCATCCTCTGATATTCAACCTGTTGAGTACTTTTGCCTTCTTCTCATCACTATTCTTCACTATTCCTGATTGAGACTAATTTTCTCAATATCCTCAGCACACAGTGTAGGAGTTCGGACAACACTGAGAGGGGGGGTGAATCAGTGTTGTATTAATTCTCAAACATTTTACAACTTTTTACAAGCTTTCTCTTACAGAACTGATAGAAAGGAATACATTAATGATTTGTTGAGTTTATATGCACAAGACTTACAATAACAGATGTAAACAAAACATGATCAAACTAATAATATGCACACACATAGAAGAAATCAAGACACAACTTTTTACCGAGTGGAAAACCTTCAGGGGTAGAAAAACCACTCATGAAGTGCCTCACTGGCTTAACTGAAAAACATGCCTCACTGGCAATACAAATTGTCTCACTGACAAATATAGAGGTCTCACTGACCACAAGCCTCATAGGCATACTGTGCCTCACTGGCAACCACAATCACTATAAACAAAACATCAAACTTTGTGTGCAAGACATGATTGCTGTTCAATCAAATTTGCACCATTGTATACAACCTTATACCTCCTGTTTGATTTTCAAATCAAAACAAGCTTCATATACAAATCTCTATAAACAATTTTCTCTGCAAATTAATCAGATCCATTCAACAACACTGCATATCAATCTTGTATTCTAATCCTCCATTCAACAACACTGCATATCAATCTTGTATTCTAATCCATTCAATAACACTGCATTTCAATCCTGTATTCTGATATGCTAAACAACACTACTTTACTCTGTATGTTTCATCTCTGTCTTGCAAGTCCCTCAATCAATGCACCTGGAAAAACAATTTTATACAGATTGAATGTCCTCCCTCCTACAAAGAAAAATCTTTTCATATTCCTTTCCTCTGCAAAAATTCATTGACCTTTCATATTTATTTCAATCTGAATATTTTGTCTTCAATGTCTTTTCATTTACTTATTCCCTGCAAACATCTCAAAAAATAATATCTCAATAAATCCATTTTCAAGAAGAAAATCTAATTTACAATGTCTTATATTTCTCTTTCAAAAATTGATCCTTAAGAAAAACTTTCTGTATCTCTTTATAAAAAACTTGATCTGTTCTTTCAATGCCCTGTCTGACTGACTTCATCTTCCATCTGTAAAACCATTCATATTCCTGCAAGAAACAATCCTTCAAAATCTCTTTCATCTTTCCAAGCCCTTCACAACAAGACTCTTCATTTCCTGTGAGCTAAAAAATAACTTTTTATATTTCCTTGCATCTGAGCAACTTCATCTTCAATCTCTGCAAAAATAATTTTACTAATCTCCAATAAAATCATCTGGAAAAAAAATAAATCTCTATTTTGCAAAAGACTTTTCATTTTCATGCAAGCTCCTCTGCACAATATCTCCAATAAAAACTTGCTATAAAAAAAACTCTCCTTTAAAAAAAAATCTTTTCTAAATAATTCCTTAATCCTCGTGAGTGGGTTACTTCTTGTTTTAGAAAAAGAATCTTAAAAATATTTCTAAAAAAAAACCTTAAGAAAACTCTTTCTAATCGGGCACCAAAACATTCTATAAACTGCCTCAAAAAGAAGCTAAAAATAACCAGTCAACTTAGAGTCCTGACGTCCATATGCACGTCAATGTGCATTGTCGAGGGAGGTGGCAAGTTTAAAATCTGACCACCGATCTACCAAATCGCGCCCAAACTTCATTCAAATGGAACCTTAGATTAGGTCTTGGCGCCCATGCGCTCATCACATTACCAAAGCCATCGGTCTCCAAGGGAAAGGGCCGGTCACTGCCATGTGTTAGGAACCCTTTACTAGGTCACCTTAAGTGACCCGACTTGCTATAGCAAGTCAACAAAAGATTAAAACATAAAGAACATTTGATATATGACGGGCTTAAAATGGAATGAACAACTTAGTTTAGAATCAACAAAGACTTAGGATTATCTTCATAGGTAAAACACTTAAGTCCCTTGAGACCAATTTGTCTCATAAAAGCGGTGATATCAAAAAATCTAAAAGAGCTCATTTGAAGCAGACAGAGAGAAAAAATAGAATGTAGAATATCCTTGAAGCATGAAACCCACTTTATACCTCTGTACTTAAAACACCAATATAGTGAGCATGATTGATACATGAACACCAAAAAAGACCAAATGAAATCATTAATAAGAACATTGCAAACCTTTGGATACCAACAACTGATATCATCAACCTTGTCAAGAACCAACACATTGCAAACCTTGGAATACCAACAACTGATATCATCAACCTTGTCAAGAACCTGATGAATAATGAAGACCATGCCTACCAAGAATATGTCATGTTCACTGATAAATCATGACATTGTAAAGAACACATCTCTCCAACTGATTGTATGAACCAAGTAAACCATGAATGAAGATCACACAAGATGATGTCTCATGCTCCTGCTCCTATCAACAACAAACAAGATTATGTACTCCTGATGATGCAAGATCAAACTTGTGAAGTATAAAACCATTCTCTATATTTGCAAGATGATTTCTCATGCTCCTGAACACTTTTGACATCAATGACAACCTAACACCATCACACAGCTCATCCAATCCTTCTTGTCAATGCAATATGAGTATGTTGACATCAATGACAACACTGGTTAACCTCATACTTGCAACACTTTCACCTGTGCTTTTCTGAGGCATTTCCTCACTAAGGATAACACCAACAACATCATCAAATTTCAAAGTATTTGAACCAAAGACAGAGTTACTTACAGTCATTACCAAGCTATTCCGTCTTTCTAGAAAAGAACATAAAACCAAGAGAACCCTCACCTCTTAATCAAATTTCACTTTTATAGAAGTTAACTGACTGGTAATCATTTAAACTCATTTATATGATCTAACATAGATCCACCTTCAATCATTTTCAGATTAAACAAATGCTTCATGTGAAATACGTTATTTGATGTTGAAGGTTTTTCATACAATTTAGCCAAAGCTTTCATTTGTTCATCTGTTGTCTTCGCTTCTGTTATATTGAGTGCCACAGATGGTGCCAGGCACAACCAAATGGTTCCCAATGCCTTTCTATCCAAAAGACCCCAATCCTCATCAGTCATTGCTACCAGTTTCTTGGTTTTCCTTCCAATGGCCTAAATAAATCTTTTTGATAGAGCTAATCCTCCATCTACATCTTTCATAACTGATAGTTTTCCCATTGAATTTATCTACCTTCAATTTACCCTCGTCCACCATTGCTCCCACTTAACCGTGAGACTCCCATTCAACCGTGAGACCTTCCTGCAAACGATAATCAAATACAACTCGCTCTAATACCAATTCTTAGGGTTCATGCAAATCAAAGCAATAAACACTAACAATTATATGCAGATTAAATAACCCAAATATAACAATGAAGAACAACACAAAAGAGATCAACATAGAAATTTAATGTGGTTCACCCAAAATCGGCTACATCCACAAAAACTCATCCATCCAATGATTTTATTATCCAGTACAAAACAGATTACAATCTCATGAATTCCACACCGCAACAAACATCCCAACCACCTATAACAAGCCTTTTGGAAGCTTCTAGAATTAGGGTTTTACAAAGTCATTTTACCTTTGTCAGTTAACAAAAAGTTAACAACTGACTTTGAACATGCAAAAAAGAGGGAAAAAATTTCAAGGGTTGCACCCCCGAACCCTAACAAGGATACATTACAATTGTATAGTATTTGCATGATCAGTCACCACATACCAACATCTATAGCCAACACCATCATAGGAATTGGAATTTTGTCTAATGAGTCTTTCCCTAGTACTTGGCACAAAGTGTGGTAAGTTTTTCCAAAATAACGCATGAACTGAGAGACATCAAAAGGTTCCTCCTCACTAGACCTAAAATTTTGATCAATTTTCTGTCAATCCTCTTTTCTCAGTGCTTAGGCAATTTGAATACTATGTATGCATGCCAGGCCTTCTTGTATTCATCCCCTAGGATGGTGAAATCAATCCTCTTGTTAGCAGCAGGGTTTAGGCTAAACAGCTTCGTGACGATTGCCTTTGTCATCCTGATCATTATTTCATTATTCCCTGCCCTAACAGCCTTGGAGGCAGGATCATATCTTTGTACAGCAACCCTTACAAGATCAGGGTTTCTAAATGCATTGGGGCACACCAACTTTGCTAAATCCAAACCCCAAGCATTGTACACAAGGGCTTTGTAATCCCTCCTATCATACTAATGCTTAAACAAATTCCACCCAGCACAGGCAATAGAGCATCCCGTCTTCTAGAACACAAGTCCAACAATCTATCACTTGGCCCACCTAGGCCATATACATTCACTAGCCTTCTTGAAGACCTGGGCAATTGAATCATTAAATCTTCATCTAGACGCCTCTTAGAAGTCAAAGGTTATCTTTCCTGACTCATCTTTGGAACAATACTTCACCAAGATAGGGTTTTCTCTTCTAAGAATGCTCAAAATTCCCTCAACAAAGCAGTAATTCAACTCAAACAAACATAGCAGGCAAGAACAGCTTAATAGTTTTGGTCACAGAAACTCGAATTCACAATATCTTCTCACCCAATTACTTGCTGCGCGTAGGAATCCTTTTCATGCTCATGAAAATGCTAAGAAAACCCTAACCTTTGACTTTAACTAAACTTGCAAACTAGGGCTTGCTACATAAATGCATATATTTTTGACCATTACTGCAAATTTGTGATGCAAGGGCATCTCCCAACGATTAACCATTGATGCAAACTTCATACTGTGAGATTAACGGCCTTGAAATAACTGCCAGATTTGAAAATCTAAGCCTTTACTTGAAAAGTTGCCAACCAATCAAATTATTCCATCTCAGACATGCCCTTTTGCTGACTTTTCAATTCTACGTTTTATATGGCCACATGGCATTATTTTGTAGTTGTGCAGTAGAAAGTGGGCCACCTCCATTTGGTTCCATGGGTGCGCACTAAATCTTCCACATGGATCCCCGCTACATAAGCCTTCTTCTCTCTTCTGGGAACTAGATACGTGTCACCATCTTGCAGTAGCATGAAGAACCTTTCCTGCTGACAAGATTCTCTTGCAAGGATGCGCTACTGTCTAATCTTTATTACATGCAGCCCCACTATTTAATTCAATCCTTCAACACCTAGCACCATCTTGTTCATTCCAAAGCATTTTTGATACTATGGTTGTAATCCGTGATAACATTAACACATGTCTTCACCTCACAGACCCACAATGCAAACATGATGTCAGCTTCAGCGGTGTGCAAGCTTGCAATATCCCACCAAGTGGCACCTTCAAACCCCTATAGGAACATAAGACCTAGAACCTTACGAAACACATGACTTGATGGGTTACAAAAGGTAACCCAAGATCCAAGGCCAGTCAACACATGACAAAAATGACATAAGTTTTCAACTTAACTGACTAGGAACCTAGGCTAAGTGACCAACAACAAAATAGAACAGAAAGTAAAATTTTGACCATAAGACTTTATTGAAAGCAAAGAATACTGAGAGGGGGGATGAATCAATATTCTTAAAACCTTTTCATTTACACATTCATTAATCCATTTACCAAATTTAATAACATGAAAAAAAAAGTAAACAAAAGAAGAGCAGCCACAAATTCATAACACGTAGACACCAGGATTTTTGCGTGGAAAACCTCAAAAGGGAAAAACCACGGTGAGTGTTAGCTCACAATATATTATGATAGAAATACTAAATTACATGAATGCTCACTGCCTTAGGGCTCACTGCCCAAGGACTCACTGTCCAAGAAGTGCTCACTGCTAGAAAGATAGAAGAGAAGATAGAAGAAGGATTGGCTCACTGCCAAGAGAGGATTGCTACAGGTGCATCTATAAAATGCTTAAATAAAGTACCAATATGCTCAGTAGACTTATTCAAAGGACTTCATACTGTCTGCCTTGATTTACTACTTTGCTTTACATATACTCCTATTTTGTCCTTATTATCCTTTTCTGCACTACAAACTACCTTAGATTATGTACATATTGAATTCACACATTATCCACATATGTCCACACCTCCAACACCAAATCCATCAAATATATATATCTGCAATAAGATTCATCTCACAATCAGGTTGGCAACCTAGACATGAAACATGTATACACCTGTTATACCTAGTCGACTTGATTTTGTGCACAAACAGCAATGCGGACCCAAACAAATATACAATAATCTTCATATAGGTTGGCACTAATCATTCAACCACTTAGATTAATTATTCAAATAATATGCCTTCTTTGTATATGGATCTAACATGTCTGTTGGCTTGTCCCTTAAGAACATACTTGACCAATTCAACTATCACATCATAACTTTTGTTGTGGACCATATGAGACTCTAAAGATCATATCCAACATTCATCATTGACCTCTTAGGATACCTTAGAACCGCAAGCCAAGATATGCCACAGTGGAGGAATACGGACCCTTTTGCTCTGGTACTGTGCACTATTCCTGTCTTAACTCTGTTTACCCATACTTAGATACTTTACCATATGACTTCCAAAGGAAGTCGGGACTTGAACACTGGAACATGTGATCACTAGATAGCTATGAACATACTTGAACCACATACAAGTGTCTTTAACTGCAGAGTCATACCATCTCAAATATTATCACTTCCTTTGTATACTGTATACTACCCATCCTTAGTCATTTATTATTCTGAAGTAAAGTCTCTTTGCCATGTCGGTGGAATCTCTTTGCCTTGTTTCCATCAATGACAACATTGAAATTCTTCTGAGCACTGTCTCTTGCCAACAATCTCCCCCTTTGGCATTGATGGCAACACTTAGTGAAAAATGCTCATTTGCTCCCCCTTACTATATGAACTCTATTTTTCTACTTCCCCTTAGGTGTTTGCCCATTTTTCACTGGTTTTCTTCTTCCCCTTTGACATTAATGGCAAAGGTGTGTGTACAAGAGTCAAAAATGCAAAAGCTACAAAAAATATCATATTATGCCGCATATGTACAGGTGCACTCTTCAACCTAATTGGTTGGAGGTTGTAGGATGTCATTGAAAATGTTATTGATTTGAACTAAGTCTCTATCCCAACTCTTCTTAGCATTGTCCAAAATTTTAATATGGCCACTTATTAGGAAGACTAATTTCTCTACTTTTTGTATATCAGAAGGTGTGTGAATTAGTGCACTTACCTACAGTGCTTCTGGTGCAAGATTTGACATTAAATCTAGCTTGGGACTTATTAGTCCTCTCAATTAACACATTCTATTTTTCATTTGTTCTTTCTTATTCACTATCTTACTTAGCTCATTATGGATATTGATCACTTGTATCTCTTTGTTGCTTACTAACTCAGTTGCCAGATCAAATGACTTAGAAATATTTGTCTGCTACAGTTTTAGATCGTTAATCTTCTCTTCTAACTCCTTTGTGGCTTCTATTCATGATAAAGAAAATTTGTACAAATCACAGGCTTCTTTTGTGGTACTTTGTAGACCTCTTATTTCGTTGTCTAAAGAAGTTTTATCATTGATCAACATGGTCTTTAACTCAGCTAATCTTTTCTCATCAAACTCTTTTCTAACTTTTGTGTCTGCAGATTTTTCAAAGGGTTCAAAATGATTGCTGATTGATTTTATCATACCTTTAAGTTGATCAGTTGATGATAATGATGTATCTTTCTGGTATTCAGGCATCAACTTCTCTAGTACATCAGATGTTGCACCAATGAGCTCATTGTCTTGTATGTGTGTTTTCATCATCTCTTCTTGTGCCTTTTCTTGAACAATTGATACTAATTTAAATTTCTGCATAGGGGACATTGAATTCAAATTTATTGGTCCCTGCAAGAATTCAGGCTCATCCAAGCCTTGTTTTTCTCTTTCCAAGAATTTCTTGGCAGACTCCGCAATGTCTCTTGCTATACCAAAGACTTCTTCTTCTTGGTTTTGTTCCAGAGGATCTAAATCTATGACATCATTTGCATCATTCTTTTGTTCCGGAGAAGAGTTTTCTTCAGCTTGTTCCTCTTCTTGATCATCATCTTTGTTTTGTTCCTCAATCTTTTCTTTGTCTGTTTGATCATCAGATTGTTGTTCTGAAGGAATACTTGTTTTGGATTGATCCTTAACAGCAGTATCCAAACCAATAGTAGGGGTTGGATCTTATTTCTCTTTTGGTTCTTCATTACTTCTGTCTAACTTGATCCATGTTCACCTCAAGAATAGATGTATCAACTTCAACATTTGTTTCTTCTCTATCATATATAGTTGTGAGATGATATTGTCTTAACACTCTCAAAGTGATTTCCTCAGTATCCTTCACTACTTTCTCAATGTCATATGAAATGAGAGTATTCATTATTTTCTTTGTTTTGAATTCCTTGTTGAACACTTTGGAGATTTTTGTTTGGTCTTCAGGGGTGATCTTCAGACATAACATTATCAATGTATGTTCTCTGAGTTCAATGTCCTTTGTCATAGCAACTTCTTTTCATGCAATCATGATACTACCCAAGCTATCTGGAAGATCAATAATTATCTCAATAAGGGCTTTGTTGTAGATGTCCAAGTATTGGATGACAACAGTCTCAATGATCCTCTTGTCTGGATCATCACACTCATCATACAATTGAGCTATGGGTTTCAAATTTCCATCAACTGTTATGGCTTTTAGGATGTCTTCAAGACTTATGGTGGTTTCTTTTATCTGAGACTTATCTTGCCTTGGATTTTTCTCAGTTTTACCCTTACTAGAAGATTTCTTCTTGCTACTCCCAGAGGCTTTTTGTGGCCTTAGTTTTCATTTTCTTCACTTCTTCATCTGACTCTGTCTCTTCCTCATCTGCTCCTATACTAACATACATTCTAGGACCTTTGGTTTTCTGTCTTTTGAAACTTTTGTCAATGGGCTTCTTAATGGGTACTTCTACACTAACAGATGAGGTCAGACCGGAGGTTTTTGGTGTAGTTCCTGTAGAGACTAAACCTCTTGTCCTATTCCTTGTTACAGCAGGTTCCTCTACCTTTGCCTCAGACTTTTTTGAATCCTTGACCAATTCATTTCCTTTCTTCTCTTCCATAACCCTTTTTGTTTGTGCCTCGTGTTGTATATCATGAACTTCTGGAGGTTTATTAACTTCCTTCAGTTTTTTAGTTGTTCTTTCCTTTGTTTTGGCAACTTCTTTTGTGATCCCTATGCTCTGGGCATAATCCTCCACCAATTTCCTCGTCTTTTTTCTAGGTTTCTGGTTTCCTTAATTCAACATGGACTTTTACAGATAATTCTTCATAAGTCCCAAATCTTGGCTCAGAGGTATCCCTAGGTTTGCTTAACATAAGCTTGGCATAACCATCTAACACATCTGCATCTATTTCATATCCCATTGGCATAATCCAAACTGTTCTAGGATCAATAGCCTCCATCATATATTGATCTTTCTTGACAATGAAACATATGTCATTTGTATATCTCTCAATTGATTCAGGTATCCTTTGTCTAGAATACATAGCTTTTTGAAAATTCTTAAAATAGCCACGCAGAGCTATATTCTATGCATCTTTGTTTCCTATGCCCCTCAGGTGATTTCTAATTTGAATTGCAATTGGTTGACTGCTAGACCAGATGAACTTCATTCCTGGTAGTTCTTGCATAAAATAGAAAAATAAGCACATTATCAATGTACCAAATTTGAAAGGGTACTTGCTTTCTTTTGTCTTCTTTAGATTCTCCATTATTTGTTGCCGAAGCTGTAGACACCCAAATTTGTCCATGTCTAACGACACCTTGTTAAATCACTAATCCATTACCCAATTAATTAAATAAATTTTATTTATTTAATTAAAATCCCATTCTCATTCATTTAGCCGATTAATTAAATAAATTGTATTTATTTAATTAATTCCACATCATGTCTTATCCCATTTTATGCATTTATCATATTAATTAAATAAATTTTATTTATTTAATTAATTTCCAACTCATATCCCACTAATTCAAATACTTTATTTGAATTAAGCCTTTATCATTTATCACATTTTAACACTTGTCCATTTCCCATTTATCATGTGTTGTAAGACAACTTTCATTTAAAATCCTTCACATGCACAACTAATTGGACCTAAATTTAGTAACTTTCAATCTTAGCCATTCACATAGCCTCTGAATCTCCACCGTTGATTGATCTTGGTTGAGTCCTATATAAACAGCCTCTCACTCCATATGAGCCATCCAGAAATCATATAGCAATCCAGCAATCTAGCAATTCAACAATCATATAGCAACTCCATTATCATCTTGAGCATTCGAGCATTCGAGCTTTTATCATCCATCAATGGCAGCTTTCAGCTTTGTAATTGCTTATCGTTGAAGAAGCAGTCCACATCTCTCTCTCAAACAAGGAATCGCACGGTCTAGGTGATGTTATGCTTGAATTGCATTATCCTTTGATTTCATTTAGGTTAGATTCCTTGATGATGGTAGGGTTAGGGTTTCACGACTATGTCTGATCTGCCACACCTGACTTTCACCTATCACATTTTGGCACGCCCGGTGGGACTCACGTCCCTGATTAACTTCGTTTTTTGGAGTTGTTTCTTTGAAGATCAGATTTTGCAGGTGCTCGCAGAAAATTCCAGTCGCTTTCGAACGAAAATCCGCCGCTTCAGGATTTCTACGTCGCTTTTGAGCTGGAACAGGCCGCATATTCCTCTCTGGATCGCCTTTGACCGAACAGACGTCGTCTCAGGTAAACCGAATCGCTTTTATCATTAAAATGATCACCTCTAATGTATGCGACTGTGTTAACTGTATTTGCCGCTTTTATCTAATAGCCGCCGCTTTTGCGCATAACCAGACCGCTTTTAATCTAACAGGGGCCGCCTTTGCACAAATTCGCATCGCTTTCGACCTAACAGTGCGCGCTTTTAGTCTGATATGATACACTTATGAGATAATAATATTCGCCTGTGCAGGTTAGGGTTTAGATTTTTGTTTTGCAGAGACAGGTCGCGTTCGACCCACAAGAGGCCGCTTCTGGTATATCAGGATCGCATATGACACGACAGAAGCCGCTTTTGAATTCGCTTATGGACTGATATTGTTCGCCTATTAGGCTAGGGTTTTTGTTTATCGGCTGTGTTTTTGCAGAAACAGGTCGCATCCAGCCCTCAACCAATCGCTTATGGAAAATATGAATCGCTTATGAGCTAACAGGAGTCGCATCCGGTGTTGTTGCGCGTCGCATATGATCCGTAGTATTTCGCCTCTGTTAAAATAGAGGTCGCTTTTGATCAACAGTGAGTCGCATCTGGCATAGCTCTGTTGTTTTTAAGCCTGTTTCAGTTCCAGTTTGATTTTTGGCTATTAACTGGCTATTTGCGCAGCATCTTATCGATTTGTCCAAGAAAGGAGGTTATCAAACTACTGACATATCTGTTGCAGGTTCGATCGGTCCAAGATTTGTGGTTTTTTTTTCACTAAATTAGGCATATTTGGGCTTGGTGCTTAAAATGAATTACTGTTTGCTCCGTGCTTGATTTATCTTTTTGATTGCTTGCATGTGCTTGATTGTAACCCAAATTTAATGACAAAAGTATCCTCTCCCCTTGCCTATCAAATGGATCTTGGGTGCATGAGAACTTGTCATTATCTTTAGAGGGCCTGCCTTCCCGGTGTGAGAAGGGATACGACCCAAGCGGTAACGGGCTAAAGCCAAGTCCTTCCGAACCGCTATATAAGAAAAGTGTTTGTGTCGAAAGCCACAAACAACGGGTGCAGTTGTGTTATACCGACAGCCAACCTCCCCCAAAACCCTCCAAGGCGCAACCCTTGGAGGCTGGGAGACTCCATAACGGAGAGTAGCGCTGCCGCACGTATAGCCACCCGAACGGATGCCCTTATTAGCAACTTTGTGTAGTAGCCAAAAACCTTCTATCTGTTGATGCAGAGGGCAAAACCCTTGAAGCGGCCCCGATTCATGCGGTTCTTAGCCGAGGTAGCAGGGACAATCTAAAGGTTTGGAGAGGGTCAAGCCTTATAAGAATCCTGGATCTTGGTATGCGTGAGAAGTGTGTGCAAATGTAAGGAGGAGCCGGTGCTATCAAGATCCTGGAGCTACCCGCTTTGAATAGGCGCAGCTAGGGGATTCAACAGATACTGTCCTATCCTAGCCTAGGTTGTATCAGTTTGTGCTTGTTGTAAGTGTGAGTGACTGTTATCATTGTTTTCTTGCTGGAAAAAACTACAAAATCAGACCACTGTTACACAAACACAGTCGCTTTTGAACCTAAACTGCTCGCACAGATCATCAACATCACTTCTGAACTATAGTGACTCGCATCTACCTGAATTACATCGCTTTTAAACCATAATTGCCCGCATATTGCTTAAACAGAGTCGCTTTTAAACCACAGTTGATCGCCGTTTGCTTAAACAGAATCGCTTTTGAACCACAGATGATCGCCTACTGTCTGAACCAAGTCGCATCTGATTCATAACCAGTCGCATATTCCCTGAGATAAGTCACTTTTAAGCCGCAGTTATTCGCCTGATTCCTGAACAAGTTCGCCTATGAACAACAGACTGTCGCCTTTAGGGATATCTGAGTCGTCTCTGAACTAATAGTAATCGCCTTTGAACCAATAGTTGTCGCCTCTGGAATAGCATTCGCTTCTGGTTAGCACTATCATTTTCCTGTCACATCTAAACCAGGTCGCATTTAAGCTATCATTAATCGCCTTTAGCATCCTGTGAGTCACCTTTGAGCTATCATCAGTCGCCTGTAGCTAAAATTCCTGCAAATCTCAGTGCATCAGCTAAATTAGCCTCAGGACCAGCTTGCTTGAACCTCAAACATCAACTTTCAGACTTATCTTTGATCAATAGCAAATACCTGGACTTTGTCTCCTATTTTGAGCTTATCAATCAATCACAACTCATGAGCTTTTCCATCTTTTGAGACCCCAACCAGCAAATCAGACATCAATCCAATCATTTCAATCAACAAACAACCTTCAGTTTTAGCTTCAGCCAACAAACATCCTTCAGCTTTAGCTTCAGCAAACAATCTCTTTTAGCTTCAGCTCCAACAAACATCAACAGCAAACAATCTTTCCCTTGAGTGATTGAGCTACCTCTAGGGACAACCAACAACAACTCAGCCAAAACAAATCAACCAAGCAAACTTAGCCAAACCAGCAAACCAAAACAGCAACCAATCAACCAACTATCATCTTTTGGGTCTCAAAACTTTGACAAGCTCAACTTCATCATCAACATCATGCCTCAAACTAGGAGTCAATAGCGAGCTGAAATAGAAGCCAAATTGAAAGCTGAAATGGATGCCAAATTGCAAGCTGAGATGAAACAATTCACAACACCTCTTAAGGACGCAACTCAATTCACAACTGGTATGCCTTCTCATATGTTTATACCTCAAGGGTACACTAGGGGCGAATCATCTTCACAACAAATGCACCCTCCACCATCCCTGGAAACTTTCGAAGAACAATCTCAAGACGACTCATCAGAATTCCAAGATACCTATCTATGGGACCAAGTTGAGAAACTCATGATATCTGAGCCTGATCGCTGTTTTCTCCAACTTGCTCGCATGGGTGCTAAACTACCTAAAGACTTTGATATATCCACTATTAGAGAGCACGATCCCAACACTACTGTTGTTGTTGCGAATAGACCATCTACTATAGTCACATCATCTTCTACTACCTCGCAAACACCATCCTCATTGCCTCTTGTTGCTTCATTTGAGTTACCGCGATCAGAGCATACCTTAGAACCATTGATAGTGCCCACCAATGTGCTTCCTTTCATGTCACAAAATCTCAACATCCCACCTTTTCATGTCCCTCAACATATCTCTCCTTCTACCATGACTGTTTCCATGCCTCAAGTCACACAAGCTGTCCATGTAACACAAGCACAAACACTTCGAGCATCACAAGCAATTCCCATATCTTACGGTGTGCATACCTCTCAAACCATTCCAACCACACATGTTGTCCATGCTTCACAACCATTGCAATCTACCACATCTCATACACCAACTGCTAATTCCTCCATGTTATCCTATAATCCCAACGTTAGTCTCATTGACATGAGTGATTCCCTCATTTCTCAAGCCAATCCAAACAATAAGATCGCTTATGTAGATCAACTTACATCCATGCTGTCCTCTTCTTCCAATCCTTCACACACCATCAATCCCTCTTATGCTACCCAAGGCTTCTCTAATATCACTCAACACATGACGTATACCAATCCTCATATTGTCCAAAATACCAATCCCAATGTTCACCCTTCTGTTGTATCTACCAATCCCTCCGTCACTTACCATGTCATGAATTCAATCCCAACTTCCCAACCATCTGCTACTATCAACCCAACATCCACTTCTCATGTAATGCACACCCACTTGCCACTTGTGTCTCAAGGATAGCAATCCTCTAACACGTACATGTCACATACCACTCCTTTGACATACATTGTGGGCACACAACCCCAACAAACAGTCACAGCTTCGTACATCCCACAACCACAACAAACTGTCACAACTCCACATATACCACAACCACAACCGCAATATGTCTCATATCACACTCAACCCCCTTCGCAACAATAGCAGTTATCCTCAGCCGATATCCAACAGATGATCGATGAAAGGGTAGGACAAGGCAAGAAACCTTTCTCTCTCGAAAACATATGCGCTTATCCATTTGACAAGTCTCTTAATATGATACCTTTTCCACCACACTTTGAAATCCCACAATTTGATAAGTACAAAGGGAAGGGAAATCCGGATGACCATCTTCGAGCCTTTTTCGTGGCATGTCTCGACGTTGCCTATGATGATACATATCTCTTGAGACTATTTCCTCGAAGCTTAGCAGGACAAGCTCTCGAATGGTTTTCCCATTTACCTCCAGGAATTAAGACTTTTTCAGAATTGGCAACCAAGTTTCGATCACATTTTGCCTTCAACATTGAACATGAGGTAAACATGAATGACCTTGTCAACAACAAACAACGCAATGGTGAAACCTTTTCCTCATTTACCCAACGATGGCGTAATATGGCTAGCAAATTATCATGGGAAATCCCTGAGAAACAACAGCTTGACATCTTTGTTCAAAATCTTCATCCTGAGCTGTCATTCCAACTACAATTGCAAAGCGTTAGCACCTTTGACGAACTAGTTTCCAAAGGAGTTATTATTGAACGAGCCTTAATTGCCAAAGGAACTATCAAGATCTTTCGTGATAACAAAGATTCTCCCCAAAATTCCAATGATAAGTCTCGCTTTTGGAACAAGAACAAGAATGTTGTCAATGATGGTATTGTTGATACAAAGAATATCCAAACTATGAGAGCTCCTATCAACATTCAAGCAGCCTCTCCACCAAGACAGTCTTTTCCACCACGAAGAAACCAACGCCAAACTTCTAATCCACGCCGACAATTTACACCATTAGTGGAACCCATGGAAATTATTCTTCGAAAGCTGCTTCAAGCCGGAGATGTTATTCTACCCAATGCACCACCAAACGGTGAACCACTCTTTCGAGCTCCTTGGTACAAAGAGAATGAGTATTGTGATTACCATCGAGTTAAAGGACATAAAACAAATGGTTGTATGCGCTTAAAACATGTTATCCAAGACTGCATTGATCAAGGTCTAATCAACGTCACACCTTCAACACCTCAACCTGCTCAACAATCCACATCAAACTATGATCTAGAGACTTTCAAGAATCCACTTCCATCTCATGATCAGACAAATACCCTTCAAGCTGGAAATGCTATTCCCTATAGCTATGCATCATCTACCATTGGCCGCATTGACCATGCTCGCATTTCTACCATTACCGTCCAAGGAGCACCTGATTGTGCCGTAACCACGCGAAGAGGTTGCGTTACCGTTCAAGGAGCACCCCCTCATCCTCCTCGACCTCTCTCTGACTATAACCTCTTGGATCATCTTGGCAAAACACCCACACACATATCTATCCTTGAGCTGCTCCGCATATCCCCCGCACATAAAGCTATCCTTGATAAGGCCTTACAAGAGTCTTCGGTGCCTAATAATATTAATATCACACAATTTCAATCCATGGTCGCTAGCATTGCAGCCCCTTGTCATTTAACCTTTTCCGACAAAGATCTTCAACCCTCAATTCATCCGTCACACAATGAGGCCCTCCACATTGAAGTGTTTGTTAATCAACGCCGTATCAAACGAGTCTTGATAGATGGGGGAGCTGGTCTAAATATATGTTCTTTGAAACTCATCAAACAATTGGGATATTCGGAGAAAAATGTAGACACCTCCAAGGTTATTACCATCAGAGCATATGATGACGCTGAAAGAGATACTGAAGGGATCATCTTATTGCCTATTCAAGTTGGACCGGTCATTACAGAAACTCGCTGTCAAGTCCTTGATATTGATCTGCCTTACAACATCATCCTCGGTCGCCCTTGGATCCATACCCTTAAAGCAGTTCCATCTACATATCACCAATGCCTTAAATTTCCACATAAGGGTGTTGAAGTTACCATTCAAGCTGATCCCAATCCATTTGAGTTTTGCCGTGCCTTTCAAGCTAAATATCAGAGTCCAAACCGTATCCCTCTCAACACCGAGGCATATCCGTCTTCCTCCTATGTAGACCCATCCGATCTCCTCAAGCCCTCCTCTACCAAAGCCGCTTCCAACCTCCATATCAAATATACCGAACATGGCCCTGGTGAATACAAATTGCAGGAATCCTGTTGCGTTGGCACCCTTCCATTATCTCCTAAATCCCACGGTAAGCCCTCTACATCTAAGCCCACTTCATCCTCCGCTGTTATCAAAGCTCCCCCTACTGTATTCATTAAAGGTGGTTTCTTGGATGACGAAGACATTGAGGACATCGATTCTTGGATATTCTTTGATGAAAATGACCAAGTCCAACTTGAAGTAGAGCGATACAACAACGGGTTTCGTATCATAAAGAACATGGGCTATAAAGGACATGGCGGCTTGGGATCACAGGAACAAGGACCTATTGAGCCCCTTATTGTGTCTAAGAAGTTTAATAAGCAAGGCCTTGGTTACCAACCGGAGGTACCGCGACCCAAAGACATTAAGTGTATTTCCGATATTGACGTTGGACCTTCTTGGGTAGGAGAGACTTCTAACTCGGATACCATCGACGACTCCTCCCTTCATATCACCGACCTCTTTCAAGAACATTCCATCTTTATGTTTTCCGCAACCTCTTCTAGCCATCATAATCCCTCCATTCGCCTCTCCCTCGTATATCCTGACCTCATCGATTGGGACCAACAGGGGGCACCGATATTAGATACATTTGAAAATGACGAAGCCATTGCAGAATTCATGGGTTTGAGACAAGGTATTCCATTGGGTGATCATAAAGCAGGTTTCATGATGGAATTACCTAAACTAGCATATTTTGGCGGAAGTATCAAATCCTTCAGTCGCAAAAGTGAAATAAACAAAATTCAACAAAATAGGTCACTAGGTGAAAACCGCAAGGCGCCTCTTGACCGTGAAAAAGTAAAAATAAAGGACGTATCCGAAGGTGAAAACCTCTCTGAGGAGCCTGAGGATGAGGGATTTGATCTTCCTGTTGCCGCTGATTACCATGAGAAATCAACTGTGCTAGTTGAAAAATCACAAGACATGAACTTGGGAACAGAACAGAATCCGAAGATCACCTTTTTGGCAGCATCACTATCAGAGCAAGAACGAAAGAACTTCACAGCATTTTTTCTGAGAAGAGCTATAAATTTTGCATGGACTTATGCAGACATGCCAGGACTAGATCCTTCACTTGTGGTACATCATTTAGCAGTATTCCCTGATGCAAAGCCTGTCAAACAAAAATTGTGCAAAATGCATCCACAAGTTGCCTTATTGGTCAAAGCAGAAATTCAGAAACTGTTAGAAGCAAAGTTCATAAAGCCTATTGATTATCTAGAATGGGTTTCAAACTTAGTACCTGTAGCCAAACCAGATGGACGAGTTCGCTGCTGCACAGACTTTAGAGATCTTAACAAAGCATGTCCTAAAGACGATTTTCCATTACCAAGCATAGACAACATTGTTGATCTTACAGCAGGACATGAAATGCTATCTTTGATGGATGGATTTTCTGGTTATAATCAAATCAGAATAGCAGAGGAAGACCAAGATAAAACATCTTTTATTTGTCCATGGGGCACATATTGCTGGGTTGTAATGCCTTTTGGTCTCAAAAACGCTGGAGCTACCTATCAACGAGCTATGACAATTATTTTCCATGACCTTTTTCATACTATCATGGAAGACTATGTTGATGACATCCTAGGCAAATCTAAGACAAGGGAAGGACATCTACAAGTATTGGCACAAATTTTTGATCGATTAGAAAAATATCAAGTCAGACTAAATCCAAAGAAGTGTGTATTTGGCGTAACATCAGGAAAACTATTGGGATATATTGTGTCTCGACGAGGAATAGAAGTGGACCCAGCTAAGGTAAAAGCTATCACAGAAATGCCTCCACCAATGAATCTCAAACAGCTCCGCAGTTTACAGGGTAGGCTACAATCTATCCACAGATTTATCTCACAACTCGCAGATAAATGTCATCCTTTTCAGCATCCTCTTCGCAAGGGTGAACCTTTTAAGTGGGATGAAAAGTGTCAACAGGCTTTTGACAAGATAAAAGAATACTTGGCAACACCTCCTGTGTTAATACCTCCTGTACTTGATCGTCCATTACTGCTTTATATATCATCAACAACCACAGCATTGGGTGCACTTCTAGCTCAACATGATGATTCAGGAAAAGAACAAGCCATCTACTACATTAGCAGAACTCTTGTGGGATATGAACTCAATTACTCATTCATGGAAAAAGCTTGTTTAGCATTAGTGTTTGCTTCCCAAAAGTTGCGACATTATATGTTGAACCAAACAACAAAGCTCATCTCTAATGTGGATCCCCTCAAGTATCTCCTTTCAAAAGCACTTCTCACAGGGAGATTAGCAAAATGGGTTATGATTTTGAGTGAATTTGACATACAATACGTGAATCGTAAAGCTATCAAAGGACAAGTCATTGCTGATCAATTAGCTGCAGCACCTATCACAGACATTCAGCCAATATATCCCGAATTCCCTGATGAAGGATTGTTTAATTTAAGCTCTCCAGCACGATGGCAGCTATACTTTGATGGGTCATACACTCAACACGGATCTGGAGCAGGTATCTTGTTTGTCACTCCCCAAGGAGACTGCATACCTAAATCATACAGAATAGCATTCCCATGTACCAACAACATAGCAGAGTATGAAGCTTTAATAACCGGTTTGCGCATGGCAGTACAATGGGCTATCAAACAGTTACGAGTCTTTGGTGATTCTCAGCTAGTTATTAAACAGGTCTTAGATGAATATCAAACAAAAGACGAGAAGCTTCTTCCATACAAGCTAATGGTGGACGATTTCAAGCAATATTTTGAGGACATTACCTTTGAGCAAATTCCAAGACTACAAAACAGAGCAGCCGATGCCATGGCTATGATTGGATCTCTTTTAGACATGCCATCCAACACCCATAAATGTGAATTCTTGGTCAAACAGCTTTTGATCCCAGCATTTGAAGTTCCACAGTCTGAGCTCATATGTGAGATTGTTGGTCCCAACTCGTTGTGGTACAAAGATATATACGAGTATCTCCATAATCACACCTTGCCTCTTCAACTATCCAACACCCAGCGTAAAACTTTTATCCGTCGAGCCTCTCGTTACACTATCTTAGGAGACACCCTTTACCGCCGGAGTCTTGATGGTATCCTTCTTAGATGTCTTGACTCCGAGGAAGCAAAAACGGCCTTACGTGAAGTACATGAAGGTGTCTGCGGTTCGCATTTCGCTGGCCCTGGCCTTGTTAAGAAACTTCTGCGAGCAGGATACTACTGGCCAACTATGGAAAAAGATGCCCAACAATTTGCAAGGAGATGTCTACAATGTCAGAAACATGGAGATCTAATACATGCACCAGCACATGAGCTTCAGCCTATTGTCACTCCATGGCCTTTTTCGCAATGGGGACTTGATCTTCTGGGTAAAATCCATCCTACTTCATCAAATGGTCATAAGTTCATTATCACTGCCACTGAGTATTTCACAAAGTGGGTAGAAGCCATACCGATGACCTACATCACAAGTAAACAAATAGCTAAATTCATCCTACATTACATCATCTGCCGTTATGGAGTTCCTCAAGCTATTGTCACAGATAATGGCCGGCCTTTCAAGAACCAAGAGGTTAGAGATCTTTGCAATAAGTTTCATATTCAACATAGGTTCTCTACGCCTTATTATCCTCAGAGCAACGGTCAAGCTGAAGCCTCTAATAGGACAATCATCAAGATCCTTAAAAAGACTGTTAACGAAACTGGTCGAGATTGGCATCTACAACTGCATCCTGCTTTATGGGCATATAGAACAAGTGTCAAAACTCCTACTGGCACCACACCCTATGCTCTAGTCTATGGCACTGAAGCTATTTTGCCTATCGAGGTTGAGATCCCCTCTTTGCGCATATCCTTGCAACATACTATCTCAGATGAAGAATATCGAGTGTCCCGACTCCATGATCTTGAGCTCTTAGATGAACGCCGCCTTACCGCATTGAACCATCTTCAAGTCTATCAAAACCGGCTACGCCGCAGCTACAACAAAAAGATCAGAGAACGCAGATTTCAGGTTGGCGACCTTGTCCTTAAAGAAAACCAAAGGAATCAACAGCATCGAGAGAAACAGGGCAAGTTTGAACCAAATTGGCTTGGTCCTTTCATTATCACCGCAGTCTATGGATCTGGTGCATACACTTTGTCAACACCTGAAGGCATTCCCTTGGATGAACCCGTCAACAGCGTTCATCTCAAGAAGTTTTATCCATGAATCTCAGCTATCCCAAAAAAAATACATAAATAAATAAATAAATAAATAAAATATTCCAAAAAAAAAAGAGATAAATAATCCGTCCAATGGTGAAAACCTGGTAAACAGGTGCCTTGGATAAGTACCATAGTGAAAACCTGGCAAACAGGCGCTATGTGTAGTGACCAGCTTCCCTCATTTGTTTGGTTCGTTTGATCATTTTCCCCACTGCATCTTGTATAAGCCATCCTCATAAGCCCTATCGCAACCTCACACATCGCCTTTCCTCTTCATCCTTTGCCAATGCTAACTATCATACTTGAGACATTGTCGTGATATTTATATCTTTTGGCACCTTAGCATCTTGGCCACATCTTTTCTGCATTGTCGCTTCTGCATAATAAACCTCATCCCACACTGGGGGCATTTGTTGAGCCTTATTTGGAAGTGGATCCTGTTATCTCTAGCTCATAACACATCAAACAACTCAACTTACAACATAGCACACCTTATCAACTTCAGCCATGGCACATGTCCACCAACAAATACGACCTAACGACTTGCAACCAGGACTCATACCTTTACAACTCCATCCACATTCATCTGACAATCGCAACAAACATCGCCTGATCAAACATCCAATCGATTAGCCACATCAATAAGAACTACATCCAGCTCTATCGTTGACGCCTTGATCCCGTGGATACAGGGTATGTAGGCAATCTGAGATGCGAAGGAAGCACTCTGATTCAGGCTAAGACGATAGCCCCTTTCATCATTCATCTGTCATCTTTTCTTCTAAACATCTTTCACGCTCTCAGCTCACATTCTTCTATCTTTCATCACTTACATCATCAATAAAACCCAGAACTACATATTCATCATGTCTCATCTTCATCGTCAATGTGCTTTGATCCCGTGGATACAGGGTATGTAGGCAGTCTGGAATACGAAGGAAGTTTCCAGTACTCAAGCACAGATGATCCCCCCATCTTCTTCATCTTCATTCATCATCCATCTTCTTCTCTTTGATCAGCTCAAACAGGAAGCAAACCATGTGTCTATTGCACACTCCAGCACTATAACCAATCACAGGTAAGCCAGAAGCTATTTGTCCGCATGCCTTAAGCCAACATTTGCTATAGCCATTTATCAACAACTTTAGCCTTCAACAGGATGTAGCTTTCCTCTTAACAAGGCGCCAGCTTAATCTATCCAAGAGCACCCAACATTTGGCAAGAGAACGTGATGACAGTATCTTTTGTTTTATCTTTTGATTTATCTTTTGTCCCTTTTCTATACCTAGTCAAGACTGCCATGATCTCTTTATATCTTGGTATGTTGCGATGACGTAAGGACTGGGGCATGGTCATATAGCTTTCGTATGCCGTGTTTGCGGGATGATCTTATTCTCTTCCTATGTGTCTTGGTATCTTGCACGTGTTGGGATTAGCATCTTACATATCAATATCTCTAGCATCTGAGAAGCTAAACAGTCTCTTATGCATTGGAGACTATTCTATGTTAAGACTAACTCCATACATATAACTAGCAAGCTATCATTATGTGTAGTGGAGATAAGTTCAAACCATTGTTTGTAGCGTCAAAGTCCAACACTAGCTGCTATTCCTATCTTGTGCATGTTGGCTCAACATCTTGACCACATGCGTTCCGACAAGATTGTAACATGCTAGTTGCGCATTGGATATCTCGACACCTTGGTCTCTTATACCCTGGTGCATAACATCCATATGCTATATCAAACATAAGGACTGCATTTCTTTTCATTTTGAGCAATTACTTGAAAGCTGCCCATCATCATCTTATCTTATTCATTCTATCTATCCATTTGTTCCGTCATCCTCCGCCAAGATCAATCATCTCCATCATCCTTTGTCCATATTTCCGCTCCTGCAAAACAAGTGTTAGCCATACATACGTCCATTATATCTATATCTTTCATTACCATCTACCTATATGCATACATCTATCCATATCATTTTCTTTTACATATTCACATATTTTCTATCAATTACCATTTGCATAAACATCTATCCATAATCCATCTATAATCCATACACATAACATGCATAGCCATCATAATATCAACATCACAACCATTATAACATCATATAGATCGCCAAAACTGCCATATATATATACATGTGTGTCAAAATACAAGTGTCTATAATACAAGCTGAGCCCTGAAAAGAATGAATGTACAACAATGGCTCTAGGCCTCATCATGATACAATGCCAACAAGGTATGCCCTAGCGACTACTGCCAGCTCCCTCGCCCTGACCACCACCACCAACAGGTCCTGTACCCGGTCCTCCATCTCTCGGTGGCCCCATCACTGAAGCTACTGATCGAGATCCACCTGACCTCCGTGAGCTCGAAGCCCCTGACCTGCTCCTGAAGCTAGGCTGTCTCTGCTCTGCCGGCACAGCTCCATAATATAGGCCTCTATAATACTCAGCCTCCCCCTGCACTCTCCGAAGCTCAGCCTATACCGCTGTCAACTGTGTGGCTAAGTACATGGTAGCTCCATCAGTCCCCAAGGCAGTCACTGCTCTATCCCGCTCACTAGTCATAACTTGCAGCTGCTGTACTGCCCTATCTCTCTCCGCTCGCAGACTATCTCTCTCAGCTCACAGACCATCTCTCTCTGCTCTCATAGCCTGCTCCTGCTGTACTGCAGTATCTCGCTCAAGCCTCATCATCTGCTCATGCTGCCTAGCTGTATCCCTCTCTCCTGTAACTCTCGCGAGCGCACCATCATCCTGTCCATCTCCTCTCTGAGCTCCCAACTGTAGCTGAGCCTGATAAGCCTGTGCCTGTGCTCTAGCATGCCTCAGACTGATCACGGCCTGATGCCTATCCATCTCCACTCTCCTCAGCCTCATCTGTGCCCGCTGCCTCCATCTCCTCTCCTCTCTGATCCGTCTCCGCAGCTGCTGAATACTCACATCATCTCCTGCTCCGATCTGTGCCTGTGGCTGTGCTAATATAGCAGGCTGGCCTGGCACCTGCCCTGGCATCTGTATCCCTGGTGCGGCTGGCACTACTGCCTGTGCTGGTGGAGCCCGTCGTCGTCGCCTCCGAACTGGTCTCTCCATCCCAATCTCCCCAATCTCTCCATCCCGTGTCAACCGAGTCGGCCTAGCTGTCGCCCAGTGTGCATCATACTCTGGCAACGTACCTGGATCTGCAGGACCCTGTCTCCACTGCCATGCTACTGGCTGCAATCCATCTCTCTCTGCCAAGGCTGTGTCCACCACAACCTCTGGACCCCAATCAAACACCTCCTGTCTCGTCCTCCCAAAAACGGCATCACCTACAGGTACTGCCTGTGCCTCTCCAAACTGTCTCAGGGCTCTCTCTGGCAAATAGCGCTCTATAATGTACACGCCGCGTCCAAAAATGTACCTCGCCTGTCTCGCATAAGCAAGCTCGGCATCCTCCTCCTCCCACTGCTCACATCCTAGCCATGGCCTCCATACAAATCTGTCTATCTCATCCAACCTCCGTCGCCAGTATACCACCCCTCGGCGCTGTCGATACGTCAAGGCTCCTCTATACATCCGTGCAAATGGCTCTCCTGCTGCTCTCACGACCCATCCCTCTGGTCTCGTCACCGGAATGTGCTCATAAGCCCATACGTGCAAAACTGTCACTCCTGCTGACATACTGGCTCCGAACATATATGCACAATCATGCAGGTAATGATAGAGCTGTCCCAACACGCACTCTGCCCATGCATATCTCGTGCCATAGGAGAACATGCCCTCCATCACTGTCCCCCATCCTACAGGAAAACCTCTCGCTCTCCTGTCACCCACTAGCCATCTAATGATAGCCACTACCACTCGCTGCAACCTGTCACAGAGCTCCTCCATCCTCCCCATCGGTATCTCTGAACCCTCTGCTCCGATGTCTGGTGTCCCAAACAATCTCCTGAATGCAGCTGGGCCCATCTCCGGATCATAATCTACCCGATCCCCATCTATCGGAATCCTCAAAATCCGGAACACATCCTCTAAGGTGATGGTCGCCTCTCCTGTCGGTAACAAGAATGAACTGTGCTCGCTCATCCATCGCTCCACCATCGCAGTCATCAGCCCTCGATGTGCCTGCACTGGCTCTAATCGTGACACATGCTCCAAGCCCAGGATCTCCAACACCAGTAGCTCCTCTGCATCCAACTGTCTCACTAACCGCAAATCTCTCGGATGGGGCTCCCGTGATAGCAAAGGCGGTAGTACATCCTGCATCATCCATTTACTCTTGTCAGTCCTGCATCAAAATCTGCCTATCTATTTGCTCTTTTATCCTACACATACCATATGCGGTTCACTTTACCACATGCGACCTTTTTCTACACACTAGCGACCCCTTTCACCACATGCGTCTCTGTTTTGACCAAACGCGAGCTCTTTTATATTATGCGCTTACTGTTTTACTAGCGGCGAGCTCTATTTCTACATGCGCCCATTATCCCTTCATATGCGAGCCCTATCCTATGTGCGACTCTATTTACTCTCAAAGCGAGCTCTTTTCCTAAATGCGCCTATCTTTTCCTTATAAGCGAGCCTAATCACTATATGCGCTCACTGTTTTCCTATACGCGCGCTCTCTACCATATGCGAGTTGTTTCTAGTCCTATGCGAGCTACACTACCCTATGCGACTACTATCTGCTCATAAGCGACTAGTTTCCCTCCACACACGCATTTCAACTGCGTTTTTCCCGCCGACAGGATGCGACCTCGTTTTCCCTAAGCGACCTACCTGCGCCCATAAGCGACCTGAAATACTCTAAGCAACCTCTACTCCTACATAAGCGACCTATATGTGCCATGTCCTAAACTAGTCACTTTTGGTGACGTGTGTGAATTAATTACGCTTCTAGGCTATTAAATGCACGCTTTTGGGAAAAGTTTTGCGACATACCGGTGCGCCTGCTCCCTCTGGTCGTCCATGTGTCCTCACCCGCTCTGCACGATGATCTCTGCGTGGAATCACCATCCTGCTCGCTCTGCCACTCTCACTCTCAGGAGCTCTGGATTTCTCTAGGTTTCTCAGCACAAATGAGCACAAATGAGCCTATTTGCCCTTAAAGCACCTACTTATAGCCCTTCTCCAAACCCTAATTCTTCTATACCACAGCCTATTTTCTTCCATGCCACCCCCCTTTCCTTCGCGTTTGCCCTCTTTTTCGCCCTTTCTTCTATCGAGAGCCAACCCAGTCCTTCCTGGTTCGCCTGGCTTACCTCTCGAGGGGGCATCACCTGCCAGTTACACTGGGGCATAACTTGTTTATTGAGCGCATCTCACATCTTCTTTGACACAACGTTCTATCGAACATTGTATCAAAGAGGGGCAAAATGTAGACACCCAAATTTGTCCATGTCTAACGACACCTTGTTAAATCACTAATCCATTACCCAATTAATTAAATAAATTTTATTTATTTAATTAAAATCCCATTCTCATTCATTTAGCCGATTAATTAAATAAATTGTATTTATTTAATTAATTCCACATCATGTCTTATCCCATTTTATGCATTTATCATATTAATTAAATAAATTTTATTTATTTAATTAATTTCCAACTCATATCCCACTAATTCAAATACTTTATTTGAATTAAGCCTTTATCATTTATCACATTTTAACACTTGTCCATTTCCCATTTATCATGTGTTGTAAGACAACTTTCATTTAAAATCCTTCACATGCACAACTAATTGGACCTAAATTTAGTAACTTTCAATCTTAGCCATTCACATAGCCTCTGAATCTCCACCGTTGATTGATCTTGGTTGAGTCCTATATAAACAGCCTCTCACTCCATATGAGCCATCCAGAAATCATATAGCAATCCAGCAATCTAGCAATTCAACAATCATATAGCAACTCCATTATCATCTTGAGCATTCGAGCATTCGAGCTTTTATCATCCATCAATGGCAGCTTTCAGCTTTGTAATTGCTTATCGTTGAAGAAGCAGTCCACATCTCTCTCTCAAACAAGGAATCGCACGGTCTAGGTGATGTTATGCTTGAATTGCATTATCCTTTGATTTCATTTAGGTTAGATTCCTTGATGATGGTAGGGTTAGGGTTTCACGACTATGTCTGATCTGCCACACCTGACTTTCACCTATCACAAAAGCAATTCACAAAGATATAGTCTCTATTTTCCTTAATCATCTCATACATTGTGTATATAGCGGTACCTAAGATAGAGTTCTCCCAATTTTAAAAGTAGATTTTGTAGCCGATTATCATAGATGCAAACCTTACTACATGGTCTTCAATGTCATTGATTGTTAAAGCCCTTTTGTCAAATTTGGCTCTAGTGGCCATCATCACTGTGTCATTTTCACAACTTTTAGCATAGGTACTGTTTTGATAGAACTCAATCCAATTACAGCCCTTATCGCATCCTTTGTGATCATAAATGGTTTTTCCAGCCACATGAATTCATCATGTATCATGCTTAAAACATACCGGACCCATTCATCTTCCAAAAACGTTGGAAATTCTATGTACTAAATGAATTTATTCTCCCTTAGCACCTTGTATTCTTCCTTGAGATCAAGATTGTCATGACTTAGATGTTTTAGATAGAGATCATTTCTTCTAGAGAAACGTGAATGTATGCCCTAACATCTTATGCATGCATTACACCAAACAAAATTTCTAAAAATGCACCATTAGGATCAACCTATGTTGATTTGTATGGATGTTTCTTGAACTTCATTCATGGTCTCTCAGTGATATCAACTACTTGAGGATATACCATCTTTGCAAAAATTCAGATAAATTCACAGTAGGGTTTCAAATTTGAAAATACCTCTTTTTGTCGAATTAGGATTTTGCTTGATCTTGCCTTGAGTTGCTTTTGAAATCACTGTAGTTGCTTGGAATTTCGCTTCAGTTTGTCTTAGACACTTGAGATCTTGAGTGCAAAATGAATTGTCCATCAAATGAACTCCTTTGTAATCCTTTGTTTTGTCTTAACTTAATTATCATAAATGCTATCTTTAAAAATTTGTTAAACCCTTCTATGTTGAGTTCAATTGATTAGGATTGCTCCACAATGTTCCACGATTGACTCTTTTCTTCTATGATTTATTTTAAAAGATCTATCATATGAATCTTTACATCATACCTTCATGTTGAATCTTAGCACTGGTTATGTGGCTAGGGGATTTAGATTTTCAATACAACTCCCCCTGAGCCATAGCTCCCAATTTACTTCCTAGAGGAAGTATCTGCACCAAAGACTGGTGTGGATCCATCCCTAATATTATCAACATCCTTCTTAATCCAGACCATGCTCATTTCCTTCTTGATCTCCACCTGATCAACCTTATTTTTCCCTTTGTCTTCTTTATGTTCTAATTTCATCTTTTATGTAGGATAGTTTCTTTTCTCATTCCTGCTTCTATAGAATTTTGCAACATGCCCAAACTTATTGCAATTGTAGCAGACCACATTCCTCAGTCCTTGATTCCTTCTATTGATTGAATTCATTCTTGATCTGTATTTGTTTTCCATATGTCCAAATCTATTGCATACAAATCACTTACCATTGAAGGATTCAGTATTCCTTACATAGTTAAAACCATTCCTAACTATATTTCTACATTCATTTGATCTATGACCAATTTTATTGCAATTAAAACATTGACCAGGGAATGAAGGAACATTTTGATTTATTCTACTCCTACACTGAGTAGCCTTGTGACCAAACCTATTGCAATTAAAACAATAGCCATTGAAAGATGGGTACCTTTGAGCATTTGGCTACCTGACAAGAGGTCTTCTAGGTCTTCTTTTATGATTCCAAAATTGGTTGTATTTGTTTTTCTTAAACTCAATGTTTTCCTGGCCTGATTTTGAACTTTCTCCTTTTTCAAATCCCAAGCCTTGTTCGTCATCTGGACTCTTCTAGATTTCAATCAGTTACTCAAGATTTACAGAGCTTATTTTGAACTTTTTTTCATAGCTCTTAGCCTTCTCTAAGTCTAATTTCAGGCTCACAACTTCTTTTTCAAGTTTAGCACATTCTTCTAACTTGGTTTTTTACCAATAGATTTAGATCTTCTCTTGCTTTGGCTCTTTCTACAATTTCCACTTTCAAATCACCCAAGGTTTCATTGGTTGATATCAATTGTTCATTAACTTCCTTGTATTTTTCTTTGAACTTCTTAACGTGTTCTTTTAGCTTTAGAATGCATTCATCTTCTTCTTGTAAGTTATACTTCAAATCACTGATTTGTGTTTTAGACTTTTCTAGATCTTCAAGAGCATCTTGTAATTCTTCATTGCTTTCATATGAGGCTTCAGGAGAAGTGAAATATCTTTTGGCTCCCATGTGTACACTTTCCCAGATCTTCCTTAAGTTGTTAAGCTTCTTCCAAGGAACCTTGCTTTGATACCAATTGTTGAAAGAAAAGAATACTGAGAGGGGAGATGAATCACTATTCTTAAAACCTTTTCATTTACGCATTCATTAATCCATTTACCAAATTCAATAACATGAAAGAAAAGTAAACATGAGAAGAGCATCCTGTTGATAACTGAGAGGGGGGGGGTGAATCAGTTATCCTAATTATTTCCCTTATTGGAGTTTCTTATTAATTGATGCAGCATTGAATCAAACACAAAAACATTACCATGAAATAAGAAACACATAACACAGTATTTTTGACGTGGAAACCCTGTTAAGGGAGAAAACCACGGGGTGATTAACCCAAAATTATTCTCTGTTAGAAGAATAGGAAATTACAAAATGGCACTTGCCAATTAGGGCTCACTACCCGAGCACACTGCTCACAAGAGGCCCACTGCCTACAAGAAGACACACTGTCTACAAAGTGATAAGAATCACAGTCTTGAACTGATTGGAAGCATCTGCATATGCTGGAGTTCAGTTCCGGTTAGGCTCAGTACACTGATCTGCTGCACTTCATCTTTCCTCTGTTCTTTATTCTGCTATCCTTTCACATATCGGATCTTTCTTGCTACTTCTGCTCTGTTCTGTACTTCTTCGCATATATCTTCACACCATTACACCCTTCACAACTAAATCCATCCTCTATATATATCCGCACAAGTAATTTCATCACCTTTCTAGTCGGCATCCGGAACAGTCTAGTTTCTTACAAACTCTTGTTCTGTCGGCTGAATCCTTCCTCACCAAGCAATGCGGATCAAGCATATACTTGTAGATATCATTAATCATGTCGGCCAAACATGATTCATGCCTTCACAACCTCTATCATCAATAGTAACACATCCGGAAAGTAGTCTGATACTCTGTCAGTCAGTTCTTCCTCTGTTTTCACTGTCTCTCAGGAATCCGGTACTCAACTATTCATATCTTTCTCCTTGTCCATCACCGGAGGCTAAATCCTTGGAATATACCACTCAAGGTAGTCCTCTTGACTTCCCCAAATCCGCACTGCACCAAGACACTTCCTCTGAGAGATCCGGATCAATCTGTCAGACCTTGCCACATGCTCTGTTCTTGTTCACCGGACCACAACATTCTTTATTCTGACTTCCGGTAGAGACACATCATGACTTGCGGATATGTGGGATGACCTTTGTTGCCATCAATGACAACAACCATGAATCCATATAGTGTCTCTTGCCAACAATCTCCCCCTTTGGCATTGATGGCAACACTTAGTGAAAAATGACTAAGTGTTTACACTATGCTCCCCCTTTGCTGATGCTCTGTCTTTATATACAATTTCCGGAACTCCCCCTTAATTGGATTCCTCATTTTTCACTGCTCCTCACTCCCCCTTTGACATCAATGGCAAAAGGTAGGGTCCGCATATCAAAATTTTCAAAAATTTTCTATACATAGCCGCATATTTACATACTCACATATACTGAAGAATGTCTGCAAAGGATGTCTGCAATTGGATCATTTCTGTAGCCCAACTTTGCTTCATTCTATCCAAAATTGAAATGTGACCACTCAACAAAAATGCAAAAGCTTCTGCCCTCTTGAGATCTGTCGGATCATTTGTTTGGGCAGTGGTCTGAGCATCACTGATGGCCTCATGCATAGTTTCCAACTTAGGGATTATAATCCGTCTAAGTTCTCCCATCCGGTTAGTGATGTTCTTCCTTTCCTTCTCAAGATTCTTTATTTCATTCAAGACTGCAATAGTCTGACATTTTTGATTTATTATGGAGGAAGAGAGAGGATCAAAACTTTGAGATAAGCTTTGTAGCTTGTCCTGTTCCTCTTTTATTTTCTTATCAATTGCTGTTGTTGCCTTTGACCAGGATATACAAAATTTGTAGATGTCACCACCATCCTTAAGAGCATTCTCTAAGCTCTTTATTCCAATGCTCACAATCTTCCTATCTTTAGAGATTAATTCTAATACTTCTGAAAATCTTTTATCCAAAAATTCCTTCCGGACCTTTTCTTCAGCTGATTTTTCTAGAGAATCAAAATGTGTATCAACACTGCTGACTAAGGTTTTTAGATTACCGGAAGAGGAGGCTGTCGGATCTATCTGGATTGATGGCATAATCTTTACAAGTACTCCAGAAGCAGCCTCTATCAACTCACAGTCTTCCATATGAGACTTTAGGAGTTTTTCATTTGCCTTGGCATTTGCAAATGAAGCTATCTTCATTGTTTGTACCGGAGAGAGAGAGTCAAAATCGAATGGGCCTTTTAGAAGCTCCGGTTCATCAATCTCTAAAGTTTCTTTGCTCAAAAATTGTTGAACAGTTTGTGCAGTGTCTCTTGCCGGAGATAGATGTTTCTTTTCTTCTGCAGTCTTGGAACTGTCAACCTCTTTGTCTTTCACCACTGCTTCCTTCTCCTGTAATTTCTCTTCTTCTTTGGATCCGGAGACTGTAGGGGAAACCGGAGGAGAGATGCTAGCTTGTTCATAGGCCACTTCTTCTGGAGCAGAGGGTTCCAAGTCCTCAGCTGTTTCTGTACCTAAGTCCTCTACAACAGGAAGATTGAACCTTTTGAAGGCCTTCCGGAGGATCTCTTCTGTCTCTTGGGCCACTTTGTCAGTCTCACCAAACATGAGTTGATTCATCCTGGCTTTACTTCTGAACTCATCTTTGCAGTCCTTGAAGATTATGTTCATTGTATTGGGATCAGTTTGAGGATATAGCTGAATAGCTATCTGCTCCCGGATCTCAAGATCTTTTGCATGAGCATTGTTCTTTCTTATTTCTAATTCCTTTTCTAGGCTTTTAGGAATAAGAGATATGATCTCAATGAAAGCCTTATTGTATATGTTCAGATATTTGACTGTGGCTTCCTGCAGAGTATTTTGGTCAGCCTCACTGAAGTCATCATAAAATTCAGTCATTGGTTGAAGGTTTCCATCCACCGTGACCGACTTGATTACGCTCTCTAGAGACAGAGTGGGCTTTTCAACAGATACCTCCGCCATTTCATCCTTGTCTTGGCCTGTGGAGGGTTTACCGGATCCTTTCTTCTTCTGCTTCTTTATTTCTTTTACTCCCTCATCTGATTCTGTTTCCTCTTCATCCTTTTGGCTTTCATAAGCCCTTGTGGCTTTTGTCTTGGATCTTTTACCGGATGCCTGGACTTCCGGTTTTGAACTTTTGGTAGTGGGAGGTGCAGATCTTTTTGATGATCTGGTCCGGGTGGGAGTTTCAACCGGAACACTTTCTTTACTTTTCTCTTCTTCCTCAGCCTTCCTCCTCTTTTCCCGGCTGGCATCAAGTGCCTCTTTTGAGATTCCTAGGCCTTGAGCAATATGCTCAACTTCTTTTCTTACCTTCCTCTTTATCTCCGGTTCCCTGAGTTCTACATGTATTTTTACACTCAGTTCCTCAAAGGTTCCGAACCTTTCTGCCTTAGGATCTTTGGGCTGGCTTAGCATGTGTTGAACATGCAGCTCTACTATCTGTTCATCCACTTCATACCCCATGGGCATGATCCAAACAGTCCTTGGCTCTACTGCCTCCATTAGACACTGATCTGTTTCAACCATGAAGCATACTGTGTCTTTGTACTTTTCTACAAGGGATTGGGGTATTCTTTCTCTTGCATGCATCATGCTTTGGAAGTTCTTGAAGTATCCCCATAGAGCTGTATTTCTTGCTTTGGCATCCCCAAGTTCATGCAAATAGTCTCTGATTTGGATGGCAACCGGTCTGTCATTTTGCCATACCCATCCACTGGATCCGGGAAGCTCATTCATGTAGTAAAAGAAGAGACAAAGGATCAGATTGCCATACTTGAAGGAGTTTTTCTTGTCCTTCTTGATCTTCTGCAGATTTTCAAAGAGTTGGTTCACAAGAAGCTCACACAAGTCATAGTCTGCATTCTCCTTTAACATTTGATAAGCTGTGTAGATTGCAGTTCCCGGTACTGAATTTTCCCTACTGGAATGATAGATTTTGTAACCAATTATCATAGCTACAAATTTGACATCCGGTTCAGTGATGTCATCAACTGTCATAGCTCTCTTGTCAAACTTGGATCCGGTTGCATCACTAACTGTCTGATTTTTGATAGACTTGAGAACAGGTAAACCACCGGATGAGTGCAGACCGGTTACAGCCCTAATTGCATCTTTGGTGATCTTGAAGGGCTGGTTCAACCATAGGAAGTTGTCATGTACTCTACTTAGTACATACCGGACCCATTCATCTTCTTCAAAACAGGGGAAATGAATGCACTGTGCAAAGTGTTTGTCCTGGATGGCTTTATACTGAGGTTTGATCTCAAAGGAGTCATCTATCAATTGTTTGTGATAGATATCCATTAGTTTTGATTCTCCAAAGTCTTCAAGATTCGCATGGATGTAAACCCTAATATCTTCCGTATGCAATACACCATGAGGAACACTAGAGAAGGCTCCTAGTGGATCTACCTCCAATAATTTGTAAGGATGTTTCTTGAATGAGGGGCGAGGTCTATCAGAGATCTTAACTATATTTGGAGTAGCCATTCTTCAAAGATTTGCAGTGAGGTAATGAAAAATGAAGAATACCTTATGCGCCTTCGATTTGCACAGAGTGATTGGATTGATTTCTTTATGCAATGACTTCGGCAGGAGATCCTTGGTGTGCTTGATGAATCTTGTTGCAGAGCTCCACTATTCGCTTCTTCTTGAGTGCAGAATGAGCAAATGACTTTTGAGAAATCCCTTATATTGCTCCGCGAACCCTAATATCTGTCTGCAATAAATGCTTCACCTACATTATTCTGGTTTGCCTTGTCTGGATAGCTTGGAGTATCCGGGATTAGTCCTGATCTGCGAATATCATCCGGATCTTTCAATCATGAATAAATTGAGGTAACATATTACAAGAACATCCCAAACACTCTGTCCAATCCGCAGAACAAGATAGTGCACTTCCGGATCTCTCCGGACCTTTTTGTAATCCTTTGTTATACCGGAGCATCTCCCTGATCAGGTCTTATTTGATCGATCACAGCTTCTTCATAACTCCATGCGGACCTCTGAAAACTTGACTGAAGCATCTCAAGACTCATATCTGCAAACCCTTTAATCCGCATCTTGTGCCACATCCGGCACCACTTGTTTGGCTGGGGGAACAGGATTTTCTTTGAGTCTCCCCCTGAGCCTGAGCTCACTTTTTAATTTCCGGAAGAAATATCAGCACCAGAGTCTGGTGCGGATCCAACCTCTACATTCTCTGAACTTTTCTTCACCCAAATCTTGCTCATCTGATTCCTAACTTCATCCACATTCATCTTTTGTTTACCCTTGTCTTGATTCTGATTATACACCGGACCTCTTTTGTCCTGATTCTTGTTTCTGCAGACTTTAGCATTATGACCGGACCTATTGCAGATTTGGCAAATAACATTTCTTTGCATATTTGACTGATATCCTCTTGATCTGCATTGATTAGCCATATGACCTACTCTATTGCATGTAAAGCATCTACCTTTGAATGATTTGTTTACTTGCATAATTCTGCATTCATGAGATTTGTGTCCATACCTTTTGCAGTTGAAGCACTGTCCGGAGAAGGATGAATTAATTTGATTCATTCTCATTCTACACTGATTAGCTTTGTGACCAAAGTGGTTGCAGCTGTGGCAGTATCCATTGAAGGATGGATATCTTTGAGCATTTGGCTGTCTTACCGGAGGTCCTCTAGGCCTGCTCCTTGGATTTTCTGATCCAAGATTCTTCTGACCGGATCCGGAGCTTTCTCCTTTCTCATATCCCAAACCATACTTGTCATCTGTCCTCTTTTGACTTCCAAGAAGAACTTCAAGTTGAGCAGAACTTATCTTGAATTTCTCTTTATATTCATTTGTTGTTTGAAGGTCTCTTTTGAGAGAGGCAATTTGATCCTCAAGTTTTTCTTCATTATCTTTGGCATCTTCAAGATCAGATTCAAGATGTCTGATAATCCTGTCCATCTGGTGGCATTCTTCTGATTTTTCTTTAAGAGATTGTCTTAGATTGTCTTCAGCCTTTCTTTTTTCTTCAATCTCTTGAGTAAACTTTATAGTTCCTGATTCCATTTCATGTCTTAACATAATGACTTCTTTTGATAACTTTTCACATAACTTGGTTTGCTCAGTCAATTCTTCATTTGTATTGCTTTCTTCACTTTGTCTTGCCAACTGTTGGAGCAGCTCCTTTCTCTTTTTCATAGAGAGACTTAATTTGTCTTTTAATTCTCTCATCAATTCATCATCCTGTTTGAGTCTTTCCTTTAATTCATTGACTTCAGAATTTGACTGTTCAAGATCCTCAAGAGCAGTCTTGAGTTGCTCCCTTAAACCATATGCATCCATTTGAACTCCCAGATCTTCCGCAAGCTGTTAGGCTCTATTAGGAGGAACTTAGCTCTGATACCAATTGTTGATAACTGAGAGGGGGGGGTGAATCAGTTATCCTAATTATTTCCCTTATTGGAGTTTCTTATTAATTGATGCAGCATTGAATCAAACACAAAAACATTACCATGAAATAAGAAACACATAACACAGTATTTTTGACGTGGAAACCCTGTTAAGGGAGAAAACCACGGGGTGATTAACCCAAAATTATTCTCTGTTAGAAGAATAGGAAATTACAAAATGGCACTTGCCAATTAGGGCTCACTGCCCGAGCACACTGCTCACAAGAGGCCCACTGCCTACAAGAAGACACACTGTCTACAAAGTGATAAGAATCACAGTCTTGAACTGATTGGAAGCATCTGCATATGCTGGAGTTCAGTTCTGGTTAGGCTCAGTACACTGATCTGCTGCACTTCATCTTTCCTTTGTTCTTTATTCTGCTATCCTTTCACATATCGGATCTTTCTTGCTACTTCTGCTCTGTTCTGTACTTCTTCGCATATATCTTCACACCATTACACCCTTCACAACTAAATCCATCCTCTATATATATCCGCACAAGTAATTTCATCACCTTTCTAGTCGGCATCCGGAACAGTCTAGTTTCTTACAAACTCTTGTTCTGTCGGCTGAATCCTTCCTCACCAAGCAATGCAGATCAAGCATATACTTGTAGATATCATTAATCATGTCGGCCAAACATGATTCATGCCTTCACAACCTCTATCATCAATAGTAACACATCCGGAAAGTAGTCTGATACTCTGTCAGTCAGTTCTTCCTCTATTTTCACTGTCTCTCAGGAATCCGGTACTCAACTATTCATATCTTTTTCCTTGTCCATCACCGGAGGCTAAATCCTTGGAATATACCACTCAAGGTAGTCCTCTTGACTTCCCCAAATCTGCACTGCACCAAGACACTTCCTCTGAGAGATCTGGATCAATCTGTCGGACCTTGCCACATGCTCTGTTCTTGTTCACCGGACCACAACATTCTTTATTCTGACTTCCGGTAGAGACACATCATGACTTGCGGATATGTGGGATGACCTTTGTTGCCATCAATGACAACAACCATGAATCCATATAGTGTCTCTTGCCAACACATCCACAAATTCATAACACATAGACACCAGGATTTTTACGTGAAGTCTCACTGCCTTAGGGTTCACTACCCAAGGATTCACTGTCCAAGAAGTGCTCACTAAAAAAGGCTCATTGTCAGAAAGATAGAAGAGAAGATAGATGAAGGATTGGCTCATTACCAAGAGAGGATTGCTACAGGTGCATCTACAAAATGCTTAAATGCAATACCAATATGCTCAATAGACTGATTCAAAGGATTTCATACTGTCTGCCCTACTTTTTTGCTCTACTTTACATATACTCTTGTTTTCTGCCTTTATTATCCTTTTCTGCTCTACAAACTACCTTAGATTATGCACATATTGAATTCAAACATTATCCACATATGTCCACACCTCTAACACCAAAATCCATTGAATATATATATCCACAATAAGATTCATCTCACAATCAGGTCGGCAACCTAGACAAGAAATGTGTATACAACTGTTATACCTAGTCGACTTGATCTTGTGCATAAATAGTAATACGGACCCAAACAAAAATACAATAATCTTCATATAGGTCGGTACCAATCATTCAACCACTTAGATTAATTATTCAAACAATATGTCTTCTCTGCATATGGATCTAACATGACTGTCGGCTTGTCCCTTAAGAACACACATGACCAATTCAACTAGCACATCATAACTTATGTTGCGGACCATATGAGACTCTAAAGATCATATCCAACATTCATCATTGACCTCTTAGGATACCTTCATAACCGTAAGCCAAGCTATGCCACAGTGGAGGAATGTGGGCCCTTTTACTCTAGTACTGTGCATTGTTCCTATCTTAACTCTGTTTACCCAAACTTAGATACTTTACCATATGACTTCTGGAGGAAGTCAAGACTTGAACACTGGAACATGTGATCACTAGATAGCTATGAACAACATAACTGAACCGCATGCAAATGTCTTTAACTATGGAGCCATAGCATCTCAAATACTATCACTTCATTTGTATACTATATATAACTACCCATACTTAGTCATTTATTCTTCTGGAGTAAAGTCTCTGCCATGTCGGTGGAATCCCTTTTCCTTGTTGCCATCAATGACAACATTGACATTCTTTTGAGCAGTATGTATTGCCAACAGACTTAGGGTTTCAAGGAAAATAAGGAAAATGTTTATGAAATTGACTTAAAACCCTAAAACCTAGGCAGGTACCATCAATAACTTTATCTTTGGCATCATTTTCCTTATCAGCAAATTTCAATTTTCCCAAACTTTATCTCGATGCCTCTTTCTTTTTTTCTTGCATTATCGGCAAAACGTCTCTTTCGTGAGCCACATTGTCTTTTCACTATCGTTTCCAACTATCACCCCTTATCAACAAATCTTCATGTTTTCAAACCAAGCCTGTTGTTCCTTTGTCGGCAAAACACACTCTTGGCAAACTTTAAAAAATTCAAACTTTTGGAAAGTTCAAGTTTTTGCTAGTTCTCAAACAAAACTATTCCTTGCCCTTTTTATTTGCCTAAAAAAAAAATTAATCTTTTCTATTTGCCTTATCTACAAAAAATGCTCCAAGGAGAACTAATGTGACTTACCTTTTGTCCTTATCGACAAATTTGACCTTTCCTGAACCATGGACCTTGTCTCTTTGTTATTGGTGAAATGTGTCGATGGCAAACTTGCCCTTGGTTTTCCCTTCTGTTTTCCTTCTATCTGCTTTATCAGCCTTTTGTCCCATCGGTGAGCTTTTTGTTAGCAAAACCATGAGTTCTCAAACCAAAGGGTTTGTCGACCAAGACTTCAACTTCCCTTCAATTTTTTCCCTAGAATTTCTTCTTTACTTTATCTATGTTTTTGCTTGGCAGACCCTTCCTCTGTCGACGAAGTAGTTGTTGGCGGAACCTTCAATTGGTGAACTATTAAGTTCACAAACTACAAAACATGCTGACAAAGCCATCCTTTCCTTACTTTCTTTTTCATTCTTTCCTTCTCCTTTCTCTTATCTTTTTGTTGATGAAGACTCATGCTCCACTCTCTATCGAGAAAAGGGCCTATCGTCAAACCTTGTTATCGGTGAACCGAGCAGTTCGCTAACCTAGCCATTAGCTGAAAAAGACTTCACTTTTATTTCCTTAGAAACTTTCATCTACCACTACCACTTTCACTTTCTTCAATCGATGAATCTTCATAATAGCTAACTCATTAGTTGATGAACTTTCAAGTTTGCAAACTAAGACTTTCACCAATAAAAGACCCTTTTGTCTTTCCTTTACTTAGAATTTTTTCTTCCCACAGGCCTCCTTTCTTCTTCTATTGTTGCCTTCCTATCACCTTATCAGTGAATCGATGAATCAGGAAAAAGGTGAACTTCCAAACTAGTTCGCCAGTTCACATTTTTTCCAATTTGTCGATAAAGGCTTGGAAATGTTCATTTTTTCATTTTTTCAAATGGGAAACACAAAGATATTATACTTAGAAGAATTTTGAACTAAAAATCCCTATAAAAGATCTCTCTGATTGGGTGTATATCAGGGATTTTGGCACAAAGGCAAAAATGGGAATTTTAATAGATTTTGGGGCAAAATAGTGTATGTTTGGGAACAAAATTTTACAGGTCCCAATAGTATTCATGTCCAAATATGATTGCACTTCTTTATATTTCTAACTAGAAATTTTCTAATCAGATATCTTGTTAAGTTCCAATATCTAGATCCAATTGACTTATTCATATCAGTTGTCTTTCTTCAACCAAGCATTTTATCTGAACCTTTTTCTAACTGGACATTTGTTATATCCAAATCATGTTGCTATTCATATATGGATCTGGTTATGATGCTTATCATAGATCTAAATATCTCATCTGGATATCATGTTACACATCTGTTTACACTTCTTGTTTGTAACTAGACATATTCTTATCTGGATATCATGTTCCACATACGATTGTAATTATTTGTTTCTAACCCGACATTTTATATTTGGATGTCATGTTGACATATCCACTTTTGGTTGCTTATTATACAATTTCCAATCAGACATCGCCCATCCAAACATCCTACTACATATCCATATCTAGTTGCAATGCTTCTATAATCAATGAAATCAAAAAGAAAGGTTAATACTAATCAAATGCAAAATAACACGATTATACCTTCATTCTGACTCACAGATCTAGGAGGAAAGGAGATTGCACCCAAGAGATCTCCTCGGATTTTTCCCTTGATTAGAATGACTAATGTGTAGATGTGGATTGCTCAAATGCTCAACACAATGTGAATGAGGGACAAGTTGATTCAGATGGAGATGGGGGATGACCAGAATGATTTTGGTAGAGGTTTGATGAGATGAGGATATTGTGGAGTGATTTGGGCAAAGGTCTAATGCATAGACTTGGCTTCTTCAAAATGGCTTGGGAGATCCTCTATTTATAGACTTTTGGAGGGATTTTTGATCCAAGGGTGGAGATTGATTCGAAAGATCAATGGTGGAGGATGGAGATGATATGGAGGGCCTAGATCTAATCTAGGAGAATGGATGGTTATGAATAAAAGTGATTCTTTTATTCATTTTGGGGAAGAGGAAATTATTAAATAAGTTATGGAGGGAAGATTATTTCTGAATAAAAGATTCATGGGGGGAAATGCAAATGAATTAAAAATTCACTTGGGGGGAAATAGAGGTATAGGCATGGGAAAAATGATTATTTATTGTGATGTGGGATTTTAGGTGGATTTATTCCCATTTCTTTATTTGGAGAATGTGGGAAAGTGGGTTAAACTAGGTTTGACCATCTAAATGAGGGGTTTAGGGTTAATTAAACATTGATTTTATTTAATTAACCCTAGGGCTAGAATAAATGGGTTAAATTAATTAGTTAACATGATTTTAACTAATTAATTGAATTTAGTGGCAAAAGGGAAAAAATGATTTAGTAAATATTGCATATTTACTAAATTTATTTGGCTAAGTTTGAAACTATTGAATTAATGAAATTAATTCAATTGTCTGGGATAAGTTGATAAAAAATGGGGTAATGAAGGGATAACCAATTAAATAACATTTAATTAATTGGTTTAGGAGGGAGATTGACATGATTAGGGATATCGGGAGTCAATTTGGTGGTTGAGACATTTTTAGGTGTCTACATTTTCCCCTCTTTGAAATGGTGTTGCGGCTAAGTAACATCATTTCAAAGAAGTTAGAACATAGAGATGGATTGGATAGAAAAAAGATTTTGGTTTGGAAGAATAGGGTAAGGTTTGGGGATAATTGGTAAGGGTGATGCCCCCTCGAAAGGATAGGCGGGTTGCGAGAACACGGTTGTGCTCTCGAAATAGATGGAACATATTGGTTGAACTGGTCATAGGAAAAGTGGTGGTGTGAAAGGATGATGATGTTCAGAGATGATTGGTGGATGATCATTGTGCTGAAACTAAAATTGAGCAATCCTAGGTTTGATATAGCAAAGTGGATATGTTCACCAAGGTATAGAAGACCAGGGTGATGATGTTTATCCAACATTTGCATGGACTAGACACTCAGACAAATGGATGATCTCATGCATGTCCAAGATAGTACAACCTTGTCTAGACGAGGGAAGGGGACTCATGGCATAAGCCCTTAGTACAAAAAAGGTATGATGAACCTTAGATGCATAAGAAGATCAATATGCTAGAACCAACCCTATGATCGATCAAGATATGAATACTAGCTTGGAGTAATGAAACCAACCCACAAGCACAGCATACAAAAGCAAGACTATGCCCCATTCTAGATGTTTTCGCCACATACCATGATATAATAAGATCAAGGTAGCTTTGATTTGATCTCCGAATAGGACAAAAGATAAAAATCAAAAACAAAAAGACCAATGAGCCAAAACAAATAGCCATTGTCTCTCTTGCCAAAATGGATAATGATGTGATAGATGCTACCTATCGTAGGAAAGATATATCTTAAGGCAGGAATCAATTGATGATTGGATAGATTCTGCCTATTGTAGGAACGACATATCCTAAGGTAGGAATCAATTGATGATTGGATCATGATTAGTTGATGTTGTGATGATTGGATAGATTCTGCCTATCGTAGGAATGACATATCCTAAGGCAAGAATTGATTGATGATTGGATCATGTTTTGTTGATGTAAGATTGGCTCAAGATGTGATGGTGAGAAGTTGTGATTGATGTTGATTTGATAGTTGATGATTTTGATTAAGGACAATGCTTTAATAGGTGATGCGATGCTTGGAACTAGTGTAAGCTTATTGAGGATAGATGTGATGACGATGTGGGATGATGATAAATGTGATGATGATGAGGGTGTGATGGAGCAAGTTTTATTTGTGTGATGGATAGATTATTTTTGGAATTTTGTGTGTTTTCTATTGTTTTGGGATTTTTTGATTTTGTGATGTTTTTGGATTTTTTGATTTTGTGATGTTTTTGGATTTTTTGATTTTGTGATGTTTTTGGATTTTTTTATTTTTTGTGATGTTTTTGGATTTTTTGATTTTGTAGAAAGGGCATGATTTATTATGATGGTTGTCGTGGATTTCATGTGGATAGCCTTTGCGCTAGATATCAATGACAAGGGAACACCAAGTCTAGAGGTGAAGGTCATGGGGTTGGATAGGGGGATTGGATAGCTGATTCATGATAGATGAATGGACAAGTGATAGGGATGCATGTTAGATAGATGAAAGATAAGGATGAGGGGTAGGATAGGTATGCATGATATATGGATTGGGGATTGTAGGATTTTCTCCAAGGGCTAGGTTGCAAGGAATCATATGCCCCAATGTCTAAAGAATTTTGCATGATGGGCTCATGTGTGAATGGATGGTCTTTGCAATAGATGAATGGAGGATATACTTGGAAAGGAAGTATGCCAAGAGGTCTCCAAAGCATGTTGTTGATATTTTACCCCTTGTCTTTATCAAGATCTAAGGTGGGAGATGGTAAAAACAAGAGATAATGGATAGGATGGATGGGAAATGATAGGATAAATATGGGGTAGTGGATGGGAATATGATAGGATAAGGATACATGGATATGATATGCAAAAGGGTGTTATGGATGTGGATGAAGGATATGGTTTTTCCCCCAAGTGTAGGGATACAAAATGGATGGAGAAGGGATTACGCATGATGCCCACAAGGGGTTTTCATCATGGTACTTGCCCAAAGCGCCACAAGGAGTGGTTTTCACCATTGGATGGATTTTTTCTCTTTACTATTTTCTTGATTTTTTGATTTTTTTGCTTTTTTGATGGAATGGGGACTCTAGCATCTATTTCCATAGCAAGGAGAAGATGGTCCCATGTTGGATAGCATTATGGATGATAATTGCATGGATTGTTGGAAGATAGGAGAATATGGAATGGATTATGATGTGGATTATGTGGGTTATGATGTGGATTATGCAAAAGCATGGACCATAGGAATGTGATGGGGAAGATATGTAGGATAGTGAACGAAAGGTGGAGAGATGGGGGTATGTGGGAATGTTAAGTGGTGGAGGGGAACCAAGACCAATGGCTGCACATATCGTGATATATTTGGAAGCTTGTATTTTGGATGTGGAGTTGGGAGTAATGGGGATTGGGATGGGGGATATTTGGATGGTCGATTTGGGGTTTTAGGGACCCAAATAGACTTAGACTTTGGGGGATTTTTAGATGGGGAGTGGGGTGTTTGGGATTTTGGGGTGGATTGGGATGTGGATGCCTCATTAGAGTTGAGTGATCTTTGATAGCCTTTTTGATTTTTCAAGTTGATTGGAAGGGATAATATCCTTAGGCTTTTGTACTTTATGAGTTGAGGCATTCAAATATTTGAATCCCATGGATTTTGTGGAAGCTTCATGTTTGAAAGATGTGTGCTTTTGTTGGTCTTGATTGGGAATTTTAATGGATTTATGGATAAATAGATGAGGAGATTTGAGGATGGGGATATTAGGAGTTGGGAGGATGGGAGGATAAGAGGATTTGTGGATAGGGATGTGGGGAGTTGGAAGTAGTGGAGGTAAATTGGATGGAGGGAGATGGATGGTCACATGCTTTTGCCAATGGTAGGATGATGGAGGAGGGATGGCGATATAAGATTTTGGAGTGTGATGAGATGCACCATGTTTGGGATTGGATGAATGGATTTTGGAAGGTGTGTGGGTGGTACCAATATGTTTGTTTTGTTGGTCTTGGGATGCATAGCCAAGGCCATGTGAGGATGGATGGAATGTGGTGTGGATGGGCTCCAAGATGCCTTGCTCATGAAGGCCTAAGCCTTTGCCTTGATAGTTCATGTGTTGGAGCATGCGACATGCAATGGGATGTTTGGTACTTCAGAAACAAGATGCGAGTCCATTATTTATTGGAGAAAGATATGTGATAGATGGAAGTTGTTCACCTCCTACGAGGGAGTCACCACGGATGAAAGTGCTTGTTCCAAGTGAATAGGAGGATGGATTTGGGATGGGATTGGTAGATGGAGGTGAAGGATTAATGGGGGATGGTAGAAGGGTGGTAGAAGAAGGTGTGTGATCAATAAGTTGACCAATAGATGGGAGGGGATCAGGGATGGGATTGGATGGGATGGGTAGATCTTGATTAGGAGAAGGGGCTGATGTTGTGACATGCTTTGGATGTGTTTCTTGACATAGCTTGTGTGCTTGCATGGAAGTGGAAGTGACTTGGATAGATGTGATGGGTGCTTGGATTGATGTGATAGGTACTTGACTTATGGACTCTGGAACATGGCTGCATGATGGTTCTTGACTTATGATAGGGGGTTGTTCAAGAGATTTGGTGGGTGTTGGATTGCATGAGGGTGTTTGATTCCTTGCTAATAGCTAATGGATGACATCCTACATGAGTGTATGGGTGGAAGAGCAATATAATGGATGGATAATGGTGGTGGTTGGTGTAGGATTAGGATGGGGATTGGATAGGTGGGTGACAGGATTATGTAATGATGGTTCTTGGATGGGTTCAAGGATAGGTGTGGGATTAGATGGTGGTGTGGGAGGGGTGGGGGATTGCTTTGCTTTGCTTGGTGATGTTCTTTGGAAGAAATCCCACAAGGATTCTTTGGATGTGATAGTGTTGGGACTTGGAAGATTTGATGGTGGATTAGATAGTGGATGGGTGATAGGGATTGGGGGATTGGGAGATACATAAGGTGATGGATTAAGTTTGATAAGGTTGGAGGGATATTGTGATGGGAGGATTGGAGGATGGGGATTAGGAGATGGGGGATTTGGTTGTTGATATGAGGTTTGGATTTTAGATATAAGGTGTGCTAGATTGGTGTTCCCTTGATCAAAGTTAGCATGACAAAGGTTGGGGGATTGATAAGGTGGAGGTATGGATTGATTGGATAAGTATGATGGCATGGATGTGTAAGGGGATGAAGATTGATATGAGGGTAAAGGTTGATATGATGGAAGTTGGTATGAGGTTGAAGGTTGATATGAGGATGATGGAGGTTGATATGAGGATGATGGAGGTTGATATGATGGAAGCTGGTATGATGAAGGTTTATGGGAGGTTGATGGTGTGGATATGTAAGGTGTAGATTGGTATGAAGGTTGAAAGAATGACGATTGATATGATGTTGATGGGGATGATGTGTAGGGTATTTGTTGATACGATGAAGGTTGGTATGATGTCAATGGTGTGGATATGTAAGATGTTGAAGGTTGATATGATGAGGGTTGATATGATGAAGATGGGGGAGGGGTTTGGGATTCTCCAATGATGAGGTGTGCTAAGGGTATATCTTTAATGTCATTTTTGAATTGTTCCTTAGCATTAGGATATATGTTCTCATAAACTTTTCTAATTCTTTGTACTTGTTGTATTGATTCATAAAGATCCATTTTGTGGGAGAGATATGAGATGATGGGGGCTGATGGATGATTGTGATGTTGGGGATCAAATTTCAAGACCTTAGGATGATTTGATTTGATTTGATTTGATTTGTTGGATGAGTGATGATCCTATTATGCTTACGGTAGACTAATGACACTTAAGCAATAGGGTTGATTGGTTCTCTATGCTTTTGATAGACTAATGATCTTAAGCAAGAGGGTTGATTGGGTTGATTTGATTAGGTGATCAATTAAGGTCTTGATTTTTGATTGGGTTGATTTGGATTTGGAGTTTGATAATGATGTTGGGAGATTTGGATAATGATTGGGATTGATGTTGATTTTGGATTAGACTTATGGTTTGGAAGATTATGGATTTGGTTGGATTTTGGATTTGATTGGGATGAGATGGGATTAGAATGATGTTGATGAATTGGATTAAGGCTGATGAGGGTGATTAGGACTAGGGATGAAGTGGATTATGATGAATTTGATCAAGCTCAAATAAAGGGATTGGACAAGTTCAATTGATGGGATTTGATAAATGGGGGGATGGTTTAGCGGTGTTGGGAGGAAAATTTTTGAAAATGGGCTTATAAAATTGATGTTTTTGATGGAAAAATTTGATTTTTAGACATGGATGAAGAAGGGGCTAAAACAAATGGAAAGTGGCACTGAAATAGAGAGGAATGGTGTTAAAGGATGTGAATGGTTGGATTGAAGGATGAATTTGATTTTTCTTGGCAAGTAGACAAACAATCAAGCAAGAAAACATAATGACCAAAGGTTTGATTTATGAAAAAATGTGATAATCAAGCATGTACAACCTTTAGGGATTTGGGCCACTAAAACAAAGGTTCATAGTGAGTGCTTTCATTCAGGTGGTTATACATGCAGCAGCACTACTCTCCATTATGGAGTCTCCCAGCCTCCAAGGGTTAAGCCTTGGAGGGTTTTGGGGAAGGTTGGTTGTCGGTATAATACAACAACACTTGTTGCTTGTGACTTTCATCACAAACACATTAATTTATATAGTGGCTTGAAAGAGCTTGGCTTTAGTTTGTTGCCATTGGGTTGTTCCCACCTTTCGAAGCGGGGTGGCAGGCCCTCTAAGGATTACAAAAGCAATACAACCATAAAAATACTTTTGATCCCCAAGTTCATACAGAGATGCGAGGGGAGATCATACATATTTTCTATGATTGCATCACACTAAACATGGTTCATTTTATTTCTTTAGATTATGTTGGGGGTGATTAATGCAAGTATTGTGAGGAGCTTTTGATTCCCAAGGTCACCAAATGGTGTGAGGGAAGAGCATACACTTCTCACACTACTAACACAAAACACAAAAACACTTCACACAATTTAAAATGATTTTCTTGATTAAATGCGTGAAGAATGCAAGTTGTCCTTTTTAACCAAATGCTTTCAATTGATGCAATTTGTGGTTCATTTTAAAGCCCAAAATTGAACTGTTTTGATAGTTGTTGTTACAAGCAATGATTAATTTTAAGAACACCAATGTTAAATGTTTGGCACACACACAAAGATTTGATTAATTGAAATGTTGTGTAAACTAGCATGCAAGGGTTTGTTTTAAGAGCCCAATTGAAATGTTTTTTGCTAGACTAAGATAAAGAAACACCCTGCAACAGATTGTTAGTGTCCTCAGAGTGATGGTGATAACCTACAAAAATTGTTAGTCCCTGCACAGAGGAGAAAAGTCAGTTTTCAAAATGGCGCCAAAACAGACAGTCAATAGCGCCACTTGAGACAAGAGATGGCAACACTGACAGAAAATAGACAATGATTCTGACCCTTACACAGATAGCGCTAATCCACAAGATAACGCTAATAAGAGACCCAGAAGGTGCCAAAACAAACGATAGCGCTACAAAATTACAATGAAGGCACTACTAAAGTATTAGTGCTAATACATGATAAAGAAGGCGTTAAATAACAGGATAGCACCAAAACATATTGATAAAAGCATCACTGCAGAATTTGTCAGGGGTCTAGTTACACCTGCGATTAGCACCAATCTGGGTGATAGCGCTAATATGGCACTGAACTCATCCAGCCTGCAAGAAAGTGTTTTTCTTCATGAAAATAGAGCTTAGGCTGCACCACGAAAGGTTCCCGTTAGTGTTGTTAGTGTCGATAAGCGAAAAACAAGGCAAAAAGAAAAGCCAAAGTGCATGTACAAATTCTACAAAAAATTTGGCATAACTTCCCCTTGTGTTTCCTATTTTTCCTCCAAAACAGAGAGCAATTAGACAGAAAAATTAGCAGGAACAAGATGGGTGAAGATGGACACATGAATGAGTCCTAAGCAAGAAATGCACTGTGCAGGATAGTGCTAAAACAGACGATAGTGCTAAAATGTGCCAGTGATGGCATCGCTGCAAAGGTAGGATGGCGTTGCACCTATAGAAACACGTCTAAAGCATAGAAACTCACAACAAATGATTAGATTTGGACCTTGTGGGTCCCACCGGGCGTGCCAATTATAATCAATGAAATCAAAACAAAAGGTTAATACTAATCAAATGCAAAATAACACGATTATACCTTCATTCTGACTCACGAATCCAGGAGGGAAGGAGATTGCACCCAAGAGATCTCCTCAAATTTTTCCCTTGATTAGAATGACTAATGTGTAGATGTGGATTGCTCAAATGCTCAACACAATGTAGATGAGGGACAAGTTGATTTAGATGGAGATGGGGGATGACCAGAATGATTTTGGCAGAGGTTTGATGAGATGAGGATATTGTGGAGTGATTTGGGCAGAGGTCTGATGCATAGACTTGGCTTCTTCAAAATGGCTTGGGAGAGGATCTATTTATAGACTTTTGGAGGGATTTTTGATCCAAGGGTGGAGATTGATTCGAAAGATCAATGGTGGAGGATGGAGATGATATGGAGGGCCTAGATCTAATCTAGGAGAATGGATGGTTATGAATAAAAGTGATTCTTTTATTCATTTTGGGGAAGAGGAAATTATTAAATAAGTTATGGAGGGAAGATTATTTCTGAATAAAAAATTCATGGGGGGAAATGCAAATGAATTAAAAATTCATTTGGGGGGAAATAGAGGTATAGGCATGGGAAAAATGATTATTTATTGTGATGTGGGATTTTAGGTGGATTTATTCCCATTTCTTTATTTGGAGAATGTGGGAAAGTGGGTTAAACTAGGTTTGACCATCTAAATGAGGGGTTTAGGGTTAATTAAACATTGATTTTATTTAATTAACCCTAGGGCTAGAATAAATGGGTTAAATTAATTAGTTAACATGATTTTAACTAATTAATTGAATTTAGTGGCAAAAGGGAAAAAATGATTTAGTAAATATTGCATATTTACTAAATTCATTTGGCTAAGTTTGAAACTATTGAATTAATGAAATTAATTCAATTGTCTGGGATAAGTTGATGAAAAATGGGGTAATGAAGGGATAACCAATTAAATAACATTTAATTAATTGGTTTAGGAGGGAGATTGACATGATTAGGGATATCGGGAGTCAGTTTGGTGGTCGAGACATTTTTAGGTGTCTACAGCTTCATTTCCAACTAGACATTTTCCATCTGGATGTGCTAGGTCAATACATGAAGATGGGGGACCAAAAAGTGGCCACAACCACTTTTTGGTCCCAAAGGAATAATAACATGAGCATGCTATAATGTGCTCACATTTTAGGTTATGCAAATAAAATAAGACAAAGTGAAACTTGTGGCCTCATTTGTAAAATTTGGCCTCAAGTTTCACCTCTTCTATTCCAAAAGTGTGTTATAACAAAGGGGAATCAATAATTTCAAAGGGGAATCAACAAATTCACCATTCCATCTCACCAATCCCACTCCCAAGGATGTCATGCATGAGGTGTAGAGAGTGTAGCAGCTGAACAAGGTAGGATTTGTTATTTTTTATGAATTTGAAAAGAAATTGTTAGTTTTGCAATGTGTTGATTGCATATTAATCTTGAATTTTCAGCCAATGAGGCACCACAAAACCCTAATCCAGCAGAGGAGGCTCAAAATAACCCCCCTCAAACTAAGTAGAACCCTCAAAACCCCCCACCTTCACATCCTTACCATCAAAGAGACACACAAGAAAACTACTTAGGGTGAATTGAAGAAAACAAAAAATAACTTGAAACCCTAATTGAAACATTAAATACTCCAAATGTAAGGACTAATCACAGGAGAGCTCTTGACAAGTCATTAGAGGTCATTGTTTCTCATATTGAATTCATGACAACCAAATCACCGAATGGAATAACTACAGGGAGAGGATTCGGTAATATTATGCTAACAAATTATCTTACAAACAAGTTAAGGACAAAAAATTATGAAATCTCAATTACATGCACATTTTATAAATCATAAGACTGGCCAAACACTAGAAAAGAGTTGCAAACGGTTCCTGATTCATTGGTGTCTACACAATGGTATATCCCAAAAATTTTGGGATAGATGGTACATGCTCTTTGATGAGCCTCCTTGTAATAACAATAAGGTGCCACAATATTTCCTAAAGAAACTCTATTGTGAGTTCATCCTCAACCAGATTCCTAATTACTTTGACATTTAGGAGTTCTAAAGCATAGGTGGTGGCTCTGCCCAAGATAGGCAAGGGGCAAATCAAGACCAGAATTGCATACCTAGACCCCTTAGGAGGCCAGCACATATCTCACTCCCTTAGACTTTGAAGGAGAGTGTTGAGGTGGAGACACTACATTCATTGAGTTCTCTTACCCAATCTTTGGCACAGCATGGCGATGATCTTACCCAAGCCAATGAGGGTGAGAGAAGTAGGCGTCGTTGGTCCCCACATCTTTGCAGTGCATGTGGAAATTTGTGCGATTATGGAACCCAAGACTCTCACAATGTAGGCAATCCATATGATGTTGTAGGGTGTTAGGACGTTGTGATGCAGGGTAGCAGTCAATGATTGACACATCCATATTAGATGATATTGCACTCACAGATGTCGTCTTGCAAGAAATGTTTGGTATTGACTCCAAAGTAATTTTTTACAAGGTTCGGCTTGATTTAATATATTTGTATTTAAAATTTATAATTAATTATATGAGTATCTATATTATAAGTCAAAATTAATGTATGTAATTATATGCACAATGAAATTCTAGGGTCAAAGTATTCATCCTACATTTGTAGTCATCCAGTGCAAGGTTATGAGAGGAGGTCTAGTCGACAGGTATGTAATTTATCACAAGATCGTAAATATAGTATGTATCAATGGTAATATTATTTAGTGACAATTTGATGATGAACAAGGAACTTCACCACCACCTAGTGCACGATTTCCTTAATCACCTCCACATAGAATCACTTTCATTGAGGTAAATTTTACCATTTGTAATCATTATGCATTTAAATAATGTTATGCATCTATTTTGGTCAAATAACCTTGAACTCTATTTTCAGATGTTAAATATGGAGACTCCTCCTCATCTTCGTCAGTCAAAGGAGGTGGGCATTGTTGCATCTATTTTGTCTATAGATCCTTTAACCGAGGTATGATCCAGTAACATGTAAATGTCATTTTGTATTTCTTATTTTATCTCATGTCATTTAATGTACATAAATGATATTCATGTTTACTCAATTTTGCTTCTTCATGCTTCTCACAGGAGGTCATAACTCCAACCCATCCAGCTACGGATGAAGAGAAACAAAAAATGATCAAGAGGGATCACCAGCTAGCGGTAAGTGATTGATTATATATGCCATGTTATGTATTTCATGTTTTCTATATTAATGTGTGATGCAGAGGCATCCACACTATAACATTCGCATATAGCATGGATGTCTGCAGCCCATCCTCATCATCATCATCATCTTCGCCATCATCATCATATTCTGCTTTACTCTGTCAGCATCATCATATTTTGAATGAGCAGAATTATCCTCCTGCCGACTACTGTTCACCTCCTCCGTTTTCCTCCTAACATCATCATCATGATGTTCAACTAACGCAAACATCCTCCTGTTGCACTGTTCATCGGGCGCCAAGCTCCATCGGCATCATCATGATATGCAACACTCTCTTCGTCAGCAGGATATCCAATATCCGGTTGCTCCAAATATCCTGATGACGATCACCTTCAGCACCTTCCCTTCGATGCTCCGATAGCCGACGACACAAGCAACAGCATCATGATATGGTTTATCCGGTTCTCTCGAAACCTCCTGATGATGTTAATACAACCTTCTGCCGATACCCAAGCACTTAACAATGGTAGGATAAACTCGCATAGGGGGATATCTCAATATCCTGATGACAATGACGTCATATCCTGATGACGATGACGTCACCCAATATCCTGATGACCTCTTCAACACTTAGTCAAAAAAACCGAACTTTCACTCCCGCATCTGTTAGCGATATGCGGATGATGGGCACTCACAGAAGATGATCCTGATGCCGATGCACTCCTCCTCGGCTCCTCCTGATGATGATCACCCCGACGCACTTGCACTTCATGCAATCGACAACATCATGCTCTCCTCCACTTATCCGGATGACGATGTCCGAACTGACTGCAGGATATTCACCAAGATATCCTGATGATGCCGTTTTGACGAAATTCTTCACTTAGCAAAATTTCACTTCGCCGATCCTCCTGGGATGACCCGATCCACTCTCAGGGTGATCTTCCAAACTCTATCTTATCAGCTTGACCTAGCACATACCCATGCTAGGGTCTTCAACATCTCTTGACGGCGATCCTGCACACCTGCATGCGAACAGAAAACAAACTACAACCTAACCTACTGTACATTGCCATTCCACCGATCAGATGGATCAACCGGTGGAATGGATCAGTAAATCCATGAAACCTCTCAAACCAGCAAATCAATTTATCAATGGAATCCAACCAGGGAAAGAACACAAATAGGAACACTTTATTTGATTTCAAAAGATGCAAATACAATGATCAGTTTCTCTCGCTCTGCCTCACTCTCGCAAAGTCTGGTCGATGATATCCAATACCATCCGATCCTCATGCTTAAATAGATTTCCCTACGAGTACTACTGACCCGACTCCAAGCGGCTGGGAACTCTCCAAGCGGCTGGGAGAGCCAACCGGACCCTACAGCATGACAGCTGTTATAACCAACTAACTAAAAATAGTAAAAGCCTGGTCAGCATGATCTTATCATGATCAGCGTGACCTTATTACATGCATTTGGTCTTAACAGACCTTCTTGGAAACATAAACAAGACCTAAAACTACTAACTGCCTTATCAAGACCAGCTGTCAGGTAGGTGCTCCTGCACCAATGTGGATATTGCTTGATTGTATTAACAGGTGGAGATTTAAAAATCTTTGTCGAGGAGGTATAGTCAACGGGAGATACAGGATGAGTCACTGATTGACTCTCCATCTTCACACCCAAGCAAGGGCCATCAATTATTTGATAGCAATTCATAGGAAATTTGATTTTGGGACATTTTTTGTATGCCTATATGGCTTTGTATACATACTTTTGTATTTTACCGATGTATATCTTTATATATGCCTGTATGGCTTTGTTTGTACATGTGTATATGGATTTATATACACTATAAGTTATTTTCATGACATTACATGCATATGAAATTTTACATTAAATATAATATGATGATCAATTATGGTTACAAGATAGATATTGTATCATGCTTAAAAGTTTTGATATTGCATATGTGTTCTTCAATGTTTCCATGAAATGATATTATGTTCAATTATAGTTCAATATATGTGTCAAGTATGGTTTTATTAATTCATATATTTTGAAAGTATCCTTGAAAAATACATTTTGTGCATATCTTGCAATCATTGCATTCCATGAGACTGCATTTCTTTGAGGCATCATGCCAAACAATTCACACACCTTGTCTATGCTTCCACACTTTGCATACATGTCTACAAGGGTAGCTGCAAATACATGTGACAAAATTCCTATATCCTTTATGCTTTTATGGCTGTCCACACCATGTTCTAAAGATCCCATTTTAGCATAGGCAAGGAGGATGTTGGGTAAGGTTGTGGAATTTGACTTGACACCCGCCAGTTGCATTTTCTTGAAAGTTTCTTTAAAGCCTTATCAAAAAATCCATTTTATGCATATCTTGCAATCATTGCATTCTATGAGACAGCATTTATTTGAAGCATCATGTCAAACAACTTTCACATGCCTTATCTATGCTTCCACACTTTGCATACATGTCTATAAGGGCAGCTACAAATACAACATCTCACAAAATTCCTATATCCTTTATGCTTTGATGGTTGTACATAACCTGTTCCAAAGATCCTAATTTGGCATAGGCATGGAGGATGCTTGCAAAGGTTATGGAATTTGGTTTTACATGTGCTGAATCCATTTTCTTGAAAGTTTCTAAATCATTTTCAAAAAACCCATTTTGTGCATGTCTTGCAATCATTGCATTCCATGAAACTGCATTTCTTTGAGGCATCATGTCAAATAGTTCACGCTATGCTTCCACACTTTGTATACATGTCTACAAGGGTAGTTGCAAATACAACATCTCAAAAAAATCCTATATCCTTTATGCTTTGATGGTTGTCCATACCCTATTCCAAAGATCCTATTTTACCATAGGCAAGGAGGATGCTTGAAAAGGTTATGGAATTTGGTTTTACACGTGCCAATTACATTTACTTGAAAGTTTTTAAAGCCTTTTTGAGAAAATCTATTTTGTGCATATCTTGCAATCATTGCATTCCATGAGACAGCATTTCTTTGAGGCATCATGTCAAATAGTTCATGCCTTGTCTATGCTTCCACACTTTGCATACATGTCTCCTAGGGCAATTTCAACTACAATATCTGTCAAAATTCCCATATCCTTTATGCTTTGATGGATGTCCATACCCTATTCTGAAGATCCCATTTTGGCATTCGCAATGAGGATATTGGCTAAGGTTGTGGAATTTGGCTTTACACCCACCAATTGCATTTTCTTGAAAGTTTCTAAATCTTTATCGAAAAATTCAATTTGTGCATATCTTGCAATTATTACATTCCATGAGACAGAATTTCTTTGAGGCATCATGTCAAATAGTTCGCATGCCTTGTCTATGCTTCTAGACTTTACATATATGTCTCATAGGGAAGTTGCAACTACAACACCTGACGAAATTCCCATATCCTTTATGCTTTGATGGATGTCCATACCATGTTTCAAAGATCCCATTTGGGCATAGACAAGGAGGATGATGGCTAAGATTGTAGAATTTGGCTTTACACCCACCAATTGCATTTACTTGAAAGTTTCTAAAGCCTTATCAAAAAACCATTTTGTGCATATCTTGCAATCATTACATTCCATGATACAATGTTTCTTTAAGGCATCATGTCAAACAGTTCACATGCCTTGTCTATGCTTCCACACTGCATACATGTCTCATAGGGTAGTTGTAACAATAATATCTGATGAAATTCCCATATCCTTTATGCTTTGATGGATGTCCATACCATGTTCTAAAGATCCCATTTTAGCATAGGCAAGGAGGATGTTGGCTAAGGTTGTGGAATTTGGCTTTACACCCGCCAATTGCATTTTCTTGAAAGTTTCTAAAGCCTTATCAAAAAATCATTTTTGTGCCTATCTTAGAATCATTGCATTCCATGAGACAACATTTCTTTGATCCATCATATCAAACAATTCACATGCCTTGTCTATGCTTCCACACTTTGAATACATGTGTCATAGGGCAGTTGCAACTACAACATATGATGAAATTCCCATATCCTTTATGCTTTGATGGATGTCCATACCCTATTCTGAAGATCCCATTTGGGCATAGACAATGAGGATGATGGCTAAGGTTGTGGAATTTGGATTTACACCTGCCAATTGCATTTGTTTCAAAGTTTCTAAAGCCAAATCAAAAAAAGGATTGTGTGCATATCTTGCAATCATTGCATTCCATGAGGCAACATTTCTTTGAGGCATCATGTCAAACAGTTCGCATGCCTTGTCTATGCTTCAACACTTTGCATATATGTCTCATAGAGTAGCTACAACTACAACATCTGACAAAATTACCATATCATTTATACTTTGATGGATGTCCATACCATGTTCCAAAGATCCCATTTGGGCATAGACAAGGTGGATGTTGGCTAAGGTTGTGGAATTTGGCTTTACACCTGCCAATTGCATTTGCTTGAGAGTTTCTAAAGTCTTATTTAAAAAAATATTTTGTGCATATCTTGCAATCATTGCATTCAATGAGAGAACATTTCTTTGAGGCATCATGTCAAACATTTCACATGCCTTGTCTATGCTTCCACACTCTGCATACATGTCTCATAGGGGAGTTGTAACTACAACAATTGATGAAATTCCCATATCCTTTATGTTTTTATGGATGTCCATACCCTATTCTAAAGATCCCATTTGGGCATAGACAAGGAGGATGTTGGCTAAGGTTGTGGAATTTGGCTTTACACCTGCCAATTGCATTTTCTTGAAAGTTTCTAAAGCCTTATCAAAAAAAACATTTTGTGCATATCTTGAAATCATTGCATTCCATGAGATAGCATTTCTTTGAGGCATCATGTCAAATAGTTCACATGCCTTGTCTATGCTTCCAAACTTTACATACATGTCTCATAGGGTAGTTACAACTACAACATCTAACGAAATTCCCATAGAGCTACAACATCATAAATTTTAGTTTTTTTAGCCTCACAAATCTATAATCCAACATGATAGACCTCAAATTCCTCAAAAATATATCATTTCAAATCATAAATCATCAAAATATATCCATTTTAGTAATAGATAAGTCATATTTGTAATCTTGTCAAATTGTTGCAATGTTGTCAAATTTGTTGCAATTTTGCAACTTCACAAATTTGATGTTTCCACTTCTTCAATCTTCCTGGACCTTCGTCATTATTATAATTTTTCTTCATCTCATCAATCTAGGTTTACCATATGGATCAAATGCACTCTATGATTGTCTATTTATTTTTTTGCTAACAAATGCCTTCCCTAATGAGGTGTCACACGATTTTTCTATGCTTCCACACTTTGCATACATGTATACAAGGGTAGCTGTAAATACAACATCTCATGTTAAATTCCTATATCCTTTATGTTTTTATGGTTGTCTATACCCTGTTCTAAAGATCCCATTTTGGCATAGGCAAGGAAGATGCTTGCAAAGGTTATGGAGTTTGGTTTACACTTGCCAATTGCATTTTCTTGAAAGTTTCTAAAGCCTTTTCAAAAAATCCATCTTTTTGCATATCTTGCAATCATTGCATTCCATGAGATAGCACGTCTGTAAGGCATCATGTCAAATACTTCATGTGCCTTATCTATGCTTCCACACTTTGCTTACATGTCTCCTAGGGCAACTACAAATACAACATCACATAAAATTCCTATATCCTTTATGCTTTGATGGTTGTCCATACCTTGTTCCGAAGATCCCATTTTGGCATAGGCAAGGAGGATGCTTACAAATTTTATGGAATTTGGTTTTACATGTGCCAATTGCATTTGCTTGAAGGTTTCTAAAGCCTTTTTGAAAAAATCCATTTTGTGCATATCATGCAATCATTGCATTCCATGAGACAACATTTCTTTGAGGGATCATGTCAAATAGTTCATGTTCCTTGTTTGTGCTTCCAAACTTTGCATACATGTCTCTTAGGACAGTTGCAACTACAACATCTATCAAATTTCCCATTTCCTTTATGCTTTGATGGAAGTTCATACCCAGTTCCGAAGATCTCATTTGAGCGTAGGCAAGGAGGATGTTGGATAAGTTTGTGGAGTTGGGCTTTACACTTGCCAATTACATTTTCTTGAAAGTTTCTAAAGCCTTATCAAAAAATCCACTTTGTGCATATCTTGCAATAATTGCATTCAATGAGACAATGTTTCTTTGAGGCATCATGTTAAATACTTCATGTGCCTTGTCTATGCTTCCACACTTTGGATACATCTCTCGTAGGGCAGTTACAACTACAACATCTGACAAAATTCCCATATCTATTATGCTTTGATGGATGTCCATACCATGTTCTGAAGATCCCATTTGGGCATAGACAAGGAGGATGTTGGCTAAGATTGTGGAATTTGGTTTTACACCCACCAATTGCATTTTCTTAAAAGTTCCTAAATCCTTATCAACAATAAATATATCATGACAGTAGTATAACAACTACTACTACAGTATAACAACAATAAATATATCATGATGCATATTCATAGTTAATGATATAAGTTATATAACAATTAACAATAACAGTAATAATTCAATTAACCAAAACTGAGATAGGGTATTGTAGAGGGACCTGACATCCACCTGTAGGTCCAAACAGAACATTTGTAGGTGTCGTAGATCAAGACAAGAGGCAGGCAGAAGTTTTTCAAATTTTTACTCTTTGGGCTCTTCATAGATTCCTGGTGCAATGTAGCCTAGAAAGATCGAGAGACTTGGGAAACTAACCAAGGCCTCTAGTAGCATTGACCCACCCACTCCTACATGTTGGCACAGTTGGTTTGGCCCCACAAGGTGGGAAGAAGAAAATATGCCTATTGGCACCTTTTCATAGCTCTCAAATGATGCATTTTGCAAGAATGAATACATTGTTGGCATGGTCAAATGGTTTGGATTTGACTAAAACTCAGATAGGATCCTATATCTAGGGACCCAATGCCCACCTATAGGTCTAGACAGAACATTCGTAGGTGCCATATATCAAGAGAAAAGACAAGTGAGATTTTTTAACTTTTTTCTCTTTGGGCTCTTTAGACTCCTGGTGCAGTGTAGCCTGGAAAGATCAGGAGACCTAGGAAACGAACTTAGGCCTCTAGTAGCATCGACCCGCCCACCCTGATGTGTTGGAAAAGTTGGTTAGGCCCCATGATGTGGGAAGAAGAAAATATGTTTGTTGGCACCTTTTCATTGCTCTTAAATGACGCATTTTGCAAGAATGCATATGTTGTTGGCACGGTCAAATGGTCTGGAGTTGACCAAAACTGAGACAAGGTACTATAGAGGTACCCGATGTCCACTTGTAGGTCCGGACAGAACATTCGTAGGTGCCATAGATTTAGAGCAAAGGTAGGTGAAAGTTTTTCAACTTTTTGCTCTTTGGGCTCTTTAGAGACTCTTGGTGTAATGTAGCTTGGAAAGATCAGGAGACCTAGGAAATGAACCGAGGCCTCCAATAGCATCCACTCACCCACCCCGATCTGTTGGCATAATTGTTTCAGCCCCACAAGGTGGGAAGAATAAAATATGTTTGTTGGCACCTTTTCATTGCTCTCAAATGATGCATTTTGCAAGAATACATATGTTGTTGGCACAGTCAAATAGTTTGGATTTGACCAAAACTAAGACAAGGTATTATAGAGGAACCCAATGTCCACTTGTAAGTCTAGACATAACATTTGTAGGTGCCATAGATCAAGAGAAAAGGCAGGAGAAATTTTTTCAACTTTTTTCTCTTTAGGCCCTTCAAAGACTCTTGGTGCAATGTAGCCTGGAAAGATTAGGAGACATGGGAAACAAACCAAGGCCTCCAATAGCATCCACCCACCAACCCCAATGTGTTGGCACAGTCATTTCGGCCCCACAAGGTGGGAAGAATAAAATATGCTTCTTGGCACCTTTTCATTACTCTTAAATGATGCATTTTGCAAGAATGCATATGTTTTGGCACAGTCAAACAATCTAGAGTTAACCAAAATTGAGGCAGAGTAATGTAGAGGGACCAAACATCCACCTGTAGATCCAAACAGAACATCCGTAGGTGCCATAGATTGAGAGAAAAGGAAGGAAAAAGTTTTTCAACTTTTTTCTCTTTGAGCTCTTCAAGACTTCTGGTGCAATGTAACCTAGAAGGATCAAGAGACTTGGGGAATGACATGAGGCCTTCCCTAGCATTCACATACCCACCTAGATGTGTTGGCATAGTCAGTTTGGCCCCACAAGATAAAGAATTCAAAATATGGCTCCTAGCAAGTGTCTATTGAACACCAATGACGCTTTTTGCAACATTCCATACATCGTCGTCATGGTCAAATGGTTTGGAGCTAATAAAAATTGAGAGAGGTTATGGTGCAAGGACTCTACATGCAACTGTAGGTTCAGATGGAATAGTCATAGGTGCCACAGATTTTGAGTACTAATCCATCATAGTTTGGCAGTTTTTTGCATTTAGGTCTCTTAAGAGACTTTGTCAAAATAGTGTAGCTTGGAAGGATTGGGAGACCTTTGGAACAAACTAAGACCTCCCCTAGAATTCACCTACCCACATGGATGTTTTAGCACTATTAGTTTGGCCTCACGATGCACGAAATGAAATTTATGCTCGCTGACAACTTTTCATTGAACATAAATGACGTTTTTTGCAACTTTTGAAATATTATCACCATGACCATATGGAATGAACATTTCAAAACCTGAGAGAGGTTATTATGGAGGGACCCTATAGGTCTAGATTGAACATTCCTAGGTGCCACAAATTCTGAGAAACAGTCCATCAGAGTTTGGCAATTTTTGGCACTTAGGGCTCTTAAGAGAAAGTGTTGGCACAATGCATCTGAGAAAATTTGGGATAGTTGAGGTGTGAAATAGGACCTTTCCTATCATTCACTCACCCACTTGGATGTGTTGCCACTGTCAGTTTGGCCCCATGATGCACGAAATGAAATTTACGCTCACAGACAACTTTCATTGAACATAATTGACGCTTGTTGAAACTTTTGAAATATTGTCGCCACAACCAAATGGAATGAACATTTCAAAAACCAAGAGATATTATTATGGAGGGACCCTATGTGACCTTGTATGTCTAGACAGAATGTTCCTAGGTGCCATAAATTCCAAGAAATAGTCCCTCAAAGTTTGGCAATTTTTGGCAATTAGGGCTCTTAAGAGAAAGCATCGGCACAATGCAACCGGGAATGATCGGGATAGTTGAGGTGTAAAATAGGACCTTTCCTAGCATTCAACTAGATGTGTTAGCACTGTCAATTTGGCCCCACAATGCACAAAACAAAATTTATGCTCGCCGACAACTTTTCATTGAACATAAATGACATCTTTTGCAACTTTTGAAATATTGTCACCACGACCAAATGGAATGAACATTTCAAAAATTTAGAGAGGTTATTGTGGAGGGACCCTATGTGACCCTATAGGTCTATATGGAATGTTTTTAGGTGCCACAAATTTTGAGAAATAATATGTCAAAGTTTGGCAATTTTTGGCACTTAAGGCTCTTAAGAGAAAGCGTCGGCACAGTGCAGCCGAGAATGATCGAGATAGTTGAGGTATGAAATAGGACCTTGTCTAGCGTTCATGCACCCACCCAGATGTGTTGGCATTGTTTGTTTGTCCCCATGATGCATGAAACAAAATTTTATGCTCGTTGACAACTTTTCATTTAACACAAATGACACTTTTGTAACTTTTGAAATATTGTCACCACGACCAAATGGAATGATTATTTCAAAAACTAAGAGAGGTTATTGTGGAGGGACCCTACATGACCCTATAGGTCTAGACAGAAAATTCATAGGTGCCACAAATTTTAAGAAATAGTATATCAAAGTTTGGCAATTTTTGACACTTAGGGCTCTTAAGAGAAAGCATTGGCACAGTGCAACTAGGGATGATCAGGATAGTTGAGGTGTGAAATAGAACCTTACCTAGCATTCATCCACCCTCTTGAATGTGTTGGAATTATCATTTCAGCCCATGACACACGAAATGATATTTATGCTTGCCAACAACTTTTCATTGAACATAAATGACGCTTTTTGCAACTTTTGAAATATTGTCACCATGACCATATGGAATAAACATTTCAAAAACATATGACTTCTGGAGGAAGTCAAGACTTAAACACTGGAACATGTGATCACTAGATAGCTATGAACAACATACCTGAACCGCATGCAAGTGTCTTTAACTACGCAGCCATACCATCTCAAATACTATCACTTCATTTGTATACTATATATAACTACAAATACTTAGTCATTTATTCTTCCGGAGTAAAGTCTCTGCCATGTCAGTGGAATCCCTTTTCCTTGTTGCCATCAATGACAACATTGACATTCTTTTGAGCAATGTCTATTGCCAATAGACTTAGGGTTTCAAGGAAAATAAGGAAAATGTTTATGAAATTGACTTAAAACCCTAAAACCTAGGCAGGTACCACCAATAACTTTATCTTTGGCATCATTTTCCTTATCAGCAAATTTCAATTTTCCCAAACTTTATCTCGATACCTCTTTCTTTTTTTCTTGCATTATCAGCAAAATGTCACTTTTGCGAACCACATTATCTTTTCACTATCGTTTCCAACTGTCACCCCTTATCAACAAATCTTCATGTTTTCAAACCAAGCCTGTTATTCCTTTGTCAGCAAAACACACTATTGACAAAACACACTATTGGCAAACTTTAAAAAAATCAAACTTTTGGAAAGTTCAAGTTTTTGCTACTTCTCCAAAAAAACTATTCCTTACCCTTTTTATTTTCCTAAGAAAAAATTAATCTTTCCTATTTGCCTTATCTACAAAAAATGCTCCGAGGAGAACTAATGTGACTTACCTTTTGCCCTTATCAACAAATTTGACCTTTCCTGAACCATGGACCTTGTCTCTTTGTTATTGGTGAAATGTGTCGATGGCAAACTTGCCCTTGGCTTTCCCTTATGTTTTCCTTCTATCTACTTTATCATCCTTTTGTCCCATCAGCGAGCTTTTTGTTAGCAAAACCATGAGTTCTCGAACCAAAGGGTTTGTCGACCAAGACTTCAACTTCCCTTCAATTTTTTCCCTAGAATTTCTTCTTTACTTTATCTATGCTTTTGCTTGGCAGACCCTTCCTCTGTCGAAGAAGTAGTTGTTGGAGAAACCTTCAATTGGTGAACTGTTAAGTTCACAAACTACAAAACATGCTGACAAAGCCAGCCTTTCCTTACTTTCTTTTTCATTCTTTCCTTTGCCTTTCTCTTATCTTTTTGTTGATGAAGACTCATGCTCCACTCTCTATCGGGAAAAGGGCCTGTCGTCAAACCTTGTTATCAGCAAACCGAGTGGTTTGCTAACCTAGCCATTAGCCAACAAAGACTTCACTTTTATTTCCTTAGAAACTTTCATCTACCACTGCCACTTTCACTTTCTTCAATTGATGAATCTTCATAATAGCTAACTCATTAGTCAGTGAACTTTCAAGTTTGCAAACTAAGACTTTCACCAATAAAAGACCCTTTTGTCTTTGCTTTACTTAGAATTTTTTCTTCCCGTGGGCCTCCTTTCTTCTTCTATTGGTGCCTTCCTATCACCTTATCAGTGAATCGATGAATTGGGAAAAAGGTGAACTTCCAAACTAGTTCGCCAGTTCACATTTTTTCCAATTTGTTGATAAAGGCTTGGAAATGTTCATTTTTTCATTTTTTTCAAATGGGAAACACAAAGACATTATACTTAGAAGAATTTTGAAGTAAAAATCTCTATAAAACATCTCTCTGATTGGGTATATATGAGGGATTTTGGCACAATAACCTCTCTCAGTTTTTGAAATGTTTATTCCATATGGTCATGGTGACAATATTTCAAAAGTTGCAAAAAGCGTCATTTATGTTCAATGAAAAGTTGTTAGCAAGCATAAATATCATTTCATGTGTCATGGGGCTAAACTGATAATTTTAACACATTCAAGTGGGTGGATGAATGCTAGGGACTCTACGTGACCCTATAGGTCAATAAAACATTCCTAGGTGCCACAAATTCTGAGAAAGAATCTACCAAAGTTTGGCAATTTTGGCTCTTAGGGCTCTTAAGAGAAAGCATCGACACAATGCAGCTGGGAACAATCAGAATAGTTGAGGTGCGAAACAAGACCTTAGTGCAATATTTTATTTCTCTTTAATTATCCTCTTCTCCTTCTTAACTTATTTGTATACTTGATATCACATTAATTAGAATATGATTAGATTAGGGTTTTAAGATTCATGGACACACTAGAGGACACCAATAGAACTAAAATTAGAGACATGATCATGCACATATACAAATCTAAATCAGCTATACATATAAACAACATGAGAAAGTTAGTGTACATAATCATACACATAAACAAGAGTATTGCACATAAGTATCTCATACGAGACATAATATTAGAGACATGATTGTAGAGAAGGAACAAAATTTTACTTATACAAATATACAAATTAGATGTATATGGGTATGTGTAGGATCATTGCGGGCCAAACAGTGGCAATAGGAAAAAAATCACGTTTTTACTTAGCCCAATTCGTGACTTGGCAAAGTTTGACTTTGAAACGGATATCTATTTTGGTTTGGATACCAAACCAAAACGGATATCCGTTTCTAGAAATACAAAACGGATATCTATTTTGGATTTCATGCCCCTAAATTGCTTTACCAAATCCTTCATATGATTTGATTCATGATACATGGTTTGAGAAGGATACACATGATAAACCCTTACCCTCTAGTGATAAAATTATGAATGATACTTTATGTGGTGAAGCTACACCTTCATTAATCCTTCATGACATTGTTATTCCTTGTGATGATGATGTCCTTCATGTGATATGTTAGGACATAATGCAAAGTTAACATGGCATGAACTCTCTTGGAAGGGTAAGCATGGAATATAAGAACATTGAACTAGTTGGATCTGTTAAGCTTGCCATTTATGAAAGAACCTTAAAGGTTAACCTTAATTAGGTAAGGTTATGTTTCAGTGTGGTTGTATGTGCAACATGTAAATTAATGTTACCTAAGGATAAATCTAACTATACTAACATTTTAATAACCATGAGAGTTGGGACTAACAATTAGACTAAAAACTTGACAAACAATACAACTTGGACACATGTAGGACTTGGAAAATGGAAAAGAATATAATTAAATGTGGAAAACAATGAAAAAGTGGTATTAGTTTCACCTATATAGAGAAGTGGTTTAGAGGTTGGTTAGGGGAATTATTTAGGGTTTAGAGGTTTAGGGTTGCTCGGGTTTAGGGATTTAGGGTTTACAGTTTAAAGAGAGATAGAGAGAGGGGATTGATAGAGTTTGGGAGAGATAGAGGAGACAGAGGGGAGAGATATGGAGATAGAGAGTGAGAGACATGTCCAGAGACATAGAGAGAGAGATTGAGAGGTAGAGGGATGATAGAGATAGGGAGATAGAGTTTTAGGGTTGCTTGGGTTTAGGGGCATTATTTATGGTTTAGGGTTTATGGTTTTGGGGTTAGGGGTTAAGGTTTAGAGGTTTAGGGTTTAGGGTTTAGAGAGAGATAAAGGACCAATAGGGAGATATAGAGGAGTTCGAGGGGAGAGATAGGGAGATAAAGAGTGAGGGACATGGCAAGAGACATAGCGAGAGAGATTGAGAGGTAGAGGGACAAAGGTGATAGGGAGATATGGGAGAGATAGGGAGATAGTTGTTTATGGTTACTTGGGTTTAGGGTTTCTCAGGTTTAGGGGTTAGGGGTTAGGGTTTAGGGGCATTATAATTTAGGGTTTATGATTTATTGTTTAGGGGTTAGGGGTTAGGTTTAGAGGTTTAGGGTTTTGGATTTAGGGTTTATAGAGAGAGAGGAATGATAGGGAGATATAGAGGAGTCTGAGGGGAGAGATAGGGAGATAAAGAGTGAGGGACATGGCCAGAGACATAGGGAGAGAGATTGAGAGATAAAGGGACAAAGGTGGTAGGGAGATAGGGGAGAGATAGGGAGATAGTGGTTTAGGGTTACTTGGGTTTAGGGGTTTGGGGTTTAGGGTTTAGGGGTTTAGGGTTTCTCAAGTTTAGGGGTTAGGGGTTAGGGTTTAGGGGCATTATTTAGGGTTTAGGATTGAAATTGTTTAGGGGTTAGGGGTTAGGTTTAGAGGTTTAGGGTTTTGGATTTAGGGTTTATAGAGAGAGAGGAGTGATAGGGAGATAGAGAGAGGAGACCGAGGAGAGAGATAAGGAGATAGAGAGTGAGGCACATGGCCAAGGACATAGGAAGAGAGATCAAGAGAGGTAGAGGGATGATAGAGATAGGGAGATAGGGGAGAGATAAGGAGATATAGGTTTAGAGTTGATTGGATTTAGGGTGTACCTGGGTTTAGGGTTTCTTAGTTTTGGAGATAGCTAGATAGAAAGAGAAAGGAGACAGATAGGGAGAGATAGGGAGATAGAGAGTGAGAGAGATGTCTAGAGAAATAGGGAGAAGGATTGAGAGGTAGAGGGATGATAGAGATAGGGAGATAAGGGAGAGATAGGAGATAGGGTTTAGGGTTACTCGCATTCAGGGTTTAGGGTTTAGGGGTTAGGGGTTAGGGGTTAAGGTTTAGGGGCATTATTTAGGGTTTAGGGTTTATGGTTTAGGGGTTAAGGTTTAGAGGTTTAGGGTTTAGTGTTTAGAGAGAGAGGACCAATAGGGAGATATAGAGTGAGGGACATGGCCAAAGCATAGGGAGAGAGATTGAGAGGTAGAGGAATGATAGTGATGGGGAGATAGGGAGATAGAGAGATAGAGAGATAGAGGTTTAGGGTTTCTTAGGTTTAGTGTTTAGGATTTAGGGGTTTAGGGTTTCTCAAGTTTAGGGTTTAGGGGTTAGGAAATAGGGGTTAGGGGTTAGGGGTTAGGTTTAATCATGAGTTAATATAGGTTGTGGAGTGAGAAAGGGGTGGTATGGGTATGGTTGAATGGAGTGATGAGGTGATTTAATTAGTGATGACCTAGGTGAAGTGATGGGTAAGGTGTCTTATGTGGGATTGCTAGAAAGTGTGATTGGTAATGGTGGGGATAGATAAATGTCATCTTCTAAGGGTTCAAAGGTGAGGAAAGTGTAAGATGGAGATATGGGATAACCCATGTTTTAATTATTATTCAAGGGAGTGTCCTTATATAATGATTATCAACGATGGTGTCAATAGGGGGAATGGAGTCTATGAATGTAGGTGTGGGAATGTGAGCTATGACATTGGGATTACAGTATTAGATGAATAATGGAAAGTACCTGGGCACCTGTCTAGTGATGGAAAGAGTCACATGATCAAATGATGTTTGGGGAAGGGCTTTTATTAGGAAAGTAAGGATTTGGGTGATGGTCTAGGGTTTAGTGGAGAAGAATTTATGGAAAATTTGGAGGTCATTAAAATTAATATCCCTCCACCTCTATATCCCTAGATCTCTGCCTTATCTCCCTCTCTCTATCATCCCTCCATAGGTCTCAATCTCTATCCCTATCTCTCTAGACATCTCACTCACTCTCTATCTCCCTATCTCTACCTTTGTCTCCTCTATCTCTCCCAATCTATCTCCTCTCTCTCTCTCTACCTATATTTATCTCTCCCTATCTCTTGCCTCTCTCCCCCTATCATTCCTCTATCTCCCTATCTCTCTGGACATCTCTCTAACTCTTAATCTCCCTATCTCTCCCCTTCGTCTCCTCTATCTCTTCTTATCTGTCTCCTCTCTATCTCTTTGTACCTAGCCATCTCTCCCAATCTCTCTATCTCTTGCCTCTCTCCCTCTATCATTCCTATATATCCTATCTCTCTCATCTATCTTTCCCTCTCCCTTATCGACGAAGGAAATAGAAACAAGAAAACTAGGACTCCCTTTCTCAGGTTTAGGGTTTAGGGGTTAGGGTTTAGGATTTGGGGCAATTATTTAGGGTTACTTGGGTTTAGGGTTTAGGGGCATTATTTAGGTTTACGGTTGCATGTCAAAAGCAGTCTCTCTCTCTAAATCTGTAAACCCTAAATAATGGCCCTAATCTCTAACCCCTAACCCATATCTACCTCTCTATAGATATCTCCCTCTCTCTATCTTTCTCTCTCTATCGACATCAATCCAATGATGTTGAGGATGTGCTAAATTGATTTGTCACCTTTAGAAAATAAATGACATCAATCCAATGATTGTCTTGGAATTTGAATAGGTATAGAAAAATGAGAGGTCGATCCCGAGTGTCACAAGTTTGATCTCAATTGTTGACACAAATATCATCTAATATGTAAGTTAAACATGAAATGATTTGTTAGAATTTACACCAAAACTACTTGCTTTTACAATTTTTTTATGACAATTACCTATTCAAAAGTGCCTTTGAAATACTATGAGATACCTTAGTATAAGTAAATCATATAAAAATCAAATATATAGATCATCATAATCCTATATAAATTTTGATAGTTTGTCCAAAATCTCTCCTTTCATATGATACAGTCTTTCTAAAATTTGGATTGTATTTTATAGCTAAAATGCCTAAATACTAAAATGCTAAAATGCTAAAATAAAAAACAATGAAAACAATTGAGAAAAAGAAAACAGATATTCGTTTTGATAACGGATTTCCATTTTGAAAAACATAAAAAGTGAAAAAGACACTACGTTTTTGCAAACCCGCGGCTTGCAAAAGGCAGTGTCATCTTTGAAGAAAGGATATCAGAGGTGAAGAACGGATATTCGATCCAAAAAGGTAAGATCTTTTGCATTTTTTTTGTTTGTTTTGTATATTCAAGCAATTTTTTTGGTTTTTTATGCTAAGTGGGTATGTTTTATATTTTAATTAGGTAAAATGGATGCACAAAATGAAAACTCAAACCCTCCACCACCCAACCCTCCCCCTCCAACAATAGAAGAGAATATTCAAAGAAATATTGATCATATAAGTACGATCATAGAAATGTATCGCCGCCACCCTCGATTGTCTACAATGACATTGAATTTAGAGGGAATGATTAATCATGTTCAAACCTTATCAACCCAACACGAATCATTTAGGCAATGGCGAGAAGCCAAGAAGGCCGAATATGCTAACAGTTTGTCATACGATGAAGTCAAAGAATTAGAGATTACAAAAACTATGTTATCCCAACACTTTGTCAATCCTAAAACCGGATTACAAGTTGATGTCCGTAAGCCCAAGTTTTCAATCAAATGGTGTATTCATGAGGGCATTAGTCAGAACTTTTGGGATCGTTGGTGGATGGTTTTTGATAAAGCACCCAACAACAATTTAGATGTACCTTTGTATTTCCTTCATAAACTCTATGCAGAGTTCTTCATGGGTCAACATGTTAATTATTTTGATTTTAGAGAGTTTCAAGGAGTGGGCAAGAGAATGCCTCAAGATAGACCTGGGGTAATTAGACAAGTACAAGGTCCCTACATTCCCCCTCCGGCTATCTCTTCTCCACCCCCAATGCAGTACCCAGACATTGTTGCAAATGCAACACAATAGGGCCTTAGTGCCATACACTCTTTGACCGAGCATTTGATTATACAGACATCTCAGTTTGCACAAGCACATGATGAAGGCGATGATATTGGATCACCTAGTTCTACTATACCATCATCGTCCACACATGTATGTGTGCCCCATCATTGCATTCCTTGCAATCATTTATGCTTAGGTCCTATTATGGAGAGTAGTGAGCCACAATTGAACACATCAAAGTACGATCTCCATTCACAAGATGAGGCAATGGGGTCCAGAACTCAAGCTAAGGGATCAAGGACAAGAGTAGAAGCTACCGGATCAGTGAAGCATAGAGAAGGAGAAATGCATGAGCAATCTTTTAGCAGGTAAAATTTAAAGTTAAATTTTATGGTTTATTCCATTTGAATATATAAACAATTTTATTAGTACTAATGTATCTAAGTGGGATAACAGTTGATGACAGAGGAGTTGACAGAAGGTCATCATGGAACTTTGTCTGCCATCCAATTTGGCTTGGACTTGCTGGTATAATTTGTTCTACACATCAACTTTTTTTTATGCATTTATTTCTTTGTGAGTAATTATATATTAATTTATATCTTGATGTTAATTTTATTTTATAGTCAATCAAAAATGTGAATGATGTGGCATCTTTGCCAATAGTCTTTTCTCGAACTCCTGATCGACCCAAGGGACTATCATTTACAGAATGGCTTTCTCAACGCCAACAAAGGGTGGAGGTAATTTGATTGAATTGTACTTTAATTGATAATTTAGAAAACTTAAATATTTGATTATAGTCATTTAGAGTCTTACATTCTTGTCATTTTGATAATTCAGAGTCCTTCTCAATTGATGCAGGAGGCCTCGATGGTGGTATGTGCTTGTTTTCTAGTAGATAAGTTTTTGTGTAGTGCACTTTAGATTGTTTGTGTGTAACACATCTAACCTTTTTAAATGTATGCATTTCCTATTTTGTTTAAAAATTATATATTAATTTATTTCAATGTTACTTTGCTTTTATGTAGTCTCTTGAGAATGTGAGTGATGTGCCACCTTTGTCATCATGCTTCACTAGGACACCTGATCATCTTAAGAGAAAATCATTTGCAGAACGATTGTCCGAACAACAACATAGAGTCAAGCTAATTGAATTGAATTTTTCTAAATAATTGATAGTTTATCTAGCGGTCTTATAGTTGATTGTAGTGATTTAGATGTATGTTAATAAATGAAAGTTCTTAATTGTGGTAGATAAGAATCTATTTACTAACTTTAACTTATTTTTATTTACCATTGAAGAGATTAATCAAATTTGTGTTTTGACTTGTTAATGCAGGAAACTTTGCCTTCATCAATTACTAGACATTTTGGTACAAAGAGGACACTTTTTCAGGATCCATCACAGATTGAGGGTCAAGTGGACTTGTAGTATTTGATGTAGCTATTTGGCATGTAGATTGTATATAGATTTTGAGACATGGCATATGCCACATTTTGTAAAAAATGTTTTGAGTTGGCATATTTGCCAAATTTTTGTATATGTCTACCATTATGGACTAGATTTTAATATATATACACCTTGATATACAATATAATTTAAATTCCTTATGTGCATGTCATGATACTTCCCATGATGCCATACATTATGATGATAGTTCTTTAGTCCATTGATGATATGTTTAGCATTGAGAATGGTTTTAGATCAATAGAATCAATATGATAAAATTTCTTATATGCCCTAATCAAGCAAGTAGCTTGAAATCTAATAAGGCCATGATAAACCATTTCATCATGTATTTAGTCTTCATCTTGTCAAGTTTTGTAAATATGTCAAAGTTGTCATATGAAAAATGTAACAAAAATGCAAAAGTATGGAAGATGAACAATCAAGTACTCAAAAGTCAGTTGGCAACTATTGGTTTCCCTCAAATCATGTATAAATATGCATAAACCTTCGTGGAAAAGGCATTGGAGATGTATTGAAAACATTTTGAAGATGAATTGAAGACAAGTTTGAATGAAATTAATGTCAAGAAACTCTGTTTTTGTAGATTTTACTATTTTCCTGCTATTTCTTTGTTTAGTACAGCCCTATATGGATGTGTTAGGGCCTGAGAGCAATTGTAATTGAAAGCTGGTGGAATCTACTTTCTTGTGTTTTAGTTGCCAATAAGGCCAATAAGGACACTGGGGGCACATTATAAACATAAAAAACTTACATCTTGGGAGGAGGTGTCAATAAGGCCAATAAGGATACTATTTTAGTTGCGTGTGTGTGTGTATGCAAATCCCATTTATGGCCGAGAAGCTCTCTATTTACTATTATTCAACTCTCATTGATAGGAGGTTGGCTCTACAACTATTGCAATTTGTGTATGAAACCTAGATGCCTACGAGATCATATATATGTATGTATGTAAATCCTATTTATGGTCAAGTAACTCTCTATTTACTATCATTAAACTCTCATTGATAGGAGGTTGGCTCTCTGACTATTGCAATTCAATCCATTTGTAATGATGCCTCTATCATGTTGAGTTGGATCCTATCTATGCATAAAGTTAAAATCATGAAAATCACAACACCATACAATCCTCATTGGGCTGTTAAAATGCACAAAACAATCATACAAGACAGTCATTCATGAAATTACTATGCAAAGAGGGTTTATAAGTTGCATTAGGGTTTGTATAAATGATCTAATGGATTTATAAGGTTGTCAAACACCAAAATGGATGATTTATATGATTTTTGGGACTGTCATAGTCCATGTACAACTTGCCCTTTATGATTGTTAAAAAGATACACATGGCTGTCCAAAAACTTTGCTTTATGACTATCCTAAAACAACATCATGTATATGCTCATAAAAGCCATCAAACTCTGAGAATAAACTCATCATGGGATAAGGAGTGGAAGGATAAAGTCACATTCCCAAAAACCTCTTAAAATCACATGTCTCCCCTTATGAAAACTAGGCTCTTTGTCGATTCATTGTTCCGTAAGAGCAAAGTCACTTAAGATCCTAAGAGCAAAAACCTTGTCAGGTGCCATATTTTTTGTTCTGCTCATCGTGGGGCCGAACGGACTGTGCCAACATGTTGGGGTGGGCGGTTAAATGCCAAGGGAGGTCTCATTTTGTGCGCCAAGCATCCTAGTGATTCCGGGCAAGAGGCTACTGACAAAGTCCCTTAAGATCCCTAAGACCAAAAAACTGCCAAACTTTGACGGAGCAGTTTTTAGAATTTGTGATAGCTGGGAATGTTTTGTTTAGACCTATAGGTGCACGTGGGGTCCATTCACAATAACCTCTCTCATTTTTAGTCAACTCCATTCTGTTTGACCGTGCCGAAATCAAATGCATTGTTGCAAAATGCTTCAATTTGATGCAGTGGAAAGGTGCTAGGTGTGACATTTTCCATTCCATAGCTCGTGGGGTTGAATGGACTGCACCAACACGTCAGGTTGGGCGGGTAAATGCTAGTGGAGGTCTCATTTTGTGCACCAAGCATCCCAGTCATTCCGAGCAAGAGGCTACCGACAAAGTCTCTTAAGATCCCTGAGACCAAAAAACTGCCAAACTTTGACGGAGCAGTTCTCAGAATTTGTGACAGTTGGGAATGTTTTGTTTGGACCTATAGGTGCATGTGGGGTCCATCCACAATAACCTCTCTCATTTTTGGTCAACTCCATTCTGTTTGACCGTGCCGAAATCAAATGCATTATTTCAAATTGCTTCAATTTAATGTAGTGGAAAGGTGCTAGGTGTGACATTTTTCATTCCATAGCTCATGGGGTCGAACAGACTGTGCCAACGTGTCGGGGTGGGCGGGCAAATACCATTGGAGGTCTAATTTTGTGCACCAAGCATCCCAGTCATTCTGGGCAAGAGGCTACCGGCAAAGTCCCTTAAGATCCCTGAGACCAAAAAACTGTCAAACTTTGACGGAGCAGTTCTCAGAATTCGTGACAGCTGGGAATGTTTTGTTTGGACCTACAGGTGCATGTGGGGTCCATCCACAATAACCCCTCTCATTTTTTGTCAACTCCATTCCATTTGACCGTGCCAAAATCAAACGCATTGTTTCAAAATGCTTCAATTTGATGTAGTGGAAAGGTGCTAGGTGTCACATTTTTCATTCCATAGCTTGTGGGGTCGAACAGAATGATCTAATGTGTCGGGGTGGGCGGGTGAATGCCATTGGAGGTCTTGTTTTGTGTGCCAAGCGTCCTAGTGATTCCAGGCAAGAGGCTACCGACAAAGTCCCTTAAGATCCCTGAGACCAAAAAACTGTTAGACTTTGACAGAGCAGTTCTCAGAATTTGTGATAGCTGGGAATGTTTTGTTTGGACCTACAGGTGCATGTGGGTTCCTTCCACAATAACCTCTCTCATTTTTTGTCAACTCCATTCTGTTTGACCGTGCCGAAATCAAACGCATTGTTGCAAAATGCTTCAATTTGATGCAGTGGAAATGTGCTAGGTGTGACATTTCTCATTCCATAGCTCGTGGGGTCGAACAGACTGCGCCAACGTGTCGGGGTGGATGGGTAAATGCCATTGGAGGTCTCATTTCGTGTGCCAAGCGTCCTAGTCATTCCGAGCTGTAAGCTACCAACAAAGTCAAAAGTTGCTAGGATTAAAATTTTGCATTCCATGGGTCCTAGGACCGAACAGATTACGTCAACACATCAGGGTGGGTGGGTAAATGCTAGGGGAGGTCTCATTTTGTGAGCAAAGCATCTGAGTTGTTCCAAGCTATAAGCTACCGACAAAGTCACTTTGCTGGTAGCTTACAGCTCAGAAGGACTGGGATACTTTGCACACAAAATGAGATCTCCCCTAGCAATTACTCACCCACTCTGACGTGTTGGTGCAATCTATTCAGTCCCAGGACCTATAGGATGCAAAATTTCAATCCTAACAACTTTTGACTTTGTCGGTAGCTTACAACTCGAAACGATTGGGACGCTTGGCACACGAAACGAGACCTCCAATGGCATTTCCCCGTCCACCCCAATGCGTTGGCACAGTCCATTCAACCCCACGAGCTATGGAATGAAAAATGTCACACCTAGCACCTTTCCACTGCATCAAATTGAAGCATTTTGCAATAATGCGTTTGATTTCGGCACGGTCAAACGGAATGGAGTTGACAAAAAATGAGAGAGGTTATTATGGATGGACCCCACGTGCACTTGTAGGTCTAAACATAACATTCCCAGCTGTCACGAATTCTGAGAACTGCTCTATCAAAGTCTGACAGTTTTTTGGTCTTAGGGATCTTAAGGGACTTTGTCGGTAGCCTCTTGCCCGGAATCACTGGGACGCTTGGCACACAAAACAAGACCTCCAATGGCATTTACCCACCCACCCCGACACATTGGATCAGTCTATTCGATTCCACAAGCTATGGAATGAAAAATGTGACACCTAGCACCTTTCCACTGCATCAAATTAAAGCATTTTGAAACAATGCGTTTGATTTCGGCACGGTCAAATGGAATGGAGTTGACCAAAAATGAGAGAGGTTATTGTGGATGGACCCCACGTGCACCTGTAGGTCCAAATAGAACATTCCCAACTGTCACAAATTTTGAGAACTGCTCTGTCAAAGTTTGGCAGTTTTTTGGTCTCAGGGATCTTAAGGGACTTTGCCGGTAGCCTCTTGCCCGGAATGACTGGGATGCTTGGCGCACAAAATGAGACCTCCAATGGCATTTACCTACCCACCCCAATGCGTTGGCATAGTCCATTTGACCTCACGAGCTATGGAATGAAAAATGTCACACCTAGCACCTTTCCACTACATCAAATTGAAGCATTTTGCAACAATGCGTTTGATTTCGGCACGGTCAAATGGAATGGAGTTGACCAAAAATGAGAGAGGTTATTGTGGATAGACCCCATGTGCACCTATAGGTCTAAACAAAACATTCCCAGCTATCATGAATTCTGAGAACTGCTCTGTCAAAGTTTGGCAGGTTTTTGGTCTCGGGGATCTTAAGGGACTTTGCCGGTAGCCTCTTGCCTGAAATGACTGGGATGCTTGGTGCACAAAATGAGACCTCCCTTAGCATTTACCCGCCCACCCCGATGTGTTGGCATAGTCCATTCGGCCCCACGATGAGTAGAACAGAAAATATTGTTCCAGTTGACACATTCTCAATCATTGACATGGATGATATCTCAGTACCATTCCTTTAGGCACAATATGAGCTTCCAATGGAAGGCACAATTGTGAGGTTAGAGATGATGAAAAGTGTGCCTCATTCACAATCATGTTTTACTTGTCTTCAATGATGATTCCTTGATTCAACTTAATCCTTTGATAATACATTTTAACCTCCTTGTGAAAGTGCACTTTCAAGGTTGCTTGAGCAAGAGCTAGTGCCTCAACATCTAGGTGCACTTTTATTGTTCTAGAAGCATGAACTAGCACCTCAAATAGTAAGGCACTCATTCTAGGTTGTTTATTAAAAATTAGCACCTTGTATTCATTATCAAGGTGCATATCCAAAGTCATAGAGATATGAAGTGGCACCTCACTAATCTAGGTGCACATTTGATGGTGTAGAGAGGTAGATGTGTGCCCAAGTCATCATTTGATGCCTTCAATAACTATAAACTCCTTTGATGATGTATTTTATCCTTCCAATTCACTATCTAGCCTTAGGTGCACATTTTAGGTTGATCAATCATAATCTAGCGCCCTAAGTACCAAGGCGCACTTTTAGGTTAGTTTCATCAAGGATTAGCGCCTTCACTTCTAGGCGGAAGTTTGGAGTTGAAATACATCAAAATAACAAGTTTCTTCATCACTTCAAACATCTTTAACACTTTGAAGATCTTCAATGCATGATTAAATATCAAGAAACCAATGTATCATTTCATGAAGGTCTTGAAGAGGAGAACAAAAAATATTGTTCAAGTTGACACATTCTCAATCATTGACACAATGAAATTGATGCAAACATGCAATTTGTTCATGTTGTGCCATCATGTTGATGCAAACATTCTATATCCTTCATATTGTCACATGTTGTAAGCCATGTATGTGAAGATGTAAACATAGTATTGGTGACATGAGAAACACTACTACATATTCTTAAGTGTTGTAAATATGCATCTTCTTATTTAATCATGTGTTGTAAATGAAGGAATGCAATGATTGCAATATGTGCATAAAACGGAATTTTTGATAAGGATTGAAAGGAAATGTTAAGAAAATGCAATTGGCGGGTGTAAATCCAAAGTGTGGTAGCATAGAAAAGGCATGTGAATAGTTTGGCATGACACCTCAAAGAGATGCTATCTCATGGAATGCAATGATTGAAAGATATGCACAAAATGGATTTTTTGAAAAGGCTTTAGAAACTTTGAAGCAAATACAATTGGAACGTTTAAAACCAAATTCCATAACCTTTGCAAGCATTCTCCCTACTTGTGCCAAATTAGGATCTTATAAATGCATAATGTCATGAAAATAATGTATATTGTATATATCAAGCCATATAGGCGTGTACAAATAAAACCATATGAGTATATACAATGATATACATCGATAACATACAAAAGTATGTTTACAAAGCCAAATAGGCATATGTAAAAAAATGTCCCAAAATCAAATCTCCTATGGATTGCTATCAAATAATCTATGGCTCTTGCTAGGCCATGAAGATGGTGAACCAGTCAATGACTCGTCCTCTATCTCTCATCGACTAGACCTCCTCGATAGAGATTTTTGAATTTCCACCTATTAATACAATCAAAGAACGTGCACATTAATATAGAATTTAATATTCAAAATATATAACATGACATAAGTAATCAATCACTTACTGCCAATTGGTGATTCCTGTTGATCATTTGTTGTCTCTCTTCTTCTGTAGAGCTAGATGGGTAGGGGAGGTGTTGTTCTCAAAATCAGCTACACTCATTTTTGTAGACAACCCCTACGAAACTTGTCCATTTTGTAATCTACACTCTATGTTCACAAATCAAGACGGGATTCTCTTGGTCCCCTACGAAGTCATATAGCATCCTAAACTAGTTTGCAACATTCCCTCGAATCGATTCCTCAATGTTTGCGCAAATCAGTTCAGTTGTAAATAGACCAACATATCAGTTTTGGTCATTTTTAGGGTGTTAGTAAATTTTGAGTCTTGATATGCAAAGTCGACCAAAATTGCCACTTTCACATATCCTTTTATTTATCTATGTATTGTCGGCATTTTCTACCGCCATTACATGTTTTAACCTTTTCTATTTTTAACATGCAGGAGCGGTGGTTTTCGTCGCTCATGCAGGTTTGTGGTGCTATAACCTAATATGCAGAGGCGGCGAAAATAGCCGCCCATGCATACTACCCTTGACATATGTTCAAGCAGTATTTTTCACCACGGCTGCATCTTTAAGTTGATGCAAGCTGAACTCGTGTGCATTTATTGCATATCTAGGTTTTTGGATTAGGAGCTTTTTAAGCCATGTTTAAATCTTTTGTTTACTGTCTTTCTCTTTTATTATCATTTGTGCCCGAGTCGACACCACGGAGGCGAATCCGAAAGAAACTATCACGTTTTAGTTTTCATTGTTGGCATTTCTTCTTCCCAGTAAGTTCGCCATTTGTTTCATAGTTTAGATTTTATCTTTCATTTTTGTATTTTCATAATGTAATCTTAGTCTTATGTAAACCCCAAAAAGAATTTTATTATCGCTTCTCTATATGCATTGTTTTCTTTTTCAAATTAGGGTCTTTTCGTTTTCTTTGACATTGTCTTCGAATTTGCCTAGGGTTTGTGTCGTTGCATTTGTCTTTTCACCTTTGTGATAAGCGGTGGTTTATCCCCGCCAAACACCATTTTCACCTCTACATACATGCGGTATCGGCTGTATTGGCCGCTTTGCCAAGTCTACATAGATGCGAACAGGTGTTAAGGCGAAGGTTTTTGCCGCTTAAAACCTTTTTAAGGTTTTTTTTTTAAAACACAGGTGTATGGGCAGTGAAATCTGCCGCCCTTACATAGAAGATTAAGATTTCAAAAGTTGCATTGTTGGTTGAAACCCCCGCTCGAGCACTTATAACTCCCCCAGCTTGCAGCGTCGGTGAAATTCATCGCTCCAACATACAATTTTTTTTCTCTTGTCATATGCAACAGCGGTTGAAATCGCTGACTATGCATGAGCCTCCACTTTTCCAAGTAATCACATGTAGTAGCAGTGTTTTTCACCGACCCTACATGATAAAGCAATTCTTCCCAAACATGCACAAGTGGCGAAAACACCCACTTTTACATATGCAAACACTTCCTCATGCAGGAGTGGTCATTTTGACCGCCCATACATATTTTCCTAAATTTTTCCTAACACTGGGATAATTTACCTTTCAAGACCTGTTAGCCCACTTTTACCTTTGCCTCAATTTGCGCACACTCAAGGCCTTATCCATGCTTCCCTATCCATGATCATCGAATCGTGATTATCCTAGTGTATCCATTTTTCCCCTAACTACGAGATCATGGCCTTTTGCAGTTCTCAACCAGTGTTCATGGCAGATATCAATCTCAAAGTTCTCTTCAAGAGATCATGTCAAAGCCATCTCCGTCGAAGGCTAGAATCATGAAGTACAAGTACCAAGGTGTCTTTCCGGTGACATTAGTATAGTCAAACATTGATGAAATCAGAGACACAGAAATCAGGCATGTGGACATGGCAGAGTTTGTAGATAGAACAAAATAGACAAATCCTTCTAAGCCTATGCAGAAAATCATTAACAGTAATATTCATTTGGTTGAATCATTTGTAGTTTCTGCACACAATCTTGAGTTTGTTCTTCAGGTAGCCAACCATTACAACAAAGACACTAGAGTTGTGACAGATTCTCAGGGGAATGTAATCATGAGATTGGATGCAGAATTCCTCGACAAAATCTTCATGTGTCCACCTATTGAAAATATTGGATGGATTGACTTTGCTCAGGGCCAACAGGATTATGATAAGGATGTAGAAGCTGCTAGAAGGTACATCAACAACAAATGGTTGAAAATCCCTAGAAGTAATTTGACCAAATGGCCAAAAGATCTTCACAAGAGTGACTTTGTAGAAGAAGTTTGTGATTTGATTACTCTCTTGAGTCACATTAGAGGACTCCCTTCTGCTTCCAAATTCCAAGACTGGATGTATACTTACATCAAGGTAATTCTACGGGGTAATCAGAAAATATTCCGGGGAGAACAGATCAGCAATGCATTGCATGAGCAACTGGTAAAGGTCAATACCACATTCAAATTTTATATGACCTCTTATCTTGTCTATGCTGCTGCAAGCATGAGAAACTTTCCAGGTTTAACTCAGGTAGGAGATAGGAGATTGATCCCAGTATATGAATATTACCCTCAAACCACTCTGAAGGGATCAATTCATCATTTCCGAAGGGTCAATGATGCATTCTTTTCTGTATTCATGTGCTTATGGGATAGTGAATTGGTTCAGAAAAGGGTATCTGATGAAGCTTGACATGTTGTGAATTATTTTGGTTGCTTGTTCCTGCAATTTCCCACTTTCACATATCTTCGTGTAGGATATTATCCTGGTTACCCTTATATGCTTCCACAGTATCCTAGTGACCGTATTGTTCTTATGGAGCTATGCAGACAGTTGATTGTAGTGCACATTAAACAGATGGAATTGAAGAAGTCAAGTATAAAATTCCTGATTGAAATTGGAAGATATTCAGTTCAATCAGTCAATAAAGCAAAAATAATTGATTCTGAATTGCAACTGGTCACCATGAAGACTTAAAAGAAAAGAGACCATTTTGACTTCAGAAGAGTTCAAGATAAGATCAAAAGGAAGTCAAACTTCCACGTGCCAATGGTTGAAGACATATGGGTTGATCTCAGGACATAGAATGAGATCAGAAAGCTACACTTCTACAAACTTCACCCAAGTCAGATTGAAGAACTAGGCCTCGCTGACATTCTAGATGGAATGGAGGATGACGGGGACGATCTAGATCCCAAATACAAAATAGAAAATGTTGAGGCTTCACCTCTTCCAAAGGTGAAATGGTCAGTCAAAGAAGAAACATCCATCAGGAAAAAGTTTCAACCAATACTGGCCAACACAAATGTATGGTTGGAAAGTAAAGGGATTAAATTGAAAGAGTTCCTCACAGGGTCAAAGACTAAGGCATAGGAGTAGATAGGCAAGAAGGTTGAGAACAGAACTAAAAACAAGAGTGATGCCCCTTCTTCTTCTAAGATACGCAAACCAAAGATCAAATTTCTGTCCAAAGGAGGGAAGAAGATGGAAACTAAAGAGACTTCCAACATCACTGAGTCGAATGTTGAAGATACTAATGTTGATCAAATGGAGATTGAAGATGTCGAGGCTGAAGAACAAAATATTTAAAAGTCTAAGGATGATCAACAGGTGATAGTATCTGATAAATCGGATGAAGAGGATGAAATTGAACAAGGTGAAGACGAGGATGCAGAAAAGGAGCAACTTGACGATCCACCTCAATCACCTGAGAAAGATCTTCCCACAGGAACACAAGTTTCTAAACCTCCTCATGTTCTAGCTTATGGTAGTTTCCCAGTGATTTCAAATATTCCCCTTTCACCAAACTTTGTTGTTTCCTCTGATAATACTCATGTTTCTGTGAAAACTAGTTTTGGGACTATTTTTTATTCCTCTAGTTCCATTCCAAGTCTATCTTCTCCATCATTTGACATCGGTGAACAATCTATTTTAGAGAACCTTCTAGATGCTTCAGAAAAGGTTGCTGATATAGGTGTGGTTTTTACCAACACCGGTCCTATTGTGACCATCACAAGTGTGAACATGGAGCCTGCCAAACAGGTAGTAGATTCAGCCCCGGTTGTTGGCGCTTCTGTACTTCCTCCATGGTTATCTACATATACTCCAAAGAGGAAGAAGCAATCTATCGCACCTGACGAGATCGATATTGAAAAGTTGTTACCTGTAAAAGCAAAGAATCAGAAGAAGAAGCCTAAGACTGTTTCTAGGCTTATCAATGAGAAAGGAATCAGGTATGCAGAAATTGCCAAACCACCAGAAGATGCCACCATTGACACTTTTGATATGAGTGATTATGTCATTTCAAGGGTTGAGTTGGGCAAGCTGACTCATGAGGGTATAAAGGCAGATTTTCAAACCACTGCCAGCACTTTACTTGAAAAGTACGTTAAAGTCAAGAAAGAGAAGGAACAGTACAAAGCTAAAGCAGAACAACTTGTTGTTGTCCTTCAAAAGATAGTAAAGTCATCAGAAATGGTAGAACCCATGGCTGTGACAGTGGAAGATCCCATGATTCAGAAAGTTGAAAAAGTACAAGCTAGGGGAAGGGTGGTAGGAGATATAGTGGAACGCCTATTAGCTCAAGGATGAATCCTATTGAAAACCACTATGGAAAGGAAAGAGAAGATGGACAAAGCTAAAACTAAGTTGGACAACCTGGTAGATCTACTTTCACAAGAGTTGCAAGATCAAGAAGAGAGTCTAGAAGAGTGGATAGATATGAAAAAGATTAAGATAAAGAATCTGATCACCATTGGGGTCATTAAAAATAGGGAATCATATCTTAAGACCAAGGAGACTCTGGTGCATTGAATCCACATAATAAAAGGTCTACTTGAAGATCTGTGTCAAGCCCGAGAAGCCAGTGAAGATAGTGATGTCACACTTCTACACCAGCTAGAACTTCCATGCACCCTAATAAGGGAAGATCACAGTTTCCTCTCAGCACAAGAGATGGTAAGTTCCTTTGAAGAGATGGTCCAAAGAAAATTTGAAGAGGAGGCACCTTCAATGCTTTCAATGGATAATCTATATGACCAACACTCGACTCTAGAGAACTTGAAAGATAATCTGGACAAGCATGAAAAGGCAATAAAGGTGGTAAAAGACTCAATTCTCCAGGCCCGCACCATTTCAGAGAACATAGCAAAACTAGATGCATGCGAGATGGCAGCCATCCAAGCTATGTACCAGGACTTTTTGAAGAAAAATGATGGAGGAAGCTAGTGCCTTAGTTTATTTTTCTTGTATATGATATATAATTTGAATTTTGTTTTGGACATTCTCACATGTAATTTTTCAAAATGTAATTACATGTGAGACAAGAGAAGTCCCAAGTCAAATAGGAGTCTTTTGTTGAATAAGTCAAAGTAGTTGTAAACTTCTTATCTTTGCTCCTGGCTCCTCCCTATAAATAAAGAGGGCCTCTTTTGTAAATATCATCTTTGATCTATTGCAAGAAAACTTTGGCAAATTGAAAATCAAATGAAGACTTTGTGCTTCTTTGTGAGAATCAATTATCAAATATTTATCAATACAAGAAAGCAAGTTCAATTCCAATCTTTGTCTTGGGATTATTTGTTTTATGATAGAATTGTTCTTATGTCTTTGCTATCATATTATCTTTGATAAGTAATTGAAGTGTGAGAGTTTATTTCAAGTGATTAAGGAGTATTCTAAATCTGATTTTAATAGACTTTGAGCTATAAAATCATGTGAGGATTGTGTTTATGTTCGTGAGGATAAAATAGCTTGAAGACTTTGTGCCGCAAGTTGTTATATTCAATCTACTTTTATCATCTTGGAGAAGAGTGAAGACTTTGGGCTGCATTCAACTTCAAATAGTTCTATTTGCAATTAGTAAGTGAGGCAACAAAAAAATTTGTGTTTATGTGGTTTTGTGATAGTTTATAAGTTCTTTAATATTACCTTCATTGAAATCATCATCTTGAAGTATAAACATCTATTTTGAAAAAAGAGAATGAGATGAAATGGAACCACCACAAATATAGTTTTTAGTGTACATAAGTTTTATAAGTTATTTGTTTGTAATAGTCAAGCAACTAGAGGGAACCTCCCCTTGCTGAGAGGAGAGACTTTGTCTCATCATAGCTGTGGCTGATATACCCATTTTTCCATTAGTGAGTTAACAACAAAATATTCACCCAACAGGAGGTGACATCCTGTGAGAAGCATGAACAAGCAAATTTAAGTAAACATGAATATCATAAATATGTACATTAAATGTTGCACTTGTTATAGGACTGTTGTAGTTAAAACTATCCTAGTAGACATGTATAGGACTGTTATAGGACTGTCATCTCATGGAATACAATGATGGAAAGATTACTATCAAGATTAGTATGAAGATTAATTATGACTGATATAGGACTTTTATAAGAATGCAAAGTAAGGAAGAATAGGCAAGACACATGAACTGTTTGGTGGAATACCTCAAAGAAATGAGAATTTTGTCAGATGTTGTAGTTGCAATTTCCATGTGACACATGTATGTAATATGTGAAAGCATAGACAAGGCACATGAACTATTTGGCAAAAGACATCAAATACATGTCATCTCATGGAATGCCTTATGTAGAAAAAGGTACAAATGTGCAATATTAAGAAATACAAATGAGAACTAAAAATCATACCTCGAGTATAGTCAAAATAACCTACGATGCCATACAAAATAATTTATGATGCCATGCAAAATAATCTACGATGCCATGTAAAATAACTTTATTCGCGGTCCTGTATAGTCAAAAGCATGCATTATAGTTAAAGTAACAAGATTTTTAATAAAACAATTCTAAAAAATAGAAAAAACAAGAACAAGTTAAGATTAAAAAAAATGTCATACCTGTCCATCTGGAAGTTTAAATGCTAGTCAAGCGTACCAGAGGGGTCATCTCTTACCTTCGAAGTATCCAATATTGCTTCATGATCAGCATTACTAATTGTCCATAGTTCTTTTGATTTTGGTTTTCCACGATGCTTTAGTAACTTGGCATTTGTTGCTACAACTAGGTGAGAATACATCAATATGGTTTTATGCTGCTCAAAGTCTTCAAACACCGGGATGCCATTCTTTTTAATCATATATGTTCGTAACCAAGTCCCAGCAATAACAACTGATCCTGTAGGATATGTGAACCCATCATCATCTTTCATAGGTTGTGTTAGCTTTTGTTTTCCCTATACACATCGTGCCAACCAATAGCCTAACCTCTCTTCATTTCCATGCGGTGCAACAACTGCATAAACATGACCTGGCTATACAAGGTCTGAAAGATGTTCATAGTCAAATGAGCTCTCCATGTCATTGACGGAAGATGATTGACCTTCATATAAAGGGATTAATTATTGTGGAATCCATGCATCTACCCACTCACTTGGCTCACAATTGTTCCAATCACATTTAATACAACTCTGACAAAAACAAGCTAATTCTCGTGTCCAAATAGTCCATGTACTTGCATCTGAGCTTTGAAATGAATGCATCTTTGATGATTCACTGATTCTCTAACATTCCAATTTCTCTATCGCTATTCCATCATCAACCAACCAAAAGAACCTGCGCACTTCAGAATCAAGAGCCACTCCTCGTGACATTGCATAGTTACACCACTTAACAATGGAATTTGCATCACTAAATGTAGCACCACCTCTAATCTTTAGTTGTTCTTTAAAAAGAGATCTCTTCACGAATGCACCTGCTCCATCATGTTCACCTTTTCTGTGCCCGACTTTAAAAAAAAATCCAAATATGAGGTATACCCTTCTCTACATGCATTTTGCTCAACCAATAGAAATTACAAGCATTCTTGAATTGACCAGTGTTATTATCTGACCAAATGAGATGTTGATCCATTCTAATATCTTTTTCTTGCAAGAACCCATAAAATTGTTGAAAACAATATTGCACAAACTCTGCTAAATGAGATCGATCATCACTCATGTAAAAATGGTATTCTCTGGCAATCTTCTTGTTCTCTTCTGTACTCTTGGGGGCATGTCTGTATGTGATGTGAACAAAAATAGCAATCTGAATAGAATTGTAGTACTGGGATTGAACTTCATTTTGGGGTTGTAATGTATAGTTTTCTGCAAAGTCAACTACAGAGACAATAGTTCCAATTGGGAAAGAGTCTTTACACATCCTAAACTGTTGATCTAACCATTAAGACCTGTGGCTATGTCTGACATACTTGTAGAAAAGATTTTTCTTAAAATCATCAATAAAATCGGCAATACTTACCTCTATTACAATCAACTCACATCTAGAACCTTCACCTCCACTTTTCAAATTGTATTTCATTGTCTCATATCTCTTTTTCTCAACCATTCTCTTTCCAAAATCATGCTCGTTGCCCTCATGAAAACATGATACAAACTTTGATAACCCACCACATTGTAAACACTTTTCATTTAAACAATCATTCTTGTAGAACATGCAACCATCATCTCTAATACATAGAAATAAATCCAATAAGTCCCTAGATGACTTTGGTAGTTGAATTGCACCACACTCCTGTAACATTTCGTTAGTGTGCAAAGTAGAATGAATATTCCATAATAATTCATGGTACATAGAAAACTCTACATGGTATTTGCAACATGTATTACGAACTTTAAGAGGAACACAATAAAATGGCTTAAGAGATTCAAATGCACTTTGTGATATTGTCATACCTGGGTGAGTTTCACAATATTGTTTGTATAATGTTGTTTGGTTACATTCCAAGTAATGTTTAGGATGTGGTGTGCGGTCTTTATCACCAATTCTTAACTTTACAACATCTTTTGCATTCAGTGATACCCTAGAGTTAGTGTGCCAAAATCATTCAATTTCTTCCTTTGTGCTATCAATTAGCTTCTTGTCAACTCGTGGAAGCCTACCACTGAAAGCCCAAGTATCATTGGCAAGAGGAGTATCTAGCCTTGATCTTAATGCTAGTGTTTTTAACAATGTTTTACGATTCATTCTTAATTCAACACAAGTTTGCCTCATTAATCGAGCATTTCTTAATTGTTTGCTTACTATTGAGGTTGTTATTACTCTACGGGAAGCTCTTTTATCTTTCTCCTTGCTAGTCTTGTTGCGAATTAAGGTGTCTCAACCTTTGCAAATTCCTAATGTTGTATTTATTTATCCCATGTTGAGTTGGCATAGTCAGCACCTTGTGTATATGTAGCAAGGTAAATTTTGGTGACTTTGGCAGCCGCGGTTTCCCCCTTGAATAATTAACGGAGGTTTGGGGGTAGCGCCCCCAAGACAAGGTCAAGGGGCGTAGCCCCTTACGAGGTCCAGGGGCAGCGCCCTTGGCACATTCCCTATCGCAGTACAGGGCAGGGTCAAGGGGCAGCGTCCTCGTGGGAGCTCGGGGGCAACACCCCCGAAACCTCAAACGATTTTTAATTAATGACAAGTGTCGATAAGTATCTTTGCACGAGAGAAAGGCATCTTTGGGCGGTCAAGGGCAGTTATGACATGTAAGAGGAATATGGTATTTTTTAGTCAGTATATGACAGATTCTATGACAGCTATAAGGTGCGTAAGAGCATCTGTCGTAACCTATCTTGGGACCAGGTGCCCACTTCAGGATGGGATGTTGGACAAGTGTCCTTAGGCATGGGTTTTGGGGCATGAGTCCAAGATGGACGCCCATCTCTAGAAGGTTCCATATTTGCCTTGTAAACTCTATATAAACAGGTGCTTGGATGGGAGATAGATAACTTTGGTACAAGTACTGTTATGATGTCAGAATATATCTAGATTTGACATTCGAAGACTCCTGAAAGAGCATTGGCTCTGAAATTGTATTGTAATCTATTATTGTTTACTGTAATACATTTGAGCTATGTTTTGGAGTGTGGGGTTTTTCACCCGTAAGGGTTTTCCCCACGTATATCTTATCTCTCTATCTTCTGTCTACTTTCTATGTGTATGTGTATTACTACAATATCTCTGTTAGATGTTCTATGTTGCTGTAGTTGTAAGAATTAAATTGAATTTGCATACATCTCTCCTCATTAGATTAGTGTAGGAAGTGATTTCCGCACACCTAGCTTCCTTTCAAGTCTTTCCAATAGAATTGAGTGCATTGAAAAGGCTTCTAACAATAATTTTATTCCGATCGGACACTTTGTTTAACCGAATCTTTAATTTCTTTAGTAAAGGTCTCATTTTGTACATCTTTAATAATTGCACAAAAAGTTGGCATTGTTCGGTTAATGTTTTCTTCTCAAAGTATTCATTGAAGAGTTTTGTAGCCCACAACTGAACTGTTCGTGACGACCTCTTGCCTTCAAGTTTTTCCATTATGTTCTCATCAATTTCAAGTAACCATTTTGGGGTTCTTGGGTGTTTTCCAATTTCATCATGGTTATTCTCTTCTTGACAAATGCCCTCTCTTCTTATGAAATTTGGAGATACATTGATTGTTCTTGTTTCATCCATGTTATCAACCTCATCAATTTTATCAACAAATGGATTATGGAGTGCAATTTCAACATCATGATGTTCATATCCACTTTCTTCAAGTGCACATCTTCATTTTTCTTCCTCTTCTTTGTCCATGGTATTGCTATTATGAATAGGTGTTTCATAACATTTTTCAATATTTTCATTTGCAATATCATGGTGAATTTCATTCTTATCTAACATTTCATTCTAATCAAAATTAACATCTTCAATTTGCATGTCATTAGATGGTAAAGAAGAAGATTCACCTTGATGAGCATCTGCCAAACCCACTCTTCCAATCCTCTTCCTTTCCCTATCTTTTTCCCTAATTGTTTCAATTTCCTCCAATGTAACTTTCCTCCTCCTTTTTGCTTTACAACGACTGTTGCTCCCCATTAGGGGAACAAAAATATCACCCTTATGATTGTAACAAGAAAATTGTGTCTCCAAAAGTGCATAAAAATATTCCTTTCACTGTCATAGCCAGAAATCATGAGTATTTCAACAACAAAGTGTCTCTAGTTGCGGATGTCGAGCCCAACAATATTCCTTTTGTCTTTTTTCTGTATTTACAAAATGGATATCCATTGTGGAAACTGATATCCATTTCTTAAATCCCAATTCTTTGCCATCGGACACTCTGCAACGTCCATATCGCTACTACAAAATAGATATTCATTTTATTATGTACATTTGGATTCTAGACTAGGGATTCATTTTATTATTCTATAAACTTGTGAATTACCATCTAATTTGAATGTTTACGCACTAATCCACCTAGGTATCAACTTAATAAAGCTCTGGATATAAGACATTATTTGATTTGAGTAATCTTACTTTGGACACATTTGTGAAGACTCCTAAAGAGCCTGGACATACAATTGTAAAGATGATATAGCCTCCATATAAGCATAAAGATGATATATAATTTTAGTTTGTTGAAGGCCATGTAAATCAGTTATTGATGAGGACTCTACTACACCTAAAGTTGAGTCCTTTGTTTGGAACTTTGAAGCATGCAAAGAGGCAAGTGACTTGTAATGCTTAAGTAAACATGAGTCTCAACAAGATGTAGTTCAACTTGATGACATGTCTAAATATGACACATTTTAGTTTGTATTGCATGAGGACTTCCTTATTCATGCATATCAAATTTATAATTAGGTATATTTTTCTGAAGTGTATGAGTTTGAGGCTTTCAATTTTTGTATTGACTCACTTGAAGATGATAGCAGCCATGTGAACATGATTAATATGGAATCCAAGAGTTGTCATTTTCCCATGCATTTGGAGTGGATTGTTGGCCCTTATGATTGTTTAAATCATGTTGGCCTAGCATTTGAATAGTTGCTTCGTGACATGGATGGGAATAGATAATGTATATACTTTATCACACTTTAGGGTTTTCCCATTATATGCTAAAATGTTATGACTATCCACTTATTCTATTTTAGGCTATCATCAAATGAGGAGCTTCTAAAGGCAAAAATGTTGTCCCAAAAGAAGGCTCAATGTTATTCGTAAAGACATTAGATTGTTAAAATACAAATTCAAGGATAGATATTCCTTGGGCTATTTTAGTATAGAGCAGCAAAATTGCAATATATGACTATCCTAGGAATTAGAATGGTTGATAATAGGATATTCATGGCATTTTGATATTAATGGATGGATTGATGGATGTTTAGGGAGTTTAAGTTTAAATGTAATGTATGAGAATTCTTATTTATGAAGGATCTAATAGATCTTATGTCTTATTTGTAGGCCATTCAAGAAAGAAATGAAAAGATACCAAGGACTATCATAACACCTATTACAATTAGGTGCATCAAAGGATTGTCATCCAAGACCTTACCAATATGGGAAGTTATCGAAACCATGTCATGTTTAAAATTAAAGGCTTTATCACCTCTTTGTCCCTATAGGCCTATTAGAACAATAGGTCACATTTTATTCATATACCAGGGTTGAGAATAAACTCTAAGCATTTGTAGTTATGGCAACTATAAATGGAAATAGATTACAAATTTAGACAATCTATCCTCTCCTAGATTGCACTAACTGAGTGGAAATTAAAAATTCCCTATCAATGTCCTTTATATACTGAAGGTATGGGTGAGAAAGGTAAACTTTGTATGTTGTAGACAAGGCCTCAAATGTAAAATATATTATGACAATAATGATAAGGACTGTTAGGCATGAATGCTATCACTATTATAGATTGTCAAACCAACCATAGGCTGCCATAATAGTACACTGCTGACTATCATACCTTTAGGCATGGTGCCATGAACCTTATAAGTAGAATGCATTGGTATTTGTGAGAAATGTATTGCTTATGTTAAGAATAAGTATTTATATTGTTTGAACATCATCAAAAGGTGGACTACAAATACAACTTTATCAAAGGAAAACTTTAGTGGCCAAAATCTAACTATGAACTATTGTGCCATCCAAGCACAATCATGACCAACATCAAGGGATAGTCAAGGCATGGGTGTCTTAAGAAACACAATTGAAATTGTCCATGGATATTTGAAGTAATTCACAATATTCATGATCAAGAATCAACTCTGACTGTCTCAACAGTGGTAAATTTGGCTTTAAGACAATCAAAAATGAGCTTAGGAATTCATTATCACCAAGTAATAAAGAAGAGTAACCATAAGTGTCGACCTTCAATTTCATTATACAAGAGGATGAAGAAGGGGCCATAGTATTTCATACCATAATACAACATACAAAAGGAAAATCATGAAGTCAAAACATGTGCAAAGGGTATCTATGTTAAAGAGGAGAGTTGTGAATGGACGATAACTATCACTGTCAAAATAAGATATAGTCTCACTAAGGACAGTTAGGTGATTTGTGGATTGTCATGACTACAAGGCATGAGAATCTTGTGTATGAAGAGGAAAGAAATATAAATAAAAGAAGATTGAAGGATTGTTGTACCTGGGTACAATGATCCTAAAAGGATTGTCAAGCTAAAAGGATAGTCAACAGTACAAAGATTCATATTTCAAGGCTATCCTTAATCTCATTCACATGGTCCTAATGTTGGTTTGATTTGCATGGAGTGAGATGACACTATCAGGATTAATTGAAAAGGTGAAAGGGTTTGGTACCAAATTTGGTCACAAGTGTAAAAATTGCAATAAGCTTGAGAATATTGTTCACTAAACCTAGAACTATCACCAAGCAACATTTGTTTCATAAGATGTGATCAACAAACATGTAAGAAAAATAGATATCAACCTTCTTGATAAGAGCCCATACTTTTCACAAGAAGCCACCAATTTTAAACTAAATATTTCCATTAGAAACAGATAAAAAAATGTTCCCCCAAATGAGGAAACTAGATTGTTAATTAGAATTCTATGTGTAATGTGATATGAAACAATAGATACACCTATAAATGACCAACTAACTTTAACTTCTTGTATTATTGCCTCAATGTTTCAAATATGTTGCTTCTCTTCATCCAAAACCAATGGTACAAAATTTTTCATAGATCAAGGAAATGGATATCCGTTTTGAGTTGCTTTTACCGAAGCAAAATAGATATCCGTCTTGCTTTGGTACAAAGCAAGACAGATATCGATTTTGTTTGTTGACTTTTCATGGATTCTAACGTGTTTTCATGTTTCAGTCTCTTCTTTGAACTTCACCCTTCATGCTGACGACTTTTTTTATGCAAAATTGATAAAACGGAAAGGGTTTATAGAAAAAATTGTTAGCTTTCTAAAAATATAAGATTTGTTTGGTTATCATTTTATTAAATAATTATTAATAATTTTCTATATACCGTGTCTTTGAAATCCTGATGGACACACTGATTGAAAAACATCCATAACTTTCAAACCATTTCACCTTTTTGAGATCCGAAACCTGTGTCACACTCTGTTTTTCTGGCTATAGGTTAAAAAAATTGAATTTTGATTTTTTTTTATCGAGTTAGGTTGGCTGGAAAATTACTTTTAGTTTTTAAAAAAAGTCACAGTAAAAAAATCATAACTAATTATTTTATTGGAAAAAAATTTCAAATAAATATGCGTCACATCTGAACATGAATCCTCTACTTATTTTGAAAGTTTCAAAAAAATATATATATTTTTACTCATAGTTAGGTTGGCTGGACAGACACCCACTTTTTATTTTTTTCTGAAAAATTGAATAGCTGTTCATTGAAATATTCAATTTTCACTAAGTAAATTTAGTTTTAAAAAAAAAAATAGTAGCCTATAAACTAGATTCAATTCTCTACAAATTTTGTTCTTACATCTTTTTCAAATTGTATAGATAATCCATTCAAATTTTCACATGAACTTGATAAAGTCTGATTTTTGTATTTTCATTGCCACTCAGAGGTATAGTTTGGCCCATCATGATCCTGCACATACCCATATAGTTACAAATGAGCATGCAATTACAAAAAATTTTCATTTAAAATCAATCCAATGAATCATTTGGGTATGTTCTACTCTTTATTGTGTCGAGTATTGCCTCGTGGTCAGACGCACGAACCTTCCACAAGGTCATGTTCAATGGTCTACCCCCATATTTGATCAAATGAATGTTTGATGCCACAACAAGGTTAGAATAATAAAGAATCTTCCTATGTGTGTCAAAGTCCTCGAACAACCACACATCACACTTCTTCATTGGGTACCTTCTAAGCCATGTTCTAGTAACAACCACTAATCATGTAGGATACTCAATATTTTCTCCATCTATAATAAGGGCATCTAATTTCTTTTTTTTCTTAGCACAACAACAGAAATAATAATTTGTTCCTTCTTCATTGTCTTCATCTGCAATAACTGCAAAAACATGCCCTGCATTAATATGTGCATTCAGTTTGATGAATATAGTCAACAATATAAAAAACTAAAAAATTAGATGGAATATTGAATTTTATTAAATTTGAATGCTGATAATACTTGGTTGAACTAGATCTAAAACATGGTCAAATTCAATTGATGATTCAATCTCTGTGAGTTGTAGTGTTGTCAGGAGTCAATATGTGTCAAACGAGCTTAGACTTCTTATACACCATTCATCAACCCACTCCTTTAAATCACATTCATACCAAGCTTGATCTGTACATGAAGAACAAAAGCATACCATCCATTGTGTATGAATACTCCATGAACCTACATTAGAGCTTCTAAAAGAGTGTAGCTCACTCAATCTTATCAATGTACAACAATCCTCATATTTTGCAATGTTAGTATTATCAACCAACCAAAAGAATCTACGAACTGTAGACTTACCTTTATTACTTGGACCCATTGTAGTATTACACCATTTGACAATAGATCTCACATCTATCAACTTTGAATTGTCTTTGTACTTTAACTCTTCTTGTGCTAATACTCTTTTGATACATGTTCCTGCACCATCATGCTCTCCATTTCCATGCCTAGCCTTGGATAAATTCCACATATGTTGAACACCATTCATCATATGCATTTTTCTCAACAAATAGAACATCTGTGAGTTCTTGAATTGTGATGCACAATTATCTAACCATATGATATGCTAACCAAATGATATGCTCCTGCTAGTCAAATCATAGTAGAAAATATGAAAGAAACCTTGCATGAACTCTGTAGAATGTGTGTGATCATCTCTGATATAAAAATGATACTCCCTCAAGATCTTCCTATCATCCTTTGTACTTTCATTTGCATGAATGAGTGTTATATGCACAAATATAGCAACCTGCGAAGAGTTGTAATAGTATGATTGCACCTTATTCTGTGGCTATAGTGTGTAGTTCTCTGCAAAGTCAACAACTGAAATAATGGTATCAATTAGAAACATGTCCTTACATAACTTGAACTACAAGTCTAACCATCAAGCTCAATGTGTATGCCTGGCATACTCGTAAACTATATTCTCTCAAAAAATAGATATAAAATGATACACTAGAATTATTTCAATGACCAATTCACACATTTTTCTTCTTTACCATGTTTTAGACTAGATGCCACTGTCTTATATTTTCTAAAACTTACTAGTTCATTTTCGATTGCATGTGTGTTCTCCATATGTTCACAAATTGGCAAATGTTGCAACCCACCAAAATGATCACACGTGCCATGCAAGCATAAGTTCTTGTGGAATAATTGACCATTCACTCTTTGGCATAAGATGCTTGATATGAAATCTCTTGAATATCTAGGTGGAAACTTTATATTACACTCCTACAAAACATCATTAGTATGAAAATCTACACATATATATCTATAATCATCATAATGATTAGAAAACTCAATATGTACTCTACAACAAGTTGTGTGTGTGTGATTTATTTTTACATAAAAAGGGTTTACCATTTCAAAATACCTCTAGTTGATTTTGATTTGAGGATACATCCCTTGAAATTTCTTGAAAAATTGTGTTTGAGTCACATCCAAAAAATGCTTTGGATGAAGCTCACGATTTCGATAACCAATTCTTCTTATTACAACATCTCTTGCATTAGGAGATACCCTTGTGCTATTTTTCCAAAATTCTTCAATGAGGGATCCAAAGGATTCAATAACTTTATCTTTCTGTGGGAGTCTTCCAAAGAATACCCACAATTCATTGCTATTGAGGTCCTCAACTCTTTGACACCTTCCAATAGCTCTCATTAGAGCTTTTCTACTTATTTTCAATGCTTCACTTGTCTTTCTAATGAGGCGAGCTTTCTTTGTTTGATAGATTACTATTGTCAATATAATGATATGTCATGTGACATTACTATCCTTAGTGTGTGAGGTGGAACCCACACTCTCATATGCACTCATTAGATTCTTTATAATCAATTTTTCACTTCAAGCATTTGATGTTCTTAGGCCAAGAATCTTCATAATGGGCCTAAATTTTAGATTTCTCATCAATTCAACAAATAGTTGACATCTTCCAATTTCATTTAAGTTCTCAAAAAATAATTTACATATCTTATTGGCATATCCTCTGGCAAGTACACTTGGGAATATTATCTTGCATGGGCTTCAAAACATTCTCATCAATATCAATTAGAAACTTAGGCTTTCTATGTAAAATTCTTGGAGGCATTTTCAATGGTAAAGTTCGTTCAGCATTAAAAATTTCTTCAGTATTTACTTGAGATAGGATAGATGGCATACCGTCAATTGGAGATGGAAAAGATGAAAATCTTTGAAGTTGAGATGGAGAAAATGGTGTACCTTCAACTTGACATGTGAATGATGGTGTGCCTCCAACTTGAGAAGAGAATGATGATGTACCTTCAACTTGACATGTGAATGATGGCATGCCTCTAACTTGAGAAGAGAATGATGATATACCTTCAATTTAACCTATGAAAGATGGAGTGCCTCCAACTTAAGAAGATAATGATGTACCTTCAACTTGACCTGTGAAAGATGGAGTGCCTCCAACTTTGAGATTCAATTTCCTCATTGAACGAAGGTTTTGCGTTCGTTGTCTTTGTGCCACCAATTCCATCTCTCTTAGCTTGATTAGATTATTCATGTTCTTCTTGAATTGGCAATGGTGGTATGTCTTCTTCTATGGTTGATAATTTCCTACTTTCGTGAAGTTGTCTCATTCCTTCTCTTTTCTTCGCATTCTTAGCTTCATGCTCTTCTAGTGTTAGAGTCTTTGCTCATTTCTTCGGCATAATGATGATTTCTATATGCATCATGAATAAGATAAATAAATTAGTCCATCTTGGTACAATAGAGTAAAGTAATCTCATACACAAATCTCAAAATAATCCTATAATTAAAGTGAATAAATGATTATAAATCTAAAAAATTTATAGTCTCCTAGGGTGGTCCAACCCGAAACATATAGAGATCGTACACATGTCATATACTAGCAATCTTTTACAAATCAAGATTAAGCTAGGTTAAAATTTGAATTACAAGTCAAGATGACATATCATACTATTCTTTCTTCATGGAGTAACTAACATTCATCATTCAGGTGATATTTAAGAACATATCATAGCAATACAAAAGAACTTAGGTTGGAACACAAGTCTTTTCCCATCATTCTACTTTACAAACCTCTATTCCCTACCTCATTGAATAGGTTACCTATTCAAAAATTAAAACATCTTGACTAAATGCCTCAGTGATAATCCAAGAGTTGATCATTTAGGTGCAAATACTTTTAAGAAAACATGATGTGTACTTTAACTAACAACATCAAGCATCATGATTTGATCAATTTAATTCATTTTCTATGATTGAGGATAAAAATAGTTTCTTAAAATATATCCTCCTTACAATTGTTATGAATCAATTTGCAAGCTACATGCAGATTACTTAACAAAATGCTTCAAAGCAAAGTAATCTTGAGAAGTAATAACTCAATCCTTTAATCAATAGAAGACTGCATTAGAGGATCATCTATACTCATGTCCTCTACAACACATTAACATGTTTTTCAAAAAAAAAGTCTTCACAAGATACTAGGAAACTCTTATCCACTTATTCATATGCACATCTCTTTATACATGTCAAAATGACTATTTAGCAATAGAAAGATTTATTAATACTCCCTTGGAAACATTTTACATTTTACACCCTATGGTTTTCTCATAAACCTTGTAAAGGAATACATTCCATGACCTGTTCCACTTTTCTATGCACTTTATGCCAATAGATCATTACTTTCCTTTAAGAAATCCTTCTAGTATGCTTCAAAATAGGTTAAAGTAAGATCCAATCATGAAAAATGTTACCACATTGCTTTCTTACTTAAAGATGGTACTTGAGAAAGATATTTTACATTATGGCCTTAAAAATAATATGTGACTTGATACAAAAGTTCTCACAACGCTCTATGGAGTAAAATTACAACATTTTCATGACTTCATGAATCAGTAAATCATCAAGAATTAAGACCAAAGGAGGTAATATTTCATAGAATAACTTCCTATCCTAAACTATGATAAAACTCTTATGAGCATCAAACTAGTTAACTAGCATAGTGGAATTTTAAAAGTTCCAACTCTCTCTATCTTCCAATAATGATCTTTTTATTCCACATGGTTCATTTCAAACCATATAGGAATTAGGCAAGAACCCTCTTGTCTATGTATCTTTGATACATTTCTAAGATCTTCAACACTCAATTGCTCCTGCACCTGGTTGAATCTATGAATCTAGAAATCTTATGCTTAGAGGAAAATATCTTATTCTTGACCATAGCCAAAGCCAAGGTCTCATTATGAAGTTAACAGAACTCTTCTTCTTTAAGAGGTGATTGGTTGGATTTCCTCAAAATAAATTAACTCTTGAGAAAAAAGAGTACTTTGCTTTTCCTAGATGATGAAATACATCCAATAAATAGATGATGAAATGCACATCCAATAAAACTAACATTTTTTTTCCTCATTGATGAAATACATCCAATAAATGGATAAACTAGATTTAATGTCATAAGGTTTTAATGCATTATTAATGTAATAGGTTTTTAATGCCTAGGGCTTTAGTGAGAAATTTCCAATAGGATCTTATTTTGGGTATGTGCAAGAAGTTGAGTCCACTTTTTGGCCAAAAAGTGGAAGTGATTTCCCTAATTTTCAGAATTTGTCACATTTGACCTAAAAATTTGAAGCACTTAAAGGTGGAATCTTGAAAAAAGTCAGTGAATATGAAATGTAGTACTCGGAGTCTAGTTTCCAAATATGTAATTTTTTTAATACCCAGATGATACAAATTAATTTTTAATAGGCATTTCTAAAAACCACTGTTTAAAAGTCACTTTTTTTACTATACCATGCACGTGTACGTCATCCATGTCTTGACCTAAATAATCATATTTTTATAAATCCTTTGGGGAAAAGATTTGTAACTCACTGAAGCACGTTTTCCATATTTTTTTGTAATTTTTTATTGAATATTTTTTTTGTTAATTTTTTATTGGCCATTTTTGGTGTTTTAAAAAATCGTCGTGTATGTCATGCATTTTTTGAATTTTTTTTTTCAAATTGAAAAGAATTGTCTGAGGTACATTTTCGTACAATTTTTTTTACAAAAAAATATTTTAATAAAAAGTTATTAAAATACTAAAAAACCCTGATAATTTAAGTTTATGGCCCTGTTTCATCAAAAATGAATTGAAAATAGAAAAAATAATCCAATTGTAAAAAATTACATATTTGGAATCTACATTGTCTCATCTATAATGGGTTTTAATTTTGTCAAAAAATTATGCAAAAAAGGCCTTCAGACATATGCCCAAAGTCACTATTTTGTTGTGACATTGATAGGACCTTCAACTTGCAGGTCAAACCAGGTCCAAAGCCAAGAGTCAGGTTCCCAAGCCTTTTTTTAACCCAAAACCCATAGCAAAAATTGGGTCAGAAATTCAAATTTTATGAAATGGGATCTTGTTTCAAGAAAACAGGATCCTGCTTTTGGCTAGGGATCCTGAAGTAAAATAGGATCCCATTTCATAAAAAGCGGGATCTCATTTTGGTTTACCCGATTTTAGGTTTTTTTTCTATTTGAAACTTCCACCTTAAGTGGACTCATCTTTGTACATTTACCCTTTTATCTTTCTGGGTGTGCCATAATAGGATCATTTTGTTAAAGCTCAAAACCACAAAGATCATTTTTTGTCAAGAAAACTTATATTATTATCTTCACAATATATAGATGAATATGGAGATAAATTAGGTGTCCACATATCATTGACATATTTAATAGGAGTTCATGCTAACATAATCATAAAGTGAAGTAAATGAATACATAAAAAACATACCTTAGATTTCGAGATTCGAGTTGCCCAATTGCACAATTATGTATACTTCATTTTTTTGGCTTCAAAATCCTCAAAAAATTGAGCTTTTTGGCAAGTTCCTTCATATTCAATGTTGAATTCTATATAACTCTAATAGGATTAGTCAAATTTATGAAAAAAATAAATCTATATCATCAAATTCAATCTAAATACATCAAAATTAGCATTCAAAAAATATGAAACATGAAAATATTAGTTCAAATAATCAAATTCTGTCTAAAAACATTCAAATTACTTATTCTACATTGAAAAACAAAAAAAAAGTGGTGGATTAAGTAAACAATGATTGTGCAAATGTCAACACCATGAAAGGTGATTTTTTGTGCGATAATGCATAGAAAGCAGAGAATAACAAAGCATGTGGGTCTGATTCATGGATTGCACATGCCTTTTGTCCATTTTTTTGGTTCCATAAAACGTGCTCACATTATAACATGAGTGTGTTTTGTCATGCATGGAAAGTTTTAAGTGTTGTCTAAATTCTAAAATGACTACTATGACAAGATTTTCACTATCCCTAAATTACTAAATACCCTATAACCAATACCCTCGACCCTAAACCCTATCCCTCAACCCTATGGCTTAAAGCATATATGCTAGACCCTCAACCCTATACACTCAACCATAGAGAGAGAGGGGGGGATAGGAGGTAGAGAGGGGAGGGAGGTAGAGAGGTGAGAGAGAGAGGGTAGCAGGTAAAGAGGGGAGAGAGAGGGGGGCAGGAAGGGAGGGGAGGGATGTTAGGAAAAGTGTATCAACTTTGCAACTACAAAAGGTTACTATTCTTTCCAATTTTGGTCTTTTCAAATACCCTTTATCTTAAAGAATGGTCTAGAACTTTCAAAAAATTTGAAAGGGCTTAAAAATGGCAGGACTTACTATTTTTAGTAACTCTACATTTGAGCTCAAATGGACCTGAAATTTTCTTAAAAGGTGCAAAACTACCAAGTAAACATCTTGGGTGAGTTCCGACTCAAGATCATGTATGGATTGCAAGATATTAAAGTTTCTATTTTTTTGAAACTACTGAAAAAAAGTTTTAAACTCATATTTGAGGCACTTAGAGGTCCCTATATATCCAAAAGTTGTCGTAATTGGAAAATCCAATCATATCTTTATAGATCTCTTCACGAGCTTTCTGACACATCAAACGGTTCGTCAATCAGACACCCAGATCAAAAGTTATGACCTCTACAAGTTGGACCTCCTATTTTGGGAAATGTGAAAACATGTTGGACACTTAAAAGAGCTATAAAGGGGAGAGTTACATCTATTGATGTGTGGTTTGGCACATCACAAAGCATCTTTGATTGGAGATAATTTGGGCGCCACTTTTGGGTGGTTTTTTTGCTCATGGTTTTGTAATTACCGTTGAGATTTTTTGTGAAGAGGATCAAGCGTTGAGATTGACTTAAGAGATCAATGGATGAGGTTGATTGAGAGATTAGGGTGCATGAGAAGCCATCAAGTGACACTTGGTGATTGATGCACATGATGAGGGTTGATTAATAGATTTGGAGGATTTATAACAATGAATGAGATTCAATCTTGAAATCAAGGACTAAGATGGAATGAGAGACAAGGGTGAATGAGAGGCCTCCAAGTGGCACCTTGTGGTTGATGCACATGATGATACATGGATTGAGAAGATACGAAGGGCTAAGATTTTCTAGGAAAAAATGGAGGGTAGGGATTAAAAGGTACTTTTTGAAAATTTGTCCAAGATCTCACACATGTGAGAAGACACATGGGGATGTCTGATTAAGACAAGGACTTCTCACACGTGTGAGAAACATAGGGAAGTGTGATTGTGACATGTGATTGATATCACATATGTGTGAGAATCACATGTATGAAATGAAGAGTGGAGATTAGACTAGTTATGTGAATGGCTAGGGTTGAAGATTAGTTTTGACTTAGGGTTGATGATGTGGATTTTAAGAATGGAAATTTTAATTAGAGAAAATAGATGATGAGGATTTACATTAGTCATTAGTTAGTTAAGTTTAATTAACTAACATTAGGATATAGACTAATTAAATAAAATTTATTTATTTAGCTGATGGGAGATGGATAGCCTAATTAATTAAATAATTTATTTAAATATTATTGTAGGAATGGATAGGGAATTAATGGTAGCAATTCAATTAGGATGTAGAGGTGGATTTTAAGATTCTACATTTTACCCCTCTTTGAGATTGTGTTGTGACTAAAAGAAGTAATAACAATTCAAAGAAGATAAAATATAGTACTTGATAAGATGGAGGCAAGATGCCACAGTCAGTTGAAGAAAATTTGGGTTAGTACATGGATAAGGATGCTCCCTCAAGAGGACAGGTGGGTTGGAAGAACACGGGTGTGCTCTCAAAATGGATGAAATAGAGAGGTAGAAAAGATGAGGATATATGATTGAATTTTAATGATGGAAGAAGGGATTGGAGGATAACAGATAGTAGTAAGTACATGATGAATGTTGAGGATGAGAAGATTAGTTGAGAGATGGAGAGGAGGGAGATGCAAATAGATGGGGTGGATGATAGGCATGCTAAGTAGGTTGAGAAACCTAGTTTTAATATGGCATATGATGTTATGCACCATGGTATAAGGAACCATGATGTCATTGTGTCATATGCATGATGGACTAACTCAAAAGCAAAGCTCACAAGTTAGCATGTGTCATATTGCACATATGAAAGACCATGATGTCATTGTGGTGATATGTGGTAAGGACCGATACAAATGCAATCAAAATAAAATACACACAAGTGGGCAAGAAAGCATGCACAAAACAATACAAAGACAAACAAAAAATTTGCCCCTGGTCAAGATGAAAAACCAAAGATTGATTGATGATAGTGTTGTTGACATGGGAATGATATATATTGAAAATAACATGAGGATTGGGAACAATATATCCCAATAATGATTTGATTAGAGTTGATCAAGGCTTGCAACAAGGTTGGGAACAAGACTGATGGATGTGTTTCGATGATTTTCTTAGATTGCTTAGCAAGATTTGTGTGGATTAAGAATTCTTGCACGTGGATGGACTACTTTGAGATTGCTTGGGATTATTGCATTGTATTGCATTTGGATATCATTTTGTTGGATACCAATGACAAGGAAAAACCAAGGCTAGAGACAAAGGATTGTGGAATGGGACGGAACTATTAAGAGATTATCAATAGTGCATGGGATGGATGGAGCATTAATGATGGATGGATGGAGGGGGGTAAAATTTTAAAATTGTCACACTTTTAGAAAGAAAATGACCAACACAAATATATTTTTCCAACTTAGACGACAAAAAGTCATATGTATGTTTTGAAAATTAAAATGACAAACTAATGAAATCTAGAAATTTTAATGTAGTTTATGTTTATAATTTTTTAAAATTAATGGGATTTTTTCTTTATAAATTTAAGAGAATAATTTTAATTACTAGAAAAAAATTGAAAAAAGTGATGTCGATGGGATGTCAAGAAAAATTATCTTTTTTTCTTAATTTTTTTCCTGATTAAACAACTCAAAAATCTAGTGCATGGAAAAAAATTTAATTTTTAATGAATAATTATTTTTTAATTATTTTTCAATTCAAATTTAATTAGAAAGTTATAGTTTTCATGGGACATCAACTTTTGTATAATTTTTTTTTTTAAACTTATTCTCTCCTTTAATGCGCCATATATTTTTCAAAGAGTTTAAATGTATTTTACCTATTTATTTTTAATTTCTAATCAACTTTGATTAGAATAACCCACTTACAATAAAAAAAATTAAACGTATTTTAAAACTAATCGAAATATTAAAAAAATATATAGAATCTATACACTCTGAATATTACAAAAGGGTATTTGATTTTTTTAATAAAAATACATTTTGATTAGAGAAATTTGTAGCAATTAAATTTTTAAAAAATTTGTTGGAAAGGGGGATGCACTGCCACATGAGTTGCCATATAAGCAGTTCCAACTGAAACAATTCTTGTCGATTTCTTTCTACCCTAGAAAGTTTTGGTCGAGACTTTCATAGGGTGACTTGTTTGAGGCCGAAAACTTTATGACCAATAAAATTTTGCCTGAAACTTATATATATAATGTTTTCCCTCATTTTTCCAATTCATTGATATATATTTACTTTTTACAAAAAGGTCAAAAAATAGCGTCGTGAATTTTTTTGATAAGCAATTGCTGCCAAGGGGGCAACGCCCTTTTATATATATAATCCAGAAAATCCCCTGTAAAACAGGGTTACATAGATAGGTGACGTATGAGGACTTTTGGATATACTTAAGTCCTTTTTTTATTTCCTCCAACCTAGCCACCTATTGGGAAGATTGGGATGATTAGTAACAAGCTTCCAAAAGTTCTCAATTTTTCCTCAGGCCCCCAGAAAAGGCCTCGTAGATTTGCTCTTAATGTCCTACCTATCAAATGCACCCTCGAGGTCTCGCTTTGAATGCTTTCTATCATAGTTTGAAATGGCCACATAGGCCTTCTTCACCAGGTTGTTGTTGAGGCAGTGGTGCGTTGCAATCTTCACAAACAACTTTCAGCCCATCATGTCTACGTAGATTGTGAGGAAGTTGCCAACCAGGTTGAAGTCATGCAGGTGCCCAGCTGAGAATCTGTCAACTCTGATAACTTCCATGATGGTGACCTGCATCTCCAGATTTTGTATTTTGAATAGGCATCAAGCTTATATGAAACCTCTTCTTCTGCACATTCAAACTACATATCATCCATTACCACTTTGTCCGCTATTTTATCTTTGCTTCTTCCTAGACTCATAAATATTTGGCCAAGTGGATCTCTTGCAATCATTATGCTCTGCTAAGCGGATCATCCTTAAAATCATTTTCTCCTCTTGGGATATAATCAACATTTAGGATTTGTTGCAAGTCATCCCACACCTTAGGATGACCTGAGATTTTAGCAATGTGATAGCCATGGTTTTCCAGGAGGTCCGCCACTGCCTTGGTTTCTCTATACCCATGCCTTATCGAATAGTCATTCAATTGGCCTAGTAGCGTACAAATAGCGTCCTCCTTTTTTTGAAGTTTCCAATTTTGCACCCTCTTTGTTTTAATACATATCATGGAATCTCCCTCACTATCTATGCTATCCAACCTGTTCGAAATACTAATCCATCATGCAAGGCTTCCAGCTCTACTTCATTGTTGGTTGCGTCGGGTATATGTTTCAAGGATACCCAAATGAGGATTGCAATGCTCATGATAAAAGGTTAGGGAAAAAAGGTTCCTACACCATCATAACAAAAGGTTATGGCATAAGAGTCCTAACACATATTGGGCACTGTATAACACATTTTCCCTTTTTATCCCTCATAATTGGCATTCATATCCCTCAACTCTCACTGCTATTATCATTTGAAGATCTTTAGTTTCTCCAAATTCTATGTAATCTACTGCATGATATTGTCTACACCATCATGTCATGCATTGCTTCTTAGCATGTTATTCAAATTAAATGGGCACACATTGTGTGGATCTCCTTTATAGTTGTAATGGTTAGTTTTGAAGAAATGTCTTGATACATGTACAAATCGACAAATGGCACAATCTTGTGTAAAGTTGAGCTAATTTCCCTAACCTTTTCCTATCCCTATACATACATATTCCCATGTATTTAGCCATCGCCTTATTTTTATCCGCACTTACTCCAATATATTCATCTTTTCAATACATTTATTACACTTATCCATACACCTACCTAGATATAATCATTATACACCTATATATGACCATTTGCCCTCCTAGGGCCATTTTTGTGGTTACAATGACAATCTTACATTTGTGAACTTGATCCTTGTCTTTATTGTATTCAAATTCAAATTTAGGCCAACAAACCCCTTAATTATTCCACCCTAAGCCAACTAAGTACACATTTTGCAAAAGTTGATGCTATGTGCTAGTATTTAAAGGCATTCATTAGCGTTCATTTTGCAAAAATTGATGCTATGTGCTAGTATTTAAAGGCATTCATTAGCGTTCATTTTACAAAACCTAAATCCAAACGTTCTCTCATTCTAGAGCCTAAAGGTTTAATCAATAGTGAAACACTTAGATTTGGTGCACTAAAAGGAGTAACAAATCTACATACATCATTCTAGTGTTTTGCTTACCATCTTCGATCTTTCACACATTTTCAAGGGTTAACCTACACTCCTCAAGATACAATGACAACCTTCCAAGGTATTTTTGAATACCGCCAAACCATCAAATATTACAAAAAGCAAAATAAGTTTAGGCAAACCAAGCAAACATAAGAACAAGAGCAAATATTGTGCAAGGTTAGATCTGGACACAAATGACGCATCTGCAACTACGGACTTGATCCCAAATAGAGAAAAGATTCAATGCAAGATCCAGTGCACTTCACTAATAGAGAGATCAAACTTTTCAAGGCAAAAACAATTTAGACCCAATATCTTCATCCAAACCATACATTCTTTGGTCAATGAGCCAAGTACATGTATTTTCTTATTTACTTTCCACACTCCTGCTTAATTTCAAAATACAATAGCACATATTTGTCATATATTAATCAAAGTTAATTTATACTTTTGTTTGCATTTGATTGGATTAACCAAGATTGGCTTAAGGAAAAACTATTTTACATCAATACAAATTCCATAATATTTAAAAGAACATTCTTCCTCCTTATATCCCCATTTTTGCATTTCAAACACCAAATTACCACTTTCATTATATGTACTTTCTTGTCATCTTTCTTATTTAAGAATTTATGATCTTCTAATTTGGATTCCCAACTATCTACTTCTAGTTTCTAGTAAAAGGTTTTGTTGTTGAAGATCTAGCATCCATTAATTTGTATCTTAGATGTTTTGATGTCGGTTCTATCTAAAGACTAATGTATTAGGTACTTAATTTGGTGACAAAATATTATTTGTTTCAAGCCACCCCCTTATAAATTATCCAATATTTGTAGTAAACTCAACAGTCCCCTACATATCTTCGGCGTTTTATCACTGGTAAATCATTCACTATTGATTTAGGCATCTATTTGCACATTTTAAATTCATTGGTGAATGTCACTAACTTCCTACCAAAAAATTTATCATTGGTGAGGCACTTCATATTCTAATTTGGTTTTCGCAAACATTATTCCCAATTGAGGTAATGAATGATTGGATCTTGATTTAGTTTACCACAGCACTCGGCAAGTCTAGAAATCAAAGATGATTTGAGTCTCGTCATTTTTACAAGTCTTTGCTTAGCCTTATGATTTTTCACTTTTGTTGATAAGTGATGAGTCTAAGCATATGATTTTTCTTGTTTAGGCAAGATGCAAACAATCAACTCCAAATCATCTCTTTTCAACAAATGTCATTTCCTCCCCAACCTCTGCTTCAACCTACAATACTTCTAGTTGAGCAATTTAAACTTCTAAATCTAAAATAGGATTGCTATTGATATCGTTCAAAAGTGTTTTTCCTACACCCTTACAAACCTTTCCACATCTCATCCTCTCATTGATTGTTTGCCTATTCTTAGGCGTTTCATCATTGCCTTGACAAGTGAAAGTGTTGATCCCAAGGTGTTATTGACTATGGAAATATTATATCTTTAATTGAACATATTGTTTACAGATAATGGCATACAACCTTGTGTTGCTTTGTTAGGTTCACTTATATAATCATGCATAAGGTGTAAAGTGTGTTCTTACAACTTAATTAGAAATATATTATATGGTTGTATAATAACAAAATTAGTTAAATACAGATAGTATTAAGTACATAACAAACGAATGATAGTTCATAACTTTGTTGCTTCTTTGTACCCTAGAGTCAAGGAGTTAGGTTTGATAGATCCGGATCTACTGTTGTGTATATCATTTTCTTTGTTTTTCAGCTGGGTTGTTGTGCCTATGTTGTTGGCTTGTTAGGCATGTTTATCCAACTCAAGGGACTTGCTTGTAAAGGGGCCAGGACCCTTGTTTCCTACTTATCTTAATCAAAAACAAATGAATGATAGTAAAATATGGCGAGTGCAGGTGCGGTGATCAAGTCTGCAGAGAACCCATCTAAGCGGGAAGGTTGTGGTTTGAACAGTGCGTATGGGCGAGAGATCCACTTGCAGGTAGGGGAAGCTATGGCTGATTTAAACGGTGAGAGCGATGCCTTGTGGGATAATGCCTTTTATTCTATTGAACGGGAGCTGCCTTCTGTTCAGGATGAAGGGGCTCCGACAGGATCTAGTGAGAAGGTTTTGTCTGTGCTGACTCTTGGAGGAAATTGTTCAGCTCAAGGGATTCTTGGTGCTCCTGGCTACCCTCAGAAATCTTTTATTGATGTTGTAAACAACTCAAGAACTCAAGCACGCTCATCACAGGCTAGGGTTAGGCTATTGCCTTGTGCCCGTTCATCTCCGATGGTGGTGTGTGGCCTAGAAGTTTCAGAGAATGAAGAATTTTATCTTAAGTACGGAGTGATCTGTCGATTCAAGAGTTTATGGCCCTCTCTCCCTAATCTACATAATTGGGTCATGGAATCCTGAAAACCCCTTGTGGTTTGATAGTTTGAGATTTTTCCCAATGCAAGGGGTTACTTCATAGCGACTTTTGCTTCCTCTAAGGAGCAGGACTTAGTGTTGGATGGTCGAGTTTGGATGTGGGGCAAACATTCGTTCTCCATCAAACCTTGGGATCATTCCTTCAATCCTCTCACTAAGCCGCTTAATATCAGACCAATATGGGTTCATCTCCCAAATCTCCCTCTTTAGTTTTGGGAGGATTCCTGCTATGAGGCCATTGGCAATGCTATTGGTGATTTTTTGAAGGTAGACTCTACAACCTCAAATATAGGGGATACAATGATTGCTCGCATTTTAGTGGATATTGACATCTCCAAAACCCTTCATAGAGATGCAGTTTTGATGATAGAGGAAAAACCATGGACACAACAGTTAGACTATGAGAGTCTCCCTTTTAGATGGAGAAGATGTTTCTCAATTGGTCACTTGGCCTCCGATTGTCCTCACTCTCGTCGTAAGGGTGCGGCAACTTGATGGAAGAATGCACTCCCTAATCATTTGACTGTTAAAGTTGCCCCGGTGATGGGTTCATCCCAGGAGGGTGAGCCTTCCCTAGATGGTGGTTCCTCCCATGAGAACATTCCTTCTCAGGAATCCTTGCCCTTCTTCCTGCTCCTCCTGTGGAGCCTGTGGTGGATAGGGTGGTGGTTGTTTCTTCTTCGACTCCTCTTCGTCCCTTGACTTCTCTAGCTGCCTCTGTTAGACCCTTGGCTCCTTTAGCGCTCCCACCTGCTTCGGGTCAGGTTGCAACTTTGTCGATACCTGCTTCTTCTTTTGCACTGTCATCTTCTGATTCAGCGCGTGAGATCTCTTTGGTTGCGGCGTCTATGGAGGGTTCCCTCCTCTCGCCTCGCTCTGAGGATTTTGACTTGGAGTTTTCCTAGACTGTGGTTCGGAGAAAAAAGAAAGGACTCCCCAAATGAGTTGTTGCTTCCAACAAAGGGTTAAGGGAGTTAGGTTTGCTTTCTTGGGATCTAGTGTTGTTTAGATCCCTTGTCTTGTTCTACTACAGAGTTGTTTTTTTGTTGTCTCTGTGTTGTTTGTGGCCTATTTTGCTCTACCCTAGGGGCCTTTGTGTAAAGTTATCAGAACCTGGTTTGTTGCTTATCTTAATCAAAATCAAACAAATGATAGTTTTTTCTAGCTATGAGCTCCTCTATATATAAGGTTATCATCTAGGGTATACATTATCAATTTACCAACTTAACTAAATTAGAATACATTAACTAAGTGTACTTGGTGCCCACTATATTACTAAGTTACAACCCTCAAGTTTTCCAAAAGCAAATTTCTACTGCTAGCATTCAAAACCATTCATCCTTCAACTAGTTGATAAGAAAGGATTTTTATTCTCCCCTCTCCAAAACTTTATTTTGCAGCCTATAAAGGCTTCACAACTATTTGCACCACTATGCAAAAGTTTCAACAATCCACTATAGGGTTTGTGGTTCTTCTGAATCTAGTCGACATTCATGGTTGATTGAATGTTACTTTAGCCATTTTTACAAATGAGATGCATGGTGTTTTGCATCCCTTGCACGGTCACACGTTATACTTATGTCACCCAATCCAATTTGCTAAAGTATAATCTAAGTTGCCAAATCGGCAAGATTACATGCTGATTCCGGGTATGCAACGTCCCAAAATCAGATTCACGTTGGAATCTTTTACAAATTCATCCAAGGTTCAGCATTTCCCAAGTCGAAACATTTCTGCCAAAAAGCTCCCCAACCTGTGCGATTCCAAAGCAATTCCATCGCAATTCTAGCCATAAAGCAAATTTTTTGTTGACTTTTCACCTGCAAAAAACCCTAAATTTTCATTACTTTTATACGTTGATTTAACTTGTTTTAGGTTATGTCGCAACGTGAAAAGGCACGTGAACACAACATCACAGACATAAATTCATATTATCTGTTGCTCAAATGACAAATGCCTTGTTTGTTGGTCATAGGAAACCTAAACATCAGTGTGTACGAACTATAGTTTTTGGTTCATGGGTAAAATAGGATTTGAAAGGACCTAAAACCTTTTACAAGGCAAAGCAATGGCCTATAGAGTCGAACGACGACACAATTGCAGCCACGTTGCCAAAAAGAACCACACACCAACTAAACAAACAACAAACAAAATCAAGTCAAAAAACTAAACAACACCTAGCCCTGACCCCCCTATAGTTATCCCCCCTAAATGATCAAGTTTCTTCAAAATAATAATGCGCTTAATGAAAACAAATAGCTAGGTAGATTGTCTCTATCTATCCATTCGATGCAACCCACTATTGTAGGGGGGCATATCTATATAGAATATGATGCTCATGCTCTCATTTTAGGAGTTCAAACAGTGTTCAATATGATGTCTTCATGTCATGATCTTTATGTCAAGATCTGCATTGCTTTGTGTCAAATTGCTTATTGAGGGTTTGAGTTGATGATCTTTCTTCATGTCTTGATTATGAACATTGTTATGGAGTAATGTTTGGATGCTCAGTTATGGAGATGAAGTTGTGTTGGAAATCAGATGTCTTTATCATCAAAGGATCAGATGTCTCCATCATCAGAGTTGTCCCATGACTTGACAAGAGCATGACAAGTTCATTACATTTCACAATTTTGACTGGTTTGTTTGACAAAGGAACTTGTTTCATCTTGGTTGTCATATCAAATGATCACATAGCTTGGGTCAGGTATGCATTTGTCTTCATCAAGGGATGCTTCTTGTTTTGGTGTTCTCGCTCATGGTTTGTGCAATGGTATCTTCATAATGATCTTCAGTGGTGTTGCAATGTTCAATGGCAAAGTTTGTATGATCTTCTTGGTAGTTGGATGGTGACCAAGCTTGTGAATGGTGATGTTCTTCATGATTCTCTTCATCACCGCCATCAAAGATCTCAAGATGTCATTTAGTGATCATTATTTTAATTCATATTCCTTGGAGGGCAATTTGGGGTTTGGTTTCATCTTCTTGGAGACCTAGTCAAGTTCTTCCCTCTATCTTAAAAGTTTTTTTTGATTTCCATCTCTTTGCCTCAGTATGTCTGTTGTCTTTAATGTGTGATCAGGTTTTATTTATGTGAAGTCATGTTTTTTAAAGGGCTTGTTGCTATTCAAAGTCTAAATCCCTAATTCTTATGTCTTCAAAACTTAATATAAAAAACCCTTTGCAGCCCGTCATCCCTCTCTACACTTTTTGTTTTAATTTTTGTTTGACCTGCTAATACATGTCATGTCACTTAAAGTGACATGTCTAAGGGGTCTTAGTACATATCCCTACCGGCCCCTTCTTCCTAGCGGGACCGATGTCTTCAATCTCCTCTTATGCGCTTGTGCACGAAAAAGAAAATCAAGGGCTATTTTTAAAGGTTTGATGAGTGTGCTGCTTGAGATCGATGGTGTATATTTAAACTTCGACCCTTCTCCCTTTAGTTTGCAAATTGACGTGTGTTGGAACGTCAACACTGTGGTTGACAACAAGGAGAGCCTTTTTAAGGCTAATTTTAGCTATTCTCAAAAGGCAGTCTAATGGAGATTTAAAAGCTCTAATTTTTAGGAGATTTCTTCTATTTTTATTCTCTCCACTCGTGGCATGGAAGACATAAAGAATAAGTTTATTTGTTTTTTTTCTACGGAGGGCAAATTTCATTTTGGAGATATTATTCTTTTTGAGAATGGTGTTTAAGGACTTTTTGTTTTCTTTCCTTATCTTCATGCAGAAGGTTTTTGAGTAGTGGGTCCGAAGATAGAAATGGTTTTTCTTTTCTTGACAAGGCAGTTGGAATTAATATTATTGAAGATTATTTTTGCAGATTGAAGATTATTGAAGAGTTGTTTTTGAAAGGGGAAGGAATATGGAGAGAAGAGGGAAATGAAAGTTCATTCTATTTTTAATGACATTGCAGGTTCATTGTGAATCAAATTTGAGGACTAATATGCAACATTGAAGAAATAATTTTCGTGAGGTGATTGAAAAGTGTTGTAAGAAATGTTATTGCAAGTGCTTTGATGAGGTTAAATGGATGTGAATAAGAAATGTGTGAAGACTGAAATGTATAGGAGAATATATTCCTTGACTGAGAATCATGAATGACTGTTTGAATGTATATTACATATGGGTTTTTGTATGATATGGAATACGGAGAGAAGAGGGAAATGAAAGTTCATTCTATTTTTAATGACATTGCAAGTTCATTGTGAATTGAATTTGAGGACTAATATGTAACATTGAAGAAATATTTTTTGTGAGGTGATTGAAAATTGTTGTAAGTATGAAATGTTATTGCAGGTGCTTTGATGAGGTTAAATGGATGTGAAAAAGAAATGCGTGTAGACAGAAATATACAGGAGAATATATTCCTTGCCTAAGAATCATGAATGAGAGTTTGAATATATATTGCATATGGATTTTTGTATAATATTATGCAAATGATTTAGGTGATTGAGAGAGATGAATGAGATGTTTTTGCAAGGGTGAATCAAACATAGGATGAAGACAATATTCAGCCAATTAGAGAGAAGGATTTTAATTGAAAAGTTCAACTTTTGATGCAGAAAGCATGCAATGTATCCTCAATAAGATTTTTTGTGTAATGAAAAGGGTTAAGACATTTCGTGTATTGTAGAGAATCAAGGCAACCCCCTGAATTGAGTTTTTTTTCCTTATGGTCATATTTTGCCAGTGAGACTTGCATGGTTAGTGAGGCATATTTGTTGCCAGTAAGGCATGTATGTCAGTGAGACAATTGTTGTAATCAGTGAGATTTTCTTAGCCAGTGAGGCACAATAAAGTGGAAGGATTCAAGAGTGGTTTTTTATCCCTATGAGGGTCTTCCACTCATCAAAACCTATGTCATGTTTTCTCTTTATGGTTAATTATGTTGTACCTGTTTAGTCATCTTTATCTAAGTTTTGTATTCTAGTTTGCATATGATGATGACTAAGTTTTCAATGAGTTCCTTTGCACAAGATCTTTGAGTTAAGTTTTGAAAAGACAACAACAATGAACACACCACTCAAAAACTACACAAAAATAGCTAACAACCAACCACAGAACACCCTAGGGAACTAGACCCAACAAGAAGCAAAAAGAAACTCAAGGCAACTTGAATCCAAACTGTTCTAGGTGGCATTAAACAAACTCCTCCAATGAGTTCTTCCATTTTTGTTTCTTTTTGGCTAGTCACTCATTGGCACCTTTCATGGAAGGAAAAAGGTGGCAATCCTTCCTTACCAAGTCATCCTCTTTTTGGATCGTCCCTTCTAAAGAAATTGTTATAGCGTGGCTATTTCGCCTTCAACTTGGGAGAAGTTTCAACAGGAAAATTTTAGAGCCAACACCAAAAGATTTGAAAACATTTTCACAAGGCTCTACACCTGTAACTACATCCTCCCGAGCCACATCACAACACCAACATCCAATAGAGGACCCACTTCCTTCTCGGTCGACACAAGGTCTTTTTTCTTCTCAAAAGCACCCCTTGTTATCCTTTCTTTTAGCCAAGCATCCAAGGGTAGAGTGGCCAACAATCTGACAGAAACCATACATGACTGAAGAGTCCTCATAGGCAATGTGTTTAGTCCAATCACCAAATTTTGAAGATAGAGTGAGCAAAGATGGGAGCTTCTTACCCAAATCTACAAGAACACAAAATCTAGCACAAACCAAGCGCTTCCTAGAGATGGTCAACGGGTCAAGGCGAATAGAAGCAATGCATCTCACCAGCTCAACCTCCTAATATTCCAAAGGTAAGCTGGGAAGCTTCACCCAAATAGTAATTTTGTTAATGCTTTTCTCTAGATCAAAACCTAGAAACCACTTCATGAGAAAGCCCCATTTTGCCCATAAACCACGGGCAATCCAGGAGTGCTCTATCACGACCTATGGGGTTCAAGAAGGAGATCAAAAAGGAACCCTCAGCCATAGCAATGATTTCAAATCGATCGCAATATAACCATTTTTTAAGCCCATTTTCTGAAATCGTCAATGTTTGGCCTTGCTCCGAGGAACAACTCTGTCAATGACGAAGTCTGGTACTCTAATGGTAATCTGCTCCTCAAACAATTCCTCAGACATCCTATCCAAAACCACCTTAGACAAGTAATTGCATCCCCCAATCCAACAAAAATAGACAACGAAAGATACTGCTATAACTTCAAGAATCGCATCAGGCAGTGACTCAAAAGAAGATTTGCCCCCAAACTACACATCGACACCCTGCTCTATTGCGGCTCTCCTCTTAGCCTCATTCCCATTAAAGGGTAAACTTCAAAACATGAGATCGAAGGGGACCGCAAACCAACATTAGGCTCCTAAAACACAACTATAGTCTACACATCAAACTGCAAACCCAAACTAGCAGCAGGGAATGTGTCCCCTACTAGTGAGACAATGCCCAAAGCAACAAAAGGAAGTGACCGCAACCCAACTAACTGCAATTGTTCAAGTCCGCACCTCATCCACACGAGGACAAGAGGTTGTCAAAAGGGAAACCACAACCACCACGCCTTCTACACAATCTTAAGAAGCAGCTAAAGAGGAAAGGAGGCCTCGTCTCAGTGCCCTACAAAGCTTTGTATCCTCAAAAACCACTAAGGATGTCACAGAAATCGACTTCCACGACACAAATCATTGTGCTTTCAACCCAAGCTCCAAGAGAGATTCCTCCTCACCCTCATCCACAGGGAGAGCCCACTCATCGATCTCATTGTCATCATCCTCGTCTCCATCTTCCTCCTCTCCTCCCAGTCGACACCCACTCCCACCCTACAAGAAATTTGAAACATCATGCTCGCTCCCACCCCCACTCACCATGTATCCATTTATTGTTAAAATTCATCCTAGAATATATATATATATATATGAGTAATAACTATCTATTAATAATTTAACAACTATTGATAGTATTTGAACTTTCAATATCTGTAGTATTTAATAATTTTATTATTAACATATTTGTAGTACTTGATAATTTTTTCGAATATAGTTTAAAAAAAACATATTAAAATGGTATAGATAGTATGGTCTTAAAATAGTTTTTTGGAATATAGTTTAAAAAAAAAATCTCTTTATATTTATATATTAATAGTTACGTACCTAGATCCATGTACCAGATTAAGTAACTTAAGAATATAACAATTCTAATTCGGTAACTCAACTGAAACAACCACGCATACTGACAATAAAAGCTCCTACAAGGATCGTTTTCATAGCTCACCTGTATGAATGACACAATTTAACACCTGGTTGAATAGCATCTGATCTTCAAAGGCATGATCCTGCAAATCCAATTCTACTTTTCCACTCCCCTGGAATGTTTTTGCATGGTGAGAGCATAACTTTTACGAAAATCCTACAAATTAATCTATTCTACTTAAAATATCTATTAAACTCTAAATTCATCTAGGAACTATAGCAATCTAATCCAATCATAAATCTTTTATGGGTCTAGAGCAATAGAAACATAGCTGCTCAAGAAAACAAAGTATTGATGCAATAAACCCAGAGGCTGCATGATAAGATTCTCTCTGTCCAAGTTGTCCAGATTCAATACTAGTGGGACCCTTTGTGCTTCGATTGTAAATAATGATGGACCGGATCTAGAGTCCCCTTACTCCAATGCATTAGTGCTTTGACCTGCCTTTGCCACTCCATACACCTCCCAATAACAAGCTTGATATGGATATCACTTGTTAACCTGCATGGCCTGATCTTGCATACTATTATCAGTACAATTTTCAGTATGCATTAAGGTTCTAAATATAAGAAAAAATAGTAATTTAATATAGTATTGTGCAAAACCAATGCCCTAGATTCGAAAAATACTAGACCTCTAACGAATTGGTGAAATCTAAAATTTCAGACATTTAAGTGTTCAGTAATCAATTGTTCCAATGTCATTACGACTCTTTACAAATTAGTGAAATTTAAAATTTCATATATGAAGTGTTCAGTGATCGATTGTTCAAATGTCATTACTGTTATCATGAAACGTTGATAGTCTAACTGAAATAGCTTCCAAGTTATCTTGAAAAACATGTTAAAAGTTATTTACTAATGAATCTAGGAAACAAAATTTAACAGACAGCTCTTGGCAATAAACAACGGCAACTATTAAATATTATACATCCTCGTATAACTTTGATGTATGTGCCTTCTTGAAATTCGTGTATATGTCATCAAAACCAATTCTTCAGCTATTAAAATTTCAGGATGTTCCAATGTCAAGTTCTAAAACTATTTGATACCCTTTGGTTGAAAGTCTGATATACGTAAACAACAGATGGGTCACGCCCAGTTCACACATAGTCAAAACAACAAACATAATATATTAGACGATAAATATTGTCCTTCCCAATTAAAACTGGTCCCAAAAGAACCCGACTTCACATCCAATTTTAGTGATATAATCTCAAAAGTCATCACAAGATGCTCAAACACAAAATAGGTTTCAAGTTGATACGCTTGCATTAAATGCATCATTCACATCTCACCAATCGAGCTCAAATTTGACTTAATTGCCCATAGATAAGATCTCAAACTGTACAAGGAAACCCCAGGTTGGAATATGCACTGTAACACTGAAGTCTGCACTGTGAACATCCTTACATGCATTTTCCTGGATACTTCTAAAACCATATCACTCTTCCAAAGAAATTCCCTCAAGATTTTGTTACAGTTCAAAGTATAATCTTAACAATAGAGTTACATCCTTCGCCGTTTTGACTCCAGCTGCAATTTACCAGATAAAAACATAATAATAAGAGCTTCTCCCTGACAAGGGAATCTATAACAAATAAACCCAGTCACAAAAATAAAATAATGTAAGAATTTTAAAAAGAAATGAAAATATCATACACCTCTCAATAAATGTCAAATCATTCGCACATTACAATATAACAAGCAGAAAGCACAAGCAATGTCTCAGACTTGCATGTCAAAATGGTAAGAGTGTGACATTCTGTTTACTAAAAAGGTCTGTGCAGATAATTGTCACTTGGAGAATGGTTCATGGTGATCAACATAAAGATGGGCGCAATTTGCAGAAGTACAAACTTGTACCACCATCTAAGAATATAACAAATGGCAGAATTTTTATTGTAGAATAAAAATTTTACTATTCAAGAAGAATCTAAAAAGATATCATAATTTCTACCTTACAGTGGTTTCTCCATTCTAATCCATGTGAAGGTCTTTAGTTCATGCATGGTAGCTCTATGTATCCAGTTAATAATACGAGTATCCCATTACTACAACATTGTGTCAATATTGGCATTGAAAGCTTACCATCAGAGTTCTTTCTCCATGAAAGATGCCCTTACTTACAATGATACGGCAAACAAACAATACAATAGCATCCATGTCATAACGAACCAACTGCATACATTAATAATTAAATAGCAGGAACAAGAAAACAAAAGTGGCATAATAAAATTCAGTGAAACCAAAAGTAACAATATAGCTACAAGTTGAAATGCAGTATGGTATTACGGCAATCTAATGCAGGTGCAACAGCATATGTCCTGAAATCATTGTATCCAATAACTCCAACAAAAATACTAAGATAACTGTTAACATATCAGAATCATAATAATCATACGCAACAGCACCAAAATGGCCAATAAACTATAATAATTAAATATAACAGCGTGGCATATATATATATATATAAGAAATGAAGGTCACATTGCATATGACATTACACATTAGTTTTGGATTTCATACATTACTTATCTTCTCTGTGGTGATTTGACAGACTACATTTTTACGCCGAGAGGCGTTTCTACAATCACAGCAGGGGTGGAGTTAAAGAGCTGAAAGATTCCAAGATTCCGTGTAATTTTATAAGATTCCAATCTAAAAAACAAAAAAATACACCCACTAAACCTGACACCACTCTAAATGCAAATATTCTAGCTGCGAGTAATTTATAAATGCCAAGAATAAAAAATATATTTAATGGGAAATGAAACGCTTGCATTCTAGCTGTAATAATTTATAAAAAAATAAAAAAAATAAAAACCAAAAACCAAAAAAGAAATTGAAGATATCTCTTGGCGTCAAGTAGATATATTTTTTTATACATAATTTACTAGTTGTATGAATAATCAAAGGTCTCTTTCTAAATTCTCAAATAAATTGGTAAACAAGAGCATTCTACCAGGCATGGAACATACAACATTTTCATGCAGAGTCTATCACTCTATCACTTACCTCTTTTAGGTGGGATACCATGTCACCTTCTAAGAATGGCAATCAATAAGCAGATTCAAAAATTAAATCATTCTTTCTACAACCCAACATCTATTTAAAGATTTGTTTGGTAGGCTTTACCCCATTAACAGTTGACATTTTCTACCCAGAATGTTCCATCAATAAGGTCACTTTTTTGTTCCTATGTAGATAAAAAAACAATGATGCAGGAACATTTAGATATGATAGCTAAGTAGCTCAACAGTTGCAAAGTTTTAGATGGTTTAAAGGTTCCAAGGTTTACTTAGTACTAAGGAAATTTGTTCCCAAAAAGTAACAAAAATATCTTCGTCGATGCATGTGGTGAATCCCATTTTACATGACTCCTTGGTTATGTGTATTGAAAGTGTTATAAACTTATATATATACATACATTTACATACATGACCCGATGCTTGTACAAAGGATTAAATGGGAAACCTTGTTGTGGGAGTAGCTCCAAGTTCCTTCAAGAAAACCAGCTCAAATCACATCAACTACACAATCCTCATTCCCTAGTTCTCTCGTAATCCTCCCTTGAAGATGCATCTGCAACTGACAATACTTGGACTGCAGAGTAAAAGACAAACAAAAATGTATATCTAAAGCTTGGTCCCGAATGTGTGCACATTTCAAACCAAAACTATGATTTTTTCTGAATTTTTATGAATATCAGCTAATTACAGCAGTAGATTATGAAGTTTGGTCAGATATTGCGCAGCCATTATCAAAGCACAGGTTTCAACCTTAATCTTTCGTTTCACTCTTGTTTACATTGCTGTTATTGTCAATGCATCAGCCAGAAGGTAGCTACAAGCTGGGACCTCCATGCTGAGCCAGCTGCCAAGTTAGCATCAGATAGCAGAGGAATGGAAGAGATGGGAATAATATGCATGAAAACACAAAACGTGCAAATTTAAAACTAATCTGCAGGGGGGAATCGATGTCTTTTGCTTCAATGTCTGTCTCTAGAGCTTAATTATCCCTCATTTCCCATAGTTTCTGATTTACATTGAAATGTTCTATTTGTCCATAGTAAAATAAAATGGCTTTTGCTTCTTAAATGATAATTTAAGAAATATCCTTTGTTACTATTTATTTCTGCAATTTCTGCTATTGTAATGTATTTCACTTCTTAAATAAAGATTTGAGAATAATACCATATTAAGAATATTTCTATATTAATATATTAGGTCTGGTTTGCCATCTCAGATAGCAATTTATTGAGGCAACATTGAATCAAAAAATAATATCATCTACATCACATACTACAACAGACTTGTGATAGATATAACAAGATGAACATTGAAATCCACTAGAAGATGTGCCAGCTTCAAGCACCACAGCATCTATAGCTACGCAATTGTTCCAGAGTTCCAGAATAAATACAACTGAAATAGAGAGCTTTATGTTTTATTGCAGAATCTCTCTGAGAAGTCCAGATAAAGAATCTGTGAAAACGTTTATCAAAAATATTGCAAACCATGGTTAGTAAAACAAGGGACATTTATATAGCAAATAATGTCTGTACTCTTGCTATTTACAGTTGCAAGGTGTGCCAAACATTTTATATCATCATGTATCATGATTTTGTATGCCAATAAGTTTATCATTTATTGTCTCAACGAAATTGACTGGGTAGTAGAGTCGTTTCTAATCAACAGCACTCAACTTCAAGGTTAAATGTTTGAGAAAAATATGCAAGCATGCAAATGTTTGTTGTTGACACTAATTGAATTATTTTACAGATCGGTCCATTCATATTTTTGGGATCAATTGTTACAATGCAAATTCATGCTCTACCAATTTCCATGTAGTCTGTATAAGACTTGCCTTGGAGTTTTTCAAAGTCTACATTAGGTTGATGGAGTTCCACAATCATGTGCCTCTTTGTCTTTCCAGTCTCCTGCTGGAAACTTCAGAGATTATTCTATTTATAATTGTTATTGGAAACAACATATATCGCTAATACCCATTTGCAGTTAGATGCAGAAGCATGATGTCATAATGGCTATTCATTACCAGAGAATCAGGATGAGCTAGCTAGATATGATTCATCAGAGAGCCATTTCAAAGCTCACTGGTATTAATGGCATAAAAACTGTTCATTGCAATGCTTGAATCAATGCACAGAAAATGCATGTGTGTATGTTGAATCTGCATATTGTGAAGCAAGGAGCAACTGTACCTAAGAGGAATGGAAGGCAATCCTTTGCTTGCATCATTTGTCAAATTTGACTTCAAGTTGTTGACAACAAATAGGGCAAAAAAGTGATTACAGCACAGCAGAAGAATATGCTTATGTTGAATCCCCATACTGTAAAGTAAGTAGCAATGAAATCTATGAGCAATGGAAGCTCAATACTTGGATTGTATCATTTCTCAATTTTGACTTCAGGTTGCTGACATCAAAAATAGAATATAGAGGATTTTCTTGATCTACCACTGTTCCAAATTGAAATGCAGAATGTAGAGGAACTTATAAAGACATACAACCAAATAAGACTTGGGTAATAGAAAGCAGGCAAAAATATGATGAAACTGTGCAACAGCATGCACTGGAAAGAACTGTATAAGACATGCAAGAAAAATTTAAAATCACAAATCTTTTCTCCTTGAGCATAAACGCTTTCTTCTGTTTTCATATATTTAGTGTTCTGATGTGCACATTTTGAATAAGGTACTTGGAAAATATACATCAGACAAGAAAAGGAAATGAAGATGCTCTGGTATCTCTTACCATACAAAGTTAATACTTTTACTGGCAGGTTTCCAAGAAAAAAGTTCTACGTGCAATGCCACCTAGAAAAGAGCACTTACCTTTGCCTCATTGGGTACTGAAACAACATGAGAATTCCGTGACTTCTTGTCCTCATCTTCAGAGGAACAACTGGGGCAAAAAAAGTGTTCAATTTTCTTTGCTTGTTCTGGAGTCATATTCATACAAGTAGGGTGAAACCTGCCAAAAAAAAATACATAAATAAAGAAAAGAAAAAAAAAGTCACCAAAGCTACAGCAAAAAAATGTTGTCATAAAATCGAAAAGCATTGAATAGACCAAACACTGAGTATATGAAAAAAATTAAAAATCAATAATGACATAGTTATGCTACAAACTAGGATTGTCTCCATATTTCAATAGCAGAAATTAAAATTCTAATAGGAAGATTCTAACTTCTGTTAACAAAATGAACATACATATATACCCAAAGAAGAATGGTAAGATATTAACAAAGATCTTGAAAGAAATTGAAAATTGAGAATAAGGACAAATCTTATGATGTGGTTATGAGTTCAACTGCAGCAAACAGACATACACAGTATCATCAACTGGACATTTGAATCGATTGCTTTGAACAAGAAAGAACTTGGTACAATAAAAAATATTCTTTCAAAACATGCCAGTATAGAAAGAATAAAAGAAAATCTATTTATATTAATGTCCACTATTAATAAAAGTAGGTCAATAGAACTCCAAACTAGAGCACCTTAAAATATCTGATAAGGAATACTAAAAAGAACTCTGACAACCAAAAATCTAAAACTAAATTTAGAAAGAAATAAACAACAAATGGAAAGGACTTGGACCAAAACAGGTGAACCCTAGACATCCTAGTATAGACAAAAGCCATATAATCAGAAATAATCCTGCAAAAGAAAGGCCCCCTCCAAAATAAGATCCTCCAAAAGAGCCAAGAGAACAAAGAATGCAGATCGAGGCTCTAGCCTGTGCCATAATCAACAGTAGAAGGGCCAACATACTTGTCAACCACCACAAAAGTGCCAAAGCAAAGTCCAGCTGAAACCTCCAGGAGAATGACCCGAGCTAAGGGTGCCTAGCTAAACAATCCTAGGGCAAAGCAGGGCACTCCTACAAGGGTAGTCCTAAAAATCCAAGGCAAATAGTACTCTAGAGATAGATAAAATTGGCATCCACAACCATGCTTTTGGCACAGACTGCAAACGAAAGAAGATGGATGACCCTTTTCAATGGTTACACAAGTAAAATCTTAGGCTGCCCTGGGGACCACATGAAAGTGGAGGTAGTGCATCTTTTCCAGAATCCACCACAATCTGCACTGGTGACTGCAATAATTATACGACACTCGACATCCCAAATGGTTCAAATATAACTGAAACAATTAACATCATCTGAAAGCAGTTGATTGCTGAAGCTAAAGGTCCAAACACTTCTAATCTGGATAACAGAAGAAAGTAACATGCAACCCTCCTGAGTCTTTGTACAAACTATGATATCTCCATTAGAATTCATAAGAGGCCTGAATATTGGAAAGTTGAAATCTGAACCATTTTTATTAAATTGTAAATGATTTTCATTAGGAAACACTCACAATACAAACTAGAGTATTAAATTTTTACAAGAGTGTTAGGGTTTATGCTGGCAGCCTTCTGTCACTGCATGCACCGTCCATGTGAGATCTATGTCTCAGAATCTCTGTTACCACATTTGCGCAGAACCCATCCCATACCCAAAACAGTTCAGATCAGGTAGGGATCCCAGTCCAGATGTTTCCCAAGTCCATCCAGTGTTTTGTCTGGGCCTGTGGATGAGCCCTTCAGGAAGAAGTACAACTATGAGGTTAACTCCTATGTTCATGGAAAAAGACCATCAGTATAGATCAGGGGAAGACCAAACTCCTAAAGCATCTTTAGGATCCAAGATTGGAGCAGAAACATAAGTTTGAAGTTTCGATTCTGTTGGCTCAAGAGACTTGCCATGCTTAGTTACTTGAGAATTAGTTGGACCTGCAAGAGTTTAATGACTAAAGACCACATTGCATAAGGCTGAGTCTAATAGCTTTTTCAAAATTGACTGTGAGGAAGGAAGCATAAGTTTCTTGACTTGCACAAGTGCTACAAAACATATTAGTTTATTAATTATTATTAACTATGTACCCAGTTCATCCCCTGCAGGCCCCTGATCTGTGTCCAGTTCAAACCTACCCCGCTTGGATTCCGGGTTGACCTGGGTAGGGGTTCTTGCAGGGAGCGTTTTCTTGACTGTGGGCTTATCCTGGACAAACCCGGGCAAATCTGTAAAGAACCCAGGCAAATCCATCAAGAACCTGCATGAAAAAAATGTCTCTTTCATTTTTTTGCATTTTTTTTTTTTTTTTGCATTTTTTTGTTATTCGACTTTAACCAGGTATTTGGGTGGTCTGCATGGGTGTTTACACTTTCTTCTGTATATCAGTGTTAGCACACCCAGGCAGTTATGGAGTGGGAACTGACATGGAATGAATAGGCGCCAAAGCAACTATAGTGATTCAAAACGAGATCTCATTTATAGGCAGGGGCAAGGTTCAAGCCTACCGCTTCTGGCATGACAGACCAGCAATATATATAACCAGCTGAGATATTCCTTTCTCCTCTCGTTTTGATGAATTGGCAAGGAGTTATTGTGGAGAAGACAATGGCCATTTCGTACTTTTGCAATTAAAATGAAATCCAAGAAAGTGCCTGGTGAAATTCTAAGGGGTTACAGTAATACTGCTGTCATGAAAAGAGTTCCAAGAAAGTGCCTGGTGAAATTCTAAGGGGTTACAGTAATACTGCTGTCATGAAAAGAGTTTGAGTGGGAATACTTTAGTTTTTCTTTAACTAAGAAATAAAGAACATGTATGCTTAACCTTAATAGCAAAGAAGGCCATAAAAGTTCTTAATACATAATGTTAATTAAGTTCTAAAATTAATAATAGATATAAATATTTATTAATATTAACTTTATTTATAATTTCATTATTATATTATATATTAACTTTATTAATATTGTGTAAGGCTCATAAATATTCCTATATATTAAAATTTAAAAATACTAGGAAATATGTACATCACTTCTAATACTGCTGTTTTTAGGCTGCAAATATGTATAGATTTATGATTTTTATCCGTCTTCTGTATGGATGAACCAAAACAAACCCAACCAAAACACGAACCGGCTACTTAAATTATTAATATAGGACAGCCACATCCATCTTTCTGTTACTATATAAATGACAATCACAATATGTGGTTCCCAAACTGTGGATCATGAAATGATTAATTATTACTTTTAGGTCTATCATAGCAAATATGTATATATTTATGATCTTTATCTGTTATTTGTATGGATGAATCAAAATGAACCCAACCCCAAAATATTTTGCCAAATCTGTGAACCAAACCTGCAAACCCCAAACCCAAACATGAACCAGCTACTTAGATTATTAGTTAGGAGGACAGCCAAATCCATCTTTCTGTTACTATATAAATTACAATCATGATATGTGCTTCACATACTGTTGATCATGAAACACTTCTGCAATTGCCCCTTTAACATTTTTCTCCTTAATCTTCATGTCCCTCTTCTGTCAACCAAGTGGTGGCTTGTTCTCTTCCCTCATGAGTATTGTTCTACTAGTTGTCTTGCAAGAGAGTTATAGAAAATATTAGAATATTGATTATTAGTATAGAAGGCCAGCCACATCCATCATTATTTCACTATATAAGTAACAATCATAGTATGTAATTCACCAATTGTGGATCATTAAATGATTAATTATTAAGGTTACACGAGGGCACATCCCCACCACCCGCACTCACCCCCAAGCCCATGTTCCTGTCCCTGTCCACCCTGTCCTCCTGGATTTTAAGGACACATTCCCAGAATGCTTCCTAATGATGCCCTATGTCTTGGGGGCATCCATAACATCCCTCAACCGTCCCATAGTCATCCAAATGTCCCCTTTTTTCTACCTTTCAAAATCAGTTAAAATTTTATATTTTAAAAAAGGGTAAAATAAGTGCTTGGACCAAACAAGACCCCCCATGCCCTGATGCCCAACAAGACCCTCCATGCCCCTTATCAAACCCTAAACCCTCCCTACAACTAACAGACCAACCCATTTGCAACTCACAATTACCACAATCAATTTGCATTTTGCAATTCTCATAGTGAAAACAATGAAATTTCATTTTTTGCTTGCTGCTATACTTGAATAATGAACATTGAAGTATTGAACATTGATGTCAAATTTGCTGCATTATGTGACTGTCTAAACTTGAAATTGATGTCATATATATATATATAATTGTTCTCCCCAGCCACCCCCATAAAATGGCCTCCCGGACTGCTGTCCCCTACTATTCCCATCCCAGAAACACAGTAGAGCATAGTTAATTATCTGTAGGTCTATAATAGATATCACAAATGAATTTATCAATTACAATTCTGTAATAGTTTCCTCAATATTTTTCTCATCAATCTTCATTTCCACCTGTGTTTTCTTGTTCCCTCAAACTAGTGAGATAGTGAGTTCTCTTCCCTCACTAGTAGTGTTCTAGAATCTAGCACAATAACAATAAACAAGATAACTACATATCCACCATGTTAAGAGTCTAATATCATGTTCACTATTGATCTTTTCACTTTGAACCTATTTTTACAGTTTGTTTTCTTTGCTTCCGTCCTCTATTTCTCTTGTACAAATCTGCCAACATTTCATGTCTTACTTGTTCAATTCTGCTTTATTCTTGTGCTTTCCACTATATCCCTACCATCTCTCTGCTTTATTCTTGTGCTTTCCACTATATCCCTACCATCTCTCCATCCATCCATATAATCCACCACTGCATACCCTTTCATTTTCAGTCCACAAAGTCATTGAGGTTTTAATCATTTCTTCTATATGTAACCATTGTTTTCCCCTTCCTTCTTCATTGGTATGTCATTTTCCATTTATCTAGTTGTTTATCCGCAATGTACTTAAACATTCACTGCATGACTTGTATACTTGCTCACACAAATATAAATACAGGTCTGTAATTCTACAATAGGCCAATCCCCATTTTTCCACATCCACATCAGCCATCTATCTCATACTCAATAAGATTCAATCCTAAGAGCAAATTTTAGATGTGATTGGTATCTAGCTCAGTTAGATATTAGACTGATGTCTAACTCATATACAAATCTTGTCTTGTCTTGTGACTGTTATGCAGAATTATGTGCAAAACTGGTACTATGCCTATGTGCATTAGTTCATAAGAGTGGCCATATTACATCAATCAAATGAAGAATTGAGAATAGAATGAACAAACATGGAGAGGAAGTCAAAATCAGACAACATGCACAAATACACATACAGATTCATCATGCAGAAACCCAACGTGGGAGAGCTCCAACGACTGGGTTTGTGCCTCCAGTCCACTATCAACAAGAAATTCATGGTTAAAATACAATGCTGTGGCATGCAACCAAACACTTATCTCCCTTTTTCTGCATCTGTAGAACTCTGCTCTCTAATCTCTTCCTCTTTCTAATTACTCTGTAACTGAACTTAGATAATCAGGTAACTATTCACATTCACCTCATTGCTATTGCTTAACAATGGATTGTTCTATGTTCAAAAAATAAAACTTTAATTGACAAGTGACCTAATGGACAGCCTCCCAACTATAGAACCCCAAAACATACTTGGTAAATAAATGAGTAATAATGGTTGGAGTTGGAATCATTGTGTTACTAGTTGTTATAAGAAATATAATGTTATGTTGGGAGGACTAATTTTGTCTTTTCGGGACAACTAGTGGTTTTAACCATCACCCCTAGGGTAATATCATATAAATTGCTCTTAGCTGTGTTATTATCCAAATGTTCCGTGTTATTATCCAAATGTGATCAATTCATATCTCATTGCGGCTGTGATGTACTTTGAGTTATCTGAATGCAATGGAGTTATCTTTGGTATATTATGTTATTTCTCTTATGTGATGTATGTATTACACTGACTAGTTATGTTCTCGCATGATTCTGACTATGACGTGGCGCTTCTAGAGCAATTTTGTCGTGATTCCAGGCATAAAAGCGAATTTTTTGTTGACTTTTCACCAGCAAAAAACCCTAAGCAATGACATCTCCTCCATTTCATTGATTTTATATGACGATTTAACTTGTTTAGGCAATGCTGCAATGAGAAAAAAGCACGCAAACATGTGACAGATGCAAATTCATACTATTTGTTTGCTACTCGAACAATGAATGCACTATTTGTTTGTTTGTTACAGGAAACCTAAACGTCAATGCAAATGAACTATAGTTATCCCGACTAAATGATCTGGTTTCTTCAGGATAATAATGTGCTTAGTGAAAACAAATAGCTAGGGGGATGGTCTGCAATTTTGTCGCGATTCCAGGCATAAAAGAGGATTTTTTGTTGACTTTTCGCCAGCAAAAAACCCTAAGCGATGACATCTCCTTCATTTCATTGATTTTATATGACAATTTAACTTGTTTTAGGCAATGCTAATATCAGAAAAGGCACACAAACACGACGTGACAGGTGCAAATTCATACCATTTGTTTGCTACTCGAACAATGAATGTCCTATTTGTTTGTTGGTTACAAGAAACCTAAACATCAATGCAAATGAACTATAGTTATCTCGACTAAATGATCTAGTTTCTTCAGGATAATAATGTGCTTAATGAAAACAAATAGCTAGGGGGATGGTCTCTATTTGTCCGTTTCATTGCGACTATCACTGCAACCCACTATTACAGTGGGGCCATATCTATATAGAATCTAATCCATATTTTTGTAATAATAAATAAGTTAATAACCCTAAACTCTTTGGAATTTAATCCATATTAATTTTTATAATAATAAATAACCTATCGTTGAAATTCATCCTAAAACTATTTAATATCTATCAATAGTATTTAAAGTAATAACTATCTATTAATAATTTAATAACTATTGATAGTATTTAAATTTTTAATATCTATAGTATTTAAAAATTTTAATATTAACATATTTCTAGTATTTAATATTTTTTTCGAATATATTTTAAAAAATAAACCATATTAAAATAGTATAGATAGTATGGTATTAAAATAATATTTTGGAATATAGTTAAAAAACAAATTTAAAATCTCTTTATATTAATATATTATAGTTTTTACGCTGCCTAATATATATATTAGGCAGCCTACTCCCGATAATGGGAAAGATCATTAGACAAATGGTAATAAATGTCCAAACGCTGGAGGATACGTGCGGAGGTGATGGACAGACTGGCTTCATCATTTTGGAAAGCGGAGTGTTGTTGGGAAATATGTAAGTCCTTTTTGGTAGCTGGCGGCCTCGATAAGAGGTGACTTGTATTTTCTTTCTGGATTTCCTTATGGCGGAGACTAGTGCTAGGGAGTGTTTCACTGGTATGGGTGGTGTTGGCGGTGCTTGTGACAAAGGAAAAGGAAAGGTGGCAGACAAGGTGCCGCCGCGACGGTAGGTGAAGCGGAAGTGCAGCTCAACTATTGGTGGCAGAATGAAAAGGAAGTATACACCTCGGAAGAGGCTGAAGAAATTGTCTGGTGAGAAAGCAATGGTGGGGTTCGTGAACAATATTGAGGCCGAGGTGAGGAATCCCATCTTAAGGGAATGCTATGTCGCATGCTTAAGCTAGCGAAGGAGGTGGATGGACAGGGAGGGGTGAATGTTTGTGAGGCCATGGCTAATTTACTGTTGGATCCCAGCACCTCTAGGAGGAGATGGAATGTTTTTGGGGCTGCTCAATCCCTTAGCGTGGCCACGATGTTGAGTATTGTTGTTGCCCCTGTGCTAGCTCATGAAGATATGATTGATTCGACTAAGCAGGCTGGGGAAAACCACGAGGTGATTCTGGGACATTTACATGATATCCTGTTAGGTGTGGTTGAAAAGCACAAGATGATCGACGGTATTGCAGAGAAGGTGGGAGTGCCTATCTTGGAGAGTACCAGACCTGCATACTCGTGTGCCTATGATGATGCCTACAATGTGGTGGATCTACTGGGAAAGGGAGATAAGTAGTGGTTTGTTTAGATGGTTTTGTTTTTTCTGTAGCTAAGTGAAGATTGTTCCGTGTGGGGAGAGGGCTGTGTAATTTGCCTTGCTCACCCAGTTTTTGTATGTATGTTGTTATGGTATGTTTATGTATGACTGTGCTAGACTCCTAGGCTTGGCCCAATTTTTGATGGGTACCTGGTCCCTAACCAAGTTTTATTACCAAAAAATATTAGGCAGCCTAAAAACTATAATATATTACTATAAAGATATATATATATATATGGCAGCCACAAAAAACTTGTGCGCGCGTGCGTGCGCACGCGCGTGGGTGTGTGCGTGTGCGTGTGCATGCGTGCGCGCATGTGTGCGTGTGCGTGTGCGCATGTGTGTGTGTGCGCGCGCGTGTGTGTGTGTTAAAAACTATTATATATATGGCAGCCTAAAAACTATAATATATATAAAGAGATTTTAAATTTATTTATTAACTATATTCCAAAGAACTATATATCATATAATATGATTTTTATATGTTTTTTGTACGGGTGTACCCAAAACGTACTTAGCTCCCTCCAAAAAAAATGTCGTACCAGCATATCATATCCATGTACCGGCACCCATACCTGATTTGGTAACTTAGATTAAAATAGTAGGGAAAATTTTGATTTTGTTGTTTCAAGTAAAATATAATACAGATAGTGGCCTTTGGTCTATTGGTGAAGTATAGTGGCTCACAAAGAGCCCACCAAGGATCAAGTCTTGTTGAATGCCAAGGCCCATGACGCTCTAAAGGGATGAGGTCGAGATCATGCCCCAAGCAACTTTAGCGGAATGGATACCCATCAGTCCTTAGTGCTTAGCCAAAGGAGGTTGATTATTTGACCGCCTGTGATTCATGCTCCAAATACCAACAGGTTGCTACAATGATTCAGGTTGTTTATCCTCTCATTAGAAACAAACATAGTGATAAAAACAAACATAGTACATTGAAAAATGCAACTCCCAAAAAAATGTATAGTGCTTTACAAAACTATTTTATTTTTATTCAAGAGGATCCATGTAGGAAACAAAGCACTGGCCCTATAATAATAGATTATATTATCATATGTCACACAGAGCTAAAACAAACATAATACATAAAAAATGCCACTTTCAAAAAAAAACACATAGAGCTTTAAAAAATAATAATAATTGCTTAAAAGGATTTATGTAGGAAAGAAGGGCTGGCCCTAAAATAATCGGTAGTGCTGTCATGCAGCGTGCCCTACTATTTTAGAGGCAGCCCTATGTTTTTTCATCTAAACTGTCATTGCAGTATAAATTTTTACAATTATATTTTTAAAAAAACTTCAAGGTTTAGAATTTTACTTCTAAAATAAATCTATCAAATAGTAACTTTTTAATAAATTAAAATGACCTTACTGTAACACTAAGCTAAAAAAATTGATAGTGCCTGTATTCTTCATTTTTCTGCCTCTAGTATATACCAACAAAATCATTTTCTTAAAAACCTTATCTGTGTTATATTTAATATGAAAAAATAAGATAAGTATATACCAATAAAATCACAACCACTTTTTGAAAACCTCGGTAAAAACTCGAGAAATGTCATGGCAAACACAGTGGCCACAAGTATTGCTGATTTAGTGAGATTTTTTCAAGCAAAATTCTACTATGAATGAGATGACCATACGCATTCCCATCAGGACTCTCTTTTAACCAAGGCATGTTCGAAATTCGATACAGAAGAATCCAATCAACCAAGCAAACCAAATGATAGCATCTCAACCAGTTCACATGCCCCATGATAACTTATTTTTTCTTTTATCTTTATTTAGGGCAAAGTCAGGCCATACAAATATGTTCAGGACAAGTTGGGTCTAGAAGATTGAAGCGATAAAGGAGAAAGAAATCAGCTGTTTACTTTTAAATCTGCTGTCCAAAAAAATAGAGAAAATGCTGTCAAATCACTGCTGTCAGAATAATCGTAGGCAGATATTGGAAATATATACTGAATGAACAAGGTCACAAGTTCAAATCCTGCAGGGGGTAGGGTATGTATGCCTCATATTTGAAGCACAGTTAGGTGCCTCCTGCATTCTGGAGTATGAGGTAGTCCCATATGTTATAAGCCACCTGTAGAGCCAAAAACAGGCCGCCCGACATCGTGGACTATAAAAGGATCCATATCCATATCCATATCCATATCCAAGGAGGGTTGTACAGATGAACAGTGATACTGTACAGAATAGATGAACAATGATATTAAAAAATTCAGGTACATTTTTTTATAATTTCTGAATTTTTTAATACATAAGTTGAGGGACTTGAGGCCCACTCCACTTTTATGTAAACATATTATCAAAATTCATCACAAAGTTCAAGTCCCAAACCAGATGGAATCAGGATAAACAAAATCCCACAAAAAATCCAGAAGGAAAACTTCTAAACCCAATAGATATATCTTATGACTTTATTAAGCAACCAAAAAACTAAAGGATTGTCATGATATCTGCTGCAACTTAGTCCACATTCACAACCTGAACAAGGGCACTGGAACCAGGAGCTCCATCAATTTTCTTGAGCAAGCCCACCATTCTTAATAGGTATTTCACTGCTCATTTCACTCTGTCCACTTTACCATTATCCACGTGCGGGGAGTGAGAACAAAAGGTAACCTTCAAACACGCCAAGTCTGTGCTAGGCACAGAAAGTCCTTCACCATTCTTCAGAAATTGCTACAACTTTTCAAACTCTTCAACCAACAACTAGTTAAGAGCCTCGACTTTTCTAAAAATGGTCACAGAATCTAACACCCCCAAAACTCAAAGCCTGCCACAGGTAGTGGCCTCAGTGACGAAATGTCCAACACTTCTGAAGTTGAATCCAAACCACCCTATAATCTTTTCTTGCATAAAGGATAGCCAAAGACTTAGGCATCCATGAGAGCTCTTGTGGCATGGCAGAAAATGCCAGCCAAATTTGTAAATGCCCCTCCACCCCTTACCTTTATAGTGGAGGTAGAGACTACCCCCCGCCACCGCCCTTTATACGGTATAGCAGGGGCTATAGAAAGGGGCCCTATAGCTAGTAGGGGAACCATGCCTTGTTGAAATCAAATGCTGCAGGCCCCTACCTCTATATCAGCCAGCCAGGCCCATAGAGCTTAACAAGGTCTTGTATAATGATCCAGCCATGCAAAGCACTTCTATCTATCACATCCACATCTTGAGATAGCCATAGAACAAATGAGAGACCACTTCTCAAGCTCAAACACTCCAAACATCACTTGGCTTTTTGCACAATTTGTTGTTCCTAGTCCAATCCTTACTATACCTAGATGTACGTTGGCTTACGCTACTACTATACCCAATGCATGTGCTTCCCTGGAATTGAGAGTAAGTCTCGGATTCTTTGCTGCTAAGAAGTCTCGTGCGAACGGTACTGCCTTAGTGGGATAACATTACCCTCCTATTCTAGGCAGGCAACTAACGCCATTGAGGAGTGTAATAACCACCTAGTTTTTTTTAAATTTCCAATTGATATGAAAATGCAACCATGCAAAATCCTCAACACTTTCTGATCACCCAAATCCCAAGATGGGCAAGGTGAGAGCATACAGTGCGTTGGATCCACACAAACTATCCAATGCAGCTACAGAGAGTATGCAATACAATGCTCCCACGACACACTAGGCAGCCACGCCGTCCACAATCTGCACTTATGCAGCAGAGTAGTCCTTGCAACACAAATGATCACACTAGGCGGCTAAACCGACCACAACTGCACTTATTCAGTGGAGTGTGATATGCAACAGAATGAGCCCATTAGGCGGCAAAGCTGACCTTATCAACGCTTATTCAGTGGACGTGTGCAATGCAAGCCACTGGCAGAAAGACTGAAGCTTGATCAGACCAAAATGGTCGATTGCATGCAAACTTGTTCATGTCAAAATGGTCTAAGATATGAAATGCTATATGAACTAGTGGTAAACCATCCAGTTTTACAAGGAATGCAATGCATATAAGCCCACTGGCGGTACTACCATCCACGGATTATAAACAAATAAGTACTTTGCAACTAATATTTGATTCAACAATGAAGTAAGGCTGCAATAACAAATTCATTAATCTGATTTCCACTGAAACAACACTGCTGCAACATAATATCATGAAAGTAAGGCACTAAAAATTACTCAAAACAACTACAATTCATACCCCACTGAAGTATTGATGATTTCGATGAAGTTGCAGGCCACAAACACCATGTACCACACTGTAATCCACTGTCAAACTGAAAACCTCTATTCTGATATGAAAATGGCAGCACTGAAAACTCAGACCAGCAGCATGAGATCACACATGATTAGCTCAAGGCGTAGAGAGAATAATACTTCAAATATACTCACAAGGTTGCCCACACAACCCCATTGAAGAACAGCACTGAAAATGATTGATGTAAACAAATTAAAGACTGAAAACCCACTGAAATTCACTGTATATCAGGTCTGGACTGATTTTGCAGCAGCATGAAGGAAAAAACCACGCACAGAAACCCTAACCATCATACCAAAATGCTCAAAACTGATCTGCTCAAACACCAAACATCCAAACTGTATTCTCTTCATTGGGCACCACCAAATCACACAAAAAGGTCTGAAAATGAGGGGTGATTCGTCCTAAGACTCTCACACCCTCGCCTCGGCCAGTACCAGCACACTACGGCCAGCAACTTAGACCCACAATATCTTCCTAAACTCTGTTTTAGCAGCTCCAAACCCTTGCTAATGAAGGCGGCCTGATAATGAGAAAGTTTTTTCCCTATCTTGATGGCTCTTTGACTTAGATTCTTCAATCAGCATAGCAACTGGGGCGGCAGACCTGGAAAAGAAAAAATCGACCAGAAAGGTATACAAAACTTCATCCAGACAAAACTCAATATTTGAAACTCAAACCTTCATTTCCAAACTCAATTTCATTCTTCAAAACACTTCAATAATATGTGAAGAAACAAACTTCCAAACGAAATCCTCCATTACAGCACAAATGTGATTTCTGTATGAAACCACCACAACCAGCTAGGGAACTTTTTCGTCCCAGAAACCAGTATTTTCAAGAGGGCTTTTGTCCTCAAGAAAATGGGAGAAGAACACAACTTCTCTCAAATGCAGAAGCTAAAATCAAATTCATCAGTAACCTCAACAATGAGCTCCAATCCTTCCTTTTATAACTTTTTTTGGAGCAAATAAAATATTACTTCTTCCCTTTTTGCTCCAAAAACCCCTTTTTGCACCAAAACTCCTTTTTGAAAATAAATAATAAACTTATTTCCAAAATAATAATTTTTTTTCATGAGCAAAGTCCCCCAAGTGCCTCGCGCCCTTGTTTGCACAACTTAAAATCATTTCCAATGAATACTTACACACATAGTTGCCTTTTTGAATAAAGCCTTTTTAGACAACTTTAGTAATAACCATTCAATTATTTAATAATCCACCCAAGTTGCGGAAAGCATCTGAATAAACCAAATATGAAATTCTAATCATACCGTAATGCTCCTGAGGGTTAAGTATGATAACTCGCACCAACTTGGTGTCAATCTAAAAATACCTTGCTTCTCCAAGAAGTGTGGAGAGCTCCCAAAAGGGCGGAGTCATAAATTGAAAGCATAACGGGGCTCAACAAGGTCACCTAAACTCAATGTCAAGAAGCAAACTCTCATATGATCAAACCTGTGCTCTCCAAGAACATTGGAGAGCTCCCTTGCAACACCAATTAGCCTACACAAAAACACAGAAATAGGCTAATTGTTCACAAACAGGGTATGCACAAAATGGGGTCATTGCAAGGAGCCTCTTTCTGTGATGTTCTCCATCTCAAAGATCCAAGCCCCCCTACCATAGACAAGTTGCCTCTCTCTTAGAGCCAAATCACCAACTGAAAACAAGAGATACTAAGAATCTAGAGGGTGGGCTATAACTTGGCCATATCTTGTAATAAAAAAAATCTAAGAAATTTGAGACGAACACGGAAGAAATATCTAAATTAACTCTACTCCTAATGCTAGCATCAAGATAGTCAAACCCTATTACCTCCTTCACTACCTACTCCAGAGAATCTGATTATAGAACGAAGATGATACCCAACCTAAGATTTAAAATCAGACAGTGGAAGGACATCTCCCTTTTCTCTACGTATAGATGAAATTTGGGCTCCATTCTTGCTGGCAAAAAACAAAGTAGGGAATGAAAAAAAAAAAAACAATGCAAAGAACAAGCAACAACAATGACCCATATAAAAAGGAAAGACACCTCTACGTCATTTCACAAGCCATACACTTGTGCCAAGTGTTAGTTTTTAATGCATCAAAATCGATAGCATCAAAAACAACAAGTTGAAGTGATACAATCCAACTTGCCTGCTAAGTCTTCCCACCTTTTCATATCATCGTCAATAATTAATTCTCCATTTGAATCCAACCCAAAGTTGGTAATAAAAATATGCCAACCCATTTGCCTTCTATTAATATCTAAGTTCATGCTCACACCATAACCCTGCGCTCATATAGATATCAAGCATGGGAAGCCTATAAGTGTGGGACACAGCTTACAAGACGTCCTCCAAGATTAAAAGCCCAGTTACTTTGATGATCTTCAATGAGCACTTCTATCTAATTCTCTAAATAAAGGAAAAGGGAGAAATTGTTGAATCAAAATTTAATCCAAGTGAATGATCCTAAAACCAATCACTAGATGAAATGATTATATTCCTACCCCAAAATTTACACAATAATAAGCAAGAAGTTTGTCACTTAGCATCTACAACATAAACAAAAGGCTCATCTCATGAATAACAAGAAGGGCAAAGTTGATCATTTGATTGTGCACAATAACAAAATTGTAGATCAACAAAACATTCCCAAACGCAAAGGCTATTGGAACTGGAAAACATATAAGAAAATATCAAGCTTGCATAATTTTATTATGCATGAGCATACCTAGTACATTTTAACCTTACAACTGAACCTGCACCTCTAATTTATACATAACTAAGAACACAAACTTAAAACTAACAAAAGGTTAGCAATTAATGCCTTGATCGTGCAGGGGACTTGCATGTAACTGCCTACCAGATTCCTACATGAACTACTCGATCCACTTAATGCATAGAAGCCCACCAATTTGTTTTGCAGTATAGAGTAAATGCATTCCATAATTGGATCTTCAATGTTGTAGCATAATCAATGAGAGAACATTTTCAATTCAAAATATAGTAGAATCTGTGAATATCAACTATTACTTACTCAAGAGGCAGAAAGCATAACAACAACATTATAGCAATGCCTGCATGTGAGAAGCACAAATTTAGGCCATTAATCAAAATGCATTAGATGTCTGGTGCATGCCAACGATGACACCTTTTGAACAAAGAAAGGAGATTGCACAAACCATTAGATACCCCAAACCAGCATTAAATCGCAGGGCAATCGCATCCCACAAAGTCTTTGAAAACAAATAAGCCTTCCTAAGAGAAAACCTACTAGAAAACACAAGCCCACCTTTGCAAAATGCATTCCATAGCCAATAGCGCAACAACCCACCATGCAATTCATGTGTATTTATGCCATCATCTTTGCCTCATTGCCATATGCGGGAAAAGAAAAGGGCCCCACTAAGAACTAGCACATGTGCAACTCATCAACCAATGGTGCAACAAAATGTTGACAATATCTGCCACTCTTTCAAGGTTGTGCCCACTGTTGGATGGGATCGAATGGCTAGCACAACATGGAGACCTCTTGAGCTCTGACAATATTAAAAGGATGTGCAATGTTGCCACATAGCATCTAGTGACATCACAAATCAATGCACTCAAAACATAATTAAATATACCTAGAGGGACTCGCAATTGATGACAAATGAAGCTTGAAACAATGGCACAATTCGAGCCTAAGCACATCACTAGCAATGCTTTCATGTTGTGTCATCCGCAGGATTAAAACATGATCAACAACTCCAAATATTCCATTGAAAAACACTATACACACGAGTCCCCACTCAGCTGAAAGAAAGCTGACTTGAATACATACTCAGTTGCAATCCAAAGAAGATGACCCGACACAAAATGGAGAGAGGAATTTGTACAATTCATGGCGACTTCTGAGGGGTTCTTCACCTAGGAAGAAAGTATCCATAACGCAATGTGTTTCCATAGTTATGGACTCAGAATTAAAATTTTCAAAATCGGAAGGATTATAGAACATTTAAATTATAGCTTCTCGAAAGAAGCTTGGAGTTTGCCAACTCCTCAATTGGATTCCTTTCTTTCTAAAGGTCGTCAAAACCTTGTCTAGTTGAATAATATCCCTATAAGAGATGCTCTATAGATTATCAATTGTAGCCTTAACATGCACCTCTAATTGAGCTAATAGCCTAAAGATTGCCTCAACCTCTGTGATGCTTGGTATATGAGACCAATCTTGGAAGAATGACTAGTCTGACTATTCCAAGATTGGTCTAACTATTTTAGTGCAAGCAATCATTTGAACTCTTCTTTTGATAACATTGTCATTATCACTCAAAGGTGAAGGCAGTCTTTGTTGAACAAAAGACTTTACATGTGCCCTCGTTCCTTGAACAATTTGGCATAGAACAACTAGCTTAGAATTGCACTTTTGAGCAGCCTTGTCTTTGTTGAGAATCTCATTAATCTTCTTTGTTGTTCCTCTCTAATTGTCAATAACTACTGCAGTAAGCTTATAAAAAATGTCAGTTTTATACAAAAGCTTAGGCTTGACTTATTTTTGAAGCCAAAGATTCAAGAGTCAAACTCAAATTTTACCTCTGCACTAAGAACCTATGCAAAGTCGATGAATTTTAATGCAATATTCAAATTCCCAACCATCCTAGAGATTCTTGTCAAATATGAGGCATATAACTCTTTGAGAAGGGTTCAGTAACCTGCAACTTTCTTGGCCTTCTGGGCATTTTCCTTGAGTTGTTGGATTTGCTGCTCATAGGATGAGATTGTTTGCTTATTATTCTTAATTTGATCCTGCAAACCCTTGATGATCTCCTTTATAGTACTAAGACTATCCTACAACTCGGCTACTTGCTTATGCAACACATTTATCTCCTCTACTCTCCTCTGCTCAATTTCCTTTGTTTTCTCTAGATTTTGTCTATGCCCTTTAGGGTGAGTTCCAATATGTCTATGCCCTTTAGGGTGAGTTTCGATATGTCTAGCTCCCTCTGCAAATCTTAAACGTTTGCCCATTTGGCTTTCAATTCTGCATCCAATGCCCTTGATTGTAGTTCTTTGTTGGCATTGAGTAATTGTTGGTTCAAGGATTGCACTTGTATATTAAGCCTGCTTCTGTGTCTCCTTTGTGTTTACCAATTCAATCTCTCTTCACCAACTTGCAATTGACACTAATGAATTATGTTGTGACAACCTTTTGTGACCTTGTCCTCAGCTCGTGCATCCCTTAAATCCATCCCAACAACATGCACCTGGTTGTCTTCAGGTCTCATTTGACCCTATGGTTTCATTATAGTAGGAGTCATGTGAGCAATCATCATTGATTATTGCGCAAGGTAATACTGGGATCTCATCATTTTTAGTGCAAGTGTGACATCAACTACTCTATTGCGCAAGGTAATACTGGGATCTCATCATTTTTAGTGCAAGTGTGACATCAACTACTCTCTTCCTTTTCTTCACCTTGGCCTCATGGGTCTATAGGGATGATTGCATTTGTTGGTGAACTCTGTTAGGGAGCGTATCAAGCCACCAACGAAGAAAGAGTGCCAGGAAATACATATGGATAGGTGACTATTTGTTGAGAAGGGACAATGATTGCCCCTGTTGGCACTGGAGACGAAATTACCATGGTGAAAGGTGAGAAGCAAGGCAAGCCCATAGGAGGTGTTAGAGTTTGCCATATCCCTGATATAGATTGTTGGGGAGAAGGGGGGAAACCAAAAGGCTAAGAAATAGACGAGGCCGACAAAGTATCAACATTGGCAAACTGACCATGGCAATGGATTCCAACCTAAGCGAAGGATGGGCAAAAAGTTGGAAAATGGGCACCCTTGAATTAGACATGAATGAGGCAGCAACAAAAGAAAAGGCTTCAAGTGTACTAGATGGTTTCAATAGACGGACAATAGGAGTAGCTCTAGTCACTATGGTTGATGAAAAAGAAGCAAAGGCCAGGGAAGTTCACAACATCTCAAAAACAATAGGTCCTAGGAAACCAAATTCAGTTGATGATATTTGACTTGAAGAAACCAACAACAAGGCAGACGATTCAATGTGTGACCAAATCCAAGCATACCTAGTGTGAAGATTAATGAGGAAATGGAAACAACAAGAGTAACAAAAATTAAAAGGGTTTGGACTTGTTGGGTTACAACTATAGTACTAGGGGAAACAGTTTGTGATGCAAAAACAACAATAGGAGAGAGAGGCATAAAAAAACTTACTTGAATTACAACAAATTGGGTATGTTGATCAATTTTTTATGTGTCTAAGTTGGTACTAATAATTAATCTTCATTTTCTCCTTGTTGTAGCACCTATCTGAGTTGATCCAAATGATACAGAGGTACAAGACGATAAAGATATTTGGCCTCTCATCTAACCCATTGTCTATAACAACTATGATGTTTCCACCCATTGCTATTATAGAGATCTGGGGGGCATAAATAAACCAGCTTGCTTCTACAATTTCTCCATTTGAGCAATAGTCTGTTGTGTAGTTTCATGCATTTGAACAAGTCATGGGTAGAAGCTATGAAGTTTGCAACTAAGCCTATAGAGAATGTAGAGAAGGGGGCCATGGAGCCTTGCCAAAAGTAGCTTGGGTGGAAAAGATTGTTTGAATATCATCACTAGTACTATTAGCCTCCTCAAGAGTAGAGTATTCTTGTCCTTGTGATTTGGAAGTGGCATCGGGATGTATTTTGCTTGTTTCATAATCTAATGTTGGAGAATCATATTTGTCATCCCCTATCCTCTCCCACTTCTCAACTGTGGCTACTTGCTCATAGGCACATTCTGGCTCGGCAGTTTCTTGGCAATATTTCCAAAAAGTCTAAATCTTTTCTTTGCTCCAATCTAGATTTTTCAAGCACTCATTTATACCTATTCCAATTGTTTTGCTAGGGTCATCAACCCTTGTTTTAACATAGAATCTTTCCCATGGGAAGGAAGGCTTTAATGGCAGCTCAAAAATCTCAATGTATGAACCCCAGTCATCCTGCACAAGGCTTCTCTTGCTCTCAATTTCTAGCATATTTTCATCACAAAATTCCTCCTCGGATTTAACCAATGCAATCCACTGGACCATAGAGTGCATTTGGTCATAAGACCAACAATCCTCAATGGGTTCTAGGTTTAAGTTTGCTAGCTTGACCCTAAGAAGTGAACTCGATTTCCTTTTGTGCACAGTAATCCCTCCACATGCATATGGGATGTCACACCTTTCTCTTTTCTTACTACTGGTCCCAACATTGGTGTCCACTACATCCATCTATTAGGTGAATTTGGGTGCAAACACTATTTGGTACATAATTGGGTTGTCGAAAGTTGAAACACCAACTGTGAACCCGTGACAGATCATTGTATAGTGAGCTCCAAAGGACCAATCACTCGCCATTTTGCACTCAATCTAGCCTTTGGTTGCTCTGAGAGCCTAGTGAGGTTTCCCTTGTTTAAATCAGCCACGGTGGGGAACTACAAAAAACTCAACTCATAATAATTTACTAATGTAGACAAAACATGGGTCCATGCAAACACAAGCACCAATTTCAAAGGAGAAACAAGTAAGCAAGATTTTGATAGAGAAACAAGTAAGCAAGATAGGCCAAGAATTTGAAAGGCCTTTGGGAATTGAAATTCAATAGTTGTTCATGAATAGAGTCAACTATTGTGTCAACAAAGTCCAAGTAGAGGAACTACTCCTTTGTGATTGTTTTCATTTTGTGCAAAGTGCCTAGAGTTGGAAGTCCTCAACATAAGTATCATTCTCCAAGTTAAAGATGAAAGCCAAAAAAAAAGCATACATTCAGGAGCTCTCATGAAAAGTTGTGAGGTGAATGCGGACGGATGGGAGTTTCATGTTGTCTTATAGTAATGTTAACTCTTTGTTCAAAAAATTCACCTGACAAAGCCTAGTATCCTAAGTGCTCTTCAAGTCATTATAGTTTATGGGGTAGCTGGAGCCTTTCTCTAATCATTTTGGCACTAACCTCTACCTGCATGGTAGCTCCTATGATCAAGCCTTTGTCTGCATCATAACAACTTGCACATGCTTGGGATGGATTTTTGGGACCATATACTAAGCAAGAGTAGTAAATCCTTATTCCGAAGGTTTGAACCTCACTTCCTTCAATTTTTCAGCATGTGAGCATGAGTTCCTTCTCTCAGATTTTTTGTATGCTTATCAAGCTTCAGATCAACAACAAAATCTGCTTAATCATATACCAAACTAGGGTCTATGTATGGGCCCTTCTCAACTAACCTTACATTGATTGGAACCCTAGGAGGCCTATCAAGCAAAGGAGAAGATGCATAAGATTTACCTACTTGAAAACCTAGTGGAGGGGGGTCTGTACCCATATGTTCTTTGCCTTTGCTTGTCATCATTTCCTTCTTGTGAGAGCCTATGATATCACTTCCTAGAACTCAGCCCTCTTCTACTCACAACTACAATTGGATGCAAATCTCTCTGTAACAAATGATCAATCTCTAATACCGTTATGATAACTCTGCACCTTTGCACTACAAGGGATTTCAATGGCTCTACAACTTAGTTGACAAACAACAAGATTCTCATGCGCTATGGACTTCTATTTATAACTGAAAATAGGCATGGAGCTCAACTACTTCATTAATGACAACAAAAACTCGCTTAATTTGAGTCGGATCATTGTGCTTGAGATTTCAAGTCCATAAATTCACTCATGATTTCACTTGGAAAAAATGAGATCTTTGATCCAATTTTGACACTGAATGCTAACGATAACATAAAGAATAACCGAAAAATCTTTTGATGTTGACTGTTGTGCCACTTTTTGAAATTCTCTACCACATTCAATGCACAAGATCTAACATCTATGACTGAATAGTTGTTGATCGAACAATTGTCACATTTCCTTTGCCCCAGATACATTTGGCACATTGGGATTTGAGTTGACCATTGATCCTCACAAAGATTAATGGTGTGGGTCATCAAAGTGGATATACGATTTCTTTTCATTTATGAAACCTCTGAAAGCACAAAAGTATCCACAATATTAGACCTTGATCCATTGAAATTAGAAAACATGTGGGTCCCTTCTTTATAATGAAAACCTTATAATTATGAAAGTCGCAAAAGTCGTACCCAAATGGTTGATTGGCCCACAATCCTATAACTAATTTGAAATTGTAATGCACAGGATATGGAACACATCTAAGACTAATTCACCATATTGTCCGAGAGAACACATCCTAGACCAAAGAATAATGACCTATGATACAAACCTCAAAAGGGAAGCAATCACACAAACAAGAACAAGAAACACACAAAAACAATATAATACATATTTACAAAAGTACCCTCCATAGGCCTTATGTGTAATGTTTCAAATATATCGTGTTCACTAGGATAGGCAAGGTGTAGCCATTCACAGTAGTGCGCTCAAAAGAGTTTTCTTGCTTGCATGCAAAGATAGTGTACGAACCACTCCATAGAGAACCAAACTTGGAGTGTTGTCTTGGCTTCACTCTATCCTCATCCTATTTGAGGACTCTATCCCAACTTTAGATATTTGTTCAATGGAGTGTTTGTCATACCAGTGTTTGACGATTTCTTGATGACTCTACATTGAGTTTCTAGGAGACTCCCTATTCTCCCCAAGCTCCAACAATTTTGCTAATCTAACCTCTATGGATCCATTTTCCTCTATCTCTAGTTGCTTGATCAATAGCAATGTAGGAAGCTCTAGGGATATATGCAAGGAGGCCTCTTTCCTATACACTTAAGTATAATGGAAAATGCCAATTGCTTTCTTTTGTGTAATTATGTCTGCCCATAATGTCTTCCTAAGGTGTGAGTGCCATTCCTTTTTATAATCAAAACCAATTCTCTTGATAATTCTAAGGAGATTCTTGTTTGTCGATTCCACCAACCCATTACCCTACGGGTAATAATTTGATGAGATTATCAAGTAAATACCATACTTTAAAGCAAACTCTCTCATCTTGGCACCTACAAATGCTTTAGCATTGTCAAAAATAACAATACTTGGAATCCCAAACCTTCTAATGATACCTTCCAAGAAGTCAATTATAGCTATTTTGATTGCTTCTTTCAATGGAACAACCTTTATCCACCTCATTAAGTAGTCTATGGTAGTAAGGATCCACTCGTGGCCTACATTAGAGACAAAGTTAACCATGCCAATGAAATCAAGACCCCACTGAGCAAATGGTTGATCCGTTGTGATTAGCTTGAGTGGTTGTGCAACATTCCTCTTTTTCCTAGTGTAAACCGACATTGTTGGCATCTTCTAACTCGTTTGTCACATTTTGAGAACATAGTGGGCCAATAGTATTTGTCCCTCATAATTTTGATGGTTGTAGTTTGAGCAAAAAGAGCCCTCCTAACAACCATTGGTGAAACTCTTGTAACAATACAAGTGCTTGATCTCCCATAACACACATGAACAAGACTCCATCAAAGTTCCTCCTAAAAAAGATTGCATTGACTAAGGAATTCCTTGTACCCCATAGGCCCTTCTTTTAGAAGAAAAATTGCTTGGATATTGCCTAGTTTTCAATGAATTGAACTCTTTCATCAACCCATTTAATTGGTTCTACTTCTTTATCTTCAAAGACAAATTCAAGTTGTTGTCCTAATCATTTTAAGTATTGAGATCAACTGCAAGGTGCTAGCATAATGCTTAGCCTCTAACCAACTTAGTTGCTCTAATGTCAATATCACACTCTAGAACTCTAGTGATCCAATCAGTGCACTTCTCACTTATCTTGCCGCCCTTGATATATTCTCTAATACTTGAATGGTCCACCAATATCATTATCTTGTTACTTGAGACCAAATGTCAAGATTTCAAGCCGTTAACCAATGCATATGTTTGCTTCTCTACAAAGTTGTATTTGGCTTCATAGTCCTTGAGAGTTCTAGAGAAAAAAGTAATTGGATGCTCATCCTGCTCTCTGTAACCTTTCTACGTGAGAACAGTTATACTATAATCACTCTCGTAAGCATATATGGTGGAATCCCTGGAAAAATTGGGTTCCTAAACACACAAGTAGTTGTTGTAGCTCGTTTGATTAGTTCAAATGCTTCTTTACCTTCAGCAGTCCACTTGAAGTCTTGATCTTTTTTAGCCATTAAAGTTAGAGGCCTTACCATTCCTACAAAGTCCGAAATGAACTTCCCAACGAAATTGATCTTGCCAAGAAAGCACTCCAAAGTTTTCTTATTTACTAGCAAGGCGAGTTCCAATACAAACTAAACCCTGTCAAAGTCAATTGCAATTCCTTCTTTTGACAACACATGGCCAAAGCACTTGCCTTGAGGTGTGCAAAAGGTACATTTTTTTGAATTTAGAGTGATGTCAAATTCCTAACACCTTTGGAAAACCTTCTCTAGATGCATGAAATGATCTTCCTTTTTCTTGGAGAACATACTAAGATCATCTAAATAGATTGCAATGATCTCATTGACGAGCTCCTTGAAGGCAAGGTCAATCGCTTTTTGAAAAGCAGCCCTAGCATTAAATAACCCAAAAGGCATCTTACTATAAGCAAATGTTCCCCACTTGGTGGTGAATGTTTTTTTATACTTATCCTCATCTTTGAGCCGAACTTGGTTCTAGCCTAAAAGTCCATCTAGCAAGGAGAAACGCTCAAAGCCAACAACTATCTACAATATCTAATCCATTCAAAGGAGTGGGTAGTGATCTTTACAAGAAGCTTTATTTAGGTCACTAAAGTCAACACAATCTTATTTCTCCATTCTTTTTGCCTAACAGAGACCAAATTGGACCCCCAATAAGAACGGTTGATGGTAAATATGATTTTTTATTCAATTAACTCCATGAGTTCTTGCTTCATTAGAGGCTCTATTTTAGGATCCACTAGCCTTTGCTTTTGTCTTATTAGATTTGCATCAGGAGAGAGCTTTATTTGAGTGTTGGATCACATCTTTTTTGTAACCTTTGAGCTCTTCACAGTTCTAGGTCATGACATGATTGTACTTCACACATAGATTAAAAGTTTGACCTCTTTCTATGTGCAAACTTCGCCAACTTTTACTCTTCTCTTGGAGCCACTTCTACTTCCACATAATCACTTTTCTCTGTTATGAACTTCCTTTTATCTCTCTTTGCATCATCTAGGCTATGCAAACTCTCTAAGTGATTAAAACTTTTGGTAACTTGTTAGACCTCAACTGGAGGATTTGTTCTCCATAGGCCTCTTCAATTTTTGGTTGGAGTTGATCAACAAACTCAACAAATTGTTGCAAAAAAAGAGCTATTTGTGCATCACTCAAAAACTTGCCAATGATCCCTATTATCAAGACTTGCAACTCAAATTATCATTTTTAAATGATTTTTTTTATGCAATAGGTCATTAGTAGGTTCAAAATGAGAGCCAATAACAGCCATAAGGTCTACCTTTGAATTTTGGGCTCAAGGAATGAGTTGAAAGTTGATTGCTTCAAAGCCTTCAATAAGATCCCATACTCTACATCTGTACAATCTCATTTGAACATTTTTTGTTGTCACAAACATATTTACCTGATTAATGACCAACTCCGCGTCACCAAATACATTAAGTTGCCTAACTCCCATTCTTTCAGCAAGAGCCCATGAACCAATGACTCATACTCAGCCTCCTTGTTTGTGCAACTGAATTGGAGTTCGTATGAATGAAGAGTTGTCTTTCTAGCTAAAGAGATTGAACACACACCTTCCCTTGATCCGTTGCTACACCTACCACCATCAAAGAAGAGTTTCCATAGTTCAAACTAACTATTTTCTACATTATGTATAACTTCTTGTGTGCTAATTTTGGGAATGGGCTGATCTTCATCATATATAACATAAGTTCCTAGACCCATGGAATCATACCATAGGGATCCCATTCTGAGCTCCTGACTATCCAAAGCTTGCTTGATCAATCAAATAGGAAAATTGATCCTCTCCTTCAATGAGTTTGAAATTTTATTTTTCCTCTTGGGAAAACATAGTATGAGTAGGCTCGAAATTAACTAGGACTTCATGGGTCTAGACAAGATTTTCATCTTAGAGCCATGCTTCGTCCTAAAGATTAGATGGGTCGAGTCTAAAGACAATTAACCTCTTATTTTGGTTGTGAAATCTCTTGGCAAACATAGACCAAAAGTAGAGGGGATATCAATAATTGTAACATCCGGAGGCACTATGATGTTTGGACAAGCATATAGGGTGAGAGACAAATCTTTCATAAACCCTACGGTTTGGACTCTAACCATCTAGTTGCATGATGCCCTTCTCCATAGATTGTACACCAGACCTAAGGCATCAACTATCTTCTTAGGCATAACTGTAGTACTTGCCACAAAGTCTATCATGGAATTATGTAAAAGCATTTTACTCATACTCAAGGTTAAATAAATGGGCATGGACTTACTTTTACTCACCTTAGTGCTAGCATTATGGAAGGTCACAAACTAATTAACTTGAATGACCTTACGCGGATCAATGACCTTTTTCCCAATCTTGGCACTTGAGTTTTTGGCTTGGCTAGGCCCTCGTGCATCTTTAGAGCTTCCTGCAGCAAACTTCTTTATTCAAGTATGGACAACACATCCTAGAGAGATACGCTACTAGTGGTCTTCTTCAACTACTCCACCACATTGAACAACCCAGCTTCTTGTGCTTTTGGCCGATTATTAGGATTCCCTTGGTACCTTTGTCTTTCAAACAAAACATTGGTGACCTTCAGCTAAGCTTGCCCTTGAGTCACTTCTGACTACTTATATGTGACTGGGACATTCTGGTTTTGGGCCTTAAGAGCACTCTACTTAGGGGCAGTCACTCCTTCAATGTCTAGACCAGCCTAGGATGCTTGATTATATCTTTCCATTGTTATCTCCTTTGACCTAGTAAAGTAATTGGATTGTACATAGGGGGGCAATGGATGTAGATGCAACATTACTGAATACCAAATGTAGTCGGTCATAATTGTAGTCGACCGTAGTCGGCCAAGTAAATAATCATGAATTAATTAATGTTGTGCACAGTTAAGTTTAGGAGTGTTATCGGGTTAACCCCGACGGTTGGATAGTTGTGGAGTCATTGCCAACGGTTGGTATCTCAACCAACCTTGGCATAAGTTACATATTGAGTCGATACCTGTAATCGAAAGGCAACATTGTGACATTGTAGTGTAATACTGATATATTCAATGAATGGAAACAATGCTTTATTCTGTGCAATTATGGTATGAATCATACGCTTTATAGTTATTGCTGTATATTTCCATTTACTCCAAGTTTTGTTTGAGAAACCACTTAGCGAGTAAACATTTGGCGCCGTTGCTTAAGCGAATCCAGTGAACATCCAGACGGGAGAATGGCGTCGTGATGGGGCAGCCAACCAAAGAGCTAGTACAAGCAAATGAGGATCGTGAAGACGCTTTGACGGAAGACCTCTACAGTTTGTGGGAAATCTCATTGAAGGACCACATACGGAGGGAGGCTCTCAGGCGAGAGATCCCTCAATCGATCATCTGGGATCGACTGCAAGCCGAAGACGTACGTTTGGCAACTAAGGCCCGTATGAGTAGCAATTAATGCCCATACAACTCAATAAAGATAAGAACCGAGTACCAAGTGGGCAAGAAACACCAGAGGAAAGAACACGAAGATCATTGAGATTAAAGGAACAAGAAGAACGAAGGAAAAGACTGAGACACATTGCCGAATAAGCCAATGAACATCATCATGAAATAAATCAAGATATCGAGTTACACCAAAATCTCGTCGACGAAACCGACGAAATAATTTTCAAGACACCGCTGACAAATAAAGAAAAAGGGTATGAAAATGAATTGACAGAAGAAATTGAAAACAGCATACGCCACATTGGAGAGTTATCCATATCGGACGACGAAGGGGCGAGAGTTGGAAGATCTGAGCCTAAGACCCCAAGGCAAAGGGACTATCGGAACGAACCCGAGGAGACTCGAGGTGTAGAGGACGCCAACAAAGGACGGGGGAAGACTCGAACGTGGCTAAGAGTGCAAGTGATGCACCGGGACGTTGCAAGAGAACCAATCCAGTCAGGTCCAACGCACAAGGAGGGCATTGGGGAAGGATGGTGACTCCGCCAACCGAGAGGCAGAAGCTGCGAAAATTTACGAGGAATGTGTCAGAAGATCCAGTACGGCACTGCAAGACGTGCGAGACGATTTGGATAGCCAATGGGCAAGATGATGTGGACTACTGGTTGAAAGCATTTCCAGCGACACTAAGAAATAGTGCCATATAGACTAGTACACAGATCTGGAAGTAGCACAGAAAGCCTCATGGCAAGAACTGAAGAAGGCATTCCAAAATGAATTCAAACTGCTGAGAGATGACAATGAATTGTAGCAGAGATACACTACACTAAACAAGGAAAACATGAGAATGTGAGTGTATAATCGCCGACTCAAGTTGTTGAGGAAACTAGAGACTCAACCAGCCGACGGACTGAAGAAGAGATGGTTCATCGAAGGACTACTCCCGTCATTGAGAAAAAAAATGAAAGTCGTACCTCCGTCATCGTACGTTGAAGCGTATAATCGGGCAATGGATATAGAAAGTGAAAATAAGACATCCTCCCAAGAAAAGAAGAAGATCAACGATGAGGAGAGTACCGACGACAGTAGCGATGGGGAATCAAAAACCATCCAAGCATTAAGAAGAGATATGTTACGCATGATGAAAGAATTCAAGGCCGACAAAGAAACAACGAAAGAGGGCCGAGAGTTGTGGTGCACTGACTACAAAGGAGGACATATAAAAGCAAATTGTCCGAAGAAATTGTTTTGCGATATCTGCCAAGTAATGGGACATTCCATCAAGGAATGCCCATACAATCTGAAAGCAAGGGGTACGCAAGTACTCTTCACTCAAGGAGAACCGTCAACACTGCCGAACACACCACCAAAGCCCCAGTACAATAGCCATGCATCCCCTGGAGGTTACCAAAGCAATAGAAGTCCGAGAAACAAAATATAGTACGACAGTAAGGGGAGGCCCATGATACAGTGTAGAAAGTGTAATAAATGGGGCCACTTCACCCGATAATGTCAAAATGGCCAAAACCCTGCGGGAACACTGTGCAAATGGTGTGGACCGGGTGATCATGAAGACAACGACTACCCAAAGCAGAAAGGCATCAACATGCTGAATGTGGAAGAACAAAACCAAGAGGTACTGGCGATCACCACCAAAGCTCAGGCAAAGTAGGTTGTCTACCCAGAAAAGCAAAGAATGAAAGAAGCAAAAGCAGAAGTGGAGCGGGCGATGACGAAGGAAGAGAAGACTGCTCTAGATATTCCAAGTACCTCTTGGCGATCAGAGGCGGAGAACAATATTGTCCGGCAGATACTGCAAACCACCATACCTATCAAGGTGACGAACCTTCTCCGAAATATGCCACAACTCGGAATGGCCATCACAACCTTAGTCGGTAATGACCAACGACAGCAATAGGAAGGTCGACGGAAGGAATTAATAGTAGAGCCTTCACCGCAAGGTGAACAAGTCATCAACCCAATGTTACTGTTGGTTAACATCAGGAAAAAGCCAGCAATCGTACAAATGGAAATTGGAGGGAAAATCCTAAACACGATCATCAAAGAAGGAGCAGCAGTCAACGTACTACCCGAAGACACATGGAAGAGTCTCGGGAAACCTACACTCTGGCCACCGACATTCCAATTGGTGGGCATCGACCAGCATGGCATCAAGCTGTTGGGAATATTGATGGCGCAGAAGGTGACAATCGGGACACAATCGTTCTTGCTAAACGTCATAGTCATCCCGGTGCAGAAGAGAGGGTACGAGCATTGCTCGGAAGAGGATGGCTAGTGGCAGCCAGAGCGGATCATAATTGGAAAAGAAACACACTCTCCATAGAAAGCAATAAAAGAAAGTATGTGATTGATTTGATAAATCAAACAATGAGCGAAGAATTGGCATCATCAGATTCAGAATGTGAGGAAGGATGCAGAATGGAGGGAGAAAGAGGAACCATAGAGCCAAACGAGGAAGGCATTCTCGACCTCCATGAATGCCCGGAGGATGAGACAAATTCACTGAACGAGTTATTTCATTGGCAGATGGAAGACTATGAATTCTTCCAACCGAAGTGTAACATGATTTCAATAAGAGAAAGTGGTGAATGCTCTCGAGCGACTAGTGAAACACTCGGCAACATTGGACCGAGTGAAACATTGTTGACGAATGAAGCACTTGATGGATTAACAAACACTCGACCACTTGGCGAGAGAGAACCAGTAATGAGTGACAAAAGGGAGGAAGATAATAATCAGGGGGAAGTAAGTAACACTTTTCCAAAAGCATATGAAGAGTATAAGGAAGGAGAGGCTAGAATAGACAGTACACCAGCGCAAATAGTGGCAGAGACAAGTCGACCAAAAGAGGCACAAAAAGAATATACAGAGGGTGAAGCCAAGATAGATGATACACTTGCACATAAATTTGAACCAGACAAAGTGATCAGGTACAAGGAGCCAGTGGCAAGCAAGGTGAATCGGGGTGAGGGAACTAGCTACGAGAACCCAGTATTGAAAACACCGGCCAGAAAGAGACCATACAGAAGGAATAAGGACTATAGAGTAATTCCGCCGACTTGCAATTTTTTGGCTATCGGTGAAAAGCAACAGAGAAAAAATGATGTTAAATAATCAGACAGTTTGCCGAACGTAGTACGCAGCTTCCAAAAGACAACAATTCTAGCTCCAAGAAAGACAACAGTTTCGGTCCCTACCGACAATTACAAAATCAATAAAGGTACGTCTCCGAATAATGAGTTAAAATAATTAAATTGGAGGATATGACACAGAGAAATATTACATGACAATTTACGCCACAAGAAAGTTCTACAATCGAAGTTGCAGATCGAACGTGGACCCCGTCGGAGAAAAATAGAAAAATCCGATTCAGTTTGACATGGATGAAAAATTGGAAAAGACGAAAAAAATAAAATGTCGAGAGAAATTGGTAAAAAAAAATTTTAAAAGAGGAAGAAGTGAGCCGTACAACTTGTGACCGTACCGCCCCACCCCGCACGTGACATCCTAAAGCCCGAAGTTGCAATATAAACCCCTAACTGCAATGCATATGGTCGATTGGAAGCTCGAAAGAAAACAAAAAAAGTTAAGAAGAATAAACACAGGTCGTACAAAGGAGATTCAAGTCGTTCCGCAATTCGGACCGTACGAGTTAATGTTTTTGTCTGTCGTACATCCTCAAACCATACGATCGTACGAAGAAGTTGAGAGTTTCTAAACTGTCGTACTAATTCTTGTTCTCTGTGGACCGTACGCGTTTTTGGATTGCAGATGAGTGTTGGATTTTGTCAAGCATCCAGAGGAAAATTCGATGCGTCATGAAGGTCCGAATGGTTTTGAAAGTCTTATTTTGGGCTTGGCGGCGGGGGCATCGACCACGCCCTGTATCGCGACAAGGAGCGCGTAGGGGCGCTGCCCCTTGACCCCGCTGGGGTGCTGCCCCCAAACCCCCATCAAATCAATACTATCTTGATTCAGTGAGCAATGGGGTGCAACATTTGCAACATTTAGTGTACTATCAAATTGGGTCCCTTGGTTGGTTGGTCTACTAGCAGGTGTTCTAAATGTGTTGGTTCTACTTTTACACAGCTCCTACTTCAGCATTGTCGTCAGTTTGGCAGAGCTTACTTAATGTCACTTCATACTTCATGGTTTTCTGTCGTCTGGAAGACGACTAATTTTGTGGGGGTGGATGATGTAGTCGGTCATAATTGTAGTCGGTCGTAGTCGGCCAAGTAAATAATCATGGATTAATTAATGTTGTGCACAGTTAAGTTTAGGAGTGTTATCGAGTTAACCCCGACGGTTGGATAGTTGTGGAGTCATTGCCAACAATTGGTATCTCAACCAACCTTGGCATAAGTTATATATTGAGTCAATACTTGTAATTGAAAGGCAACATTGTGACATTGTAGTGTAATATTGATATATTCAATGAATGGAAACAATGCTTTATTCTGTGCAATTCTGGTATGAATCATACGCTCTATAGTTATTGTTGTATATTTCCGTTTACTCCAAGTTTTGTTTTAGAAACCACTTAGCGAGTAAACGCCAAATACCACATCTTTTTTGGTCCATGAGAATAATGCATGCTCCAACACTATATCATCCTCTTTTTCCAAGGACATACCATGCATTTGGGTAGTGAAAACAACATTTTGTTCCACCACGGACTAGAATGAAGCCTCTACTTGTGGAACATCTCGCATGGTGGCAGCTTGCATTTTTACACAACTTTTTGTTGTAGATTTCCCCTAAGACATGCCTTAGGTGTATGTGAGGCATTGAAAGAAAGAACCACATATTGGTATCTTCAACAAAGCTATTTTGTCCTAGGACAATATCTCGGATTGAATTGTTAGGCACCTGCTACAGTGGCATGGTCATGGGTATTTATTGGTTATGTGGTTGATTTTGAGTTTGGCTTTGAAATTGTCCCTGGTTTTGATAGGGAAGCTATCCCTAATACCTATTAGGCTGATATTGGGAGCTAGGGCCTTGATTCTTCTCAAAAGATTGCCTAGGAGAATAAGCAGCTTGCTGTCTTTTCAAGTTTATGATCTCATTTTAGAAGGTTCATGACATGTTTTTGACATTAACCGCCTTTGAGGAAAGCTAGGAAGTGGATGCTATATTCCATGGGTACACATATAAATGGAAGGATGAACTTGAGAGTAGTTTGAATAGAGTTTAAAGCTAAAGAATCAACCTGTATAGGAAGGGTAACTTCTAGAAAAATAGGTAAAGATGGTCTCGAAAGTAGTCTTCCTGCATCTAACTCTAACAGCTATTTCATAAGCAGCAAGCAAGGATTGAATCATTACTGAGATGTCAGAATTGAAAGCCTTAAGATAAAAACACAAAATCCATATCTGTAGGTGGTTGCGCTGAAGCAGGTATCTTCTCCCAAGTCCTATTAAACCTAGTATTGAAATCAGAGACAGCCTCTTGGGGGCCTTCTTGACAGTGATCAACTGGTGTAACAAGGACTTGTCTCTTTTCTCTTTAAGGGCATTACCAAACTAATCGAAGTAGTGAATGACTTAGGATCAAGCAACCTATACCAATCTAGTGCTTTGCCTTTGAAGGAAACAGCAAGTAACCAGATCCGCAGACATTGATTATTACTTAAAAGGCAAAAAGTATAACAGCAACATCATAGAAATGCATGCACAAGAAACACAAATCTGGGTCGTTGATCAAAATACATCAGACGCCTAGCGCATGCCAACTTTGACACATCTTGAACAGTGGAAATGAGATTGTGCGGACCATTAGATGCTCCAAATCGGCATGAAATCACCAGGTAATCGCATCCTACAAAGTCTTTGAAAACAAATAAGCCTTCCTAAGAGAAAACCTGCTAAAAAAACAAAGACCCGCCTCTACAAAATGCATTCCAATAGCACAACAGCCCACTGTGTAATTTATTAATAACTTCTTGGAGGTGCCGGAGCTAGCCATGTGTATTTGTCATATCATATTTGCCTTGTTGCCATATGTGGGAAAAGAAAAGGGGTCCACTGAGAACTGCCACATGTGCACCTCATCAACCAATGTGCAACAGAATACTAACATTATTTGTACCATTCTTTGAATGTTATGCCAACCATCAGATGAGATCATATGGCTAGCACAGTGCAAAGACCTCTTGAGCTCTGACAACATTAAAAGGATGTGCAATGCTGCCACATAGCATCTAGTGACATCACAAATCAATATGCTTAAAACATAATTGAACATACACAAAGGGACCTGCCAATTGATGGCATGTGAAGTTTGAACCAATGGCACAATCTGGACTTGAGCACACCATTGTCAATGCCTTCAGGTTGTGCCATCCACACGATTAAAACATGATCAAAAACTTCGGATATCCCAATGACACAAAAGTTATACACATGAGGTCCCGCTCAACCAAAAGAAAGCTGACCCAAAAAGATATTCAGCTATAATCAGAAGATGACCCTGCACAAAATTGACACAGGAATCTCTGCACCTCCTTAAAGCAATGTAGAGAGGAAAATGAAACCAAAAAGTCCAAGAGGGGCCAAGCTTCCCAGATAATATTTTCCAAGTTCCAATCTTTTAACTGCAATTTTGAATGACATTGAAAACAACTAGAAGTCCCTCTAACCCGAAAAGATACTCAGCTACAATCAAAAAAAAGATGACACTACAGAAAATGGAGAGAGGAATCTTTGCACCTCCCTAGAGCAATGCCCACAGGAAAATGAAACTAAAGAGTCCAAGAGGAGCCAGGCTTACCAGAAAATATTTTCCAACTTCCAATTCTTTGAACTGCACATTCAAACAACATTAAAGACAACCAGGGAGTCCCCTTCAATCTACAGAGGAAATGCTGCACTAAGCATCTACTCGTAGACACAACACCAAGGCATGAGTGTCTGCCTCATTATTAATTCCCTCTTTCAATTTCCTAGAAGTTGCTTGAACACGAGAACTTGTGGAGTCCTTGATCACACCCCTCGGCCCCTAAGGCCCTCGAATTTCCATGAGAGGCTCCATCAAAATTTAATTTGAAATAACCAAATGAAAAGTGGATCCATTCAGCTTCTTTCCTTGACAAGAGATTGGATTGACCTCCAACAACCCCATGAACAGTCTACAAGTGCTTATTTTAGATTCACCTCAAACAACCTCCAAAACTTCGAAATCCAAGTAAATCTTTTAAGTTTTAATGATGCCAATTTATTTTTTAATTTTTGTATTTATTTTAATAATAAATAAAACATAAACCCTAACCATAAACTTTTCAAGGTTTAAGGTTAGATGTTTTTTAAGCAAGGTGTTGTATTTATTTTAAATTTTAATAATAAATAAAACATAAAATGTTGTTTTATTTTGTTTTTATGGCCAAACCCTAATTTCATTGTTTAGGGTTAGGGTTTTTTTAACAGTATGCTATATTTAAATTTTAAATACTAATGTGTTGTTTTTATGGTTTTTAATAACAATATGTTGTTTTTAGGGCATACTAAACTAAAAATCAATCCCTAATCCTAACATTAATGCTGATATTTTCTACAGTCTAAGGTTAGGAACAAGGAATTTTTTAATGTTTTAATTTGGTATTCCCTAATCCTAAATGTAAATTCAAGATACAATTAGGGTTAGGGTTTTTTATATTTGGCATATGTGTAAACATATTTTTTCTTGAAAAATACATAAAGCTTTTATACAATCGTTGATATATTAGAGGCATAGTAGTAAAAAAATTGTTTTTAAGCCCCTCTATACTGCACTAAACATAACATTTAGCAACCCTCTCATATCCTAGGAAGTGACGCCTCTAAGATATATTTGAGAGCTAGAGAGATTGAAGTGAATAAAGAGACTGCAAATACTTTTCCCTACAATTATCTTCTCTACACATTCTCCTCTCTTCTTCTCTCTCTTTCTTCCTTCAATGATCTATCATTCAACTGTAAATCTAGTGCAAGGGGTATCGCAAGGTTGGATGAGCAATTGTGACTACATGCTCTAGACTACTCCTTGTGAGTAGGTATGCCATTAAAAAGACCTAAGACCTATCCATACCATTTCTTTTGGTGCCACTCTACTCTCCTGAACAACTTTGCTCTTAAGTACATCTCTCTTCCACATACTATTACCATTCCACATATCTTCGAGTACATAGGAAGTTTTGGCATATTACGAGATTTGTTTGTCCGTCACTTTTCCATATACCTTCAGCAATATGAAAGTGTGGTATATAGGGCAGTTTGGCATTAGAAATATAGTCATATCAAAAGGCGACAGTGATAAGGTTGAAGCAATAAGGGTTTCTTCTGAAAGAAATAAAGGAAAAGTTAAAACCTTAAAACATTTGAAAGGCTAAGTACAATATTTTTGTAAATTTGATCATGCAGCATGAGAGAGACGTTGCATGGACAAATTGCACGTCAATTGAAGGTACAAACAAAGTGAAATGCATTTTTTGTGGCCTTCTACGCAATGGAGGGGTTTCTCATTTTAAATGACATTTGGCAAAGGAGTCAAGTTCTAATGTTAAGGACTGCACTAATTGCCCTCTAGATGTCACCCATCAAGCCAAGTAGGCTTTTGAAGTCCTTTCAAAAAGTAGGGCAAAGAAGGCAAGGATGGGCACACAAATTGAATAGATTTCTTGCAAGGCTAGAGTCAATCACTTGGATGAGTCAAAGCAATCATAACACACTGCAATAAATAGAGAGTTTTTTTTCGCCTTCTTCTAGATCACAAAGACATTAACACAAGTGAGCAAAACATTAACACCTCCTTTGCACCACATACTACACTTGGGGCACAGACAACTTTCAAGAGTACAAAGTGGAAGAAGACTATGCATGAGAAAGCCAAAAAGGGCATTGCTAATTTATATTACTATTATAGCATGTCATTACATATTAGGTCTCCATACTAGTTGTCCATGGTGTATGACATTGCAATTGTGGGTCCTAGGTTCGAAGCCCCCTCATATGAGATTTTATGGACGACCATGTTAACAAATACAATTGAGAATTTGAGCAACTTCCTTGTGAATCATCAGAAGGAGTGGTCTAGGATAAGTTGCATGATAATGTCAGATGGATGGAGAGATGGGAGGAACTATACTCTCATCAATATCTTTATTACATCAAAGCTGAGCACTAGTTTCTAAGATCAATGGATGCATTAGATAGAGTGAAATCATCGCAAGCAATATCCACTTTATTTGATAAGATGGTAGTTGAAGTGGGGCCACAAAACATGTGGTCCAATTTATTACAGAGAATGTCACTACCTTTGCTACACTATAAGGTTGTTGATGGACAAGTATCCCATTGTTTTGAAATCAATGCATGGCTCATTGTCTCAATTTAATCTTGGAAGACATTGGGAAAATTGAATGTATAAAATCTATATTGAACAAGGCCAGAAGTGTTAAGTGGAAAAGAGTGGTCTAGCCTAAGAGGTTAAACTAGGTCAAAACCCTCTTCCATAAACATTAGGACACAAACCGAGCTTGGCTTCTACCCAAGGAGAGTCAAACTACTAGGGTTTTGCCCTTTTGTTGTATAGACAAAAGTCAACCAAATCCAACCAAGATCAAGCAAGCAAACTAGGACAAATGACCAAACCCTAGATGACAAAGATCAGCTAATAACTAACAGTCGGAAATAGATATCAAAAAACTAAAAGCACAGCAAATATCAGGGAACAAATCAGAACCTGGATCTGGGAGCAGAAATACCAAAGACTAGGGTGCTTGGGTGCCCTAGACCCTAATTAGGGTTACGCAGAACTTCTGAGTTTCCCCAGACCTGTACCTGTTTGCTCTGTCTTCTTCCCAGAAATCACCTTCAAAAACTTGTTTCTCCGACCTGCACACAAAGAAAGAGAAAAAGGTTGTGTTGTATATAAGGGCTTGCCTCGATCAAACCTTGTGCCGGTGTTCCCACCTATTGATGGTTGTTTTTCAACAAGTCAACAATTAGAGTAAAATACTGAGTATCTGACTCCCTCTTGAGCAAAGCCTCTCGGATGCTGAACTAGGTGATCAAACGAGATGACTCCAAGGTTCCTTCTGATGATTTCGATAAGAGACAGCTCAGTGACTAAGTATGATTTTGCTGTTAAATACAAAGGGACTTACATAGACTCTTCTCCTTTCATTCGACTTATTCCTCCTTTCAGTGTGGATGATTTATATACAGAGTTTCTATGATAAAGAAAATGAAAAAAGGGGGTAAGGGTTTAGAAGGCTAATCTAAGGACAATGAGATAATGAAACATGTAAAGATAGACAAACTCCTCATGAAACCAGACTTCGCTTCGCCATGAGAACCAACAACTACACGAAGCCGGTGCAATCTTCTAAGGAAACTCAAGGATTTTCATGTTGTAAATCTCCATCCAAACACCCACAGCTGGCGCAATTTGAACAAGCATTCACAACCGAACTAAAGAAAATGAAGGTTCAATCTAACTTTGCAAAGTGGGTTGCCTTCGACAATACACGAAAAGTATGAACCAGAAGAATTCATCAAATATCTTTACACATATTCATTACATCAATGCACTTCTAATCTATTTCTAAGCTATTTGAAACATCTCTTAATTCCATCAAGATTCAGGAAACCATGTTACTCCACAAGATAATACTTAACACCAAACAAGTAGCTCCAATGTCTTTGCATTAACTTTGAGAAATATTTACAACAATTTCCAGTCCTCTCAGACAATTTTGAGAGTTTCTCCTATCCTACTCCTAAAATTTAAAATTTATATCTCTACAAATGAGGCAACAAGGCCTTTATATAGTGCCCAGAATACAATGAATGGCCAAGATCAATTCGATAGCCAAGGGTCTAGATCCTGCCACCTCACAGGTAGTTACAACAACTTGCTATTTTTAGTACAAAAGAGGAAGGCAATGAAGGCACATTTTCCAATGTGATAAGGTAAGGCGAAAGCATTTAAAATATCTTCCACATAGGAATCCCTTTGACTTCTTTTATTAAATGATACATTGAATGCATTAAATAATGCGGCTAATCAAAATTGAATGATGTGTACTTGCCACATAGATGCCAACTCGGCACACTTTGAAAATTGTATCATCTTTGTGTGATGTATTCAATGTAATTGCTCGAGCTTGTATGTTTAGGAATACATCTTGTAGATCTTTGCCTTATTCATTCTTCTTGTAACTGGATGCATGATACTTGTTGCTTCATTTGTCTAACTTTGCAATGTTTCTTCTTCTTGTAGGATGTAGACATGAATGATCTTCTTTGGATGCATCCTCTTGAAGAGAGTAGAGTAGAGATATGATGATGATGATGCTTCCTTCATGTAAGAGTATGAGACTCTCACTTGGACTTGAAATTGTAAAGTCTTGAAGTTTAGATGGATGAATGCCTTTGGAAGTTTCAATGAAGTGTTCCAACTCGATGATGTAGAAGATTTGAGGTATAATCCTTTAGAGTAGTGTTCCCTCCGCAAGGTGAAAGTGATTCAAACACTTGCTCTTGATGATCATGATGTAGTTGATGAAATGATTCCTTGAAGATGATCTTGAAGCTCGAAGGAACTTGAAGTAGATTGGATGTCTTAGAAAGTCTTGGTGAAGATAATGTCCTTCGGGTGGATGTCTTCTAGAAAATCTCAACTTGATGCCACTTGATGAAGAATTCCAACACAAGGATGATGAAGGATACCCTTGAAACAGCTACATGATGCCTTGCTCTTTTCTCATTCCTTGCTTGTCAAAGGTTCTTATCACTTGATCTTTAGATGATTCCTCCTTTTTGCTGCAACACAAGTAAAGAAACAGCATCAATCCCCTTTCGATAACACATAATACATAAGAATCATTACAAGCATTTCTAATCTAAGCACATGAGTTAAGGACTTTGATGTCTAACTTGAATGATATGAAAACTTTACTAAGATGGCGTGCTGGTTGAGATAAGTGAATTCCTCCTAGATTCCTCCTTGATAAGCCTCTAAAGTTTGCCTTCAACACTTGACTTTACTTCCCCTTGGATGGAGTATTCAAATTCTTCTAGATCTAGCACACTAGTCAAGGTCTTGAAGGTCTTATAGAAGGGCGCATTGGTTGAAGGATTTCAACTCTTCCTAAAATTTTCCCTTAAAAACTCCACTATTTTATCTCCTCTACAAGTCGCAGTGGATGAAGGATTGAGATCCTCTTCTAGCATTTCGCATTAGATGAGCATGTCGAAGCCTTCTTCTTTGACATACCTTGATTTTTCTTCATAACCCTCTAGGCGCATTAGATCAAGGATTGAAATCCTCAAGCATTTCACTTTAAGACACCCTCAAAATCCTCATGTATGGCGTTTTGGATCAAGGTTTGAATTCCTCTTAGCATTTCACATTGGATGAAGGAAAATCCTCTCAACATTGCTTTAGTTTGAACTAGTTTTCACTTGCTTAAGGGAGTGGCGCATTGGTTGAAAGATTGGAATCCTCAAGTTCCTAGCGCATTAGATAGGTAGTTTGAAGTCTTCAAAACAAACTTCGTTCTCCCTTCATGTATGGCGCACTAGATAGGGGTCTTGGAAGTGGCGCATCACTTCACTATGTTGAAATCTTCAAACCTTTGGTACATTAGATGGACTTTACCTTGAAGTAAATCATGCATGGTGTTGGCGCATTAGATGAGGCATGGAGAATCCTCTAGAAATACATCTCATTCTTCCTTATGTTGCGCATTGGATCAAGCATGGAGAATCCTCTGGATTTCGATTTGGATAAGGATCCTTCAAACTTCATATTGAAAATACTTGGGCGCACTAGATCAACCTTTTGGAATCTCTGGAGTTTCCCCACATGAGGTCGCATTAGATGAGGCTTTGGAAGTCCTCTAGACTTGGCCTTGGAGACTTGACATGGGATAGGCGCATTGGATCAAGGATTGAAATCCTCATCTTTCTAGCACATTAGATAGGCTTTTGAAATCCTCTGGTCTTATATTTGGTGAAGTGGTTCTAACACTTGTGTTGAATATTTGGGAGTCGCATCAGTTGAAGAAAAAAAATCCTCTAGTTTTGGCGCATTAGTTCAAGTTTTCAAATCCTCTTCAAGCTAGATCCTTCTCAAGTCAAAAAACCTCAAGACTCCTCTTTCTTCTTGGTGGCGCATCAATTAAGGTTTTCAAATCCTCTGACACTTATCATCTTAATTTGCTCCAAGACTTGTTCTAAGAGGTGTCTTTTCATTTTCGCATTAGATCAAGGCATTGAAATCTTCATCTTTTCCTTCAAAATGATCTTTTAGTTTGGGCGCAGTAGATGAGTGATTGAAATCCTCATGCTTTTTCGCATTAGATCAAGGTTTTAGATGGGCGCATTAGATCATCAAGTAGAAATCATCATCTTCAAGCGCCTTTTTCCTCGTGATTTTGCGCCAAGATTTTGCGCCACTTGGACATCCAGTCGCACTAGATCAGCTTTTTGAATCCTTTGGAAAAGTCAGGCGTTTTTCAGGATCGCGAGGGTAAAGGTATATTGAAAAATATATTTAAGTATAAGTTCTTATACTTTAAATATTTTTCAATATACCTTTCAGGATGTTTGAGATAGGTCCCGAATCCACCGGATTTAAGATGCAAAATATAGAATTTGGAGGATTCACCAGATTTCAGACTTAGCCATTTTTTCAGGATTTTCAGGATTTCAGGCTCCAGGCTTAGTTTTTTCAGGGTCTCAAACATTCTTCAGGATTGACCTCAAGATTCATTATCTAGATGGGATTTGATCAAGATTCTTCATTATTGCAAGTTTATCTGCCTCCTAATCATGAACCAAGGATCATAGAAAGGGAAATCATTACCGGATCGGCAGAGGAAGATACCCAGGACATCATCAAAACTCATTAAAATCTCGTTGAAAGCACAGAGCTCAAAAAAAAGGGGGTCCCCATTTGCAATGGGGCGATGTGTGATTTGGTCACAACACCACCTCCACTACAGCGATGATTAGATCCAAGAGTGCATGCCCTAGGAGGGCAGAGGCCAGATTTGATGATTACCACAAGAGATAAGGCCCTAGTTGATGAAGATAACTCAAGATCTTACACCAAGGAGAGTGATGAAGAAGGCTTGAAACTTCCTTCAAGACTTGCAAACAAACTTCAATAGCATCCACAAGTAGATAATACTTCCAAGCAAGAAGAACACTTTATCACATGACAGCAAACTTGCAATTTTCCTTCTAGCATTCATCTAGGTGTAAAATGAATTGTAAAACTCCTTTATATATGCATTCTGGCTCACTTACGACAAAAAAAACTGAATAAGGTCGACAAGTATAAATTAAGGAAGTGTCCCAAGCCGACACTCCAAAAGAGGGGCTAAAGATCCCAACTGGGAACAAGGTGCTCGAGCGCCCTGGGCCTTTAGCCCCACAAACTCTGAGGAGTATCAAATGTCATGGGCTTAGTCCAGTCCTAAGTTAATTTCATCAGGTTTATTCATCGGGATCGAGATTTTATTATTTTAATGCTCAAAAAGGTGTTAAAATAGGTCGTGATTAACAAAGGCAACATTTTTAGGTCCAACCAAGTGCTAAACTAAGTGTAAAATGCTAGTGTACACATTTTACAACGTAACAAGAAGCATCACAAAATGAAACTACAATCACACAAGGGTGTTACATATGATGCATACCTTCACAAGATCGTAAGGAACACCTTCAACCAGAGGTCATTAGATTTGCCACCCACTTCCTAGCATTGCAAACTCTTTTTGGCCAAAGATGAATTTGAAACAAATGTTTGTCTTGAATGAGGGTTACAATCTAGCTTTGTCGATCATACAAAAGATCATAATATGGTTGAATACATTTTTGCCACAAGTCTTGGAACAATGGTAGAGGAGATTGTGCTATTTTATGAGCCTTTAGTCAAAGTGTTGCAGCTTGTCGATGAAGATAAATCCACAATGGATTACTTGCATGAGACTATGGATAAGGCAAAAGAAGCTATTGTGAAATATCCTTTGTCAAATCTAACACAGTTCTGCCTATTGAATTTTTCTGATTCATATACTTTTAATGCCATAACATGAAAAGAATGCATAGAAAAGAAAATAGATACTACCCATATGCAATAATGACAAGATTTATCACCTAGATGAAACCCTTATTCTCATTAAGTCAAATCTGATTACATGCATAGATGTTCTGATTAATATGGCTTCATATATTACTTCATATTCTGAGTAAAATTGTAAAAAGCACCAATCTGTTCCTATGACAGGCTCTAATGGAGGGTTGCAGACCTGTCTATAAATAGTTGGGTATGTTGTATCAGACCTTAGATTCTTTCCTGTAAAATCTGTGAACCTCTAATAGCTGGATCTGATTTCTAGTATATAGCGCTGTAACAATGTTGTGAGCTGAGATGGCTTTGGGTTGGCGTCCAAAGCTGAAAGCTTTCAGTGGTTTCGTCCTGAGCTTTTAAGAAGTAAATCTGCAGAGAGAAATAACCATAAAAATGATCTCCAATAATAATGACTCCTCAAACCCCTTGATGCCTTTAATAGCCTCCAAAAATCCAGCGATCCCCTTTAGAGATCATGTTTCTATTTCCAGCTCAGTTGCCAAGTAGATATGCAGTCTTCACTTAAAGTGGCCCCCACCATAAAACACAACGAATAATTAAATACTTTTAAACTGAAAATATAGCTTTTTGGCTCCACTTTAATTATTCTTATTATTCCCTTATTGACTATTTTATTTCTAACCTCCGGGAATAGAAAAGGTCAGAAAAATTCTTCATAATTTATCATCAAGCGAAGAGGGACATTACATATTGGGGCGAGGATGGACCATGAGATGGGGCAGATACATGCCAATATGAGAGGTTATCAATGAGAGATAAGATTGGCAAATGTGTTGCACCCTCCACGCCACTGGATACTTCCTCAATCCACGTTTTACAATGATTCTTTCAATCTCGCTCTAGAGGTGAATGAGAGACTTCCAATGCATCAAGATATTTTTCCCTAAACCAAATGTGATTGGATGAAACTGCGGCAGGTTATGGGGCAGCTTTACGGAATAGATCTGATATTTAAATCCACAATGTGTTCAAAAGAATAAAATTCGGTTTGATCCTTCGTTAATTTGAGAGCGTAAGTTTGTGAAAGACATAGTGATAATATGCACAAGGGGTGCAAGTAGTGAGGTTGGGTGTGGTATGTATGCAACTATTCTAGAAAGGAAATATGGATAAGGGCAGTGTTGGCTACAGAAACATCTTATCCCATGCTACAAAAACCATAAATACTACAGGAAATAACAACCTAAACAATGCTACAGAAAATAACAAAAAGCAAAACTAGCTATAGAGATTTATAACAGAAAACAACTCTGTCACCAAGGACAATTATAGAAACGGTTCATAAAACAATAAGATTACTATTGCAAATAAAAAATAACCAATCGCAACATTTAAGATCTACACATATTTCTTAAAGCAATACTAGATTTGTCCCAACATAAACAGGAATGTAATATGATTTATCCACACAAACTCCAACTTAAAAATAAATCAAATCACATCTCACAATAGTAAACAAATAAACAGTCAATCATCAACATACGCAATCCCATGAGTGGGCCCTACCTCACATTCTCGTGATGACGATCTCCTTCTAACTTGAATATGCTTGCTTCAAAACTATAAAATTTGCTCCACATAAAGGAAATGAACAGCAAATTTATAACAACAATATTTTATTTTCTTAGCTCACATACATCACGCCATTCCTTTAGGCGTTTATATAGGAAATACGCATGAAACAACTTGCTCAATATTTTGAGGTTTGTTAAGCCACTGGCCTTAACACAAAAACAAACTTTAAACAATAAAATCTTAAATGATAACTAAACATTCCAAATAGTCATCTTTCCATGATATGCACCAGCTGAGAAATTAGTGGTATTTGAAACAGCCACAGGTTTCACATCAGCAATTTCTTTGTTTGTACAGCCACGTCTTCAACTTCCTTACTTGGCATGCTGAGAATTGACAGCAGTTATTTGTAAACCCAGCTGTGAATTTATTTTTCTTTTATTTTACCCCAAAACTTAATTAAATTTCATCTATTTACATTTTAATCATATGCAGTGGATAACTGCTGTCAATTTATTTTTCTTTTATTTTACCTCAAAACTTAATTAAATATCATCTATTTACATTTCATTCATATGCAGCAAAAATGGTAAAAAGGCATGATGTGATATGAAAAAGGAGTACAAAGGTGATCATTATGGGATAGGAAAATGTATAAACATGAGAAAAATGGTTGCATGGCTAAACCTCAATAACAAGATTGACGAGCAGCAATGGCAGAGTTGCCCACATACCAAAGTTTGAAAACAAGTATTTGGCAATTTACCATTCTTTGTGTCATAGAAGGTAGAAGCAGTTTGAAAACAAATATTTGGCAACTTGCAATCAACTTTTCCCTTTTTAAATCGCTGAGTTCAAAATTTGTTAATTTGTTTCGATGATTAAAACTCTCTAACTAACTAGAATGTTGATCAAATTTGCTTTTTCATAGCCAACTAGTGGAATTATTTTGGCAAAGATACCCAAAAATTAAAATGGATGGCCATGCACATTTTGAGCAACTAGTCTGTTTGCTTGTGAACATTCTTGGAGAGTGTTTGAACACGCACTCCAAAAAACACAACCATTTGATTCAACAGTGGATGAATGATTTGGTTTTTTTCCACCACAACCTTTGCCTTTGGATAAAAAACTTTAAGGTAAGAAAAACTTCTGTTTCTGTTTGTAAATTGTAATTATTGTTTTCTCGCAATTTGTAATTAAAATTCTTATTTTGTTTAGGGTTTGTGACAAAATTAATGTATTCAATCCGATTATATTAGGGAGTGCCAAAAAAGATCAGTCAATTGACCTTGACGAAATCGATTCTGACTTGGAATGGCTTGTTAATGTAGAGGGGCCACTTGATGAGGAAGACTTTGACCTCTTTAGGATGGCAGATGTATTTGATGAAAAGCAGTTGAATCAAATTAGGAGCAGGCATAATGTTTCAGCCCCATGGTAGATTATATTTCATAGCATCTAGCCTCCTTGGCTTAGCCTGCTTTGTGTTTCTTTGTAGTTTGTACTTTGTGACTTGACATTTGTATTTTGTAGTTTGTGATTGATTTTGAGGGTTACAACTTTGAAGTCGAACTATGTATTGTGTACTGTAATTGGCAATCTTAAAATTAATGAAAAAAATCCATAGTTCAAAAATCCATCTCTCTCACTCTCTATGCAACTAGCATGGCTTCAAATATAAAAAACATCAATTACTTCTCTTTCTTTCTTTTTTTGAATTTAAATTGAAGTATCTTTTCTTTTGGTTTGCCAAGATATTCCCAAGAAAAGATATTTGCTTCTAGGGGTAGAATAATCCTAAAAACAAAACTAGAACAGCTTCAAATCTTGTAGATTTTGATAACCATCATAAAGAAGCCTTGTTAATATTGTCCAATTCTAATAACTTGATCCCAAAAGTTTGGAATGTCACTTTTGCTAGTGATCTTTGGTGAGTCTAAAAAATAAAATATCAAACTTTTGATAAAATTAGAGGCCTATATTTGAAGAATCTATTGTTCTCCACAAAGTTAGATGAGGGTGAGACATCGGCACAGCAACTACTTAGGATGAAAGACTGAAATGGTCAACTCTTTGTTGTCAATAAATTAGTGGATGAAGATGATATGGTTGCTCTGACCATCAATACTTTGCCACTATCATTTGTAACTTTTGTGATGTCTTTACATCTATTGGCAAAAAGTCAGACTCTTATCTTTGAAAAAGTCAATTCATATTTGTTACAGAAAGATCAGATACAAATCGCAAATGATTTAATCCAATTCTGGACAATTGAAAAGTGCACTTGGTACACAATATAAGGGCAAAGCAAAGAAAACTTCAAAGACTTGAATCACAGTCTAAGCAGAAAGTCAAGTGTTATTATAATCATAAGTTTGGGTTTATTAAAAACAACAATATGATCTATCTCATAATAATCACTCATGTGGCAATTGAGTCAAAGCAAGACCCCAAGCAACTAGTTGTTGGTTCTTTGATTATGGAGCATCTCGACATTTCACTTTGCCACAAAAACTAGTATGTCAAATTTGTTGTTGATTCTAGTTCTACAAATTATGTTTCTTTAGGTGTCGAAAGAACACATGCTATTAGAAAGGATAGGGGATGTTTGGATTGTTCTCAATGATGCAATAAAATCCATATGTTACGTATGTATCAAATATGAACAAAAATCTATTGTCTTTTACTCCATTAATAGAAAATCCTAACAATGTTCTGAATTTTTGTGGAAAGAAATGAATTGTAATTGACATCAAACATGACATAATGGTTGTTGTGAGTCGTCAATCACTTCCCTTGCCAGAAAACCCCTTCACTCCACCAATACAATATTGCTATGTGTGCCACCTAGGCATTGGGCAATGTAGTTTGTACATTTTTGGTAATCATGTTGCAATTAATTTGCAAGCTTTAGATGTGGAGGACAACATTTTGTGGCACAAGAGATATCGACATCTCAATCTTCAGTATTTAACCCATTGAGCAAACATAGCATGGTTCATGAATTGCCATCGATCCAAAATAAGCAAGATATATGTGCGGGGTGTTTAGTTGGTAAGCAAAAAATGGAAGATTTTTCCAAATAAAGTGTTATGGCATGGAAAGGGGGATTTAGGTTTCATTCATGTAGATCTATGTGAGACATTCTAAAAATCATCAACAATCCTCAATGCAACGTACTTTTTGTTGTTGGTTGATGATTTCTCGAGAAAAATGTGGGTATACTTTCTATTAATAAAAAAGAGAACCTTGTCAAGTTCAAAACATTGATAGAAAATCAAAAAGGTAGGTAGATCAAGACTGTGAAGTTTGATAATGGGAGCGAGATCATTTCCAAGCAATTTCATGACTATTGTGGGAAGGAAGGCATTCAAAGACAATTAACAAACCCATTCACCCCAGATAAGAATGGGATGGTTGACAAGAGAAATAGAACTATCATCGATATGGCATATCGCATGATGCACACTAGAGGTGTGCCACATAGATACTAGGGAGAAGCATTGAACACAATAGTATGTCTCCTAAACAAAAGTTCTTGCAAATCCTTCTAGGATGTCACACCTGAAAAATCTTGGTCCAGGCTCAAACCAAACATAACAAATTTTCATGTTTTTGGTTCATTTGCATGTGTTTTGGTTCCTAATAGCAAAAGGAGTAATTTAGATTCAAAGAGCTTTAGATATTTATTTGCTAGGTATAGTGAACAATTGATCCATAAACTAAGATGGATAGTCCATAATATAGTTCATCAATAATGGATTCTTGAATGGAAATCAACACAATATACTTTGCTAATCAAATAAATTGAATTTGCAAATGTAAATGAAAGCAAACCATCACCACAAAATGAAGACAATATTTATCCCAAAGAAAGGGAGAAAACTCCAACAAAATGTGAGTTAGTTACCCACTTAAATCCACAACATTTAATGGAAATACAACCTTAGGCCATTTGGGCACACAACCAACCTGAATCACCATGAATTCAATTCCTAAGTTCACAAACCATTGCTCTTACAGTTCTAATTAGCCTACACAGTCAATTGCACACTATGAACTCACACTTGAACCCACTCTAGCAGCTTATATCTCCGACAATTGATATAATACATTTTGTGCTCAATTTATAAACTAGCATGTTTATTCAAATCCATAAGGAACACCAAAAGACACTAGAAATCAAAAGGATGAGGAATTGGAAGCATTTTTGACACATACATTCTGTTTTGGAAGTTGTGACAAAATCGCCACTCGATGTCAAGGGCAATTATTACACCACCACTTTTGAATGAAATCACCAATGTCAATTGTGAAACCATCACTCTATCCCTATACAAAACCATTGCTTCTAGTGTTACAAAGCACCTAAAACCTCCATTCTTCTGCCATTTTCTAGCTCTTCCTTGTTCAACATGTCGTCTGAAGTTCGAGTTGCACCTTGACATGAATCCTAGGATACAAAATTGACCTTTTTATAGATCACACCTCCCCAATATGGAGGCTTTCGGAAGATTCAACAAGGATGCAAAGCTATGAAGACTCAACAAGACAGGGATGTTCTTCTCAACGGATGACATGGCTGTCATCTCACCTTGCACCATAAAAGAAAAACCAACCGAGAACTGGAAAATATTTGTCTCCACTATCTAAATGATTTGTTAATGTCAAGGAGCTTGAACATGAAGGAACTTGATTAACATCTCTCTCTACCTCAAAGAAAATGATCCTAGTGCTTCTGTCCAACATTATCCCTCCGTGAAGATTCAAGACCCCTCTAGGCTACTCCTTGTCTTTGAAAGTAAACAGCATGAATCTTTGTCCACCCTTCATGAGGCAATATTTGCCCTACAATAATAAACCACTTTCCAGTCATACATGTAGGAGCTATAAAACACAACTCTACATACATCCAAAGGAACAACATTCACAATCACTTCCTCTACAATCTTGGAATTAATAGCAAACTTCAATCTATATTGTCTACTCAAAGCTCATGAGGCAATATTTGCCCTACAATAATAAACCACTTTCCAGTCATACATGTAGAAGCTATAAAACAGAACTCTACATACATCCAAAGGAACAACATTCACAATCACTTCCTTTACAATCTTGGAATTAATAGCAAACTTCAATCTATATTGTCTACTCAAAGCATAAGGCTTAGGGTGTTGATACGTTTCCAGACGAAGTTTCCCAACCAAATCTTGAGAAATAAATTTACATTGCAAACAAGAATCAAAAAATGAATCAATTTTCACATTCTTCACTTGAATTTTTATGCTAAACAATTTAAAATGGTCTCTTTCTTCTTATGCCAACAAATTGAAATTAAGCTTCCTTGTAGTGCAAAATAATTTTAGAATCCACTTCCTTGTAGCTTAGCCTTTTCTTTTATCGTTGGCATAGAGGTCTTTTTACCTTTCTTACCTTTTCAATAGGGACACTTCTCCTAGCATAGCTTCCAACAAGATTCATATGTATGACCATCCGCATCATAACGGCCACAATGCTCTACAGATTTCTACTTTGTACTTGTGGAATTTACGTTCTTTGTCTTGTCTTTGGTTCCATTCATCCTTGAAGAGCATGGAGGACTATCTAATTCATGATAGTGAGCATGAGCACATGCTTCATCTATGTCCACCAGTTTGGATAGCATTACAAGCCTCTAATGTATTTCATCAATACCTCCTCATCTTACACATCTTCCTCCATTTGAACAGCCCTTCTATGAAATTCGCTTGTGTAGTCTTGCACACTTTGTCCATCTTTCTATTCAAAAAGTGTCATTCCATACCTTTTTTCTCTCTATGACGAATAGGATAAAACTAATTCTTAATCAGTTACTTAAGTTGATCGCATGAACTAATTGGAGTATATTTCCTGAAATCCATAGAATACAAGAGAATTTCAAACCAAGTTAAAACATATTTTGTTAATCTCAATCTAGCTAAGGAAATTTATGTTGCGAAGTAAGAGAATGCATACAAAAGTACACCTCCAATTGAGCCAACCAAAGGTCAAGCTTTTTTGCATCCACATCTCCTTTGAATGGAAAAATCTCAATCTTTGCCTCAACCTTGAATTGAGGCACTCTTGATAGACTTGCCTCACCATGTAGACTCTTCTTCATTGGAGTCAGCTTTCTCCTTGCTCCTAGCACCCTCTAAAAAGCTGAACTTCTCCATGAGACCCCATATGATCCCTCTCATTATCACCATTGACTAAGATATGCTCACAACATTGGCTTCTAGCTTGAGAAACCTAGCTTCTTCATCAAGGAATTATGCTTCTCTTGCCATGCATCTTAGTTCTCTCTTCCACCTACAAGATTCAATGTCTCTTTGCAAAGGCAATAAATCTTTTCTACTTTATCTTGTTGTTCGCATCCCTACAAAATCACATACAACAACCCTTCCACAAGGAAAGAACCACGTCAATACCACTCGATTTGTACACTAAAATGGATATTCTATATTATAGTTCATCAAAAACGGATAATATTATCAAAATCAAAACTGTGTGCTTTACCAATCAAATAAATTGAACTTGCAAATATAAATGAATGCAAACCATCACCACAATATGAAGACAAAGGATTTTCCCTAGAGAAACCCACGTGTCAAAGGAAACTCCAGCAAAATGTGAGTTAGTTACCTAGTTAAATCCACAACCTTCAATGGCAATACAACCTTAGGCCACTTACGCACACAACCAACCTATATATCTACGAATTCAATCCCTAAGTTCACTAACTACAACTCTCTTACAATTTTGATTAGCCTACATAATCAATTGCATACTAACTCACACTTAAATCCACTAGCAACTTTGATCTCCAACAATTGCATGCACCCTATTCAACATGCCTTCTGAAGCTGATTTGCACCTTGCCATGAATCCTAGGATACAAATCTAACCCTTTCATGGAACAACAATCTAGGGTATATAGACTCATTGATATTTTCACTAGTAAAGTCATAGTTAGTTAGGATGTTGATGTAAAAGAAACACGACATTTCTTTGATTGTAACCCTAACCAACAAGTTGTCAATGATCAGTATGGAACTAAACATGTGGCTCCTTTAGAAGATGATGTCTCTAGTTCTTCTTATACTCCATCACGCTTACCAACGAGTAAACCCCTAGCTAATATTTCTCCTACACCAATGTTATATCAAAGTCAAAGACCTAAGTTTACTTCAATTCCAATTGTGGTTGTTTTGCATCAAGAATCTCAAGTCTTATAGCAGTCAACACCCAAGTGGTATTATTCCACTCTTTGAGATATGAGGGACAATGAACTTCCTCAAACATATGAGCGACCCCACCTAACAAGGAAACAAATTGTTGGTTCAAATGAGCATGTTCATTATGCTCTTTTCTAACCTTTTAAAAGTGTCTGAACCACAACAAGATGCAAAAGCAAAACATAGACCTGAATAGGAGACTTTCATGCAAGTTGAATGAATGCCTTGCTGAAAAAATCATACTCGGGAGTTGGCCATATTGCCTCCATGTAAAAATTTCATTGGATACAAATGTATCTATAAAATCAAATATAAAGTCGACGACAATTTAGACAAACACAAGGCTCGTCTTGTTACAAAAGGCTATTCACAAGATGAGGCAATGGCGTACAAGCAAAATTTTGCTCCTATGGCAATGATGGTCACATTTCAATTGTTATATTGCATCGCAGCCCAACTTGGTTGTAAGTTCTACTAGATAGATGTTAAGATTACCTTCTTAAATGGGAACTTGAATAACGAGGTATATATGATGCACCCTGAAGGATTTCAATTACCTTGAGGTGATCATCCGGTTTGTCAACTTCTTAAGTCTATGTGAGGGCTTAAGATTTCTTCATGAGCCTAGTATATAAAAATTGATCAACATTTTCTAGATTCTAGATTCAGACAAGTCTAATGGTCCCAATCTTTGTCAAAAGTGATGTTGATGACATTGTGATTCTTGTTGTTTATGTTGATGATCTTGCCATCACAAGTAGCAAGGCCATTGCATTGCAGCACATGAAATCTGATCTATGTTCTACTTTTGACATGACCAATCTATGTGTTGTAAGAGGTAGCCAACTAAAAAAATCTATCAGAACAATCTTAGAGTTGAAGCAAAAGCTAAGGCCAAAGTGTAGGCTAAAGCCATAGCCACAAACAAAGAAATCAATGAGTTGAACCAACTTAAAGGAATTGTTAGCTATTCATGGAAGAAGAGTGGGCTGAAGTTGCTAGGCAACTTACCCTTCCTAAGGAAAAAAGTTTAAACCTTGCTAATCAAGTTGGGTCAAAAATTGTTGTAGAGGAGTCCATTGAATCGATCAAGTTGATGAAGCCCCCTCAAATTGAGGGAAGTCTCTATTCTACGAAAGTATGAAGACTCCCTCGCAAAGCAAGTGAGGGAAGCATATGAGAGCCATAATTACGGTATCAAAGAATTACTTACGTAGACACCAAGCCAAGGACTCTAGGTCAAGGAATTGGACCAAAACGAAGGGAGCTTGAAGGCGACCAAAGTAGCATACAAATTGTCAAGACTACAAAGGTCTTGCCAAGACTACAAGGATTCGAACATATCCAACAATGCTAAGAGAGCAAGGGAATGTCAAAGCTTCTTGAGAAAAAGGATCCTATTGATACAACCACATCAAGAAAGACAACCACTAATGGTTGCTCCACCACCCAATCCAAGTTCTACAATTCAAAACCTATCGAGATTCACTAATGATGGGTCTACATATCCAAATCACCATTGCAAAACATAATAACCATTTGGACGACTAATGGGAAAACAAATGAACACCATTGGTTGTAGCCGTTCCCAACCACCCTTTGGGTAGTCATAATTGACTAGTTTCAAATATAACACCAACAACAAATGTTCATGGATAAGATTACATAAGGCCTTTGAGAAAGAGCTCAAGCTTCTTTGAGACACCAATGAAATTATTGCTAAATAAAGACAAGAAAACATGAAAATGTTTGAGCATCCAATCAAAGGTTCAAAGAACTACTATGTAAATTAGAAAATAAATTTGTTGATGAATTGAAAAAATGATGATTCATCACGGGTCCAGTACCCCCATTGCAAAGGAAGAGGGAAGGTGGTGCCATCTTTATTGTATTAGGGTGCATACAATAGGGTGATGGACAATAAAAGTGAAAACAAAACATCCTCACACTCTAGAAGAAGTGAAGATGATGACTCAAGACACTAGTGAACTTCAATCTCTAAGAAGAGACAGGTTCTAAATGATGAAGGAACATAAAGCAGGTACTTATAGAGAATTCAAGGACCTATGGCGCACAGACTACAAGATGGAAGGCCACACCAAGGCAAATTGCCCAAAGATGATGTTCGTTGAGATTTTCTAAATAAGAGGCCACTCTATCAAGGATTGCTTGTACAATTTGAAGAACAAAGGAGCACAAGTACTTTCGCCCAAGGAGAGATGATAACCCCACCCACCACACCTTCAAAGACACAAAATGATAAAGGTGCATCTCCTAGCAACTATCTCAACCAAAGAAATAACAATTACAATAGACATCAAACTAATAATAGTGGAGGTCAGATTAGGATATAATATGACTCCAAAGGTTGGTGTATTGTACAAAGTTGACAATGCAATGAGTGGGGACACTTTGCAAGGGACTGACCTAAAAATCAAGGCAATACGAGACTGCTTTGTGGATGACGTGGATAGAATACCACAATGATACAAGATGCCCCAAGCAAAAATACAGGACAAACAAGAACATAATTAATGTAGCCAAAGACAAGGAATTGTTGACCGTCACATGTGCCCAAGAGAAGAAGTTTGCCTATATGAACCCGTGTATAGAAAAAGACTCTTCAAAGAAGAGTTGACTTAGAGCACACCATGGCTCATGAATGTTGCCACTCTCATAAGCATGCAAGTGCGGAAACAAGCCAAGTAGAGTTGAAGAAAGCTATTGTGAGGCAAGTACTTCAAACTACCATACTAATCAAAGCAATGGATTTATTACAAAGTATTTCAAAACTTAAGAATGCTATAGCCAATGCCATCCTAATACCCGAAAATGGTCAAGGGATGGAGCATGCTCTAACTCATTAAACATCTAGGGATGGAAGCAATAAGGAGGAACCAATAGTCAAACCCCCATTGTAGGGGATCGAATGATTGATCCATGCTCCTAACTGTGAATTTAGACCAAAGACCAACAACAATACACTTTGAAATATTCAAGAAGAACCTAACAAACACTATTGTTAATGGTGGGTTTGGGAAGAATGAGCTACCAAAAGATACCTAGAGAAGCTTGGGCAAGCCATTTATTTGACCTCTAACTTTCTAGTTTGTTGAGCGAAACGACAAGGGATTAAATTTTTAGTAGTTTTGATGGCACAAACAAAACTGGTTGGAACTCAACTATTTTTATTTAACTTCTAACTTTCTAGTTTGTTGAGCAAACCAAAAAGGGATTAAAGTTTTAGGAGTTTTGATGGCACAAACAAAACTAGTTGGAACTCAAATATTTTTATGAAACTTTGTTCTCATCTAATTACGTAAAAAAGCATATGGTGCATTAATAGGTTGTGGTTGGCTAATGGTAGCCAAAGCTGACCAAAATTGGAAAAAGAATTTACTCTAACAAGAAATACATAATAGATATAAGGAATCAAGTAATGCGCAAGGAAGCATCCTCCTCCAATCAAAGGCCCATGGAGCCAATGTTGAAGGGATCTTGGAGTTGCGTCCGCGTTTGAAAGATGAGACAAACTCCCTCAATGGTTTGTTATATTGGCAAATGGAAGATCATGAGGTATTACAAACTAATTGCAATTTTACAGAAATTTTGGAGAATGGTGAAGTGAAACAAGTGGAGAGATATGACACAAAACAAAATAAGCTAATGTTAGATCTCTCTCTACCATCGCATTCATTAAGACCACCAACCTCGAGATCAATACTTCCTCCTAAATTCAAAGAAAATAAGATGGGCAATGTAAAGTTAGAAGATAGGCCAACTCATAAGTTTGGAAGAGCAGCCAACATGAAATATCAAGAACACTCTACAATAAGGGCAAATCTTGAGCCAAATGGAAGTTTGAAGATGATCATTGTTAGCAATGATTGGAACCCAACATTAAAAGTATTGACATTCAAAATATTCATGGATTATAAGGATGTCATTGTATGGAAATACAAAGACATGAAGTACCACCAAAACTATGTGTTCACGAAATTCCCCTAATATTAAGAATTTAAGAGCTCAACCAACACGAAGAAGACCATACAAGAAGAACTAGAATTGTGCAACAAAAAATCAAGAAGGAAATTATAAAATGTTCAAAACAAGGATCATTTTTAGAGTGGAAACAAGTGAATGGGTGTCTCCCTCGTTATTTCCTTACGAGGGAATTAGGTCAAATAAGGATTTGTGTGGAATTTAGAAGTTTGAACATGATCACAATTAAAGACATGTTTCCTATTCCATATGCAAACTCTATACTCAAAATTAGTTGGACATAAGATTTATCCTTTTATGGTGGATTTTTTAGGCTTATAGTGGAAGATTGAATCTATGCTTACAACCGAATGTCATTTAGAATTTGCATTGCTCTAGCTACCTTTCAAAGGATCATCCTACACATCTTTGATAAGATGTCTTCAAGCAAACTAAAGCCTTTTTAATGACTAGTCAATCTACAATGACCAAGAATCACATTTATGCATGCAAAGTCATAAAGGGGCACAATTAGCACCGACTTCGAAGAAGTGCAGATTCATAACATCATAAGGTAAAAATATCGGCCATATTGTTTGCAAGGCCCTATTAAAAATTGATCCTAGTAAAATATTTGTTGTTGAGGTCGAGGCACTTAGAGACATCACTAGGATAAGATCATTATTGGGCCATGTTGGATACTATGGACGCTTTGTCAAAAAAGTTGCACAACTTTCCCACCCTCTATATGTATTAACAAAAAAGGGAGTTTCATCTGCATGGCCTAACAAATAGGAGCAAACATTCAAAGAATTCAAGGTACACTTCATAAGTTTACCCATCCTTGCATATCCAAACTAGGGCAAAGAGTTTCACGTACACGTGGATGCTTCCAACTTTGTACTTGGCACAAGTGGGAACCCAAGGTCTAAACCATATAGTATTCTTTGCTAAAAAATTATTATTTGGTGTAAAAAGGAATTATAGAACTACAAAGAGAGAGCCTATAAATATGGTTTATGTAGTACAAAAGTTTTGACATTACTTGTTGGCAACATCACTCACATTCCATGTGGATCATCAAGCATTACTATACCTTGTCAATACTCCATCATCCAAGGTAAGGTGAGTAGAGTCTAGATGGAATTTTTAGGGACAACCAAATAAGCATTGCCAAAGAAAATAAATTTAAGAACACTTTTACAATGAAAGATATAGTTATGCTTGCAACCGAATGTCATTCAAAATTTGCAATGCTCCAACTACCTTCCAAAGAACCATTCTACACATCTTTGATAATATGTCTTCAAGCAAATTAAAGCCTTTCTAATGATTGCTCAATCTACAACAACCAAGAATCACACTTATGAGCCTTGATGGATTGCACGCAAAGTCATAGAGTAGCACGATCAACACTAACTCCAAAGAAGTGTAGATTCATAGGTCAAGGTAAGTGTGAGAGTGTCAACGTCTCAAAGTGTGTGTCCTTGGGATTTTGGGTGTGTGAAAGTGTGTCTGGGGAGGTCTTTAAAAAGGACTAAAGTGGTCTTGAGGAGGTCTATGAAATTTGCATTCATGAAGTAGAGAGAAAGGGCTCATGTAGAGAGAGCTATTGAGATGTTGAGTGTATTGAGAACAAGGTAGACGCTCTTGAGGGACAGAAAGTTGGTATTAATAAGAGGAGAGGAGAGAAGGTGGTGAAAGAAAGATATGGAGATGTGAGTTGCCGATCCAGCAAAAGAAGCAGAAGATCATCTCTTACCTTTAAAAGACATGAGTGTGACAAAATTTGTCAAATGGATCTGAGGAAAACAGAGAATGTGTGCAAGTTGTCAAATAAGAGATCCTCTCATATAGGATATGGAGAAACAACTTAGCAAAGAGAATGTAGAAATGGTTTGTCCTTTGGAGAACATGGAAGTGGTGATGTATCTACATGTAGAGGCAAAACAAGAGTTGCAAAGACCTGAATAAGGGATGTTTGAGAAAGGATTGAGTCTCTATGCAATTCCAACAATGATGGTAGCATAGGGAGATGGGCAGAACGGTGAAGAACTGATGGAGGAATTATTTGATTCCATCATGCAGATTGAGTTGAGATCTGAGGAAGATTTTGCACTTGAGGATGAGCTATTATGCATAATATTGAATGAATATGCAAATTAGGAGTTAAGCACGAGGCATGGATGTAGGAGTGCATGTTGTAAAAGAGCAATATGGATGGGAGGATCAATGGAACAAAAAGAGTGAATGCATGTCAAAGAGATCAGGAGGGAACAAAGGAAAAGACTTTTGGTGGAAGTGAATGGATTATGATGGGTCAAATCCCACAAGAGGAAAGAAAAAGAGGAAAGGTAAATGAAGGAGAACAAATTATGGTAGATAGAGTCTACAAGGGGTGTGGAAGTTAATGGCCAAACTCGGTGGAGGAGGATGGGATATGGCTTGGCCAAAAAGTGGAAGAGGCAAAGGAAAACATTTCTTCTAATGTACCTAAATTCAATGATGGAGCATGTCGAGGTTTGTACACATTCCAAAAGGGTGGTCTACCACTCAACTCTACTTTGTGAGGATTGTGCTCACAAAAACTCTTACTCGTCATGTATGATGTAAGAGTATCTAAGTCCTCAAGCAATCTTACATCACCAAAAAGAATGCTTGTTTCTAGTCTTAGTTGGTGTTTGTCTAGTAGGCTTTTTGTGTCAAACATGCATTGTCAGAATGTTGTTACAAGTTGCCTACAAGTCACCTGCAGGTGTTCTCTTAAGCCACAAACCTACCTATAACTATGCTACAAGTCAGTTACAAGTTGTCTACAAGGTACTACAAGCATTGGCACCAAATGGTATTAGGACTCTTGAGATTGTTTTCCTGACCTCCTACAAATCATTAGGGTGACATTCTTCTACCAACATCATGACTGGGCTGATTTATATTGCTTTCAGCAATTGAAGATTCATTAGGCAAAAACTTGAACACAAACAATTTGTTTTTCATGAGAAGTTGGAGCGGTTGGATATTTTTATTTGGTCTGGGTTTTCTTTCTTCTTGAGTTGCAACGTCTATGTTGTTTGGCAATTGTTTTTGTTTGTCTGGAATCATGTCTATCCATAGATCCTTTGTGATCGAGTTCTTTTTGTCTTGGTGACCGTTTCATGGTGGAATAACATTTGACCTTTGGCAAGAGTCCTTATTTTTTGTCTTGGCGGATGAATGACTTCTTAAAAGGGTCATGCTTATCCTTTCCTCATTTGGTCGTGTTAGGTCATCATGTCATTTTTTTGGGGGCAAGTATTCTTTCTCTTAATCATGGTTGTTCACCTTCTTTGCATCATTGGTGATTGTTCCTATTTCCTTCAAGTAGCATTTTCTTGGTTGTTGTCTATTGGCAATTGATTTGGAGACCATTGTTACTTCCTTTATAGGCGCTTGCAACTGTTCAACTTCCCTAAGCGAGCGATGTGTCAGTTTCTTCGCAACAGCAATTATCATTGATGATGGGGGGTGGCACGATCCATCCATCTTTTAGTAGGTATTTTGGGCAAACAGATCTATTTTCTTTTTAATAGGGGTCAAAGAAGGAAAAGGGAGATTTCCCTAGGTTGAGAGGGGACAAAGGACAGAGATAAGTCCTTCAAACAGAGAGAAAGGAAGAGGCAAGAGAGAGGCAAACTCTCTTTGGTAGTCAACATTGTTCTTTTGAGAGGAACCGTAGGCAGGGACAGAAGATAAAGATAGGAAATTGAGCTAAGAGACCATCTGTGCAGAGAGAAGCAAGGAAAAACAAAGGACCTAGGAATGAATCTGTAATTTATCCATCTAGGACAATGAAACAATCCATTGGTGCACTTACGAATTGTGTAATCTGAAGGCTCATATGAGCATGTCTGTAAGCCTGTTATAGGCAAATTTTCCAATTTAACATTGGACTAAGATACATGTTCATGTAGAGGAAAAATAGACATTGGTTTAGAAATTGAAGATGGTGTTATTAGTTATAGTAGCATATATGTTTTTATTATGGTGTAAAATGCCACCACGTTTTAAGTGTCTAATAGTGTATGTCCTGCCACCATTATGTTGAATTTGGTTTTATATATAGTTCATCAAAAGCTCAGTTGTATTACCATTAGCACTTTCATGGCATGTCTTCCAACTTGTTGATAGTGCTCAGACATAAAGCTCAAACTTTTAGATGAAGTGGTGGTGCAAACTGGCATATGTTACAATTATTAGTCTAGACCTAATTTTGTCAATGATTTAAGCATGAAGCATCTTGTGACTTTGACGAGGGAAATAGCTTGAAATTCTTCGAATTTTCTTAGAATGTATCATGTCCTAACAAGGCAAAGACTTCATTGAGGACTAAGTAGTGCAATAGTAGAATTGTGTTGATAGCAAAGAAATTTCTGGTTAAATAATGGAGATTATAAAGCATTGAAAAAACAAATATTATTTAACATATGTCAAATAATATTGGCTTAAGCATGCCAAATTCTTCGAACCTTTCGGCCAACTTATATCAATACTACATTGGATACATAAGACTACTTCCCCTTTCAAATAGGCACGGGAAGAAACCAAAAGTTAAGATGCTAATAAGGAAACACTCTGTTCCATGGAGCTTCTAGTGTGATGCAATGTGGAGATGAGTTCCTAGTATGACAAAATTTGCCCAAATTTTGGAGAAAACAAGGAAAGTGGCAAGAGACACTCGATCAATACATTAAAATTTTTAAAAATCTAAGACAAGGTACACATGCCAAGTCCCAAACTATCTAAGAGATTTGGAAAAGGACCCTCAATGGCAAGAGAAGCATCCCCAAGGCAACATTAATCATACATATTATCACCATATTGGATCTTCTTAAGCATCCCCAAGGCACATTAATCATACATATGTAGTTGTTGAATAATCACTTCTTCAACTCCATGTTCATCTCTACACCAATTTGGAGTAGTTATATATATACTAACTATCCAAAGACGACACCAATTACATTATATATATAGTTGTTGTATAATCACTTCTTCAATTCCATGTTCATCTCTACACCGATTTGAAGTAGTTATTAACCTTCTGTGCTTTCTAGTTCAATATTTGCTTTCCTACTTCCATGTATATTCATACCTTTGCCAATTGTCCTCAATTTCAAATCTATATAAGGGCTTATTGTCTTGATTGTCAACTTTCATGGTAACAAGGATGTCAATAGACATTTTGTGGACTTCATTGTTGATTTTGATAGGTTTTCACTTGTAATCGTCAGGGATCAACCCCCAAATTTCTAGCTTAGGCTTTTTGTTCAAGCTATTAGTAGACACTCCAAATCAAGAAACCATCTAATGGTTGCCACAAATAGACATTGAGTGGATATTCTCTATACTAAACTCTTAAAACAATATACAACTAGTATTCATCATTGACAGTTTTTTCTTAATAACATTGCCTTGTTGTGAATGCAAAACATGACCCATCTCGCAATATTCAAAATGACAATTTCATGTCATGCATCACTTTATTCAGTGGCAGATTTTGACTCCTTGGCTATCTGCCTTTGCCACATAAGTTCTCCGCATTCACATTCAAATTTCATATGAAAAAACAAAATGCCACCTTGTATCCCTTGTCTGCTTTGAGATCTTTTGTTCCTCTTGGCAAGCAAACCTTTGAAGTATTGAATAGCAGTATTCAACTATGACTCATTCTATAGTAAGACACAACAAGACAAACTTATGTATTCCAGCACCAAAATATCAAAAACAATCTCTATGCAGACAGCTTACTCAAGCCATCCTTTAGGATTAAATTGAAACAGCTTTCAGTTCAAAATGGATAACTCTATCCTAGTTACCAAACTCCACTCTTGCTCTCAAGTCAGAGTCTTTAAAAAAATGCAAGTCCGCAAGGTTTTTATCAAACCAACAAAAGGCTCCTCATTATGTGCAAGACTCACTGGACTCACTAGTTATTTCATGGCCTATATAAAGCCCAAAAGCGAAAAAGCCCTCATTTTCCACTTCTGCGACTGCAGTGCAGATATATCTTCAATTTGTTATATCGTGAAGTTTTGCAGAATAAGGATATTTTGGATCCTTAAAATTTGTATTTTTGCTGCTTGCATGTTAATTTCAAATATCCAACTGTGAAAGGTCACTGCTGCCATCAATGTTTGGGTTTCTTTTATAGTTTCAGAAATGAGGAGAGTTTGAAGCATTCTCTGGAAACGATGTTCCCAACCGCAGTATAAAGCTTGACCGAAAAAATTGTATGGAGTGAAAAACAGCAATATTTGGTGAAATCTCATATCTTTATGCATTCTTTCTTTGGCCAAGTCTCATGCAAAATATGGTCTTTACCAAGTTTCAGTCTGGATCTTACTCTGTTGGGATACTGTGATCTCTACCTTAGGGCCACTTACAAGTGCCTAGTAAATTCTTGCAATACTTTCAAAGTTTCAACTTAAATGCAGCAAAAGCTTTTATTGTGTATTTACTATCTTGTAAGAAAAAACTTAAATATCTGTATGTGAATCTGGTCAAAGCAACAAAAAAAAATGGTACCAAATGAGCCAATTCAAGCATTTTCTGGAGAAACAATTTCCATCAGTAGCACTGAGATTGGTAAGGTAAAAACCTTAGTAGAACAAAAAAACAATGAACCTTTTTGTCTAATCTCAAGTACATGTGAATTTTTAGATTTGCCAAGTCTAAGTCTGACTCTTCCTGTACACTTTGCTACATCAAGACAAGACCAGTTGCTATGGTCTCCATCCTAGAGCTACTTCAAAGTTGCTAGTAAATTTAAGTAAATTTCAAATTTCCAACCTAAGTGCAAGTTGTGTTTGTATGTTCGAATGAGATCCTTACCTACTACAAGTACAATGTGAACTGAGAAGAAAAAGAAAGAAGAGAAAGTGGTTTCAGCTTGAGCTAATTTAAGTTTGTCTTTGAAGTTCTGGATTTGTAGAGTTAAAAATTACACAGAGAACTAGGCCACAATTGAATGTTGCCTATGAAAAAAGTAATGCCATGTGTTAGTCAGAAGTATACCCTAATTTCAATTTACTTTGATTTCTGTTTTAGGGTCACTGATAAGTGGCTAATAAATGAGTGTAGTTTGTATAGGATCTCTTAAATACTACTATGTGAATTTAATAAAAATAAAAACAAGGTGTCAGCTGTGCTAATTCAACATTTCCTTGAGAAATTGGTTCCATCAGCAGTACAACACTTGGAACAACAAACTTATTGTGGAATGAAATGCCTGTAGGTTCCAGGAGACTTGAGCACAATAATGGGGGGAACTGCCCTTGTACCTGTACGCATATCTCCTAGTGACTATATTTAAATGTAATATAGTCATACCCATTTTTATATAATCCTGTACCCTATTTAAAATAGCATCTCCACCTGTACCCTATAATCCTGTACCCATATCCACGTCTCTTATCATATGGAAGAATCCCATTTTTATGAAACTTCAAATATTTAGGATGTCTTATTTATGCTGTGTATTTTTCCAAAGCTTTACTCAAACTCAGTGAGTCTGACAGTTCCCTACACCTTGCCTGTTGGAAGAACAATCCATACTTGGGCCATAAAACAACAAGTAGCTCAGTGGTGGACCACATCAGCATGCAAATGGGAGGACTTAGGTTCAAATCCTCATTTCAATAGAAAGTCTCTATCTTAGATCACCTTATAAGTTCTAGTAAATCAGACTAATTTCATATTCATAACAGCTTTGTTCGCATACTGTTGTGCAAAAACCCTAAATACTACAATGTGAATTGAGCAAAACAAGAAAGAAAAATGAGCTGCCACTTGAACTAATTTAATCTTGTCTCCAATGTACACAATGGATTTGTTTGCACGCTTGTGTATTGAAAACCTAAATACTGCCATGTAAATTAAGCAAAAGAAAAAAGAAAAATGAGCTGCCACTTGTCCTAATTTAAACTCCTCTCCAAAGTACATAACAGTTTTGTTTCCACGTTTTTGTATTAAAACCCTAAACACTACCACGTAAATTAAGCAAAACAAAAAAGGAAAATGAGCTGCTGCCACTTGACCTAATTTAACCTCGTCTCCAAAGTACAGAACAGATTTCTTTACACGTTTTTGTATTAAAACCCTAAATATTACCATGTAAATTAAGCAAAAGAAAAAGAAAAACGAAAAACAAGCTGCCAGTTAACATATTTTAAGCTTGTCTCCGACGTACTTAAACTTGCACCATTAAAAGCTCCACAAAGAACAAACGCGAGTTCGACCACTACAAATACTAACCAGCATATGCATAGAAACCCTAAGTTCCAATAGCATGTAAAATTTCCAAATATCCTCTAGGTTTTTTGGACAAATTCTTAAAACAAAAATATATTCTTAAAAACAAATTCTTAAAAACAAAAATTTCCTCTAGGTTTGATGCAAAAAAAGCAATACACAGTTGTGCCAGAAGCTCTACACTTTAAAAAAATATAATCAAAAGGAGACAGAAAAAAAAAAACATACCAGTCTTTGCAACCCTCGCACTGAACCATTAGGTCGTCGGGGTTGTACGGCATTTCGCACTTACAATACCTGCCGCAAAAAACCTGCACTTAAAAACCTTCGCCAAGAAAACAAATAAATAAATGAACAAGTACTAAAACAAGGCCAAATTAGCTAGGGTTAGGATGCGTTTACACTGCGACTCTGTCCGGCGTGAAGCCGCCTGTCGCAGATTTATACTCAAACCGGCAGAAATAATCATCTGCACCGACACTGTCAAGCTTAGTATAATTTTTGAAGCTGTGAACCGTACATTTGCCCTCGATTGTGTCGGCGCTCTGCACATCGAAATGGTCGGAAAGAAAGAGCTCCTTCTCGCCGTGAAACTGCCGGCGGCCCCCAATCGACTCTTCCGGCCTGTAATACCACCGTACTTTCACCTTCACATTATTATTCCGGTCGCTCTCGATTTTCTCCACTCTAGCTACGTACGGCGGCTTATCAGAATCCGAGGGGCGCATCAACACACAATCTCCCGCTGCAAAAAAAAACCATCCCAAATTCAACACAACATTATTTTTTCATCATTACTGTAACCAAATATTTGCTACTCATTATTCCTTTACTTATTTCCTTACTTCCTAATTGTTCTACTGTTACCTTTCACGATTTTGTTCGTTCCCTTGATAGTGTACGAGTCCAGAGATTTCTTTACAGGCCGCGTCTTCGCCATAGTTTTTTTTTTTTTTTTCTCTGATACGAAACAGTTTACAGAAGTTAGATCTTTTATTTTAGAAATCTCTGCATTTTTCTTTGTTTTTCTACGTGTTACGCCACACCAATTGCCATCCTCGCCAAATCAGCTTCTAAACTTGGAAAGCGTACACAAAAATAAATTAGCACATTTGGTATGATAATGTCTTTGCTGGTGTCTCTCCAAATATCCGCTATATCCTGCAGAGCTTTTTTGTGTTTAAACCCTAGGTAGGTAACCCTTGATTCTCTTTCAAGCTTTGGTTGGTTCAAATTTTGAACGTATACGTGTACGCAATTCGTATATGCCTTGTATACGAATGGACATTTTTGAATTTTTTTTTCAACGATTAAGTTTCTTTACCAGTCCAGAGGCAAAGCAAGCTGCTCTTTTTTATTAATTTTTTCAAATTAACTACACTTTGGTGGGGCGCTCCCTCCGACAGCTGCGATAGGGAGTATTCCAGGTATAAAATATGAAGCTGTCGTGGCCCCGCAAAGACCATTTTCTCATAATCTTTTTATTGGGTCATTTTTTACTTTCAATTTGGAAGTGCATATAAAATTATTTTCTACTACAAGAGGAATCTACTTGGTAATTTGACTAAAGAAAATTTAGGACCTTATCCAACGGTTCTTCAACTAATGTTTCTAAGGGTTGCTTGGTTGGAAAATTTGACTTAAAGAAAATTTAGGAACCTATCAAACTCTTCAATTAATGTTGGTTGGAAAGAAACATTGGGTGGGTGTTGTTAGAGGAACAAGTAGGGTCAGGGTGCTCCTTAGGATTGGTGGCATCAAGAGTAAGGTGGTTGTGTTTATGGGTGTTTGTTTTATCCGTATTTAATTTTTTTGTAAATTATTATTCTTTAGTAATTAAATCCGACGAATCAGATAGGAAGAAAATTATATTTTATTAAAAGTTTGTAAGAAAAAAGAAAATCATAATTTATAATGAGTTCATTTGTGTCTTTGAAATTGAGGTTAAGGGAAGAAATCTGAAGGGGAATGTTGAGATAAAGAGTTGTGTTGATAACTCTTGAAATTGTGGACTTTGTTTTGGGTCATCTCTATAATGAATAAGCTACACACCTTTGATCCTCGTAATGAATAAAAGGGTGCTCCTTAGGATTGGTGGCATCAAGAGTAAGGTGGTTGTGTTTGTGGGTATTTGTTTTATCCATATTTTAAAATTTTGTAAATTATTATTTTTTAGTAATTAAATCCGATTAATGAGATTGGAAGAAAAATATATTTTATTAAAAGTTTGTAAGAAAAAAGAAAAATCATAATTTATAATGAGTTCATTTGTGTCTTTGAAATTGAGGTTAAGGGAAAAAATCTGAAAGGGAATGTTAAGATAAAGAGTTGTGTTGATAACTCTTGAAATTGTGGACTTTGTTTTGGGTCATCTCTATAATGAATAAAGCTACACACCTTTGATCCTCATAATGAATAAAATTTCGTTGAGAGCCATGATTTTCTCCAAGAAGGCAATAAAACCTTACATGAATTTTATAATGCATTGGATATCTAAATACAAAATGCTCTTCTTAATTGTTGCAAAGTCTATAAATGTGTTAATCTCTTAGGATAAAGTGCCCTAACTCTATGCAAAGCTAATGAGAGCATACCCTCAATTAGCCCAAAGGACCTCAAACCAAAATCAAATTTGGTGTATTTGGGAGGAATAATGTGTCCATCGTCTTGTTGCCCTCAAATTTTAACCATGGTAGTTTTAAAACTTAACTCCAACAAGTTAAAGTTTGTTGGTCATGTCATCTCCCTGAAGGTTGTGCAAGCATTCCAATTCATTGGTAAAGTTCTTTGCCATCTAGGATTGATCAAGGCAAAAAATTTAATGTTAATCGGTGTCAATCACAATTGTTTCAATAAATGAACAAAATAATTTTAAGTTGACAAAAATGCCTTATCGATTCATAAAGTCAGTCATCATTATGTGTTGTGCTTGAATGTTCATGGCAATCATAAAATCGGGGTCATTCAAAGGTTGTGGAAGTTATGTGCCTAATGTGTCGCCTTGTCAACATTATAGGAATTTTGATCACTTGTGCATTGCAAGGATTTAATAAGTACGTCAACCTTTCGTCGTACTACATTAACTACGTTGCGACTCTCACAAGGTTGATAAAATAGCATTTGAATATGGAGCATACTTCATTCCATCGATGATGGACAAAATCTATTATAAGGGTGATGTGTCTAGATAACTCACTAAAAATGGTCTAAGAAATATATCTTAGAATTTAGGTCCAAATTGATTATTGTACCTCCAGATTTTGTTATCAAGATCATTGACAAAGTTAGGGAGTATGCATGTACACTTGTGGGGATTTTAGACTTTTGAAGAACATTTGCAATTTCTCCCAAGGTGCTTTTGGACCCCGTTTAGACATTTGTAGTCTTTACATCAATGATAAAAAAAAATTCTTGCAAAGGTATAAAGAGGCAAAGTTCACATTTTCATTTATAAGTTAAATTCCCATAACACATGCATGGGGTGAACTCCCAATTTACAATTGCAAGTTAAAAATTTGAAAGGCAAAAAGAGTGGGTTTTGGTGTGCATTTATAAGTTTGAAAGATGGTGAAGTATTGAAGAGGCAAACTTTCAAATTTTTCCACAACTTTATAGTCTATGTGTATGTGCATAAAAACCCTAAAATCCTAAGTGGTTTACAAGAGGTAAACTTTCAAACTTCATTGCAACTTTGCAGTTGTTATAAATGTGCACAAAATCTGATTAATGAAATTGGAAGAAAATATATTTTATAAAAAGTTTGTAAGATAAAAGAAAAATCATAACTTATAATGAGCTCACTTGTGTCTTTGAAACTGAGGTTAAGGGAAGAAATCTGAAGGTGAATGTTGAGATAAAGAGTTGTGTTGATAACTCTTGAAATTGTGGACTTTGTTTTGGGTCATCTCTATAATGAATAAAGCTACACACCTTTGATCCTTGTAATGAATAAAAGGGTGCTCCTTAGGATTGGTGGCATCAAGAGTAAGGTGCTTGTGTTTGTGGGTATTTGTTTTATCCATATTTAAATTATTTGTAAATTATTATTCTCTAGTAATTAAATCCAATTAATGAGATTGCAAGAAAAATATATTTTATTAAAAGTTTGTAAGAAAAAAGAAAATTCATAATTTATAATGAGCTCATTTGTGTCTTTGAAATTGAGGTTAAGGGAAGAAATCTGAAGGTGAATGTTGAGATAAAGAGTTGTGTTGATAACTCTTAAAATTGTGGACTTTGTTTTGGGTCATCTCTATAATGAATAAAGCTACACACCTTTCATCCTCATAATGAATAAAATTATTTTGAGAGCCATGATTTTCTCCAAGGAGGCAGTAAAACCTGACATGAATATTATAATGCATTGGATATCTATATACAAAATTCTCTTCTTAATTGTTGCAAAGTCTATAAATGTGTTAATCTCTTAGGATAAAGTGCCCTAACTCTATGCGAAGCTAATGAGAACATATCCTCAATTAGCCCAAAGGAGCTCAAACCAAAATCAAATTTGGTGTATTTGGGAGGAATAATGTGTGCATCTTCTTGTTGCCCTCAAATTTTAACCATGGTAACTTTAAAACTTAACTCCATCAAGTCAAAGTTTGTTGGTCATGTCATCTCCCTGAAGGTTGTGCAAGCATTCCAATTCATTGGTAAAGTTCTTTGCCATCTAGGATTGATCAAGGCAAAAAATTTAATGTTAATCAGTGTCAATCACAATTGTTTCAATAAATGAACAAAAACATTTTAAGTTGACAAAAATGCCTTATCGATTCATAAAGTCAGTCATCATTATGTGTTGTGCTTGAATGTTCATGGCAATCATAAAATTGGGGTCATTCAAAGGTCGTGGAAGTTATGTGCCTAATGTGTCGCCTTGTCAACATTATAGGAATTTTGATCACTTGTGCATTGCAAGGATTTAATAAGGACGTCAACCTTTCGTCGTACTACATTAACTATGTTGCAACTCTCACAAGGTTGATAAAATAACATTTGAATATGGAGCATACTTCATTCCATCGATGATGTACAAAATCTATTATAAGGGTGATGTGTCTAGATAACTCACTAAAAATGGTCTAAGAAATATATCTTAGAATTTAGGTCCAAATTGATTATTGCACCTCCAAATTTTGTTACCAAGATCATTGACAAAGTTAGGGAGTATGCATGTACACTTGTGGGGATTTTAGACTTTTGAAGAACATTTGCAATTTCTCCCAAGGTGCTTTTGGACCCTGTTTAGACATTTGTAGTCTTTACATCAATGATAAAAAAAATTCTTGCAAAGGTATAAAGAGGCAAAGTTCACATTTTCATTTGTAAGTTAAATTCCCATAACACATGCATGGGGTGAACTCCCAATTTACAATTGCAAGTTAAAAATTTGAAAGGCAAAAAGAGTAGGTTTTGATGTGCATTTATAAGTTTGAAAGTTGGTGAAGTATTGAAGAGGCAAACTTTCAAACTTTTTCCACAACTTTATAGTCTCTGTGTATGTGCATAAAAACCCTAAATTCCTAAGTGGTTTACAAGAGGTAAACTTTCAAACTTTCATTGCAACTTTGCAGTTGTTATAAATGTGCACAAAACCCCTAAAATCCCAAGTAGTGTAAAAACAATAGTGTTTATCTTGTCCATGTAGTCACAATAGTCCAAATGGGGTTAAATGGTGAAGATCTCACTTACATCTATAGTCAACAAGTCTCATGATATATACAAGTGTTGAGGATATGAACTTTTGTTGTCTCTTTGTAATAATTATAAATAAGCATCACATACTCAAAAATTTGCAATGATTATAAATGTCAAATTTCAACTTGCAAATGTAGTCAAAAATCTCACTAGAGTTTCAACTTACATTTGTAATTGAAAACTACAATAATGTATACATTACAAGATTGTAGACATTTGTCATAGACTTGCAATTCTTACGACCTTACATCATAATCCTGAAAGTCCAAGTGGAGTTCCAATTTACAAATATATTCAAAAGTTTGAAGGCAAAGTTTCCACTTACAAATGTAAGTCAAAAGTCTAAAGGCAAAGTTTCCACTTACAAATGTAAGTCAAGAGTCTGACAAAATATTAAAAGGTGGAGGTGCGAACTTTAGATGTAACTTTGTAGCTATTACAAATTTACACACAGGGTTTGAAACCACGTATGCATTACATGGTTCAATATAAAAGTCAAGCTTTGTATAGAGGTAGAGTGGTGCAGTCACGGTTAGGAGGGTCCACAAAGTGAACTATCCAGATCGTGCAGCAAGAGTAAACACAATGGAAGCAACTCAAATATGGAATGCAAACATAGATTCAGATGCTCAGTATATCACAGATTCAAAATTCTAACATGTCGGCAACATGTAGGCTTACAGAATAGGGCTCACTAATCTGATTACAATACAGAATGATATGACATTAAAGTGCCTTTCTCAAAAGAATTTGAACTGTCTATCTTATGAATTAGCCTAACTTTTCTAACTACTTTCCTATGCATCTATTACATGAATTTATATCATCTCTGGATCACAAGAATTCTCTGCGTCGACCAAGGAAGATTACAAACTCCAATGAAAGAGTTGTAATGTGTAGAACAAATAGGTCGGCCTCAAGCAACTAGTACTCCTTCGCAAATGATGGAAACTTGGTGCGGAACTCAGGGAAGGTTGGTTGGGTCTTCAACTCCCTTGAATGATGTTCCATTTCATTCTGCAAGTCACGAAAGTGCTCCGCAAGCCTTCTCCTTCAGCTGACTGTCTATGTGCTCTGTTTTGAGAAAACAAGAAAACAGTAGATCTTTTGATAGCGATATCTCTCTAGAAACTGATCCAAATGAACTAAATTTTGGATATGATGTGCTTGATGATGTCTAGATACTAAGTCCAGCTCCGCAAGGTCTGAAATGAAACTGCAGCAGAATGTAGACCAAAATACAGAAACTGCTACTGACTGTACTGAACTAGAAAATGAAAAGAAAATAAAAGGAATGCAAATATTTTTGGTTGATGCAATATTTCTCTTGAACTAGGGATGCTCCTGCATCAAACATTCAGGGTTATTGAAAAAAGTGAGTCCCTCACTTTGTTGGGGCTAGAGGAAAACCAAGACGGTCCACCTCAGCCTGAGAAATCCAAGATGAATCTTCTTCTGGTCTACCTTTCCACTTTACCAAGTATTCTCTGTACTGCTTACCTATTGTGTTGCGTCTAATTCTGTTGTCTAAGATGTCTTCAATTTTCTCTAGTGCTTGTTGTGGTAACTAATTCTTCAAGTTTTCTTCGATGCTGTCACTGAACTCTCCTTCATGATACCGGTATAGGTCTATAATGTTGAAAATAGGTGATATATCCTATGTCTTTGGTAACTCCACTTCATATGTATTTCTTGAATCAAATTTCCTGAGTATCCTACAAGGTCCAAACTTCTTCATATTCAACTTGTTATATGTCCCTACGAGAAATCTTTCTTTTCTTAGATACACCATAACTTCATCTCCAACTATAAATTCTTTATGTCTCCTCTTCTCATCTTCCTGCTCCTTATACTTATTGTTCATCTCTTCCAAATGCTTCTTAACTTGATTATGTACTATCTCTATGTGGTCTGGAAATTCTTCTACCTCTACACTCTTCTTATTCTCCTTACTGATATCTCTCAACTTTGCAACTCCTCTAGGGTTTACACCGGTTACAATCTCAAAAGGTGTCTTTCTTGTACTCTTGTTCACTAAACTATTGTATGCAAACTCTGCTTGTGATAGAGTCGAATCCCAATTTTCTGTCTTCTCTCCAACCAAACATCTCACTGAGTTTCCCAAACTCCTATTCACTACCTCTATCTGTCTATCAGTTTGTGGATGAAATGATGAATTAAACTTTAGATATGTCTTCATCTTCTTCCATAATGTCTTCCAAAAGTATCCAATGAATCTTGTATCTCTATCTGAAACTATGCTCTTAGGTAATCCATGCAATCTCACAATCTCCTTGAAAAATAGGTCAGCTACATGCACTGCATCAGTTGTCTTCTTACAAGGTATGAAATGTGCCATCTTTGAAAATATGTCCATCACTACAAATATAGAATCATGTCCTCTCTGTGTCTTCGGCAATCCCAACATGAAATCCATGCTCATGTCTTTCCAAGGTCTGTCCGGTACTGTCAAAGGTTTATACAATCTGGTATTCTGACTACTTCCTTTTGCAACTTGACAAACTCTACAACTCTGCACAAACTTCCTTACATCCTTATATATCTGAGGCCAAAAGTAATGTTCACTTACCAAAGCTATTGTCTTATCAATTCCAAAATGTCCCGCTAATCCACCACTGTGCTTCTCCTTGATCAAATTGTCTCTCATTGAACTCCTAGGTATACATAATTGATTTCCTTTGAACAACATATCCTCCTGAATGAAATAATCCAGCCACTTACTTCTATCTGTCACAATAGGTTCTTTGCATGCTTTCTAAGGTTCTACAAAATCAAGATCTTCTTCATACATGTGCTTCAACTCCTCAAAACCTAATACTTCAACTTTTAGGGTAAACTGATATGCATCTTCCAATGTCGTCATCCTTACTAAACTTAGTTCTTCTTAAATGTTCATTCTCAATCCATTTATGTATCTTGCCACTTTCTCTTTGCTTGCTTCACTATGTCTTGTCCTTGTGATCATCTTGTATACACCTAAAAATGACACGACTCTATCTAAATAAATATTCTTAATATTTATTTCATCTAATTCCTCTATCAATAAATAAATAAACAAATTTATTTATTCGATTCATATTCCTCTAAATTAATTAAAAATCAAAATATTTAATTACCTCTTCTAAAGTCAAAATTAAATAAATCTTTTATTTAATTAAATTCTTTTAAACAATTAAATAATTTCATTATTTAAGTAAATAAATTATTCTTCCAAATTTAAATAAATCAATTAAATTTATTTAAATTCTCTCAATTCTCTAAAAATAAAATACAATCAAATATTTTATTTATTCTTCTAAATCATGCACAAACAATTAAATAAATCTATTTATTTAATTTGCTTTCTTATCTTCAAATTCTTCAAATATCTTCCAAATCTTCTAAAAACAAGTCTTCTTCTTCATGCACATGAAATTAAATAATTCATTATTTAATTTCTCTCAAATCATGCAAAAGCAAAGTCTCAAGTTGAGTTAACTAATTCAATCAATCTTGATTTTATCAATATCTCTTAAATTAGAAAAAAACATTTTAATTTATGAAATCAAATTCTTATCTTTATAAAAGAAAGCAGTTAACTCAAACAAAATAGTTTTTGTGTGACACTTGTCTTCTTTCTATTCGCGCACATTCTTTCAAGTCTTCTATACAGTTGATCTTCTTATTCTTTCTATACCGTTGATCTTCTCTCTCTCAAGTCTATAAATTGAACCCTCTTCTTCCATTCCAATCATCCAAGCTTTTAGTAACGTTACTCTGCAGGAATTATAGCGTGCCTTTGGCACCCAAGTCATTTCATTTGCTTGTGATCACCCCTTTATTGTATTGAAGCTCATCTTCATTACAAGAAGTATCATAGCCATCTCTCCATCATCATCTTAAAAAAATAAAGCAAGGAAGTACGCTTCTGAGGGCTTCAATATTCATACAAAGATCAATTGAGACTAGGCGAACAATGGAAGCAGCAAAGTAACAAGGTTTGCACGGTTTGTTCTTTGTTATTTGAATCTTTGTTATTTGCAATTTCTATTGAGATTATTGGTTTATTGATTGAGTTTAATAACTTTGACAATATTTCTGGTAACACATCTTATGAAATTCTTCAGTATACTCCTTCACAAATTTCTCCTTTTGTCTCAAGTTCTGCAATCTTTTCAGCAATTCCAACTCATAGTCAACATGTATAAACTGATTCTTGAACTTTGTCACCATTCTATCCCACTTTATGATCTTTTCTTTTTCTCTTCTGTTTCTGTCCAACTGTACTTCTTTCCACCAAATACCAGCATGTCCTTTCAACTTAGTCTTTGCAAATCTCACCTTCTTTGAATCTTTAATTTCTTCATATTCAAAGTACTCTTCCAAGTCATTTATCCAGTCAATCAATTCCTCCGGATTCAAATTTCCAGTGTAATTTGGTACAACCACTCTAGGTCTTTTTCCAATCTTTGAAATAGCTTGCAACATCTTCACTTGATCTAATTCTTCTTTTTCTAGTGTTTCTTCATTTTGATCAGCTAACGGAAATTCTTCATCATCACTTTCAAAATTAGGTCTAGGTGTTAATCCTCTTCTTCTATCTTCTTCAATAGCATCCAATCGAACTCACATCATTTTCATTATCTCCATTATCTCATCCATTCTTCCAACCATAGTACCAATAAAAAGTATTCTCCTCGATGGCATCTCTTCCTAGGACCAAGTGTAACTACCTCAAATTCGGCGATCTGGCCACAAGGTGACAAATGCCTCACAATCGATGATCGGTTGACAACACAAGCAGGTTGCCTCAAGTCAGCGATCTGTTCACAACAAAATCTTACAGAATGCCTTCACAAACTTCGCTCCCAAAGGATTCAAACTTTGCTCTGATACAACTTGGTGCAATCACAGTTAGGAGGGTCCACAAAGTGAACTATCCAAACCGTGTAGCAAGAGTAAACACAACGGAAGAAACTCAAATATGGAATGCAAACATAGATTCAGATGCTCATTATATCATAGATTTAAAATGCTAACATGTCAGCAACATGCAAGCTTACAGAATAGGGCTCACTGGCCTGATTACAATACAGGATGATATGACATTGAAGCACCTTTCTCCAAAGAATTCAAACTATCTATCTTATAAATTATCTTAACTTTTCTAACTACTTTCCTTTGCATCTATTACATTAATTTATATCATCTCTGGATCACAAGAATCCTCAGCGTCGAACAAGGAAGATTACAAACTCCAATGAAAGAGTTGTAATGTGTAGAACAAATAGGTTGGCCTTAAGCAACTGGTACTCCTTCGCAAATAATGGAAACTTGGTGCGGATCTCAGGTAAGGTCAACTAGGTCTTCAACTACCTTGAATGATGTTCCATTTCGCTCTGCAAGTCATGGAAGTGCTCTGCAAGCCTTCACCTTTAGTTGATTATCTTTGTGCTCTGTTTAGAGAAAATAATAGATCTTCTTATAGTGATATCTCTCCAAAATCTGATCCAAATGATCTGAATTTTGGATATGATGTGTTTGATGATGTATAGATACTAAGTCCAGCTCTGCAAGGTCTGAAATGAAATTGTGACAGAATGCAAACCAAAATACAGAAACTGCTACTGACTATACTGAACTAGAAAATGAAAATAAAACAAAAGGAATGCAAATATTTTCGGTTGATGCAAGATTGCTCTTGAACCACGAATGCGCCTACATCATAGAGAGTGAGATTTGTCTATAACCATGTAACACTTACACAAGTGCATGTGGGGTCTAAAATCCTATTGCAACTACAAACATGCATGCAAGCTCCAAAACCTTGCCTACACTACAAAGTGATTTCAAAACTCTACTGATGAGAATTGACTTACAAGCATAATCCAAAATTCCACCAACTAGTCTCATGAGTACATAATTATACAATATGCATGAAATAGGTCTATTAAAAAAGCTTTAGAAACTCATAAGCACATGCAACTAGCAAATATATAACCAAATTCCACAAACTTTGTTAACATCTTCCTTGCTCACAATGGAGAATGTGAGTATGGAGGTTCATCAAAGCATAAAGAACAATTTATCAAAATAAGCTAGCCCTATAAGCCATGATTATAGAAGGCACACAATAGGTTCATTAAAAAGGTCAAAAAACTCTTCAACAAATGTAGTTGACAAGTGTAAAGTAAGTCCCCTTGACCTCCTCACAACTTATAGTAGCATGGGAACTTTGAAACAAGGTATGGACATCCCTCAAAGTATATTTTGAATGGATTTTTATCAGATGTAGTTCTAAATGCCTAAACGTACATGTGTGCGAGATGTGGAAGCATAAATAGGAAAGAGATGATTGAAAGATATTGAAAAATAAATATGTTGAAAAGGCTTTAGAATTTTTCAACAAATGTAATTAGTGGATCTACAACTAACTTTGTAACATTTTCTGAACATCCTCATGGCTTGTGCCAAAATGGGAGTCATTAAACAGAGTATGGCCTTTCATTAAAGCACAAACAAAATGTTTGTATCGCATGTTATAGTTACAACTACCTCAGTAGACATGGATACTAAATATGGAAGCAAAGACTACACATGTGACTTGTTTGACAGATTGCCTTGAATAACTCCTTTAAAATATATGCTACTATTTGGGTATGAATGAGCATTTGTTAAGGGTTAAAAGAACATAGGAATGTAATTGCAACCACTCTACTATACATATGCGTAAAGTATGAAATCAGAGACAAGACATGTGGACTATTTGAGAAAATGATTAGTAACAAGGCAAGCACAAAACAAATTTGTTGAAAAGGCTTTAGAAACTTTTGAACAAACACAATTGCCAATACATGGATATTTGTTAAAGTATCAATATAAAAGGACTTTATTAAATTTGGTGTTGCAAATGCCCTGTAGACAGGCATGTGAAATATAAGATATCATAGATATAGCACATAGATCATTGTCAAATGTTGTAGTAGTCATTACTTTAAAAGCATAAACAAGACATGTAAACTATTTAAAAAATACTTCAAAGGGATATGGTTTAGTAAAACACAATATTAGCAAATATTTTCAACATAGTCAAATAGAAAAAGTTTGAAGAATCATATCAACAACATGAATCTAGACAATTAAGTTTTGAAGCTTGTAAAGAATGGATCTACTAACCATTTAAAGAAGACTTTCCAAACAACATTAAATAGCTTTTCTATAATTTTCCAATTGACATGAGAATAACAGTCGAGCCCCCTTTTTGGAGTGATGCAAAAGGTCACCAAGAGGTTTAGATTTTGATCTAGAGGATATTTTGCACATGGATCTATCATGCATGGATTGTACAAATCGTTTACATTCATACAACTAAGGCAAACAATTATCCACATTTATTTTGCTATTTCCCTAAGCACTTTGCTATAAGACATACATGAATCAAGGGATAGATTGGTATCCATAGGAACGAAGGATGAGAATATACCTCGAGACATCATGGATGAATACATGAATATTTTTTATTGAAGGGGTAAAACAAGTTTTGAAAGGTTTTGATACCTTACACAAAAGATGTAACTTCAACCACGAAGATAGATGAACAACAACACAACTGTCTAGCCAAGATACCTAGAGAAATTAACTAGAACCTTAAAAGTTATCAATGCAACCTAACACTAGCACAACTACAACAAAGTTTCCAAAACAAACCACAACAAGGACTAACAAACTATACAATGCCATACCTTGTTTTAGTAATTTACACATCCTAAACTTGAGTGTGGGACTAAGAGATCGACTTTGAAAGATCCTTCTTTCTTTGTTGTACAATCATCCAGGAGATATAAATGTCTAGGTCCACAAAGTGAGGGGAGAGGGAAGGGGAATCTGATTTTAAATCTGAAGAGAACACTTGGTTGGAGAAGACGACCACCGAATGGGAGTCACCTCTAACATTGAAACATGATCACCAACACCACCCACAAAGATGGGGGTGGGATTACAAGGAGGATCCAACACTAAACTAGGAGCCATGACAAGAGCAACTAGCTCTAGGATCACCTCCTTAGTGTCAGACTAAGGCTCAGGAGACTCTAATAGAGAATCTTCAAAATCCATGGTTAGTTGTTCTAGAACAATATTCTTCCACCATGACAAAGATCTCGAGACCTTTTGACATGGGTAATTTGACACTAAATGCCTCATACCAAAGCACCAACAACATCAGAAGGGGATGCCTTCATAATCAAGAATCTAGCTCCAAGACCATTTTGCCACCTACAAAATAGTCTTTGCAGGAAGGGGCTTGGACAAATGAATTCATTTCCACTAGAATGTGAGCATAGGTAGTATGAGAGAATAGAGAGGTAGCTGAATCCACCCTTCTAAATCAACCCAAAGAGTTTCCAATTGCTTCATAGCTAGAATTGCACCAAAAATGAAGGGGAATGTTTGGGAGATGAATCCACATTTACTTAGTGTGGTAGGATTCAATGAGAGGGTTAAAAGAGGGATACCATGAATTAACCAAGAGGGGATGCTTGCCTAAAAACCACGAACGCCCTTCCACAACATTTTGATCTGAAACAATATTGTAGAGTTTAAACTCTACATTTTGATATTATTTAGTTGTGGTGCTATAGTTTCTGCTACAGTTATATTTGCGGTTAGTGTTCCAATTTTCCTGTCTGCGAGGATTGCCACATGTCAGTATGGCGGGGTTTTGAGAACCCGCAAGGAACTATGCTTCTAAATGACACACGAGGCTACCACGTGGAGGAGGTTTCAAAGCAGTTAATTACAGTGATCGATAGTAATGGATAATGTCGCGTGTCTTCTTTATGGTACAAGTTTCTTAGATGCTACCAGAGGGCGCCACGTATTTGTGGCTGGGTTCCTAATGATAAGTTTCTTGTTGTTTGCAGAGCGTGCCACATGTCACTATCGTGGGTTTTATGAAGTGACTTTTGTTTGAGGCAGCTGAAACACGCGCTGAATTGCAATGCGTCCCTTTTATTAAGTGGCTTTTGTAGTGGCAAAGTACAGTGTGGCGGGCCCTAGGGTATATTAAGTAAAGCTTTGATATGTGGAGAATGCCAAGTGTCATCACTGCAGGGCTTTGAGAAACTTTTTGGGTGTGAATCTTTGGAAATGCGCGCCATTGTGCCACGTGTCACTTTTGTTGTACAATGCGGAGGTTTCCGTGTGTCTCATTGTTTCTGGAAGTAACGGAATACATGGTGGGCCCTATGATATAATAACTACAGTGTTTAAAGTGACGCGGAGGGGTGACAGGTGTCATCACCGCGAATGTTTGGGGAACGCAAGTTAGAAGAAGCTTTTAAGATGCACGTGAGAGCACCAAGTGTCCCAGTGAGGAGTTTCCTGAAGGTGCCACGTAACAGTTTCTAGATTGTGGCAGATAGCGACAAATGGCAGTGTCTTGTGTGTCTCGTTTATATTAAAGGGAAGTGAAGCAACAAGCGGAAGGCACATGGTACATTTTGGAGTCATTTGAAGCTCACGGATGTCGCCATGTGTCTTAACAGAACTACGAGTTACAATGCCACAATTTTTGCATCACTCAACCAATGAGCGCAGGGAAGACACAGTTGCAGATTTTAGAAGATTTTCAGTGCCAGTTTGACTTCTAGATGAGTTCTAATTCAGTTATAGGCCGTTGAGATTCTAAGCGTTTAGAGGCAATCTTGAGTCAAATTTTGTTGCTATAAATAGGGGAAAGTTTTGTAACTTAGATATACATTCATATTAATTGGAAAGACAAAGAGATTATCGTTGGGATCAAATTGTATCATTTCATCCTTTCATAGATGTTTCAAGTTGAAGCATATAGACTTGTGCATGTTTCTGTGCCTCTTGTATTTGCTGGACATGTTAATGAAAAGAAACGTTGTTCTGTGTTGTTCGATGATATTTACTATGTCCCTGTGTAATTGCTTTGAAATTAGCCTTTGTTAAATATGTTTGTAATCTATTTACGTTGATCATGCTTCATTTGCTCTTCAATGTAACTAAATCCTGAAGGTTTAATCACTGTGGTAATTACCGGTACTTATATAAATCTGGCGCATTGCCATAGAGTTAGAAGCTTTGTTTATTGTATCTGTAGTCTTGTTTTTTCTTCCCTTTACCCAAAACTCCATTGAAAAGGAAGAGCCAACTTCTATAAAATCTAGAGGTTGTTTCAAGTGTCAAGTCTCACATTCTTGAAGCTTCCCATATTGGTATTGGAATCCGCACAATTTTATACATCAATAGTTTTTGGCACGCTCGGTGGGACCTTTCTTGAATTGATCAAGATCGTATGAACCAAAGAGCATCAAGGAGTTAGAGCTGTGGACCAACAACAAGAACACAATTAACTGCTAATCTGAGGATATTATTGCCCCCATTAGTTGTCATCCCAAGAAGAAGAGTAAATCGAGTAGTAACAGCATCAGGAACAAACATGGCAGCATGTGCTTCACCACGAAGTTATGCAAACTGGAACAATAGCAACCCCTTGTTCTCCCAACACCACCTGATACTTAGGATTCGATTCTAGCTAATGCTTTGAAGGTCTTACCCAAATTTTATGGAGAAGATGCCAAGACACCAGGAGAACATCTCTAAAATGTGTAAGATGTGTGTGTAGTACATGTTATTATAGTACAAAATGTTGCTATCAGACTATTGGTGGATTCTTTTAAAGGGAAGGCTCTAGATTGGTATAGGTCTTTACCCTCAAATTCCATATCTACTTGGGACCAACTTGGAGACTCCTTCTTTGCAAGATTTAACGAGAAGGGTGATAAATCATCCCTGCTACAGCAATTGATTACTATAAAGAGAGCACCTCAAGAAGCCATCACAGACTTCAACGCTAGGTTTCAAAAGACCTGGGACGGGATCCTTGTTGTATCTAGGCCACCATCAGGTATGGCTATAGTATTCTATCTCAAATCTTTCTATTCTGATATATCTGCAATGATACAGTCCCTAGGAGGACAGACCCTACCAGAAGCATATGAGTTGGTTGTAAGAGCTGAGAACAATCTAATAGATGCTAGAAAATTGCCTCCGAGGCCTCCCATGCCTATGTTCCTAGAAATTTCTACTCCCTTACCACAAGAAGTCCCTAATCCACCATTTGTACTGGTGTCCATGTACACCTTCCTGACACCTCAACAACCCTCTATGTCAACACCCTCTACCCCTCCATCTGAAATGGATGATGTCAAGAACATCTTTAGGACCTTTTCAAATGAGATTATCAATCTCAAAAGGCAACAGACTTCTTACCCAAAACCTTCTTACCAGGGATTCCAAGGTAATAGACCCCCATATCAGTCGAACTAATACCAAGGTGCTCAAAGACCTAATAATCCTCAACCTTCTAATCAATTGGTTATAGTTCCCACACCATTACAAACCGTCCCATCTAACCCAAATAGAGAAATGGTCCCTGGAGAAAACAACCCAGTGAAAGACGCCAATGCTTGGTGTTTTCCTTGCAACAATGCCCACATGCCCAGGGATTGTCCTAAGGGCAATTTGCAGCAAAAAAATAGCATAACAGAGGAGGATGGAAAGTCAAGCTATGGTGTCTAATGCTCCTCCATATCAGTCACCTAGTGTTTAGAATGTAGTAATGGTGGCTCAGATGCAAGGAATGTCCATTCAACAAGAAGAGGAAATTGCCCTAGAACATGCTTTGTTTTCATGGATTGAAGACGAAGAATTAGTCTTTTTGAATGAAGCATCTACCTTCAAAAAGCCCCTAGTACAGTCTGATTACTACACCAGGTCAAAGAGGAGAATGGTGGAATGGCCTAAGGCTATAAATAATGAAGCGGCTATGGTCCCTCCTTCCCAAATACACTATAATCCCGCTTCAAGACAAGAAGTATCTCTGCTAACTCAGAATCAAATAGTCTCTAATTCCATGCTGGAAAGAGCAAGGTATCCTTATTATCCTAAGGCACAGACATTGGGACCCATGAATGTGGTAGAGTAGCTAAAGAAGACCCCTGTACATGTATCAATATGGGATATGCTGGCTATTCCTGAGCAAAAGATGTTGTTGCAAGAAGCATTGTTGACCCAGGTAGATCCTAAAGCTGCTAGTACAAAAGGAGGTACTAACAAAGGGAAGACTCAAGAAGAGTGGGGCTGAAAAGCTTAAGCCTAAGTTCTTTGGGCCTTACAGGATCATCAGGAAAATTGGTGAGGTAGCTTATGAGTTGGAGTTTCCTCCAAATAGTTGGATACATACTATATTTCATGTTTCTTGTTTGAAGAAGGTTCTTGGACAACAGATTGTGCCTTCATTTGATTTACCACCTTTGGTTGATGAAGGAAAATCGATTTTGATTCTTGAAAAATATTTTGGAAACAAGGGATAAAAGATTGAGGAACAGGAGCATTTCAGAACATTTGATCAAATGGAAGAATTTGCCAGTGGAAGATGCAACATGGGAAGGACCCGAAATTCTTGACCATCCAAACTTGCATTGCTTTGAGGACAAACAATTTCTAGGAGGGAGGACTTGTCATGTTCCCTTTCTAAAATAATTAATTAATGGTCAATATTAACCCATTTTATTCTTTCGTGGGTTAATTGGACAAGCATAGGAAGAATAAATATTTAATATTTAATATTGTCCAACTAATATATTTAAGAGGACAATTAAATATTACATTAAATATTTTAAGACTCAAAAAGGGGCGTTTGGTTTTGTGTCATGAGAGGTGTCCATTTGCATGCAAATTTTGAAAATATTGGTAAATCACAAGTGGTGGGGGAATCTATGACAATGTATGAAAGCTTATGACAACTGTCATACCCCAAAATAGAAAGGAATCCAAGGAAAATATGGGAATCTTGGTTTCCCATCTCTCCCACTAAATATTCATACAAAAGATGAAAATTTAGTCATTTGGAGGTATTTTTGATTTGATATTTTCTCTCAAACTTGCAGATTTGCAGATTGTGGCTTCAATGGACAAAACCCCATTGGAGTAAAGAGGCTTGTGTATGAAAACCCATGAGTTTTAGGTGGACAAAGGATGAAAACCCTTTGATCACAAGGATTAGCTTCATCTAGAGGTTGCATAGAGCTTCAAGGATTTAGTAGTTTCCGACAGTTTCCATTGTTTGTGTGTGCTGGTCTTCTTGTGTTGTCGCGGTTGTTCCAGAAGTGCTGTAAAGAGTTGCTGTTGTTATTTTATTTACTTTTCTATATAGTAGCTATAGATTTCCATTTTCTAGTGGTAGAGATCAACTCTGGGAGTTGTGGGCAGTGTTGTGTTGATTTTGGTTCTGTGTGTCTGATTACCCAATGTGTATTTCAGCTTGTTGTGAAGATTTGGTTGTGTAGTTTACTGCTGAGTGTTGTAGGTGTTTGCTACTATTATTTTAATTGTAATAGATCATATTTCATGTAATCTCCAGCTAGAAATCAAACTATATCAATTTAAGGTGTTTTGAGTGTATTTTGGTGATTGTCGGTGTTGGCAGTTTTTGTGGGTTTTGCCTAGATTTTGCTATTTGAAGTTGTAATGTTGCTGCTGCTGTAGATCAAAATCATAGACCTGATAATATTCTATTTACATCTGAAAATCAATTTAATACATTTTGGTGAAGATTCGACATATTGGGTGTTAATTCATTGCAAGACTAGCTAGCTACTTTCATCAATTTCGGTGTATTTTTTATGGATTTGTTGAAGTTATATTTTCAGATTTGATATTACATATTAATTTTGAGTTGGCTCATTATAGTACACTTGACCCCCAAAGTTGTCACTAGGTCAAGACAAACTGGTTGCACATGCCTCTGATTAAGCTGATTACTACACTATGCATTTGCACCCAAATATAACTACATCACATTCCTTATACTCCTTGAGATGAATCCACTTGACTTCTCATACACAAGATACACAGTGTAGACATACATGTACATGATTCACCAATGATTAAAATAGTTTTGCATCACTTAAGATTTATCCATGGTTATTATACTGAATCATGGACAGTATGTAGAACCCTAAACTAAATCTACTCCTACTTCTACAACTAACAGAAAGAGGATTTGATTTAAATAGTGATTGACCTAGATCCCCAATATGGACCGGTGCCTAATCCATTGGGTAATTGAGTCAAAAGCAATAGAGGAAGGAAATGGATTGAACCAACATCAACATAAAACTAAAATGTATTCACATACATTTCTCATATCTTACATTTCATACACTAGGCATACTTATTAATCCTGAGCACATTACAATGATCCACTTGCAACAAAAGAAATGACCCAACACAAAGCTTGTATTGATTTAAATGTTGTCATACATTATCAAATCCCTATTACAACATACCAACAAGTGTGGTATGAGAAAATACATAACTAGGTTCATATATTCCCCTGAATCATCACAATCTACCATGGAGACACACCACTACATGAAGATGTGCATTACAATCCTTTCCTATGCTGTATCAAATGCATTCCTCCATTCAATGCACAGACTGGTGTGATTTTAAGCCCTAAAATCAATCTGAGGCACATGTAGACTAGACAATTAGTTTAGCAACCAACCCTTAGAATGGATTCCAATCTTGCCTTTATAGCCTTCACAATTCAGACGCAAGGATGAAATGGGTGGGAAAACTCCCAACAACCCCACCAACTATAATAAAATCATCAATTTCAAATACCCATTTTGCATTAATGGTGATCCTATAATTTGTTGGCACCTTTTCCCATGTTTTCTGGGCATTTACAAACGACAGAGAGAGTAGAGAAGGCAAAAGAAGCGAGCCTCACCAAATCAAGATTCCTCCAGTAATCAATTTTTGAAAAGGTGAAGAAGGAAACCTCGATCTCCAAAGTCTGAAAGGAACAAAGGGAAACCATCGGGCTTTGGAGATCAGGCCTTCACCATGCATCATGTATTTTGGAGGAGAAGAAAAGAACCGCCTGATCCCAAAATACTTGGAAGAAACTTTGAAGCTCGCTGGGGGTCGGGCCTCAAAAATTCCTCCTTCTTCCTTCGAAAAGAAAGGAGGAAGAAAATAAACTTCCCACTCACCACCATTGGAAATATTAGAAGGATGTGAGCTCGTTGGACTTCGGTCGTCAGGCCTCCCACCTGCCATCTTCCAAAAGGAAAGAGGAAGAGAAAACCCCCTAGTCGTCGATACCCAAAATACTTAGAAAGTTCTAAAACCTCAGCGGGCTTCAGCAAACAGGCCTTACGCCTTCTTCCTTCCAAAAAAATGGAGGAAGAAAAGAAACCTCCCCTCTGCCACTATTTGCAACACTTAGATGAATTTGCAAGGAACCAAGGCAGATTTTGGAGTCGATAGAAATGGCATAGCGGAAGACAGGAACTCGAAACTTTGACACTCTAGAAAAGGTAGAAATTACAAGGAAAACACTTAGAATTTTTGGACTTAGTAATTTTTTAGAGTTTCTTCCTTGCATTTCAAAAGGAAAACACTTAGAAACCTCTTAGAAGGGGACCCATTCAAAATAGTCTCAGATCGAATATAAATGATGGGTTCTTCAACAAAGGCATAAAGTGGGATTCTTGATGGATTTGGGACAAAATAGAGCAAATTGGGAACTAATTGTTTTAGGTGCCAACAACACCTATCATAAGTCAATATTAATCTTGGATGCCCACCTTTCACTTGCAGTAACTCCCAAGATAAAACTTACTTTTTACTGTTGCCATAGATAAAACATTTATTGATGTTAATGGATCAATCATCCCTTATGAATGCATTTACAAAACAATATTAGAAGTAATTAAATACATAGGATTTACAAGGTTGATGGCACCTTAATCCTAATATTTCAATTGAATTCAAACCTACTCATGTGGTAGCCTTTTCTTGTCCATCCACATGTTGCATTTTTCTAATTCAAAACAATCAACTTTACATCATGCATGGGTTAAACAAGATTACCTAATAACAAGAATTTAAGTGTATAATAGCCCTCAAAATTAGCTTTCTTAAAAAGTATAATATATAAAATATTTTTCAATAATATATTTTTTATTTATTTTATAAGCAAGCTAGGTCCATTACAAAAAGACCTCTATTTAAGACACTGAGAAAATAACAAACTAGGTCAATTTTTTTAAAAATGCATTATATTACGCATTGATGTCCTTGTTTCAACAAAAAAATTGATAAATAGGAAAAGAGAAGCTTGTTATGGTAAAATGCAAGTCTAAATTTCTATTAGCACTAATTAAAAAATTATAATAAATAAAATATTCAATACAATTGTACCAAAATTATCCTACATTAGATAGTGGAGTTAACAATCTAATTCCAAGAAATCATATAAATATTTTATTTGTAGTAAAAATTGTGCGGTATAGTAAAATATCACTCTATAAATAATAGAAAATTAATTTAATGAAAACTAAACAAAAATGATGGAAATGTTTTTTAATTTTTTTTAAAAAAACATAAATTGAATATATAGAGAAAATGCCACAAATCACTAGTTTACATCATGTTTAAATTCTTGACAATTTTTTTTGTATAATTGATAGAATGCGTTGAATAATAAAAAAAAAATTTTGTGGCTCAATAAGGCTAAAAAGGTGAGACACACTACTGTGCTTTCACCCACCACTCCATCCCATGCTATGTGTATCCCTCATTCTATCTCTCCTCCATGCCCTTGCATACCTTTGATTATCTTTCAGCTTTTTCCCAACCTATCATCTCTTCCATCTCTCTTAACTCACACCCATTCTTAAACATATTTGTTAAAATTAGGTGTGTTATTCATGATGCATATCTAAGGTCTATGATAAATTATTGCTCATAGATGTTAATTATTTATGTATCTCTAAGAATCATAGAGGGTAAAATGGGATGCACATGTGAGGGTGGTGACATATGTAATTATTTTACTATTCTTTAGGGACCCAAATATTGGTGTAATTAGGCTTCATGGGGGAGTGTTTGGGAGTTACATATGCCAACTCGAGTGGTGGAAGTCAAAGACTCTTTTGTAAGAGTTATTTTCTAATCCAAGATGGCTCCACACATGAGGGTCATGAGAATTATTGTCATGGTATTTTGGCACCTTGTTTGGTCTCACGATATTGTTTATTATTTTCTAGTAGTTTTTTGGGCCTCCTTAAGTCTACATATCGGAGGCATGGTATAAACGATGTAAGGATTGCATTTTTATAGGGTTATGCTATTAATTTTACACTAGAAAAGCGAGAATGTAAATCTCACTAAAGTATTGCATTGAGAAAATCTATGAATGTATTGTAGTTACATGATTTATTTGATAATACATTAAGTTGTGTGATGCTTTAGAGGTTTTGGGACCCAAAATAGTTGCAACCTTAAACCCTAAAACATTCCTAAATCACCTAGGCCAGGGATGGTCGTTTTGGGTGATAGGAAGAGGTTCATCAACAAGTTTAAGGCAATTTTGGCCAACTAACAGGAGTAGGTAGGCTCCTCTGCAGTTTGAGCTTAGCTTAGAATTAGGAGGGATATTCCAAGGGGTATACCTAAATAGGTATTGGATTCAACACCAGATGAACAACTAAAGATGAAAGGACAACCAAACCCTAATCATCTTCTAGGCCCTAAAGATTGTCACTAGACCTAAAACAACTGGTTGTCATTAATAACCCCTATATAGCTGATGAAAAGGCACTCCATTGACAATGGAAAGTGCAGGTATGCTTACTTGGTCTATAAAGAGTTGATACTTCAAAGACTCTCTTCCAATATTTTTTGTTTTCAACATAGAACCATAACAATGCATACACAACTAACTACTAACTTCACACATGATGAGTTCATTTTGATTTTTAGAGAGTGTGGGTGATCAAATACTTCAGACCGATGCCTAATATATTAGGTTGTAGAGTCAATAATTTAGCAAAAGGAAGAAACAACAAAGAAATGAAACACACACTTTCTGGATACCTAGATGCAAGGAAGACAACTATTAAAGAAGAAAATACTTAGTAATCATTTGTAAAATATGATAATTCATTTATAACCATGAAAGAGATCATTACACAACATGCAATGTTTTAAGAATTTTGTCTAATTCATCTAATTCACGGTTACAATCATACCACGAAATGTGGCAAGAGGAAACCCTAGTTGAACTTAGGATTTCCCTAAAGAATTACAGAAGAAGAAGGAGAAATTCTTACAAAGATAATTGAAAACAATCTGAAAAACCTTTCATAACTTGTGTCTACATGCTGGAGAACTATATCTTTTCTACTCTCTGGAAACCTAGAAAAAACTTTGCACTCAGGACTGCCTGAAAAATGGTAAAAGTGACCAACCCTCGACAAGAGAATTGTTCTTGCCTTTATAGCCATCCTAGGTCGGTCTAAGAAAGATCTGGGTGCCAAAAACTATAACAACCATCGTAACTACAAATAAAATCTTCAACAAACATCTTAATTGCATTTGTCTTCTAGTTGGCCAGTCGCTTCACATTGATGGCACTTCTGGGAGTGGTTGGAGTGCTTTTCAAGTGGTTGGAGAAGTTGGGAAAGCAAGAAACCATACACCAAAAAAATATGAATCAGTCTCCTTTTGTCCAATTTAGGGCATCTGATATTTGCCATGAGCCTCTACATCTTTTCTGCTTTTATTCGCCCTTGGCTCCTTCTCTATCCGCAAATCTTTTATTTCACAAACCAGGCCTTTCTTTATTATTTCCACCACTTGTCTTATCAGCAATTTTCTGTGTTCACAAACTTTTCTTTAGTGCTCACTTTCTTTCTGTTGGCAAATTTTAACCTTTTCTTTTGCCACCTTTTCTCTCTCCCTATGGAAGAATTCTACTTTTTTGGAACTTGGAGGCTATTTGCCTTATGTTGACAAATCTCATGTTTTTGGAACTTTGGAAGCTTTTCTCTTTTTTCACTTACATATTTGCTTTATCAGCAAAATGAAACATTTGCGAACTTTTCATTTTGCTTGCCTTATCACTCCTATCAACAAATTTTCATTTCACCGAACCTTGGCTTTCTTTCTTCTCATGACACTTTGTTGGCAAAAAGCAACTTTTCATGAACTTCACTTTTCCTACCTTTATCAGCAAAAAGAACCATTTCCGAACTATGCCTTCTTTATCCACTTAGTTGGCAAAATGATCTCTCTTCAAAACTTTTGAAGCTTTCTAGTATATTTGCCTTATTGGCAAAATGAACTTATTTCAAACTTTAGCTTTGTCAGTAGAATGAGCCTATTTAGAACTTTTACTCCTTCGTCGGCAAACTTAACTTTCTTTGAACCTTTCTGACTTAGCCAATTTTTCCTTTATGGGCAAAGTCGTGCTTTCTCGAACCAAGCCATTTGCCTTATCTTTCTTCTTTATCAGCAAATGAAGAATTGCTAACTTACCTTTCATTCCTTCCTTAGTCGGTAAAATGCAACTTTGTCAAACCAAGAAAAACTTCCCCTTTGTAATCCTCTTTATGTCACCTTTGTTGGAAAAAAGAAACTTTTCTGAACTTGCTTTATTTTCTCTCCCTTATCGGCAAAAGGAAAGAAAAACGAACTTTGCCTTTGAAGAACTTTTCTTAAGAACTTTGCCTTTATCTTATCGCCTTATCAACAAAATGAGAAAAACCCAAACTTTTGTAAAGTTCAGTTTCCACCCGATTCCTTGATAAAGCATCTTAGCATGCCTTAGCCAAAATTATCTCAATTTGCCTTATTGACAAATTTGCCCTGTGCCGAACTAACTTCATGTCTTACATATTTTGCCTTATCAACAACTTTGCTCCATTTCGAACTTTGCTTATGTTCCTTTCTTTATCGACAAAATGGGATTTTGTCGAACTTTGTGCTTTGACTCTTCCACTTGCCTTATTAGCAAAATGCCTGTTGGGCGAACTCCAAATCGGCAAAACTTGGAGAAGTTAGAACCTAAGTAAGCTGATAGAAGACTTTCCTTTACCTTTATCTCTTTGTCTTAAGCTTATCTCCCCTCGCCCTCTAACACCTTATTAGCGAATTGGCTAAAAGCTGAACTACTGAAAAGTTAAGACATTATGAGAAAATCTGATTTACCGATAAAGGTAAAAGTATGAAAAATACTCTAAGGAAACACCATTTATTTGAATAAGACAAAAAGCATAAGAACCATACTTTGAACAAGCATAACTTCTTTATTTGAAGGAATTTTCACATGGTTCAAAAGGCAAAGTTGCTCAAAATTCAAAACTCTAGCCAATGATAACATTTGCTAATAAATTTGCACAGGATTTTAGGATTTTTGAGGGCAAAAAGGGCATTTTGAGGACTAATTTTTCAAGTCCTAATAGTGGCTCTAGTTGGGGATGTGTTCCAAGTAATGGCACAACGAGAATTCAGATCTCCGGGTAGACCAAAAAACACAAAAAATGAAAAATAGGCACTGTTGATGGTGTTTTTCACACTCAGCAACGCAGGTAAGATATAAGATATCTCACCTCTCTTGAAAGGAATCCTATCCTAGATAGGACTGCCCCAAGGTTTATACAGCTATGTCTTAGCTCGTAGGATAACTCAGTGTATATGTGTTTCGCTGTGACCACCAAGGGGACTTACATGTAATGCAAAAAAACTTTAGTGCATTAGGGTTTGATTGCACATGACTTTGATCAGTTTTCTAATTTCACAATGCATGAACGAACTGATGTGTACTCAAATTGCTATAAGATATATGATTTCAACATGCAACCAACAATTTCCTAACTTGTATTCATTAAATACAAATTCTATGTCAGCACTATGCAAGTTTATGGAACCTAATCTAACTGGATCTAATAAAGAAAATGCAAAAGGAAAGGGAGAGAGAAGGGATAGAGAGATCCTAGAGACAATTATAGAAATGATCAACAAACAGATAGATAGATTCCCAACAATAAACAAATCTCTGCTTAACCAGTCAATCCACAATGCTACAGAGACTATGCAACCTTCTAAGGAAACAAAATGATTTTCAAACTATGAAAGATTCATCCAACACCCAATTCCTAGCACAATCCAATGAACTTACACAGTCAAACTCAACTCATATAAAATATGGCCAGACTAACCATGCACAATGACATACAATCAGCAAGCCATCAATGGTATTGTTGTGTGGTTGCACAACATGCCCCATTTTGCCCCAACAAAATAGGGACCCAACTTTTGGGCAGTATGGTAAAATTAGTCCCAAATGCATGTCAGAAAGTCATCATCTGCATATTAGATGCTCAGGATCATGACCAAAATCCAAAACTAATTTTTTTTGTCAAGAACCTTGTCATGTGAAAGAGTGTAAAATTTCAAGCATTTTTGCCTTTTGAAGTATCTTGAAATTCGTTAAAACAAAGAAATTATCCCTGGTCAAAGTTTAGTCAGCGAGACATCAGGATATTCATATTTGCATAGTGTTTGGATCTTAACTTAGTATCCAGACCTTCACTTATATCCAGACGTCAAATTGAAGTCATCAGTTGTTTAAACGTCAAAGTGGGATTATAGTGCTTAATATCCTGATCATGGTAAAATCCTGACCTTGATGACGTCACATTCACCCATCCCGAAGAAGAACGATGAATTTGTCTACGTCATTGGAAGTTTGAGCCTTTATCCAGATCTTATTTAGTATTCGGATCTTATATAGTGTCCCAATCTCCAAAAGTGTCCAAACATCAAATTTAAAATACTTAGCAGTTTAAATGTCAAGGTGCTAGATCTTATTTAGTGTCCTGATTTTATATAATATCCTGACCTACGATCATATCCAGACGTCAAGTTCAAGTGACTTACCTAGTTGTACGTCATATACGCGATGTCAGTTTGCATCTTCATTCTGATCTAACTTAGTATCCAGACCTTAACTTAGTGTCTAGATCTTTCGAAACATCCTGATCCTGATGACATCATCATATCCCAACCTAACGTAAGCGACATCATGAGCTGCCATCGCCTAGACTTTAAGCTAAAGGGATACTTCACACCGTTTAGTGTCTGGATCTAAAATAACATACCAATCCCTCGAATGCTTATACCTTATCTGGCCAATGATGGAAGGGCATGTGTCCACATTCATATCCTGATCTACATAATGTTATCTGGATATCCACATGCAGATATTCGTTGAATATGCCTTGACCGATAAAATGGTAGTTGAAGTTTAAAATTCAAATTGTGCCAACAAACACCTGTAGAAATCCTTTTCCATCTGATCAAAGAAAGGCGTCAAATCACATTTCCGCCATTAATATGCCCTAAAATCACTCATTGCCTAAGTTAAAAGGGCATTTTCACGATCATAATTGATAATGTTGTCTTAAGAAACCCTAATTACATGGCTTGAAGCTTGCGATGAACCAGAGTTGAAACAAAGAACAGGGAACACAAGAAGACACTCTCAGAATGGTAATTTGATTGTTTGTACAACAATTACAGATTGAGAACACACCAGGTACGTATAAATATTACCCTATGGTGATTTTATGAATCGTGCCCTAGTATAGTCAAAAGAAATGGTAAAAAGAGAAATATATCAATCACAAATATGTAATGCTCAAATCTAGTTTTTGCATTAAGATAAGATCGTTATTGCACTAACCATGAGCCGTGATATACTTTAGTTTAAGACTAGTGAATTTGAATCGCAGGAAGAAATGTCTCAACCAAGGATTGAGAAGTGCGATCCAGAATTCAAGGTCCCTTTGTTTCCTAAAATGCGCAGCGTATACTGTAAGTTGGGTTATCAAGAGGATACTCACACGGGCAACACAAACTTAGAGGATTTTAGGGCAAGAATTGAAGCTGGAGAAGATAACATCATTTTACGGAATATAGTAGCATCTGGCTTGTTTCATGCAACTAGTTTTCCTTATTCCACATAGGCTTTTGAGATCGTAGTGGAATGTGCACACAATTATGACGTCAATACTAGAAAGGTGAAGAAACAACAGAGGCTATATGTTGATCTTTCAGTGAATGGTATTGCAGAGGTATTTCATTTTACCAGTGGCACATAATATGTATGTACCTAATTTAGATGCTTTGGCCAAAGAATTCAAGGCCACTAATAACAATTGTAGAAGGGTCATCTATCAAGGATGGAGAAGCCCAAATAATACAACCAGAGCAGCTACTAAAATGGCTGCGCATTTGTACAAATTCAATTTCAATGAGGAAGTCCAATATATAATGAGTATGCTCAGCCAGATGAATGGTTTGGTCAATAGCGGAACATTCGAACCTTGGATGTTTGGGTTGATCAGGATGGTGGTCAGGTACAAGCCAAAGAATGCAAAGGTCCAGTGGGCCAAGATCATCAGCGATGCTCTGCATGATCAGATGATTAAGTGGAAAGAGAATAAGATCACCATTTTTAGGATGACTTCATATCTTGTATATGCTTGTGCAGAAAAAAGGTACATTTGATGCATTACAGACAGTGGGGAAGCTAGGAAAATTGCTTAATGAGAAGACTCCTTGGGAGTACTATCCTCAATTGGAAAGAAGATTATCCTTGCAAAATTACAAACTGGTAAATGATGCTTTCATAATGCATATAGTCAGGTTGATAGATGGTGATCGAGCTAAGAGATTTCTAGTAGGTGCAACAACAGCAATCAATGGATATGGTTCTTGGTTTATTCAAGCCAAGACATATTCATACATTTAGATGGAAGGTTTCAGTGGGAAACCATATATGCTCCCTAGATACCCTTCTGACATAGCAGTATTGATGGAAATGGTAAGGCAACAGTTGCCCATACTTGAGTTATCAAAATATAAAGAAGGGAGACCTTACAAAAAATTCCCTTTGGATATCAATTGGTTCCTTGTTGGATCCATAGAACAGGTAAGGAAGCCTGAGTCGGACTTGAAAAACTTGAATTTGAAGTTGTTCCCTCTGGCTAGGGATTATGACCCGTATCATAGGGTAGAGAAAAGGTTCAATAAGAAGTATAAATACAATGTCCACCTTGAAGACTATTGGGTAGACTGTGATGATGACCATGAAGCACGCAAAAGAGAATACAAAAGATTAACTTTGGACCAGATGAGGACCATAGGAAAGCCTGAGGTGCCTCCCCAGATAAAGAAGGATGATGATGACCTTATAGATCCTGAATACGAAGAATAAAAAGTATACAATAATACAATATCATCCCCAAATCTGAAGCAAAAGGAAGAAACATCTATTGATGTCCTTATAGCCAAGGTCATGGCCAAGACAAAAGGCTAGGTTGATAAGAGGATCAGTGAATTGAAAAGGAAAGGCGTTGCAATTACTTGTGAGAAGAAGAAGATGAAAGAAAGAGAGGAGCTAGGATTCGATGATTTCCTAGTAAAGAAGAGACAAATACATGAAGCAAAAATATCAGAGCCAAGTTCATCTGGAGCTGTAGAATAGCCCACTATAGAGGGAATTTCACTAGCATACGTACCACCCTTGCCTCCTAAGGACATCCCCTTGAAGGCTATTTCTCTAGATACACCCAAGGTTGTTATCATGCAGGGGGAAACCTCTAAAGGTGCAGATCAAAGTCCTGAAAGAAATGTTGTGGATAAGGAGGATATTGCAGATGAGGAGGATATTGAGGATGACAGAGGAGAAGCACCACTCCAAACATAAAAAGGAAAAGAGATGATATACTACAAGGAGTGAAGGTTCCAAGACACTCCAGTTATCAGAGCCCACACATGAGAAGTGCTCTTCCAGCAACACAGATGGTAGCATCAGGATCAGTTGATCCAGCTGAACAGGTAGTTAGGGAGTTGCAACACAATGTTCCTGTAGAGGCTATCATAAAGGTAAAGACTGAAATGGAAGAAGAAATAAAGGACAAAGCTCAAAAGGAACAAATGACCGGGGCTCTTCCATTGAGCCAAACAATTGACCTGACAGAAGGGGACAAATTAATCAAGGATATCATTAATCATCCCATTGAGACCTTACTGCAACATACAAAAACAAGAGATGAGGGTAATGCAGTAGGAGAAACACATGGTGAAAGGGAAGAGAGGGAGGAAACCCTTGAAACAGAGGTACATATGGGATCCCTCGATACTTTAATTGATAATGTTACTAGCCCAGCTGCAATAGACTTGGCTTATGTACCCAAAGTAGGGGACAAGAAAGAAGTCAATCATAATGATTAGTCTCAAGAGGAGAGTGTCCCAATGGAGGTTGACAGCAAAGGTGATGAGGAACAAGTGCAAATGGCACAGGAGGATGTATTGATAAATAAACTTGAGCAAGAAATGGTTGTTATATTACCTACAGCCACAGGAGGAGTAGAAGATGATGAGCATAAAGAGGATGATCATCAACATGAAGAGGAGAATAAAGGCCAAGAGCCTAAGTCTGATGAAATTCCAGAAAAGCATGAAGATCTGACATCAGATCCACCTCTAGAACAAAGACAAGAGGAATCACATGAAGAGGAGGATCTGGATGCCAGGAATAAATCACGAGAAAATATACAGGATCCAAGTGATCAAGAGAAATAAAAGGATATAGGAAATCAGATGGAGCAACCTGATCAGGGCAAAGGATCACAATCTAATGTTCTAGAGTTGATTTCTATAGAGATAAGCCAAAGGGAGTTACAACAAGTACCATTTGATTTAAAATCTTTGTTCATGATTGATTCTGCTAAGGCAAAGCGGAGAGCTAGGACAGTCTCCAGCATCAAGAGAGATTTGAAAATGGGGAAAAGGACAGCCTAGGTTGTTGTACCTATGATAGATAAAGCTAAAGGTGAGATTAGGCTAGATGAGTATCAAGTAACACATATTGACTTAGGCCATATGAACACTAAGCAAGAAGCTCAGGAGCATCTTCAAAGTGCCGAAGCTATAGTAGCCAAGGTTAGAAAGCTCAAGGCAAGGAAGGAGTTAAAAGAACAAAATGCTCAACTACAACAATTTATACAAGGATTGATAAAGCCTGGCATCCACCTTGCCAACTGTAGAGAAGCCAGCTACACTTACTCTAATAAGTGAAGAAGACATAGCCCACTTGGATGTGCAGAAGCATCAAGCCCAGACTATGGATAAATGGTTCATGAAGTTTATGACGTCTGGGGAGGAGGTAATAAAGACTTCTAAGTCTAACTGGGACACATTGTCTAAATTGAAAGAAAGCATTGATTCTTTGAAGGGTGAATTCACCCAACAAATTCAAAAGTGTAACTATGCAATAGCTAGACTTAAGAGAGCAGGAGGCATGACAGACAGTGAGTTGCTAAAGGGAAAAATTGTTACTAACGTAACTCTACCACTCATGGGGACATGGATGACCGAAATGATTTATGAACTCAATGTGTCAAAGAGCAACATGGATAAAGTGAAAGACATACAGACTAAAGTTCACAATTTGTTGGCTGAAGAGTTGAGAATAATGGAAGAGTTGCTAGATGATGCCATAACAAAGGAAGAGGTACCAGAACTAGATGAAGCTATATAAATGTTTAAAGATAAATTCAAAGAAATAGTTGAAAACCCTAAAGAACTCTTCACTGTAGAGGTCATGGAAGAAATGGTTGAACTAAATGTAAAGGTGAAGACATTTAGTAAAGAAGCAGATAAATGGACATCAATGATAGAACATCTAGATGAGCAGATACAGGCATTGAAGTATGCCAAATTAAGGGCCACCATAATAATTAAGTTTTAGGTAGACACCTTTGTGTGAGATTATGATAACTATAAGAAAACAGATGCAGGGATGCAAGCACATGAAGAAAGTCCTTCAGCATAAAGGTGTTTTCAAATAAGATGAAGTGAAAGAACATAAAATATTCTATAATGCAACTGTATCCACCAGGAGATTGCCAACTGGAAATCTGTGCCACATGTCCTACAAGTTGACTAGGTTAAAAGAATATGAACCGTTGATTGTAATAGACAAATCAAGATCATAGGATCTTTTGTAACTGCCTTCTATCCTTGTGCTATAGAAGGAGATGGAGTGCACTTTGTAAAACATCTAGGAGCTTAATTGAGAAGGAGCTATTGAATTTCACAGTCCTTTCTCAAAGTCAATTGTAACTATGTACTTTTTTGCATACTTAATGAAGAAGAAGCTCTTTTGATTACAATTAATTGTAAACCTTGAGTAGTTAGTGGATGAATTCTAGACATGTTACTTTGAATTGTTGCATCCCTTGGAGTGCTTTTCATTTTGTGCATGTTGTCTTCATTCCTTTCCAATGAAGTTAGCATCAATCATAACTAGCTGTGGAACATCCTGGTGAATATATGGTTTGATTTCTTCCTTTTCATGATAGTATCAAGAGTATATATGGATCAATGGCTAAAGATTCACTTATTTTAGTAAAAAGTTGGAAAACATTTATTCAAATTTGTTTAATTTCATTCAATCATCATCACAATTGCAAATACATAGAAAATAATAAGCAAATACAAAGAAAATTGTTGATATCCCGTAGATAACTGAACATCTTTAGTATATTTGAGCAAAAAACATGTTGAAATAACAAATATCATGCAAAGAAATACAAATAAAGTTAGAAATCATGGAAATATATGCTTATAGGCACATCATTTGAATAAATTTGCAGTGCAGAAGTGAAATCCAATTAATAGAAGTCGTATGTAGAAGAATTGATCAAACTTGCATAAACATCTGCATCTTCTGGTTAAATTTAGTAAGATTTAACCTTGTTTGTTAAGAATTCACAAAAAGTAGGTTAAATTTAGATTATCCAGACATGAGCTTCTTGGAATCAGAAACGTAAGGCCCCTTGAATAGAAAACATCAGTGCACATCAAACAACTGAGTAACGTCAGACAATTATGAACTAATCCATGGAGACTTGGGATCATGAATTCTCTGAATTCATCATATCTTTCAAGATGATAAAGATTTGATTTGCATTTCTTAATCTATGTTTATTTATGACTAACATCATGATCAATAGGTATGGACAAGATATCCATCAAATATCTGAATAATTAACCAAAAATGCAACTGAATAACTAATTGGAAAGGTGAAGAAGAACCATGATAACCATATCCAATCAACAAAATGAACTCAAACGACAGAGGCAAATGAAATTCTATTTGTATTGATTCAGAAAAATGGTAAAGTTTCAACAATCCTTTCTTTAGTGCTTCCCCTATATGTATTACAATGACAAATGTTGCCTTTATATAGAGAGGAAACCATACCGAGTTTTTTAATGGACGACGAGGATTAAACCAACACCAATGGTCTAGATTACATGGCATTTAATCTTGGTCAATGGGTAGTTACAATCCTGGATTTGCTTTTGTCTTGTAGGAAAAAGACAAAATTACAACTTTTTAGCTCATGAGAACAAGACGAAATAGCAAATTTTTGAGTTGTCTAATGGGACAAATGACTTTTCCAATGAGTTGACTGGCTGAGAAAAGTATGTGGCACGTTTTTAATGAAGACATATCCAAATGGATGCTTGTTGGATTGACATTTGATGACTGGATGACTGGGACAACTATGAACATGTACTAAACATTTAACAAGATCTGCAGGAACAATAGTGATGTAGGCTTGATCTTCCATATCTTCCATCTCCTAGAGCTTATCTCCATCATCTTGGACATCACACTGACTTCCTTTTGTAGGTACAACAACAATTTGGTTGATAAAACGATGATTCTACATGTCTAGGACAATAGTGTACCTCTGAGTTATCATCCTTCATGGTGGCTCCAAATAGCTCCTTCATCCTTTTTGACCTACAATTCACAATGCCAAGCATCAATTGCATCATAACAAGTTATTTTCCATCAAAATATGTCCATTTGCAACCATGGATTAGTCAAGGACAGCTAAAAAAACAACTTGGGTTGTCCTGGACAACTTCACAAATCCTGTGGATCTCCCATGATTTTGAGTTTTTTCATCATTTTTGACTACCCATTTCACATTTATAGTGATCTAGGATGTTTTTGTGCCAATTTGGATCCATTTGGAGACATTTGTTTTACGTTTTTAGACCCTTTTTTGCAAAAAGCAGTGTTTTTTGGGTCAACTGGATATCCATGTGCAGTAGCATTAATTTAATGCAAAAGATGCTCTAAATCCATACTAGCATGATAAAAATATTGATCGTGATGTAATAGATTGATACACAGATCAAATTCATCAATCAAACCAAGTTTCATGCCTTAAAAATGAGTTTTTTAGCCCTAATTATTAAAAAGCGGAGATTTTGGGGTCAACAGGATATATGCAGTGGAAGTGTTTTTTAGCGCTAAGTTTTCAAAAGCTTTTAGCGAGGATTTTGGCTTCAACAGGATACCTCTGATTTTGGTGTTAATCATGTTACCCCATTTTCAAAATTTGCTAAAGCATTTGTGTCTTGGGAAAGTCCCTATTCTTTTACTTAGTCATTTTCGCGTTTTGTCAGAAAATCTTTGAGTCTTTGAACTTAAGTCAGCAAGTTCAAAAGTTCATGAACCGCCTGACTTCCTGACTAGTCTCCAAGTCTTGTGTCTCTAAGCCTTTTCGTTGTTGGTCTTGGTTGCCTTTATTTAAAATAAAACCTTTGTTGTCGAGAGGTCGGAAGTTCTTTGAACTTCCAAACTCTCAAATCTTGTGGTTCAAAAGTTCCATAAATCTCTGACTCGCCGACATAACGTGTTCGCTTCTCCCTTGGTGCCTTCACTGAGTTGGCAAGAAGTACAATGGAATGATGCTTGTCATTTCACATTTAATTCAGAATGTGTGAAAGTACATGGGCACTCTTTTCAGAGGGAAATTATAGGGGATATTACGAATTTCAAGACTTGATTTACCACCAGCATTTATCAAAATTTATGAGAGGTGATATGAAAACTAAATAAGTTAACCATCCTATCAAGAAAACATTCATAATTTCATGAATGGGATTACATTACAGAGTGGAATTCTCCATACACCCGAAGTTCATAGAATTCTTGAGAAACAGGTCAGCTCAATTGGCTTTCTCTATGATGCAGTCAAGGTAGGAGGGTCCAATGAAGGATAGTCCAGCCTTGCAGCCTTAAACAAATAACACCATGATCATAACAAAGATGCAACTAAAGTAAATAGCTAACAATAGAGTAAAAGAGATATTTATGAACACATGACACAAGATATATCCTGGGAAAACCCTCAAAGGGAAAAACCCAACCTTCAAAGCTTATTCCTCATTATATTAGAATCTCAAATCACAATACACATGCCTATAGGGCTTTACAAATGCTAGGCCACAGCCCAGGGTTTACAAAAGATTCATAAAGTAACATTCTTCCATGATTTCTTTCTCCTATTTCTCAATTCTCTAATTTGCAACTTCTTCTGCCCTCTGCTTCAGGTCTGCAACTTCTTTAGATAAAATCAATTCATCTTCTTGCTTCATAACATCATGCTCTTTTTCACTACCTTGTAACAATCCTTTATCTCTCCTTTATATCCTTTGCAAGCCTTCATAACATTATCAAGTCAGCCTAATTGCAACGGCTAGTATGCAACGTGTAGACATAGATAGGTCGGACCTAAACATAAGGTATTGCTCTACAAGTGAATGGAACTTCATGCGGATCTCCATGAAGGTCAGCCAGGTCCTTAACATCCTCGAATGATGTTCCTTTTAGCTCTGTAACTCACAGAATTGCTCCACAAACCAATTAGACTCCATTGAACACTGTCAGCTCTGCTCTATGAAAATAGGTGAAAACAAGTAATCTTCTGATAGCAATATCTCTTCGGAAATGAACCCAAATGATCTGGATTTTGAATATGATTAAGATGACATGTAGAAACTAAATCTAGCTCCACATGCTCTAATTCTCAAATATGGTAAATGTTGATAATTGAGAGGGGGGGTGAATCAGTTATCTTAATTATTTCATCTTTCTAAACTTTCTTAATAATTAATACAGCATCAATTCAAATAAGCAAACATAACATGAAATGGAAATACACATGACACAATATTTTTGACGTGGAAACCCTATTAGGGGAGAAAACCATGAGGTGATTAACCCAAGATTATATTCTCTGTTAGACGAATAGAAATACAAAATGGCACTTGCCAATTAGGGCTCACTACCCGAGCACACTGCTCACAAGAGACTCATTGTCTACAAGTTCTAAGAAGAATAATAAGATACTTGAACTGATGAGAAGCATCCACACATGCTGGAGTTCAGTTACAGTTAGGCTCAGTAAACTGATTTGCTGCACTTCATCCTTCCTCTTCTTTTGTTCTGTTGTCCTTTCACATACCAGACCTTCCTTACTGCTTTCTTTCTGCTCTTCTGCTTTTCTTTGCACTTAACACACCACACTCACACCTTTTCATCGAAATCCATCTAGTATATATATATATATATATATATATATATATATATATATATATATATATATATATATATATATATATATATATATATATATATATATATATATATATATATATCTGCACAAGGGATTTCATCTTCTTTCTAGTTGGCATCCGAAATAGTCAATATTTCCCAAACTCTTAGTCTGTCAGCTGAATCCTTGCTTACCAAGTGATGCGGATCTAAAAGAGACTTATAGAAGTCATCTAACAAGTTGGCCAATCATGAATGATACCTTAAGAATCTTTATGACCACCAGCATCTCATCCGGAATAACTTCTGATGCTCTGCCTATCAGTTCTTCCTTTGTCTGTTCTACCAGACCGGACCCCAATACTTGAATGCTTATATCTCTTTACTCTTGCATCACCGGAGGCTAAATTCCTGGAATCTATCAGTCAAGGTACTCCTCTTAACTTCCCCAAGTCCGTACTTTCAAAAGATACTTCTGCTGAGAGATTTGGACCTGACTATCAGACCTTGCCACATACTCTGTTCTTGCTTACCGAACCACAACACTCTTCAATCTGACTTCCGGTATAGGCACACCATGTCCTGCGGATGTGTGGGATGAACTTTGTTGCCATCAATGACAACAATCATGAAGCTACAATGTGTCTCTTGCCAACAATCTCCCCCTTTGGCATTGATGGCAACACTTAGTGAAAAATGACTAAGTGTTATACTATACTCCCCCTTGGTTGATGCTCTCTTCTAATGTACACTTTACCGGAGCTCCCCCTTAGCTGGATTCCACATTTTTCACTGTTCCTCACTCCCCCTTTGACATCAATGGTAAAGGGTAGGGTCCGCACACAAAAAATGCCCAAAAATTCAACTATACTTAGCCGCATTAGTATATAAATAGGTTTTACTTACATATATTGTAATATGTCTGCAAAAGTTGTCTTCAACTGTACAACTTCTATCACCCAACTCTGCTTTATCCTGTCCAAAAATGAGATGTGACCACTCAATAGGAATGCAAAAGCTTCTGCCCTCTTGAGATCTATTGGATCACTGGTCCGGGCTATGGTCTGGGCATCTGTTAGGACCTCATGCATGGCCTCTAATTTGGGGATAATCATCCCTCTAAGCTCACCCATCCGAATTATTATGTTCTTCCTCTCCTTTTCAAGTTTCTTGATCTCATTCATGACTACAATAGTTTGACATTCCTGGTTTACTATAGATACAGTGAGAGGATCAAAATTCTAAGAGAGGCTTGATAGTTTATCCTCTTGTTCCTTTACTTTCTTCTCAATATCCTTGGTCACTTTGGACCAGGATACACAAAATTTATAGATATCTCTGCCATCTTTAAGAGCATTTTCTAAGCTCTTTATCCCAATATCCATATTTCTCCTATCATTGGTTATAAGTCCTTGTAACTCCAAGAATCTTTTATCCAAAAACTCTTTCCAGACTTTCTCTTCTGCTGCTTTCTCTAAATAATCAAAATGAGTACTAACAAAATTTACAAGAGACTTTAGATTACCGGATGTGGATGTTGTAGGATCCTTTTGGAAGGATGGCATGATTTTTTCTAGTACACCGGATGCAGTTTCTATGAGTTCACAGTCTTCCATGTGAGACTTCAGCATTTTTTCTTTTGCCTTTGCTTGAGTGAAGGAAGCTAGCTTCATGGTTTGCACCGGAGAGAGGGAATCAAAATTGAATGGACCTTGAAGTATCTCTGGTTCATCAAATTCCATCATCTCTTTGGTCAAGAAATCCTTAACTACTTCTGCTGTGTCTCTTGCCGGAGACAGAATTTTCTCCCATTCTGCAGCCTTACCACTGTCATCTGTAGCTTTTTCTGTCATTGACTCTTCTTTTCTTTCCTTTCCTTGTTCTTCTTGACTGGATTTTTCTTTTATACTTTCTTCTCCTTTAGATCCAGAGACTGCTAGAGAGTCCGGATTTACTTCTCCTTGGACTTCCTCTTCCAGAGCAGAGGAATCTAAGTCCTTGCCTTTTTCTTCACCTGTCTCCTTTACCTCTTCTACTACTGTCTTCGTAGTTTCTTCCTTTTCGTCCATGGCAGAGGGCTCATCACTTATGTCCTCTATGATAGGAATGTTGAACCTTTTGTAGGCATTCCGGAGGATTTCTTCAGTTTCTTTAGCTATTTTGTCAGTTTCTCCAAGCATAAGCTGATTCATTCTTGCTTTGCTCCAGAACTCATCCTTTCAATCTTTGAAAATCATATTCATTTGTTTCTGCATGATTGAGGGATAGAGCTGAATAGCTATTTGTTCCCTGATCTCAAGGTCCTTGGCCTTGGCATTGTTCTTTCTGATTTCTAGTTCTTTCTCTAGGCTCTTTGGAATTAAAGATATAATCTCAATGAATGCTTTATTATAAATGTTAAGGTACCTGACTGTGGCTTCTTGCAGGATCTTCTGATCAGCCTCACTGTAGTAGTCATAAAATTCAGTCATTGGTTTCAAATTCCCATCCACAGTGACTGATTTGACTACATTATCAATGGACAGAGTGGGCCTTTCAACAAACTCTTCTGCCATCTTTTCCTTGTCTTCACCGGTAGAGGGTTCACCAGATACTTTCTTCTTTTTCCTCATTTTCCTTACCTCCTCATCTGATTCTGTCTCTTCTTCATCCTTCTAACTGATATAAGACCTTGTGGCCTTCATCTTGGTTCTTTTCTCTTCTTTACTGGATGATTTTGCTTCTGGTTTTGATGCCTTTGAGGTCTTAGCAGTTGTAGGTACAAACCTCTTAGAGGATCTGGTCCGGGAGGGGGCTTCTACTGGATCACTTCCCTTTTCTGCTTCTTCCTTCTCTTTCTCTGCCCTTTCCATCTTTTCTCTATGTGCATCAAGTGCCTCTTTTGAGATTCCATGCCTCTTGGCAAATTCTTCTACCTCTTTTCTCACTTTCTCTTAATCTCCAGTTTTCTGAGTTCCACATGGATTTTTATACTTAATTATTCAAAGGTTCCAAACCTTTCTGCCTTAGGATCCTTGGGCTGACTTAGCATGTGTTGAACATGCAGCTTTACAATTTTCTCATCAACTTCACACCCCATTGGCATGATCCACACTGTTCTTAGTTCCACAGCCTCCATTAGGCACTAATCAATTTCTACCATAAAGCACACTGTATCTTTGTACTTCTCAACCAGAGATTGGGGGATTCTTTCTCTAGCTTGCATCATACTTTGAAAGTTCTTGAAATATCCCCACAAAGCTGCATTTCTTGCCTTAGCATCCCAAGCCCATGCAGGTAGTCTCTGATTTGGATTGCAACAGGTCTATCATTCTGCCAAACCCAACCACTGGATCCGAGAAACTCATTCATGAAGTAGAAGAATAAACTTAATATCAGCCCACCATACTTGAATGAGTTTTTCTTGTCCTTTTTGATCTTTTGTAGGTTCTCCAATAGTTGGCTTAGAAGAAGTTCACAAAGATCATAGTCAGCATTTTCTCTTAGCATCTGATAAGCTGTATAAATTGCAGTTCCCGGTACTGAATTTTCCCTACTGGAGTGATAAATCTTGTAACCAATTATTATGGATGCAAATTTGATATCCAGATTAGTGATATCTTCAATTGTCATAGCTCTCTTGTCAAATTTTGATCCGGTTGCTTCACTCACTGTCTGATTCTTGACAGATTTAAGAATAGGTATCCCACCGGATGAGTGCAGACCAGTTACTACCCTAATTGCATCCTTGGTGATCTTAAATGGTCTATTCAACCATAGAAAGTTATCATGCACTCTGCTCAACACATACCGGACCCATTCATCTTCTTCAAAATAGGGGAAATGAATGCACTATGCAAAATGCTTATCCCGGATGGCCTTGAACTGAGGTTTGAGCTCAAAAGAATCATCTATTAACTGATTGTGATAGATATCAACCAGCTTAGATTCCCCAAATTCTTCAATATTCACATGAATATAAGCCCTAACATCTTCTACATGCAGAATTCCATGCGGAATGCTTGAAAAGGTGCCTAGGGGATCAACTTCTAGAGATTTATATGGATGCTTCTTAAACTTAGGGCGTGGCCTATCAGAAATCTTCACCACATTCGGAGTGGCCATTTTCAAAAGATTTATAGAGAGATATTCAGCAATGGAAAATACCTTTTACGCTTCTAGGGTTCGCTGAATGAACCGGATTAATTTGCTGGATGAATCGACTTCAATGGTTGATCTTTGAAAGTTTGAGACAATTTGTTGCAGAGCTCCTTTTCTTTTCTTCTTGAGTGCAAATGTGCAAATGATGAACGAATGAACTCTTTTATTTCTGGGAAAGCCCTAATTTCATACTGTAATAAATGTGCGACCTAATTCATTCTGGTTGCCTTGTTCATCTTATTATGAGACAGATCTTCTCCGGATCACTAAGATACACTTAGAGTCATTCTTAGAGAATAGTGATAATCTATCTTCCTTTCCTTAATCATTTGATCTATCCGCAGATCAAGATTCCATAGTTTAAATCATGTCGGATTTAACTGTGAAAACCTACTTCTCACTAGATGATTGATGAACCGGATTAGTTTTCAACTTCTTCAAAATTTCTTGCAGATCTTTCATCTTTTAACCAAAGATTATTTAGATGTCCCTTTGTGAACCCTTTAATCCGCAACTCTCCTTGTGCCAGTTCCGGCACCAATTAACTGGCTGGGGGAAAATGTTTTTCTTTGTGTCTCCCCCTAAGCCAGAGCTCACCTTTTAATTTCTGGAAGGAATATCAGCACCAGATTCTGGTGTGGATCCATCCCCTACATTTTCTGTACTTCTCTTCACCCAAATCATGTTCATCTCACTTTTAACTTCATCCGCATTCACTTTTCCTTTTCCCTTGTCTTGATTCTGATTATGATGTACCGGACCTCTTTTGTCCTAATTCTTGCTTCTACAAAATTTTGCAATATGACCGGATCTATTGCAATTGTGGCAAACAACATTTCTTTGCATATTTGATTGATGTCCTCTTGATCTACATTGATTAGCCATATGACCCATTCTATTGCATGCAAAGCATCTACCATTGAAAGAATTGTTCATTTACATATTTATGCATTCATGAGATTTGTGACCATACCTTTTGCAGTTAAAACACTATCCAGAGAAGGATGTGTTAGTCTGATTCATTCTTCTTTTGCATTGATTAGATTTGTGACCAAAGTTATTACAGTTGTGGCAGTATCCATTGAAGGATGGATATCTTTGAGCATTAGGTTGCCTCACCGGAGGTCTTCTAGGCCTGTTTCTTGGATTTTCTGATTCAAACTTCTTCTGACCGGATCCGAAGTTCTCACCTTTCTCATATCCCAAGCCACACTTGTCATCTACCCTCTTTTGGCTTTCAAGAAGAACTTCAAGTTGAGTAGAACTTATCTTGAATTTCTCTTTGTATTCATTTGTTGTTTGAAGATCCCTTTTAAGAGAGACAATTTGATCTTCTAGTTTTTCTTCATTATCTTTAGCATCTTCAAGATCGGATTCAAGATGTCTGATTATTCTATCCATCTTGTGGCAGTCTTCTGATTTCTCCTTGAGAGATTGTTTTAGATCATCTTCAATTTTTTTTTCTCTTCAATTTCTTAGGTAAATTTCATGACTCCTGATTCCATTTCATGTCTTACCACGATGATCTCTTTTGACAATTTTTCACATAACTTGGTTTTCTCCTTAAGATCTCCATTTGTATCATTTGCTTCACCTTGACTTGCCAATTGCTGAAGTAGTTCCTTTCTCTTTTTCATAGAGAGACTTAGTTTCCCTTTTAGTTCATTTATGAAATCATCAGCCTGTTTGAGTCTTTCCTTCAATACATTGACTTCAGAATTAGATTGCTCAAGATCATCTAAGGCAGACTAAAGTTGCTCCCTCATACCATACACATCCATCTCAATTCCCAGATCTTCCTCAAGCTATTAGGCTCTGTTTGGAGAAACTTGGCTCTGATACCAATTGTTGATAACTGAGAGGGGGGGTGAATCAATTATCTTAATTATTTCATCTTTCTGAACTTTCTTAATAATTAATACAACATCAATTCAAATAAGCAAACATAACCATGAAATGGAAATACACATGACACAATATTTTTGACGTGGAAACCCTATTAGGGGAGAAAACCACGGGGTGATTAACCCAAGATTGTATTCTTTGTTAGAAGAATAGAAATACAAAATGGCACTTGCCAATTAGGGCTCACTGCCCGAGCACATTGCTCACAAGAGACTCACTATCTACAAGTTGTAAGAAGAACAATAAGATACTTGAACTAATGAGAAGCATCCACACATGCTGGAGTTTAGTTCTGGTTAGGCTCAGTAAACTGATCTGCTACACTTCATCCTTCATCTTCTTTTGTTCTACTGTCCTTTCACATACTGGACCTTCCTTACTGCTTTCTTTCTGCTCTTCTACTTTTCTTTGCACTTAACACACCACACTCACACATTTTCATCAAAATCCATCTGGTATATATATATCCGCACAAGGGATTTCATTCTCTTTCTAGTCGGCATCCGGAATAGTCAATATTTCCCAAACTCTTAGTCTGTCAGCTGAATCCTTGCTTACCAAGTGATGCAGATCTAAAAGAAACTTATAGAAGTCATCTAACAAGTCAGCCAATCATGAATGATACCTTAAGAATCTTTATCACCATCAGCATCTCATCCGGAATAACTTCTGATGCTCTGCCTGTCAATTCTTCCTTTGTCTGTTCTACCAAACCGAAACCTAATACTTGAATGCTTATATCTCTTTACTCTTACATCATCGGAGGCTCAATTCCTAGAATCTATCAGTTAAGGTACTCCTCTTGACTTCCCCAAGTCCGTACTTTCAAAAGAAACTTCCGCTGAGAGATCCGGACCTAACTGTCGGACCTTGCCACATACTCTGTTCTTGCTTACCGGACCACAACACTCTTCAATATGACTTCTGGTATAGGCACACCATGTCCTGCAGATGTGTGGGATGAACTTTTTTGCCATTAATGACAACAATCATGAAGCTACAATGTGTCTCTTGCCAACGGTAAAATGCGGTAATCTCCAAGGTTGCTCTCTGGCACTCAACAACTTGATGATAACTGTCTCAAATGATTTGAATGCTTCTGGATGCTCCTGCATTAGACTCTCAGGGTTATTTGAAAAGTGAGCCTCTTCACTTTGGTCTGTGTTATGGAAAAATTAATGTTGTTTCTTTGAATACGTTCAACGGTCTGTTCATAGGTACTTGCAATTGACTCAAGGTCGGCGGTCTGCTCAAGTCCACCCTACAAAATTGCCTCAAGTTCTTCCAAGTTTGATGTTCTAATTGCAAGCCTTGCACTGCCTCAATGATCGGTGGTCTAAGCAAGTCTTCTCCGCAAGCTGCCTCAATTTCTTCATCTTGTAATGGTCTAGGTTCGACAGTCTGTCTATAATGTTGCAAATACCTTAGGGTTCGGCGGTTTGTTGTCAACAATTGTAGGTTGCCTCAGTATCAATGTCTATTTCAATCACTTAAGATTCAATCAATACATTCATGCACCCTCTAGAATAATCATGTCTTATCTTGATTTAGTCAATACATCTCTAAATTTTCTTTGCAACATTATCTAAGTCCTGGTTCCTGACACAATTTCCTCTGCACTCATCAAAATCTTACAGTTTCCTCTCTGCATACACTTTCCTTATACTCTTCTTTGTTTATTTATCAATATTTACTTCATTCTAGTACACAAGCTTTCTCCTTTGGTAGAATGTCTTGTCTTCTCTACACACTTGTTCACACAAACTGCTCTATAACACAAATCTCCTTAAGATCAATGCTTCACTCTCTTCCAGTTTCTTTATTAAATTTGATGATTCAATAAGTTCCTCTTCCTCCTCTGCATAAACTGCCTTGGCATCATTTTCTTCCAGTTCCTTTGTCAAACTTAGTGATTCAATAGGTTCTTCGCTTTTGCATACGTTGCCTCTATATTATTTATTGTTTCCTCATCATTAGCCTTTCTAGTAATAGGTTCTTGGTGACACTCACTGCTTGATTCTTTTCTTCTGCAAACTTGAAAATAGGTTCCTCTTCTAGCAAATCCTCTTTCATCTCTTTTTATCCTTCACTGTGATAAGAATTATGACTCCTGTCGTTTCTCCCTCTGTAGTTTGAATTACTGTTCTTGTTCTGTTCTGCATAAGGTCTTCTTTCTCTGTATCCTAATTCATATCCTCTTTTCTCTCCAACACATGAATACCTCCATCTATACAACCTTCTGAACATACAAGTAACATGTTTCCATTTTGATCCATCCATAATCCATCTACATACAATCTATCATAAGCTTTCTTCTTCTCATTTTATTCCAACACATCTTTTCAGAATGATTCCTTAATCCACAATGCTTACAAGAGTATAGATCCCAACACAATTCCTTTTCATGTCCATGTCTTTTACAGTGAGAACAATACATACCTTTTCTTCATTGATTTGATTTGTTTGAACTTGTAACTATTATGTCAGAAAATGTCCCCTTGGGGGCTGTTCCCTCTTAAGGTTTAGCTCCCAGGTCCTTTAGAATGCATTTAGGTCATCTTGCATGTTAATGGTGATTCTCGATGAGAAAACCCTGAAGTTTCATGGCAAATGGGACTTAGGGGGTGTGCTTAAAATGAATCCTGCCTAAAATAGGGGGGGGACTTGGGCACCTGTGCCCTATTTTAGGTCAAGACCTATTTTTGGGTGTCAGTTTTGTGACCATTATTAGGTCCTATGCCGACATCTCAAGTTTGAATTACGAAATTCTTAGCGGGAATGTTTGTAGTTGCATGTATAAGCATGACTAGTGATTCATTTGCAAACTAGATAGAATTTTGATGGGCATTGTGAACTTGTGGCTTTATGTGAAAGTGATCCAAGGCATTCATTGTGTTGTAGAGCAGTATTTTATGTTGTTATTGTGTTTGTATTTGCAGATTTGGCATCCATCTCCTCATGGCATGAAGAACATCTTCCTTCCATGAGATCTTCACTACAAGGTGATATCAATTGTGTTTTTCTGTCATTTATTATTTGGATTTTGCCTCTATCCCAGAGGGATATGCACTCTTTATCTAACAATGGTGTTCATAAGACTTGAATGTCTCTCTGGGGCTTGACTAAGGCAAGCCTCTAAACACCACAACCCCCAACCCACTTTTTCATTATTGCAGGTTATAGGTTTTGAAAGTGAAAGAAGTGGAGTTGCAGGAGAGCAGTGCAGATTGTCAGAATTGCAGATCTAAGAAGAAAACAAGGACCTGGACTCGGGCACCCGCTCATTAGTCCTCCCGATCCCGTAACAACAAAATCTCTGAAACAACAAAACTGTGTTGCAGATAACATTCCTAGATCCCGACAAAAATTGAGGCACTGGACTAGGGTGCCCACTCATTAGTCCCTAACTTTTCCACACACCGAACTTCAAAATTTGGTATGTATTTGGTTGTCATTTGATATCTCTGTGTGCAATCATTTTTCGTAATTTGTCCGTTTGTTTACGATTTCATGAAATTAGGGTTTTGAGCATAATTGGACTTAATTGAATAACAAATCTACACAATTCCAATCTTCCCCTATGTTCCAAGTTACAGGAGAACTGTAGTAGAGTTCTCTACTCAGTTGAATATCCTTGAATGTTTAGTGGTGAAAGGAGGATCAACACAAACCCTTAAAAACATCATTTGGACATCTTCCCCCTTTTTTCTACTAAACATTTTGGTGAACCTGATGTGAATCAAACACAGAACCTTGATGAACCCGTGTTTTATATGAATTTTGCACCTTGCTGAGTGTTGTACTTTAGATTTACATTCATTTCATTATTCATCTTTTTGCATTTGAAAATTTTGAATTTTTTTTGGAAAAATTGGCATTTTTAGCTTGCATTTTCAAATAATTTGAATTAGTTGGCATTTAATTTCAATAAATTTCTATCATTATCATCAGATCTAATTTAAAATATAGAAATTCTTCATTCACCATTCATTTACATTGCATTTTCATGATTAAATTGATAAAAATTGCTTGAAATTTTGCATTTTTCCATATAACATAGTTTTGCATTAGCTAGGGTTTGTAGTCAAAATCTTGTTTCAGATTTTACTACTATTTTACAACACTCATTAGGACTAATTTCTAACTATAGTGTTTCATCATAGTGGTTTTCTTGCAAAATTCATGTCTAGGGTTTGAAAACCTTGCTTTTTCAGTAGATTTTGGCCTTATCGTCTCTCTAGAATTGTATTATAGACATGTTGTGAAGTTTTTTTATGCATTAATTGGCTGTTATCAGGGTTATAATCTACTTCCTCTCCTAAAATTCTTTACAACACCCTTTTTATTGGGTCTTTGCATTGAAAATTGGTAAAAATTGCATATTTTAGTATATTTTCACTAGGTTTTGGCTTGTCATCATTATAGGATTGCATAAAAGGTGTTTTGTGAAGGATATTATTTATTTCTTGGACTGATATCAGACAAATTATTTTCTGCCCCTGATCAATTCCCTTATAACACCTCTTCTTTCACTTATTTGCATTGAAAAAAGTTGAAAAATCAAGCATTTTAGGGCATTTTCACATATAGTGTTGCACTTGTCTCTTGCATAACTTTTGAAAAGATCTTAAAATATAATTTCACATTGATTTGAAAACATATACACATGGATTCTAATCACAACAATAACACTAGGTTCCCTCCTAGGCCTTACATGAAAAGAAAGGATCCCGAACCCAAAATTGTGTTTACACCTCATGATAGAACAATTGGAGATACTGAAGGACCTCTTTATATCACTGTGAAGATAATGGGAAATCCTATGGATGGAACCCTTATTGATCCTAATTGCATGACTAATGTGGAAATAAAAGAATTCCTTTATTCACATGGTTTGATACAAGGCTTTTATGATCCTTCGGACATGATGATTAAGACACATAAGGGAACCTTTATAAACACTTCTGGGAAGATATCTTTATTGGTTAATGTATTTGAGAAATCCGTAGAACAATTATTTGATGTTGTCCTTATTTCTAATCTTTTTCGCATAAAATTAGGACATCCATGGATAAAGGCTATGAAAGTTGTCCCTTCAACAATTTATAACTGTGTAAAATTTCCTTTGAATGGACAAGTGCATACTATTCCTCACAATAGATATAAACCTTTGGTTACAAGACAACACTTTACCCTTGATTACTTTTGGGAATGATCTGAACTAGAACCGGAGGCATGAATAGATTTTAACTTCTTGAGCTATAGAAACTACAAAACATAATTATTACATCAAGTGGCCGGTCCTTCTATTCAAGAAACAATAAGAGACAAACAACCCGCATTTGAATAACTTCCTAGACCGAAAGGAAAATGACCCTATGTTGAGGTTCCTCCCCCACCATCCTTACAAGGATCAGGAGGTAGTTGTCGAGAGCAAAACATTCCACCTAGATAAACGAGATTTGATCATGGTGCTTCCTCCTCTAAAACATAGAAACCTATGGAAGAACAAGACACTATCTTACAAGAGATAAGTGGTAAGACAAGAACAAATAGACAAGTAAGAGAAAGGAGGAGACGATAAGCTTTTGCCTAACGAAACACACCTCAACAAGAAAACATCTCACCTAACATTGAATCAAACCAAGAAGACCTTAAGAATGGACAACTTGAAGACATGAATAAAAGTTGGGCTATGGTACCTTACACATCTCTTTCCTCTAGCATTCGCGATTGGGAAGCTGATGATCTATTCGATGATGAACCCTAGCTCGGTCATCTCTGTAGGTAAGTATTTCTAACATTTACCTTTGTGCTGTGTTTCCCCCTTGATGTGTTACATGTTATTTAGGCCTCCTGGGATGACCCTTGATTCTCTTGTAGGGTCAAGGATGCTGGGAGACCGCCTCTGTTGCGACCCTTCTTCTATTTGTATCATCATTCTTCTATATTGCCTCTCCTCTATTTTCATTGTTGTGTGTTGTGTCTTATGGACATAGCATTGCGGTTGGTGAGTTGGGGGCACCCTCCTACATGACTGTCCCTAAGGCACTTGTTCTCCTCTCTTGATTTATTGTTTCCCTTCCTCTAGTGGTTCTATCTAGCAGGCAGATGACGAAAAACATATTATACTGATACGGACCTAGTGTCCCTTTAGCGAGAAATCAAAAAATGGACTAAGTCCATACATGACGACGGGGTTGGAATATATATTATCTGATGCTTGGCTAGTAGAATCACTCCGTGTGATATCTTGATGTTGTCTTATCGCACTTACAAACCATAACAATATTGCTGCTTTGTGCACTTTGTTTATCTTTGAATCTTGCCTTGGTTACACTCGGTTTTGAGATTTCTGCAGTATAGCCCCACGGTTATACTCAGTTTCTGAATTTGTAGTATAACCTCAGCTCTCTATGTGAATGATCATATGCATTGTTGTTTATCATGATTATATGGATGCTAACACCTTTTCTTGCAGGAAATTGTGTGTTTGTGGGAACATTTGGCGATCGTAAAGTACATGTCACCTCCAGGGGGCATGGGCTTTGTGAGAGCTCATGTTCCCTTGTGTGTTTTCTTCCTACCTTAACATGCTTGATATCATTACATGATATCAACCACCTTAAGGTGGGGGCATATATAAGGTAATCTGTTTGATTTAGATGCTAGCAAATTGTGTTTGTGAAACTTGAAATCTACTGCAATCATTTAAGCCCTCTGCAGAGGCGGGATATCGCGTATATCCTTTTTATCTTAAGCCCTCTGCGGAGGTGGGGATGGTGTATTTCTTGAGAGTGCACATATTTTCATTTTCTAAAAGTCCTCTACGGAGTCGAGGAGAGGATCTGAGACATACTTAACCCTTAAGCGTGTCTTCGACGATTGTTGTGGCAAAGCCTAATTGTCGGTGTGTGCCTGTAACGTGCCTGAGATGGTGATGAACCTATAAATAGGTACACTCCATCTCTTGTCTGTCATGTTTTCTCTGTGTCTTCCATGTGTTTGTGTATGGAGTGTTTGCTCCAAAGCATAGTTTGAAGACCAGTGGTGATGAGTCTCTCCTATGCTTTGGGATCTATATGGCGTGCTTGTTCTCAAGTGTAGTCTTAAAAACTGGTGGCGATGAGTCCCTCTTGCACTTTGAGATTTGTTTTGCGTGTTTATTGCTCCATATGTAGTTTAAAGACTGGTGGTGATGAGTCCCTCCTGCATTATGGGTAGTGTGTTTACTTTCCTTGTACTTGCATTTTTATATATGAGAAAAAGACAAAAAAAAATAATCACTACGTTCACTGCATTCATTGTATTCACTATGTTTTGCATGTCTTCAATGCCATCTTCTCTATGTTTTGCATGACTGTAATTGTCTTCTCCATGTTTTGCATGTCTATTACTGTCTTCATTGTGATTGGTGTGTCTTCTTCATGCTTGGCGTGTTTGTTGTGCTTGTTGACCGTACTTTAATGCATGTATTGGCCTTGCATTTATACATACATTAAATTGGGGGCTAAATGTTATGTTGGAAATGTCCCCTTGGGGGCTTTTCCCTCTTAAGGTTTAGCTCCTAGGTCCTTTAGAATGCATTTAGGTCATCTTGCATGTTAATGGTGACTCCCGATGAGAAAACTCTGAAGTTTCATGGCAAATGGGACTTAGGGGGTGTGCTTAGAATGAATCCTGCCTAAAATAGGGGGGAGGACTTGGGCACCCATGCCCCAGTCCTACCCTATTTAGGTCAAGACCTATTTTTGGGTGTTGGTTTTGTGACCGTTATTAGGTCCTATGCTAACATGTCAAGTTTGAAATATGAAATTCTTAGCGGGAATGTTTGTAGTTGCATATATAAGCATGATTAGTGATTCATTTGTAAACTAGATGGAATTTAGATGGGCATTGTGAACTTGTGGCTTTATGTGAAAGTGATTCAAGGCATTCATTATGTTACAGAGTAGTATTTTGTGTTATTGTGTTTGTATTTGCAGATTTGGCATCCATCTCCTCATGGCATGAAGAGCATCTTCCTTCCATGATATCTTCACTACAAGGTGATATCAATTGTGTTTTTCTATCATTTATCATTTGGATTTTGCCTCTATCCCATAGGGATACACACTCTTTATCTGATAATGGTGTTCAGAAGACTTGAATGTCTCTCTGAGGCTTGACTAAGGCAAGCCTCTAAACACCACAACCCCCAACCCACTTTTCTATGATTGCAGGTTATAGGTTTCAGAAGAGAAAGAAGTGGAGTTATAGGAGAGTAGTGCAGACTGTCAGAATTGTAGATCTAAGAAGAAAATAGGGACCTAGACTCGGGCACCAGCTCATTAGTCCTCAGGATCCCGCAACAGTGAAATCTCTGGAACAACATAACTGTGTTGCAGATAACATTCCTAGATCCTGACAAAAATTAAGGCATTGGACTAGGGCGCCCGCTCATTAGTCCCTGACTTTTTCGCACACTAAACTTTGAAATCTGGTATGTATTTGGTTGTCATTTGATATCTCTTTGTATGATCATTTTCTGTAATTTGTCTGTTTGTTTACAATTTCATGAAATTAGGGTGTTGAGCATAATTGGACTTAATTGAATAACAAATCTACACAATTCCAATCTTCCCCTATGTTCCAAGTGACATGAGATATGTAGTAGAGTTATCTACTCAGTTGAATGTCCTTGAATGTTTAATGGTGAAAGGAGGATCAACACAAACCCTTAAAAACATCATTTGGACATCTTCCCCCTTTTTTCTACTAAACAGTAACAACATCCTTACCTCTATCATACCCAAGGCCTTCACTTCTTGATCTCATTACTAGTTCAACAGGTTCTATAATTCCTTGCTGATGCTTTCCCAATCCTTTCCCTTCATATTCCATTCTTTGCATGATTTTGAAACCAATACCATCACCAACAACTGTAGGTTCAGTTACCTTGTTATCTTCAACTTCACTTTTTAAAGAAACTTCTGGAACATCACACAAATCATTAGTATCACAAGAAACATCATAAAGTTTAGGCTTAGATCTTAGAATTTCATTCTCTTCTCTGCATGCTACAAATAACTGCTCCAATTGATTAACATGTTCCTTTAATCCAACTATTTCATTCTTTTGCAGACTGTTTTCCTTCTTCAACTCTTCAAATTTTCCTCCAGATCTCTATTCCTCTTTTCCACCTTCCCAAAAAACTTGAATCCTTCTTCCAATTCTACAATACTCTTTTCAACATACTCAAACAACTTTAGCTCTGCTTCTAATTCTTCATTTCTTCTTTTTACATTTTCCAATTCTTCTTCAAGGGAATCATATTTGTCTTCTCCTAGTTCTTTTATCCTCTCCATCAATTCTGAATTACACCTTTTAATTTTGCACTTTTCTTCTTCCAAAATATCCTTTTTGCATATTAGGTTTTCATTTTCTTTCTTCATTCTCCTTCCAATCTTCCCCATCGAAACAAATCAGATGAATAACTCAATATGAAAAGCTTACCTAGATTTTTCTTGCCTTGATCTTTCTTCTGCGGTGAAACTTGTTAATTCTAGGGTTTCACACTCTCTTCCAACACTTTCATCTTCCAAATAGATTCACAACCTTCCCAGCAGATTCACAACCAGCTCTGATACCACTTGATGCAGTCAAGGTAGGAGGGTCCAATGAAGGAAAGTCCAGCCTTGCAGCCTTAAACAAATAACACCATGATCATAACAAAGATGCAATGAAAGTAAATAGCTAACAACAAAGCGAAAGAGATATTTATGAACACATGACACAAGATATATCTTTGGAAAACCCTCAAATGGAAAAACCCAGCCTTCAAAGCTCATTCCTCATTATATTAGAATCTCAAATCACAATGCACATGCCTCTAGGGCTTTACAGATGCTAGGCCACAACCCAAGGTTTACAAAAGTTTCATATAGTCACATTCTTCCATGATTTCTTTCTCCTATTTCTCAATTCTCTAATTTGCAACTTCTTCTGCTCTCTGCTTCAGGTCTGCAACTTCTCTAGGTCAAATCAACTCATCTTCTTGCTTCATATCATCGTGCTCTTTTTCACTGCCTTGTAACAATCCTTTATCTCTCCTTTATATCCTCCACAAGCCTTCATAACATTATCAAGTTAGCCTAATTACAATGGCTAGTATGTAACGTGTAGACACAGATAGGTCAGACCTAAACATAAGGTATTGATTCACAGGTGAATGAAACTTTGTGTAGATCTCCATGAAGGTCGGCCAGGTCCTTAACTTTCTCGAATGATGTTCCTTTTAGCTCCGCAAACTAATTAGACTCCATTGAACACTGTCAGCTCTGCTATGTGAAAATAGGTGAAAATAGGTAATCTTCTGATAGCGATATCTCTTCAGAAATGAACCCAAATGATTTGGATTTTGGATATGATTAAGATGACATGTTGTAGAAACTAAATCCAGCTTCACAGGCTCTAATACTCAAATGTAGTAAAATGCGGTAATCTCCAAGGTTGCTCTCTCTGGCACTCAACAACTTGATGATAATTGTCTCAAATGATTTGAATGCTTCCGGATGCTCTTCCATCACTCTATCTCTCTCATTTTATCCATTTTATTTAAGAAATACATAAGTTCTTTGGTGGCGGAACCCTTTGTTTTCATGAATCTTCATAGTCCTTCCCCTGTATTGTGGAGTTGTACTGTGCCTGTAAACATTTCCAAGTTATTGGCTGATTAGTTTTTTAAGCCAGTTAAGATGAAATATAAATTCCAAGGGGCTCCTATGGTTCCTATGGTGGAGAGCGGATTATCCAATGTGAAGGATACTGAATTGGGTCATATTGACCTTGATGATTTTTGAAGAAGAATGCAACCTGAGGGTAGGACCCCCCTAGCTGATAAAATTGTAAGTAGTGGATTGGACCAGGCTGGAGGTTTTCCACTTACTGTGTGCTATCCAAACTTGGTAGCCACGTGTGTCAATAACTATTTCCCAGATGATCAGTAGATAAGAGCTCATAATGGCTCTGTAATTGCTTGGATGCCAATGTTGATACTGTGGCCAAACTCTTACAAGAAACACCCAAGCCTAAGAGGGCTAAGAGAATGTCAAGAATGGTGGTTGACTTTGCCACAGGGTGCCACATTTTGGAAATAGATGATTCTATTGAAGATAAAAATAAGAATGAAGTATTTGAAGCATACTTCAACTTAAGCAAAGTAGATATGGGACCCTCCACCATTGAGGGAGATATTTATCATGCAAAATTTTTAGTGAGCAATTTGTCAAAGAGAATTAAAAAGGAGCAGTAAGAGAACACTAGGCTAAGAACACAAGTAAGTTCATTGTCTCTTTTCATTCAATCTATTCTAAAAGTCACTACAGAATCAGTAGATGCCTTGCCTGACTTGATTATTAGTGCTCTTGATCCAAATTTATTGCAACAAATGAAACGGTCCCGAGCTCTGAGTAATGCCATGGACCAGTGGGTGGAAAAAGTGGTTTTAGATGGTCTTATGTTCATTGAAGAAGTTGTTAAATTATTTGATTATATTTCTAGTAAAAGAGAGAGATTGATAGTTGAGTTCCAAATGGCTAGAAATGACCATAACAGTCTTTCCTTAGCTTCAAAAGAGATACAAGATATGGCCAACATAGATGTCAATATCTTAGTAGATGAAAAAATTTTAAATGATCCTAAAGAACTGGATGCACCTGTGTGGGATGACATAATTGAATGGAGGTTATGTGTCTTGATATCAGCTGAGGATGAAATGAGAAATGCTCTCGCACTTTATTATTTAGAAATGAGAGAAATCAAAAGCAACTTTGCTATCTTAGAAATAGAATTTACTGGAGACGATGATGATAAGTTGCTGGAGATTAAAGAAATCAAACAAAATTTTAAGAAATTGGTAACTAAAGATATGGTGAATTATGATATCATAACAAGTGAATCACTTGGTAAACTTGTAAAGATTGCTACTTATATCAAGACTGTCAAAAGTGGGCTGGATGACATTCATCAGAAAGTGAGTAATACTGATAGAGTAGTGAGTAAAAAGAAGCACTCAATCAGCATGACTAGGACTCCAACTAGCGTATCTTTATCACCCATTATCAACAAGTACAGGGCATACAAGGCAAGACTGAAGGCATAGACATCACACACGGATGCAGGAGCTAGCGATGGACAAGTGAAAGAGAAGGAGACTATGCAAAAGGATGTTGCTATGGAGGTGGAGGACATGGCTATGATTAATTAGCTTTCTTTTCATATGCTTTCTAGTTATTTCTTATTTTCCCAAAAAATATTGGCTCTGGAGGGACCTTTATTTTAATTATGTTAATTTAAAGCCCTTTTTATATTCGGTTGTCTTCAAGAAGCCGTTACCTTTAAAAGAAAGTTATGGGTCGACATGGCTATAAATTTAGGGAGCCTGTCGATGCTCAAGATCTTTTGGCAAACTTTGTGTTGGTAATAGATCAATTTTGCTTTATGTTCAATTGCTTTTATATATGGCATAGAAATCAATACAATGGAGTTTGGATGATCGTAAACTTTGTGTTATGGTTGTTTTGAATTAATGTTCTTCCTATGTTGGATGTATTACTGTTGATGTTGATTGTATTTCTATATCGAAGTGGTTGGGTATATTTAATTCTTGCTCACTGCTGTGAATTATCTATCTTTTGGTATATGGTTTGTGGTGGTGATTGTATGATATATGGTGGAATACTTTATTGATTCAGTTGAGGTTATTGCTGCTGAAGTCTTTGCACTTCTTTGAATTTAGTTGTTTTTTTTTGGGACACATAGCATTTTATGCTTTCTGGTTAAAAGCAACACGTTTTATTTTCTTTCTGGTTAAAATCAATTTGAGTTTTCATTCATTGAATATTATAAGAAGGTAGATGCACCTTGGTAAATAAGAGAGAATCATTGTAAAATACCATTGCAACTGATTCAATTGTTGTTACATTTGTCACTTGTATGGGCATGATAAAATAGAGTTAGGTGGCAAATCTGTAAACCAACAAACCAGATATATGTAATGGAGACATGTTTTAGCATCGACGTGTAATATCAATTTAGCACGGATTTTGAGTTCAACCAGATATGCGTGGAAATCAAAGGCAAGTGGATGTGTCTGGTGGATGCACTTTTTAGCGCAAGTTCGATTAACACAACTTTTAGCACTAACACTTTAAACCTTTGTTAGCGGGGATTTTTAAGGCAACATGATCTGCAGAGTTTTTCGGTGCTATTGGATTTATCTGGTTGAGGTCAATTTTAGCGCTTATCCGGTTGAAGTGGATTTTAGCACAATGTCTGGTTAGGACCAAAATCAATGCAATATGCAGTAGGGGTCATTTTTTCTACCAGATTTGGAAATGCCCCGACTAACAATATATTTAAAATATATATTTAAGTATAGGAAATTATTGAATTTCCTATACTTTAAATATTTTGAAATATACTGTCAGGATGTTTGAGATAAGTCCCGGATCCATGGGATTTAACATGTAGATTCTAGATTTTGGAGGATCCACCAGATTTCAGACTTAACTTGTTTTTCTAGGTTTCAGGGCTTCAGACTTAGCTAATTTCAGGGCTTCAGAAACATGCATCAGGATGAAAGAACAAGGACCCCTTAGTGAAATGTTGTGGAATTTGACATGATTTTGTAATTTTGAGGCATGAAAACTAGGAATCTCAACATGACACATCCTGCAGTAGCAGTTTAAGGACTATGTCCAGTGACACATGATTTTAGAGCAAACTATAGTAACACCCACTTTAGCACAAAAGGCAACAAAGGTCTTTCCTTAAGCACAAAATCAATTAGGACTCCTCCAAATCAATCACAAAAGGCATCAAACAACTTCAAACATACCAGATACTCAAATTTGAAACAAATCCTGCATTCTAAGCACCATTTCAATTTATCATCATCATAAGGAGGAAAGGTTGAGACTCCAAGGCAAAGCAAAAAAGAGGGGGGTCCCCATTTGGCAAAATGGGGCATGTGTGCAGGGCACAACATGAACCAAACAAAAAACCATCAAGACCAACAGTGGTCAAGACTACTCGAGATCCAAAAATATTAGATATAGCAAGTTTTCATCACAAAATTTGAAGGAAATCATTACTTATGAAAAGTAATGCTTTAAAAGTTGACCGTGAACAGGCAACTCCAGTAATTCTCCTTCCATGGTCATCAAACAATAGACATCGAGCTCTAGTTTTTTTGCAACTTCATAAGGCCCAAGCCATAAGGGACTGAATTTGCCATGTTTCCCTTTATCTTCAGATCTTGCATCCCAGAGGAACACCAAGTCACCATCCTGGAACTCTCTTGACATAGTACTCTTATCAAATAAGAGCTTCATTTTCTGCTTATGGTGCAACATTTTGCCATGTGTAGCTCTTCTTTGTTCTTCTATCTCAGTTAGTTGTAAAAACCTCTGAGACATTGGATCTTGTTGCTCCCCTTCAATCTCTTATAGCAGCTAGTGGACTAGCAACTCTATGTTGATGGGCATCTTCACTTCTGCTCCATATACCAGCTCAAATGGGCTTCAACCAATGGATCTCTTGAAAGTTATCCTGTTAGCCCAAAGAGCATACTTCAAATTGCCATCTTATCTCTTCTTGTTCTGATCCAGTGTCCTTATGATTTTCATCAGGTTTTTGTTACTTGACTCAACCTGTCCATTGCTTTGGGGGTGGTAAGGAGATGAATGCACAAGGTTTATGCCAAATTTAAAACATATGTTCAGCATCTCTTGAGATTTGAAACACATTGTATTGTTTGCCAAAATCCTAGTTGGCACTCTAAACCTGGTAATTATATTGCTTACTCTGAAGTAAATAACTACTTTGGACGTTGCATTGTGAGTGTGAATTGCTTCTACCCATTTGGTGAAGTAATCAATGGCCACAAGAATCCACTTAAAACCATTGCTGGACATTTCCTAGATCTCTCCAATGAAGTCAATTCCCCATTGCTGGAAAGGTGCATCCACAGTAAGGGGTAATAGGGGTAATGCCCTGACAAATTTCAGCTTGCCAGAAAATCTTTGGCAAGCATCACACTTTCTTATCTATTGTGCCACATCCTTGAACAAGGTCAACCACCAATATGCAACTCTTAATATCTTATGGGTAGTGGTTTTAGCTCTGAAATGCCCCCCACAAACACCACGATGACATTCATTCATCACTGTTTCAGTTTGTTCTTAATTCACACATTTGAGCAATACTCCCTTGTGGTTTCTCCACATAAGCTCATTTTGGATTAGGACATACCTTTGAGATTTTAGCTTGAGTTTTCTTTTCTGATTTTCATCCATACATGGTGGACAATTCATGGTTTCAAGGTAAAATATAACATCCTTATACCATGGATTGTCAGCCAAAGCACACATACCAACAGATTGAGAAGCATTTACCTCATCTATATTAGCTACCTCTAAGTTGGAATTTGTCATCATCTTAGCTAGGCCTTGGCCTCTAACCAACTTTCTGACCTAAATGTCCATGTCATATTCTTGGATCCTGTTGATCCATCTATTGCAAGTATGTGCTAATCAGTGTTATCATTGATGTCAACAAGCTTGTGTTGTCATTGGTGTCAATCGTGTCTTCTGATGAGGTTGTTGTTATTTGATTTAGCTGCCTTGCTTAAGGTGATTTGGTTGCTTTGTAAAAGTGCTAAAGTTGTTGAGAATATGTTTCTATTATTGGGTTTCCAAGTGCTTTTGAGAAAATTTGATTTATATTGGAAATAGTGTGTTGAAGAAGTCTTCTGGCTTACATAGTACTATTTGAGTTTTTACTCCGCATTTCTTCTATGTTGGAGATCTGAGTGTGAGGTTTGGATATGTTGTTTATAAGTGTTTGAAGATGCTAAGTCTAGAATTTGGTGTTCCGAATCATTGTGAAGTCAAAGTTGTGTTCACCAGTTTGAGAACAGTGTTTGACAGTGTTTGTAGTGTATTTGGGAGAAAGTACTTTGCTCTGCATTTCTTCATAGAGTGGTTTCAAGTGTTGCAGTTCTGCATATATGCTTATAAGGTCCTTATCTATCTTGAGTCTAGAAGGTTTGTGATTTGGTGCTCCAGAAGGTGACTTTCTGTGTAGCAGAGTTCGATAGTGTTGTTTATAAGCATGTGTGAACTTTCTTCAAGTGAAAGTTGTTGTGGTTGAATTTGTTGGTTTTCAGGTGACTTCAAGATGTTTGTGGATGTTTCTTGATTGTGTTAAAGCCTTGTGTAAGGTTTGCAAGATGTATTTGTCTTTTAAGGAAGAGTGTGTCTAATTGTTCATAGTGTTTACACAAGTTTGGCTAACTTGGTTGTTTACATTATTTGTGGATGTGCTTCATGGATTGTGGAAGCATGGAATAGCGTGTAAGGATGGAATTAGGTTTGTGCTATAGTCTAGAGAGGTCTGCATTCATTCCTTTCCTCCACAAGAGTGTTTAGGTCCAAACCTAATTTGAAGTTTCAAGGGTTAAGATGTGTTGCCGACCTTGGAGAATGATTTCATGTTTGATAATGATATAAATGAATGTCAAGAGTTCATGTGCATGTGAGCATGGGGGATATGATGAATGATATGTGAATTTGATTAGGGAAGAAAGAGATTTCATGTGTTAGGCTACTGGATACAGTGAGCAGAAGGTGTCTACAATCTTTCAGTGTTGTTGTGAAGGTGATGTTTGTGTTGTGGTATTGAGCTTCATTGGAACTGAACTCCATGCATGTGTTAGATGTAATTATATCAGTTCAAATACTCACATTGAACCACCTTTCTCTTCTATCTTTATTTCTCAGTGGGTAGTGAGTCCACTTGGATAGTGAGTCCTTGGGTAGTGAGCCCTTTGGGTGGTTAACCCTCTGGGTAGTGAGCATTCTTTCTTTTGGGTAGTGAGCCTTCATAATTCGGTATTGTTACTACATTATATTGTGAGCTAATCCTCACTGTGGTTTTTACCTTTTTGTGTTTTTCATGTAAAAATCTGGTGTTGTCTTGTGTGTGGTGTTGTTATGATTCAGTTTCTGTTATTTGCTTTTCATGCTTAATCATCATAACAAGTTTAAAGGTTAATGTGGATCTGAATGTTTGTGAGGGTTTGAAATTTTGTTACAACTGATTCACCCCCCCTCTTAGTTATCTTGTGCATTCAACACCATCTGCACCTTCTCCTAGAAGCTTCCTGTTGTGTGAAGATATCTTTCACTGCTGTGTGTGGCACATATGCTATGATCTTGACCCCTATGAAATAAGATCTAAAATTATTTATGGCCTTAACCAATTCATAGGCATGCTTCTCCATTATGGAATAGTTCAATTCAATAGCCTGTAAAGACTTGCTAAAGAATCATATAAGCTGTTCAAACCCATCTTCATTCTTTTAGAGTATAACATCAACAACAATATAAAAAGAAGCAAAGGAAAACAACTAAAGGGGTTTAGAATAATCTGGACTTATCAATACAGATGCCTCCTTGATAGCTTCTTTGATATCCTTTAATGCTTTATATGGCTCTTTATCCCATGTAATAGATTGCCCCTTCTTGAGCATTTTATAAATGGCCTTAGTCATTTCAAAAAAATTAGGAACAAATCTCCTAACAAAATTAATTCACCCGAAAAAGGACTATATTCCTTTGACTAATTTGGACTAGGGAATGAGATCAATAGTCTTGACTCATTTTGGATCTATTCTTACCCCATCTTTGACACAATGTACCCAAGCAACTTGCCCTCTTCAACTTCAAACTGACATTTATTTGGATTCAAAGAAATCCCATAGTCTAAGCACCTCTGGAAGATTATCTCAAGGTGTTTATAATGCTCACCTCTTTCTTTTGAGAATGTTGTCATGTCATCATGATAAACCACCATGATCTCATCAACGAGACCAGCAAAAGCTACATCCATAGCCCGTTGAAATGTTGACCCAATATTCTTTAATCCAAATGGCATTCTTAGGTACACATATGTTCCCTTGTTGTTATATGGAGCCTAATTAGACTCAGAGGTTAAATTTTCCCCACTTTTATTGGCGTGGTTTCCCTCCAAATTATTTAACGGGGGTTTCGGGGCAACGCCCCCAAGACAGGGTCAAGGGGCAATGCCCCTAACGCGCTCCCTATCGCGATACAGGGCTGGGTTGAGGGGCAGTGCCCTTGAAACCTCAAACAACTTTTATTATTTTATAAAGGCATTAGGAGTTATTTTTTCTATTGGTCGACATAAAAAAAACCCTATTTTATAACTGACATAAGGCTTGATAAAAGTGGCTAAGGGTTAGCGTTTCCGTTGATATTGTATTGTAGCATTTGTAGCAGTATTGAGTTGCAAGGATTGCTGGTTGTAATCGGTTTGATTTTCTGGATAATAATATTGGACTCTCTATTGGTGGATGTAGCCTGAGTTTGGGTGAACCATGTTAAAACTTGTCTCTCGCTGTTATTATTTCTGTGTATTTTCATTCCTCTGTTTAATCTTTATTTGCATTTAATTGATATCTTCTACATGCAATTCCTAACATCCCCAAGGAGTGGTGAATGCTATTTTGTATTGTTCATACTCCTTGACCAAGCCCTGGTTGTATCTTGAGAATCCATCCATCATTGACATTAATTCTGAACTAACAAACCTTTGTAATAAATGATCCATGCTTGGGAGAGGATAATTATCCTTGAGGGATTCCCCATTCTTCTTTCTAACTGGGACAAGGTTGGATACCCATTTGGAATGTCTGATGGGTTTGATAATGCCTCCCTCTTTCATCTTCAACAGTTCTTTTTGCATCTTGGGAGCAATGGTAGGATTTATAGGCCTTTGGTTCTGCCTAAAAGGTTTTGCATTAGGTTAGAGGGGAATGGTATGTTGGAATAGGTCCTCCCCATAAACCTTAAGCTCGTCATAGGACCATGCAAAACAATGTTTAAATTTTTTCAACAGAGCAATCAACATGCGTTTCTCATGAGGCTTTAACCTCTTCCCAATGTAAACCATTCTGGGTGCCTCCATAGTTCCCAGGTTTACACCTTCAACGTTGTCCTCTTCAATAGACTTACTTTTACTCTTCCATCGGTCTGCATTGTCAAACACTCTTTCTAATGCTACTAGTTCCTTTGGAATAGTATTTATCTTTGTTTAGTAGGAAAAAGGGGGAACTTCAATTTGATGCAAGGTGTAGTTAGATCCTCCTTTTAGTACAAAAATTCAAGGACATAAACCAAGTTAAGTCACAACTTTTGCAAAAGGACTCTGCTATAGATTTAGTGTCACTTGGAATGAAGAGGAAACTTGGAATTTGCTGATTAATATATTTAATTAAGCCCAATTATTATAGAAACCCTAATTATGTAAAATAATAAACAAACAAACAAATCATGACAAATGCTCGCAGACAAAGATGTAATATTCAGAGTATATACATACTAGACTTCAATATTCTAGATCTTAAAATGTCAGGGGCTAAAGAGTGGGCACCCAAGCCCAAGGTAGGGTTTTCTATTGAGATTCTTGGAAGTTATCTATAACCTGTTCCTGTTGTTTCAAAGATTTTTGTGCTGGAGCTTTGGGGGGCTTTGGTGTAAGGCATCCAAGCCCTAGAAGTTCTTTTATTTAGAGATCTAGGATCTACACACTCTACTCCAGCCTCCTGCAACTCCACTCCTTCAAATACAACACATCTAACTTGCAATCACGAAGAATGGGGTTGGGGGTTGTGGTTTTAGGAGCTTGCCTCAATCAAGCCCTGGAATGACATTCAAGTCTTCCAACACTATTGGTAGATAGAGAGTGTGTGTCCTTGTAGGATAGAGGCAAAAACTAAATGATAAATGATTGATTCAAACACAAATAGATGTCACCTCAGAGGTGTAGCTCTCATGGGAGGAATAAGCTCTTTCACGCCATGAGGAGATAGATTGATGAAGCCAAATCTGTAACAAACAAACACAATAACAACACAATACTACTATGCAACTTAATGAAAGCCTTGAATATCTGTAGCATATGATCACAAGTTCGTAATATCCATCTCCAGTTAAAATTAAGTCCTAAACATGCTTATATATGCATTCCCACTTTAATTTCGTAATTCAAACTTGACAAGCCGACAAGGAACACCTCTAATGGTAACATTGTCGTCATTGAAATTTGAGATCCTACCAAAATAAGGCAGGACTAGGGCATGGGTACCCAAGCCTTGGGTCCTATTTTTAGCAAGTTTTAAGTTCAACAATGCCCCCTAGGTCCCATTTGACATGGGTTTTCAGGGATTCTTCATCGGGAGCTAAAATGAACATGCATGGTTACAACTAAGGGACCCAGGAGCTAAACTTAGGAGGGAAAAAGTCCTAGGGAGACATTTTCTGACATAAAATTTAGCCCCCACTTTAATGTATGTATGATCTTATGACCCATACATGCATTAAAGTACGGTCAACAAACACATCAAACACGCTAGGCAGTTAGAGCTAACGTTTACAAAGATTGAGGAACTATTTCTAGCCCCAGTCTTAGGTAGACATTAGAGAAAACACATCGTAGACATGCCAACATAGTGAAGACAATAATATGCATGCAAAACATGAAGAAGACACGCAAGACATGGAGAATACACAAGGGCAGTCATGCAAGACATAATGAATACAATGATATGCAGTGATTATTTCTTTTTCTCTTTTTCATAAATATGAACAAATGCAGATACATGAAAAGTAAAAATACAGATACATGAAAAGTAAAAATGCAATACACAACCTAAAATGTAGGAGGGGCATTTCGCTACACCCTTGAGACTACATATGGGGGAGAAGACATGTCATGCAACTCTCAAAGCATAGGAGGGGCATTTCTCCACACCCTTGAGACTACACTTGAGAATAAACACGCCATACAAAACCCAAAGCATAGGAGGAGCATTTCACCACATCCTTGAGACTATGCTTGGGAGAAAACAAGCCATACAAAGCCTGAGTGTAGGAGGGGCATTTTGCCACACCCTTGAGACTACAACATGGGGGAAAACACACGGAAGACACGAGCTCCGTATAGCATGCCAAAGACATACTATATGTCTAAAACATGACAAACAAGGTGATGGAAGGAACTTATTGCTAAGCCCCCACCATCTCAAGCATGCTACAGGAACACTTGATGGTTGGGATTATGCCACAACAACTGCCAAAGACACACTTAAGGGAGGATACACCAACCCCACCTACTCGAAGGACTTTTAAAATAAAATGATGTGCACTAGCTCAAGAGATACACCATCCCCGCCTTCGTAGAGGTCTTTGAATAAAAAGGATATGCGCGATATCCTGCCTACACAGAGGGATTTTTGATTGCAAGATAGAATAAAGATGTGCACTCGCGCGAAGATACAACATCCCGCCTCCGCAGAGGGCTTACAAATACGCTTTGTTAGTACCAAAATCATTAGATAACTTACCTTATATGCCCCAACCTTAAGGTGGTTGATATCATGTACCAATATCAAGCACGTTAAGGTAGAGAGAAAACACACAAGGAAACAAGAGTTTTCGCAAAGCCCATGTCCCTAAAGGTGATGTGCCTACGATCGCCGAATGTTCTCACAAACACACAATTTCCTACAATGAAAGGGGTTAGAAACCATATAGCATGATAAAAGCAATGCATGTAAACATTCACATCAAGAAGCCGAGGCTATACTACGAATTCAGAAACTGAGTATAACCGTGGGGCTATACTGCAGAAGTCTCAGAATTGAGTATAATAGGGCGAGACCCAAGACAAATAAAGTGCATGGAGCAGATGTATTGTTATGATTTGTTAGCAAAGATAAGACATCATCAAAACATCACACAGAGTGATTCTACTAGCCAAGCATCAAATATATATATCAACCCCATCATCATATATGGACTAGGTCCATTTTTTCTTTGCTTGCTGAAGGGACACATGGTTCATATCAGTATTATTTATTTTTTGTCATCTGCTGACTAGATAGAACCACTAGAAGAAGGTAAACAATAAAATGAGAGAGGAGAACAAGTGCCTTGGGGTTGTCACGTAGGAAGGTGCCCCCAGGTCACCAACCACAATGCTATGCCCCCAAGACACAACACACAACAATAAAATAGAGTAGAAGAGCAATATAGAAGAATGATGATACAAATAGAAGAATGGTCACAATAGAGGCAATCTCCTGGTATCCTTGACCTTACAAGAGTATCAAGGTTCATCCTAGGAGGCCTAAACAACACATAACACATCACGGGGGGGGGGGGTGCACAACACAAAGAAAGGGGTTAGAAATACTTACCTATAGGCACGGACATGCTAAAATTTGTGACTTGCGAACATCTTGGAAATATGCTCCATTAAACTTTGTGTGAAGTTCGAGTGGTTCGTATTGTATTGATCTTTATTTTCAGAATGTTCAAGCGATGCTTGTTTCCCAAATCCTTGTGTATTTGAAATCTTTTGTTGCTTACGAGGGGGAGGACCACTATTATTTCCTACTGATGATAACCACCTTGTTCTTTCCTATCCTTTGCTTTCTTATTTCGATGAGTCAACCTTTCATAGCAAAATGGATTTTCTTCTACCATAGCAACCTTTTCCCTTGTCATAATCTCTTGTTTCGGTTGTTCAACTTGTTTGTCCAATGCATTTTGATTATCTCTTGATCCTTGAAGGGATGACGGCGGAGGAACCTCAACATAAATACAGTTTCTTTGTGGATGAGGTAAATCTTCAATCTTTTCCTTATCCACTTCTATCATACGAATTATTTCATCATAATCAAGATAGTCATCTTCTTGCTCTCCTATATTTTGTTTCATCATGTTGTTATCAGTATGTTTAGGGAAAGGATTAGTAAAGATCTATAAATTCTAATTTGGAGGAGCAACCGCTTATTCCCATTATCATTCACTCCACTTACCTGTATAACATTTGAGTCGATGAGGTCTTGTATTTCATGTTTAAGATGCATACATCATTCAGTATCATGTCCTTGTTGCCGATGATAATGACAAAAAGCATTAGTATCAAAGTGAGGTCCTTGCATTCTATTACTATCCAATGGTTTAATCGGAGGTAGTTTCAAGAGATTATTACTCATTGCTTGATTCATGATAGAATGTAAGGAGTCAGATATAGGAGTGAATTGTCATTGTTGTTGTCTATACTAAAATGATGCCCTTTTTGGATTAGTGATAGCAGACACTTGTGAAAAGTTGTTTGAATTCTGTCCATTAACCTTGATGAAACTCTTATTATTCCTCTTAAAGTTTTTTTGTGAAGGTCCACCCATGGATTGACCAACATGAGCCGGTGAGTTTTAGTTTTCATACTGACTAGACGAAAGTTGGTAATCACGAAGGGCTGTGCATAAATGTTGAAAAGAGTTATATTTCATCAAGAGGATCTTATCCTAGATGTTAGGTTGTAGATTTTTAATAAATACCTTCTGAACATCCCCATCATTCATTTGGTATTGGATTTGTGAATAAAGAGCTTGATATTGACTGATAAACTTAGTTAACTTCTCTTTCAGACCTTGCTTGCAATGAACTAAATCAATCAAGGAGACTTGAGGTCTAATGTTTGCTTGAAAATGCTGTAAGAATTGATCAAAAAGTTGTGAAAATGAATGTATTGAATTCGGAGGTAAAGAGCAAAACCATTCCAAAGGTGTATCTTTAAGGGATTGCGGAAAGAGTTTTGCTAACAAATCCTCTTCAAAGAAGAAATCACTACACATAGCTATGAATGCTGCCACATGCGTATTAGGATCACCTTTACCACTATACTTTTCAAAGTGGGGAGTTTCAAACTTATCAGGCATTTGAGCTCATAAGATTGTGACAGATAAAGGGCTACGGGCATGGTAAATTGGTATATTAGGTTGGGAGGAATTTGTCAAGCTTGTCACCTTTTGTTGAAGGGCATTCATGCCTTGTAGAAGTTGATTCAATAGGGCATCATTAGGGGATGCAATTTGTTGTGAGGAATTAGAACCAAAATGTTGAGGTGATTGATTATGAGTAGTGACAAGCGGAGGTTGGGAATAAGTGAGTGGTGGTTGGACATAATGATAGGTGGAAGGTGGTTGAGAGTAAGTGGAATGAAGAGGTGGTTGAGAGTGATTACTTATGTAAGAAGTCACTCTAGGTGTTAGGTTCTGATAGTTGAATCCCACAACCTTATAATCTTGTATGCCATTAGATACTCCAATCCCAGTGGTAGCATTACTACATGCATGTGCATTGGTAGTTAAAATTGTTGATGTAAAAGTAGACATTCTGGTAGTCGGTATAGGTGCAGATATTTGTGTGTGAGAGGTGATGACATGTTATTTATATAATTCACACATTCAGTCACTGACACGACATTATTACGCACTATATGCACTAAGCCTAGAAGTGCATTAATACCATCTTGTCCTTCTTTTAACAACTCTCTCATGTTATGAATTGCAAGTATAGCCTCTTCTGCTATCCTTTCATGTTCCATGAATGTTTAAAAATCTGCTAGTTCTTTATCCAGTTTATTTATTTTCTCATCAGGTACATGCGTTATCACATCAATAGGGTCCTCAACATCATGAAATATTTTTTCATCCATTGTATTTGTAGGAGGTATAATATCTTGTAGAGTTTGTGTTTCTCCTTTTGTAAAGAAGGTATTCAATGGGTTTTCAGATGTAGGGACACCGTTGGTTTCAAAGGCATTGGAACCCATTAGTCTTAAGACTTCTCCTTACGGGGATATCACTATTAGGGAAATTAGTTATAAGACTCATACATAAGCATACAACACTCAATGCACAAACTAATAGAATAAATCCTAGGAAGAAGGTATAAAATGGGTGCAACACTATTGATGTTTATGACCTAAAAATGCTTGATTTTTCCACTTTTTTCAATGCAAATGCCTAAAAGAAAAGGTGTTGTAAGGAAATTGATGACGGGAAGTGAATAATAACCTTTATAACAGTCCAATAATACAGAAATATCCTTCACAACACACCTATAATGCAAATCTATGTGGATGATAAGTCAAAATCTAGTGAAAATGTAAGATTTTAAACCTTAATTGTGAAATTAAGGCATGAATATGTGCAAAATGATATATGAATGAATTATAATCAGATTTATGATGTAAAATAACTCAGCTCAGATCTGAAAATGATGTTATAGTCCTACAATGCTCAATACAAGTGCAATTTTAAGGATGATAAATGAAAAATGCTAGTTTTTGTTGAAATAAAATGTGTAAATGCAAATTTTTGAGAGATGAATGCAAAAACACACAAGAATGCAGCACCAAAGACAAAATCAAATTTTAATGAGTGTCTAAGATGAGTAGTAAAATCTGAAACAATATTTTAGCTACAAACCCTAGTTTTTGAAATCACTAGGTTATGAGAAAAATGTAAAATTTCAAGCTAGCAATTTTAATATGAAAAATGCAATGCAAAGGATTATAAGATGATGAATTTCTGTAATTTATATTATATCTAATGTAAAAATCATAGATTAGATGAAATGCAATGAAAATTGATGCAAACTATGTCAAAATGCAAGCCTAAGATGCCAATGTTTTTTCAAAAATTTCAAAAATTTTCAATTTTTTCATTTTATTTTGTAGATTTTCAAATGCAATATGAAAATGATGAATTAAATGAATGCAAATCTGAAGTACAAGACTCAGTAAGATGCAATGCTCAGAAAAACATGGGTTTACCAAAATGTTTAGTAGGAAAAAGGGGGAACTTCAATTTGATGCAAGGTGTAGCTAGATCCTCCTTTCACTACAAACATTCAAGGACATAAAATGATTTAAGTCACAAAATTTGCAAGAGGGCTTTACTATAGGTTTAGTGTCACTTGGAACGAAGAGGAAACTTGGAATTTGCTAATTAATATGTTTAATTAAGCCTGATTATGCTAGAAAACCTAATTATGTAAAATCTTAAACAAACAGATGAATCACGACAAATGCTTGTAGACAAAGATGTAATATTTAGAGTAGATACATACCAGACTTCAAGATTCTAGATCCTAAAATGTCAGGGGCTAAAGAGTGGGTGCCCAAGCCCAAGGTAGGGATTTCTATTGAGATTCCTGGAAGTTATCTGTAACTTGTTCCTACTATTTCAAAGATTTCTGTGTCAGAACTTCAGGGGGCTTTGGTGTAAGGCGCCCAAGCCCTAGCAGTGATTTTCTTCAGAGATCTGGGATCTACACACTTTACTCTAGCCTCCTGCAACTCCACTCCTTCAGATACAACACCTGTAACTTACAATCACAAAGAATAGGGTTGGGGGTTGTGGTGTTTAGGAGCTTGCCTCAGTCAAGCCCTAGAATGACATTCAAACCTTTCAACACCGTTGTTAGATAGAGAGTGTGTGTCCTTGCAGGACAAAGGCAAAAACCAAATGATAAATGATTGATTCAAACACAAATAGATGTCACCTCAGAGGTGTAGCTCTCATGGGAGGAAGAAGCTCTTTCATGCCATGAGGAGATGGATTGATGAAGCCAAATCTATAACAAACAAACACAATAACAACACATTACTGCTCTGCAACATAATGAAAGCCTTGAATATCCTTAGCATAAGATCACAAGTTCACAATATCCATCTCTAGTTAAAATGAAGTCCTAAACATGCTTATATATGCATTCTTGCTTTAATTTCGTAATTCAAACTTGACAAGCCAACAAGGAACACCTCTAATGGTAACATTGTCGTCATTGAAATTTGAGACCCCGCCAAAATAGGGTAGGACTAAGGCACGGGTGCCCAAGCCCTGGGTCCTATTTTTAGCAAGTTTCAAGTTCAACAATGCTCCCTAGGTCTCATTTGACATGGGTTTTTGGGGATTCTTCATCGAGAGTTAAAATGAACATGCATGATTACACCTAAGGGACCTGGGAGCTAAAATTAGGAGGGAAAAAGTCCTAGGGAGACATTTTTCAATGTAACAGTCTTTAATTGTACAATCTCACTACCACATAGAGTTTCCTTACCATCAACCACTTCTATCATTGGCTGCTAATCAATCACTTGATTATCAAATTCATCCATATAGTTCAAAAAACTATAAATCTGATTGGTATCATTGAAAATCTGCCAACTATAAATGTTATTAGGAATTGTTGGCCTTGTAAGTATTTCCACAACATATTGGCCATGAGGAAAATTCATTTGAGGATCAAATTTTGAAGCAATCACAGCCAAGGAATCTGCCTCTTCATTTTTAGTCCTCTCAATCTGGATTCAATGCCAATGGCATCAAACAACTCCATTGTGTCCCAAACTGCATTTCAGTACACTCTGAGTCTGTTATCCTTGGCAACAAATGTCTTTCTAATCTGCTGCATAATTAATTCTAAGTCACCTTGTATTTTTAGGCACGTGATTCCATGTTTATGAGCCACATTTAAGCCCAACAAGAGGGCTTCGTACTCAACCACATTGTTGGTGCATTGAAAATCAAGTCTAAAAGACTTGCCAAACCATTCATCATTAGGGGATATCAGAACAATACTGACACCTGAGCCTTCCCTTTAGTATGCACCATCAAAATACAAAGTCCATAACTCTAATGTACCACAAATAGGAGTAACAAGATTAGAAGGTAAAGTTTCCAAGATAGGATTGTCATCACTACAATATCCCATGAAATGGTTTATGTCAGTGTCAAAGAAGTTGGTGTGATCATCATCTGTCTTATACCTATCCTCTAAGTGTTCATCTTCTACCTTCTTTTCCCTATGTAACTTCAATTCAACACCCTAAACTAGAATTGTGGCATATGACAGATCCATTTGTATACTTCCACCCATGGAAGCTGCCCATTTCCTAGACAATAACATACCCCATTTGGCAAGACAATCCACAATAATTATGTCCATGAGGAAAGACTTGTCTGGGTAGGCAACAAGCTTGACTTCAGCATCCTTTACTGGACCAATCACATTCACCTCTCTAGAATCCATAGCAAAACATTTTCCAAAAGATTTGGATACCTTCAAACCCAATTCATTCATGATAGACAAGGGCATAACATTACTGGATGCTCCAGAATCAAGCATACAATTATGTAACAACCAATCATTTATGGTCAATGTTGTGTAAAAAGGGTCTACTCCCATCTTGCTATTAATAACAGTTGATCTGAGATATACCTCTATGGTTTCATCTTCTTTGACAGGAACAACAATAGATTGTGTTTCACTAGAAGTAGATTTGAGGGTTAGTGGTTTACAGAAACCAAAATCTAACCAAAAAACCTAAAAATTATGCCTAATACGGAGAAAAAACAAAAGTTAGGGAAAAATCAAAACATCAACGCTAAGATAGAAAATAAAAGCGTGCCGATAGGGCATGAAAGTGCATCGCCTGCAAACATAGGTGTACCAAAATGAACCACTGACATGCGTTCTTAGTCAAAGGCATGTATCTATACCTGCAACAAAACAAAAGATGAGATTTTCTTTAAAAAAATGATTAAAGGGAAGTGGGTCCCATCGAGTGTGCCAAAAATGTATGTAGAAAATTGTTCCAAGGAATACAATGAAGTTAATGCAAATAACTCAAAACCTTCACCTCAAACTACGTCCTCACACTTAGATAGAATAGAGTAGAATACACCCTAGTTCTACTATCTTTGTTCTATGGATAAACTATGCATTGTGGACCGCCTACAAAAACTAGCATAATCTAGGTATAAAAATGCTATAATGAAGGCAATGAGGATGATAAAAGTGATAGCATATACTTGCATGTGAAAGATGTGTTGTGATAATGATGTGAGAGGCTCATTTTATAGAGGCTCTAATGATGAATGGATAGCTAAGATTAAAAGATGTATAATGTGATGTGGATGGCTAGGATTAAAAGGTGATTTAATTTTGGATCACTCATTTAATTGAAGGTGGAAAGTGGTTGAGGATGGATTAATTAATTAAATAATGGGATTATTTAATTAATTTATAAAGAAGAATTAGTTAAGAGATAAATTAATTAAATGGAAGAATAAAATAAATAAAATAAAATATATTTATTTTATTAGAAGAAAAAGTGAATAAATGGAGAAAAGGTTAATTAAGGATAAATTAATCAAATAATTAAAATTATTTAATTAATTTAGAAGACATGTTAGGATGTGTAGTGATGTTAGGAGTGTGTCGAAAATGAAGGTAAGTGCATGGTCATTTTCAGGTGTCTACATATAGGAATAGCCGAAGCAGTTTCAAATTTGTCTACCCCATGTACTTTGCTTGGCTAGGGTATAAATGCAATCAACAAATGGTTAAATGAATCCAAAAAATAGGTAGAAAAAATTAAAAATATAAAATCACAGTAGGAAAATGGGGTAGCATGTGTTCCATGTATGATCCCACACCATCGAATTGAATATTGGGTTTCTATGTGGTTTTGAGGATGGGGAAAAATAAGAAAACATCCCCTCACCATCCCAAAAGAAATTTTAAAACTGGGACATCTTCCCAAGGTACAAGATATTCCCTTGTTTGGTGACCCCAAGAGGACAACTTATCATTCTTAACTATGGCATCTTGAATGCTGCCAAATTTAATAGTGTCTAAAATTTTAAAGGGGAACATTTTAGTGCTTTTAGAATCCGAAATAATAGGTTGTGCTTTAGATAGATTAGGCATAGGATTTTTATTAGATAGGATTGTATAGACAAACTAGAAACCTTTTATTGTAAGGTCATGGGTACTGATATTTTTTGAGTTCCATTATTTTCTTAAATATATGAATTATTATATTCAAATTGTATCAAATTTTAGTACAATCATGTCCAAAATCCCTCATGAAGTGAAATGTTAAAAAATTTCCTTTTCTTTACATATTCTACCTATTACTAAAAATATGTTTATTTTGGAATAGGTAGAAATTGGAATGCTATAAAACTTTCAAACTTTGTAACGCTACTATGATTTACAATTACCACTAACATGCATTATTTGACGACTAACATTGAACTATGAATTATCAGTTGTGTTCTCAATTCTATATTGAATTTTTATATTTTGTGCAAACTATGGTTATTTTAATAGATGCACATATGGACATATAGACATACATACATACATACATACATGTACATATTATATATAAATTAAATTAGCCAACCCCTGCCATCCATAAAATTTAGGAAGAAATTTGTTGTCCCCAAACCCATCCACCCATCCTGCAAAACTCGAAGAAACACTAGATTTGACTCAATGAGACAAAAGCTAACTAATTTTTTGAATCATCTCTAGAAGATGATCTTTTAGCATTCTGATGATTAGTTTTTAGGTGATATCTTACAAAGCTGCATGCCATTTACTCAGTATTTACTCAACAAACCAAAAGTATAAATGAAATTCAATTACTCCAAATCAAATCAAGAAAACTCAAGAAAATGTTAGCAAGCTAAAAACCATTAAAATACTCATAAAATAAGAATATGAAATGTTGTTATCATTATTTAATACCATTTAAAGTGAATAGAGATATAAAGAGAATACACATAAGAGTCTAAGACATCAAAGATGGAATTTATTTATTAATTTTTCCAATTACAATGTGAACCTTGTTTGAAACTTCAGAGTTTGAACCTAGATAATCAATTACAACATTGTAACTTATAAAGTAGAAGATACTATACAAAGTAACAAAAAAGAGCCTATGAGGCTACGAATTGTGATGTTGAAGCTTCAATGTTCTATGAATCACCAACACACAATTGTAATCATGGTCATGTAATGCCTCCTTAAATATTACCAAGTAATCCCTCAAATATTGACTCCTTATCAATGACAATACATTCCAATTCTAAATCAATCTTATTGTTGGTGTTTTAACTTGTCACGTTTGTGACAACACCAAATAGAACAACGAATATAGTAAAATTATCCTTCAAGTTAGAAGGGGAAGCTCTATGAGACTTAGCTAAAATTTAACAAAATCCATAAATATTTACACTATACAAATGATCAATGGAGGTTTTTCCTTTAATATAAATATTAATTTGACTATATTTTTTCCCTAGATGCAACACCAAACTATCAATAGCTAGGACTACAACAAGACTTTCAGACTAATATGGATTAACAATTGAAGCACAAACAAATGTCACTTTCTAATAGTTAAAACAGAGATTGATGTTCAGCTACAAACAAGGATTCAATTACCAACAAACACTATTTATTAGCTAAATTAGAGACCAATACATTAGCATCAACATAGGAAATGATAAAATGAAAGGACATCACATGATTTCATGAAATAAATTATGAAAGGAATATAGAAAGTTATTCCTTTGATGAGAAACAACCATCAACACAAATTTTGACAAGATTGTTCAATTCAATTCAACTAATGAAATTACAAACACAGGATTAATAATTATTGAATAAGATTAATAGCTAGATTCTTTCTATAGCATAAGTATAACATTCACCATCTTTCATTATAAATACTTAACACATTAACTTGACTTCTGTAACACCCACACTTCTCACACAACAAAAAAACTATAAAATAAATGCACATTAGGCAAGGGAATAATCCAAAGACTAAGGTTATTGTCCAAAATTTCTATGTTTTTTTAGAAAGAGGAATTTTTTTTTCTAAAAAAAAATAGTTGTGTTTATTTCTATGATGCTTTAAAGGAGTGAATTAGACCAAGGCTAAGGGAAGAAGGTATTCTAAGCCGCCTTAAAATAAATAAATTCACTCCTACCCCACGATACCACCTCAATAATACTTAATTGGGAATTATATCAACTTACACACAAAAAGTGTGTTTTATTATGAAGGAGAAGTCTAGCTAGAACTAATACTTTCATTGTTTCAACTGAGATAGGTAAAAAAATATGGTTTTACTTTATTGTAAGAAACATAACAATAAACCGAGGTAAAGAGGGTTTAATTTTTTTATTTTTATTTTTTTCCTGAACAAAAATAAATTGTCCACACCATGATAATATGCCATTAGGTAACTCCTCTCTTATACTCTAAAACATTATAGTGATATGAGTTAATTCGCAGGCCCCAAGGTAGGGGAGTCGTCCACTACTAACGAATAAAATAAAGAAAATAGTTACCAAAAGGTTTAGAAGGATTATATGTAGTTTAGAAGGAACTTTAAGTTTGAAATAAAACAAAAGGCTTCATCTAGAAGATTTGGCAACTCCAACCCTAATGAGACCCAAAAGGAAACTTATCTCAAACACTTCTTCCCTAAACTCTCTCTACCGCCACAACTAGACCCATCATTTTATTTTCATCTCCTCGAGAGGCTGGAGGGTTAAGGAGTGGAATACTGATTTAGTGTGTTTTTTTCTTTGTATTTGGGTAGATCTAGAAGACAAGAAGAAAGGATATGTTCTGGCAGAGATGGCGTCTAGATGCTAAGGGTGGCTTACAGGCTGACCCCTGGCGCCCCTTAACATGCACAATTTCCTTTTGTCGATAGTTTTAGAACAACATAAGGGTAAGGGTTTACCAGAGACGTGCCTTTGAACAGAGGTCGTGGTCTCTCAGGAAGAACCAAGCCCTTCTTGAAGCATGACGCCAAGTATTTCTTTTGGCCACATTTTCTATTTCTCTCTATAGTCTATTTATTTGCCTAACACTGATACTTCTTTAAAAAAAAACTATGAACTAGAGGTTTATTTTCTTTTGTTTTAGAGGCATAGCCTTCGCAGTGAGGTTGTGGCCTCTAGGCAAGGCTATGAGGACTACTATTTTCCAGCCACGCCTTTGGGCACCCTACGAGGTCGTGGTCTCTCAGGAAGAACCATGCCCTTCTTGAAGCATGATGCCAAGTATTTCTTCTGGCCACATTTTCTCTCTCTCTCATTAGTCTATTTATTTGCCTAACACTGATACTTCTTTAAAAAAAAAAAGAACCAGAGGTTTGTTTTCTTTTGTTTTAGAGGTATAGCCTTCGTAGTGAGGTCATGGCCTCTAGGCAAGGCTGTGAGGACTACTATTTTCCAACCATGCCTTTGGGTACGAGACTTCTCTACTCTATTTAAAGCACAAGTGATGCTCCCTCTCTCTCTCTTTGGGGTTATTAGCTTTTGATCTCGGTGTTTGGGTGTGATTTTGTACAGACACAAAAAAAAGGAGAAGATTCTTATAAGCTGCCAGCGACAACCTCCAGCTCTAGTTCAACCTATAGGAATTTGGCAAGGCAACAGGGGCAATTTTAAGCCTTACTGATGGGTACAAAGATGGAAAAACTTCCATTTTCCTGCATGAGTTTAAAACTAGTAAAAGTATTGTAATATAGAAAACTGTATAATTCTTATTCAATGAAAAATAATCATGTAAAAAGAAAAATATCCTCTTCTTCTCTTGGTTTTCTAATTATTTAATATGAAAATTTTATCTTGTTGAGTTGCATAGCAATACAGGACTTACTACAATACTTGTTCTTTATGTAAAACGAAAAGGTAATTTAAGGTTGACAAATTTACATTTCCTGTAAGCTTCTATCTTTCAATTTTCTTGTGGGTATTGATTTATTCATACAGTAGATTACATTTGAGGTAGCCAAACAAATAAATTCTGGTTTCTACTTGTAGAAAGATTATTTCTATATCCTTGTTCTCCATTAAATGATCATATCAGTTTCTTACTTCATTTGCATGTATTCCATACAGCCTTAGAAAGTCATAAATGTATAAATCAGATAACTCAGGATATCTATCTAATACAAAACCACTTCTCCATAGTACATTTTACATTTTCATAAAACTCTTGATGACACACAAACATCATTGCTAGATTGTACATATATTTTCTTTTCTTTAGTATGTGCTTCTAGTTAATTTATTTTCTCTAAAATTTCCTAGCAACTTGCTAGACCTGCACATGAGCCAAATGTTCTTGGGTGTAGCCAGTGGGATGCTCACCTCCTAGCCTAGGATAGTAGCTATCCACCCCCGAGCTAGGGGAAAACATAAGGAGACTCAGGTAATTTGCACACACACCTTTACTAAACCCATAAAGATATACACACAAGAATCACAAGACAACATAGTACTTAGATTTTGCAGCACTCATAGGATGACATTCAATCTTACAAGAAGAATTTCTATAGAATCCTTCAAAAGGGGAAGAGAAGAGACATAGCCTGTAGGGAAAATTTGACCATTCTTATTTCAGAGATTCACTTCTTATGGGTACTCATACCCTTCATATACTCTTGCAGGGTACTCTTACCCATTATTTTCAACAGAGCCTTTACATGGGGTACACTTACCCATTATTTTCAACAGAGCCTTTACATGGGGTATTCTTACCCATTTAAATTCAAGAAACATTTGCATTGGGTACTCTTATCCAATTACCACAATATTATCCACAAGGGTACTCTTATCCATAGCTTTAGCTTTCCCATAGCACATTCAGGGTACTCTTACCCTTTACAGACCCCTAGAGGCACATCACTTTCTCTACCCCACACAAGGGTTGTTACAGCAGAAAACAATCTCAACTTACACCCATTAACACTATAATTATATACAACACCAACATCACATTGACATACAACATGATCAACATGACATCACATAAACATTGTTGTATTCTCTTTGCATTGAATTATTTGTTTTAATTTCCCTTGATATTTTTTTTTTTCTTTACAGAACCCATGAGGAAAAAAACATAGATTTACCCAATTTTCCCAAGCTAAATTTTACAGTAATAGGTTAGATGCCTACCTTGAATGCTCAGCTGGATAGGTGGGTTGATTTAGCTCCACGTAGATCTCCCTCTCCTCCAACTTTCTTTCCAGTCTCTTTTATGTAATCTTTTATTCTTTTTTTTTTAGTTCATAAAATTCTCCCCTTTTTTTCTCCTCAGCAATGGTAAAAAAATTAGTCTCCATTTCTAGCAAGTAAAATAATATCTATCCCCCCTTTACCTGCTTCCACATATGCCCTTTGAGACATCATGTGTCTAAAGATGTGGACAACAGGTGTCTCCACCTTGGTGCTCCACTTAACCTTCTGAGACAACATGTGTCTCATGATGTGGACAACAGGTGTCTCCACCATGCTGCTCCACTTAATCTAACCCACACTCTACCCATGGCCCACTCCTTTAAAACCTTATTTAATTAATTTCTATTTGATTCCCATTATTAAAGAAAATACCCCCAAAAAGGTGCTTGAAAAATCATTTTCTTTAAAATTTATTATGCTTTTCAAAGGGGTCCCACCTAGACTTATAGACTTAGGCTTTATTTAAAAAAAAGGTATTAATTTTTTTAATTGATAATATGATTAGAACAATTATTTAATCCCCTTAACACAAGGAATGACTTCACAAGGTCTACTACACATTACACACTGACAACATCTTGACCTACATTTACAACACCTGTTTCACATTTAAAAATATACAATTCACATAGACCAACACACTTTCACACTAACGCAATACAACATACACATAACCACACAATGGACCTAAGCCTCTCCAATTAGGCTAGGTCAGCTAACTGGGGAACCACAACACATCTCCAGGTGTTTTCCCCGTATCCACTGGGTCAGATCCTGCACACTTGTTTTCAATGTTAGTTACTATTAAGATAAAATAGCCAAAGCAATGATATAATAACAAGAAACTATATCATTAATAAATCATTTTAATCTTTCATGCAACTTATAAAAATACTTCATTCACTAGATAATTCAATACATTTTCAATGTACATGGATATAGAAATCTCTCTAGTAGATGAATGACAATAATCGAGATAATAAAAAATGCTAAACAATATTTTCATGGAATAAATGCAATTCTACATATCAATAAATGACATAATCCACAGAAATAGTATACGAACCACACAACATAACTCATGGAGTAATACCAAGCTACACATCAATGAATGATATTATCCACTAAAATATGATATAAACCATGATCTTGAAAGCATCATATAGATCAAATAAGAATGTGTGTGCATATACAAAATATGTATCAGCCATGATCTAAGCTAAAATCATATGTCCAAAATAATATGTATACCATAGTCGTGGTCTAATCAAAACACCAGAGTAAAAAATATGATATCTCATCATAATAACATAGTAAAAATATGAAATCACTTCCCACCCAATGACAAGACTGGGAGGGGCCTCACATCCTCCTCCCTAGGATTGGACTTTCTCCGAGAAGTCCTAAAAAATATGAGGATAAAGAGTCCTCATAGAAGAAGTATCCTCCCAAGTGGCATCGACCTCATCATATCTATCCCACTGGACCCTGACCTAGTCCAACTCTCGTCCTCGAAGGCCCAGCATTCGATGAGCCAAGATATGAATGGGATCCAATATCAATTGCACGTCTGCCTCTACCTATAAAGTAGCCCAATCCAAAACATGAGAAGGATCAAGGATATATCATCTCAAAATAGAAACATGAAACAAATTGTGGATGTGTGACATGCTAGGTGGTAAGGTAAACGATAGGAAATTGGTCCTATCTGCTTCAATATCTCAAAGGGGCCTACAAAATGAGGTGCTAGATTAGAGTCCTTTTCGTAATGGATTGGACTCTTATGCATCCACACTCTCAGAAAAACTCTATCACCCACAGAAAAACTCTGATTTGTCCTTCTGGTGTCTGCATACTTTTTCTGACGATCCTGAGCCTCCTGTAACCTCTGTTAAATCACTATCACTTGACACTCCATATCTTGTAATAACTCAAGTCCAATGGCTACTCTATCCTCCAAATGATCCCAACTCAAAGGAGTCTTGCATGATTTTCCATACAAATCCTGATAAGGTACCATGCCTAAAGAACTATGAACTGTTGTTGTAGGCAAACTCAACTAAATACAAGTACTCCTCCCATCTAGACTGATGATCCATAACTTACACCTTCAACATGTCCTCTAACACCTGATTCACCCTCTCTGTCTGTCCATTTGTCTCAGGGTGATAAGCTATACTAAAATTGAGTTGGGTGCCCAAGGCTTGCTGAAGTGTTGTCTAGAATGTAGAAGTAAACATTGGATCCCTGTCTGAAATAATCCTACATGGTACACCATGTAATCTAACTATCTCATCCAAGAATACCTGTGCTATGGATGATGTTGTATAAGAGGTGCGGACTGGCAAGAAATGGGCTACCTTGATCAACTTGTAGACCATCACCACGATGGCGTCATGGCATCTGGTAGACAAGGGTAGATAAACTATAAAATCCATGGAGATGGTATCCCACTTCCAATTTGGAATCTCATGGGGGTATAACAGTCCTGCTGGGTGATGTTGCTCAGACTAGACCCTCTGGCAATCAAGGAATTGCACCATAAACTCTACAATGTCTCTATGCATGTCTACCTAGTGATATAGTTGATGAAGATTGGCATGCATCTTTTTAACCCCTGGGGGAGCTGCATATGGTGCCCTATAAGCCTCTAATATAATCAATCTCCTTAAGTACCCACTTTGTGGCACATAAATATGTTCTCTATACCGTAATAAGCCATCTGCCTTAAGAACAAATTCTGAATACTTTCCCTCAAGGGCCCTCTGTGATTGCATCACACACTGAACCTCCTGATACCACTCATCCTCTAGCAGCTGCTGTAAAATGTGAGACCTCAAATCAATATCCACCATCAAGGCCATGATCTCATGTCGTCACCTACTCAAGGCATCTACCACTACATTCTCCTTCTCTCTGATATAATGCACATCAAAATCATACTCGCACAAGAACTCCAGCCATCGTCTCTGTTGTGCATTCAAATTCAGCGGAGTGAATATATACTATAAACTGCAGTGATCAAAATGAAGCTCAAAGTGATGCCCAAGGAGAAAGTGTCTCCATCTGGTAAGAGCATGTACTATTGCTGCAAGCTCTAAGTCATGTGTAAGGTAATTCTACTCATGAGTCTTGAGTTTCTGCGACTCATATGTGATAACCTGACCCTCCTGCATAAGCACTGCACCTATACCATCCAAAGAAGCATCTGTACAAACCACAAAGTCTTGAGTTAGACCAAGCACAACTAAGATGGGGGCACTAGTAAGATGCTCCTTGAGTGTTTGAAATTCCCTCACATTGCTCAGTCCACTCAAACCTCTTTCTCTTGCACTGAAGGGAAGTGATGGGATGTGCTATCCTAGAGAACCCCTCCACAAACTTGCGATAATAACCAACCAATTCCATGAAACTCCTAATCTTTGTAACAATGGTGGGTGCTGGCCACTCTACAATCACCCTAACCTTCGATGATCTACTGAGATACCATCACCATAAATAATGTGCCCCAAATACTGAACCTCTGATTGGAAGAATGCACACTTAGCCAAGTTGGCATAGAGTTGATGTCTCCTCAAGCACTGCAACACCTATCTCCAATACTCCTCATGCTCCTCATCTGTCTGAGAATAAATCAATATATCATCTAAAAAGATCAACACAAAGCAATCTAAGAAAGTGTGAAATACCTCGTTCATCAAACTCATGAACACTGTAGGGGCATTCGTCAATCCGAATGGTACCACTGTAAACTCATAATGACCATATTGAATTTAGAATGCTATCTTATGAATGTCAGCCTCAATAATCCTTAGCTGATGGTAACTGGACCTCATGTCTATCTTGGAGAACAATCTAGGTCCCCTCATCTGGTCAAATAGATCATCAATCCTCGACAAAGAATAATGATTCTTGATCGTTAATTTATTCAACTATCTGTAGTCAAAGCACAAGTGAAGGGACCTGTCCTTCTTAACGAAGATGACTGGTGCACCCTAAGGTGAGCTACTAGGATAGATGTGGCCCTTCTCTAAAAGCTCCTCCAACTAAATCTTGAGCTCACTGAGCTCCTGTGTAGTCATCCTATAAGGTGCCCATGAGACCGGCTGTGCCCCTGGAACCAAGTCAATATGGAAGTCCACCTCATGGTGGGGTGGCATCCCTGCCAACTCTGAAGGAAAAACATTTAAAAACTCCCTGAGAATGGGGTGATCGTCTAAGGATACCTTTGTCAATCCCTCGACTGATCTGTCACTTATGGTAATAGCAAACATCTGACACCCCTTACACATGCTCTACTTCAGCTATATAGTGGATATCATACGAAGGGATATGAGTCTTTGTACTCCTGATAACACCACTGGCATGCCATAATCATTAAGACACTCAATTTTCTTATGTTTACAATCAATCCTAGCTCGATGCACTTCAAACTAGTCTATACCCAGAACTATGTCGTAAGATCCCTTGAGGGTGTAATCCGAAGATCCATTGATGTAGTAAAAGTCCCAAAATCTAACTAACAGTCTCTAACCATAGAGTCCACAACCACTCTAGCCCCTGATGCTAACTCCACCTCCCACCTATCATTTTGCCTAGATGCCACTAGCCTGTAATGCTCCACAATAGTGGAAGATATAAAAGAATCAAATGCTTCAGAATCAAACAAAACACTAAAAGATACATCCCCAATCATACCTAGTGCCTCAATAATGATAACCTGATGATTGGCCTGGTGGTTCTCAATCGCCGAAAAAACCCTGTGGGTCCTCCCCACTTCCCCTATTGTCTTCTTAGAACCTACCGGGTGAGATCCACATACTCCAAACCCCTATGAGACCTCTCTAGCTAGGTGCCCAACCCCCCCACATACAAAGCAAGATCCCCTCAAATAACCATGTGTGGATGGGGTCTTGCCAAACTATGATGGTCCACCCCTACTAGCACTAGTGGATCCTCCTCGAAAAGTTTGCTGAGTTCGGGATGGTCCTGTTTGCTGTCCATGCGGTCTCTGATCTCTATGGGGTTCTTGAGACTGCCATGTCCTAGTATGACTGCTCTGGGGTCCTTACTATGGCCTAGTTCTTCGCTTTTGTTGCTGATGCTGTTGCTACCACTGGGGTGCCTTTTGAGGCCTCGTAGAATGTTTGAACTCCCCTTCGAAGGGTGGGTAAATCGTGAGAAGGTTTGGTCTTGCTATCCCTGATTGCAGTTCCTGAACCACTCTCGTGCCTCCTAAGACCTCCCATGTATCTCCTCAGCTATGAGGGCCTTCTCCATCCATCACTAATATCTACTGGGTCAACCATACACACTGAGCCTGCAATGCTGGGGTTCAGGCCCCTAATAAACCAGTTGGCAAGTAACTTCTCATCCTGAATGTAATCCACGTACAGCTGGAGCTTTAAAAACCAATTCTCATACATGGCCATTATGAAGCCCCTCTTCTGTCATCTATACGTCTCTGCCTAAAGTGCTATGATATGTAACGCACCCTAAAGCACTCCAAGAAATTCTCCCAAGACAGAGTGTCTATCAAAATGTGGTGCTTCTGCTCCTCCAGGAGCCACCAGGTAGAAGTAGGTCGCCTACACTAATGTATGGAAAATATAGCTTTCAGGTTGCTTCCATAATGTTGCAACCAAAAGCATCCCTCTAGGTTGAGCAACCTGTTGGTTCTCAAAAACATAGGTTTTTAGACCACAAGAGGGTGCCAATCCCTTGATACATTTTAGGCCAACAAAATAGGGTTTATACAACAAAACCCCCTACTCTTTTGGCACTGCCAGACCTAGGCGGGTATACCTAATCAATAAGGTAGATTTGGAAATATAAATGGATTCTAATTGAGGCAATTTGACTCACTATGGCACGCAGGTGTGAGAAAACTGTATAGCTTGTTTTCTAATTCCTAATAAAAGCTTGAAGTATAGAAGATGTGAATTAAATTTGTGTAAATAGTTCTAAAATGGATTAGTGCCTAATCTATTGGGTGGATAGAGTCAGTGGATAAATGATGATTATGAAGATAGATGCATAAGATTGGCTGGTTTACTTCTCAGCTTAACTCTAACTGTTGGGCAACTTTTATGTGTCTGCACCTTATACAGATGTGCAAGTTTGTAAGTTACTATACTCTTCTTACCAAATCCTAGTGATATTCCCCTAAACTATTGTGAGCAACTGAAAGGAATTTTAATCCTGATAAGAAGGAAACCTAACCAAGACAGTTTGTTTAAAGGTTTTTTAACTCCAAGTAGAGACCAATGAACATAAACTTACTTGGGAGGACTTAAATCATCTTCTCTTAAAAAACCAACCAAATTGATCACACACCAATAGCAAATGTATTGTGCCAAATTATGTTAATTTGAATAATTTGAAGGAACCACTTTGGAGACAGTATAGCAGCATATAATCATAAGACTTCAATCACAACAGTTGAACACTAGAAATGAATCAACATTCAAGAACATTCTACTCCATTATACTAATTCAAAATATTGACATTAATTGCAAAAAAGTCTGAAGTATGTAAAGATGTATTGCTAAAAGTGTACTGTATATATTTATATTTCTCCTTATCTATGTCCTCTTTTTCTCCACAATACCTTGACTTAAATAGTTAGATGCAGAAGAGATGCATCTCTTCATAAGTGTCTTTTGAACATTAATTAACAATTATACAATTTAACTAGGCCTTAACTAGCCATAAATGGATCTTAGTGATATGATCCAGGTACCTTTGTCTCAAATGCGTGTCTGCACACTCCATAGTACTTTTTGCAATGAACTCCATGGCAATCATTCTTTCCATGCATGCATAGCCTCCCTCCAATGGTTGATCATCACTTTTTATAGCTTCCAATGCCTCATGTAGGATCATCTGACACTACTTCATCCAATCTTGCTGGTACTTCAGGTTTTTATCATCTTTGAACAATGTAGGCAGTGTTTGGGAAGCTTCAATAAACTCATCATCTTTTGCCTAAAGGTCTCGGTGGAAGTTTGTGTGAACCTTAATCAAGTCCTTAGTATTGGAGATAGGCTCAGTGTCCAAAGTACCTCTGCCCTATATCTCCTAGAGTTTTTCCAAGTTTGCTAGCCAACCTATTGTGTTCTTGAAGAGCATTTTGATTCTTTGAATAAGTGATCCAAAATTTGTCCATCCATGCCATCATATTATTATGCCTTCTTTTGAACACAGTGGCGAGTGCATCAAATCTGGCTTGTGTTACCTGGGTGTTTACCTGTGTTGTTTCACCCATGTCTATTATTCGTGAGCTTTCTCCTTGGATTAACGTTTTGGGACAGATTGAATCCTTTAAGAAATCATTTTCCTTTTTTGTTCTTTCCCAGCTCATTTTATACGTATCCCTTTCCTTAATCAACATCTGAATTTGAGCTTTATTTAACTTAGCCACATTTATTCCAAGGTTTGCTATGACAACTAGATCAATTTCCCTAGCCTTCAATGTCATTACATGGCCAAAGGATTTTTCAGTGTCAATAACATCAAGCCTTTTCTGTGGTGGGTACAAAGCCCAGATCATGAGAGAATTTTCATCCAGATTATATTTTGTCCCAATATACACTTCAATCACTCCTTCAGAATTAAGCTTGTGTTTTGGATTATCATTATGCAAGAAACTATCAAAGACAAGTGTTGAATTCAAATCAAGACTAGGGAATATCATCACACTAGATTCCTCTAGTAATCTTCTTCCCTTTTCTAGAGTTATATTTGTCATCTCATTCTCCACATCCATTTTTAATGTATTTAATAATTGTGTCTCATTATTCGGTGTAATGTCTGAGGCTGATTCCCTAATAGCCTTGCCTTTGTGTTTATACAAAAAAGTCTTGAATTCAGGAGTGTGAATAAACTGGCCATTTGAGATGAAGGTTTTGTAAGCTATCTGCATAGCATCATTATCACCCGTCCTCAATTTCTAACCCTCTCTCAAGAGACTGATATTGTTCAATTCTAAATTTGGGAATTGTGTCAGACAGGTCATGGGGTTTTGATGCAACAAACCCTTCACTCTCAGAGGAAAATACCTCGACTTCTTGTGCTTCCCTCCTCTTTTCCACTTCTTGGTTATATTCATCAATAGCCATTTCAACATCTGCTTCTTCCAAATTTCTTATAACATCATCATGAGGAAAGGGCACATGAGCATATCCACTCAGATTTTGCTTTTTCCTAGCATAATCAATAAAACATTTTGGGTCAAATCCTTTCCTGTGTACTACTCTCCTGAGATTAAAATGTGATAATTTGTCAAAAATGAGATCATAACCCTCTTTTGCCAACATAGTAAAATCACCGAAACATAGTGTACTTGGCATAAATGATTGTTTATCATACACACTGAGATTCATCACATTGGAGTAATCAAGTTGTCTGACTATTTCTAAGTATGCCACTCTGTCTGGCACAATTCTTGGTAACAGGAAAGGGGTATCTTCAAACCCATATACCCTGATCATAGTGGAATCGAGAAAACAATACCAGTCACCCCAATTATGGTTTACAGTGGGTGGCCCATCAAAATCCTTGGGTCTTAAAAATCTCTTTATTTCATTTGACAAGGAATAACTGCAGGGATAACCATAACATCTGTACAAAGTCTTAACAAAGAATTCTTCAAAATGGGCATAGCTAGAATTTACAAACCTATTGTCCCATATAGAAGTCCATAATTGTATGGGCAGTGGTTGACCATCCTTATCAAGTTGTGAAAATTTCAATTGTTCTATCCATAGATTCAACTCTTGACCATAATATAAAATCATATGCATGAAAGCAGAGTAGTGTCTGAAGCTTATTGTTGGGGAACTATTCTTAATAGCCATTAGACCTGAATCTATTCCTTTAAAAGGATATGTAGCATAGTCAAATGTTCTTGCATGGTGACACTGAATGTTTGCTGAGATGACCATGGGTGTTATGGACACGAACTTTGGAACTTCAGTTCCCAACACCTGCCCCACTGAATAATATGTATATCTCATGTAAGGTTCAAATAAGTCAACATGGAATGGTGGTCCATCCCCTTCTTCAAATGGCACTAAATTTCCCTCACTTCATGGTCTATGCAGTGGCAGTCTCTATCCCTTATAGGTGGTGTCCAATCTCAAATATTCCTTTTCCAGATCTTCGTGTGAAATAGGAGTATTATATGTGTCATTCAAACCAAAGACCTCACAGACTGCATTCTTGGATATATGAATAAAGGGTTCTCCTTGCAAATTGCATATAGATTTTTGATCGGGATTATAATGGTATGCCAATAGTTTTAAGAGGTCTATATTCACAAAAACATCTGTGACAACCAATTTCCCCAAATTAAGCTGCCAAGGGTTGCACACAGGTTCCATCCTATTCCACCGATGGTAATGGAACATGAATAGCTCATATCCTCTGATAGGGGTCCATATGTTCCCCACATACTTATATTTGTCCTCTAGTTTTTCCACATCTGCCCTCAGCTGCGCAGTTCTCCTAGCTTTGGGTCCAGAACTAGGCAATTGGTCTATGATATCTTGGTTAAGTTTTCTCTCTTGTGTTTTCTCCCCTTTTTATGTTTCAAATTTTTGTTTTTTATCCTTGGTTTGGCCAGTTTCAGTCTGCTGTCTTCTTTTTGACTTTGAAGAACTTTCCATTTTGTTATAAACACCAGAATTTGATTGTATTTTAATTGCAAGGAGGTTCAGAGAACTTACTTGTATATCTTCTGCGCGAATTTCCTATCCTCTGATGAATTCCTTACTCCTCGTTTGCAACCCTTTGATTTTTGACTTTGGTTCAATAGGGTTCAGAATAACTCATATAACATCATGTTCAATCGACCATTAATGGCTGCCACCAGAATTGAGTGCAGCAAGTTCACGAGTTTCAAAATGTTAGAGCAATGCTTTTTTAGTTATATCGGTGAGACTTATTTAGTTTCATGCCGATCAGTATGTTGTGTTTAGCACCATTTTCTTTCATATGTTCATAACTAGTTGTCAAGACTGTGTTGGTGTCTTTAAGAAGTGTCCCTTTGATTTTCCATTTTGATCAGGGAGACCACTTAATAGTTTCATCGACCATGTATGAATCCTTGTTTCTTCTTGTTTAAACTAGTATCATTTTAGGGAGACATTATGATTCTCATCCTGACAACACGGTGATTAGAATTGATGAGTACTCTTCTAGGTGTCGGTGAGTGTCTCTTCGACAAATGGAAGTTGTTTTACTGTTATTGGGTTGACAAATGTTATTGTTAAGAAAATATAACAATTTCTCGATGTGTTAAGTCTTTCTGATGGTTTGTCTCTATTGCCCAACTTTATTAGAATAGATCGACAAGACTTTTACCGAAAACATTCTATCTTCTCATGTCGGGGTGACTTATATGGTCGGGAGGAGTTAAAGAATTTACTTTGATCATACATGTCATTCCGATGAACTTATTACTTTATGTCGGGGAAAGATCACTAGCTTCTTGGCAATAAGATATCAGTCGGTGTGACTTATAAACTCGGTATGATTCTTGGATTTCACTCTGACTGATTTACTCACACCGATGAGCTTTCATCGGTAATACATATAGAATGTTTCCCCGATCATCAAGTAACTTTTACATATGAGATTTTGATCATTAAGACATTGATTATTTCTTGCCGATATGCATATTAGACTTAAAAGTATATCTTTCTATTCAGAGAGAGGTGTTTAGGGTCTTGCCGATAGAGAGGAATTGCTATTAGAATTAAGCTATGATCAAAGGACTGTGTATCTGAAAGGATATATTTATGACATTTTTATTTTGTGGGCTATGAGATGAATCTTGTCACACAAATTTTGGTAATCAGTTTTGATCAGGAAGTCAAAATGAGGGACATTATTCAAGGTATGTGAAGGAAGGTGGATTTCTAGCAAATGAAGAGTGTGAAATTTTTCCAGTTCTAATAGCACTCTTTCTGGGGATGTATACCCCCTGTGGGTATAACAAGGATCTAGATTTCTAGGTTAAGAAGACCAAATTTGCATGGAATAAGAGTTGGTATGGAAGGGAGATGGGATGGAGTGATGGGTTTTTTAAATGGGAGTTGGTATGGATGAGGAATGGAAAATGGAATGAAAATCCTATACTACCGTGCATGGAAATTTTATTGCAAAAAAGGTATTTTTAAGAATTGTCCATGCACTGGCAATTCTTGACCTTTTCCTAGACTACTGTGTGTGGAAATTTTAAGAAAAGAAATGCTTCAGGAACTATCCATGCACTGGCAATTCCTGATCTTCTCCTGACATATTTTGAAGATAGGATGAGTCTCCCCCAGCCTTGCCAACAATGACAAAGGGTTTTAACCATAGAGCTTCAAACTTTCCATGCTTCCCTTGTCTTGGCCTTAGAATTCCACACTAGGACCATATCATTTATTTCAAATTTTCTATTTGTAGCTCTTTTGTCATACAAGTACTTCATTTGCAATTGCTTCCTTCTATTGCATTCTTGTGCTTGATTTCTAACCTCATCAAGATTCATTAATTCTTCAATCCTTTTTTCCATAGGTTCAAGAATTTCCAAATCTTCTTGTAAAATAAATTTGCACACTGGCAATTATTGCAAGTATGGGCCTAACTAGTGTTGTCATTGATGTCAACATACTCCTGTTGCATTAATGATAAGGATTGGATGAACTGTTTGCTGAAGATATTGAGAAAATTGGTCATATCAGGAATAGTGAAGACAGTAAGGTAAAAGTTCTAGTTAAGATGAGGATCAGAGGATGCGGTTCAAAGGGTTTGTAGATATGTGTCTTAAGGAGTTCCAGTAAAGATTTCAGAGGTCCGTATGAAGATCTGAAGAAGTTGTGGCCGCTCAAGTAAAACTGGTTCCGACAAGTGTTCAGAGGTGACAGAGTGATACAGATTGGTCCGGTGAGATCTAGAAATGCATTATCCTATTCTATGGATTTTGTGGAGTGTTCAATTAGTCCTTAAAAAGTGTCAACTTGATTCGTTCGTGGTCTAGAGGTCCGCAAGCATCTATCTCTTTGTGACAGTACTGACAGACCGTGTTCTTGAGGTTCTAGATGAAGGAGAGAAGGATTTCAGTAAGCAGATGAAGTGTGGATGTTATTAGTGATCCAGGCAAGCTTGTTGAAGTCTATGGATCATGTCTAATTCATTTTGGTGGTCTGCATTAGAGTTTGAGCTCGCAATTGTAGAAGTTACTTCCGGATGATGGCGTTCTTCCTGAGTCTGGCCGACCGGATGAGTTACACATCCTGCGGATGTTCTTGTAGATGTTTGCCGACTTAGATGATTATTCCTAAGTTGATGTCTTGTATAAATAAGGGATTGGAAAGTATTTTTGATAGTATTAAGTGGAGATGAGTGTGTGGTAGCGAAGAGGAGAGCGAAAGGCAGAGCAGAAGTATTAGGCTTAAATGGAACTGATTCAAGCATGGTGAAGATGCTATTCTCTAGTTCATGTATGTGATACTTATTATTTTTTTAGACAGTGTGTCTCTTGTAGGCAGTGGGCCTCTTGTGAGCAGTGTGCTCGGGTAGTGAGCCCTAATTGGCATGTGCCATTTTGTTCTTTCTATTCTTCTAACAGAGAATACAATCTTGGGTTAATCACCCCATGGTTTTTCCCTTAACTAGGTTTTCCACATCAAAATCTTGGTGTCTTATGTGTTAATGTGTTTCTGCTCTTTGTTTAATGCATTGTGTTTCCATGATTGAATTATTATTATGCTGCTGAATTACAAAGTGGATTTAAGTGTTTAAATTAGAATAAAGTTTTGGACAACTGATTCCCCCCCTCTCAGTTGTCTGTCCTGAATCTAACAATTGGTATCAGAGCTAAGTTCCTCCAAAAGAGCTTAACCACTTGAGGAGATCCAGGATGTCATCCTACAAGAAGGATAGTCTGAAGTTTGATGGAACCAATTTTAATCTTTGGAAAAGTCACATGAAATGTCACTTGCAATGTATGGGAATGCAGTACTAGAACATGGCTTCAATGAAGTATACTCCTCCACAGGGTTGCCCGAAATCCCAAAATGAAATCACAGATGCTGAAAACAATCTGCAGACTATAGAAGCTCTTCTAAGCGCATTATTTGATTCAGAGCTTTCAAATGTTGTTGATCTACCAACTGCTTTTGAGATTTGGGAAAAACTGGAACTTCTGCATGAAGGAGACAAGTATGTTAAATGTGCAAGGTTACAGAGTCTGAAAGGGAAATTTGAAAATCTGAAGATGAGAGAAGATGAAAATATCACTACTTTTATGTCAAGAGTAAATGAGCTTGTTTGTGGCATTAGATGTGCTAGTGGAGTCTTAGATGAAGATGAGATTGTTGGCAAAGTTCTCATATCCCTTCCTGCTTCTTATAAAATCAAAGCTGCTGCCATTGAAGAATTCAGAGCCCATACAACTGTCACAAGAGATCAATTGGTTGGTAAACTGGTTGCATTTGAAATGACCTAGTTTGGAGATGCCCCCCCAAAGACTGAATCAACATTCAAAGCCAGTGCCTCTGTAAAAGGTAAACAAAGGTTTGATCCGGGAGAGAACTCTTCAAGGAAACTATCATGGTATGAAAAAGCAAGAAAAGACCTGGAAGAAGAAGAAGCTGAAATTGCTCAACTTGAAGCTCTTATTGCAAAAAGACTGCCAAGAGGATCTGGTAAGTATGAAGGGAAATTGCCTTTTAAGTGTTTTAACTGCAATAAGATTGGTCATTTTGCCTCAAGGTGTCCGAAAAGATTTTCAAGGCCAAATCCTAACAGATCAAGGTTCCAAAAGAATTGTTACTATGTTCATGAGGAAGATGATAGTGAAGGAGTAATAGATGATGAATCAGAAACATGAAACAAATTCGGAAGTGATTGGGTGTTTATTGCCATCAAGGAAGAAGAACCAATGTCCTCTGAATCTGTCAATCATAAAGTTGTAGAAAGAGCTCTGGCTGCCCAAGTTGAAGAAAAGGATGATTGGGTCATTGACAGTGGATGCTCTCACCATATGACAGGTGACAAAAATAAGTTCATAGATTTGGAAAAGTATGGAGGAGTGGTAAAGTTTGGAGATAATTCAACTGGTAGAATCAGAGGAAGAGGAACTATTTCTTTTGATGGAAGGAACAAAACTGGTAATGTACTATTTGTTGAAGGATTGAAGCACAATCTTCTCAGTGTTGGATAGTTGGTGGACAAAGGCTATGATCTCAGATTCAAGAATGGAAAATGCAAGATCTTTGAGAGTTCCAGAACAGAGATTGCATCTGGTACTCAAACAAAAAGTAATATCTTCCATTTAGTTGGTACTGGTAAAAATTGTCTATTTGTACAAATTGATCAGAGTTGGTTATGGCATAGGAGGATGTGTCATGTTAATTTTGATAATATCATCAAGATAAGCAATACTTAGGTTGTAAGAGATCTTCCAAAATTGGTTAAACCTACAAATAGTTTGTGCAAGGAATGTCAGATGGGCAAACAAAGCAGAGTCTCATTCAAAAGCAAGGAACAATCTTCCACCAGATTATTAGACTTAGTTCACATTGATTTATGTGGTCTGACAAGAATCAGAAGTGTGCAAGGTGATAGATACTTCATGCTACTAATTGATGACTATTCACGGATGATGTGGGTAACCTTTTTGAAAGAGAAATCAGAAGCTCTTGAGAAATTCAAAATATTCAAGGTTATGGTAGAGAATGAAACCAAATTAAAATTGAAATGTCTGAGGTCTGATAGAGGTGGAGAATTAACATCCAGTGAGTTCATAGAATTCTGTGAGAAACATGGAATAAAGAGACAATTGTCTGCTCCTAGAACTCCACAGCAGAATGGAGTAGTTGAGAGAAAGAACCAGACCATCTAGGAAGCATCTAGGACAATGATGATGGAAGCAAGTGTTCCTCAGATCTATTGGAGAGAAGCTGTCAGCACTGCAGTCTATACTCTCAATCGAGTACAAATCAGAAGCAATACTGGTAAGACTCCTTATGAACTTTGGTTTGGCATCACTCCTACTGTGAGGTATTTCAGAGTCTTTGGTAGCAAATGTTACATTAAAAGAGATGAAGATCTAGGCAAGTTTGATGCTAGAAGTGATAAAGGAATATTCTTGGGTTACTCTACTCAAAGCAAAGCATATCAGTGCTATAACAAGAGATTGAGAAAGATTATAGAAAGTACTAATGTGAAAGTTGATGAAGGAATTGAAAAACCCTCAAGGTTTTATGAATATGATGAAGATGATCAGAATAATGTTTTGATCCAAGGAGTCCAAGCTCCTAAGATTCGGATCTAGATTGATCTGGTAAATCAGGAAGAAGAGATGAGTTTTAATGAGCCTGACCAAGAATCAGATGTGCGAGAAATTCCCAAAGTTCCCAGGTATGTAGGACTGAACCACTCTGAGGATCAGATCATAGGTGATAAAAGCAAAGGGGTACAAACAAGAAGGAGGATTGCTCAAGATTTATATAAGTATTGTCTGATTTCAAAGATTGAACCTAAGACAGTGAATGAATCTTGCAATGATGAGAATTGGACTAAAGCAATGGAGGAAGAACTGATACAAATTGAGAAAAATCACACTTGGGATCTTGTTCCCAGACCTAGAAACAAGAATGTGATTGGAACCAAATGGGTCTTCCGGAACAAACTGAATGAAGTTGGTGAAGTAATCAGAAATAAAGCCAGATTGGTCTGCAAGGGCTATTCTCAAATAGGAGTTGATTTTGAAGAAAATTTTGCTCCAGTGGCAAGAATTGAAGCAGTCAGACTATTTCTTACTTTTGTTGCTTTCAAGGATTTCAGAGTTTATCAGATGGATGTCAAGTCTGCCTTCCTGAATGGTGACTTGGAAGAAGTATACATTGAGCAACCAGATGGATTTCAATTGTCTGATCATGGTGATATGGTCTGCAAGCTAAAGAAAACACTGTATGGACTGAAGCAAGCCCCAAGAGCCTAGTATGAAAGATTGGATAAACATCTTTTGAAGATTGGTTTCAACAAAGGTACTGCTGACAGTAATTTGTATTTCAAAATTGATCATGAAAACATCTTGATTGTTGAAGTGTTTGTTGATGACATCATTTTTGGAGGAAAAGATAGTATTTGTAAAACTTTTGCAAATCAAATGAAAAGTGAATTTGAGATGTCCATGCTTGGGGAAATAAATTTCTTCTTGGGTCTACAAATCACTCAAACAAAGAAAGGAATCTTCATTTCTCAGACCAAATATGTGAAAGAATTGTTGAAGAAATTTGGGATGGAAGACTCAAAGCTAATGAGTACTCCCATGGCAACCAGATGTAAGTTGAGAAAAGATGATGACTCTCCCAAGGCTGATCAGAAAAAGTATAGGTCAATGATTGGAGGACTGTTGTATCTCACTCAAACCAGACCTGATATTATGAATGTTGTTGGTCTTGTTGCTAGATTCCAAGCTGATCCTAGAGAATCTCATGTCATGGCAATCAAGAGGATTTTTAGATATCTAAAAGGGACAGTTGAGTATGGTCTGTGGTATCCTAGAGATCATAATTTCTCTCTTCATGCATATACAAATGCTGATTGGGCATGAGATGTGGATGACCGAAAGAGTACCAGTGGTGGAGCATTCTTTTGGAGAAGAGATTGGTTTCTTGGATAAGCAAGAAACAAGAGGCAATATCTTTGTCCACTACAGAAGCTAAATATATTGTAGCAGCAGGTAGTTGCACTCAAGTTTTGTGGATGAAGCAAATGCTAAGAGACATAAGAGTGGAGTATGAGGAGCCTATCACAATCTTCTGTGATAATTCAAGTGTAATAAATATATCTAAGAATCCGGTGTTGCATTCAAAGACTAAACATATATCCATCAAGTTTCACTTTTTGAGAGAGCAAGTGAACAAGAATGAAGTCAGATTGGAGTTTGTGCCTTCCAAGGATCAGATTGTAGATATCTTTACTAAACCTCTACCTAAGGACTCTTTTGAGTCTCTCAGGGAGAAGTTAGGGGTTATTGCCCCTCCGATGTTGAACTAAGATGCACTGATGTGCATCAGTTTGGTGGATATCACAGTCATATCTTATGGTTCAGATTGATGATGGGAAGCTGCTACTCACAGAGTATAGCTAGTATGAGTCTGAAGTGGTGGAGTTGCAAGTATGTGCCCTTTTCCATTGATGTCAAAGGGGGAGAGAAGACATGTGAAAAACAAGTTGTTGCTGATAGGGGGAGTTGTGATAGTAAGGAGAAGTTCTTGTCTTGATGGTCAAAATAGTTTTTCACATCATATGTTGCCATCAATGACAAAGGGAGAGATTGTTGCAAGTATGGGCTTAACCAGTGTTGTCATTGATGTCAACATACTCCTGTTGCATTAATGATAAGGATTGGATGAATTGTTTGCTGAGGATATTGAGAAAATTGGTCATATCAGGAATAGTGAAGAACAGTGAAGACAGTAAGGTAAAAGTTCTAGTTAAGATGAGGATCAGAGGATGTGGTTCAAAGGGTTTGTAGATATGTGTCTTAAGGAATTCCAGTAAAGATTTCAGAGGTCCGCATGAAGATCTAAAGAATTTGTGGCCGCTCAAGTAAAACCGGTTCGGCAGGTGTTCAAAGGTGATAGAGTGATACAGATTGGTCCGGTGAGATCCAGAAATGCATTATCCTATTCTGCAGATTTTGTGGAGTGTTTAGTAAGTCCTTAAGAAGTGTCAAATCAATTGGTTTGTGGTCTAGAGGTCCGCAAGCATCTATCTCTTTGTGACAGTGATGACAGACTGTGTTCTTGAGGTTCCAGATGAAGGAGAGAAGGATTTCAGTAAGCAGATGAAGTGTGGATGTTATTGGTGATTCAGGCAAGCTTGTGGAAGTTATGGATTGTGTCCACTTCATGTTGGTGGTTTGCATTAGAGTTTGAGTTTGCAATTGTAGAAGTTACTTCCGGATGATGGCGTTCTTCCTGAGTCTGGATGACCGGATGAGTTACACATCCTGCAGATGTTCTTGTAGATGTTTGCCGACTTAGATGATTATTCCTAAGTTGATGTCTTGTATAAATAAGGGATTGGAAAGTCTTTTTGATAGTATTAAGCGAAGATGAGTGTGTGGTAGCGAAGAGGAGAGCAAAAGGCAGAGAAGAAGTATTGGGCTTAAATGGAATCGATTCAAGCATGGTGAAGATGCTATTCTCTAGTTCATGTATGTGATACTTATTATTTTGTAGACAGTGTGTCTCTTGTAGGTAGTGGGCCTCTTGTGACCAGTGTGCTTGGGCAGTGAGCCCTAATTGGCATGTGACATTTTGTTCTTTCTATTCTTCTAACAGAGAATACAATCTTGGGTTAATCACCCCGTGGTTTTTCCCTTAACCGGGTTTTCTACGTCAAAATCTTGGTGTCTTATGTGTTAATGTGTTTCTGCTCTTTATTTAATGCAGTGTGTTTCCATGATTGAATTATTATTATGCTGCTGAATTACAAAGTGGATTTAAGTGTTTAAATTAGAATAAAGTTTTGGACAACTGATTCACCCCCCCTCTCAGTTGTATGTCCTGAATCTAACAACAATAAGTTATGCAGAGGGAGTCTTGCTTGAGTTCCATACACTAGCTCAAAGGGTGGTTTTCCTATGGCCTTTTTTATAGTGATTTTGTCTGCCCAGAGGGCTAGCCTTAACTTAGAATCCCAAGCCTTTGTATTATTATTTAGCATTCTTTTTATAATTTTCAAAATGCTCTTGTTACTAGATTCAGCTTGCCCATTTGCTTGTGGGTGATATGGTGAAGAATATAGAATCATTATTCCATAAGAGTTGCAAAACATTTTGAACTCCTCTAATCTGAAACACATTCCATTATCAGTTATAATCCTTGCCGGCACACCAAATCTAGTGATAATGTTTTCAAGTAGGAAATTCATTACAACTTTATTGGTTGCTTGTCTTGTGGGTATAGCTTCTACCCATTTCGTGAAATAATCTGTAGATGCTAGTATCCATCTATATCCTCTAGTGGATCTTTCTACAATTTCTCCTATAAAATCTATCCCCCACTGGTGGAATGGAGCCTCAACTTGCACTGGTCTTAAAGGTACTGTCCCTTGGTATTTCAATTTCCTAGCAAATCTTTGGCATGCCTCACACTTCCTGGTAAAATTATATGCATCGTTGAAAACCTTAGGCCAGTAGTATCCTACCCTTAATATTTTGTGAGAAGTAGTTTTTGCTGAAAAATGCCCTCCACATATCCCCTCGTGCATTTCTTTCATAACATGTTTGGCTTGATATTCATCCAGACATAATAACATAATACCATCTTGATTTTTCCAATAAAGATCCCCTTCTATGAACACATATTTTGAAGCTTGTAATTTAAGTGTCCTTTTCTTGTTATCATCATATCCCTCAGGGCACTTCATATATTTTAGATAGTATATGATATCAGCATACCATGATGTACACTCAATGCTAGAAATCATGTTATCTTCATCATCAGAATTACATATCTGAGTAGCTTCAAAATTAGTCTTGGCCATTAGTCTAGCAAGACCCTGTCCTCTTACTAGCTTGGTAATTTGGATTTCAATGTTAAATTCCCAAATTTTGTTAATCCATCTGCACCTTCTGCCAGTAACTTTAGTATGAACAAATACATCTTTCACTGCATCATTAGGTACATAGGCTATTATTTTTGCTCCCACCAGGTATGGCCTAAATGTTTTGACTACTTTCACTAATGCGTATGCCTGTTTCTCAATTACATCATATTTTAACTTTGCATTCTGGAGGGACTTGCTAAAGAATGAGATGGGTTGTTCATATCCCTCATTATTTTTGTGTAACATCACTACTGTAATTGTATGATAGGAAGCAAATGAGAAAATATGAAATGGTTTACTGAAGTCAGGGGATATTAGGACTAGGGCTTCCTTGATTGCTCTTTTTATTGACATGAATGCATCTAGGGCCTCATCTATCTAGTTAACTTGTGCATCCTTCTTTAACATTTTGGATATTGGATTCACTATTTCAGCAATGTTTGATATAAATCTTCTTACGAAATTAATCTGCCCAAAGAAAGATTGAATGGCTTTGACTATTTTAGGAGTAGGAATCTTGTCTATAGCTTCCACTCTTTCTTGATCAATCTTGACTTCATCTTTGGACACTATGTTCCCTAATAGCTTTCCTTCTGTTACTGTGAATTGACACTTTTTGGGATTTAGGGAAATACCATACTTCAATGCTTTCAAAAAGACCTATTCAAGGTGTGCACAGTGGTCTTTTGCTTTTTTGGAATAGGCAGTAAGATCATCTTGGTATACTACCATTATGACATTGATTAAATCAGCAAAGGCAACATCCATAGCTCTCTGAAAGGTAGCACCAACATTTGTGAGTCCAAATGGCATTCTAACATACACATAAGTGCCCCAAGGAGTGGTAAATGCGGTTTTATATTGTTTTGATTCTTTCACTTTCACCTAATTATAATGCAAAAATCCATCCATCATAGATAACAATTCGCATCTTGTGACTCTTTGTAAAACTGCCTCCATATTTGGGAGTGGATAGTTGTCTTTAAGGGATGAGATATTTAGATTTCTAAAATCTACACATAACCTTATGTCACCATTCTTTTTTCTAATTGGTACCAGGTTTGAAACCCACGTAGAATGTCTAATAGGCTTAATAATACCTCCCTCACCGAGTTTCACAAGTTCTTCATACATTTTGGGTTGCAAGGTTGGGTTTATAGGTCTCTGTTTTTGTCTGAAAGGTTTTGCATTAGGTTTGAGTGGGATTTCATGCTGGAACAGATCCTCCCTGTATGCCTTAAGGTCATCATAAGACCAAGCAAAGACATGTTTATATTTTCTCAATAGAGCAATCAACATTTTCCTGATTGTAGGGCTTATCTTTTTCCCAATATATACCCTTTTCAGTGTCATTTCAGTACCCAAGTTGATTTCTTCAAGGTCTTCTTTCTTCACTGGTATTTGCTTCATAAGAGCTCGGTCATGTCCATCAAACACCCTTTCTAGTGCCACAAGCCCCTTTGGTATCTTATTAGTTTTAAGTTGGACAATTTCTTTACCAAATAAAGTTTGTTTGCCATCTACTTCTTCCACAAATGCATTGAAATCAATCTCTTGAGCCTCATATTGATCGATGCATTGTAAGAAATTTAATAGATTAGTATCATCATTGAAAACTTGCCAATTATAGACATTGTCTGGGATTACAGGCCTAGTTTTAAACTCAAGTTCAGTAATGCTTGCCAATGTGATATCATCCTTTTTCAAGGCTATATTTGCTAAGAAGTCTGCCATTATATTTTTTGATCTGTTTATCCAATCAATGGAGAAAGCATCAAACAATTCAATATCATCCCAGACAGCATTCCTATATTTTTCAATCTTTTATTCTTGGATGAATACTTCTCTCTGACTTGAGATATAATTAGTTCCGAATCTCCATACATAGCAAGGCATTTTATTTTGTGCTTTATGGCAATGTTTAGTCCGATGAGCAAAGCTTCATATTCTGCCATATTATTGGTACACTCAAATGTCAACAGGAATGAGTATTTGAAAGTTTTACCAGTTGGTGAGATAAACACTACTCCTGCTCCATTACTAGCCTTACTATATGCACCATCAAAATACATTCTCCATATATCATATTCATCAGTTTGGGCTTCTTGGTGCATTGGGTTAGTGTTCTGTAATTCTGGTTGACCTTTTTCAATTCTAAATGCACCAAGGTCTGTATCACAGAAGAAATTTACTTGATTCTGGTCAATGCATTCTATGATGTTCTCATACCTTGGTTCTCTGCATAACTTAATTTCCTTTTCTCCCACGGGTATAGTAGCATAGGATAGATCTAACTAAACATTCCCTCTTGCCATTGCAACCCATTGTCTTGATAACAGCATCCCATAGTAAGGTGGGATATCCACTATGGTGATGTCAATTTTATAAACTGCTTCAGGATAGGTAGCTAACTTTATCTCTACATCCCTCATAATACTGATGAAGGGGGGTAAATCTCAAAACACACAACAATAGAAATGGAACATAGCAAATAGAATTTTCTTTTATTGATCTGGGCAACTCATTACATTACAGAATCCCAATTACAATCAGAGGATGAATCCCCTACTGGCTGCAACACATTACAGCTTTCCCAACCTCAAGACTCTAGAATCTTCAACCTTCTGTAACCCCCAAATCTGCTAGGGTTTCTATTTTTCCACCTATTCTTGACTCTACACTTGCCCCCTTTACTCTACCACTGCCCAGGGTCCCCAAAATAGCCATAAATAACACTTTTTGGCGGCCTCTAGCTAAATTTCAAAATTTACAACTCCCTCCAAAAGTAGGTCAACTTCCAGGAAGGATAACTTTTGATCCGGGTGTTTGATTGACAAACCGTTTTAGGCGTCAGAAAGCTCGCGATGTGAACTATCACACCAAAAATCCATAAACAGATTTCTGTCAACTTCTCAGAACGTTTAGGAAAGTTTTAGTGCCTCATATCTTATTTCAAAAAATTTTAGGGCTTTTTTAGAAAACAAAAACTTTAATATCTTTCAGCTCACAAATGATCTTTGCCTGATTCCTTCACCAAAGGTCTTATATTTCCATTTAGTAACTTTCTGCAAGTTTTCACTTCAATCTGTGTCCTACTGCAAACTTTCCAAAAATAGCAGGTAGACTTTTCAAAATAGGCAAGTTGCTATTTTTAGCATTTTTGGAAAAGCTGAAAGTCCTACATCATTATTATCGATATTATGGAACTAGAAACACTAATTGTGGAAAGAAATGAAAACAACTACAATGATTTTGAATTAACTTCTTTTTGGGTGATGCAAGATTGCCCTTACACCACTGGATGCTCTTGCATCAGACACCCAGGGTAAGTTGAGAAGTGACCATGTCACGTCTCAGATGTTGGCATGAGGGAAACCCAAACGGTCAACCTCTGCCTTAGATAACCGAGAGGAATCTTCAATAGGCCTTCCTTTCCATTTTACCAGATATTCTTCATATTTCTTGTTCTGAGTACTTCTTCCCACACGACTATCCAAGATCTCTTCTATCTCGTCCATTGAAGTAGATGTTGGAATACTCCATTGCGCTTCTGTTGGTCCATCCTTTGCTCCACCTTCATGATATTCTGATAAATCAGAAATGTTGAAAATAGGGGAAATATTGATCCCATTCGGTAGCTCTACCTCATATGCATTTCCTGAATCATGCTTCTTCAAGATTTTGTATGGTCCAATTTTTTTCATTTTCAACTTATTGTATGTTCCAATTGGGAACCTTTCTTTTCTCAAGTGAACCATGACTTCATCTCCTACCTGGAACTCCTTATATCTCCTCTTCTGATCTGCCTTAGACTTGTACTAAATATTCATCCTATTAATGTGCTTTCTCACCTCTTCATGCAAATTCTTTAGATGTTCTGCAAAGTCTTCAACTTTAGCACTTGTCTTTTCTCCTTTGTCCAGCTTCTTTAACTCAGAAGCATTTCTCGGGCTATTGCCATATACAACTTGGAATGGTGATTTACCAGTACTCCTATTGACAGAATTGTTGTAAGCAAATTCTGACTGTGGTAAAATTAAATCCCATCCCTTGGGCTTATCTCCTACTAAGTGTTGGTTTTTTCCCTGACTGGATGCTCATTCCTAGATTTCCCTACAAGGTAGCCATCAGTGATCAACATAATCTCTGGGCCAGGGGCCAACAGTGTAGGAGATAGACTCTATTTTTATCTCCTCTTCTTCTTCAGGCTCTGCAAAACCTAGGGGGGTATTCCCTATTCAACACCCATGAGAATATGCTTGTGGGTTGGCTTGGGATGTTGACACAAAGCAGATAAATCCTCCTGTATGAAGACCAAAACTATGGGATAAGTGCAAAGGGGCTAGCTTTGGGCTTATGTCCAGTTGTGAATCAGAGGATCTTGGTCCTAAACTACTTCTAATGTCCTAATGGTTGTTTTGGAAGTTTGAGTTTGATTTTATGTGTTTGGATGCAAAACTAGGACCTGGTGTGTAATCTCAATGTAGAGCTAGATTGGTGCCTATTCAGGGCTTGGAGTCAGTAGACATACACCTGTGAATGATCAACATGAACACACTAAAACTAGATTTCAAGGGGATGTTGTGGTATCTGCCTTACAGATACCTCCCAAAACAGAGTGTTGAGTTATCTCTACTTATGGTATCCCTATTGCAGTACATCCTTCCCAACACTTAATCTAAAAACACTTTAATCTACCCTTTGAGTAGAAGTTGAAAGATCAAGCATTCAATACAGGAATTCTATATTCTAGAACACCAGACAACCCTTAGATATCTAGATTCAGAAGGACACATGCAATACTAGAGACATAATTAACAAAACACATGCAAGTACAACATTACTCATATAAAATCAATCATGAAATCAGTAGGTTCATGCATGAGACATACAACAAGAGATACATAAACTCACAAGGCCTCTTGCATAGAGCAACCAAAACTAGTTGTATCTTATTACAGAGCCAGATATGTCTAGTTTTCAACAACCAACCCCTGAACGAATAACACAGTCTGCATTATATAGCAGGAAGGTGTACCCATCATTCAGTACAATGGTGCTTCAAAATATCCACCAGATACCACACGTCATGAGGAAAATGGTGCTCCAATATTCAATGCAGTAGGTGGAGGAGGGGATAGGAAGAGATCTCGAGCTTCGCGCCGCCGCTGAGGGATTCACATCATCAATCGGGTGGTTGAAATGTTCACGCCATCGCCCATACCCTACAACAACCGCCATTAGTGGCGCACCAAACCTATAGCCTCAGGAAATGCAGTAGATAGTGCATCGCAAACCGTTCCCACCAAAATTTATCACCTTGATATTTCAAATTATGTAGGATCAAATTATCCCACATGCACCCCGCAGTGACCTCCTCATCACCTTATATACTAGGTCGCGAGCATATATGATGTCAGTGCTTTTTCTCCCGACGACACTAGTATAAGCCTCATCATCATCCTCCTTCAACATGATATCCAGATACTCAATATCATCCTGACGTCAGCATCATCATCTGCATGAGCTCACCCTGATAAATTCACATCACCCTGATGTGAAATATCACCTCGATGTTTGAATATCAGCCTGATGACCAACCTTACCTTCGCGTGAGATATCAACCTGATATTCACCTTCATCGGCACAACCTTATACATCGGAGGAAGATCCTCCTGCTTAGCCGATACCAAATGTCTGGCTGATGAACATCTTGCTAACATCACCGTCATTTCCTGTTGACGTCATCAGCATATCTGCCTCGCGCACCTCCTCATATCCGGATGATGTCATCGTCATATTCGCAACATCGGGGGATCTCCATAAAATGATTGATGTTAAAATATGACCCCCGGACCTTGATGACGTTACCATCATGTCGGCATCAGGATGATATTCAGAAGATAACCAGATATTTGAAATATCACCCTGATGCACAAATATCATGCTGCATTGTAGCTCCACTATAAGATCGGGGTGATATATGAATTTGACGGATATTTGAAATGATCACCCCCCACTAGACAAAGCATGAAGCCGACAGGCGGATATCTCCCTTCGGAAATATCATGATGCAAACAGGCAGAAAAGTAGATATCACCCTGAAGTCAGCATCACATCACAATGTCAGGTCAGATTGAAAACTTGAAGTATGACCCCGTCGAATCTGGATGACGTCAGCAACATATCTCCTGAAGGATATCACCGTGATAATTGAACATCCTGATGACGTCATTGTCACATTTAGAGCAAGGGTGATATTCAGAAGATGACCCGATAATTGGAATATCACCCGATATTGAGAATATCATCCTGCAGAGAAAAAGATGAAGGCAAAGGTCGAGCGGATATCACCCCCGCAGGAACATGACATCAGCAGCATCTTGATGTTGAACAAACATAAGGTGACAAAATAACATCAGGGTGATCTTAACAAAGATCACCCGATATTCAAATATGATGACCCCAATGAAATATCCGGTCGATAGACTATCATGATGATGTTGACCACCTCCTAAGAGAAAATGATGCTGATGTAGACGGGCAAATATCGCCTCGATAAAAGACTGACATCAACAACACGGGTGATAAAGCAAACATGAAGTGATAAAGTAACATCAGGATGATCTTAACCAAGATCACCCGATGTTCAAATATGATGACCCCGATGCAAAACGGGTCATGCTTAGAACCTTGTAGCAACATCATCAGGATGTTCTTAACTAAGATCACCCAATGTTAAAATATCACCTCGCGGAAGATCAGGCTGACAGAAAATATGATGACCCTCGCAAGCAACATCAGGGTGATGTCTGGAAATATGATGATGATGACCTCCTATGAAGAAAATATGATGCTACAGTTGAAAAATGCTGAGGAGGCCCAGAGACTTAGAACCTTTTTTAGATTTTTTGGGAGGGTGCCTGCATGTTTATATGCTTGAAACTTGACTGCTCATGGAGGCACCAACACTAAGCACTATAGCAGGTTACCCAAACTCCTATTCACCACTTCGGTCTGCCCATCAGTCTGTGGATGATGTGCAGAACTGAACTTCAAATCTGTCTTCAACTTCTTCCATAATGTCCTCCAAAAATAACCAACGAACTTGGTATCTCGATCTGAAACTATGCTCTTTGGTAGACCATGTAGTCTCACCACCTCTCTGAAAAATAATTCAGCAATATGAACAGCATCATTAGTCTTCTTGCAAGGAATAAAATGTACCATCTTCGAGAATCTGTCCACCACCACAAAAATGGAATCATGTCCTCTCTGTCCTTGGTAAACCAAGAACAAAATCCATACTAATATCATCCCATGGCTTCTCTGATACAGGTAATGGCTGATATAGACCTGTATTCTAACTTGCTCCTTTTGCCATTTGACATACTCTGCAACTCTGCACAAATTTCCACACATCTTGCTGTAATTGTGGCCAATAATAATTTTCACCAACAATAGCAATGGTCTTATCTCGACCAAAGTGTCCAACCAATCCTCCACTATGCTTCTCCTTAATTAGGTTCTCTCTCATGGAACTCCTTGGAATGCACAACTGGCTTCCTCTAAATAACATGCCATCTTGGATTATGAAATCCAACCATTTTGTCCTGTCCAAAGTAATAGGTTCCATACAAACTTTCCAGGCCTCTGCAAAATCTGGATCTTCAGGATATAAACTTTTGAGCTCATTGAACCCAACAACCTCTATCTTCATTTCTGTCAACAAATTTTGCCTTTTGCTCAAGGCATCTGCAACTTTGTTGGACTTCCCACTCCTGTGCTTTAAAACAAAAGTATAGCTCTGCAAAAACTCAACCCATTTTAAGTGCCTTTGGTTCAACTTTCCTTGACTATTAAGATACTGCAAAGCCTGATGATCAGTATATAAAACAAACTCCTTTCGCAGTAAATAATGTCTCCATTTCTTCAAAGCCTGAACTATTGCATAAAACTCTTGATCATAAACATAATACTTTTTCTTGGTATCATTAAGCTTCTCACTAAAATATGCAATGGGCTTACCTTCTTGGCTCAAAACAACTCCTATACCACTACCACTAGCATCACAATCTATTTGAAATACCTTATTGAAATCTGGAAGTGCCAAAATAGGTTGTTCTACAACTTTCTACTTCAATGTGTCAAAGCTCTTGTCTATTCCTTTAGTCCATCTAAACTCTTTTCTATCCCCTCTCATTGTCTCAGTTAGGGGTGCACAAATGCTACTAAAATTCCTAATAAACTTTCTGTAAAAAACTTGCCAAACCATGAAAGGATCTTACCTCCGTTGCACTCCTTGACGTAGGCCATTCAATGATAGCCCTTACTTTTTTTGGGTCCATCTTAAGACCTTCCTCTAAGACTACAAATCCTAGGTATACCAACTCCTTCTTTGCAAAACTACATTTCTTCAGATTAATCAGCAACTTCTCCTCCCTAAGCTTCTCCAGAACTCTTCTGATATGCATCAGATGCTCATCCCAAGTCTTACTAAAAATCAAAATATCATCCAAATAAACAATAACAAAACTTTCCAAAAACTCTTTCAATACCTCGTTCATGAGCCGCATGAATGTGCTCGGTGCATTGGTTAGCCCAAATGGAATGACTAACCACTCATACAAACCTTCCTTTGTCTTGAAGGCTGTCTTCCACTCATCTCCTTCTCTGATATGGATCTGGTGATACCCACTCTTTAGGTCAATTTTCATGAAGTACTTGGCTCCACTCAAATAATCCATGATGTCATCCATTCTTGGCAATGGAAATCTATACTTGATCATTATCTTATTGATGGCTCGAGAGTCTGTACACATCCTCCATTCTCCATCCTTCTTTGGTGCTAGTACTGCAGGTACTGCACATGGACTTAGGCTCTCCCTTATCAGTCCCTTCCTCAACAACTCCTGAACTTGTCTGTTCAGCTCTTCATTCTCTACAGGGGTCATTCTGTGGGCTGCCTTGTTTGGCAAACTGGCTCCTGGTATCAAATCCATTTGATGACTTATCTTCCTTACTGGTGGTAAACCTTCTGGTACATTATCAGAGATAATGTCCTGGAACTCTTCCAACATATCTGAAACTTCTACTAGTACATCTTCACAGTTCTCTTGACTAATCTTAGGAATCAATGCAAAGCAGTGACGCTCATGCTTCATACCCTCCAAAAATTTCCTACCATATACCAAGCAAATTCTGGAAGTACTACATACCTTTCCTTCCACCTCCTTTAAGGGCTTCAACTTATGATGAAATCCATCATTTGTTAGGGAATATGTGTTTGCATGACCATCATAGACAGCGCTCCTATCATACTGCCATGGCCTCCCCAACAGCATATGACATGCATCCATCGGTATGATATCACACAGTACCTCATCATGGTAGTCCCCAATCTTGAACTTCACTAAACACTGCTCATTGACCAAAGCTCGGTGGTTCTTCTGCAACCATGCAATCCGATATGGATGTGGATGCTTTCTTCTTGTCAACTTCAACTTGTCAACCATCTCCTCTGAAACAAGATTATCAGTGCTTCCACTGTCAATAATAATATCACAACACTTACCTTCACATTTGCACCTTGTGCAGAATAAACTCTTCCTCTGATTAGGTTCTTTCTCCTCATTCAGCAAGGTTCTTCTGACAACTAGGGTTTCTCCCCTTTCAGCATCTTCAGAATGCTCAGAATGTGCATCTTCATCTACATGTGCAACTCGTGCATTGCCTTCAGGTCTTCTATTTGTCCTTCCTTGATGTTGCGGACACTCGTATGCTCGATGCCCTTCTTCTTCACATTAGAAACAGGTTCCTTTGAAACCTCCTCTTCCAAGTCCTTGCCCAGGTCTACCTCTTCCTCTTCCTCTTTGCTCAACATTGTTCTGGTCATGAGGGCAGTAGGTATTATCTCCTCTCTGATTTAGATTGGTTCCAGCTTCTTCACTTTTCTTTGCATTTCATTTTGGCCCCCATAGGGTCTTCCACCAGTCCTTCCGCCTTGACCTCTTCCCCTTTGCTTGCTGTCGAATCTTTTATTTAGCTTCTCTTCCACTTTCAGGGAAAACTGGTACGCATCTTCTATGGTGGTCATTCTGATCAGGCTCAACTCTTCTTGAATACTCGGCCTCAACCCATTAATGTAACGGGCTACCTTCTCCTTGTTGGGCTCTAAATGGCATGTCCTGATAGTAATCTTATAAAACTCTTCTATATACTCTTTAACAAACTTGTTACCTTGCTTCAGTCCTTGCAACTTCTTCAGTAACTCCATCTCATAGTCCACAGGAATGAACTACTTCTTTAATTTCTCCACCATTCGATCCCATCTGGTGATCTTTACTTTTCCTCTTCTATTCCTCTCTAGTTGGACCTCCTTCCACCAAATATTGGCATGGCCCTTCAACTTTGTTTTTGCAAACTTGACCCGATCTGGGTCCTCCACATCTTCATACTCGAAATACTCCTCCATGTCATTGATCCAATCAATAAGATGTTCTGGATTCAAATCCCCAGAATATGTAGAAACCTCGATCCTGGGCCTCTTTCCGATCTTCAAAATGGCCCTCAACAACCTAACTTCTGCAGTATATCCAGTAGCTTCTTGTTCTTCCTCAGATAGCTCTTCTTCAGCTTCATCTTTGCTTTCATCTCTTATCCTCGGCTCAAACCCTCTTCGTAGCTCCTCTTGCAATGCATCGATTTGCCTTTGCAGGGCTCTAAAACCCTCTTCTATCAAAGCATTCCTCCCAACACGATTTCTTCATGGAGGCATCTTGGTCTCCACAGCAAACCCACAACGTCAAGTCTTGGTGCAAACTGCCTCATAGTCAGCGATCTGTCTACACACTCAGGAACCCTTGCTCTGATACCACTTGATGAAGGGGGGTAAATCCCAAAACACACAACAACAGAAATGGAACACAACAAATAGAATTTTCTTTTATTGATCTGGGCAACTCATTACATTACAGAATCCTAATTACAATCAGAGGATGAATCCCCTACTGGCCGCAACACATTACAACTTTCCCAACCTCAAGACTCTAGAATCTTCAACCTTATGTAACCCCCAAATCCGCTAGGGTTTCTATTTTTCCACCTATTCTTGACTCTACACTTGCCCCCTTTACTCTACCACTGCCCAGGGTCCCCAAAATAGCCATAAATAACACTTTTTGGCGGCCTCCAGCTAAATTTCAAAATTTACAACTCCCTCCAAAAGTAGGTCAACTTCCGGGAATCATAACTTTTGATCCGGGTGTCTGATTGACGAACCATTTTAGGTGTCAGAAAGCTCGTGATGTGAACTATCACACTAGAAATCTGTAAATAGATTTCCATCAACTTTTCGAGACGTTTAGGGAAGTTTTAGTGCCTCATATCTCGTTTTAGAAATTTTTAGGGGTTTTTCAAAAAACAAAAACTTTAATATCTTTTAGCTCACAAATGATCTTTGCTTGATTCCTTCACCAAAGGTCTTATATTTCCATTTAGTAACTTTCTACAAGTTTTCACTTCAATCCGTGCCCTACTGCAAACGTTCCAAAAATAGCAGGTAGACTTTCCAAAATAGGCAGGTTGCTATTTTTAGCATTTTTGGAAAAACTGAAAGTCCTACATCATTATTCTAGATATTATGGAACCAGAAACACTAATTGTGGAAAGAAAGGAAAACAACTATAATGATTTTGAATTAACTTCTTTTTGGGTGATGCAAGATTGCCCTTACACCACTGGATGCTCCTGCATCAAATACCCACAACTGGGATGTTGTCCATAGCGTAACATTTACCATATGTAGTGTCAACCCACATTCCTAATTCCTTCATGACTGCTATCGGCATGATGTTCATGGATGCCCCTAAATCAATCATACAGTTCCTCACCAACTTATTTTTTATCAACAAGGTAGTGTAGAAAGGATCTACTTGAGATGGATTTTTTGTCAATGTATCACCCAAATATACTTCTACAATTTTAGAAGCCTCAGTTTGAACATTATTTATTGTGATTTTAGGCTTTTCTTGTTTCCTTTTTGGTATATTTGAAATCATCTTAACCACCGTATTCCTGTATTGATCTATCTTCATCATTTCAAGAAGTGGTATTGATATTTTCACTTGAGATACAACTTGAGCTATGTCAAACGAGGGAGTTATTGTTTGATCATCTTTTTCTATTTTGTTATGCCCCTTTTCTCCAACTGGTATTTTGTCTTTTACCTTGCCTTGCTCAGTTTTTTCTGGCTCTTTTGATATATTTTTCATATTATTTTTATTATAATTTTGATCTTTTATAAAGACACTCCCAGGTGTTCCTTGATCCGCGTTAACCGTCCTATTTCTTAGATTATAGTTGTTCTTAGCCTGTGCCACTACAACCATTATAAGAGCTCTCCTTTCTTCTTCAGTAGGTTTTCTCCATTGACAATGTGGTGGCTTGTTAGAATTATAAGTACTTTCCCTGTAGGTGTCCTCCTGATCTGAGAAGACTTCTTGTCTTCCCATATTAACATTATATTTTTGATTCCCTACATCGTACTCATATTCGTCTTCTTCCGCAGAGGAATACTCTTCATTTATTTGGTAAGGTGATATTCCTAGCATATTTATGGTATGGCTATCTCTTTCATAGCCAGAAGAGATTTCTTCTTGCTATACTGATTTGGTCACTATATAATATTTAGGTGAATAGGGAAAATTACACACTGAGCACCATGGATTATCTTCGACCACGTGTGCCCCATTTCCTTTTAAAGGGTCAGGAGTATCCAGGTTGCCATAATTTTGCCTTTTATTATTCTCCACAGGTCTTCCATTTTTCCAATTGGTATGATATGGCATGTCATGCAACCTTGGTCTTTCATTTTTGTATTGATTCTCTTGTTTATTCTGGTGATTATTAGAGTTTTGAGGAATTATGAGGTTATCTCTTTTGCCAATCATCCCTGCAACTTTCCTATTATTTTCAATACTGATAGCTACTTTTTGCACCTCTGTCAAGGTCATGGGAGCCCTATTCCTGAGTTCATACCCAGTCTTTGGATCAAAAGCCTTTAGATAAATACTCAGAGCTGCTGAATCAGTCAATTTGGATCCATGTGGTATCTTATTATGTAATTTGGAAAATCTTTGATTGAAGTCATATACTGACTCATTCTAATTTTTCTGGATGCTTATTAGCTCATGCAGGGCAAATTTAGGGGCATACTGATTTCCATATTGTTATTTGAATTGGTCATGGAAATCTGCTATAGAATAAATTGAGAAATCTGGTAAATTATTGAACCAATCCCTCGCGTCTTCAGTTAGAGACATCATGAATAATCTCATTTTTACGTCCTCATGTTCTATACCAATGTCTTGTACAAAGGCATTGAAATTTCTAATGTGATCTTCAGCTAATATTGCATTATTTCCAGTGAATTTGGAGACCATGTTTCTCCAATTGTTATCTATAGGGTATGTGTTGAGTTGTTTGTAGCTTCGATCAGAAAACATAATAATAAATATGAATATATAAGTAATATTTAATATTACTTATATATTCATACTTAATATATAAGGTATGTTAAGATAAATATCAATATAGCATGATCGAATGATATATTACCAAAGCATAAACATCTTCTGCATTCTAAATGGTGATTAGTAACTGTTAAAATCGGTGAAACTGATTACAATACAAATAGTGACAAAGTCACACCTGTGATAGGCGTGACTCCTTGAGGACTCACGTCTATCACATATGTGACTCCTACCGTCACTCACATATTTATATCAATGTCTTTGCCCTGCAATACCATGGATTGACACAAAAATTGGAAGTGTATGAGAAGTGGAAATTGCATCTGAAATACAAAAGAAAGTAATAAGTTAAGTCTGCTATATAAATATCCAACTTTCAGAAAATATCCAAGTCAAAGATTATAAGTTCGATTTAAATTTACATGGTATCAGAGCCAAGGTAAGCAGAATCCAGGTAGAAAATTGAACTTGAGAAATTCAAATTTAATACATCTCATTTCTCAAATGACAACAGCAATCCTATTCGAAGACAGATTGGAAGGAGGAAATAACTTCTCATCATGGAAATTCAGAATTATGATGATACTAAAAGAAAATAAAGTTGATTCATTTGTGAGAGAAAACAAAATGGAACCAGAGAATGATCCTGATAAAATGACATGGATTGAAGGAAATGACAAAGCCATGAAAATCATAGTTGGAGTTAGAGATCATATCGTGCTGATTCTGACAAAACATGAGACTGCATATCATATGTTTAAGTCACTTGAAGGCAATTATGAAATTAATAACTCCAGTAGAACCTTAGCCCTAAAGAGAGAAATAAATCATATAAGTATGAACAAAGGAGAATCTATCAATGCATACTTTATGAGAATATCTGCACTAAGGGATCAACTATCAACACTTGGGTACCAAATTGCAAGCAAGGAACTAACACTTATTGCTCTAGATGGTCTCCCAAATTCCTGGGAGACATTTGTTCAAGGCATTAGTGCAAGGTCCAAATTTCCAAAATTTGACTGCCTAAGATCAAACTGTCTTCAAGAAGAATCTAGACAGACAAAGAAAGGGTCAAAATAGAAAACTATAGATGAAGACCTTCATGTTCTAAATACAAACTCTCAAAAGAAAGAGAAGAAGAAACACTTCAAGAAGAGGAAAAATTATCACGGGAAAGGTTCATTCAAGAAAGACATTTCTCGCATCCAATGTTTCAGATGCGACCAATATGGACACTATGCAATCAGATGTCCTGACAGAACCAAACAACAAGCATCTTATGCCAAAATAAAGGAGCATGAATCTGAGAAATATGTATTCTACTCTGTACTTTCAAACCAAGTATCAAATAAATCCAACACCTGGGTTATAGATAGTGGTTCATCAAGACACATCATAGGGTTCAGGGAACTACTAGACACCATGGTAGAAGAGACTGACGAAGAAGTAACAATTGGAGATAACTCTGTACATCCAGTCAAGGGTGTTGGCACATGCACCCTCAAATTAAAGACTGACATCTCCATCCAACTTACTGGAGTATTGTTTGTCCCAGGCATCAAAAGAAACCTAGTCTCCATATTTGCACTTGAAGATAATGGATATAGGGTGACCTTTATGGATAGCAAAGTATAGGCATGGCCAAAGAATTCTACTATTAAGAAAGCCAAAACCATAGGTCATAGACAAGGGTACTTGTACGAGTTATGTATGGAACCAAATCAAGCCCTAATTCATGAAATTGCAGACTCTAATGAAATATGGCATAGAAGACTAGGACACCTAAATTTTCGTGCCCTATCTTCCATGGAAAGACTAGTTACAGGGTTACCCAAACTCAAACAATGTAATTCAGGGGTATGCCTTAGGGAAAAATACAAAGGGGTCCTTTCAAAATAGTTCTAGCAAAACAATTAAAGTATTAGAACTAGTCCACTCAGATTTATGTGGACCCATGTCTGTACCCTCCTTAGGTGGGTTTCTATACTATGTAATTTTCACTGATGACTTCTCCAGAAAGACATGGATCTATTTTCTTAAATGTAAAGAATCACAGGAAATCCTTAAAAGATTTAAGGAATTCAAATCCATTACTGAAAACTCTTCCGGGAGAAAAATCAAAACCTTAAGAACGGATAATGGGAATGAATACACTTTAGACATTTTTAAAGACTTTTGTAAAAACACTGGGATTAAGAGGGAGTTCACTGTACCTTATAATCCTCAACAAAATGGAGTTGTAGAAAGAAAAAATAGAACCATTATAGAAGCTGCTAGGGCTATGTTACTTGATCAGAACATAGACACTTCACTTTGGGCAGAAGCATCTAGTACTGCTGTCTACATACAGAACAGATGTCCTCACTCTCATATTGATGACAAAACTCCTGAAGAAGCCTTCACTGGCACAAAACCAGACATTAGTCATTTAAGGATATTTGGTTGTCCTGTTTACATTCATGTGCCCAAAGAAAAAAGAACTAAGCTAGAACCTTCTGGTAGAAAAGGCATCTTTGTAGGCTATAGTGAAACATCAAAAGCTTATAGAATATATATATACCTGGTCAAAGATAGATTGAACTAAGCAGAGATGTGATTTTTGAGGAAGACATAGCTTTCAAAAGAGCCAGAAATGATATTGAGTCAGAAATTCAAACTTCCAACTCAAGCATAGAAGAGGATCCTACACCTGAGTTTCAGAGGGAGTATCCTGAGGAAGAGGTAAACCATGAACAAATCACATCACTAGAAAATCCCAAGAAAAGACCACTCTGGGCCACCAAAACAATGGAAGAAGCTAAAAATTATGCCGCTCCATCAGGTACTTTTAGGGAAAGCACAAGACCTAAGAGATTCTCTAGTTATGTAGCTTTAATGAGTGAATTCATTAAATCAGAACCTTCTAGTGCTATAGAAGCTCTTAAGCACCAAGTATGGAAGGATGCCATGATAGAGGAGTATCAATCCATCCTGAAGAATGATGTGTGGGATATAGTACCTAGACCAAAAGGGAAATTTGTTGTTTCTTCAAAATGGCTATTTAAAATCAAACATGCTGCAGATGGCAGTATAGGGAAATACAAAGCAAGATTTGTAGCTAGAGGATTTTCACAAAAGGAATTGATTACGACGAAACCTTTACTCTAGTTGCTCGATATACATCAGTCAGGGCAGTTCTAGCTATTGCAGCAGCCAAAGGGTGGAAAGTCCATCAAATGGACGTAAAAACTGCTTTCTTAAATGGAACCATTGAAGAAGAGGTTTACTTAGATCAACCCGAAGGATTTGAGATTCACAATGCAGGATCCCATGTATGTAAATTAAAGAAAGCTCTATATGGACTTAAACAGGCCCCCAGAGCCTGGTATGAAAGAATTGACAGTTATCTCTTGAGATTAGGCTTCTCAAAGAATGATGCAGATCCAAATCTTTACTTCAAATAAAGCAAAGGTGATATGTTAATATTGATATTATATGTTGATGATCAATTGATTACAGGAGAAAATCACCTTATTGATCAGTGTAAGAAAGATCTAGCTTTAGAATTTGACACGAAGGACTTAGGTCTATTACACTACTTCCTTGGACTGGAAGTATGGCAGAAATCAGACTGTATTATTCTAAACCAAGGGAAGTACACAATTGATATATTAAAAAGGTTTGGTATGATGGAATGTAGACCTATGCCTTCCCCCATGGAAACAAATCTTCATAAATTGAAGGAAGCAGCAACAGATTCTCTGTTGGCAGATCCCACTCTGTACAGACAGATAATTGGATCCTTGATGTATTTGGTCAATACTAGACCTGATATCGGTTATGCTGTAAATGCCTTAAGTCAGTTTATGTGTGAGCCCAAGGAGATACATCTTGTGGCTGTGAAACATATAATGAGATACCTTCAAGGTACTCTAAATTATGGCTTACAATATGAAAAGGTTGACTTAGATCTACATGGATTCACAGATTCAAATTGGGCTAGAAGTGTAACTGACCGGAAGAGCACCTTTGGATGTTGTTTCAGTTTAGGGTCAGCAATGATATCGTGGATCAGCAGAAAATAGTCTTCAGTTGCTCAGAGTTCTATAGAAGCCAAATATATTGCAGCTTCTATGGCTGCTAGAGAGACAGTATGGCTTAGAAAACTACTTGTGGGATTATTTGGTAAACCTATGAAACCAACTATCATCCACTGCGATAATCAAAGCTACATTAAGCTATCCGTGAATCCAGTATTCCATGATAGATCTAAACATATTGAGATTCCTCATCACTATGTGCGTGATATGGTGGAAAGGAATGTGATTCAGTTGGAGTATATCAGTACAGGAGATCAAACTGCAGATATTCTTACTAAACCACTCCTCAAGGTGAAAGTTGAATACTTCAGAAAAAATCTTGGTATGATTGAAATGTAAAATTCTAATTGATTTGTACTAATATATTAAAGATTTTTAATGTGTAAACATCTTGTGTCATATGTGTGACTCTATGACATTATGGGCCTACCCATTCTGTCTTTATTTCCAAAAGGTGACGATTTTTTGGATAATCTACACTTGTACCTAACATTATAAGGTGATGATCTTATAATGTTCATTAGACTGATATCATGTGACTTGATATTGGTATGAATCATGGAGTTATCATGATTAAGTTATGGTAGACATTATGTGACTTAATGTCAGTGCACATACCATAACTGGGATATATATATAAGGAGAATGTAATGTTCTCAAGTATAGTATATCCTTTAGTATCACGAGGTAGGTGATGCTACGTATCACGAGATAGGTGATACTATATATCATGAGTTATGTGATATTAAATTACTTTGAGTAATTCATTATAGATCAGATAATTGATATTCACAGAGATTATTGTGATATTGTTATCTTCCTGAGCTAAGAGGGAGTGTTGAGTTGTTTGTAGCTTCGATCAGATAACATAATAATAAATATGAATATATAAGTAATATTAAATATTACTTATATATTCATACTTAATATATAAGGTATGTTAAGATAAATATCAATATAGCATGATTGAATGATATATTACCAAAGCATAAACATCTTCTGCATTCTAAACGGTGATTAGTAACTGTTAAAATCGGTGAAACCGATTACAATACAAATGGTGAAACCGATTACAATACAAACGGTGACAAAGTCACACCTGTGATAGACGTGACTCCTTGAGGAGTCACGTCTATCACATATGTGACTCCTACCGTCACTCACATATTTATATCAATGTCTTTGTCCTGCAATACCATGGATCGACACAAAAATCAGAAGTGTATGAGAAGTGGAAATTGCATCTGAAATACAAAAGAAAGTAATAAGTTAAGTCTGCTATATAAATATCCAACTTTCAGAAAATATCCAAGTCAGAGATTATAAGTTTGATTTGAATTTACAGTATGGATATAATTGATATCCTGTTAGATCAAATTGTCTACATACACTCATGAGATTTTGTGGAGGCATATTCATTGGTGGTGGATTGGGGTAATACTGATATCCATATGGAGGCTGATGGTAAGCATGTTGCCGCACGGGTTGCTGAGGGTGTATGTTCTGAGGTGGTATATGTTGGGGTGGTATATCCTACTGTGGCATATGTTGCTGATGTTGTGGAATACCATGATGGCCTGGAGGTGGGTGATATTGGGGGATAGCGCTAGTATTTGGCGTTTGGGGTCTCTGTGATGGCATGCTATATTGAGGGTGCTGTCTTGAATTTCCTCCTGCATTAGGAGGCATTCTTGAAGTACTTAGAGTAGTTGTATTATGAGATATCCCATGTGAACTGGCATTATTACTTTGTTTGTGTAGAGGAACATATTTTGGAGGTTTTGTTGTTTGGATATCTAATTGTGCCATTTGTCAGTTTATCTCATGGCTTTCCTATATCATCTATTGTCTCCTCCTAAGCTGCTGCCTTTGCCAGAATGTATTTCAATTTCTTGGTTACTCATAGCATCAAAATCAACAATATGGTCTACAGACCCTTCTTGGTTTTCTTCTCCCTGTTGTGATAAAAATCCCCTATCAAGCTCTGCATGTTTCTGCCTCCCTTCTTCATTCAACATTTCCTCAAATTTAGTTACTTCTTGAGAATCTATCCTGTAACTAGGGATATTATCATTTGTATTGATCTTTTCAGGAGGTGTTGAGGGATTTCTACCATCATTGTATATTGGGGAGTTGAATACTATAAAAGGCTATTATGATGTGTTTATATTATTTCAGGCTGTTTGGGTACTGCTTCACCCTTATTTGTATTGTTCTTTCCTCGAGGAGGTCCCTGCTTGTCTGTGAATCTAACATTATTTTTCTTGGGGCTTTCTTGATGCATAGATCTCCTTCCATTCATGTTTGATGATATAGTATATCTCTGATCTCTATCATCTATTTTTTCTGATATGATATTTATTTTATCAGTCATAAAATTTTAGAGTCGCCACCTACCTCTTTGTAGAAAAATGATTGTAGTTCTTCCCACCAGAGTCTTAAATATGTTATGATGCTCTGAGATAACTATATGATGGAAGGTTGAGGTTCAAAGTGGGCTTACTCCCCAATAGAGTCACCAATTTATTGGTTCTCAAAATTGCAGGTTTTTAGACCATAAGAGGGTGCCAATCCCTTGATACGTTTTTGGTCAACAAAACAGGGTATATACAACAAAACCCCCTACTATTTTGGCACTGCCAGACCTAGGCAGGTATATCTAATCAATAAGGCAGATCTGGAAATATAAATGGATTCTAATTGAGGCAATTTGACTCACTATGGCACATAGGTGTGAGAAAACTGTATAGCTTGTTTTCTAATTCCCAATAAAAGCTTGAAGTATAGAAGATGTGAATTAAATTTGTGTAAAGAGTTCTAAAATGGATCAGTGCCTAATCTATTGGGTGGATAGAGTCAGTGGATAAATGATGATTATGGAGACAGATACATAAGATTGGTTGGTTTACTTCTCAGCTTAACTCTAACTGTTGGGCACCTTTTATGTGTTTGCACCTTATGCAGACGTGCAAGTTTGTAAGTTACTATACTCTTCTTAGCAAATCCCAGTGATATTCCCTTGAACTATTGCGAGAAACTGAAAGGAATTTTAATCCTGATAAGAAGGAAACCTAACCAAGACAGTTTTTTAAAAGGTTTTTTAACTCCAGGCAGAGACCAATGAACATAAACTTACTTGGGAGGGCTTAAATCAACTTCTCTTCAGAAACCAACCAAATTGATCACACACCAATAGCAAATGTATTGTGCCAAATTATGTTAATTTGAATAATTTGAAGGAACCACTTTGGAGACAGTGTAGCAGCATATAATCATAAGACTTCAATCACAATAGTTGAACACTAGAAATGAATCAACATTCAAGAACATTCTGCTCCATTATACTACTTCAAAATATTGACATTAATTGCAAAAAACTCTGAAGTATGTAAAGATGTATTGCTAAAAGTCTACTGTATATATTTATATTTCTCCTTATCTATGTCCTCTTTTTCTCCACAATGTCTTGACTTAAATAGTTAGATGCAGAAGAGATGCATCTCTTCATAAGTGTCTTTTGAACATTAATTAACAATTATACAATTTAACTAGGCTTTAACTAGCCATAAATGGATCTTAGTGATATGATCCAAGTACCTTTGGCTCAAATGCATGTTTGCACACTCCACAATACTTTTTGCAGCGAGCTCCATGGCAATCATTCTTTCCATGCATGCACAGGCTCCCTCCAATGTTTGATCATCACTTTTTATAGCTTCCAAGGCCTCATGTAGGATCATCGGGCACTCCTTCATCCAATCTTGTTGGTACTTCAGGGTTTTATCATCTTTGAACAATGTAGGCACTATTTGGGAAGCTTCAATAAACTCACCAGCTTCTCCCTAAAGGTCTTGGTGGAAGTTCATGTGAACCTTAATCAAGCCCTTAGTATTGGAGATAGCCTCAGTGTCCAAAGTACCTCTGCCCTGTATCTCTTGGAGCTTTTCCTCAAGTTTGCTAGCCAACCTATTGTGTTCTTGAAGAGCATTTTGATTCTTTGAATAAGTGATCCAAAATTTATCCATCCATGCCATCATATTATTATGCCTTCTTTTGAACACAGTGGTGAGTGCATCAAATCTGGCCTATGTTACCTAGGTGTTTACCTGTGTTGTTTCACCCATGTCTATTGTTCATGAGATTTCTCCTTGGATTAATATTTTGGGAGGGATTGAATTCTTTAAGAAATTATTTTCCTTTTTTGTTCTTTCCCAGCTCATTTTATACATAACCCTTTCCTTAATCAGCATCTGAATTTAAGCAAGTTATTTAACTTAGTCACATTTATTCCAAGGTCTTCTATGACAACTGGATCAGTTTCCCTAGCCTTCAATGTCATTACATGGCCAAAGGCTTTTTAGTGTCAATAACAGCAAGCCTTTTGTGTGGTGGGTACAAAGCCCAGATCATGAGAGAATTTTCATCCGGATTATATTTTGTCCCAATATACACTTCAATCACTCCTTCAGAACTGAGCTTGTGTTTTGGATTATCATTATGCAAGAAACTATCAAAGACAAGTGCTGAATTCAAATAAAGACTAGGGAATATCATCATACCAGATTCCTCTAGTAATCTTCTTCCATTTTTAGGAGTCATATTTCTCATCTCATTCTCCACATCCATTTTTAATGTATTTAATAATTGTGTCTCATTATTTGGTGTAATGTTTGAGGTTGATTCCCTAATAGCCTTGCCTTTGTGTTTATACAAAAAAGTCTTGAATTTAGGAGTGTGAATAAATTGGTCATCTGAGATGAAGGTTTTGTAAGCTATCTGCCTAGCATCATTATCACCTATCTCCTCAATTTCTAACCCTCTCTTAGGAGACTGATATTGTTCAATTCTAAATTTGTGAATTGTGTCAGACAGGTCATGGGGTTTTGATGCAACAAACCCTTCACTGTCAGAGGAAAATACCTCAACTTCTTGTGCTTCCCTCCTCTTTTCCACTTCCTGGTTATATTCATCAATAGCCATTTCAGCATCTGCTTCTTCCAAATTTCTTATAACATCATCATGAGGAAAGGGCACATGAGCATATCCACTCAGATTTTGCTTTTTCCTAGCATAATCAATAAAATCTTCTAGGTCAAATCCTTTCCTGTGTACTTCTCTCTTGAAATTAAAATATGATAATTTGTCAAAAATGAGATCATAACCCTCTTTTTCCAACATAGTAAAATCACCGAAACATAGTGTACTTGGCATAAATGATTGTTTGTCATACACACTGAGATTCATCACATTGGAGTAATCAAGTTGTTTGACTATTTCTAAGTATGCCACTTTGTCTGGCACAGTTCTTGGTAACAGAAAAGGGGTATCTTCAAACCCATATACCCTGATCATAGTGGAATTGAGAAAACAATATCAATCTCCCCAATTGTGGTTTACAGTGGGTGGCCCATCAAAATCCTTGGGTCTTAAAAATCTCTTTATTTCATCTAATAAGGAATAATTATAGGGATAACCATAACATCTGTATAAAGTCTTAACAAAGAATTCTTCAAAATGAGCATAGATAGAATTTACAAACCTACTGTCCCATATAGAAGTCCATAATTGTATGGGCAGTGGTTGACCATCCTGATCAAATTGTGAAATTTTCAATTATTTTGGCCATAGATTCAACTCTTGACCATAATATAAAATCATATGCATGAGAGCAGAGTAGTGTCTGAAGCTTATTGTTGGGGAACTATTCTTAATAGCCATCAGACCTGAATCTATTCCTTTAAAAAGATACGCAGCATAGTCAAATGTTCTTGCATGGTGGCACTGAATGTCTGCTGAGATGAGCATGGCTATTATGGACATGAACTCCAGAACTTCAATTCCCAACACTTGCCTCACTGAATAATATGTATATCTCATGTAAGGTTCAAATAAGTCAACATGGAATGGTGGTCCATCCCCTTCTTCAAATGGCACTAAATTTCCCTCACTTCGTGGTCTATGCAGTGGCAGTCTCCATCCCTTATAGGTGATGTCCAATCTCAAATATTCCTTTTCCAGATCTTCATGTGAAATTGGAGTATTATATGTGTCATTCAAACCAAAGACCTCACAGACTGCATTCTTGGATATATGAATAAAAGGGTTCTCCTTGCAAATTACATATAGCTTTTTGATCGCGATTGTAATGGTATGCCAATAGTTTTAGGAGGTCTATATTCACAAAAACATCAGTGACAACCAATTTCCCCAAATTAAGTTGCCAAGGGTTGCACACAGGTTCCATCCTATTCCTCCGATGGTAATGGAACATGAATAGCTCATATCCTTTGATAGGGGTCCATATGTTCCCCACATACTTATATTTGTCCTCTAGTTTTTCCACATCTGCCCTCAGCTGCGCAGTTCTCCTAGCTTTGGGTCCATAACTAGGCAATTGGTCTATGAGATCTTGGTTAAGTTTTCTCTCCTTTTTCTATTTCAACTTTTTGTTTTTAATCCTTGGTTTGGCTAGTTTCAGTCTGCTGTCTTCTTTTTGACTTCGAAGAACTTTCCATTTTGTTATAAACACTAGAATTCGACTGTATTTTAATTGCAAGGAGGTTCAGAGAACTTACTTGTATATCTTCTGTGTGAATTTCCCGTCCTCTAATGAATTCCTTACTCCTCATTTCCAACCCTTTGATTTTTGACTTTGGTTCAATAGGGTTCAGAATAACTCATATAACATCATGTTCAATCAACCATTAATGGCTGCCACCAGAATTGAATGCAACAAGTTCACGAGTTTCAAAATGTCAAAGCAATGCTTTTTTAGTTATATCGGTAAGACTTCTTTAGTTTCATGCCGATCAGTATGTTGTGTTTAGTGCCATTTTCTTTCATATGTTCATAACTAGTCGTCAAGACTGTGTTGGTGTCTTTATGAAGTGTCCCTTTGATTTTCCATTTTGATCAGGGAGACCACTTAGTAGTTTCATCGACCATGTATGAATCCTTGTTTCTTCTTGTTTAAACTAGTATCATTTCGGGGAGACATTATGATTCTCATCCCGACAACACGATGATCATAATCAATGAGTACTCTTTTGGGTGTCGGTGAGTGTCTCTTCGACAAATGGAAGTTGTTTTCCCGTTATCTGGCTGACAAACGTTATCTTTAAGAAAATATAACAATTTCCTGATGTGTTAAGCCTTTCCAATGGTTTGTCTCTATCGCCCAACTTTATTGGAACAGATTGGCAAGACTTTTACCGAAAACATTTTGTCTTCTCATGTCGAGGTGACTTATATGGTCGAGAGGAGTTAAAGAATTTACTTCGATCATATATGTCATTCCGATGAACTTATTACTTTATGTCAGGGAAAGATCACTGGCTTCTTGGCAATAAGATATCAGTTGGTGTGACTTATAAACTCGGTATGATTCTTAGATTTCACTCTGATTGATTTATTCACACTGATGAGCTTTCATTGGTAATATATATGGAATGTTTCCCCTATCATCAGGTAACTTTTACATATGAGACTTTGATCGTTAAGACATTGATTATTTCTTTCCGATATGCATATTAGACTTAAAAGTATATCTTGCTGTTCGGAGAGAGGTGTTTAGGGTCTTGCCGATAGAGAAGAATTGCTATCAGAATTAAGCTGTGATCAGAGGACTATGCATCTAAAAGGATATATTTATGAAATTGTTATTTTGTGGGCTATGAGATGGATCTTGTCACACAAATTTTGGTAATCAATTTTGATTAGGAAGTCAAAATGAGGGACATTATTCAAGGTATGTGAAGGATAGGTGGATTTGTAGCAAATGAAGAGTGTGAAATTTTTCCAGTTCTAACACAACCAAGACTCAGTCTCCACCCCATCAATGGCTTCTGAAAAAGTGGGGGCTGTAATTGGAACAACTCTCGAATCTGATCTCCCCTATATCGAGAAGCCCTCAAGGCTATATCCAACTCTATTTGTGGCTGCATGGGTTGAGGTGGGGAAATATGACCTGACTCATCCTTAACCTCCTCCACAATTAGCTCTCACCTACGGGGGGGTCTCCTGCTCCACTCTCGGAACTCTGGTATATGCTTACCCATCTCAGGTCAACCCCAATGAGGTGCCCCTTCAACTAGTGGAAGTCTCACCTCAAGCACACACATTAGAGTCTGCAAGACCTGTAGTTTGTGAGGTCCATAGTCCTGCCCTCTATCATGATTAATACTCTTGGAATGGTGGTACACAACTGGTCCCACATGAGGTCATGCTCCATCTGGAGCTCTGGAGGGGGAATCGGCTCTCCTCTCTCTACTTGACATCCTAGAAGGCAAGATGACTTAGTTAAATTTATGGACATTCATTTTATTCCTAGAGCTCCCAAAGTTGAGAACCCTACTCTGATACCCAATGTAACACCCACACTTCTCACACAAAAAATAAAATAAAATAAATGCACATTAGGCAAGGGAACAATCCAAAGACTAAGGTTATTGTCCAAAATTTCTATTTTTTTTAGAAAGAGGAATTTTTTTTTCTAAAAAAATAGTTGTGTTTATTTCTATGATGCTCTAAAAGAGTGAATTAGACCAAGGCTAAGGGAAGAAGGTACTCTAAGCTACCTTAAATAAATAAATTCACTCCTACCCCATGATACCACCTCAATAATACTTAATTGGAAATTATATCGACTTACACACATAAAGTGTGTTTTATTATGAAGGAGAAGTCTAGCTAGAACTAATACTTTCATTGTTTCAACTGAGATAGGTAAAAAAAATGGTTTTACTTTATTGCAAGAAACATAACAATAAACCGAGGTAAAGAGAGTTTATTTTTTTTAAACAAAAATAAATTGTCCACACCATGATAATACGCCATTAGGTAACTCCTCCCTTATACTCTAAAACATTATAGTGACATGAGTTAATTCGTAGGCCCCAAGGAAGGGGAGTTGCCCACTACTAATGAATAAATTAAAGAAAATAGTTAACCAAAAGGTTTAGAAGGATTATATGTAGTTTAGAAGGAACTTTAAGTTTGAAATAAAACAAAAATGCTTCATCTAGAAGATTCGACAGCTCTAACCCTAATGAGACCCAAAAGGAAACTTATCTCAAACACTTCTGCCCTAAAATCTCTCTGCCACCACAGCTAGGCCCATCATTTGATTCTCATCTCCCTGAGAGGCTGGAGGGTTAAGGAGTGGAATAATAATTTAATGTGTTTTTTTTCTTTGTGTTAGGGCAGATCTAGAAGACAAGAAGAAAGTTTGCATTCTGACAGAGATGGCGTCTAGATGCCAAGGGCAGCTTGCAGGCCGACCCCCGACGCCCCTTAATATGCACATTTTCCTTCTATCGACGGTTTTAGAACAACATAAGGGTAAGGGTTTACCAGAGATGTGCCTTTGAACAGAGGTCGTGGTCTCTTAGGAAGAACCATGCCCTTCTTGAAGCATGGCACCGAGTATTTCTTCAGGCCACATTTTCTATTTCTCTCTTTAGTCTATTTATTTGCCTAACACTGATACTTGTTTTTTTATTTTTTATTCAAAAAAAACTATGAACCAGAGGTTTGTTTTATTTTGTTTAAAGGCATAGCCTTGGCAGTGAGGTCATGGCCTCTAGGCAAGGCCGCGAGGACTACTATTTTCCATCCATGCCTTTGGGCACCCTACGAGACTTATTTGCTCTGTTTAAAGCACAAGTAATGCTCCCCCCTCTCTCTTTGGGGTTATTAACTTTTGATCTCGGTGTTTGGGTGTGATTTTGTATAGACACAAAAATAACAAGAGAAGACTCTTATAAGCTGCCAACGACAGCCTCTAACTCTAGTTCAACCTACAGGAATTTGGCAAGGGAACTGGGGTAGTTTTAAGCCTTATTGATGGGTACAAAGATGGAAAAACTTCCATTTTGATATATGAGTTTAAAACTAGTAAAAGTGCTGTAATATAGAAAAGTGTATAATTCTTATTCAATGAAAAATAATCATCTAAAAAGAAAAATATCCTCTTCTTCTCTTGGTTTGCTAACTATCTAATATGGAAATTTTACCTTGTTGAGTTGCATAGCAATACAAAACTTACTACAATACTTGTTCTTTATGTAAAAAGAGAAGGTAATTTCAAGTTGACAAATTTACATTTCTGTAAGCTTCTATCTTTCAATTTTCTTGTGGGTATTGATTTATTCATACAGTAGATTACATTTGAGGTAGCCAAACAAATAAATTCTGGTTTCTACTTGTAGAAAGATTATTTCTATATCCTTATTCTCCATTAAATGATCATCTCAATTTATTGCTTCATTTGCATGTATTCCATATAGCCTCAAAAAGTCATAAATCTATAAATCAGACAACTTAGGATATTTGTATAATACAAACCACTTCTCCATAGTACATTTTACATTTTCATAAAACTCTTGATGACACACAAACATCATTTGCTAGGTTGTACATATATTTTCTTTTCTTCGGTATGTGCTTCTAGGTAATTTCTTTTCTCTAAACTTTCCTAGCAACCTGCTAGACCTGCACATGAGCCAAATTTTCTTGGGTGTAGCCAGTGGGATGCTCACCTACTAGCCTAGGACAGTAGCTGTCCACCCCCAAGCTAGGGGAAAACATGCAAGGAGAGCTAGGTAATTTTCACACACCTTTACTAAACCCATAGAGATATACACATAGGAATTACAAGACAACATAGTACTTAGATTTTGCAGCACTCACAAGATGACATTCAATCTTACAGGAAGAATTTCTATAGAATCCTTCAAAAGGGGAAGAGAAGAGACATAGCCTATAGGGAAAATTAAACCATTCTTATTTCAAAGATTCACTTCTTGTGGGTACTCATACCATTCATATACTCTTGCAGGGTACTCTTACCCATTATTTTCAATAGAGCCTTTACATGGGGTACTCTTACCCATTTAAATTCAAGAAACATTTGCATTGGGTACTCTTACCCAATTACCACAATATTATCCACAAGGGTACTCTTACCCATAGCTTTAGCTTTCTTGTAGCACATTCAAGGTACTCTTACCCTTTACAGACCCCTACAAGCACATCACTTTCTCTACCCCACACAAGGGTTGTTACATCAGAAAACAATCTCAACTTACACCCATTAACACTGCAATTATATACAACACCAACAACACATTGACATACAACATGATCAATAGGACATTACATAAACATTGTTCTATTCTCTTTGCATTGAATTATTTGTTTTAATTTCCCTTGATATTATATTTTTTATTTATAGAACCCATGAAGAAAAAAACACAGATTTACCCAATTTTTCCCAAGCTAAATTTTACAGTAATAGGTTAGATGCCTACCTTGAATGCTCAGCTAGAATAGTGGGTTGATTTAGCTCCACTTAGATCTCCCTCTCCTCCTCCAGCGTTCTTTCTAGTTTTTTTCTGTAATCTTTTTTTTTTTCAGTTTAGAAAACTCTCCCCTTTTTTTCCTTAGCAATGGTAAAAAAATCAGTCTTCATTTCCAGCAAGTAAAATAATATCTATCCCGCCTTTACCTACTTCCACATATTCCCTTTGAGACAACATGTGTCTAAAGATGTGGACAACAGGTGTCTCCACCTTTCTGCTCCACTTAACCTTCTGAGACACCATTTGTCTCATGATGTGGACAGCAGGTGTCTCCACCATGCTGCTCCACTTAATCTAACCCACACTCTACCCATGGCCCACTCCTTTAAAACCTTATTTAATTAATTTCCATTTGACTCCCGTCGTTAAAGAAAATACCCCCAAAAAGGTGCTCAAAAAATCATTTGCTTCAAATTTATTATGCTTTTCAAAGGGGTACCACCTAGACTTATAGACTTAGGCTTTATTTTTTTAAAAAGAAGGTGTTAATTTTTTCAACTGATAATATGATTAGAATAATTATTTAATCCCCTTAACACAAGGAATGACTTCACAAGGTCTACCACACATTACACATTAACAATATACAATTCACATTACATTGTCACGATTCACATAGACAAACACACTTTTACGCTGATGCAATACCACATACACATAACCACACAATGGACATAAGCCTCTCCAAATAGGCTAGGTCGGCTAATTGGGGAACTGCAATAGGTCTCTAGGTGTTTTCCCCATATCCACTGGTTAAGATCCTGCACACTTGTTTTTAATGTCAGTTACGATTAAGATAAAATAGCTGAAGCAATGATATAATAACAACTAACTATATCATTAATAAATCATTTTAATCTTTCATGCAACTTATAAAAATACTTCATTCACTAGATAATTCAATACATTTTCAATGTACATGGATATAGAAATCTCTCTAGTAGATGTATGACAATACTTGAGATAATAAAAAATGCTAAACAACATTTTCATGGAGTAAATGCAATGCTACATATCAATAAATGACATAATCCATGGAAATAGTATACGAACCACACAACATAACTCATGGAGTAATACCAAGCTACAATCAATGAATGATATAATCCACTAAAATATGATATGAACCGTGATCCTAAAAGCATCATATAGATCAAATAAGGATGTATGTGCATATACAGAATATGTATCAGCTATGATCTAAGCTAAAATCATATCTCCAAAATAATATATATACCATAGTCATGGCCTAATCAAAACACTAGAGTCAAAAATATGATGTCTCATTATAATAACATAGTAAAAATATGAAATCACTTCCCACCCAATGGGAGGACTAGAAGGCACCTCACAACTTGAACCTTCGAATAATAATTTTTGTAGCATAAGTCTAGCATCCACTCTCATTATAATTTATGTGCAAATGACACATTTATATCTTACTATTTGAAGCTTCTTTAATCTTCAAAAATAATAAAATAATAGCTTTAAAGAAAATCTTTGAATCTATTCAATCTTCATCTCTTGAAAAATAAAACAAAAATGAGTTTCAACACATTCTTTCCATCTTATCCTTCTCATCTTAGGTGTCATTTTGAAAGGAGGGATCAAATTCATCTATTTTTGTCCTTTATTTCTCTGTATTTACTTTTCATTCTTGACTTGGGCTCATAAGCTAACTTGGGTGAAACTTTTTCTTTGTTTCTATCTTCATTTTACCAAAAACGTGATATTTTGGTGCCTAGTGGAGATTAGGTGTCCATGTTGCTTTTTGGTGGAACTTTGGTTCATTAATGCCAAGTATAACTTTTAGAACTTAATGACAATTAGAACTTTTAATTGACAGGCACCAAAAAGAGGAATTTTTGACATAGGCACCAAGTTGTGGAGATCCTTAATTTTGACACTAGGTGGAAGTTTCTCCATTTGATATTAGGTGGAGGTTTCAATCACTTAATTCCAAGTGGAACCTTTGAAACTCAAGAAAAATGGAGCTTTTGAAACTGGACACCAAATTGTTGCCAAGAAGTGGAACTTTGAAGGTAATCTTGCCAAGAAATGGAACATTTGGACATAAACAATAAGAAGTGGAAATTTTTGACTTAGATTCCAAGAAGTGGAAGTTTTGAACATGGCAAACCATCGGGGAATCTCCACAACTTTATTTGTAGTGGATAAATCTCCACTTTTCACTAATTTGAAGAAAATTTTAAATGATTAACTTTAAATTGTTACACTTCTTTTAAATTTATTCCATTTTACATTTTCAAACATTTTCTTGGTTAACTTTGATGAATTTTCTTTATTACTTTTCTTCCTTCTGAATTTGATTTTCATGTGATGAAGCCTCAAATTACTCTATCAAACTTCATTCCATGGCATCAAGTGCTATTCTCTAAAAAAGGAAAAAAAATAACTTTCTAAAAATAGAAAGGACTTTTGAGCTTCTCTCCTCAATTTATGAAATAACAAAAAACAAAAAAGTAAAAACTATTTTTTTCTAAAAATGTAATAGACCAACTCAAACAACTTGGAATTACTCACAAAATTTACTAAGAAGTAAATGAACATGTTTAAACATGAGTCAATTGTTTTTACATTTGTCTATTCACATAGAAATAAATGCATATCTTTTCTGAATATTTTTCAACCTTGAAAGTACAATATATTCAAAGATAAAATCATAGCGAAATCATTCCACTTTATATTTACAATAATTTGCACTTGACAATATGAATAATTTTACATAAGTTTGGAAATCATAAGTCATAAGTATACTACGTCTGGAATCTGGTAGCTGATATCTGTCTTACAAGTCTCGATGAGTTTGTGCTACAAAGGTAGAGCATCATCCGAGTGTTTTTCCTCGAACCACATATCAACATTCCCCCGCTCATCTTCCATCTAGAAGTGGCCCTACCCTTCACAAAGAGTATAGACATAAGGAACCTCCTACTGGTTGTCATTTGAGTTCTAGTGTTGTGTCCTACATAACTCAATCGACCCATACAACTCTAGACAATCTTCTAGCTAAGTATGATCATTCTCACAAGTCACGCAATCTAGACATGATGAATCGACTAATGCATGCAGAGACAAGTGCATCACTTTGGCCAAAGTTCCTATATAAATAGATGTTTGCAAGAAACGTAGTCATATGTTCACACACCTCTAACTTGACTTGGAAACTACCTAATCCTACAGTTTGACTTACTTGACTAGTATCTCTAGAGATAAATTGTCTTGACTAAATTCAAATCCTAGTCAATCTGACTTAGAATTAATCTTTAATCTAGGATAAACACAATATAAGCGTTCAAATGACTTTAACCTTTTTGGGAATCCCTCTTTGCATACTTACAAATACTAGGGTCTATGACTTCCTGTCACTCTACTCGCATGAGACTTATTATTCCACTATCATGACAGTATAATTAGTGTTATCTCTATGTTCACGTAGCTTAAAATAGATAAAGAATTTATCTAACTGATTATTTATCTCAGCCATCATATAGTTCTGGTTTAAAAATCAAAGTATTGATATGCATAAGTTTATGGCTATAAACTTGCTGCCCATCTAGAAAAACTTCCAACAGTAAGCCCACAAGTTATCACAAAACATATGCATTCATATTCCCGTCTCTATGTTTCAACTAAGTTATACATTAATTTACAAGTCAACCAGCTTATAGTTTAGCTAAGATAAGATAGCTAATTTTAGTCCATAGTCATCTTATTTTCATTCCCAGTTAAGGATTTAAATCTTGTGGCCATGTTACGACCACGATAGGATTTGTACAAGATAATCCATAGGCCATTCTCAGCCAATCAAGAATCAATACTTATTAACTATTGGCCTTTATAGGCACTCATAGAAATACAGGGTTATTGGCCTCCCTAGACATGCAAAATAAAAGTATATAGACCTTTTCTTTGGCATGTATCGTCTTACAAAACTATCTATCATGAATAATGAATACATAAATATAAACAAGTCAACCTTCTTCAGGCACTAACAAAATCACAGAGTAGTTATGACTTTAAAACAAATATCTACTAGCTTTGGTACAAAGATTTTGACCTCCTAAAGGTGACATAACACATGTATCAACCATTATCGGCCTCATGCAATAGATACCAAGTAAAAGTAATTTGGCCTTGCAATATATCTTTGCATATAAGAATATAGTTCATCTATATAGATTTACAAGAAAGATTGTATTCCTATTTGCCTCAATAAGCACAAATAGATATAAAGAGATCGACTTCATGTCAATTATAAAAAGTATATCGGCCACAAACATAGCTCAATTTCTTCAAGGATCTCAGCCTCTATTGCTACTAAGCAATGTTTCTCATTTTTGATAAATATAGTATGCAAATACAAGGCTAACTTCCTTTCACAGGCATGTGAAAAATAAAACATGATTTCCAACTTATTATAGGCAGTAAGACTGCATTCATATAGCCAACTAAAGGTAGGCAAGTATACATATTATCAGTCTCTACAGACACTTGAATGTATAGATGTTTTACTCGCCTTCTACATGTGTATGAATGAAGGTATAAATATATATATTTATATATCGACCTCTATAGACATGGGTTTACATGCAAAGTTTTTCGACTGCACAGTTACTTATAAGTATACAAGTCTGATGACCTTTTATAGGTGTAGTAACATGAGATAAATATGAATATGTTGGCCTTCTACAAGCGTTTATGAAGTGGACCTTGATTAACAATTAAAGTACATACCAAAATACAACATATCAGTCTTATGTCAAAGTGTATACAATGTATTACAGTTGTATGAATCAAAGGTCTATTGGCCTTTAACACATCTAATGCAGAATACATCATACTATGGTAAACCAGTTTGATGCCTTTATAAATTCTATTGAAATATATCAAAACCATAATATGGTACACAGAGTCCATATAAAACACATTAACATACATACCTCTGAATACTACAGGTTGAAAAGAAAGACCTTCATGTTGCCTCTTCATTGTCCTTCCTTTCTCCAAGATACTAACTAGTATGACACAAAATGTCTAAGATCAGGTTCATAGTCTCCTCTTGGCCACCTAAGTTTGTCCTTTTCCTTAAGATCTAATAGCCTTTTAAGAGGCTTACCCTCCATATCTACGGTGATCCTTCTCGCACACCATGCCTATAAAGACTCTATAGTGGCATGCTGAGTAATGGAGCTACTTGGTCATTAAGACCACTCCCCAAGATGTTCACAAAACTCCTCCCTTATTCATCATAATCAATGTGGAGTAAGGAGTTGAGTGTTGCAATAATAACATGTAGTGGTTGTAATAAATTTGCAACCATACCACATTTCCCTATAATGCTCAATGACTACTAAACAATAGGTTAAACCTATAGTTCTTACCAAATAAATATTAACATCATATTATCGTTGTATACAACATATATTTATGTTTTCTCTAACACACAATATAATATGAATATGGGGTCGAGGTATTCCCCCCTCTCAAAATTACATAAACGTCAAAATAGATAAATAACATAATAGAATTCTAATCAAGAAATTCTGATAATAAAGTAGTTTACTACTAGTATTTATTTGTTCTAATAATATAATATTATATTACTTCACACAAAAAGATAATGACTATCGACTATTTCCTTGTCGATGGTCATGTTCTAACCTAACTTGGTTTTCCACAAGAACCTTAAAATTTAATGGATCTAGCTGACAATCAATGATTTGTTGAGTCAAAACCAAACTTAGACCAATTGGTCAAACATAGCTTATCAAACTCAACAAAGGTTCACTAAACTTGTGAAAGCATGAGACTTAGATGGAAACCATTCTATTCTTATCCATACATCTATTCTCTTATCTCTAATGATGCTCTCCCTCTGTTTTTCAGAGGGTGGAAAAAAACTTGTTTCCAGATTACAACTTGCAATCACCAAACTCAGATTAGTGCATCGTTAGTCCATTCATAATCCTTATGAATAAATAAACATAACATCTCATAATCACATGTCTAAATTCTTATCATATAAATGTAAACTCATGTTATCATTGATTTACCCTGACATTTTCACATATCGTCAAATCACAAATTCATGCATAATTAACCACTAATTACATGTAATTAAAAAGTAAATCATAGTCAAAATTTGGGGTGTGACAAAAAGTAGAAATTTTAATTTCTAGTAAACGTTAAAACTTCTAAATTTAGTCATGGATTTTTTATAGCAACAAATTTATGCTTGAAAGATGATGGTGCAGTACAAAATTCAGGGGTATTATCAAACTACTAAACTAGTATATTTATATTTAAAAAAATATATCTAAAGTACGCCGAGGGATATCTCTTTTCCATAATTTATTTGATTTCTCACTTTTTTCCTTCCATCGTTTTTTTTTAATTTTCAATTTTTTTTGGTTTGATATTTTTAGTGATTTAAAAATAAATTGATAATAAAAAAATCACAAAAACTATGGAACCAAAAAAGAAATTAGAAAAAATAAAAAATAAAAACCAAAAAAGGAATTGGAAAAACTAAAAACTAAAAACTAAAAACTAAAAAACAAATTGGAATAAATAAAAAATAAAAACCAAAAAAGAAATTGAAAATAAGAAAATCATAAAAACTATGGAATGAAAAAAGAATTTGGAAAAAATAAAAATAAAAACCCAAAAATAAATTGGAAAAAATAAAAAATAAAAAATAAAAAACTAAAAAAAAATTGGAAAAAATAAAAAATAAAAACCCATATTTTATATCATATTATTATATTATATTTTATATTATTATATATTACTATATTATATTATTATATTATATTATTATTTTTATTTTTTCCAATTTCTTTTTTGGTTTGACAGTTTTTGTGATTTTCTCCAACTTTTTCTCCTTACAATGGTTTCTAATTTCTTTTTTAATTTTTAATTTTTAATTTTTCTAGTTTCTTTTTTGGTTTTTATTTTTTATTTTCTCCAATTTCTTTTTTTATTTTTTCCAATTTCATTTTTGGTTCCATAGTTTTTGTTTCCACATGAATCTTATTTACACGAATTTATTTATTTAAATATTTTATGATTTTTGTTTATAGAATCTAAATGTTTATGGGAATCTGAATCTTTGAGGTCTTTGCTGCCATTGTAGAACGCCTCTTAGCGTAATTAAGCATCAAAACTAAAACATCAACACATTCAACAATATCCACACCCACAACAATTATATCTATTTCTACAACAAATAAGTTACAGGAGTATGAATTATTCACACAATCATACTTCTTAACAGATACACCAACCTTCTCTACAGAACTCTTTCGTGACACCTCTCTTCTCCAGGAAATCAAACCGTCCACCAAGACCAGATGAATGTATTTATGATATCCCATAAAAGAAGTTGAACCGCCACCATTCCTTTAAGAAACTAAATGGACCTCACTGACCACAACGAATCATCAAAGATCTTCCACAATGCGATATTCTCATTTGAATATTTAACGCAACCCTAATTAATTATGTAATTTAAATTCACTGGTATATATATCCCATCGGACAATCTCCCATATCGCTAATTCCACCGAGGCTCACGTATATGCTCTTCGGTGATGTTTGGGCACCACGAACTTATCACATCTCTCTTCTCCCAAATAGTTGAAAAAATAAGTGATCGATGAACTTAAGGGACAAAGAGATTTTAATCGACAAATCCCCAACTTCACAAACATACAAAAACTCCGTTCAAGAACTTATCGTCGAATCGGTGATTTCCAAAACTTACTAACTAGCCAATACTAGTCACTTTCCTTCTATCGACAATTTTCACCTTTCTCAAACTTGGTGAAAGGTTCCTCTCATTCAATTTGTCACCAAATCGGCAAATTGACAACTTTCAAAACTCCTGAACGTGCTGATACTTAAGAATTTTGTTTAGTCGGTGACTTACCAACTTGCAAGATTGCTTGTTTGCTCAAGTCTTTATTGGAAAAAACACAAGCTCACAAACCTTTGACTTTGTCGACAACAAATGAAACTTCATCCAACTCATGAAAAGATAATCGACAAAAGTTCCCATCAGTGAACTAAGCTATTGACAAATTGTTGGATCGACGAACTAAATAGTTCGTGTACTAGAAACTTTGCTAACCAAAGGTTTGAACTTAGCCAAAACTTGATTCTTTTCGACTTGACCCAAATGAACTGAATTTCCTCCTAAAACACAAAGCCAACTCTACAAATAAAAAAAGAAGAAAACCAACTTAGTAAATAAAATATGTTTTTGGTGATGTAGGATTGCTAGTGAACCCGCATGCTCCTGCATTAGACACACTGGGTAAGAGAAATCTTTCTTGAGGTTGCATCTTAAGAACATTTTGGCAAGTCTGGAATAGAAATCCCATACATAGCCAACTCAAAAGCTTGCATCCAAGAGGCTTCATCAACTGGTTTACCCTTCCATCGGTAAAGATATTCCATGTATACTTTTTCCCCTTATTTGCTTATCCACATGAGAATCAATCACTTGATCAACCTGTTCAAATTACTTTTTAGGGAATTGATCTATCCATTTACATTTATCCTAAACATCTGACCTGAAACCTTCTTGTGTGCTTGACTCCCCTTCATAATATCTATACAAATCTGCCACATTGAAAATGGGTGAAATATCTATACCTATTGGAAGTTCTATTTTGTAAGTATTGGATCAAAAAATTACGCAAGACCTTACACAGTCCAATCTTTTTCTATTTCAATTTGTAGTAAGTTCCCTGTGGGAACCTCTCCTTCCACAAATGTGCCAAGACCAAATATCCAACCTGAAACTCTTGCTCTCTCTGATGCATATTGACATGCTCCTTGTATTTGGTGGCACTCTTCTCTAAAGTTTCTTTCACCTGTTTATGCAAATCATGAATATATTCCACAAAATCTTCCACTAGAGCACTCTTTCAAGTTGAATCAACACTATCCCATAATTCATCTATCCCTCTTGGACTATAACCATACACAATGTGAAAGGGACTTTTTCCCATACTCCTATTGATTGAGTTATTGTATGCAAACTCTGCTTGAGCCAAAACCAGGTACCACTAGTTTGGCTTGTTCTCTACCAAACATCTCCATAAATTACCTGAACTTTTGTTTACAACTTCAGTTTGACCATTATTTTGCGGATGGTATGCTAAACTGAAGCCCAATTGTGTGTCCAATTTTCTCTACAAAGTACACCAAAAATGGCCAACAAACTTCACATCACGATCAAAAAGTATACTCCTAGGAAAACCATGCAGCCTAAATACTTCTTTTAAAAATAAGGAAGCAACATGAGAAGCATCATTACACTTTTGACACGGAATAAAATGAGCCATCTTCAAAAACCTGTCAACTACAAAAATAGAATCAATACCTCTTTGTGTGCGAGGTAATCCCAAAACAAAATCCATACTAATATGCTCCCATGGTCTCTTTGGTATAGGCAACGATTGGTACAACTCAATGTTCTGCCTCACTTCTTTGGCATGTTGGCACACTTCACAACCTTGCACTAATTTCTGTAAATCAACAACCATACCAGCTAGAAATAACCCTGATTCAACCAAGCCAATGTATTATCAACACCAAAATTCCCACTCAAACCACTACTATGTTTTTCTCTCATCAAATTATCCCTCGAAAGTAAGGTATGCACAACCTTTTTCGTTTATCAACAAACCTTCTTGCACAAAAAACTCCAGCCATGGTGTTATGTCCTGCTCTACTGGATTCATGCAGGTTGTCCATGCTTCATGGAAATTTGGGTCTATTTTATACAACTCTCTCATGGAATCAAAACCAACTACCTTCACTTTCAATTCATTCACCAATAGACACCTTCTACTCAATGCATCAACTACCCGATTTGATTTCCTATTCTTATGCTTAAAAACAAATGAATAACTTTGCAGAAATTCCACCCACTTCATGTGCTTTTTATTCAATTTACCTTGACTGTTAATAAATTACAAAGCGTGATGATCGGTGTACAGTACAAATTCTTTCAGTAGCAAAGAGTGCCTGCACTTTTTGAGTGCCTGATAATTGCATAAAATTCTTGGTCATATACAAAATACTTTCTCTTAGCTTCATTCAACTTTTTCCTGAAGTATGCAATTGGTTTCCCTTCTTGACTAAGGACACCTCTGATCTCTGTTCCACTAGCATCACAATCTACTTGAAAAACTTTCCCAAAATCAGGGAGTGCCAACACTGGCTGTTCAATTACCCTGCTCTTCAAAATTTTAAAATTCTTCTCAGTTACTGTTGTCTACACAAATTCCTTCCTATTACCTTTCATGGTTTCTATAATAGGTTCACATATTCCACTAAAATCATGAATGAACTTCCTATAGAAGTTCACTAAGCCATGGAAAATACTGGCTTCAAACATGCTGCGAGGTGAAGGCCAACCCACAATTTCCTTGACCTTCTCCGGGTCCATCTTTAAACCATCACCAAAAACTACAAACCCCAAATACACAAGTTCCTCCTTCATAAAACTACATTTCTTCAAATTAACCAGCAATTTTCTTCCTTTAATCTCTTCAGAACTACTTTGACATGCAACAAATGCTCTTCCTTGGTTTTACTAAAAATTAAGATATCATCAAGATATACTATGACAAACTTATTGAGAAACAGTTTCAACACCTTGTTCATCAATTTCATAAATGTGCTGGGAGCGTTTGTCAACCCGAACGACATCACCAACCATCCATACAAGCCATCCTTGGTTTTGAATGTAGTTTTCCACTTTTCACCTTCTCTTATTCGAATATGATGGTATACACTCTTCAGATCAATTTTTGTGAAGTATCTGGCTCCAATCAAATAATCCATCATATCACCCATCCACGGTAATGGAAATATGTATTTTATCGTGATTTTATTTATGGCTCATGAGTCCGTACACATTCTCCATTCTCCATCCCTCTTTAGCGTCAGTACTGCTGGTATAGTGCATGGACTCAAACTTTCCCTTATCAGTCCCTTATCTAAAAACTCCTATACTTGCCTATTTATTTCAGCATTCTCCATTGGTGTCATTCAATACTGTGCTTTATTTGGTAAAATCGCTCCAGGGATCAAATCCATATAGTGGTTGATATCCCTTACTGGTGGTAATCCATCAGGCAACTCTTTCATCATTATTTCTAAATATTCATCCAAAATTTCCTGAATCTTTTCTGGTAGTTTTTCTTTCTCTATTATCATGGCTACAATCGGCTTATGAATGAAGGCAAAACATGCCCTCTCTTTCAAAAATTTCTTACCTGAAATCAAACAAATATTTGGACCGCTCTCTACCCCTTCATCCCTATCCTTCAACAAATTCAAGGTATACTCTTTCCTGTCCTTCATAATTTTGTAAGTATTTGTTCTCCCATCATGCATAGCCTATCTATAAAATTGCCACTGCTTAGCCAACAAAATATGGCATGCATCCATTGGCATGATATCACATAAAATTTCATCCTTATAATTGCCAATCTGAAAACTTACCCGGCATTGTTCTTTCACCATTAATTGATGTTCCTTCTGCAATCATGAAAATTTATAGGGGCTAGGATGTCTCAATCTCCTCAACTTCAATTTATTCACCATCTATTTAGATGCAATATTGTCCATGCTGCCACTATCAATGATCACCTTGCAACATTTACCTCCTTCCTTGCATCTGGTTCAGAATAAATTCCTTTGCTACACTAGTTCATACTTCTCTTTCTCAAGATTTAACAAAATACTACTTAGCATTAAATACTCCCCACCTTTTGGGTCTTCTCCACATGGCGATGAAGCCATGCTTTCACTTTCAACATGTGTCATGTTAACTCTTGTCTCCTTTCCCTTTCCAGTACCCTATTGGATATGAGGGAACTCAAACACCCTATGTCTAATCTCTCCACACTAAATACAAGTGCCATTGAATCCCCTTCCTCTGCCTCTAGAATAATCACCTCTTCCATGGGATGAACCTCCTCTGCCTTTGTTCTCTTGGGTGTTAGCCTGTGAAGAGCTGCTCTCTCCTAGTTTGTTCTGATATCCTCTTCTAGCACTTAACTGTCCTTTCCCACATGTGAATTTTCCTTTACCTCTAGAATTATTTTGTTTTCTTTCTATTTTATCTTCATCCTTTAAGGCATATTGATATGCTTCATGCACAGTATTAATTTTTAACATACTCATCTCATTCTGGATAGTATAGCACAATTCATTCAAATACCTGGAAAATTTCTCAGCATCATCATCCACATGACTTGCTCGAATATTCATCCTATAGAATTCCTCTGTGTATTCTTGAACATTCTTCTCCTTCTTCAAATTTTGTAATTTCTTAAATAGATTGATTTGGTAATCCACATGTAGAAATTTTGCCTTCAGTTTTGTCACCATGTGTTCCCAGGATTTAATCATCTCTTTGCCTCAACATGTTCCCACCACAAAGAGGCGTGACCTTTCAACTTCATGCAAGAAAATTGGGGTCTTCAATTGATTCAAAATCAAAGTACTTGTCCATCTCCACAACCGAGTCAATCAATTCTTTTTGGTTTAAACTACCATTATAGCTTTGAGGATCCAAATGAGGCTTGCTACTAATTCTGGACATCACCCGAATAAATCTCCTTTCTGGTTCATTATTAGCATCATCTTCTATATTGACCTTTGGTGCTTCAAATTTAGTTTCATCCTTGCTGACATCATCTACCAGTACTCCTCTTATCTGCACTATTTCTAATGCATCCAATCGTGCTGCAATACCTCTCATCATCTCCATCATTGCCGAGTAACCTGACCATGGTGCTCTTCCTCTACCACGTCCTCTCTGTGCCATGTTTCCACCAGATTCTCTATAGTTGTAGGTCCACACTCTTCTTTTCTACCCACAATAAATTCCTCAAAATCCTTCTCTATGACACCTCCACAGTTTCCACAAGAAACTTGGCTATGATACTACTTGGTGTAGTACAAAATTCAGGGGATTTTATCAAACTACTAAATTAAGCAACAAAACTAAAACATCAACACAAAACAATATCCACACCCACAACAATTGCATTTATTTATTTCTGCAACAAAAAATAGTTATAGGCGTACAAATTCTTTACAAAATTACACTTCTTAACTGATACACCAACCCTCTCTATAAAACTCTTTCGTGATGCCTCTCTTCTCTAGGAAGTCAAACCCTCCACTAGGACCAGATAAATGTATTTATAATATCTCAGAAAATAAGTTGAATTACCAACATTCCGCTAAGAAACTTAATGGACCTCACTAGCCACAACAGATCATCAAAGATCCATAAAAATGGGATATTCTCATTTGAATATTTAATGCAACCCTAATTATTTGTGTAATTGAAATTCACTGGTATATATATCCCATCAACCGATTTCCCATATTGCTAATTCCATCGAGGCGCACGTATACGCTCGCCAGTGATGTTTGGGCACCACAAACTTATCACATCTTTCTTCTCCCAAATAGTTGTCGCAAAAAAATTGATTGACAACCTTAAGGGATGGAGAGATTTTAATTAGCAAATCCCCAACTTCACGAACTTACAAAAACTCCGCTCAAGCACTTATCGGCAAATTGACGATTTCCAAAACTTACAAAATAGTTGATATTGCTTCTTCTATCAGCGATTTTCACCTTTCTCAAACTTGGTGAAAGGCGCCTCTCATTCACTTTGTCACCAAATTCGCAAATCGGCAACTTTCAAAACTCCTGAACTTGCCGATACTTAAGAATTTTGTTTAGTTAGCAACTTATCAACTTGTGAAATTTCTTGTTTGCTCAAGTATATATCGGCAAAAACATAAGTTCACAAACCTTTGACTTTGCCAACAATAAATGAAACTTCATCCAACTCATGAAAAGGTGATCGACAAAAGTTCCCATCGGCGAACTAAGCTATCAGAAAATTGTTGGATCAATGAACTAAATAGTTCATGAACTAGAAACTTTTCCAACCAATGGTGTGAACTTAGCCAAAACTCGATTCCTTTCGACTTGACCCAAATGAACATAATTTCCTCCTGAAACACAAAACCAACTCTGCAAAGCAAATAAAGCAAAAAACTAACTTAGAAAATAAAATGTGTTTTTAGTGATGTAGGATTGCTAGTGAACCCAGATGCTTTTGCATCAGATGACCTCCTTAAATGACCCTGTCTCAATGTGTTGGAGAATATTTATCTTAACCTAAATCTTTCCTTCCTCTGCCTGCCATCTACCACCATAGTCTTTCTCTTAACTTTATTTCTTCCTTCCACTACATGTGTTGTAGACTTCTTGGAATTCAAAGCTTGGTAATCTCCATGATGAACATCCTTGTATACATTGTTAGTAGATCGGGACACATCAACAACTAGGGACATAACTATTTGACAGGAAATATAACATAGTTGACAATGATGCAACAAAAATGACTTGGTATTTGGCTAAAAACATGATTGAAAATAAAGTTTTCTAAGGGTACCAACACTTACCAATGCCAATAAGATGATCATCTTCAATACTACTTAATATTATCAAGGCATAAGATTGTGATGTATTACCATGCACATTATGCAAGATAATCAAATGGATTGTAATTTTACAAGTTGCAAAAGTAATTAAATTTAACTTAGTAATTTCTAAACTCATTTTTTCTTGAGTTGTAGGTGGAGATTGTGGTGAACAAGCACAAAATCATTCATCTTATTTTGGATTAGGTGGTTGTGTTTGTTGGATGTATGTGTTCTAACACACTATAAGAATGCTCACAAGTAGAAGATATGCAAGGTTTGCTGAAATTGTAAATTAACATCTCTAGTAGGGTTTGGCCTCCTTACCAATTAAAATTTTTTCCTTTTCTCACAAAAACATTTTATTTATCCATAATATATAAATAATGTATTTCAATCTTTTAAAGAGGAAAAGCAAAAGTTGATTCCCTTTCCTTGCTAGTAAGTGGGCAAGTTTGCAAAAATTGTCCATCACTCCTCTACATTAGGGAAAAATCTATTAATGCACTTGAAGAGACACTATCACTTTTGTATCATCTTTGAAGAAGTCACTATAAAGAATGGTGGATTCAGATAGTATCTAACATCATGGAGGTAGTAATAAATTTGTTGATTCCATCTCCAATCAGTGACCTTTGATACTGACATTTATATATCCTTATCATTTTGCATCATGAACCCAATTGCCTCTATTGTCCTATTCATGCTCATAGAAATAGCCCATGGTGAATTCTTCCCCTTTAACTACCTCAACACTCTAACCAAGGGATATTAAGTTTGCATAATTTGTTGTAGGTCCACACAAAAAGTATCATGAAATATAGAGTTCAAAATGGCCCTACCATCCAAGTGACCAACAAATATAGACTAGACCCACTCAAATGAAATGAAACATTCATTTTAGGTTCATGTTTTCTACAAAATTTGGTCACACATACATTTACAAGTTCATTTCCATTAGTGAAATTTTGAATTATGCTAAGCACCCCAATTTGATTCTAGATAAGTATTGTGTTGTTTTTTCCCCTCTCTACTAGAGGTTAAAACCATGAAATTTCTCCAATGTCTTCCAAGGTTAAGTCAAGACAATGTGTCACACATTGGATCCAACACAATGTGGAATACTTCTCCAAAAATATACACGCAATCACACAATTGGCATCATTATCCATGATAATGTTAAACCACATATTATGGTCCTACCTTATTAACCACCTTATCAAAGAGGAAGATAAGTTTCTGCATTGATTTGACTCTATCAAATTCATCCATGAATCTATGGATAACCTTGCCACTCTCAAATGCCATAAGGACATTAATCAATGTTCAATTCCTCCTATTCATCCATCAATTTGGCATAGTTGTGCTATGTCTTTGTCCACCCTTTGTGATTCTCAACAAATATATCACCCATATCTTGCACCACATCTTTCAACACATCAATCTTTATGCTCTTGTATTAAACAAATGTGAAACAATGCATTACAAGTGCAATTACACATGAATCATCCCTTACCAATATAGAGGTGGCACATCATTTAATTAGATGATTCAATAATACTAAAACTTGTCAATATCCTTTCCTTCCTTCTCACGAACACTCTTCTTCAACACTATTTAACAAAATGACTTCAACATCCTCATCATCCACTGTAGCATTGAATTCTACTAGTTGTTGAAGGAAAGATCTCATATTATTTATGTGGCTAGACACAGTGACTTCGTCAACCATCTTGAATCTAAAATATTGAAGTTTTAGAGAAAATTTTGCATTAACAGATTTTGATCTAAACAGTGTATTTGAATTATCCTAGATTTCCTTAGATGATTTTTCCATATCTATACAATGTAACTATGAATCAAAGAGAGCAAGACAAATAATGGATTTGGCTTTATGATCTATGCTCTACCAATCTATTATGTTATTGGCATATGTAGGTGGTTTCTTATTTCCATTTACTATTCCCCACATATTCTTATGCATTAGGTGCATCTATATTTTTACTTTTCAAGTGTGGAAGTTGAGGCCAAAATATTTATCTAATGGAATTTCCATTTCTAGAAATTATACAAACCCAAAATATGATCCTAAATTTTTCAAACCCTAGCAACTCCTTTAATCTGACCTAGAAAATGAATTATTTCAAAACCCTTTGAAGAACCAAGTTCACATTTTTCAAATATTTGTAAACTCAATTTCTTTTAATAGAAAAAATCTAAACCTTCTAAAAAAAATTACCTAGAATAATTGTGTTGATGCCCTAGCCACTAGATGAATGGTAGGAACAAGAACTGTAGCTACCAAATTTTAGGTGTAATTTTCACTGTCACATGATTTTAAAATCATGTGCCCTAGCCCATAGTAGAAAAAATACCATAAAACTAACCTCTACACTTCTTGCCACCTGCATGGCTTGCATAAATGCTATTTTCAATCATGATTTTCTAGAAAAACCATTGATTTTTTTAACAACCCTCGTAAAACCTTTGATAAGGCAAAAAATTTGGTGATTTTAAAAAATATTTCATGGGCGCAAATTTGAGCAGAAAAAACTTATGATTTTCAAGAATAAAAAATAATGATTTTCTTCAAAAGCAAGGTGAACGCAATGTGTGAATTGGCGCAGGCGAAGAATGGTGCGAATGAGCAGTCAAAAAGAGAGTAGGCGTGGAGCGAGAGCAAAGAGTTTGGCAAGTGTGATGGTGCGAGGGCTCAGAATGGCAACCGAAGACTAGTGCAGGGTGTGCGAAGCAAGGAAAAGCCCCTCTGTGGTGCGTCTCAGGAGGCGGCATAGTTTCAAGGGTTTGATCCCCTCGCGTTGGGTGTGGTTGGGAATGGTGGCCTCTCTAATATGGGTTGCTGCTCTTCTAGTTCACCCTTCTTGACTACGGTGGAGTAGGTGAATATTAAATATAGACTTTGAAAAAATGCCTCCAATCCATTCCATGCATGCAATGTTTTTTGCAAAGAGCAGATCTTGAAGGCCAATCCTACGGCTGATTTAGGGCTTGTTGCTCAAGGGGTGATTCCTCCTATGGGCTTTGGGGAATCCATCTCTCTTGCCCTTGATCCACCGCCCCCTCCAGCTTGTTTTTATTCTTCCCCCCCTCTGTTTATGGGAGACACTAAGGTGAATATGGTTTCTAAGCTAGTGGATTTCCACATTTCAGATGATTTCTTAGCGAAGATTTCTTCTAACATCAAGTCGTGGGCTTTGGTTTTTAGAGCAATGGGGAAGAGGCCATCAGTGGATGGGTTTTTAGCTTGGAGAAAGAGTGCTTGTGACAATTTGGCTGCTCCTACGATGGAGCTGCTAGACCATTGCTTTTTCCTTGTTATTTTCTTAATTCAGAGGATTGTAGGTTTGTTATGGATGATGGGCCTTGATTTTATGACAGATTTGGTTTTTTCGTGACCCCGTGGTCTCCTTTTTTGATCCTGCAAATGTTCGTATCACTTCCATACTAGTTTGGCTACGGCTCTACAACTTACCTTTATTTTTTCATAATGTGGGGCAAGTATAGAATCTCTAATCAACAATGTCAGCACTTTCATCAAGGTGGAGGATGCTTCCTCTATGGCTCCAAGATGTTTTACCAAAGTTTGTGTCCTGGTTGATATTTCCAGGCCACTACCTCACATGGTCTTTGGGCTTGTGGCTGTAATATTTAAACTATGAGGGGCTCCCAGAGCATTTCTTCAGATGCAACCAACTTGGACATAAGATCGCTAGCTGCCATGGTAAATCTATAAACAACCTTCGATCTCTTAACCTCAAGAGATGGGTCCGCAAGGAGGGTAGTCCTGATGCTGATTTCATTTGGAGAAACCATGGGGTCTTCATGGAACATCACTCTCCAGCCTCACCGGATTGTGGGGTTGCTGGACAAGGCTTTGAGTGCTCAGTCCCTCCCGGTGTTGAGGCTGAGGTTGTTGAAGCTTTTGATCAACAGGATCATTTTGACATAGACCAATAGGAATTTTTGACCTTAGAAGATGAGATACTCTGGTCGACTCTTGCTGAAGATCATGATTATCTTTTGGATTAGGGTGATGTTTTGGCTTGTTTTGATTATCGCACTTTATCTCAAACTGCAAGCAATATTTCAAAACCACTCATTTCCAAGGGCAGAAAATGTAGGGGTAGGAAATTTGAAGCAGAAAAATTGAGGTTAGAAGCTTTGGATTTGATAGATGATGACGCTCAATAGTTAATGGAAGCACTCCTCATGAGGAGCAAGTGGAAGCAAAAGAAAGGCTAATCTCTGGAGTTTTTGGTTTGAGTGTTGGAGATGATATCCTGTTCGGTTTAGCCAGTTTTTTTGTAGATGTTTCTCTTTGTCTTTCTTTTTGTCTTTGTCATATTTTCTCCTCGGTTTCAGGTCTCCAGAGCTTTCTTCTCTTTTGGTTTCTATGCTATACAGGAGTGGGCTCTCATCCCACATCTTACGGATTAAAAAAAAATGATTTTCATCACAAAATTTGTCATGATTTTTATAAAATTTCTGCTACAATCACAGATATTTTATGAAAAATACCCACAATTTTGTATGGTAAAAACCCTTAGGATTTTTCTTAAAAAAACCCTCACAACTTTTCATGTGACCCCTGCACTGATAACATATTGTAAAAATATACAAGATGATATATTCTATTAGATATTAGAATACAATTATAATGAGGTTCATCTCCTTATATAGAGTTTGGAAGATGTAATGGACAAACATAAACATGATAGTTGTCCTAGATTCTAAAAGATAGAAATAGCAATAAAACTAAATCACTTAAGTCACTACGATGCCTTTTTTACAAAAGTAAGGCTTATATTCTAACATAATTGTTAAACAATTAGACCTTAACCATTAAGGTTTAAAGTTTAGAACTTTAAATCTTTAAATTGCTAACGACATAAGACCTTAATGACCTAACCCTTAAAATGTTAAAAAATACAAGTCCTTGGGGTCTTACTTTTTATGTGCCTAATTCTACAAAGAATGTGGATTTCTGGACAATGGAAGAGCCCTATAAGAAAAACAAATTGAAAACTGCATAAATAAACTATTGGATATGCCCTAATTGATTTAAAGTTTAAATGTTTGATGCTATCAATGTTTCACGTCTTTGATCAAGTTTATATTGTTTAATACACCAATGCTATAAAAATACAAAAAGTGTCTAGAAATGAGGTGAAACTGAAAAAATAGTATATACACTAACAAAAGCACTATTGTACAACAATCAAATGAAACTAAAAAATAGTATATGAATTAACAAGAAAACAACTACCCAACAATTGTTGGTGTATTGCACTTTCTTGGGATCCATGGGTAGTTCTACAAAGAATTACCAATTTGATTTTAGATCATATCACCATGTCCTCCCTACTTAAGAAATGTTCAAGCAGTTTCTTGGCATTCATGTTCATTTCTGTTAAAAAGTCATCAATCCAATTTGGACATGATTAATTCCCAATTTATGCTATTATGATATCATATCCCTTGTTGCATGGTGTAATGGATCTATATTGATCCATTAAAGTTCCTTTGGTGACATTTGGAAATAGAGATATAATTGAACCTCGTATAGGAATAATCTGCGGTTGGAGTCCTCAGTCAATTATGGTGACAGATCCTCCCTCTTTAAAGCATTCAGAAAAATGCCAGCTAATGAAGTAGCCGTTTTCTGGCAGCAGACTAACCGGAAATGTTGTATTTATGTATTGGCTAATATGGACAATATATTAGCCATCTAACTAGTAGCTTACTTAGATATTCTTGGGCATTTTTAAGTTACTGGCTTCTTCAAATACAGCATACCATCATCTCCATTGCACTGAAAGAAATTGTTGCTAATTTTACAGTTTAGTATCGAGCAGTTTAAATTTTTTGGAGCTCTCTCCTTGAAGTCTGAATTATTTAGAAAGTTTGTTAAAATGGGTGTGGGAGTAGTGAAGTTTTTGGCTGGATTTCTGCTGCTGCTGAATTTCTGCATGTATGTCACTGTTGCTTCCATTGCTGGCTGGGCACTCAACAAGGCCATCGACAATGATCATGCTACTGGTAACGAAGATTTTTTTTAGTTTATTTTTATTTTTAGCTATACCTAGTTGTATATAGCTTGCTCTTTCTTTATTTTTGGTTTTTGGTGATTGTCAGTAGTGTGTAATTTGGAGGCTTGAACTTGTTTTTTGGGCAGGACCGTTTTCAGCATTGTTTTTGCCCATAGGAAACGAAGCCACTGGTTTTCTGGTAATTTTTTCTCTGATAGCGGGATTCGTAGGAGCAGCTTCCTGTGTTTCAGGGCTCCATCATCTTCGAGTGTGGAGAGCAGAGAGTTTGGCTTCAACTACTTCATCCGCTATGACAGCTTGGGCTCTTACTTTTCTTGCCATGGGGTATTGAAATTAAGTTTCACTTTCTCTTTTTCTAATTTTAAAAATCACGGGGTACTGATATTTTGCTGAAAATCATGTTACAAAACCTACAGGTTGGCATGCAAAGAGATTCATTTACATGACAGAAGCCCAAAGCTGGTATGTAATTTTGCTTTAGTTAGGCTTTTTTTTGGTTTTAATAATTCTGCACAACATTTAGTTTTTAGACATTGCAAGCCCTTTCCTTTATAACTATTGAAAAGCAGAATAATTCTAATTTTTTAAATATATTATATGATATTTTGTCTGTGCAGATAGCTTTGGAAGTCATTGTCATCATTCTCTGTGTGACAAAGTTGTTTTACATGATACTCATCCACATTGGGTATTCTCTCTGCAACAAAGTTGTTTTACATGGTGCTCGTCCAGACTCGGATCTTTGGTGGAAAATATGTTTATTTCTCTTGTGGAAAGACATGTTATGATGACTACTGCTGAGCTTTTAAATAAGGCTTGTATACTAGAATGAAAATCATCAGTAGTTGGAGAATTTGGGAATTATTGTATGTTTGTTTCAGATCTATTCTTGAATGAGTAATGAGCATAAGTAGAAGGCTAGAATTTTCCACTTACTATGATATCTCTTTTCAATACAATAAATGAGGGTAGCAAGGCACTTCGCCACTACTAAAAATGGTTTTCCTTGCACACCATAATTTTTAATGTGTTGTGTCTATTTGAAGCACAGTAATTCCTTCTTTTACCAAATTAAACTTTCACTTGCAAAGCAAGTAGGAAAGTACTTAACATTTTGATCAATTTTTAAAATACAAAGTAGAGTTTTAGATCAAAAACCATGTGTGACAATTGTCGATCGAGAAGAAAACTTAGTGCCATAGAGTAATGAGTGTAGAATGAATATGTTGATTACCTTCCAAATTAGTTAGTATATAGCTTTATTTGACATTATTCCTTAGGTAAGTGTTAGGAAATGGATTAAGAGAGGTCTTGGTTTAGGGTTAAAGGTTTGCTAAATTTCAAGTTTCTATGGCTGACCTAAATATGAGCATTTTGTTTGAATGGGTGCCCAAGACACCATTGTTCTTGTTCACAAGTGTATTTTCTAAATTATTGTCGAAAACTTTTGGGTTAAGTTTTAGGGGTTAAAAAAGGCTAAGCTATGGTTACAAGTTAGCCCAACTTTAGGGAAAGGCTTGGAAAATGGCAAATGTGTCCTAATACACCTATGGGAATGGATGCAAATTTAAATGCAAAAACATAAGGTGGAGATTGCAAAGTAGGAAATTTTTTACCTTACATTTTATCACTACTTTAGTAGGATGATGAAACTAGGTGAAATAATATGTTAAAATAAATAAATTATAGAAATAACACAAATATATCTACTCTTAAAATACTAATAAAAAAGGATATAACAATAGCTCATGCTCTTTTATCTTCTCTCCATTTTCTCCTTCATTCCCATGCACTCCAATCCTCTAATATGTACCATGACAAGAAACACCATTACTAGTCACTTAAAAGAAAATATGCTTCTAAACAAAATGGAATAACATGTTAAATCTAATTGAAGAATCATGCTAAAAGAGAATTGACAAATGTGAAAGTTTCAATTGTTTAGTGCACCAATGCTATAAAATACAAAAAATTGTCTAAAAGTTCAAGGTCAAACTAAAAAAATAATATATACACTAACAAAAACACCATTGTACAACAATCAAATCAAACTTAAAAAAAAAGTATATGCATTAGCAAGAAAATAAAGAAACATAATTATTGGTCACTTAAAAGAAAATATGCTTCTAAAAAGATGAAATAACATGCTAAAGGTCATTGAAGAATCATGCTACAAGAGAATTGAACACACATCTAATCCCTTAAGCTATCGTCTTATTGAAACTCATACTAACCAATTAAGAGATCCATGAAGGATCACATGGAATAGAAATAGAAATTAGAAAAGAGAGAATATTGATGAACTAAGAATAGGGCATGGAGCAAAAGAATCTTGGGAAAGGTTTTGTCTATGTAGTATCCTTTGAGACATGAGAGAGAGAGAGAACAAAATGACGATGTGGTTACCACCTAGCTATATGATATTATCATTCAAAGGGTTAAGATAGATCCAAAACATGATAAAAATGGTAAAAATGATGACAATGTGGTTCCCACTTGGCTATATGTGGTTTTCACCTTGAGGTAAAAGAGGTTAGACCATGACAAACGAAAGCACTAGAGAATGATCAATTTATAAATAATATGCATAGAATATTCCCTTCTTAAATTGATTGGAAAAAGGATGAAAACCAATCAATTCAAGCTAAAGTAGGATAGGGGACAAAATAAAATTTTCCATGTGTAATAGGAGAGTAGAGAGAATAGGGCGCATATGAGGAGATTCTAACAAGAGTAAAAAAGGTTTCCCCCAAGTGATGGGATAATGCTCAACATTCTAGATAAGCATCAACAATCACATGTGAGTGATAGAGGTGAGAATAAGAAAAGATAAAATTATTTAATAAGGGAAGACATGCTAGTTTAGTTGATGCCTTTATGAAGACATGCTAATTGAGCTAATGCTTTCCTGTAGGTGACCAAAATTGCGTGGGCCTATATGGAAATCCAATGATGACTTGTTAGTTTAGCTTATGATCCCTATGACATGAATAATATCTCCTTGCATCTTGTCCATCTTGACATGGAAGCTCCCTTGCATCTCTAGGGCCCATGTCGAAGTGTTCACCATTGTGCTGCAAACAACATACTTTACTTGTGTGTCCCCTCCATCCTCTGAAACTATTTTTTTACACTTCAAGTTTTAAGGTGACTTGAGAGATCCTAGGGTCACCTAAGAGATCTTAAGGTCACTTGAGAGATCCAAGGGATTCCTGGACAACCCATTTAAAGATGTAATATCACCTAAGTGAGCTATCATATTAAAATGGTTGATCCATCTTGGCGAAAGGGGTTACTTTGTCATTTGTGTTTGCACATGAAACCTTTAGTTATGACTAGTTCCTCTAGTTGGACTCATGATTTTGAGTTTTCTTGAGTCTTGATGACATGATTCAGTCCCCTTGACTACCCCTGTTCTTCTATTGGTTTATTTTATATTTATTTGACCAAGAGTCTTCTTTTCTTTATAATACCCTCATGCCTCATGCATGCAAGTGGTTCTTAATTTCACTTGGTTGCCTCTACATTTTTCCAATAAGGTCTACAACATCCTTCTTTCTCTTTACTCTACCATTGAGTAGGATTGAAGCTCACCTTCCTAGATTAACAACCCTCTCTTAGCCAAATACTAAGATTCTCCATATCATTTATGCTTTGCACAAGCCTTTGATATTTTTCTTTGCTACAATTTGAAGCTTCAAAGTTTCCACACCAAACCTTCAAAGTAATTTACAATCTTTTGATAGAGTTTTGTTCACCTTGTTTCCTTGCTTCCGTCAAGAGGATCATCCTAGAGCTATAAATGAGAAGACACAAAAGAAGATAAACCCCTAAGGATAGAAGCCATAGAATCTCCACAAAATCTCTTCACAAGTTATAGGTTCTTTGTTTTAATTGTGGTTCTTAACAAGTCTAAGTTTTTTTCAAAAAAGAGTATCCTATAAGTAGTAATTAAATCACACTTTGCCTAGGGATTATATTTTGTTTAGATTTAGAATTTAAAGTAGATTTAATTGCTTCTTAGATTAGATTAGAGTTAGTTGCAAGCTATTTATTTTAAAAGCATTCTTCAAAGCAAGTCATATGCAAACAAGATTCACATCTTCAATAGGAAAATGAGATCCATCTCATCAAATCAAATGATGAAATAGAAACAAGAGCTAACTACACTATTCAATCTAGAAACAAGAAAATTATGAAAAAAAAATCATAGAACTTGCATTTAGACAATTAAATTCATTTAGTTGCATATTCATCCAAAATCCTAGAAAAATACAAAAATAAGTTAATTTGTTAGTTATTAGATCATCAAAAATATTTATTTTAAGAAAAAGAACAAAAAGAAAGGTAGCTTAATTGTTTATTTGCTTGCATTTAGATAGTTCATGTTAGTTTTGTATTCATTCAAAATTAAAAACTAAAACATCAAAAATAGTATGTCCTTTCAAGAACAAGCCTCAAGTCCTCTGATACATAGAAAATCAAACAAACAACTTGCTAATAAACCGAGATCAAGAAATTAAAAAAAATCAAATAATCAAATAACATGTAAAACAAACAACTTAAATAAAATAATCAAGGAAAGAAAAACTAAGATCATTAAAGTCACTCTCCCAACCTTTCAATTCTCCTGACTCATCATCCTATGCCCATGTGTCTAAGAGGTAGGGAAGATTGGATAAATGTCCTCCTAGGTGAGGTAAGGGTGACTCAACCAATGCATGAAGTAATTGACCAAGAGTAAGTGAGACACCAAGCTCAAGCCTTATGAAAGCTCAAAGAAAAAAACAAGAACATATTATCCTAGAAAGGTTGTTTGAGTTAGAAAACCAATACCTCAACATTTTTTTGGTTAACGCTCATCAAGAGCGCAATACCACCTAAGAAAATTTCACACCATATCACACTAGGATCATCATCATTGCACCATTACGAAGACTTAGAAGGATACACCCTCACATCAACACGAAAACACCATACACCAACATTGTCAACCAAAATGTTGTCAACACAACATTTTTGTTACGTCTAATACCATCAAATTCATAAACTATCTCCTAAATTTGTATTGTGATGCATTTTAAGCACATGTTTCACAAATAATGATATACTAATAGAAATACTATATCTTTGTCAAATACTAAATTATTAGAAGCATCGATGACCCATCCTTTGGCCTATGTATGTATACAATAATCCTCCATGATTTAGTAAATTTAATTATCTCCAATGCCATGAGATTCATCAATTTTCTCCTACATTGGCATTGCAACATTTTAAGGACATGTTTTTGTAGAGAATGATATAGCAATAGAAAAAAATCTACATCTTTGTCAAATTCCAAATGATTGGATGCACTAATGGCACATCCTTCATCTATAAATATAGTTGTGTTAGCAAAATAATCAAGGTTTACATGTAAGGTGTTAGATAGATGTTGTCTCTCCCTCAATTTATAAATTACTGTGTAATTTCATTTAAGTTACTTGTAGCCTGATCTCAATTTAAAAGATTAGTTAATAAGTTAGGACTCCGTTGATAGATGTGCTTGCTCCTATTATAGTAGAATTTACAGGGAAACTTATATAAAAGTACTCAAAGATGAAAGCTCTATATAATTCTAATGCAAAAAGGTTATAGAATTAGTACACATCATTAAAACCAAGCCAATGATCATAAGTTACTCAAATATTTAATTGCCAAAATCAGCCATTAGAATAAGTCTCTTGACAAATAAAATGGGATGGCATTCTCCACTTGGCACTCGATGTGGCTCCACATTTTGTGTTAAAAAAACTTTAGCAGCCGACACTACTGCTTGTTTTGCGGCCTTTTGCGAAAACTGTCCTGTAGGTACTACTTTTTAATGGTTATTCTTAAATATCATCCACTTCAACAGTCAAAGGTTAATTTAGACCAATAAAAATAGGACAAATATTTACCACTTTTTATTGTGAATGAGGTGTAAACTTGCTATTGAGTACCTTGCAAGATCCCTTCACACTCTAAATCCGTATGCATAGAGTATGAAGTCTGTATGAACTTAATAGAGGTTGATGATTTCGTGCATAACCCGTGAGCATTGCATTCCTTAGGAGGTCGTATGAGGTGATATCTCATTGAGGCTTCTTAGTATTATCATTACCTTGTAGTTAGATAGAATCTGGTTATCAACTATTTTAATCCTTTAGAGTTCCTCACTATCGTTGTTGATAATGATGCAAATGCTAATTAACACATACCAAAAAAAAAAAAAAAAAATACAGTAGAGGAGTTTCTAGCGGCGCTATTTTTGATTTTGGTTCCTAAAATGTTGTTTTCACTTCAGACAAACTCGATAACAAAGCATAAATAAAAGAAAAACAAAGATAATTTAGCCCCTTTTCCTGCTCTTGCCAGCATGTCTATTTTTATTAGAAATAACCACTCCGGAAACCATTTCGCACTCAAAATTCAAAACTACTATCGCTACAAAATGTAATACTTCGTTGTTAAATACAATTTACCTAGAACATAACTAATATCACCACAAAATGAAATAATAATAACAAACAGCTAAACGCGAATGACTACCCATAAGTTTTATGAGATAAACATGAATAACCTGTTAGCGAGGGCGAGACAAGCAAATGAATTCCTTCACTCCGCGGAAACCCAGCACTCTTTACAACCCACGCAGGCCAGTAATTACTACCCTGAGCTGAAATAAACAAATCACTACTGAAAATCATAACGTGTGGGTGATTCTTCCGCCATGCCTTTCGCTCTTAAAACCCTGTTATTTTCTCTTATTAAAACCGCTTCGCACACCATGGGTGCAGACAAGGCGCCAGAGACAAGTCGCCTCCTCAAAGGCACGGAAATCCTGTCAACAAACATATAGGTCGAAATCCTGTCGACAAACATACAGGTCGAAATCTTGTGGACAAACAAGATACCGCAAAACATTGCACAAACTTAATTCAAATCGTCTGTGAAACAAGTGAAAGAAATTGGTGATCGAAAATACTAAAAAAAAATAGTCCGCACACAATGTACACAATGTACCAGCTGTTTAGGTGGGCGCAAAGGCACAGACGCCCAACAAAAAGAAGGTGTTTTTAACCCTCTCCAAATCTGGACAATGAATTCAAGAAAATCCATACTAAAGTAAAGGAATAAGACAGATTTCCTCCGAAGACATGCATCCAACTGATCTTCTTGTAGCTCCTGTGCCTCTACTTTTTGTTCCTCCCCCCTCCTAACTCCTAAAGCATCTTACCTATATAAAATATTGTTGCACCGAGCATGCAAAAAATCCTTTCGTAAAAGAACAATTACAAGCTATATACACCCAATTGCCAAACACGAACAAAGAGGAAAAAGGAAAGCTGAGGTCACCTGCCAAGAGGTCTGAAAAAGATTCTCCTTACTCATGTTAAGATGTAAATATGATTTTTTTATTTTATTATTTCTATGTAAATTTATAAGAATCTAATCTACAATCTTTATTAAAATACCAAATAGTCACTCCACAAATTAAGAAAACAAAAAAAAATAAATGAAAAAAAAAAGAAAAAAAGAAAATACAGATCTAAAGAACGCTGGATGGCAGTTTCAAAGAAGCCATCACTATCCACTAGGATGAGAAAAAGAAACATTATGGAATGACATATGAAAAGAGAGAACTTTGGTTTGAGGGGAGGATGTGGCAAGTAACAAATTATGAACATAAATTTTGTCTCCCACTAGTTAAGTCATGCCTAAATGGATGACGATAATTATGAGAGGAAAATCATCAGTTTTTATGAATTTAATTAGGGACAAAGTTATAATATTAATAATACTATTAAAAATATAGGGTTCTACATATTTAATTTTATGAAATTAGATTATTTTTGGGATTTTAATTTTATTTACTCAAGAGTTAAAAATCTTGTATTTCAATTTTTAGTACAATATCATGAAAAATATTTCGCCATGTTATTACATTTTTTATTTTATCTTTCAAACATACAATATTTTAATGCATTTTAAATTATCATAGTATTAATATTATTACATTTTTTATTTTATTCTTCGAACATACAATATTTTAATGCATTTTAAATTATCAAAATATTAATATTATTACATTTTAATATCTTAAGCAGACATTTCAAATCTTTATACACTTAACTAAGGCAGGGCTCTCCACATAAGACAAATATGCAAATTTTGTAAAGTTTAGTTTTATAGTTAAGGAAATATTTGTGTTATTTAATAGGCTTTGTAAAGTTTAGTTTTATAGCTAAGTAAATATTTTAGTGCTATTTTATTTTTACCAAATTAAATTATTTTTGAAATTTCAATTTTATTTACTCAAGCGAGTTCACATAAATTTTTCCTTATAAATTTAGTTCTGAAAAAATTATTATTAAACCACAATATTAGATTAATTAAAATAATTAAAATCATGTTCTCTAAAAGTACTTACTATTATTACTTAACAAAAAAAATTAAGTGACTAAAATAAAATACTGTAGTGATCTAAATATTCATATGTTATTGTTATTATATTGTGTAATCATTCTTCAAACTTACAATATTTTAATGCATTTTAAATTGTAATAGTGTTCAATATTATTATCAGGGTTAGGGTTTTACACATTTTATTTTATAAAATTAGATTATTTTTCAGATTTCAATTTTATTTAATCAAGAGTTAAAAATCTAGGATTTCAATTATATTTACTCAAAAGTTAAAAATCTATAGTATCACAATATTTATTTTATTCTTCAAACTTATAATATTTTAATAGATTTTAAATTATAAAAGTATTAGTATTATTACATTTTAAGAATTATTTGTGTTATTTAATAGGCTTTGTAAAGTTTAGTTTTATAGTTAAGGAAATATTTTAGTCCTATTTTATTTTTACCAAATTAGATTATTTTTGAGATTTCAATTTTATTTACCACTTGACATTTCAACACTTTTCAAAAATTAATTTTTCAATTATTGGAATGCAATTTGTCTATACAACCAATACCCAATCAACAAAAAAATTACAACTAAACAAATACTATATACAACCAATAGCTAATTAACAAAAAAAAATTACAACTAAACAAATACTATAATAACAACACTACAAGGTAGGTATGGCCACTACGTGGCACTTGTTTTATTTTATATTTGAGTTAAATTGAATAAATAAAAATGACATTATAAGAATTATCTTATTAACATATTTAACATTACCAAAATTCATTAAAAGAAAGATTATATAAACTAGGGTATTTATAACTTTTTGTGTTTTGATAGCTTTTGTGATTTTCTCCACTTTTTTTCCTTCAACCATTTCCACTTTCTTATTTTTATTTTTATTTTTATTTTCTATGTTTTTTAGAGTTTTCATACTTTTTGTGATTTCTCCACTTTTTTCTTCCTTCAACTTTTCCAATTTCTTTCTTTTTTTTTTCAATTTCTTTTTTGGTTTTTATTTTTTAAGTTTTTTTTTCAAATTCTTTTTTGTTTTTATTTTATTTTATTTTTTTGCTATATATTTACATGGAAAATGAGTGTTGTCATCTCCACCCCACTGTGACTTACTTATTGTTATTTAAATAATATTGGGGTCCTAACATAAAATTGTATCATTTATTCTATTTGGTAATAAAAATAAATTTTCTCGCCTAAGGTGCAATCCAGGTACACGAAGCATGTAGACCCACTTAGTGGGTCGAAGTCCGCACAATTGAGTCAGGGAATAGTGGTTGTTGGACTAAAGTTCTAGTAGTGTCTTGTGTCTTGACCTAGAACTAGGGATTGGTTGACCTAGAACTAGGGATTGGTTGACCAAGTCCTTTTTCTTCTTCTCTAGAAAGGTTGTAATTATGATGTTGAGAACGATTAGATTCGAGTTGTCAAGGTTATACCTTCGATATAAGATTGATTGAGTGATTGAGTTATTAAATAGGAACTGCTATCACCTGATCAAGCTCTGTGAATAACTTAGGTTTTATGAAAGTGGTTCTAGAACTAAAATTTTTAGATCATAATACCTTTAAATTCTTCTGGAATAGTAATTTTAGTGGTAGAAGTAATGCATAGCCTTACTTTAACCATAGTTAATAGTATGTTATGTTAAGATAAGATTAGACTTGTTCTATTGCTTGGATATCCTTGGTGTGGAATTAATAGGTTGTATCTTGCCTTCCTTTATATCAAGGTACTTTGTTACATGAACATAGTTGGACAAATGCTTGATGTAGTTGATCCTTTTTGTAGATATAAGTACTTGAACAATGATTAGTAGGATGATATCATAGAACAATAAAGGTTGAAATGTCCTTTTTATTAAACTCTTACTATTGCATACAAAAGATAATAAAGGTTGAAATGTCCTTTTTTTTAAATTCTTACTATTGCATACAAAAGAATCGATTAAAGTGCAGTATCATACTTACATCTTAGTTTTGTTTGCATATATGAAAGTAGTTTATCACCTGAAATTGCACCTTTCTTGAAGCTTGTTCAAGCATTTCAATGACACAATGGGATTGATCTCAAGGTGTGGGACCTTGTAGATGAGATTAGACCTATTATGTCATAGGAAGGTTCAAGCAGGGTACAATTCTAGGTGATAACAATTTTTGGCATGCCCAATGGGACCAGTTTGATGAGCTTTATCATTGATTGAAGGATGTGGTGTGTTTTCAGTGTATCTTTCCATTTAGGGTAGGTTTTCTTCAACGCCATGGCAACTTTATTGATCAAATATTCTAGTGAAAGCAACTCTAGTGCTTAAAGCTTCATCAAAGATCAAAGTTTGGTAAGTGAAATCTAGTGTGTGAGTGCATCATGCATTTAATAGGGATAACCAACAAGTTTTAAGAAGATTTCCCCAATGTTGTGCCCATAAGAAGTTCAAGGAATACACCAATAAGAAACAATCCACGAGTTTAGAAAATTTTTGACATGGATTTGCTAAGGAGAAAATTGCTGAAGACTGTTGATTTCCCCAATGTTGGGCCCATAGGAAGTTCAAGGAATACACCAATAAGAAACAATCCACGAGTTTAGAAAATTTTTGACATGGATTTGTTAAGGAGAAAATTGCTGAAGACTTTTGAAGATCATCACGTAAGACAACATTTATCTGATATATATACCATAGGAGGACTAATAAATGCAAGAAAAACCTGATGAGTTTTGTAAAACTTTGAGCCTGAATATTTTACGGCATGAGACACTTTTCTGAATACTATAATGCTCACGGATAAAAGCCTATTCCCTGATTAAGGCTGACAAGCATTATTAAATGTAGTGATAATTACAATATTAACACTTGCATGAAAATCAGTTAAAACAAAAACAGTTGATAACAAAGGAACGATTTAACCAACGAATAATGATGAAAATTTGAAAGTGAAGAGGTTGTAATAATAACAGTTGCATGCAAATGAGAAACCGTTGAAAGAAAAAGGATGGATTAAATCCACAAACAAAGAATGCTATTGTATAATGACCAAAATAAATGATTTAAAGATTATATAACCACTGAGCTATGTCACAGTTTGATCATTGATTTGCTACAAACTTTGTATGACAACAAATCAACTTCTTGTATATTGATGGACAGGCAGCAAAAAGGACTTTCAACACCAACTAAAATCCTTCAGAATGCTTATGATGAAAGAAAGATGCATACCAGAGACAAAATTTGTATAAGAAAGGTAAGTCCATATAGTACGGCCCGGGCTAAAAGACTCAAAAACTAAAAAAAATTTCAAAAATTTTCAAATTTTCCTGGTTTCACACCTGTAAAAATTCAACAAGAGCACTTGCAAAGCAATGAATTGAGAAGGAGGGTTCACATCGGCTTCACCAATGTTTGCATCAAAATATAGATTTTAATAAAGATTTGAAAACTATATGGAACCCTACAATTTATATCAATTGCAACAGAAAAGATTTAAGATAGAACTATTGAAACCAAATAAAAAAAATGTTACTAAATGTAGTTTGAAATGTGGTTGCTCAAATCTTTGGCATAACTCCCATATTGAAAACCCCAGGGGGGATAATTGAAAAACAAGGTTGATTTTATTAAGTTTGGATAAAAGTTGGTTTGAGTAGTTGAAAGGAAAAAAGGTAGGTAAATAATGGGTTTTTGGTTATGTGAACCCTAAATAATAAATTTAGTTTATTAATCTTAATTTTATTAATTACTGGAGGATTTTAGGTTTAGTAAATAATAAATTAATTTTAATTTATTATTCACGGGATATGGTAAAAGTGAAATATTAATTAATTAATTAAAATTAATTAAATCTTAGGATTAGGAGTAACTTAAGGAATAATTAGAGGTTTAATGATGGTCAATTTTTGATGTCTACAAATAACTTTGCATAAATTCCACCTACTTCATGTGCTTTTGATTCAATTTACTTTGACTATTAATAAATGAAAAAGCGTGATGATCAGTGTACAATACAAATTCTTTCGGTAGCAAATAGTGCCTCCACTTTTTTAGTGCTTGATAATTGCATAAAATTCCTGGTCATATACAGAATACTTTCTCTTAGCTTCATTCAACTTTTTGCTAAAGTATGCAACTAGTTTCCCTTCTTGACTAAGGACACCTTTGATCTCTGTTCCACTAGCATCACAATCTACTTGAAAAGCTTTCCAAAAATCAGGGAGCGCCAACACTGGTTGTTCAGTTACCTTGCTCTTAAAAATTTTAAAACTCTTCTCAGCTACTGCTGTCCACACAAACTCCTTACTATTACCTTTAATGGTTTCTATAATAGGTTCACATATTCCACTAAAATCATGAATGAACTTCCTATAGAAGTTCACTAAGCCATGGAAAATCTTGGCTTCAAACATGCTGCGGGGTGAAGGTCAACCCACAATTACCTTGACCTTCTCCGGGTCCATCTTCAAACCATCACCAAAAACTACAATCCCCAAATACACAAGTTCCTCCTTTATAAAACTACATTTCTTCAAATTAACCAACAACTTTTCTTCCTTTAATCTCTACAGAACCACTCTGATATGCAACAAATGCTCTTCTTGGTTTTACTAAAAATTAAAATATCATATACTATGACAAACTTATTGAGAAACAGTTTCAACACTTTGTTCATTAATCTCATAAATGTGCTGGGAGCGTTTGTCAACCTGAATGGCATCACCAACCATCCATACAAGCCATCTTTGGTTTTGAATGTGGTTTTCCACTTTTCACCTTCTCTTATTTGAATATCATGGTATCCACTTTTCAGATCAATTTTTGTGAAGTATTTGGCTCCAATCAAATTGTCCATCATATCACCCATCGACGGTAATGGAAATATGTATTTTATTATGATTTTATTTATGGATCGTAAGTCTGTACACAATCTCCATTCTCCATCCCTCTTTGGCGTCAGTACTGTTGGTATAGTGCATGGACTCAAACTTCCCTTATTAGTCCCTTATCTAAAAACTCCTATACTTTCCTATTTATTTCAGCATTCTCCATTGGTGTCATTCGATACGGTGCTTTATTTGGTAAACTTGTTCCAACGATCAAATCCATATAGTGGCTAATATCCCTTACTGGTGGCAATCCATTAGGCAACTCTTTCATCATTATTTCTAAATATTCATCCAAAATTTCTTGAATCTTTTTTGGTAGTTTCTCTTCTTTCTCTGTTGTCATGGCTACAGTAGGCTTATGAATGAAGGCAAAACATGCCATCTCTTTCTTTATCCCTTTCAAAAATTTCTTACCTGAAATCAAACAAATCTTTGGACCACTCTCTACCCTTTCATCCCTATCCTTCAACGAATTCAAGGTATACTCTTTCCCGTCCTTCATAATTTTGTATGTATTTGTTCTCCCATCATGCATAGCCTATCTATCAAATTGCCACTGTCTACCCAACAAAATATGGCATGCATCCATTGGCATGATATCACATAAAATTTCATCCTTATAATTACCAATCTGAAAACTTACCTGGCATTGTTCTTTCACCATTAATTGATGTTCCTTCTGCAACCATGAAACTTTATAGGGGTTGGGATGTCTTGATCTCCTCAACTTTAATTTATTCACCATCTATTTAGATGCAATATTGTCCATGCTGCCACTATCAACGATGACCTTGCAACATTTACCTCCTGCCTTGCATTTGGTTCAGAATAAATTCCTTCACTACACTAGTTCATACTTCTCTTTCTCAAGATTTAACAAAATACTAATTAGAATTAAATACTCCCCACCTTCCAGGTGTTCTCCACATGGCGGTGAAGCCACACTTTCACTTTCAGCGTGTGTCATGTTAACTCTTGTCTCCATTCCCTTTCTAGTACTCTGTTGGATATGAGGGCACTCAAACACCCTATGTCCAATCTCTCCAGAATGAAAACAAGTGCCTTTGAATCCCCTTCCTCTGCCTCTAGAATAATCACCTCTTCCATGGGATGAATCTCCTCTGCGTTTGTTCTCGTGGGTGTTAGCTTGTGAAGCGCTACTCTCTCGTGGTTTGTTCTGATATCCTCTTCCAGCACTTGATTGTCCTTTCCCACATGTGAATTTCCCTTTACCTCTAGAATTATTTTGTTTTCTTTCTATTTTATCTTCATCCTTTAAGGCATATTGATATGCTTCATGCATAGTATTAATTTTCAGCATACTCATTTCATTCTGGATAGTATAGTGCAATCCATTCAAATACCTAAAAAATTTCTCAGCATCATCATCCACATGACTTGCTTGAATATTCATCCTATAGAATTCCTCTATGTATTCTTGAACATTCTCCTTCTTCAAAATTTGTAATTTCTTAAACAGACTAATTTGGTAATTTGCATGTAGAAAATTTGCCTTCAGTTTTGTCACCATATGTTCCTAGGATTTAATCATCTCATTGCATTTCCTTTGTCTCTCTGCCTGAACATGTTCTTACCACAAAGAGGCGTGACCTTTCAACCTTGTACAAGAAAATTGTGGTCTTCAAATGATTCGAAACCAAAATACTAGTCCATCTCCACAACCCAGTCAATCAATTATTTTCGGTTTAAACTACCATTATAGCTTGGAGGATCCAAATAAGGCTTGCTACTAATTCTAGACATTGCCCGAATAAATCTCCTTTCTGGTTCGGTATCAACATCATCTTCTATATCGGCCTCTGGTGCTTCAAATTTAGTTTCATCCTTGCTGACATCATCTACCAATACTCCTCTTCTTTGCATTGTTTCTAATGCATCCAATTGTGCTGCAATGCCTCTCATGATCTCCATCATTGCCAAGTTGTAAAGACCCAACCCAAATTTTTTTACATGAACTTAAAGTGTACAATTCTCTCAACACACAAAAAAGTATTTGGACTATGTTCTCATGGCCTATGTACTGGGTACTTCCTTCATTGCGCAGACTGCCTACATACCCTGTATCCACAAGATCAAGGCCATGGAGAATTCGATCGCACTCATGAATATGTAGTTCTATTTGCACTAGGTTTATGTAACTGTCGAGTGGGTACATAACCCTTTCTAGGGTCCAGTTTCCCCAGACAGTTCCTCGTCGGCTGCCACCCACTTAGGTGGAACAGGAAAGGAACCCTAAGAACAACTACTAGCAAACACCTAATAGGGGTGTTTGACACGTGAGATGTTTCAGTTTTCAAGATGTTTAAAGTTTCCTAATCGATAACCTCTCCCCAAAAGATCTTTTGTTTAAACAATAAGGTTTCTTCGACAAGTTCCCATAGAAGCTTTTTAGGTGTCTCGCTAGAACTACTAGGGTCCACAAACTAAAATTGAGGGAAGAGAATTCGATCACCATGAGAACCTACCCTACTGATACAATAGCTAACCAAACATAAAATGGGTGTGTAAATTGTGATTTCCTACTACAAGTATGCATTGTTCTCTAATAATCGATAATGCTCTCAAGAACTTTACCCCTATAACTAAAATCAATTTAAGTACCTAGGTTCTCATGTTCGAGATACTACAACCATCTTATAAAGGTGACATAGACTAATATCATGCAGTGAGTAGATTATCTGATCATACTTCACTCTTTGATACCATGGTCGACATAGCAGTTACAACTAATGTTTTAAGAATGGTCAATTTATTAAATGGTAAGTATGAAGTACCAAACAAGAACCATCATATGTAAATAGCCTTTCTATAGTCAGCACATTACTTATCGATTGCCTCAAACTCTCAAAAAGTATAAATCAATTAGGTGTCTAAACTGTAAATGACTTCGAGGCCACAACTAGGGGTTAAGAATTGCAATCGTTCATTGATAAGAACACATATAGAAGAATCTTATTCATGCATTCATGACAATGTAAAGTAAAAATCTAATCCAAAAGAGGTAAAACACATATATATTTAATTTCTCTAAAGTCCAAATTAGGAAGGAATCAAACCTTTTCTACATTAGTGTAAATTTTCTTATCTAGTTCTATTCGAGCATCGAAATGGTATGTCTAAACATAAGATCGATTTCATATATATATATATATATATATATCATAGGATTCACATAATTTTGTAATAAAAGAACCCATATAAGGTACAAATATATAATTGCCTAACATCCTTGCTAAACCATCTATCCATTCCTACGAGATTAACACAATCTCCAATTGGTAGACAACATAATCTATATAGATCTTTGCTAACGTAGCAAGCTTATTGTCACACTAATTTTATATTTCTCAAAAGTAACTCATATGCATTAAAAGGACGATAAAAGATTGATTATGCCTAGAAAGAGGATTAATTAAATATCTAATGCATCAATAAGTGAAGAGAGTATTATATTATCAAATGTCATCTAAAACATTTCTGAAATATCTCTAATTTACAATAAGGAAAAATACAAATTTCAAATGTGAACATTTCAAAATCTTATATATAAATGCATTTTCAAAATAAATTCTAAATATCCTTCTAAAAAGACTGAGTAGAATCATTCTATTTTTCTTTAATTCTTAATCAACTAAATTAGAAGGCCATAAAATACCTTTAACTAAGAATTTAAAAGAATCTATAGCCATTATATGGCAGCTGTATACGGATTGAACCTTAATGCCAAAATTTGGCTGTAATGTTTCAAGAATATCTAATGTCTGTGAAATGGCTGAAAAAGTCATAAACAGCTGCAATATATGTACAATTAGATTTATTGAAGGTTTTGAACTATCAAACATATAGAGAATTCTAATGACATACCTAGACCGTGAAATTTCTGCACAGTTGATTTTTCTACTGCTTCCAGAGAAAAATACCTTGTTCATAAATCTGAACCCTTACACTAAAAATCTATAAGTAATTTGAAAACTTATAAATTATCATCCTTCTTTCATCCGACTATTTTATATATGCACCCACTTTGAATACTTCCGTCATTTCCTACTTGCAGATAAAGAGAACATCAATGGAGTGCAAGACATGGGAATGCAACCAAAATCCCTATGATTTCATGCAATAAATACATGATATGCACAAATCGGATTGTTGGAGAGATTTAGAAACGATTGAAGATAAAATAACAAGTAGTTATAAAGTTCATGGTAGACATACATGAAAAATATGGAATCGAATACACAATATGTGAACACATTAACAACTCCCAAAATGAAATATGGTCTAGAAGACTGCAATAATTGCAAGATATATTGGTTAAAAGGCCTCAGAAACTCTCATGCAGAAGTGACTGGTAGGTGTAAATTTAAATTCCTTAGCCGAAAGAGAAATCCTCACAAAATATGCAACAATACACACAAGCAGAGTCTTTTAGGTATTTCATTATACTACAAAACAACTAATATGGTGATTTTATTTGCATACTTACAACACAGTGCTTTCAACGTTGCCTTAGCCCTCTGAGCTCACCACCAAATTGTTACAGTTCCAAAACCTGAGAGCTTTGATGGAAAATCTCGAACTATACCCCCACCAAAAATTCCTTCCTCTATGCCAAATAAAACATCCGTCCCAGAAAAGAAATAATTTCCTTACTCAAGTTTTACATGCCAATATCATGCATTCTATTTAGTTTTTTTTTAAAATTAATTTTGATTTATTCATCAAGATTTAAATTGTAATTCTATTAACTTACCTTTTTAATTACTAATTTAATTGTTTTAACCTAATTTAATTGTTTTAACCTAATATTGCTTATTGTTATTTGTTGATAATCTAACTTTGGATTAAAATAATATTACTATAAAGGAAATTAGATTAATTTGACTATATTATAATCTAACATCACAACAAAAAGTCATATTAGCATAATCTAAAGGGTATTTGAAATCAAAATCTAATACCAAATAATATTATTATTGTGCGTAATAATTTTACAGTAAAGAATTCATTTAAGTTCTTCAAAGTCTATTATAAATTATTATTTATAAGACCCACAATATAAAAGTAAAGGTATTATGACAAGAAAACACTACCAATCCACTATGCTAGATAGATGACTTCATCTTCGGACAAATAGCTATTATCGATTAGCCAAGGCAATCTACTAGGTGACTCTTGCCTTCATTAGTCCATACTTAAGAGATGTCTCTTTGAGCTTCCTGTGCTCTCACATTCACCATTTGCTCAATATAATTTTTTTTCATGTTAGAGTATAGGGTTGTGACACAAGTCACCTGACCATGGTGCTCTTCCTGTACCATGTCCTCTCTGTGCCATGTTTCCACCAAATTCTCTATAGTTGTAGGTCTACACTCTTCTTTTCTACACACAATAAATTCCACACAATCCTTGTTTATGACACCTCCACAGTTTCCACAAGAAACTTGGCTATGATACCACTTGGTGTAGTACAAAATTCAGGGGTTTTTATCAAACTACTAAATTAAGCAACAAAACTAAAACATCAACACAATACAATATCCACACCCACAACAATTGTATTTATTTATTTCTGCAACAAAAATAGTTATAGGCGTACTAATTCTTCACAAAATTACACTTCTTAATTGATACACCAACCTTCTCTATAAAACTCTTCCATGACGCCTCTCTTCTCTAGGAAGTCAAACCCTCCACCAGGACCAAATGAATGTATTTATGATATCTTAGAAAATAAGTTGAACCACCAACATTTCGCTAAGAAACTTAATGGACCTCACCGGCCACAACGGATCATCAAAGATCCTCAAAAATGGGATATTCTCATTTGAATATTTAATGCAACCCTAATTATTTGTGTAATTACCATTAGTTGATCTCCCATATTGGTAATTCCATTGAGGCTCATGTATACGCTCGTCAACGATGTTTGGGCACCACAAACTTATAACATCTTTCTTCTCCCAAATAGTTGTCACAAAAAAAGTGATTGACAAACTTAAGAGATGGACAGATTTTAATTAGCAAATTCCTGACTTCACAAACTTACAAAAACTCTTCTCAAGCACTTATTAGCGAATTGATGATTTCTAAAACTTACTAACTAGTTGATATTGCTCCTTCTATCAGCAATTTTCACCTTTCTCAAACTTGGTGAAAGGCACCTCGCATTCATTTTATCACCAAATCGGCAAATCAACAAATTTCAAAACTCCCGAACTTGCCAATACTTAAGAATTTGTTTAGTTAACGACTTATCAACTTGTGAGATTTCTTGTTTGCTCAAGTATTTATTGGCAAAAATGTAAGTTCACAAACCTTCGACTTTGCTGACAATAAATGAAACTTCATCCAACTCACGAAAAGGTGATCGGAAAAAGTTCCCATCGACGAACTAAGCTATCAGAAAACTGTTGGATCAATGAACTAAATAGTTAACGAACTAGAAACTTTTCCAACCAATGGTCTGAACTTAGCCAAAACTTGATTCTTTTCAACTTGACCCAAATGAATTGAATTTCCTCCTGAAACACAAAACCAACTCTACAAAGAAAATAAATCAAAAAACTAACTTAGAAAATAAAATGTGTTTTTGGTGATGTAGGATTGCTAGTGAACCCAGATGCCCCTGCATCAGATGACCTCCTTATATGATCCCGTCTCAGTGTGTTGGAGAATATTTATCTTAACCTCAATCTTTCCTTCCTCTACTTGGCATCTACCACCATAGTCTTTCTCTTAACTTTATTGCTTCCTTCCACTACATGTGTTGGAGACTTCTTGGAATTCAAAGCTTGATAATCCCCATGATGAACATCCTTGTATACATTGTTAGTAGATCAGGACACACCAACAACTAGGGACATAGCTATTTGATAGGAAATATAACATAGTTGACAATGATGCAACAAAAATGACTTGGTATTTGGCTATAAACATGATTGAAAATAAAGATTTCTAAGGGTACCAACACTTACCAATGCCAATAAGATGATCATCTTCAATACTACTTAATATTATCAAGGCATAAGATTGTGATGTATTACCATGCACATTATGCAAGATAATCAAATGGATTGTAATTTTGCAAGTTGCAAAAGTAATTAAATTTAACTTAGTAATTTCTAAAAGCATTTTTTCTTGAGTTGTAGGTCGAGATTAAGGTGAACAAGTACAAAATCATTCATCTTATTTTGGATTAGGTGGTTGTGTTTTTTGTAAGTATGTGTTCTAACACACTATAAGAATGCTCACAAGTAGAAGATCTGCAAGGTTTGCTGAAATTGTAAATTAACATCTCTAGTAGGGTTTGGCCTCCTTACCAATTAAAAAAATTTCCTTTTCTCACTAAAATAAAATTTATCCATAATATATACATAATGTATTTCAATCTTTTAAAGAGGAAAGGGAAAAGTTGATTCCCTTTCCTTGCTAGTATTTGGGCAACTTTGCAAAAATTCTCCATCACTCCTCTACATTAGGGAAAATCTATATTAATGCACTTGAAGAGACACTATCACTTTTGTATCATCTTTGAAGAAGTCACTATATAAGAATGGTGGATTCAGATAGTATCTAACATCATGGAGGTAGTAATAAATTTGTTGATTCCATCTCGAATTAGTGACCTCTGAAACTGACATTTATATATCCTTATCATTTTGCATCATGAACCCAATTGCCTCTATTGTCCTATTCATGACCTAATAGAAATAGCCCATGGGGAATTCTTCCCCTTTAACTACCTCAACACTCTAACCAAGGAATATTAAGTTTGCATATTTGTTGTAGGTCCACACAAAAAGTATCATGAAATATAGAGTTCAAAATGGCCCTACCATCCAAGTCACCAACAAATATAGACTAGACCCACTCAAATGAAATGAAACATTCATTTTAGGTTCATGTTTTATAGGAATAAGTTCTACAAAATTTGGTCACACATACATTTACAAGTTCATAAATCCATTAGTGAAATTTTGAATTATGCTAATCACCCCAATTTGATTCTAGATAAGTATTGTGTTGTTTTTTCCCCTCTACTAGAGGTTAAACCATGAAATTTCTCCAATGTCTTCCAAGGTTAAGTCAAGACAATGTGTCACACATTGGATCCAACACAATGTGGAATACTTCTCCAAAAATCTACATGCAATCACACAATTGGAATCATTATCCATGATAATGTTAAACCACATATTATGGTCCTACCTTATTAAAAACCCTATCAAAGAGGAAGATAAGTTTCTGCATTGATTTGACTCTATCAAATTCATCCATCAATCTATGGATAACCATGCCACTCTCAAATTCCATAAGAAAATTAATCAATGTTCAATTCCTCCTATTCATCCATCAGTTTGGCATAGTTGTGCTATGTCTTTGTCCACACTTTGTGATTCTCAACAAGTACATCACCCATATCTTGCACCACATCTTTCAACACATCAATCTTTATGGTCTTGTATTAAGCAAATGTGAAACAATGCATTGCAAGTGCAATTACACATGAATCATCCCTTACCAATATAGAGGTGGTACATCATTTAATTAGATGATTCAATAATACCAAAACTTGTCAATATCCTTTCTCTCCTTCTCGTGAACACTCTTCTTCCACACTATTTAACAAAATGGCTTCAACATCCTCATCATCCACTGTAGCATTGAATTCTAGTAGTTGTTGAAGGAAAGATCTCATATTATTTATGTGGCTAGACATAGTGACTTCGTCAACCATCTCGAATCTAAAATATTGAAGTTTTAGAGAAAATTTTGCATTAACGGATTTTGATCTAAATAATGTATTTGAATTATCCTAGATTTTCTTAGATGATTTTTCCATACATATATGATGTAACTATGAATCAAAGAGAGCAAGCCCATTAATGGATTTGGCTTTATCATCTATGCTAGATACCAATTTAGTATGTTATTGGCATATGTAGGTGGTTTCTTATTTCCATTTACTATTCCTGACAGATTCTTATGCATTAGGTGCATCTAGATTTTTACTTTCCAAGTGTGGAAGTTGAGGCCAAAATATTTATATAATGGAATTTCCATTTCTAGAAATTATACAAACCCAAAATATGATCCTAAATTTTTCAAACCCTAGCAACTCCTTTAATTTGACCCAGAAAATGAATTATTTCAAAACCCTTTGACAATCCAAGTTCACATTTTTCAAATATTTGTAAACTCAATTTCTTTGAATAGAAAAAATCTAAACCTTCAAAAAAAAAATTTATGTAGAATAATTGTGTTGATGCCCTAGCCACTAGATGAATGGTAGGAACAAGAACTGTAGCTACCAAATTTTAGGTGTAATTTTCACTGTCACATGATTTTAAAATCATGTGCCCTAGCCTAGAGTAGAAAAAACACCATAAAATTGACGTCTACACTTCTTGCCACCCACATGACTTGCATAAATGCTATTTTCAATCATGATTTTCTAGAAAAACCATTGATTTTTTTAAGAACCCTCGTAAAACCTTTTATAAGGCAAAAAAATTGGTGATTTTTAAAAATATTTCATGGGTCCAAATTTGAGCAGAAAAAACTCGTGATTTTCAAGAATAAAAAACAATGATTTTCATCAAAAGCAAGGCAAGCACAATGTGCAAACTAGCACAGGCGAAGAATGGTACAAAGGTGCAATTAGAAGGAGAGCAGGCGTGGATCAAGGGAAGAGGGTTTAATGGCAAGTGTGATGGTGTGAGGGCTCATAATGGCGACTGAAGACTAGTGCAGGGTGTGCGAAATAAGGAAAAGCCCCTCTATGTTGCATCTTGGGAGGCGACAAACTTTCAAGGGTTTAATCCCCTTGCATTTGGTGCGTTTGGGAATGGTGGCCTCTCTAAAATGGGTCGTCACTCTTTTGGTTTGCCCTCCTTGACTACGGTGGAGTAGGTGAACATTAAATATAGACTATGTAAAAATGCCTCCAATCCATTCCATGCATGCTATGTTTTTTGCAAAGAGATCTTGAAGGACAATCCTACGGCTTATTTAAGGCTTGTTGCTCAAGGGGTGATTCCTCCTATGGGGTTTGGGGAATCCATCTCTCTTTCGCTTGATCCCCCGCCTCCTCTGGCATTTTTTAATTCTTCCCCCCTTTTGTTTATGGGAGACAGTAAGGCAGATCTAGCTTTTGAGCTAGTGGATTTCCACATTTCAGATGATTTCTTAGCGAAGATTTCTTCTGATATTGTGTCGTGGGCTCTAGTTTTTAGAGCAATGGGGAAGAGGCCATAAGTGGATGAGTTTTTATCTTGGAGAAAGAGTGCTTGGGACAATTTGGTTGCTCCTACGATGGAGTTGCTAGACCATTGCTTTTTCCTTGTTATTTTCTTAATTCAGAGAATTGCAGGTTTGTTATGGATGATGGGCCTTGATTTTATGGTAGATCTAGTTTTTTCTAGAATTATTTTGTTTTAATTCTATTTTATCTTCATCCTTTAAGGCATATTGATATGCTTCATGCACAATATTAGTTTTTAACATACTCATCTCGTTCTGGATAGTATAGCGCAATTCATTCAAATACCTAGAAAATTTCTTAGTATCATCATCCACATGACTTGCTCAGATATTCATCCTATAGAATTCCTCTGTGTATTCTTGAACATTCTTCTCCTTCAAATTTTGTATTTTCTTAAATAGACTGATTTGGTAATCCACATGTAGAAATTTTGCCTTCAGTTTTGTCACCATGTGTTCCTAGGATTTAATCATCTCTTTGCCTAAACATGTTCCCACCACAAAGAGGCATGACCTTTCAACTTCATGCAAGAAAATTGGGGTCTTCAATTGATTCAAAATCAAAATACTTGTCCATCTTCACAACCCAGTGAATCAATTCTTTTTGGTTTAAACTACCATTATAGCTTGGAGGATTCGAATGAGGCTTGCTACTAATTCTGGACATCACTTGAATAAATCTCCTTTCTGGTTCATTATTAGTATCATCTTCTATATTGACCTCTGGTGCTTCAAATCCCGTTTCATCCTTGTGGACATCATCTACCAGTACTCCTCGTATTTGCACTATTCCTAATGCATCCAATCATGCTGCAATGCCTCTCATCATCTCCATCATTACCAAGTTAGCTGAGCATGGTGTTCTTCCTCTACCACATCCTCTCTGTGCCATGTTTGCACCAGATTCTCTATAGTTGTAGGTCCACACTCTTCTTTTCTACCCACAAAAAATTCCTCGGAATCCTTCTCTATGAGACCTCCACAGTTTCCACAAGAAACTTGGCTATGATACTACTTGGTGTAGTACAAAATTTAGGGGTTTTCATCAAACTACTAAATTAAGCAACAAAACTAAAACATCAACACAAAACAATATCCACACCCACAACAATTGAATTTATTTATTTCTACAACAAAAAATAGTTATAGGCGTACAAATTCTTCACAAAATCACACTTCTTAACTGATACACCAACCCTATCTATAAAACTCTTCAGTGACGCCTCTCTTCTCCAAGAAGTCAAACCCTCCACCAAATGAATGTATTTATGATATCTCAGAAAATAAGTTGAACCACCAACATTCCACTAAGAAACTTAATGGACCTTACCAGCCACAATAGATCATCAAAGATCCGTAAAAATGGGATGTTCTCATTTGAATATTTAATGCAACCCTAATTATTTGTGTAATTGAAATTCACTTGTACATATATCCTATCAACTGATTTCCCATATTGCTAATTCCATCGAGGTGCACGTATATGCTCATCAACGATGTTTGGGCAATTAAGCTATCGGAAAATTGTTGGATCAATGAACTAAACAGTTCACGAACTAGAAACTTTTCCAACCAATGTGATGCAGAGCGCACAGAGGAAGCATCAAAAACTTAACAAAAGACTGTATATACTTCCATCGACTTGCGATCACCGGTTTCCTTCACCGTCGCTGCCGATCGCCTCTTGCATCCAACACAATGTATATTTTTAATATACATTCAGGAGATGCATTCTTCACATACATTCAGAACATGTATTCAGAAATTGACCATTGACCTTCCTTGTATCTCACTCGATGTAATTTCATGACATACACACGAACATTAAACTGCGATATACACACATAAGGTATATCTGGTGAAACAACACAAATCTTACGTCGATGCACTGGGTTACTCTGACTACCCTTCGGGTAGACTACTGCTTCCGACTTAGCCCTTCTTGTTTTTCCGGCCAGACAACCATCGTCTAGGCCTTCTCCAACAGTTATTGTTCTGTCGGAGACAAGCTCTGCAACACAGACACTCTCTGCCTTCGCTGATTCCTAGCACATGGAGATGCTAGGCTTGATTAGCACAAAAACAAAAAGAACACTAACTGTACAAACAGACCCATTCCACCGATTTTGAAGAAATCTCGTCGGTGGAATGGCTCAGTAACCCATCCGAATGACAAAATGGAACTAACTACAGTGACACGGTGAAAGAACACAAACAAAATAGGATCTTTTATTTATCTTGGGAACTTCTGCACTGAAAACAATTCTTCTATCTTCTTATCGTTATTCTACCACAAATCACACCCAATTTCTATATTACTCCTCTTCTTCTCTTCACTGAACTGTTTATACATGTTCTTGTTCTTGACAGTTTGCATCGGTGGGAATGCCAACCATTCTGCAACTGTCAACCTATTTAGTTACAATGTGTTTGCTCTTCCACTACCAGACCCTACGACTTGTCCTATTCCACTCGGACTCACACGTGGCACTAGGCCTTACAATTGATCACGTGGACCTTATACAACTCCAAAACATCAAAAGAACATGAAATTAATTAAGGTATCTAGGTGCCCCTGCACCATACTCCTGGGTTGTAAAAGAACTCAAGTCCCTTGAGGAACCAAGTTGGAAACAGTAACCCCATGTTTGATGATGTCCTCCTCGCTCATCCAGGTAGCATCTTCATTAGGCAAACCACGCCATTTGACCAGATACTGCTTGTAGGTTTTATGCCTAGTCTTCTTCTGAACTTTGGTGTCCAAAATACATTCTAGCTGCATTGGCTGACTCGGTGGAAGATCAGAAATCCATTCGGCATCCCCTGCTTCTGTCACATCTGAACCAGCAACATTGTTTCCTCTGAATAGAAAAAGTTCGGACACATTGAAAATGGGTGATATTGCGAAACCTGGAGGGAATTCAATTTTGTATGCATTAGGCCCAAACTTGTGTACAATCTTACATGGATCTATCTTCTTCATAAGAAGCTTCGTGGGCTACCCCTTTGGAAGCCTTTCCTTCTTTAGATTTGCCATCACCAAATCTCCAACTTTGTATTGGACATCCCTTTTCTTCTGATCAGATCTCTCTTTGTATTTCCCTATGTTCTTCTATATAGTTCCTTTGACAGCATCATGGATATCTTTCATACTTAGTGTAAAATCTTCTCCTTGTGCACTCTTTTTCTCCATGTTCTGGAGATCCCTAAGCTCCAAAATTCCCCTGGGATGAATCTCATATACAACTTCAAAAGGACTCTTTCCTATGCTCCTATTAACAGAATCATTATATGCAAATTCTGCTTGTGGGATGATCATATCCCATGCTTCTCCATGCTGTTGAGTCAAACACCTCAAAAGATTACCCAATGATCTATTCACCACTCAATTTGTCCATCCGTCTGAGGGTGATATGCTGACGTGAAAGACAATTGGGTGCCCAATTTCTTCCACAATGTGCGCCAAAAATGTCCCACAAACTTGGGATCTCTGTCAGTAACAATATTCAATGGCAAACCATGAATTCTTACTATCTCCTTGAAGAAAAGACCAGCAATATGTGAAGCATCATTAGTACATTTACATGGCACAAAATGAGCCATTTTACTAAACCTGTCAACAACCACAAACACACTATCAAATCCTCTTTGAGTTCGGGGAAGACCCAAAACAAAATCCATACTGATGCACTCCCATGGCCTTTGCGGAATTGGAAGTGGTTGATAGAGACCTGCATTTGATGAAGTCCCTTTTGCCTTCTGGCAAATGTTACAACCTTCCACAAATTTTCTGACATCTGTTTGCATCTTAGGCCAGAAGTAAAGCCTTCTCACTTGTTCCAATGTCTTGTCTAGTCCAAAATGACCTCCAAGACTACCGCAATGTTTCTCTTTTATGATGTTCTCCCTCATGGAACACCTAGGTACATAGAGTTGGCTGCCTTTGAACAGTAGCCCTTGCTGCAACAAATATTCAGAAAAATCAGAATGATAGGAATCTGAAAACTGTGAACAAACTACATATATCTCCTTGAAGTCCTCATCATCTTGATACATATTCTTGAGAGAATCTACTCCCACACTTTGTAATTGGATTTCCTATATAGTGCACACTCTTTTGCTCAGAGCATCTACCACCCTGTTAGCTTGTCCCTTCTTATGTTTGATGGAAAAAGTATACACCTGGAGTTGTTTGACCCACTTCATATGCCTATGATTTAGTTTCTCCTCGAATTCAGAAAACCCAAAGCATGGTTGTCAGTATAAACAATGAATTCCTTGGGCAAGAGATAATGTCTCCATTTTTTCAATGCTTGCACCATTGCATACAATTCTAGATCATATGTGGAATACTTCCTTTTAGCATCATTCAGCTTCTCACTAAAGAAAGCAACAGGTCTGCCTTCTTGACTCAAGACAACACCAATGGCAAGGTTACTGGTATCACATTCTACAGTGAACAACTTATTAAAATCAGGTAAAACCAAAATGGGTTTCTCTGCTATTTTCTGTTTAAGAATCTCAAAAGATTCATTTGCTGCTCTATTCCAAACAAACTTAATTTTCTGTCCTCCTTTTATGGTATCCAGAATGGGTGTACAAACATGGCTGAATCCTCTTATGAATTTCCTATAAAAAGTTGCCAACCCATGAAAACTTCTCACATCACTTACTGTCCTAGGTGCTGGCCAAGACAGAATAGCCTTTACCTTTTCTGGATCCATTTTCAAATTACCCTGGGATATCACAAATCCTAGATATGTGAGTTCTTCTTTCATGAAGACAATCTTCTCCATATTGATCATCAGTTTCTCCTCATGTAGTTTCTTCAACACCTCTTCCAAATGTTGCAAATGTTCTTCCTTTGTCCTGCTGAAAATCAGAATATCGTCAAGATAGACAACAATAAATTTGCCAATAAAATCTTTCAATACCTCATTCATTAGATGCATGAAAGTGCTTGGAGCATTGGACAGTCCAAATGGCATCACCAACCACTCATAAAGACCCTCATTAGTCTTAAAGGCTGTCTTCCATTCATCCCCTTGTCTAATCCTGATCTGATGGTATCCACTTTTGAGATCAATTTTAGAAAAGTACTGAGCTCCACCCAAACAATCCATGAGGTCCTCTATTCTGGGCATAGGAAACCTATATCTAATGGTGATCTTATTTATGGCTCTTGAATTAGTACATAACCTCCATTTTCCATCCTTCTTGGGAGATAAAATTGTAGGCACAACACACGGACTAAGACTTTTCTTCACCAAGCCCTTATCCAACAGTTCTTGAACTTGTTTAGCAATCTCCTCATTCCGATTAGATGTCATTTTATAAGCTGGTTTATTTGGCAATGTGGATCCTGGGATGAAGTCAATCTGATGATTTATGTCTCTCATAGGGGGTAGTGTATTGGGCATATCCTCCACCATGATACTCTTATACTTGTCTAACAATTCCTGCACTTCCTTAGGGACTTTTTCCTTGCTATTTTTAGACAAATCAGAATTGTCTTTAGGTTTCAGAATCAGAGCATACCCCTGGGTTCCCTCTTCTTTTAGAGTATGGAGAAACTCTTTCCCACTCACTAACATGATACTTGATCCTACATTCTTGTCTACACCCTCTTCTGGTAAAGGATCCATCTTATACTATCTACCATTCTTGGTGATAAAGGTTGAAATGTCCTTTTTATTAAACTCTTACTATTGCATACAAAAGAATTAATTAAAGTGCAGTATCATACTTGCATCTTAATTTTGAATTAGCATGTTTTGTTTGCATATACGAAAGTAGTTTTGATATGAAGAAAATATTGATTGAGTTATTAAATAGGAACTGTTATCACCTGGAATTGCACCTTTCTTGAAGTTTGTTCAAGCATTTCAATGCCACAATGGGATTGATCTCAAGGTGTGGGACCTTGTAGATGAGATTAGACCTATTATGTCATTGGAAGCTTCAAGCAGGGTACAATTCTAGGTGATAACAATTTTTGGCATGCCCAATGGGACCAGTTTGATGAGCTTTATCATTGATTGAAGGATGTGGTGTGTTTTCAGTGTATCTTCCCATTTAGGGTAGGTTTTCTTCAACGCCATGGCAACTTTACTGATCAAATCTTCTAGTGAAAGCAACTCAAGTGCTTAAAGCTTCATCAAATATCAAAGTTTGGTGAGTGAAATCTAGTGTGTGAGTGCATCATGCATTTAATAGGGACAACCAACAAGTTTAAGAAGATTTCCCCAATGTTGTGCCCATAGGAAGTTCAAGGAATACACCAATAAGAAACAATCCACGAGTTTAGAAATTTTTTGACATGGATTTGTTAAGGAGAAAATTGCTGAAGACTGTTGATTTCCACAATGTTGCGCCCATAGGAAGTTCAAGGAATACACCAATAAGAAACAATCCACGAGTTTAGAAATTTTTTGTTTTGACATGGATTTGTTAAGGAGAAAATTGCTGAAGACTGTTGAAGATCACCACGTAAGACAACATTTATCTGATATATATACCATAGAAAGACTAATAAATGCAAGAAAAACCTGATGAGTTTTGTAAAACTTTGAGCCTGAATATTTTACGGCATGAGACACTTTTCTGAATACTATAATGCTCACGGATAAAAGCCTATTCCCTGATTTAGGCTGACAAGCATTATTAAATGTAGTGATAAATACAATATTAACACTTGCATGAAAATCAGTTAAAACAAAAACAGTTGATAACAAAGGAACGATTTAACCAACGAATAATGATGAAAATTTGAAAGTGAAGAGGTTGTAATAATAACAGTTGCATGCAAATGAGAAACCGTTGAAAGAAAAAGGATGGATTAAATCCACAAACAAAGAATGCTATTGTATAATGACCAAAATAAATGATTTAAAGATTATATAACCACTGAGCTATGTCACAGTTTGATCATTGATTTGCTACAAACTTTGTATGATAACAAATCAACTTCTTGTATATTGATGGACAGGCAGCAAAAAGGACTTTCAACACCAACTAAAATCCTTCAGAATGCTTATGATGAAAGAAAGATGCATACCAGAGACAAAATTTGTATAAGAAAGGTAAGTCCATATAGTACGGCCCGGGCTAAAAGACTCAAAAACTGAAAAAAAATTTCAAAAATTTTCAACTTTTCCTGGTTTCACACTTGTAAAAATTCAACAAGAGCACTTGCAAAGCAATGAATTGAGAAGGAGGGTTCACGTCGGCTTCGCCAATGTTTACATCAAAATATAGATTTTAATAAAGATTTGAAAACTATACGGAACCCTAAAATCTATATCAATTGCAACAGAAAAGATTTAAGATAGAACTATTGAAACCAAATAAAAAAAATGTTACCGAATGTAGTTTGAAATGTGGTTGCTCAAATCTTTGGCATAACTCCCATGTTGAAAACCCCAGGGGGGATAACTGAAAAACAAGGTTGATTTTATTAAGTTTGGATAAAAGTTGGTTTGAGCAGTTGAAAGGAAAAAAGGTAGGTAAATAACAGGTTTTTGGTTATGTGAACTGTAAATAATAAATTTAGTTTATTAATCTTAATTTTATTAATTATGAGAGGATTTTAGGTTTAGTAAATAATAAATTAATTTTAATTAATTATTCACGGGATATGGTAAAAGTGAAAGATTAATTAATTAATTAAAATTAATTAAATCTTAGGATTAGGAGTAACTTAAGGAATAATTAGAGGTTTAATGATGGTCAATTTTTGATGTCTACAAATAACTTTGCAGAAATTCCACCTACTTCATGTGCTTTTAATTCAATTTACCTTGACTATTAATAAACTACAAAGTGTGATGATCAGTGTACAATACAAATTCTTTCGGTAGCAAATAGTGCCTCCACTTTTTGAGTGCTTGATAATTGCATAAAATTCCTGGTCATATACAGAATACTTTCTCAGCTTCATTCAACTTTTTGCTGAAGTATGCAACTAGTTTCCCTTCTTGACTAAGGACACCTCTGATCTTTGTTCCACTAGCATCACAATCTACTTGAAATTTTTTTCAAAAATTAGGGAGTGCCAACACTGGTTGTTCAGTTACCTTGCTCTTAAAAATTTTAAAACTCTTCTCAACTACTGCTATCCACACAAACTCCTTACTATTACCTTTAATGGTTTCTATAATAGGTTCACATATTCCACTAAAATCATGAATGAACTTCCTATAGAAGCTCACTAAGCCATGAAAAATCCTGACTTCAAACATGCTGCGGGGTGAAGGTCAACCCACAATTACCTTGACCTTCTCCGGGTCCATCTTCAAACCATCACCAAAAACTACAATCCCCAAATACACAAGCTCCTCCTTTATAAAACTACATTTCTTCAAATTAACCAACAACTTTTCTTCCTTTAATCTCTACAGAACCACTCTGACATGCAACAAATGCTCTTCTTGGTTTTTCTAAAAATTAAAATATCATATACTATGACAAACTTATTGAGAAACAGTTTCAACACTTCGTTCATCAATCTCATAAATGTGCTGGGAGCGTTTGTCAACCCAAATGGCATTACCAACCATCCATACAAGCCATCCTTGGTTTTGAATGTAGTTTTCCACTTTTCACCTTCTCTTATTCAAATATCATGGTATCCACTCTTCAGATCAATTTTTGTGAAGTAATTGGCTCCAATCAAATTGTCCATCATATCACCCATCCACGGTAATGGAAATATGTATTTTATTGTGATTTTATTTATGGATCATAAGTCTGTACACAATCTCCATTCTCCATCCCTCTTTGGCGTCAGTACTATCAGTATAGTGCATGGACTCAAACTTCCCTTATTAGTCCCTTATCTAAAAATTCCTGTACTTTCCTATTTATTTCAGCATTCTCCATTGGTGTCATTCGGTACAGTGCTTTATTTGGTAAACTTGTTCCAAGGATCAAACCCATATAGTGGCTACTATCCCTTACTGGTGGCAATCCATCAGGCAACTCTTTCATCATTATTTCTAAATATTCATCCAAAATTTCTTGAATCTTTTTTGGTAGTTTCTCTTCTTTCTTTGTTGTCATGGCTACAGTAGGCTTATGAATGAAGGCAAAACATGCCATCTCTTTCTTTATCCCTTTCAAAAATTTCTTACCTGAAATCAAACAAATCTTTGGACCACTCTCTACCCTTTCATCCCTATCCTTCAACGAATTCAAGGTATACTCTTTCCCGTCCTTCATAATTTTGTATGTATTTGTTCTCCCATCATGCATAGCCTGTCTATCAAATTGCCATTGTCTACCCAACAAAATATGGCATGCATCCATTGGCATGATATCACATAAAATTTCATCCTTATAATTACCAATCTGAAAACTTACTTGGCATTGTTCTTTCACCATTAATTGATGTTCCTTCTACAACCATGAAACTTTATAGGGGTTGGGATGTCTTGATCTCCTCAACTTCAATTTATTCACCATCTATTTAGATGCACTATTGTCCATGCTTCCACTATCAATTATCACCTTGCAACATTTACCTCCTGCCTTGCATTTGGTTCAAAATAAATTTCTTCACTACACTAGTTCATACTTCTCTTTCTCAAGATTTAACAAAATACTACTTAGAATTAAATACTCCCCACCTTCCGAGAGTTCTCCACACGACGGTGAAGCGACACTTTCACTTTCAGCATGTGTCATGTTAAGTCTTGTCTTCTTTCCCTTTCTAGTACTCTATTGGATATGAGGGCACTCAAACACCCTATGTTCAATCTCTCCACACTGAAATCAAGTGCCTTTGAATCCCCTTTCTCTGCCTCTAGAATAATCACCTCTTCCATGGGATGAATCTCCTCTGCGTTTGTTCTTGTGGGTGTTAGCATGTGAAGCGCTACTCTCTCGTGGTTTGTTCTGATATCCTCTTCCAGCACATGATTGTTCTTTCCCACATGTGAATTTCCCTTTACCTCTAGAATTATTTTGTTTTCTTTCTATTTTATCTTCATCCTTTAAGGCATATTGATATGCTTCATGCATAGTATTAATTTTCAACATACTCATTTCGTTCTGGATAGTATAGTGCAATCCATTCAAATACCTAAAAAATTTCTCAGCATCATCATCCACATGACTTGCTTGAATATTCATCCTATAGAATTCATCTATATATTCTTGAACATTCTCCTTCTTCAAAATTTGTAATTTCTTAAACAGACTGATTTGGTAATCTGCATGTAGAAAATTTGCCTTCAGTTTTGTCACCATGTGTTCCCAGGATTTAATCATCTCATTGCATTTCCTTTGTCTCTCTACCTGAACATGTACCCACCACAAAGAGGTGTGACCTTTCAACCTTGTACAAGCAAATTGGTGTCTTCAATTGATTCGAAACCAAAATACTTGTCCATCTCCACAACCCAGTCAATCAATTATTTTCGGTTTAAACTACCATTATAGCTTGGAGGATCCAAATGAGGCTTGCTACTAATTCTGGACATTGCTCGAATAAATCTCCTTTCTGGTTCGGTATCAACATCATCTTCTATATCGGCCTCTGGTGCTTCAAATTCAGTTTCATCCTTGCTGACATCATCTACCAGTACTCCTCTTCTTTGCATTGTTTCTAATGCATCCAATTGTGCTACAATGCCTCTCATGATCTCCATCATTGCCAAGTTGTAAAGACCCAATCCAATTTTTTTTACACGAGCTTAAAGTGTATAGTTCTCTCAACACACAAAAAAATATTTGGACTATATTCTCATGGCCTATGTACTGGGTACTTCATTGCTCAGACTGCCTACGTACCCTGTATCCACAAGATCAAGGCCATGGAGAATTCGATCGCACTCATGAATATGTAGTTCTATTTGCACTAGGTTTATGTAACTGCCGAGTGGGTACATAACCCTTTCTAGGGTCCAGTTTCCCCAGACAGTTCCTCGTCAGCTACCACCCACTCAGGTGGAATAGGAAAGGAACCCTAAGAACAACTACTAGCAAACACCTAATAGGGGTGTTTGATGTGAGATGTTTCAGTTTTCAAGATGTTTAAAGTTTCCTAATCGATAACCTCTCCCCAAAAGATCTTTTGTTTAAACAATAAGGTTTCTTCGACAAGTTCCCATAGAAACTTTTTAGGTGTCGCGTGCGAACTACTAGGGTCCACAAATCTAAAATTTAGGGAATAGAATTCGATCACCATGAGAACCTACCCTACTGATACAATAGCTAACCAAACATAAAATGGGCGTGTAAATTGTGATTTCCTACTCCAAGTATGCATTGTTCTCTAATAATTGATAATGCTCTCAAGAACTTTACCTCTATAACTAAAATCAATTTAAGTACCTAGGATCTCATGTTCGAGATACTACAACCATCTTATAAAGGTGACATAGACTAATATCATGCAGTGAGTAGATTATCTGATCATAATTCACTCTTTGATACCATGGTCGACTTAGCAGTTACAACTAATATTTTAAGAATGGTCAAGTTATTAAATGGTAAGTATGAAGTACCAAACAAGAACCATCATATGTAAATAGCCTTTCTATAGTCAGCACATTACTTATCGATTGCCTCAAACTCTCAAAAAGTATAAATCAATTAGGTGTCTAAGGGTATGTGCAGGATCATCGTGGGCCAAACACTGGCAATAGGAAAAAAATCGCATTTTTACTTAGCCAAATTTGCGACTTGGCAAAGTTTGACTTTGAAACGGATATCTGTTTTGGTTTGGATAAAACGGATATCTGTTTTCTAGAAAAATTTGGGAAAAAGGCTTTTTAGTATTTTTGAAAATATACCTCTTAAATCTTGCGTCTCCCATCAATATATGAACCTCCTTAAAGACCGTTTCTAGTGAAGGAGGAGGGCAAATTAGCATTGGTAGCTTCTTTACACATTAATCCATAAGGATTTGTTAAACACTAAGAATCATCACTAATGAATTACTCAAATAATCAATAATAAAATATTCAGTTTTGTTCATCATGTGAAATAATCACTTTTAGACTATGTTCCAATATTTTAGGGATAGGAATGGTGCGGCAGTAGGGGATGTGTTTCAGGGCGTTTTGGATTTCATGCCCTAAATTGCTTTACCCAATCCTTCATATGATTTGATTCATGATACATGGTTTGAGAAGGATACACATGATATATCCTTACCCTCTAGTGATAAAATTATGAATGATACTTTATGTGGTGAAGCTACACCTTCATTAATCCTTCATGACATTGTTATTCCTTGTGATGACGATGTCCTTCATGTGATATGTTAGGACATAATGCAAAGTTAACATGGCATGAACTCTCTTGGAAGGGTAAGCATGGACTATAAGAACATTGAACTAGTTGGATCTGTTAAGCTCGCCATTTATGAAAGAACTTTAAAGGTTTCAGTGTGGTTGTTTGTGCAACAATTTGTAAATTAATGTTACCGAAGGATAAATCTAACTATACTAACATTTTAATAACCATGAGAGCTGGGACTAACAGTTAGACTAAAAACTTGACAAACAATACAACTTGGACACATGTAGGACTTGGAAAATGGAAAAGAATATAATTAAATGTGGAAAACAATGAAAAAGTGGTATTATATAGAGAAGTGGTTTAGAGGTTGGTTAGGGGAATTATTTAGGGTTTAGAGGTTTAGGGTTGCTCGGGTTTAGGGGTTTAGGGTTTACAGTTTAAAGAGCTCAGATAGAGAGAGGGGACTGAAAGAGTTTGGGAGAGATAGAGGAGACAGAGGGGAGAGATAGGGAGATAGAGAGTGAGAGACATGTCTAAAGACATAGAGAGAGAGAGAGAGAGATTGAGAGGTAGAGGGATGATAGAGATAGGGAGATAGAGGTTTAGGGTTGCTTGGGTTTAGGGGCATTATTTAGGGTTTAGGGTCTTGGGGTTAGGGGTTAAGGTTTAGAGGTCTAGGGTTTAGGGTTTAGAGAGAGATAAAGGACCAATAGGGAGATATAGAGGAGTCCGAGGGGAGAGATAGGGAGATAAAGAGTGAGGGACATGGCAAGAGACGTAGCGAGAGAGATTGAGAGGTAGAGGGACAAAGGTGATAGGGAGATAGGGGAGAGATAGGGAGATAGTGGTTTATGGTTACTTGGGTTTAGGGTTTAGGGGTTTGGGGTTTAGGGTTTCTTAGGTTTAGGGGTTAGGGGTTAGGCTTTAGGGGCATTATAATTTAGGGTTTAGGATTTATTGTTTAGGGGTTAGGGGTTAGGTTTAGAGGTTTAGGGTTTTGGATTTAGGGTTTATAGAGAGAGAGGAATGATAGGGAGATATAGAGGAGTCTAAGGGGAGAGATAGGGAGAAAAAGAGTGAGGGACATGGCCAGAGACATAGGGAGAGAGATTGAGAGGTAGAGGGACAAAGATGGTAGGGAAATAGGGGAGAGATAGGGAGATAGTGGTTTAGGGTTACTTGGGTTTAGGGTTTAGTGTTTCTCAGGTTTAGGGGTTAGGGGTTAGGGTTTAGGGGCATTATTTAGGGTTTAGGATTTAAATTGTTTAGGAGTTAGGGGTTAGGTTTAGAGGTTTAGGGCTTTGGATTTAGGGTTTATAGAGAGAGAGGAATGATAGGGAGATAGAGAGAGGAGATCGAGGAGAGAGATAAGGAGATAGAGAGTGAGGCACATGGCCAGGGACATAGGGAGAGAGATCAAGAGAGGTAGAGGGATGATAGAGATAGGGAGATAGGGGAGAGATAGGGAGATATAGGTTTAGAGTTGATTGGATTTAGGGTATACCTAGGTTTAGGGTTTCTCAGTTTTGTAGATAGCTAGATAGAAAGAGAGAGGAGACAGATAGGGAGAGATGGAGGTGACAAAGGGGAGAGACAAGGAGATAGAGAGTGAGCGAGATGTCCAAAGAAATAGGGAGAAGGATTGAGAGGTAGAGCTCGATGATAGAGATAGGGAGATAAGGGAGAGATATGAGATAGGGTTTATGGTTGCTCGCATTTAGGGTTTAGGGTTTAGGGGTTCAGGGTTAAGGTTTAGAGGCATTATTTAGGGTTTAGGGGTTAAGGTTTAGAGGTTTAGGGTTTAGTGTTTAGAGAGAGAGGACAATTAGGGAGATATAGAGTGAGGGACATGACCAAAGCATAGGGAGAGAGATTGAGAGGTAGAGGAATGGTAGTGATGGGGAAATAGTGAGATAGGGAGATAGAGAGATAGAGGTTTAGGGTTTCTTGGGTTTAGTGTTTAGGATTTAGGGGTTTATGGTTTCTCAAGTTTAGGGTTTAGGGGTTAGGAAATAGGGGTTAGGGGTTAGGGTTTAGGGGTTAGGTTTAATTATGTGTTAATACAAGTTGTGGAGTGAGAAATGGGTGGTATGGGAGATCGGAAGACTAGTTTAAAGTTGGGCCGATGGATATATGTCACAACGAAAGGTTCAAAGGCTTGTCAAAAGTGGATCGGTATAAGAATTTTTGAGTTGGCCGATAGTGTTTATCTTGCCGATAGGAAGAATGTATATGATTTGATGTTATTTGGGACTTTGAGAAGGTTTCTTAAAGCTGATTAAGCTTTAATCTATTTGAACTATGGGTTTTGATGGGTATTTCACCGTGTTTTGAGAGCTTCCACTGTGTGCTCTGCATCAGACCAATAGGGAGATATAGAGGAGTCCGAGGGGAGAGATAGGGAGATAAGGAGTGAGGGACATGGCAAGAGACATAGCGAGAGAGATTGAGAGGTAGAGGGACAAAGGTGATAGGGAGATGTGGGAGAGATAGCGAGATAGTGGTTTATGGTTACTTGGGTTTAGGGTTTAGGGGTTTGGGGTTTAGGGTTTCTCAGGTTTAGAGGTTAGGGGTTAGGGTTTAGGGGCATTATAATTTAGGGTTTAGGATTTATTGTTTAGGGGTTAGGGGTTAGGTTTAGAGGTTTAGGGTTTATAGAGAGAGAGGAATGATAGGGAGATATAGAGGAGTCTGAGGGGAGAGACAGGGAGATAAAGAGTGAGGGACATGGCCAGCAACATAGGGAGAGAGATTGAGAGGTAGAGGGACAAAGGTGGTAGGGAAATAGGGGAGAGATAGGGAGATAGTGGTTTAGGGTTACTTAGATTTAGGGTTTAGGGGTTTGGGGTTTAGGGTTTCTCAGGTTTAGGGGTTAGGGGTTAGGGTTTAGGGGCATTATTTAGGGTTTAGGATTTAAATTATTTAGGGGTTAGGGGTTAGGTTTAGAGGTTTAGGGTTTATAGAGAGAGAAATGATAGGGAGATAGAGAGAGGAGATCGAGGAGAGAGATAAGGAGATAGAGAGTGAGGCACATGGCCAGGGACATAGGGAGAGAGATCAAGAGAGGTAGAGGGATGATAGAAATAGGGAGATAGGGGAGAGATAGGGAGATATAGGTTTAGAGTTGATTGGATTTAGGGTGTACCTAGGTTTAGGGTTTCTTAGTTTTGGAGATAGCTAGATAGAAAGAGAGAGGAGACAGATAGGGAGAGATAGAGGTGACAAAGGGGAGAGATAAGGAGATAGAGAGTGAGCGAGATGTCCAGAGAAATAGGGAGAAGGATTGAGAGGTAAAGCCCGATGATAGAGATAGGGAGATAAGAGATAGGGTTTAGGGTTGCTTGCGTTTAGGGGTTAGGGGTTAAGGTTTAGGGGCATTATTTAGGGTTTAGGGCTTAAGGTTTAGAGGTTTAGGGTTTAGTGTTTAGAGAGAGAGGACCAATAGGGAGATATAGAGTGAGGGACATGGCCAAAGCATACGGAGAGAGATTGAGAGGTAGAGGAATGATAGTGATGGGGAGATAGTGAGATAGGGAGATAGATAGAGGTTTAGGGTTTCTTGGGTTTAATGTTTAGGATTTAGGGGTTTATGGTTTCTCAAGTTTAGGGGTTAGGGGTTAGGGGTTAGGGTTTAGGGGTTAGGTTTAATCATGTGTTAATATAGGTTGTGGAGTGAGAAATGGGTGGTATGGGAGAGCGGAAGACTAGTTTAAAGTTGGGCCGATGGATATATGTCACAGCGAAAGGTTCAAAGGCTCATCAAAAGTGGAGTGATCGGAGCATCGGTTTAAGAATTTTTGAGTTGGCCAATAGTGTTTATCTTGCCAATAGGAAGAATGTATATGATTTGATGTTATTTGGGACTTTGAGAAGGTTTCTTAAAGCTGATTAAGCTTTAATCTATTTGAACTATGGGTTTTGATGGGTATTTCACTATGTTTTGAGAGCTTCAACTATGTGCTCTGCATCAGACGAATAGGGAGATATAGAGGAGTCCGAGGGGAGAGATAGGGAGATAAAGAGTGAGGGACATGGCAAGAGACATAGCGAGAGAGATTGAGAGGTAGAGGGACAAAGGTGATAGGGAGATACGGGAGAGACAGGGAGATAGTGGTTTATGGTTACTTGGGTTTAGGGTTTAGGGGTTTGGGGTTTAGGGTTTCTCAGGTTTCCCTCAAATCATGTATAAATATGCATAAACCTTTGTGGAAAAGGCATTGGAGATGTATTGAAAACATTTTGAAGATGAATTGAAGACAAGTTTGAATGAAATTAATGTCAAGAAACTCTATTTTTGTAGATTTTACTATTTTCCTACTATTTCTTTATTTAGTATAACCCTGTATGGATGTGTTAGGGCCTAAGAGAAATTGTAATTGAAAGCTAGTGGAATCTACTTTCTTGTGTTTTAGGTGCCAATAAGGCCAATAAGGACACTGGGGGCACATTATAAACATAAAAAACTTACATCTCTGGGGGAGGCGCCAATAAGGCCAATAAGGATACTATTTCAGTTGGGTGTGTGTGTATGCAAATCCCATTTATGGCCAAGAAGCTCTCTATTTACTATTATTCAACTCTCGTTGATAGGAGGTTGGCTCTACAACTATTGCAATTTGTGTATGAAACCTAGATGCCTACAAGATCATATATATATGTATGTAAATCCTATTTATGGTCAAGTAGCTCTCTATATACTATCATTGAACTCTCATTGATAGGAGGTTGGCTCTCTGACTATTGCAATTCAATCCATTTGTAAATGCCAATGGAGGTCTCATTTTGTGCACCAAGAGTCCCAGTCGTTCCGAGCAAGAGGCTACCGACAAAGTCCCTTAAGATCCCTGAGACCAAAAATGCACCAAACTTTGACGGAGCAGTTCTCAGAATTCATGATAGCTGGGAATGTTGTGTTTGGACCTACAAGTGCATGTGGGGTCCATTGACAATAAACTCTCTCATTTTTGGTCAACTTCATTTCGTTTGACCATGCCGAAATCAAATGCATTGTTGCAAAATGCTTCAATTTGATGTAGTGGAAAGGTGCTAAGTGTGACATTTTTCATTCCATAGCTCGTGGGGTCGAACGGACTACGCCAACGCATCAGGGTGGGCAGGTAAATGCCAATGGAGGTCTCATTTCATGTGCCAACTGTCCCAGTCATTCCGAGCAAGAGGCTACCAGCAAAGTCCCTTAAGATCCCTAAGACCAAAAATGTGCCAAACTTTGACAGAGCATTTCTCAGAATTCGTGATAGCTGGGAATGTTGTGTTTGGACCTACAGGTGCATGTGGGGTCTGTCGACAATAACCTCTCTAATTTTTGGTCAACTCCATTCCGTTTGACCATGCCGAAATCAAACGCATTGTTGCAAAATGCTTCAATTTGATGCAGTGGAAAGGTGCTAGGTGTGACATTTTTCATTCCATAGCTTATGGGGTCGAACAAACTACACCAACGTGTCGGGGTGGGTGGGTAAATGCTATTGGAGGTCTCATTCCATGCGCCAAGTGTCCTAGTCCTTCCGGGCAAGAGGCTACCGGCAAAGTCCCTTAAGATCCCTGAGACCAAAAATGCGCCAAACTTTGACAGAACAGTTCTCAAAATTTGTGATAGCTGGGAATGTTGTGTTTGGACCTACAGGTGCATGTGGGGTCCATCAATAATAACCTCTCTCATTTTTGGTCAAATCCATTCCGTTTGACCGTGCCGAAATCAAACGCATTGTTGCAAAATGCTTCAATTTGATGCAGTGGAAAGGTGCTAGGTGTGACATTTTTCATTCCATAGCTCGTGGGATCAAACGGACTGTGCCGACGTGTCGGGGTGGGTAGGTAAATACCAGTGGAGGTCTTGTTTCACATGCCAAGCATCCCAGTCCTTCTGGGCAAGAGGCTACCTGCAAAGTCCCTTAAGATCCCTGAGACCAAAAATGTGCCAAACTTTGATGGAGTAGTTCTTAGAATTTGTGATAGTTGGGAATGTTGTGTTTGGACCTACAAGTGTACGTGGGGTCCGTCGACAATAACCTCTCTCATTTTTGGTCAACTCCATTCCGTTTGACTGTGCCGAAATCAAACGCATTGTTGCAAAATGCTTCAATTTGATGCAGTGGATAGGTGCTAGGTGTGACATTTTTCACTTCATAGCTCATGGGGTCGAACGGACTATGCCAATGCATCGGGGTGAGCAGGTAAATGCTAGTGGAGGTCTCGTTTCGTGTGCCAAGCTTCCCAGTCATTTTGAGCAAGAGGCTATTGACAAAGTCAAATGTTGCTAGGATTGAAATTTTACATTCCACAGGTCCTGGGGTCAAACAGATTACGCCAACAGGTCGGGGTGGGTGGGTAAATGCTAGGGGAGGTCTCGTTTTGTGTGCAAAGCATCGTAGTCATTCCAAGCTATCAGCTACCGGTAAAGTCACTTTGCTGGTAGCTTACAGCTCAGAAGGACTGGGAGCCTTGACACATAAAATGAGACCTCCCCTAGCATTTACTCGCCCACCTTGATGTGTTGCCTCAATCTGTTTAGCCCCAGGACCTGTAGAATGCAAAATTTCAATCCTAGCAACTTTTGACTTTGTCGGTAGCTTACAGCTTAGAACGACTGGGACGCTTGGTGCACAAAATGAGACCTCCACTGGCATTTACATGCCCACCCTGACTCTTTAGCACAGTCTGTTCAACCCCATGAGCTATGGAATGAAAAATGTCATACCTAGCACCTTTCCACTGCATCAAATTGAAGCATTTTGCAACAATGCGTTTGATTTTAGCACTGTCAAACGGAATGGAGTTGACCAAAAATGAGAGAGGTTACTGTCGACGGACCTCACGTGCACCTGTAGGTCCAAACACAACATTCTCAGCTATCATGAATTTTGAGAACTGCTCTGTCAAAGTTTGGCGCATTTTTGGTCTCAGGGATCTTAAGGGACTTTGCCGGTAGCCTTTTGCCCGGAAGGACTGGGACGCTTGGTGCATGAAATGAGACCTCCATTGGCATTTACTCACCCACCCCGACGCGTTAGCGTAGTCCATTTGACTCCATGAGCTATGGAATGAAAAATGTCACACCTAGCACCTTTCCACTGCATCAAATTGAAGCATTTTGTAACAATGCGTTTGATTTCGGCACAGTCAAACAGAATGGAGTTGACCAAAAATGAGAGAGGTTATTATCGACGGACCCCACGTGCACCTGTAGGTCCAAACACAACATTCCCAGCTGTCACAAATTTTGAGAACTGCTCCGTCAAAGTTTGGCGCATTTTTTTCTCAGGGATCTTAAGGGACTTTGCCGGTAGCCTCTTGCCCGGAATGACTGGGACGCTTGGCGCATGAAACAAGACCTCCACTGGCATTTACCCACCAACCCCGATGCGTTGGCGCAGTTCGTTCGACCCCATGAGCTATGGAATGAACAATGTCACACCTAGCACCTTTCCACTACATCAAATTGAAGCATTTTGCAACAATGCATTTGATTTCAGCATGGTCAAACAGAATGGAGTTGACCAAAAATGAGAGAGGTTATTGTCAATGGACCCCATGTGCACCTGTAGGTCTAAACACAACATTCCCAGCTATCACAAATTTTGAGAACTCCTCTGTCAAAGTTTGGCACATTTTTGGTCTCAGGGATCTTAAGGGACTTTGCCGGTAGCCTCTTGCCCGGAACAACTGGGATGCTTGGTGGATGAAAGGAGACCTCCACTGGCATTTACCCGCCCACCCCAACACATTGGCACAGTCCGTTTGACTCCACGAGCTATGGAATGAAAAATGTCACACCTAGCACCTTTCCACTGCATCAAATTGAAGCATTTTGCAACAATGCGTTTGATTTCGGCACGGTCAAACAGAATGGAGTTGACAAAAAATGAGAGAGTTTATTGTCGACGGACCCCATGTACACCTGCAGGTCCAAACACAACATTCCCAGCTGTCACGAATTCTGAGAACTGCTCCGTCAAAGTTTGGCACATTTTTGGTCTCAGGGATCTTAAGGGACTTTACGGGTAGCCTCTTGCCCGGAATGACTGGGATGCTTGGCGCACAAAATGAGACCTCTACTGGCATTCACCCGCCCACCTCGATGCGTTGGCACAGTCCTTTCGACCCCACGATGAGAAAAACAAAAAATATTGTTCTAGTTGACACATTCTCAATCATTAACATGGATGTTATCTTAGTACCATTCCTTTAGGCACAATATGAGCTTCCAAGGGAAGGCGTAATTGTGAGGTTGGAGATAATGAAAAGTGCACCTCATTCACAATCATGTTTTACTTGTTTTTAATGATGACTCCTTGATTCAACTTAATCCTTTGATAATACATTTTAACCTCCTTGTCAAAGCGCACTTTCAAGGTTGCTTGAGCAAGAGCTAGCGCCTCAACATCTAGGCTCACTTTTGGTGTTCTAGAAGCATGAACTAGCAACTCATATAGTAAGGCACTCCTTCTAGGTTGTTTGTTCAATAATTAGCACCTTGTATTCTTTGGACATTCTTTCAACTTGTGGAGACAACCTCAACTTGCAAGATCAATTCATTATCAAGGCGCATATCCAAAGTCATAGAGATATGAAGTGGTGCCTCACTAATCTAGGTGCACATTTGATGGTGTAGAGAGGTAGATGTGTGCCCAAGTCATCATTTGATGCCTTCAATAACTATAAACTCCTTTGATGATGCATTTTATCCTTCCAATTCAATATCTAGCCTTAGGTGCACCTTTTAGGTTGATTAATCATAATCTAGCGCCCTAAGTACCAAGGCACACTTTTAGGTTAGTTTGATCAAGGATTAGCGCCTTCACTTCTAGGCGCAAGTTTGGAGTTGAAATACATCAAAATAACAAGTATCTTCATCGCTTACCACTAATTGGTGATCCCTCTTGATCATTTGTTGTCTCTCTTCTTTTGTAGAGCTGGATGGGTAGGGGAGGTGACGTCCTGTGAGAAGCATGAACAAGCAAATTTAAGTAAATCCCAATTCTTTGCCAACGGACACTCTGCAACGTCCATATCACTACTACAAAATAGATATCCATTTTATTATGTACATTTGGATTCTAGACTAGGGATTCATTTTATTATTCTATAAACTTGTGAATTACCATCTAATTTGAATGTTTGCACACTAATCCACCTAGGTATCAACTTAATAAAGCTCTGGATATAAGCCATTATTTGATTTGAGTAATCTTACTTTGGACACATTTGTGAAGACTCCTAAAGAGCCTGGACATACAATTGTAAAGATGATATAGCCTCCATATAAGCATAAAGATGATATATATATTTAGTTTGTTGAAGGCCATGTAAATCAGTCATTGATGAGGACTCTGCTACACCTAAAGTTGAGTCCTTTGTTTGGAACTTTGAAGCATGCAAAGAGGTAAGTGACTTGTAATGCTTAAGTAAACACGAGTCTCAACATGATGTAGTTCAACTTGATGACATGTCTAAATATGACACATTTTAGTTTGTATTGCATGAGGACTTCCTTATTCATGCATATCAAATTTATAATTAGGTATATTTTTCTAAATTGTATGAGTTTGAGGCTTTCAATTTTTGTATTGACTCACTTGAAGATGCTAGTAGCCATGTGAACATGATTAATATGGGATCCAAGAGTTGTCCTTTTCCCATGCATTTGGAGTGGATTGTTGGCCCTTATGATTCTTTAAATCATGTTGGCCTAGCATTTGAATAGTTGCTTCGTGACATGGATGGGAATAGATAATGTATAGACTTTATCACACTTTAGGGTTTTCCCATTATGCTAAAATGTTATGACTATCCACTTATTCTATTTTAGGCTATCATCAAATGAGGAGCTTCTAAAGGCAAAAATGTTGTCCCAAAAGAAGGCTCAATATTATTCGTAAAGACATTAGATTGTTAAAATACAAATTCAAGGGTAGATATTCCTTGGGCTATTTTAGTATAGAGAAGCAAAATTGCAATATATGACTATCCTAGGAATTAGAATGGTTGATCATAGGATATTCATGGCATTTTGATATTAATGGATGGATTGATGGATGTTTAGGGAGTTTAAGTTTAAATGTAATGTATGAGAATTCTTATTTATGAAGGATCTAAAAGGTCTTATGTCTTATTTGTAGGCCATTCAAGAAAGAAATGAAAAGATACCAAGGACTATCATAACACCTATTACAATTAGGTGCATCAAAGGATTGTCATCCAGGACCTTACCACTATGGGAAGTTATCAAAACCATGTCATGTTTAAACTTAAAGGCTTTATCACCTCTTTGTCCCTATAGGCCTATTAGAACAATAGGTCACATTTTATTCATATACCAGGGTTGAGAATAAACACTAAGCATTTGTAGTTATGGCAAGTGTAAATGGAAATAGATTACAACTTTAGACAATCTATCCTCTCCTAGATTGCACTGACTGAGTGGAAATTAAAAATTCCCTATCAATGTCCTTTATATATTGAAGGTATGGGTGAGAAAGGTAAACTTTGTATGTTGTAGACAAGGCCTCAAATATAAAATATATTATGACAATAACGATAAGGACTGTTAGGCATGGATGCTATCACTATTATAGATTGTCAAACCAACCATAGGCTGCCATAATAGTACACTACTGACTATCATACCTTTAGGCATGGTGCCATAAACCTTATGAGTAGAATGCATTGGTATTTGTGAGAAATGTATTGCTTATGTTAAGAATAAGTATTTATATTGTTTGAACATCATCAAAAGGTGGACTACAAATACGACTTTGTCAAAGGAAAACTTTAGTGGCAAAAATCTAACTATGAACTATTGTGCCATCCAAGCACAATCATGACCAACATCAAGGGATAGTCAAGGTTGTTGATAACTGAGAGGGGGGGGTGAATCAGTTATCCTAATTATTTCCCTTATTGAACTTTCTTTTTAATTGATGCAGCATAGAATCAAACAAAAAAACATTAATCATGGAATAAGAAACACATGACACAGTATTTTTGACGTGGAAACCCTGTTAAGGGAGAAAACCACGGGGTGATTAACCCAAAATTATTCTCTGTTAGAAGAATAGGAAATTACAAAAATGGCACTTGCCAATTAGGGCTCACTGCCCGAGCACACTGCTCACAAGAGGCCCACTGCCTACAAGAAGACACACTGTCTACAAAGTGATAAGAATCACAGTCTTGAACTGATTGGAAGCATCTGCATATGCTGGAGTTCAGTTCCGGTTAGGCTCAGTACACTGATCTGCTGCACTTCATCTTTCCTCTGTTCTTTATTCTGCTATCTTTCACATACTGGATCCTTTTTGCTACCTCTGCTCTGTTCTGGACTTATTCGCATATATCTTCACACCATCACACTCTTCACAACTAAATCCATCCTCTATATATATCCGCACAAGTAATTTCATCACCTTTCTAGTCGGCATCCGGAACAGTCTAGTTTCTTACAGACTCTTGTTCTGTCGGCTGAATCCTTCCTCACCAAGTAATGCGGATCAAGCATATACTTGTAGATATCATTAATCATGTCGGCCAAACATGATTCATGCCTTCAAAATCTCTATCATCAATAGTAACACATCCGGAAAGTAGTCTGATACTCTGTCAGTCAGTTCTTCCTCTGTTTTCACTGTCTCTCAGGAATCCGGTACTCAACTATTTATATCTTTTTCCTTGTCCATCACCGGAGGCTAAATCCTTGGAATATACTACTCAAGGTAGTCCTCTTGACTTCCCCAAATCCGCACTGCCCCAAGACACTTCCTCTGAGAGATCCGGACCAATCTGTCGGACCTTGCCACATGCTCTGTTCTTGTTCACCGGACCACAACATTCTTTATTCTGACTTCCGGTAGAGATACATCATGACTTGCGGATATGTGGGATGACCTTTGTTGCCATCAATGACAACAACCATGAATCCATATAGTGTCTCTTGCCAACAATCTCCCCCTTTGGCATTGATGGCAACACTTAGTGAAAAATGACTAAGTGTTTTCACTATGCTCCCCCTTTGCTGATGCTCTGTCTTTATATACAATTTCTGGAACTCCCCCTTAGTTGGATTCCTCGTTTTTCACTGCTCCTCACTCCCCCTTTGACATCAATGGCAAAGGGTAGGGTCCGCATATCAAAATTTTTCAAAAATTTTCTATACATAGCCGCATATTTACATACTCACATATACTGAAGAATGTCTGCAAAGGATGTCTGCAATTGGATCATTTCTGTAGCCCAACTTTGCTTCATTCTGTCCAAAATTGAAATGTGACCACTCAACAAAAATGCAAAAGCTTCTGCCCGCTTGAGATCTGTCGGATCTTTTGTTTGGGCGGTGATCTGAGCATCACTGATGGCCTCATGCATAGTTTCCAACTTAGGGATTATAATCCTTCTAAGTTCTCCCATCCGGTTAGTGATATTCTTCCTTTCCTTCTCAAGATTCTTTATTTCATTCAAGACTGCAATAGTCTGACATTCTTGATTTATTATGGAGGAAGAGAGAGGATCAAAACTTTGAGATAAGCTTTGTAGCTTATCCTGTTCCTCTTTTATTTTCTTATCAATTGTTGCTGTTGCCTTTGACCAGGATATACAAAATTTGTAGATGTCACCGCCATCCTTAAGAGCATTCTCTAAGCTCTTTATTCCAATGCTTACAATCTTCCTATCTTTAGAGATTAATTCTAATATTTCTGAAAATCTCTTATCCAAAAATTCCTTCCGAACCTTTTCTTCAGCTGATTTTTCTAGAGAATCAAAATGTGTATCAACACTACTGACTAAGGTTTTTAGATTACCGGAAGTGGAGGCTGTCGGATCTATCTGGATTGATGGCATAATCTTTACAAGTACTCCGGAAGCAGCCTCTATCAACTCACAGTCTTCCATATGAGACTTCAGGAGTTTTTCATTTGCCTTGGCATTTGCAAATGAAGCTATCTTCATTGTTTGTACCGGAGAGAGAGAGTCAAAGTCGAATGGGCCTTTTAGAAGCTCCGGTTCATCAATCTCTAAAGTTTCTTTGCTCAAAAATTGTTGAACAGTTTGTGCAGTGTCTCTTGCCGGAGACAGATGTTTCTTTTCTTCTGCAGTCTTGGAACTGTCAACCTCTTTGTCTTTCACCACTGCTTCCTTCTCCTGTAATTGCTCTTCTTCTTTGGATCCGGAGACTGTAGGGGAAACCGGAGGAGAGATGCTAGCTTGTTCATAGGCCACTTCTTCTGGAGCAGAGGGTCCCAAGTCCTCAGCTGTTTCTGTACCTAAGTCCTCTACAACAGGAAGATTGAACCTTTTGAAGGCCTTCCGGAGGATCTCTTCTGTCTCTTGGGCCACTTTGTCAGTCTCACCAAGCATGAGTTGATTCATCCTGGCTTTGCTTCTGAACTCATCTTTGCAGTCCTTGAAGATTATGTTCATTGTCTTGGGATCAATTTGAGGATATAGCTGTATAGCTATCTGCTCCCGGATCTCAAGATCTTTTGCATGAGCATTGTTCTTTCTTACTTCCAATTCCTTTTCTAGGCTTTTAGGAATAAGAGATATGATTTCAATGAAAGCCTTATTATATATGTTCAGATATTTAACTGTGGCTTCCTGCAGAGTCTTTTGGTCAGCCTCACTGAAGTCATCATAGGATTCAGTCATTGGTTGAAGGTTTCCATCCACCGTGACCGACTTGATTATGCTTTCTAGAGACAGAGTGGGCTTTTCAACGGATACCTCTGCCATTTCATCCTTGTCTTTTCCTGAGGAGGGTTTACCGGATCCTTTCTTCTTCTGTTTCTTTATTTCTTTTACTCCCTCATCTGACTCTGTTTCCTCTTCATCCTTTTGGCTTCCATAAGCCCTTGTGGCTTTTGTCTTGGATCTCTTACCGGATGCCTGGACTTCCGGTTTTGAACTTTTGGTTGTGGGAGGTGCAGATCTCTTTGATGATCTGGTCCAGGTGGGAGCTTCAACCGGAGCACTTTCTTTACTTTTTTCTTCTTCCTCAGCCTTCCTCCTCTTTTCCCGGCTGGCACCAAGTGCCTCTTTTGAGATGCCTAGGCCTTGAGCAATGTGCTCTACTTCTTTTCTCACCTTTCTTTTAATCTCAGGTTCCCTGAGTTCTACATGTATTTTTACACTCAGCTCCTCAAAGGTTCCAAACCTTTCTGCCTTAGGATCTTTGGGCTGACTTAGCATGTGTTGAACATGCAGCTCCACTATCTGTTCATCCACTTCATACCCCATGGGCATGATCCAGACAGTCCTTGGCTCCACTGCCTCCATTAGGCACTGATCAGTGTCAACCATAAAGCACACTGAGTCTTTGTATTTTTCAACAAGAGACTGGGGAATTCTCTCTCTTGCTTGCATCATGCTCTGAAAGTTTTTGAAGTATCCCCATAGAGCTGTATTTCTCGCTTTTGCATCCCCAAGTCCATGCAAATAGTCTCTTATCTGGACTGCAACAGGTTTGTCATTCTGCCATACCCATCCACTTGATCCGGGTAGCTCATTCATGAAGTAGAAGAATAGACATACAATAAGAGTACCATACTTAAAGGAATTCTTCTTATCCTTCTTGATTTTCTGTATATTTTCCATTAATTGGCTTAGCAGTAGTTCGCAGAGATCATATTCTGCATTCTTTCTTAGCATTTCATAGGCAGTGTATACTGCAGTTCCGGATACAGAATTCTCCCTGCTGGAGTGATAGATCTTGTATCCTATTATCATTGATGCATATTTGATATCCGGATCCGAAATATCTTCAATGGTCATTGCCCTCTTATCAAATTTTGATCCGGTGGCCTCAGTTACAATGTTGTTCTTGACAGATTTGAGGATAGGTATTCCTCCGGAAGAGTATAGACTAGTTACTGCTCTAATTGCCTCTTTTGTGATCTTGCAGGGTCTATCCAGCCATAGAAAGTTGTCATGCATCCTGCTCAGTACATACCGGACCCATTCATCTTCTTCAAAGCAGGGGAAATGAATAAATTGCTCAAATTGTTTCTTCTGGATATCCTTATACTCTAGTTTAAGCTCAAAAGCATTGTCTATCAGTTGCTTGTGATAGAGGTCTCTTAATTTGAGTTCCCCAAATTCCTCAATGCTTGCATGTATGTAAACCCTAATGTCTTCAGTATGTAAAACTCCGTGAGGAACACTAGAGAAGGCTCCTAGTGGATCTACCTCCAATGATTTGTAAGGATGTTTCTTGAATGTGGGGCGAGGTCTATCAGAGATCTTAACTATATTTGGAGTAGCCATTCTTCAAAGATTTGTAGTGAGATAATGAAAAACGGAGAATACCTTATGCGCATTCGGTTTGCACGGAGTGGTTGGATTGATTTCTTTATGCAATAACTTCGGCAGGAGATCCTTGGTGTGCTTGATGAACCTTGTTGCAGAGCTCCACTTTTCGCTTCTTCTTGAGTGCAGAATGAGCAAATGACTTTTGAGAAATCCCTTAAATTGCTCCGCGAACCCTAATATCTGTCTGCAATACATGCTTCACCTACATCATTCCGGTTTGCCTTGTCTGGATAGCTTGGAGTATCCCGGATTAGTCCTGATCTGTGGATATCATCCAGATCTTTCAATCATGAATAAATCGAGGTAACATATTACAAGAACATCCCAAACACTCTGTCCAATCCGCAGAACAAGATAGTGCACTTCCGGATCTCTCCGGACCTTTTTGTAATCCTTTATCATACCGGAGCATCTCCCTGAACATGTCTTATTTGATCAATCACAGCTTCTTCATGACTCCATGCGGACCTCTGAAAACTTGACTGAAGCATCTCAAGACTCATATCTGCAAACCCTTTAATCCGCATCTTGTGCCACATTCGGCACCACTTGTTTGGCTGGGGGAACAGGATTTTCTTTGAGTCTCCCCCTGAGCCTGAGCTCACTTTTTAATTTCTGGAAGAAATATCAGCACCAGAGTCTGGTGCGGATCCAACCTCTACATTCTCTGAACTTTTCTTCACCCAAATCTTGCTCATCTGATTCCTAACTTCATCCGCATTCATCTTTTGTTTACCCTTGTCTTGATTCTGATTATACACCGGACCTCTTTTGTCCTGATACTTGTTTCTGCAGACTTTAGCATTATGACCGGACCTATTGCAGATTTGGCAAATAACATTTCTTTGCATATTTGACTGATATCCTCTTGATCTGCATTGATTAGCCATATGACCTACTCTATTGCATGTGAAGCATCTACCTTTGAATGATTTGTTTACTTGCATAATTCTGCATTCATGGGATTTGTGTCCATACCTTTTGCAGTTGAAGCACTGTCCGGAGAAGGATGAATTAATCTGATTCATTCTCATTCTGCACTGATTAGCTTTGTGACCAAAGTGGTTGCAGCTATGGCAGTATCCATTGAAGGATGGATATCTTTGAGCATTTGGCTGTCTTACCGGAGGTCTTCTAGGCCTGCTCCTTGGATTTTCTGATCCAAGATTCTTCTGACCAGATCCGGAGCTTTCTCCTTTCTCATATCCCAAACCATACTTGTCATCTGTCCTCTTTTGACTTCCAAGAAGAACTTCAAGTTGAGCAGAGCTTATCTTGAATTTCTCTTTATATTCATTTGCTGTTTGAAGGTCTCTTTTGAGAGAGGCAATTTGATCCTCAAGTTTTTCTTCATTATCTTTGGCATCTTCAAGATCAGATTCAAGATGTCTGATAATCCTGTCCATCTGGTGGCATTCTTCTGATTTTTCTTTAAGAGATTGTCTTAGATTGTCTTCAGCCTTTCTTTTTTCTTCAATCTCTTGAGTAAACTTTATAGTTCCTGATTCCATTTCATGTCTTAACATAATGACTTCTTTTGATAACTTTTCACATAACTTGGTTTGCTCAGTCAATTCTTCATTTGTATTGCTTTCTTCACTTTGTCTTGCCAACTGTTGGAGCAGCTCCTTTCTCTTTTTCATAGAGAGACTTAATTTGTCTTTTAATTCTCTCATGAATTCATCAGCCTGTTTGAGTCTTTCCTTTAATTCACTGACTTCAGAATTTGACTGTTCAAGATCCTCAAGAGCAGTCTTGAGTTGCTCCCTTAAACCATATGCATCCATTTGAAATCCCAGATCTTCCTCAAGCTGTTAGGCTCTATTAGGAGGAACTTAGCTCTGATACCAATTGTTGATAACTGAGAGGGGGGGTGAATCAGTTATCCTAATTATTTCCCTTATTGAACTTTCTTTTTAATTGATGCAACATAGAATCAAACAAAAAAACATTAATCATGGAATAAGAAACACATGACACAGTATTTTTGACGTGGAAACCCTGTTAAGGGAGAAAACCACGGGGTGATTAACCCAAAATTATTCTCTGTTAGAAGAATAGGAAATTACAAAAATGGCACTTGCCAATTAGGGCTCACTGCCCGAGCACACTGCTCACAAGAGGCCCACTGCCTACAAGAAGACACACTGTCTACAAAGTGATAAGAATCACAGTCTTGAACTGATTGGAAGCATCTGCATATGCTGGAGTTCAGTTCCGGTTAGGCTCAGTACACTGATCTGCTGCACTTCATCTTTCCTCTGTTCTTTATTCTGCTATCTTTCACATACCGGATCCTTTTTGCTACCTCTGCTCTGTTCTGGACTTATTCGCATATATCTTCACACCATCACACTCTTCACAACTAAATCCATCCTCTATATATATCCGCACAAGTAATTTCATCACCTTTCTAGTCGGCATCCGGAACAGTCTAGTTTCTTACAGACTCTTGTTCTGTCGGCTGAATCCTTCCTCACCAAGTAATGCGGATCAAGCATATACTTGTAGATATCATTAATCATGTCGGCCAAACATGATTCATGCCTTCACAATCTCTATCATCAATAGTAACACATCCGGAAAGTAGTCTGATACTCTGTCAGTCAGTTCTTCCTCTGTTTTCACTGTCTCTCAGGAATCCGGTACTCAACTATTTATATCTTTTTCCTTGTCCATCACCGGAGGCTAAATCCTTGGAATATACTACTCAAGGTAGTCCTCTTGACTTCCCCAAATCCGCACTGCCCCAAGACACTTCCTCTGAGAGATCCGGACCAATCTGTCGGACCTTGCCACATGCTCTGTTCTTGTTCACCGGACCACAACATTCTTTATTCTGACTTCCGGTAGAGATACATCATGACTTGCGGATATGTGGGATGACCTTTGTTGCCATCAATGACAACAACCATGAATCCATATAGTGTCTCTTGCCAACAAAGGTATGGGTGTCTTAAGAAACACAATTGAAATTGTCCATGTATATTTGAAGTAATTTGCAATATTCATGATCAAGAATCAACTTTGACTATCTCAACAGTGGTAAATTTGGCTTCAAGACAATCAAAAATGAGCTTAGGGATTCATTATCACCAAGTAATAAAGAAGAGTAACTGTAAGTGTCGACCTTCAATTTCATTATACAAGAGGATGAAGAAGGGGCCATAGTATTTTCATACCATAATACAACATACAAAAGGAAAATCATGAAGTCAAAACATGTGCAAAGGGTATCTATGTTAAAGAGGAGAGTTGTGAATGGACGATGACTATCACTGTCAAAATAAGATATAGTCTCACTAAGGACAGTTAGGTGATTTGTGGATTGTCATGACTACAAGGCACGAGAATCTTGTGTATGAAGAGGAAAGAAATATAAATACAAGAAGATTGAAGGATTGTTGCACCTGGGTACAATGATCCTAAAGGATTATCATGCTAAAAGGATAGTCAACAGTACAAAGATTCATATTTCAAGGCTATCCTTAATCTCATTCACATGGTCCTAATGTTGGTTTGATTTGCATGGAGTGAGATGACACTATCAGGATTAATTGAAAAGGTGAAAGGATTTGGTACCAAATTTGGTTACAAGTGTAAAAATTGCAATAAGATTGAGAATATTGTTCACTAAACCTAGAACTATCACCAAGCAACATCCATTTCATAAGATGTGATCAACAAACATGTAAGAAAAATGGATATCAACCTTCTTGGTTATGCGTACTTGATAAGAGCCCATACTTTTCACAAGGAGCCACCAATTTTTAACTAAATATTCCATTAGAAATGGATAAAAAAATGTTCCCCCAAATGAAGAAACTAGATTGTTAATTAGAATTCTATGTGTAATGTGATATGAAACAATAGATACACCTATAAATGACCAACTAACTTTAACTTCTTGTATTATTGCCTCGATGTTTCAAATATGTTGCTTCTCTTCATCCAAAACCAATGGTACAAAATTTTTTATAGATCAAGGAAACGGATATCCGTTTTGAGTTGCTTTTACGAAAATAAAACGGATGTCTGTCTTGCTTTGGTACAAAGCAAGACGGATATCCGTTTTGTTTGTTGACTTTTTATGCATTCTAACGTGTTTTCATGTTTCAGTCTCTTCTTCAAACTTCACCCTTCGTGCTGACGACTTTTTTTTAATGCAAAATTAATAAAACAAAAAGGGTTTATAGAAAAAATTGTTAGCTTTCTAAAAATATAAGATTTGTTTGGTTATCATTTTGTTAAATAATTATTAATAATTTTCTATATACCGTGTGTCTGAAATCCTGATGGACACACTGATTGAAAAATATCCATAACTTTCAAACCATTTCACCTTTTTGAGATCCGAAACCTGCGTCACACTCTATGCTTTTCTGGCTATAGGTTAAAAAAAAAAATTGAATTTCAATTTTTTTTAATCGAGTTAGGTTGGCTAGAAAATTACTTTTTATTTTTGGAAAAAGGTCACAGTAAAAAAATCATAACTAATTATTTTATTGGAAAAAAATTTCAAATAAATATGCGTCACATCCGGACATGAGTCCTCTACTTATTTTGAAAGTTTAAAAAAAAATATATATATATTTTTACTCATAGTTAGGTTGGCTGGACAGACACCCACTTTTTACTTTTTTCTAAAAAATTTAATAGCTGTTCTTTGAAATATTCAATTTTCACTAAGTAAATTTAGTTTTAAAAAAAATAAAAATAGTAGCCTATAAACTAGATTCAATTCTCTACAAATTTCGTTCTTACATCTTTTTCAAATTGTGTAGATAATCTATTCAAATTTTCACATGAACTTGATAAATTCTGATTTTCTGTATTTTCATTGACACTTAGAGGTACAGTTTGGCCCATCATGATCCTGCACATACCCCTAAACCGTAAATGACTTCAAGGCCACAACTAGGGGTTAAGAATTGCAATCGTTCATTGATAAGAACACATATAGAAGAATCTTATTCATACATTCATGACAATGTAAAGTAAAAATCTAATCCAAAAGAGGTAAAACACATATATATTTAATTTCTCTAAAGGCCGAATTAGGAAGGAATCAAACCTTTTCTACCTTAGTGTAAATTTTCTTATCTAGTTCTATTCGAGCATCGAAATGGTATGTCTAAACATAAGATCGATTATATATATATATATATGATAGGATTCACATAATTTTGTAACAAAAGAACCCATATAAGGTACAAATATATAATTGCCTAACATCCTTGCTAAACCATCTATCCATTCCTACGAGATTAACACAACCTCCAATTGGTAGACAACATAATCTATATAGATCTTTGCTAACGTAGCAAGCTTATTGTCACACTAATTTTATATTTCTCAAAAGTAACTCATATGCATTAAAAGGACGATAAAAGATTGATTATGCCTAGAAAGAGGATTAATTAAATATCTAATGCATCAATAAGTGAAGAGAGTATTATATTATCAAATGTCATCTAAAACATTTATGAAATATCTCTAATTTACAATAAGGAAAAATACAAATTTCAAATGTGAACATTTCAAAATCTTATATATAAATGCATTTTCAAAATAAATTCTAAATATCCTTCTAAAAAGACTGAGTAGAATCATTCTATTTTTCTTTAATTCTTAATCAACTAAATTAGAAGGCCATAAAATACCTTTAACTAAGAATTTAAAATGAAATTCAATTTTTTATAGACTTCAAAATCATATGCAAATTCAATAAAATACCTTTTTGTTTTTATGGATGCAAATAATTCAGTGCTAACTTAGTCCATTCCATAAATATCTCAATTATAAGAATTTATTTCTTATTCGGTTCTATCTCATACTAGAAAACAAAACTTCTAATTGCGTCCCAATTTAACTATTTAGCTTAAATTTTTTTTAGTCTAATAGGAACAAAATCTTTTCCATCACTAAAATCTTTCCATTTATACATGATAAGCTTCTCTCTTTATTGAAAAAGATAGTCCATAAAAATATTTCATAATTAAATAGAAAAAAAAAACTATATTCTAAACATAAAAGATATTCCATAATTAATAAAAATCTATATTCTAAAATAAAATATATCTCATGATTGATAGAAATCTTTATTCTAAATAAAATAAAATAAAAGATATTTCATAATTAGTAAAAATCTATATATCAAAAAAAGATATTTCAAAATAATTAAAAACTAGATTCTAAAGTAAGAACTTTTTAAAAAGTTTAAAGAATGGAAACGATAGGGAAAAGGGAAGATTAGTATAAAAGAATCTATAGCCATTATATGGCAGCTGTATACGGATTGAACCTTAATGCCAAAATTTGGCTGTTTCATTACAATGTTTCAAGAATATTTAATGTCTGTTAAATGGCTGAAAAAGTCATACTGTATGCGGATTTATTGCCGGTGAAATATTAAATTAACATTTCAAACACATGCAATTGTTACAGCTGCAATATATGTACAATTAGATTTATTGAAGGTTTTGAACTATCAAACATATAGAGAATTCTAATGACATACCTAGACCGTGAAATTTCTGCACAGTTGATTTTTCTACTGCTTCCAGAGAAAAATACCTTGTTCATAAATCTGAACCCTTACACTAAAAATCTATAAGTAATTTGAAAACTTATAAATTATCATCCTTCTTTCATCCGACTATTTTATATATGCACCCACTTTGAATACTTCCGTCATTTCCTACTTGCAGATAAAGAGAACATCAATGGAGTGCAAGACATGGGAATGCAACCAAAATCCCTATGATTTCATGCAATAAATACATGATATGCACAAATCGGATTGTTGGAGAGATTTAGAAACGATTGAAGGGAAAATAACAAGTAGTTATGAAGTTCATGGTAGACATACATGAAAAATATGGAATCGAAGACACAATATGTGAACACATTAACAACTCCCAAAATGAAATATGGTCTAGAAGACTGCAATAATTGCAAGATATATTGGTTAAAAGGCCTCAGAAACTTTCATGCAAAAGTGACTGGTAGGTGTAAATTTAAATTCCTTAGCCGAACTGTTAAGAGAAATCCTCACAAAATATGCAACAATACACACAAACAGAGTCTTTTAGGTATTTCATTATATTTTTTTAGTAAAAGAGGGTAAAAAATTTATTCAATCCAAAAAAAAGCAATACATAGCAAGAGTATTACACATTTCTATCTATCTCCACTAATTGATCTAACTTTTGAGCCAAATCTAGGGGTAATTGGCCCCTTTCCACAATATTCCAATCCTGCAAATGATCAAAAGCCCATTTAACCAAACAATCCGCAACCCCATTCCATTTTCTGGGAATGTGACAGAAAGAAACACAATCCAAGGAAGCACAGCACTCAAATTAAGAATTTGCTTTATAATAACGGCCAAATGCCAACTGACATCCTCTAATTGCTACCTTTTCAGCAAAGTCACCACCACCTGAGAATCTGACTCACAAATGATCCGCCTCCACCCAAGAGCACAACCCTGCTCAACAACATATAAAATGGCAAGGGCCTCCATCACATTGTTAGTATACCAACCCTTATAAATAGAAAAAATAAACTCCACAGTCCCGTACGCCCAACACCACCAATTTCATTATACTACAAAACAACTAATATGGTGATTTTATTTGCATACTTACAACACAGTGCTTTCAACATTGCCTTAGCCCTCTGAGCTCACACCAAATTGTTACAGTTCCAAAATCTGAGAGCTTTGATGGAAAATCTCGAACGATACCCCCACCAAAAATTCCTTCCTCTATGCCAAAACTCCCAAAACATCCGTCCCAGAAAAGAAATAATTTCCTTAAGTTTTGCATGCCAATATCATTCTATTTTATTTTTTTATTTTTATTTTTATTTAATTAACTTTAATTTATTCATCCAGATTTAAATTGTAATTCTATTAACTTACCTTTTTAATTATTAATTTAATTGTTTTAACCTAATATTGCTTATTGTTATTTGTTGATAATCTAACTTTGGATTAAAATAATATTTTTTTTTTTGTTACGTAAGCAAAGTATTGTATTATATAGAAGCATGAAATTTAAAAAATCGGCCTCTTGAATTGGCCAAGGAACATGGCTGATACCAAAATGCCCTACTGTTATACTACCCCACCCTTATCAAAAGGCCATGCAGGGCCGAAAACCTTTGCTTTGACATCACAACGAAAAAGCCACACAGGGCATTCCTATATCCCCTGCTGCAGACATTACTAAACTAAGGATATGAGCAATATATAATATCTGTATACTATTTACATTGAAATGGCAGAGAAAAAGAGAGACCAATAGCGACATCACATGAACCCCATATTGGTAGCTAGGGTTCGAAAGTCATCTACCCACTTGAAATCCTCCCCAGCTAGCTCCATCTACAACTGCTTCTTTAGAAAGCTTATACCGGCCTCCACTTGCTCCCTATGAGCTATCAAAGCCATGCCTTTCAAATTGAGCAGGAAAGGAAAGTATCTGATGACTTCATCCGCAGTTTGGAGGAGGTGGAAATCTGTCGGCCTTGGAATGCCAGTGCCTAGAGAGGCAGCTTTGAGGGTCTCCTGCAAACCGCTAATGAATTTTTCCTTGAAAAGCTTCCTAAGAAGCTGCCCTGCTACATCTTTGGAAAAGCTTGCATCCAACACTGCTGCGAGGAAATGAGAAGCAATGGAGGAATCCGTTCTATAGAATTAACACGTGTCCACGAATCTCCTTCCGAGAACCATCTTGACCGTAGGAAGAGAGAATTCATCACAAAACCGCAACACATGCCTCAACCTATGATCCGTGATTGCCCCTTTGAAAGACAGTTGCCTCACGTTGCTTTCTAATTGGATTGGGGTATCCAAACCCAAGCAAACCATTCCTTCAATTGCTATTTGTGCCACGAATCTTGTTCTGGTCTCCATTGTTGAAGGGGAAAAACAAAATATGCAGGGGTTTGGAGAAATGAATGAAACATCGGTATAAAATAATACTCCCTCTTGGCCCTTTGCTTGTTAGAGACTCTAGAACCAAGTGAATTCGACATCACCTCTTCATTATTATTCTGCTATCAAGGAAATATGATCGCGGGTAATCTGACAAGCTTGCAATGTTATGATGGATAATTAAGAATTCATGTCCCATCACATAACGCAGGAGCCAACTTGGATTTGACATCGTGTCTGATGGCCAATAGTGTGTCGACTTTCTGCCACTGAGCCCCAGTCCTTCCACATTAGAATGTGTGGAAGGACTCCCGCCCTTCCTCCCACTGGATTAAAATAGTATTACTATAAAGGAAATTAGATTAATTTGACTATATTATAATCTAACATCACAACAAAAAAGTCATATTACCATAATCTAAATGGTATTTGAAATCAAAATTTAATACCAAATAATATTATTATTGTGTGTAATAGTTTACAACACTATTAATTTACAACAAAGAATTCATTTTAGTTCATCAAAGTCTATTATTATTTATAAGACCCACAATATAAAAGTAAAGGTATTATGACAAGAAAACACTACCAATCCACCATGCGAGACAGATGACTTCATCTTCAAACAAATAAAAATTATCAATTAGTTAAGGCAATCTACTAGGTGACTCTTGCCTTCATCAATCCATACTTAAGAGATGTCTCTTCGAGCTTCCTGTGCTCTCACATTCACAATTTGCTCAAGAGAAATTTTTTTTATGTTAGAGTATAGGGTTGTGACACAAGTCACCTAACCATGGTGCTCTTCCTCTACCACGTCCTCTCTATGCCATGTTTCCACTAGATTCTCTATAGTTGTAGGTCCACACTCTTCTTTTCTACCTACAATAAATTCCTCAGAATCCTTCTCTATGACACCTCCACAGTTTCCACAAGAAACTTAGCTATGATCAACTTGATGTAGTACAAAATTCAGGGGTTTTTATCAAACTACTAAATTAAGAAACAAAACTAAAACATCAACACAAAACAATATCCACACCCACAACAATTGTATTTATTTATTTCTGCAACAAAAATAGTTATAGACGTATGAATTCTTCACAAAATCACACTTCTTAATGGATACACCAACCTTCTATATAAAACTCTTCCATGACGCCTCTCTCCTCCAGGAAGTCAAACCCTCCACTAGGACTAGATGAATGTATTTATGATATCTCAGAAAATAAGTTGAACCACCAACATTCTGCTAAGAAACTTAATGGACCTCACCAGCCACAATGGATCATCAAAGATCTGCAAAAATGGGATATTCTCATTTGAATATTTAATGCAACCCTAATTATTTTTGTAATTGAAATTCACTGGTATATGTCCCATCAGCCGATCTCCCATATTGCTAATTCCATTGAGGCTCACGTATATGCTCGTCAACGATGTTTGGGCACCACAAACTTATCACATCTTTCTTCTCCCAAATAGTTGTCGCAAAAAAAGTGATTGATAAACTTAAGAGATGGAGAGATTTTAATTAGTAAATCCCCGACTTCACAAATTTACAAAAACTCCACTCAAGCACTTATCGGTGAATTGATGATTTCCAAAACTTACTAACTAGTTGATATTGCTCCTTCTATCAATGATTTTCACCTTTCTCGAACTTGGTGAAAGGTGCCTCTCATTCACTTTGTCACCAAATCGGCAAATCAACAACTTTCAAAACTCTCGAACTTGCCGATACTTAAGAATTTTGTTTAGTTAGTGACTTATCAACTTGTGAGATTTCTTGTTTGCTCAAGTATTTATCGGCAAAAACATAAGTTCACAAACCTTCGACTTTGCTGATAATAAATGAAACTTTGTTCAACTCACAAAAAGGTGATTGGAAAATGTTCCCATCGACAAATTAAGCTATTAGAAAACTATTGGATCAACGAACTAAATAGTTCACGAACTAGAAACTTTTCCAACCAATGGTTTGAACTTACCGAAAACTTGATTCTTTTCGACTTGACCCAAATGAATTGAATTTCCTCCTGAAACACAAAACCTAATCTGCAAAGAAAATAAAGCAAAAAACCAACTTAGAAAATAAAATGTGTTTTTGGTGATGTAGGATTGCTAGTGAACCTAGATGCTCCTACATCAGATGACCTCCTTATATGATCCCGTCTCAGTGTGTTGGAGAATATTTATCTTAACCTCAATCTTTCCTTCCTCTACCTGGCATCTACCACCATAGTATTTCTCTTAACTTTATTCCTTCCTTCCACTACATGTGTTGGAGACTTCTTGGAATTCAAAGCTTGATAATCTCCATGATGAACATCCATGTATACATTGTTAGTAGATAAGGACACATCAACAACTAGGGACATAGCTATTTGACAGGAAATATGACATAGTTGACAATGATGCAACAAAAATGACTTGTATATGGCTATAAACACGATTGAAAATAAAGTTTTCTAAGGGTACCAACACTTACCAATGCCAATAAGATGATCATCTTCAATATTACTTAATATTATCAAGGCATAAGATTGTGATGTATTACCATGCACATTATGCAAGATAATCAAATGGATTGTAATTTTGTAAGTTGCAAAAGTAATTAAATTTAACTTAGTAATTTCTAAACTCATTTTTTCTTGAGTTGTAGGTGGTGATTGTGGTGAACAAGCACAAAATCATTCATCTTATTTTGGATTAGGTCGTTGTGTTTGTTGATGTATGTGTTCTAACACACTATAAGAATGCTCACAAGTAGAAGATCTGCAAGGTTTGCTGAAATTGTAAATTAACATCTCTAGTAGGGTTTGGCCTCCTTACCAATTAAAAAAATTTCCTTTTCTCATAAAACAAAATTTATCCATAATAGATACATAATGTATTTCAATCTTTTAAAGAGGAAAGACAAAAATTTATTCCCTTTCCTTGCTAGTATGTAGACAAATTTACAAAAATTATCCATCACTCCCCTACATTAGGGAAAAATCTATTAATGCACTTGAAGAGACACTATCACTTTTGTATCATCTTTGAAGAAGTCACTATAAAAGAATGGTGGATTCAGATAGTATCTAACATCATGGAGGTAGTAATAAATTTGTTGATTTCATCTCCAATCAGTGACCTCTGATACTGACATTTATATCCTTATCATTTTGCATCATGAACCCAATTGTCTCTATTGTCCTATTCATGACCTCATAGAAATAGCCCATGGGGAATTCTTCCCCTTTAAATACCTCAACACTCTAACCAAGGGATATTAAGTTTGCATAATTTGTTGTAGGTCTACACAAAAAGTATCATGAAATATAGAGTTCAAAATGTTCCTACCATCCAAGTCACCAACAAATATAGATTAGACCCACTCAAATGAAATGAAACATTCATTTTAGGTTTATGTTTTATAGGAACAAGTTCTACAAAATTTGGTCACACATACATTTACAAGTTCATTTCCAAATTAGTGAAATTTTGAATTATCCTAAGCACCCCAATTTGATTCTAGATACGTATTGTGTTGTTTTTTCCCCTCTCTACTAGAGGTTAAAACCATGAAATTTCTCCAATGTCTTCCAAGGTTAAGTCAAGACAATGTGTCACACATTGGATCCAACACAATGTGGAATACTTCTCCAAAAATCTACATGCAATCACACAATTGACATCATTATCCATGATAATGTTAAACCACATATTATGGTCCTACCTTATTAACCACCTTATCAAAGATGAAGATGAGTTTCTGCATTGATTTAACTCTATCAAATTCATCCATGAATCTATGGATAACCCTGCCACTCTCAAATGCCATAAGGAAATTAATCAATGTTCAATTCCTCTTATTCATTCATTAATTTGGCATAGTTGTGCTATGTCTTTGTCCACCCTTTGTGATTCTCAACAAGTACATCACCCATATCTTGCACCATATCTTTCAACACATCAATCTTTATGCTCGTGTAGTAAGCAAATGTGAAACAATGCATTGCAAATGCAATTACACATGTATCATCCCTTACCAATATAGTGGTGGCACATCATTTAATTAGATGATTCAATAATACCAAAACTTGTCAATATCCTTTCTTTCCTTCTCGTGAACACTCTTCTTCCACACTATTTAACAAAATGGCTTCAACATCCTCATCATCCACTAAGCATTGAATTCTACTAGTTGTTGAAGGAAAGATCTCATATTATTTATGTGGCTAGACACAGTGACTTCGTCAACCATCTTGAATCTAAAATACTGAAGTTTTATAGAAAATTTTGCATTAATGGATTTTGATCTAAACAATGTATTTGAATTATCCTAGATTTCCTTAGATGATTTATCCATATCTATATGATGTAACTACGAATCAAAGAGAGCAAGACCAATAATGGATTTGGCTTTATCATCTATGCTCTACCAATCTAGTATGTTATTGGCATATGTAGGTGGTTTCTTATTTCCATTTACTATTCCCCACAGATTCTTATGCATTAGGTGCATCTAGATTTTTACTTTCCAAGTGTGGAAGTTGAGGCCAAAATATTTATCTAATAGCATTTCCATTTCTAGAAATTATACAAACCCAAAATATGATCCTAAATTTTTCAAACCCTAGCAACTCCTTTAATCTGACCTAGAAAATGAACTATTTCAAAACCCTTTGATGATCCAAGTTCACATTTTCAAATATTTGTAAACTCAATTTCTTTTAATAAAAAGAATCTAAACCTTCTCAAAATAAAATTACCTAGAATAATTGTGTTGATGCCCTAGCCACTAGATGAATGGTAGGAACAAGAAATTTAGCAACCAAAATTTAGGTGTAATTTTCACTATCACATGATTTTTAAATCATGTGCCCTAGCCCATTGTAGAAAAAACACTTTAAAATTAACCTCTGCACTTCTTGCCACCCACATGCTTGCATAAATGCTATTTTCAATCATGATTTTCTAGAAAAACTATTGATTTTTAAGAACCCTCGTAAAACTTTTGATAAGGCAAAAAAATTGGTGATTTTTAAAAATATTTCCTAGGTGCAAATTTGAGTAGAAAAAACTTGTGATTTTCAAGAATAAAAAATAATGATTTTCATCAAAACCAAGGCAAGTGCAATGTGCAAATTGGCGCAGGCGAAGAATGGTGTGAAGGAGTAGTTAGAAGGAGAGCAGGCGTGGAGCAAGGGTAGGGAGTTTGGCAAGTGTGATGATGTGAGGACTCAAAATTGCGACTGAAGACTACTGCAGGGTGCGCGAAGCAAGGAAAAGCCCCTCTATGGTGCATCTCAGGAGGCAGCAAAGTTTCAAGGGTTTGATTCCCTCACGTTGGGTGAGATTGGGAATGGTGGCCTCTCTAATATGGGTCGCCGCTCTTCTACTTCACCCTCCTTGACTATGGTGGAGTAGGTGAACATTCAATATAGAGTGTGCAAAAATGCCTCCAATCCATTCCATGTGTGCAATGTTTTTTGTAAAGAGCAGATCTTGAAGGCCAATCCTACAACTGATTTAAGACTTGTTGCTCAAGGGGTGATTCCTCCTATGGGGTTTGGGGAATCCATCTCCCTTGCCCTTGATCCCCCACCCCATCCAGCTTTTTTGATTCTTCCCCCCTTTGTTTATGGGAGACACTAAGGCGGATCTGGCTTCTGAGCTAGTGGATTTCCACATTTCAGATGATTTCTTAGCAAAGATTTCTTCTGATATCGAGTCGTGGGCTCTGGTTTTTAGAGCAATGGGGAAGAGGCCATCAGTGGATGAGTTTTTAGCTTGGAGCAAGAGAGCTTGGGACAATTTGGCTGCACCTACGGTGAAGATGCTAGACCATTACTTTTTCCTTGTTATTTTCTTAATTAAGAGGATTGTAGGTTTGTTATGGATAATGGGCCTTGGTTTTATGGAAAATCTAGTTTTTTTGTGACCACATGGTCTCCTTTTTTGATCCTACAAATGTTCATATCACTTCCATACCGGTTTGGCTACGGATCTACAACTTACCTTTGGTTTTGCATAATGTGGGGCTTATAGAATCTATGATCAACCATGTCGACACATTCATCACGGTGGAGGATGCTTCCTCTATGGCTCCGAGACATTTTACCAAAGTTTGTGTCTTGGTTGATATTTCCAGGCTAGTACTTCACATGGTCCCCATCAATTCTTCTTTGGGCTCATGGTTGTAATATTTAAACTATGAGGGGCTCCCAGAGCATTGCTTCATATGCAACCAACTTGGACATAAGATCGTTGGCTGCCATGGTAAATATGTAAATAGCCTTCGAGCTCTTAATCTCAAGAGATGGGTCTGCAAGGAGGGTAGTCTTGGTGCTGATTTCATTTGGAGAAACCATGGGGTCTTCATGGAACATCGCTCTCTAGCCTCCCTAGATTCTGGGGTTGCTAGACAAGACTTTGAGTGCTCAGTCCCTCCCGATGTTGATGCTGAGGTTGTTGAAGCTTTTGATCAACAAGATCATTTTGACATAGACCAATAGGAATTTTTGACCTTAGAAGATGAGATGCTCTGGTCAACTCTTGTTGAAGATCATGATTATCTTTTGGATCAAGCTGATGTTCTGGCTTGTTCTGATTATCACACCTTATCCCAGACTGTAAGCAAGATTTCAAAACCACTCATTTCCAAGGGCGACAAACGTAGGGGTAGGAAATCTAAAGCAGAAAAACTAAGGTTAGAATCTTTGGATTTGATAGATGATGACAATCAATGGACAATGGAAGCACTCCTCATGAGGAGCAATCAGAAGCAAAAGAAAGGCTGATCTCTAGAGTTTTTGGTTTGAGTGTTGGAGATGATATCCTGTTCAGTTTAGCCTGTTTTCTATAGATGTTTCTCTTTGTCTTTGACATATGTGCTCCTCGGTTTCGGGTTTGAAGCTTTCTTCTTTTTTGGTTTCTATGCTATACAAGAGTGGGCCCTCATCCCACATCTTATGGATAAAAAAATAATTATTTTCATCACAAATTTTGCCATGATTTTTAGAAAATCTATGCTACAACCATAGATATTTTATGAAAAATACCCACAATTTTGTATGGTAAAAACCCTAAGGATTTTTCTTAGAAAAACCCTCACAACTTTTCATGTGACCCCTGCACTGATAACATATTGTAAAATTATACAACATGATATATTCTATTAGATATTAGAATACAATTATAATGAGGTTCATCTCCTTATATAGAGTTTGGAAGATGTAATCGACCAACATAAACATGTCAATTGTCCTAGATTCTAAAAGATAGAAATAACAATAAAAATAAATCACTCAAGTCACTAAGATGCCTTTTTACAAAAATAAAGCTTATATTCTAACATAATTGTTAAACAATTAAACCTTAACCATTAAGATTTAAAGTTTTTACTTCGTTTAGAACTTTAAATCTTTAATGACATAAGGCCTCAATGGCCTAACCCTTAAAATGTTTTAAAAAATAAAAGTCCTTGGGGTCTTACCTTTTTTATGTGCCTAATTCTACAAAGAATGTAGATTTATGGACAATGGAAGAGCCCTATAACAAAAACAAATTGAAAACTGCATAAATAAACTATTGGTTATGCCCTAATTGATTTAAAGTTTAAATGTTTGATACGACCTTTCACATCTTTGGTCAAGTTTCGATTGTTTAATACACCAATGCTATAAAAATACAAAAAGTGCCTAAAAATGAGGTGAAACTGAAAAAATAGCATATACACTAACAAAAGCACTATTGTACAACAATCAAATGAAACTAAAAAATAGTATATGCATTAACAAGAAAACTAACTACCCAACAATTGTTCGTGTATTGCACTTTCTTGGGATCCCTGGGTAGTTCTCCAAAGAATATATTAGCCATCTAACTAGTAGCTTACTTAGATAATCTTGGCCATTTTTAAGCTACTGGCTTCTTCAAATACAGCATACCATCGTCTCCATTGCACTGAAAGAAATTGTTGCTAATTTTACAGTTTAGTATCGAGCAGTTTAAATTTTTTGGAGCTCTCTCTCTGAAGTCTGATTATTTAGAAGGTTTGTTAAAATGGGTGTGGGAGTAGTGAAGGTTTTGGCTGGATTTTTGCTGCTGCTGAATTTCTGCATTATGTTACTGTTGCTGCCATTGCTGGCTGGGCACTCAACAAGGCCATCGACCATGATCATGCTACTGGTAACGAAGATTTTTTTATTTTTATTTTTAGCTATACCTAGTTGTATATAGCTTGCTCTTTCTTTATTTTTGGCTTTTGGTGATTGTCAGTAGTGTGTAATTTGGAGGCTTGAACTTGTTTTTTGGGCAGGACCGTTTTCAGCATTGTTTTTGCCCATAGGAAACGAAGCCACTGGTTTTCTGGTAATTTTTTCTCTGATAGCGGGATTCGTAGGAGCAGCTTCCTGTGTTTCAGGGCTCCATCATCTTCGAGTGTGGAGAGCAGAGAGTTTGCACTTCAACTACTTCATCCGCTATGACAGCTTGGGCTCTTACTTTTCTTGCCATGGGGTATTGAAATTAAGTTTCACTTTCTCTTTTTCTAATTTTAAAAATCATGGGGTAGTGATATTTTGCTGAAAATCATGTTACAAAACCTACAGTTTGGCATGCAAAGAGATTCATTTACATGACAGAAGCCCAAAGCTGGTATGTAATTTTGCTTTAGTTAGGCTTTTTTTTGGTTTTAATAATTCTGCACAACATTTAGTTTTTAGACATTGCAAGCCCTTTCCTCTATAACTATTGAAAAGCAGAATAATTCTAATTTTTAAAATATATTATATGATATTTTGTCTGTGCAGATAGCTTTGGAAGTCATTGTCATCATTCTCCGTGTGACAAAGTTGTTTTACATGATGCTCATCCACATTGGGTATTCTCTCTGCAACAAAGTTGTTTTACATGGTGCTCGTCCAGACTCGGATCTTTGGTGGAAAATATGTTTATTTTTCTTGTGGAAAGACACATGTTATGATGACTACTGCTGAGCTTCTAAATAAGGCTTGTATACTAGAATGAAAATCATTAGTAGTTGGAGAATTTGGAAATTATTGTATGTTTGCTTCAGATCTATTCTTGTATGAGGAATAAGCATAAGTAGAAGGCGAGAATTTTCCACTTGCTATGATATCTCTTTTCAATACAATAAATGAGGGTAGCAAGGCACTTTGCCACTACTAAAAATGGTTTTCCCTGCACACCCTAGTTTTGCACACCATAATTTTTAGGATAAAAATAATGTGTTGTGATCTTTAATTGTTTCATTTCTATTTGAAGCACAGTAATTCCTTCTTTTGCAAAATTAAACTTTCACTTGCAAAGTAAGTAGGAAAGTACTTAACATTTTCGTGGATTTCTAAAATATAAAGTAGAGTTTTAGATCAAAACCATGTGTGACAATTGTGGTTCAAGAAGAAAACTTAGTACCATAGAGTAATGAGTGTAGAATGAATATGTTGATTACCTTCCAAATTAGTTAGTATATCGCTTTATTTCACATTATTTCTAAGTCTTAGGAAATGGATTAAGAGAGATCTTGGTTTAGGGTTAAAGGTTTGCTAAATTTTAAGTTTCTATGGCTGACCTAAATATGAGCATTTTGTTTGAATGGGTGCCCAAGACACCATTGTTCTTGTTCACAAGTGTATTTTCTAAATTATTGTCCAAAACTTTTGGGTTAAGTTTTAGGGGTTAAAAAAGGCTAAGATATGGTTACAAATTAGTCCAACTTTAGGGAAAGGCTTGGAAAATGGCAAATGTGTCCTAATACACCTATGGGAATGGATGCAAATTTTAATGCAAAAATACAAGGTGGAGATTGCAAAGTAGGAAATTTTCTACCTTACATTTTATCACTACTTTAGTAGGATGATGAAACTAGGTGAAACAATATGTTAAAATAAATAAATTATAGAAATAACATAAATGTATCTACTCTTAAAATACTAATAAAAAAGGATATAACAATAGCTCATGCTCTTTTATCTTCTCTTCACTTTCTCCTTCATTCCCATGCACTCCAATCCTCTAATATGTACCATGACGAGAAACATAGTTACTAGTCACTTAAAAGAAAATATGCTTCTAAACAAAATGGAATAACATGTTAAATCTAATTGAAGAATCATGCTAAAGGAGAATTGACAAATGTGAAAGTTTCGATTGTTTAGTGCACCAATGCTATAAAATACAAAAAAAGTGTCTAAAAGTTCGAGGTCAAACTAAAAAAACAATATATACACTAACAAAAACACCATTGTACAACAATCAAATCAAACTAAAAAAAAAGTATATGCATTAGCAAGAAAATAAAGAAACATAATTATTGGTCACTTAAAAGAAAATATGCTTCTAAAACATGGAATAACATGCTAAAGCTAATTGAAGAATCATGCTACAAGAGAATTGAACACACATTTGATCTGTTAAGCTATCATCTTATTGAAACTTATACTAACCAATCAAGAGATTTGTTGATGTTTGTTTTTAGACAAGTCAACAATAGAGTAAAAACACTAAGTATCCCACTCTCTCTTGAATAAAGTCTCTCAAAGGCTAAGCTGTGTGATCCAGTGAGACAACTTCAAGGTTCCATATTCGTGATTGTATTGGATAGACTCAATGAATACTTGTGATCATGCTGATAATCGCAAAGGGACTTACGCAGACTTCTTCATATCTCATTTAGCTTATCTCTCCTTTCAGTGTGGATGAAGTATTCATGATGTATCAATGATAAAGAAAAGGCAAAAGATAAGGGTTCAGAGAAAACTAATCTAAGGTCAATGAAGCAATGATGATGCAAGAATAGACAAACTCCTTGATAAACCTAACTCCATTTCACCAAGGGTGCCTACAACTACATGGAGTTGGTACAATCTCCTAAGGATAGCGAAAGGTTTTCACATCATGAAGGCTCATATAAGCACCAATTAAATGACGCAGCTCAAACAAGCATCCACAATCGAACTTAAGCAAATGATGAGGCTCAGACTAGCTTTACACAACACTTCACCAATGATGAATATTAAGAACATGAGCAAGGAGTTGATCAAATATCTAATACATACATACATTACATCAATGAGCTTCTATTCTAATTCTAATCTACTTAGTAACATCTCTCCACTTCACCAAGATACAAGAAACCATGTTATTCCACAAGACAACACTTAACACCAAACAAGATCCAATGTCTTTGCATTAATCTTGAGAAATATTTACAACAACTTCCAGCGCTCTCAGAGAATTTCGAGAGTCTCTCCTACTCTACTCTACTACTAGCAACTTCTTGCCTACTGACTAATATCTTAAAAATGAGGCAACAAGGCCTTTATATAGAGTCCCAGAATTACAAAGAATGGCTTAGATCATGCCACCTCAACAGGTAGTTACAACAAATTGCTATTTTTAGAACATGAAAGAGGCAATGAAGGCACACTTTCCAAGAAGATAAGGATAAGATGGAATCTTTTATAGCATCTTCCACATGGACGTCCTCTTTGGCTTCTTGCTTGTTGTAGATGTGGCAAACTGTGATTGGATGAACGATATGTACCTGCCATGTAGGTGCCACCTTAGCATACTTGTGGATTTCAATTGTTAATTCACTTTGCTCTGTGGGCATATTGCCAAATTGTATCATCTTTCTGATGTCTTCAATGTGATTGCTTGAACTTGAACATTTGGGATGTATCCTTGTTGATCTTGCCTTGTTCATCTTCTTGTAGACTGGTTGTGTATGATGTATGTTGCTCTTTTGACTAACACTGTGATTCTTCTTCTTCTTACAGGATATAAGAATGATCTTCTTGTATGCATCTTGATATAGAGTAGTAGTGTGAGATGATGATACTTGATTCACATCATGATAACATGTAATAGGAGACCATCGGAGACTTGAAGATTGAAGAGTCTTGAAGCTTGATGGATGAAGTGCCTTGCTTGATGATGCAAATGATGAACTATTCCAACTTGATGATCTTAACATGATGCCATCGATGATGATGAAGATGAAGAGTGTCAGTATGTTGGACTTGATGTGATCATTTGGAGCAACTATCTTCTATCTTCACTTCACTCCTCGCTTGACATGACTCTAGACATTTGCTCCTCTGATGACTTTTTAGCTCCATCCAAGTCCCTTGTTCCTGCAAACAAACAAAGAAGCAACATCAATTCCTTGATAATACTTAATTTATAACACATAAGAATCACTTCATGCATTTCCAAGCTAGGCACATTAGATGCCAAATTAGATCTTTTCTTAAAATTTCATTCTAAACCACTATTTTTAATCCTTGAGGAGAGTGAATTAGATAGCAATTTCAATTCTCTTCCTTCTCAATGGCGCAGCAGATGGACATTTGGAATCTTTTGGTTTTTAACGCAACAGATGGACACTTTACCCTCCTTTTAAGATTCACTAAGGTTTAACTTGATTTTCATGTAGATGACATAATGGATGGAAACTTAGATTTTTGCTTGAGATTTGTTCTTGAAATTCACCATTCTACACCTTCATTCCTTGGTGCCATGGATGTGGATTTTGTTCTTTGCTTGATGTTCACCAAAAGTTGAAGTAAGCTATCCCTTAATAATGGCGCATCAGATCTGTCGCAGCAGATCAGCATTTTATGCTTCTCTTGAGATCAACATTTTATGCTTCTCTTGAGATCACTTCTTTCACTCAACAAGAATCCCTCATCATGGTGCATTGATCAAGGATTTCAAATCCTCTTTGAAATTGCTTCCTTTCAATCTACATAGATCCCTTCATCTTTTGGTGCACTTGATGGCAGTTTTGGATCCTATTGGTATTGGCGCCTTGGTTGAGTGTTTTGGATCCTCTTTCACTGGCGCATTGGTTGAGGCACGTTGGTTGAGGATCTTGATTCCTCTTGAACACTCTCAAAACTTTGAATTTAACCTCTCTCAAATGTGGCGCATTTGTTGAGCATTCCAATCTCTCCTTAAGACTCATCAAAACCTTCATTTCACCTTTGTATACATGGCGCATTGGTTGAAGCGCTTGAGATGGGGTTTTTGGATCTTCTTATCCTTGTTTAAACTTTACTAAAATTCATCCAAAATGATGCATGGGTTAGGGCGCACCGGTTGAGGATTTTGATTCCTCTTCAAATGACTTTCAAATTTTGCTTTTCCTCCTCAAAATTAGTGCAACGGTTGGGGTGCAATGGATCGACATGTTGATTGCTTCTTGAAAAGGCCTTAAAAATCTATCTCATCTTTCATTTATCCCTATCTTGAGGTGATCGCGTTGGTTGAGGCGCAAGAGATCCCCTTCTTGATCTTTCTCCCATCATCTCCTCGAAAATCCATTCTTAACTTTCCCTCCATAAAGGCGCTTCAGTTGAGGTGCATTGGTTCTAGGTTTTGAGTGCTTCTTATTTTGAAACTTTAATACAAATCTTCTTCTTTCTTGGGCGCACCGGTTAAGGCGTGTTGGTTGAGAGTTTTGATTTCTCTGGGACAAACAATATCAAATTCAAGTCAAACCCCCTTCTAAGGATGGCGCATTGGTTGACTATTTTGATGCTTGGATAAAATATCTTCTAAAATCATCATCATCCAGTTGAAAGTGGTGCATTGGATAGGAATTTTGTGCTCCCTTCATGTCTTAGCACACTGGATCAACATTTTGATTTCCCTTCAGTATTTAGTCATTTTTTGCAACTTTCTCAGGGTAAGGTATATTGAAAAATATATTTAAGTATATCTAGAATTTGGAGGATCCACCAGATTTTAGACTTAGTCAATTTTCAAGATTTTCAGGATATCAGACTTAGTCATTTTCAGAATCTCAAATGTACATTAGGATTGATCTCAGAATGAAAGCAAATGACTCTTGAATAGAAACTAGATAGAGGACTCAAACAACCACTGACTTCATCATAAAACAAAGTAAAGACATCATCAAAACTTAATGCAAAGCATCAGTGCTAAAAAAAAAAAGGGGGTCCCCATTTGCAATGGGGCGATGTGTGATTAGGTCACAACATCTAGCACCAATCTGAATAAATGTTCCTAAACATTTCAGAGACAAAGACTCAATCTAGACCCAGAAACCTCAGACACTCCTCTATTCATCAACTAGCTAGACGACGAACTTAAAATGGAAAAGAATCATAGATTGGATCAAGACACTACATCATCTGATGTGTGATTAAAGATAGATTAAAATGGTTTCTTAAATGTTCCAAGGATAAACAAAAATCAAGCTTCAACATTTCCATGACACCCACACACTAGATCAAATAAACACAACTACATGATCAAATAATCAAAACCAATTGCCAGCGCGACTATCCATATTTGAGGATCCAAGTGCGGGCACTTGTGTTCATTCCCATCCCTTAGAAACTAGGATCGTCTAAGTTTACCTATCTCAAGCTAGGTAAATTCATGAAAGCAGATGAATGGATATATACATATGGTTGAAACAGACAATGCAATGACCTTGAACGGAGCAATGACAAGATAGGGTGATATGAAAATGATCAGAAATAGAATGACATGAAATGAGGGGAATGCAATGAGACATTGTGTCTCTACCATGACGCTTGTTTGCCAAGTTTTCATCATGGTACGTATCCAAGGCACCACCAGAGGTGGTTTTCACCTGTGGACAAAATTTTTTTTCTCTTTTTTTTTTAATTTATTTTTCAACATAACCATTACACACATCGCCTGTTTGCCAGGTTTTCACCATGGTAACGAATAGGAAGAAATTCAAAGTCTGATTCTGTGGATAATGCGATAGTCATTACGGAATCATGTCAAGTTATAATACTTACTGATGTTAGTAAGAAATGACGAATATGATACGGATTATGAAAATGGTGAATAGGAGTAGTGGACTATATGACACAGGTAAATGAAAGGGTATTTAGGCATAAACCAAATGAATGATGGGATATGCTGAATGGTAGGAAATGGAAATGGATGGTGAACAACTGAACAAAATGGAATGGAATCATGATCAATGTTTGTTCATATCAACCTAAACCTCGAAGCTTGCAAATGGAAGGGAAATGAATAAGGGGATGGGTATGGTGGTTAATGAACGGGTGAGACAGTAAATTCATACCCCACATAAAGAATATTATTTTGATTTTATTTCGCGGGATGAAGTACTTTGGAATTCTAAGATGGAATGGAAATGGAATGGAAGTGGATTCTTCAGATGCAGGAGCCTCTTTGGATTCGACTTCCTAGACTTAGGTACCCAGAACTTCTATTTTGTAGCTTTTCTCTATTGAAGGTATGGAATGAAATAGCCTCTTGAATATATTTTGTTTTGATATGTGTTTGAAGGCATAAGGACTCTTTAAGAGTTTCAGGAATTTCTTTGCTTTCTCATGGATACGGGCATCTGAATATTTATTTTATGGAACTACGGGGATAGGTGAAAGGAATTGCAAGCTTCTAGTTCAGATGACACTCACATTCATTGATCATGATTAGGAAAAAGGTAAATGGATAAGGGATATGGCAATGGGATTTGGGATAAGCAGAGGTAAGATGAATGGTGGAAGGTATGGATAGCTACATGCTTTGATACTTTACATGGTAACGAAGGTGGAATGAACATATATAATGGGTGGATAATGGAAAATGATGGATTTTAGCCAGAGTGGATAGGAACACCAACATCTTGACCTTGCCTTGTATGCAGTGGCTAAGGTCATTTGGAAAGGATATTTGACATGGAAATACTTCAACTGATTCATAAGGACTTCAATTTATCCTTCTGGAGTATACAAAGAAAGACATGACTATTCAAACGATTTAGATATTAGACTTGGATTCATTATGGGATGAATAATGCAACATGGACGGGGACTTTATTGCTTTCAAGTGGGTGATGAGTGGAATGGAATGGATGGAAGTATGTGAAATGCTTATAATGGAGCGGAGCGGAAACATGAATTACCTTGAGATTTTTACTTGATCTAGGCTCACAAAGACTTTCCTAGAAACTTCAGGATCATTAAAATATGTAAGATATAAAACCTCAAAATACTTTAGTCAATACCGAACAATTGACTCATCTCCCAAGAGCAAGCAACCATGCTATCTGACACTAGCGATGGAATCCACGGAAAATCCATCAATCATGACTCAAGTTTCTCAAAGGAACACGTCAGAATTCATAACATTTAGATTTAGTATTTTAAAATATTATAATTAGAAGATAATAGTGTCAAGACACAATATATGATCAGTTTCCTAGTCAAGTTCAAAGTCTAACAAGATGATAAATTGAAAGAAAAATGTCTTTGGACTCTAAGATCTTTATGAATAGATGTCTAAGAAATGAACTAACGTGATATCATGAATTGAAACTAGAGTATGTATTTAAGATAACATCACCTTCTTACAAATGGGAAACCCAACACGACAAACCAACTAAACAACAAACAACTAACACCTATGAAAAGCGAAGAACAACAACAAAACTAAGGAAAAACCAACAACAAGCAACAAATAAGCAACCTGAAAGAAAACTATTCTAAGAAAACCAAGAAACAAAAGAAAAACTAAGCTAAGGACAAACCGACACTTGAATCAAATAACCTCAAGGAAGCAAATCTATTCTAAGACGCAACAAGAAATCAAAACCCTATTCTAACCTAGCTATGTACATGCAACAGAGAGATGCAACCCAGGACACCTAAGTATATACACGTTCTAACATGATTTCTCAGAATGAACAAGAGTAACAATGTGCAAGTGAATGTACGAAGTTTTGCAAATTTATCTTTGAATTCAGAAAAAAGATCTTGCACAATACATTTCTCATATTTAGACAAAATTTTGCACAAGATTATCAATTGTAGCAATTCAAAAGGACCATGTTTTATCCAAACACAAGTTGCTTTTCCTAAATTTCAATAGTCAAACTCATATTTTACATACTCATCATTTAGAAATTCGTAATCATCAAATTCAAAATCCTTCCAATCAAGAGCAGAGAGAGATACAACCTAATGGTCTTCGTCCGAACGTAAAAATTCATGCTTGTTGACTACCAATATGTCCGGAGGTCAAAGTTGGTGATGGATCATCCCACTTGCATTTGCAACATGCATTATCTCTTCTTGAATTATTAGCAGTGGTGTCAATAGCCTCTTGATCTTAGCATCCATAGCATCAACATCCTCTTCAATTGTTATTCTCTTCGGCTTGATATCTTCTTGTATACTGACAGAAGTGTCGAGTGCCCCTCCGAATTGCTCTTTATTTGATGGCTCTTTGATGATGGCTTGAAGTGCTTCATGTAATGCATCCAGTTGAATATCTTCCAACAACTCTTTCTGTACTTCATGCAACTCACTTTCAGGGATCTCCTTATGTAATATGAAGGAGTGTCCCTCAAGGAATTTCTCTTCTTGCAATGAACTTGAGTTACTTTCTTCTGTGATGGTGGAATCAACATCCTGGTCATCAGTTGCCTTTATTTGAATATCCTCTATTTCCTTTTCAACTTCCTCTTTAGCAGGCTCTTTCTTACTTGAAAGAAGGTATGTAAATCGACTCTCTACTTGATTATCAATCTTATCTATGCTATCTTCATTGTTGAATAACAAGGGGACATTTTCTCCTTTAGGTGGTGAATTAATTTCTTGAAGACATTTGGTCCACAAGTCGTCTAATCTTATTTGTACTTCTTCCGACCTTAATTGTTCCTTCACTTGATGAATAGCTTCCTGACCAGATGAACATGCGAGTTCTGAATGAGCTGTGTTATGAATTCTGTACCAACCACCTGAAATCAACATTTCTTCTACCAGTAGGTCCTTCTCAATGCTTAGTCTTTTTGTTATCATTTCCTTGAAACTTATAAAGAATTCTCTTTCATCAAATAGAACTTCGGGAAGCACATTTGTAAGAACAATTGGCTCATGTACCTATGAAAAATAAATTTTCCCTTGCAATGCTAATTCCATCCTTGATAAAAATGTCATGCAGTATAACTCCTCGTGTCCATTAGTGTCATGAATTCTAGACACCCTTTCCTTGATGCAAAGTAACTCAAACTCTTAGGATGAAGTTGTGCATTCAAAGTCCACCAAAGCTGAAGAACATCATTTTGAGAATGATCCACCTTGAACTGCCTTGAAAATTTTGAGAAATCCATGTCTATATTTTTTATTTTTTTATTTTCTACTTTTTTGGATTTTTGATTTTTCTACTTTTTTTGGATTTTTGATTTTTCTACTTTATTTTGGATTTTTGAAATATAAGAGATCTTGAAATCTCGAATCTTCCCTTCAAAGCTCACTTCAAACTTCAATCCCCTACTCGGAGTATCTTGTTTCTCTACTTGAAATAAAGAATATCTATGTTCAACCCTCCTTCTAGTGCCAAAAATGTTGATGTTTGTTTTTAGACAAGTCAACAATAGAGTAAAAACACTAAGTATCCCACTCTCTCTTGAATAAAGTCTCTCAAAGGCTAAGCTGTGTGATCCAGCGAGGCAACTTCAAGGTTCCATATTCATGATTGTATTGGATAGACTCAGTGAATACATGTGATCTTGCTGATAATCACAAAGGGACTTACACAGACTTCTTCATATCTCATTTAGCTTATCTCTCCTTTCAATGTGGATGAAGTATTCATGATGTATCAATGATAAAGAAAAGGCAAAAGATAAGGGTTCAGAGAAAACTAATCTAAGGTCAATGAAGCAATGATGATGCAAGAATAGACAAACTCCTTGATAAACCTAAATCCATTTCGCCAAGGGTGCCTACAACTACATGGAGTTGGTGCAATCTCCTAAGGATAGCGAAATGTTTTCACATCATGAAGGCTAATATAAGCACCCATTAAATGGCACAACTCAAACAAGCATCCACAATCAAACTTAAGCAAATGATGAGGCTCAAACTAGCTTTACACAACACTTCACCAACGATGAATGTTAAAAGCATGAGCAAGGAGTTGATCAAATATCCAATACATACATACATTACATCAATGAGCTTCTATTCTACTTCTAATCTACTTAGAAACATCTCTCCACTTCACCAAGATACAAGAAACCATGTTATTCCACAAGACAACACTTAACACCAAACAAGCTCCAATGTCTTTGCATTAATCTTGAGAAATATTTACAACAACTTCCAGCACTCTCAAAGAATTTTGAGAGTCTCTCCTACTCTACTCTACTACTAGCAACTTCTTGCCTACTGACTAATATCTTAAAAATGAGGCAACAAGGCCTTTATATAGAGTCCCAAAATTACAAAGAATGGCTTAGATCAATCCAGATAGCCAAGGGCTTAGATCATGCCACCTCAACAGGTAGTTACAACAAATTTCTATTTTTAGAACATGAGAGAGGCAATGAAGGCATGCTTTCCAAGAAGATACAGATAAGATGGAATCTTTTAGAGCATCTTCCACATGGACGTCCTCTTTGGCTTCTTGCTTGTTGTAGATGTGGTGAATTGTGATTGGATGAACGATATGTACCTACCACGTAGGTGCCACCTTAGCATACTTATGGATTTCAACTGTTAATTCACTTTACTCTGTGGGCATATTCCCAAATTGTATCATCTTTCTGATGTCTTCGATGTGATTGCTTAAACTTGAACATTTGGGATGTATCCTTGTTGATCTTGCCTTGTTCATTTTCTTGTAGACTGGTTGTGTACGATGTATGTTTCTCTTTTGACTAACATTGTGATTCTTCTTCTTCTTGCAGGATATAAGAATGATCTTCTTGTATGCATCTTGATATAGAGTAGTAGTGTGAGATGATGATACTTGATTCACATCATGATAACATGGAATAGGAGACCATTAGAGACTTGAAGATTGAAGAGTCTTGAATCTTGATGGATGAAGTGCCTTGCTTGATGATGCAAATGATGAAGTGTTCCAACTTGATGATCTTAACATGATGCCATCGATGATGATGAAGATGAAGAGTGTCAATATGTTGGACTTGATGTGATCATTTGGAGCAACTATCTTCTATTTTCACTTCACTCCTCGCTTGAAGATGACTCTAGACATTTGCTCCTCTGATGACTTCTTAGCTCCATCCAAGTCCCTTGTTCCTACAAACAAATAAAGAAGCAACATCAATTCATTGATAATACTTAATTTATAACACATAAGAATCACTTCATGCATTTCCAAGCTAGGCACATTAGATGCCAAATTAGATCTTTGCTTAAAATTTCATTCTAAACCACTATTTTTAATCCTTGAGGAGAGCGCATTAGTTAGCAATTTTAATTCTCTTCCTTCTCAATGGCGCAGTAGATGGACATTAGGAATCTTCTGGTTTTTAATGCAACAGATGGACACTTTACCCTCCTTTTAACATTCACTAAGGTTTAACTTGATTTTCATGTAGATGACATAATGGATGGAAACTTAGATTTTTGCTTGAGATTTGTTCTTAAAATTCACCATTCTACACCTTCATTCCTTGGTGCCATGGATGCGGATTTCATTCTTTTCTTGATGTTCACCAAAAGTTGAAGTAAGCTGTCACTTAATAATGGTGCATCAGATCTGTCGCAACAAATCAACATTTTATGCTTCTCTTGAGATCACTTCTTTCACTCAACAGGAATCCCTCATCATGGCGCATTGATCAAGGATTTTGAATCCTCTTTAAAATTGCTTCCTTTCAATCAACATAGATCCCTTCATCTTTTGGTGCACTAGATGGCAGTTTTGGATCCTATTGGTATTGGCACCTTGGTTGAGTGTTTTGGATCCTCTTTCACTAGTGCACTGGTTGAGGCACATTGGTTGAGGATCTTGATTCCTTTTGAACGCTCTCAAAAATTTGAATTTAACCTCTCTCAAATGTTGGGCATTTGTTGAGCATTCAAATCCCTCCTTAAGACTCATCAAAACCTTCATTTCACCTTTGTATACATGGCACATTGGTTGAAGCGCTTGAGATGGGGTTTTTGGATCTTCTTATCCTTGTTTAAACTTTACTAAAATTCATCCAAAGTGGCGCATGGGTTAGGGCGCAACGGTTGAGGATTTTGAATCCTCTTCAAATGACTTTCAAGATTTTGCTTTTCCTCCTCAATTGGTGCAACGGTTGGGGCGCAATGGATTGACATGTTGATTGCTTCTTGAAAAGGCCTTAAAACTCTATCTCATCTTGCATTTATCCCTATCTTGAGGTGGTCGCATTGGTTGAGGCACAAGAGATCCACTTCTTGATCTTTCTCCCATCATCTCCTCAAAAATCCATTCTTACCTTGCCCTCCATAAAGGCGCTTCAGTTGAGGTGCGTTGGTTCTATGTTTTGAGTGCTTCTTATTTTGAAACTTTAAGACAAATCTCCTTCTTGCTTGGGCGCACTGGTTAAGGCGCGTTGGTTGAGAGTTTTGATTTCTCTAGGACAAACATTATCAAATTCAAGTCAAACCCCCTTCTAAGGATGGTGCATTGGTTGACTATTTTGATGCTTGGATAAAATATCTTCTAAAATCATCATCATCCGGTTGAAAGTGGCACATTGGATAGGAATTTTGTGCTTCCTTCATGTCTTGGCGCATTGGATCAACATTTTGATTTCCCTTCAGTACTTAGTCATTTTTTGCAACTTTCTTGGGGTAAGGTATATTGAAAAATATATTTAAATATATCTAGAATTTGGAGGTTCCATTAGATTTCAAACCTAGTCAATTTTTAGAATATCAGACTTAGTCATTTTCAGAATCTCAAACATACATAAGGATTGATCTCAGAATGAAAGCAAATGACTCTTGAATAGAAACTAGACAGAGGACTCAAACAACCACTGACTTCATCATGAAACAAACTAAAGACATCATCAAAACTTAATGCAAAGCATCAGAGCTCAAAAAAAAAGGGGGTCCCCATTTGCAATGGGGCGATGTGTGATTAGGTCACAACAAGATCCATGAAGGATCATATGGAATAGAAATAGAAATTAGAAAAGAGAGAATATTGATGAACTAAGAATAGGGCATGGAGCAAAAGAATCTTGGGAAAGGTTTTGTCTATGTAGTATCCATTGAGACGTGGGGGAGAGAGAGAGAGAGATGTCATAGAAGGGGCCACTCGTGGGATAGAAGTAAAGATAAAATAAAATGACGATGTGGTTAGCACCTAACTATATGATATTATCATCCAAAGGGTTAAGATAGATCCAAAATGTGATAAAATGGTAAAAATGATGACAATGTGTTTCCCACTTGGCTATATGTGGTTTTCACCTCGAGGTAAAAGAGGTTAGACCATGACAAACGAAATCACTAGAATGATCAATTTATAAATAATATGCATAGAATATTCCCTTCTTAAATTGATTGGAAAAAGGATGAAAACCAATCTATTCAAGCTAAAGTAGGATAGGGGACAAAATAAAAATTTCCATGTGCAATAGGAGAGTAGAGATAATAGGGAGGATATGAGGAGATTCTGCCAAGAATAAAAAAGGTCTCCCCCAAGTGATGGGATAATGCTCAACATTCTAGATAAGCATCAACAATCACATGTGAGTGATAGAGGTGAGAATAATAAAAGATAAAATTATTTAATAAGGGAAGACATGCTAGTTGAGTTGATGCCTTTCTAAAGGCATGCTAATTGAGCTAATGCCTTCCTGTAGGTGCCCAAAATTGCGTGGGCCTACATGGAAATCCAATGATGACTTGTTAGTTTAGCTCATGAATCCATGATCCCTGTGGCATGAATAATATCTAATTTCATCTTGTCCATCTTTACATGGAAGCTCCCTTGCATCTCTAGGGCCCATGTCGAAGTGTTCACCATTGTGTTGCAAACAACATACTTTACTTGTGTGTCCCCTCCATCCTCTAAAACTAATTTTTTACATTTCAAGTTTTAAGGTGACTCGAGAGATCCTAGGGTCACCTAAGAGATCTTAAGGTCACTTGAGAGATCCAAGGGATTCCCAGACAACCCAATTAAAGTTGCAATATCACCTGAGTGACCTATCATATTAAAATGGGCGATCTATCTTGATGAAAGGGGTTACTTTGTCATTTGTATTTGCACATGAAACCTTTAGTTATGACTAGTTCCTCTAGTTCGACTCATGATTTTGAGCTTTCTTGAGTCTTGATGACATGATTTAGTCCCCTTGACTACCCCTATTCTTCTCTTGGTTTATTTTATATTTAGTTGACCAAGAGTCTTCTTTTCTTTATAATACCCTCATGCCTCATGCATGCAAGTGGTTCTTAATTTCACTTGGTTGCCTCTACATTTTTCCATGAAGGTCTACAACATCTTTCTCTTTACTCTACCATTGAGTTGGATTGAAGCTCACCTTCCTAGATCAAGAACCCTCTCTTAGCCAAATACTAAGATTCTCCATATCATTGATGCTTTGCACAAGCCTTTGATATTTTTCTTTGCTACAATTTGAAGCTTCAAAGATTCCACACCAAACCTTCAAAGTAATTTACAATCTTTTGGTAGATTTTTGTTCACCTTGTTTCCTTGCTTCCGTCAAGAGGATCATCCTAGAGCTGTAAATGAGAAGACACAAAAGAGGATAAAATCCTAAGGATAGAAGCCATAGAATCTCCACAAAATCTCTTCACAAGTTATACGTTCTTTGTTTTAATTGTAGTTCTTAACAAGTCTAAGTTTTTTTCAGAAAAGAGTATCCTATAAGTAGTAATTAAATCACAATTTGCCTAGGGATTATATTTGTTTTAGATTTAGAATCTAAAGTAGATTTAATTGCTTCTTAGATTAGATTAGAGTTAGTTACAAGTTATTTATTTTAAAAGCATTCTTCAAAGCAAGTCATATGCAAACAAGATTCACATCTTCAATAGGAAAATGAGATTTATCTCAACAAATCAGATGATAAAATAGAAACAAGAGCTAACTAGACTATTCAATCAAGAAACATGAAAATTATGAAAAAAAAATCATAGAACTTGCATTTAGACAATTAAATTCATTTAGTTGCATATTCATCCAAAATCCTAGAAAAATACAAAAATAAGTTATTTATTTGTTAGTTAATTAGCTCATTGAAAATATTTATGAAGAAGAACAAAAACAAAGGTAGCTTAATTGTTTATTTGCTTGCATTTAGATAGTTCATGTTAGTTTTGTATTCATTCAAAATTAAAAACTAAAACATCAAAAATAGTACGTCCTTTCAAGAACAAGCTTCAAGTCCTCTGATACATAGAAAATCAAACAAACACCTTGCTAACAAACTGAGATCAAGAAATTTAAAAAATCAAATAATAAAAAAACATGTAAAACAAACAACTTAAATAAAATAATCAAGGAAAGAAAAACTAAGATCATTAAAGTCACTCTCCTAACCTTTTAATTCTCCTCATTTGCCATCCTATGCCCATGTGTCTAAGAGGTAGGGAAGATTGGATAAATGTCCTCCTAGGTGAGGTAAGGGTGACTCAACCAATGCATGAAGTAATTGACCAAGGGTAAGTGAGACACCAAGCTCAAGCCTTATGAAAGCTCAAAGAAAACAACAAGCACATATTATCCTAGAAAGGTTGTTTGAGTTAGAAAACCAACACCTCAACATTTTTTTGGTTAATGCTCATGAAGAGCTCAATACCATCTAAGAAAAATTCACACCATATCACACTAGGATCATCATCATTGCACCATTACGAAGACTTAGAAGGATACACCCTCACATCAACATGAAAACACCATACACCAACATTGTCAACCAAAATGTTGTCAACACAACATTTTGTTACCTCTAATACCATCAAATTCATAAACTATCTCCTAGATTTGTATTGTGATGCATTTTAAGCACATGTTTCACAAATAATGTTATACTAATAGAAATACTACATCTTTGTCAAATACTAAATGATTAGAGGCATCGATGACCCATCCTTTGTCCTATGTATGTACACAATAATCCTCCATGATTTAGTATATTTCATTATCTCCAATGCCATGAGATTCATCAATTCTCTCCTACATTGGCATTGCAACATTTTAAGATCATGTTTTATAGAGAATGATATAGCAATAGGAAAAAATCTACATCTTTGTCAAATTCCAAATGATTGGATGCACTAATGGCACATCCTTCATCTATAAATATAGTTGTGCTAGTAAAATAATTAGGATCTACATGTAAGGTGTTAGATAGATGTTGTCTCTCCCTCAATTTATAAATTAGTGTGTAATTTCATTTAAGTTACTTGTAGAGGATCTCAATTTAAAAGATTAGTGAATAAGTTAGGACTCCGTCGATAGATGTGCTTGCTCCTATTATAGTAGAATTCACAGGGAAACTTATATAAAGTACTCATCGATGAAAGCTCTATGCATCATTAAAACCAAGCCAATGATCATAAGTTACTCAAATATTTAATTGCCAAAATCAGCCATTAGAATAAGTCTCTTAACAAATAAAATGGGATGGCATTCTCCACTTGGCACTCGATGTGGCGCCACATTTTGTGTTAAAACAACTTTAGCGGCCCACACTGCTGCTTGTTTTTCTCCTTGCTTCATAGTTTTTGCTGTATGTGGAGGTTATTTGAAAGTGGGATTGGTTGCGAAAACTGTCTGAATGGTTATTCTTAAATATCATCCACTTCAACAGTCAAAGGTTAATTTGGACCAATAAAAATAGGACAAATATTTACCACTTTTTATTGTGAATGAGGTGTAAAATTACTATTGAGTACCTTGCAAGATCCCTTCACACTCTAAACCCACATGCATAGAGTATGAAGTCTGTATGTAAAATGCTTGCCGTATGTTCTAATTATTAACTTAATAGAGGTTGATGATTTCGTGCATAACCTGTGAGCATTGCATTCCTTAGGAGGTCGTATGAGGTGATATCTCATTGAGACTTCTTAGTATTATCATTACCTTGTAGTTTAGATAGAATCTGGCTATCAACTAGTTTAATCCTTTAGAGTTCCTCACTATCGTTGTTGATAATGATGCAAATGCTAATTAACACATACCAAAAAAAAAAAGATACAGTAGAAGAGTTTCTAGCGGCGCTATTTTTGATTTTGGTTCCTAAAATGCTGTTTTCACTTCGGACAAACTCGATAACAAAGCATAAATAAAAGAAAAACAAAGATAATTTAGCCCCTTTATCCTGCTCTTGCCAGCATGTCTATGTTTATCAGAATAAACCACTCCGGAAACCATTTCGCACTCAAGATTCAAAACTACCATCGCTACAAAATGTAATACTTCGTTGTTCAATTTACCTAGAACATAACTAATATCACCACAAAATGAAATAACAAACAGCTAAACGCGAATGACTACCCATAAGTTTTATGAGATAAAGAATGAATAACCTGTTAGCGAGGGCGAGACAAGCAAATGAATTCCTTCACTCCATGCCTTTCGCTCTTAAAACCCTGTTTTTTTTCTCTTATTAAAACCCTCAGGAGTCGCCTCCCCAAAGGCATAGACGCCCAACAAAAAGGAGGCGTTTCTGACCCTCTCCAAATCTGTACAATGAATTCAAGACATAAAATCATGAGTGCTTATTTGATTGTTATTACTAGTTCTTATTAATTCATAACCCTATGAGTTACTTTCTAAAACTTATACAAGTGATTGCAGAGCAACACCATACCAAACTAATAAACTTAGGTATACCAAACTAGTAAGTATTCAGCGATGAGAAACGCTAATGAAATAAAAGTAGCATTTGAGAACCCTTGGTAAAATAAACAATTACCTGAAGATTTGAGAGGCTTTGATTGGCTACATTTATCCTTTGAGGGCGTATTGTAATGAAATAATTCCCAAGAAGTTTTTTGTAATGAAATCTAAAATTTGGAAACGCAATGATGAGGTGATGAATAGAATGTGGGATACGCACAAAATTGGGTTTGAGGAGAAGCCCTCAGAAACTTTCAAACAATGCAATTGGCAGGTGTAAAGCCCAGACTCCGCAACCTTTGCCTGTGCCGAAATGGGAACTTTGAAATAGTTTCAAATGCCTGGTAGACATGTCTATGTTTATTAGAAATAACCACTCCGGAAACCATTTAGCACTCAAAATTGAAAACTACAAAATGTAATACTTCGTTATTAAATACAATTGACCTAGAACATAACTAATATCACCACAAAATGAAATAATAACCTGTTAGCGAGGGCGAGGCAAGCAAATGAATTCCTTCACCCCGCGGAAACCCAGCACACTTTTTACAACCCACGCAGGCCATTAATTACTACTCTGAGCTGATATAAACCAATCAGTACTGAAAGACATAACGTGTGGGTGTTTCTTCCGCCATGCATCCAATTGATCTTCTTGTAGCTACTTTTTGTTCCTCCCTCCTCCTAACCCCTGAAGCATCTTACCTATTTAAAATATTGTTGCACCGAGAATGCAAAAATTTCCTAAAGGAACAATTACAACCTATATATGTACACCCAATTGCCAAACACGGATAGAGAGGAAAAAGGAAAGCTTAGGTCACCTGCCAAGAGGTCTTCCAGTATAAATAAGGAAACATTATTGAAAAAGATTCTCCCTACTCATGTTAAGGTGTAAATATGATTTATGGGATTTGGGGGTGGTGAGTTGTGAGGATCGGTGTTGTGTGCATTGTTGGGTCCTTCCATCTTTGAGTGGTTTTGCCGTGTGCTTGGTTTGGTATGGCAGAGGCTGGTGCTTCCCCATGTGGGGGGATCAGGGCTTAAATTTGATGGCCGTATAACTGTATTTAGGCATTTTTGCCGTAAAATACAATTAAAATTTTAAAAAAGATTGTATCGCATGAAAGGAGAGATTTTGGACATACTGTCAAAATTTATATAGGATTATGATGATATACATATTCAATTTATATATAATTTTACTTATATTAAAATATGTCATAGTATTTTAAGGGCACCGTTAAATGGATAACTATCATAAAAAAATTTACTTGACAGGTAGGGTCGACCATCAAATTTAGGCCTTGGGGGGGATATCTAGGGCTTTGAATTTCTCAGATCCCTTTTCTTCTGGGCATGCAATTGCTAAGGAGCCTCTGGGGAAAGCTCCGTCTGGAGATGGGTCCTTTTCCTTGAGGGGGATTTCCAAAATAAAAAAAGTGAATGGCTATTTGGAGAGATGCCAAGATCGTCCTATCTTGGTGATTCAGCCGGAAATGGTTTCCGAGGACATTTTGTATTGGAGAAATCATGCATTTATTTGCAAATTCATGGGACTTTGACTTTCACTATTGGCTTTGCAATTGTGGATGCACCAGGTTTGGAACATTGAAGGAGATATGGAGATATTGCTGGCAGCCAACAATTACTTTCTGGTTGTTTTCTCGTGCATAGCGGATAGAATTAAGTGGCCCATAATTTTATAATCAGGTTAGGCTCTTCATCAAACCTTGGCATGTAGGGTTCAACTCTGCTGAAGAGCTTCCCTAGAGGGTCCTTGTTTGGGTATGTCTTCCAAGGCTTCCGTTTGAGTTCTGGAGGAGCGACATTCTTCATTCAATTGCTCTGCTTCTTGACAAACCGGTTGGTTCTGCTTCGCAAACTCAGGATAGGAAGGTAATCCCTTATGCTTAAATCTATGTTGAAATTGATTTAAATAACCCTTTGTCAGATTCTGTGGAAATATGTCTTAGATCGTCTGTTAGAGTAATAAGTTCTTTACTTAATTAATTTAATCATATTGATTAATTAATTAGGCCACCTTTACTTTTATTTCACTTAAGCTGAACTTAGGAATCCCCTTTTAGGGTTTTATAACTTGCTAATATAAAAGCAAGTTCTCTCATGTAATTCATTAATCCATTTCATTAATTGCATCATTTTTTATGCAAATTCCTCTCTTTGCTTTTTTTCTCTTGTGGAAGGTTTCTTAGGCTTTGTAGGTGTTCATTGGGTCCTGTGATGTTGGTTTCACAACTTCTACATGGTATCAGAGTAGTCGAAATAGTTAGATTAGCCTTTTATTTGGCTTGATTTGAGCTTTGTAAACCAGATCTGCAAGGGTTTCAGCAAAGTATTTTTTTGGGATCCGGAGGAAAGGTATTTTTCAGAGTGTTTTGGGCCTAAGCGAACCTCATCATCCCACCCAGAAGGTCCAAAAACCTTAAGATTGACTGTCAAATCATTGAAATTAGTTTCAGCCTCATCTAGGGCAAATTTTTTTTGCCAGGCAAGTCGTCCACCCTACCTAACACGCAGATCGAGGTGAAAAATTTATTAAAAAAAATCATGTTTTTTTCCTACATAAATTTTTTTTCAAACTTCTATTAAAAAAATTTATTAAAGGCAGGTTTTTTGTTTTGTAAAAGTTAAAAAAAATAAAAAAATTAAAAGCGCTTTGTGCGTTGTACTTGGAGGGTACCTTGTACCCTACCACGACAGGGTACGACCCTACCGTGTGTAGGGTGGGGCCCCTGCTTCATGGGCTGCGTGGGGGGGGGTTTAACCCCTCCCCCACGTTTATTTTTTTAAAAAAGGTTTTTTAAAATAAAAACTTTTCATCTTTTTTTTTTTAAAAACTAAACATGTCTTATTTTTTTAATTGTATTTAAAAAAAAAAAACAATTTGTAATTTTTTGTGTTTTTTTTAATAAAAAAACACATGCCAACTGTACTTGCATGCACCTAGACTGGGGATTTGTGCCACTTGCTGACTTTTTTAACATGGCCTCTATTTTAGAGGTTTATTTGGCAGTTTTTTCCAGTTAGCAGTGCTCTAAATTTGTCTGGGCCCCTCTATACTTGGAGAACCTCCAAATCATCTGGCGCGTCTCTATTTTGGAAGGCCTCCAAAGTTAGTGGAAGTTTTGCCAAATTTGGTGGAGAGATTTTTTACCCCTCACCGTTGGACTTTTCACTTTTGCACTTGATTTTCAAATGGCGATATTTTGGCCATACGATCATATTTTTCAATGCAATTTTTTTTGAAAAGGGGTAGAATTTCATGCTCTTCACACCGGTGTAGGTGGTTTTCAGTTTTGACTTCTGGTTTTTTCTAGAAATTAGTTTTCTTAGTGTTGTTGCTGTGCAGTCCTTGTTTTGGAGACTTTGACGGGCCATATCTTCTTCATCCGGACTCCTTTTTGGATCCCATTTTTTTGAAAGTGCATAATTTTCTATGTACTTCATCATGGTGCTATCAGTTTCCTCTTTTTCTGTCAGAGAATTATATTTTCAGCATGTGGTCCTTTTTTAGACATTGTGAGCTTTCATTGTAAGCACTTTTCATATGTACACACACTGAAATAAAGTGTCTCAGCATTGTATATGTATTCTTGAGATTTTGGACATTATTTTGTGCCTTATTGTTCTCGCACTATGATATAAAGTGCGATGGGGGGGTTGATGTTTGCCTTTTGTTTTGCCATCACACCTTTGTCATGTGAGTGTGCCTTGGTTTGCACACCCTTTTATTTTTTGGTACTTTCATGTTTGTATGTTTAGATGTTCTTGTTTCTTCTACATGCACTTCTTGGTTTCACACAGTTTAGGTGTATCTGTCATGGCTCTCCTTTGTTTGCATTATGGGGGGTTTCTACTGTTGGTGCTAATGCTTCCTTGGTTTTGTGTTGGAGTGAGTTATGTATCTAGTACTTGTTCCTGTGTACTAGGCGAATGTAGCAGCTAGTTACCCATGCATTTTGGTGAGATGGAGCATTTACCATATGGACACTCTTGCATTCCTTTTGTGGAGGTGACCTATTTTCACTTAATTAGTTCTTCAGACTTTTGGTACCTATGCCATTTGTATCTTTGAGTTCTAGATGTTTTGCCTTTGTTTGCCATCTTATTCGAGTAGTGTCGTTGGGGGCACTCATGTATATTCTTGTCTTCTTAATCCTGATCTTCATCTTGTTTTAGAGGAGGTTCTTCTTTCAACACTATAGCAATTAGTCTTCGATAGTGTTTGTAGCTTCTTCATGCTTCAGTGGAGTTCTTCATGTCCCTATTATTTTGGGACATCCTTTGTGGAGGCTTCTTAGTCTCTCTCTCTCTCTCTCTCTCTCTCTCTCTCGTAGGGAGGTTTGTTCTCTCTTTTGGGGAGGAGTTTTTCCCACATGGTTTTCTCCTTTTCTCTATTTTGTGAGAGACTCTTTTTGTACATGGGTACCTAATCAGGCCTAGTTGCCGGGACCATCTTTTCTTTCATGCATTTGTCCTCAGTTTTTTATCTTCTCCCTAAGTTCATCTTAAGGGGGGTGTTAGAGTAATAGGTTCTTTACTTAGTTAATTTAATCATATTGATTAATTAAGTAAGTCACCTTTACTTTTATTTCATTTAAACTAAACTTAGGAATCCCCTTTTAAGGTTTTATAACTTGCTAATATAAAATCAAGTTCTCATGTAATTCATTAATCCATTTCATTAATTACATCCTTTTTTGTGCATTTAATTGCTCTCTTTGCTTTTTTTTTAAAAAATTCTTGTGGAAGGTTTCTTAGGTTTTATAGGTGTTCACTGGGTCCTGTGAGGTTGGTTTCACAACTTCTACATCTTCTTCCTCAATCCAACAGCTAGACTATGAAACGTTGTCATTCAGATGTCAAATCTACCATGAGTATGGGCATTTGCAAAGGAAATGTCCCTGAGCTAATCTGACAACTTTTGAAGCTAAGGCTCCATCCAATCCTATCCCTAAGAAGGATAAAGAAAAGGCTCCTCCGCCTGAAGGGGGTGTTGATAAGGAGGGATTTATTCCTGTTAAGCCACGCAATACAGGGAGAGGTCAGAAGAGAACACTGAAAGATAGACATTTAATATTACTTTATATTGTGAGCTAATTCTCACCATGGTTTTTCCCTTCATGGGTTTTCCATGTAAATTTGTTCTTCTCTTGTGGTTGATGTTGATTTGATTTAGTTTATGTTATTTCCTTTCATGCTTAATCACCATAATAGTTTAAGGGTTAATTGAATCATTGTGGATCTATTTGTGTGTGAGGGTGTTAGAATTTTAAGTTACATTTGATTCACCCCCCCTCTTAGTTGTCTTATGCATTCAACATGTTGTTGCATGGACACTCGTCAAACACCATGTACCATCTATCCCAAAAGTTTTGGGATATATCTTGATTCCTACACCAATGAATAGGGAAGCATTTGCAAGTCTCTTCTAATCTTTGGCCAGTTTTAAGATTCATAAAGTGTGCACATAATGCAGATTTTGTAATTTTTTCATTCTTCACTTGTTCATATGACAATTTGTCAGCATAGTATTGCCGACACCTCTCCCTATAGTCATGGAATTTAGTGATTTGTTTTGTCACCGATCCGGTGTGAGAAACAATCATCTCTAATGACTTCGTAAGTGCTCTCCTACGATTGGTGCTTGCACTTGGATTGTTTAACATTTCAATTAGGGTTTGAAAATGTTTTTTATTTTCTTCTATTTGCCCTAAATAGTTTTCTTGTGTATGTCTTTCATGGTGAGGACGTGAAGGTAGGGGGTTTTGAGGGTTGCTTTAACCCTCCTCAGCTGAATTTGTGTTTTGTTCTCCCTCATTAACTATAAATTCAATATAAAAAACTAATCAAATATTGCAAAAGTCAAAAATTCTTTTCAAACTCACAAAAAAATAATCAAACCCTACCTTCTTTGGTTGCTAGACCCTCTACATTTGCTTCACGGTGTCTTTGGGAGCAGGTTTGGCAAGGTGGCATTGTGAAAATGTCGATCTCTCTTTGCACTTGCTTAATTTGCTCTTCCTTGAACACACTCATGCTATGTCAGTCATTTTTCCTCTCCAAAGTCTATTTTTGTCCACGGGTATGAGGGAATGGCTTTTTTTTTACTTTTATGTAGACAAAACGTGAGCGCATTATAACATGAGTGCATTAAACATGCTTATGTTTTACTCTGTATGGGACCAAAAAGGCATGTGGCAACTTTTTGGTTGCACAACTCCATGCATACACTCTAATGTGTGTGTCTTGTATTTATTTTATCATTTCTTTTATTTATTTATTTTTATTAACTCTACTTGTTACGCCGAGAGGCGTTCTACACTCACAGCAAGGGCCGAAAGAGTCAGATTCCTGTAAACAATTAAGATTCAGATTCCATGTAAACAAAATTCATAAAATGTGTAAATAAATAAATTGGTGGAAGCCAAATGGATAGAAAAATAGAAAAACTTGGGCAGTTATGGAGTGAAATCTTTATCACGTTAAACAAAAAATAAATAAATTTGTGGAAGCCAAATGGATAGAAAAATAGAAAAACTTGGGCAGTTATGGAATGAAATCTTTATTACGTTTGAAGAATATGAAAAGTCTTGTAGCATAGTCTCTTTAAATTAACTCATGTGAGCATATCAAATATTCTAACTGCAAGTAATTTATAAATGCCAACAAATTGGAAGATATCTCTCGGCGTACTGTAGGTGTATTTTTTTAAATATAAATATACTAGTAGTTATTCTTATTTATGTCATTTGAAAACTTATGGGGAAAGAATTCATTTATTTAATATTATTTTGCTTGTGTTATTCGAATGGGCATAGGGAAGAGTTAATGCTTTTAATTATTTTGAAATTTTAAATAAGGTGAAGATCCTCCTTTTTTGTTATTTTGGGAAGAGATAATTTATTTTGGGGATTTGGGGATTTTGCATTTATGATAGTGGAGGGAATATTGTTGTATGTTTTTCTTTTTATTGTGATGGAAAATGGTTGTACAAGTATGAGGAAAAGATGGGGAGGAAGAAGATGGAAAAATTGGAGGGAAGGAATGGAGAAGATTTCGGGGTGAATTGATTTTGAAGGATTGCTTGTATATATGAAATTTATGATATAGATTTATTGCATGAAATAATTTGTTTGATGGTTGAGTGTTTTGTTTTGTGTTAATGTTTTTTTTGGGGAAATTGGGTTGTTCTGGGAGCGACACTTTGAATTAGATGAGTGCCTCCCATGTAACGGGGTAGAAAGATGTGGACCTCTCTTGGGGAAAATCTAGATGTGATTAGTGTGTATTTCTGTGTGGTGGAAGGTTGTGGTGATTTTGAAGAGAAACTCTAGTTTTCTTGGAGGGATAAGTGAGTTCTGGGTATGAAGATGTGGGAGGTTGAGGAGTGTTGTGTTGTGGTGGTAATGTGTTGGAGTGTTAGTGTTTTTTTGTGTTGAAGGGGAATCTGATAAGAGAGTTGTGATCATACTTATGTGAATTTGATACATTAAGGAAAAATTAATTTTGTTGGTAATCCCCAAGAGGGAAGACTTTTCCCCTCTCTCCCCCTTGTGGAATCCAGTTATGGATGCCTTTGTTTGTGAGTTGGCCATTGGGGATTGCATGTTGTGTGTAAAGGTATTTTGTTATTTTCTATAATGTGTACTCTATGTTTGCATGATGCCATCCGGTTCTTGGAATCCTCCAGCTCGGGGGTGGGGTTGTGATACAACCCCTATGGTAGGGAGGTGAGCAGTCCTGGCCACTCATGTTGTCAAAAGTTGTTACAAAGAAGTCCTGTTGATGTCCGAATACTCTGCTCAACAAGAAACCTGTTGGAGATACAAGTTAATGAAATTTATGTAAAATAATTATTGTGGCATGATGCCAATCAGTGAACCATATCAAAGATTATTATTTTGTATCTTATATGTGTAACAATTGTGAACAAATCATAATTATTAAAAAAATGGCGACTGAAGGGCAAAGGAGTGAAAAGTAGAGAAGCGAGAAGCAGGAAGATGGAAAATCATGAAACGAAGGATGAAAAACAAGAGGCGACTTCAGGAGAGAAAGATAGATTGAGCAAGGCGACGAAGATCGAAGGAGTTGGGGCGAGGAAGTGGATAGATCGGTACCAATGGAAGAGTTTAGAGCAAAGGTAAAAAATGATTGGAGTGCGTATAATGGAGAAAGGGTGGATTTTAGGAATAAACTATATAGACCTCAATGGGTATGGGAAAATGGAAGATGGGTGGACAAGTACCATCCGTTATACGCAAGAAGAAAGATGGAGGAAAACAAGAGACAAATCTTTCAGGGACGGAGGGGAAATCGGGAAGAGCGGAGACTGTTCTAGGCAAGAAGGAATGGGTGGGAACCCCCATGGATTAGGGCAAATCGAGGTAATAACTGGGGAGGATACGGGGGGCAGCAAACAAACGGCAGCAAAAGAATGAATGGGTGGTTCGGGAAAAAGAAAAATATTGATGAAATACAATACTGACGAGAAGCAGGCCCGCAGGGGAATGAACACAAAGAGGAAGCGGAGGATGAGGTGTGCAAAGGAAAAAAGGTGGAGGTAGAACAAGTGGAAAACGGTATGTCCCTAGAACATAAACCCATTTTTGTCAAGGTAGAGATAAATAATAGCAATAGGGTTATGCTTCAAGAAAGAGGGATGTTTATAAAATGGGGAGGTGGGAAAAACCTAGGTCGGGATGAAATTTTAGATTAGTGCAGGGATTAATGGGGGAATCAGGTTGTGATTAGGGCATTGAGAAATGGGTACAACCTAGTAATTTTCCCTTCTCATGAAGAAAGAAATAATGCATTAAGATTGGGGCCACATTTTCTAGGGGGTGCTCAAATGCACACAGTGGAATGGAAACCCAATTTTGATCCAAGGAAGCAAGTGATAGGAGAAAGCTTTATTTGGGTGCGACTGTACAATCTCCCATCAAAGTACTAGGATGAAGAGATCTTCAAAAGGATAGGAAGACAACTGGGGCAATTTAAATTTGTGTACAAAATGCAGGAAGATCAGGTAAGGGGTACATACTTTAGATTGTGTGTGGCAATTGAACATGAAGTGGAGATCTTGGAGGAAATAATTTTGGAATCAGGAGAAGGAGTTTGGAAGCAACAAGTGATGAGGGAGGAGGGGTTGAATTTGTGCCCTAACTGTAAATCATTGGAGCATGGGCAAGAAAGATGCACAATCCAAATTAAAGTGAGGGGACTTATTAGTATGAAGAGGTTCCCAAGGATATGCAAAAAGATGAAAAAGACAAAAGGGAGAAGCCAGCTTGTGTAGATTTGGAAAAGGATTTGGTGGATTTGATTTGGAGCCAGGGTTTGGGCAATGGGGTGGAAGAGAGGATAGGAGAGAAGGAAAACTATCTGCATAAGACAAAGGAAAAATAGTAGGGGGAGAGAAGCTCACCAGTAAGGGAGAAGCAGACAGAAGGAGAATCCCCTCTATTAGAGGAAACTCAGGAAGGAAGGAAGGAGGAAAGGGGAGAAGGTGAAGATGGGATGATGGGGGAAGAAAAGGGAGAGGATCTAGAGGATGAAGGGATGGAGATCTAAGATGAGTAGGAAAGTGATGATATGGACTCAGAGGAGGAAGGCAGTTCTGAGGAATATCAAGTGGGCTTATTGGACGAGAAAGGGTTGGAGCAAAATCAGTCGAGGAGGAAAACCCTAAGGGTTAAGACAAGCAATCAGAGAGGAAGGAAAACAAATAAGGAAAGGTTAGTCCTGGCAGGGGCTGCCAAGGGACAGACAAAGATAAGTCAAACAACTCTGAGAAATGGGAAGGAATTGTCCCTTCTCGGAGGATCATAAAGATAATAAGTTGGAATGCTAGGGGCTTAAATGCCCCTAGCAAGTGGTGCCTATTCAGGTACCTAATAGAAACGAGCAAACCAGACATAATTATGATTCAAGAAACAAAATGGAGTAGGGAGGAATAGGTGAATAAAATGAGATTTTGGAAAGGGTGGGAAGGGGAATTTTAGGAATCCGAAGGAGCCTCGGGAGGGTTAGGAATAATTTGGGACTCAAATAAGGTAAGCTGCACAATATTGGAGGCAAATTAGAATTGGCTGGTAGTAGGGGTAAGGATCTATCAGAGCAATAAGGAGTTCAAAATTGTTAATGTCTATGGGCCAATAGACACAATCTCAAAGAGGAATGTATGGGGCAGGATCTCAATCTTTGTGGACCAGCATAAGGAGGACTGCATTTTGATAGGATGAGATTTCAATGCCACATTGAATAACTCTGAGAAGAAAGGTGGGATGAGAATATTGTCTAGAGTGCAGTTGGATTTCCAGGAGTTTCTGGACAAGAATGAGCTAAGAGAACTCTAAACCAAGAATGGGGCACAGAAACATCATGGAAAAATTGGATAGATTTATGATTGCTAGAAACTGGTCTCAAATAGCCAGTCTAATGGAGGCAACAATCCTACCCCAAAGCGGCTCTAACCATTTTCCCATACAATTACTATTAACAGATGATGGGTACAAAGGAGGATCACCTTTCAGATTTGAGAAAATGTGGTTGCGTGATCCAGAGTTACTAAGCACAATAGCTTGGTGGTGGAAAGAATCACGGGGTCAGAATCAGTCACATCTACTCACCTTTCACAAAAAGCTTGCCGGAATTAAGACAAAGCAGAAAATATGGAATAAAGAAACATTCAAAAATGTCTTTGAGGAAAGGGATAAGGTGGAAGAGGAGTTGAGAGAATTAAATGAGAGAATCATAGAAAGAGGCATGGGACAGGAAGAATTCAGAAAGGAGAAAGAGCTCAAGACCAAACAAGAGGAAATTTCAGCAAGAATAGAGTGCCACTGGAGACAAAAGTCTAGGGAGCTCTGGCTAAAAGAGGGGGACAAGAATACTAAATATTTCCACAATACAGCTGTAACCAACAAAAGAATAAATAGAATTAGTGAACTGGAAAAGGAAGATGGGACAACAGTCAGAAAGGAAGAAGAAATCATCCAGGAAGCCATCCAGTATTTTGAAGGACTATTCACAAGAGTGGAACTTTCTTAGGGGAGAGAGAGGGAGGACTTTTTAGAAGAGATCCCAATAGTAGTAACAGAGGAGGAAAACAAAGAATTGTTAAAGGAGGTCAGCATGGAAGAGGTCAAGAAGGTGACTTTTCAGCTAGGTTCAGATAAAGCCCCAGGGCCGGATGGTTTTCTGGCCCTCTTTTATCAGAAATGTTGGGAAATTATTAAGGAAGATTTGGTGAAGGCTATCGAGGAATCAAGAAGGAAAATAGCTATGTTGGGAGTGTTCAATCACACTTTCATCGTACTGATCCCCAAAAAAAAGGAAGCCAGGAGCATGGGGGATTTCAGGCTGATCTCATTATGTAATACTTTATATAAGATAGTGACCAAAGTGATGACAAATAGGATCAAGATAGTAATTGATAGAATTATCTCTAAGGAACAGAGTGGTTTTGTGCCATGAAGATCCATAGTGGAAGGAATAATAGTGGCTCACAAAACAATACATACAACCAGGAAATCAGATTGTCAAGCATGATACTGAAGTTGGATATCTTGAAGGCTTATGACAGAGTTAATAGAAAGTTTTACTCGAGATCTTAAGGAAGTTTGGATTTGAGAATAAATGGGTAGACTGGATCAAAAGTTGTATCGAAGCCCCAAATTTTTCAGTGTTAGTGAATGGGGTGGCACAGGGCTTCTTTAGCTCCTCAAGAGGAATTAGATAGGGGGAACCCCTTTCCCCCTTCCTTTTTATAATTATGGCAGAGGCCCTAGGAAGGAGAATAGGTCGAGATAGAAGGGAGGGAGAGTGGAAGGGAATTGAAGCAGCTCCAGGAGTAGAGGCCTGCATGCACCAACAATTTGTGGACGACACTATTCTTTTCGGTCAAGCCACAAGGGCAGAGGCTAGAAAAATCAAAGATCTACTTGATGGGTATAGTAATGTTTCAGGGCAAGCTATCAATTGGAGAAAATCAGAGGTGTACTTCTTGAATGTGCATCCGAGCATGTAGAGGGAATTAACAAGAATCTTAGAGGTTAGGATGGCCAGTTTGCCAGGGAGGTTTCTGGGGTTGCCTTTGTTTGCAGGAGCCAATAGGAAAGGCTTTTGGGAGAAATTAGTAGCAAACTGCAAGCAAAAGATGGAACTCTGGAAGGGTAAATGGTTGACCTCTACAGGTAGATTACTCATGATAAGGACAGTCCTAGCAGCTATCCCACTCTACTCTATGTCATGCTTGAAATTCCCTGTTAGCATAGAGGATCAGCTCAAAAAATCATGAGCAAGTTCTTTTGGAACGGAGTGAATGATACTAACAAAAATTCCCCTATTAGCTTGGGAAAAGATGTGTAAACCTCGAGAGGCAGGAGGCGGGAGGGGCAGGGATCAAACAACTAAGACTAATGAATTTGGCGATGGGAGCGAAGTTAGTTTGGGCAATGTGCAGTGGAAATTAGAAGTGGGTCAAAATCCTAAGGAGGAAATATTTGGATTTAGATGAACTAGAGAGGATTGTGAAAATTATAGACCCACCAAGGGGATTTGCAGTATGGAACTTCATATGTGAAAGAAGGGAGATAATAGCAAAGCATGTCACATGGGAAGTTCATTGGGTGGAAAAGGCTTCCTTTTGGCAAGACTCTTGGGAGGGAAATCCCAAACTGAGAGATTTACCCGGTTGGATGAGATAAGGGAGGAGACCACTAGAGTGTGGGGAGCGAGAGTCTACGATTTTAGAGCAGAAGGAGAACAGTGGGCATGGAAGGATCCAAGGGTTCTAAATGCCCTAGAAGAGTAGAAAGAGGCCCTCAAGTTAATCCTAGAAGAAAGGAAAATTCTAGATACTAGAGGAGGAGATGTGCTGAGATGGGCAGCCTTAGAGGATGGTGAGTACAAAGTCAAGATATGTTATATGATTAAAGAGAGAGCAGAACCAATCCAACATTAGCCAAAGCACCTTATTTGGAGCAAGGATGTCCTTCCCAAGGTGGGTGTTTTCCTCTGGTTAGCTATTTAGAATAGAATACTAACATAGGATAGGTTGGAGAGGCTAGGCTTCAGGGGTCCTAACCGATGCATTTTGTGTAAAAAGGACAAGGAAACAGTGGATCACTTGTTGCTAGGTTGCTCATATGCAGAATATTGTTGGAAAGTGATAACCGGGTAGTTAGGGTTTCAGACCTCGTTCTCCCACAATTTGAAGTAATGGATTTTGGTCTGGCCAGGGAAGTGTATCAAGGGAGCTCTGAGTAGTATCTAGCAAATTATGCCCTCAACGATATGTTGGGAGGTGTGGAAGGAAAGGAATAGGAGAACTTTCAAAGAGCAGGCTATGGGGAGAGAGGTTTTGGTAGGAAAAATTGAAAGGGCTATTATGGAGCTGATGAATGCGGCAGCGAAAAGTAGGCTTGCGGCCAAAGGTATCTTCAACAATAGGAATATAGAATTAACAAACAACTTCGTAGGGCTGGACATCCTGCCAATGGCAGGCAACTTCAACCCAACAAAGAGGATGGAGATTCGAAGGCAGATAATATGGAAGAAACCAGAGGAGGGTTGGATCAAGGTAAATTTCAATGGGGCCAGTGAAGGAAACCCGGGCAGAGCAGGAATAGGGTGTGTAGCTAGGGATTCAGAGGGATGGATTTTGGACTAGAAGGCTATAGGCATTGGGCAGGCTATGAATAACATAGCCAAATTTAGAGCTGCATTATGTGGATTGGAAATGGGTAAAGCCTTAGGGGTTACAAAATTGCATCTAGAAGGGGACTCGCTCCTAACAGTAAATGCGATAAGGACAAACTATACTCCAAATTGGATTCTACGTCGGTGGCTCCAACCGATCAGAAGGCTCATAGTTTGATTTTTAGAATTCTGAATCAGTCACACATATAGGGAGGGAACACCCTGGCCGATGATTTGGCAAAAAGAGAGGCTAATGGAATTGGTGCTAGCAAGGCAGTGGCTAGACAGGGAGAAAGGTGATGAGGATGGGTGAGGTGGATGGGGGCGGTACGTTGTCAGAAGGAATATTGGATAGTTAATCTGGAGGATTTCATTCATGTGAAGTACTCAAGGCACAGTGTCTGAATAACCCAAGACACGAAGCACGCGCAAAAGGAGTACATGGTGAATTGGAAAGTAGTTACTCCAAGGCAGTGATAGTCACTTTGATGAGGAGAGTACAGTAAGTGACACAGATTCAGCTGTGCTCATGTGATTCAGAAGGTGCATTAATGAGTTGGTGATGGAAAGGTGAGATTTTTAGAATAAATAGATATATTACAGCTTGCAAGATGCAGAGTAAAAGGAAGCAATAGGAGTTATGGATACGCCGATTTGCTTGGAGTCGACGATGACGATGGTGGCATTCTTAGGGGTGGTGGCAGATAAGAGGCTACAGGGGCTCCTTTCTATGAAGCATGAACTGGTTTTGTACGCATTGAAGGAGGTGCTCGAATAAGAACTCCTATGGTCATACCACAGGCATTGAGTTAACACTGACATCCCAGCAATGTTCTTGGCATTAGCTCTATGTAGAGGAGTGCCGAAGGTGAAGGCAAAGAACCTATATCAAAGGTTGTTCAAGCACGTGTTCCTAGGAGAAATTGATGCGGTGCTGGACAATGTGAGCACTGACCGGAAGATCCTTATGCCGCAGTAGTACTACATGAGGAAAGGGCGGGGGTCGAAGGAAATATAGAGGTTCCCGCTGGTTTTCTCTGTGGACACGAACGCTTTGGAGGATAGGCTAGGAGATTTGGATCAAAACCTGGAGTTTCTGTAGAGGATTGTAGAAATCTTCCCACTCTTATCAATAGATTGGATGAGTTGCTACCTGGTAAAGGAAGGCTTCAGGGTGTCAAATGATAGCGATAGTGAGAGGGAAGTGGAGGACATGGAAATCCTAGTGCTGCTGGACTGTGGAGAAGACTGGATTGAAGAGGACGGGAGGGATGTCGAGGACATAGATGCTAGACCTGCTCACAGAAAGTGCAAACTAGACTGCCCAGTGAAGGCTCCCGCAGTTCACACTAGGCAGATGAGGAGGAAGATGGAGGAATAGAGCTCGAGGATGCACTCTGAAAGCCCTAGCTCCTCTGCTGTATGCGGGGTGGGTAAGGTGAAGAAGATAAGGGTAGGATAGGCCTTGTGTGTAATTTCTGATGCTTTGGTTTGGGTAGATTAGGGGATAAAGTTTAATAGAATAGTAGGGGACACCTATATACAGGTGTTTGATAGATAGTTTTGAAGGGGTTTGTAACTAGCTATCTCAGCATTTTTGGTTGTTAGGATGTAGGTGATTTAAATGTCAGATGGGTGGAAGGGAAGGGGAAGCGGGAAACAACAATTTTGTAAAATCATACTTGGCAATTGTAATCTTTTGCGATGATATAATATAAATGGAGCTAGCCAATACCAGTTATTAAACTATAAAAAAAAACAATTGTGAACAAATCTATAAATTTTATTGCCTTTCATTGGGACATTTGTTATGTTGATAATCATGTAATTATGTTGCATTACAATGTTACTTTTAATTTATTAAATGAAAGAATTAGTTTCTTTACTTTTCTTATACTTGGTTTATGAAGAAAATGAAAGTAAATTTATGTGTATCTTCTTGAAAAAAAAAAAGCTAATGTGTTCTTTTTTATATGCTCTTCCAATAAGATGCTTACTTAATTCATATATACATGTGAAATAAATTGATCTATATTCCATTAAATGTACATATATAAATATATTTTTTATAAGTTAGTACTTTTATACCTAGTTATATTAATATATATCCTTTTTGTGTTAATTTGATAGAATATTGTAAATATATATGAAAAATAATAATATTATATGCTCAAATAAGTATTTAGGTATATATATATATATATATATATAAATAAATATATTTATTGAGGATTGTTTTCTGTGGTATATATATATATATATATCGAATAAACTTTAGGGTTTTTATTTAAAAAAACAAAAAATGAATCTTGAGTTGTTTCTTGCCACTGAGCGGAACCATAGGCCCAAGGGTCACGACTCTCCCACAAAGAGGAGATCGGCCTGCTAAGGGTAGTAAACTATTTAATATTTGTTAAAAAACTAATAATAATATATATTTAAATAAAAAAATTAATATAAATAAATCTACTTCTTACTACAGCATTGAATTTACATAGTTTGGTTAACATTATATATATAAGTAAATATATTTATATGAATATATGTGATCCCAATTTTTCATTTTTATGGTGTAAGGGTTTTAAATGTAAGTTTTATTATTTAGTGGTGTGTTAGATATTGTATAAATCACTTAATTAAGTTTTATATTAAAAGTATTTGGTAATTAATTAAATCACCAAACCTATTGTTTGATAGTTTTATTAGATCAAAATTTATTCCTCCCTTAACATAGAGTATATCACTCTAGGAGTATTGAATCTTGTATAATAGTTAGATATATTAATTGTTAACCTAAGAAATGTTGTGGACATGGAGTAATTAGTTAGTTAATAATGTTGTTTAGCTAATTCCAATAGTTTCCTTTAATGGAAAATTGAATAATAAATAATGGTAGGGAAATAATTCATAAAAATATGTATATAAATATTGATTCTATTACATTAGTTTACCTATTAATTATAAATTAATTAAACTAAATTAAATTTGTTTGTAATCGTGTTATCTTTAGACATGATCAATTTAGTTATAGTCTTTCTTTACCTTATAGTTTTAAAGATTTAGTCACCGGATATAAGAAAAATTATCATCTAGACCCTAACTTGACAAATTGTGTATGATAGGGAAGTTGCAGACCATAGTGATATCTACATTAATATGTTCTGTGATAGGTCTCTTAAGTGAGCCTTAGGTAAAGTTTTAATTTAGTTTCAATTTTATTTAGGTGATTTCTTCTTTTGGGTGGAAATATTTTTAGGAAAAAAAATTATTCTCCACCATTTTTGCCCACTTGTATGGCTAGCGTACAAGTGGGCTCATCATGAGCATGACAGTGACAATACAAAGTTAAAACATTAATTATCATGTACCTAGATCAAAGATTACTTAAAATCCTTCCTTTCTCCTCTTCAGTCTTCACTCCTTCAGCACCTACAAACAAAGTTTTCACTCGAACTCATTATGTTACATTTCTACCACCATAACCCCTATATATATAGTATTTTCACACTCTAGATGGGGCATCCAAGTTGGTTATCATATCCCAACACCTTCCTTGGGAAAATCCAAGAATTTATGACATAAAACAATGTAGGATGTAACTCCATTACTCACCTTACACATGGGCAACTAATTTGTCCATATGGACACCTAATTTGTCCTATTTTGCAAGGTGGTTATCTCTTCATGTGGAGGTGTAATGGTGTAGGACTAAATTCAATGGCCTTATCAGACTACCAAATTAAGCAGCAAAATTTGAATAGTAAAACAACCACGCCACTAAAAAATGAATCTATTTATTAGCAACATCAAAATGATTACAGGAGTACAAAATTCATTACACAGTCTCAATGTGCATCAATCTTTATTTACAAAAACTTCTCTAACATATACTTTCTCCAAGAGATCAAACCAAGAACCATCCAATTGACTGAACCAACGAATCTCCAATCTGGACCTAGGAATTGTACTTATGGCACTCAGCTTTAGAAAAATAGTTCAACTGCCATGAATCATTATACAACTGAACGAACCACCAAGCAGTTTGACACTTACAAAACTAAACCACTACCATTAAACCTCCTCATGAGCGTATCATAATCGCCATTGTGTATATTCATCAGTTTATACATATTTAGGCTCTAGGCAATTATCAGCAAAATGCCCTTTCCGCAAACCATAGAGCCTTGTATCGTACTTCGTTGCCTCTATCAGGGAAAACAAACTTTTCAAAACTTAGATGTTATCGGTAAATGTTTGGTTTTTCGAACCTCGATTATAAATGCCTATCAGCAAATGTTGCGTTTTCCAAACCAATGTCCATTCAATCGGCAAAAACCAACTTTATGAAACTCAGACTTTGTCACTTCAATTGGTGAATTAGTCCATTTTTAACGATCTCTTTAAATGCTTTATTGACAAGAATCCACTTTCACAAACTTGAGCATATTCCTTTATTATCGGCAAAGTGACTATTTCTAGAACTAATTCCTTGTTGGTGGAAACTGTTAGTTATCAACGAATTACAACTTCCTCGAACCTTGGACGACATATCAACAAATGTTGGTAGTCATGAACTAGTTAGAAAATACGAAAGTTTGCTGACTAAGCGATCAACTCATATCGGCAAGAATTACTCCTTCCTCCCTTTATCGGCATAGTGGCCATTTTCAAAACCTGTGAACTAATAAATTTTTCTTCTATTGGTCATGTCACTTCTCCATGAACCTACTAATGGACTTGACTTTAACATTTGGCATGGCTTGTCGGTGAAATGGAATATCGGCTAACTTACGAGTTTGAAAACCCATGATATTTATGATAAAGTATTTTAAATTGCAAACTTTGCCAATCAAATTGTCCTTAGTAGCCAGGAGATAGATTTAAACCTTCCTTCAAGAGTGGGCAAAATTTCCCATTGGCAAACTTAAGAGTTCGCAAACGGGGAAATTCTCTGACTGGCTATAACATCCAATTTTTGCCCAATCTTCACCAAAATGAAATTGGAGATACCCAATTGGGTCTTCTACAAGATGATGTCCTGAAATTGACCAAATAAATCTGAAGTTGCTCCTAAAACACAAAAACCAACTTTGCAAAGAAAGAAAGCCAAAAACAACTTAGGCAATAAAACATATTTTTGGTGACGTAGGATTGCCAATGAACTCGAATGCTCCTGCATCATGTAATAACCAACAAAAACATCACTAAATGTGTCAAAAACAACCTCATGGTGATTTGGGCTTCCAAAGAAACCTTAACCTTCAAGATTGTCTTCTGGAAAATGGTAACTTCATGCTAGTAAATAATTAGTTACCGACCCTTGGTAAAATTAATTAATGTACCAACAAATCCTGATGCTAAAAAAATATTTACAACTAATGGTGATTTATTCATCCCTTATGAATGATTTACAAACAATATTAGGAGTAATTAAATACATAGGATTTACAAGGTTGATGACACCTTAATCCTAACAACTTTTGGGTAGATACTACTACAATGACAATTCGCAATCTAGTTATTAATTTTTATGCACACTAACTAATTGTACATGCTATAATTTTTCATAGTTAAGATTATATTTATCTTTATTTATGTACATGCATAATTTTTACCTAATAACTAGAAAATTAACTTCCTATAATCCTATTTGTTTAAAAGTTTAGATTTACGATTTTATTGGTTAAAAAGTTTAGACTCTTATTATAGACTTCGCAGGAATAAAAAATTCTAAATAGTTATCTTTGTATAGTCATAAATAATTATCTTTGTACAATCATGTATGGTTGGACTTGTGTGGAGGCCATTTCATTGACATCCCTACATTGGCAATGTGCAACCTTGTCAAAATCACACACAAATGATTTCTCATGTAACTTGAACAATTAATAATAAAAAGAGTAGACAAACAACCCATTTTTCCTCAGTACGGAGCAACTAAGGAAGGGGATAACCCTTGTTTGTAATAAATCATTCACATGTACTATTTGTTTTGATGGGATTTATAAATTTGAGTGGTAGGTGAAGTTGTAGGAAAATGTAGACATACCCATTTGATGTGGTTCTGCACTGAGTGGAAAAATTGAAGGTGGAAGAAGATAGTGTTGTGGTTATGGGAGATGGTGTTGGCAGTGGTAGTAGTTATATATGAGATGGTGAGGGAAGTGGTGCACAAGAGAATACTCATGAAGCATGTTGAACCGATGTCAACTGATGCATCTCCTAATCGATTGCCAAAGGGGAGAACCATGCTCCATCTCTCGCACCTTCCCCACAACATTGGAATTTGATAGGACAACAATGTCAGCCTCCACCAAGATGCCCTCTTTATCCTTGAGCAACTCCTCCAACTCACTGCTTGTACCTTATCCAATATTAGTTATTTCTAAAGAGCACTTGATCTTTTTCTACTTTTTAAACTTGATTAAAGATACCTTTCAACATTGTTATGGAGATCTTAATAGTGACCAAATTAGATAACTAATCTACTTGGTTGATTGCCTTTTGTCATTGGGAACTAAATTTTTAATCTCATTATTGAGATCTTAATAGTGTGCAAATAGAATAACTAATTGATGGAGAGTCATATTCCTCATCTGCTCACAAATTCATAACACTCACACAATTGCCAAGTCACAGCTCGATTTCATTTCAAAGCACAACAATTTTCACATACAGATTTATAACAAGAAATTTCTTCAAAATTTATTCAATTCAGATACAAACAACTCTACAAAAATATTAATTACAACTAACTTTCCATGGTCAATCTCCTCTCTGTTGTCTCTCTTCACTCTTTTCCACTGAAAGCTCTTCCTTCTTCATGGACCGACTCCTACAATCTAAACCTGACTTCACTCTATAACTTCTTCAGTGGGAAAATCTATGTCTATTCCCTAGAGGTTGACCCCTTCTCTATTCTCCTTCTTCTGCTTATATCCTCTTCTTCGGATTACTTGGAATGATTTTTTGGGATATGAGGTGATGCCTCTCCCAATAGCTAATGTTATTTTTATAGGGAGCGGTTATTTCCATCCGCTGGCCTATTGGTAATATTTCATATTCTGGTGTTTATGAAAGTTCTAAAGCCACATCAACAAATGCATTTTTGTGTGTAACTTATCATCTTGCACATTCCATCTGATGACACCCAATTGAACCCTTGAAATAAGACAATACCCAGAGGATCAGATTTGTTGATGCCTCCTACTCCTACTCCTCATCCCACTGATGGTGTCTGGACACACGCATGAATGATCAAGCCTAATAATATGACCGTGCCTAGTAATTTACTTCCAAATTTGCCCATGTCTGAACATAATTAAACAATAATGAACAAATCATTCAGATCATTATACCAAATGTTTTTTGTGTAGCTGCATCAGCTATACATTTGGCGCTCACCGTAAACAGCTGGCACATTGTCGCGTTGGCTGTGTACATATTTTTTGATAGGCAACACTGTCAAAATTTTCTTTCGACCAAATCAAATTATTTGCTCTCGACCAGCGTAACAACCCTCCTTGCTGTGTTGAGAGAGTTAGGTGAGAAGGTAAATGCAGAAAAATATCTTGTAGAAGAAAAGATATCTGATTTAGTGGAAGTTGTGGCATAGATGAGGGGATTTTATTTTTTACAGCAGCAAAAATATCTCTTGGAGGGGTTGTGGCATGTGGAGGTGGGCAGAGACATAAATTTTGGAGAAAATATCTGTTGGGTAGGTGAGCGTATGGATTTAAGTTGTTTGCCTATAATAAGTCATGCATTCGATGGCTCTTGGAGAAGGGGAATGTGGTACACTAAGTTACAACGAGAGCCAAGCATACATCAACTCAAGAGAGACCCAGATAGTAACTACAACGGTGAAGGGGTTCTACTTGTGGAGGCTATCAGGGAGTTTGTGGTTGATGATTTTGGGGATTTTGCACCAACCATGGAGCTAAAGCAGCTCGATCTAAAAATTCATTGAGCAGAAGACATTTCTTCTCTAGCATATATAACATCCCCTGCTTCAAATTGAGGGCATGATCACAACTTGACAAGTGTAAATTGATTGCTTTTGGTGAGAGGGACGGCAGGAGTGAAGAGCAGAGTCAACACATTTTCTTAGAGAGGCTGTAAAAACCCAAAGAAAGAGAAAAAAAAAGAAAGGCAACGTAGGAGAAGAAAGAAATAGAGGACAAAGAAGAAGCACATGGGGTAAAAGCAAATGGTCAGGCAAGCATATAAAATTGCAAGATTTGAGGTGAGCTGAGGAAGTGCGTAGTGAAAGAGGTATTTACCTCTATTCTTATTTTTCCAGCACAAAAAGAACTAGAATATATTTTCTATGACTTCATTAAGCACAGAAAAAATGAAACCCCATTACTATCTATCAAAAACCAATATATGTTAGTTGTTATTTCATTAAGCATAGGAAAACTGAAAGACCATACCGTGTTTAATATATGCAAAAATTATTTCAATGCAAGATATTTACATTGCCACTTTCCTTGAATTTATTTTTAAATCTGTAGAACGATGTTCTTATTCGTTGATAAATGGGTTTCTAAAGAAAGGTCATATGGTTTCTGATTTATAATTTTATTGAAATAAAAATAGAGGGTTTCGATTTTATAGAGAATAAAATGAGTGCAGCCATTCAAATAAACTAGGATGTATGATAGAGATTGAAGAGATCTCAGTCCCATGGAACCCTTGTGTTATACGTTGACTCTCCGATGAGATTATCATTGCAACTCTTCTTAAATAAAACTTAGTGGCTCTGTTTTGATCATTACGGTCATTTTCTGATTAAATCTCCAACCTTGTGGAAACCACCATCTTTGAGTTAAAGAATGAAATGGCACTAAAATACCTTAGAAACATCTACCTGTGTTTGTGCATTAAAATTGGTCACATAAACTCTATTTGGAAAGAAAAACTGTCACTCAACCCAAGGATCTAAGGGAACTACTGTATGAGGGAAAATTAAGAGTTCCATTTGTAAGCCTTTTTAATATTTTATTTTGTTATTGTTAAATATGGTAGATAATATGTAGAATTCAGGCTGTGAGTAGACATGCAATACCATTTGCCATGTTTTCTTGTTATCTGTGCATTCCTTTGTGAAGAGTATTTAAATTGGGGTCACTGGAGTTATTACAAAACTGATCTAATTGGCAAAAGGCCATTTTCAATAAAATTACACTATTACTGCAAGGTTTTGTCATGTAGATCACATTTCTTTATTTACTATTTCAAATTTAGAATTTAGTGTTTTAGTCATTTGGATTCCTCGTTGGTTAAATGAGATGAACTAGGTCTAGACATTAGAGTGGTCATCTAGAGTGGCTCTCTACGCCTGCCTAGGGTCTGTAACTGGCTACTAGGGGAACTAGTAGCAGAGTTACATTAATAAGTGATAACTAAATAAAAGCATTAGGGTAAAAACATTAATAAGATAATTAGTCCTCGTGCATGGCCTTGAGCACTTGTAAAGGCTAAGGATGCAATGAGAAGGCCTATCCATCTGCGGGGCATGGATTTGAGCACGATTGAGTCTCCTCGTCTGTATGAGAGGTGTACTTGGTTCCATGTGGTACCATCCCTTTGAGCACACATGATGACACTCCATCTAGTTACACTCTATTATCTAGTACCTTAATAGTCATGAGTAGTACTCGACCTATGACCTGGATGAGTACCTCTATGTTATGACTTTGGCTGTATTCATTGTTCTTCGTGTCTGCTCCGTGATTGATGTGAGTGTTTGCCATCTTATATCCCCTTATTGTTTTATTCCGTTGGGCCTTGTGACTATCTCCGAGCATAGTGGGGTGGTCTCTTATGAGTCCACATGGTTGGGAGGCATTGCCACCACCATTGGGGACCGGTGAATAGGTTTCAGTTATTGTACTCATTCAGTCATTGTATCATATTCATGGCTATGCCATTGCACTGTATATTCTTTTATGTAATTGTACTCTCTTAAGAGAGAAGATGTAATCATTGAATTTAATTAGAAGTAATGAGATGTTTCCTATTTGGTTTATGGATTCTGGCGTGGGTATCAAATCTGCTTGTACTATGATGATTTTGGATTCATGTTTATTTTGGATATGGGATATAGGAACATTCAAATTGGTGTTTAAAATGAACGTAGTTTAACAATGTTTCCTTTGGAGAGTGATTTAGTCCCCTCTCGTGGGTTGTGCATTCGGCCATGATAGGCCATGAATGTTGTTGATCTATTGAATTGACAACAGTATATGGGTATGTTGTCTACTTATGTCAAAAAAAATATTCTTGTCCTCTTTTGGCTCTTACCCTTCAGGGTTACATAGTAGGATGTTACATTTGGTATCAGTGCCCATGTTCACACACTAGGAGCTCTAGCATATTTGAGCCTTCTATGTTTTGTTGTGTTTAACATGTGTGGCGTGAGCTTGTTATATTGTTTCTTAGTCTTGTTGTTATGCTTTCATGCCTTAGTATGGTGAATAGGTCATCCTTGTGATGATCTATTTTGATGTGTTCTTTGTTTCCTTTAGGATGCCTCCTAGGGGTAGAGTTAGAGGTATAGCCACTATTCTTTGATGTAGCACCTAGCGCAATGCCAATTAGGGTAATCAAGGTGGCTGTAGACTCCCTTGTTCATGGTTGTGTGTTGGATTTGGGCACCTTCACTACCACAATGGATCTCCATGTGTTGCCTTCGAGGTCCTACGGGATTATTGTAGGCATGGATTGGTTGGAGACCCACCTAGCTAGTATAGATTGTCGGCATAAGTCAGTTCAATGTGTTGACGATGTTGGAGAGCGTGTTGAGTTAGTAGGGGTTCGAAGACCCATTTCTCTCCATGTGATTTCAGCTACGTAGCTGAAGCGTGCCATGTAGCAAGGTTGTCAGATGTTCACTATTTCAGTTAGTGATCTTGCTGAGGGTGGGATTCAGGAGGTATCTCTTGATGATCATCCTATTCTTTAGGAGTTTGTAGATGTCTTTCTAAGTGATATTCCAAGTATGTCGCCTAAGCGTAACATAGACTTCCGTATTGATCTCATTCCTAGTACGGAGCCTATTTCTCAAGCACCATATCGCATGACTACTCAGGAGTTGAGTGAGTTGCGGTTGCAATTAGAGGAGTTACTAGAGAAGGGTTTCATTCATCCTAGTGTATCCCCTTAGGGAGTACTTCTCAGCTTCATGAAGAAGGACAGATCTCTTTTCTTGTGCATTGATTATCGCCAATTGAATAAAGTGACGATGAAGAATTGGTACTCGTTACCTCGGATAGATGATTTGTTTAATCAGATGAGGGGAGCCAAGGTGTTCTCCAAGATAAATCTGAAGTCAGGATACCATCAGCTTTGCATTCATGAGGTAGACATTCATCAGACGGTATTCCATACACACTATGGGCATTATGAGTTCACGGTTATCCCTTTTGGGTTGACCAATGCTTCATCAGTTTTCATGAGTTTGATGAATGGGGTGTTTCACACCTATCTTGACTAGTTTGTTCTCATGTTCCTTGATGATATTTTGATTTATTTGAGGACTATGGAGTAGCATGAAGGCCATTTACGACAAGTGTTGTAGTGCTTGCGAGATAATCAGGTGTTCGGCAATTTTGGCCAAGTGTGAGTTCTTCCAGACTGAGGTGAGATATTTGGGCCACATCATCTCAGGAGAGGGTATCTTAGTGGATCCCTCTAAGATTCAGGCCATTGTGGATTGGCCAGCACTGACGAATGTGGCTAAGGTTCATAGTTTCATGGGATTGGCAAGTTACTATTGTCGTTTTGTGAGAGATTTCTCTTGGGTAGCCCATCCCATCACTTCTCTTCAGTGGAAAGGGAAAAAGTTTGCGTGGTTAGACCAATGTGAGTCAGCTTTTTAGGCTCTTAAGGAGCGGCTGACTAGTGCACCTATATTGGTAGTGCCAGATCCTATAGGTGATTTTGTAGTGTGCACTGATGCTTCATTGGAGGGTGTGGGGGTAGTTCTTATGCAAGAGGGACGAGCGATTGCATATGAGTCCCATAAGCTCAAGGATCATGAGTTGAACTACCCTACCCATGATTTAGAGTTAGCGGCTGTCATCCATGCACTTGTGCATTGGAGACATTTCCTCTTGGGACATCAGTTTGAGTTGCATAGTGATCATCATAGTCTGTAGTATATCTTCACTCAGCTGAATTTGAATGCTCGGTAACATTGTTGGATGGAGTTCCTTTATGAGTATGACTTCGAGGTTTACTACATTCAGAGTAAGGAGAATGTTGTTGCAGATGCCTTGAGTAGGAGGAGACATGAGATTTCAGCTTTGTCTCTTGGAGTGGATTTGCGGAGCCATATTTTGGAGTTACTTCCTGGTGATACTTGGTATCAGGAGGTGAGAGCAGAGATTGAGTCTAGGAGAGTCCTTGAGGGTAGGTTTGCATGTTTCTCTATTGAGTCTGATGGACTTTTGTGACATCTTGGTCATATTTATGATCTGGATTCTGGAGATCTTTATTCCTTGGTTTTGTTAGAGGCCCATCATGCACCCTATTCAGGTCATCTAGGTGTCACGAAGATGCATGCCAATCTTTGATAGTTGTATCATTGGGTAGGTTTGCAACATGATATTGCTGCTTTTATGGCTCAGTGTCTTGAGTGCCAGTGGGTGAAGGCATAGCATTAACACCCAGCAGGACTATTGCAGCGTCATTCCATCCCTGGATGGAAGTGGGATACGATCTCTTGATTTCATAGTGGGGCTACCTATGTCTTCATGTTGTCATGATGCTATTATGGTTATAGTGGACAAGTTGTCCAAGGTGGCACACTTCTCACCCATGAGATCTTCCTACACTACAGCGTCTGTAGCTTGAGTATTTATGGAAGATATCATGCGTCTACATGGTATTCCTTGTAGGATCATTTTTGATCATGATCCAGTGTTCACTTCAGCTTTGTGGACTTCTCTTCAGCATGCTTTGGGAGCTCAACTTAATTTCAGCTTTGTATACCATCCCAAGACTGACAGACAGACATAGCGGGTTAATCAGGTCTTAAAGGATATGCTTTGAATGTATGTTATGGATCAACAGTCTCTTTGGGAGGACTACTTGTACTTGGTTGAGTTTTCTTATAATAATGGGTACCACAGTTCTCTCGGTATGTCTCCCTTCCAGGCCTTGTATGGTAGGCCCTGTCACACTCTGTTGAGTTGGGATCACTTAGAGGATCGAGTTCTTTTGGGTCTGGAGATGCTTTAGGATATGGAGTAGTAGGTAGTGTAGATCAGAGAGTAGTTGGCTATAGATTAGGATCGGCAGAGGAAGTATGCCGATCTCCGTAGGTTGGATCACCACTTCTCGGTGGGTGACTGTGTGTTTCTGAGAGTTCATCCACAGAAGAGCCCATCCATTATGGGAAAGGCTCAAAGTTGGCACCTCATTTTGTTGTACCTTTTGAGATCCTTGAGAGGATTGGTCCTATTGCCTATCGCCTTGCATTTCCACCGAGTCTATCACGCATTCACGATGTTTTCCATGTTTCAATTCTTAGACGGTATATTCCTGATGTGACCCATGTTCTTGATTGGACTGCTTTGCAGGTCGAGGCGGATGAGAAACTTTATTTGGAGCCCGTACGTACCTTTAGCATTGAAGGTTGACCCTAAGGGGTTGAGACATAGAGCAGGTAAGGGTCCAATGGGATCCTGATGGTGAGTCCTTAGTATCTTGGGAAGATGCGGCGAGGATGAGAGATCTTTATCTATATCTTTTTACAGGATTCCATGAGTAAGCCTAGTCCTAGGGGATGTAATGACCCCTGCGTTCATATTATGCTTTTGCTTATCTTGATGGACTTCGATGACTATATCTTTTGTATTGGATTATGCATCTTGTTATTATTTTGTATTGGCATCGATGATGTGCAATCTTGATACTATTATGTTGTTGACATGATTATTGTTTATGCTAGATTTCATGCTTACATGGTTGATGTTACTTTAGCTATATGATGATGTATGCTTGGAGTGTTGCAAGTACTGAGTATCAACTCCACCTGGATTCACAGGCCTAAGTGTACTCTTATTATCCTCGATGGTGGTTATTGGAGATAGTCACAGGCCCTGTTCCCTACCCTAGCCAATGTACCCTGCTAGTGTAGTGTTCTCATGTTGTTGTCTTATCATCTGGTTACCTAATGGTAATGTACAGATTGCCCTTATGGCCATGTGTAGTTTGTTAGTGCGGTGGTTGAGGCTTTTCTCCTTGGTTTCCGTTGATTGTTTGATGTGGCTTCCTTGGCATCATTCTTTATTTTGATTGGATAAAATTGCTTTATGCTAATGTATAGTTTGTAGGAAATGAGTGCCTTGCCTACTCCTTACCCATCTACTGGGACTGATTGCATGTAATTGTGCATATGATAACCTAATTTTTTATCGTATCAAGTTTCATGGACTAGTGTGTGCTTTGGCTACATCTTAGCATTTGCATGCTTCAAGGAGTAAGCCTAGTCCTAGGGGTAGGATGTAACAACCCTCCTTGCTGCGTTGGGAGAGTTAGGTGAGAAGGTAAATGCAGAAAAATATCTTGTAGAAGAAAAGATATCTGATTCAGTGGAAGTCAAGGCAAAGTTGAGGGGAGTTTGTTTTTTAATGGCAGCAAAAATATCTCTTGGAGGGTTCATGACATGTGGAGATGGGCAGAGATAAATTTTGGAGAAAATATCTACTGGGTAGGTGAGCATATGGATTTAAGTTGTTTGCCTACAATAAGTCATGCATTCGATGGCTCTTGGAGAAAGGGGAATGTGGTACACTAAGTTACAACAAAAGCTAAGCATACATCGACTTAAGAGAGACCCAGATAGTAACTACAAGACGAAGGGGTTCTACTTGTGGAGGTTGTCAAGGAGTTTGTAGTTGATGATTTTGGGGATTTCGCACCAACCATGGTGCTAAAGCAGCTCGATCTGAAAATTCATTGTGCAAAAGATATTTCTTCTTTGGTAGATATAACATCCCTTCTTCAAATCGAGGCCATGATCACAACTTCACAAGTGCAAATTGATTGCTTTTGGTGAGAGGGACGGCATGAGTGAAGAGCAGAGTCAACGTGTTTTCTTGGAGAGGCTGTAAAAACCCAAAGAAAGAGAGAAAAAAAAAAGAAAGGAAACGTAGGAGAAGAAAAGAAACAGAGGATAGAGAAGAAGCGCGTGGCGTAAAAGTGAATTCTCGGGAAAGCATATCAAATTGCAAGATCTGAGGTGAGATGAGGGAGTGCGTAGTGAAAGAGGTATTTACCTCTATTCTTGTTTTTCCAGCATAAAAAGAACTAGAATATATTTTCTGTGACTTCATTAAGCACAGAAAAAATGAAACCCCATTACTGTCTATCAAAAATTAATATATGTTAGCTGTTATTTCATTAAGCATAGGAAAATTGAAACCCCATACCGTGTATGCAAAAATTATTTCAATGCAAGATATTTATATTGCCTCTTTCCTTGAATTTATTTTTAAATCTGCAGAACGATGTTCTTATTCGTTGATAAATGGGTTTCTAAAGAAAGGTCATATGGTTTTTGAATTATAATTTTATTGAAATAAAAATAGAGGGTTTCAATTTTATAGAGAATAAAATGAGTGCAGCCATACAAATAAACTGGGATGTATGATAGAGATTGAAGAGATCTCGGTCCCATGGAACCCTTGTGTTATACGTTGCCTCTCTGATGAGATTATCATTGCAACTCTTCTTAAATAAAACTTAGTGGCTCTTTTTTGACTCATTACGGTCATTTTCTGATTAAATCTCCAGCCTTGTGGAAACCACCGTCTTTGAGTTAAAGAATGAAATGGCACTAAAATACCTTAGAAACATCTACCTGTGTTTGTGCATTAAAATTGGTCACATAAACTCTACTTGGAAAGAAAATCTATCACTCAACCTAAGGATCTAAGGGAACTACTATAGGAGGGAAAATTAAGAGTTCCATTTTGTAAACCTTTTTAATATTTTATTTTGTTATTGTTAAATATGGTAGATAATATGTAGAATTCAAGCTGTGAGTAGACATGCAATACCATTTGCCATGTTTTCTTGTTATTCATGTATTCCTTTGTGAAGAGTATTTAAATTGGGGTCATTGGAGTTATTACAAAACTGATCTAACTGGCAAAAGGTTGTTTTCAATAAAATTACACTATTACTGCAAGCTTTTGTCTTGTAGATCAAATTTCTTTATTTACTATTTCAAATTTAGAATTTAATGTTTTAGTCATTTGGATTCCTCGTTGGTTAAACGAGATGAAGTAGGTCTAGGCATTAGAGTGGTCATTTGGAGTGGCTCTCTATGGGCCCGGGGCCTGCAAGTGGCTACCAAGGGAACTAGTAGCAGAGTTACATTAATAAGTGATAACTAAATGAAAGCATTGGGGCAAAAACATTCATAAGATAATTAGTTGTCATGCATGGCCTTGAGTGCTTGTAAAGGCTAAGGATGCAACAAGAAGGCCTATCTATCTGCGGAGTATCGAGTCATCCATCTGCAGGGCATGGATTCAGACATGATTGAGTCTCCTCATTTGTATGAGAGGTGTGCTTGGTTCTGTGTGGTGTCATCCCTTCAAGCACGCATGATGACACTCCATCTGATTACACTCTAGTATCTAGTACCTTACCAGTCGTGAGTAGTACCCGACCTATGACCTGGATGAGTACCTCTATGTTATGACTTTGGCTGTATGCATTGTTCTCCATGTCTTCTCTGTGATTGATGTGAGTTTTGGCCATCTTATATCCCCTTGTTGTTGTTCTTCTATTGGGCCTTGTGATTATCTTCGAGCATGGTGGGGTGGTCTCTTATGAGTCCACATGGTTGGGAGGCGTTGCCACCACCATTGGGGATCGACGAACAGGTTATTAGAGCACTAGATTGGAGATGTCCTCTCTCCATTATTTCATTCAATTATTGTACTCATTTAGTCATTGTACCATATTCATGGCTATGCCATTGCACTGTATATTCTTTTATGTAATTGTACTCTCTGAAGAGAGAAGATGTAATCATTGAATTTAATGAGAAGTAATGAGATGTTTCCTATTTGGTTTATGGATTCTGGTGTGGGTATCGGATCCACTTGTACTATGATGCTTTTGGATTCATGTTTATTTTGGATATGGGATATAGTCCAACATTGAAATTGGTGTTTAAAATAAACGTAGTTTAACAATGTTTCCTCTGGAGAGTGATTTAGTCCCCTCTCATGGGTTGTGCATTCGGCCATGCTTGGCCATGAATGTTGTCGATCTATCGAATCAACAACAGTATCTGGGTATGTTGTCTACTTATGTCAAAAAAAATATTCTTGTCCTGTTTTGGCTCTTACCCTTTGGGGTTACGTAGCGGGATGTTACAACCAGCATATTTGTAGTGCCAGTGCATGTCTGCAATGTTTTTGACCAACCAGTAATTTTACAACACACCAGCTAGTTAAGCTCTTCCTACATTTGGAACCTTTTATACACTCTGGGATAACAACAACTAGATTAAATTTTCTTTTAATAGAAAGTGTGGTGATGTCGCTACCTCCTTTGGAAAAGTATTCAAAAGAAAACAAGTGCAGTTCCACGTCAAAGAAGTCATCATGATTCATGGTTGAATTGAATGTGAAGATTTACTCAAGAAATAAACAAATTCAAAAGTATGCATTGCGCAAATGTATTCAGACATATTTTGAGTGAGATTGGTGCCATCAAGTCCCAACAATGTTACTTCCTTTGTCCTTCAAGGGTAGTCATTCAAATTTAACCATTACATCATGCAAACTCACTGGTAGATAATTCTTCTTCAATTTCCTCTTTATGGCATATTTTCCTTGACACAAAATTGAAGCATAAGGCAGCAAGGAGGTTGACCTCATGGTCTCATGCATCTCTGTGCTCAATGGCATTTGGGAACTTGACAAAGGAAATATAATGTAGAGGTGGAACAATTTACAAAGTCACTCTCCCCAACGTAGTGGTAGCAGTTAAGAAAATTTAGAACATTGCTAGATTTGGAAGTAGGTAAGGTTCAGCAGTAAAACAATGAATTGGTTGAAATGGATGTGATTACACTTGGATTGATCTGGAACAACAACATTTCAAACACTCTACTTAAATATCATCCACTTCAATGGTCAAACACTCAATAGAAATTTTACACCTCATTCACAATAAAAAGTGGTAAATATTTGTCTAACTTTAATTGGTCAAAATTGACCTTTGACTATTGAAGTGGATGATAATTAAGAATAGCCCATTTCAAAGTTCTTATGTTGCATTTAAAGTGAAAAGTCTAATTTCAAGCTATTGATAAATGAGTACATGCCCAATGGTACAATTCTTGGGTTTAGCTACATGCATTATGATTGTCCCCCTCCATTACTGTACAGGAACATAAAATCAAGTAGCATCTTATTAGATGCCAATTTTTAGGCCAACATTTTTTTGAATAATTTACATAATGCAGCCAGCATCTATCAACTTGTTTACATTGATTGCCTTCATGACTCCCCGAATGATATGCATCTAAACCTTCTGGGCAATAGTAATGATGTACAAACATTACATTTAGTCATACACATGCCCGCACATCTTCCTTGGGTGTCGATGGCGAAGACAAACTCACACGCACACCAAATCAAACTAAGACAACTGCCAAAACAGAGTTTAAACAACAAAACTGAAATGCCAAATCTTTTTGGGCAATGTAGGATTGCATATACACCTGGGATTCTCCTGCATCACTAATCTAGTTGGTTCATTACCTTTTGTTAATGGGAGCTAAATTTTCAAACATTGTCATTAAGAGCTTAATAGCATGCAAATTGGATAACTAATCTTGTTTTTTCATTATCTTCTATTACCGGGAACCAAATCCAAGAGGCTATTAGGATTAGAATTGATTTGCTAAGGTCCCTTGTGAATGTTAATAGATTATTAGAAAATAGTGACATTTCATTTCAAATCATTGGTTATATGGTCCAAGATTGCATATGCTTAATCATCCATGTTTTTTGAATGATACTAATGGCATGACCATGGTTAGTATCAATGTCAATATCATTAAGGTTTTCTCATTATACAAGGATCAAGAGGAATGTTTACATTGACATCACATCATATCTAGATTTTCATTATCTTCCTTATGAGATGCTCTTTAGTCCTTGTCTTGTTGTCTTTATCTTTTAGTTCATGTGATTTATGTAGGAGAAAGATAAGAGAGAAAGAATCAAAAGTGAAAAAAAAAGTGGATTTATATTTATATATTCAAAAAATTGTACATTCAAAAATACAAATCCTATAGTTGTTGCTCTATTTTCTTCCTATACAAAATACTATTAACTTCTCTCCCTTTCCTTTTTCTAGAATGGGTTGCACACTTCTACTACTATTGTCCCTCTTCTTTCTAAAGTGAGGTACTTTGTTCCTTCTAAAGTTGTTGTCTTTGTTATCCCTTCCCAAAGTGTTTGCTATGCCCCCCCTTATAGAAGTGTTAGAACTATGCTTATTTTCTAGAGATGTCTTTTGTATGCCCCTTTCTAGAGCTAATTACAATATTCTCTTCTCCTTGAAATGTTCTACAAAAGCACCTTTTCTAGAGTTGTCTTCTCTCTATAATCTATGCTAACTTCTATGGTTGTATTCTTTTATTTTACTTTTCAACCATTTTCTTTTCCTTCCAACTCCAAAACTCAAACATAACTAGTAGTATAACTAAAGTCAAACCAATCAAGGTTTCAACATTCAATGTTTTAGATAAAGCAATAGTATCAATGGATGGCAACACTCCCCCTTAATCTTGAGTCTATTATCATGCATTTAGATAATCTTATTGTATCTTTGGAGCCATCTTCATAGTTTCCTAGTGATTTTTGAAGCTATGTGGTGATCTTTGGAGCTAATTGGTGATTTTTAGAGCTATTTTAGAGAGTTATTTCTAGGGAAGATTTATAGAGCTAGTTCTTAGAACTTCTTTTCAAAGCTAGTTTCTAGAGATGATTTCTAAAGATATTTTCTAGAGTTTCTTTCTAGAGCTAGTTTTTAGAGCTAATTTTTGAAGAGCGGGTTTTTAGAGCTTCTTTCTAGAGTTGATTGCTAGAGCTAGTTTTCAAAGTTAGTTTTTGGAGTTGGTTTCTAGAGCTAGTTTTGTAGCTAAATTCTAGAGTTGATTTCTAGAGATAGTTTTTGATGCTATCTATGATGCCTAAATTTTCTCATAAGCATTCAAAGCACTCTTTTAATAGTTCCTTAGTAAAAATATCAATGAGTTTCTACTTGGATCTATAGAACTAAAGTTTAATCTCTCCATGATCTACTTGCTCTATTAAAAAATCATAATGGATCTCAATATGCTTGCTTTGTCCATTGAAAAATAGGTTCTTTATTAAGGCTATTAAGGATACATTGTCTATATGTTTGTGCCATCTTCTTATTTCTCATTCAAGTCCTCTAGGATTCTTCTAAGCCAAATAACTTGAAATGTAGTTGCATTTTATACTATATATTTAGCTTCCAGTATGGTGATGAGGAGCCAAGAAAGAAGAATAAATATTTTTATTCTTTCAACTTAGGAGAGGATGCGTAAATATTTTATGTCCATATAGTTCTATTAGAACTTCCTTCTTATTGCCATTGGCAACGGAATAGACTATCGACGACTTTTGGAAATGTTTTGTCGAACACCAAGTTTGCCTGATACCTCCTATCGGTGAGACTTCTTCTTCATTTGGCCGATAGTTAGTTCAACGGTACCCAACCTCTCATCATTGTGACCCATATCATCGGCGAACACTTACCAACTTAAGTCGATGCACTGATGGACCAACCCCTCATCGGCCAAACGAATGTTATCAGCCATGTTAGAATTTACTTCACCGATACGCTGATGACTTTTGTCTTCAGTGAGACTCTTCTCATTGGTGAGCATTTACATCCTTTGGCCAATGCGCCAATAGACCAACCCTCTCGGCGAGACTTGACCTATCGGTGGGACTTACTCTAGAGTTGCCGATATCTCGATGGACCTCTCGCACTCATCTTTGGCAAGACTGCTCAACTTCGGTAGACTTGTTTTGAGTCCCAGCAATACGTTGATAGGATTGTCACTCTCACATAGTTTGATCTACACTCTACGCCTAGCACATAGAGATGTTAGGGCATGCTATTGTGCACACTCCTCAGTCTGGAACATTTGCCCCACCAAACAGGTAAAAGAAAAGAAAAATAAATAGAAATATGTACAGGCCGATGCCATTCCACTGATTTCTTGGAAATCCACTAGTGGAATGGTTATCGACTCATCTTCGACAATTTAGACTAAACTATTTCAATTACAGAGAATAGAAAGCTATTATGAACAAATAGGAAATATTTACGGCATAGATCAAACACAGAAAATGATGGACAAAAGTTATTATTGCTCAGATGATTTTTGAATCACAATCTTCAAATTTTCTTAACCCCCTCTTGGTTGCTCCTCTGTGCTTTTATTAAGCCAGAGTTGGAAGATCAATGGTTGCTCAACGGTTAGGGAAGGCCAACTGCCCTAAATCCCAACCAACTCCTATAGACCTTTTCAGATTCTATTAGATACAAAATGTGTCTATTATTTGCCAAATGGAAACAAAGACTTCTAGGTGTTTAGAAAAACAAAAACATGAACAAGATGACATGGCCAAATAGGCCTTATTTCAACATAGTAGATTCTACTATGGTGCCCCTGCACCATACTCCCCAGAAGAAAAATGTCTCAAGTCCTCTTAGAGACCAATTCTTGTACAGCTCTACCTTGCTTTAGAATGTCTTACTCCAGCATCCATGTAGCTTCTGAATCTGGAAGCCCTTGCCACTTAACCAGATGTTCAAAGTATGTTTTGTGCCTTGTCTTCCTGGCTTCTCTACTTTCCAAAATGTACTCCATTTTTGGCAGCTCCCTAGAAGGTAAGTGCTTCAGCCAATCTTCATTTTCTTGGACAGGGTCTTTTGCATTCTCCCCTATATTAGGACTCTTGTACAATGTCAAATCAACAATGTTGAATATGGGTGAAATGACAATATCATTAGGAAGCTCAATCTTGTAAGCATTTGGACCGTACTTCTCCAAAATCTAATAGGGTCCAATCTTCCTCATCATCAATTTGTTATGGCCTCCTTTTGGCAACCTATTTTTGTTCAGACGATCCATGACCAAGTCGCCTACCCGATACTGCACATCCCTCCTCCTTTGATCCATGTGAGCCTTCATCTTCTGACTATTCTGGTGTAAAGTATCTCTGACCTGTTGGTGTATTTCTTTCATGGCTTCTGTAAATGCATCAGCATGACCACTCCTTTTGTCCAACCCCTGGATGTCTCTCAATTCAAAAATACCCCTGGGGTGACTGCCATAAATAATTTCAAAGGGACTCAGACCTGTGCTCCTATTTGTCGAGTCATTATAAGCATATTCTGCTTGTGGGAGTATCACATCCCAACTACTATCATGTTCTTTTGTTAAGCATCTAAGGAGATTGCCCAAAGATCTATTGACCACCTCGGTTTGCCCATCAGTCTGAGGATGATAGGCTGAACTAAAAGACAAATTTGTTCCCAATCTTTTCCACAAAGTCCTCCAAAAATGTCCCAAAAATTTGTTGTCCCTATCAGACACAATGCTCAAAGGTATCCCATGAATCCTGACAATTTCTTTAAAGAACAAACCTACAATGTAGCTAGCATCATTAGTGGTCCTGCAAGGAATGAAATGAGCCATCTTGCTGAATCAGTCTACCACTACAAACACACTGTCACAACCTACCCTTGTTTTAGGTAACCCCATCACAAAATCCATACTCAGACATTCCCAAGGCCTGTTGGGTATTGGCAAAGGTTGATACAATCTTGCATTGGTCGAGACCCCCTTTGCTCGTTGGCATACTATGCAACTTTTAACAAATTTTCTGATGTTAGACTGCATTCTTGGCCAGAAATAAAATCTCCTTACCAAATCTAAAGTATTATTCAACCCAAAATGTCCACCCAAACCACCACTGTGTTTTTCCTTCACTATATTATCCCTCATTGAACACTTAGGGATACACAACTGACATCCTTTAAACAATAGTCCATTTTGCAATGTAAAATCTGAAAACTCACTATGAAAAGTATTAGCAAATGCATTGCACACCTTGTAGATTTCTCTGAAATCCTAATCTTCTTCATACAATTCTTTGAGTGACTCAACACTCATGCTTTGCAACTAAACTTCTTGCACTGTCAACACCCTCCTGTTGAGAGCATCTGCAACCTTATTTGTGACCCCTTTCTTATGCTTAATGGTGAAAGTGTATGCTTGTAGACTTTTCACCCACTTCACATGTCTATGGCTGAGCTTTTCTTGTCCATTCAAAAAATTGAGAGCATGATTGTCTGTGTACACAATGAATTCTTTGGGAAGCAAATAATGCCTCCACTTTTTCAGAGCTTGTACCAAGGCATACAATTCTAAATCATAAGAGGAGTACTTTCTCTTAGCTTCATTCAATTGCTCACTAAAAAAGGCCACTGGTCTGCCTTCTTGGCTCAACATCACTCCTATGGCCAGCCCACTTGCATCACATTCAATGGTAAAAACCTTATTGAAATCAGGAAGTACTAAGACAGGATACTTGGCAACTTTCTGCTTCAAACTTTCAAAACTCTGGTCTGCCTCTTTTGTCCACACAAACTTCACCTTACCTCCACCCTTGATGGTCTCCAACATAGGTGCACAAATATCGTTGTAATTCTTAATGAAATTCCTATAGAATGTGGCCAAACCATGGAAACTCCTTACCTCCCCTGCTGTCTTCAGTGTGGGCCAATTTAGAATAGCCTCCACCTTTGAAGGATCCATCTTCAGATCACCTTTGGAAATGACAAAATTCAAGTAGATCAACTCTTGTTTTATGAAATCACATTTGTCCAAGTTTATCAACAGCTTCTGGTCTTTCAGCCTCTTCAAGACTATCTCTATATGTTTCAAATGCTCTTCTTTACTTTTACTAAATATCAAAATGTCATCTAGGTATACTACCACAAACTTACCTATGAAACCCTGCAATACTTCATTCATTAGCCGCATGAAAGTGCTAGAAGCATTAGATAGACCAAAAGGCAATACAAGCCATTCATATAACCCTTCATTGGTTTTGAATGTTGTTTTCCATTCATCACCTTCTCTTATCATTATCTGATGGTACCCACTCTTCAAGTCTATCTTAGAGAAATAGGTAGCACCCCCCAAATAGTCCATTAGGTCTTCAATTCTAGGAATAGGAAACCTGTATCTGATGGTTATCCTATTTATTGCCCTGGAATTAGTACACGGTCTCCATTTCCCATCTTTCTTTGGTGCCAAAACAGTGGGGATTGCACATGGACTCAAACTCTTTCTTATTAACCCCTTGTCTAAAAGTTCTTGAACCTGCCTGGCTATATCCTCATTCTACTGAGGGGTCATTTTATAGGCTGCCTTATTGGGAAGTATAGCTCCCGGTATGAGATCAATCTGATGGATGATATCTCTAATAGGAGGTAGTGAGTCTGGCATATCTGCTGCAATTACATCCTTATAACTCTCAAGTAGTTCTCTGACCTCCCTAGACCCTATCTCTCTCATATTTTCTCTTTTCTTCTCCTTAGGTTTCACAACTAGAGCAAAACCTACTCCACCTAATTCTTCTAATGTTTCAAGGAATTCATTTTCTCCTACCAGCATTACACTAGACCCTACATGTTGTGGATCCCCTTCTACCAATGACTGTATCCTATAGGTTACACCATCCTTTTGGAATGAGTAAGCATTCTTTTCTCCATCATGATGAGCCTTTCTGTCAAACTGCCATGGTCTGTCCAGCAGAATATGGCAAGCATCCATTGGAAGGATGTCACACAAAATCTTGTCTCTATACCCTGCAATACTAAATTCTACCCATGCTTGTTCATTGATGACTATATGTTGTCCCTTGTTTAACCAAATGACCCTATATGGACAGCTATGGGGTATCTTTTCTAATTTCAATTTATCTACTGCTTCCAAAGATATAATATTGTCAGTAGACCCAGAGTCAATGATAACTTTACAAACCTTACCTCGGATCTTATAGTTGATTCTAAACAAAGCCCTTCTTTGAGACAGTTCAGTCTACACTAGTTCCTTGAGTAGCGTCCTCTTGATCATTAGATTTTCTCCCATCTCTGATGTCAAATTCACTTCAGGAGATGTCACACTCCCTGCATCCTCTTGATTCAATGTGGTTCTTCTCTCATTACCATGAGAAGTTGAGGCCTTCTCTGGACACTTATATGCTATGTGCCCTATCTAATTGCAGTTATAACATCTCATATTGGAGAACTTGGATCCTCTACCCGATCCATTTGTCCCACCTCTTCCATTAGGCCTTCTTCCTCAGTAGCCTCCTCTGCTACTTGAGTCCCCAACTTGCTCTTCTTGGCTAGACTCACCATTAGGCCTCTGGTTAGGACTTCTTCCTCCAAAACTGCCTCTACCTCTAAAATTTTTGCCACCTCTTCCTCTACCTTGCTGCTCACCTTTCCTCTTCAGCTTCTCTTCAACTCTTAATGCTACTTGAAAGCATTTTTCCACGGTTTCAAGGGTCAATAAACTTATCTCATCTTGAATATTGAACCTCAGACCATTTAGATACCTTGCTACCTTGGCTTTTTCCTCCATGTACCCACATCAAAGAGTGTATTTGTGAAACTCCTCGGTGTAAGTAGCTACATCCATATCTTTTTGCTTGAGGTTCTGCATTTTCCTGTAAATTTGCACCTCAAAGTCAGATGGAAGGAACTGGGACTTGATCTTCTCCAGCATTCTCCTCCACGAAGAGATCATACTCTTCCCATTCTTTACCCTCTCTCCTTGGGTGTAATTCCACCATGTAAGGGCAGCACCTTTGAGTTTCATTTTTGCAAACTTAACTCTCTTACTTTCAGGAACTTCTTTGTACTCAAAATAGTTGTTTAGAGCTTTAATCCACTCCATGACTTCATCAGCATTCATCTTTCCACTGAACATGGGGATATCTATCTGAGCCTCCGAAGAGTCCTTGCCAATAGTCTTAATGGCTTCCAGGAAATGCTTTTGATCAGCCGGTATCTCTACCTCTTTTGGTTCCTCTTCTTCTTCCTTGTTCTCTTCCTCTTCATATGAACCTTCCTCTATCCTTTTTCCTATCTTCTGTGCCTTCAATTCTGCTTGGAGTGCTTCCCTGACTCCAGTTTTGATCTTCTCTTCCATCTCCTTAAATTTCTTGACCACTTCGGTGGTCATCCCCTTTGGAGGCATATTGCTAGCCTCTCCTTCACTGTCCTCTGCTGACATATACCAGATCAACCACAAAACCTTTTATGGCTCTGATACCAATATGATGAAAAGCCAAGAAATAAGAATAAATATTTTTATTCTTTCAACTTAGGAGAGGATGGGTAAATATTTTATGTCCTTCATATAGTTCTATTAGAACTTCCTTCTTATTGCCATCGGCAACGGAATAGACTATCGGCGACTTTTGGAAATGTTTTGCTGAACACCAAGTCTGCCTAATACCTCCTATCGGTGAGATTTCTTCTTCATTTGGCCGACAATTAGTTTAATGGTACCCAACCTCTCATCATTATCACCCTTATCATCAGCAAACACTTACCAACTTAAGCCGATGCACCAATGGACCAACTGCTCATCGGCCAGACTAATGCTATCGGCCATGTTAGAATTTGCTTTGCTGATACGCCGATGACTTTTGTCTTTGGTGAGACTCTTCTCATTGGCGAGCAGTTACAACCTCTGGTCGATGTGCCAATAGACCAACCCCCTCGGCGAGACTTGACCTGTCGGTGGGACTTACTCCAGAGTTCCTGATACACCAATGGACCTCTCGAGCTCGTCTTCAGCAAGACTGCTTGACTTCAGTGGACTTGTTTTGAGTCCCAGCGATATGTCGATAGGGTTTTCACTCTCACACAGTCTGATCTACACTCTACGCCTAGAACATAGAGATGCTAGGGCATGCTACTGTGCACACTCCTCAGTCTGGAATATATGCCTCGCCAAACAGGTAAAAGAAAAGAAAAATAAATAGAAATATGTACAGGCCGATGCCATTCCACTGATTTCTTGGAAATCCACCAGTGGAATGGTTATCGACTCATCTTCGACAATTTAGACTAAACTATTTCAATTACAGAGAACAAAAAGCTATTATGAACAAATAGGAAATATTTACAGCATAGATCAAACATAGAAAATGATGGACAGAAGTTATTATTGCTCAGATGATTTTTGAATCACAATCTTCAAATTTTTAGAACCCCCTCTTGGTTGCTCCTTTGTGCTTTTATTAAGCCAGAGTTGGAAGATCAACGGTTGCTCAACGGTTAGGGAAGGCCAACTGCCCTGAATCCCAACCAACTCCTGTAGACCTTTTCAGATTCTATTAGATACAAAATGTGTCCATTATTTGCCAAATGGAAAACAAAGACTTCTAGGTGTTTAGAAAAACAAAAACATGAACAAGATGACATGGCCAAATAGGCCTTATTTCAACATAGTAGATTTTACTATGGTGCCCCTGCACCATATGGAAAGAGAAATTGTGGGTTACTTCTTTAATGCCCATGAAATGACTTCTAATCCCATTTGGAACACATATTTTGATGTACTCTTCCTATTGAGGATAGTCATCTCCTCTTTGATGTTATCTCCTATGGAGTTGCATCATCTTCTTTGGATGTCATGAGAACACATTAAAACGCTCTTGTTCTTTCTTCACCTATTCATTTGTTGTAGTTTGGCATTGCGTTGGAGACCCATGAGTGGCATTCGAAGGAGTCATCTTTATATTTGAATCTTTTTCTACATCTATTTTCAGTAGCTCAGGTAGATTTTCACTTCTTTAGTTTGGCCTAAGACTCATAATTTGATTATGGCATCTTTTGACATTGACATGTTGACACTTGAGTAGATTTCAAAGACATCACACGTCTTGAGTCTTGTTCCTTCATATTCCTTTTAGGAATAAGAATACTTGTTACATATATCCTTGGCCTTGTTTCTTCCTAAGGGGAGAAATGTTGTTTGATATTTTTGGGTCATCTTTTGAATTTATTATCCAACATCCGTCATCAATGCTAGAGATTCTACTTTAGGGGGCTACATGATCTCTCTTCTTCTCTCTTCGGGGAGGAATTTTCCTCACATGGGGTTTTCTCCTTCTTATACTTTGTAGTATCTTGTTTTTTCTCTCTTTTAGAGAGGGGTTTTGTCACTAGGTTGCACTTAATGGGGGTGTTGGAGTGAATGGGATATATTACCTAACTAGTTTACCTCTTAGGTCCCATTCACACTAGTTCAATTAAGTTTATTTAGGCCATTTTTAGGGCATTATAACTGTATGTATCAATTCATAAGATTAATACACATGTCATAATCTTATATTTTTCTACATTTCACCTTGGCCTATATAACAAAGGCTTTCTCATTGTAATCTCACATTCATATAATCAAGTAATCATATTGTATAGTTGTATCCTTTGATATAATATGATTATATTTCATGTGAGGTATCTCTTATGCTTTCATTGAAGCTTCTAATTCTTAGGTGGGTATCTCCATAGGAAAATATTTCTTGGCATTAGAGGATTCTCTTACACTCCTCAACATTACTAGATCCATATTTAAAAAAAAAAATAGAATGGTGCTCCTCCTTAAGTGTGCTTAATTTAAGTGATCCACCTTTGGGCTTAGCTATCTTGAAGGCAATGGAATCCACTAAAGATTTAATTGAGAGATATAGATTTTTAAAGATTTAGAATAGTTCTTCTATTTCATTTTGGAAATATCACTGGTTTGCTAACACTCCTTTAAAAATTGTTCTTGAATTTAAGGATATCTCCATTTTTATTAGTAATTATTTGGAATTTTAATTTAAAAATTATTAGGAAGAAAAGATAGAGAGATATGGTATATCTAGATCCATTTACTTTCCTAACAATGAATAGTAATAAGGGTAGAGATAGATTGCTTGATGTTATAAGTGACATATGAGTACCATTTGTTGAGGATAATGGGACTTATGTGCCTCTAAATATATGGATGTAATGTACAATACTATATGTGGATCAATGTGAAAATATTTATTTTTTCTCAATGCCAAGTCAATTTGAATGTTTTGTGTTAGTCTCATAGTTGCAACCTCATTCTATAGCTATGAACTCAATTTGTAATTACTTCTAGACTATCATATTAATTCTTTGATATTTATAGACTAATCTACGTTTTCTATCAAGTTGGCAATATTTAAAATATCATGATATGCAACATGCTTCAAACATGTACACAAATTCTAGAATGACTGTTAGGTCATTCACAAGTGCTAGTGTGATTGTTATTAGATAAGCTATATTCCTTGCTTGATTAATGATTGTTCTTGTGATAAATAAGTGATTCTTTGTTATAAATGAGTAAAAGTTGATGTCTTTCATACATGAGTGTAACCACCAAATTGTAAGATGGGTCATTCAACTAAATGCTTATTTTTTATTTTATATCTAAAATGACCAAGATATGGACTACACAAATGATCTTGTAATTGTGGACATGATGTGGTTTGGACAACCAAGTTGGATATATGTATGGTAGGATTGGATTAATCAAAAGTGAATGGGGAAATGCATCAAGGATGCATTTTGCATCATTATAATCATTAATAAGAAAATTTGCACATTACATTAGATTTATTTAATGATTTTCATAGAAAACACTAAACTGGGTTATTTATAAATGCTTTGGCATATACTTTATATTTACTACTTTTTTATTCTCCAGTCACTTTTAAAATTAATTATTTTGTATCTGTATTCTCCCATCATAGAAAAAACACATAAGTCCATTGCAATAAGTCTTCATTACATTAGAGAAGAAACACATAAGACCTCATTGGGATGGCTACATTCTAAGTTGAAGAAAGGCAATAATCATTGGTCACTAGTAATTATGAATGTATTAGAAACCACTGAGTATTTCAGATTTTTTTAAAAAAGTTTCAATGACAAACAATATACTTTTAATCGTATCGACAAATAAAACCCATCTCCTAAGTTATGATCTCTTGAAAGAGAGAAAGCATAGTACTAGAAAGAGCAAAAGTAAAAGGCGTTGTGAGCAATAAAAGCAACAAAGACACATATATGCCCTTAGCCATGTAATCAACTACAGATGTCTAGAGGTAATAATGTATTTTGTGATAAAAAAGATTTAGTGATCGCACTATTTAGTGGCTATTCTTAAACATCATCCACTTCAATAGTCAAATGTCAATTTTGGCTAATAAAAATAGGACAAATAATTACCACTTTTTGGTATGGATGAGGTGTAATTTCGCTATTGATTGTTTGACCATTGAAGTGGATGATGTTTAAGTAGAGTGCTATTTAGTGACCATACTACTTATAGCTAAGACAGGCGTGTTTAATAGCTAATCTCCTTCGTGTGTACCGCTTTTAATTTTATTTTATTTATTGTTATTATTAGTTTTATATCATTGCTTGCATTAGTTTTATATCAATATGTCCACAACTTCAAAATTATCTTTGGGCAATCTCGTCAGTATGTACATTTATCAATTCATCCAATTTGGAGTGATTCTTTTGAAGTAGTTAAAAATAATAATATCAGTACAGCGATTCCAAATAGAATTTCATATATTACCTCGCTAGTCACTATTTTTTATTTTTTTTTTACTGATTTGGATCTTGTGGTGTTTTTTTTTTTTTTTTTTTGTGGGGGGGGGGGGTTGTTATTGATCATGTGATGTATGGTTTTTCCTGTGGTCTTGAGGACTAGTGGCTCACTTATGGTAGGATCTAGAGGGGACATAGGTGGTCCTCTACATTTTTGATTTAAGGATATTGTTCAAACTGATAAGACGTGACCTTTGGCCCTAAAAATGCCATCAATTTTCTCATACAGACTACACATGATGTTAGGTCTGATCAAAGGGTTGATAATCATCCTTGATCTAATGGGTACTTACAAAAAAGTGTGGATCAACCCATTTTGGTCATTAATCCAAAACTTATAGTAGATGATGTGATTTATTTGTTGAAACATGCTTTGATTTGTAAATATATGGGTTTTCAAGCCACGTCGCCTTTCCTCAAGAATTGGGCACATCATACTTGACAACTGAAAGGGGGTATGGGGGTTATAATAGCAACAAATGGCTTCTTCCTTGTGGTATGATCTAGAGTGGCTAATCAAAATTTGGATTTTAAAGGAGGGTCATACTTTCACAATCAAGCTTGATTGTTCATTAATCCTTAATATGTGGGATTCTATCTATTAGAAGAGCTCCTATATAAGATTTTGGTTTGGGTTCATCTTCTTCATCTTCCTATGGAATTTCGACAACCAAATATTTTTCAATCTATTATGGTTGTTCTTGGAAAAACTTTGGTCCCTTCCAATCATACGCTTGAGAGAAAGGTAACTATGTTGTTCGCATCTATGTGGAAATTGATAGTTTAGGTAGCACACACTAGATTAAGTAGTTAGATTATGAGACTCTTCCTTTTAGGTGTCATGTTTTTCATGATTATGGGCAATGTCAGAGAAATTGCCCAAAGAAAATCTCAAATGCTCTTCACTCCAACACAAAGGTCTCTATAGCTATTTAACTAATGCAAAAGAGAAAGCCCCAACACATGCAAAATGTCCTTACTCAAATAGGTTTATTCTAGTGAAATCCTAAAATAATCAAAGGAATGATATGTGTTAGGAAAAATATTACCAAGAGGGGTTCTAATAACATATTTGATACTCTAGATAATTTTGAGGAAGTTTATTCTACTTTAGTTGACAGGATCTAATAGAAATCATGGGGCCAATCGTGCTGATAATAGATTGAATATTACAGCTCCTATTTTGATGGTTATTCTATTTGAAGATTCTATGGATTGTGTCCTACCATAAGCTCTTGAAGATATTGGTGCTAAAGATAATACTAAGAAGAAAGCTCCTACTCTGTTGGGATTCCAACAAAAATATCTAAAAAAGAATGGTATGAATAAACTCTCCAAAGTGGGGTAGAAAAGAGATTAGGAGAGTCAAAGATAATAGGCGAAACATTGGTGGAATTAGGGATCACTTGCACTTTAGATTCTCACTTTTATGTTGTTCAAAAATGATAGTTCTTTCATGGAATGCTAGGGGTTTGAGGAGCATCCCTCATCAAAAGGTTGCTTGAGACCTTATTCAAATTCATAAGACTAATATCATTTTGTTTTAGGGAACAAAACATATAGTGGAGGAAATGATGACTACTTCATTAATGCTTTGGAAACATAGCCAATGTTAGTATGTTAGGCAGGGCCTAAATTTGATGGTTGACCTTGCCTATCAAGCAATTTTTTTACGACGGTTATCCATTCAAAGGTGCCTTTAAAATACTATGACATATCTTAATATAAGAAAAATGATATATATAAGCCAAATATATATATCATCACAATTCTATATAAATTTTGATAGTCTATCCAAAATCTCTCATTTCATATGATACAATCTTTTTAAAATTTTGATTGTATTCTACGGCAAAAATGCCTAAATACAGCCATACGGCCATCAAATTTAGGCCCTGATGTTGGGCTTATTCTACTACACGAGGGTTAGCAATCCTATGGGACCCTCATAGGCTTACACCTTCTCCTTGGTTAGTGAGTAAGAATTCTCTATCTTTGGTTGGTTCCTCTTTTGATTCAGGTAGTCCTATTTTCTTAACCAATGTAGCTATGCTCCTTTGGATTTTCAAGGTAAGATTTTCTTGTGGTCACATATTCAGTTGGTTTGCGCTTTCTTTGTTTCTATTATGTTAATTTTGGATAGTGATTTTAATGTAATTCTTACTCTTGATGAGAAAATTGTTAGAATATTAAGGTTTTACATTTATAATAAAGTCACTTTGTGACTTATAGGTTAGTTTATTTAAATAATAAATAAATGTTAGTTTGTTGGGAAGTTATATTCCTATAGGCAGATTAGAAGTTAGTTGTTGGTTGGTTCATGGGAAATTGTAAGGATTTAAAAAACCATTGTGATGTAATGTCAAATAATCCTGAATGCAATACATATTATTCTGTATTATTCTATTTGCAATAATAGTGTGATCTATAATTTCATTTTTGTGCTCACCGTTGAACAATATGGTATCAAAGCAACTAAAATTTGTGTACCTGTCCATGTAAGATTTGGAGGAAAATCAGAATGGTGTTGCGGTGGTTGTAAAGGTGGTTCCTGTGTTTTCTGTGCTGAGGCCGCACTTGATGGTGGAATCCCTAAGGTGTGAAGAATTCCCAAGATGAGTTGAGGAGGCACAATGAAGAGGGAGTCAACACTTTCATTTTTTGTTGAATATTTGAAGCGCTAACTATTACCTTATTTGCTTTACATCCATGCACTAGACAATGCAAAATATGTATATGTGATTTACTCTTCATTTTCTCATGATCGATGTATTGTAGAGCAATGTTCCAAATTAAAGGTATTGTTCAATGTAGAAGGCGTTGTTTCGTATAGTAGAAGGCATCCAATATTCTATTTAGCCACTGTTTTAGGGTATGAAGCTAAATTAGAGCATGACAAGGAGCGCATACAACAGGCCATAATAATCCTAGTATTAATCGTATAACACAGAAGAATGTAGGTGTGGCAAAGTAAGAACTATTGACTTAGCATGACATTATTTACAATATAAAAGAGGAAAATTTCTATACAAGAATATGAAACTGATTTGTTTATTAGGACAAGATAAAGTCAGATTTTAGTCTAAGAAGACAAAGTGATGAAGGATTGTGGGTATGTGAGCAAGAGAAGGAATGTTTCTATGATATCAAAGTAACTGGTACGCAAGGGTATTGAGGATGACATTCTCAGTGGATACCTTGGATTATTTTGAGAATTAGATCTACAAAGGGTTAGTCAGTTTGCTGCTACTGTTAGAGTTTGTAAGCCTCTAGATGTATATAAAGGAAAAAGTATATTTTACATGTCCATGAAACAAACATTTAGTATCCTTGAAGTGTGGGTGTCTTTCCTGTAAGTTGTATTTTCTTTCATTTGCTGGGTGAAGTTTAGAGTTGTCGATTTATTTTCTTATTTGGGACTAGCTTTGTAGTTTACAAAATGAGAAGAAAAGAAGATAAATTATTTGTGAGTTGCATAGGCAAGTTGGTTACTTTATTACACTTGAATTTCAGTGGTTGTGGGTTCAAATTTGAGTATTATTATATTTTTAACTATAGATGCAAAGTTTAAAAACAAGGGTCTTTATTGGAGATATAAGAGTTTATTCATTTTTTGAAGCCATATTTAAGTGTTTTATTGTAAAGGATGCATTTTTGGTTGAATCCAACATCCTATTATTTTATGGGTTTTACAAATATGCTCGAAAGTCTTGTTTATATTTATCAAGCTTTCAAAGACTTTAATATTATATTTGGCCTTGGTAAAGACTAAAAAGATTAAAAATTGGAGGCAAGAGGTAGGAGGATATTTTGTCATCTCAAGTTAGCTTCTCGATCAGAGATGATCCACTGCATGAGAAGCACCATCAATTTGTGTCTCTTCACGGAGTGAGGGGGGCTTGGTAGTTCTTGATAGAGTTTGACAGTTCTTGATAGTGCATGATAGTACTTGCAATGTCCCTAATCTGAAATTTAGTATTAAATCCAAATCTGAAAATGTCTTTAACAAACTTAACACTAATATGCATTAAAACAGCCAAACTAGCTAACTAGTTTGCACAAGTATTACACAAAAATGAACACAAACAACTCAAATGTTTTTTATTATGATTTTTTGATATATATGACATGGAATCAGACTTGCATCACTGATTTACAATAGAAGCAACAACTACAACACTACACAACAAATCTTCTAGACACACACCAAAAACATACATTGAAATACACATATGCGATTCACCTGACATTGCCAGAAACACACAGAAACTTCACAACACTTGCACCAAATGATATATGGCACCCATGGATGATGCTACAATAGAAAGGAATGAGCTATCCACATGCTACACAGAAGAAAACTCAAACAACATCAATGGAAACACCACAAACACTCTGAAATGCTCGAAACACACCTTGCAAACATATAGATACTTCACATACAACGCTCCTAAGATCAAACCAGCAATACCTAGCTAGTCAAAGCTGATCCAAACCTCTAAAATGGAAGAAATACACCTATACTAACATGCAATAACATGCAAGACCTGCAACAACACAAATGCTCTAAAACCCCCAAAATCTACACCTGCACACAAACACTGAAAATTGTGTAACTTCCATGAATCTTTTAACGCAAATGTAACCTCTGGGTGAGATTACCCTTTGTGATCCAAAGATAAACAGCCTTATACAATTTAAATCCCTCAAATAAATGCCCAAGAGTCTCCAACTTCAATGGATACATCACCCACTGAAGATACACAAGCTAAACAACTCTGTGAGAAAATTGTCAAATCTGCAATAGTCCCAAATGTGTTTTTGGCCTCCAAATAAATAGAGGAGCAAAACCAAATGACCCCTTCTTGTAAAATTAAATAAAATAATATTATTATATCAATTTCCATCCAAAATAGGCTCACCATAATGACCATTACAAGATTCCCCACCAAAATTAAGTAATAACTCCATGCATGCAAGTTGTCATAAAAACTGCCAAGGAATCAACTAATAATAGCATGCCACCTAAACTTGGAGGTTACAAATCTTCCCACATGAAATCCCACACCCTTACTTAGCCCAAGAAAAATATTTTGAATTGAAAAATATATCCTCTGGAACATGAATTAAATAAAAAGGGGACATGACAGTACTTGGTTGTGGATTTTGGAGTTGGTCTTGATCCACAAATGAAAGCGTGTTACTGTGGGTTTTGGAGTTAGTCTCAATTCGTAGTTGGTTGGATTTTGTACTATGAATAGTTGAGTGAGTCTCGATTCATAGTTGAGGTTGGTGATTTGCTTGTGAAGAGTTGAGTGTGTCTTGATTCACAAGTATTCTGGAGGTTTGACAGTCAGAAGGTCCGCTGGTGAGTTGAATTTGGTGTTTCCTGGGTGAGAGGAGAATGTGGATTATTGAGTAAGTCTCGATCCATCAAGTTTTCTAGAAGAGTTATTGTGATCAACTCTTGCAGTCTTTCGTCCTTTGTTTGAGTTAATGTAATAAGGGGGGATCTTGGAAAGTTTTTGTTGTCCCCAAAACCCCATCCACCCATCCTAAAAAACTTGAAGAAACACTGGATTTAACTCAATGAGACAAAAGCTAACTAAGTTTTAAAATCATCTCTGGAATATTATCTTTTAGCATTCTAATTATTAGTGTTTAGGTGATATCTTACAAATTTGCATTCTATTTACTTAGTATTGACCCAACAAACCAAAATTATAAATGAAATCTAGTTACTCCAAATCAAATCAAGAAAAACTTGGGAAAAAGTTAGCAAGCTAAAAACCAAATAAATATTCATAAAACATGAATATGAAATGTTGTTATCATTATTTCATACTAAATAAAGTGTGTAGAAATAGAACTAGAAACACACACATAAGAATCTAATAAATTAAAAATAGAATTTGTTTATTAATTTTTCTAATTGCCATGTAAACCTTGTCTTGAATTTTGGAGTTTGAACCTAGACCATCAATACAACATAGTAACTTATAAAGTAGAATACACTATACAAAGTAATAAAAATAAGCCTATGGGGCTATAGATTGTGATGTTAAAGCTTCAATGTTCTATGATTTGCCAACGCACAATTGTAGTCATGGTCATCTAATGCCTCCTCAAAGATGACCAAGTACTCCCTCAAACATCAGCTCCTTATCGATGGTAATACATTTCAATTCTAAATCAGTCTTATTGTTGGTTTTTTTAATTTGTCACATTCATGAAAACACAAAATAGAACAACAAATATAGTAAAACTTTTCTTCAAGTTAGTAGGGGAATCTCTGAGACTTAACTAAAATTTAATAGAATCCATAAATATTTACACTATACATATCATCAATGGATTCTTTGCATTTAATAGCAAATATTACTTTGACTATATTTTTGCCCCAGATGCAACATTGAACTATCAATAGATAAGATTGTAGAAAGATTTTCAAATTAAGATGAACTAACAACTCAAGAACAAACAAATACAACTTTCTATTGGTTAAAATAAAGACTGGTGTTCAACTACAAACAAGGATTCAATTGCTTAACACCATCAAACACTATTTATTAGATAAATCTGAGACCAATACATTAGCATCAGCACAAGAAATGATAAATCAAAAGAACATCACATGATTCTATGAAGTAATTTTTCAAAGGAATATGCAAAGTTATTACTTCAATGAGCAACAACCATCAACATAGAGTTCAAAAAGATTGTTCAATTCAATTCAACTAATGGAATTACAAACATGGGATTAATAGTTACTAAACAACATTAAAAGATGGATAGTTTCTATAGCATAAGCATAACATGCACTATCTTTCATTATAAACACTTAACACATTAACTTGACTTCAACCATCAAATAACAATTTTTATCCACTCTCAATCCATTTTATGTGTAAATGACACATATTTATATCTTTCTAGTTGAAGCTTCTTTAAGGTTCAAAAATAATAAAAGAATAACTTTAAAGAAAATCTTTAAAGTTATTCAATCTTCATCTCTTCAAAAATAATATAAAAATAAGTTTCAACACATTCTTTCCATCTTATCCTTCTCATCTTGGGCATCACTTTGAAAGGAGGGCTCATATTCATCTATTTTTTTCTTTATTTCACTTTATTTACCTTTCATCCTTGAGTTGGCCCCATAAGCTAACTTGGGAAAAACTTTTGCTTTGTTTCTATCTTCATTTTATTTGAAAACATGTCATTTTGGTGCTTGATGGAGGTTAGGATCCCATGTTACTTTTTGATGGAACTTTGGTTCATTAACACCAAGTGGAACTTTTGGAACTTAATGCCAAGTGAGAGTTTTAATTAATAGGCATGAATAAGTGATTTTTTTATGTAGCAACCAAGTTGTGGAGATCCTTAATGTTGATGCTAGGTGGAATTTTCTCCACTTGATGTGTAGGTGGAAGTTTTGATCACTTAATGTCAGGTGGAACCTTTGAAACTCAGTAAAAAATGGATCTTCTAAAACTTGATTGCAAGTAGAAGTTTTGTTCATTATTGCCAAGAAGTGGAACTTTAAGTTAATCTTTCCAAGAAATGGAACCTTTGGATTGACACCAAGAAGTGGAAGTTTTGGACTTAGATTAAAAGATGTGGAAGTTCTGAACATGGCAAGCCACTAGGAAAACTCCACAACTTGACTTGTGGATAAATCTCCAATTTTCACCAATTTGAATGAATTTTCAAATGATTAACTTCAAAAATTTAAGCTTCTTTTAAATTTATTCCATTTTACATTTCCAAACACTTTGTCATCTAACTTTGATGAATTTTCCTTTTCTTATTACCTTTCTTCCTTTTGAATTTATTCTTCACGTGATGAATCTTCAACTTGTACTCTATCAAACTTTAGTCCTTGGCATCCAGTTCCATTCCCTAAAAAAGGAAGAGAAGAAAAAAGAAAAAAATTAACTTTATAAAAGTAGAAAGGACTTTTGAGCTTCTCTCCTAAATTAAGTAATGGATTTTCCATAGAAACAACTCTATTCTTGAAAGATGGCATCCTTATATGATCATGTCTCAGTGTGTTGGAGAAGATTTTCCTTAACCTCAATCCTTCCTTCCTCTGCTTGGCATCTGCCACCATAGTCTTTCTCTTATCTGCATTCCTTTCTTCCACTACATGTGTTGGAGCCTTCCTAGAATTCAAAACTTGATAATATCCATGAACAACATCACTATATAAATTGTTAGTAGAGCAAGACACACCAACACCTAGGGACTTGGCCATTTGATAGGAAAGATAACATAGTCGACATTGATGTGACAAAAATGACTTGGTCTTTGTCTATAAACATGAGTGAAATTTTATCTAGGGGTACCAACACGTACCAAGGTTAATATGATGTTCATATTCAATACTACCTACTATTATCAAGACATAAGCTTGTGATGTATTACCATGCACATTATGCAAGAAAATCAAATGGATTGCAATTTTACAAGTTGTAAAAGTAATTAAAGTTAACATAGTAATTTCTAAACTCATTTTTTCTTGAGTTCTAGGCGGAGATTGTGGTGAAAAAATACCAAATCATTAATCATTTTTGGGTTTGGTGGTTGTGTTTGTTCAATGTATATGTTCAAACACACTCTAAGAATACCCACAAGTAGAATATCTGCAAGGTTTGCCTAAATTAATAATTAACATCCATAGTAGGGATTAGCCTCCTTACCAAATTAAAAAATTGCCTTTGCTCCCAAAAACAAATTTTTCCATAATATACACATGATGTATTTCAAATTTTCAAAGAGGAAAGGCAAAATTTGATTCCTTTCCCTACTAGTATGTGGACAACCTTACAAATTGTCCATTGCTTCTCTACAATAGGGAAAAATCTCTTAATGCATGTACACAGAGCCACTATCACTTTTGTCTCATACTAGAAGGAGTCACTATAAAAGAATGGCAGATTCAAATAGTATCTGACAACATTGAGGTAGCAATATATTTGTCAATTCAACCTCAAATCAGTGACATCCCATACTGACATTTATATGTCTTTGTCATTTTGCATCATGAACCTAATTTCCTCTATTGCTCTATTCATGGCCCCATAGAAATAGCCCATGAGAAATTCTTCCCCTTCAACTACCTCAATGCTCTAACCAAGGGATATGGAATTTGGGAATAATTTATTTTAGGTCAATACAAAAAGTATCATGAGATACAAAGTTCAAAATGGACCTACCGTCTAAGTGACCAATAGATCTAGACTCGAACCACTCAAACGAAATAAAACATTCATTTTAGGTTCATCTTTTATAGGCACAAGTTCTAGACTGAGAAAAATTGGATAACAAATTTGGTAACACATCCATTATCAAGTTCCCTTCCATTGGTTAAAGTTTGCATCATACTAAATGCCTTAATTTGATTCTAGATAATCAATGTGATGGTCTATCCCCTCTCTACTAGACGTTAAAACCATGAAATTTCTCCAATTTCTACCAAGGTTAAGTCATGACAATGTGTCACGCATTGGCTCCAACATAATGTGGAATACTTCTCCAAAAATCTACAAGAAATCACACAATTGGTAGCATCATCCATGATAATGTTGAACAATATATTATTGACCTACCTCATCAACCGCCACATCAAAGAGGAGGATAATTTTTTCATTGATTTGATTCTATCAAATTTATCCATGAATTTAAGGATAACCCTACCACTCTCAAATCCCACAAGGAATTTAATCAATGTTCAATTCCTCTTATTATCCCATCCATCTTGTATAGTTATACTCTATCTTTGTCTACCCTTTTTCATTCTCAACAAGTACATCACTTGTATATTGCACCACATATTTCAACACATCAATCTTTATGTTGTTGTATTAAGCAAATTTGAAACAATGCATTGCAACTACAATTACATGAATCATCTCTTACTAATATAGAGGTCCCACAACATTGAATGGGATGATATAGTAATACTAAAATTTGTCAATAGCCTTTCTTTCTTTCTTGTGAACCCTCTTCTTCCACCCCATTATCTCCAAAGATGGTTGTGCTCTAGGGGTGGTATGAGGTGCATAGAAGACATCCACATTGTCCCCACCTATGTAAGTTCTTTTCAATGTGCATGAATATTTAGAAGTATCTACATGCAAGGTTGTTGTGGAGATTCATCCTCATCCAAAAGGTACAATTTCTACCTCAATAGAGGATAATCTGAGAATTTTCCTTTCTCTCCTAATTTTCTTTCTACAAAACCCTCATCAAACAACAACTCAATGGGTGGCATCATCAAGACATTTTTTTATTAAGACTAACATCATGGAATAACATCTTTACAAATATCAATTGAAGTAATGAATGCCCCCATTACATTTGTTTCCACAAAACTTGCATTTTAGGTTTTTGGAAGTAGGCACAAGTTTTCAATACGTTCATTAAAAATCTCTTTCACATGTCATTGATCAACTACACTCAACACAAAATTGTATAGGAACAACTATTAGTATTACTTGAAAAACTAAAAAAATATCTAACCCTAACTGTTAACCAAAATAATAGTTGAGGGTTGGGGTTAGTAAAAATTTAAAAAAGCACCAACCCTAATCTTAAACTAAACAAGAATTTAGGGTTAGGATTGACATTTAATAAATGTATTAAAAAGAGTTAGGGCTTGTTTCAAACCTAGGTTTCAAATTTTTACCTTGAAACCTTAATACTTAAACTTTAATTTATTGTAAAAATATAGAACATGATATATTCTATCAAATATTAGAATGCATTTACAATGAGAAACAAACATAAACATGACACTTATCCTATATTCTAAAAGATAAAAATAACAATAAAAAAATCACTTAAGTCACTACGGTGACTTTATTACAAAGGTAAGCCTTATATTCTAACATTCCCTTTTAAGGCTTATTGCACTAAAAAAAACATACTAACATAATGACTAAAAACTATAAAACTCATATCCATATAATCTTCAAAAGCTTTTCTTTGTAAATAGTTCTTAGACCAGATAGAACTCCATCAAGCTACCTCATAATATTTGTAAAGGTGTAGCTCCCAAGTTGAATTCCCAAGTTCTTGGATTACCACCTCACCCAACTCGTGAGCCATAGATCTCCTAAATTATTGGACAATGGTCCAAAATGAGCTACATCCACAATGCTCCAAGCTATCTCATGACCCTTGTAAGGGTGTAATTTCTAAGATCCATAGACTCTTGAACTATTTGGACAACCATCCATGCTGAGTTTTATCTACAATAGATCTCTTTCTATCTTGAAATAATAGACTTTTTAAAATACATACAATTCATCAGCAAATTCTTCACCATTGCCAACATCCAAAGGATCTTCAACAATGGCTAGATTAGCTTCATTTGATTTTTCTGAGATTTCCCTTGAGAACATCATTTTCTCTAATTCTACAATTCCAAGCTATGTGACCTAATTTCTTGTAATAGAAACATTCAGTCCCACTTTTGTCTTTATTTGATCTCTTAGGATTCATTCTTGTGTATCATGCTATCTCAATTTGAGGATCACCTTTTGTATCTCTTGCAATTATTCTCTTTTCTTTATCTAGAAGAAGGGTGAGTGCAAGATCATGATGGGTCAAACAATACCTCTAAGTGGCAATGAAAATGCTAAAAAAAAGACTTAAGAAACTTCACATGAGAATTTGAATGGGTTATCTACATAATTTAAAAATATGTAGAAATAAAAATTGTAGGAAATTGAATTTAGTTTATGGGCTACTATTTTTTTTTTGAAAAAAAAATTATTTGGTGAAAATTGAATATTTCAATGAGGCACTACTAAAATTTTTGAAAAAAAATAAAGAGTAGGTGCCATTCCATCCATCCTAAGTATGAGAATTTTTTTTTTGAATCTTTAGATACAAGTAGAGGACACATGCCCAGATACGACACATATTTTTATTAATTTTTTTATAGGTAAATAATTAGTTATGAATTTTTTACTACAACTTTATAAAAATATTAAAAAATAATTTTCTAACCAACCTAACTTGGTCAAAAAATATGAAATTAAAAAAATAATTAGACCTATAGCTAGAGAAGTGTAGAGTGTGACATAGCTTTTGGATTTGAAAAAGGTCAAACGATTTGAAAATTATGGATGTTTTCAATCAGTGTGTCTCTTAGGAATTCAGACATAATGTAGGTAGAAAATTATTAATAATTCCCTATTAAAATTATAATCAGACATATATTATATTTTTAGAATCTTGACAGTGTCCCAAATATACCATTTTGATTTTATCAAATTTGGATAAAAAAGTCATCATTAAGGGTAAAGTCGAGGAAAATATGTAAAAACATCTCAATTCTTCATTCACGTGGGAAAGGCAGGTTTGGATTCCCAAGCCTAATTTTTTTTTTTTGGGGGGGGGGGGGGACTTTTTTATACCAAAATAGAAGAAATGGATATCTGTTTTGAAAACGAATATCCATTTTGAAAAAACTTACCAAGCCAAAATCTGAGCCTAAAAAGTGTTTCACAATTTTGGCTAACCCTTTCACATGATTTTTCCTCCATTGCCATTGTTTGGCCCATCATGATCTCGCACTCATCCAGAACTAAAATCATATGTTCTAGAGTTTGAGAAGATAGCTGAGTAAGAATAAAGATGACATTGTTAAATTTCCATCTGCACGACCTACAAAAACACTATTTTGGTCAACAATTTTCTAGAAAAATCCCCGTACAATCTCTGATAACAAGTAAAAATTCTACATCTTTTTAAAAAAATATCCCCTAAGCACAAATTTAAGCAGAAAAAACCATGATTTTAACCTGAATAAAAAATAATGATTTGCATCACAAATTTTGCCATGATTTTTAGAAAAATTCCCATGTGATTTTATTATTTTTCTGTTTGCAAGTTCCTCTTGCAATCCTAGATATTTTTTTTAAAATACCCACAATTTTGTATAGTGAAAACCTTCAGGATTTTGCTTGGAAAAACCCTCACAATTTTTCGCGTGACCCCTTGCTCTGATACTATATTGTAAAATTATACAACACAATCTATTCTATTAGATATTGAAATATAATTACAATGAGGTTCATCTCCTTATATAGAGTTTGGAAGATGTAACTAACAAACATAAACATGACACTTGTCTTGGATTCTAAAAAAGCTAAAAATAGTAATAAAAATAAATCACTTAAGTTAGTACGGTGACTTTATTACAAAGGTATACCTTATATTCTAATATAATTGTTAAACAATTAAGCCTTAACCATTAAGGTTTAAATTTTAAACTTCATAGTTGAGAACTTTAAACCTTAAATGCCTAACAAGACAAGGCCTTGATGGCCTAACCCTTAAAATCTTTTAAAAAATACAAGTCCTTGAGGCCTTACCTTTTTTATGTTTCAAATTCTGCAAAGAATATGTATTTATGGATAATGGAAGAGCCATATAACATAAACAAATTGAAAACCACATAAATGACAAGTACTATAAGATATACCCTTATTGATTTAAAGTTTAAATGTTTGATGCCAAAAGCATTTCACATCTTTGATCTTCGTTTGAAAGTTTCAATTGTTTAGTGCACCAATGTTATAAAAAAAATACAAAAAAGTGTCTAAAAATGAGGACAAACTAATAATAATAATATATACACTAACAAAAACACTGATAAACAACAATCAAATTGAACTAAACAATAGTATATGCATTAGCAAGAAAACAACTACCCAACAAGTAACAATTGGTGTATTGCACTTTCTTGGGATCCATGGATAGTTCTACAATAAATTGCCAATTTGATTTTAGATCATATCACCCCGTCCTCATGACTTAGCAAGTGTTCAAGTGGTTTCTTGGCATTCGTGGTCATTTCTACAAAACAATCATCAATCCAATTTGGATTCAATCGCCCTATCATCTAGTTGGTGATTAATCAATATTAATTCCCAATTTATGTTACTATGATATCATATGCCATGTTGCATGGTGTAATGGATCTATGTAGATCCATTAAAGTTCCTTTGGTGAATTTGGAACAAGGGCTAACTTGGTGGCATTTAATTAGGTTAAAATCATTTTATTTCTTCTCAATTACTCCACAACCACTAAAATGACATTTTTTTAATATCTGAGGGTTTATTATAAGACAATGAATAGAATCCATTTGGTCTCAAAGATTCATCTTTGGAAAGGAGAAAACTAACATTTTTTTAACTCCTTTTTCTCAATTTTCAATAGAGTTTTTCATTATCCATAAGTGTGATAATCTCAAGAGGAGATATTTTAGAATTTCTTTATGTCCTTCAAATGTTTTTGTTAGAGATTGTCCCATGTTTACAAGATGAATAAGGAAGCATGATAGATTATCTTAAAATATTTGGTTTTCAAATCTATCATTTCCATTCAACATCCATGTTTCTCTATAACTTAAACATATAAAGCTCCTCTTTATTGTATTATGGCACATTCATTGATTAGTGTTCTTTGGCAAACATAATCTCAATAAATAAATTCTGCATTGATCTATTTTTGAAGTTGTGCCAACCTTGACATCACTTCTTTGGAATGAGAAAAAATGAATCATATATGTTTCATTTGTTCAATTAAAAAATTTCAAGGACTTTTCACAAACATGTCTATGGATGTCCTTTGATTTCTTGGGTTTCTTCCCATCATTGTGCTACCTTGGTGGAGAAATTAGGAAGAATTAACCACATACTTTCTAACCAAAAAAGGAGGTTCTTGTGACCCATCTCTACTTTTGAGAACTCTTAAATTATAAGCAAACGATTAAAAGGAATGGAATCGCATAAATGTGCTTTTTATTGCCTATTATTAGAAACCCATTAATTAGAAATAATGATTTGTGTTTTTTAAAAATCTGAAGCCATCTGGTGCAGGGCACCTAAAAGCATTTTGAGCATTTTGATGCATTTTGAGAAGTTATGGTTTTGTTCAACATTTTGAGGTTTTTGTTCAATGTGTGTTGTAATAAGGCTTTCTAGCCATGGGTATAAGGTCCACTCTGTATGGTCAAGAGATTTGGGGTAACGTTATAAACCTCAAATCACTCTTAGTCCATTTGGACCCTAGTTGTGTCACTTAGGCCTAGTAGGTCTAATGATGGGTTTTTGAGTCTATTTTGGTAGTTTTTGTGTTTAGGCATGTCTTAGAGATTGTGATGGTTGTTTGGATTTGATTGGACAAGTTGAACCAATCAGGACCTTTGTGATTATGCAAAATCATGGTTGTCAATGTTGTCCTAACACATTTGGCCAGTTGTAACCCACTTTTGGTGGTTCAAACTATTTTTGTAAGTTGCCTACCGACTTGGATAGGTTCATATGGCTGTTCTCTTACTCTAGTACGGGGGAGAAGTTTTAGTATGGAGTTTTGGGCATAAAATCAATAAAACTGACTATTTTTCTAAAGTTTTCCTACAGTTGTACGGCCTGTATGGATTGGCCAATTGGATCAATGTGATTTTTCTGAAACTAGACTGAGTCAAGGTTCAAATGCATCAAGTTTGAAGTCTTGAAGTGGTCGCAGTAGGAAGTTATTGCAATTTTAATTTAGACTGGTCTAAAACCCTGGTTTCTAGGGTTTATCATACAAAATTTGCCCTAGAATGCATTCTAACCAGTGAAACTTCGTGCCACTCGGTGAAATGTAGGCTAGGGTTGTATATTACTTGATTCCAAAAGCTTTTAGTTGGGAAAGACAGTCCTCAATTTTTGGAGTGATGCCCTAGGTCAAATATCCCTATGTATTTGACCATGAAATGTGCAATTTGGTGATATAGATGACAAAATCTGATAGGTGGAGGAAATTGATGGTGGTTTTTGAGATGTTGGCATGTGGTAGAAGTGATCCAAGTTCCTGTCCCAGTTTTGTGACCCCAAATTAGACCACTTGCTTTGTAACCTAGACCTAAATTGATCAATTAGGCCTAGAGACCTAGTGGGTGTTTTTAGTTGTTGGAGTAGAGTTGGAACTGGAGGCTTGGAGGTTCGTTAGAGTCCCCTAAAGGGTATTCAAATCCACCATTTGTTGGCCTAGTCATTTAGGGTTTTGTCAAGTTGTGTAGTGAAAACTGGTTTAGGACGGCTAGTAGCCTCACTAGGCCAAGTAAGGGTTGAAGAGTTGTGAGAAGTTGGGGATCAACCTAACTATGGAAAAGGTGTTGGTAGACCTGTCTCAAGGTGTGGAAGGAGTCTTGAGGATTGAACAATAGCCTGGTTTAAAAATCCTTCATATGCCCTTGGATGTAACTTTGGTTGGATTGAAGTAGTGAAGTGGGTGAGTGGGTAGAGAATAGTGTTCATTGTTGCTTCCTTTGTGCCACTCTACATTAGGTGATATCAGAGCCATCCAAGAGATGGGAGATAGAGAAGAAGAGGAAGAAGTTCCTCAAAGGGTGACAAATGCCGAATTGGCAAAGATAGTGAGAGAGCAAGCAGCCAAGAACAAAAGGATGGAGGCTGAGATAGAGAAGTTGAAGAAGGATAAGGATAAGAAGAAGAAACCAGAGGTCATCTTGGATTTAGATGAAGAGGATCAAGATGAAGAAAAAGGAGTGCTTAGGGAAGAGCCACAAGGAGGCATGTTAGAAAGACAATTCCTAGATGCACTTGGAAAGTTGAGTAGGAAGGACAGTAAGGTGGATTTACCTATGTTTCCTGGCAAGATGAACCCAGAGGAGTGCCTTGATTGGATAGAGGCAATGGAGAACTATTTTGAGTGTGAGGAAGTGGCAGAAAATCAGAAAGTGAGGATTGCCAAATCTAGAATGAAAGGGCCAGCCTTGAGTTGGTGGAACTTCATTCAAAATGAGAGGATAGAGGATGATAGGAACCCTATCACTACATGGAGGAAGATGGTGCTTGAAATCAAGAAGTAATTTGTTCCTGAAGACTATGAAGTCAACTTGCACAAAAAGTTGCAAAACTTAAGACAGAAGGACATGGATGTGAGCACATACACCGAGGAGTTTCACAAGATGTCTTTGAAAGCCAAGATGCCTGAGAATGAAAAGTAAAAGCTTGCAAGGTATCTAAATGGTCTTAAGTTCTCCATTCAAGATGAACTAAGTCTCTTTAACCCTGAGACAGTGCATAAATGTTTTCAAATGGCATTGAGGATTGAGGACAAACAAAGAAGGAGAGGTGATTCAAATAGTAGAGGTAGAGGCAATCTAAATTTTAGAGGCAGAGGCAGATTTTAGAACAGAGATAACTTTTCTAGACCCCAAAATGGCAGATCACAAGAAGGCAGTCAAGTGGCGGTTGACAGAGACAGTGCTGATAAGGGTCAGTTTAGAGGGAGAGGTAATGGTAGAGGAAGAAGTGGAGGCAAGGGTTTCATTGTGTTCACTAGAAGGTGTTTTTCCTGCAATCAAATAGGACATCAGTCCTTTAGATGCCTGGAGAAGATGGGAAATAACTCTGTAAATCAGAAAGATAGAAGGGTGCAACTCCTTCAAGAAGATGACTATCAAAGCAGCACCTCCTATCAAACTTCCTCTTCCAAGTCTGTAGCACTAGAGAGTGGAGAATGCCTCATGTTTAATCGGTCCCTCATCATGCCTACCACCAAGGAGCAACCCCAAAGGAACACTCTGTTTAGAACCACTTGCAAGGTGAAAGGGAAAGTCTACAAGGTAATTGTTGATTCAGGTTCTTCTGAGAATTTAGCTTCTAATGACATGGTGAATAAGTTAGGATTGCAAAGGATACCTCATCCTAACCCCTATAAGGCACCAACAATTGTGGTGAAAGAACAATGTTGGGTTGAATTCAAGATAGGTGAATACTGTGATAGGATTCTCTTTGAGATAGTAGATATGGATGCATGCCACCTTCTTCTTGGAAGGCCTTGGCAACATGATACAAGTGCCCAACATGATGGTAAGCAAAATGTGATTCATTTGTCTAAAAATGGTGAAAATTTCACAATGACTCCTTTGATTGATGATTGTAAGGAAAGGATCATTCCTAGTTCAGTTATGTTAGTAGGTGAAAAAGAATTTTTGGCTAACCTCAAGGAGGAGAAGGTGCCATGTTTTGCAGTGATCATCAAGCCCAAGGATGCAAATCCTAAGAAGATCAAAGTGCAGCAGCCTCTTAGGAGGATTGGACCAAAAGAAGTGGAGGAACTATTGGAGAAGTTCCATGATGTGATAGCAAATGAAAGTAAGGATGCCCTTCCACCAAAGAGGGAGATTAGTCATTGCATTGATCTCATCCTTGGATCCACCCTACCAAACCAAGCAGCCTACAAGTTGACCCCAGAGCAAAATGCAGAAGTGGCAAGACAAATCCAAGACTTGTTGGATAAAGGGCTTATAAGGAGGAGTATTAGCCCATGTGTAGTACCTGTAGTACTTGCACCAAAGAAGGAAGGTACATGGAGACTATGCACTGATTCCAGGGCCATCAACAAGATTACTATCAGGTATAGATTTCCAATGCCTAGGATAGAAGATTTAATGGATTGCTTGGGTAGGGCTAAATATTTTACCAAGATGGATTTGAAAAGTGGTTATCACCAAATCAGGATAAGGGAGGGGGATGAGTGGAAAACGGCCTTCAAAACCAATGAAGGGCTATTTGAATGGGTTGTGATGCCTTTTGGCTTATCAAATGCACCAAGCACCTTCATGAGGTTGATGAATGAGGTGATAAAAACTTTCCTTAATAAGTTCATTGTTGTTTATTTGGATGATATATTGGTTTTTAGTGACAGCAAGGAAGATCACATAAGACATATCCATCAAGTGCTTAGGAGGCTTCAAGAGGAGAAGTTGAGAATTAACCTTGACAAATGTGTCTTCCTACAAGAAGAATTGACATTCTTGGGGTTTGTCATCTCTAAGGGCAACCTCAAGATGGATCCAAGCAAGGTGGAAGCCATTCTTAATTGGCCCACACCTACTATAGCCTCTGAGGTAAGGAGTTTCCATGGTTTATGTAGTTTTTATAGGAAGTTCATTAGGGGGTTTAGTGTTATTTGTGCTCCACTTGTTGACACTATAAAAGGGGGCAGGAAATGTGTATTTGTGTGGACAAATGAGGCCAATCAAGCCTTTGAACTGTTAAAGAAGAAAATATCAGAACAACTGGTCCTTGTACTACCTAATTTTGGAAAGGTCTTTGTTGTAGAGTGTGATGCAAATAAGAGGGCTATTGGGGGAGTCCTAAGTCAAGATGGGAGGCCTATAGCCTTCTTTAGTGAGAAGTTAAATGAAACAAAATAGAACTACTCTACCTATGATCTAGAATTATATGCAATGGTTCAATCATTGAGGAAGTGGAGACACTATTTATTACCTAAGGAGTTTATTGTCTTTACTGATAACCATGCTTTGAGTTTCTTGAATAGGCAGCAAAAGTTAAACCACAGGCATATCAAGTGGATGGAGTACATCCAAGCATATACTTTCTCAATTAAACACAAGAAGGGAGTGGCCAATAAGGTAGCTGGCCTTAAGCCGGAGGAATCTTGTTGTTCAAATCATTTAGTTGGAGAGTACAGGTATACCTACCATTAAAGATCAGTATGCAGAAGATGAAGACTTCAAGGAACCTTACCAATCTTGCAAAGCCATGACAGGCAGATATAACACTGATTTTTGTGATTTTTTGATACAAGATGGATTTCTTTTCAAAGGTAGCCTATTGTGTATTCCAAGAGGGTCTGTTAGAGAGAACATCATTAAGGAGAAGCATTGTGGCAGCATGGCAGGCCACTTTGGCATTGATAAGACCCTAGACTTGGTTAGAAGGAACTACTATTGGCCAAAGTTGCCAACTGATGTAAGAAAGTTTGTAGAAACTTGTCAAATTTGCCAAAGAGCCAAGGGACATACATCAAATGCAGGTCTATACACTCCACTACCTATTCCTTCAAAGCCTTGGGATTCCATAAGCATGGATTTTGTACTTGGTTTGCCTAGGACCAAGAATGGACATGATAGCATTTTTGTGGTTGTTGATAGGTTCTCAAAAATGGCTCATTTCATCCCATGTAAAACCACACATGATGCCTCACATATGGCTGGTCTTTTCTTCAAAGAAATAGTCAGATTACATGGTTTGCCTTTGTCAATAATCTCTGATAGAGACCCCAAGTTCATAGGACACTTCTGGAGGACACTTTGGAAAAGACTAGGGGCAAACTTGTTATTATCATCAGCGTATCACCTCAATCTGATGGTCAGACTGAGGTGATTAATAGGTCACTTGGCAACCTCCTAAGGTGCCTAACTAAGGAGTAGGGTACTACTTGGGATTCAATTTTGGCTCAGGCAGAATACTCCTACAATGACACTGTGAACAAGAGTACTGGCCTGTCACCTTTTCAAATTGTTTATGGCACTCACCCAAGGGGTATTTTGGAACTCAGAGAGGTTAGAGGACTGGAGAAGAGCAGTGCATTGGCTGAAGACTTTGTCCAAGTGATGAGAGATATCCACAAGCAAGTAAAAGAGAAGTTACAGTCTACCTCTGCAAAGTACAAACAGTCTGCTGACAGAAAGAGAAGGGATCTGTAGTTTAAGGAAGGGGATTTGGTCATGGTACACCTTAAAAAGGAGAGACTCCCTGTAGGTAAATACACCAAGTTGATTATGAAGAAGATTGGGCCTTGTGAAGTGCTCAGGAAATGTGGAGAAAATGCCTACAAAGTCAGACTACCCGATGGTGTTGCTTTGTCACCAATCTTCAATGTATCAGACCTTTATCCCTATAAGGGATCTGATCCTTAGACAGCTGTTGTAGAGGAACAAACTGATCAGACACTTCAAGAATTGATTCCTTCATCTCTTGATCAGATTGAATGCATTTTGGATCAAAGGGTTGCTAAACAAACTACGAGGCACACCTATTATGAGTATTTGGTGAAGTGGCTCAATAAGCCTCAGGAAGATGCAACTTGGATGAGCAGAGAAGCCATTGAGAAGGCTAGATTTCCATTTGACAACATTCCCAACTCAAGAGACTTGAGTTCTGTTTGACAGTGGGTGTATGGTGCAAGGCACCTAAAAGCATTTTGAGCATTTTGATGCATTTTGAGAAGTTATGGTTTTGTTCAACATTTTGAGGTTTTTGTTCAATGTGTGTTGTAATAAGGCTTTCTAGCCATGGGTATAAGGTCCACTCTGTATGGTCAAGAGATTTGGGGTAACCTTATAAACCTCAAATCACTCTTAGTCCATTTGGACCCTAGTTGTGTCACTTAGGCCTAGTAGGTCTAATGATGGGTTTTTGAGTCTATTTTGGTAGTTTTTGTGTTTAGGCATGTCTTAGAGACTGTGATGGTTGTTTGGATTCGATTGGACAAGTTGAACCAATCAGGACCTTTGTGATTATGCAAAATCATGGTTGTCAATGCTGTCCTAACACACTTGGCCGGTTGCAACCCACTTTTGGTGGTTCAAACTATTTTTGTAAGTTGCCTACCAACTTGGATCGGTTCATATGACTGTTCTCTTACTCCAGTACGGGGAAGAAGTTTCAGTACAGAGTTTTGGGCATAAAATCAATAAAACTGACTATTTTTCTAAAGTTTTCCTACAATTTTATGGCCTGTACGGATTGGCCAATTGGATCAATGTGATTTTTCTGAAACTAGACTGAGTTAGGGTTTAAATGCATCAAGTTTGAAGTCTTGAACTGGTTGCAGTAGGAAGTTATTGCAATTTTAATTCAGACTGGTCTAAAACCCTAGTTTCGAGGATTTATCATACAAAATTTGCCCTAGAATGCATTCTAACTGGTGAAACTTCATGCCACTCGGTGAAATGCAGGCTAGGGTTGTATATTACTTGATTCCAAAAGCTTTTAGTTGGGAAAGACAGTCCTCAATTTTTGGAGTGATGCCCTAGGTCAAATATCCCTATGTATTTGACCATGAAATGTGCAATTTGGTGATATAGATGACAAAATCTGATAGATGGAGGAAATGGATGGCAGTTTCTAAGATGTTGGCATGTGGTAGAAGTGATCCAAGTTCCTGTCCCAGTTTTGTGACCCCAAATTAGACCACTTGCTTTGTAACCTAGACCTAAATTGATCAATTAGGCCTAGACACCTAGTGGGTGTTTTGAGTTGTTGGAGTAGAGTTGGAACTAGAGGCTTGGAGGTTCGTTAGAGTCCCCTAAAGGGTATTCAAATCCACCATTTGTTGGCCTGGTCATTTAGGGTTTTGTCAAGTTGTGTAGTGAAAATTGGTTTAGGAGGGCTAGTAGCCTCACTAGGCCAAGTAAGGGTTGAAGAGTTGTGAGAAGTTGGGGATCAACCCAACTGTGGAAAAGGTGTTGGTAGACCTGTCTCAAGGTGTGGAAGGAGTCTTGAGGATTAAACAATAGCTTGGTTTAAAAATCCTTCATATGCCCTTGGATGTAACTTTGGTTGGATTGAAGTAGTGAAGTGGGTGAGTGGGTAGAGAATAGTGTTCATTGTTGCTTCCTTTGTGCCACTCTACATCACCATCCCTCCCTTTGATTTCTCCAAGTGAAATGTCCATTCACAAAGACTAGATTGACCATTCATATTGCTTCAATCAAGACCATTAGTGCATCTATTGTTCAGGCATTAAATCTTTGTCAACCCTTCTTTCCTTGAGCAACCTAATAGTGTTCAAATCTCTTCATGAGGATGGGTTTTTGATCCGCACTTAGCTTGGTCCAAATTTTGAGTTGCTCAAGGTATTGAAGCGTCTTAGTGCCATAAGGAGGAATGCAAGTATCTACTTTTACATTTGCGAAGCAAATTAATCTCAAAACTAGACTGCTTAAAATCAGCTTTATCAACCCTATTTGCCCAAAATAGTAGACTAAATTTATAAGTTATGGCTATTCCATTCTCATTGATTTAATTTTTAATTAAATATATATATATATAGTCTCTTGGATGGATGAGTTATAGTGAGATATGAGCAGAATGATGTGGGTTAACTTCAATCAAGTAGAGATAGTGATGGCCCTTGATTAGAAAAAGATAATACCTAATTGCCAACAATCAATTTATCCAATCCATGGCTTAAATTTGATGGTAGACCCTGCTTGTCAAGCAATTTTTTTAATGACAATTATCCATTCAAAAGTGCCTTTAAAATACTATGACATACCTTAGTATATATATATAGACAATTCTATATAAATTTTGACAATCTATCCAAAATCTCTCCTTTCATATGATACAATCTTTTTAAAATTTTAATTGTATTTTACAGTAAAAATGCCTAGATACGGTCATACGGCCATCAAATTTACGCAACTGAACATTCATATCATGTATTTGGCCATTTAACCAAGGAGTATTCTTGGACACTAACATACTAGACATATTACTTGTTCTTTAATGTTCCAGGTTATGGAGTATTCTACGTTTAGGATCTTTTTCCATCTTCCTATTCATTCAATGAAGTCGGGGCATTCTAAGGCCACCGCTCTCGTCCCAAACAAAGGGTTACAGCGCTATCAAAATCTACGTTTTCCTAAAATAATTTTCCATATCAAAATCTCTCTTTTGAATGATGGTGCAAGGAAAGGAAGTACTAATCCTCAGTCAATTATGGTGACAGATCCTCTCCCTCTTTAAAGCATTCAAAAAAACGCCAGACTAACCGGAAATGTTGTAATTCCACTATCCGTTAATGAAGTAGCCGTTGTTTTGGCAGCAGAAACAATATATTAGCCAGCTAACTAATAGCTTAGATAGTCTGGCCATTTTTAAGCTACTGGCTTCTTTAAATACCGCTTACCATCCTCTCCAATGCACTGAAACACATTGTTGCTAATTTTACAGTTCAAAACAATTTCTAAAGCGTATATGAGCAGTTCAAATTATTTGTATCTCTCTCTCTCTAAATTATTTTGAAGGTTTTTTAAAATGGGTGTGGGAGTAGTGAAGTCTTTGGCTGGATTTCTGCCGCTGCTAAATTTCTACATGTATGTCACTTGGCAGTGCTGGCTGGGCACTCAATAAGGCCATAGACCATGATCATGTTAACTTTTTTATTTTTCTCTTGATTTAATATTATTTTTAGCTATACCAAGTTGTATATAGCTTGCTCTTTCTTTATTTTTTGGTTTTTGGTGATTGTTAGTAGTGTGTAGTTTGGAGGCTTGAACTTTTATATGGCTTCCATGTTTTTTCTTGGCAGGACCCAAAAGTAGCGTACCAGTGGGTTCTCGTTTTCAGCATTGTTTTTGCCCATAGGAAATGAAGCCACTGTTTTCTGGTAATTTTTTCTCTGATAGTGGGATTCGTAGGAGCAGCTTCCTGTGTTTCAGGGCTCCATCATCTTTGAGTGTGGACGGCACAGAGCTTGGCTTCAACTGTTTCATCTGCTATGACAGCTTGGGCTCTTACTCTTCTTGCCATGGGGTATTGCAAATTATGATATTTGATTTAAATAGGGAAGGGGCTACAAAATAATCCAGTTTATAAAATTTTGATATTAAAATCAGAATGTTCGGTCTATTACTCATTATACTGTTACCATAAATACATAAACTATAATACGTAAATTTAAAATGATCTTTACTAGGATCTCTTTCAAAATGATCCTTCCTATATCTATTTAAATAGAGCTTTCAAAAATACACTTGTAAGCAAATGTGAAAAGAGATCCATTTACATGGCAGAAGCCTAAAGCTGGTATGTGATTTTGCTTTAGTTAGCATCTTGTATTTGTTTTCAATAACATTTATTTTTTAGACATTGCAAACCTACTTATTGATAAACCCTTCTTTCTATAACTATTCAAAAGTAGAAAAATTCTAGTCTTTCTAATATATCATATAATATTTTGTCTATGTAGATAGCTTTGGAAGTCAATGTCATCATTCTCTCTGCAATAAAGTTGTTTTATATTATGCTTATCCATGTTGCGTATTCTCTCTACAACAAAGTTGTTTTACATGGTGCATGGATGAGAATCATGTAAAACAACTTTGTTGCAGCAAGAATGATGACAATGACTTCCAAAGCTATTACACACAAAATATCATATGATATATTTAAAAAACTAGATTTTTTCTGTTTTTAATAGTTATAGAGGGAAGGGCTTATCAATCAAGTAGGTTTGCAATGTCTAAAAAATAAATGTTGTGGAGAATTATAGAAACAAACATAAAGTCCTAACTAAAACAAAATCACATACCAGCTTTGGGCTTCTGCCATGTAAATGGATCTCTTTACATGCCATCCTACAAGTTTTGTAACATGCTTATCATCATTTTTTCTTCACATTTGCTTACAAGTGTATTCTTGGAAACTCTATTTAAATAGACCTATGAAGAATCATTTTGAAAGAGATCTTGGTAAAGATCAGTAAATTTTTAAAAGTAGAAAAAGATAGAGTGAAACTCATTTTCTAGCAGGACATTGTAACAGTATAATGAATAATTGACTAAATGGTCTGATTTAATTTTAAAATTTTATAAAATCAATTATTTAATATCCCCTTCCCTATTTAAATCAAATATCCTTTGTAATACCCCATGGCAAGAAGAGTAGGAGCCAAAGATGTCATAGCGAATGAAGGAAGCACTTGAAGACAAGCTCTCTATTGTCCACACTAGAAGATGACGGAGCCTTGAAAGATAGGAAGTTGTTGCTATGAATCTTGATATGAGGGAAAACATGACAATAAGACTAGTGGCTTAATTTCCTAAAAGGAAAAATAATGGCAAAAACGAGAACCCCACTGGTATGCTACTTTTGGGATCTGCCAAAAAAACATAGGAACCATATACAACTTCAAGCCTCCAAACTACACTAAAAATATACAACTTGGTATAGCTAGAAATAATATTAAATAAAATGATAATAAGAAAGATATTCATTACTAGTAACATTATCATGATCGATGGCCTTATTGAGTGTCCAACGAGCAATGCCAACAATAGTGACATATATGCAAAAATCTAGTAGCAGTAGAAATCTAGCCAAAGACTTCACTAATCCCACACCCATTTTAAAAAACCTTCAAAATAATTGAAAGAGAGAGCTCCAAACAATTTAAACTGCTCGATACTCTTTAGAAATTGGTTTAAACTATAAAATTAACAAGAATATCTTTTAGTACAATGGAGAGAATGGTAATCGGTGTTTAAAGAAGTTAGCAGCTTAAAAAATTCCACACTATCTATGCTACTAGTCTAACTATAGGTTGCTAATATATTGTTTATGCTTTTAAAAATGGCTAGTTCATTAAAGGAGCTCAAAATTTGAGACATGCAAGGTGCAAATTTATTCCAATGAGCTTGGATTGAATGTACACAATCTCGTACACAAGATTTATTAGGAAATTTGTGCCTCTTTAGCCAATTCTTTAATGGTTGCTCCATCAATATATCAATTCATGTTTGAGCATTGAAGTTCAACGATAGTGGAAATACAATATTTCTAGTTAGTCTTGTTGGCCCACGATTGTCGTTAAATCAAAAGGTCGACCTATCAATTTTTGATACAAGCGCCAAAGTTAATGAATCCATGGGAGGTGATTAGTCCATGTCACGAATCCCAAGGCTACACTGAACACGGCACCAACCTTTCGAGAGACGAAATCACCAACTTTCCAACAAGTCTGGCATTTTTTTTAATGCTTTAAAGAGGGATGATAGAACAAGGAGAGGCTCAAGAGTGTGGAACGAAAATAATAAAATGTGAAATATTGTTGTACAAAGATGATAAAGTGCACACACGCATGATGAAATATTCACATTCAAATCAACAATTTTTGATAAAATGTTGTAGCATTTAGGCACTATTTCTTCTCTTTTTTTATGCAAATAAGACTATCACATATATAGAGAGATCTCCTACACACTTCCTCTTTCTAGAGAGTTCCAGAAACAAGTATTAAAATATTACATATTCTAGAGACTTCTTGACTTTCTTTCCAAGTTTCAAAGCTTAACTTATACAATATGACATGTGACCCATAATTTTGACTTGTACTCTTGGCTTTTGCACCAAGTTTCTTACTTTGATTTGACATGACTTATACACTTGATATGACTTGTACTCTTAACTTGTGCATCAAGTTTCTAACTTGTATTTGACATGACTTATACACTTGTCATGACTTGTACTCTTGACTTGTGCACCAAGTTTCTAACTTGACTTGCACTCCAAGACTCCATCTTGACTTGACATGACTTGACTTGATTACATTTGTACAATAAACTATTGAGGGGCAGGATTACATTTCTAACACCCCCCCTTAATCTTGACCAATAATTTTATATCTCGGTGGTTGTTGCACATAAACTTCTTCTTCTTGTACATTATTAAAAAATGTAGATTTGACATCCATTTGATAGACTTTCCATTTATGTTGAGCTATTGTTGCTAAGACAACTCTGGTTGTATCTAATCTAGCCATTGGAGGAAAAGTCTCATTGCAATCGATTCTATGGTGTTGTGAAAAAACCTTTGCAACAAACCTTGCTTTATTCTTTTCAACATTTCCATCTGCATTGAATTTGGTCTTATAGACCCATTGTATAGCAATTACATATTTTCCTATTGACAAATTTACAAGATCCGAAGTATGATTTTTCTCTATGGAATCAATTTCTTCATCCATGGCTTTCAATCAATTTTCATTCTCAATTTCTTTCTCAAAAAATATTGGATCAGCTTTAGTAAAAAATGCAAATTAGAAATCAAATCATCATCATGAGCAATTTAGTAGATACTTCATATATTTCTTTTAAACTTCTCATCTTCTTCGATGTTGAAGAGGGTGTTGAAGTGACCCTTCTTCTTATACTTGGTGGAGTGGAAGAAGATGAAACAAGGTTACTACTAGAAGTTGAAGGCCAATTTGAGCTACCCCTTGCTACAAGTGGTTGATTTTGACTTGTATCATTTTCATTAAACTATTTAATCTCAAGTTATTGTGGTAGATCTTCATTTCGAATCCATTCCTCATCTTTGATAAAGTCTAGAGCTATTCTAATGATGACTTGTTTAGTGATTGGGTTATATAATTTATATGCTTTTGATTGCTCACTATATCCCACAAAAAATACATTTCTCTCCTTTATCATGTAACCTATTTTTCTTTTCGGGTAAGTGCACAAAGATGGGGGACCAAAAGGGGATCTTAAGATGCCACTTTTTTTCTAGAATCAATTGGATGAGAAATTGAAGATAGTTACACTCAAAATTTGAAGATACAACAAAAACAAGAGTCGTGGTGCTCTGAATCTAGTTTCTAAACTACTATTTTCTTCAAAAATGGTTGAGATTAAGGGGTTTGAAAAGGGGGAGCACACAAATTGGTCCTATTTTTTTCAAAAAAACATAACATAGTGTCTGGTGTATTCCCTCTAAAATGTTGACTTTTTTTTAGTATTTTAAAAATTGCTTCGATGAGAAATTAGCTAACACCATGTAGTTTATCCCTGATTTTTATGATAATTTTTTCATGAAAATTTGATTTTTTACTAATTTTCAAAGTGGACACATCCTAAAAAATAGAAAATTGAGCATGCTCCTCCCTAAAATTTTGAAAACTAATCGAAAATTAATTTTTTTTTAATAAATGTAGAATGGAGTCTAGTTTCTAAAAATGTAATTTATTTGAAATTTTGATGAACGGTTAAAAAAATACCACACTGATTTTTGACAAAAAAGGGATACACTAACAAAAGAAATTAAATATGAAATCCTTAACATACTCAAAACATGAAAAACATTATATGGTTAGAAAGCTAAGAGGGAGCTTAAGATTATGGTGGTATTTTTTCAACTTGTCATTGAAACACGTACAAACCTGATGGGGAGCATGCTCCAGATTATGTAATTTTTGTTACAATAAATGGAAAAACACATCTTTAGACGTCCAAAACATAGTGCAAGCCTTTGGTTTGGAAGCCCAAGGAAAATCCAAGCCAAAGGCTTGGAAATTACCAAAGCAAAGCATGGGAGATAAGGGAGAGGGAGAGATAGGGAGATAGAGGAATGATAGGGGAGAGAAGCAAGAGCTAGGGAGATGGGGAGAGATAGATAGGTAGAGAGAGAGAGAGGAGACAGATAGGGAGAGATAGAGGCTCTACAAAGGGGAGAGATAGGGAGATAGAGAGTGAGTGAGATGTCTAGAGAGAGAGAGAGAGAGAGAGAGAGAGAGAGAGAGAGAGAGAGAGAGAGAGAGAGAGAGAGAGAGAGAGAGAGATAGGGAGATAAGGGAGAAATAGGGAGATAGAGGTTTAGGGTTGCTCAGGTTTAGGGGTTAGGGGAATTATTTAGGGTTTAGGGGTGGAGAGAGAGAGAGAGAGGTTTAGGGGTTAGGGGTCAGGGTTTAGGGGCATTATTTAGATTTTATGAGTTTAGGGTTGCTCAAGTTTAAGGTTTAGGGTTGAGGGGAATTATTTAGGGTTTGTTAGGGGTTAGGATTTAGGGGTTTAGGTTTTAGAGAGAGATAGAGAGAGGGGACTGATAGAGATTGGGAGAGATAGAGGAGACAAAGGGGAGAGATAGGGAGATAGAGAGTGAGGGACATGTCCAGAGACATAGGGAGAGAGATTGAGAGGTAGAGGGACAATAGAGATAGGGAGATAGGGGAGAGATAGGGAGATAGAGGTTTAGGGTTGCTTTGGTTTAGGGAATAGGGTTTAGGGTTTGGAATTTAGGGGTTTACGGTTGCTCGAGTTTAGGGTTTAGGAGCATTATTTAGGGTTTAGGGGTTCAGGGTTGTTCGGGTTTAGGGGTTAAGGTTTAAAGGTTTAGGGTTTATGGCTTAGAGAGAGAGAGGACCGATAGGGAGATATAGAAGAGACCAAGGGGAGGGATAGGGAGATAGAGAGTGAGGGACATGGCCAAAGACATAGGGAGAGAGATTGAGAGGCAGAGGTATGATAGAGATAGGGAGATAGAGGTTTAGGGGTTAGGGTTTATGGGTTTAGAGAGACGAAGATAGAGGTTTAGGGTTTCTTAGGTTTAGGGTTTAGGGTTTAGGGGTTAGGGGTCATGGTTTAGGGGCATTATTTTAGGTTTATGAGTTTAGGGTTGCTCAAGTTTAGGGGTTAGGGGTTAGGGTTTAGGGTTTAGATAGAGATAGAGAGAGGGGATCGATAGAGATTGGGAGAGATAGAGGAGACAGAAGGGAGATATAGGGAGATAGAGAATGAGGGACATGTCCAAAGACATAGGGAGAGAGATTGAGAGATAGAGGGATGATAGAGTTAGGGAGATAGGGGAGAGATAGGGAGATAGAGGTTTACGGTTTCTTGGGTTTATGGTTTAGGGGTTTAAGGTTGCTCAGGTTTAGGGTTTAGGGACATTATTTAGGGTTTATGTGTTTAGGGGTTAGGGATTAAGGTTTAGAGGTTTAGGGTTTCAAGAGGGAGAGAGAGGACTAATGTGGAGATATAGAGGAGACCAAGGGGAGAGATAGGGAGATAGAGAGTGAGGGACATGGCCAGAGACATAGGGAGAGAGATTGAGAGGTAGAGGGATGATAGAGATAAGGAGATAGGGGAGAGATCTAGGGAGATAGAGGTTTAGGGTTGCTTGGGTTAAGGGTTTAGGGGTTAGGGGTTAAGGTTTAGGGGCATTATTTAGGGTTTAGGGTTTATGGTTTATGGGTTAGGGGTTAAGGTTTAGAGGTATAGGGTTTAGAGAGAGAGAGGACTAATAGGTAGATATAGAGGAGATCAAGGGGAGATCAAGGGGAGAGATAGGGAGATAGAGAGTGAGGAACATGGCCAGAGACATAGGGAGAGAGAGATAGAGAGGTAGAGGGATGATAGAGATAGAGAGATAGAGGTTTAGGGTTGCTTGGGTTTAGGGTTTAGGGGCATTATTTAGGGTTTAGATTTTTAGGGTTACTCGAGTTTAGGTTTTAGGAGCATTATTTAGGGTTTAGATGTTTAGGGTTGTTCAGGTTTAGGGTTTAGGGTTGCATGTCAAAAATAGTCTCTTTATCTTTATCTCACTCCCTACCCTCTTTACCTTGTCTCATGTTTGTCTCTCTCTCTATCTCTCTCTCCCCTCTTTACCTCCTACCCTCTCCCTCCCCTCTATACCTCCTACCCTCTCTCTCTCACCTCTGTACCTCCCTCCCCACTTTTCATGCACTTAAAATACTTATAACTTTCCATGCATGACAACACTTAAGACTTTCCATGCATGAAAGCACTTAAACTTTCCATGCTTGACAAAATGCGCTCACATTATAACGTGAGCGTGTTTCGGCGAACCAAAAAAAAAGGAAAAAAAGCGTATGGGATCCATGATTTAGTCCCACATACTCTGTTATTCCCTGCTTTTAATGCATAATTGGAGAACAAAACATTTTTTATGGTGTTGACATTTTGACAATCACTGTTTGCTTAATCCACCACCTTTTTTTGGTTTTTCAACATAGAAGAAGTAAATTAGATGTTTTTAGACAAAATTTGGTTATTTAAACTAATAGTTTTAGGTTTCATATTCTTTCAATGCTAATTTTCATGTATTTAGATTGAATTTGATGATATATGTTTATTTTTTTTCTTAATTTTCACATTAGAGTTATATAGAATTCAACATTGAATACGAAGGAACTTGCTAAAAAGATCAATTTTTTGAGGATTTTGAAGCCAAATTTTTTAAGATTGGGCAACTCAAATCTTGAAATCTAAGGTATGTTCTTTAAATGTATTTGTTTACTTGAACACTTTATGATTATGTTAAAGCATGAAGTCTCATGTTATAGGACAGTCATGAGGGAAGTGAGGATTATCATTTTGACAAGTTAAATTATCATGAGAAAGTGAAAATTTATATTTATTTGAGATAACAATCTATGACAACAAGCCATATCACCATGGGAAGGAAATCATCAAGATATATATTTATGAAGGGAGTCTTATCAACATTCAAGGATAATTGTAAACTAGAGAAAGGCCATGGAAACACTTTCACTATGGAGTAGATGTGCAATCACATGTTGTTATTATCCTGATTCAAACACTAACCTAAACAATTAGAAGGATACTAAGGGAAATCATGTTAGTCAATGAACTATCATCATGCTAAAATCAAGCTAAGGATTTTCACTTGAGCATACTCACTTGGAAAAAGTATCATATCATCCTTTAAAGACTAAATTATACCGCAATAGCTATCATGCAACCCTAGGAATAGTTATGACCTCTCACCCATGGGTAGGATAGAAAATGATACACAAGGTGGCAATCAAGACAAAATGATAAGTCAATTAATCTCAAATCCATGCAAAAAGATATCCATGATACTCTATAAACATATCTATGTGGTCTTGAAAGGATATTCATATGGTAGGGAAGATTTTTGTCAACTAAAAGATAACCATACATGTCATTGGAATAGTTATTAGAACAATTATAATCACAATGAGGTTGTCTTGAATAGATAGTGACCTATCAAGGAGTTATTAGATAGTTAAGGAAGAAAGAGTATTGATATTGGTGGGTGCATAGCATTTTCATGATTTAATGAAAGAGTCATGCATCATGAAGTAGTAGTCAAGATCAAAAGGACACCAAATTTGGTGAAGCTGCAAAAAGAAACTAAATTTGACACTTGATTATAGTTTCCCAACCAATTTGACTAGGAATGGGAAAGGGATTAGATAGGGGATTTGTCCTAAATAGGAATGAATATGTTGCAACTTTAATCTAACTTGTCATGTTTTCAGATCTTTCATTGATCTTGATTAAAATTTGTGTTTCATTTTTTCGTTTATCTCATTTTTTTGCTATCTAGTAGGAGGTTGCTCTACATACACTATTTTAACAAAAATATGATTTGTTCTTAAATATCATCTGAATGATGATTGTTAGTTACTCCATGAAGTAAAAGAATGGTATGATATATGTCATCTTGCCTTGTAATTCAAATGTTATCCTAGATTAATCTTGATTTGTAAAAGATTGCTAGTATATGACATGTGTGTGATCTTTATGTTTCGGGTTAGACCACCCTAGGAAACTATAAATTTTCAAATTTATAATCATTTATTCACTTTAATTATATGATTATATTTTGAGATTTGTGTATGAGATTATTTTACTCTATTATACCAAGATGGACTAATTTATCTGTCTTATTCATGATGCATATATAAATCAACATCATGTCAAAGAAACAAGCATAGACTCCAACTTTAGAAGACCATGAAGTTGAGAATGAAAAGAAAAGAGAAAGAATGAGGCGACTTAGCGAAAGTAGGAAATTGTCAACCATAGAAGAAGACATACCACCAGTTTAAGAGTAACATGAATCATCTAATCAAGCTAAGAGAGAAATGGAATTGGCGACACAAAGGTAATGAATGCAAAACCTCCATTCAATGAGGAAATTGAATCTCAAATTTGGAGGCACTCCATCTTTGACAAGTCAAGTTGAAGGTACACCATCATTCTCTTCTCAAATTGGAGGCACTCCATCTTTCACAGGTCAAGTTGAAGGTACATCTTCATTCTATTCTCAAGTTAGAGGTACATTTTTCATTCTCTTCTCAAGTTGGAGGCATGCCATCATTCACATGTCAATTTGAAGGTACACCATATTCTCCATCTCAACTTCAAGGCTTTTCATCTTTTCCATCTCCAATTGAAGGTACACCATATTCTCCATTTCAACTTCAAGGCTTTTCAACTTTTCCATCTACAATTGAAGGTACACAATCTATCCCATCTCAAGTAAATATTGAAGAAATTCCTAATACTGAGTCAACTTTACCATTGAAAATGTCTCCTAGAATTTTGCATAGAAAGCCTATGTTTCTAATTGATATCGATGGGAATGTTTTGAATCCCATGCAGGATAAGATTCCCAAGCGTACTTGTCAAAGATATGGAAATCATTCTTTGGGAACTTAAATGAAATCGGAAGATGTCAACTATTTGTTGAATTGATGAGAAATGTAAAATTCAGGCCCATTATGAAGATTCTTGGCCTAAGAATATCGGCTGCTTCAAATGAAAAATCAATTGTAAAGAATCTAAAGAGTGCATATGAGAGTGTGGGTTCCACCTCACACACCAAGGATAGTAATGTCACATGACGTGTCATTACATCGACAATAGTAAGCCATCAAACAAAGAAAGCTCGCCTCGTTAGAAAGACAAGTAAAGAATTGAAAATAAGTAGAAAAACTCTAACGAGAGTTGTTGGAAGCCGTGAAAGAGTTGAGGATCCAAATACCAATGAATTGTGAGCATTCTCTAGGAGACTCCCATAGAAAGATCAAGTTGTTGTTGAAGCCTTGAGATCCCTAATTGAAGAATTTTAGAAAAATAGCACAAGGGTATCTCCTAATGCTAGATGTTGTAAGAAGGAGAATTGATTGTCAAAACCATGAGTCACATCCAAAGCATTTTTTGGATGTGACTCAAACATAGTTTTTCAAGAAATTTCAAGAGATGTATCCTCAAATCAAAATTAGTCAAAACCTCTATTTTGAAATGGTAAATCCTTTTTATGTCAAAACAAATCACACACACACAACTTGTTGTTGTAGAGTACATATTGAGTTTTCTAATCATTATGATGTTTATAGATATATATGTGTAGATTTCCATACTAACGACGTTTTGCAGGAGTGTAATATAAAGTGTCCACCTAGATCTTCAAGAGATTTCATATCAAGCATCTTATGTCAAAGAGTGGATGGTCAATTATTCTACAAGAACTTATGCTTGGATGGCACGTGTGACCATTGTGGTGGGTTGCAACATTTGCCAATTTGTGAACATATGGAAAACACACATGCAATTAGGAATGAACTAGTGAGTTTTAGAAAATATAAGACAGTGGCATATAGTCTAAAAGATGGTAAAGAAGCAAAAAGGTGTGAATTGGTCATTGAAAAGATTCCAGTGTATCAGCTTATCTCTATTTTTTGAGAGCATATAGTTTACGAGTATGCAAGGCATACCCATAGAGCTCAATGGTTGGACTTGCAATTCAAGTTATGCAAGGACATGTTTCCACTTGGTACCATCATTTTGGTTGTTGACTTTGTAGAGAATTACACACTACAGCTATAGAATGAGGTGCAATCGCGGTATTACAACTATACACAGGTTGCTATATTTGTGCATATAGTATTCATTATGTAGATGATAGTACAGAGGACGAGAGGAAGATCTTGAGGGAGTATCATTTTGTTGTGGCATCAAACATTCATTTGATCAAATATGGGGGTATACCATTGAACAGAACCTTGTGGAAGGTTAATGAGTCTGACCACGAGGCAATACTCGACACAATAAAGAGTAGAGCAAACCCAGACGGTTCATTATATTGAATCAGTGGAATGATAGAAATGTATGTTATTTTTCTTTTCTATCCTCATTTCACCTTCTATATTTTTGACACCTATCTTACCTTCTTATATGTGCACCTTGGTCCTAGTTGATTAGCTTCATTTCATTATAGAGTTCATTGGTGTACTCATTTTAGCTAAATAGTGTAATTGCATTTGCATGCAGGATTTGAGTACGATGGAGGTAGGCATAATCCTTATGAAGTTTCCTTTGGAAGGAAAGTAAGGTAGGTTTTCATGATTATTTCACAATGATATGTCCTTTAGTTACTATTTCATAATGAGTTTCAATGATGTTACTATGAGTTTTAATGACAATCCCTCATTTGTTTCTTCACATTTGGTGCTAAAAATTGATAGCAGTGGTAAGGGCGGCCTTAATTTACGCCCTACAACACATTGGATCAAGTGAGAACACCTTTATAATATTGGATTTTCATATACTAGAAAGGTATTAGGACTGAATTTTTACATTTGACATCTCCTGGGGCCAAATAGATAGCACCAACACATCTAGGTGGGTGGGTAAATGCTAGGGGAGATGTATTTTTGGTGGTGAAGCCTCTTGGTCATTCTTGGCTACATTAGACAGAAACAATCTCTTAAGAGCCCTAAGACAAAAAAGGTGTCAAACTTTGGACCGGTTGTTCCATCAAACTATGAAACCTAGGAACTTCTTCTTTACATGTATAGGTGGATGTCAGGTCCACCTACAAAAACCTACCTCGGTTTTTTAAATCAATTTCATTTTCCTATGGTGGAAAGGAACGCATTGTTCTAAAATGCTTTAGTTTCATGCAGTGGAAAGGTGCTAGGAGTGACATTTTACATTCCATAGCTCTTGGGACCTAATTGACTATGCCAACACATCGGGGTGGGTGGGTAAATACTAGGGGAGGTCTCATTTTATGCGCTAAGTGTCCCAGTCATTCGGTGTAGCAAGCTACTGGCAAAGTCACTTAAGATCCCTAAGATAAAAAACTGCCAAACTTTGACAGAGCAATTCTCAAAATTTGTGGTAGATGAGAATGTTCCATTTGGACCTACAGGTGCATGTGGGGTCTATCCATAATAACCTCTCTCAGTTTTAGTCAACTCCAATCCATTTGACTGTGCCGAAATCAAATGCATTCTTGCAAAATGATTCAGTTTCATGCAATGGAAAGGTGCTAGGAGTGAAATTTTGCATTCCATAGCTCATGGGGCTGAACTGACTATGTCGATGCATCAGCGTGGGCGGGTAAATTCTAGGGGAGGTCTTGTTTCATGCACCAAGTGTCACAGTCGTAAGTGACTTTGTCAGTAGCTTACAACCTGGAATGATTGGGACACTTGGCACACAAAACGAGACCTCCCCTAACATTTACCCACCCACCCTGATGCATTGGCATCGTCGGTTCAGTCCCACAACAAGTAGAATGAAAAATATGGCACCTAACAAGGTTCTGTTGCATGAAACTGAAGCATTTTGCAAGAATGCATTTGATTTTGGCATGGTCAAACATATTGGAGTTGACCAAACTAAGAGAAGTTATTGTGGGCAGACCCCACTTGCACCTGTAGGTCCAAATAGAACATTCCCAGCTGCCACGAATTCCAAGAACTGCTCCATCAAAGTTTGGTAGTTTTTTGCTCTTAGGATCTTAAGTGACTTTGTCTATAGTCTGCTGCCCTGAATGACTGAGACACTTGACACATGAAATGAGACCTCCCCTAGAATTTACCCACCCACCCCAATGTGTTGGTGCAGTCGGTCTAGCCCCACAAGCTATGGAATGCAAAATTTCACTCCTAGTATCTTTCCACTGCATGAAATTAAAGCATTTTGCAAGACTACATTTGATTTCAGCACGGTCAAATGGATTGGAGTTGATCAAAACTAAGAGAGGTTATTGTGGACAGACCCCACATGCACCTATAGGTCTGAACAAAACATTCCCAGCTACCATGAATTCTGAGAACTGCTCCATCAAAGCTTGGTAATTTTTTGCTCTTAGGGATCTTAAGTGACTTTGTCGGTAACCTATTTGCCCCAAACAATTGCGACAATTGGCACACCAAACGATAGCTCCCTTGACATTTACCCACCCACCTTGATGCATTTACACCTTCAGTTTGGCCCCACAACCTATGGAATGCAAAATTTCACTCCTAGCACCATACGACTTTGCCGGTAGCTTGCATCCTAGAATGATTAAGACACTTGATGCATAAAACAATACCTCCCCTAGCATTAACCCACCCACCCTTAAGTGTTGGCATAGTCAATTCGACCCCACGACCTGTGGAATGCAAAATTTTACTCCCAGCACCTTTCGACTTTGTTGGTAGCTTATAGTCCAGAAGGACTGAGACACTCAGTGCACAAAACAAGACCTCCCCTAGCATTTACCCACCCACCCTAACTTGTTGGTGCATTCAATTCAGCCCCACGACTAGCAGAATGAAAAATATGGCTCCTGACAAGGTTGTGTTGTATGAAACTAAAGCATTTTGCAAGAATGCATTTGATTTTGGCATGGTCAAATGGATTGGATTTGACCAAAATAAGAGAATTTATTGTGGATGGATCCCACATGCACCTGTAGTTCTAAACGAAACATTCCTAGCTATCATGACTTCTGAGAACTGCTCCATCAAAGTTTGGCAGTTTTTTGCTCTTAGGATCTTAAGTGACTTTGTTGATATCTTGCCCTGAATGACTACGACACTTGGCACACGAAACAAGACCTCCCCTAGAATTTACCCACACACCCTGATGCGTTGGCATGGTCAGTTCAACCCCACGAGATGTGGAATGCAAAATGTCACTCTTAGCACCTTTCCACTACATGAAACTGAAGCATTTTGCAAGAATGCATTTGATTTTGGCATGGTCAAATGGATTGGAGTTGACCAAAATTGAGAGACGTTATTGTGGAAAGACCCTACGTGCACCTGTAGGTCCAAATGAAACATTCTCAGCTGCTACAAATTCTGAGAACTGCTCTGTCAAAGTTTTGCAGTTTTTTGCTCTTAAGGATCTTAAGTGACTTTGTCGGTAGCCTACTGCCCTAAAAGACTGGGACACTTGGTGCACAAAAAGAGACCTCCCTAGCATTTACCCACCCACCCTGATATGTTGGTGCTGTCAGTTTGGCCCCACAACCTATGGAATGCAAAATGTCACTCCTAGCACCTTTCCACTGCATGGAATTGAAGCATTTTGTAAGAATGCATTTGATTTTGACACGATCAAATAAATTGGAGTTGACCAAAAATGAGAGAGGTTATTGTGGATGGACTCCACATGCACCTATAGGTCTAAACGAAACATTCCCAACTGCCACAAATTCTGAGAACTACTCTGCCAAAGTGTTTTATAGGAAAAAGGGGGAAAAGTGTAAATAGCTAGATCCTCCTTTCACTACAAACATTCAATGACATTTAAACCAAGTTGAATTACACCTTTTGCAAGAGGATTTAGCTACAGCTTGAGGGTCACTTGGAACAATGTGGAAATTCAGAAATTATCAGTTAATATATTAATTAAATGCTCAAATATGCTCAAAACTATAATTATGCAAAATCATAAGCAAATGGATAAATTACGACAAATGTCCATAGACCAAGATAGTAGACAGAGACTAGTTACTAACCATTTTTTGAAGTTCATGATATGGAATATTTGGGGACACTGGAGCTAACGCCCTAGTCTAATACAGTGTTTTTTTTAGAGTATTTTGGACTTCTACTGATTTTGATTGCCACTATCACAGAGATTTCTGTGTCAGATATTCGATGGACATTGGTGTAAGGCACCCAAGTCCAGGTCCTACTTTTCTTCTCAGGTACGGGATCCAAATACTTTGTTCTAGCCTCTTACAACTCCACTCCTTCAGATATGTCTCCTATAACCAGCAATCATGGAGAATGGGGTTGGGGGTTGTGGTGTTTAGGAGCTTGACTCATTCAAGCCCCAGAAGGACATTCAAGTCTTCCAAACACCGTTGTCAGATAAAAGAGCACTTATCCCTGTGGGATAGAGATGAAAATAAATTGATAAATGATTCAAACACAAATAGATATCACCTCAGAGGTGTAGTTCACATGTAGATGAAAATCCTTCAACACATGAGAGGATGAAGCTAAATCTGCAATCACAAACACAACAATAATATTCTGCTCTGCAACAATGAATATCTTGAATGCTCTAAAATTATAAGTTTACTAAAATTTCATAATCATCTTCTAGTTTACAAATGAAACCCTAAACATGCTTATATATGCATTCCCTCTTTAAATTTTGTAATTCAAACTTAAGATGTTGGCAATGGAACCTTCTAACGGTCACATAACCGACATTTAAATTTGGGACCTGCCTGAAATAGACTGGGACAAGGGCGCGAGCGCCCATGTCCTTAGGTCCTATTTTAGGGTAGGGTCAAGTGCAACAATGTCCCTCAAGCCCCATGTGACATGGGTTTCAAGTCATTTTCTTCCAGGAGTCAAAATGAACATGCAAGATGCAAAACAAGGGACCTGGGAGCTAAACTTAAGAGGTAAAAGTCCTAGGGGGACATTTTATGATATAATATTTAGCCCCCATTTTAATGTATGTATGAATGAAAGGCCCATACATGCATTAAAGTACGGTCAAAACACAACAAACACACCAGGCACTTGAAGCTAATGCATTCACAAAGATTGAGGAACTATTTCTAGCCCCCAGTCTCAGGTAGACATTAGAGAAAACACATCGCAGACACGCCAAACACAGTGAAGATAGTAACAAACACACAAAAAATGGAGAAGACAGTAACAGGCATGCAAAACACAAAGAAGACAGTGAATGCAGTGATTATTTCTTTTTCATTTTCATATATATATAAATGAATGCAAATACATGGAAAGTAAAAATGCAACACACAACCCAAAATGTAGGAGGGGCATTTCGCCATGCTCTTTGGACTACATATGGGGCAACATACATGCAATACAAAACATCGAGTGTAGGTGGATCATGTTGCTACACTCACACAAGAGGGAAAGACATGCCATACAAAGCCCAAGTGGGGATTATCCACACAAGGGGGAAAACACATGGAAGACACATGGAAAACACAAGTGTCGTATAGTATGCCAAAGACATACTATATGTCTAAAACATGGCAAATAAGGTGATGAAAGGAACTTATTGCTAATCCCCCACCATCTCAAGCATGCTACAGGCACACCTAACAATTGGGCTTATACCACAACAAACGCCAAAGACACGCTTAAGGGAGGATAGTCTCAGATCCAACCCCACCTACTTGGAGGATTTTTGAAATAAAAGGATGTGCACTAGCTTAATAGATACACCATCCCGCCTGATGCAAAGGGATTTTAAATAAAAGGGGGTCATCCCACAATAATGGGTTACATTTTTTGACCAAACCTGACATTGAAATCAACATTTTGAACTAAATCTTTACTTTCTAACACCTATAGCTGCTAAACCGTTAGGAATTTGAAGATGATGCGAACTAGTGATTTGTGAGATTTTGTTTGTAGATTCTAAATATATATATTTTTAAAAACTTGGAGTTAAATTGTAAAATTTTTTGCATCTCCTTTGATAACTAGTTTTTAATAGTAAACAACATTTTTTTAAAGTAATGTGTATTCTGTAGCACATAACTTTTTTTCTACAAAGGATAAAATTCTGATTCTTTTGAATTTAGATTGACAACACCGATATATAGGGCATGAATTTGGTTTCATAATGTTTTGTTGAATATATTTTTTTAATTAAGTTTTGAAGTCAAACCAATTATAATTTAGACATAGGTGTATTCTATAAAACATAACTTTTTCTGTATGTATCAAAATTAAAATTTTGTTTTTGTTGAAACAAGGACATCAATACCTAGGGCATAGATATTTTTAGAATTTTTTTCACTAATTTACTAATTTTCCATGTGTGTAGAATAGAGAACTTGATGTTCAGTGAAAAACCTACATTCACAAGAAATAAAAAATAAATATAATAATCAAATTAAATATATTTAAAATTATACTTTTTGGGAAGCTTATAATAAGGACTACATACTTACAAAACATAGATTTTAAATGAATTCATTTGATGCCCCAAAAGATAAATCAAAAGTGGTTTTTTATCAGCATTTTGATAGGTGTAGAGGAGACTCCATTATATGTATGGTTTAAAACTAACGGGGTTCTATCCAAGGGGGTTTGAATCGAAGGGGGTTTGATCAAACCCTCTTCAATTAAAATCCTTTAAATGGAACCTTTCAAGGCTTAAATTATTATATTTTCTAAAAATATGTGATTTCAGCAAAAATTAGGATGTCCCAGAAAGTGTAACCCTTCACTATGGCAGCACGCAAGGATAACTAGCTCAAGACATATGATATCATGCCTCCATAGAGGGCTTTTTGAATGCAATATAGAATAAAGGTGTGCACTTGCACCAAAGATACAACACCCTGCCTCCGCAGAGGGCTTACAAACATTCTTCGTTATACCAAAATCATCAAACAACTTACCTTTATATGCCCCCACCTTAAGGTGGTTAATATTGTGTATCGATATCAAGAACTTTAAGGTGGAGAGAAAACACACAAGGGAACAAGAGCTCACGCAAAGCCATTTCCCCCAAAGGTGACATGTACTTTACGATTGCTGAATGTTCCCACAAACACACAATTTCCTGCAAGAAGAGAGGTTAGAAATATTTCTCTAAGATAATAACCACATCACATGATAAAAGCAATTCATAAACATAATCATCTCAAGAGCTGAAGTTATACTATGGATTCAGAAACCAAGTATAACTGTGGGGCTATACTGTAGAGATCTCATAACTGAGTGTAACCAAGGCGAGACCCAAGATAAACAAAGTGCACGGAGCAGCTGTATTGTTAGCAAATATAAGACATCATCAAAATATCACATAGAGTGATTCTACTAGCCAAGAGTTGGATAATATATATCAACCCATTCGTCATGTATGGACTAGGTCCATTTTTCCTTTACTTGTTGAAGGGACACATGGTCCATATCAGTATATGTTTTTTTTCATCATCCGCCAACTAGATAGAACCACTTGATGAAGGTAAACAATAAATCAAGAGAGGAGAACAAGTTCCTTAGGGTCGTCACATAGGAAGGTGCCCCCAGGTCACCAACTGCAACATTATGCGCCTAATACACAACACACAACAATGAAAATAGAGGAGAATCAAGATAGAAGAATGATGATATAAATAGAAGAATGGGCACAACAGAGGCAATCTCCTGGTATCCTTGACCTTACAAGAGTATCAAGGGTCATCCTAGGAGGCCTAAACAACACGTATATCACAACACGGGGGGATTGCAACATAGAGAGAAGGGTTATAAATACTTACCTGATACAATCCAATGTTAAGAACATACATATCTAGGAGGAGGCCATCCTTGAGAACAACTATAATAGTTGCTACAACGAGTATGGCTTAAAGAGGGAGAAACACTTACCTATTTCAATGGGATATTTCCTGGTGGACAATTATTGTCTTTCATCCCTGGATATCTCGCATGTAGTTTTGGTCTTGTTGATATTGTGTTAACATTGAGTTTAGGACGATGAGAGGCTTTGGTGGATTTTAAAGAATAGTATCCAATACTGGTTGTGTAGTTAATTCTAACAACTTGTAAAGGTACTGTAATTCCTTGTTGATTTACACCACATCCATTACCTACATAGTTGTAGTTGTTATAAAGGATTTTAAATCCTTGACCATAGAGGGATGTCATTTCCTTAGAAGATGGTGAAGCCTCGTAGGTATCATAATTTGTAGTGTAAGTAAGAGTGTTGTCTTTGTTTTCTACCAAGGAGGCTTTGGTTTTCTTAGGTGTTTCAGAAGATTTCTTGGATGAGATTGATGCGACCTTTGATGTGTCAGGGTTATTAAGTTTATATTCCCCTATACTGCAAGGATTAAAATCTAACGAACCCCAATCATCACCAAAAAGTGCATTCGATGTTTTAGAGTCTTGCACAACATTATCTGTGGAAAGAGGTGTTGATGAATCCACTTGTAAGTTATTTAGATTCGTATGATTGTTAACTTGTTTTTGCTTTTCAATATGTAAACAATTATCCAGTTCAGGATCGGCTTCCATAGTGTAAAGATTGTCTTGATAAATAAACTTTATTGACCTATGAAGGGTAGATGGAATTGCCCCCATGGCATGAATCCAAGGTCTACCAAGAATCATATTACATGAAAGTGAACCAGGCATGACATGAAAAAGGGTAGATAATGTCATGGGTCCAACCTTTACAGGTAAATTTATGGTACCCACAGATTGTCTTCCAACATTATCAAAGCCACGAATGCTAATCCTAACCAATTTGATTAAAGATGTGTCAACCTTGATCTTATGTGTAATAAGTCTATGCCACAAACATTAAGAGTTGATCTATTGTCAATCATAACTTGTTTTATCAACTTTTTATTTACAGTGACAAAGATTATAACAGGATCATATTGGTTTTGAACTTCAGTTGATGGTAATTCATGTGATTGAAAGAGAATATCTATTTTTGTCACATGCATACAATCTAATAGAGTTGCTACATCATTCGACTTAACAGCAAGTGGTACAATCACCTTTTGTAAATCTTCTTGGAGCATTCCATGGTATGTAGGTGATGTTTGTATTAAATCCCAAAGAGTGATCTTAGTCAGAGTAGTGTGAAGCTACTCGACAAGATCATATTATTGACCTCTTTTAGGAGTAAGACGAGGTGGTGGAGGGAGAATAGGTTGAGAACATGGAAGAGATATAGGCACATGAGGTGCTTGCTTACTTTGTTTGTTATTACAGGTGTTATATGTGTGTGCAATCAGATTGTGATGTGGTTGTTGCAATACATTTTGAACACCTTGATTTCTTTGAGTGATTTGTCTTGCATAGTTTAGGATGTAATCCAGGGGTCGAGGTGGTTTTCAATCTCCTCGAACTGTTATAACCGGTTTTAAGCAAGAAGGCGCATTAGGTGCCCCTTGTATAATCATCTTAGGAATATTGCTACACTTATCTAGTAACCCCTTGGTGGGTGGAATAAGTCTATTAGTGAAGATTGAATTAACATTGTTTTCCTCTCTACCATACCCAACATCTATCCCTAAAGGATTTAATGTGAGGGACCTTTTCTCATCCACTAATGCTTCATCTTGGCCAGGGAGAGCATTGGAATGAAAGAAAAGTAAGGTGTTGTTAGGAAGGTGAGGTGTTGTATCATTAATAGAGCTATCCATAGTTTCTCATCTAAGTTTCTTGGACATTCAACTATAGGAGAAGTAGGATAACTTATGGAATCATCATCATCATTATCATCATATGTTTTAGCTATTAATTCCAAAGCAGTAAGGGAACTTTCACACTCATCATTATCAATGTGTTTTGTTAAATATTCTACTACCAAAGGGTATGTATTAATGAGAAATATGAAGTTGTCAAAATAAGATACATAGTCAAGGATTTCAAATGAAGAGAATTTAAATATATCCTTATGATACATAGCTTGTATATAAGTGAGAACATGAGGATTCATTAAGAAATTTGTAGAAATTCTCAAAGTTTTTGATATATGCATGTAAAGATACCAAAGAGAAATGAGATGAAGATGCCATAATGAAATGTCATGTAACATCAATGTCCAATAAGATCTAGTAATACAAGACATGCAAAGTTTTATGTTACTTGATACACCCTAGATGTGTGACTATTTCACTCCTAAGCACTTGTTTGAGGGAAAGGGCTAAAAAGACACACAAAGTCCACAACAAACACAATGGATGGGAGGAAAGAGTACAACACAACAAGGCCCAATTGATGATTTTATGTATTTATATTGAATGCAATGGAACAACACAAATTATACTTATTTATGCACCTAAAATGTTCACTTTTTTCACCTTTTTTCAATGCAAATGACTAAAGGATGAAGTGTTGTAAGGAAATTGATGAGGGGCAGAGAATTATAACCTTAATATCAATCCAATAGTGTAGCAATATCATTCACAACACACCTATAATGCAAATCTAGATAGATGACAAGGCAAAATCTAGTGAAAATGCAAGGTTTTTAAACCCTAATTGTGAAACTAAGGCATGAATTTTTGCAAAAGGACACTATGATGAAACACTAAATTAGAAATTAGTTCTAAAAGAGTGTTTAAAAGAGTAGTAAAATCTGAAACAAGATTTTAACTACAAACCCTAGCTATTGCCAAGACTAGGTTTTATGAAAAATGCACAATTTCAAGCAAATTTTAACAATTTAAGCATGAAAATGCAATGAAAATGATTATAATAAGATGAATTTCCATAATTTATATAAGATCTAATGAAAATATCAGAAATTAAATCAATTTTAATTAAATTATGTCAAAATGCAAGCCTAAAATGTCAATTTTTTAAAACTTTTCAAAATTTTCAATTTTTTTGTAAATTTTCAAATGCAATAAGATGAAAATTAAATGAATGAATTAAAGTGCAACAAGTTCAGAAAGGTGCAAAATTCAAATAAAACATGGGTTCACTAAAATGTTTTATAGGAAAAAGGAGGAAAAGTGTAAATAGCTAGATCATCCTTTCACTACAAACATTCAAGGACATTTCAACTGAGTTGAATCACACCTTTTGCAAGAGGATTCACCTATAGGTTGAGGGTCACTTGGAATGATGTGGAAATTTAGAAATTATTAATTAATATATTAATTAAATGCTCAAATGTTCTCAAAACCCTAATTATACATAATCGTAAGCAGACGGATAAATTATGACAAATGCTCACAGACCAAGATAGTAGACAGAGACTAGCTACTGACCATTTTTTGAATTTTGTGATACGAAATATTTGGGGACACTGGAGCTAATGCCCTAGTCCAATGCAGTGTTTTTTTCAGGGTATTTTGAACTTCTTCTGATGTTGATTGTCATAGTCACAGAGATTTCTGTGTTAGAGATCTAGTGGACATTGGTGTAAGGCACCCAAGTCTAGGTCCTACTTTTCTACTCAGGTACAAGATCCAAATACTTTGTTCCAGCCTCCTACAACTCCACTCCTTCAAATATGTCACCTGTAACTTGCAATCACGGAGAATGGGGTTGGGGGTTGTGGTGTTTAGGAGCTTGCCTTAGTCAAGCCCTAGAAGGACATTCAATTCTTCCAAACACTGTTGTCAGATAAAAGAGTATGTATCCTTGTGGTATAGAGGCAAAAATAAATTGATAAATGATTCAAACACAAATAGATATCGCCTCAGAGGTGTAGCTCCCATGTGGATGAAAATCCTTCAACACATGAGAAGATGAAGCTAAATCTACAATCACAAACACGACAACAATATTATGCTCTGCAACAATGAATATCTTGAATGCTCTAAAATCATAAGTTCACCAGAAGTTCATAATCATCTTCTAGTTTACAAATGAAACCCTAAACATTCTTATATATGCATTCTTTGAAACTTAAGATGTTAGCTACGAAACCTTCTAATAGTCACATAACCGACATTCAAATTTGGGACTTGCTTGAAATAGGGCAGGACAAGGGTGCAAGCGCCCATGTCCTCAGGTCCTATTTCAGGGCAGGGTCAAGTGCAACAATGTCCCTCAAGCCCCATGTGACATGGGTTTCAGGGCATTTTCTTCTGGGAGTCAAAATGAACATGCAAGATGCAAAACAAGGGACCTGGGAGCTAAACTTAGGAGGTAAAAGTCCAGGGGGACATTTTACAACATAACACAAAGTTTGGTAGTTTTTTGGTCTTAGGGATCTTAAGTGACTTTGTCAGTAGCCTGTTGCCCCGAATGACTGAGACACTTGGCACACAAAATGAGACCTCCCCTAGCATTTACTTGCCCACCCTGACGCATTGGCACAGTTTGTTCAACCCCACGAGCTGTGGAATGCAACATGTCACTCCTAGCACCTTTCCACTGCATGAAAATGAAGCATTTTACAAGAATGCATTTGATTTCAGCATGGTCAAATGGATTGGAGTTGACCAAAACTGAGTGATTTTATTGTGGACAGACCCCACGTGCACCTGTAGGTCTAAACAATACATTCCCAACTGCCACGAATTCTAAGAATATCTCCGTCAAAGTTTGGCAATTTTTTGCCCTTAGGGATCTTAAGTGACTTTGCTAGTAGCCTGTTGCCCCGAATGACTGTGACATTTTGCACATGAAACAAGACTTCCCCTAGTATTTACTTGCCCACCCTAATGCATTGGTACAATCAGTTCAGTCCCATGAGCTGTGAAATACAAAATATCACTCTTAGCACCTTTCCACTACATGAAATTGAAGCATTTTGGAACAATGTGTTCCTTTCCACCATATGCAAATGAAATTGATTTAAAAGAAAATAGAGGTAGTTATTTGTAGGTGGACCTAACATCATGCAAAGAAGATGTTCCTAGGTGTCACGGTTTGACAGAACAACCAATCCAGAGTTTGACACTTTTTTGTCTTAGGGCTCTTGAGAGATTGGGTGCATTCAATGTAGCCAATAATGACCAGGAGGCTTCGCCACTGAAAAGACACCTCCCCTAGCATTCACTCACCTACCCCAACGCATTGGCACAGTCAATTCAACCCCACGAGGTATGGAATTTGTTTTCTAATTACATCCATCAAAGCATAAAGGATATGGGAATTTTGTCAGATGTTGTAGTTGTAATTGTCCCGATAGACATGTATGCAAAGTGACAGGTGTAAAGTAAATGTAGAAAGGTGAAATGAGGATATGCAAAGCATAGAAACCATATAGAAGGTAAAATGAGGATATGCAAATCATGCCAAACATGTCTCTCTATCTCTTACTCTCTTCCTCATTTTGCAAGAGAAAGACAAATGCACAGTCAATGTAGGTAATGAGAAATTTGTATAAGATCTATAAGAGATTTGTTATCACATGTATTTACATAGTTTCTATTCTGAATTGTAGCTAACTTCACTCACTGACTAGTGAGTGTGAGGAAAAAAGTATACTTGAAGGTAATGAAGGACAAGAAGGTAAAGTTTATGAGGCAATGTAACTTCAACCCTCACGTTTCTTGAAAATTGTACAAAGAAAACATAGTTTATCCATTAGCATGAGAAAGGAAGGGATATATAAACTTTCAAGAAAATGCAATTGGCATGTGTAAAATGAAATTCCATAACCTTAGCTAGCATCCTCCTTGTTTATGCCCATATGGGATCTTCGGAACAGGGTATGGACATCCATCAAAGCATAAAGGATAAAGGAATTTTGATAGATGATGTAGTTGCAAATTCCCTAGGATACATGTATGCAAAGTGTGGAATCATAGAGAAGTGATGCCATCCTAGCTCAGCCGTACTCACATCAATTTGGCTCTTTACCTTGAACACTTGCTTGCAACTTGTCATGCCTTGTCTATTCACATGACTCCTAAACTTCATGACATAGATATTGTCTAGAGATATTCACTACATCATATGACCTCAACTTGATATGTTCATGCAATGAACTAAGCAATTCAAGTTCTGACTAGCTCACACTAGCTTCACTCTAGGCTTAAAACAAGACCAAATCTTGATTGGAAGACTTATAGAGATTCACATGGTTTTAAAACACTCAAGTATTCTTAAATTCACTATACCAACTTTTTTCATGAATGGGCAGATCTCTGTGATCATTATAACATGTACTTGCCTTGCAAGTGGCCTAGGAGTTTGTAGCCCTTCTTAGAGACCTTTCCTGTCATAAATTCCTTCATACACCTAATAATGGAGATCTGAGACCTGATTTGGATACCCTTTTGGCCCTTATAAAACATGTGTGAAAATGAGATAGGGTTGTTTTGTATGGAATAGGGAAAAAGTAGGTTGTTACAGTCAAATTAGGCCTATTTTAGGGATTGTAATGTAACAGCAAAGACTTGCATGTGGATTTAAACCTTGAGATTGATAGGGAAGGTGTAAATAGGTATATATAACATTTATAAACACTTCCCTTGCATAAGTCACTCAACACAAGAATTCTCAAAAATACACTAAAACAGGGTCTCTTTAGGCCAAATAGAGTAGGGCTTATTCAAAATGGCACTTACATGTGTGACCAACCTCTAAAATCTTTCCTGTAGCTTTGTATATACCTACTCATACATGCGTGACTTAATATTTTTATATACCCTAACCTCCTCATAACTTCTCCATTTAGATTTGGGTACTGGATACTTGGCAATTTATGATGATAATATTACGACCATAGCTAGCATTTTAGTGACACCACTATTCTAGTTTTGACATAGCACCAATTTCCTATGATATTCACAAGTTCACAAAAGTGACAATATTTAACATTATGGTTGTCCTAGCAGACAGTTAACTAGCTTTTAGACTTCATGATAGTATTTGAAATTATTAGCATCTCCTCTTACTCATACATCAACTCTTCTTCATTCAATCCCATCTTATGATGTTTTTAAATGCTAATCCAAAAGTTAGGAATGACTTCTCAAGGGCAAAATAACCTAGGAATAGTATGGTAATCTATTGGAAACATGCAAAACTCAATCATTATAGGACAACAAAACATGCAAAACTCTATATAACTGACCTAGGGTATTGTTAATGCATAACATTCCTCCTTGTATTTTAGAATAGGACAACACTAAGGTGCCCACCTTAAATTGCTTTTACCTTAGATGAATTTTATGGAGACACACTCATCCACCATCTCTCATGATTCAAACAATACAATACCTCAGTGATCCAAAGGTGACAGTCCTAAACACATTGAGTTTTATAAATTTGAGATAGTCCCATGCAACTACTCATAATAGTCCATCCTTTTATCTATCAGCTATGACAATCATGTAGCATGAATATTGAACTAAAGACTCTTGTATGATTTCCTCATGCTAACAGGAATCTACATACCACTTCCTTCTTTCATAATGTGATCACTAACCATGACATAGTGATAGTGAAAAGTTTCATAGCATGGTTATGGCATGTGAGGATTTGTAGGGTAACCACTACCACCTTTTCTCCCTAAGACTAATTCATGGTATTTCACCATAGCACTGTTAACATATGAAGAAGAACTGATTTTATCTTCACCCTAATGGAAATTAGAGCACAAAATATGCTACAATATTGTCATTGTTTGGGTAGTCTTATATGGATGGTATATGTGTCTTTATAAATCTTGAATGAAGAGTTATAAGGAGCACAATGATGTAGATATAAGATAATCATAGGTGACATGAACAGTAAGAACATCCCAACTTCTTTAATTCCAATCCCTTGATGCCCATTATTAGCATCTTGATTTGAATTTTAAAAAAAATATAGAGGGGAATTCCATCAAGATTTGATGATGGTCTGTTGACTGTCAAATATTAGATTCATTCTCCCAATACTCCATCTTTCACCCAAGCAACAAACCAAAGAAGAGGATTAGATTCTTATGAAAAATGCAACACCATCAAAGGACAAATCATATAGTCAAATAATTGAGACCCTAAGAATATAGTGCATTGTACCATGACCAAACCATAGATCATTCATATGAGAGGGACCCCTTGCTAAAGACATGCTCATTCTTACCACATTATACTTCCACTACTTAAACTAGTAAAACACTATGTCTAGATGCCCTGAATATTCCTCTATATAGGCTTAACATAGGTTTTAACTCACATAATCTAGAAAACCTAGACTTAGGACAAGTTGCTCCCCTAAGTAGATGTCGACAACATAGCATAAATTTAATTTCAGAGATAAGATAGCTAGCTAAGAAATAATCATTATGTCACATGTGTAGGACATCCATCAAATCATGAAGGATATAGGAATTTTGTCATATGTTGTAGTTGTAACTACCCTCGAAGACATGAATGCAAAATCTGGAAGCATAGACAAGGCATATGAACTGTTTAACATAACATCTCAAAGAGATGCCATCTCATGGAATGCAATGATTGTAGGCTATGCACAAAATGGATTTGTTGAAAAGGATTTAGAAACTTTCAAGAAAATGCAATTGGTGGGTATAAAGCCAAATTCCTCAACCTTTTCCAACACCCTCCCTACCTATACAAAAATGAGATCTTTGGAACATGGTATGGACATTCATCAAAGCATGAAGGATATAGGAATTTTGTCATATGTTGTAGTCGCAACTGCCCTCGGAGACATGAATGCAAAATGTGGAAGCATAGACAAGGCACATGAACCGTTCGACAGAACACCTTAAAGTGATGCCATCTCATGGAATGCAATGATTGCAGGATATGCACTAAATAGATTTGTTGAAAAGGCTTTAGAAAATTTCAAACAAATGCAATTGGCGGGTGTAAAGCTAAATTCCACAACCTTAGCCAGCATCATCCTTGTCTATGCCCATATGGGATCTTCGGAATAGGGTATGGGCATCCATCAAAGTATAAAGGATATGGGAATTTTGATAGATGTTGTAGCTCCAGCTTCCCTAGGATATATGTATGTAAAGTGTGGAAGCATGGACAAGGCACATAAACTATTTGACATGATACCTCAAAGAAATGTTGTCTCATGGAATGCAATGATTGCAAGATATGCACAAAATGGATTTTTTCAAAAAGGCTCTAGAAACTTTCAAGCAAATGCACAAAACAAACTTTCAAGAAAATGCAATTAGTGGATGTAAATCCAAATTCCACAACCTTATCCACCATCTTCCTTGCCTATGCCAAAATGGGATCTTCGGAACAGGGTATAGGCAACCATCAAAGCATAAAGGATATAGGAATTTTGTCACATGTACAAGTATTTGTAGCTACCCTTGTAGACATGTATGCAAAGTGTGGAAGCAGAGACAAAGCATGTGAATAGTTTGGCATGACACCTCAAAGAGATGCCATCTCATGGAATGCAATGATTACATGATATGTAGAAAATGGATTTTTTGAAAAGGCTTTATAAACATTCAAGAAAATGTAATTAGCACGTGTAAAACCAAATTCCATAACATTTGCAAGCATCCTCCCTACCTGTACCAAATTAGAATCTTTGGAAGAGGGTATGGACCATAGAAGCATATATGTTTAAAATATCCTGATATATCCCAATATATTTTGATATTGTTATTGTGATTACTGATAATCATTTTTTCCTTTGACAACAACAAACACTTCTAAAACCAAATTCCACAACCTTATCCAACATCCTCCTTGCCTATGCCAAAATGGGATTTGCAAAATAGGGTGTGGATAGCCATCAAAGCATAAAGGATATAGGAATTTTGTCACATGTTGTATTTGCAGCTGCCTTGTAGACATGTATGTAAAGTGTGGAAGCATAGACAAGGAACGTGACCTGTTTGACATGATGCCTCAAATAAATGTAGTCTTATGGAATGCAATGATTACAAGATATGCACAAAATGGATTATTTGAAAAGGATTCATAAACTTTCAAGCAAATGCAATTGGCATGTGTAAAACCAAATTCTTGTAATGATAATTGATCGTCATATTAAATATTTAATGTAAACTGTCATACATAACGCCATGCACATAACATCTAGTCTATATATAAAGCCATAAAGGCATATACAAATATATACATTGGTAACATACAAAAGTATGTATACAAAGCCATCTAGGCATACAAAAAAAGTCCCAAAATCTAGTTTCCTATGAACTGCTATCAAATAATTAGTGGCCCTTGCTTGGCCATGAAGATGGAGAGCCAATCGATGACTCATCCTCTCTCTCCCGTCAACTAGACCTCCTTGACAGAGATTTTTGCAGCTCCACCTGTTAACACAATCAAACAATATGCATATTAATATAGAAAACATGAAATATATAACATCACATATGTAATCAATCACTTACCGCTAGTTGATGATCCCTCTTGATCATCTTTTCTCTCTCTTCATCCATAGCTAGATAGGTTGGAGTTTTGACCTCCTATGAGAAGCATCAAGAAGCAAAATTGACTAAACATAACTATCATTTATGTACATCAAATAACATGAGATAAAACAAGAGATACAAAATGACATTTACATGTTACTATCTCATACCTTGGTCAAAGGATTTGTAGATAACACAACTGTAGCAATGCCTACCTCCGCTGACTGACAAAGATGAGGAGGAGTCTCCATATTCAACATTTAAAAATAGAGTTCAAGGTTATTTGACCAAAATAGATACATAACATTATTTAAATGCATAATGATTACAAATGGTTAAATTTACCTCCATAAAAGTGGTTCTACATCTAAGGGAGCAAGGAAATCATGGAGGTGCTGGTGAAGCTCCCTGTTGAAATTATCAAATTGTCACTAAATAATATTACCATTGATATATGTACTATATTTATGATCATGTGATAAATTACATACCTGTTAACTCGACCTCCTCTTATAACCTGCCACTGGATGGCTAACAAAGGCAGGATGAAGACTCTGACCCTGGAATTTCATAGTACAAACAATTACATACATTAATTTTGACTTATAATATAGATAGTCATATAAAATTAATTACAAATTTAAAATACAAATATATTAAATCAAGATGAACCTTGTAAAAAATTACCTAGGAGTCAATACCAAACGTACGCTGTAAGACATCATCTATGAGAACAATATCATCCAATATGGATGTGTCCATCACTGGTTGATGCCCTTGTGTCGCAACATCCTGCCGAGAGTCATGTACCCAATAATTGCACAAGTTCCCACATGAACTGCAAACATGTGGGGACAAATGACACCTGCTGCTCTCACCCTCATTGGCCTGGGTGAGATCATCGTCATGCTGTGCTAGAGACTGGGTGAGAGAACCCAATGAATGCAGTGTCTCCACCTCAACACTCTTCTTTAAATTCAAAGGGAGCGAGACATGTACTAGCCTCATCAGGAGTCTAGGTACAAGGTTCTGGTCTCGTTGTACCCCCTCTCTATCTTGGGAAGAGCCACCACCTCTGCCTTGGAACTCCCTAATGTTGAAATAATTAGGAATCTCCTTGAGGACGAACTCACAATAGAGTTTCCTCAAGAAATATTATGGCACCTCATTGTTATTACATGGACGCTCATCAAAGATCATGTACCATCTATCCAAAAAAATTTGGGATATATCTTCATTCCTACACCAATTAATCAAGAAGCATTTGCAAGTCTCTTCTAATGTTTGGCCAGTTTTAAGATTGATAAAATATGAACATAGAAATGCAGATTTTGTAATTTTTTTGTCCTTCACTTGTTGGTAAGACAATCTGTCAGCATATTATTGCCTACTCCTCTCCCTATAGTCATTCCATTCAGTTATTTAGTTTGTCACTAATTCAATGTGAGAAACAATCACCTCTAATGACTTGGCAAGGGCTCTCCTATGATCGGTGCTTGCACTTGGACTATTTAACGTTTCAATTAGGGTTTGAAGATGTTTTTTGTTTTCTTCAATTTGCCCTAAATAGTTTTCATGTGTGTCTCTTTCATGGTGAGGACGTGAAGGTGGGGGGTTTTGAGGGTTTTGGGGGTTGTTTTTAGCCTCCTCTGTTGGATTAGTGTTCTATGGTGCCTCATTGACTATAAATTCAACATAAAAAACCAATCAAACATTGCAAAAGTAAAAATTTATTTTCAAACTCACAAAAATCAATAAAACCCTACCTTCTTCGGCTACTATACCCTCTACATTTCATTCACGACGTCGTCAAGAGTGGGATTGGTGAGGTGGCATGGTAAAAATGTCAATTATACTTAGAAATTTCTTGATTCCTCCTTCTTCTAACGCACTCACACTCTAAAAACTAGTTTTTGCTTGCCAAAATGCATAAATGGGCCGTGGCTTTCTGTTTTGGCTTTTTATTTTTCACTTTTTTAATAGAGCATAACTCAAGCGCATTATAACACGCTCGTATTTTTCCTTGCATGGGACTAAAAAGCTAAGTGGTGACTTTTTGGTCCCACAACTTTGTGCATATACCCTTTCATCAAGCACATGTGCATATGTAATACACCCAAACACTCTCAAATGAAAAACATTATGTTTCTTCTTACTCCATGCTTCTTGTGGTTCTTTATCTTTTACACTCTTTGTAGGGCAACGATTTATAATATTCACTGCACAAGTTAAAACTTTATCCCAACGCTCATTTTGTAAATGTTTGGCTTTCAACATGCTTCTAGCCATTTCCATGATTGTTTTATTCTTCCTTTTGGAAACACCATTTTTTTGTGGTGAATACCTTGCAGTGAATTGTTTCTTGATTCCATGTGTATTGCAAAATTTTAAAAATTCACTTCCAGCACATATTCTCCTCTATCTATTCTCAAGACTTTTATGTACTCTCTATTTTGTTTCTCAACTAAAGATTTAAACTATTAAAATATCCCAAAGGCTTATAATTTTTATTTCAAGAGTCCAACACCCATGTTTTTTTACTAAATTTGTCAATGAAGGTTATGAAATACCTACTATTCTCAAATGAGGGATTTTGCATTGAGCCACACAAGTTTGAATGTACAATTCCAAGAGGAGCTCTTGCTCTATGTGACTTGCTAATAGGGAATGCTTCTCTATGTTGCTTCCCAAGAATACAACTTTCACAAGTTTTATTGGGCTTCTCAATAAATGGTAAGCCTTTCACCATATTCCTTCTATATAATAAATTCAACCCACTAAAACTCAAATGCCCAAATCTCAAATGTCACAAGCATGATTGATCTTTTATAGTGGCTTTGAAAGAAATAGAAAATTCATTTTATATCTTTAATGGAAACATTCTATTATTTATCATTGACACTTTTTCAATCAACTTGTTATTTCCATTTTTGTCTAAATCGCACACATGCTCCATTTTCCAAATATACTCTATATAACCCTATTATACTAATTTCTTGGCTCTAATTAGGTTATGTTTAAGATCCGGATCATAATACACATCTAGGATATGCTTCTTCTTTCGTTGATTTTTTCTAATGTTTGTGCTCCTCTTAACCATGACAGCTACTTTGTTATCATTCCCTATTTTGACTTCAGATTTAATTGATTCATCAATTATTGAAAAAATCTATCTATTTTTGGTCCTATAATTACTACAACCACTATCTAAATACCAAACATCTTTTGTACTTTCTTCAACAACATTATAAGCAATACACATGGAACTATAATCTTCTTTTTCATTTTCTCTTGAAAATTTTACACTTCACTTATTCTGATTGTACATCTTTTTCCTATATTCATAACTATAATGACCATATTTTTTACAATAATGGCATTGGATTCTTGACTTATTGTACCTTTGGTTGTTTCCTTGTGTAGAGATATTATTTCTTCCTCTTCCACTTGCTTCATGGTGATTGTTCCTTCCTCCTTCATTATGATTATTAATCATGCCTCCCACAAATCATCTTCCTCCTCGACCTCTATTGCTTCCTTTACCTCTTTCAAATCTTAGAGATGCTCCTTATTGAAATTCTCCTCTTTTATTGTTATCCTTGAATGATACTTGTGATTTGAATGATTTTTCTAGGGAGGAGTTGGTTGACTAATTCAACCTTTGTTTATGAGTTTGTCGGGAACCCATTAATTCATCCAGAGATAATTGTGACAAATCCTTTGATTATTCAAGAGCAATAACAATGGTGTCAAACCTTGTTGTTAGACTCCTTAATATCTTCTCCACTATTTTTTTATTATCAAGAGTTTCTCCATTAATTCTAATTTGATTGACAACACTTGTTGCATGGGAAAAAAAATCACTCATGGATTTACAATCTCTCATTTGCAAATTTTCAATCCCTTCTTAACATTTGCAATCTTACTAACTTCACTTTGCTAGTACCTTGATAAGAATTTTCTAGGGTCTCTCATGCTTTCTTTGAATTAGTTGTTGTTGCAGTCCTTAGAAATATAGACTCATAAATTGCTTGTGTTATGAAGAATAGGGCCTTTTCATCTTTGTGATTTTCCCTCAATAAATCCTTCTAAGCTTGAGTGAGAGCATTATATGTTGTTTGATCTTGGGGTTTTGAATACCCATTTTCTACCAATTCCCAAAGATCTTGTGATCCAAATAGAATATTCATTTGTACACTCCAATATTCATATATCTTTCCATTGAAATGTGGAAGTGATGGTTGTGTGAGACTACTACTCAAATTCACCATTGAAAATCAACTCCCTTACTTGACGACTTGTCTCCTTTGATAACCTACTTTAATAGAATAAGTAGAGGCCAAGAATGTCTATAAAAACAAAAATAAAATCTAAAATACTACTATATAAAGATGATAAAGCACACACACAATAAAATATGTACATTTAAATTAACAATTTCTATTGATAAAAACGATGCAACATTTAGGCACTATCTCTTCTTCTCTTATTTTTAACAAATAAAATGAACACAACATATATAGAGAGAGATATCCTATAAGACACACTTCACCTTTTTAGAGAGTTCCAAAATTAAGTAATAAAATATTACATATATTCTAGAGACTTCTTGACTTGAAGAATATGACATGACCCATAATCTTGACTTGTAGTCTTGACTTGTGCACCAAGTTTCTAACTTTGATTTGACATGAATTATACACTTGATATGACTTGTGCTCTTTATTTGTACACCAAGATTCTAACTTGGATTTTACATGACTTGTACTCTTGACATGACCCTATCTTGACTTGAAACATGTCTTGACTTGGTTACATTTCTACAATAAAATCTTGAGGGGAAATATTACATTTTCTAATAAGGGAGAGGATCTATCACCATAATTGACTCCAACCATATATGAGTTGCCTTTGATCTCTCAAACAAAAACATTAATCAAAATTATTAAGAATTTTCGTAAGTATGTGGTACTATAAAGACATGGATTGTATTATAAAAATTAAGGGAGTTAAAATACCAATGTATTTAACTAGTAATATAAATAGTCCTATCGGCCAAGTGCTACACAAATGAACTTTGAAAAAATATAAATGTGAAGTGATTGGCCAATAGGACTTATATATGTGCCTATCAACAATTTGATAGCACCTTTAGGTGCTTTTACTAGTCTTAAATTATAAGCCAAATAGTTTGACATCATATTTCTCAGTTTATTTATAAATCTAAAATTTAAAATCTATTTTACTAGAGTTTTCATTGAAAAATAGAATGGCACTAAAAACATTTTTAAATGTATTTAATGCATGCATGCATATGAATTAAGAGTGTAGTAACACATGCTATTAGTTTGATGTGTTTATTGGGTTGTGATAAGAAGTGGAACATACCAAGCAACTGGAACTAAAATTTCCATTGATAGATTATATCAAAAGTCATACTTTGTCTAGGTGATTTAATAAATTATTTATAACAATCTCATGGATTTATCAATTTAAGAGATTTTGACAAATGTATTTGAAAGAAGTCACTTTTAATTTATCATAATTTATCAATCTCAATAGTAGTTTGGAACAACAACAAGAATGGATATAGAAAGTATCAACTACAAGAATTTTAATTTATTTATTTATTTGTTAAGCAATGTATCTTTATAACATTATAGTTATTTCAAAACAATGCAAAAATAAATTTTATATCATATTCAATAGTAGAAGAATTTTCATTTGATAATTGTGTAACTTACATACTTTAGGTATATATATATATATTTGATTGAGAAATTCGGGTTTTTAGCTTGGTCTGAGCCCAAAGAGACCCTTCTAGGGAATCTCTTCCCATGGCTTTATCACTGAGACCACTAATGGGGGGTCTCAGTCCCCAAGGCATTATCACCAAGTTCAAACCCGTGAGCTCGCTGGCCCAACGAAGGCCCACAACCTGCAAGCACTATAGCCCAGTGAATGCACACATCCTACGAGCATGTTAGCCCAATGAAGGCACAAGGCCTGCAAGCTCTTTGGCCTAACGAGGGTTTGACCCTTGGTGGCCACCACAACAATTGTGCGACTTGACCATCGAACCACGCGCCTATCAGCATTGATATATATTTTTATAAGTAAGCATGGTGCCTATATGATAGCAAATATATTAATAAAAGGTAGTAAATACATGCTGAAGGATTGCTATATGAGGATTAATACATAGTTAGATTGCTATTGGCATCAATCACTATGGTTGAGCTAAATTTGATGAGAAATGTCAACTTGAAGGTGAATTTGGATGAATGAGGGTGAAAGTTTGACTTGGATGAAGGATAAACACATACACTAAAGAACATAATGCATATTCTAGTTCGAAATAAATACACTCTTTTGTGAATGGAAACACTAAAAGGTGTCATGGGTGTGTGTGTTTAGGACAAACACCAATGTGTAGTGGTTTGGCAGGGCAAATGACTTAGGAGATTTTTTGATATATTTTGGATAAAATTTTGGATGAAATTTAGATGGTTGGAATTAGGATGTCATGCCTAATTTATTCTCTATTGAGCATGACATAGAACCAAACACAACTCGACTAAAAATTTTCAAATTATCTCACAAAAGTTAGCTTACTGCAAGATTTTAATAATACATAAGGAATTTTTTCCAATTTGATGCACTGGAGTTAGAAATTTAAATTACTAAAAATCAATACAAGGAGTGCAAATATATCCTTTTGTAATTCAACCAAACTATGCACCAATGTGTAGAAATACAACCAAATAATCAAATACATTTAAAACAATCAACTATTAACTTAAGTCCTTTGTTCTCCTACCTTCAATCTCAAAAAGTGTTCAACATGTATGGGGATAATTACTCAAACATGGAAAGTATGGCTCAAAGTACAATAGTTATACCTAGAGAATTTTTATGATGTTGTATTTCTGCAAAACTAAATTCATGTATTAGCTTCAAAAGATATTTAAGATAAAATTTGATAATACCTATTATCATAGTATAGAAAACCAAAGCCTAAGGGTTTGAATCTAGGCATTGAGGGCTCATATAAGATGGCCTTGCCTACATAACAAGATTAGAGGCTCCGTAGTTTGTCAACTTGGACTTCCAACCTGACTTGGTTGTCCAACATATTTACACTCAGATCAATACTAGAACAAAAGCTAGTTCCATAATAGAAATTTAAACTTGATAAAAAGGTTAAACAACTTGAGAAATAAATTACTCGAGTCGAAGCCATTAACATAAGAATAGGATTCTTTCACCAAAATGTTGGTTGAAAGGTATAAAATTTCCAAGCTTACTGACATAATTGAAAGTCTTAACCCAAATTCATTGATAATCATAGCTGTAGAAAAGGTTAACTTCTTTAAAACGAGTAAACCAGAGCTAGTTTAAATTGACTAACAAAATGCAAATGAGCCGTATAGGAGACATTCATATAATGAATATCTCAAGATAACTAATGAAAGCACAAATTTTCATGGTTGACACGAGTAAAATAGCCATGAAACTCTTACAAACACCTTTACTATAATTCAGGTTGAACCAGTATAATATTTAAATACTAAAATATAAAGTACCATATAGGTGTAAGTTTGCAAAAGACCTCAAGAAGGTAAGGAATGCAATTGGATGTCAAGTGAAAGTTCATTGCATGCATAGGCAATCCATGTGCATGTTCAACCACATAGCCAAGATCGGAATGATGGTTAAATTTGTTGAGAAAGAAAGCCAACAATAGTATATTACAAAAGCATTTGCAAGTGTTTGAAAGTTGTGAAGAATGTTCTTGACCTTGAAGGCCTCAAGAAGACAATAAGCTTGTAAAATTGTAAAGAATGAAGTGGATAAAGAAACAAATAATTCAGTTTTTTGGAGTTGTCCCACGTTGAACTTCCATAAGGTAACCTCTTATATAGTCAAAACCCATACAAAAATAATGTCTCAATCAAACCACAAATACTAAACTTATATACTAAACTTATATGCAAGCCATAAGATAACATACTTAAAGTGAGGTCACATAATATGTTCATAGTCAAGCCAATGCGTGCCCAAACTAGTGTATAATTTCCATTGCTACCATTATGCCAAGCGGACTATAAATAAGAACAATAATATAAAATGGATAGGGTTGAATACAACTTGTATTGGCATGAATCTGATTTAAGAACCTTATCACTGCATTAATATCCACACCTAGGTGCAAGGTTAAGAATTATCTCTCGAGACAACTAGAAACCTCAGTAAATAGAAAGATTAATGATAAAATAATTAGTTAAAATTAACCCAAGCACAGTCTAAAATCACATTACAAATGAACATGCACTATCTAAAACAACAACCCCTTGTAGCAAGGTCATTCACAGTCATAAACTGATCACGATTGATCATGCACAGTCATAGAAAAGAAAACCCATTTGCAGCATGATTTAAAACAGTCATAAACTGATAACTTTCCTCCACAGTTCTTTCAAACTTCTCAATGGAATCATTATTTTTGATCTAAAGAAGGAAAACAGTCTGTTCCTCATTAAAATGCATACGAATACTGAACATAGCTTACAAAAGAAATCTATGCAAATTTTATCAAATATTGCCCGTGTGCTCCCAGCCTGTGCCAAAATGTGAGTCATAGGAAGAGGGTTTAGAAATCCATCAAAGCATAAAGGAGCGAGAAATTTTGATAATTATTAAAGTAGAAATAGTTTTAGTAGACATAAATGAATAATGTGGAAGCGTAGAGAAGGTGCGTGAACAGTTTGACATAATGCCTCAAAGAATTATGGTCTCATGGAATGCAATGATTACAAGATGTGCACAAAATGGATTGTTGAAAGACTTTAGAAATATTCAAGCAAATGCACTTGGCAGGCATACAGATAAAATGCAGAAGTACAGACAAAGCACCTGAACTGTTTGACAGAATGCCTCAAGAGACAGCATCTCATGAATTGCAATGATTACAAATACACACAAAATGGATTGTTAAAAAGACTTAAGAAACTTACAAGAAAATGCAATTGATAGGTGTAAAGCATAATTCCATAATCTTTACTAGCATCCACCCTGTCCGCGCCAAAATGGAAACTTGGAATAGGGTTTGAACATCAAAGTATACTAAAAAGGTGAATTATAATCAGATATTTTAGTTAGAAAAGCATGGGAAGTGTAGAAGCATAGATAAGTACATGAACAGTTGATAAAATGCCTTGTTGAGATGTCATCTCATGGTAAACAATGTTGCAAGTTATCTATTGTCGACAGAATGCAACTGGCAAGGAAAAGCCAAGCTCTTCGACCTTAGCCAGAATCTTTGTTGCCAACGGGATAAAGAGGAAATTAAAGCATAATAGGAGGTTAATGTCTAATATTATAGCTGGAAACGATCCGCTATACATGCATGCAAAGGTGGAAGAAACATAAATTGTTGACAAGGCACATAAAGTATTTGCATACCTGGATGTCGGTAGATGATCAAACTCATAGCATGCATGTCGGGCTTGCCTTCAAAACCCAAGAACACATAAAGTATTTGCATACATGAATGTCGGTAGATGATCAAACTCATAGCATGCATGTTGGGCTTGCCTTCAAAACCCAAGAAAAGACAACAATCTAGTGAAAATTATAGTGGAAGATCCCATCAACCTAGTCTTAAAATATTCCCATACTTTTGGATATTGTTTCCAAAGAAATCCTCAATTAATTGTTTACATTTCTCCCCCACAATGATTGATTTATAGTTCAAAACACGGAAACAAAGAAATTAAATGATAACCTGAAGGTTGAGTCTCAATATTAAAGATCAAATGCATGCTTTATTTAAAAACAAAAGCATCCCTTTCAAACTAGCTTAATTCATTAATCTAACTTTAAGATATTCATTAAATGTTACCTTTCAATAGAATGAGTAAATATATTCAAGAAAATAATACCAAAATGACTTCGAAACTGTATTTGAAGACTATCCCACAATATTGAAACATATATCAAACAAGAGCTTTCTTCAAGCCATCACAAATAACAGAGGGTCAAACATACCTGAAATAAGACTAGATTACACCATAAACCAAAACTTTGTAATACAAATTGATACAGCTTCAGTGTCCAAAACAAATGAAAACATCATTTTTCAAAGAACATCTTCAATTTCCTTCCCCAAATACCTTCCCAAAGGTTCAAATAAAAAGAAAGCTAAAAGACTTTATCTTCCAAAAGAAGGTGACTCTTCCTCTTCCCAAAAAGGAGATAACTCTTCACATCTCGTCACCTATGTCCTTATGCACTAAGAAAGGGTTAAAAAAACATCAAAACATAAATTTTATGATTAAAAAAAAACCCAACCCATAGGTGATTGACCTAGGGGCTTAGTTTTACAAAAATAATGATAAAAGCACTCTTAATCCCCACTAAAACAATAATTAAATTCAACTTAGTCTAAATCAATTAATCTACCCATATCAAGATCTTAATACTAAAGTCTAATTACTATGAGAACTTCGTTATAATCACAATATAACTCATAATACAAGTTCATGAATAAATATTATCAGAAGCAAGTTTATTAATTGAAAAGAAATTGTTAGACAGATGAATGATTTAGATCTCAATTTCATTGGATTTAGATTTGTTGGAGTCTGAATGTTTGACCTTTAGAAAAAAATGTTTTCAATGTTTACAAAGTTAGATTTTAATCAATGTTCACACATTTGTAAAAGGTTTTGTATTTTTAGGATTTTGGATTTTAAGGAAAGCATGGGTTTTGACAAGAAGACACACCAAGCACGTTAACAACCTATGCTATTCAAGTGGGAGTGTGCACACTTGTACGACCACCAATATGCCTTATCTAATCATAATGTGTAAGTCCCATGATGAGGAGATAACTGCTTTTGATCACCTAAGATCACTCACAAGGCACTAGGGGAGAGCATATACAACATACACATCCAATTTTAGGGGCATGGGGTGAGTGACTTCTTGTTACTAACTACTAACCAATGCATCACAAATGTACATGAATAATGGTCTTAAGCTAGAGGCTATACAAAGTTGCTAGAGATATCCTTGAAATACCTAAAGGTACGTGAGGTCTAAGTCTATGAACTAGAGTCCATCTACAAGCATGTGTTCATGGACAAGTCTAATTCCACTTCATCTTCCTCCTTACAAAATAGGTGACAAGGCTAAGCCAAACACGATGGTCCTCCTTTGAGTTACATCTTTTGTACTCCTCCCTTTTTATACCCTGCTGGAACGTGTGGTTCGGGTTATCCCCTAAGGTGATGAAATCATTAGGCAAGCCCACTAAATGGAAAGGAACTTACGTTCTTTTGATCTCTAAGATCACCTTGTGGTGCGAAGGGAGAGCATACACACATTAAGCCCTTGGGTTGAAAACAATTAAAAAAAGATCAAACTTGTGTTTTTTATCTCCAAGATCACCCAAGGGCATGAGGAGAGAGCATACACACAAGTAGGACCTCACAAACATGACAAAAAAGTGTTAATTCCCTTAAAAATCCAAATGTTCATAGATTAGTGAAAAAAGGTAACTTGGTCAAACAATGCTACAAGACAAATTGTTAGTAGTTTAACAGTTGTCTTCAACAAATCATATAGGTTGCAAAATAGATGATTAGTGGTAAAACATAGCCAACAATGTTAGACCAAATATTAGTCTAGCACAAATCCTAAGAAAATTAAGCCATTTAGTTATAGAAATAGAAATGTCGGTGTATAAAAAACACTTAATTGAAACAAAAATGCTCAAACAGAGCTACGTGTGATGAAACATGAAAAATCACAATTTACCTTCACTTACCATGTAGGCACTAGGAAAGATTATGCACAAGCTGATTTGAAATTGAAACATTGATCTATGAAACCTGCATGCAAATTTGTAAGAAAATGGGATTAAATCTACCAAAAACATAGTGCATGTTAACAAATGAGTAGCATAATGGCTTGTAAAATCAACAAGTATTAAAAACTAAGAGTAAAAACTTTCAAATGTGATGAAAATGAGATTTTGATGGTTGGGCATGGATGTGCCTCTACATAAACATAAATGATCATTCAAAATAGAAATGTTGTTGCATGGGGCTAGAAAACTTGATACAAATCTACAAGAAACAAGGTTAATTTATAGCAAATGAGTGTTAGGATAGTAAATAATGCATTAAAAGCTCAAAGCCCTGCAAAGACCACCAAGATATTAGAGCCAAAAACCTACAAGAAGCCCAAAAAAGCAAGTTAAAGGTCATGGAAAGCAAGCTGCTAGACACATAAATGAACATGCTCATTCATAAATGTGTGTACTTGTTTGGAATGGATGCGTTTAAAATAGGCCCACATCTGCCAAATCATAACCTGTAAGTCAAAAAAGCTACAAAACACCAAGAAAATATTAGAAAAGGGATGTGGATCCCATTGGACGTACCAAGAATGTGTACATGTAGAAATGAACATATAAGAACAAGCTAAACTAAGTTAACCTACCCTATTCACAACTACAAGCAACCTCTAGTTAAGACCTAAGAAAGCTAATACAAAAAGGATGAAAACATACAAGAATTCTCACCCAAAGCCTCCTTGTTGCACATAAGTGAGTGTGTTTGTGTCCAAGGATTCATTGTATGAGAAAGTGGTATGTTAGTGCTCACAGTAGTAGAGTAATATTGGATTCAAGTTGCTTATGAAAATAGCTTGTGGAGGGTGATATTTATATATTTTTGCAGAGATGGATGGAGGACTGGGATTGCCTTGAGAGAGCAAGGTCTTAGATTGATTGAGAGAATGGGAGGTATGAGAAGCCTTGAAGTGGCACCATGTGAATGGTAGTCAAAGGGGGTTCCAAGATTCAAGGGGAATCAAGGGTGAAGATTTGCCTTGGGTGGAGTGGATGGTGAGAGATCAAAAAATAGATTTTTGGAGCAATGTGAAGATCTTGCCTATTCCCAAAGTACTTAGGATGTACAAATCAAGGCCATACCTTTGACCCATTATACATATTTGGGACTTGTACAAGATTTACCTTGATTAATCATGTTTTGGAATATGTAAATGATTATGGAAGGTTAATGATGTGATTTTGACAACTAATGAAAAGTGGACAAAATATGGAATTAAATAAATATTTGAGTTTAATTATTTTTTGGATGGGATGAGATGAGTTTAGATAAATAAATATTTGGTTTTATTTATCTAAGGTTAGACTATAGAAGAAGGTTAATTAATTGAATAAATAGTTTTGATTTATCTAACTAATGCATGTAAATAGTGATAGTGAATTTAATTTAATTAATTGAATAAAAAATATTTAATTAATTTAGGGAGGAGAATTGGATAATTAATCAAATAAATAGGATTTATTCAATTAATTATAGAGGAAATGATTGAGTGATGACTTGATGATAGCTGAAGCGATGATGAGACAATTTTAGGTGTCTACAATGCACATACAAGAAGATTCAATTATGATATTGAAAATGGTATTATGGTATGTCCATTGAAATCTAAGTTTCTTATAGTGTGTTTCCATTTAATGTAAGCAAGCTCCTCCCTTCTACCAATTATGTTTCAATTTGCATCACAAAAACATTTGATCATGCTATAAAAATGTTGTTAAATTTTGCATTGAACTATAATTTTCCTATACTAAATGTTATTGTATGAAATAAAAGTGCATACTTTGTAATTTTACACCTTTCATTTTAACCTACTTTTGATACAATTAGAAATACATTTTCATAGTGTTCAACTTGTCTTTCTTTGTGGACAAAGCAATCCTAATCCTGAACCTATTATTCAAAGTTAACTTATCAATTTCTTTAGTTAGGATTGACCCAATCTTGTAGGACTTTGGCCTTCCTACACTAGTTTGTGTAAAAGATTCTATCCCAAAAATTGGGTCATGTTGTGGCCTAATATGCCAAATTCAAACTTTAATTTCCCTCTCCTTAGGCTAACTTCTCTAGAATTAGATCTTTGTCAAATCACATGCCAAACACAATAAAGTTAAGCAACTAGGAGCTTGTATTTATATACATTCATAGGTAATTAAATTAAGATTAGTTTATCAAATTTAATTAGAAATCATTTATATAATCTCACTACAAAGCATCTATGTTAAAGCATTGCATTAGCACTACATCAACAATCACACCTTAGGCATTACATTATATTTGGTTATGTGGTGTATATTCATATTTTGCACATTAATAAAGGGACTTGACTAACATCAAGTCCAAGTTGATAATATTCCATATAATTTACAATAAATTCCATTATGTTTTTAGCATTTGGAATTAGGTATCAAAAATAGGAGCAACACACAAAAGGCCACATCAAAAGAGGATAGATTTGCGACATATGGACTAGATCGTGTGATAGAAAAGTGTCCTATACTAGGCCATGGCCATGGCCTTATCTTACATCATTACAGACCTCAATTTGAAATTTGTCACATGATCTAGAGTGTAGATCTGCATTCAAGTCTTAGTTTTGATCATTGATCATAGTGGATTATAGAGTCATCATTTATTGACCCAACAATAAGTAACAAGATTTAATCCCTTCTTTACCATCTTTTCGATTTATACATTTCAATTTTAGCTCTTTTAATTTAGGTTTAATTGTTACTTATGAAAGGAAGTAGAGGCACAAAATATGCTTCCTACACTAATCTATGCAAGGAGGTATGTGCAAGAATTAAATTAATCATACACTTGCAAGGAAATAAACACGAAAGCAATATACCATAACATAGTGATTTACGTGGGAAAAACCCTTTTGGTAGAAAAACCCCACACTCTAAAGAAAATAAATGTATTATTTAGTATTTAATGGTTATAATACACATGTAGAGATTAAAGCTTGATAAGAGTATCACCAATAAGATATTTGGAGCAATTCTAACAGCACAATGGTACTTACAAAACTCACTATGAAACCTCCATCTTAAGCACTCAATAAATAGGAGAAGTAATACATGAAACCATAAGATGGTAATTATTAAACCATGAGATAAAACCATCCAAAATATGGTGCCCAAATCCACAACCAAAATCCAACACCCAAATCCCAAGATGAGTGTACATGCTAAAAATAACATATTCCTTACACTTGTCATAAGCTCATCATAATCCACTCACCAAATTGAGAACTCTATTTTGGCTCCATTATCTCCATTCAAATATTCCATTATATCCTTCAATGCTTCATCTTATATACATATACATGACAGTATTTCATTGATTGTTTCATTTATAAAAATATTGTTTGTGTATTCTTGGGAATAGTATGATATTTTGTTTCAGGCATAGTTTATGATATGTTATTGTTTACCAAATAAATGTATGCATTTGTTTCCTACTTAGCATAGAGTGTGTTTTTCTAACTGAAGATGAGAAAATCAAACAAAGCAGATAATACAAACAAAATGCATATAACACAATGTTTATACCTTCGAAGATCCCTCACTCCTTGATAAGGTTGAGGAGCTTGCACCCAAGAGCTCCTAGCTTTACCCAAGAGGATGGTTGTGTGTGTGGATTGCTCCTATTCTTTCAACACAATAGGATGATGATTTAGCTATGGATTGATAGAAGATTTGATAGAGATGAAGATGAGGGATGGTTTGGCTATGGAGATTTTGGCATTATGATGGCATGATGGAGAGATTTTGGAGGAATTTGGGAATGGTAAGAATGTTATGAAAAAGTTATGAAAATGGCTTAGTTGAGGGCTCTGTTTATAGATTTTTGGTAAAAGGATGGAGGGTGAGGATTGAAAGTTTAGATCAATAGCTAGGAATTCTTGAGGATTAGGTTTTGGATTGGAGTTGTAGCCTTGTGACAAGTGTCACAAGAGGGTTGGATAAGAGAGATCAAAGGCTAAGATTTGATCAATGAGATTGGATGGCTCCCATTATTTGTGAATTTTAAATTCACATTGGGAAGGATGAGGAATGAATAAAAAATTCATTTACATGGGAGAGTGTGGGGATGGGAATAAAAGTGAATTTTTAATTCACATGGGGAAGAGTTCCATTAATGGAGACTAGGACAAGTTGGATGGAGGAGATAAAATGTGAATTTTTAATTCACATGGGGAAGATTTTCATTAATGGAGACTAGGACAAGTGGAAATAAAAGTTAATTTTTTATTTGTGGGGTGTGGGAATGAGTGTTAAGTGGGATTTGACCAAGCTAATCAAGAGGATTAGCTTAATTAATATGGCTGGAGAAAATTAGTAGATAGATTAATGGATGGTTAAAATTAATTAAATAAGGGTTTATTTAATTAATTTAGGTCTAGGAGTCACGTAGGCTAGGGTAGCTAATTAAATATTGGCTATTTAATCAACTAGGCTAGGTTTAAGCTAATTAGTAGGGTAGATTAATCAAATAAGTATGATTTATATAATTAAGCAGGATTAGGAGATGGAGAAATTAACTAAGAATATTTATTTAATCAATGAGGATATAGTTATAAGGTATAGTGATAAATTAAATGAATTAATTGATCACAAAGGATGGATCAATGGCTAAGGGTAGATGATTAGGGATAAATTAATTAAATAAATTGAATTTATTTAATTAATAGGAGGGATAATTAGTGATGTGAAGATGTCAAAGGGTGGTTGAAGGGTTAAGACATTTTTAGGTGTCTACATTTGCCCCTCTTTGAAATGGTGTTGCGGCTAAGTAACACTATTTCAAACAAGTTTAAAATATAGGGATAGAAAAAGATTTTGGCTTAGAAGAATAGGGTAAGGTTTAGGGATGATTGGTAAGAGTGATGCCCCCTCGAGAGGATAGGCGGGTTGGGAGAACATGGGTGTGCTCTCGAAATGGATGAAACAAATTGGTTGAAGTGGTTGGAGGATAAGGGGTGAGATGAAAGATTGATGATTTTGGGTAGATTGGTTGCTGGATGATTATTGTGTTGAAAATGATTTAGAGAAATCCTAGGTTTGTTACAGCAAAGTGGATATTTTCACCAAGGTCTAGAAGACCAGGGTGATCATGTTTATCTGACATTTGCATGTTATAGCATAAGCCCTTTTGGTTTAGATGCAAAAGGATATCAATATGCTAGAACCGACCCATTGATCCACAAGATATGAATACTAGCTTGGAGTAATGAGACCAACCCACAAGCACATCATACAAAAGCAAGACTATGCCCCATTCTAGATGTTTTCACCACATACCATGATATAGTGAGATCAAGGTAGTTTTTGATGTGATCTTCGAATAGGACAAAAGATAAAAATCAATAACGAAAAGACCAACGAACCAAACAAATAGCCATTGTATCTCTTGCCAATATGGATGATGATAGGATGATGGATTCTCCCTATTGTAGGAACGATATATCCTAAGGCAGGAATCAATGGATGATTAGATCATGCCCATTTTAGGAATGGTATATCCTAGGGCATGGTTTTGATGGTTGATGTTGTAATATTAGCGCAAGATATGATGGTTACAAGTTGTGGTTGATGTTGATTTGATAGTTGATTTTTGTTAAGGGATGATTGCTTTGATAAGTGATGTGATGCTTGAATATTGTGTTTGGATCTAGTGTAAGCTCAGGGGGTAGGGATCATCCAAATGGGTTGGATAGGTACATATTATGTATCTAAGTATTGAAAACTTCCTTCGTATTCCAGAATACCTACATACCTTGTATCCACGGGATCAAAGCATATTAAGATGCGGGTGGTGATGATATGTAGTTCTGATTTGTGATGATGATGTGGGATGGTTGATTGGTGATGGGATGTTTTAGATTGGTGATGGGATGTTTTAGATTGGTGATGGGATGTTGTTGATTGGTGATGGGATGATGTTGAATTAGAATGATTATTTTTTTTATTTTTTTGATTTTTTGAATGTTTTTGGATTTTTGTGATTTTTTTATTTTTGGATAGGGAATGATTTATTATGGGATGGTTGTAATGGATTGTATTTGGATAGCCTAAGTGATAGATACCAATGACTAGGGAACACCAAGTCTAGAGGTGAAGGTGGATAAAGTGATAGGATTAGATTGGATTGGCGATGAAAGGATAATGGATAGGATATTCAAGATAGATGGATGGAAGATAGAGAGAAGGGATAGGATGGGGGATACATGATAGTTGGATGAAGGATTTAGTATGATTCTCCAAAGACTATGTCGCAAGGAATCATATGCCCCATTTGCATGGTGGGCTTATGTTTGGATGGATGGACTTTGTAGTAGATGGGTGTATGGAGGATATGCTTGGAAAGGGACATATGTCAAGAGTTGTCCAAAGCATGTTTTGATATTTTGCCCCTTGTCTTTATCAAGATCCAAGGAGGAAGATATAGTAGATAGGATGAATGGGAAATGATAGGATAAATAGGGGGATGGTGGATAGGAATATGATAGGATAAGGATGGGTGATGGGTAAGATATGCAAAGGGTGAAGGATATGATCTTGTCCCCAAGTATAGGGTACAAATGGATGGGAAATGGATTATGCATGACATCCACAAGGGGTTTTCATCATGGTACTTGCCCAAGGTGCCACAAGGAGTGGTTTTCACCATTGGTCAGATTTTTTTCTCTTTACTTTTTTTTTCTTGATTTTTTTTTAATTTTTGATTTTTTTTATATTTTTTTATGGAATGGGGACTCTAGCATCTGTTTCCATAGCAAGTGAAAGATAATTCCATGTTGGATAGCATTATGCACATGTATGTTGGTAGATAGGAGAAGATGGGATGGATGGTGGATAGTGGATTATGATGTGGATTATGATGTGTATTATGTAAGGTTTATGCAAAAGCATGGACCATAGGGATGTGATAGGGGAGCTATGTAGGATAGTGGATGAAAGATGGAATGATGGGGGTATGTGGGAATGCCATGTGGTGGAGGGGAACCAAGACCAACAGTTGCACACACTATTTTAGATTTTGAAGCTTATATTTTGGATGTGGAGTCGGGAGTAATGGGGATCGGGATAGGGGATTTTTGGATGGTTGATTTGGCATTTTAGGGACCCAAATAGACTTAGGATTTTTGGGATTTTTAGATGGGGAGCGGGATGTTTGAGATTTTGGGTTGGATTGGGAGGTGGATGCCTCATTTGCTTTGTTTTCTCTTTGCTTGGGGACTCACACCATTTTTGTTTTTTCTTTTTCTTTTGATGGTGTGGGCTTTAGTAGCCTTTTGGATTTTTTATTTTGCTTGGGAGAGATAGCATCTTTAGGCTTTTGTGCTTTATGAGTTGAGGCATTCAAGTTTTTATTTTTGAATCCCATGGGTGTGTTGGTAGCTTCTAGTTTGAATGATGTGTGCTTTTGTTGGTCTTGATTGGGGATTTTAGGGGATTTATGGGTGGAGGGGTTAAGAGTGGATTTATGGATAAATGGATGAGGGGATTTGAGGATAGGGATATTAGGAGTTGGAAGGATGGGAGAATAAGGGGATTTGTGGATAGGGATGTTTGGAATTGGTAGGATAGGAGGTAAAGTGGATTTAATAAGGATATTTGGAGTTGGAAGTATTGGAGGTAAATTTGATGGATGAAGATGGATGATCACATGCTTTTGTAAATGATATGATGATGGAGGGGGAATGGCAACATATGATTTGGAGGTGTGATGAGATGCACTATGTTTGGGATTGGATGAGTGGATTTTGGAAGATGGGTGGGTGGTACCAACATATTTAGATTGTTTGCATTGGGATGTATAGCCAAGGCCATGCGAGGATGGACGGAATGTGGTGTGGATGGGCTCCAAGATGCCTTGTTTGTGAAGGCCTAATCCTTTTCCTTGATAGTTCATGTGTTGGAGCATACGACATGCAATGGGGTGTTTGGTGCTTTGGAAACAAGATGAGAGTCCATTATTTGCTGGAGAAGGATATGCGGTGGATGGAAGTTGTTCATCTCCTACAAGGGAGCCACCATGGATGAAGGTATTTTTCCCAAGTGGATAAGGGGATAGATTTGGAGTGGGACTGGTAGATGGTGTGGGAGGATCAACGAGGGTTTTTGTGGTAGAAGTGATAGCCCGATTGATGTGGATAGGGTGATCATTAGGTGGGGGATTAGGGATGGGATTAGATGGGATGTTTAGATCTTGATTAGGGTGGGGGTTGATGATTCAACATGCTTTGGATTTGACTCTTGACATAGCTCATGTGTTTGGATAGAAGTGGAAATGACTTGGATAGATATGGTGGGTACTTGGATGGATGTGATAGGTGATTGACTTATGGGTTCTTGAACATGGCTACATGATGGTTCTTGACTTATGATAGGAGATTGTTCAATAGGTTTGGTGGGTGTTGGATTGCATGAGGGTGTTTGATTCTTTGCTAGTAGCCAATGGATGGCATCCTTAATGAGTGTATGGGTTGAAGAGCAATATAATGGATCAATAATAAGGGTGGATGGTGTAGGATTAGGATTGGGAATGGATAGGTGGGTGATGGAATTAGGTAGTGATGGTTCTTGGATAGGTTCAAGGATAGGTGTTGGATTAGATGGTGGTGTTGGAGGGGTGGGGGATTTGGAGGACTCCCTAGCTTCTCTTTTTCTTCAAAGAAAATCCCTTAAGGATTCGTTGGGTGTTCTTGGCTTAAGATTTGGAAGGTTTGATGGTGGATTAGATGGTGTATGGATGATGGGGGTTGAGGGATTGGGAGATGCATAGGACGATGGATTAAGGTTGATAAGCTTGGACAGATATTGTGGTGTGGGGATTGAGGTTGATGGATTGGAATATGGGGGATTCGTATGGGGAAATGGTTGTTGATATAAGCTTTGCATTTTGGCCATGAGGTGTGCTAGATTGGTGTTCCCTTGATCAAAGTTAGCATGACAAAGGTTGGGGGATGGATAAGTTGGAGGTATTAATTGGTTGGGTAGGTATGATGTATAAGGGAATGAAGATTTATATGAGTTTGAAGGTTGATATGATGAAGGTTGGTATGAGGTCAAAGGTTGATATGAGGTTGATGGGGTGGATATATAGGATGAAGGTTGGTATGATGAAGGTTGATATGATGAAGATGGGGTAGGGACTTGGGATTCTCCAATCATGAGGTGTGCTAAGGGGATATCTTTAATGATGTTTTTGCATTTCTCCTTAGTGGTAGGATCAAAATCCTCATAGGCATATTTAAGTCTTTGTAAATGTTGCATTGCCACATGAGGATCCATTTTGTTGGAGAGATATGGGATGATGGAGGATAATGGATGATTGTGATATTGGGGATCAAATTTCAAGACCTTAGGATGATTTGATTTGATTTGTTTTGATGGATAATTCTCTATACTTAAGATAGACCAATGATCTCAAGCAAGAGGGTTGATTGGGTTGATTTGATTGGATGACTTACTTAAGATAGACTAATGATCTCAAGCAAGGTTGGATAAAGGTTGATAATTGTCAACTAAGTCTTGATTTTTTATTGGGTTGATTTGGATTTGGATTTAGATAATGATATTGGGGGATTTTGATAATAATTGTGATTGGGATCTTTGGATGGAAAATTGATGGAGGATGGAGGAAACTAAGTCCTTGACCAAGGTTTGATTTGCAAAGGATGATTTGTTGATTAAGGATTAGGGGTTGGAATGTTTGATTGGATAGATAAAGAATGATGGATGATTGATGTTGGAGTTGATTTTGGATTTGATTTGGATGAAATTGATCAAATGGTTAAAGGAATGGGGTTAAGATGATGATGATGAATTAGATTAAGGATGATGAGGATGATTAGGATGGATGAGATGAAAGAGATATGATGGGATAAGTGATTAGAAGGATAATATGGGATTAAGCTCAAAGATGGGGATTAATTAAGCTCAAATGATGGGATTTGATAAATGGAGGGGGTGGTTTAGTTGTGTTGGGAGGAAAGCTCGACCCAACATTAGGCGGGCTACGGGGGGCTGGATGTGACCCCCCCACTGATAGGGGTTCAGGGGCATAGCCCCTGACTAGAATTTGTTTTTTAAATGGGCTTATGAAATTGATGTTTTTGGTGGGAAATTTTGATTTTTGGACACAAAGGAAAATGGTGCCAAAATAGATGCAGAAGGCACTAAAACCGAGGGAAATGGCGCTAATAGATGAACAAATGGTGTTAAATAGAGGACTGAAGGCATTGAAACAAATGAAAATGTGCCAAAACAGTGAATTATGGTGCTAAAGAAAATGGCGCCACAGGGGATTTTTTAGGCGCCAAACAGAGAAGTTATAGTGCCAAAGTGAGACAATTTCTTAGATTTTGCTTAGATTTTTGGCAGTTTTTTGGCAAATTTTTGCTTTTGGTCTCAAATTTTTAGATTTTGAAGGTTAAATGATTGGTTTGGAGGTGTCAAATGTTTCAATGGTTCAATGATGTAGGTGGCTTCAGATAATGTCAATGATAGTTTCCTTGGCAAGCACACAAACACTCCAAACAAGAGAATACAATGGCCAAAGGTTTGACGGGAAGTACAAGCATGATATGTATGTTCAATAAGCCCCTCGAGGCCCAAATTTCCATGAGTATAAACACAATCAAAATCACTTGAAGACAATGCTTAATCTACCTAAGGTCAAGGTGAATGGTGGTTTGTCAACCTCACAACTTGGAATCTCCAACTCAAATGCAAACACGCTGATTACTAGGTGTGTCCATTATATTGTCTTTGTGAGAGAGGATGGATAGGGGCCTCCTGCACTTGAAGGATGACGCAATTACCCTTTCCCCAGAAATCTATGTATAGCTTATGCTAAGCTGAGGATTCCCATCTCATCTCTAGGGAGCCATATGGTGAGAATCTAGAGAGGATTATGTGTCCTCTTGCCTTGAACAAACCACCACAAGGTCAAAAAAGGGGTGGGCTTCTAACCAAAGGTGTTTAGTGGGGGATATTTGGGGGACCGGCATATTACAAGTATCCAACAAGCCACTTAAGGCTTTAACTAGTCATATTAGGAGTCTCATATACACAAGGTATGCCTCTGTTCAAACTAACACTGTACGGTAAGTGCTAATACCAGTCAGACTTGGCTTTTGCCTTATCCTTTTTTATATAGCGGACCGAACAAATGTACCGCTTGAGGTCGTTCCCTTGGGGTGAGTACCTCTTTTCCCACCAAGGCAGGCCTCCCTACAAGAATGAAAAAGAAGAGAATAGAACCATTTCTCTTCACCCAAGATCCTTATGAAGGCGAGGGGAGAGGATACTTTGATTCTATCCCTTTGGATCTACTAACAGATTGTGCAAATGCACCAACCACTCCAAATGATTAAGTTCTTTTTATGTACCCAAAATGAAGTGTTCCTAATGTTTGAGCAAACAAGGTTTATCTTAAATATATCTAGGTTTAAGCATGCAAAGACACACACAAAAGTGGAAATCATGTAAGGAAACCTATTAGTAGTTTGAGTTTATGACTTTGACAAGCGTTCTTTTTCTCTACAAAAGGTGTTAGCTATCTACACAGATCTCGAGAAGATGATATAGAAATGGCACCAAACCAAAGATAAATGGCATTAAAATTCACTCAAATGGCACCAAAACCAGGAGAAATGGTGCTAAAACATGAGACAATGGCATCACAAAACTAATAGATAATGTTTAGATTGAAAAAAATGAGTAGATATTAAGATGGTGCCACAGATAAGCTGAATAGTGCCAATCCTACAGATAGCGTTACAATCTGCCAAAATGGCACCAAAATTTTGGGAAATGATGTCAAAGGGAGTTTATACCTGTGTTTACCTTGTTGACTGCACCCGATAGTCCGAAACTATGTATGGATAGCGCCAAAACGACACAGTGTCCCCAAATCCTACTCAAAACAAGTTAGCTTGAAAAAATATTCACTCAAACAAGTTAGAAATCACTTCTCCTTGCCGAGCAACTCTCCAAGGACTAGATTAGAGTTGAAAAACAATGTAAAACCGAACAAAATAAGCTAGGATTAGACGAAAAAATCATTATTTTTATTCCTAGGCAAATTTTGACATGGTAAACCCCTTGTTTCTGTGTTTTTTTTGTCAAAACAGAGAGCATTAAGACCTCAAATTTGCCAAAACCCCTAGAAAAGCATTTAAACCAATTCTCTAAGCCTAAGGTTGGTGAAAATGTCACCCAAAAATAGCACCAAAATAGAGCTAAATAGTGCCACAAGTCTAAGAAATGGCACCAAACAAAAGGGTTTTGGCACCAGGACCTACAAAACACGCCTTTCTTGCAAAAATGCAAGAAAAAAAGATTAGATAGGGACCATGGGGTCCCACCAGGCATGCCAAATGAAAATGAGAAAATCAAACAAAGGAGATAATACAAACAAAATGCATAAAACACAATGTTTATACCTTCGAAGATCCCTCACTCCTTGATAAGGTTGAGGAGCTTGCACCCAAGAGCTCCTAGATTTACCCAAGAGGATGATTGTGTATGTGGATTTCTCCTATTCTTTCAATACAATAGGATGAGGATTTAGCTATGGATTGATAGAAGATTTGATAGAAATGAAGATGAGGGATGGTTTGGCTATGGAGATTTTGGCATTATGATGGCATGATGGAGAGATTTTGGAGGAATTTGGGTATGGTAAGGATGTTATGAAGAAGTTATGAAAATGGCTTAGATGAGGGCTCTATTTATAGATTTTTGGTAAAAGGATGGAGGGTGAGGATTGAAAGTTTAGATCAATGGCTAGGAATGCTTGAGGATTAGGGTTTGGATTGGAGTTGTAGCCTTCTGACAAGTGTCACAAGAGGGTTGGATAAGAGAGATCAAAGGCTAAGATTTGGTCAATGATATTGGATGGCTCTCATTATTTGTGAATTTTAAATTCACATTGGGAAGGATGAGGAATAAATAAAAAATTTATTTCCATGGGAGAGTGTGAGGATGGGAATAAAAGTAAATTTTTAATTCACATGGGGAAGAGTTCCATTAATGGAGACTAGGACAAGTTGGATGGAGGGAATAAAATGTGAATTTTTAATTCACATGGGGAAGAGTTCCATTAATGGAGACTAGGACAAGTGGAAATAAAAGTTAATTTTTTATTTGTGGGGTATGGGAATGAGTGTTAAGTGGGATTTGACCAAGCTAATCAAGAGGATTAGCTTAATTAATATGGCTAAAGAAAATTAGTAGATGGATTAATGGATGGTTAAAATTAATTAAATGAGGATTTATTTAATTAATTTAGGTCTAGGAGTCATGTAGGCTAGGGTAGCTAATTAAATATTGGCTATTTAATCGACTAGGTTAGGTTTAGGCTAATTAGTAGGGTAGATTAATCAAATAAGTATGATTTATCTAATTAATCAGGATTAGGAGATGGAGAAATTAACTAAATAAATATTAAGAATATTTATTTAATCAATGAAGATATAGTTATAAGGTATAGTGATAAATTAAATGAATTAATTGATCATAAATGATAGATAAATGGCTAACGGTAGATGATTAGGGATAAATTAATTAAATAAATTGGATTTATTTAATTAATAGGAGGGATAATTAGTGATGTGAAGATGTCAAAGGGTGGTTGAAGGGTTAAGACATTTTTAGGTGTCTACACTAATCATTCTAATCTTTCATCCTCTAGGGCCAATTCCTTAGATATTATCATGGACACCCCTATTATTTCTAGTGACATGTCATTTATAGATGTTCATTCTAAAATCTCTACCATTTCTCCTTCATTAAGTGTTGATAATTTGGCCCAAGTAGTGCCACAATACATGCATTATCTTGAAAATGCTACTTTGATGATCTTACTATGAAACCATACATAATTTCTCACAATGAATATATATATCATCCCTCAACATGAACAAGTACATAACATGGAACTAATTGAAGAACAAAAGCTTCATTGTCATGTATTAAACCTCAATCTCAATCATTTGAGGTTTGTGTTGAATTAATTTAAAATCAATCTAATGCAACTTCCTTGCCACTCATTACTCTTACTTGCAAAGAAAATCTCAATAATTCTTATCCCAGTCCTTTGTATAGTAGGGATGTTATTCAATACTATCTAATTGATGATCCAAGAGGTGTTCTCAATGCTTGTACCAATGAGTTTCTCTTTAACCCTCTTTTACCTATAGATAATTATGATCTTATGTGAATAGATCCAAAATGCTCTAATGAAAAATCAAAGATACATTAGGATCTCTTAACATAAATTTGATGGATAGTCACAACTCTCTATTAGATAATGTGAACTTTTTAATTGACCCATTCATCAAAAAACCAAAAAAAACTACCAAAGTAAAGAACACAGTTGGTACTCCTCTTCTACCAATGATACATATATTTTACTTGATTTTTTGTTTGATTTGAGTTGCATTTTTTGCATATTCATTGAAACTACATGGATGACATAAAGTTGTCTTTAAAAGTGTAGGTTGACACACGTGGCCATGAAATTTTTTTTTGTTTCATGGCATATTTTCTTATTTTTACATCATTTTCTTTGTTTTTATTTACTGTTGACCTATTTTCTGTTGGGAATTAAGGTGTCTCAACCTTGGTAATTCCTTGCATTCATTTATTGTATGTATTTATTTATTGCCTATTATGTAATTAGGATGCAAATCTTGTTTTGTCATCTTGTGGGAGTTGGCACGGTGATGTGTCATCCTACGTGGAAGATGACAACATGTAATTTTTTTCCTCACATGAGGAGATAGGCGTCCCACTTAGTGGTAGAGGTATTTTTCCATGTGTCGGCACTTTGAATAGTGTGTAAGGGAATTTTGACCGAAATGGTTATGACAGATTCCTATGACAGAATCTATGACGCGTAAGAGTCAGAAATAGAAGATACTATGACAGGTGCAGACATGTGTCATAAGGCATCTTGGATGAAGGCATCTTTGGGTGCCCCAAGGAGGGTTATGACATGTTGTAAGATAATATACTATTTTTAGCCCGTGTATGACAGATTCTCTTACAGCTATAAGATATGTCAGTATGATAGATTCTATGACGATCATAAGAGTCATAAGAGCATCTATCATTGCCTAACTTGGGAATAGGCGACCATTTTGGGATGGGGTGTTATGACAAGTGTAGGGACCATGTTGCAGTGTTGTACAAGTGTTCCTAGGTGTGGATTTTGGGCCATGAGGCCAAGTTGGACGCCCATCTCAAGAAAGATTCACTTTTGCCTTGTAAACTTCTATTTAAGCAGGTGCTTTGAGAGGAGATGTATTATGTGATTGACAGGTACTATTATGCTATTGGTTTGTCTCTAGATACGAGTGTCGAAGACTCCTGAGAGCTTGCATTGCAAGTGTATTGTAAACCATTTCAGTTTTGATAATACATTGTGCAGGTTTTGGAGTGGGGTTTTTCACCCGATAAGGGTTTTCCCCACGCTATATCTTGTCTCTCTCTTCTGTCTTACATTCTTGTGTTGTGTATTGCAGCAATATCTTCATTGTTGTGTTTAACATTCTGTAACTGTAACTATTAAAACAAATTTGCACTCTTCTCTCCTCATTAGATTAGTGTAGGAAGCAATTTTCGCACACCTAACTTCCTTTCAGTTGGTATCAGAGCCTGGCCAGTTTTGGTTCTAGCTACTGGGTAGGGGTTTTTTGAGCTAATCTTAGGTTGAGTGGGAGTCTATGTAGAGTATTTTGTATCTTGTTGCAGGAAGGAGATGGCAGGCACATCCGGAAGAGTAGAGGTGGAGAAGTTCAATGGCACAAATTTTGAGTTGTGGTAACTCAAGATGGAAGATTTACTTGTTGATCGTGACCTATAGGAAATTGTTGATGGCACAAAACCTACGGCAATCACAAATTGATTAGGACCTCAAAGATCTGAAGGCTAAGGGTCTCATAAGACTGTCTTATTGAATGTCCATGAGGAGAAGACCGCAAAAGAACTTTGGAAGAAGCTGGGAGATGTTTATCAGGCTAAGTCCTTGGTGAACAAGCTTTTCTGAAAAAGAAGTTGTTTTCTCTAAAGATGGAAGATGGAGGATCTATTGCAGACCATATGAATGCTTTCAACATGATTATTGCACAGTTGACATCCATGGGTGTGAAAATGGAGGAGGAGGATTGATGTATGACCCTGCTTTGTTCTTTGCCAGATTTGTGGGATCATCTTATCATGGCCATCGAAAGCACTACAACCACCTTCAAGATGGATGAGGCAGTGTCTTCACTGTTATCTGAAGAAATGTAGAGAAAGACAACCGATTTGGCCAAAGAGGCTCTTGTGGTTCGTGGAAGACCCAAGGAGAAATAGAAAAAGAAGGACAAGAAAGGTGAAAAGGGTAGATCCAAATCCCATGGGAGATCCAAATCTCCTAGAAAGTCCAAGGCTCTCTGTTGGAACTATGGTAACACTGGGCATTTCTGAAAGGAATGCAAAGAGGAAAACAAAAAGAAGAATAAGAATGTCCCAGACTTAGATTCTGACAAGTCACAAGATGATGGTGATGCCTTCATCGCAGCCCTAGCCACCAATGCATCTAATAATGTGTGGTCAATTGATTCTGGTTCATAATTTCACATGACCTCGCACCAAAGTTGGTTCATGAAGTATGAAGAGTTCAATGGTGGAAGAGTGTACTGGGGTGATGATTCTCATCTGAAGATTGTTGGTCGTGGAAGAGTCTCAATTTGATTCTCTGATGGACGAGTGAAGGGGATCACTGGGGTTATGCACATCCCAGGATTGGCACAGAACCTGCTTTCTAGAAGTAAGTTGAATGATGCAGCTATGTAGGTTGTCTTTTCGAAGGACAGATGCAAGATGACTAGAGGATCTATGGTGCTTGCGAAGGGTACTTGGAGAAGTACTCTGTTTCAGCTAGAGGCATGCATTTCACAGTGCAATAGTTATTCTGACTCGAAGAAAAGAGTTGTAGTCACTTCATCCCCATGATCTAAACCAACAGTGAAGAAATCTATTGTAACAAATTCTGATGGTAGTGCATTTTGGGTACCCAAGGGTGCTCATGCTTTGGAAGTTAAACTTCCTGCTGAAAAGACAATGTTATGGCATGAGAGATTCGGCCACATTGGTGAGAAGGGTCTTAGAACCTTGAAAAAATAAAAACCTCGTTGAGGGGTTAAATGATTGTAATCTCGAGTTTGACTTTTGCAAACATTGTATATATGGAAGGCAAAACCGTGTTCAATTTTACTCTAGTTCTCACAAGTCTTCTGGTGTGTTGGACCTTATTCATTCTGATGTGTTTGGTCTTGTTAGTGTTCCTTCAATTTCTAAATCTGTATATTTTGTATCTTTCATAGATGATTACAGTAAGACATGGATTTATTTTCTTAGAAGCAAGTCTAAATTCTTTAGTAGGTTCAAAGAGTTTAAATCTTTTGTTGAGAATTGGACTAGTAAAAAGATTAAGTGTTTGAGAACTGACAATGGTGGTGAGTTTTGTTCGACAGAGTTTGATAAGTTATGTAAAGAGCAAGGGATTGAAAGACATAAGACAACTCCATACACCCCGCAGCAAAATGGAGTTGCAGAGAAGATGAACAAAACACTAATGGAGAAGGCTAGGAGTATGCTTAGTGGAGCAAGCCTCGAACAAAAGTTTTGGGCTGAAGCTATAGCCACTACTTGCTACCTGGTAAATAGGCCTCCTACATCAGCTCTTGTTGGTAAGACACCTATGGAGGTGTGGTCTGGTAAGAAGCCTTCAGTTAAACATCTTCATGTTTTTGGTTGTGAGGCATATGCACATGTGCCTAGGGAGAAACGGTCTAAATTAGAGAACAAGGTTGTTAAGTGTATTTTCATTGGCTATGGTGTCGATGTGAAAGGATACAAGCTTCGGGATCCTGTGGCTAAAAAAGTGTTGTATAACAGAAGTGTTATCTTTAGAGAGCTAACACCTTCCGTTGTTCTACAGCCAGAATAGATAGAAAAGAAAGAGGATGTGGTTCAGTTTCCTTCTACCCCTGAGAAGACTAAACCGATAGACTCTGTGAGACATGATGATGAGGAGAGCTCTAGTAGCTCTGAAAGCTTAGAAGAAGAAGAACCTCAACCTCAACCGTTGAGGAGGTCTACACGAACAAGGAAGCAACCTGATAGGTTTGGTTATTCATTGCTTGATTCTAGTTGTGCTTTTTCTTTGCTTACTAACACTGATGAGCCTAGAACTGTGACAGAGGCTATGGGCATGAAAGATGTAGGTTCCTAGAAGGAGGCCATGGAAGATGAGATGGCTTCTTTGGAGAAGAAAAAAATATGGGACTTGGTGCCTTTGCCTGAAGGATGGAAACCTGTTGGATACAAATGGGTGTTCAAGAAGAAATTCAGTGTAGATGGCAATGTTGAAAAGTACAAGGCTAGATTGATTGCGAAGGGGTACTCACAAGTGGAGGGAATTGATTATGGTGAAATTTTCTCTCCCGTTGCAAAGCTAACATCCATTCAGTTCTTGTTATCTCTTGTAGCTACTTATGACTTAGAGGTGGAGCAGATGGATGTGAAGACAGCTTTCCTTCATGGTGATTTGGAGGAAGAGATTTACATGTCACATCTAGAGCATTACATAGAGAAAGGTAAAGAAAATTTGGTTTGCAAGTTAAAAAAGTCTTTGTATGGTTTGAAGCAGTCTCCTAGGATGTGGTCTGTAAAATTTGATGCCTTTGTGTTGTCGATTAGATTTCTGAGATCAAAATCAGATCATTATGTGTATTACAAGTTTGACAATGATTGCATTCTCATTATTGCATTGTATGTTGATGATATGTTGTTGATTGGGAATGATAATAATATGATTTCTAATTTGAAGTCTCAGTTGTCAGCACAGTTTGAGATGAAAAATCTAGGGGCAGTCAGGTACATTTTGGGAATGGAAATCAGAAGATATAGAGCTAACAGAAAACTTTGGTTAAGCCAGAGTAAGTATGTGAAGAATGTGTTGGATAGGTTCAGCATGGCAGATTATAGACCATTGTGTGTTCCTGTTTCATTGGGGACAAATTGTCTGTTAATGATTGTCCAAAATCTCCTAGTGAGGTGGAGGACATGAGTAGATTACCTTATGCTAGTGTTGTTGGCAGTTTGATGTATGCTATCATCTACACAAGACCAGACATTACCCAAGCAGTGGGAGTCCTTAGTCGACTTATAGCTAATCCTGGACGGATACATTGGGATGCAGTGAAGTGAGTGTTCAGATATTTGAGGGGTACTTCCGAGTATTCCATATGCTATCATGGTAATCCTACAGGATCTCTGCACTCAGTTTGTATTCATGGATTCATGGATTTTGATTGGGCGGGTGACATTGATAGCAAAAGATCCACCATTGCTTATGTATTTACTATGTTCAGTAGTGCAATTATTTGGATGAGTAAGAGGCAACTTGTGGTCACTTTGTCCATGATAGAAGCTGAGTATATGGCAACAACTCATGCTTGCAAGGAAGCCATTTGGCTTAAGATATTGTGTTTAGATATTGGTGTTGATGCAGGATAGATTACTATTTGTTACAACAGTCAAAGTGTGATTTGCCTAGCGAAGAATCCAACTTTCCATGCCAGAACAAAGCATATTGATGTACAGTTTCATTTCGTACGAGACATGGTAGAGGATGGGAAGGTAAATTTGGAGAAGGTAGATACTTTAAGAATGTTGCGGATGCATTGATGAAACTAGTGGGCACAAAGAAGTTTAGATGGTGTTTAAAGTTTATGGGCCTCTTGGCCTATAACAGTTAAATCCTGTTATTTCTATTGGCTCTTACAAGGTGTTCGATAAGTGGGAGAATGTTGGGAATTAAGGTGTCTCAACCTTTGTAATTCCTTGCATTTATTTATTGTATGTATTTATTTATTGCCTATTATGTAATTAGGATGCAAATCATGTTTTGTCATCTTGTGGGAGTTGGCATGGTGATGTGTCATCCTACGTGGAAGTTGACAACATGTAATTTTTGTCCTCACATGAGGAGATAGGTGTCCCACTTAGTGGTAGAGGTATTTGCCATGTTTTGGCACTTTGAATAGTGTGTAAGGGAATTTTGACTGAAATAGTTATGACAGATTCCTATGACAGAATCTATGACACGTAAGAGTCAGAAATAGAAGATACTATGACAGGTGAAGACATGTGTCGCAAGGTATCTTGGAAGAAGGCATATTTGGGTGCCCCAAGGAGGGTTATGACATGTTGTAAGAGAATATGCTATTTTTAGCATGTGTATGACAAATTCTCTTACAGTTGTAAGATATGTCAGTATGACGGATTCTATGATGATCGTAAGAGTCGTAAGAGCATATGTCATTGCCCAACTTAGGAATAGGCAACCATTTTGGGATGGGGTGTTATGACAAGTGTCAGGACCATGCTACAGTGTTGGAAAAGTGTCCCTAGGCGTGGGTTTTGGGCCATGAGGCCAAGTTGGACGCCCATCTCAAGAAAGGTTCATTGTTGCCTTGTAAACTTCTATTTAAGCAGGTGCTTTGAGAGGATGTATTATGTGATTGGCAGGTACTATTATGTTGTTGGTTTGTCTCTAGATATGAGTGTCAAAGACTCCTGAGAGCTTGCATTGCAAGTGTATTGTAAACTATTTTAGTTTTGATAATACATTGTGCAAGTTTTGGAGTGTGGGGTTTTTCCCGATAAGGGTTTTCCCCACATTATATATTGTCTCTCTCCCTTTTGTCTTACATTCGTGTGTTGTGTATTGCTGCAATATCTCCATTGTTGTGTTTAACATTTTGTAACTATAAAGATTAAAATAAATTTGCACTCTTCTCTCCTCATTAGATTAGTGTAGGAAGTGATTTCTGCACACCTAGCTTCCTTTCATTTTCCTCTGCCCAGAGTCAAATAGTCCACCTTTAAAAATCTTGTTGAATCCATTAGGGACCTAGTTCTATAGACCCAACAACCTTCAAATTTCCATGTTTTTAGGGTCTTAGGGTTTGAAAAATTGAAGAGTCTTGTTCCTTAGAACTTTAAACCCTAAACCATAAGGGTCTGTACAGAGTCATGTGCTTTTTGTTATAATTTCATGTTGACCTCTTGTTGCCCGTAGGAGTCTTTTAAGTTACAACTTTGAGTCTAGGCGGGTCATCTCTTTTACTGGCCCCATCTGTTGAGTCACCACTAAATGCCCACAATTTATATTTGATGAGTCTAAGTCTTAAAGGCCCCTTGTATTCATTTACTTGGCGCGGCCACCTTTTAAAAGCAACTTATTTGCACATGTTAAAATCACCCTTTAAGTTGTGTCAAAGGTGCCAAGTCAAATTCTTCGCGGAGACTCTTATCTTTGTCGAGCCTCTTTTTAAGTCCCAATGGCTCATCAGAGATCCTACGTGGCATCCCAATCAGCGCAAAGTTCATCCTTCCCTAGAGGTTCCTTTTTCAGAAGGTCTCAATTTATGTTCATGCGGGACCACGAAGGTGCCAGCATGGCACTCTAGTCTGCTACTCAGGTCTTTCGCTGAAGGTTGACTCTTCATTGGGCTTCCAGAAGGCCTTTAGTGAGGCCATGAAGAGGCTCTGGTAGACTCAAACAAAGGCAGTGGAAGCTGCTAAGTGGAGGCCTAGCGTGACTCTCAACAAACACAAAAAAGATTCCCCTCTTGCACAGAAGCCTCCACGTGTCGTCTCAGTGCAGCTCCAAAACAAACTAAAGAGGGAGTCTCCTCCGATGTACACCATCACACCATGTGTTAGCCTAGCACAAACTCTCAACAAAAAGAAACAAAGACTCTTCTCTCATGTGGATGCCTCCACGTGTTGGTCCCGCGCATTCCCTAACACAAAGAAGGCAAGGTCACTCTTGGCTTGCATCGTTGGGACAAGTGGCACCTTCTACCACACTCAAACAGAGACTCTTAGGGACATGTGGTGGCTTGGTGCATCTCATCAAGAATTTTCAAGCAGAGGCTCCTCGAGTGTGTGCCATCGTGACAAGTGGCACTTTCTGCAGGCTCCTTTAGGGTGGGCCCTGGTAGGCTGACAGAACTAGAAAAGGCGTATACTTAGCCATAGTTTCAGCCTACCACCTCATACTTCGTTGAGACTTAACTCTTCATGGGGGTTTTAAACGCTTTCAGTGAGCCCACGGAACCCAATGTGGCTTCTACATTGGGTCTTCGATGAGACTCAACACTTTGCCAGGGCTCCCAAAAGCCTCCAGTGGGACCGTGAATGTCTTGAGGCTTCTTATGGGTGGAGGTAAGAGATAAAACACCAGCAGGGTTTTTGGTCGACACTGTGGCATTTTGCAGAGGATCTTGTATTCGTTGGGTCTTATTTTTGCCCCCAGCAAAATCATGAAATTGTCATGTAAGCAGGGTCTTGAAGCCTCAATGTAGAGTCAAAAGGAAATATGGTAACCATTGATTCTTGAGGCAGATCCATCTATGACTAGGATTCAAAGGTGACTGTCAGGCATCTCGAAAGCAGGAAAATATGCAGATTCAATTGACAGGGGCATTGCAAGGGTCAAATTATTCAAAAGAATCAGCTCAAATCAAAGAGACACAGATCGATGGCCTTAGATATTTGAAGTGTTGTAAAAGCTTACCTCTCCCTAAAATCATGTTATTTTCTTAGGAGGATGTACTCTGCATTCAATTCTGCAAGCCTGGACCAAATGAGGATAGATGAAACAGTGAAATTCTTTAATGTTGGAGTACAAATGCAGCTACAAAGTGGGTTTTAAAGGACAAAAATTAGGACTTTCTGCATTCCCTCTTGAATGTGCCTTCCATCTATTCATGCAAGTGATCTATTTTGTAGGCTTGCAAGCCTATCACAAGTATGGCCGCCATTCCAAGGGGCATGGGCTCCATCCTAATTTACAGGTGGTCTCTAAGAAAAAATTAATAGGAGCATGGGTTGCCCTGGGCCATTTGACTAGCTCCAGCGCTGCTACTACAGTGCGATTGTAAAAGCTATATATGCATTTCAAAGATGTCTTTGGGGGTTGGTTATTGTTCCGATTTGTTATGTTGCCAAACTTTTCGTTGTCACTAGTCTTGTAATGCAATTGCAAGAACCAGTAGAATTTGATGCATTGTGCATGTAGCTAGGCCTTTGATGTCTTCTAGTTTGGTTCACCAATGAATGTAATCGATTATTTTGTATCTATTTCTGCTACAAATTATTTTGCTTTGTAATGGTTATTTGACCTCTATGATCAATATAAACTAAATATTATCTCTCTCATTATTCTTGTATTGTGTTTATTTCATAGATCTAAATTATGTTTTGTGGAAAAAAGGGTCCCTTCCATAGTTTTATCTTTCTGCCCTAACCTCTACTCGAACTTGTTAGATTCAGGACAGACAACTGAGAGGGGGGTGGTGAATCAGTTGTCTAAAAATTTCTTCCAAATTAAACACTTAAGTCCACTTTATAGTTCAGTAGCAAAATAATAAATCAATCATGAAACATAATGCATTAGATCAAGAGCAGAAACACATCAACACATAAGACACCAAGATTTTGACGTGGAAAACCCAGTTAAGGGAAAAACCACAGGGTGATTAACCCAAGATTGTATTCTCTATTAGAAGAATAGAAAGAACAAAATGGCACATGCTAATTAGGGCTCACTGCCTGAGCACATTGCTCACAAGAGGCCCACTGCCTACAAGAGACACGTTGTCTACAAAATAATAAGTATCACATACTTGAACTAGAGAATAGCATCTTCACCATGCTTGAGTCAGTTCCATTTAAGCCCAATACTTCTGCTCTGCTTTTGCTCTTCTCTTCGCTACCACACTCTCATCTCCACAAGACACCCTTTGAAATGACTTCACAACTCCTTATTTATACAAGACATTGACTTAAGAATTATCATCCAAGTCGGCATACATAACAAAGCAAATACAATATGACTTAGTACAAAAGACTTCACGTGGAACAACACACTGTCGGCCACACAGATTTGAGACTTCAATCTTCTTCTAGGAACACGCCAATCTTCACATAACATCTTCAAGATCATCCGCAGGATGTGTAACTCATCCGGTCGGTCAGAGTTAGGAAGAACACTATCATCTGGAAGTAATTCTTTAATTGCTAGCTCAATCTTCAATGTGGATCACCAACATGAACTGGACATGATCCAAAGACCTCCACAAGCTTGCCTGAATCACCAAGAACATCCACACTACATCTACTTACTGAAATCCTTATCTCCTTCATCCGGAACCTCAAGAACACAGTCTGTCATCATTGTAACAATGGAATAGATGCTTGCGGACCTCCAGACCACGAACCAATTGAGTTGTAACTTCAAATGGACTTCTTAAACACTTCACCGAATCCGTAGAATAGGATATTGCATTTCTGGATCTCACCGGACCTATCTATGTCACTCTGTAACCTCTGAACACCTATCGGAACCAATTTTACTTGAGTGGCCATAACTTCTTTAGATCTTCATGCAGGCCTTTGAAATCTTTTATGGATCACCTTAAGACACATATCTATGAACCCTTTGATGCGCATCCTCTGATCTTCAACTTAGCTAGGATCTTTAGCTTACTGACTTCACTATTCTTCTATGTTTCTGATTAGGACTAATTTTCTCAATATCCTTAACACACAACTCATCCAATCCTTATCATCAATGCAACAGGAGTATGTTGACATCAATGACAACACCGGTTAGGCCCATACTTGCAACAATCTCCCCCTTTGTCATTGATGGCAACATATGATGTGAAAAAATATTTTAATCATCAAGACAAGAACTTCTCCTTACTATCACAACTTCTCTTCCTTTCCTGCTCCCCCTTTGATCAGCAACCACTTGTTTTTCACATGTCTTCTCTCCCCCTTTGACATCAATGGCAAAGGGCACATACTTTCAAATCCATCACTTCAGAATCATACCAACTACTCCTCCTGAGTAGCAGTTCCCCATCATCAATCTGGACCACAAGATATGACTGTGATATCCACCAGACTGATGCACATTAGTGCACCTTAGTTCGTCATCAGAGGGGTAATAACCCCTAACTTCTCCCTAAGATACTCAAAAGAGTCCTTAGGTAGAGGTTTGGTAAAGATATCTGCAATCTGATCCTTGGAAGGCACAAACTCCAATCTGACTTCATTCTTGTTCACTTGCTCTCTCAAAAAGTGAAATTTGATGGATATATGTTTAGTCTTTGAATGCAACACCAAATTCTTAGATATATTTATTGCACTTGAATTATCATAGAAGATTGTGATAGGCTCCTCATACTCCACTCTTATGTCTCTTAGCATTTGCTTCATCCACAAAACTTGAGTGCAACTACCTGCTGCTGCAATATATTCTGCTTGAGCAGTGGACAGAGATATTGCCTCTTGTTTCTTGCTTAGCCAAGAAACCAATCTCTTCCCCAAAAGGAATGCTCCACCATTGGTACTCTTCCGATCATCCACATCTCCTGCTCAATCCGCATCTGTGTATGCATGAAGAGAGAAATTATGATCTCTAGGATACCACAAACCATACTCAACTGTCCCTTTTAGATACCTAAAAATCCTTTTGATTGCCATGACATGAGATTCTCTAGGATCAGCTTGGAATCTAGCAACATGACCAACAACATTCATAATATCAGGTCTATTTTGAGTGAGATACAACAATCCTCCAATCATTGACCTGTACTGTTTCTGATCAGTCTTAGGAGAGTCATCATCTTTGCTCAATTTACATCCGGTTGCCATGGGAGTACTCATTTGTTTTGACTCTTCCATCCCAAATTTCTTCAACAATTCTTTCAAATATTTGGTCTGAGAAATGAAGATTCCTTTCTTAGTTTGAATGATTTGCAGACCCAAGAAGAAATTCATTTCCCCAAGCATGGACATCTCAAATTCACTTTTCATTTGATTTGCAAAGGTTTTGCACATACTATCTCTTCCTCCAAAAATGATATCATCCACAAATACTTCAACAATCAAGATATTTTCATAATCAATTTTGAAGTGCAAATTACTGTCAGCAGTACCTTTGTTAAAACCAATCTTCAAAAGATGCTTATCCAATCTTTCATACCAGGATCTTAGGGCTTGCTTGAGTCCATACAGTGCTTTTTTCAACTTGCAGACCATATCACCATGATCAGACAATTGAAATCCTCTGGTTGCTCAATGTATACTTCTTCCAAGTCACCATTCAGGAAGGCAGACTTAACATCCATCTGATATACTTTAAAATCCTTGAAGGCAGCAAAAGCAAGAAATAATCTGACTACTTCAATTCTTGCCACTAGAGCAAAAGTTTCTTCAAAATCAGCTCCTTCTATTTGAGAGTAACCCTTGCAGACCAATCTGGCTTTATTTCTGATTACTTCACCAACTTCATTTAGTTTATTCCGGAAGACCCATTTGGTTCCAATCACATTCTTGTTTATAGGTCTGGGAACAAGATCCCAAGTGTGATTTTTCTCAATTTGCATCAGCTCTTCCTCCATTGCTTTAATCCAGTTATCATCATTGCGAGCTTCATTCACTGTCTGAGGTTCAATCTTTGAAATCAGACAATACTCTTCTGAATCTTGAGCAATCCTTTTTTTTGTTTGTACACCTTTGCTTTTATCACCTATGATCTGATCTTCATAGTGATTCAGTCTTACATACCTAGGAACTTTGGGAGTTTCTAGTACTTCTGATTCTTCAACAGGCTCATTTAAACTTATCTCTTCTTCCTGATTTACCGAATCAGTTTGAATTTGAATTTTAGATGGGACTTGGACTCCTTGATTCTAAACATCATTTTGATCATCTTCATCATATTCATAAAACCTTGAGGGCCTTCAAATTCCTTCATCAACCTTCACATTTGTACTTTCTATAATCTTTCTCAGTCTCTTGTTATAACACTGGTATGCTTTGCTTTGAGTAGAATAACCCAAGAATATTCCTTCATCACTTCTAGCATCAAATTTGCCTAGATCTTCATCTCTTTTAATGTAGCATTTGCTACCAAAGACTCTAAAATACCTCACAGTAGAAGTGATGCCAAACCAGAGTTCATAAGGAGTCTTACCGATATTGCTTCTGATTTGAACTCGATTGAGAGTATAGACTGCAGTGATGACAACTTCTCTCCAATAGATCTGAGGAACATTTGCTTCCATCATCATGGTCCTAGATGCTTCCTGGATGGTTCAGTTCTTTCTCTCCACTACTCCATTCTGTTGTGGAGTCCTAGGAGCATACAACTGTCTCTTTATTCCATGTTTCTCACAGAATTCTATGAACTCACCGGATGTGAATTCTCCACCTCTATTAGACCTCAGACATTTTAATTTTAATACGGTTTCATTCTCTACCATAGCCTTGAATATTTTGAATTTCTCAAGAGCTTCTGATTTCTCTTTTAGAAAAGTAACCCACGTCATCCAGGAATGGTCATCAATTAATAACATGAAGTATCTATCACCTTGCACACTCCTTATTCTTTCCAGACCACATAGATCAGTATGAACTAAATCCAATAATCTGGTAGAAGATTGTTCCTTGCTTTTGAATGAGACTCTGCTTTGTTTCCCCAACTGACATTCTTTGCACAAACTATTTGTAGGTTTCACTAGTTTTGGAAGATCTCTTACAGCCTGAGTGTTGCTTATCTTGATGATAATATCAAAATTTACATGACACATCCTCCTATTCCATAGCCAACTCTGATCAATTTGCACAAATAGACAACTTTTACCAATACCAACTAAATGGAAGATATTACTATTTGTTTGAGTACCGAATGCATTCTCTATTCTAAAACTTTCAAATATCTTGCATTTTCCATTCTTGAATCAGAGATCATAGCCTTTGTCCACCAACTATCCAACACTGAGAAGATTGTGCTTCAATCCTTCAACATACAGTACATTAGCAGTTTTGTTCTTTCCATCAAAAGAAATAGTTCCCCTACCTCTGATTCTACCAGCAGAATTATCACCAAACTTTACTATTCCTCCTTCATACCTTTCCAAATCTATGAACTTATTTTTGTCACCTGTCATATGGTGAGAGCATCCACTGTCAATGACCCAATCATCCTTTTCTTCAACTTGGGCAGCCAAAGCCCTTTCTACAATTTTATGATTGACAGATTCAGAGGGCATTGGATCTTCTTCCTTGATGGCAATAAACACCCAATCACTTCTGGATTTGTTTCCTGTTTCTGATTCATCATCTGTTACTCCTTCATCATGATCCTCTTCATGAACATAGTAACAATTCTTTTGGAACCTTGATCTGTTAGGATTTGGTCTTGAAAATCTTTTCGAACACTTTGAGGCAAAATGACCAATCTTATTGCAATTAAAACACTTAAAAGGCAATTTCCCTTCATACTTACCAGATCCTCTTGGCAGTCTTTTTGCAATAAGGGCTTCAAGTTGAGAAGTTTCTGCTTCTTCTTCTTCTAGGTCTTTTCTTGTTTTTTCATACCATGATAGTTTCCTTGAAGAGTTTTCTCCCAGATCAAACCTTTGTTTACCTTTTACAGAGGCACTGGATTTGAATGCAGATTTAGTCTTGGGAGGGGCATCTCCAAACTCAGTCAATTCAAATGTAGCCAATTTACCAACTAGTTGATCTCTTGTGACGCCTGAATGGGCTCTGAATTCTTCAATGGTAGCAATCTTGTATTTATAAGAAGCAGGAAGGGATCTGAGAACTTTGCCAACAATCTCATCTTCATCCAAGACTCCACCAGCACATCTAATGCCACAAACAAGCTCATTTACTCTTGGCTTAAAAGTAGTAATATTTTCATCTTCTCTCATCTTCAGATTTTCAAATTTTCCTTTTAGACTCTGTAGCCTTGCACATTTAATATACTTGTCTCCTTCATGCAGAAGTTCCAGTTTTTCCAAAATCTCAAAAGAAGTTTCTAGGTCAACAACATTTGTCAGTTCTGAATCAAATAAGGCACTTAGAAGAGCTTCTTTAGTCCACAGATTGTTTTCAGCATCTGTGATCTCATTTGTAGTTTTCAGGCCATTCTATGGAGGAGTATACTTCGTTGAAGCCATGGTCTAGTACTACATTCCCATACATTGTAAGTGACATTTCATGCGACTTTTCCAAAGATTAAAATTGGTTCCATCAAACTTCAGACTATCCTTCTTGTAGGATGACATCCTGGATCTCCTCAAGCGGTTAAGCTCTTTTTAGAGGAACTTAGCTCTGATACCAATTGTTAGATTCAGGATAGATAACTGAGAGGGGGGGTGAATCAGTTGTCTAAAACTTTCTTCCAAATTAAACACTTAAGTCCACTTTATAGTTCAGTAGCAAAATAATAAATCAATCATGAAACATAATGCATTAGATCAAGAGTAGAAACACATCAACACATAAGACACCAAGATTTTGACGTCGAAAACCTGGTTAAGGGAAAAACCACGGGGTGATTAACCCAAGATTGTATTCTCTGTTAGAAGAATAGAAAGAACAAAATGGCACATGCCAATTAGGGTTCACTGCCCGAGCACACTGCTCACAAGAGGCCCACTGCCTACAAGAGACACATTGTCTACAAAATAATAAGTATCACATACTTGAACTGGAGAATAGTATCTTCACCATGCTTGAGTCAGTTCCATTTAAGCCCAATACTTTTGCTCTGCTTTTGCTCTTCTCTTCACTACCACACTCTCATCTCCACAAGACACCCTTTGAAATGACTTCACAACTCCTTATTTATACAAGACATCGACTTAGGAATTATCATCCAAGTCAGCATACATAACAGAGCAAACACAATATGACTTAGTACAAAATACTTCATGTGGAACAACACACTATCAACCACACAGATTTGAGACTTCAATCTTCTTCTAGGAACACGCCAATCTTCACATAACATCTTCAAGATCATCCGCAGGATGTGTAACTCATCCGGTCAGCCAGAGTTAGGAAGAACACTACCATCCGGAAGTAATTCTTCAATTGCCAGCTCAATCTTCAATGCAGATCACCAACACGAACTGGACATGATCCAAAGACCTCCACAAGCTTGCCTGAATCACCAAGAACATCCACACCACATCTACTTACTGAAATCCTTATCTCCTTCATCTGAAACCTCAAGAACACAATCTGTCATCACTGTCACAATGGAATAGATGCTTGCAGACCTCCAGACAATGAACCAATTGAGTTGTAACTTCAATGGGACTTCCTAAACACTTCACCAAATCCACAAAATAGGATATTGCATTTCTGGATCTCACCAGACCTATCTATGTCACTCTGTAACCTCTGAACACCTACCGGAACCAATTTTACTTGAGTGGCCATAACTTCTTCAGATCTTCATGTGGACCTCTGAAATCTTTTCTGGATCACCTTAAGACACATATCTACGAACCCTTTGATGCACATCCTCTGATCTTCAACTTAGCTAGGATCTTTAGCTTACTGACTTCATTGTTCTTCTCTATTTCTGATTAGGACTAATTTTCTCAATATCCTTAGCACACAGCTCATCCAATCCTTATCATCAATGCAATAGGAGTATGTTGACATCAATGACAACACCGGTTAGGCCCATACTTGCAATAGAACTTGCATGATTATGTGTGATTCCCCTTTAGTGTTTTAGATCATTACTATGTCATGTCAGGGTAATCCAACACACTAAATCTTGGTGCATCACCTTTTCCCTTTTTGTTTCCCTCTCTCCCTTTTCCCTAGTGATCATTAGTGTAGGTTTAGTTATTTCTCTAAGCCTTAACCTTAGAAAGAGGAACCAGCTTTCTCTGGAGGTTTGATCTCAAAATTGCAAGGTCCCACACCTTGAGATCATTCCCATTGTGTCATTAGAATGCTTGGAGGTCTCCAAGCAGGGTGTAACTCTATGTGATAACAATTTCTAGCATGCCCGATGGGACCAGCTTGATGAGATTTATCATCTGTTGAAGGATCTGGTGTGTTCTTCAGCGCATTTTGCCATTTAGGGCAGTCTTCAAACACCATGGTGGCTCTACTGAACAAATCTACTGGTGCAGCTAGTCCAAGCACTTAAAGAACTCCAAGGATCAGGATTTTGGTGGTATTCTTTATCTAGCCTGCTTTCAGAAGCACCTCCAATCACCTGGCGACTCTTTCTTGGTATATATCCAGATTCTCTCTGGTTGAAGACCTATTCTTCTCTAATTCTAACATTTTTATTGATTATCCAACATTTAGATGCTATAAAATATCAATTTTTATGGGAATCATGGCTTTTCCCCTTCCCTTAATCCAAATGCAGGCTATTGGCCCCCATATCAGCAATATCAAGCTTAAATGCCTCTAATTTTACGCCATGCAGCCCTACAACAATAGAATATTAACATCCTCATGATGCTTACCTCCCTCCCACCCTTGCTCACTCTTCTTGACAACCTAATAATGCATGTTATCAACCACAAGAAGACTACCTCAAGCTGCTAGAGCTTAGGGAATGTTTGGACGACCTAAAAAGAGATATGGGGTATAATCTGCTACAGGAACCCCTTAATTTTAATATTAGAAGTGTGGATGATGTGATGGAGATACTCTAAATGCTCCAATAGGAGTGTGATGAAATTCAGAGAGACAAGGAGAGCAAGAGGAGCTTGCTTATCAGGCTTATCTTCAACAACAACAGATGGAGGCAGATGAAAGAGCCTATTAGGAAAGCCTAGCTTTACATCTTGCAACCTTATCTGAGAAGCAGTTAGATCAAATGCTTGCTGACATAAAGAGGTGGGAGGCTCTGGAAGTCCTCTCCATCTCTAATTTGAAGTAGCCCCTCCCTCCTACAAAAGTCCAGCCTGTGACAGAAATAACTTCAAAATTCAAGATCCCAAGCTTTAGGAAAGATAACCCCTCCAGGCCTCTAAAACCACTTTCCAGTTTCAAAATCCCAAGTCTCAAAGGCCCTCAGCCTTCATGAGAGCCTGTTCCTACACAAATCTAGCCTATTATTCCTCGGGAACAACCCTCTTAAGAAGCTTTTCCAGCCTCCATTCCATGTCAGCCTTCTTGTCCTAGCACTAACCCCAAAGTGGAGGACGTACCTATTTTTTGGTGGGATGCTGGGTTTTATGAGCCACAAAAGGAAATATTTGAGACTGCTATGAAGCAACCAACTGTTAGTGTACCCCCATGCACTAGTGAAACAAAAAACTTAGACCTACTGCTAGAAGAAGTTCAGCCAAATCTGATGGAGTAGCAGTGTGTGGAATGCTAATTCAGGTGTTAGGTTAAGTCCTCTTGGCTTTAGCTCATTTGAGGAATTTCCCCATGTTGTGCACAAGAGGAATGAAACCCAAATGCAGAGAAGGCATGGTGAAGAGTTCCGGTTGCAAAGACAGCTCAAGCAAGATCTAGTGGAGCTGCAATTGAAGGATGAGCGCGCTGTAGAGGAGGCCGTTATAGAGTTTACTCCAAAAGTGGATGATGCCACTTTATTTCATGAACTGCTTGGTGTCGTTGAAGATAAAAAAGACATGCAGATGCCAGTATTAACAGTAGTTCTGGAGTAGCAAGGGAACATTGAAAATAATGGCAGGTTGTTGGAATGTGAGGCCAGACAGGATAGTGAGGTCCCAGACCACTAAGATGAGCAAGCATGTTGCTCTATGTTGGAAGGTGTTGAGATTGTTGAGGCAAACCTGTTTGAGGAGCTCCCATATTTCATAGAAGATAGCAATGTGAGGATTAAGCATGGGCAAGAACAAATTAAAGATTTATTCTTTGTTATCCAACAAGGATATCAGCTTCTCAGTGAGGATGATTTCTCGATTGAGCATGTGCAAGGTTCCTTTCTTGAGCTTAATCCATAAAATCATGAACATCATGTTCATAGGGTGGAGGCAGCCATATTTCTAGTTGAATCACAGGAGCCGGCAAGAAGAGAAAGAATCAAAGCAGAGGCATGAGATCAACTCTGTTGATTTGCATGTCATTTCAAGGGGATGCCCTATCAGGAATCTAGCCTAGCTAGAGACACATCAAGAAGAGTCACTACTTGTCATGCTTACCTCTAGGCATGAAGTTGAGCATTAAAATAAGTGGGATTAGCCCATTTATTCACCTCTTGGCAATTGCATCAACAATCAACTCAGGTGGATAGGTGAGTTTATCCCCATTATTAGGGGAGTGCTCCATCAATTTGTTGTATGCCCTTCTCTTCCCTGCCTTAACTGCCCATAAGCATGTGAAACATTGTAAATTGTTAAGCAGTAGTTATTTTGAAAAACTAGTTAATGGCTTTGTTTAAGGTTAGTTTTGGTTGGTTAGTTTAGGTGTAGGTTAGTTTTGTTTCTGTTTTAGGATTCCTTTCAATAAGTGTCCTTGCACTATGTTTCATTCTCATTAGGAGAATGCATGCTTGGTTTCTTCTATTTTGTTCCCAGAGGCATGCTCAGTTATATTGACCAACAATTGTTCTTGTTGCAGTCCCCCCTTTTTGACTCTATGCCCAATGGATTAATAAGGCCACTGGTCTATTTGTTTAGTAGGCAAACATCCCTGAGAGGTCGCCAAAATGTTGACCTATTTTTCTCTACTCAGAGTGAAATGGTCCACCATTAAAAATCTTGTTGAATCCATTAGGAACCTGGTTCTACAAACCCAACAACCTTCAAATTTCCATGTTTTTAGGGTCTTAGGGTTTAAAAAATTGAAGAGTCTTGTTCCTTAGAACCTTTAAACCCTAAACCCTAAGGGTTTGTGTAGAGTCGTGTGCTTTTTGTTATAATTTCATGTTGACTTCTTGTTGCCCGTAGGAGTCTTTTAAGTTACAACTTTGAGTCTAGGTGGGTTGTCTCCTTTACCAGCCCCATTCGTTGAGTCACGCTAAATGCCCACAATTTATATTCGATGAGTCTGTCTTAAAGGCCCCTTATATTCATTTACCTAGTACAGCCCCCTTTTAAAAACAACTTATTTGCACATGTTAAAATCACCCTTTAAGTTGTGTCAAAGGCGCTAGGTCAGATTCTTCGCAGAGACTCTTATCTTCGTCAAGTCTCTTTTTAAGTCCCAGTGGCTCAGTAGAGATCCTATGTGGCATCCCAATCAACACGAAGTTCATCCTTCACTGGAGGTTCCTTCTTCGGTAGGTCTCGTTTTATGTTCCTGTAGGACTGCGAAGGTACCAACGTGGCACTCTAGTCTGCCACTCAGGCCTTTCACTAAAGTTTGACTCTTTGTTGGGCTTCCAAAAGGCCTTTAGTGAGGCCACGAAGAGGCTCTGATAGACTCAAATAGAGGCAGCAGAAGCTACCAAGTGGTAGCCTGGTGCGACTCTCAACAAACACAAAGAAGATTCCCCTCTCGCGTGAAAGCCTCCACGTGTTGGCCCAACACAACTCCAAAACAAACTAAAGCAAGAGTCTCCTCTGATGTGCTCCATCATGCCACGTGTTGTCCTAGCACAGACTCTCAACAAAAAGAAACAAAGACTCTCCTCTCGCGCAGATGTCTCCATATGTTATCCCAGTGCATTCCCTAACACAAAGAAGGCAAGGTCCCTCCTGGCTTGCATCGTTGAGACAAGTGGCACCTTCCACCACACTCACACGGAAACTCTTAAGGACACATGGTGGTTTGGAGCATCTCCTCAAGAAATTTCAAGAAGAGGCCCCTCGGGTGTGCATCATCGTGACAAGTGGCACTTTCTCAGGCTCCTTTTGGGTGGGCCCCGGCAGGCTGACAGAACCAGAAAAGGCATATACTTAGCCGTAGTTTCAACCTACCACCTCATCCTTTGCTGAGACTTAACTCTTTGCGGGGCTCTTTAAACACTTTTAGTGAGCCCATGGAATCCTATGTGGCTTCTATGCTGGGTCTTTGCTAAGACTCAACGCTTCACCAGGGCTCTCGAGAGCCTCCAACAGAACTGCAAATGTCTTGAGGCTTCTTATGGGCAGAGGTAAGAGCTAAAACACCAATAGAGTTTTCAGTTGACACTGTGGCATTTCGTGGAGGCTCTTGTATTTGTCGGGTCTTGTTTTCCCCCCGTCAAAGCCGTGAAATTGCCATGTAAGCAGGGTCTTGAAGCCTCAATGCAAAGTCAAAAGGAAATATGGTAACCATCGATTCTTGAGGCGGATCCATCTACGACTAGGATTCAAAGGTGACTATTAGGCATCCTGAAGGTGGGAAAATATGCAGATTCAACTGACAGGGGCATTGTAGTGGTTGAATTATTCAAAAGAATCAGCTCAAATCAAAGAGACACAAATCGATGGCCTCAAATATTTGAAGTGTTGTAAAAGCTTGCCTCTCCCTAAAATCACGCTATCTTCTCAAGAGAATGTACTCTGCATTCAATTTTGTAGGCCTAGACCAAATGAGGGTGGATGAAACAGTGAAATTCTTCAATGTTGGAGTACAAATGTAGCTATAAAGTGGGTTTTCAAGGACAAAAATCAGGACTTTCTGCATTCCCTCTTGAATGCATCTACCATCCATTCATGCAATCGATCTATTTTATAGGCTTGCAGGCCTGTCAGAAGTATGACCACCATTCCAAGGGGCGTGGGCTCAGTCCTAATTTGTAAGGGGTCTCTGAGAAAAATTTAATAGGAGCATGGGTTGTCATGGGCCATTTGACTAGCTCCAACGCCACTGCTACAGTGCGATTGTAAAAGCTACATATGCATGTTTCAAAGATGTATTTGGGGGTTGGTTATTGTTCTAGGCTGTTATACTACTAAACTTGTTATTGGCATGGGTCTTGTAATGCAATTGCAAGAACTAGTAGAATCTGATGCATTATGCCTGTAGCTAGGCCTTTGATGTCTTCTAGTTTGGTTCACCAATGAATGTAGTCAATTATTTTGCATCTATTTCTGCTGTAAATTGTTCTGCTTTGTAATGGTTATTTGACCTCTATGATCAATATAAACTAAATATTACCTCTCTCATTGTTCTTGCATTGTGTTTATTTGATAGATCTAAACTATGTTTTGTGGATAAAACGACCCCTTCCATAGTTTTGTCTTTCTTCCCTAACCTCTGCTCGAACCTGCATGAGTCTGTGTGATTCCCCTTCAGTGTTTGAGATCATTATTGTGTCATGTCAAGGCAATCCAACACACTAAATCTTGGTGCATCACCTTTTCCCTTTTTGTTTCCCTCTCTCCCTTTTCCCTAGTGATGATTAGTGTAGGTTTAGTCTATTTCTCTAAGCCTCAAGCTTAGAAAGAGGAACCAACCTTCTCTGGAGGCCTGATCTCAAAATTGCAAGGTCCTACACCTTGAGATCATTTCCATTGTGTCATTAGAATGTTTGGAGGTCTCCAAGTAGGGTGCAATTCTATGTGATAACATTTACCTTTATGTTTTTCTATTGATTTGGGATAATGAAAAGTAATGAAAGTGTCCTCAACACACTTCATTTATGTTGGCCCAAAAGTTAATGATTGCTTTTTTTATTGAGCCACAATTGTTGTACTTCTCCTTCCTTCTTATCAATCTTCCCTCATTTTACATAGCTTTCTTGGACTCTTTATTATGCCTTGTTTTTTGTGTTTCTCCCTTTCATATTTGCAACTTCAATCTTTGTTACTTTCATGTTCTATCTTACACTTATGGAACTCACCATCATAGTACACATCACACTTTTTGGCTTCCCCATTTGGGATAATTCATTTAAACATTATCATACAAACCAAGTTATCTTTCATCTCCCCTAGGAGAAAAACAATGATTTTATACATTCCATATCATATTATTAATCTTAAATGATTCTATTTTACATAATATTACTTGCCATCACTTCTACGTGATGATACTATTTTACATAGCGTTTATCATTTAGAACTTTCATGATGACATCCTACAACCAATTTCTTATGTCATTTTTACATTCACATATCTTACATGACAACAAACATACCATACTTACATTATCACATCTTATACACTACTTATTTGATCTTGCATGATAAGATTGGCAAATAGCCATCTTACTTATACCAACACTTGTCCTCACATTATGATTTGTCTCCCCTTACATGATCTTTAATAATCTTATCATATAATTTCAATCAGAATAATAATTTTGGCCATTACATCATTTTTCACCTATCCTAGTTTAATTAAATTATTAATGATTTTATGCACTTAATTTAAGGGTGGCATATAATATCTACACCTATCTCATATATACACGATGCCATGATTGTATGCATCATGGGGGGGAAATTGGTCACATCTTCATGGTTGCCTCACACATCATGACTCCATGCTTAAGTTTACATTGTTTTATGCTTGCACACATCATGAGGACCAACTTGTTCACAACCTCACAAATGTCTTATGCATCATAATTCCATTTTGTTTTATCTTATCTTTACATGGCTTCATGATTGTATGCCTCATGGGGGCCAACTCAATCACAAGCTCATGATTGTCTTATACATCATGATTCCATTTTGCACACATATTTTCACAAGGTTTCATGCTTACATACATTGTAGAGGCCAACTCAGTCACAACTCCACAATTGTTGCATGCATCATGATTCCTTTTTCATACACTTACACCATATAGTGGTTGATCTTATAATAGTGTGTCCCACTTGTGGGACATCCTAATTTTTGCTTGATATCACATATGCTTTAGAAAAATTAATGATTTAAGCCTAGAGGGTTTCCATCTAAGTGGGTTTGATTGAAGGCGTTTGATAAAAACCCCCTTAGAGAAAACCCCCTTGGATAGAACCCCACAAGGCTTAAATCAAACCCTTGACAAATTCTCCTATGCACCTATCAAAATATTGACAAAAAAGCAATTTTACTTCACTTTTGGGGGATCAAATGAAGTCATTTGGAAATGCCATTTGTAAGTATGTAGATCTTAGTATTATCTTTCCAAAAATCATAATATGTATTATGTTTTCTTTCATATTATATATTTTTTTAATTTTATAATGAATGTAGGTCCATCACGAAAAGACAATGACCTCTATTCAAGACACTAGGAAAAAAAAAAACATTATTAGAAAAATCTCAATAAATGCACTACACTCCATATAGATGTCCTTGTTTCAATGAAAAAAATTAATTTTGAGATATATACTAAGAGAAATGTGTTATGGAATAAAATAGGTCTAAAATTTTTCTTAGTACTAATTCAAAAATTAATAATAAACAAAATATTTATCAAAAATTACCAAAAAATATCCATGCACTAGATATTGGAATTAGTGATCTGATTCCACAAAATCCTGGGATGTTTTTATTTGTAGTGAAAGTTATGCATTATGGAATAATGTCACTTTATAAAAAAAATAGAAAAAAATTAAAAATTGATTGAAAATAAAAATAAAAATGATAGAAATAATTCTTTTAAAAAAATTAAAAAATTACAACTTGAATCTACATATAGAATGCCATAAATCATTAGTTTACATCATCCTTAAATTCTTGATCATTTGTTCTTTATAATTGACATAAATTGAAAATCCTAAAAATGATAATTTTGAATTTCCCACTTAGGCCAAAAAGTGGGACACACTATTGTGGGATCACCACATATATATTGTGGGGGATAACTTGATCACAACTCCACACACTATGTTGGAACCCAATTTAAAAAATGTGAAAATCTTAAGTCCTTGCCCATTTTTGTGCACTTGCCTTGTTTTGGCCATCATTGATAACCAATCTGAGATATTTTAAATGCACCCTCCCTTGGTCATATCTTGCCTGGTAATTAACTCTTATCTTCCCCATGTCCCCCTCATGTGTTGAAGTTGCCTAAAATCTATAAAATTCTAAGTTTGTGAAGTTATAAGTCATTTTCTAGTGTCCCTAGTGTTTTGTAGGTTTTCTTCTCACTACTAGATGTATCATGTACTTAGCATCTAGTTCCTTCTTTTTCCACATGAAAATCCTATAGGTTTTTCATCGAGTCCTTCACTTCTCTCATTTCTTTCATTCTTCCTCTTTTGTGGGCTTTCAACCGAATACTGCATGTATTTTGATTGTTCCATATTTGGTATCCACCTCCAATTCCACATAAGAATACCACAAATCTTTTTGGACCTTACTATTTTTCACTTCACCCTTTTACTCTAGTTTGTGGAATCTCTCTTGGTTATCATACTTCATCTTTCAAGATTTGATATCTCATCTTGCTCTTCTTTTCTACAACCTTCACTCCTCCATCCTTCTTCCACTTTCCCTTAGTTCACTTCTCATCTCCCTTCACAGAATTTCCCTCCTGAATTAGATATCTTCACCTTCACTTCCCATATCCAATTCCCACCTTCATCTCCATATTACTTTTATGTAAGGTTTCTTCATCCAATACTTGCTTCTAATTCCCCTTTCCTTCCCTACATCTGATTCCTTGTCAAATTCCCACACCTTTCCATCATCCATTTTCCTCCCTGCAGCCTTTCCTCCTCAGACTTCAAGATTTCTTCCCTTCACTCTATATCTTGTCTTGATGTCTAGTTATGCATCTAAGTTTTTCTTTTCTTCTAATCACTTTGAACACTCAATTTCTTCCTTAATGGAAACCTAATAGACTTAAAAATTTCCTTCATGTATTTCCCTTCATTTCTACCTCTAGTTCCTAGCTTTAGTTCCATGAGATTTCGCTTCTCTTCCATCCTTTCCTCCAATCCCGTGATGAGTTTCTACATTTATATTCTTGACCAAATCCTTCATTCCCTTCCACTTCATGAAACTTTCCCATCCTTTAGGACTTCATTCCTTCCACTCCTTATGTCTATTCCTCATGTCTAGTCCCACGTTGAATTTCTACAATCTCTTCCAAACTTCTATGAAATGTTCCAGAACACTCCAACAACCTCTCAAATTGCCATTAATGGTTGGATTTGACCCTTACAACTTCTCAAAGGCATTTTCCCACCCAAATAACACTATTATTTCTAAGGGAATGATTCCAAATGTAGATTCAATAGTGGAAAGAGGTAGGTCTCCATGAATGCGGTGGTTGGATTTCCATCTACTGGTTTCTGAAAGGAAGCAAGGTACGCGAAAATGCTTCCTACAGATCTAATAAGGGGAATGTAGTGCAAATTTTTAGATCCTTACAATTACAGTTATGTTAAGCATGTAACATAGAGATAAAATAGCAAACAACAACACATAGAATGCAAGTGACGCAAGATGTACGTGGGGAAAGCCTTTTCAAGTGAAAAACCCCACACTCCAAAACCACAAGAAACATAGGGCAGGAAAACTAGAATGTTATAAATACAGTTTAGTTTCTCATTCAAAGGGTTGGTTACCGAGCCAACTTCCAGGACTGCAAGTGCTTTGAGAAAGATTTAGGTCATCAAGTGATACTAGTTTGTTCTATAAGGGGTAAGAATACATTTTGCAAATTGTAGGAAGGGTTTTCAATGCACATCTCTTCTAATGGTATGTCTCCATGGTAGTTTGTAATGATTCAAGGGAATGCATAATCGCAGTTATGGATTTTCTCTTGCCCCATTTTCTGGTATGAATGTAACCAAGGTTAGATAAATGTGTGACAACATTTTAATTTGTTACAAAGATTTTTTAATGGTCTCTCCTTTGTTTCATTTGGGTTATTACAATTCTAAGATGGATTATTAAGTATGTCCATCATATGTAATGTAATCTTTGATTTGTATATAAATGCACATCTAGTTATATTGATGTTTTGCTAGTGTATCTCCTTATTCCTTGCAATCCATGACTTTTTTGCCAGAGATCAAACATCCTTCATTTTATTATCCTCCATTCTTGTTAGTTGTAGGAGTAGATTAAAGTGTTTCACATGCTACCATAATTCGCTATTCCAAACCAAGGAACATCCTAAGTGAACCCAACTAAGTAAATAATTGGAGAATCATGTCATGAATGCCTACACCTTGCACATGTGTATGAAATGTTAAGTGGAGCCATTTATAGGAAATATAATACTATTGTTATCTATATGTGCATCTACAAGGTTGGAGTTTTTATCTTAATTAGAGGTTGTATATGTAGCTAGTTAGTCTTTGACCTAGCAACAAATATGGGGGTCAAGCATACATTCAGTATAGCTACTACTATTTTAGTTATGAATCATCTTAATCAGATATATGTCTTGTTAAGGATACTTCTGCGAATACCCTCCTAAGTCTAGTTGAGCTCAAAGTGAAGGAGATATTACCCACTCTCAACAATTGGCCTTTAATCACTAACATTCTATTGATGAGCTATTGACTCACCCTTCAAGATGATTAGTCTCTGGCCTTCAAGTGAGTTGATCCCTCTAGGAGTGTGAGCAATGGTTTTAGGACCCAATACACTACACATTACCTTTACACATTATCATATTTCACTTATAATGAAGTCAATGGTTGATGGTAAATATATTTATGTTCCATTAATGTAGGTCCAATTGATGATTTGTGTGTGTGGGTATGGAGAATGATGCTCCACAAGTACAAAATGAATCATGAGGAATTTCCATAACTTATATCCTAGATCTATTTGTTATTTTAGGTTTTATATGTCTTATTTTGGCATGCATGATTCATGTAATTCCGCATTCAACACCAAAGTGAAGGGAAAATGTACGAAATAAATGTGAATATAGTGTTATTGGAATTAGGTGTCATACACCTTACAACTCCTAATGTTTGATTTTATTAATTATTTTGTATTAATTATGTGTCAACATAGAAAAGAGTGTTCCACTTATAATATGTATTTGGCAAGTTGTAAGAAGAACTTAATGTTATAGAAGTTGCTAAAAAAACCTATGACAATTGTAAGTGTCTAAGAGTTGATATGATGGAAAAAGCATGAAAATAGGCAGTTAATTGTGGACTAGAAAATCAAGGAGGATTTTTAGCCAATGCATGAGAGTATCTTTCTAAAGGAAATATAAGTCCAACTTGAAGTGCCAAAAATTGGTGGAAAAGTTATTGCTGACTCTCCATGATTTGTGGCCATTGGATTTTGTGCCTTGATTTGGGTGCCCAATTTGACCATGGTTTTAGTACACTATTTTAGAAACCATTTATGATTTATTATTTGGGCATGGTCTATAAATTAGATGCTTGCAATGGAGATGGCAATGCACTTATATTTTGTAGGGGTTTATGTTAGCTTTTTTCCAAACATAGTTGGTGATTGGGACAGAGGAGTGATATTCTATTATTGTATTGTAATTATAGTGTTGATATTTATTGAATAATACATTGAGTGCTCCTTTGTTGTTGGGTTTTTATTCAAAGCATTTTCCTACAGCACATACTATATCTTATGTGATCTTTTAAGTGTTGATTGTTATTGCATGTTATTACAGGTTGTATTTTATTACATGTTGCTTACATATGGTTCCATGTTGTTGTATGTGGTTGCATATTGTTGCAAAAATCTTGCATGTTGATTATTCTTACTAAAAATTGTTAGATCCCAGCCTCTTTTGCATTTCTCTCCCCTGGAGATTAAATAGGAAGTTGTTCTATTTTATATGGATTCCTTTCATTTACACCTAATTTTTGTGTTACTATAGTGCTCAACTTGTCTTGGTTGGCACACAAATCCAGACCTTAAGAATGAACCTATTATCTAGAACCAAATTATTGATTGTCTTAATCAAGATTGAACCAATCCCATATGACTTCAACCTTCTTGGATTAGTTTATCCTCAAACTAGGCCACATAGTGACCCAATTCACTATATTAAAACTTTAAATTTCTTGCTCTTGAGGATGACTTCTCTAGAGTTCAACTATTACCCTATCAATTCATACACCAAATATTGTGAGTTGAGTGATTCAAACCTTATACTTCTGGACAATCCTAGGTCATCAATTTGGGATCGAATCATCAAATAATTAGAAAGCATTTAGAACATCTTAGGACAAAGAATCTAAACTAAAGCATTGCATCAACACTTACTTTAGAAATCACATCTTAGGCACTCCATTGCATCTAATTGTGTGGCATGTATTTAGGTTTTCTATATTAGCAAAGGCGATTGAATGGAATAAATGAAGTCAATAATTTTCCCTCTACTTTATTACAAGGCCCACTATGTTTTTCAACACAACCCCTTATTCAAAAGCAAGTACCAAAGACAAGAGCACATCACAAAAGGATACATCAATAGAGGACAATTCTATGGCATCCAAACTAGATCAAGTGGTAGAAAAGTGTGATAGACTAGGACCTAAACATGACCTAGTCCTAAATCACTATAGAATTCATCACTAGCTTCATAGTGTAGATCTAGTTTCAAATCTTTAGTTTTGATAATTGATCACAATCATCATTCATAAACATTACAAAAATCAATGAGTTAAGCCCTTCATTACCCTCTTTTCAATTTATCATTACATTTCAATCTCAACTTTGATAATCTAGGTTTGATTGCTGCTTATTACTTGATTATTTAATTAGACTAAATTGATCGTGAGATGTGTTTTATTTCCATATAATATCAAACAAAATTATTTACATATCACTTCAACCACCATAGCTTTAATTGAAAGTAATTAAACACCCTCTCCTTAAGATGTTGTATACAGAGACTAGTAATTATTGATCAACTATAAATTTTATTCTATTTAATATCAACCAATGACATAGTGTAGAGGAGCAAAGTGCATACCTTGCCCTTTTACTCTATTGTTTTACATTCAATTTTGGTCATGTTGTAAATATATTGTGCTTACGCTCAATTTGCCTTGTTTTGTGCATAAAATTACCCTAATCTTGGACCTAGCCACTATTATGCTTAATCCATCACTATAGAAGAGGACTAATCCATCTTTGTAGGTTTATCACCTTGGGCTAGACCATGAGTATGACTTTGTTCCTTAGATAGGATCGCCCATGCATCCTAGCCCTCCTAATTGAAAATCATTGTCCTACTTTCTCAAGCCATCCCTTCTAAAAATATGACTATTGCCTATTGGCTTACATGCCAAAATAATTCAAATTGAGCATTAATTATATTCTATTTAAGGACAAGTCCCAAGTCATTAGTTTATGATCATACCATTTGGACATAATTGGATTGTCATATAAAAATATTAGTCTCATTTGTATTACAATAACACCTACATAGTAGATACATAATTTAATTATCATCTAGGCATTTACAATTTCTACTTGGAGTGTATTCAAACTTGTTTATCAAATGAGGATTGACTAGTTATCAAGTAAGTTTTCACACTTTCCCTCTGCACACTAGTAATCTTCCCAAGATGGTTCTCAACATCACCAATCTTTAAATACATAGGCACATAGGTATTGAAGATCATGAGAGGAAAGGACAAAATCATGCTAGGAGGACTGAATGATGCTTGACCCCCTCTAGGAGCATAACATACTTTATGGGTAGTTCCATAAAATTCAAGGCAATGTCGAGTCAATAACAAATCTTTGATTTTGATTATCGATTAAAGTCTACATCATAAATATAACCATCGACTATTAAGAGTGACAAATAGAGCCAAGTACATTTAAACCCTCTCATTTCCCTACATAGGAATAATCCTTATATGTTATGCATTTTGTATGCCTACCCATGAAAATTGTCAATAATTAACAATAATAAATTAATTTAGTAAGAAATAATGAAAATATAATACGATGATAGGAGAATATTCACTTGTTGAAACTTAATAAAATACACATTTTGATTAAACATAAGTTTAGTATCATTCATTGTAATTTAAAATTTAAGATATAAACATTATTATACAATTATACACAATTACAGTAAATGTCATATAATCATCCACTTGCAAAGTGGGAAATTACTTCCTCAGCTTCAGTATCCTATACAATTAACAGACCTGGATCTGCACACTAAATGTAAATATTAGTTCGGCATAGTCAATAGATATAGCATATATCAATGTACAAGATAATGAAACTAAGGCCCTAAGGGGCTAACCTAATGTTTCGGGGGCTCATGATGGCCTTGCCTACGTATGCGCAGCATAGAGACTTTGTAGTTTGAAGCAACTAGTCTTGCAACCATAAGGTTGCCATAGATACAATAACTCATAAGGAATCTAGTTCATCACATAATATTTTCTGGAGTATCTTTCAAGTTCTAGAGAGTACACAGAATATTTATATTCATGAGTAATCCCTATAGGGGTAAAATAAGGAATTTATAACAACAACAAAAACATTCCAACCATGTTCTCTATCTCAACACATCATACAGAATGCAAAAAATAGACAATATTTTTACTCAACTTCCAAAGATGCATGTGAGATTGCAAGAAGGCTGCAACATGTGAAAAAAGACATATTTCTTCTGAAAAAATATTCACTCATCATGAGTACACTCATACATCATTTATGAAGCCATCTACAATCATCTTTCATGGTAATTCACCAATTTGGAAGACAAATCTTTAACTAGTCATAAACATCATTCATAACTCAATCAATCTCACACAATTAAGGAAAGGATTCAAACATCTTCTATTTCTAATAAATGTCATCAAATTACCTCATCTAATTATATTGAAACAACACAAGTATATTTCTTAATAATGGGTTCTTCTTCCATTTAAAGCCAACACATATATTCTTTAGATAACATAGAAATCGGTCATTTAGATATCCCAATTCTATAATGACTGAAACATGATATTTTTACCAAGAACTAAGATCTAAGATCGTAAATCATTTTCTAACCACATTTCTAATTTTAACTAAGAAAGCATATAAGAAAAGAGATTCATTACTCTAAGAAAGCATATTCTTCCTAACTAATCATTTACTTAAATATTACTTAACCAATTAATATACTTTCATTCAATTATCAAAATGACAAACATATCAAAAGAGATATTGAATATGTATGTATGTATATATATATGTATATATATATGTATATATATATGTATATATGTATATGTATATATATATATATGTATATATATATATATATGTTTATATATATATATATATATATATATATATATATATATGTTTATATATATATATATATATTTATATAAACATATATATATATATAAACATATATATATATATATATAAACATATATATATATAAACATATATATATATATATAAACATATATATATATATAAATATATATATATATATATATATATATATATATATATATATATATATATATATATATATGTTGGAAAAATGCATCCTTGGGGGCTTTTTCCTTTAAGGTTTAGCTCTCGGGTCCTTAGATTGCATTTAGAGCATTTTACATGATAATTTAGACTCCCGATGAGAAAACCCTTGGGTCTTGTGACAAATAGGACCTAGGGGTGCTAATTTAATAATGCCGGAACAAAGACAGTGGTGCAGGAGCACCTAGAAAATCCTATTTTCTTTTGTAATAAGGTCTATTTGACCAATGCATTTTCATTTATGTTTGTCTCTAGGTCTTTCAGGACCTAAAACCCATTTTTGTAAGTCCAAAGTGGCTTAAAACACACTTTTGTCATATTGTAATCACATAGTGCCAAAACAGGGCAGTAGGACAGTTTGAGGCAATTTTGAATCGGTTGATCTCCCAACTATTTGCATCGGTTGGTTTTCCAATTGCTGGCAGGTTGAGTTGATAACAACCAGAGGAAGGAACCATCAGAGAGAAGAAGGAGAAGTGTGGGAAAGTGATTGTGTATTGTGCTAAGGAGAAATAAAACTATTCTATTTTGTCAATTTGATTTATGTTCCCTATAACTGCAATTTGTATAACTGTAGATTTCTATCCTTTCTGTGCTCTCCATCGTTGCAGTATGATGACATGAAGCATTCCACTAGTACGATTCCTGTCGAGATCAGTAGAATGGCTTCGTTGTATAGTATTTATTTTTGTTTTCTTGTGTTTTTGTGTTTGATGGTGCAGAGGATCCAGACAGAGTGTTTTGCACAGTAGGTTGACCTAGCATCTCCATGTGCTAGGGTTTGGTTGAAGAGGGAGAAAGTAAAATGTGCATCAGCATATCGCTAGGACTCAAGACAAGTCTCACGGAGGGAGTTGGTCTATCGGCACATCGGCCAGAGTTTGTAAGTGCTCACCGACGAGAAAAATCTCACCGAAGACAAATGCCACCGGTGTATCGGCAAAGTAAATTCTAATGTAGCTAATAGTAATTATCTTGCCGACAAGTGAAAGTCAAAGGTGACATTGGAGTGATCGGTGTATCGGCGAAATAGAATCTAAAGTAGCCAATAGCACTTTTCTTGCTGATAGGCAAGAGACCTAGAGTCACCCATCAGGAAGAGTTACGATGTCGGAGTGACACGTTCGAAGACAACCGATGGTGATTTTCTTGCCGATAGGCAAGGAGTGTTGAACCTCACATCGGAGTGACTAAGACTTTGGAGAGATAAGTTGTAAAGAGGCTGATGGGGTATGTTTGGTCGATAACAAAAGAAGAAGAGTAGATCGCTAAGACATAAGTCAGACTCTCACCGATCAATTTTGATCAGTTGTGTGCTTTCACTATACATTCCCCATCAGACAGGGGGTGGACAAGGGTGATAGCACCCTAGTCTTGCCCCATTTTGGGTTTGTCCTAAATTCAAATGCAGGTTTGTGACCGTTATTTGGTTTGCAGACCGACATCATAAGTTTCAAATATGAAATTCTTGGCGGGAATCTTAATAGTTGCATATATAAGCATGTTTAGGTTATCATTTGCAAACTAGAAGAAGATATCTAGAAGATCATTAGAAATTTTTGTAATTGTGAGCTATTGGCATACTTGTGATTATCATTGTGTTGCAGAGCATAGCATTATTATTGTGTTTATTTTTGCAAGTTGGATCACATCTTCTCCTCATGGCATTGAAGAGCATCTTCCTTCCATGAGAGCTTCATCATTAAGACTTGAATGTCTCTCCAGGGCTTGACTGAGGCAAGCCTCTAAACACCACAACCCCCTCCCACATTCCATGTGATTGTAGGTTACAGGTTGCGAAAGTAGGAGACGTGGAGTTGCAGGGAGTAGGAGGACACTGCGGAGATTCCAGATCCTAAAAGAGAAGCCTGATCAGACTAGGGCGCCATCAACCTTGTCCTCTACATCTGAAGCTACAAAAATAGACTGGATAGTGAGCATTAGGGTTTACAGAGCTTCTAACATTTGAAGGAATCTCTTGCAGTGGACTAGGGCGCCATCAACCTTGTCCTCCACTGTCAGATTAGGAAAAACAAAGAACACAACAGAGATCAGTGCTGGAAGGAGATCGGGAATCCACAGAAAAATTAGTACCTTAGACTAGGGTCCCATCACCATTTTCCTTGACATTTCCATTTTCTGGACTATGAAAAATAGTGAGTTAAGATTCTCTGCCCTTTGTCTAATTCCTGTGGCATTTGTCATAATTCACAGATTTGATTACTGTTTTACTTAAATTAGGGTTTCAAGAGCATTAAAGCATTAATTAGCAATCTTGTGTGATAACTTCTGAATTTCCTAGTAGAAAACGAAGCGGCAACTCAAATCTGATAGTTGACTCTCCTCTCAATAGGAGAAGCACTCGGTTGAAAAGCCCTTAGAATGTTTTATGGAAAGGAGGATTCAAACTGAAACAACAACACCGTCATCCACCTTTTCATATAAAACATTTTGGTGAACCCATGTTTTTGAACTTTTTGGCACCTTGTTGAGTGTTTTTTCATAGATTTACATTCATTCATTCTATTGCATTTGAAAAATTACAAAAAAAAATTGAAAAATTGGGAAATTTTACAAAAATTGGCATATTAAACTTGCATTTTTGTCAAATTTGAATTAATTGGCATCTAATTTAAATTAATTTCTGTTATTAGCATTATATCTAATCCAAAATATAGAAATTCATCATTTACAATTCATTTGCATTGCATTTGCATGCTTGATTTGTTAGAAATTGCTTGAAATTTTGGCATTTTTCATGAAAACCTAGTTTTGCATGAACTAGGGTTGTAGTTAAAATCTTGTTTCAGATTTTAATACCTTGTTAAAACACTAATTAGGCCTAATTTCCAAATGTAGTGTTGCATTATAGTGGCCTTCTTGCGAAATTTCATGTCTAGGGCTTGAAAAACTTGCATTTTTCACTAGATTTGGCCTTATCATCATGCTAGACTTACACTCCAAGCATGTTGTAAGGGATTTTATTGCACTAATTGGATGTTATTAGCATTATTATCTTCTGCCCCTTATCAATTTCCTTACAACACCTTTTCTTTTGGGACTTTGCATTGAAATTTTGTGAAAATTTGCATATTTTCGCTATTTTTGCACTAGGGTTTGATCTAGAGTGGCACTATAGGCGTGTTGTAACAGATTTTTTGGAATTAGCTGTCTATTATTACTGTTATAAGTTTTTTTCCATCATAATTTTCCTTACAACACCCGCTGCCCTACTCTTTTGCATGAAGATTTGGTGAAAAATTGCATATTTTGGCCTATTTTTGCTAGGTTTTGGCTTATCGACTTGTTAGAGTTGCTTTAAAAGTGTGTTGTGAAAGATATTATTGCATTAGTGGACTTTTTTTAGGCATATAATTTTCTTTCCCTCTTTAAAATCTTTACAACACCTCTTCTTTCATTTGTTTGCATGGAGATTTGGTGAAAAAATCACATATTTTGGCTTATTTTCACTAGATTTTGGCTTATTGACATTCTAGAGTTGCTTCAAAAGCATGTTGTGAAATGTGTTCTTGCATTAGTGGACTGTTTTTATGCATATCATTTTCTTTCCCTCTTGAAAATCTTCACAATCTTCACAGCACCTCTTATTTCATTTGTTAGCATTGAGAAAAGTTGAGAAATCAAGCATTTTAGAGCATATTAGACATCACTTTTGCATTTGACTTTTGGCATAAGTTTTGGAAGATCTTGAAAATATGATATGACACTCCTTTTAAAATTTACAAATGGATTCTCAATATAATAATTCTAGGTTTGTTCCTAGGAATCAATTAAAAAGAAGAGCCCCTGAGCTTGAAATAACATTCACACCTCATGACAAAGAAATGGTAAACACCGAAGGGCCTCTTTATATCACGGTAAAGATAATGGAACAACCTGTGCATGGAACACTCATAGATCCTAATTGCATGACAAATGTGGTCACAGAATATTTCATCCTTAAGCATGAAATGGTACAAGAATCTTATGAACCGTTAAACTTCAGAATTAAAACACATAATGGAGCTTTAATGAAACCAATTGGCAAGATAACTCTAATGGTCTTGGTCTATGATAAAGTTGTGGATCAATCCTTTGATATAATCCCCTTATCTGACCTCTTCCATGTAAAACTTGGACATCCTTGGCTTAAAGCTATGAATGTTGTTCCTTCTACCATTCACAAATATATAAAATTTCCTTTGCATGGAGAGATCCATACTATCTGTTGTAATGATTATCAACCTTCAGCTAAGGAAAAGAACTTTATTCTTGATTACTTTTGGCCACAACCTAAGACAGATCCTGAGCCATGAAGAGATAGAACTTTTATAGAATATAGAAAATACAAAGAAAAACAACTAGCTCGAGTGGCTAGGTCCCCTTTGCAACCAATAAGAGAAAAACACGAAGCAAGCATAAAACAAGATTATTATGGCTTTGATGAAATTTTTGACATGAGAAATATGGATAAGGAAAGGTTCCCTAACCTACCTCATCCATGGAGAGATGGCATTTATGTCGAGGTCCCTCCCTCGTCATCCTTAAATGGATCGGGAGGCTTTCATCAACAACAAAATATTCCACCAAGACTAATGAGATTTGAACATGGTGCTTCTTCCTCTACTGCGCAAACTATGGAAAAACACAACAATGATGGAATAAGCAATAACACAAGAAGAAATAGACTAGCAAAAGAAAGGAGGAGGAGAAGACAAGCTTGTGCCCAACATCTCACAAATGAATAAGAGAACATTCAACCTGACATTGAAACAAATCAAGAAGAGCTTAAGGATGAACAAGTTGAAAACAAGAATGACAGTTGGGCTTTAGTGCCTTATACACCTCTTTCATCTACAATTCACGACTGGGAGGATGATGACCTCCTCAATGATGACTTCTAGCATGGACCTCTCTACAGGTAAGCATCTCTAACCCTTTATCTCTTCTGATGTGCTTCCTTCGTGATCTGTTATGTGTTGTTAGGCCTCCTAGGATGACCCTTGATTCTCTTGTAAGGTCAAGGATATTAGGAGACCGCCTCTGTCATGACCTTCTCCTATTTGTATCATCATTCTTTTATATTGCCTCTCCTCTGATTTCATTGTTGTGTGTTGTGTCTTATGGACATAGCATTGTGGTTGGTGAATTGGGGGCACCCTCCTACGTGACTATCCCTAAGGCACTTGTTCTCCTCTCTGATTTATTGTTTACCTTCCTCTAGTATTTCCATCTAGCTGGCGGATGATGAAAAACATATTATACTAATGCAGACTTAGTGTCCTTTTCACGAGTAATCAAAAAATGGACCTAGTCCATACATGACGATGGAGTTGTAACAAATTATCTGACTCTTGGCTAGTGGAATCACTCCGTGATTTCTCTATCTTGATGTTGATGTTGATGTTATCTTATCTTGCTAACAACACTTTAACAATACTATTGCTTCACACACTTTGTTTATCATGAATATCACCTTGCTTGGCTCTTTCATGTAGTTAATCATATGCATTGTTATTTATCATGATTATTTGGACACTAACACTTTTCTTGAAGTGATGTGTTTGTGGGAACATTTGGCGATCGTAAAGTACATATCACCTCTAGGGGGCATGGGCTTTGTGAGAGCTCGTGTTCCCTTGTATGTTTTCTTCCTACCTTAACGTGCTTGATATTGGTACACGATATCAACCACCTTAAGGTGGGGGCATATATAAGGTAAGTTGTCTGCTTTAAATCATAGTAAAGTGTGTTTGAACAATTTGAAAATCAATCAAAATCATTTAAGCCCTCTGAGGAGGTAGGATATCGAGCATATCCTTTTATCTTAAGCCCTCATTGTGAGATGGGGATGGTGAATTTCTTAGAGCAGATTGCATTATCCTGTCATTTTCAAAAGTCCTCATCGTGAGGTGGGGAGTGGTTCTGTGACTAACTCAACCCTTAAGCATGTTTTTGGTGATTATTGTGATGAAGCCCAATCGTCAGTGTGTGCCTATAATGTGCTTGAGATGGTGATGAACCTGGCAATTGTTTCACATTGCTTGTCTATTGTGTTTTCTCCATGTCTTCAATGTGTATATGTATGGCGTGCTTGTTTCAAAGTGCAAAATCGATGTCAATGAGCTCCTCTACACTTTGAGATTTGTTTGGCGTGTTTGTTCTCAAGGTGTAAGACCAGTGGTGAACAACTCCTCTACACCTTGGGATTTTGTTTGGCGTGTTTGTTCTCAAAAAATGCAAGACCGGTGCTGAACAACTCCTCTACACTTTTTGGGATTTGTTTGTTTACTTTCCTTGTACTTGCATCTTGCATTTCATATGGAAAAATAAAAAAGAAAATAATCACTACATTCATTGTATTCTCTGTGCTCTGCATGTCTTCAATGTTGTATTCTCCATGTTTTGTGTGACTGTAACTGTCTTCTCCATGTTTTGCGTGCCTGTAATTGTCTTCAATGTGTTTGGCGTGACTTCTCTGTGCTTGGCGTGTTTGTTGTGTTTGTTGACCTTACTTTAATGCATGTATTGGCCTTGTGTTTAATACATACATTAAAGTGGGGGCTAAATGTTATGTCAAAAAAATGCACCCTTGGGGGCTTTTTCCTTTAAGGTTTAGCTCCCAGGTCCTTAGATTGCATTTAGAGCATTTTACATGATAATTCAGACTCCCGATGAGAAAACCCTTGGGTCTTGTGAGAAATAGGACCTAGGGGGTGCTAATTTAATAATGCTAAACAAAGATAGGGGGTGGACAAGGGCGCTAGCGCCTTAGTCCAGCCCTATTTTGGGTCTGCCCTAAATTCAAATGTTGGGTTTGTGATCGTTATTTAGTTTCTAGGCCGACATCATAAGTTTCAAATATGAAATTCTTGGCGAGAATCTTAATAGTTGCATATATAAGCATGTTTAGGTTATCATTTGCAAACGAGAAGAAGATATCTAGAAGATCATTAGCAAGTTTTTTGATTGTGAGCTATTGGCATACTTGTGAATATCATTGTGTTGTAGAGCATAGCATTGTTATTGTGTTTATTTTTGTAGGTTGGATCACATCTCCTCATGGCATTGAAGATCATCTTCCTTCCATGAGAGCTTCATCATTAAGACTTGAATGTCTCTCTAGGGCTTGATTGAGGCAAGCCTCTAAACACCACAACCCCCTCCCACATTCCATGTGATTATAGGTTACAGGTTGCAAAAGCGGGAGAAGTGGAGTTGTAGGGAGCAAGAGGACAATGTGGAGATTCCAGATCCTGAAAGAGAAGCCTAATCAGACTAGGGCGCCATCAACCTTGTCCTCCGCATCTGAAGCTACAGAAATAGACTGGACAGTGAGCATCAGGGTTTGCAGAGCTTCTGACATCCGAAGGAATTTCCCGCAGTGGACTAGGGTGCCATCAACCTTGTCCTCCACTATCGAATCACAGAAAATAGAGAACACAACAAAGATCAGTGCCGAAAGGAGATTGGGAATGCACAGAAAAATTAGTACCTTGGACTAGGGCGCCATCACCATTGTCCCTGACATTTTCATTTTCTAGACTGCGAAAAATAGTGAGTTAAGGTTCTCTGCCCTTTGTCTAATTCCTATGGCATTTGCCGTAATTCATAGATTTGATTGATATTTTGCTTAAATTAGGGTTTCAAGAGCATTAAAGCATTAATTAGAAATCTTGTGTGATAACTTCTGAATTTCCCAGCAGAAAACCAAGTGGCAACTCAAATCTGATAGTTGACTCTCCTCTTGATAGGAGAAGCACTCGGTTGAAAAGCCATTGGAATGTTTTATGGAAAGGAGGATTCAAACTAAAACAACAACCCCGTCATCCCCCTTTTCATATTAAAACATATATATATATATATTAATTATTCCAATGATGAATGTTTTAACCTGAACAACTATTGTCCTAAGAAGAATTCAAGCATCATGGATATGTTAGGTTTTAGAGGGAAAGAGTCAAGGATTTGCAAATTTAATAGCAGCAACAAAGAGGGCATAGAAATGGCCGTCACTAATTGATACCCATCTTCAAATTGACAAACTAGGTAATGCTAATTTTTGGATATGATTTACATAACTAAGTGGTGCACCTTATATAAAAATTTCTAAGAAACCCAGTTCGAAAATATAGATTTATTGGTGACGCAACAAACTGTTTTAAGAGAGACAAAAATTCACAAAATAACATAAAGCTTGCATATAACAGCAATTCATTTCAAACAACAAATCAATTCCATAACTCAGTGCATAACCAGAATTATACTGCTAGCCAATCTTCACCAAAATTTCCCAGCTCGCATCCATTTTTCCCCAAATATTTTCTTCTCAAAAAAACTAGAGCCATCCATTTTATTTCCTGCTATATCAATATATATATTTTTTTAATGTATCTTTCTTTTCTCACCTCATATATTTCTTGATCTTTTAAAACTGAACAACATGACTCTTCATATGCCAATCTAGACACCCATTTTCTTATAAACTAAATTACTAAGATTCTCTCTTGAATTACATAACTGTCATTTCTTGCAAGTGGCATAGAATAAAAGAATTCTTTATAAAATATGTAAATATAAAAGCATAAAATGACAATGAATGATTTTCTTTTGAAAACAATATTAAATCATCTAAATAATTATTTTGAAACAAAGTAGTTAATTAATTATTCTCAATAAGATATCATAATTAATAAATAGGGTTCAGGTATCTTTACACATTTTCTTTCATGGGCACTTTCACCTATATCAAAAGACCACCCATATATCTTTGAAGGATTGCACACCTTTCTTGAACAAACACATTCCTCCTAGTTGTTTGGTTAGAGCTAGTAGCTTATCATCCCTATTGACCAATTTATTCTAGAGCAGACAAATGATGTTGGAAAACTATGACTGTACTTGAGAGATTACTTGTCAAGCCCTCTAGATACTTTTAATTTGAGTCAAAGCTTAGAGCTTAAAGTAAGGGGCTAATAAGATATTATCTTGCCAACAAGTTGAAGACTAGGCTCTTAAACTCAAAATTGAATAGGTGATTTCCAAGGGCTGAAGCATATAGTATTAGATAACTATCCCTTTGCCATGAGACATGTTCCTTGTGTGTAGGGATTTAAGATTCCTAGTCCTCCATAGTCTTTAGGTTGAATGTAATGTATCCATGTGGAGACTAGCATCCCTCTTTTATTACCCTACTTGGCTCATAGGATGTTTCTTATAAGTTGTGTTTGTTGATGATAACATGATTTAGAGGGTGGCCAATAAGAAGAAAGGTAGAAATGTTCAGCTAGGAGTATTTTGTTGGTAACTTGAATTCTTCCATCCTTGGAGAGGAATCTATTTATCTGGGAGATGAGCTTTTTTTTTTAATAAAAGAGGGTAAAAACTTTATTGATCCAAGAAAACAGTACAAAGCTAGAAATTACAAGCCACCCACTAGGGGTCACAAACCAACAATAGAGCCATCATGTAACACCCAAAACACATCTCATGTCTTCTATAACCAATTCCTCAAGCTCCCAAAAAAGGCCCTCAGGGAGATAGCTCCAATCATCCACTTTCCAATTTCCTAGCCACTCAGAGGCCCATTTAGCCAAACCATTAGCCACCTTATTCCACTCCATAGGGATATGGCAGAAGGTGATAGGATCCAGGACCTCACCCAAGGAGATTATTTATCTAACCACCCCATCCAGCTACCAATTAACATCTTCCAACTGCTACTTATTTAGCAAATCTACCACAATCTAAGAATCTAACTCACAAATTATCCTTCTCCAACCAAGGGTACAAGCCCTTTTCAAAGCCAAGAGAATAGCGAAGGCCTCCATGAAATTGTTAGAGTGTTGGCCACGATACTCAGAGAAAAAGAACACAACCACTCTTGAGAAGTCCCTACCAATGCCCCCAACACTAGCGTGACCCAGATTGCCTCTAGAGGAACCATCAGTATTAATCTTTAGAACCTCCAAGGGTGGAGAAATCCAATGACCATCTCTTTGAACCTTTCCTCTATCACCTTGACCCAAACTAGGCCTCGCCCCACCCTTGGCACTAACAGGAAGCCCCAAACTCTGAACAATTCCCATATCTCCAGGATCCACGAGGATCTAGAGATCACACCTAGCTACCAAAGTCTCCTGAAGAACTCCCAAAATCCTCATCCAAACCTAATGCACCTGAAGCTTCTTATCCAAAAAAATCATGTGATTACACTCTAACCAAATAATGCCAAATGATGAAGCTAGGACAAATTGTCCAAGCAATGTGGAGGAAGGAAGTCTTAGTTGGAGGACTCCCTAGCCTACTCTAGAAGTCCTCTAAAGATGAGACATGCCTACACGGCTGCCTCCAGAATTCCCACCAAAAATATCATATCACCCTAACAAAAGAGCACTGGAAGAAGAGATGAGAAATGTTCTCATCGCTATTCGAGCACATTACACACATAGAGGGGCCTTGAAATCCCTGCTTCCAAAGATTCTCCTAGGTTAGGCATCTATTATGAATCACCAACTACGAAAAGAAGTTGCACTTGGGCCAAGAGAATTTATTCCAGATCTGCTTCCACCAGGGGACCCCCATGCACCCATACATCTGCTCATCCAGAGCCTAATAACTAGAGGCAATAGTGAATTTGCCTTTCTAGTCACCTCCTCAGGCCAGAACATCCCTCTCCAATAGAGAGTTGCAAACCCTACAACCCAAGATGCTATCCAACTCTTGACAGTCCTCCACCATTCCCCCAGGCGGCTATTCATGCGGATCCTTCCACCAGTACACCGTAGCCCGATCCAGGATATGAGGGGATTTAAAATCCATCACATAAGTCCAACCAACTTCCAAAAAATGCCTACAAAGGTCCTGCAAGTGAGGGTGTGTAGACATAATCAGAGGATGCCCATCCTAGGAATCAAACCATAGATCCCTTACCCATTAGGTTATATCTAGGCACATCCACACTATCCACATCCCCAAGATATTTTGAGGTGAGGATCTTAGCCCAAGTTTGTTGCTGTTGAGAACACCATCTCCAATAGAGTTTAGCAGCCAAAGCTTGCCCATTCAAATCAGCCCGACGCAACCCAAGACCACCCTCCTACTTCGGCTGACAAACAACATCCCACTTAACCAGACTCCACTTCCTCAAAAGAAGATTACCAAACTAGAGAAACTGCTGACAAAGACACTCAAAGTCGTTCACAAAGCTGGCAAGGGTATATAACACAAAGCACCTATACAATGGGAGAGCCTGAACCACAGACTTCAAAAGGGTCACTCTTCTTGCAGTAGAAAGTCAGCTGCAAATCTAATGACTAACCTTTTTATTTAAATTTCTCAATGACATCCTACTAGAACACTCGAGGTAATGAACGAACAACAAGAGGAATGCCAAGGTAAACAAAAGGAAGCGAGCAAATCTGGAACCTAAGGATACCCGTAATTCTCTGCTAAATAAGATTAGGAGTATTAAAGAAGTAAATAAAAGACTTGCCTTCATTAATGCTTTGTCCCGAAGCAGCCAAATAACAGTCTAGGGCCTTCCTAAGATTGACCACTTCATCCACTCTGGCGAGACCCATTAACGTTGTGTCATCCACAAATTGAAGATGGGATTGGGGGAATGTTATTGCCCCGTCGCCAACCCTGAATGAGATTAAGCTCCACACGAGATTTCAAAAATCTCCCAAGCCCTTCAACCATCAAAATAAATAAATATGGGGATAAAGGATCCCCTTGGCGAAGGCCCCTGGAAGCCCCAAACAGTTTAGAAGGGTCTCCATTGATGAGCACAAAAAAGGAGGTAGACGTGACACAACTCATAACCCATTCCATCCAAGCACTGTCGAACCCAAAAGCTCTCAAAATCTTGATTAGAAAATCCCATTTGACACGGTCATAAGCCTTGGCCATATCTAGCTTAATGAACATAGCCTTCTCCTTGGAGGAAGCCATAGAGTGCACAGTCTCAGCTGCAATAACCACACCATCTAGAATCTGCCTGCCAACCACAAATCCACCCTATTCCTCAGAAACCAATCTATCTAACCATGACTTCAGGCATTCAACAATTAGCTTGGTGATTATTTTGTACACCACATTACAAAGGGCAATAGGCCTAAAGAGATCCAAAGAATTAGCCCCCTCCTGCTTAGGGATGAGAGCCAAGAAGGTGGCATTCAAGGCTCTTAGCATTTGCTTATTCCTTTGAGATTCATGAACAACCTCAATAAGGTCAAGCTTTATAACCTCCCAAAACTCCTGAAAGAACTCAATCGAGAACCTATCAAGACTAGGAGCTTTAGCTTTCCTCATCTGAAACACAACATTCTCTAGCTCTAGCAAAGAGAGCATCTTGAGAAGAGACTTATTCATTTCATTAGTCACCAAGGGAGGAATGTAAGCCAAGATTGCATCTTCTTCTTCACTGGCAGGAGGGGAATCATCAAAGAAAAGAGCAGAGAAGAACCAGACAGACTCTTTCAAAATCTCAACAAAGGAAAGAAGAAGGTCACCATCTAGGGACTTGAGAGACGATATGATATTTCCCTACCTTTGATCCTTAACCAAATTGTGAAAAAAGGAAGTATTCATGTCCCCTTCTTGAAGCCAATCAATGCAGGATTTTTGCTTCCAAAAAATTTCCTCACAAAGCTCCCATTCCTCCACATCCTTCACAGCCGCAACTTCCATCATACTCAACTCCTCAGATAGCCCTTGAGCCCAGATCTGTCGAGTAATGGTGTCCAAATGCTCTTGTGCAACCCTTTTAGCCTGGAAAACATTGCCGAAATGGCATATGTTCCAACGTTTTAGCATATATTTGACATACTGAAGCCTTTTAGCAAACGAATACATAGCAGTGCCAAAATCAGGTTTCCCATCCCTCCACCACCTTAGGATTAGACCGTGAAGAGACTCATCTCGAAGCCACATAAGCTAAAATTTAAAAGACTATCTTTTAGAGAATCTAGACAGGTAAGCGGAGAATTTGATCGACTAGTGATCCGAGCCCCGCCAATCCAAAATCTTAGAGCTAGTCATCCAATTGACCCCAACCCAAAAACTAGACACTAGGAACTTGTCTAACCTTTCAAATATAGTAGCATCACCAGTCCTCCTATTGTTCCAGGTAAATAACCCATTCGAGGGTTTGATATCCACCAAATTCATACAGGCCACATTATCCCTCAAGAGAGCCAAGGAAGGATCTCGACAGGTAGTCCCACCCTTTTTCTCTTCTAGAGACGAGACAACATTAAAATTGCCTGCAAGAATCCAAGGAAGAAAGGGCTCCAAAGAATGCAAGTATCTAATATGAGACCACAAATGAGCCTTGCCAGGGAGATCTGTAGGAGCATAAATGTTAAAAAAAAGGATTCTCTCACTTGACTCCAGACTAGAAGCAACAAGAGATATAGAGCACCTACCAAAAAGCCATCAGAGAGGAATAACTCTACGCAGATCCCATAAGCAAGCAAGTCCCCCTAAGCTACCCTGCACCCCCACACATTGGGAAAGACCTCCACCCCAGATCTTAGGAGCCAAATTCAACATACTTTCAACAAATAATTTAGTCTCCTGGAGGAAAACTAAATCACAAGAATGAACACGAATCAACTCACAAATAGCCTTTTATCTAGGGATGCTATTCATACCCCTAACATTCCAAGAAATCACAATCATCGTTGCAGCTGAGAAAAGTGAGAATAAATAGGCCTCACTAAGCTAGACTCCACCAATGTCTCCCCAATCAGCTTTACATTTTCCTAATCCTTCTTTCTACCTGTTTTAAGAGGCTTCTCAGGAGGCCCCTTTTTGGGGGGTTTTTGTTGTAGGCCCAAAACAGGAGGAGACTTGCTTTTACACGATTCCACAACACTCTTCCCAATGGTGATCCCAGAACCAGGGGGATTTGGAACCATATTAGTGTCTGCCATCAATCCAATTTCCCCAAGCCTAGGAATTGAGTAAGGAGATCTGTGTCCATCTGAGCTAATTGACCTCATGCTGGGGCCTAGCTGGAAATAGCATTTGACTGGTCCACCAGGCACTGCTCAACAATAGTACTATTTACAACTTACATTTTGAAGGGAACACCTTCCTCCTGAATCAAGTCCTCTAACACATCAAACCGATTGAGAGTTTCCTCTTCCTGTCTCTCCTTGAAAGTTCTTTTCATTCCTTGATTTCTGTTGTAGGTCTTAGCAGGAATAAAACCCTCCTTGTCAGTCCCCTCACCTGGAATAGGGGCCTTACCCTTATCCTCCTTAGCAGGTTTACCAGGTGGTGGAGGAGGATGAGGCTCAAAAGAGTGGAACTTCGGACATCTTCATTACAAGTGACCATATTAATGACACAGTTAACACCAGAAAGGAGGAGTCTCATAGTCCAGCTGCTGCACCCAAGAAGATGAGCCCACCCGAATTTCCAAAGAATTTGGAAGAGGGTTGCTCAAGTCTATTTCCACACAGATGCGAGCAAAGGTCATAACCCTTCGATCCTGCGTTTGTTGTGAAGGACCCACTAGTTTTCCCAGCAACAATGCGACCGTGTGCAAGATATCATTTATCTAGTACTCCACTGGAAACCAAGGAAGATGCACCCACACCGGGACCTGATTCGGGAGCTCCTTCGAAGGATTAAAACAATGTGCCACAACTTAAGAAATAGACCAGTCTAATTGTGAAAATAAGGACCTCCTTCAAAAACCCTATGTCGATCAACCATGCAATTAAAAACAACCATAAAAAAATTGTTAGCCAACAACATCACCTCTACTTCTCCTTCAGGGTTCCAAATCCTTCTAACCCACAAGTCCAAGAACGGGAGCGAGACCCACATCCCCATGAATTTGCAGAGCAAAGCATGATTTGTGAAATATTTGACATCCTCAGCAATTGAATCCGATTGAATTACTAGAATAGGTCTATCTAGGCACTGCTCCAAACACCCATTGATTTTTGGGATGCGAGGGCCCACAGACGAAGCCAACCCATCAAACCCCACATCATTACGTGAAGACTTATTCTTAGCACCATGCTTGGACGAAGACGGAGAGCTCACACGCAAGGAAGCTCGAAAATCCATTTTATGATTGAGTCTAAATGCCTTGCCTGAGGCCATGAACAAAAGAAATCAACAGATGGAGATGCCCTGCAGTCCCCACAAACCCCAACACCCAACCCCGACACTGAACATCAAGCAACCAAGGAAGAAATGATGCAACACAATATAATTATAAGACATCCATAGTATTAGATATTTTTTACTACACTTTGTAAGAACATGTCATTCATGAAATGAGAAGTTAAAGAAACTACATTATTATTCAATGAAATGCCCCTAATAATATGTTGTGAATTTGTGTAGGTTTCAAAAGATAACCTAGGGCATATGTTGTGTGGATGTAAAAAAAGGATCCAATGGGTGACATTGTTTGATAGTACATTGAAGAGGGAAGCCATTTGTTAGGGACCCATTGATAGCAACCTTGGCATGAGAATCCTTCAAGAGATGTTGTACATAAGAGATAAGTTTTTGGCCAGATTCCAACCAAATGATAAGTTAATGGATTCTATTGTAGGCTTTATCAAAGTCTGATTGGGTAGATTGTGGTGCCCATTTAGCCAATTCCAAAGCTATATCTAAATTACCCAAAATGAATATATATGCCCCCTAAAAATCTAATTTATTCTAGTCACATATTTTCTTGTGGTGTCCTTTATTTGTATTGTGACAGCTTTAGTAAGTATCTTGTAGGTAGTATTGAGAAGTGTAATAGGTCAACAACCCAACACTTTTATTTGGATTTTTACCTTTGGGTAAGAGTTTAATGAGCCCACAATTGATGTTAGGATCGAGAGAACCATTCTCAAATTTGCTTCTATATACATTGCAAAAGAGTCCATTCTAACATGAGGTCACATAGTTTTAAGACGTGAGGTGGCCAATTAGCTGTAACATCATTCACTTCCCACTAAGAATAGTGTACAAGAAGCTCCTCCCATCCTACCATATAGATGAAAGATTAAATACAAAATGGAAATGTTCTTACTCAACTAATAACTAATACAAGCTAAGTTATGTTCTCCGGAAATCAAAGGTTGCATCACAAGCCCAAACTACTAGCTTGGAAACCCCTCCATTATTGTCTCCCTATTGGAGATCGCCTTCCTTTCTATCAACTTTCTCCCATGCTATACCCATTTGGCAATAGAAGAGAAATAGTCAAACATGCTTTCTAGTTTCTGCATACTCATAGTCTCGTCGGTAGTCTATTCTCTCAACACTATCAACTATCTTTTTAATGAAACTAACTTGGAGATTAGCTCTTTTTTGAGCTAATGTTTCTTACCATGTCATCTTTGAATCTTATTGGCAAACCATTCTTTTATATAGTTGGAAAGAAAGATGTTTTGTAATTTTTTCCAATAACATCATTCCTCTTGGAGTTCTTTTTTATAAGTATTCTCTAACATCATTTTTTAGGTGGCAAATCTTGCCAACATCTTATAGGAAGCATTAAAGTCCAATATGGAGCTCATGAAACATATGGATGAGATACATGAATTTGTTGTGTACAATTTTTAAGAACTAGGGCAATCTTGTTAAGAGATTTGACAAAGTGACTATTAATTCTAAGTTGTTTTCGAAACTTGTCAAAACTCTTCACACTATAGAACACATCAATCATGCTAATTGTTAATATATTAAAAACATTCAAACTACCCTTAACTAATTGGCACATTTAAACTATATATGAAGTGACCTTACACTAATAAAATTGATATATAACAATAATCAATATTGTACCCTTTTATATAGATACCTTAAACAAATGTTATAAGTTTGGTTCCACCATTTTATTAACTACATATCTATTTGGATGCTTTGGACTTTTATATATATATATATATATATATATATTTTTTTAGCCCCTCAAATTAAGGCTTAGATCATATACTTTTGGTGTTATATAAACTATTCTCCTTGTTTGGTCTTTTATAGCAAAGAATGCCCTGTATCAACTTTGAAGTAGACGATTTTAAGGCACATTCCTTGTTTCCCAAGTTGAACAACATCCAATGGTATGACTAGAAAATACATTTTCTGACATAGGGCAATCAAACCTTGTCTTAGGAATCGAGTAATGACATAAATAGCAGACAATCTTATAAAATAGAATAATCCAACATGACATGAAATTTTGCCACAAAAAAACTCAAAAAACAAAAATATATTGTTAATATTTTTGGGACATAAAAATGAGATAATAGGAACATGAGTGGTTTTGATTTCTCATAAAAATTAAAAGGAAAAAGGGCAATCGATTTGCAGGCCGTCAAGTAACGGCAATGCGTTAAATCACAGAGAAAATACAGAGACGGAAAATAGGCAGCCATGGAAGTGGTGGCTAACGGAGTGCAGTTGCAGCAGATGCATCAGCAGCAGCACCAGCAGCACCACCATCATCAACAACTCATTCTGTCAAGTGACGTTAACGGAGAAGATCAAGAAATAAAGACAACGCCCAAGAAGAGGGCAGAGGTTTGGGTGCAGGATGAAATTAGAGCACTGATTGCCTTGAGAAGAGAGACAGATAATCTCTTCAATACCTCCAAATCGAACAAGCATTTATGGGACAAAATCTCGCTCAAAATGAGGGAGAGAGGATTCGACAGGTCTCCGACCATGTGTACTGACAAGTGGAGAAATTTATTGAAAGAATATAAAAAAGCCAAATACAGCCAGGATAACAGAGATGGATCTGCTAAGATGTCATGCTATAAGGATTTAGACGAATTGCTCCGAGAAAGAGCCAAGAGCACTCCTTACAGAAGCCCTGCCAAGGTGGTGGTGGCGCCCCCACCTCCTCTTGATAATTCCTATGTTCATTTTTCGCCCAAGAGTATGTTTTTCAATTCCCTTCTTCAGTACCCATTTGATAAATAGGCCAAAAAAAGTAAAACATCATGTGGGGTTTATCAAACTCGTTTTGAAAGAGACCATTCCCAATTAAAAAAGTCTGAACGTATATTTTTTTTTTTGGTGCAATAGTTTGTTTACAAATTGCATTTTCAATACCCATTGAGTATATAAGCCCAAAGATTTAAGATTTCAGGCGGGGTATATCATATTTTTTAAAAAGGATTCTGTTATTTTAGTTAGGATGCCCATTAAGAGAAATCTGGAAGTTATTAATTTGGTTGTCTGATTTGAATGAACAATGTACACTGTAGATTATTCAATCTGTGACAGATGACCATTGACTTTTATCCCGATTGTTGTTATTCCTGTTATTGGCCTTATGGCTAGGTTTTGACATGCATTTGGTTTAGATAAGTTTTTTCTGTTTAACTGCATACGAGATCAGTTTTTCCTAAAATTTCTTGTAGAGTTCCCTGAGTAGAGCGGTTTTTGTCTGAAGTTAATTTTTGTAGAGTTCCCTGAGTAGAGCGGTTTTTGTCTGAAGTTAATTTTACTTTATATCTGTGTTTGTTCATAGTTACCAAAAATTTTAAGTTAAGCCAGACTCGAGTAGGTGCAAGGAGCAACTTTGAGAGTAAGTAATTGAGTCAAGTAAGGTTTCTTGTTTTTCTCCAAAGCATCTTTTGTAGGGAGTATCCAAAATTTCCTTTTTTGTTAGGTATATAGGTTAAGAATCTGACTCCAAAGGCTATTCCCTCTGTCAGAATTTGCTCAGTACTTGCACCTAACCTCACCCCATCTTGGCTAGTGGTGGTCCAGGGCCCCTTTTAATCATCTGTCTGCATAATCAGCAGGAAGCAAGCCCGGCAGGATTTGAATCTGGTTCATCATCATGGCAGTGGCTTCTACCTTATCACCAGACCATGGCCTGCTAGACATTTGAGACCCTGAGAGTATCCAAGCTGTCAAGCTGTGTATTTTGAAAACATTGATACTCCCTTTAGATTTTTTTTGCATCTCGTGGCCCTTTATGTTATTCCAGTTGTGTAATTGCCCTGGTGGGCATTATGACGGACATGTCAAATAACTTTTGGAAAAAAAATGTCCAGTTACATGGATTGTGGGGATGCAATGTGTTAAACAAGAAAAATGCATTGTTTAGTCTGCAACAGTGTTTATGTAATGCTTGCTGCAGGTTGCTTTTTTGTGTCTGGGATGCATGAAAACAAGAAGCATAGACAATTAGGAGGTATTTTTCAGAGTTTCAAATTATGAGGTTTTTATCTAGATTCAACTGTGCAGGTATTGAGCCAAACTCATTGGTCCATATTTCACGAGAAGTGATTCACATGAACCCATCTCTTATGAGCATGAATGGGCCACTTAGCACTCATTACATCTAGGTGATGCTCGCAGGGGTGAAGCATTAGGACTTCTTGGGAGGTCACCCATCCCAATACTACTCCAACTGAAGTGCGCTTAACCATGGAGTTTCCCCAAGATCAGGCCCACTTAAGTGTGAACAAATGGGGTAGCAAGCTAAGTGAGCTTGATCTTGGGGGAAACTCCATAGTTAAGCACACTTGAGTTGGAGTAGTATTGGGATGGGTGACCTCAGGAAGTCCTGATGCTTCACCCCTATGAGCATCACCTAGATGCAACAAGTGCCAAGTGGACCGTTCATGCTCATGAGAGATGGGTTCATGTGAACCATTGCTCATGAAATATGGGTCAATGTGTTTGAGTCAATGCCTACATAGTTGAATTTTGATAGAAACTTCATAAGGCGCATGGCATTATAGGGTTAATATGGATCCAAATTTTTACAAGTACCATGAGTTTGCAAGTATTAGTCTACTATTGTCTATACAGTGCATGGTTTCAGCAGTTAATGGAAGCAGTGGATGATTATTAAATCCAGTATTTTTAATGGCTAGCCTAGCAATACTTTCCGCAGAGTCTCTCCTTCAATGGTTAGTAACTTAGTGCCATATTGAGATGATCATAAATATCTTTGTGTTTCAATAAATGACACTCATTTGATCCCCTCTGCCAACATTTAGTTATTGGAGCAAACATCCATTCTAAGTGCCTTGGTATCCCCTGCCATAAAGAATAGTAAATGATAAAGTTCTCATTATAAACACATCTCCTTTTGTAACATCGCTCAAATTTGTCTAGAACTTGGAGACAGGCACGTGTATCATAGATGGGCATGTGTCTCAGAGACTGGGAGTCCTGTAGGAGATGTCTACCTACTGCAGGAGATATCTTAAGTGGGCGGGGATGCCCTTGAAAACTGGAGACAGGCATGCATCTTAGAGACAGGGAGACTCGTCGGAGATGTGTGCCCATTGCAGGAGACATCTTGAGGAGGCAAGGGACGTTCCTTGATGTTGTTTGCTAGAAAAAATGACAGAAAAACAAATAATGTAAACAAATTACAATTTTTTTTATAAAAGGTTACAAGACCTACTCAAGGGATTCCTCGTTCAAGAAAAAAAATTTGCAGGATATTTGGAGAGGATGCAAAACACATCCCCAGGGCTTAAAAGAAGAGGAGAGCAATTTTAAAAGAAAGTGCATGTTTGGAAAGCATGGGTTTCAAAGGAGGTCACATGACAGAGGACAGATAGTTGCATTGTTTAAACTTTATACAAGGTAATATAATTTTTTGTCATTTTAGATATTTGTATGTCTGTTAGTGTTTTAGATGTGTCCTCTGCCCACATACCTTCCCCTCCCCAATCCATATACCCACATCTCTTGTTGTGTGTGTGTGTACTTTATACTGCCCATCTGGTATGTTTCCCTAAGGCATAATTCGTTATGGTTTTTGATGATTGAAAAGATGCATGCAAATAACTGAATTATGTCAAATGTAATCATATTGATCCAATAATAAAATATGCCACCCAGTCCATCATCACAAATACAATCATAAATTTCTAATTGATTAGCAGATCACAACATCATGTGCAGGTCACATGTCAAAAGTTATCAGTTTCAAAAAGATTGATGAAAGTAGACTATATAGATCAAAAATTCATTCAAATTGAATGTGTTGAAAAATGCAACTCATTGAATACAAAATCATGGGCATCATAAGCAGTTCTTCCCAACAGAATGTTCTTATGTATAATATACTATGTCACATTGTTCGCCAAATTTAATCCATGAAGTTTGGAATCTGGCAAACTTGAAGAAAACCTAAAAGTTCATTTCAGTTCACCCTAAAATTTGTACGGAAAAAGACTTAGTTTTTTTTTTATCCAATACAGATTTAGATATGGGGCCAGAACAACCCTAGGTTCATCCAAGGTCCAGCCTGTACTTCCCTGATTGTATTTCGCTTTTGAGCAGCCCTGATAAATTAACGTGTGTGTGTTATTGTCATCTGCAACACAAACGATAGTAATGGTGATAAGTAGCAGATAAATCTGCAACAGGTGGCAAAGGAGAGCCATGTATATTTCAAAGCAAGTCAAGAGATCTGTTAGGACCTGCAGTCCTAACTATTTCTTCTTAAGTAATACTATTGTGTTAAGGTAGAATTAATAAAAGCATTAGGTGCATATGCTTTGTAAGTTGTCCCTTTTGCTAAGTTAGTTTATCCCACATGCTTGGGAGGTAATAATTCTGTTGGGTAGAATTAGTTTAAATAGAGGGTTTCGCTACTACAATGGGCATCCATGAATAATATTGTATTGAGCACTGCTCCAAGGAGGCTGCCCCCTTGAAGAGGCCTGCGATAATCTGTAATGTGATTCTATCAAATCAAAATGAATAAAATATCGTTCACTGTGTTTTAATTCATCTTTTATTTTTTGTATTTCATGTATCTGGTTAATTTGTTGCAGGTACCACCATCACTTTTGGTATCAGAGTTCTTTCTAGGGCCGTGTTTTGCTGCAATTCAGGGTCTTGGTGATTGGAAAGTGGCTACAGAAGTAATAACACTAAACAATTGCCCAAAAATCATCCATTTTTTCCCATACTGGTATTTATTTTTTCTATTTTTAGGGTAGAAACCTTGTACCAGGGGTTTTAAAATATCACAAAAGAGTTGTCATTTTGGGCAAAATTCCAGTGAAGGTCCAAGGGATTGCCCTCCCAAACCACACTATTAGACAACCTCTATATATGGTCTTATGCTCCCACGTACCCTCGGGTATATCAAAAGACCCTTCAGGCTTTTTTGAAATCTGGCCCTAGGAAGCCATCAATCATCTATCCTCTATGATGCACCAGTAAGCGGTTAGCCTCAGAAAGTTAGTCACGCTATATTGGATCCCTCTAGGACCAGACACTCCCTTTAGAAACCGCCCTTTTCACCTATTACGTCTTCCCCACCCTGGCCTTTTTATAAACTACAGAATACCACCACTAGTGACTGTTGTTTTCAGGATCGACAGAGAACAATTTACAGAGGTACAACATTGTAGCATTCCATAGGAGTGTTGTAGCACGAACAACAAACAATCAGTAATTGTCAAACTAGGAATTGTGCAGTATTTTTGACAAAATATTTGCCCCAGAGGGATCTAAAATTGACAAAACCCCAAATCAAAAAAAAAAAGGAAAAAAAAAAAAAAAAAAATTCCCCTCTCTGACCAATTGTCCCATTTCGATCCTCTCTCCAAGCTGATCATTTTGACATATTACTCCAGCACCTTTTTTTCAGCTACCTTGGGACCCCTCCTATGATGGTGATCACCCAATCTAAGGAAATGGATGCAATAGTAGCAGCTAAACTGGAGGAATTTGACCCTCACATCTCCTCTCTCAGTGATGGACAAGCCCAAATATTGGAATCTCTCAGTCGCAGAACTGGTCATGATTCATCCCATGAATGCTCTGACAATCCTAAATCCAACGTCCACTTCAACCACCTATCTCCGGGTCCAAAACTTGATCTTCCCAAATTTGATGGTACAAACCCTACCAGATGAATCTACCATGTTGAACAATATTTCACTCTCCACAACACTCCTTGGGGGGACATGATCCCTATTGTCTCATTCAACTTGGAAAAAGAACCAATCCAATGGTACAGGAAGGCCAATTCTGAACCTAGTTGGACTAAATTTATAGAGCTTCTCTTAGTTTGATTTAGTCCCAGTGCATATGAAGACTTTACTGGAGCTTTAACCAAATTGAGGCAACTTGGTTTTGTTCGTGACTATCAAAATGAATTTGAGAAATTTGCCAACCAAACTGAAGGATTAGCAAATGACTTTTTTACTAGTTGTTTCATAAGTGGCCTCAAGGAGGAAATTCAGGCCAAGGTCAAAATGTTCAAACCCAAGGATATGATTACTGCCATAGGTTTGGCAAAACTTGCAGAAAATAAGCTTATAGCTCAACGTCAATTCTCCAAATTCACCCCATTCAAGAAGACTATGTTGGATCGTCATGTCCCCACCTTTAACAATCACTCCACACTTGTCAAACATTATTGAAGCAGAGATGCGAGCTTGTCGAGAAAAGGGGTTGTGTTATAATTGTGATGAAAAATTTACACAGACCACTGTTGTGTAGAATAAAATTGTGTTTGCTTGATGTGGAATCTCCATCGGAAGTTGAGGAATGGGAAGATGCCAAAGAATCCTAGTAAGAGGAGCAACCATCGATTGAGGATTCAAATGTTGACCTTGCTCCTACAAGTTATATGCATGCATTGGCCGAGATCTCCACCTCTCAGAAAATGAATGTCAAAGGTTTTTTAAAGAAACATGCTCTCATAATTCTCATCAATTCAGGCAGCACTTATAATTTTATTGACCCACGATTGGCTAAACAAGTGGATCGTTTTGTCTACCCTTGTTTTTGCTTTGAAGTTTGAAGTCATGATTGCCAATGGAGGAACCTTACCTTGTAAGGGTAAGTACCAAAATGTTTGCATTTCCATGAGGGACTACACTATCAAATCTGATATGTTTGTCCTCCCCCTGGGCGGCCATGACAGTGTATTGGGAGCACAATGGCTCCATACTCTGGGTCCTATCTTGTGGAACTTTTCTAAACTCTGGATGCAATTCACAGCTAATGGTCAACAACACACTTTACAAGGCCTCACGCCTAGATCTATTAGTCTCATTAGCTCTCATCACACGGAAAAGTTATTCAAAAGGAGGTCTCATGAAATTATTGCACAACTTTTTGCTATTCAAGTTACTGAATCTTATGCCTCAAGCCACCCCAAGGATCTCCAAGAGCCTTTACTCCGCCATTCCTTGGTCTTCCTAGAACCAATTGGTTTACCTTGAAGCTGCGTCAAAGATCATGCCATCTATCTACTACATGGGAGTGCACCTCCAAATATTCGCCCTTACAAGTATCCATTTTTGCAAAAAACTGTTATAGAGAAATTAACCCAGGAACTGCTATGCCAAGGGGTTATTAGACCAAGCACAAGCCCTTACTCCTCCCCAGTCCTATTGGTGTGCAAAAAAGATGGGCCTTGGCGCCTTTGCATTGATTTTTGTGAGTTGAACAAAATTGCCATCAAGGATAAATTTCCCATTCCGGTGGTCAATGAGCTCTTAGATGAACTCCTTGATGCTTTATTTTTCTCCAAGTTGGATTTACAATTAGGATATCATCAGATCTGCATCAAAGAGGACATTCCCAAAACGACCTTCTGCACTTATGATGGTCATTATCAGTTTCTTGCCAGGCCATTTGGACTCACCAATGCACCATCTACCTTCTAGAGCTTGATGAATAAGATTTTCCATCCATTTTTGTGGAAGTTCATCTTAGTCTTCTTTGATGATATTCTTATTTAAAATTAGACATTGGTAAAGCACCTCTTACACTTGGACCAGGCTCTTCAAATCCTTTCTGCTAACCACTTATGCACTAAATGCTCCAAAGGCGCCTTTGGCCAGACAGAGATTGACTACTTGGGCACGTTGTTTCTAAGGCTTGTGTTTAGGTGGACCCAACAAAACTTGCTGCCATGCAAAATTTGCCTAAACCAAAAAGACTCAAGAGCCTTCATGGATTCTTAGGCCTCACAGGATATTACCGCCGCTTTGTCAAAGATTATGGCAAGATTGCTACCCCCCTCATAGCCATGTTGAGAAAAGATTCTTTCTAGTGGTCTACCACTGCAGAAGCAACCTTTGATCTACTTAAGGCGGCTATGTGCGCCACACTAGTTCTTGCTATGCTAGATTTCTCCAAAACATTCATCTTTGAAAGTGATGCTTCAGGGTCTGGACTGGGTGTTGTTCTCATGTAAGAAGGGTGACCCCTTGCTTTTACTAGTAATGCTCTAAATGACAAAAATCTCGCCCATTCCACCTATGAGAAGGAGATGTTAGCCATTGAGTCAACAAATGGTGTCCATACCTTGTTGGAAGGCACTTCTACATTAAAATTGATAGCAACAGTCTCAAGTATTTTTTGGACCAACAAGTCTCCTCTCTAGAGTAACAGAAATGGGTCACCAAGTTGGGCTATGACTGAGATAAGCTACAAAAAAGGACACAATAATGTGGTGGCAGATGCATTATCACATCAATCTGAAGACCATCCTGCTTTGACTGCTTTATTGATGCCCACCCCTACTTGTCTAAATGATTTACGTCAAGAGTGTCAACAAGATAGTCACCTGCAACAACTCATGCACCAAGTGTCCAATCACCCTTCTTCAAATCCAAATTATTTATGGGATGGATCCTATTTGTAGTATAAGGGTCGTCTAGTCTTGGCCTCACAATCAGCTTGTCACCAAAACTTTTGTGTGACTTCCATGCCACACCATCCGCTGGTCACTCTGGCTTTCTAAAAACCTATGAAATACTACGCTGCAATTTTTTTTTGGAAATCTATGAAAACAAACATCAAATATGTTTGTGGCAGAATGTGAAACAAATCAATGCAACAAAGGTGAAACAGTTGCCACCCCAAGACAACTTCAACCATTGCCCATTCCTATTGGAGTGTGGACCAATATTTCAATGGATTTCATTGAAGGACTGCCAAGGCTTGCAAGGAAATTAGTCATTTTGGTGGTGGTAGATCACCTCTCCAAATATGCCCATTTTTGTGCCTTAGCCCCTGCTTAGACATTCATGGACCAGATCTTTTGCCTCCATGGGATTCCTGCTTCCATTGTTAGTGATTGTGATCCCATTTTCACTAGCCACTTTTGGTGAGAACTTTTCCAATGCCATGGTACCCAACTTAAGATGTGCTTTGCATTCATACATAGATGATGGTCAAACTGAAAATGTCAATAAGTGCTTGGAAACCTATTTACATTGCTTTGCTTCAGATCACCAACATCATTGGACCAAATTGTTACCACTTGCAAAATGGTGGTATAATATCACTTATCACACAACAACCAAGATGACAACATATGAAGCAGTGTATGGTCAATCTCCACCATCTCTCCTGACATATATACTAGGAAGTTCAAAGTTACATGTAGTGGATTCCACCCTGCTCACATGTGACACCATTCTCCACGCCCTTAAGGACAATCTGCACATAGCACAAAACTGCACGAAGCAACAGGCAGATCAACACCCCTCAAAACACACTTTTGCCATTGGTGACATGGTCTTTCTTTGCCTCCAGCCCTACAAACAGTTATCCTTGAAGATGAAACCCAGGTTTTATGGGCCCTATAAAATTTTGCAGCAGATCAGTTCAGTTGCCTACAAGTTGGAGCTTCCTCCCTCCTCCAAGCTCCACTTAGTTTTCCATGTTTCTTGTTTGAAAAAGGCTCTTGGTCAACACATTCATGTTCATCCTGCATTATCTAAGTTGAATACAGAGGCTCTATCCTCTTGACACTAGAGTCTATTGTTGACTGACGTTTGTGCCAACTTCGCAACCACACCATTGCCAAAGTCCTCATCCACTGGCATGGAATGCAACTAGAAGATGCAACGTGGGAACCCCTCTTCCAATTGCAACAACAATTTTCTCATCTCAAGCTTTGAGGACACAATTTTTTAAGGGGGAGGGCATGTTAGGACCCACAATCCTAACTATTTCGTCTTAACTAATTACTTTTGTGTTAAGGTAGAAATAATAAAAGAATCAGACACATATTCTATGTAAGTTGTCCTTTTTGCTAAGTTAGTTTATCCCACATGTTTGGGAGGTAATAATTCTATTGGGTAGAATTAGTACAAATAGAGTGTTTTGCTACTACAATGACTATCCATGAATTATATTGTATTGAGCATTGCTCAAAGGAGGCTGCCCCCTCGAAGAGGCCTGTGATAATTTGTAATGTGATTCTATCAAATCAATACAATATTGTTCACTGTGTTTCAATTCAGCTTTTATTTTTTGTATTTCGTGTATCTGGTTAATTTGTTGCAGGTAGCACCATCACGAGATCCAAGTTCCAACCATGGGGATTTCAGGCGTAGATCTGCTTTTCCAGTGTAGAGGGAAGGGAAGGAATACTTTAAAAGTGCCATTAGCTTCACCATCTTGTATATACTGCCTTAGCCACGGATGAGAATTTTAAGTGAAATCTTATTTTGGTGGGCTTGGCTAAATGACTTGACTTTTTACTATGCTTGAGGCATAATCTTAATTTAGTTGTCGTGTCCTTCTTAGTCTATAGTTTGGAATGATAAAAGTGTCTCAATTATATTTATATTTGCCTTATTTTTCCTTTTTCGGTCATTATAATTTTTTTTTGACTCCTCTGCTAATATTACTTCTTTCATAATTTTCATTGTTTATATATATATATATATATATATATATATATATATATATATATATATATATATATATTATGAATTATAAATATTTTTTATATTTTATATATTTTTAATAATTTTAATTTAATATATTTAAAGTATTTAGATTAGATTTATATTAGTTGAATTTCATCACAAACATTTTTTTGGCAAATTTTATCTTTGCCAAACATGAACCTTGTGACATAGACAATATACTAGGAATTATTGCAGTTCAAGACACAACAAAAGAAAACTCCAATAAAACATGCACAAAATCAGAATTTTTTTTATTCTTAATGGAATCATTGCCTCTCCCTGCTAAAGTTACAGGCATGAAAGATGCAAGTCGCTGCATTGCAACTGTTAAAGAGTTAGTAATGGTAGCACATTGCAGCTAGAATAGGTAAAACCTGTGCCAAGGTATAGATCACAGCCAAAATAAATCAGTTTGTGTCAAGGCTACAAGGTGCAGTCAAAATAAATCAAATTTGCCAAGGTATAGATCACAGCCAAAATAAATCAGTTTGTGTCAAGCCTACAAGGTGCAGTGAAAATAAATCAAATTTGCAGTCTGTTACATGCTTTAGCTAGATTAACTTCAATCCATGTGAAGGTTATTGGTCGCATCCAGAAGTAGTCAGCTTTGCATAAAAGTTACAGGTTGTAGCAGAATATTGAGCTTGTATACAGGTTAAACTCTATTAGAATATTAATGTTGCATTGTGTAGATTTATCCCACATACAGTCACTTAATGATGTAATAGTGCAATACACCTATATATAGCGTATGGATTTATCCCACATGGACTGTGCCTCGTAGATTGCTGGTTTTGTGATACTATTTAAAGAGGTGAGTTGTACTATGTAATAACACACCGGGAATTCAGACTGTGAATGGTTGAAGTAAAGGGTACCGAATATACTCATTTTAATTTGCATGTCTGTGTTTTCACCCTTTCCCTTAAATTATGTAGGTCCTCTGTGAAGTGTTATTTCTAACAAACTCAGATTAAATTAAAACTTTTAGGGAAAGTTGCTATACTTGAGTTGGGTTAGTTTAGAAAGGACAAGGATTGGCATTGTTTCAAAACATCCATTCTTTCTATTTTATTGAAGTAGTTGTCTGTACACAATCTACAGTTCTAAGTTTATATTATCTACTTGGGAATTAAATTTTAATAGAAATTACTTAATCAACATTGAGAATGATCTTAGAATTGATGTATTTGCTTGCTTACATTTAGTGTATTCTGTGTGGCTTATTATCTTGTTGACTGCGTTCATAGACTATAACTAGGACTTCAATGAAAATATTATATACTATTTTTTTATAAACGTACGGTTTTTCTTGTGTTATGTAGGAACTGGCAGGTCTCCACTTAATCTGGAACGTAGACTGGATCATGAGGGACTTCCTCTGGCCCTACCATTGTCTGATGTAACTGCTGCCAACGGTGTCCCCCCCTGGAATTGGAGGGATGCCACTGCAAATGGTAATTTTGCATTAATACATTAAACTGTGATGAGGAAGTTTGCTTCGAGTTGGATCTAATTATTTGACATTTCATATGGCATCCGACCGTCTGTGTGTCTGTAGAATATGATCTGTACTACAATAAACATAATTTTTGCAATTATATTTCTGTTGTTAGCAGACATTTCGAATTGGAGGCACTCCAAGTCTAGGCTTTCGGATCTCCAAACTCTTCATTATATGGTTGTCATAGTAACGTAGGAAAAGCACTTGAGCCTTAATTTGGACTACATAGTGATATTGCCATGTTGATGTTGCTAAATTTTTAATGTAGGGGGAGAAAATCATGCATCGTATAATGGAAAGGTGATTGTGGTTAAGTGCGGTGATTTGACCAGACGAATTGGTATTGATGGCACAGCTGAAGCCATATCAGGGGCCATCAGACCTGCATTTGGACTGCGTACCAGAAGGACTTTTTGCTTACAAGATGAGGATGGGGTTGTCCACAGCCTTGACAGGAACATGCCTTTGGGAACCTATATTCTTTGTCTTGATGATGGTTGGTAGATCTCTCTTTCTCATTCTCATGTACACCTAGATAGTCTGCAGGATATACTGTTCTTTTTCTGTTATTATGACAGGTTGGAGAATAGAGGTTTTTGCATTATTACATTCTTATGGCTTGATACTCTCCACATACTAAAGTATGTAAATTCTTATGTTAGGTCTAACCATTAAGGTCTGCTATGATGAGTCTGATTGTTTGACGGGTGCAACTGAGGAGAAGACATTCTACACTGAAGAAGATTTTCGTTATTTCCTCACACAACGAGGTTGGTGTGGATTGCGAGAAGTTGGTGGATTTAGGACTGTTGAATCTCTCAACGAACTTTTGCCAATGCGTGTTTATCAGCGTGCAGGACCATTAGGGTAGCAGCATGTAACAGTGTTTTTTCTTATCAGGCGAGCAGAATTTGCCTGTGCATTCAGAAAGTTGGAACTTTCCCTGGATACTGCATGGCAAGGTTGGAACTTGTCTACGACAATGCATACCGATGCTTCTTCTACGTATAGTTCTTCGAAGTATCTAGTTCCCAGCTCAACAAGTGAGAGATTGTGACCCATAAATTTATACCAAAGAGTCTGGAACAGAGTATAACTCCTCACATTTGCAAATCTCTGCACAGAGAGTGTAAAAAAAAAAAAATCAAATGAAAGTCTGCATGTACCTATGAGTTTGTAAGGAATGTTATCTTGTATATCATATATGCAATCTTTACCAGATGCATTGTTATGGCAACCAATTTGTATGTATGATTCACAATGCAGAATGCAACATTTAAAGCATTATCAGGAAGTGCTTCTTCTAAGTAATCAGAGATTTATGGAGTCATCTTTTGCATTCCAATTCTTAGGACAGGTCAGAATTCTGCCTGAAATAAAACAAATCAGACAGTCTCTCTCGGAATCAAGTTCTTATTTTTATATGTGAGATTTCACTCTCTTGTATACTTTTTCCTTTTTAGAAATAATTTCAATTCGCCTTTCATTTTATTCCACTAATTCACTAATATCCTATTGAAATCATTAATCTGCTTACAGGGATTCCGTTTTACCATACTCGAACTTGTAGCTTTGCATTTATTTCAATTTAGTGAAATTCTTGCTTAATTACCTTAAGAATAGTGTGGATTGTGAGTACAATTACTATTTGTTTGGTAAGATACTAATGAGACAGTTTGGAAGTGAAATTTGATTCAGCTTTTGTGTCATCTAAATATAAGATTTTGAGTTGGGATTTATTTCTATTTGAAGGTTCAATTCACAATTGATAGCAACTTCTCAGTTGCTTTTCAGGTGAATCAAGCAGGCCCTGATATGAACGCTTTGCTGCACATGGAGGCACCCATGAGAAATTATTAGGTGCTTTATTGCAGTCACACCTTTATGATTTATCTAATGGCTGATCTAGTGTTCATATGGCTATTGACTGTGGAAGACTGACTTTGATGGCATTTTAGTATAACCCATCTTAAATCGTTCATGGGTCTATCCTCCACAATGCTTTTTACAGATGTCCTATCTATAGGAGTCTGATTGATGGTCAAATATTGACTTGACAATAACTTCAAGTAATAAAGCTTGTTGATTTGATTGCATGCCAATTGAAGTCCATAAGTCTTGACAAAAATAGAACAGCTTGTTTGCTGCTGAGACTTAAAATGATTGGTTTGACTCTGTTACTGGGTCTGCCCTGTGCATGGGGCATACAGGGCACACCGTGGGTATGTTCTGGGCATGGCCTGAGACTGTGGATCTGGCCTGTGTGTACCTGGGATGTAGCTGGGTACCCCATGTGCCACCCCCACTTCCTACAATCCCCACCCCCAAAAGAAATATTTTTTAATTGAAAAATCATAAAAGTTAAAATAAAATAAAAAACTGTAATGTCCACTAGCCTATTTTTATTCCCATAGGCTAAGTTGGAAGTTATAAGGAAATAATTTAATTAATGAAATGTTAAATAATCCTAAGTCATTTTTGGGTTATATATATTTAATTAATTAGCTGCGATTTACTATTTGCAAAAAGTGACTTTATAATAAGATATTGAGAAATTATAAAATAAGTCACTTTTAATAAGGAAAACATAAAATAAAATAAAAACAAAACGGAATCTTCTAAAAGTATTCACTTGAGGCTTTAAAAAGAGGTGAAGGCAAGTTATTTTCACATCCTTGACTTGTTACTTGCATTTGTGAGCTAATTCATTCATCCTATTGGATTCATTTCGTGTTCATTCTATATTTTTGTATTTACTTTGCACTCTGTACTTTTTAATTTAGCTTGCAACAAAGAGTGTGCATGTGCTTGACTCACGTGGCTTGAACCGGTACAGGTTTTCAATCCAGAAGATTTTGGCGCACTCCTATATGGTATCAGAGCCAATTTAGTATTCCACTGACTAGTTCGGTAATTACTGTTGAGTTTTCTCTTAAAACCTAGGCCATATTATAAGACAATTGAATTTTGGGGTTGTTTTTTCTTGTAGGGACAGTAGATTGCAGTAGAATTTGAACCAAAACAAAAGGCGACTGCAAAAATCCTTTTCTAGGTTTTTCTAGCTTCTTGGATGATAACTGGAGCTTGTTGGAACTTGTGAGTGGATCTGTGCATGCAATCCGAGCTTGTTAGAATCCATGCATAGATTTGTGCATGCAAAGGCATGACAACCAGGTAGACATCAAATGCCCACCATACACCTTAGCCCCCTAGTCATATGGTACAGTCACTGGGGGCTTAAATCTGGGTTGTCTACTAGTGGGTGCTTAAGTTTAGCCCCTCTTCAAGAATGTATTTTGGAGTTAATTTATTTTTTATAGTGCAAATTAAAATAGATTAAACGCTGAAAATTAAAACTCTTGTACCTTTTGATAGGTAGCTCGGATTTGAGTGTCGTTATTTTCCATTGGGAACGTCTATGCACTAAAATTATAAAGTGTCATTTATCATGCTTGTTCCATTGGGAGCAACTATGCACTAAAATTATAAAGTGGCATTTTTCATGCTTGTTCCATTGGAAACATCTATGCACTAAAACTATAAAGTGCCAAAATCTGGGGGTTTCAAAATATTGGATTTAGGGGGAGTGTTGTGTCTTTGTCCACTTCCTACCTTCCACATTTCTATTTCACTTCTATTTCTACAACAAACATTTACTTTCTGCAATGAATTCACATCAATCAATCACACCTTTAATACCCTTTAAATATCATGATTAGAAACTTAAAGTAGAACTTGTGCTAAAGAACAAAGATCTATATCGGGTAACAATGGACACTGAGACTGAACCAACTGATGATGATGTTAAAGTGGTTTAACAAATGTGATCAAGCTTTCAGTTTTTTGTGTCTTACTCTATCTCTCAAACTTATTTTTCATGTAGAAGCATTGAATACACCTAATGATTAAGTCTCACTTGCATTAGAAAAACTCTTTGGGAAGCTAGATGAAATGAGAAGTCATGAGTTAGAGAATGAGCTCATAAGTTTGAGCCCAAGTACCTTTGACACCCTAGAGGACTTTTTCACTAAGTTGAAATCACTAAGGTTGCAATTAAAAGAATGTGGAATAGACAAAAAGGAAGATCAATTTGTTCTTTCTATACTCTCCAAATTAGGTCATGATTATTCTGTTTTTGTCTCTACCTTCTGCTCCACCAAAAGTTCTCTTGCAGCTGTGTGGAAAATGCCTTCTCTAGATAACTTTATTGTTAACTTCACTAGGGAGGAAAACAAGTTAATACAGATGGGCACACTGAAGTCTTCAAGACCTCAAGCCTTCATTGCTGGGAATGGGAAACAACAAGATTCAAACAACAAAGTGAAGAAGCAAAATAAGACAAGGAGACCAAGAAAGATCAGAAAAATGATTCCTCCAAAGAAAACACTCAAAACTCTTCAAGTCAAGGGAAACCTAAGAAAGAAAAAGTTAAGGGTGCCTATTGCAAGAAACTTGGGCATGATGAGCACAGATGTATAAAGAAGTAGATTGACCATCTCTCAAATCTTCTTGAGAAGAACAACATAGGGGTCCCTGAATCTATCAAACAATCTTCATCAAGCCAAGAATCTACTAAGACAAAGGGAAAAGGCAAAGATAAATCTAAGGGCAAGGCTCTAGGTGCAGTTGCATCTTCATCAGCTCCATCGTAGATCATTGACTCGGGTGTCTCGCACTAGATGGGTTCTTCATGGGTTGAATTTTCTTCCTTAAAGCCTTAGAGCATGTCTTTTATCACTTTGGGTGATGACACTACAACAGTAGTTGCGCGGAGAGGGTCTATCGAAATCAAAGGTGGAACATTCACAAATGTTCTAAGTGTACCTTCTCTTTCAGCTAATCTCCTATCAGTGTATCAGATTACCCACATAGGGAGGGGCAGGAGAGTTTATTTCTCTCCAGACTCGGTTGAGATTAGAGAGTTGCACAACAACAATCTAGTAGCTTTGTGAAGGCTAGATCACCAAGCTAGGTTATACACCTCTCACTTTGCACCTGATGTTTCTCCTACATAATTGCTTACTCATTCAGATGGAGTTAGCAAATTATGTCATGAGTGGTTCAGCCACCTTAACTATCGCTACCTTGAGCAAATAAGTCAATAGGATATGGTCATAGGGTTTCCTAGAGTTATATTTTCTAAGGGTCTTTGTGAGCATTGCACGCTTGGGAAGAATCCTGAAGAGAAATTTGACAAAGGCAAATCTTGGAGGGCTACACAGGCTTTGGAGCTTGTTCATAGTGATGTATCAGAGGCATTTCCCCATCCATCTTTCACTAAGGCAAAGTATGTTCTCACTTTCATAGATAACTTCTCCGGATACACATGGGTCTACTTCCTTCCGTAGAAATCTGAAGTCTTCGACAACTTTTGAGACTTCAAGGCTCTTGCTAAAAAATAGTCAAGAAAAGTCATCAAGGTTCTTCGGATTAACAATGGGGGTGAGTATGTCAACAATAGGTTTGAGCAGTTTTGTACAACAGAGGGGATAGACTTGCAGCACACAATTCCTTATACTCCCCAATAGAATGGTGTTTCAAAATGAAAGAACTGATCCCTAAAAGAGATGGCTAACAACATGATACACTTTAAGGGCCTTACACCGTTGTACTGGGTAGAAGCAATCAACTGTGCTTGTTACATTCAGAACCAAGATCCTCACAAATCCTTAAAGGGAATCACTCCCTTTGAAGCCTAGATGGGTCACACACCATTAGTTGAGTAGTTTAAGGTCTTCGAATCTTCATCCATGGCACATATACCGAAGCAAAATCACAAGATAATGGAACCTCAATCCAAACCTTGCATCTTTGTAGGTTATCCAGATGATGTAAAAGGTTATTGCCTACTCCACCCGATCACACATCAGTTGTTCATTATAGAAGTGTTAAGTTTCAAGAGAGTCTTGTCAACTCTATACTTGACATTTCTCCTTCTAGTTTGGACTCACTTGGATTTGATGATTCTTCTGATGACTCAGGCCATCCACAATAGATTCCTGAGGTAAAGTCTTCTTTTTCTAGTTCTGACAGTAAGGATAGTGACAGGTAGTCATCTCCATCCACTTCTAGACATGTTTTGGAGGATGAGGATTCATCACTTGACTCACCCACATCCACCCCTCTTTGGGCTAGGCAAACACTCCAGAGTGTAGGCACTTGGGTAGGGGATCTAGCAGATGACATATGTACTTGATTAGACTATCAGAGTGGGCTACATGCCTTCTATGCTTCAACCATTGATCCACGTACATTTCAAGAGGCATTAGGCATACCTGAGTGGGATAATGTTATGGATGAGGAATATGATTCCTTAACCAAAAATCACACTTGGGACTTCACTTCCTAAGGGAAGGAATATGGTTTGATGTAGGTGGATATATCAGACCAAATTTGCAGTAGATGGGTCGGTTGACAAGTTCAAGGCATGATTGGTTGCCAAGGATTTTTCACAAGTTGCTAGCATCAACTGCACAAAGACCTTTGCACCCGTGGCCAAAATGACTTCGATCTGACTTACACTTATGGTTGGGATGTGCACCATATGAATGTGATGAGTGCTTTTCTTCATGGAGACCTTGAGGAGGAGATCTACATGGAGCAACCACTAGGGTTCGTTTAGAATTCATCCTTAGTTTGCAAACTTAGGAAATCCATCTATGGCCTCAAACAGGCCCCTCGGGCTTGGTATGCCAAGATGGATTCCTTCCTCCTAGCTTCAGGTTCACTCAATGCCATTCAAATCCTAATGTATATCTCTTACGGAAGGATGATTCTCTATTGATACCGGTTCTTTTTGTCGATAATCTTTTGCTCACCGAGAACTCTTCATCTACTATTGCAGCAGTGAAGTCAACTCTGTAGGCTAGATTTGACATGAAAGACTTGGGTTTATTGCATTACTTCCTTGGCATTGAGATTTCACAATCTGACTCAGGGATCACTCTTATAGCCCAAATATACTATTGATCTACTTGCTCGGTTTCGCATTACTGATTGTAAGCCATCTGTAACTCCCTTTCTATCTGGAGTCAAACTTGATGTTGACTGTTATGGATGAGGAATATGATTCCTTAACCAAAAATCACACTTGGGACTTCACTTCCTAAGGGAAGGAATATGGTTCGATGTAGGTGGATATATCAAACCAAATTTGCAGTAGATGGGTCGGTTGACAAGTTCAAGGCATGATTGGTTGCCAAGGATTTTTCACAAGTTGCTAGCATCAACTACACAAAGACCTTTGCACCCGTGGCCAAGATGACTTCGATCTGACTTACACTTATGGTTGGGATGTGCACCATATGAATGTGATGAGTGCTTTTCTTCATGGAGACCTTGAGGAGGAGATCTACATGGAGCAACCACTAGGGTTCGTTTAGAATTCATCCTTAGTTTGCAAACTTAGGAAATCCATCTATGGCCTCAAACAGGCCCCTCGGGCTTGGTATGCCAAGATGGATTCCTTCCTCCTAGCTTCAGGTTCACTCAATGCCATTCAAATCCTAATGTATATCTCTTACGGAAGGATGATTCCCTATTGATACCGGTTCTTTTTGTCGATGATCTTTTGCTCACCGAGAGCTCTTCATCTGCTATTGCAGCAGTGAAGTCAACTCTGTAGGCTAGATTTGACATGAAAGACTTGGGTTTATTACATTACTTCCTTGGCATTGAGATTTCACAATCTCACTTAGGGATCACTCTTGTATAGCCCAAATATACTATTGATCTACTTGCTCAGTTTCACATGACTGATTGTAAGCCATCTCTAACTCCCTTTCTATTCGGAGTCAAACTTGAGGCTGACTGTACTACACCATTGGTCGATGCAACCTTGTATCAACCACTTATTGGCAGTCTCATCTATCTGACTCATACCAATCCTAATATTTCATATGTTGTAGGCATGGTTTTGAGATTCACGTAGGAATCTCATGAGCTACACTGGAAAGCAGTTAAGAGGATCCTTCACTACATCCAGGGCACTCTCAGATTTGGTAGTCATTACAGAGCTAGCACATAAATTGACTTGGTTGGATACACAGATTCAGATTGGTCTGGCGCTACTCAGAATTGCAAGCCCACTTCAGGTTACAATTTCTCACTAGGTTCTAGTCCTATTAGTTGGTCTAGCAAAATACAAAATGTTATTGCTTTATCATCCACATAGGTAGAGTACAAGGGAGCTATCAATGTAGCTATTGAGGCTATTTGGCTTCAGGGCATTCTCACTGAGTTTGGCATTCCATTCAAGTAGCCCACAGTCATCTATTGTGACAACCAAAGCACCATCCAGATATGCAAGAATCTGGTCCAACATTAGTGGACCAAACACATAAAGATTCATATACATTTTATTTGAGAGCTTATTCATGTGCAGATCATTGACTTGAAATTTTGTCATTCTTCAGAGATGGTTGTTGATATCTTCACCAAGCCTTTTACTAAGAGCAAGTTCATTCATCTGCGAGCTCTTCTTGGGGTGCAGTCTACTTTAGCAACAACATTTTTGAGGGAGGCCTTCTAGCCCTCTTCACTTTCTTTTCTCTCTTTTCAAAGGAATTTTTCCCATTTGGTTTTCTCCTTTTCTCCACTTTATGAGAGATAGCATTTTACCTAGGTACCTCATCAGGCCTAGTTGCTAGGACCCAATTTCTTTGTACCCACCTAAGCTATGCTTAAGGGGAGTGTTAGTGTAGGATATAATTTATCCTTGTTTGTTTATTGTGGATTATTACTACGCATGGATTATTCCTACACTTGGAGATAAGATTTCTTAGGTGTGCTAGTCTCGTGGAGTTAGCTTTCTAGTCTTATGGAGTTTGCATGTCACCAATCTTAGTTATTGGGAGTTACATGCCTATTCTTAGGCTTCTTTACCATTATTCTAGGTGGTAGTTGCACTTCCTTTCTCCTATATGTACATCTTCATTTCATGAGCTAATTCATTCATGCTATTGGATTTGTTCCGTGTTCATTCTATATTTTTGTATTTGGTTTGCATTCTATGTTTTTTTTAATTTAGCTTGAACAAAGAGCGTGCGTGTTCTTGACTCACATGGCTCAAACTAGTACAAGCATTTGATCGAGAATATCTTGGAGCACTGATATACAAGTGGTACCCAAAACAATAGTATCTTACCATGAATGATCACTATTTGGAGATATACAAAAGGGTCTACCACCCAAAAGAGACTAGGATCAGAGCATTCAGTTAGTCTTGGAGGAGAAACCACTTAATGTTAAGCCATATCATTACCTACATTTTGTAAAATAGTGAGATTAGTAAATTGGTAAAGGAGATGTTGGATGCAGGACAAATAATGTTACCTAAGCTCAATGAAGAGGAAATAATTATCTTGGATCTAGCATTAACTCTCTAAACATGCATGAAGAAGCTGAGGACTAGGACAATCACAGAGTACAACAACAAGTGGAAGAATCTAGCTAATGAAGATGTGACATGGGAGGATGAAGTGTTCCTTTAATAGAAGCATCTATAGTTCATTAACATTGGGGATGATATTGGTTTTAAGGGGAGGAGAATGCTACACCCTTAACCTATATTATGCATGGGGATATGTGTAGCTAACTTATTGCTAGAATAACCCTAAATTAAGTCATATTATCATTTATATAGTCTTATATAGGTAGTTAGGTTAGAGTGGATGGATCTATGGCATAAGTATGGTGTATATAGGAGGTAGTGGTTAGTTTGTTTCCATCATATTGTGTATTTTATTCTTATTGAAGACTATTGGAAGTAGTCCCCTTGAATTGGTTTACTTTTGGAGGTTACCCCCTCAAAGAGGCTTATTATTATCAATTATTTGTATCATATTCCCTATTATATTCTACTCTTGCGCAAGTTATTTCATTACATCATAAAATATCAACTCATTGCTATAACATATAAAGAGGAAGATGAATTAAGGCTTTACTTTTAAAACTTGTGTCCCCATGTAGAAAAGGTTTATATCATGATTATTAGGAGGTGCATGGGTATAGGCAGTGGACCAAAGATAGGGACACCAAACAAATTAGGGTACACAAGTAAATGAATAAGGAGAAGGCTATATTATATAAGTTTAGTCACTAGAAATTGTGTGTATAGGGAAGGGGACATAATCCACATTCCTATAATTGAGCTTCTTAATAACTATATTATTATTACATATAATGACTAGGAATTTAAATGAAATTTGCCTAGAATTAACCTAGACAAGGGAGGCATTGTTGTTGATTTTTGCCTCAAAATAGTCAACACAAATGGTGTTATTATATGATACTTAGATCATTGTAGGTTCTAGAATGTATTTTATCTTGGAGGGAAGATTTTGAATTTTCTAATTTGAATGAACCTTTGTTTCCTTTATGTTGGATCAACGAAACTTTATCTATAGCTACAACTTTTGAGTTTGTATTAGGGTGGACCTTTATCATTAGTGTAAAGGATAAAGCTTCATGATGATGGTAAACCATTCATACAAAAGGTATGGTATTTGCAATTTCCAAATTCTTATTTTGCATATTAGGTTTGTAACCATCATGTGAAGGATTACCCTTATAAAGGGCCAATGGTTTTAAAATTGTGGTGCCTTTATTTAAAGGTGAATATGAGTAAAGATGTGAAAATAATAAAAAACTTAAAATCTTCCTCTCATTATAGGAAAAAAACCAAGGCTTAGCATGTAAGGGCAATGGGAAAATGAAGTAAGTGTTGAATGCTAGAAAAAGCTTTATCAATCCCTCAGAAATTCCAAGTGGGAAAGAGAAGGGGATCATTAGATCTTATTAAGATGTAATAACCATACACTATTCCTTGAGAAAAGGGTCTACATTATTTGTTGATTAGCAATGTCATGAATTTTTTTGTTGATTATTCTTTTCGAATGTAGTTAGAATGTCATTCCCCTTGAAGAAGGTTTGACTCAGGAATATTGCTGCAGAGTGATAAACCTACACTCTTAAAATGTAATAGGAATGGAGGTGCATTTCTTGGTATTTCTTTGGTTTATTTAGAAATTCACTATGATCCAAATCTTGAAGATAGGCGTGCTTGGATTAATTATGATATGGTATGGAATTTATTAGTTTTTCTTCTATTTATGCCTCTACTTCAGTCATGGGAAAACACAGGTTGTGGCCTTGTCTTGCCAACAATATTCCATACATTCAATGGGTTTTTATGGGAGAACTTAATATGTTGGATTGGATTGTAGATAGAAATAGGTGTTTTACTGCTTTTGTTTATGGCAAATAAAAGGTGTAAAATGCATGCAAATCTATGTCCAGTTGTTTAATGTAAATTGTAGGCAAATGCATGTTGGTTTTGGTGGTTGGTATACATAGCCCAACAAGAGGGGGTGAGAGAATCCAAGTTACATTGGATAGGATTTATTCCTTTGGAGGTGATTTTACTAAATCACCCAAGTGGGCAGAGCATTGGAACTCTATGCAAGGTCAGGTTCAAATCATCTTCCCATTGACAAGTAAAAAACCCTTGAATGGTTTGTTAACTTTTCAACATGGGTTCCTAAGCCTAAAGAGTATGGCAGAGTGTAACCTATGGTGAGAAGTTGGTTGAACTACCAAGTTACTCAATAGATGGGTTAAATTGGTGCATAGGTAGGGGAATGAATAAAATAAGGTGATAATAATCTAGATAGTTTGTCTACTTGTCTTGAAAAGGATAACTATAACATCACACATCAAGAAAAAGGATTCAAAGGAGAAGATCATTAGGTGTATGGAGCAATGCAGAGCTAGAAATAGAAACTAAATTTAGTGGCTAAAGGAAGGGGTTGAACCTTCCAATATCTCTTTTGGAATCCTTGAGAGAGAATTGTCTTGAGAAGATTATGGGTTCAAATGATTGGATGGTTTACTTTTGGAAGATTTATCCAAAAGATATAATTTGTTTGATTACACTTTCATAATACTTTTGTAGAGTATCTTTATACATAAGAGGTAATTATTATCAAAGAAGCCTTGAAAAATGTAGTTTTACACAAGGTTTGGGATATGCTGAGATGATGCAATAGTATCCCAAGCATAGAGTAATCTTGCATCACCAAAAATATTTATTTATTTGTTTGGTGTTGCGTTCCTATTTGTGCTTACAAATTTTGTGTTTTAGTTGTTTGGTAGCTAGTGGTGTTGGTATGCGGTGATGATCATGCAAGTACTGTACACTCGTAATGTATCCTCGCTAGGGTTCAAAGTCGGTTGTTAATTTTTGTTAATCGACAAAAGAAAAATGACATTGTAAAACCCTAATTCAAGAAGCTTCCAAAAAGTTTGATATAAGCGGCTGGGATGTATGTTGCAAGTGTGGAATTCGCGAGATTGTAATCTGTTTTGCACTGGATAATAAAATCATTGGATGGCTGAGTTTTTATGGATGTTGCCCATATTGGATTAACCACGTTAAATTTATGTGTTGATCTCTTTTGTGTTATTCTTCATTGTTATATTTGGGTTATTTAATCTGCATATAATTGTTAGTATTTATTACTTCGATTTGCTTGAACCCTAACAAGTGGGGCTTGTGTAGCTTTGTGCTATAGGTTTTTTTCTTGCATGACCCAACATAGCCTAGCATTCTTTTTTGTGAACATTTTATCTTCATGCATATTGTGTAGTTTTTGTTTCTTAAGTGCAGCTTGTTGGACATAACTAGTGCAAATCTTAGCAAAATGTGTTTATTGCACATCCAACATGTTGTTGTGTCTTACTTTGTACACCCTGTGCAGGCTCCAAAGTTATCACACACATATATTGTAGATTTTAGAGAGATTGAAACTTAGTGTTCAGTGTGTGATCGTTATTCATTTCAATGTGTGCACTACCTTTGCATCTATTATTATTATCTACAAACTCTAGTTCTAATGTTATCCAAAGAAATCAATCTCTTGATTTGTGGAAGCTAGCTTGTAATGCAAATTTGATCGACCATACAAGTGCAGTTCACTTTAAAACATGCAAGTTCAATTGCTTTAACATAGGATATTCTTATAATGATGCTTTTGTATTTTTGTTTTTAGTGCATAGATTGAAGTAGAGATTGTCTATAAATTATCGCTTGTAATCTTATCCTAGGGAGCAAAAGGGTTGGTAGATGAACATGTTGTGATAGATTTGTATTAGATAATCTTCCAAGTAGTTAAGCTTTAGTTGATTCTTGGAAAAATTGTAATATGGAGTATTTTCTTAGGTTGGATGTTTTATCCATTACTAGAGATTCATGTTGTCATGTTCTTATTGTTAATAAAGGGCCCATATGACTAATTGTGTTTTTGTAACTCAATATGATTTTCTTCGTATGTTATTTCCTCTACATTATTTTAAACTATTCCATTGCTTATGTTGTGACTCTATTTACCTATTACTATTGTTCATTCAAATTCTACTATAGTTACATTAGATGGTATCAAAGTTCTAGGTTTTGATACCTAAGTGTGAGTTGTGAGTAAGCTCTATAACAAGTAGTTATGTGATTAATGCATTACAAGTGATCTAGAATTTAGAAGAGGGAGTGCATGAAATATTCAAGGACCACACTTGGTGGACCTCATTGATATGATGAGTGATGCAAGAGCATCCGGGCTCATGAGTGATCATGCATCACCAAAAAAAAATGTTTTCAAGTTTTGTTGTTCTTTGCAGTGTTTCTATTCAAGAGAAAATTTCTTAATTTTGGCTAAGTACATTTTGGCCATACTTTACACTTTAGATGTCTAGCTTTTACAGTTTGTCAATTGGTCTAAGTGGTCTGATGGGTCCGCGTGGTTTGAGTGTTTCGATGGGTCCGAGTGGTCTAATGGGTTTGAGTGGTCTAATGGGTCCAATTGGTCTAAGTAGTTTGATGGGTCCAAGTAGTCCAAGTGGTCTGATGGGTCCAAATGGTCTGAGTGGTCCGATGGGTCCTAGTGGTCTGAGTGCTTCGATGGGTTCGAGTAGTCTAATTGGTTCGATGGGTTTGAGTGGTCTGATGACAAAGTTTTTTGATCGCTCACTTCGTCAATTGCTCAGTTCAATACTAGTACAGATGCTGAAGGGAGTTCATGATGTTTTCCCATTGCCAATACATAGCAGAATGCCATTTCCCAAAGGTTTTGAGGTGCCCATAAAAGTTCACAAAAGTCTTACACCACTGATGGATTACAGATATGGATTTCCATTAAAAAGTGATTATTGTGGTTATCAAATAGTATTATCATTAATCCATTTTGGTAATTTGAAACATCAAGTGCTTGTTAAAATGTTCGACCTTTCAGTTTTGTAACTAATGTTGGAGCAATTGTTTAACTTCCTTTTGGGAAGTATAAAATGGGATGATTATTCTTGTTTCGAGAGGGGAGGGGAAAATTTTGGAGAGAATTCTTATATTGAAGACTCCTGGTTCAAGGGTCTTGAGACTTGTACTCTATTTGTAAAAGTTTACTCCTAAAACATTGAATTGCTGCAAATAATTAAACATTATTATTCTATAAATTATTTTGTTGTGTGTTTGGGTATTGGCTGCTCATCCTGATTGTATAATCAGACACTTGGGATTTGATTTGCACTAAGTGGTATCAGAGCAAGGCTTTCTTGCTGGGAAGTGATACGTTATAGAAAATTTGAAGTGTTAAAATATTGGCTCAGAGGGATCGAGAGAGTATTTGTAGGTGTGAAGAGGAGTCCTACAATTATAGAGGGTTGAAGGAGATGTCAGATTTGTGAGAAAAGAAAATTTGGTTTTCCACAATGTGTGTGGATTGAACAACAGAGGTTGAATTTTAGGAAGATGCCCCCGAGAAGAAGAGTTCCCAGAATAGAGGAGATGTTCGAACAATTTCCTATTGAAATGAGGAATGAGTTCATAAATTTAGTTGTTGGATTAAGAAGAAACCCAAATTGTGCAGAAGATCATGATGATGAGGATCAAATTATAGATGATGAATGGGAAAGAGAAAATAAACATCCAATAGATGCTGGAGAAGAATGGTTCCTGAGAGCACTTGCCAAAATTGGAGGAGGTAACAAAATTGAAATGTCAACTTTTTCTAGAACATTGAATCCTGAAGAATTGATAGATTGGATAGGAGAATTAGAAGAATATTTTGAATATGAAAGCATTCCTGACCCTCAAAGGGTGAGACTAGCACAAACAAAACTCAAAGGGCATGCTACCCTATGGTGGAGGGAGTTGCAAAGAGAAAGAGTAGCTAATGGAGACATGAGAATAACCTAGTGGAATCAGATGGTTACCCGATTGAAAGCCAAATTTATTCTTGGAGATTATGAGATGGAGATGTTTAGAAAACTTTAAGTAGAAAGATATGAGTGTAAAGGACTATACTGAAGAGTTTTATAAAATGATAATTAGTTCTAGGCATCATCAAATGGATAGGGAGAAAGTAGTCAAATATATCAATGGGTTGAGATTTATATACAAGATGAGATGAGTATGCTGAAGATTTCTAAAGTAGAAGAGGCATATCAATATGCTTTGAAAGCAGAGGAAAATATAAAAAGAAGACAACAGAATAATGCAAGAGGAAGAGGAAAATTCTCAGTTGGGAGAGGACAAGGAAGCAGTGGCAAAGGTAAACAAGTTCAGGAAGAAGAAACAAATTCCAAATGGAATAAGGAGTCAAGTTAAGGAATGAGAGGAAGAGAATAATTTATAGGAGGACATGGTAGCAACAACAAAGGGTTCCTTGGGAAATTTTTTCAATGTGGTGAGGCTGGACATAGAGCTTTTGAATGTCCATAATTACATTAGGAGAACAACAAGAGAAGTGTGGCTAGAAATCATATGGTACAAGAAGATGAAGGGAGTGTGGCATCATCGAAAGTAGAAGAGCCTGAAAAAGGGGAGTCTCTTATGTTCAAGAGGGTGTTGATGAAACCATAGGTGAAGGATGGAGCATCTTAGAGAAGTCTTTTCAAAACTGTATGCAAGTCTAGAGGTAAGTGTTGCAAAGTAATTGTAGATAGTGGTAGTACTGATAACTTAGAGGAAATGCTAAAAAAGTTAGGTTTGAAAAAGAGGAAACATTCTAGTCCTTATAAAGTTACCTAGTTGCAAAAGGAACATGAATTAGTGGTGAATGAGCAATGCATGGTTAGTTTTCATATTGGCTCATATAAGGATGAAGTCTTGTGTGATGTTATGTTAATGAGTGCCTATCATGTGTTGTTTGGAAGGCCTTGGTAGTTTGATAGGGAAGCTATCTATGATGGTAGAAGAAATGTGTAGACCATTATGAAAGGTTGGTAGAAGTATGTATTAAGTTTAGTAAAAGAGAAGACACATCAGATGAAGGATAGTAGTTTGATAGTTTGTTGCAGTTTTGACAAATAGTTGCTAAAGGTGACAAGAGAGATTTAGAGTAACTCAATGAAGGATCCCATAAAAGGGAATGCAATTGAAAATAAAGGTAGTAGTACTAGTTTTGTGCAATAATAGAAAAAAACAATGGAAAATTGTGTGAAGATTGTGAATATTGATCAAGGAAGTGGAGGTTTGGAGAGGAAACAACACTTGTCATAGTTTGGACACTTGAAATTTTTTCATGAAAAGTGTGTCCTAAGAAGTGTAAGTAGAGTCGAAGAATTTCAGCAAGTAATGGAGAGAAGAGGGCAAGTAGATAAAGAGGAGGTTTGGCTAAAGAACAAGAATGGGATCACCATCCCAAGTACTTTTAAGTGTTCATGAGTTTCCCAACTCATGGAACATTTCACTTACCTGGTGTGTTTGATGCAGGAGCATCTAGGGTCATGAGCAATCCTACATCACCAAAAAAAAACATTTCCAAGTTTTGTTGTTCTTTGTAGTGTTTCTGTTCAAGAGAAAATTTTATAATTTTGGCAAAGTCAAGAACATTTTGCCCATACTTTACACTTCAGATCTCTAGCTTTTGCAGTTCGTCGATTGGTCTAAGTGATCCGAGTGGTCTGATGGGTCCGATGGGTCCGAGTGCTCCGATGGGTCCGAGTGGTCCAATGGGTCCAAGTGGTCCGACGGGTCTGAGTGGTTGAGTTCTCCAATTGGTCTGAGTGGTCCAAGTGGTTCAATGGGTCCGAGTGGTTCGATGGGCCTGAGCTGTCCAATGGAAAAGTTTGTCGATCACTCACTTCACTGATTGCTTAGTTCAATACTAGTACAGATGCCAAAGGGGGTTCGTGATGTTTTCCCATCACCGATACATAGCATATGTCATTTCCCAAAGGTTTTGAGGTGCCGATGAAAGTTCACAAAAGTCTTACACTTTCATTGGAGTACATATATGGATTTCCATTAAAAAGTGGTTATTGTGATTATCAAACAGTATTCTTATTAATCAGTTCTAGTAATTTGAAACATCAAGTGGTTGTTAAAATATCTGACCTATCAGTTCTATAACTAACGTTGGAGCAATTGTTTAACTTCCTTTTGGGAAGTATAAAATGAGATGATTATTCTTGTTTGGAGAGGGGAGGGGGAAATTTTGGAGATAATTCTTATATTGAAGACTCCTGGTTCGAGGGTCTTAAGAGTTGTATTCTATTTGTAAAATTGTACTCTTAAAACACTGAATTGCTGCAAATAATAAAACATTGTTATTCTGTGAATTATTTTGTTGTGTGTTTGGGTATTGGATACTCATCCTAATTGTCTGATAAGAGACTTGGGATTTGATCTACACCAATGAGACTTATGCAAGTAAGGTTCAATTTGATGGAGGCTACATATAGATGAGGAGCAACTATAGGTGCATATACTATTGAAGATGAATGTGAAGAGGAGATAACACCAAAATCCTTGGATGAAAATGAGATGAAGATGTTGAAGATTAGTTTGCACTAGCTTTGGTGCATGTAAGAACTAAACCATAAGGGTCTAATTGGGGAAACCATGAGCCCTTAAATTGTTCCTGTTAGAAATAAATGTAGAGGAGATACCAATCCGGAGATCTGGTCCTCAGTCAAGTATTTGTAGTTATTTATACCCTAGTCAGGTAGCTAGAGATTTACAAAAAAACATAAAGAATAACCAAATAGAGCATCACATACACATCAAAATAAGATAACACACAAAGTTACCCAATACCGATAGACATCCATATATATATATATTAACATCAATCAAGTGTACATATCACATGTTCATCCTCCGACAGGTCTAAGTCTCTACCTCACCAGTTACATCTGAGTCTCTACCTCACCAGTTACATACATGACTTCTATGTCATTGTTTACATCAGAACATATTCCTATTCTCCTATCATGCTTGCTTACATTCTACTATTTTCTATCTATATATATATACTATATCTATTATATCTAGGGATGTGTTTTTCATCATCTTCTGTCAGATTTCAACCTCTGCATAGTGTGTAGTATCCTTTGGTTGGCTTTGTTCTGTGCCAAGTAACCTACTAACATCATCCCCCGGGCCATAAAATTATGTCTTGTCCTCAAGACATGCCTTGCTCCAGTTGAAAATATTTCTTAAGTCTGGCCCCATTGACATATCCAGCTAATAGTTTGCCCTCCATATTCTTTAGTCTGACTGCTCCAAAATCTACAAATTCTTCAATGTAGTATGGTACTAGCCACCTTGTCTTCAATTTTCCTTGCTTCTTAAACTTGTTGTCATAGAGGAGTACTAAGTCACCTTCTTTGAATGTCTTATTCCTCAAATTTCTATCATGCTAGGCCTTCTGTCTATTCCTGTTACATCAGAAAATGTCTCCCTAGGACTTTTTCCCTCCTAAGTTTAGCTCTTAGATCCTTTAGGTGTAATCATGCATGTTCATTTTAATTCCTGATGGAAATCCCTGAAAACCATGTTAAATGTGACCTAGAGGACAGTGATGAACTTGACCCTACCTTGAAAATGGGGCTTAGGGCTTGGGCACCCGCACCCTCATCCTGCCCTATTTGGCGGGGTCCCAAATTTTAAATGTCAGTTATGTGACTGTTAGAAGTGTCTGTTGCTGACATCTCAAGTTTGAACTACGAAATTAAAGCGAGAATGCATATATAAGCATGTTTAGTACTTTATTTGCAAACTAGATGGATATTGTGAACTTGTGATCTTATGCTAAGGTGATTCAAAGTTTTCATTGTGTTGCAGAGCAGTATTGTGTTGTTGTTGTGTTTGTTTGTTACAGATTTGGCTTCATCAATCCATCTCTTCATGGCATGAAAGAGCTTCTTCCTTCCATGAGAGCTACACCTCCGAGGTGATATCTATTTATGTTTTAAATCATTTATCAATTAGTTTTTTACATCTATCCCGCAAGGATACACACTCTCTATCTAACAATGGTGTTTGGAAGACTTGAATGTCCTTCCGAGGCTTGATTGAGGCAAGCTCCTAGACACCACAACCCCTAACCCCCTTTTCTGTAATTGCAGGTAATGTTTAGGTGTTGAAGTAGAAGGGAGTGGAGTTGCAGGAGGCTGTGACAGAGTTTGGAGATCCTGTATTTGAAGGAAAAAGTAGGACCTAGACTTGGGTGCTCGCTCTAAAGCCCTCCGGATCCCCAAAGTAGAAAACCTCTGTGACAGTGGTGATTAGTTACAGACAAATTCTGGAAGTCCCTGAAGAAACTGCCACCTTGGGTTTGGACACCTGCTCCTTAGCCCCCAACTTTTCCATATCTGGAATTCCAAATTCTGGTATGTATTTACTCTGAATATTACATCTCTGTCTGCGAACATTTGTCGAGATTCGTCTATTTGTTTATAATTTTGTGAAATTAGGGTTTTAAGCATAATCAAGATTTAATTAATTAATTAATCAACAAATTCCAAGTTTCCTCTTCATTCCAAGTGACACTAAATCTATAGCAGAGCCCTCTTGCAAGAGTTGTGGCTTGAATCAGTTTATGTCCTTGAATGTAAAGTGTGAAAGGAGGATTTAACCCAAACACTCATTGAAATTGAAAACCCCTCTTTTTACACTAAACATTTTGGTGAACCCATGTTTTATTTAAATTTTGCACCTTGTTGAGTGTTGTAGTTCAGATTTGCATTCATTTCATTCATCATTTTCATAGTGCATTTGAAAATTTACAACAATATTGAAAAATTTGAAAAAAATTGGCATTTTAGGATTGCATTTTGAAATAATTTAAATTAATTTTCATTTAAATTCATTTAATTTCTAATTTTTGCATTAGATTTGATATAAATTTCAAAAATTCATCATCTTACAATCTTGTGCATTGCATTTTTCATATTAAAATTGCTAGGGTTTGCTTTAAATTTTGAATTTTTCTTATAACCTAGTAATTTCAAAAAGTAGAGTTTGTAGTTAAAATCGTGTTTCAGATTTTACTACTCATCTTAAGAACTCATTCAAATCTGATTTTGTTTGTATTGTTGCATTTTAGTGTGTTTTTGCATTCATATTTCAAAAACTTGCATTTACACAGATAATTTCAACAAAACTAGCATTTTTCATTCATCATCCTTAAAATTGCACTTACATTGAGCATTGTAGGACTTTAAAAGTATTTTCAGATCTGAGCTAAATTATTTTGCATCACAAATCTGATTAGAATTCATTCACATATCATTTTGCACATATTCATGCCTTAATTTCACAACTAGGGTTTAAAAACCTTGCATTTTCACTAGATTTGGCCTTGTCATCTACCTAGATTTGCATTATAGGTGTGTTGTGAAGGATATTGCTGCATTATTGGAATGATATATAGCTTATTATTCACTTCCCCTCATCAATTCCCTTACAACACCTTTTCTTTTAGGCATTTGCATTGAAAAAGGTGAAAAAATCAAGCATTTTAGGTCATAAACTTGCATAATTTTGCACTTGTTCCTTGCATAAGTTTTGAAAATAATTTAAAATCTGATTTTACATTCCTTTGAAAACATACACACATGGCTTCTAATCACAACAATAACACTAGGTTTCCTCCTAGGCCTTTTATGAAAATAAAGGTCCCTGAACCCGAAATTATATTCACACCTCATGATAGAACAATTGGAGAAACTGAAGGACCTCTTTGTATCACTGTGAAGATAATGGAAAATCCTGTGGATGGAACACTTGTAGATCCTAATTGCATGACTAATGTGCAACAGAAGAGTTCCTTTATTCACATGGTTTGATACAAGACTTTTATGAACCTTCTGATATGATGATTAAAACACATAACTGAGATTTTATAAACACTTATGGGAAGATATCTTTATCGGTCACGGTATTTGAAAAATCTGTAGAACAACTATTTGATGTCGTCCCTCTATCTGACCTTTTTTGCATAGAATTAGGACATCCATGGTTAAAAGCTATGAAAGTTGTCCCTTCAATTATTCATAACTATGTAAAATTTCCTTTGAATGGACAAGTGCATACTATTCCTCGCAATAGATATAAACCTTTGGTTACAAGACAACACTTCAACCTTGATTACATTTGGCCACGATCTGATCAGGAACCGGAGTCACGAACAGATTTTAACTTCTTGGGATATAGAAAATATAAAGCAAAATTACTACATCGAGTGGCCGGTCCTTCTATTCAAGAAACAATAAGAGAAGAACAACCCACATTAGAAGAACTTCCTAGAGAAAAAGTTAAAGGACTCTATGCCGAGGTTCCTCCCCTGCCATCCTTAAGAGGATTGGGAGGTACTCGTTGAGAACAAGATACTTCATCAAGACAAATAATATTTGAGCAAGCTTCCTCCTCTAAGGAACAAAAAACAATGAAACAAGATGACAACACTTTTAAAGATATAAGCAATAGAACAAAAAGAAATCGACAAGCAAGAGAAAGGAGGAAGAGAAGACAAGCTTTTGCACAAATAAATGCGCTTGAACAAGAAAATATTCCACCATCTAACACCAAAACAAACAAGGAAGAGATTAACAAAGAAAACCTTATAAACAATGACAAAGAATTAGCAATTGTACCTTATGTTCCTCTTTCCTCTAACATCTGAGATTGGGAAGAGGATGATTTGATTGTTGACAATCTCTAGCATGAGCCTGCCTACAGGTAAGTATTTCTAACCCTGTACCTTCATGTTGTGTTTCCCCCGTGATGTGTTATGTGTTGTTTAGGCCTCCTTGGATGACCCTGGATACTCTCATAAGGTCAAGGATACCAGGAGACCACCTCTGTTGTCACCCTTCTTCTATTCATATCACCATTCTTCTATATTGCTTCTCCTCTATTTTCATTGTTGTGTGTTGTGTCTTAGGGGCATAGCAATGCAGTTGGTGACCTGGGGGTACCTTTCTACATGACAACCCTAAGGCACTTATTCTCCTCTCTTGATTTATTGTTTACCTTCTTCTAGTGGTTCTATCTAGCTGGAGGATGATGAAAAACTAATAATACTGATACAGACCATGTGTCCCTTCAGTGAGTAAACAAAAATGGACCTAGTCCATATATGACGATGGGTTTGATATATATTATCTGACGCTTGGCTAGTAGAATCACTCCATGTGATATTTTGATGTTGTCTTATCGTACTAACAAACCATAACAATACATCTGCTCCGTGCACTTTGTCTATCTTTGAATCTCACTTTGGTTACACTAGGTTTAGAGATCTCTGTAGTATAGCCCCACGATATACTCAGTCTCCAAATTCATAGTATAGCCTTAGCTCTTTGTGTGAATGATTACATGTATTACTCTTATCATGATTATGTGGTTTCTAACCCCTTTCACTGCTGGAAATTGTGTGTTTGTGGGAACATTCAGCGATCATGAAGCACATGTCACCTTTGGGGGCATGGGCTTTGCAAAAGCTCTTGTATCCTCCGGCCAGCTCTATTATGTGCCAAGTAACCTGCTAACATCATCCCCTAGACCATAAAATTATGTCTTTTCCTTAAGACATGCCTTGCTCCAATTGAAAATATTTCTTAAGTCTAGCCCCATTGACATATCCGGCTAATAGTTTGCACTCCATATTCTTTAGTCGGATGCTCCAGAATCTGTAAATTCTTCAATGTAGTATGGTACTAGCCACCTTGTTTTCAGTTTTCCTTGCTTCTTAAACTTGTTGTCATACATGAGTACTAAGTCACCTTCTTTGAATGTCTTGTTCCTCAAATTTCTATCATTTCAGGCCTTATGTCTATTCCTGTTATGTCAGAAAATGTCTCCCTAGGACTTTTTCCCTCCTAATTTTAGCTCCCATATCCTTTAGGTGTAATCATGCATGTTCATTTTAACTCCTTATGGAAATCCCTAAAAACCCATGTTAAAATGGGACCTAGGGGACAATGTTGAACTTGACCCTTCCCTGAAAATGGGGCCCAAGGCTTGGGCGCCCACGCCCTAGTCCTGTCCTATTTGGCGGGGTCCCAAATTTTAAATGTCAGTTATGTGACCGTTAGAAGTGTCCATTGCCGACATATCAGGTTTGAATTATGAAATTAAAGCAGGAATGCATATATAATCATGTTTAGGACTTCATTTGCAAACTAGATGGATATTGTGTCATGTCCACATTTCCCATGCGGTCACAACACGTATTCACGTGTGTCATGTCCACATGCATCATGTGGTCATGATACGAACTATCAAAAAAATTTCTCTTACTACTCTGAAAACCCCCTCGCACGCGTAAGCGTGCTCGGTGGCATATGCTTAAGGAATAAACAAAGCAGTTGTTAGCGGGGTATTACACACGAATTACATTTGTACAGCAGTTGTTTTAGGTGATAGATCATTTTTCAACAAAGCACGATCATTTGCCCTCTCATCCGTTTCTCTAAAATTTAATTTAAATATATATATGTGTGTGTGTGTGTGTGTGTGTATACCGCCATTATCTCAGTTCACTTTAACTCACAATTTAATTAATAAGTTCCTTAACTGTAAAGAAAGTATAGAATATATATAATAAATAAATATATATATAATTTGTTAAAACAGATTACTATCCAATAAATCATTAAAAACAGAGCAAAGAGTTAATTTATTTATTTTTTACAAATATAAACATTGTATTTCCGAATTGCAACTCTAAGTTTAAGCATCTATTCAATTCGTATTATACAATATGCATAAATAAATCCCACTTTTACTATTCTACTATGAAGCCTAAACATCTTTTCCGCACAAGGTATGCATAACATGATATCAATTTCACACAAAAACAAAGTTATAAAATGCAAAATTTTAGTTTGTAGAAGTACTTTACAAAAAGGGTCGCCAAGCACACAAATTCCTCATTGAACAATTTAAGGACATGTTAATTCTTAACAATTTGCCATGCATAAAACTAATTTTCACCTCTTTCTTTCTTAGTATTTTTACAAGGTAATCTAATGAAATCACACACGTAACAAATTACACTCATAAAATTTAAAGCAAGATACACTTCATGCAATCTTTTCTAGTTATCAATCCAAAGGAAACAATGCCAATTTCTAATGATAACAAGGATTAGGGATTCAAAAGATTATGCCATTCAACCTTATGATAAACACATGTCAAGTTCATAAGACAAGAATAAATCAAATGGGCATTAAGATGTCACTACTCTCCACAAAAATACACAAGGGCGAGGAAGGTTCCAACGCAACCCTCACCACATAGACCAACTGATTCAAGAGGACAATCGACCAAGAGGATCACAACCACCACAAAACACAAGCGGAAGACTTCAATAATCATGTGACAAGGCCATCACGATGATAAAACAAGAGGATGGGTATTCCTCCAAGGTGAAGGTTAGTCGACAAACCACAACCTCACTCTCTCACAACTACATGTAGTAGAACAAGGGTCAAATCATGCTCAACCCACTTCATGTCAGCCTAAACAACACGCAAACCCCAGAGCTCCCAATGTTGAAACATGGAAGTAGAGGCATATCACAAGAAGAATCTAATAGCAAGATCACGTCTCTAATTTTACTATTCTACTATGAAGCCTAAACATCTTTTCCGCACAAGGTATGCATAACATGATATCAATTTCACACAAAAACAAAGTTATAAAATGCAAAATTTTAGTTTGTAGAAGTACTTTACAAAAAGGGTTGCCAAGCACACAAATTCCTCGTTGAACAATTTAAGGACATGTTAATTCTTAACAATTTGCCATGCATAAAACTAATTTTCACCTCTTTCTTTCTTAGTATTTTTACAAGGTAATCTAATGAAATCACACACGTAACAAATTACACTCATAAAATTTAAAGCAAGATACACTTCATGCAATCTTTTCTAGTTATCAATCCAAAGGAAACAATGCCGATTTCTAATGATAACAAGGGTTAGGGATTCAAAAGATTATGCCATTCAACCTTATGATAAACACATGTCAAGTTCACAAGACAAGAATAAATCAAATGGGCATTAAGATGTCACTACTCTCCACAAAAATACACAAGGGCGAGGAAGTTTCCAACGCAACCCTCACCACCTAGACCAACTAACTCGAGAGGACAATCGACCAAGAGGATCACAACCACCACAAAACACAAGCGGAAGACTTCAATAATCATGTGACAAGGCCATCACGATGATAAAACAAGAGGATGGGTATTCCTCCAAGGTGAAGGTTAGTCGACAAACCACAACCTCACTCTCTCACAGCTACATGTAGTAGAACAAGGGTCAAATCATGCTCAGCCCACTCCATGTCGGCCTAAACAACACACAAACCCCAAAGCTCCCAATGTTCAAACATGTGCTCTGATACCAAATTATACAACGAAAGAGAGAGAATGTTCTCCTCTTGTAAAATCAACAAGGATGAAGCTATTAAAAGACCAAGCTCCCTTAAGAGTAAAGGAAAATAAAATATTTTCTAAGATCCAATAATCTTCTCCAAGCTTCACCATAAGCTCCCAGAAAACCTGCATATCACACAAAGGAAGAAACACCACACAAGCTACTCTCCTCCCTACCATAGACCTGCAAGAGGGTCACCCCCGAGCTAGGGAGATCATCCACACACCTAGGGGATTCAATACCACTTCACAATAAAATAAAAACAACACACCAAAACACAAATACACCCATAGATATTTACACAACACAAAACTCATCCACTGTGAGTTTAAAGAGAGGTAGGAGAGTGGACACACTCAACTCTAGAGTGTCACCCTTCAATTAAATTTCAACACAGTTTCCTTCTCATGGCCTCAATCCAACTTGCCAACAAAGATTCCAAGGAGTTCATATTTTGACTCTCAAGCCAAATAACACAATTTCCCAAAGTCACACAAATGTCCTCAAGGCTTTCAACATCTCAAAAGAAACAAGGCATGTACTCAAGGAGGATCACTCCTCCCCTACCCCACACTTGATGAGCATTTCTCCCAAGTGGAAGAAGCTCTGTCAACACCCAAATAAATTTCCCCACAATTACATAATTTACAACACGACAAATCAAATTTTATTTCACAAATCCATCATGCAAGAAATAGAAAATGCGAAGGAAAGGCCTTGAAATACAACCTTAAAAAGCCCTTTAATGGATGAAGTTGATGTAGAGTTCCTCTCCAGCCTCCTCTCCAAATCTCCCTTCTCAAAAAAAAAAATCTCTCTATGATCACAAGCAAGGGATAATGAATGGAGGATATAGGATGGCTAGAATAATTTCAGCATTATGAGGCTATGAAGAGGAGAATAGAGAAGGAATTGGGCATTATGAGGATGCCAGAAGAAGATTTCCTAGAGGAAATTAGGCATGATAAGAATGCAAGAATGAAGTCCCCCTGCAAGAATGAAGTTCCCCTGCAAGAATCAAGTTCCCCTGCAAAATCCAGTCTTCTCTAATTACTTAGAGAAGGGTCTTATTTATAGATTTTTTGAGAAGGAAATGGAAGGTGAGGATCAAGAATTGAGATCAAGGGCTCACATTATTTGTGAATTTTAAATTCATAGTGGATGAATTAAAAAAAATATTTTTTAAAGATTGTAATATTTAAATAACCCCACTATCCCAAGTGGAATTAATAAAATATCCCCACTCATGAGGTCCCCCACCATAGTCCTTTTCCAACACATGGAGGAATAAAATAAAATAAGTAAAAATAGAAATAAAGAGGGAGTGGATGACACACCACCCTCTTTATGGGGGACTCCCACCAAAAGTGAGAGACAAAAAGACAACCCACTCCATTATTGGTGGATCATGTTGTCATTCCATGACTTGGAAATGGGCCTAAGTGTGGATTCCACTCATCCCATTATCCCCATGCTTCCAAATTCGTCACTTAACTTCACTGTGAAGTTAAAATAACCATATGGAGGTTATCCCAAAGTTATCCTAGTCAAAAGGGTCCCTAGACCCATGGGGTATAACCCAGGGTTGATTTTAACCTAGTTAGGACCCCTAGGGTCAAGTTAAAGCACAAGTAAAGGGTCTCAAAAATTTAAAATTTAAAAATGAAATTCCAAACAACAAATCTTACAACACATATCATAATATAATTTTACAAAAGGGTAGACCTAACCCATTCAACTTCATGCAAGACAATATTACAACATTACAACATTGCACCAAACACAGAGTTGATCTTGGTTCCTCGTGGAACTAGATCCGCTTCACAAGGGATTACAACATAAGGTGTGGAATAATCTCCAGTATCTGTGGTTTTGTTAGAAATACCTGCACACTCAATCTCAAAGTTAATTCCACATATACATATCATAGCCGAAGCAAATTTAACATATTAATGAGGATGTATAACCAATCACTACCTATATCCATCCAGCAACCATATTATATAATAATCAATCATTTTAATCTAGAGTTAGGTGAATAATAGGATACACACCAGTCGGACAAGGGTGGGCCTTACATATTGTGAACTTGTGATCTTATGCTAAGGTGATTCAAGGCTTTCATTGTGTTGCAAAGCAGTATTGTGTTGTTGTTGTGTTTGTTTGTTGCAGATTTGGCTTCATCAATCCATCTCCTCATGGCATGAAAGAGCTTCTTCCTTCCATGAGAGCTACACCTCCAAGGTGATATCTATTTATGTTTTTAATCATTTATCAATTAGTTTTTTTGCCTCTATCCCATAGGGATACACACTCTCTATCTGACAACGGTGTTTGGAAGACTTGAATGTCCTTCTGGGGCTTGATTGAGGCAAGCTCCTAGACACCACAACCCCCAACCCCCTTTTCTGTAATTCCAAGTTATAGGTGTGGAAGAAGAAGGAAGTGTAGTTGCAGGAGGTTGTGACAGAGTTTGGAGATCCCATATTTGAAGGAAAAAGTAGGAACTGAACTTGGGTGCCCTCTCTGAAGCCCTCTGGATCCCCAAAGCAGAAAACCTTCGTGACAGTGGTGATTAGTTGCAGATAAATTCTGGAAGTCCCTGAAGAAACTGCCACCTTGGGCTTGGGTGCCTGCTCCTTAGCCCCTGACTTTTCCACATTCAGAATTCTAAAGTCTGGTATGTATTCAATCTAAATATTACATCTCAGTCTATGAACATTTGTCGAGATTAGTACGTTTATTTACAATTTTACAAAACTAGGATTTTAAGCATAATCATGCTTTAATTAATCAATTAATCAGTAAATTCCAAGTTTACTCTTTGTTTCAAGTGACACTAAATCTGTAGTAGAGCCCTCTTGCAAGAGTTGTGGCTTGACTCAGTTTATGTCCTTGAATGTAAGGTGTGAAAGGAGGATTTAACCCAAACACTCATTGAAATTGAAAACCCCTCTTTTTACACTAAACAGTTCCTTTCCAAGTTCATATTATATGTTGCCATCAGTCTGTCCTCATCCAATTTTTCCAATTCTTCAACCCTTTGTGTGAGTGAGATTCTTCTTCTCCCAATTTGAGAGTCCTTGCTATCCAGAAATTTATCTTCCTCTTCAGTTGTGATTGTTATGTATCAATCTTTGGTAACCTAGTCATCTTGGTATGTTGATTTATCTCTTTTCTTTGCTCCAATTGGTGATCTATTTGAGATATAAGCTTCTGATCTATTCCTAATGTGCTGCCAATTGTCTGCGGTGGGGTTTGATAAACTATGGAGGAATGCAGTATGTTTTTCTTACTAGTCCTCATCATGCATATGCTCCAATAGCCCAACATTTTCCTTATTTTTAGTTTTAGTTTTTCTCTCATCCAATCTTCCAAAACCTCCTCAATATCTGTACTATAGTGATCATCCTCTATCTCCACTTCTCCCTTAGAATTAGGTTCTTCCATTGTCTCCTCTACATCCAACCTTGCAATTGTATAGAGATTATTTCCATCCTTATCACTGTATCCATCCTGATTCATTTCTTCTATATATGCTTCATCCATAGATGATCCCAAAGGGATATTGACAACTTTGTTCTCATTGGAAAATGATAGCTCTTCTCTCCGAGAGTCTATGACACCGTTTGCATCTACAAACCATCTCAAGCCCAAAAGTACATTGAAAGCTTCTCCTTGATCCTTCATGGCTACCACAATGAAATCTAAAACATGTTTGATCCCCATTAGATTAACTTCCACTTGTCTCCATGTTCCCATTGTCTGCATGTTAGACCCATCCACCAAGATTATATTGTAAGTTGTTTCTGATAGCTTAGGTCTTCCTAATTATTCCCACAACTTATTTGCTATAATGTCAACACGTGCTCCCAAATCTATCATGACATTCTAGAACTTTTTATGATTGATGTAAACATCCACCATCAATGGTTTTGTCTTCCATTCTCTATCTATCTTTCCCATCCTCTAGAGTTGACTTTTCTGACCTTGCTCCTTATTCTAGTATTTAGAAAATTGTTTCAGTTTCTCAATGAGTCTATGTTGTGTTAATTGGGATAACTGCTTGAGAGCCTCCACTTCTCCTTCGGTGAAAAATTTCTTCTATTTCTTTTCTTTTTCTTGTTCCTTTCTTATAGTTTGTTTAGATTCCTTCACTACTTCTTCATGTTGTTTCTTAGTAGGGACAAATTCTTCATCCTCCTCACTATTTTCCTCTTCAGTGTCAATGATATAATGTCTTCCGGTATTTTTTCCTTGTCTTGTCACTACCATAGCTTTCTCCTTCCTTTTCCTTCTCTCTTTTCTAGTATGTTTTGGTGTTCTTCTCTGGTAGTACTCTTCTTCTTATGTGGACTTAGTTGAAGTTATGTTTGTCTCCTCTCTGTTGTTTTTCTAACAGGTTCTTGCTCCTTGGTCTTTTGGTGCCCTTCTTATGATCCTTGCTCCTTTTTGATTATTCAGGTTATGTAACTCATCACTCTTAGATTGTGGTTGTGCATTTTGGAAGTATTGTTGTGCTCTCTCACAAGAAAATAGGTCATGCTCTTTGCTTTTACAAAATGAACACTGTGTTTTCTTTTTAGTCCAACATTCACTAGCAAAATGCCCTACCTTATCGCAATTTCAAACATGTGGCATCCTATCTCCTTCTTTGACTTCTTCCACAGCCTCTGCCTCCTCTGTAGCCTCCAAACTATTTTTTGTCATCATTATTATAGCTATTTCCATATAATGGACCACTAGAATTTGAATTTTTTATTGCATTGACATTTATCTGATTTCTCCAACTTGGCTACTTGTAGTCATGATCATTTGAGTTCCTTTCTTTCATATATGTCATGTTACTACTCTCCACAGAGTTCGTAGTGTTTCCACCATACCACACTTCATCATCCTCATCAGCAAAGTCTCTTTTCCTTCGGAAGTTTTGTGAAGGGCAATTCAGTGTTTCATGGTTATCCCATTCTCTACATAATCCATAGTATATTGAATTGAATGTTTTCATTGTTGCTTTGGTGTCTGCTTTTATTGCAGCAGCTTGTCTTTCACCTTTCATCCTAGGACATTCATTTCTCAATTGGCCTTCTCTTGTACAATATGAACACCAGATATTAGGTATTTGCTTCTATGTATTCTCCTCCTGCTTAACTAATATCCCCTGCCTCAGCTTCAATTGCTCCAATTTCAACTTCAACTTTTCCAATTCTAGGTGTTTTTTCATCTTATCTTATATGCGCTAGGATTAAGACTCTATCTGATAGGATAGTGTCACTACTTCTGCATATGTCTCAAATATCCTTCCATCTAGAGCTAACCTTATCTAAGGGCTTATTCTGGAAATAAACCATCCTATCTTTTGCTTTTTAGTCAGTGGTTCCTCCAATCTCCTAGTTGTCTCCTTGAATCTTTTATCAAAATCCTTTATTGATTCTTTCTCTAATTGCATCAAATGTCTCATCTTGCTTACCCCTTCTGTCAAAACATCTGGAACTCCAAAATTCTCCAAAAATGCCTTCTTAATCTCATCCCACTCCTTGTCATTGTTTGGGTATGTCTTCCTATACCACTTCAATGCTTCATTCTGCAAGGTGCCTATGAATTCAAATAGCTTGATTTCATCTCTTGTTACTCCCTTCCATTTCCTAATGCAGGAGCATCCAGGTCCACGAGCAATCAGCATCAACCAAAAATATTTCAAATTTCCAGTTTCAGTTTCTGTTCAATTTTGTTGTGTTTTATTTTTTTTCTGTGTTGGTTTTGGGCAGTTTGCTTCAAGAAGATGTTCAGTCTCAAATTGGCCAAGTGAGGGGCATCATCTTATAGAAGACCCAATTGGGTATCCTCAGTTCAATTTTGGTGAAGATTGGACAAGAATTGGTTGAGTTAGAGTTAGTCAGAGAATTTCTCAGTTCGCGAACTATTCAGTTCACCGATCCATCAGTTTGCTGACAACCCAGTTAGCCGATGAGCACTTTCACCAACAACTCTTCTAGACAAGTTACATTTTTTTTCCAAGTTTGACTAAGGGGAGCTTTTGGTCGGTAAGTTCCTAGTTCATGAACTATTTAGTTCGCTGATAGCTTAGTTCGTCGATGAGCAATTTCTCTAACTAAGCTTAAAGGCCAGCTCGTAACTCTACACATTTATTGAAAAGAAGCCTTTAGTCAGTAAAGTTTGAAGCTTAAGAACTTCATTAGCAAAATCTTAGGTTTGTGAACCCTTAGGTTTGCCAATACGACATATCATCGATAAAGGATTTAAAGAGTGGAGTTCGTAGTTTATTGAATTCGTCGATAGGCGATAAAGTAGAAGTTAAAATACTCTAAGTTCGTGAGGCCTGATTCCAAAGTTCGTGGAGAGAAGAAATCACTGATAGAAGAAAAAGAGTTAAGTATTTGGCTACTTCATAGTTTTTTTAAAATTGCCGATAAGCCAATAAAAGGTTTGGAAAAGGTCAACTTTGCCGATAAAGGGGCTTGGTGACTAAAGATGTACTGGAAAACATTTTGGTTTGTGAAGTATCTACTTTGCCAATAGCTTGGGAGGGCAGACTTTTAAGTTCGCGAAGGACTACATTTTTCGATAACCCCTTCTATTGATGTGTCAAGGAATATTTAAGTTCGCGAACCTGAGAAAATGTCAATAGAGGACTCTGTGGTTCATGGAAAGAGAATTTTGTTGATAATTATCTTAGAGCCGGAATGTATACAGTGTCAACTATTATACAAAATTGCAGATGTCTAAGGAAATGATCTAATTCTTTGACTATTAACTATTTGGTGATAGTTAAAGGTTATGTGGTTGTTATGTAATCGTTAACTTGGTGGTTTTTCTAATCTGTTTGGTAACCATTGAACCGCTTGGCGACTGTTGAGTTTTAGTTAAGAAACTATTGTTTCTTCAGTTTCTTGTGAAACTGTCAACTTTTTAGTTTTCTTCCCAGTTGATGTATAAATCAAAAAACTTATGGATATTGGAGGGGTCAGCCATTGAGAGAAAGAAGAGAGGCTTGGCTAAAGAGTAGGAGAAAACTTGTAGAGAATGCAAGATAAGGTGCCTAAGGGTGTCGAGTGAAGAGAGGGATTGGAAGCCTTGCAAGGGTGTGAGACTATGGGAGATTGTGCAGAGCCAGAGGAAAATATGCAGATGTGCAGAGGATGGCTATTAAGAGCCAAGAGTTGTAAATCTTATTATGCAAATTTTATTCTTGTTGTGATAGATAAATTTTGTAATTGTGCAAACATTGTTGAATATGATTTTTAGAATTGAATACATAAATGATTCTTTGTATAATTTGGTTAAGTGTATTTGTCAAGGGGGGGTCCCTCTTCGTCAAATGGTATTAGAGCCAGAGGTCTTAAGTGTGTGGGCAAAGCATTGAACGTGAGGCAGTCTGCACCAGGACCTGTGGGTGGTAGTTGAAGCGGTTGTGTTGTCCGAGGAGCTCGAGAGAATTGTTGCAGGTGTGCAAGGAGTCCTGAGCAATTAAGAGCTGGGAGAAGACATTGAAGCTACTAGAGAGAGTTGATTGTGAGAGTGATTTTGTTGCAGGGAGGACATGTAACTGTAGAGAGCATTGTCTCTAGAATTTGTATGAGTTGATGAAGGTGTGTGTGTGTAGGTTGCAGAAATTGTGGATTGTGAGATTGCAGATTGTGTGTGAAGATGGCAAGGAGGAAAAGTATGAGTTTCACCTTGGGTAAGGCCTTAAGAATTTCATTTATTGAAAGGAGAGAAAGATAGTTGGATACCTTGGGGGAGAGTAGAAATATGGAAATGAGAAAGCCAGGAAAGAATATGGGTAAGGTAAATTCCCATTATTCACTTAATAATTATTTGTGTGTGTAGAGAAGGATGAGGAAGAAGATGAAGAGACAATTCGTAAAGAAATGAGAAAAGTGGAAGCGAGATTAGAAGCACTGAATATAGCAGTAGTATGCCATGAGGAAGGCATGGGAAGAGAGAGTGAGAAAGAGGAAAGAACAGAGGATGAGGAGAAAGAAGATGAAAATATTGAACAAGAGGATGCAAGTGTAGTAGCGATTGAAGATGCAGTTGTGGAGATTGAGATGGAAATGATGGAGCTTGAGGATGTTGCAGCTGAAGTGAGAGTATATAGTGATCTATGGAGATCTGGTGTCTGATGAAGAACCTGAGAAAGAGCAAGCGTTGCTTGAGGAGATTGAGAGGATTGAAAAGTTGAAGTTGTTCAGTGCAACAACAGATATGGAAGTTGCACCCAACAGTGAGGAAGAGGAAGTTGTGACACTAGAAGTCACTGAGGTAAAGTTTAATTTTTATGAGTTGTGATGTTGAATTTACAATGAATTTGTATGTTGAGATGAGTAAAGAGTTAGAGAGGGAAGATGTAATGTCCCCTTTAAGAAGATCCTTATTTTCCACCTTGCACATAAGAATTACTTCTTAAAGGAAACATTAGTAATAGATAAGATCAATAAATCATATTAAAATAATCAAATAAATAAATTATTTAATTATTCAATCTTAAGTGGATTCATACTTAGGGTTGTTTATTATATGTTAATTTTATTTATTTTCAAACCCTAGTGGAGATGGGGTACTATCTCTTGTTAGGTTGCATGAATCATCCTCTACAGGTAGTGCCTTTGTATGATGTAACACATGCCCATTCCACCTTAGGTCTTACTAAGTGCCTTTGTATGATGTAACATATGCCCATTCCACCGCAGGTCTTACTTATTACCTTTGTATGATGTAGCATAGTCCATTCCACCGCAGGTCTTATCCATTGCCTAAGTATGATGTAACATGGTCCATTCCACCGCCGGTCTTATCTACCTTTGAGGTATTAATGCTACTTCTTCCTAACAAGTTTACCTCCAATCTCTCAATGTGTGTTATGCTCTTATATAAATCAAATACGATTACTCTTTATTATATTTATTTAATTTCAATATCAAAGTTGTATTTAACTCAGAAGTGTTCTCTTAAAAAATATCTTTTTTTCCTGTTCTTTTTACTTTCTATCTTATAACCTTTATTTATTTCCCTTTCAAGGGATATGTTCGAAGAGACACATCTCTTATTATGCTTTGCATAAAATACATATGCACCTCTTATAATTTTTATTACTTTAGTAAATTACATACGTACCCTCTTATAATTTTTATTACTTTATATTAATTCCCTTTAGTGGTAAAACTAGTTCTAACCATACCTAACTCCGTTATCATAAGAGGATAGGTTAAAAGATGTTTATTTATTTTATTTATATTTACATTATATCATTTATATTATAATAAATGATATATGATATATTTTATATTATTTATACTATATCATTTATATCATAATAAATGATATATGATTTATATTATATTATTTGTATTTAGATTATAATGTAAGATAATTATAAGAATATTCGTATTTATATTATTAGATATATTTATAATATTGATATTATATTTCAATTATAATAAAATATTCATACAATAATATTATTTATTAAATAATATATAATGTATGTAATTATTTCTATTATCCCAAATAATATTTTACAAACCATCTTTATCATGTTCAAATCTTTACTTTAACAGTGTCTTGATATGGGGACATGACATAAGATTGTGTAGTGACATAGTGGAATACAGATGTTGCATATCTATATGTAAAAGTTGTGAGAGATTGTGCAGGCGAGATTTGGTGGAGGTGGTCAATTTATGGTGGGATTGATCCCACGAAAGACGAGAGAAGAGAAGTGAGTAATTGGAGGAGGAGAAGAGAGAGCCATTAGCAGAGGAGGACGATCTATGGTGGATGTGAGTCCATGAGAGGAAGGAGGAATAAGGTGCAGACTTGGTGGAAGAGGACAACAAGTGTCCTGGCTAAGTGTTGGAAGAGGTGGAGAAATAAATTTTTCTGTCTAAATCAGCGATGGAGTTTGTTGCAGGTTGTCTACAACCTGAAGAGTAGTTAGATACTACTCCACTCCATTTTGTGGGCCCTACTCACAAAATTTCTCTTACCTGGTGTGTCTCATGCAAGAACATCTGGGTCCATGAGAAATCAGCATCAACCAAAAATATTTCAGGTTTCCAATTTCAATTTTTTTTAGTTTTTTTGTGTTTTGTTTTTCTCCTGTGTTGGTTTTGGGTAGTTTGCTTCAGGAAGATTTTTCAGTCTCAAATTGGCCAAGTGAGGGGCATCATCTTGTAGAAGAACCAATTGGGTATCCCTAGTACAATTTTGGTGAAGATTGGACAAGAATTGGCTAAGTTAGAGCCAGTCGGAGAATTTCTCAGTTCGCGAACTATTCAGTTCACCGATCCATTAGTTTGCTGACAACCTAGTTAGCCGATGAGCACTTTTATCGACAACTCTTCAAGACAAGTAACATTTTTTTTCCAAGTTTGAATAAGGGGAGCTGTTGGTCGGTAAAGTTCCTAGCTCATGAACTATTTAGTTCATCAATAGCTTAGTTCGCCGATGGGTGATTTCTCTGACAAAGCTTAAAGGCTAGTTCACAACTCTACAAGTTTATTGAAAAGAAGCCTTCAATCAGTAAAGTTTGAAGCTTAAGAACTTCATTGACAAAATCTTAGGTTTGTGAACCCTTAGGTTCGCCAATACAACATTTTGCCGATAACAGCTTTAAGGAGTGGAGTTCGTAGTTTATTGAATTCGCTGATAAGTGATAAAGTAGAAGTTTAAATACTCTAAATTCGTGAGGCCTGATTCCAAAGTTCATGGAGAGAAGAAATCTTCGATAGAAGAAAAAGAGTTAAGTCTTTGGCTACTTCGTGGTTTTTTGAAAATTACCAATAAGCTGATAAAAGGTTTGGAAAAGGTCAACTTTGCCGATAAAGGGGCTTGGTAACTAAAGGCATTGTACCAGCAAACATTTTAGTTTGTGAAGTATCTAATTTGTCGATAGCTTGGGAGGGCAGACTTTTAAGTTTGCGAAGGACTACATTTGCCAATAACTCCTATTGATGTGTCAAGGAATATTTAAGTTCATGAACCTAAGAAAACACTGATAGAGGACTCTGTGGCTCATGGAAAGAGCATTTTGCCAATAATTATTTGTCTTAGAGCTGGAATATATATAGTGTCGATTGTTGTACAAAATTGCGGATGTCTGAGGCAACAATCTAATTCTTTGACCGTTTAACTGTTTGGAGATAGTTAAGGTTATGTGGCTGTTATGCAACTATCAACTTGGTAGTTTTTCTATTCTGTTTGGTAACCATTGAACCGCTTGGCGACTATTGAGTTTCAATTAAGAAATTGTTGTTTCTTCAACTTCTTGTGAAACTGTCGACATTTCAGTTTTCTTCCCAATTGATGTATAAATTGAAAATTTTATGGATATTGGAGGGGTTGGCCATTGAGAGAAAGAAGAGAGGCTTGAACAAAGAGTAGGAGAAAACTTGCATAGAATGCAAGATAAGGTGCCTGAGGGTGCAGGGTGAAGAGAGGGGTTGGAAGCCTTGCGAGGCTGTGAGACTATGGGAGATTGTGCAGAGCTAGAGGAAAGTATGCAAATGTGCATAAGATGGCTATTCAAAGCCAAGAGTTGTAAATTTTATTACGCAGATTTTATTCTTGTGTTAGATAAATTTTGTAAATGTGCGAACATTGTTGAATATAATTTTTATAATTGAATGCAACAATTATTCTCTGTATAATTTGGTTATGTGTATTTGTCAAGGGGGGAGTCCCTCTGTGTTAGTTCCAAATTGACTCTAGTACAAAAATGTGTTCAACTGCTTTAGTAGTGTCCTTCTCAAATACATGTAACTTAATATGGGTATCCATGATTGATTTTCTTACAATCTCTGGTACTCTGTGGTGAATGTTTTCTGGTCTTCTCCTTTGATCATGTTGTCTTCTGTCAATTCACTTTCCTTCTCTTCCCTTATCTCTTTGTGTTGATGTTTTGGTAGCTTCGGGAGGTAAGCCTAAAGTCATGACTCTTGGAATAGTCATGACTCTTAAAATCAATCGGATATATATAGCAGTAGATTCACCATCCAAAGGTGATGAAGTAAGAAACAACAAAATAACATGTCTGATCTGAAAATCAACATGGTATCTGAGCCAAGTTGATCCAATAAACAATTTGTCAGGCTCTCTCCTTGATGTTTCAGGTGGAAGATGCACTAATGCTATGTGGATGACCATCACTACAAGAGAAGGAGATAGGTGCCTGTATGTGCTCTTGGACTTTGAGGGGCTTGGCAGTTTTGAGAGAAGTGAATAGGAACCTTAAGGATATAGAGTCTACTTTTAGCCGCTTCTAGAGTGGGATCAATCTATTGGAGCAAGACGGAAAACTATTCAAGGGCCTATTTTACATTGCAATCAAGGATGTGGATGAATCCGATGTAATTGACCTTATCCAAGAATTCCAAGAGAAGATTTCTCAAATATGCAACAAATCTTAGGAAAACTTCATATTAAAATTGTATGATGGGAAGTTCAAGATTACTGCTATGGCTCCTTCCAATTGGTTTGAATACTATCATGAGGGCTTAAAGGAATTGGCACAAATGTTGTATGAAACAAATTCTTCTTATGATAGTGGTTCTATTTTCTTGAGAGACCTTAAGCTTATAATTTCTCAAATTGCAGTCAAGGATTGGTCTTCTGTGGACGGTAAACGTGTAGCCATCATAGTTAACATCATAAGGAGAAATCTCATGTATGCTATCAATATGGGGTGTCTTTCTCCCACAAATTCAAATGAAGAAATGCAAGAGCTTGTGAAATTTGATACACAGGTAGAAGTTCCTGATATGCCTCTTGTTGTTGGCGAGTCAGTGTTCATCAACATTCAAGATTCAAGCTTGAGTCTAGCACCTTCCAAGGAATTATCAACATCTAGCCTTATTAGAGATTTGTTAGCTCAACTCAGGGTAAAACTAGAGGTTGTTTTAGCTAGGGAAGGAGGCAATGTTGATTCCTGACATTCCATGTTGGAGAGGTTCCTTTGTGCAGTGGCACAGAGGAGGAGTGATCGAGTTCACCAGTGGATAAGCTCTAAAGTCGATTCAGAAGGTTTCTTATTCTAAAGTCGATCAGTTTCTTCGAAGAGGAGGGAGTCTGACAAACCAATAGAGGCAACCTTGGATGAGGAGGTCAGGAGGTTGATGTTAGTACTTGGAGCTTTAGAGGGAGTTGCATCATCATGAAGGTTCCTTGTAGTGTATATTTCTCTGAGACAGAGAAATATGAGGTGAAAGCCCTTGTAGTGTATATTTCTCTGAGACGGAGAAATATGAGGTGAAAGCCCTTGCAGTGTATATTTCTCTGAGATGGAGAAATATGAGGTGAAAGCCCTTGTAGTGTATATTTCTCTCAGACGGAGAAATATGAGGTGAAATCCCTTGTAGTGTATATTTCTCTAAGATGGAGAAATATGAGGTGAAATCCCTTGTAGTGTATATTTCTCTGAGACAAAAAAATATGAGGTAAAAGCCCTTGTAGGGTATATTTCTTTGAGACAGAGAAATATGAGGTGAAAGCCCTTGCAGTGTATATTTCTCTGACACAGAGAAATATGAGGTGAAAGCCCTTGTAGTGTATATTTCTCTGAGACAAAGAAATATGAGGTGAAAGCCCTTGCAGTGTATATTTCTCTGAGATGGAGAAATATGAGGTGAAAGCCGTTGTAGTGTATATTTCTCTGAGACGGAGAAATATGAGGTGAAATCCCTTGCAGTGTATATTTCTCTGAGATGGATAAATATGAGGTGAAAGCCCTTGTAGTGTATATTTCTCTGAGGCGGAGAAATATGAGGTGAAAGTCCTTGTAGTGTATATTTCTCTGAGATAGAGAAATATGAGGTTAAAGCCCTTGCAGTGTATATTTCTCTAAGACAAAGAAATATGAGGTGAAATCCCTTGTAGTGTATATTTCTCTGAGATAGAGAAATATGAGGTCAAAGCCCTTGTAGTGTATATTTCTCTGAGACGAAGAAATATGAGGTGAAAGCCCTTGTAGTGTATGAGACAGAGAAATATGAGGTGCGATCCCTTGTTCATCTCTGAGACTGAGATGGGACGTCATGTTGAGAGACTCCATGACAACATCACGTTGAGAGACTCTGTGATGAATCCATTGTACTTGTGTTTTTTCCACACATATGGGAGTAGCCATGGTGGACATCATGTTGAGAGACTCCATGACGACATCACGTTGAGAGACTCCATGACGACATCACGTTGAGAGACTCCATGTGGGCACTTGTGTACATGTTTCCTTCCACACATGGGAGTGGCCATGGTGGACGTCATGTTGAGTGACTCCATGACGATATCACATTGAGAAACTTCGTAATGAACTATTTCACAAATGGGTGTAGCCATTGTGGATGTCATGTTGAGAGATTCCATGACATGGATATTTGGAAGGATACCTCCCTAGCTAAGAGGGAGTGTTGATGTTTTGGTAGCTTCAGGAGGTAAGCCTAAAGTCATGACTCTTGGAATAGTCATGACTCTTAAAATCAATCGAATATATATAGCAGTAGATTCACCATCCAAAGGTGATGAAGTAAGAAACAACAAAATAACATGTCTGATATGAAAATCAACACTTTGTAGTCGGATCTCAAAGTACTCCTCTCCTAAGACTTCTTCAAAATTGCTCTAGATCTCTGCTACTCTCTCTCTCTACTTCCTTGTTTACTTGAATATCTTCCTTTTCTACTAAAATTCTCTTGACTTTATATGGCACTCGGGGTGGCTCATGATCCAAGGGTTGTGTCTCTTCATAGTGTCTCTTCAAATTAGGGGAATCTCTTTTCTTTGTGAATGACATCATGTTGGCATCTAATTATGATTCAAATAACCTTCCAAAACCCTCAAAACTCCTCTCAAGGTTTATCACATCTTCTCCTCCTTCTCTTATCTCCTTTATGATTCAGAAAATTAACTCCTCTATATATTTCTCATCCATCTTCAAAATCTTTGGTGTTAACTCATATGTTCCAGCAGTCTGCGACATAAACCCTATTTCGCATGTTTCTTCTCTTTCCCTTCCGCATTCTTCTCTGGCAGCACCCACAGTGGCGCACTCTTCAAATTCTTTGATCTTTTCTTCCGCACCTTCTATCATCTTTCCTTCCTCCATCATTTGTGCCCTTTCCATTCTTCTGTAGTAACATTCTTGTCTTTCTTGAGTTTGCTTTAATCTCTCTTCTTGGCTTATCTCCATTCCAATCCTGATTTCTTTGTCGATCTTCTTTTTCTTCCATTGCTCCCCTTTCACCATGGGTTTGCTGGATTTGGTGTTCCACTAGTCCTCTTATATCCCATAGAATCCTTATTTGAAGAGTCACATCATTTGAAAGGTCCTTGTGGATCCTACCCCCTTCCCACTTGTCATCCCCTTAAGTGCATGCCCCCCTCTCACAGAGGTAGAAATTTAAGGAGATATGAATTCCTCCGCAATTTGAAAAATTTTCCCGCCAACCTTACCTTTCCTCTTTTCTAGAACTTTGTGCTACTTCTTTAGATGTTTTTCCCTTTCAATCTTTAACTACCCTCTTCTAGGGTCCCAGAAATGAAACCAAATGTTAGCAAGAAATGGAGAGGAGATACCAATCTGGAGATCCATTCCTTAGTCAAGTCTTTGTAGTCAATTTATACCCTGGTCAGGTAGCTAGAGATTGATAGCAAAACATAAAGAATAACCAAACAGAGCATCACATAGACATCAAAATAAGATAACACACAAAGTTACCCGATACTGGCAAACCTCCATATATATATATGTGTGTGTGTGTGTGTGTGTGTTACGTCAGAAATTGTCCTCCTGTATGGAACGATACAATTTCCCTCGGTTTAGTTTCTCTCCTTTGGTGTCCTTTTAACGTCTTTGTTTTTGGCCTTCCTAAAACCCTGACTGACCTATGTCTAGTTGAAAAAGTGTCATTTTCTGAGATAACTATTGACTGAACCTGAAAAGGGAATTTGAATTTTGGGTCCCTACAACATCCTAGAGATAGATCTGATTGAAAAATGGGGCATTGGACTTGTGCGCCCATGCCCTAGTCCTACCCCATTTTTCAAGATTTTCAATCTTAGCGAGGTATCAACTCCCGCCGTGCATCTCGGGATTCCGTTTTCAAATTTTTAGTTTTCGCACAATGTCGAGACATTATTTTGAAATTTGAAATTCCTAAGGTTAGATATTTAAGGACATTTGAAAATTATTTTATCACACACAATCTACATGCAAGATTGATGCCAAAACTCTGCTAAAATTGCCATTGAAGATCAATGATTTGTTGAAGCTCTTGAAGTTATTTGAATTTGCTATCATGGAGATAATGGATGGAGATTAGGAATCAAGATCTTGAGACTATATTGTTCTTCCTATGGTTAGTACACCTTTTTCGTGATCAGGAGAAGGGTTGAAGCCTCCAACATCGAGCTTGGGAATCCTCCATGAATACGGCTGCCTCACCTTCTTGTTCATGCAAGTCTTCATTGCTTTCATCTCATTTAGGTGAAGTTATGTTTATTCATTGAGTTGAAGCAAGTTATTGATCTTTCCTTGATGCTTGCATCATCCAGGGTTTGATATTTCTGCATACACATTTGTTAGATAAGCACACACACTTCTGCAGATCTTTATCTCTGGCTATTATTGAGGTAGGAATACCAAAAATAGGGCTTGACTGAGGCAAGCTCCTATATAGCCACAAACATCTTTTTCCTCTTTTTGTAGGTGTAGATCATGTTGGATGAAAAGGAGCAATAGGAAGATAGATATTGTGGATACAGTCGTCATAGAGTTTCAGATTTTCGGATTGCAATACTTTTGAGACTAATGAGTAGGTGCCCTAGTCTACCTAGAAAGAATCCTTAGGATCTAGGAGCTACTAAACATTGTTAGACATCTGATACAGAAGGTTTTTACAGATAGAAAGTTGCAGGACTAATGAGCGGGTAACCTAGTCTAGTTGGCCCTCATTTTTCGGGTGCATGATCTCTGTACCCTATTTTCTATATTTTTGTAATTTGTTCATTTGGATTTGTCTTTGAACTCAGTAGGTTATAGTCACATGGTGTAATATAGGGTTTCATGATTAGTGAGTGAAACAAACTTGTGAAATCTTAACCGAAACATCTGATTAGACTTACTTAGCATTAAGGAAAGTATAAGAAATATGTAGCTTGGCCTAAAGCTCAGTTCTTATCTTCCTAATGTTTAGTTGGTGAAATAAATGGACTTAATCTTGTTTTAAGGAACCCTACTTTTTCACACTAAACATTTTGGTGAACCTGTACCTTAAAAGAATTTGCAGCCTTTATAACATCAAATATGAATTAGTTTGCTGTCCTAAATCACATTTAGATTGCAAACCCTCTTTTATGAAAGTGTATGCATTAAATCTTGAATTATTTCCTCTATCTTTTCATTAAAAGAGTTTGAAATTACAACTTTATGTTTTGCATAGTGCTATTCTATTTCATTTTCACAGAGTTTATACTATATCATTTTACATTTAAGTTCTGGGTTAATTTGAGCATGTTATGATGTTGGATTACTTTTTGCAAGATTTTCATGTATATGATGATTCGTTTAGTTGTGACGACTTCATTATGTTAGATGAAGCCCTTGAGGACTTTATCTCGATTGAACATTCCACTACAACTCCTAAACCGCATTGTTTCAAAGATTAGTAAATGCAATTTATGTTCCTAAACCTCAAGAAGAATATGTGAAACTGAAAATAGTGGTCACCTTGTGTTCAGATGTGGTTCAATCATCTTCTAAACTGGTACTCACTGTTAGAGGTCTTCTGCCTTCTTCTTGACCTCCTGATTACATTTATAACTATGCTAAACAAATAACACATCAAAATTTACAACAACCTAGTAGTACTATGGTTGCCCATACATATAATACTCAGAATAATAAACAAAGCAAACAACAATTGAACATTTTGATATCTTTACCATCTTCTCAACTGATGCTTCCTCAAGCACCTCATTTAATGCATAAAGTTGGTCAAGATTATGATCTTGTTGAGCAGCTTTGTGCTACTCCTCCTAAGATATCTCTTTGGGAACTTATACAAACTTCTCCTACATACCATGGAATGCTCCAAGAAGCTTTACAAAAGGTGATTGTACCACTTTCTATCAAACCGAATGATGTAGCGGCTCTATTAGACTGTATGCATGCGACAAAAATAGACATTATGTTTCAGCAACATGAGTTACCATCTCTTGAAGTTCAAAATTAGTATGATCCTTTGATTATTTTCATTACAATAAACAAGAAACTGATTAAATGAGTTATGATTGATAATGGATTAGCTCTTAATGTTTGTGGCATCAATTTATTACATAAGATTAAAGTTGATACATCTTTGATTAAGCCAGATAGGATAAGTATCCATGGCTTTGATAATGTTGGAAGACAATCCATCGACACCATAACTTTACCTGTACAAGTTGGGCCTCTGACTTTATCTACCCTAATTCATGTCATGCCTGGTTCTTTATCTTACAACATGATTCTTGGTAGATTTTCGATTCATACATTGGGGGCAGTTCCTTCTACCCTTCATTGTTTAATCAAGTTTGTTTTTAAAGATAAACTTCATACTATTCATGTTGATCTTGAACCTGACAAATGTTTACAAATTGAATCACAAAAGCAAATTGTTCATCATAAGACCGTAAACAATCTAAAAGTTGACTCATCAGCTCCTCTTGCCATAGATAATGTTGAGCAAGAGTCCAAACAATCGAATGCATTCTTTGGTGATGATTGGGGTTTGTTAGATTTTACATATCCTTCTATGGATGAATATAAAATTAACAACCCTGCTCCTGAAACATCAAATGTTGCATCGATATTATGTAAAAGTTCAAATATAAAACCTAAAGTCTCTTTGCTAACAAATACAGGAAATACTTTTACTTACACTACAGATTATGAGACTTATGAAGCCCCACCTTCTTCTAAGGAAATGGCTTCCCTTTATGGTCAAGGATTTCAAATCCTTTATAAGAACTGTGACTATGTATGTAATGGTTGCAGTATTAATCAACAAGGAATTCGTGTACCTATAGAATCCACTTCACGACATTACTCAAGTGGCATTAGATATAGCCCTTTCAAGGAATCTAAAGCCCGTAGACGTCCTACTCTTAATGTGTATACAATATCGATGCTTAATTTGATCTTTCCCAAGATGATTGACATTAATTATCCTTTAGGAGAGATCCTTTTAGATATCTTTTCAACAGATGAAGCGATAATTGAATTCTTGGGTGCTTACGACAATATCCCCCTATTACCATCATAAACGTGGACTACCTTATTGTTTGAACAATAGTGCATATTTTGGAAAATCCACTAGCATGATAAACACCACTTTAAAGTCTGAGGAAGAATCTGAAGACTTACCACAATCACCCGATCTCCTAGACCACAATACTCTACTTAATGGAAAGACTATTGATGTTTTCATGGAGAAAGATAATACTAAAAAAATTATCCCTATAGGTGATTGCTTAAACATAGAAGAAAAAGAAGAAATGACCAAGTTGCTACATGAATTTTCTGAATTGTTTGCTTGGAACTATTCGGATATGCCCGATATTGATCCTCAAATTGTAACACATAATATTGTATTGAAACCATATGCTAAGTAGTTTAAACAAAAGATTCATAAGATGAATCCTAAGGTTGCATTACTCGTTAAGGATGAGATAGAAAAGCTTTTACAATTTGGCTTTATCTACCCTATTGATTACTCACCTTGGATTTCAAATATAGTGGTTGTCGCTAAACCTGATGGTCGTATTCGTATGTGTACCGATTTTAGAGATTTCAATCTTGCATCTCTAAAAGATGATTTCCCACTTCCTAACATCGATATGATTGTAGATTCTATATCTAGCCATGAATTACTCTCCTGCATGGATGGTTTTTCAGGATATAATCAAATCTTGATAAATCCTCAAGATCAATATAAAATAGCTTTTATAACACCTTGGGGAACATTTTGTTGGGTGATCATATCGTTTGGACTTAAGAATGCAGGAGCAACTTACCAATGTGCTATGACCCTTATACTTCATGATCACATGCACAATATCTTAGAGGATTATGTCGATGACATCTTGGCGAAGTCCATTCATTGCCAAGATCATGCCATGACTCTTTGACAGATCTTTGAGTGAATAAAGAAATACAACATGCGATTAAACCCTCGTAAATGCATTTTTGGTGTAGACAGTGGAAAATTGTTGGAGTTTATAGTTTCAACTCATGGTATTGAGGTTGATATGAAAAAGATTGATGCAATTTTTAATATGTGAACACCTAAGAACATATCTCAACTTCGTAGTTTGTAAGGGAAGATACAGGCCATTCGCCATTTTGTTTCACAACTCACGGATAAGACTCACCCTTTTACACAACTACTGAAAAAGGATACAAAATTTCAATGGAATGTTGAATGTTAGAAAGCTTTCAAAGATTTAAAGACTTATCTAGCTAATCCTCCTATTTTACAACATGTTGTTTCTGATAAACCTTTCCTCTTGTATATCTCAGCATCTAATAATGCTCTCACAGCTTTATTAGCACAACATAATACTGAAGGCAAAGAACGAGCTTTATATTACATCAGCTGAACCTTACTCTTTTATGAAGTACAATACACTGTTATCGAGAAGAATTGCTTAGCTTTAGTGTTTGCAACACAGAAACTTAGATATTATCTTTTAAATGTTGAAATACATGTGATGGTGATATTTGACCCCTTGAAACACCTTTTTGCTAAAACTGATTTGTCAAGTCTGTTGCTGAATGGGTTATGTTGTTAAATGAATTTGATCTTAAGTTTATTTATGAGAAAGCAATTAAAGGACAAGTGTTAACCGATCATTTAGTTAAAGCACCTTCACCTCTTGCTATACAAAGTCAGGACACATTCCCTAGTGATCAAATTCTAGCTATTAATAAAGATGATAAATGGGAATTGTATTTTGATGGATCAAGATGTCAAACTGGCTCTGGTGCTGGTGTTATACTAATACCCCCTACAAGTAAGCCGATTCCTATGTCTTATCGTCTCAACTTCTCATGTACAAACATCGCTGAGTACGAAGCCCTCATTGCAGGAATTTGTGCCGCTTTGGCTCTTGACATCAAAAACATCACTATATACAGTGCTTCATAACTAATTGTATGACAAATAACTGGATCATATCAAACTAAACAAGACAAGCTATCTCAGTATCGCGACTTTGCATCATCTCTATTAAAATTATTCACATCATTTTCAATAGATATTACTCCCAAGAAAGATAATCGACATGCGGATGCAATGACAAGCACAACTTCCCTTATATCCCTTGATGATTCTCCTAAGGAATTTACTTTTATTATTCATAACCTTAAAACACCGGCACTAGAAGATCCTATAGTTACGAGTACTGAACTTTGTGGTAATACAAATTCAGACTAATGGTTCTCCCATATATTCAATTATTTGTGTGATGGAACCATCCCTAATTCAAAATCTAAGAATGCCAGAGTTCGCCTACGCATGCTTGCGGCACATTACATCTGTAACGTCAAAAAATGTCCCCCTTGGGGGCTTTTCCCTCATAAGGTTTAGCTCCCGGGTCTTTTATCTGCATTTAGGACATCTTGCATCATATTTTGACATCCCGATGAAATGATCCCTAAGTTTCATGACAAATGGGACCTAGGGGGATCCCTTGAACCTAACCCTACCCAAAATAGGGGGGAGGACTTGGGCACCCGTGCCCTAGTCCTGCCCTATTTTGGGTCAGTCCCAAATTTTGGGTGTAGGCTTGTGACCGTTATTTAGGTCCTATGTCGACACGATAAGTTTGAATTACAAAATTCTTGGTGGGAGTGTTTTTAGTTGCATATATAAGCATGTTTAGGCATTCATTTGTAAACTAGATGATTATGGTGATCTTTTGGCATTCTAAAGGTGATTTAAGGCATTCATTATGTAGCAAGAGCATATTTGTGTTGTCTATGTGTTTATATTTGCAGATTTGAGCAATCATCTCCTCATGGCATGAAGAGCTTCTTCCTCCCATGAGATCTTCACTACAAGGTGACATCATTTGTGTTTGTGAGCATTTAACATTTGGTTTTTGCCTCTGCCTCACAAGGGCACACACTCTCTATCTGATAATGATGTTTGGAAGACTTGAATGTCTCTTCGGGACTTGATTGAGGCAAGCCTCTAAACACCACAACCCCTCCCAAAGTTTTCATGATTGCAGGTTACAAGTTGAAGACATAGGAAAAGTGAAGTTACAGGAGGGTATTTTAGAGTGTTAGAATTGCAGATCAAAGAAGAAAATAGCTCCCTAGACTAGGGCACCCACTCATTAGTCCTAGAAGTTACGTGATGGGAAAACCTTTTGTACAACAGGAACAGGTTGCAGATCGTGTTTGCAGATCCTGACAAAAAGTAGGGCATTGGACTTGGGCACCCACTCTTTAGTCCCCAACTGTTCCACTTCTGAACCTCAAAAATAGGTGCACAGTTATTTGTCATTTTACATCTTTCTGTAGCAACATGTTCTGATATTCATCCATTTGTTGTCGTATTTGCATAATTAGGGTTTTGAAGTATAATTGAGCATAAGTGAACATAATTGACAATCAAATCATACAAATCCAAGTTTCCCTACATCTCATAATGACCTAGGGTATGATAGTACATTGCAACTTGACCCTAGGTCCTTGAATGAAAGGGTGAAAGGAGGATACACATACAAAACTACCAAAAACTCAACTATCCAAATTCCACCCTTTACAACATCATCTTGTCTAATGTCTTGTACAGACGAAGTTACAATGGTGTTCTACTCCAATGTCTAAGTAATTCAGAGATCCCGATAGCTTTAGAAGAAGCTCACTCTGGTGCCTGTGGAGGGCATTTTGGAGGAAAATCATTGGTACAAAAGTTATTACGAATGGGATATTATTGGCAATATATGGAACAAGATTCCTTTGCATATGTTAAAAAATGCCCACAATGTCAACAACATAATCATCTAATCTAAGCACCCGCCCAGGAACTTTGTGCCCAAGTTTCACTTTGGCCATTTTCTATTTAGGGCTTGGACCTGACTGGTAAAATATCTCCACCTTCCTCTGAAGGGCATACATTTATTATCACTGCTACTGATTACTTCACAAAGTGGGTTGAAGTTGTTCCCTTACGATCCACGACCATTGACGTAATTTGTCAGTTTATACAAGATAACATCATTTCTCGATTTGGTATACCTTCCTCCATCGTTGCTAACAATGGTACACCATTTAAGAACAAGGATGTGAAGAAATTTCTTTAAAAATATCATATTCAACATCGCTTCTCTACACCTTAGTATCCTCAATCAAATAGCCAAGTAGAAGCTTCAAACAAGGTTATTGGACAGATTTTATGAAAAACTATTAATAAACATAAAAAAGATTAGCATACTCAACTATCCTATGCATTATGGGCCTATAGAACAAGTATTTGTACGACTACTGGGAATACATTGTATAATCTTGTCTACGATGTAGATGCAATAATGCCTTTGGAGTTAGAAATTCCTTCACTGATAATTTCCATAAGAGACATTATTGATGATGATACAAAATGTGAGAAGAGATTACAAGAACTTGAGATGCTTGATGAATAGCATATAAACGTTCTTGAGCACCTCAAGGCCCATCTGAAAAGTATACAATGATCATACAATGAACGTATTATACAGTGTTCATTCGACATTGGAGACTTGGTACTTTATGAGAATCAACGCAATGTGAATGCACCTCCTAGAGAGAAAGGAAAGCTTAGACCTATTTGGCTAGGACCATATATAGTTATTGAAGCCTTTGGATCGAGAGTGTATAAATTATTTGATGAACAAGGTATGCCACTTAAAGAACCTATTAACGTAGCGCACCTCAAGAAATTCCATGCTTAAGATTTGAATGTTAAATGTTACTCTATAAAGCAAATTTAGTTAGTTAGATTAGCTTCAATTTTGAAAAGATATGATTATTTTGTCTTAATCCATTTAACATTTACATCTTTTGTTCAGTTAATCATTGTTGTATCTTACTTTATTACGGCCACCTTTGTATTAACTAATATAGTATGGAATTTTGGTTATATGTGAAATTTGTTAATCATTGTGCTTTTTACTATATGTTCTGCAAAGAATTGTTTAGTATATCACATTAGCATTAATCACATTTCCATATAAGCATTTAACATTTATCACTAGTTGCATTTTATATAAATCACATATAATAGATTACAGCATTGTGAACAAAAAATAAGAAAACATTATATTATATATATATATCAGATTGAATACACAAGAGTCAACTATCCCTTACAACAAAATGGGATGTCGTAGTATATATATCAGATTGAATACACAAGAGTCAACTATCCCTTACAACAAAATGGGATGTCGTAGTACATGAGATATATCACATAGCTGAACCTTGGTCACTAGTCCCCTCAAGACCTAGTGTTGTGCGTGTGACTAAAGGCTGATCACGTTTGGCTACGGGCCGCAAATGACTCCTAGAGACACTTCATGACCGTAACCCCCTGATATCACCTCTTAGTCCTAACACGTTGTCATGTGCCTCCTGATACATCTGCTGGTACTGGTCTCTCTCTATTTGAGCTCTATCTCTATCAGCTCTCACCTGACGCAATTCAGGAAGTAAGACCTCACTGATGACAGGATCTCTCTCAGATATGGGCACTGATACAGCCTGATACCGCTATTCCTGGAGCTCAGCCTTTGTGCGTTCATCTCTCTGAAGTATCTCCTCTCTCTCCCATACAGACTAATCTAAGATAGCCTCTATGGCCACCCTATATCTTACAAAAGGCATGAATATCTCCGCATGTCACCCAACGGATGGCCATGGCGAATATCCTGCTTGCATCTGCTACTCAGCTACATCGGTAGGTACTATGTCCGCTATGACATGACTCACAAAGTCGCGCCATGCATCTGTCCCAACTACAAAACAAAAAATGGAATAGATATTAGACTTTCATATAAGCATCATAAATAATCATAACCATAAGAACATCAATCTAATAAAAACCTAACATGGATCTCCATCTCACCAAGATGGATCCTGGATCGTTGAAGGTGTAATGAGCTCTATAGCCTAATCTGTAGCTAGGGGCACAAGCCTATTGGTCTCCCCTCGCTCGTGTTGGCTTGCTCTCCCAACACCTATAGGGACTGGACCACGAGCTCTAGATCATGGCCTCAACTTGGTCTCCTCGTCAGTGTCCACCTCCTGTTGATCCTACCATGGTCTCGCTCTGAAGATGCACTGCGACAGGACCTCCTCATCATCATCATTGACATCATCTACATCCTCCTCTAGATCATAGTACCCTACGAAGTCATTGACATCATTCTCTACCCCTGTGTCACTAGCATGACCGGCCCAAGGTCGAGGATCAAATGTAGGGTGACCGAGAGGAAAGATAGGAGCATGCCACGCCATATGCCACCAGGTCTAATATGCTTAGGTACAACTAACATCATATGCCTTTGATGCAAGCTCTGCATCCTCGGTACCATCATCATCACTAATGGCTACATCTGCTACTATTAGTCGTCGGGAGTTGTTCTCCCTGACAGCATTGCGCACTGAGTGCGCATAGCTCGGGGACATCCTGTACACACCCAAATTGTTGTGCCACCCTGTCAAAGTAGAACCAAACAACAACATGATCGAGGCGACCGGCCATCAACCAATCCCTCTACATCCTTGCTAACTATCTCCGCTAGCCTGGTCATGCTATATAGCCTCAATATGGTCTCCAAATAATATTGTTGGGCTATAGCATGTCAAATACAACTCTCCAGTGCAACAGATCACCATGTCTCCAACATCTGACCAATGGATAAGCATGAACGCATGGATGGGTGAATGTTGGCTCTATAGGGAATCCTATTAGTCGCGTGCACCTAATGTGCTCGAAGGCCCAAACCTGTAGTAGAGTACAAATAATTAGGCTGTGTATCTTGTAATGAATGTATCATCCCAAGTCGTGGTAGAGGTGTGCAAGCATATTGCACCCCCACGCATACACAATCTAATGCTCCTCCATTGTTCTAATGGTGTGAATGAGACCCCTATGAAGGTGAGTGCCTCATCCATCAGGTGCGAAGGCTAGTGTGACAGTGACCATCATGATGCTAGTGCATCCCTGCTCTAGTAGCCAGAGCTGAATGTGTCCTCGCTCTGCATGACTAACTGTATGACCCAGACAATACAACTAACTCTCATAAGTATACTCCACTGAACACTGCTCCATGACCCTCATTGTCTCTCCTCAGATAGGCAGTCGCAAGATCCTGTACACATCCTCTAGTGTGATAGTCATCTCGCCTGTGGGTAAATGGAATGTGGATGTATCTATGTTCCATCTCTCCATTAGGGCCATCAACATGCTGCAATGAAATCTGATCATGGGCATGTCAAACACCCATCATAAACCTACCGCTTGTAAGTGACCCCTCTCTGCATTAGTCATAGTACCAATATGCTCTCGAAGTAGCACCATCAAGCAACCGCCTATGTGCTCCCATGTCTCTGGGATGTCCTGTAGGTCAAACAGTAAGAAATGATGTCAGCTTTCATTATCAACTCATCAATCAGTTTCTAAACTAGCATAGTGCGCCTAAACCTTAGGGCCCGTGTCCTTTTTGGACCTGGGTGCCCCAGACGGACACTAGCACCCTAGGGAGACTAGGGTGCCCTGGTAGGACACTGGCGCCCTAGAAGGACTTGGGTGCCCCTACCAGGGACCCCTGTCTATTAGGACCTTGTTGGCACAAAAAATGAGAAAAGTAACTGAAACGAAAGAAGAATGATTATAGAAGTGCAAGATTAGAACCCTACCTCAACCTCGAAACGTCTCTGCTACTCAAGCTTGGAGCATCTCCAGTCGTGGAGGTTGATACGGACGTCATCTCGACATGGTTGTTCTCCTCTTCTCCTCTCTCTCTCTCTCCCTTTCACAATGACAAGCAACAAGAATGAATAGTGGAAAGTGAAAACTCTCTTTACATATAGTAAATGGATGAGAATTCCTATCACTATCTAGGTGCAAAATTGAACTATTTTACTCTCAAGCCTCTATCTTGAGCTGTTGAACTCAAATTTTTGCTATGTTTGTTGCATTGAAATCCCCATTCCACTCTCTATGCTACCCAATGTGTTGTATTTAGGTGTTGTTTGTTCAAACAACCCTCACGACACATTTCTCATCAAGTTTCATTGAAATCGATGCAAGTAGATATCTCTATGTTTCTTCTTTTCAAACTAAGCAAGCAAAAACAAGGGCGCATATATCTCCCTCGATTTCCTCCCTCATCATGTATCATCAATCAACCCCTTAGCGTTTATGGACTAATTTATTGGTGGTGGTTGCAGGTTGATTTGATTTTGATTCTCTGACAAGTGTTCCTTTGCAGGTTGTGGTTCCTAACTTTGTGGCCTTGTAGGATTACGGACTTTGGGACTTCTTCCTTTCTCTGACAACACTTTGGCTTCCTCTACAATATCCTTTTGGGTATCCTTTTCATGATTGATGTATTTACTTTCCTTTAGTTGCATATGCGTGTAGTGTCATATGGCCACTAAAGTGGGGGCTAAATGTTTGTTAGAAATTGTCCTCCTATATGGAACGGTACAATTTCCCTCAGTTTAGCTCCTCTCCTTTGGTGTCCTTTTAACCTCTTTATTTTTGGCCTTCCTAAAACCCTGACTGACCTATGTCTAGTTGAAAAAGTATCATTTTCTGAGATAACTATTGGCTGAACCTGAAAAGGAAATTTGGATTTTGGGTCCCTGGACCCTCCTAGAGATAGATCTGACTAGAAAATGGGGGACTGGACTTGGGTACCCATGCCCTAGTCTTGCACCATTTTTTGGGATTTTGAATCTTGGCGGGGTGTCAGCTCTCGCCATGCATCTCAGGATTCTGTTTTCAAATTTTTGGTTTTCTCCCAGTGTCAAGACGTTATTTCAAAATTTGAAATTCCTAAGGTTAGATATTTAAGGACATTTGAAAATCATTTTATCACACACAATATACATGCAAGCTTTATGCCAAAACTCTTTTAAAATTTCCATTGAAGATCAGTGATTTGTTGAAGCTCTTGAAGTTATTTAAATTTGCTATCATGGTGATGCAGGAGCATCCAGTGGTGTAAGGGTAATCTTACATCACCCAAAAAGAATTTAATTGAAAATCATTGTAGTTGTTTTCATTTCTTTCCATAATTAGTGTTTCTAGTTCCATAATATCCTAAATAATGATGTAAGACTTTCAGTTTTTTTCCAAACTGCTAAAAACAGCCACTGCCAGTTTTGGAAAGTTTGCATTTGGGCACAGATTGAGGTGAAAAGTTACAAAAAGCTTCATAACTGAAATATATAAGACCTTTGGCGAAGGAATCAGGCAAAGATCATTTGTGAGCTGAAAGATATTAAAGTTTTTGTTTTTTGAAAAGCCCCTAAAAATTTTTGAAACGAGATATGAGCCACTAAAACATCCCATAATGTCCCAAAAATTTGAAAGAAATCCATTTATAAATTTCTAGTGTGATAGTTCACATCATGAGATTTTCGGTGCTTAAAACGGTTCGTCAATCGGACACCCGGATCAAAAGTTATGCTTCCCGGAAGTTGACATACTTTTGGAGGTTAAAATTTAGCTGGAGGCCACCAAAAAGTGTTATTTATGACTATTTTACGAACCCTGGGAAGTAGTATAGTTAAGGGGGAAAGTGTAGAGTCAAGAATAGTTGGGAAAACATAAGCTGATTTGGGGTTACATAATCAGAAGATTCCAGAGCCCGGTGATGTGTAGCTGTAGTGTGTTGTAGCCTGTGGAGGATTGATTCCTCTGATTGTAATTGAGCTTCTGTAATGTAATGAGTTGTCCAAATCAATAAAAATATATTCTATTTTCTGTGTGTCAATTATTTTGTTGTGTGTTTTAAGATTTACCCCTTCATCAAGTGGTATCAGAGTAAGGGTTCCTGAGTGTGTAGACAGATCGCCGACCGTGAGGTAGTTTGCACCAGGACCTGAGGTCGTGGGTTTGCTGCAGAGATCAAGATGCCTCCACAAAGAAATTGTATTAGGAGGAATGCTTTGTGGAAGAGGGTTTTAGAGCCCTGCAAAGGCAAATTGATGCATTGCAAGAGGAGCTACAAAGAGGGTTTGACCCGAGAACAAGAGAAGAAAGTGAGGATGAAGTTGAAGAAGAGCTATTTGAGGAAGAACAAGAAGCTACAGGAGATCCTGTAGAAGTTAGGTTGTTGAGGGCCATTTCAAAGATCGGAAAGAGGCCTAGGATCAAAGTTTCTACATATTCTAGAGATTTGAATTTGGAACGGCTTATTGATTAGATCAATGACATGGAGAAGTATTTCGAGTATGAAGACGTGGAGGACCCAAATCGGGTCAAGTTTGCAAAAACAAAGTTGAAGGGCCACGCCAGTATTTGGTGGAAGGAGGTCCAATTAGAGAGGAACATAAGAGGAAAAGGAAAGATCATTAGATGTGATCGGATGGTGGAGAAACTAAAGAAGTAGTTCATTCTTGTGGACTATGAGATGGAGTTGCTGAAGAAGCTACAAGGACTAAAGCAAGGTAACAAGTCTGTTAAGGAGTATATAGAAGAGTTTTATAAGATTACTATTAGGACAAACCATGCAGAGGCCAACAAGGAGAAGGTAGCCCATTACATTAATGGGTTGAGGCCAAGTATTCAAGAGGAGCTGAGCCTGGTCAGAATGACCACCATAGAAGATGCGTACCAGTTTTCCCTGAAGGTGGAAGAGAAGATGAATAAAAGATTCAATAGAAAGCAAAGGGGAAGAGGTCAAGGTGGAAGGACTGATGGAAGACCATATGGAGGCTGTAATGAAGATCAAAAAAAAAGTGAAGAAGCTGACACCAGTTGAAATTAGAGAGGGGATAATGCCTACCGCCCTCATGACTAGAACAATGGTGAGTAAAGAGGAAGAGGAAGGGGCTGACTTGGGCAAGGACCTGGAAGAGGAGGTTTTAGAGGAACCTGTTTCCAATGTGGAGAAGAAGGGCATCGAGCATATGAGTGTCTGCAACATCAAGGAAGGACAAATAGAAGACCTAAAGGTAATGCATGAGTTGCACATGTAGATGAAGATGCACAGTCTGAGCGTTCTGAAGATGCTGAAAGGGGAGAAACCCTAGTTATCAGAAGAACTTTGCTGAATGAGGAGAAAGAACCCAATTAGAGGAAGAGTTTATTCCGCACAAGGTGCAAATGTGAAGGTAAGTGTTGTGATATTATTATTGACAGTGGAAGTACTAATAATCTTGTTTCAGAGGAGATCGTTGACAAGAAGAAAGCATCCACATCCATATTGGATTGCATGGTTGTAGAAAGACCACAAAGCTTTGGTCAATGAGCAGTGTTTAGTGAAGTTTAAGATTGGGGACTACCATGATGAAGTGTTGTGTGATATCATACCGATGGATGCATGTGATATGTTGTTGGGGAGGCTGTGGCAGTATGATAGGAGTGTTGTCCATGATGGCAGTGCAAACACATATTCCCTAACAAAGGATGGAGTTTGTCATAAGTTGAAGCCCTTGAAGGAGGTGGAAGAAAAGGTATGTGGTATTGCCAGAATTTTCTTGGTAGATGGTAGGAAATTTTTGGAGGGTATGAAACATGACCATCATTGCTTTGCATTGATTCCTAAGATGAGTCAAGAGAAATGTGAAGATGAACCAACATAAGTTTTAGATATGTTGGAAGAATTTTAGGACATTATATCTGATAATGTACTAGAAGGTTTACCACCAGTGAGGAAGATAAGTCATCAAATGGAGTTGATACCAGGAGCCAGTTTGCCAAATAAGGAAGCCCACAAAATGACTCCAGCAGAGAATGAAGAGTTGAACAGACAAGTTCACAAGTTGTTAAGGAAGGGATTGATAAGGGAGAGCCTGAGTCCATGTGCAGTACCCCCAATACTAGAACCAAAGAAAGATAGAGAGTGGAGAATGTGTACAGATTCATAGGCCATAAATAAGATCACAATCAAGTACAGGTTTCCATTGCCAAGAATTAATGACATAATCAATTGTTTGAGTGGATCCAAGTACTTCACAAAGATTAACCTGAAGAGTGGGTATCACCAGATCCGAATCAGAGAAGGAGATGAATAGAAGGCAGCCTTCAAGACAAAGGAGGGTTTGTATGAGTGGTTAGTCGTGCCATTTGTGATAACCAACACACCAAGCACATTCATGCGGCTCATGAACAAGGTACTAAAAGAATTTTTGGGAAGTTTTGTTATTGTTTATTTTGATGATATTTTAATTTTCAGTAAGACTTGGGATGAGCATTTGATGCATATTAGAAGAGTTTTAGAGAAGCTGAGGGAGGAGAAGTTGTTGATTAATCTGAACAAATGTAGTTTTGCAAAGGAGTTCGTATACCTGGGATTTGTTGTCTCAGAGGAAGCTCTTAAGATGAACCCAAAAAAAGTAAGAACTATCCTTGAATGGCGTATGCCAAGGAGTGCCACAGAGGTAAGATCTTTTCATGGTTTGGTAAGTTTTTATAGAAAGTTTATCAGAAATTTTAGTAGCATTTGTGCACCCCTAACTGAGGCAATGAGAGGGGATAGAAAAGAATTTAGATGGACTAAAGGAGCAGATAAAAGATTTGATACATTGAATTAAAAAGTCACAGAGCAACCTGTTTTGGCACTTCCAGATTTCAATAAGGTATTTCAGGTAGATTGTGATGCAAGTGGTAGTGCTATAGGAGTTGTTTTAAGTCAAGAAGGTAAGCCCATTGCCTATTTTAGTGAGAAGCTTAATGATGCCAAGAAAAAGTATTATGTTTATGATCAGGAATTTTATGCAATAGTTCAAGCTTTGAAGAAATGGAGACATTATTTGTTTCCAAAAGAGTTTGTTTTATATACTGATCATCAGGCTTTGGAGTATCTTAATAGTCAAGGAAAGTTGAACCAGAGGCACTTAAAATGGGTTGAGTTTTTGCAGAGTTATACTTTTGTTTTGAAGCACAGGAGTGGAAAGTCCAATAGAGTTGCAGATGCCTTGAGCAGAAGGCAAAATTTGCTGACAGAAATGAAGATAGAGGTTGTTGGGTTCGATGAGCTCAAAAGTTTGTATCCTAAAGATCCAAATTTTGCAGAGGCTTGGAAAGCTTGTCTAGAACCTGTTACTTTGGACAGGACAAAATGGTTGGATTTCATCATCTAAGATGGCATGTTGTTTAGAGGAAACCAATTGTGCATTCCGAGTTCCATGAGAGAGAACCTGATAAAAAAGAAGCATAGTGGGGGATTAGCTGGACAATTTGGTTGAGATAAGACCATTGCTATTGTTGGTGAAAATTTTTATTGGCCACAGTTGCAGCAGGACGTGAGGAAATTTCTGTAGAGTTGTAGAGTGTGTTAAATGGCAAAAGGAACAAGTCAGAATACAGGGTTGTATCAGCCATTACTTGTACCTGAGAATCCATGGGATGATATTAGTATGGATTTTGTTCTTGGTTTACCAAGGACACAGAGAGGACATGATTCTATTTTTGTGGTGGTGGACAGATTCTTGAAGATGGCACATTTTATTCCTTACAAGAAGACTAATGATGTTGTTCATATTGAAGAGTTAATTTTCAGGGAGGTGGTAAGATTACATGGTCTACCAAAGAGCAGAATTTCAAATCAAGATACCAAGTTTGTTGGTTATTTTTGGAGGACATTGTGGAAGAAGTTGAAGACAGATTTGAAGTTCAATTCTGCACACCATCCACAGACTAATGGACAGACGGAAGTGGTGAATAGGAGTTTGGGTAACCTACTACAATGCTTAGTAGGAGATAAGCCTAAGGGATGGGATTTGATTTTACCACAGGTAGAATTTTATTACAACAATTCTGTCAATAGGAGTACTTGTAAATCACCATTCCATATTGTATATAGCAATAGTCCAGGAAATGCTTCTAAGTTAAGGAAGCTGAAAAAAGGAGAAAAGACAAGTGCCGAAGCCAAAAACTTTGCAGAACATATGAAGATTTTGTATGAAGAGGTGAGAAAACACATTAATAAGATGAATATTCAGTACAAGGCTAAGGCAGATCAGAAGAGGAGATATAATGAGTTCCAGGTAGGAGATGAAGTCATGGTTCACTTGAGAAAATAAAGGTTCCCAATTGGAACTTATAATAAGTTGAAAATGAAAAAAATTGGACCATGCAGAATCCTGAAGAAGCATGATTCAGGAAATGCATATAAGGTAGACCTGCCGAGTGGGATCAATATTTGCCATGTTTTCAACATTGTTGATTTATCATAATATCATGAAGGTGGAACAGAGGATGGACCAACAGAAGCACATTGGAGTATTTTGACATCTACTTCAATGGAGGAGATATAAGAGATCTTGGATAGCCGTATGGGAAGAAGTACTTAGAATAGGCAATATGAAGAATATCTGGTGAAATAGAAAGGAAGGCCTATTGAATATTCTTCTTGGTTGTCTAAGGCAGAGGTTGACCATTTGGGTTTTCCTCACACAAACATCTGAGATGTGACAGGGTCACTTCTCAAATTACCCTAAGTGTCTGATGCAGGAGCATCCAGTGGTGTAAGGGCAATCTTGCATCACCCAAAAAGAAGTTAATTCAAAATCATTGTAGTTGTTTTCATTTCTTTCCATAATTAGTGTTTCTGGTTCCATAATATCCTGAATAATGATGTAGGACTTTCAGTTTTTTTCCAAACTGCTAAAAATAGCCACTGCTAGTTTTGGAAAGTTTAACTACCATTTTAGGAAAGTTTACATTTGGGCATGGATTGAGGCAAAAAGTTACAAAAAGCTTCATAATTAAAATATAAGACCTTTGGCGAAGGAATTAGGAAAAGATCATTTATGAGCTGAAAGATATTAAAGTTTTTATTTTCTGAAAAGCCCCTGAAAATTTTTGAAACAAGATATGAGGCACTAAAACATCCCATAACTTCCCAAAAAGTTGACAAAAATTTGTTTACAGATTTCCAGCATGATAGCTCACATCGCAAGCTTTTCGATGCTTAAAACAGTTCGTCAATCAGACACCCAGATCAAAAGTTATGCTTCCCGAAAGTTGACCTACTTTTGGAGGGAGTTGCAAATTTTGAAATTTAGCTGGAGGATACCAAAAAATGTTATTTATGACTATTTTGGGAACCCTAGGTAGTAGTAGAGTTAAGGGGGAAAGTGTAGAGTCAAAAATGTTGGTTTAGGTCCGGACAGCTGAGAGGGGGGAAGGTGAATCAGTTGTCACACATTTTCAATCTTTTCTACCTTTAATCTTCATTTGCCACTTATAATCAATTTAATGATATAAACATTTCAGCATCAATCAATAACATATGAACAAAAAACATAAATAACACATTTGACACAAGATTTTGACTTGGAAACCCGGTTAAGGGAAAAACCACGGTGGGGGTTAACCCACAAAAATTAATACCCTATTAAAATTATTTTTACAAATGGGAATGCACATGCATTCGGGCTCACCACCCAAAGCTCACTATTCAAATGGAGGCTCACTGCCTATGGAAATATTACAAGAAAAAGATAGAGATTTGAACTGATTAATAGCATCTACCCCTACAAGAATTTCAGTTCTGGTTAAGTACAAAAACTAATCTTACACATTTCATCTTTGCTCTGCTCTTCTTACTCTTATGCCTTCATTTGTACTTTAGATTTTTGCTCTTCACACATACAACACCTTATTCGCATATCACACTCACACACAAAATCATCCACAACAATCGGCTATATATATACTCATCTTGATTTGTAATTACTTGTCAGTCGGCTACAACAACATTTAGAATTTTTATGAATGTTCTGCTCTATTGGCTAGATCTATACATAACTTAAGGTGCAGACCAAAACTTTCTCTTGAAAAACATCACTCATGTTGGCCACTATCACTAATCATTACCATTTGTCCAACAAACAACTTCCATACATCCAGAATCAAGACCTTTTGCAAGATCGGCCTGTTCTTCTTTTGTCTGCTCTAACAAACTAGAACCCGGTACTCAGAGGTTAATATCTTTTGAATCCTTCATCACTAAAGGACAAAATCTAGATTTAGGCTGTCTTGACAATGCATATGATTCCCCTAGATCCGCAACTAATCATGACTTTCCACCAGAGAGATCCGGACCAAAATATCGAACCCTATTACTGCTCTATTATTAACTATCCGGACTTAGACAAATTCTGAATCTGACTTCCAATATGAACAAATTGTGTTATGCGGATGATTGGGATGATCTTAGCTGCCATCAATGACAACACTTATCATGCCTAGCAGTGTCTCTTGCCAACAATCTCCCCCTTTGGCATTGATGGCAACACTTAGTGAAAAATGACTAAGTGTTGGAATAGCTCCCCCTTAGCTTGTGCTCCATACTATTGTTCATACTGCTTTTCGGTACTCCCCCTTTGCTAGATTCCTCATTTTTCACTGATCTTCCTTTAATGGTAAAGGGTGGGGTCCGCTAGCCAAAACTCTCCAAAGATTCTGTATAAACTGCCGCATATGTACAAATAATCATTAAGTCTTATTTACATGAACTTGAGAATATCTGCAAAGCTAGTTTTTATTTGCACAAGTTCAGAGGCCCAAGTATTCTCCATTCCATCCAAAATGGAGATGTGCCCACTTAACAAAAATGAATATGCTTTTGCGTTTGACAGATCTGTTGGATCACTAGTCTGAGCTGCACTCTAAGCTTCAAATAGGGCATTATACATTGTCTCTAACTTAGGAGCAATTAATCCCCGGAGCTCACACATTCTGTTACTATTTTTTTTAACAAGCCTCTTTATCTCATTTGTCAGGCTGATTACTTGACATTCCAGACTTATAGGCGAAACTGTTAGAGGATCAAAATTTTGAGAGAGATCTAACAATTTCTGTTCTTGCTCCTTTATCTTTTTCTCAATATCCTAATTAACTTTGGGCCATGATAGACAAAATTTGTACATATCGCTTCCATCATTTAGAGCATTCTGAATACTTTTTATGATAATACCAAGTATTCTTCTATCATTTCCTATTAGATTCTTTATTTCACAAAATTTTTTATCCAGGAATTCTTTCTAGACTTTTGCCTCCGCAGACTTTTCAAAGGACTCAAAATGAGTATTCATAGAACTTACAAGATTTTTTAGATGTTCAAAGGGGGAATCAGATGGACTCTTCTGGTAGGTAGGCATTAACTTTTCCAAAATCCTGGATGCAAGCCCCAGGAGTTCATTGTCCTCCATGTGGAATTTTAACATATTTTCTCTGGCCTTTACTTGGGTGAATGATGCTATTTTCATTAGTTGAATTGGAGAGAGAGCATCTGGATTGGCTAGACCTTGGAGTAGTTCAAGTTCATCAAGCTCAGCCATCTCTTTTTCAAGAAGACTTTTCACTGTATCTGCAGTGTCTCTTGCAACATTTTCTGAATCATCATTTTGTTCATCAAATTTCTTAGTGTTTGCTTTATGTGTTTCAACATTTGCACCATCTTCTCCTGCTTTATCTTTCTTTTCTCTTTCTTCCTCTATCCTTGCTTTATCTTTCTCTGCGTTCTCTTTAGAAGGACTCTTTCCTGTTTGTTCATCACTTGCTACCTGATCTGGAGGGCTCTGTGTAGTAGCAATATTTTCTTCTTTTTCAGAATGATCAAGGGGGGGAGTTACTCCTGCATCAACTATTTTGTCTATCATATCTATGTCTTCCTGATTGACTGGTTCCATTTCTGGAATAGAGGCTTCACCCAACTCAAATTGCTGCTCAATGATGTTCTCCTCTTCACCATCTGGAACTTCTTCTGTGACTATAGGAAAATTGTACTTTTTCAATGCTTTCAAAAGAATTTCTTGGGTTTCTTTAATGATTTCACTTGTTTCTCCAAGCATGAGTTTGTTCATTCTTCTTTTGCTTCTAAAGTCATCTTTGGCTTCCTTGAATATCATATCTATTTGATTAGGTGAAATCTGATGACACAAATTTATCAACTCATGTTCCCTAATTTCCATGTCCTTGCTCTTGGAATTTTCTTTTCTCAATTCCAAAATATTTGCCAGACTTTGTGGCAACTCAGAAGTTATCTCAATCAGTGCCTTATTATAGATGTTGAGATATCTGACAGTTGCTTCTTCTAATACCCTTTTATCCACATCAGTGTATTCATCATAGAATTCAATCATGGGTTTTAGATTACCATCTACCGTGACTGACTTTATCACATCCTCTAGGGAAAGTGTGGGCTTCTCAACATATTCCTCATATGCTTCTGTCTTTTGCCTTTTACTGGCCTTTTTGCTTCTGGAGGACTCTTCTTTGTTTACTTTTGTAGCTTTTATTCTGGTGGTCTTTATTTCCTTGATTTCAATGTCAGAAACTGTATCTTGTTCTTTTCTTATGCTTTCATAGGTCCGGGTTGCTTTTGTTTTCTTCATTTTCTTCTATTTTCCAGATAATTTTGCTTTAAGTTTTGTAGTCTTGGAAGGAGCAGGGGCATTAGAAGAGCTCCTAGTAGTTCTTGAAGTGGAAGAGAGTTCCACCGGATCACCGGTTTGTTTCTTATCTTGTTTCTCTTTCTCAACCTTCTCTGTTCTTTCTCTAAATTTCTCATAGCTTCCTTAGTTAGGCCTAGATTTTCAGCTAACTGCTCAACTTCTTTTCTTACTCTCCTATTGGTTTCAAGTTCTCTGAGCTCAGTATGCAACTTTAAACTCAGCTCTTCATAAGTTCCAAATCTTTAAACCGTTGTGTCTTTGGGCTTGCTTAGAAGATGTTGAGCATACATATTCAAGATCCTTTCATCTACTTCATACCCCATGGGCATGATCCAAACTGTTCTAGGTTCCACTGCTTCCTCTAAACATTGATCAGTATCAACCATAAAGCATATTTCATTTTTGTACTTGTCAACAATTGAATTAGGGATTCTTTCCCTTGAGTGCATCATACTCTAAAAATTCTTGAAGTAACCCCATATTGCAGTTTTCTAAGCTTTGAAATCACCAATGTTGTGAAGATGATTTTTGATCTGAATGGCAACTGGCTCATCCTTAGTCCAATGTACACCATTTACTCCAGGCACTTCATTCATAAAGTAAAAGAATAGACATAAAATTAATGTACCATACTTGAAAATCTTTTTCTTATCTTTCTTGATTTTGTTTAAATTTTCAATCAGTTAATTCTGTAGTAGTTCATACAAGTCATAATCAATATTTTCCTTTAGCATCTTGTATGCAGCATATATGGTTGTTCTAGAAATAGAATTTTCTCTGCTCGAGTGGTAAATTTTGTACCCAATCACCATGGAGGTGAATTTGGCATCCGGTTCTATAATGTCATTAATGGTCATGCCCTTCTGTCAAACTTAGCACTGGTAGCATCAGTCACTTTCTAGTTTTTCACGGCTTTCAGCATGGGCAATCCTCTGGTTGAGTTTAAGCCAGTTACATTTCTGATAGCATCCTTGGTAATCTTGAATAGTTTTAACAACCAAATGAATTCATCATGTATCCAGCCCAAAACGTATCGGACCCATTCATCCTCATCAAATGTTGGAAATCCCATAATCTGAATAAAGTGTTTATCTTGTAGTGCCTTAAACTCAGGTTTAAGTTCATGATTTTCATCCCTAAGTTGTTTCTCAAACAAGTCTACATACCTTGAATCTCCAAACTCGTCTATATTTGCATGAATATAAACCCTAATGTCTTATACATGTAGCACACCATGCAGAACACTTGAAAAAGCTCCTAACGGATCGACTTTAATTGATTTGTGAGGATGCTTCTTAAATTTAGGTCGAGGCCTTTCAGTAATGTCAACAACATGAGGAGTAGCCATTTCAATAGATTTCAGATTCAAATCTTCACAGAGAGGTGCCTTTTTTCTTTTGCGAGGTTAGGGTTGATCAATTCCTGGTTGAATTTGCTCTTTGCCTTAGTCTCTGGACTTGCAGCTCGAATGCTCTTCTTCTTGTTTCCTTCAAATGCAAGGTGATTCAAATGAGTGACCAAGTGACCTTTTATCTTTTGCAAAACCTAATTTAGCATTGTCATAAATGTGTTGCCCTAATTATATCCAGTTACTTTGTTTTGATAGTTCTTCATGAATCACTCCACAAGATTTCACATCAACATTTTTCCTTCCAAAAATCTTTCCAAGGGTTTTGGACCAATTCTGAATGTTTTCTTTTATTGTGCCAGATTCAGGCACCTTCTTACTGACAGGGGTTTTTGATGTTCAATGTGTGATAGGTAAAAATTAGGTTGATAAGATCAAGCATAGCCAAGAAAACCTAACCCTACCATCATCAAAGAATCTAATCCAAATGAAATCAAAAGCATGCAATTCAAGAACAATATCACCTAAATTGTCTGATTCCTTGTCTATGATGTGGATTGCTTCTTCAATAATGAACAATTATGAAGATGAAAGTTGCCATGATGAATGGATGATAATGATAATAAGCTAGATGGATGCTCAATATGCTCAAGATGATAATGTAGACGCTATATGAATGCTAGATAGATGTAGTATGGAATGAGAGGGTTTTATATAGACCTGAACCAAAATCAATCAACGGTGGAGATTTGGTGGCTATGTGAATGGCTAAGATTAAAAGATGATAATAGATGAATGTGTAGATGACAAGTGGAAGGGAGATAAGGCTTATGTGTGACCGTGTACATAAAAAGTACTACATGTGAAAGATATTAAATAAAAGATATAGTACCACTTATCTTTTTTAAATGAAAGAGGCACACATGTCGGCTTATTGAGATAAATGATAAGAGAAATTAATTAAATAAATAAAATTTATTTAATTAATTGGAAAGTGGGTTTATGAAAGGAATTTTAATTAAATAAATAAGATTTATTTAATTAAAATAGATAGAATGAATATAATTAAATAATTATAGATTATTTAATTATAGATTAGAAGAAATAGATAATGAATTAATTAAATAAATATAAATTTATTTAATTAATAGAAGAAATAAGTGATAGGAAAATTTCTCAAGTGTGTTAGACAAATGCAGATGATAGCTAATGCAATATTTGATGCTAATGATAAATAGGTCAATTTTGGGTGTCTACATTTTTCCCCTCTTTGATACAATGTTCAATAGAATGTTGTGTCAAAGAAGATACGATGATTCGCTCGATAAACAAGGTTATGCCTCAGTGTAACTAGCAGGTTATGCCCCCTCGAGAGGTAAGCTAGGCTAACCAGGAAGGGTTGGGTTATCTCGCAATAGGATGGAAGGCTAGAAAACAAGACTGACACGAAGAAAATGGGGGTTGGGAGCGAGAAATTGGGATGGTTCAGAAGAAAATAGGTTGCAGTATGGAAGAATTAGGGTTTTGCTTAGAAGAAATTGGGTTTCGGAATTAGGGTTTAGCTCTAACACACTTGTTTTGTAGGATGAAGATGAGGAAAATTTTGAAATAAGAATGAGGAATGAAGATGAAGAGAATGATTGATCTTGGTTGAGGACTACATAGGATAATGATAGAATGGATAAACGAACAACAACTTTTTTTTAAAGTAATTGCTCAAAAATAAAGAAATGCAATCCTTATGTTTGATATAGCATATGGATGTTATGCACCATGGTATAGAAGACCAAGGTGTCGAGATATCCAATGCATAACTAACATACTACAATCTTGTCAGAACATATGAGGTCAAGGTGTTGATCCAACATACACAAGATATGAATAGTAGCTAGTGTTCTGAGATGGATTTTGATGTTACAAGCAAAGGTTTGAGCTTATTTCCACTACACATAGTGACACCTTGCTGGTTATATGTATGGAGCTAGTTCTTAACATAGAATAGTCTCAATGCATAAGAGACTATTTAGCTTCTCAGATGCAAGAGATATTGATATGCAAGATGCTAATCCCAACACGTACAAGATACCAATACACAAAGGAAGAGAATAAGATCATCTCGCAGACACGGCATACGAAAGCAATATGACCGTGCCCCATTCTGTACTTCATCACCGTACCAAGATATGATAGATCAAGGCAGTCTTGATTAGGCATAGAAAAGGACAAAAGATAAAACAAAAGATACTATCATCATGTTCTCTTGCCAAATTGAAGTGCTCTTAAATGGATTTAAGCTGGCTCCTTGTTGAGAGGAAAGCTACATCATGTTGAAGGCTAAAGATGTTGATAAAATGCTATAGAAAATGTTGGCTTAAGGCATGCGGACAAATAGCTTCTGGCTTATCCCTGATTTGTTAAAGTGCTTGAGCTTTCACTGATACACATAGTCTACTTCCTGCTTGAGCTGGTCAAAGAGAAGAAGATAGAAAATGAAAGAAGATGAGGATAGGGTGGATCGTCTGTGCTTGAGTACTGGATACTTCCTTCGTATTCCAGACTACCTACATACCATGTGTCCACGGGATCAAAGCACAGTACGATGGTGATGAGACATGATGAATATGTAGCTCTAGGTTTATTGATGATGTAAGTGATGAAAGATAGAAGAAAGGGGGATGAAAGATTGGAGGATGATTAGAAGAAGGATGAAAGATGGGTGATAAAAAGGGGGGCTATCGTCTATGCCTGAATCAGAGTGCTTCCTTCGCATCTCAGATTGCCTACATACCCTGTATCCACGGGATCAAGGCTTTAACGATAGAGTTGTGATGTAGTTCTTGTGGATAGTGTTGATGGTTGATATCAAAAGATCAACTTTATTGCTTGGATTTTTGGGATGTTTTGATTTTTTTTTTGTTTTTTTGGATTTTTTATGTTTTCAATATTTTTGATGATGTTTGAGTTTGGACTGATTGCTAAGATGTCGGTCCTGGTTCCAAATGTTTTCCATGTTTGAAGTTGGATGTGTGATGTGTTTAAAGTTGAATGTTTGTTGTGTTATGAGCTTGCGTGTTTGTTGTGTTATGAGCTAGAGCTATAAGTATCCACTTCCAAATAAGGCTTAACAAGTGTCCTCAGTATGGGATGAGGTTTATTATGGAGAAGTTATGAGGGATGCATTCATGCAAACAAGATGCTAAGGTGCCAAATGATATAATTACCCCAACGAAATCCAAACTAAGAAGGCTAGCATGGCAGAGGCGAGGATGGAAAGATTTTTATTACGAGTGGATAAGGGATAATAGGTTACAATGTGTAGTTAGGAAAGATAGTGGATTATGATAAGGATTATGTAGGATAGGATGGTGGATTATGAATGTGATGGAAAGTTGTGATCAGACGAACGAAGTGAAAGATGGAAGTTGGTTGCTACACATAGCGCCTATTTGCCAGGTTTTCACTATGGTACTTATCCAAGGGGCCTATTTACCAAGTTTTCACCAGATGATGAATTATTTATCATGTACTATATATATATATATATATATGTTATCCAAAGCATCACAAAGTGGTTTTCACTATTGGATAGATTTATTTTTTTTAATTTTTTGGAATGACAATTACACATGGCGCCTGCGAGTAGGTTTTCACCATGGTAATAGGTAGGAGGGGCTCAAGTGTCTAGTGCTATGAATGTTGGTAGTCCCGTTGGAGATGGATGTCATCACATGGACCTTGTCATTATTCTCATAGATGTGGATAAAGGGATTATATGGAAGGGAGATGGATAAGGTGGATAGTGGATGATGAAAGGTTTGTGTAGGATTTATGCATAGATGGGGGATAGACTTATGCAAAAGCATGGACCATAAGGATAGGATGATAGGGAAGCTATGTAGGATAATGGATGAAAGGTGGGGAGATGGAGGTATGTGGGAATGTTGTGGAATAGAAGGGAACCATTACCAACGGTTGCACACACCGTGATAAACAATGAAGCTTTTGATGGAAAGGTGTGGTGTAGGAAGCGATGGGGATATTTGTTTATGAGATGGATGATGGAATGATTTTAGGAACCCACATAGACTTAGTATTTTTATTATTTTTGCTTTGCTTGTGGGATCTTTGGGTGGAATGGAAAGTTGGGATGGAAGTGGGTGTGAGATGGAAGGGGACAATTGGGATTGTTCGTTTAAGATATCGATAAGGATGCCTCATTCAACTTGCTTGCTTGCTTGCTTAGGAACCCAAACCATTTTAGACGTGGGCTCTTTTTGTGGGGTCATGGGCTCATATGGCTCTTTAGATGTATTTGGCTGTGAGGCTTTGCATTGGTGCCTTAAGGCATGAGAATCTTTAGGATTCTTGGTAAGATTTTTGGCTTTAGAGGTAGAGGTATCCAAATTCTTATTTTTGAATCCTATGGATTTGATGGAAGCAGGGTTGGTGGAATGAGTGGAAGCTTTATGTTTAGAGAAAGTGTGCATTTGTTGGTCATGATTAGGAATGTAATGGTGCTGATGGGTAAGGGGATAATTAGGTGTTGGTAGTAATGGAGGTAAGGAATATGGAGGGATATTTGGGGTTGGAAGGAGTGGAGGTAAATTTGATGGCGAAAGATGTACAGTCACATGCTTTTGCAAGTTATAGGATGGTGAAGGGAGAAGAGATGGATGTAAGGTTGATGGTGGGAGTTGAGGAGTTGGAAGAAGCAGAGGTAAATCAGATGGTGGAAGATGTACGGTGACATACTTTTGGGGTTTATGATGTGGTTTTTGATGGGAAATGGTGGGCTCAGGTGGGATGGTGGAATTACCAACATCTTTAACTTGGGGAGGTATGCAATTGACACTAGAACTAGGGGTAGTTTGAGAACTAGACTTAAGTTCATCATTAGATGGAGACGTAGGGGTGGTAGAAATCATGAAGATGGAGGATCCCAGAAAAAGGTTGGTGATATCAAAGGAAGAATCATTGATGGTATCGGAAGTAGAAGTCTCTCCTACCAAAGAAGGTCCATCTTCTATATCAGAAACAAATGTGGATGAAGATTCTTGCAGTGTATACTCACCTGGACCATGTTCAGTGTACTTGATACAGAGATTGGAAGTGGCTTTGCTAGATGATGGCTTAAGTAGGGCGGATGGATCTACATAAGATGAAGATGGTTATGCTTCGGTGTTGATAGGAATGTGGTTAGGGCTTTGATATTTAGCTTGAAAACCGCAGCAAAATTCAAATGGATTAGGATCAGCATGGATAGTAATTTCAACACTGTTATGTGGAAATTTAAGACATTGATGGTATGTAGAAAGAACTTCTTTGAGGGCATGGATCCATGGACAACCAAGGATGATGTTGTAAGGAAGCTCAATATCAAGGACTTGACAACGAGTGTTAGTAGTGACCGGCCCAACTTGAATAGGTAAATGAATAATCCCTTCAGTATCTCTCTCAGCATCATCATATGCTTTGATAGTAATAACCTTGGAAGTGTCAACATCTTTCTCAGAATATCCCAATTGTTTTATTAATTTTAAGGAACATATATTAAGACCAACTCCACCATCCACTAAGATTCGTTTGATATGGCACTGGTTGAAAAACACTTCTATGTGGAGGGCTTCATTATGTGATGGGTGAATGGAGGGTTGAAGATCCTTGTTGGAAAAGGTTAGGTGGCAAGGGGCTGCAATGCTAACTACCATAGATTGGAATTGTGTAGTATCAATATCATTGGGCACCGAAGATTCTTGTAAGGCTTTGTTGAGGATAGCTTTGTGGGCAGGATATGCGAAGCAACTCGAGAATGGAAATATGTGTAGGTGTTTTGCCAAGGTGATCAAGGATGTTATAGCTAGAAGACGGTCGAGGAGGATGGATAGGTGCCCCTTGAATGGTAACATGACCTCTTCAAGTAGTCATAGCGCAGTCGGGTGCTTTGCCTTGGATAGTAATGGTAGAAATGTGAGCATGGTCAATGTGGCCAATAGTGGATGATTCATAATTGTATTGAATGGAATTCCCAGTATGAGGGTTATTTGGTTTGTCATGAGATGGAAGTGGATTCTTGAAACCATCTAGATCATAACTCGATGTCGGTTGCTGTGTAGGTTGCAATGTTGGAGGTGTGATTTTAATTAAACCTTGATCAATGCAATCTTGAATAACATGCTTTAGGCACATACAACCATTTGTTTTGTGTCCTTTAACTCTATGGTAGTCGCAATACTCATTCTCTTTGTACCAAGGAGCTTTGAAGAGCGGTTCGCAGTTGGGTGGTGCATCTGGTAATATGATATCTCTTGCTTGGAGAAACTTTTGAAAGACAACTTCCATAGGTTCCGCTAATGGCATGAATTGTCATTGAGGATTTGAAGTTTGTCATTGTCGAGTTCATTGAAAAGGTTGAGTTGCTGTAGATGCAGCTTGAATGTTAATGGGAGCTTTCATTGTTTGTATGTTCTTTTCATCGACAACACCATCATTAACAACATTCGTGTTCTTATTCCAAAAGCGAGATTTATCGTTGGAGTTTTGAGGATAGTCTTTGTTATCTCTAAAAATCTTGATAGTGCCCTTAGAAATTAAGGCACGTTCAATGATGGTTCCTTTGGAAATAAGTTCATCAAAGATGCTAGCACTTTGCAATTGTAGTTGAAATGAAAGCTCGGGATGGAGGTTTTGGATGAAGATATTGAGCTATTGTTTCTCAGGTATTTCCCATGATAGTTTGCTAGCCATATTACGCCATCGTTGAGTAAATGAGGTGAAAGCTTCACCATTGTGTTGTTTGTTGTTGACAAGGTCGTTCATGTTCAATGTTAAAAATGAAATGTGATCAAAATTTATTTGCTAGTTCTGCAAAAGACTTGATGCCTGGAGGTAAATGAGAGAACCATTCAAGAGCTTGTCCCACTAAGCTTCAAGGAAATAGTCTCAAAAGATATGTATCGTCTTGAGCCACATCGAGACATGAAACAAAGAATGCTCTAAGATGGTCTTCCGGATTTCCTTTTCCTTTGTACTTGTCAAATTGTGGAATTTCAAAGTGTGGCAGAAAAGGTGTCATATGAAGCGACTTTTCAAATGATAAGTGCATATGTCTTCTAAGGAAAACATCTTCTTTCTTTGTCCTACCGCTTTGTTTATCATTTGTTGAACATCCATTGAAGATAATTGTTGTTGTTGCAAAGGAGGTTGTTGGTTGGGAGGTGAAGTGTAGTATGATGTATATTGTGGTTGTTGTTGCGGAATATATGAAGCCATGACCATTTGTTGAGGTTGCATACTCACAGTATATGTCAAAGGATTAGTATGTGACACATGTGTTGGAAGATTGCTGTCCTTGAGACACAAGCGGTGGTTGGCTATATTATGATGAATTAGCGCCAAGGGTTTGCATCACATGGGAAGTAGAAGATGGATGGACGTTGGTCAATGGTTGTGAATTTAGAGTTGGATTTGTGATATGGTAAGTGATGGAAGGATTGGTGGATGCGGAAGAAGGATGGACATTTGGGTTTGTGTTTTGAACAACATGTGGATTGGTATATGTCATGTGTGGGGTGACGATGGGCAATCCTTGGGTTATATAAGATGGATTGATGGTTTGCGAAGGATTATAGGAAGATGGTGGAAGTGATGTAAGTTGGTCAACATAAGAGACATCGGCATTAGGATTAACTTGTGAAACAATAGGCCGGTCACTCATGTCAATGAGACTAACATTGGGGTTGTATGTTGTGTTGGATGGATCCGTGGAAATCGTGGAGACCATATTAGCAATGATAGGAATATGAATGTGGGATGTGGTTTCCACATGTGATGCAATGGGAGTAGCAGATTGCAATGGCTATGAAACTTGGATAGTTTGTGGTGTTTGAATAGCTTGGGAAACTTGTGGAGTGTGGGATATGGAGATAGCTTGTGATGTTTGAGGAGTTTGCACTTGGGCAACATGGATAGCTTGTGTTACTTGAGATCGATATACGGTCATGGTAGGAGAAGGCACATGTTGTTGAACATGAAAAGGTGGAACGCTCAGATTTTGTGAAAACAAAGAAAGCGCAATAGTTGGAGTTATCAGAGGTTCTAAAGTGTACTCCGAGCGTGGTGGGTTGAATGAAGTAACAATAGGCAATGAAAGAGATGGGTTGGAAGGTGGATTTTGTAATATGGACATGGTATGAGATGGCGTGGCTATAATGGATGGTCCCTTTGCAGCAACAGCGGGAGTGCTTGGATCATGCTCTCGAATAGCGGATATGTCAAAGTCTCTTGGTAATCTAGCTCCCATACATGCTAATTGCAAGAAGTAGCGATTAGGATTAGATAAAACAAGCTTCTCAAATTGATCCTATACATGTGTGTCTCTAAATTCTGATAAGTCCTCTTGGGATTGCTCTTCATAAGTCTCTGAAAATGTTGGGGGTTGTGCTTGTTGTGAGGATGACTCTCTAACGGTGTACCCATTGAGCACGAACATGTGAGAAGGCATGCCGTTTGTAAATTGAGTTGCATCTCTAAGGGGTGTTGATCGTGATTGTTGCATCTTGGCTTCCATCCTGGCTCATAGTTTTGCTTCCTTTTCAGCTCTATATTGGCTCCTAGTTTGAGGCATGATGATTGATGTTGAAAATTGGACTTTAGCTTGTCAAGGTTGAGACCCAAAAGGTGATGATTGGTTGTTTGTTTGGTTGTTGGTTGCTTTGCTAGTTTGCTATTTGCTTTATTGTTGTTGGGTTGCTTGGTTGATATTGTTGGGTTGCTTGGTTGTTGGTTACTAGTTGCTTAGTTGATGTTGTTGTTTGACTTCCCTAAAGGATAGCTCACACACTCAAAGGGAAAAGCTGGTTGATGTTGATGTTTGCTGATGTTGCTAAGGCTAAAGCCACAAGTTGATGTTTTGGTGCTATTGGATTGGTTGGTTAATGCTTGGTTTGTTGGTTTGGGGTCTCAAAAAGATGAAAGTCCACAAAGTCCGATTGTTTAGTATGCTCAAAGCAGGAGACAAAGTCCAGGTATCTACAAATGATCAGAGGTGGGTCTAAAAGCTAATGCTGAAGCTAAGCAAGATGGAAATGTAGCTGATTTGGCTGAGTTGTTAAGATTTGCTGATATTTAGCCAGAGGTGACAGGTAATAGCTCAAATGTGACACAGAAAAAATCCAAAAGCGACTGACAATAGCTTAAAAGTGATCTAGTTTTGGTTCAGGTGATAGGCTACAGTATTGACCAGAGGCAAACTAGTTTTCTCAAAGCAATCAGTTTTAGTTCAAAGGCCATTTACTGCTGGTTAAAAGCGACTCAGTTCGGACCAAAGGTGAGCAGTTGTTGTTCAAAGGCAATTCAGTTTAAGCAAGAGGCAGCTAACTGCTATTTATAGGTGATCTGGCTATCTGTATGCGGGTAGTTAAAGTTCAAAAGTGGTCTGTGTCTATCAGGGAATATGTTTGAATTGTGTTTTTGACAAGAAAACAGTGATTTTAGTCACTCACACTCACAACAATCACAAACTTGTACAACTTAGGCTAGGAAAGGACTGTATTTGTTGAGTCCCCTGGTCATGCTTATTCAAAGCAAATAGCTTCAAGATCTTGGTACCACTGGCTCCTCTCCACGGCACTCACTTCTCACGCATACCAAGATCTAGGTTTCCCAAGGATTGTCCCCCCACCAAACCTTAGGATTGTCCCTGCTATCTCTACTAAGAACCACGTGAATCAGGGCAGATTTAAAGGTCCCACCTTTTGCGTCAACAAATAGAAGGTTTTTGGCTACTACACAAGGTTGCTAGTAAGGGCATCCATTTGGGTGGCTATATGTGCAGCAATGTTACTCTCTGTTATGGAGTCTCCCAGCCTTCAAGGGTTACGCCTTGGAGGGTTTTGGGGGAGGTTGGTTGTCGGTATAACACAACAAAAACTATTGTTTATGGCTTTCAACACAAACACTTTTCTTATATAGCGGTTCGGAAGGACATGGCTTTAGCCCGTTACTGCTTGGGTCATACCCCTTCTCACATCGGGAAGGCATGCCCTCTAAAGATAATAACAAGTTCTCATACACCCAAGATCCATTTGATAGGCAAGGGGAGAGGATACTTTTGCTAATAAATTTGGGTTACAAACATGCACAATCAAGCAATCAAGAAAGATAAAACAACCATGGAGCAAGCAATGATTCTTTTTAAGCACCAAGCCCAAATGTTCCTAAATTAGTGATAAATCACAAGCCTTGGACCAATCGGAGTTGCAACAGATATGTTAGTAATTTGATAACCTCCTTTTCTTGGACAATCGATAAGATGCTGCACAAATACCCAATTAGTAGCGAAGGAAACTGAACTGCAAATGATAAAGACTGAAAGCGACACAGTTACCATAGGTGATCAACTGTTGGTCAGACGCGATCTATATTCTACTGCAAGCGAAATGTTGTTGTTCAGGAGCGATGCTAGTAAACCCTGATGTGAAATGATAAAGCTTAGAAGTGATGCAAAAAAGCAACAGGTGACTAATTGTAGGTCATAAGTGACTCAGATTTGCGAAAAATAAGATATAAACAAAAAAACCCTAGTTTTGCAGTAAGTGATCTAGACGGCTAAAAGCGATCATTGTTAGGTTAAAAGTGATACAAATTTAGCTTGTAAGTGATACAAAAAAGATAATAAGTGACTACTGTTCACTCAGAAGTGATCCCAGAAATATTAAAAGTGGCAAGTTTCAGCTGAAAAGTGATGCGTATAATCAGACAATGACTAGTTTTCGCTCAGAAGTGACTGAAACTTGTTGTAAGCGCTCAAAAAATCTGATCTTCACAAAAACAACTTCAAATAGCAAATTTAATCAAGGACGTGAGTCCCACCGGGCATGCCAAAATGTGATAGGTAAAAATTAGGTTGACAAGATCAAGCATAGCCATGAAAACCTAACCCTACCATCATCAAAGAATCTAATCCAAATGAAATCAAAAGCATGCAATTCAAGAACAATATCACCTAGATTGTATGATTCCTTGTTTATGATGTGGATTGCTTCTTCAACAATGAACAATTATGAAGATAAAAGCTGTCATGATGAATGGATGATAATGATAATAAGCTAGATGGATGCTCAAATGCTCAAGATGATAATGTAGACGCTATATGAATGTTGGATAGATGTAGTATGGAATGAAAGGGTGTTTATATAGACCTCAACCAAAATCAATCAATGGTAGAGATTTGGTAGCTATGTGAATAGCTAAGATTAAAAGATGATAATAGATGAATGTGTAGATGACAAGTGGAAGGGAGATGAGGCTTATGTGTGACCATGTACATAAAAAGTACTACATGTGAAAGATATTAAATAAAATATGTGGTACCACTTATCTTTTTTAAATGAAAGAGGCACACATGTCGGCTTATTGAGATAAATGATAAGAGAAATTAATTAAATAAATAAAATTTATTTAATTAATTGGAAAGTGGGTTTATGAAAGGAATTTTAATTAAATAAATAAGATTTATTTAATTAAAATAGATAGAATGAAGATAATTAAATAATTAAAGATTATTTAATTATAGATTAGAAGAAATAGATAATGAATTAATTAAAAAAATATAAATTTATTTAATTAATAGAAGAAATAAGTGACAAGGAAATTGCTCAAGTGTGTTAGACAAATGCAGATGATAGCTAATGCAATATTTGATGCTAATGATAAATAGGTCAATTTTGGGTGTCTACACAATGCAACTCCCCTTGAGCTAGAGTTCCTGACTTAATTCTCGGAGCAATTATCAGCACCTGATTCTGGTGCAGACTCATCATCGTTGTTTATTGTATCTTTCTTTATCCAAATCTTGTTCATTTTACTCCGTATCTCATTCACTTCAATTTTCTTTTTGTCTCTGTCTTGTTTCTGCTCATCCAATTTTTGGTTTACCAGACCTCTTCTTCCATTGTTTCTATTTCTGCATAATCTTGCAATATGACCAGATTTATTGTAGTTGAAGCACACTTGATTTCCTCTTGATCTACACTGATTAGCCATGTGTCCAAATCTGTTGCAAGCAAAGCAGTATCCATTGAAAGAATTGCCATTTGAGTTATTCATTATCATACTACTACATTCATTGGATTTGTGACCATACCTCTTGCATTTGAAGCATTGACCGGAGAAGGATGGACCATTTTGATTTGCTCTACTTCTGCACGGAATAGTTCTATGACCAAATTTATTGCAATTGAAACAATTTCCATTAAATGATGGATATCTTTGAGCATTAGGCTGTCTTACCGGAGGTTTTCCAGTTATGTTCCTTTTATTCCTTGGTTGAATATTTCTTTGTCTAGATCCAGAGCTTTCACCTTTCTCATATCTAAGATTACACTTGTCACTATCCTTTTTTCTATTCTTCAATTAATGCTTTGAGTTTAGCTGAGCTTATTTTGAACTTCTCCTTGTACTCATTTGCAATTTCTAGGTCATGTCTGAGAGTGATAATCTATCTCTCAAGTTCTCTCATTATTTCTGCTTTCTTGTAGATTAGATTCTAGAAGACCAACTATTCCATCCAATCTGCAGCATTCTTCAGTTCTCTCTTTCAGATTTTGCTTCATCTCTTCTTCAGATTTCTTCCTATCTTCAATTTCCTTGGTTAGTCTCATCACCCCAGTTTCCATCTCATGTTTTAGAACAATAACTTCTTTAGCTAACTTTTCACATTCTTTTGTCTTTTCTTTTAGGGCCTTGTCTTCCAGTTGAAGAGGTTGCTCCTTTCCTTTTGCATTGGATTTGCTCAACTTTTCTTTTAAGATCTCAATGAAGTCTTCAGCCTTTTTGAGATTATCTTGCAGTTCTTGGACTTCTGCCTTGGACTGCTCAAGATCATCTAGGGCGAGATTAAGTTGCCCTTGAAGATTATATTCATCCATTTTTACTACCTTCCAAGATCTTCCTTAAGATGTTAAACTTTTTCAAAGGAACCTTGCTCTGATACCAATTGTTGGATTAGGTTCGGATAACTAAGAGGGGGGGTGAATCAGTTGTCACACATTTTCAATATTTTCTACCTTTAATCTTCCTTTGCCACTTATAATCAATTTAATGATATAAACATTTTAGCATCAATCAATAACATATGAGCAGAAAACATAAATAACACATTTGACACAAGATTTTGATGTGGAAACCCAGTTAAGGGAAAAACCACGGTGGGGGTTAACCCACAAAAATTAATACCCTGTTAAAATTATTTTTACAAATGGGAATGCACATGCATTCAGGCTCACTGCCCAGAGCTCACTACTCAAATGGAGGCTCACTACTTATGGAAGTATTACAAGAAAAAGATAGAGATTTGAACTGATTAATAACATCTACCTGTGCAAGAATTTCATTTTCAGTTAAGTACAAAAACTGATCTTACACATTTCATCTTTGCTCTACTCTTCTTACTGTTATGCCTTCATTTGTACTTTGGATTTCTGCTCCTCACATACGCCTTATTCGCATATCACACTCACACACAAAATCATCCACAACAATCAGCTATATATATACTCATCTTGATTTGCAATTACTTGCCAGTCGGCTACAACAACATTTAGAATATTTATGAATGCTCTGCTCTATCGGCTAGATCTATGCATAACTTAAGGTGTGAACCAAAACTTGCACTTGAAAAACATCACTCATGTTGGCCACTATCATTGATCATTACCAGTTGTCCAACAAACAACTTCCATACATCCAAAATCAAGAGCTTATGCAAGGTCAGACTATTCTTCTATCTGCTCTGACAAACTAGAACCCAGTACTTAGAGGTTAATATCTTTTGAATCCTTCATCACTGGAGGAAAAAATCTAGATTTAGTCTATCTTGACAATGCATATGACTCCCCTAGATCCGCAGCTAATCATGACATTCCACCAGAGAGATCTGGACCAAAATACCGAACCCGGTTACTGCTCTGTTCTTAATTGTCCAAACTTAGACAAATTCTGAATCTGACTTCCAGTATGAACAAATTGTGTTATGCAGATGATTGGGATGATCTTAGTTGCCATCAATGACAACACTTATCATGCCTAGCAGTGTCTCTTGCCAACAAAGAATAGGTGGGAAAACAGAAACCCTAGCTGATTTAGGGTTACAGAAGGAAGAAGATTCTAGAGTCTAGTGATGTGTAGCTGTAGTGTGTTACATCCTGTGGAGGATTGATTCCTCTGATTGTAATTGAGCTTATGTAATGTAATAAGTTGTCCAAATCAATAAAGAAATATTATATTTTCTATGTGCCAATTCTGTTGTTGTGTGTTTTATGATTTACCCCCTTCATCACATGGAGACAATGGATGGAGATTAGGAATCAAGATCTTGAGACTATCTTGCTCTTCCTAGGGTTTGTACACCTTTTGCATGATTGAGAGTGGTGGTGCCTACATAAACATTCAAGTTCCAAGCATTTTAATATGTAGGCACCTTCCAAAAAATCCAAAAAATTTTGTCTTTCGGCCTCTGCAGTAGAAAAATGTGCAAAAAATAGTTTAAATGCATGTATCTTTGTATATATAAAGAGGTTTGTATGTACAAATGCAAATGTATGTTGGCGGGCTCAAAAATGCATATCGGCTCTCAAAAATAGTAAAAAATTGGTTAGATGCATTTCGGGATGCATATAGAGATGCATATACAAGGGAGAATCTATCGCAGATTCCCAGGAATATTCTACACTTGTATATCGGGTTTGCTTGCATATTTGTGTTGTATGTTTGAACATACAATGGCTACATACATTAGAAAACATGCAATGAAAAGATGCATTGAGGCATACAAGGACGTTACTATGCTGAGTGTATATCGGGTTCACTGTAGCTGATGCATATGGAAATATATAATAGAAAATATACTAGGCGCAGACATGCATTCGCTACAGTGCAATGTATCATTGGCCGATGGATAAGCAAGGAAGGAATGTGCAAGGGACCGATACACAAGTGGTGGGGCCCGCGGATATACAAAGCCGATTGTACATCAGAAATATGCAAGAGGCACATACAAAGAAAAAGTTGCATGCAAAGGAGAAAGGCAAAGGGTCGGACCAACCAGTTGTATACAAAGGCAATTGTATGCTGGCGCATGCAATCAAATATGCAAGGCCCGGACCCGAGGAGTTTTATATTCTGCTTGATGCAGGTTTGAGATCCGGATTGCATGTATGTTTTGTTTGTATGATCAAATATACTTTCCTAATGTGCAAGGGGGAATCTAAAGAAACATGCAATCTGATTGATAAAGGATAAAGTCCGCTGCTTGTATGTATATTTTTACTTGTATATTGGTGCTATGCATGCCGATATACATTCAAAAGATGCAAGAGTAAAGTGCAACCCGGATTTGAGAATTGTTTCAATCCAATGGATAAAATGGCTGGGGTCCGTTGTATGTATATCGCATTTGTATGATGCGATATGCAAGGAAATGTACAAGCAAGGAGATACAACCCAAACCCGATTTGAATTTCAAGGCATCTCATAGTCATTTGAGGTCCGTAGCATGTATATCGTGCATTGTATATGCCGATATGCAATGCGATGTGTAGGGAAAGATACAACCCAGATTTCAAAGCGTTTCCAACCCACTGTATAAAAGTTTGAAATCCGCAGAATGTATATTGCGATTGTATGTTCGCGTATACAAAATGAAGATGCAAAGGTTAAAATGCAAGATGGACTTCAAAGCGATTGCAATAGGCTTCATCATAATCTGAAGTCCAGGGCTTGTATGTAAAGTGTGTCGTATATGCCGAATGTGCAAAGAGGAGATGCATACAGCCCGGACCCGAGTGCAGGTTTAAAATTGTTTTATAATATCTTGGGGTCCAGCTTGTATATAAGGCGATTGTATATGCATTTGAGCATGTATATACAATGGGTGAAAAAGAGGCAAAATGAGAACGGGAAAAGTCAGCGATGGATGCATAGGGTGCAGACATGGCAGGACTTCTTTGGTGGGTGACTTTTTAGCATATTTTGACACCGTTGATCTCAGCGATAGGGAGATATGATCAACGACCGTGTTTCAAACTACCAGCGATGGTTTTGCTTGGCTTCAGCAGTCATGTTTTGAGCAGGAAGACTCCTTATGGGCACGCTGCTGCAATTCTCAAAGCGGGCTGCGGGTAGTTGGCATTGATGGCAGATGTGTAGAGGGGTATGGGTCGAGATGATCAGCTAGCTACCACATTCAAGGACAAAAATCTCCAGATGGTAGCACATTCTCCAATTTCACCTACTCATTCCTCTCTTTCTCTCAGCCGCATTCAATTATTTTGGGCGCCATTTTCTGGTGCATTGTATCTAGCAAATTTTTGAGTTGACCGTTGTAATTTTGGCTGAGTTCACAGTTTTGCTATAAAATGAAAACTGTGTTACTCATTGTTGTGGTTAAAAACTGGACAAGTTTTGGTGCTGTAAGGAAATACAACTTCATTGGTGGCTCTATTCTGGGTATTTTGTGAGTTTATGAGTTGTATGTTGAATGTCTTATGCATAGAATTCATTAGTTTTATGTTGATTTAAATGAGTAATGCTTTATAGCATGTATTTTGTTATTTGTCTCCAAACTGAATGTGTTCTTCTGAATCTAAATAGCTAAGGGGTGTTTGGGATTCTAGAATATGGGTTTGCTATATTGAATGCTTAATCTTTTACTTCTACCCAAGGAGTAGATTAAATGTTTTGGATTAAGTGTTGGGAAAAATATATTGCAGTAAGGATGTTTGTAAGCAGAAGTAATTGAATACTTTGTCTTGGGTATTGTCTGTAAGGCAGACATTGCAAAATCCCCTTGAAATCTGATTATTGTCTTAAGTCTGTGATAAACACTCACATACATATATCTATTGACTCTGAGCCCTGGATAGGCACCAATCTGGTCTTGTGTTGAGATTACAACCAAGGTCTTAGTTTTGCTTCCAAATACAAATCAAACCCAAACTTTTAATACAAACCTTTTAGGACATTAGGAGTAGTTTAGGATTGAAATCCTCTGTCTCACAACTGAACATAGGCCCAAAGCTAGCCCCTTTGCACTTATCTCACAGTTTTGGTCTGCATAAGAGATGATTTATCTGCTTTGTGTCAACATCCTAGCTAACTTGTAGGTGCATTTCATAGATGTTGAATAGGGAATACCCCCCTTGGTTCTGCAGAGCCTAAAGAAGAAGAGGAGATATTTATAGAGTCTATCTCTTGTACTGTTGGCCCCTGGCCCAGGAATCTTGTTGATCAATGATGGCTACTTTGCAGGGATAACTGGGAACAAGCATCTAGTCTGGGAAAATAACCAACAGATTTGGCGACTCTACTGGGGAAAAGAGTCAAATAGTGTGAAATCATTGCTGCATATCTAGTTCTTTCATGTGAATGATGGTGCTCTGTTGGTGGAATGAACTCAGAAAAATATTTGATGAGCTTTCAGTTGTTTGAAAATTTTATCCTCTTTGGAGAGGTGGTGACTCTGTAAATAAGATTTAAGTGCACATGAAAGGTTGATGTATGTTGTTGTGATAAAAGATTTTTTGTTCAAGACTTCAGCATCTGAATGAGAAAAGGTACATGGTTTCTTCCCACTTGTATCTGTTGTTTCATTACATGAGCTGAATCCCAAGGGGAAGCCTTAAGTCTTAGGCGGACATAGGATGTCTGAGATTGAAATTTATATGAATCCAAGTATGTATTCACCCATACTCAGTCAAGAGGTAGATGAAGTGTTATGTACAAAGATGAAAGAGATAAAGAATAGGTTGTTATCCTTAGAGGCTAAGCAAGCTCAGTTAAATAGTAATAGTAACCCTGTTGTGTCTGCTAGCCAAAATGCTAAACCTCTTTTCAATTCTTTTGATCCTTTATATGAATAACTAGATTTGTCATGGGTTGACTATAAAGTTGAAAGTATGCCTACTCAGATTTATAAGCAGATGCATAGATTTAGTGGACACAGTGTGTGTGATGGGGGTGCACATATCCAAAACTTTCACAGCTTTATGGAGAAAAATTTATTTAGAGATGAGGATATGTGGATGAGGTTTTTTGTTAGATCCTTTGGTGCAAGAGCTAGAGATTGGTATTTGAGCTTTCCAAAAGGATCCTTTGCCTGTTGGGATGAACTTGTTGATTGTTTTAGAGAAGAATTTGCAAGAGAACCTGCTGATCTTGTTGCAAGATTGATGGAAATTAGAAAACAAGATGAAGAGCCCATTATTGATTTCAGTCATAGATTTACAGTTGCCCTCTCACAAATCCCTGAAGACTTCAGACCTGATACTTTAGCCTGCGTTGGCATATATTTTGAAGGTTTTGAAGAGGGCTCTAGTGCATTGTTGAGGGAATTCAATATAACAAGTGTGCAGATGGCATACAAGTTTTTAGAAAATACAGAAAAAATAAGGAATGAGCACATACGGAATTCCCTGTCCACAGGCTTTGGCATGAGTAGTAGTTATGTGGCTGCAAATGACCAAGTGATCATGGCATCATTTGAAGATAAATGTGAAAATGAAAAGATTGAAGTTGACAATGTTGCTATGTTTGAACATAATGCTAATAACAATGTTCAACTGGATTGTTCACCAGTCAAGGGTGCCAATGAGAGGATCAGTGGTGACTCCCATCCCAAGGTTGAGGTATCTGATTCTGAAAACAATGATGAGGTTATGGACAGCAATGAATACTTGTTTGAGTGGATTATGGAGATAATTGTGAGTATTGTGCATAAGATAGAGAAGAAATAAGCAAACAAAGGAGCATTTCCATGTTTGAGTCATTGCCTTTCATTCAGACACATGGAGATGATGAAGAGCAATCAGGGATTGAAACAAGTGCTAGTGCTGAGTATGATTGTTCTTTATTTGATTATTGTTTTGTTTATGACACACGAGCTGATACTCCTCCACACAAGGAATTCATTGGTAATGAAAATCCATGTTCTGCTGCCCATGAAGCAGTGGCATACCATAATGAAGCTGAAACACTTGGATCAAATTTTTTTGACACATATAGTGATGAGGATTTGTTTGAGTATGGTGATAATCCAGGCACTGTTATTGATATGGATTCTGATTTTCATCTTGATGAAAGGGAGACTAACATATATCATGAGGGTTATTGCAGAGAGGTGCCAGAGTCTGAGCCTTTCCTATCTAGTGCAATTGAAGATTATGTGCATGAAAGTGCACAAATATGGATTTGAGAGCTTTATCTTTGATATGCCAGTTTATGATAAAATGAGGCCTGATGCTCCTAGCTATATGATGGACTATGAGTGATTTCAATTTTCAGCCCAGTTGGGAGATCATTTTACGATGCATGTTGCTGATGAAGATGATGATAAGTGTTATATGTTATATGAGAATGCATTGTTTAATGAATATAACATTCACGTGTTGCTTGATGCTGAAGGTTGTTTGCATAAGGTTGATAGAGACAAGCTAAATAAGATGGTTGAATATGCGAATGACAAGGGTTGTTTGTGGGTAAATCATGGCAGCATCTTCATGCTTGACCCAGTGAGATTAGAAGAAAATTAAGTGTTTGACAAAGGAAAATTCTGGTTTTTCCTTTTTGGTGGCCCTAGGCCACCAAGTAAATTTTAACTAAATATGTTTTGTGATGCAGGTTGGTATGTGTTTGACTCTATGCCCAATGGACAAGGGACTGGTCTGCATCTCAGAGATCTATGGTTCTCGCCATGCCTGCAAGAGGCATGCGTCCCCAGACAGAGCCACTAGTGGTGCCTACATAAACATTCAAGTTCCAAGCATTTTAATATGCAGGCACCTTCCAAAAAATCCAAAAAATTTTGTCTTTCGGCCTCTGTAGTAGAAAAATGTGCAAAAAATAGTTTAAATGCATGTATCTTTGTATATACAAAGAGGTTTGTATGTACAAATGCAAATGTATGTTGGCGGGCTCAAAAATGGTAAAAAATTGGTTATATGCATTTTGGGATACATATAGAGGTGCATATACAAGGGAGAATCTATCGTAGATTCCTGGGAATATTCTGCACTTGTATATCGGGTTTGCTTGCATATTTGTGTTGAATGTTTGAACATACAATGGCTACATACATTAGAAAACATGCAATGAAAAGATTCACTGGCAGCATACAAGGAGGTTACTGTGCTAAGTGTATATCAAGTTCACTATAGCTGATGCATATGGAAATATACAATGGAAAATATACAAGGCGCAGACATGCATTCGCTACAGTGCAATGTATCATTGGCCGATGGATAAGCAAGGAAGGAATGTGCAAGGGGCCGATACACAAGTGGTGGGGCTCACGGATATACAAAGCCGATTGTACATCAGAAATATGCAAGAGGCACATACAAAGAAAAAGTTGCGTGCAAAGGAGAAAGGCAAAGGGTCGGGCCCACCAGTTGTATACAAAGGAAATTGTATGCTGGCGCATGCAATCAAATATGTAAGGCCCGGAGCCGAGGAGTTTTACATTCTACTTGATGCAGGTTTGAGATCCGGATTGCATGTATGTTTCGTTTGTATGATCAAATATACTTTCCTGATGGGCAAGGGGGAATCTAAAGAAACATGCAATCCGATTGATAAAGGATAAAGTCCGCTACTTATATGTATATTTTTACTTGTATATTGGTGATGTGCATGCCGATATACATTCAAAAGATGCAAGAGTAAAGTGCAAGCCAGATTTGAGAATTGTTTCAATCTGATGGATAAAATGGTTGGGGTCCGTTGTATGTATATCGCATTTGTATGATGCGATATGCAAGGAAATGTACAAGCAAGGAGATACAACCCGGACCTGATTTGAATTTCAAGGCATCTCATAGTCATTTGAGGTCCGCAGCGTGTATATCGTGCATTGTATATGCCGATATGCAATGCGATGTGCAGGGAAACATATAACCCAGATTTCAAAGCGTTTCCAACCCACTGTATAAAAGTTTGAAATCCGCAGAATGTATATTGCGATTGTATGTTCGCATATACAAAACGAAGATGTAAAGGTTAAAATGCAAGATGGACTTCAAAGCGATTGCAATAGGCTTCATCATAATCTGAAGTCCAGGGCTTATATGTAAAGTGTGTCGTATATGCCAAATGTGCAAAGAGGAGATGCATACAGCCCAGACCTGAGTGCAGGTTTAAAATTGTTTTATAATATCTTGGGGTCCGGCGTGTATATAAGGCGATTGTATATGCATTTGAGCATGTATATACAATGAGCGAAAAAGAGGCAAAATGAGAACAGGAAAAGTCAGCGATGGATGCAAAGGGTGCAGACGTGGCAGGACTTCTTTGGTGGGCAACTTTTTAGCATATTTTGACACCGTTGATCTCAGCGATAAGGAGATATGATCAACAGTCGTGTTTCAAACTACCAGTGATGGTTTTCTTGGCTTCAGCAATCATGTTTTGAGCGGGAAAACTCCTTATGGGCACGCTGCTGCAATTCTCAAAGTGGGCTGCGGGTAGTTGGCATTGATTGCAAATGTGCAGAGGGGTATGGGTCAAGATGATCGGCCAGCTACCACATTCAAGGACGAAAATCTCCAGATGGAAGCACATTCCCTAATTTCACCTGCTCATTCCTCTCTTTCTCTCAGTCGCATTCAATTATTTTGGGTGCCATTTTTTGGTGCATTGTATCTGGCAAATTTTTGAGTTGACCGTTGTAATTTTGGCTGAGTTCACAGTTTTGCTATAAAATGAAAACTATGTTACTCATTGTTGTGGTTGAAAACTGGACAAGTTTTGGTGTTGTAATGAAATACAACTTTGTTGGTGGCTCTATTCAGGGTATTTTGTGAGTTTATGAGTTGTATGTTGAATGTCTTATGCATAGAATTCATCAGTTTTATGTTGATTTAAATGAGTAATGCTTTATAACATGTATTTTGTTATTTGTCTCCAAACTGAATGTGTTCTTCTTCTGAATCTAAACAGCCAAGGGGTGTTTGGGATTCTAGAATATGGGTTTTCTATATTGAATGCTTAATCTTTTACTTCTGCTCAAGGAGTAGATTAAATGTTTTGGATTAAGTGTTGGGAAAAAATATATTGCAGTAAGGATGTTTGTAAGTAGAAGTAACTGAATACTTTGTCTTGGGTATTGTCTGTAAGGCAGACATTGCAAAATCCCCTTGAAATCTGATTATTGTCTTAAGTCTGTGATAAACACTCACATACATATATCTATTGACTCCGATCCCTAGGTAGGCACCAATCTGGTCTTGTGTTGAGATTACAACCAAGGTCCTAGTTTTGCTTCCAAATACAAATCAAACTCAAACTTTTAATACAAACCTTTTAGGACATTAGGAGTAGTTTAGGATCAAAATCCTCTATCTCACAACTGAACATAGGCCCAAAGCTAGCCCCTTTGCACTTATCTCACAGTTTTGGTCTGCATAAGAGAGGATTTATCTACTTTGTGTCAACATCCTAGCTAACTTGTAGGTGCATTTCATAGATGTTGAATAGGGAATACCCCCCTTGGTTCTGCAGAGCCTAAAGAAGAAGAGGAGATATTTATAGAGTCTATCTCCTGTACTATTGGCCCCTGGCCCGGGAATCCTGTTGATCAATGATGGCTACTTTGTAGGGATAACTAGGAACACGCATCCAGTCTGGGAAAATAACCAACAGGGAGAAGGGTTGAAGCCTCCAACATCAAGCTTAGGAATCCTCCGTGGATATGGTTGCCTCACCTTCTTGTTCATGCAAGTCTTCATTTCTTTCATCTCCTTGAGGTGAAGTTATGTTTATTCATTGAGTTGAAGTAAGTTATTGATCTTTCCTTGATGCTTGAGTCATCTAGGTTTTGATATTTCTGCATACACATTTGTTAGATAAGCACACACACTTCTATAGATCTTTATCTCTGGCTATTATTGAGGTTGGAATACTGAAAATGGGGCTTGACTGAGGTAAGCTCCTATATAGCCACAAACATCTTTCTCCTCTTTTTGTAGGTGCAGATCGTGTTCGACGAAATACGGAAAAAAGGAGTGACAGGAAGATGGATATTGCGGATATAGTCGTCACAGAGTTTTAGGTTTTCAGATCACGATACTTTCGGGACTAATGAGCAAGCACCCTAATCCACCTGGAAAGATTCCTTAGGATCTAAGAGCTACTAAAGATTGTTAGAAATCTGATACATAAGGTTTTTATAGATAGAAAGTTGCAGGACTAATGAGTGGGCGCCCTAGTCTAGTTAGCCCTCATTTTCTGGGTGCATGATCTATGTACCCTATTCTTTGTATTTTTGTAATCGGTTCATTTGGATTTATCTTTGAATTCACTAGGTTACAGTCACATGGTGTAATTTAGGGTTTCATGATTAGTGAGTGAAACAAACTTGTGAAATCTTAACCTAAACACCTGATTAGACTTAGTTAGCATTAAGGAAAGTATAAGAAATCTATAGCTTGGCCTAAAGCTCAGTTCATATCTTCCTAATGTTTAGTTGGTGAAAGAATTAGACTTAATCTTATTTTAAGGAACCTTACTTTTCACACTAAACAATATATATATATATAGCAATCAAGTGTACATATCACATGTTCATCCTCCGACAGATCTAAGTCTCTGCCTCACCAGTTACATACATGACTTCTATGTCATTGTTTACATTAGAACATCCTCCTATTATCCTATCATGCTTGCTTGCATTCTACTATCTTCTATCTCTATATATATACTATATCTATTATATCTAGGGATGTATTATTCAACATCTTTTGTCAACTTCCAACCTCCATATAGTGTGTAGTATCCTCCGGTCGACTTTTTTCGGTGCCAAGTAACCTACTAACATTTCCTATAGTACGTACTTTAAAGAAGGGTGGAGAATGGAGAATGTGTACAAACTCTTGAGTAATCAATAAGATCACTATTAAGTATAAGTTTTCATTGCTATGCATGGCTGATTTGATGGACTATTTAAGCAACACACGTTATTTCTTGAAGAGTGATCTCAAGATCAAGTATCATCAAATTTACATAAGAGAAGGTGATTAATGGAAAACCATATTTAGGACTAAAGAAGGCTTGTATGAATTATTGGTAATTCCATTTGAATTAACCAATGTGTTAAGCACATTCATGAGGCTAATGAAAAATGATTTGAAACCATTTTTGGGTAGGTTTGTGGTAGTTTACCTTGATGATATTTTGATCTTTAAAAAGACAAGTAGGGAGCATCTTACACAACTACAATAGATGTTTATATAGTTGAGGAAAGAAAAGTAAGGAATTAATTACATGTTCATGAAGAGGAAGTTGACATATTTAGGTTTTGTCATATCCTAAGAAGGACTGGATATGAACCTTGAAAAGGTTTACATAATTGTTGAGTAGGCATATCGACAAAGTGCAAGTTAGGAGTTTCCATAGACTAGTGAGCTTCTATTAAAAATCGATCACAAACTTTAGTGTGATTTGCACACCTTTAACTCACTTTATGAGGAAGGGTGATTTTGAATGGATGATTTCTTCTACCAAGAGCTTTTCACTCTTGAAGAAGAAAGTCACAGAGGAGCCTATGTTATTACTTCCTAATTTTGGAAAATTCTTCCAAGTGGATTGTGATTCCAACAAAAGCATAATTGGTGTGGTGTTAATCTAGGAGGAAAAACCTATTACATACTTAGCGAGAAACTAAATGAAGCTAGGTAGAATAATATGGTCTACAACCAAGAGTTTTGTTCCATTGTGTAAACTTTACACAATTGGAGGTACTATTTGTTGTGCAAAGAGTTTGTGTTGTATAATAACCACTTTGCATTAAAATTCATCAGCAACCAAGAAAATCTAAATCAAAGACATATGAGATGGGTAGAGTATCTTCAAGGTTACTCTTTTGTTTTAAAGCACCACAATAATAACACAAATAAGGTCATAAATGCCTTAAATAGAAAGCAAGTATTGTTGTCTATTATGAAAATGGAATTAGTAAACACAACAATGATGAAGGATTTGTATGCCATAGATCTTAATTTTGTAGATGCATGACACACGTGCATAGAGTCATGGCTAAGAACATAAGCTTATTTGAGGACTATTTCATGCAAGAAGGATATATGTTTAGAATACAACAATTGTGTATTCCACATAGTTCAATGTGGGAGAATCTCAAATGCAAGTTACATAGTGGTGGATTTGGGGGGAAATTTTGGTGTAGACAAGACTCAAGCCCTATTGAAAAAAGATACTACTAGCCAAGTTTGTGAAAGGATGTTAAACGATTTGTTGAACATTGTAGAACTTATCAAATAGAAAAAGGAGTGGCACAAAATATAGAGTTAAATAAATCATTAGGCACACTAGATGGAGCATGGGGGGAATTATCCATGGACCTTGTCTTTAGAGTACCACACAACTATATTTGTTGTTGATAGGTTTTCAAAAATGGTACACTTCATTCCTTGCCAAAATTTGAATGATTCATCCAAGATGCAAACTTGATTTTCAATCAAGTTGTTTGGTTGCATGGGTTATCATGGAGTATTAATTCAAATAGAAACACTGAGTTGCTAATTCATTTTTGGCACACATTATGGAAAAATTTGGGAACTCACCTCAATTACAATTTTGTTTATTATCCATAGACAAATGGATAGATAGAGATTTTTGATTGGAGGCTTGGTAACTTAGGTGTTTGGTTGGAGAAAAGCCTACATAGTGGTACTTTGTGTTGGCCAAAGCAAAGTACATATAATAAGTAAATGAGCAAGTCTATAGATAAAAATTGTTTTATGTGGTGTATGAAATGTTTCCTAGAGATGTTACTGATTTGTTGGGAGTGGAATGTGACAAGTACAATAGTGTAAAAGTAGAAGACTTCATGCATCGTATGGAACAAGTTCATGTGCAAGTCAATAAACAACTAGAAGCTAGCAAATCCAAGTAGCATGCATATATGAGCATAGAAGAGAATATAATTACTTAGAGGGTGAATTAGTCATGGTGCACTTCAGAAAGGAATGGTTTCCTCGATGAACTTATCATATGTTGAAACCTAAGAAGATTGGTCCCTTTAAGGTCTTGTATAGATTCTCAAAAAATACATATGAAATCAAGTTGCTAAAAGCATTGAGCATCTCACCCATATTTAATTTATTTGATTTGTATTCCTACCACATGCCTAGTTCTGATGATTTCACATACTCATAGGAATTTTGAAATTGGAAAAGACAAATACTTGAAAATTAGAGATATGAGACTGCCTAGATTTTGGATTCATGTGTTGGAAAGAAAACCTAGTGGAGTGAGTACAAGGAATATCTAATTCACTGGAAGGGTGGGGGACAAGAGTAAGATTCATGGATTTCTAATTTTGACTTGGGTAGCCAAAGTAGTCTTTCATATAGTCATAATTTTGAGCACTATGCTCAAAATCTTTTACCTAGGGTGTTTGATGCAAGAGCATCCTAGGTGAAAAATAATCTTGCATCACCAAAAATATTTATTTGTTTGTTTGGTGTTGTGTTCCTATTTGCATTTGCACATTTTGTGTTTTAGTTGTTTGGGCAGTTGGTGGGACCTATGCAACTTTGTGTCACACATTGGTTCCTACATGAGAAAATGCAACCCATGCATTCTTTTGTGTGTAGCATGTTGTCTTTGTGCACCTTGCATAACTAATGGTTCTTGAGCACAACTAGTTGGATATGAATGCCACAAGTCTTGGAAATTTTTGTTTCTTGCACATTTAACGTGTTGTCACATTTACTTTATGCATCCTATGCAGACTCATAAGTTATAATATGTGTACTATGGATTTCAAATAAATAGTGACTTGGTCTTTAGTGTGTCACATTCATTTTGTCACATGCACTATCTTCACACCTACTAGTCTTATCCACACACTTCAATTTTGATATTATATAAAGTGATTGATCCTTGATTTGTGGAAGCAAGTTTATAATGCAATTTTGGTTGGTCATGCAAGTGCAGATCACTTTAAAACATGAAATTTTAGTTGTTTTAATGTAGGATAATCTTATAAGGATGCTTTTGTAAGTTTTTCTTTTAGTGCATGGATTGGAGTAGAAATTCTATATAAATTGCCACTTGCATTCTTATCTTAGGGAGAAAAAATATTGGTTGATAGATTTATATTAGACAACCTTCCAATTGGTTAAACTTTGAGTGCTTGTAACACATAGAGTCTCTACTTAGGTTGGGCTTTTTATCTATTTCAAGGTATTCATGTTGTCGGGTTCCCATTGTTAATAAAGGGCCCATATAATTGTAACTATGTTTTTGTAATTCAATCAAATTTCCTTCATATGATATTTACTCAGTATTCTTTTGAACTCTTCCATTGCTTTTGTTGTGACTTTGCACAATATTACCAATTGTTTATTCAACTTGTACCACATCAAGAGAAGACTATGCTTTGGGAAGAAATTCCATGGAGCATCTTCTTCAAGCCAAAAAAAGAATTAAAGATGGAAAAGTCACCCAAATGAATGAGTTTTTATATGTGTTTTACAAACATGACTATAGGTTGAAAAGCATGTTGAAGGTGGCCTAGAACTTCTTTTATTAGGGACAATGGGCGAGTTATAAAATTAGGAATTGATATAGTAGATCCAAATAATGCATCTCATGTAAGTTAATCAAGCTTGTAAACAATCTTTTAATAATTTAAGGTTGTTTGGTATTCAATTTTATTCCTTTAAAAAAATTGTCCTATTGTTAATTGACTATTGCATTGAGAAACTTTTTATTTCATAAAGAGACTAACCATTGGAAAATATATAAAAGACATCTAAAAATTAACATAAATCAAACATAAAATTAGAATAATTGGTGAAAAGACTATGTTTTCAATGAGTTTCTCCTCTTCATTATTGAATTTAAAAAAATTAAGTATACAAAGCTTCATATTAAAATATTTACCATTAAATTGTCAATAAGTTTCGACCATCTATTATTAAACTTCAAAAAAATTATACTTATAAAACTTTATATTAAATTGTCTACCATTAAAAATATCCAAAACTTCACATAGTTCAAATATAAAAATAAAGTAATATGTGATAAAATCATCTTATTAATAAATTTCTCCATTTTTTTAATTAAAAAGAACTAAATGAATAAATAACTTCATAAAATCATTATCACATAAAATTTAAAATAAGAAATACAAACTTTTTAAATTAATAAAAAACAAATAAATACACAACTTTATATTTAAGCAACTGCCATCTAAAGTGTGCATGTAAAAACCAAAAAAAATGTAGACTTTATATTATATTTATGTTTCCATGCATGATGTGTAAACCGACCTTTTTAACCATAAACCTTCAACTCTTTTTGTTTTCATGGAATGCACCTTATTTCCATTCCACGTCCATTTTCTTTCCCAAGCAAAATGTGTACTTAACTAAAACCATGCAATGTCATATATTTTGAATTCAAATTTATTACCTAAACCCACTTCAGCTTGTAGATTCAATGAGTTGCATATTGCTTATGAATTGTGTTGTTGCCACTTGTAATAAATACTTAAAAGAGATTCAACTTCTAACATTGACGACTGGCTTGTAATAAGAAAAAACCCACATTTAATAAGAGATAGTACCTCTCTATACAAGAATGAAATGGAAGCCAATGAAGGGTGGGATATAGTATGGAAGCTAGAAACTTCATTAAAGTGGTCTAACATGATGATTAGAGTATGTTCAAAGTAGGTTTTTATTAAAATGATGGCAAAATAATACAATTAAGTTCACACAAATGACTGAAATTTAAAGATAAATTTATATTTACATATTCTTTAAATATATTTTGTATATTAAAGAATTATTTATAAGTAATTATTTGTATAATAAATAAGAAATAAAACATTTAAAAGTATAGAAATATTTTCACAAATAAATTTATTTAATAAAATTAGAGAGATCTAGATTATAATAGCGCAAATACTCATCTCAAAATTTTAATTTGTATGTAAAATTTATGAAAAGTTTAAGAATTACATTACTAAAAGTTGCATATACCATAATCAACCATAGATACTAGGTTAGACAAACTTATAGTAAACATAAAAGGGATCAACGAAAGGCAAAAATAAAAGGATGTATGAATGAAAAGAAGAGAGGACTTGAGCACGTACACTTAAAATAGAAGGAATCAATCATTTTTTAATTGTTGGATTTTTTCTTAAAAGAATATTGGCTAGATTAGTTTAGTAGTTGTTCGAGTCACTCATTTAATTGAGTAGATTCCAAACTTAGCCATGAATAACATGTCGCCTTAACCTTGTTAATGCTTTCAACACATTCCATGTTTATAACTAGATAATTGACCATCAACCTATTAGGAAATGTGTCTCAACTTTGCCATCCTATGTGTAACATATATTCTTCATGACAAGTGGACTTGAAGGCTCCCCCAATGGGGGTTTCGAGGCAATGTCCCCAAAAGAAAAATTTAGCCTTTTTTGGTCATTGTTTGGTGTTCTTCATATTGTTTTCATGGCCCATGGTCCTGGTGCCCATGGTATTATAAATCTGCCTTTTTGATGTGCCTATTAATATTCACACATACAATAGGGGTTGAAATGGTGAGTTTTATAGTTATTGTTATGCTGCCAAAATTGTTCTAGATCTCTTGTTGATTACTCTTGCAAAGTCTTAGACTCTACAAGTATATTGTAATAATTGATTACTAAATAATACATTGAGTTGCTTTAGAGTGTGAGGTTTTTCTCTTGAAAGGATTTTCACCACATAAATCATTATGTTATGGTATATTATTTTTGTGTCTATTTCCTTATAATTGTATGGTTAGTTTAATTTTTACATATATCTCCTCTCATAGATTAGTGTAGGAAGCATATTCCACACCTCTGATTCCTTCCATTTGGTATCAAAGCTTGATCACCTAGGATCCTAGGTGTTAGGGATAAATTTTTTTGTTCTAATCTTGGTTTGAGTGGGAGCTTGTGCAAAAGGAGATCTTGTTGTAGAAAAATGGCAAGCACATCAAGGATAGTGATGGAGAGGTTCAATGACACTAACTTTGAGCTATGCAAGCTCAAGATGGATTATTTACTTGCAGATATATATCTATGGGTTGTTGTATTCATATCCAAACCCACTCCAATGTCATAAGTTGACTAGCATCTGTTGGACATAAAGGTGAAGGACCTTATTAAGCTTTACTTGGAAGATTTTATTTTGTTGAATGTACATGAAGAAACCACTACACAAGCTCTTTGAAAGATTCTAGGAAACTTGTACCAAGCTAAGTCACTAGTTAATATTTTTTCCTAAGAAAGAAGTTGTACACCTTAAGAATGGATGGTGGTGCTTCTATGGCTGAGCATTTAAACATGTTTAATATGATTATGACCTAGTTGCATTCTATTGGAGTGAAAATGAGGAGGATCATTGCATGACACTTCTATGTTCTTTGCTAGAATCATGGGATCACTTGATGATGGCAATTGGGAGCACTACCTCAAAAATTAAAATAGATGATGTAGTGACTACTTTACTCTTGGAGGAGATGTAGTAGAAGGTTTCTAAATCTACTAAGGAAGCCCTAGTTGTTCATGGAAGACCAAAGGAGAAATCCAAGAAGAAGGTCAAGAAGAAAGAAAAGTCCAAATCCAAATCTCCTAGAAAGTCCATGGCTAAGTGTTGGAACTACAACAAGATTGAGCATTTCTATAGAGATTGCAAAAAGGAGAAAAAGAAAATGATTTAGATGGTAAGTCTAAAAAGTCTTCTATACATGATGTAAATGCCTTTGTTGTGGCCTTGGCAACTCATGCATTAGAAGGTGTGTGGTTGATAGACTCTATAGGTTCCTTCAATATGACCTCCTACCATAGGTGGTTTTTAAAGTATGAAGAATATGATGGTGGGAAGGTGTACCTTGGTGATGATTCACATTTGAGCATAGTTGGCTATGGTAGAGTTTAGATTTGATTCCTTAAGGGATGAGTGAAGGGGATCAATGATGTGCTACACATCCTTGGTTTGGTATGGAACCTATTGTCAGTTAGAAAACTAAATGTGATGTAGTATCATCCCAGGGTGTAAGAGTAATCTTGCATCGACCAAAAATATTTTTCTTTCACTTTGCTTGTTTATTTACAGGTTTCGAGTCATTAGTCAGTCACATAAGAACCCACTGCACATTACCAAAAATGCATATCAAGTCTCATGGTTTGGAAAGTATGTTCTATAATGATGTGCCCATGTCATCCAAATTTTAGGAGATTTAGATGATAAAAAAGGTGTAACCTGGTTTCTAAACCTTCATCAGGCTGGTAGGCTTACACAATTTCACTATTCTTCACTTGCACTAAGTTTCCTGAAGTTTTCCCTAATAAAGGAGTACATATGGAGATACATTAGATCTAATAAACTTATAATGAACACCGTACAAAGATCTTTCATTTTGTTATCACTGCATTTGATTATAAGGCTTATTTACACACTTGGTTGACTACGTGTTTCATATGACCTAGAGCTTTGCACCACCTTGTAGTTGATGCAGATCATTTCTAAGGTTTGAGACTAATATATAAACACCGCTCACAATCATTTGAAGGCATCAAGAGGAGTATACAAGAATTCAATTAGAGTTCGAATTCAAAGTGCAAGGTTGAGGATAGGAGGTTGAAATGAAATAAGAAATTGAGAAAGAGAATGAAGGTGCAGATAGTGTGACATATGGGAATGTATTGAACTTTAGTTGAATGTTATAATTTCATGTTTAATAATCAAAAAATTGCATCCTAGCATGTAGGAATCCCATCATGATAGATCATATATTCATTCATAAATATGAAATCAATAAAGTTATTATTTTTGTTTCATTAAGTTTCCATTGTGTACGCTGTGTTTAATTTTCGCTACATGGTTGGACAATCCTTCATTGGATCCTCCATCCATGACTACATTAAGTGGTATCAGAGCATAAGATTGGAATTTTGAGAGGAGAAATCTAGTATCATAAAGTTTTTCTTGTGAACAAATCCTCAAATTGAGGCAGCCTATAAGAAGCCTGTCAATAGATCACCGATTCAAAGGTAGTTGTAAGGAGTGATTGTAGGTAGACTACCAACTTGAGGTATTTTGCACCAAATCTAAAGGAAAGATGCCACTAGGAAGAGTCCAAGGTGTTTCTAACATTGCTAGAAAAATGGATGAAGCATTGAAAGAGGTAATAGAGTATAAAATTTGATTGGAAGCTATAGAAGAAGAAGATAGGAAAATGAGTCTAAAAGTTAGAAATGATGAAGAGAGTGATGAGGTTGAAAATGTAAGAGGAGAGGCACATGATCTATAAGACTAGTAAGTGGAAGAATTATACTAGGTAAAAATGTTGAAGGTTATTTATAAAATTGGTAAGAGATCTAGAATTATGATTCTTAATTATAGGCTAGTGATTTGAATCCCAATATGGGTCCATAAGCTAAAATAACATATTCCTTCCACCTGTCATAAGCTCATCATAATTCGCTCACCAACTTGAGTGCTCCATTATGTATAATTGATGTAAAGATGCCTTATAACATGTCATAAAATGCAACATCAATTCATCAACAAGTGTAACTCCTTCTTACAAGTCTCTTATGCATCATAGATGCTCTTACATTTCTGATGTGGGAGGCCCAACTTCTAGAGGCCATAACTTTTGATCCAGGAAGTCGATTGAGTCCCTTTTTTAAAATTGAAGATCTCAAAAAGATCCACATCGGTGTAACTAGATATCTCTAGTTAAGTCTTATTTTGATATTTTTGCAGGGCTAAAATCAACCTCTAGATCCCTACAAATTGTATTTTTGTGTTTTATAGCTTGAAAATTGTATTTTTTGTTCTTAAGACTAGGGTGCAAGGTTGAGCCACCTTTCCTAACACTAACCAGATCCATGATTAATAATTCAAATGCCATATTAATCTAGATAAAGTGTAGTAGATCACTTGGGTGGTCGTTCTAAACTTAAAGTTTTCTAAAAGCTTTTTCCTTTCAGTATTTTTCTATGTTTTGGTATTTTGCATCTTTTAGGCCCTTTGAAGTAGATTTTGGTGATGCAACCATTAGATGTTGTCTACACTATAGTTTAATTGGATTGATTAGTTCATGACCCAATCTTTTAAACACATACACAAACTTTAAATTTTGATTAACAAGAAAGAAGTTATGACCTCAACAAGTAAGGGTACCAAAATTTAAAAAAAACCCACAAACTAAATTTCTAGTTTTCTAATGATTTTGTCCTTATTTGACTATTAAATTAAACTTGCAAGGACATGGGTCACTACTAAGTGTGGTGACTCTTTAATGTTCACCAAGAACCCAATTTTACTATTTTTAGTAAGTTTTCAATTTCTTATACATTAAAAAGTACATAATATAGCTATATTTGAAGCATGCAATCAAAGAAGAAGGCATAAATTGCTCCTATAGTGTTTTTCCATTTTGTATAATCTCTAAGTTTAAATAAGAATACATTTTGTTTAGCTACTTAGAATTTGTCAATCTTTTTTTTAATTCTATTCAATTGTTACTTATAATACATTAAGTTCTACAACTAGTGTATTATTCCTTGAATTCCTATTTTAATTTAGAAAAGTTCTATCAAACCTTGATCTCTCATACATGTACCATCAAATACAACCAAGATATCATAAACTTGGGTTAAACAAAATATACCTATTAAATTATCTTCCTAGTAGACAAAAATGACTATAGATGAGTACCAATTAATGAGATGTTGACTCCTCAAATCCCTTCAAGGTTTTGATTGAGGTGACTCTAGAAAGATAAAGATTGGAAATGATGAACCTTTGGTGTTCATCAAGAACCCAATCTTACTAGTTTTAGTAAGTTTTCAATTTCTTGTATTGAAAAGTATATAATATAGCTAGATTTGAAGGTAGAAGGCGTACATCTCTCCTATAAAGTGTTTCCATTTTGTATAAGCTCTACGTTGAAATGAGAATCCATTTTGTTCAATTACTTATAAATTGTCAATCTTATTTTTTTGAGTTTGTTTGGTTGTTACTTATAATACACTAAGTTCTACAACTAGTGTATTATCCCTTGAGTTCCTATTTTAATTTAGATAAGTTGTATCAAAGTCTAATCTCTCATGCATGTACCATCAAATGCAACCAAGATATCAAAAACTTGGGTTGAAGAAAAGAGATCCATTGAATTATCTTCCTAGTAGATAAAAATGATTGTAGAAGGGTACCAAATAATGAGATGTCAACTCCTCTGATCCCTTCAAGGTTTTGATCAAGGTAACTCTAGAAAGATAAAGATTAGAAATGATGAACCAGTGGCCCACATATGTCACAACCCTTTTAGAAAGGCCATTTGGCAATCATACCTCTTCAAAGTCCAAGTAAACTTTGGCATCCTGACCTTTAAAGGAAAAAATTGATGAAAATACTATTAATGATTAGATTTCTAAATTAAAAGTACATCTCTATAACTAATTTTCCATATTTAGATAAGATCACATTCGCCCTCCTAAAAGATGAACCCCATGTTTAATAATGTTGGGAGGCTATCTTGCTAAACAAGGAGGAATTGTGAGAGCTCCATTTTGATGAGATGGTGAAGGTAAATCCCTCTTAGGGAGATTTCATTGAGGCCATCAAGGAATCATTTCTTCTTGAGGATACATATGAGGAAAAGTACATCTAATGGAAACTATTGCAATAGGACTAGTCAGTACAAGACTACACCAATACTTTCCTTGTGATGTCAGCAAAGATTGACATTAAGGAATCTAAGAAGCATCTGATCCTCAAGTACCATAATGGCTTTCACTACTATATTTAGACATAGACATGGCATTTCTAATATCAAAATTCTAAGGAATACATACCATTATCCAGTGAAGTTTGAAGAGAAATTCAATCCCAAATGTAAGATACAACCTTTGTAGGTGCGTTGGTAAACAAATTTGCCATCAAAAACTTTTAATGTGACTCACCTAATGGGCAGTGAAAAATGTCCCAATAGTTCGAGAAGTTATTATTTAACAACTTTCCTCTACATTAAGAGGGGCAGCTCCCTCATATGATGAATATTTGGGTTTTTAAGGTATTCTTAACCTAAAAGTACCAAAGGAGAAATAAATTCAAGAAAAAAGAATGATTTTAAAGAAACCCAGCAGCATGCACATGAATACTAACCCAAATTTTAGAAATTTATGAAAAACAGTTATATGGGTTTCACCACAAAGTAAGGAACTATGTTCTTGAACCTTCTATGATGAAATTTTAACAAATAACTCAATATATAACCAAAATGAAGGGAATATGATTTACAAATCTCAACCTATGATGAGATAGATTTATGTCAATGGTATTTAGTACAAAACAACAAAATATGACTGCATGCCCCTTCAAAAATTAAATAGTTTGTGTAACTTTGAAATAAGACTAGTTGTTTTCACAAAAGGCAAAGGGAATGCAAAGATTATTATCAACTCACATACAATAAATTAATAGCAATACATAAAAAAATACCATGACACTATAATCAGAATGTTCTCTATTGCTTTGCAGAATTATACAACTCTAAAACCCTTGTACAAAATTGTGAGAGCCAAAAAGTTCCTCCAAATACAACATATCCTTGTATAAATAGGCTCTTTCTCCAATAACCAGTTTGTAACTACCTTCTATTTATAAATTTAATAATAAATTAAAGAGTATTTTCTTTTCTATCATAAAATTATAAATAAAGTGAGTGTATAAAGCCATATAAAATGACTTAACTTACATTTCATAATTGACAAAAAAGTAAATTAAATAAAAGAGAGGAGACTATCAATTTTTCTATTGTTGTGAAGTTTGCTCCTTTGGAACCTCTGAATGTTCTAAAGAAGAAGATAATCCTTTGAAGATTTTGAATTGTTTAACTATTGGCACCATTAACTTAGCTCACGACATCGTAGTGTTGAGTAATCGCAGCTTTCAAGTCATTAATGTTTCATATATCTCATGTATCTTCATTAGGAATACCGATAGATCTTTACGACAACCAATTAGTATGGTAGATATGGATGCCAACTTCCTCAGTGAATTTGCACTAACTTTTTCTTTGTTAAGCAATTCTTCTAACACCATGTGTCTAAATTTTTTCCTGACCACTTGAATATCCCCAATACCTATGCCATCTTCTTTCATGATATCTACTTCAAAAGATAAGCAATTTGCAATGATCTCTTATTTGAATTATCCACATAGCTTCACTAATCTCTTTAGTTGTGAGATAGTTTGCTTGAGGATCATTAATTTCCATTCAATACTCTTTGACCATGCTACAACATCGTATTCTTTTGGCTTGATCAAGATCTTTTCAAATGTCAATGTTTTCACATCATATTTAGCCATTTTTTCTATATCTTGAGCTACACCTTGCCATTCAACATCTTCTTTATTTGTTATCATAAGCTCAATATTTAGTTCTTTTGCCTTATCATCAGCTTCTTGATATAATTTCATTGCTTCTTCAATAGTCCAAAATGACTTGTTCTATCCATGATTTAGAAGCCCTTTCATATGTCAGATACTTACTTTACATTGTCTTTATCAACATCTTTTATATTTGTGCCATTTGAAGTAGATGAAGGTGACCTCAATGGTTGTGCAGATGTATCCGTGATAGATTTAATGTAATAAGTTAGAACCTAGACTTGTTCTTCAAGTTGTTCTCTGTTCACCTTCTCTTTTTCTATCCTTTCTACCAATTTTGTAGCTAAGACCTAAAAATTGTGAATATTCCCTTTATGAGTTGAAGGGTTGAGTTCAACATGAGAAACTTGGTAATTGTCTTCAATCACTTCTTGTTCATCCTTATCACCCATAGGTTTGGCCACCTCCACATATTGATTCCCAAAGAGATCCACCATTAATCTCAAGGTACTTTGGTCCTTTTTGGGTTTAGGGGTAGGATTTTGTAACGGTTTAGCCATAACATCAAAACCAAGATCCATCATCTCCTTATATTTCATTTTCTTACTTACTACTCCTTTTAACCATTGGGAAGTAGGAATAATAGGCACCTTTTGGGGACTGGAAGTAAAGGAAGAAATAATTGGAGCGAGAGTGTTCTTAGCTAGGGTGTTCATAATGACATCATCTTGTTGTGGAGATGGAGGAAGAGACTTATGAATTGAATGTGTTTCCTCGAGAGAATGTGGGGTTGATGAAGGAGAAGTTTGAGATGGAGGGGGTTTGTATCTACAATGATTGTACTATTAGAAGACTTAAGGTCTACTTGTATATCTTGAGAAGCCTGAAGTCTATCTCTATTTTTTTGTCTTACCCCTATATCTGCTTGGGCACATGCACTCTTCAGATCAACTCATTTCTTATGTTCCTCTCCATCACCAACTCCAGCCGCATTAGACCTTGCTCTTTTTATATAAACATTAGTATCTGTTTGGGATGTGGCTACCCCACTCTATTTTTCTTCTTGCCTTTATTTCTTTAGAGGCATGGTTTGAGGCCTAATAACAGTGTACGTTCAACAATTTTCACATCTAGCCATTTCTTAGATTTGGTCATAACAAAAAGAGATCTCTCTCTTATATCCATTGCTTCTTTACTTGCCCAATTGATGGGTGTAAGTGGTTGCAATTGAAGAGTATCAGTGTAGGTATTGTTAACCACATCGGTGCCATCATCTTCAATACCAACAATGTCTCAACCTAGTTCATAATCTTCCATTTGTTTAATGGTCATTCTTGACCAGTCTCTTTTTCGTACTTCAAAGTCATCTTCACAATATGTGGGCAGTAGTCTTCCAAATGTAGGTAGTGAAAGTATCTAAATACCAAATGCAAATTATCCCTTAGATAATTCTTACTATCAAAAGCGAACCTCATATTATAGAAGCGCATGGTGATCTTAATGAGAGACCTTTCAACATTTTGAGCTTCAGTAGAAGATGGAAAAGTGTAGTAGCCTAAGCCTAGAGGAAATGGATACCTTGATTTCTTCTTGTCCCTGCATTTCTTGTTCACAAACTTCATTTGTCTGCAAAGCTTAATTAGAATTAGATGATTGTTGGGATAACAAGGCAACTTACATGAATATTCATCAAACCCACCAATTCTGATGTATGTGAAATTGGGAAACTAAATGTAATGACTACCAAATTGATAAATCGGGTTGGCTACTTCAGGAGAGATCTATGGCCCAATGTTTCCATTGAGTTCCCTTACAGTAAGCATGGTGAAAACATCATTTACTTTTCTAAAATGTTTGTTCCTAATATCCTATTGCAATTGAGGGTAAAAGTCATATGTTTGTGTGGTATTATCATATACTCCATGTCCTTGTAGATCATGCCATGGTTGCATACTAGCAATAATATAGAACAAGTACGAAGACATATGAAACTATTGAGTTGTCTAGAAATTTATCAATTGATCATGGAGAATATCACTAATCAACTTGCCCCAATCCATGAATTGTGCTGCATATCCAATAACTTCGATGAATTAACACATCTGATATTCAAAAGAATTGGTCTCCTTATTTCCCATAACCCTATTCAATAGGGTAATTATATCTAACACATCTTCATCAAAGTGAGACCTTTGTACATTTTTAGGAAGCTAAGATTTTCCTATTCTGAGCACCTTTAGCCAATATTTAGAAATTTTATTAAGACAGAGGTCTTTCTTCTCTACAAAGTAATGATTTCCTTTTTCCATATTCATGTTTGCATATTCATCTTTGACTAGGAGTCCTAATATGATGCCCAGAGAAGGTCCATCTAATTTTGCTACTACCCAATTGTCCACTTTTCTAACCTCTCGTATCTTTGGTTTATAGTGCCTCACATAGGCAAGGACAAGTTTGGTTGCACAGAGGTGGGAAAGCCCCCAGCATGTGCTAACCCACTTTGAAATGTTGCTTTTGCCATTGGGGATCTGGGGTTTTGAGACATTCACCACTAGAACTCCTCCAAATTGATGTGCCCTAGTTTGCTATCCCCTACATTTGATAATGAACTATGCAATAAAAACTCATCCTCATAACATTGGTAGCCAAACTTTATTTTGTGTGGCTTGGATGTTAATCAAATCAAGCAAATTAGGGTTTGCAAGAGGATTTGGTTGACAACAAGAGAGGGGATTAAATTCTAGTATGAAGGGATACATAAATCTATACAATTCATGAAAATGAAGGGCTTTACTAAAGGATATCATGAATATGATGCAAGAAAAAGAGAGTGGGAAAGCTCGAGAATTTCACAATAGTAAGAATAGGAACACTTTATCTTACTTGGCAAATTTGGATAAATTGATTAGCAATGGAGATTGGTTGTAGATGCGTGGAATTTGTGATAGCTGAGAATATTAAGTTGTGGACAAAACCCTCTTCATTCAAAGTTTAAATGTTTTTCAAATGGACAATAAAATCCTTTTATAATGATATTTTTCCTTTTGTCAGAGGTTCTATGTCTTTTTGAACCATGTTGATGATTTGAATGACTTTTGAACTTTTGAACTACCACCTCTCTTACTTTATTTATTCTTTTCTTTAGTGTCAAAGATGTGAAACAATTTTGAACCAATGTCAAAGGTTCAAGTGGTTCTTGAACCATTGAATTTTTTGACTCCTTTATTTATCTCTTTTATGCTTGTCGATTTGTCGAAAGGTTCAAGAATTGTTGAACTTCCTGACCTCTTTTATTTTCTTCATTTATCGAAGGGTCGAGGAGTTCAGGAAGCATTGAACTCTTTGACTAGTTCAAAATGTCAGAGGTTTAGTGAAATTTTGAACTTCACAAGAGTCAACAGGTGAGAGTTGTTGGGGTTTATTGAATTGTTGAATCGTTACAGTGTTAAAATGTTAGAGGTTCAACACCTTTTTGTACCACTAGCACATCTTCATAATGTCAAGACTTTACATGATAAATGAATCTTGTCAGAGGTTTAAGAGGTTCTTGAATCATTGAAAATGAATGCCGACCATCCTCTTCTTTAAGGGTTGATGTTAGGGGTTCAGGGGGTTTTTGAACTAGTGGAAGCTCTAACAAGTTCAAGAACAAAGAAAAGCTTCAACATAAAAAGAAAAGGTCTTGGGATTTTCAAAAGGAACTTTGAAGACTTAGGAGAAGCCACACATTTTGAACCCCTTAACATATGACCAACATGATAACAAGGTATAATTTTTTTTTGAAGGTATAATAAAAATTGGGGTAACAAGGTGTAAAGCCAAATAGAGGCAACACAAGTAGGTTCTCAAGGAAGCAACAAAGTAATGATACTTATCAACTAATGGTGCCTCAATGGTGGCATAGCTATTCACACAATCATTTATTGTATGCAATCTTCTCTCCCTAAGTGTGTTTGGGGGAGGATGGACACATTTAGTCCCTCATGGGACAACATCTAGTATTGCTCTGCTTTCTCATTAAGCCTCTTTGGTGCATCAACTGGTGAGTCCTTAGTGTGTCTATTTGCCTATGTTGACCCTACCACTTTGGCTTTTAAATTTATATATTACAACATAACAGAAGTGGACCCTATCCACAATTCGTTGATTAAAAAAATAGCGTTAATATAATTATGTTGAAGTTCTACAAAATTCCATTGAGCTCTAAATGGAAGTCCTATCCCCAGACACTAATGTGCACATTTTACTAGATGTTCATCACAAGCGCTAAATAGAGCAAAATGCCCTGACACAATGTCTTGTGCACATTTACAAGATGTTCAACACAAGCACTAACATTGCCTCAATGTTGTCTCTTAAGGCATGAACACTATAGAGCTAGCCTAATAGTTCTTAGGAGAATTAAACTCAAGTCATTATCACCGTAACACTTTGACTTTCCACCCAATCATGTCGATAGACATTACAATAATATTATTATTAAAATTTCTAAATAAATATTTAACAAAAATTAAATTAATTAATTAACAATAAAAATTTTTAAAATTTTTAAATTAAATTAAATTAATTAAGATTGTGATATAATTACTTCAACCAAGCTCCAAAAGGTTTTCTTTTTCCAAGAGGAAGATGTTAAAGAGGCCATTGTGGAAATTCTAAGTTAGGATTTTATAGAGGATGCCACATATCATAGAGTTAATTTGGAGATATCCTCCTTGTTTGTAAACAGTGTTCTCATGCCTACTAGGGATAAAGCTTTAAAAAAAGATCTGGGTAGATTCTATATCTAGGAAAAGTCTATATTGGGTTTGTCGGAAGAGGTGGACAAAGCCAACTTGACCAAGCTTACCTCAATACCTTGTACCAGTTATGCATTTTGTGAGTTGGCCTCAATTCAAACTATTAGGGCTATAGAAGCCCATATGGAGGCCATTATCAAGGAATTGGCCTCTATCCAAAGTTTTTGTCATGATGGTTGTTGGTTGGAAGGGTATCATCCATCTGTGGAAGTGACAGATCTCACTTGACCAGAAAAATCTTCTCCAATGTAGGAATGATTTAATGTAGCTAAGGCAAAAAAGGCTATAAAATTTCTTATCTGATGAGTTGCGTTAGTCAAGCTTGAAGATGGTTCTTTTGATCCTTAGGTGGGAGCTGATATCCAAAGTTTTCATTGTGATGCTTGTTGGTTGGAAGGGTATCATCCATCTGTGGAAGTGACAGATCTCACTTGACCAGAAAAATCTTCTCCAATGTCGGAATGATTTAATGTAGCTAAGGCAAAAAAGGCTATAAAATTTCTTATCTGATGAGTTGCATTAGTCAAGCTTGAAGATGGTTCTTTTGATCCTTAGGTGGGAGCTGATATCTCCATGGTTTGGTCTTTCAATGGTAAATTTTATGTTCATATGTTATTTTGGCCTCTCTTTTTTGTATATGTTGACAATGGTCCATAGTTAATGAAGTTTATCTATATGCAATCAGTTATAGGGTGTCAAGTAGAGTACTTAAGGTCTACATAATAATATGTAATAGTCATGTATGTAGTTGCTAAATGGTAGTGATGGTGTCAAATGTGGATTGGTGGTGTCAAGCAAGCTCTGGCTTTGTCAATGTCCTTTTGATTTCAATTCTAGTCTATCTTAAACAACATCTATATCTATTTCTAAAAATTAATATAACGGGAAACAACCTTAACCCTCACTTTATTTATTAAAAAAAAAATTCTTAAATAAATAAAATAACTCCAAAATAATATTTTTAAGTACTATTTAGATAAATGTACTTAAGATATCTACACTAGTTTATTAGAATTAAATTTAATACATGAAAGGTACTTTTAAATATAATTAATAAAATATATTTTTTAAATTAATATTTTAAAATAAATTTTAATTACATTTATAAAAAAATCCCCCAAAATAAAGAAAAATGAGAGAATGGGTGCCGCACACTTTACCCTAACAATTTCCCACACGAAATACATTTCCTCGAATATACGAAACTATTAACGTGCACGTCCACCAATACCCGATTTTAGTTGCATGATAATTGGAACTACACTAATAAAGGATAAATTTGATGGCCTTATGCACGTATTTATGCATTTTTGCATACAATCAAAATTTTAGAAGTGTATTGCAGTCACAAGAAATGGAAAATTGTGAGTAGGAGTGATTTTTTTCTTAATAAAGGAGTAAAAGAAAAGAACCTTTCCTTAATTCAATAAGATGTGTATAATTTAATATAACTTAATTTAGATCAATTAAATAAGAGTTGTAAGAGTGATAATTAAATAATTACATGTTAAGTTACAAAATTAAATGTGAAGGGATGCATGTATTAAGTTTTACGAATGATGATGTCGAATAAATTTATCTTTGCATTAAAATTTGTGTCTCCAAATTGGAAATGATATATCTTTGTACATGTACTTTGCCTTGTTATTAGAACAATTGGTCAACTTTGTGAGGATTAAGTTCGTGGATCTAGATCATTTTTGCAAGCATGAATTTGATCTGTAGCTTGCGGACTTGATCTAAAATAGTGCACACTCTTGATTTATGATTTGCCTAATTCTTTGTGATTCGTTGAATGCTAAGGACTGACAATATTGAAAAATACCTTAGGGAGGTTGTCGAATTGTTTGGATCAAGTTCTCCTAGGTCACCCTCTAGAAAGACCAGCTTATGGTCATGGGAATAATCCTAAACAACATCATCCAGTCGTGTAAATGCTCTAGAATAATGATGTAGATTGAGGTTCCTTTTAGTGCTCTAAATCAAAAGATTCCTATAGTGAATGCTCCTTAATGTAGATGATTTCTCCTTCATATTCAATGATGAATAAATGCACATTGAATGCCTTAAAATACAACTACATAGCAACAATTCACACAAATGTATGCTTGGTCAACTCACAATAGCTAGTAAAATGGGCTTGAGTCAATTAAATTTGAAGTTGAAATTATGAAATTCAGGGGTCAAATTTATGGCCATAGGGGATCATTCTGCACCCGTAGGAATGAACTAGAGAGGTAGAGTGGTAAGATATTTGAATGAATGTCTAATCATGAAGGGTGCAATAAATGTGGACAATATGGGAAAGTATGCACAAATAGATAGGGTGTGGATAAATGTATGAGAATGTGTATGTGTGTGTGGGGATAGGTGAAGGCTAGGGGATGAGCCCAACTTCACACAAGATTGTGTCATTTGTCAATATGTAAGTGTATTAAGAAATTCTCTCGAAATGGATATAAAATTGAATGAGAATTGACATGGGTATGCAAATTTCACCATTACATTCTACCCCCAATTTGAGGTGCATGTGAATCCTAGAATGATCGTGTATCTCAAAGTATGTAGCACTAACAAACATGCATGTAAAGCAAATATTCAGACATAAATAGATATCTAAGTCCATATAAAGTATCTAGACATAAATAGATATCTAAGTCCATATAAAGTATCCAAACATAAATAGATATCTAAGTCCATATAAAGTATTTAGACATAAATAGATATCTTAGTCCATATAAAATAATGGACCTCATTGAATGGCATCATGTAAGTCTTTCCTTTGGCATGCACACTCCATGGGAACATACAAAATAGAGAAAAAAATGTGCAATGAGTAGCTTTTGTCATGCAAGTAAAAGTTTTTAAAGCAATGGGTGAGCTATCATTTCCAAGCTTGCTCCCTAGACAGTTTATTAGGGCAACAACCACCCATTACAAGTAGGTGCTTTTATACGCAATAAGTTTAGAGTTTTTGGACCAATACTGACCTCCTTAGATAGTTGTAAAAAACACCTATGTACTGTATCAAAATGTCTTCTTCTTGGATGTCTTTACCCATTTGGACATAACTTTTTAGCTTGTAGTATTGCTCCTCAATGGATGTCTCTTTGCCATAGGATAAAATTGCTTCTTGATTATAATCCTCAAATAATTAATATCAAATGTTATCGATCCCCTAGTCATGTAACTCATCCAAGGTTTTTATCAAATTATTTCACATACAAGGTAATTATCTAAAATTGGAGCCTTTACATGTACGACAATATCTTATATGCATGACAATGCAAATTATATGACGCATCTTATTTTAGAGGTGATGATTCTCTTTAACATCAAAAACATCTTCTATGGTTATAATAGAAATAATAATAAAGTTATGTTTTTAGGTGTTGCTTGCATCTTTTAAAAAGCACCAACAATATCAAGGATCTATCAACTATTATTGTTTATAATAACATATATATCTCTAAAGTTAGTTTGTGTGTGTGTTCAAGCATAGAGCATGGTGGAGTCTAACTCATTTAGATTTAGTAGCTCATACGAGATGTTAGGTTTATAATCAGGGAAGTTAGTCCTTCAACTTTCATAACTCTAGTGATGGAAGGAGTTCCATTTATGGCCTCTTTGATGTATGTGCTTGTCCTTTCCACTACCATCTTACCATAGTCCTCTAATCCTTTAGACTACGCTTGTTAGATAAGCTAACTAAAGGGAGTTGAGAAATCCAAACAACTCCATCCTAAATATTGCTACCAAATCTAAATAACCTAAGAAAGTTAGAAATTCAATCAAATGGCACAATTTTCTTGAAGTGTCCATGCACTCAGTATTAAGTCAAGTCAATCCAATTAAACTACCAAATGTACCAATTTAACTACTTGTTAAGAATACTATTCTTTTTTATTATATTTATATATAGAAAAACAAAAAAATATGGTTAATCAAATTTTAACAAAAAATATTCCAAGGAGATGATGATGAATTATATTGAGGGGAGCTCTAATGTCTTGGCCTTGGAGAATGAAAGGTTTAATGTTACCTTCTAGAAGGTTATCCAATAAGCTCTACCTTCATATGGACAAGGGAAGCCCGTTAAGTTAGAACTCCAATTGTTTTATCAAGATGCCTCTAAACATCATATTGTCCATGATCATAGCAAGAATAATTATGTATATTTAAAGAAGGAAATACATAAACTTGTTTTAGGTTTTCTTTCCTCGAGAGAAGAGATTATAACATTTACATTTTGCATAATATGTTATACATATACATGGTTTGATATTAAAAAATTCATGAAAGTGAGTCAATTGGAGGTGATAAAAAGTATATGATTACAACTTAAGCTATATAAGCATCTGAAATGATTGTGAGGCACAATGAAGAGCACTCATAAGAGTGTTTCCTAGGTTTAAATCCTCCTTTATGTCATAAGGCATTCACTATAACTAATGAATATGAAGTGAGAGTGATTAAAGGATATGTTGAAAAGGCAACTTTAGTAACTTGAGAATGATGAAGCTAAACCCATGCCACATGAATTATCAACTAGCAAAATTAAAGAATATATATATATATATATATATGGCCCAAAGATGTCATTTCTACACCAAGGGTGATGATATGAACTGCATATCACATTATCAATTAAACTCTTCCATACAAATAAGAGAAATATGTTAAAAAACGCTTGATTTTTTCTAACAGTTACCAATAGGATATGCTCCCCTTTAGTTGGTTGTATCCATATGATATAAGGAATTAGAGGAGAGGGGAAAATAACACATGAAATGTAGATGTAAGTTAAGCATGATAGCATGCAAATAATGTAAAGAAGTAACTGTAATAAACACATCATGTAACAAGCAAGTAAAACATATTGAATAATAATCATATGGGTTGGAGATGAATCTATAGGTATGAGGTTTCCCCCAACACAGGAAAATGAAAATGGTTCAATGTAGCCTCAATGGCTGAAAACACTCATGTAAGCACATAAGACACTAGGATGGACATCTACCCCTAATGTGGTGTCTAAGAGCATGAAGACACAATGATTAATGTAAGGAAATAGGTCTCTAGTGATGTCCTAAATCTAATAATGTAATCTCAAGGTAAGAATAGGGGAAGGCATGATGCCCCCAATGTAAAAGAGTAAGTAATGATATCATATAGGAAAGAGTGGGGAAGGCAAGTTGCCCCCTAGTCTAAATAAGGAGCTCTAGAAGCATAATAAAGCAATGTAGGCACAAATGATATGAGGGGAGGGATGATGCCTCATAATGTAAAGATGTGCCAATGAGAACTAAATATGGAATGGGGAAGGCATGATTCCCTTGATGTAAATATATGGAAGTGGAAGCTCAAATGCTATGGGGATGACATAGTGTCCTCAATTCTAATAATATAACTCTAGGAGTGTGATATGTCTATATAAGATCAAAGATAAAACATAGGCATGTGGTCTAGGTATGGTAAATGTCATAAGCATATGCATGATACACATATGTGAACAAACATGAAGATCATAAATAAAGCATCAAAATAAGCATAGAAATGTATAACAAGCATGTAACAAGAGGTAACAAGGCAACTTGAGAAACCAAAGTGGTCAAGTATGAATAAAATAAAAAGTAAAAGAAAGCATAATTATGCACAAAGTAAAGTAGAGAAATTGTAGGTAAATGAGCAACTAAAGTGGAAATCATAGGGGAAGGCAAGGGTAAACCATCATATAAATAAAGTGATCAAATGAGTGTTTTGTGGTCTTGTGAGTATGCTCCATGTTTATTTCCCTTTATTTATAAGATCCTGAACTTCATGCTTGAATGTTGTGCATCTATCTATAGAATGTCCATGTGTGTAGTGATAGAAGCAAAGGTACTTAGCCTTATGTGGCTTAGTCTTATAGCTTCCTATTGATTTGACAAGAGGTAAGGTAATGAGATCGTGTTTCAAAAGTTGTTCTAATACCATGTGTGGAGGCTCTTTAAATGTAGTGAATTCTCTAAATTGCTTTAGTTTAGAAATTGTATTATGATCATCATGAATATCATTGAGTACATCTACATTACCCCCATTTTTTGAATGTTATAATAGTGTTAACTCATGGAAAAGGAGGAAGTGCTATAAATATGTTGATATAAAAGTGGGTCTTCTAATAAGGCAGAATCACACTTACATAGAGTGGCAGATAAATCTAAAAAATGAACAATGAGGCATGCAATACACTTGGCTCTAAAAGTTTGGAAGTAAACCACCCATAAATATATATTGAAGCTCATCATCCAATAATAGAGACAACATACTAGTAGCCAAAGCTTTAAATTTGAAAATATAATCCTTAATCATCTCTTGTTCATTTTGCTTGTATTCCATAAATTGAGTGATCATTAGCTTAGGCTCAATATTGCAATGAAAATGTTTCATGAAAGCACTAGATAAATCCTAGAAGGAATAGATAGAAGCATGAGTCAATGAATAAAACCATGTAAATGCATGATCACTCAAGTTTGATGGGAACAACTTAGCAAGCATTTGATCTTCATGAAAATAAGGGAGGTACATTACTTGGAACTATTGTAAATATCATAATGGATCACCTCTATCATCATACTTTGTAAAACACGGTGCCACAAATCCACTTGATGAAGGATAAACCAAAATATCATGTACCAAGGGATTATGCAATACTTTAGTACTATCATCTTATTGTTGAATCTTTTATGTGTAAGTGCTAACATACCCTTCTATATGGTCAACCCTAGTGATGAGGTAGTTCACAAAGGTGAAATGTCATTCTCAATGTGTCTCATATTTGTACATGTATGCATAATGTCATGTGTAGTAGTGTTGGAGGACGTGAAAGATGTATCATCAACTAATGGAGCATTATCCTCACATATACAAAGTAAAAACTATAAAAGATCCTGGTGTTGTTCTGTATCCTTAGGTATGTTTAAATCATATAGTTTTTCAATAGATGGTGTAAAAGAATGTACTCCAAAATCACTCAAAGATATATCTAAAGAAAAAATTAGAGGATCCACATGTGTGTTTCCATCAAAAAGATGTATATCATCAATGATACATTGTAATGCCTGCCACGGAACCCTAGAGATAAGCTTAACAATGCACAAGCAAAAGGGCAAAAAAAAAAATTACAAGAAGAATTAATAACAAAATGTAAATCCTATAATCACATATCAAACAAGCTAGCTTTTAACTCTAGGGTAACCATGATTGCATTACTACTTACCAACATAATCTATTTAACATCCATGATTCGATCTGAAATCAAGTGCAACAAGAGTCAACACAAATATATACTTCCATTATAACAAGATGTCTGTTAACAACATCAAGATCTAGCATATGAGGTAACAAATATGAGGACTATTTCTTTACAATAGAATACATCAATATAATGTTTACACTATTGCTCCCTGATTACATTTGAGGATATACATCAATATAATAATACATGGTTCAACTGATATACGAAACTAAAATAAAAACATATATATTTGTCTCCTCAAGCAAAACAAGATCAGTGATCATCTACATGATATGTTCTCCACGCACACGTACAACAACAAAGTGACCAAAGGAAATAAGCACATCCACCCGACCATGTGGAACCCTGAGGCCCACCCCCCATGCTAGGAGATAACGATAAGGTCCCATGACTTGAACAGTTAGGTGGACAAAACTAGGAAGAATGAGGACTACACATGACTACAATAGCACATAGCAACAACTACACCACAAGCAACTTAACAATACTTCCAGAGGCAACCACACAATGAAAGGAAAGAGTACAACTTGGGGATGTTAGAGTGCAGAAGGGAGAAGTGTCATCACATAGCTTGTCATGGGTTGTCCTGGAAAGCCTTCCTAGGCCCCGACCCCCATCCTGGGTTGTCCTGGTAGCCTTTCTCGACTCCCAGCCCCCATGCAAACTCATGCAGAATCAACATACCTTTTGTGGGGACAAGGTCGTTGATCTTGCCATTCCAGGCCTTCTCATCTCATCTCAAGCCTAAACGAGCACTTGAGCCATGAGTGAGGTATTCACTTATCTTAATTAGTATGAACTAACTACCCAAACCCTTGATTTAAAAATTAGGTTGTCACTGATTTAAGACACTCTCACATGGGTTGTCCTGGATGCCACTTTGGGCTCCAGTCCCCATCGAGAGCCACTCCCCTATCTGTGTCTTAGGAAACCCCACTCAACACACATAGAAATGATCAAACATTACGAGGAGCATTGCACTCTCTTGCATCCCATTTACTCATAGAACAACTTCCACACAACATTACCATAACTTCTAAATGGAGCAACCATAATCATCATATTCCTATTAAGCAACACCTTCCCTTTTACAGAGTCCGGCACACTACTCACTGCCTCAACAATATCATAATGGACCATAGCATCCAAGTAAGACTTAAATCCAACTCATATCACATAACAATCATAGCATAGGTATGAGAACAAAACAATCAAGGACTCTGAAATCACAACACGGACCTTTATAATATGGCAACAACAGGAGATCACGACAACATAAACTTCTACCTCTAGAATAACTACTAAACATCATGACCCTAATACCTCAAATGGCACAACTTCGCAAGTTACTCACAACAAAATCCAAATGCAATATTTTAAAACAATTACTTATAAGGGAACTTGTACTGAAGACAATTACTAACTTTTATATTCAAAACTATCCATACTTAGCTTTTAAAACATGATAAATTTAGATCAACTTTATACAATGCAACAAACTTCAACTTCTTTACGACATCAAATCACAATGTCCTATAACCGACTCATTACGCCATTTACTCATAAATCCAAACAGCATTAAAACACTATTCTAAAACTTAATAAATAACCTCTAACCTTGACCGAGATTCTATTAACAATTAACAATCACCTAAATGCAAAAATTTGAGGGTAAGATTAATATTATGCTTCTATCCTAGCATGGTACTAAGCTAAATCTTATATCCACAGCCAAATACTTAAAAGGATTAACAACCTATCTAGGAATCAATAAAATCTTAAGACACTAAAGTAAGCGATACAATAGGATATGGAGGACATAAGAGGTTCAAGGCATTACTAGACTCGAACTTACCAACTAGCTAGAGTCCCCTGAGGTCAAGCATCTTGACATGATAACTTGCTCTCCAAAGCTAAAGTCCTAACCTTAAAAAAAATCCTAAATTACATTCTATAAACTACTATTCTATGCAATAAAACATCATAATGTAAACAAGTTCTTATTTAAGAAGTCGACCATACTAACATTCAAATACCCCAACTTCCATTTTCAACCAAGATCTAATCATCAAATCTAACTTTTCTTATACTAAGCATCATAACATAAACACGATCTATCAAATACAAGAAAAAGATGATCCCTTACTTACCTATAAGATCGGGCTCCCCTATGCAAAAGAGAAACACTTAGAGTGTCCACAACAATCATGCTAATCGATGCACTAAGCATGCTAATCTAATCACTACCAGCTAACCTCCAAATTCGCCGAATCTGACACATTTCTACTAATGGCATCAAGTCAAACAAGGCAAGAAAATCGACCAGGATTCCTTAGATCTCAACCTGCACCGATTACTAAGATATGATAACTATGCCCACTAGCCCTTACCACGTCCTAGCTGAAGATGACTACCACTAACACAGTCAGGATATAACCCGCATGCCAAAAGGGATCGCACATCGAGGTAGGAAAATGACTTAAAAGGCAATGACAATATGGGAAAAGATAACAATTGATGTGAGGCAACGTTTCTGCAATAACAACATTGAAGCCGCTATCAGCATCGCCACCCCACCGAAAACCTCCAACTTGCAACAGTAATCTTGTCAACAGTACGGAGCAATACATTTGAATGCAATGATTGCCAGAAGCAACAAGAATTATTTTACGCTAGACAAAAAAGGGTATCATTGAGCAAGAGCTGACTGTAATACATCATTTTGCTAAGGGATCAAAAAGGTGCAGGCTAGGCTTACTGCCTCATCTAGGGTAGCAATAATCAGTTTGCATGCATAGTAAAATTGGTTAACACATTTGAGTAGGTCCCTTAATCTGAGGCAATGCAAAAAGCTACAAGAAGAACAGTAAGCATAGCAAAGCAAAATATTGAATGTATTTGACTTAATGAGCACATGGCTCGCGGTCCATCCAACGTCAACAAAAAGACACAATGAGTCGATTGTGGCATCACTTCAATGGTATAACAGGGTCTGAGGATCAAATGTTTAAACAGAGATTACTCCATGAAGCAACATGATCAGGGTTAAATCAGTAAGAGTGTTGAATGCAGATGTAAACTAATGCTCACGACTGAACAGGAGCCAGAGATCCTCGACTGATGCTATGGATGACTACAGATTTACAAGGGAGATAGAGATTATGGCATGCCTAAATGATCGAAAGGAGTTTAGGATAAGCGGGGGTTTAGATAAGATCACGATATACATTCAATCATCACAATCCAAACAGGGTTCGATAGAGTCGATAATTGATAAGATTGAAATGGGTATAACTCTAAATACCAGATTCAAGGACAAAGTTGTGTTGAGGAAATCATCTCAAGGAAACCAAGATTTCAATGTTGCAAAAATTTTAGAAAATAAGACATGCAGACAATTTAGTGAAATTCCTAGAAGCGTTAACAATGATGTTGCATACAGAACAACACAGTTTTCTTAGCAAGACAACAATAAATTCATGCATTGACTAGAACTGAAACAACAAATCTCAAGGAACTGTGACAAAACACATACCCAGGATTAAACTTTCTTCTTCCCAGTTTTGTCTTCTTGCCTAGTCAAAATCTCCTCCTTCCACCCTTCAAGCCCCCCAAAGCAAAAATAGCCAAAACAATTCCCTCTCCAATCCTCACCCTCAGACAAAAATAGTTAATTCCATAATTTCCCACTCCCTTCAACTTAAATGCAGTAGATCTCCATTTACAGGAGATTTTCCCACAATAGAACAAAATTAATATCTTTATCGTTCATGACAACTCATTAACAACAAAACATAATTAATGCCTACACAAGATAATCTATTTATTCACAAAGATATCAGCTAACTGATATATATTTACTGTTATTATTACTATTATATTAATATTCTCAATTAACTGACCTTATTCATTTTATTATTATTATTTGTCAATCAAGGAGAACTAACAATTTCACTTTAAACAAAACAATTAATCACAACAAAGGTCACACCACATTAACATAAGAACCCACATACTAAACCATACTGACATCCATACACGACCATACTTCAGAGACATACAATCATCCAACCCGACCAATACAACAGGACTCCAGACATGATACACATCCTTTTCAAGGATGGTGACAAATCAGATAGGGACCTTTCGTTATCTTCACTCAACAATTTCCATTGGTTAAGGCATGCTCAGACCTATTAATTCAAGTGGAGTCGATGCCTGGTACCTGCAACCTACACAAACCATATGTCGAGCACATATACATATACCATCATCAAAACAACACACTGTGATAGGGAATCACAATGTAGCAGGGTGCTCTTCGAGAGTAATGCTACACCGTCCCTTCACAAAACAAAACATAACGCATTATCCACATTGCCAATTAAATCCATAAATAGACATAAGCATTAAACATTGGTTCATACAACATCATCAGAGTAATAATCAGATGTCAGATAATCTCATTAAACATAATTCTATCAAATTAATTTAACTCATTATTAATTATATCATAAGCATAAGCATCAGAAATGTCATCATAGTAAACATGAATGAATGTCATCATCAGTCATCAAAATAAATCCATCAAAATATACCATCATGTCTAACCATAAGGAACTAACTAATAGTCTATCGGAAAGCCAAAATGAGGGGCACTACATACATAGAGATGTCCATGTGATCACTAAGGAAGGGCCACTAGGAGGAGAATGAAAATCACAAGTAAAACATGGTCTATGATCCATAGTAAAGTGGTCTATGAAAGCACATGAAACACATGGGAGGATGTATAAGAAGTGTGTTGTTAAGTACACTATTGTTTAACACTATCAATCAAAGTATCATCAAAGGCATATATCAAAGTACCATCATCATGTATGGAAATGTAATATGAAGATAAGAATGATCTAACATGTACCTTTGCATTTGCAATTCCACTAAATTACTCTATCATAGGGGTATGAAGAGGACATTCATCATAAACTACATCATCATCAAATACATCATAGGGAAATAAAGAAGTATCATTGTACTCATCACCAAACATATCATTAATAGACCATGAGACACGAGATAGAAAAGAGGGATCACCATGAATTACATGAGGATTTAATGACCTCATGTGAATGTGAACGAAGCATATCACTAGTGATAGAAGAAATTTACAATCATAAAGCTCATTACTAAGATAACCATCTACGATAGACAACCTCAAATCAACAGGTATAACATTAGGCATGGGAGAAGGTGGATCAGGATCATATGAAAGTGAAACATGTGTATCTACATCACTAGACTCCTCAAGAAAAGGTGAATCAAGAGAATTGCATGGGGTAGAATTTATAGATGTAAAAGAAAATCTATCATGAGATGGAAAAGGAATAGGCTTTCTAGGTACAACATCTCATGAGTCAAGATCCTTAGATGTATCAAGTGCATATAGGGATGAAGTAGTAGCTAGTCACTATCATAGGCCACAAAAGATTTGTCATCATAAATAATAGTGACATAGGAAGTGAGCTTGGTGAGAAAGGGAGAATAGACATACATGATAAAGATGTAGAAATGATGCACAATCCAAGAGTGGGTGGGTGAAATCAAAAGAAGATACTACAATAAAGTCCCAAAACCCTAATGTAGATAGATAAATGATATAGGAATGAGGTAAGGGTTGATGTAAATCAGGAACATCAATTAATGATCATACTTGAAAATGGAACCTCAAAGGGGCAATCAAGAGTGGTAAGAATGAAGGTCAAGAAATGAGGCACAAACCCTAGGAAGAAAGATATAGCAATAAATAAAACACAAACCCAAACAAAATATGAAAATGAGTAAGCAATAAAAAAGTATAGATGTGAAACCCTAAAAATAGTGAAGGTATAAGCCCTAAGGTCAAACCTTAAGGGGTGTAAGATTGGACAAGTTCACCAAAACATAAAGGAAAAGAACCTTTTCCTAAACTTAACCTAGGCTAATCTAATAAGATGCATATAACTTAAAGCATAAATCAACCTAAATTAATTAGAGGACAATTATGGGGGTGATAATTAAATAATTAAATGCTAAGCTAGGAAATTAAATGCTAAGGGATGAAGGTACTTAGCTCTAGGAATGATGTGTTCAATAAATTTATTATTGCACTGAAATATGTTTGTCTTGATACTGGAAATGATACATCTCTATCTATACTTCACCTTAGGATTAAAACAATTGTTCAACTTTGTGCAAGGTCAAGTCTATGACTCCAGGTTGTTTTTATAGGTATGGATTTGATCTATGGCCCATGGGATTTCAAATTTGCTTAATTCTCTATGCTTCATTGAATGTCAATGACTAACAATACTGAAAAATACCTTAGGGAGGTTGCTAGATTGCTAGGGTCAAGTTCTCTTAGGTCAACCCCCTAAAAAGTTTGACTTTGCGATCATGGGAATAATCAAGAATATTTTTAGTCATGCAAATGCTCTAGAACGATGATATAGATTGATGTTCCATTTAGTGCTCCAAATTGAAAGATTCCTGTAGTGAATGCTCCTTAGATGTGAATTATATATCCTCAATATTTGATGAAGGATGAATGCTCATTTAATGCCTTTAAATACAAGTACATAACAACAATTCATGCAAACATGTGCTTAGTCGACTCACAACAACTAGTGAAATGGGCGAGAGTCGACTAAATTTGAATTTAAATTCTAGAAATTCAAGGGTCAAATATGTAAGAATGACCCAGAAGGATGGAGCAGTAAGAAATGCGCATGGAATGAATGTCTAATCATGGAGGGTGCAATAAATGTGGACAATATGAGAAAGTATGCATAAATGAATAAGGTGTGAATAATGTATGGGGATAAGTGAAGGCTATGAGGATGAGCCCAACTTTGCACAAGATTGCACCATTTGTCAATATGTAAGTGTATCGAGCCATTCTCTCAAAATGGACACAAAATTAAATAGGAATTGGCATGGGATGCAAATTTCACCATTACAAAAGGATTAAATTTGTATATGTATATCTAGTCTATATTATTTCTTTTTTTCTTAGAAATATTTTATTTTATTACATAAACAAAACATATATAAAGGCTTACAATAAAAGTGGTTAGTAGGTAGGACTTAAATTGGAGTAGGCAGGGCTTAAATTGGATGGCCATATGGTTGTATTCAAGCATCATCTCTCTTTGGGAAACTTTGAATGGATAAGTGTAAAAAAAGCTTGATAAGTAAGGTCGATCATCAAATTTAGACCTTGTTGGTAGGTATGTAGAATTTAAGTGTTTACAAAATTAATAAAATATTATTAAAGTGCCACCAAGGCACAAAATATCTAAAGATCATTATGCACAATCCATCTTATCACATGAAAGAGGTGGTGGATCATCTTGAGGAAATGGATTAGCCCATGAATGAATGAATGATTTTACAACGTCCACGAGACCAAGTAGCCTATGGGACCCAGAAAATGACCCCTCAGGACATTTTCAATTTCTTTTCTAGGTCAGATCTTCTGCCATGAATCTTGATCAATAAACCTGTTGCATTGTGAATCCTTGCCTCCTCAAATAACTCACTAAGGTTGTCCACACTCCAACTGTTACCAAACTGACTTCGAATATCTGCATACGCAACACACTCAGTGATGAAATGCCATTCAGTTTCAACCACTCATTGGTTGCAAAAAATGCAAGTTCTTTCTACAGGGTCCCTCAAAGGAAGATTTGGTGCCACCTAACCATGTTGAGCATCTTATTTAGTGAGACAAATATGCACCCCATATTGGTGGTGGATTGATGCGGAGGAACGGGCAATTATCTTACTAAACAGGGTGTAAACCCATTAAAACCCACCAACCTAGGGATTAGACTTCATTTTCTTTAATAACCCCTTACTTAAGACCACCAAATATGCTTCCATTTTCTCATCGGCCAGACCTAATCTATCGGCCACCTCCTAATTTCTTTCACCGACATGCTATTCTTTCCGATGGTTAGAAACCATCGCGCAGACTTATACTGTCGGAGTGACTCCTCCGTTGTCCTCCGATATACATACTTACTCCAATGGCCTCAAAGGCTCCTTCAAACTGCACTGTCGGCGAGACACACATCTTCGGTCAAACATTTCTCAACCTCGCCGATGGGAACACTTACGCCGATGCACTCCTTCTATCGGCATGACCCATTACTATCGGTGAAGCCTCTAACAAATTCCCCGACGGTGCATTTCACGCCGATATTTCTTGTCGGCGATACCTCACTACAATCTTCCCGATCGGTATGACCTTCAACCGTCGGCCCACGATCAATTTCTCAGCCCAATACTTATGCTCACGCCGATGCCTTCAGCTAAGGTTGCTATCGATGAGACTTTCACTGTCGGATGGACATAATTTCCTTAAGCCGATGCCTTTGATTCTCGCCGATGAACCTTTACCTTGAACCATTTCATTGAACCATTTTATTGAACCACTGCCTTGAACCTTTCGGTTGAACTGTTACTTTGAACCATTCGTTCGAACCATTTGCTTGAACCAAATGAACCTACGAGTTCATTTAACTGTTGAACTCGTGAACTTCGTTGAACCGTTTCTTTGAACCAGTTCAGCACGATGGTTCACTCCGATGGTTCAACGGTGAGGTTCGCTGCGACTTAACACTTCGGCCAAATAATCATCTCCTCAGCCCGATGCCAAGGTTCACGCCGATGCACACAGAGATTTCTTTCTGCGATCACTTCTATATATCTCACGAGGCTTTCTTCTTTTCCCGTTTGGTTGTAACTATCTTCCACAATACTGTTGTCGTTTTCTGCAACTAAACACACACACAGATTTCTAATCTAGTACAAATCAAAATAACACAGAACAACAGAGAGGAGAACTAAAAACAGATTTGCATTCCACTGGTCTCGACCGAGGTCTCGACCAGTGGAATGAATCAAAACTCGATTGCTCTTACAAAACACCAAATTTTCTTTCTCTTTCTGAGATTACACGCTTCGCTATTGCTCCTCTTTTCTCTTCCTCCTCTTTTGTCTCTTCTCTCTCTTCTCTCATGCTTATAAAGAACCTAGCCAAGGCAGTTATACTTCGGTGGAATCTGAATCGATTCATCACCTCTGCCATTCGTTACAAGACAGTTACAACTCGGACAGTTACTATACTTCCTATCCGTTTACAATAGGTGCCATGTGGCTTTACAATATGGGACACATTGGTCCGAATCAGAACAATTGGCACTAGGCCTTACAATAATTAAAAATGATAATAGGGGGCTTCTTGACGGTGATGGGGTGCTCCTGCACCATGGATGCATAATCACTCTCATTTCCATACTAGCTTGGGTATTACTAAGCACCATAGTAACTAATGAAAAAGGCATTGAAGAGATTTGGTGCCACCCAACTATCTTAAGTATCCTCTAAAGTAAGAGGAATTAATGGTGGAGACATAATCACTCGTGTCCATATTAATGGGGGAGACATAATCACTCTAGTGTCCTATGTGAAGATAACCACCTTAAACCCAATTCACAAAATTAAACAAAGAAACAACTATAATTGTAAGAGTGGTACCTTTGCCACGACATCAAGGTGTCGGTCCATAAAGTGGGTTGTAACTCTCTCATAAATGGGTAGGTCATGGAGGTGATCGGAATCCTTTGTTAAAATAAAAATTCCCTAAAGAGGCTCAAACAACAGCTTAAAATAGTGTCTCTTAAACATTTCAAGCACAAAATTAGAATGGATAAACCCTCAACGAGAAAAAATATGTGCCGACCGTCAAATTTAACGACCCCTTATTTTTGTGGACATTAGTTTGGTGTGACATTGGAATATTATCTTCTGCAAAGTATCTGTCCAGAGTCCACGCACAAATCCGTACCGTTTGCGCAAACCACGTGGCAAATCAGTCCTAAACAAGCCCATATCGTTCGGTGGGACCCACTGGCACCAAATCAGTACAAGCTTGGCGGATGTATTGATACAGGAGACGAAACTTAAAATTAACAAGCAGAACAGAGGAGAAAGAAGAGGAAGGGGAAGGAGGAGAAGAGAAAAGAAGAAGAAGAATGCTTCTGCTGGCCTGGGGTGTGGCGTTTTTCGTCACACAGTATGCATTCTCATACTTGGTCCTCTTCAGAAAGTACAGGAAACCAGAGCGGTGGGAGGCAGCGAGCTGCACAATATCAATGGCCCACGGTCCTATTGTAACAGTTCTAGCGGCCTACGATGTCACGGTTTCGAAATGGCAGCTGGATGCCCCCAATACGGAGCTAGAGAGGGCTGTGATGGAGTATAGTATCGCCTATTTCACTGTGGATTTGTTGCATTACTTGCTGTTTGTGCCAGGGAAAGTGCTTTTCGTCGCCCACCATGTGGCCACCGGCTTTGTTATGGCGAGCTGCCGTTACTATGCTGGGCACGGTGCTCTGGCGCTTATGGCCTTGCTCTGTGTGGCGGAGGTCACGAGCGCTTGCCAGAATACTTGGTCTCTGTCGATGTTTGCAATGCACGTTGAGCCTACTAGGGCGAGGAGAATTCATAGGGCTGTCTGTGTTCCTTTCTATGTCTTGTACAGCGTGGCAAGAGGTGTCGTGGCGCCCCTGCTTGCGTGGCGGCTGATCTGTTTCTATTTGGGTGGCAGGGCAGATAGTGTTATGCCCAGGTGGCTTGTGCAGTGCTGGATGGGCATTGTGGTCTTGGCTATCTTGGCTAGTGTCTTGTGGGTTGTTGGTTTGTGGGTTGAGTATTTTAAGGCTTGTAGGAAAAAGAATTCAGGGAAGGTATGCTAATTGGGAGCTTGCTTGTCTCTGAAAACAGGGCAGAATGACCATTCAAATAGTTTGTGGTGTAATTTGTGAAGATTCCTGGAGGGGCTGGCCCTGAGAGGCTGAATTTCATATGTCCTGGCAGGTAACTTGTGGGCATTTTGTCTTTGAAAAGATTAATGGAAATTAATTGTGGTATTATTTTGTTCAGTTACTTGTTGCTGCCTTTTGGTTTGGAATTTTGGTACTCTTTTTGGCTCAATTTGAAAACCCAGATGAGCCTTTTTTGAAAAGGGTAATGAATTGTGGTATTATTTTGGTTTGGAATTTTGGTACTTTTTTAGCTCAATTTGAAAACCCAGATGAGCCTTTTTTGAAAAGGGTAATGAATTGTACAATTATTTTGTTTAGTAATTCGGTGTCTTTTGGTTTGGAATTTTGGTCTTTTGTTGCTCAAATCGGAAACCCATATGAGCCTTTTTGTGTTTGTTTTTTGTTATTGGCAATTTCTGGCTGTTTTGGCTTGGTTTCAAGTTTTGAACTTGTTGACGAGGCTTAAGGGTTCGGTGTTTTTTTTTTTTTTTTTAAAAAATTTTGGTTTGAAGTAAACTTTCTGGTTTTGGTTGGGAAGTGAGATTTGGTGTCATATTGGGGAATTGCAGTCTGCATTCAGCCCCCTGAGACCCGAACTTGGGTTTTTGTGTTTAGAGGTTAGTCCATGTTTGTCAAGACTTCCTATCTACAGAGAAGAGGATACATGTTGGTTCTAGTTAGTCACAAATAGGTATCCCAATGGCTTGAAGATTACACCTTATCCCACTGTGCATCACCTCTGAATGAATGTTTTCTCAAGGTTAGTCCATGTTTTTAAAGACTTCCTATCTACAGAGAAGAGGATACATGTTGATTCTAGTTAAGTCACAACTAGGTATCCCAATGGCTTGAAGATTACACCTTATCCCACTTTGAATCACTCTGAATGATTTGTGAGCCCGATAGTCTCATCACTTCCTACGCCACAAGAAGCTTGCATCAACCAATTGGGCACAGCTAATGCAGATCATTCAAATCAGTATAATTGGTCCTTTTTCTTTTTAATAATAGAGGTTTCTAAGAGAGCCAGAAGGCAATATTTATTCAAAATAAGGATAGATGATAAAAATAGAGTAAAAACATGAATGGGTAACACTAACTGTAGGATGAGGGTGGAGGGAACACGGATTGGGGCTCTGAAAAACGTGAGAGGAGGGTGCTTAGAAGTACCCCAAATTCCTAGAAACAATATTTTAATAGGAAATGGGAACGGGGGCTTAAGGAAGGACCTGTCTCTCAGAAATGTATAGAATTGTATCTTCTTTTATTTTCACATGCCACTTGGTTCAAGATAAATGTTTAAAAAAATATTGGTAACTTTGTTATAGCACAGAATACGATCTCCATATTATAAGGGGATGAAATGTAATCAAGCAAGCAAAAGAATTTGGGGTTTAACTTTGTGATTTGCTGATGTGTGAGTTTTGGTCTTTTGGTCATTTGTTTTTATTTACAGGTGCGTGATATTGTTTGAGGTTTTAGGTATACTTGCCTATCTTGTTTAATTCCAGGCATTTTTTTAATCATGAAAAAACCCTTTTTCCAGTGAAAATGTATTTTAATAAGAAAAACAAAATTCACGTAGAGTATAAAAAGCAGGTGAGATTGAGCATCAAGCAATCCTCATTCACTAAAGCCCTTTTATGTTTCTAAAAGGTCATCTGAGCTAGACAAAGAAAAAGTTGTCTTAGCTGGGCAATCTTCCAGCCTCACCCTTTTAACAAGCATAGCTGCAGTTTAATACAAAATGGTAAGCAATTTCAGGGTTATTTTATTCATCTGAAGACAGAGGAGTTGTGCTATCCTAATTTTTTCTTTTGAATGTTCCTATTTGCTTCAACAAAAACAGGGCAAAATTAGTATCATTAGCCTTGTGGCCCAGTGCTCTACTTGCAACGTTATATTTTCTTCTGATGGCTTGGGCTTCTGCTCTGTTATCATCTCATACATCTCCAAAATACCTGTTAAATAGCCACTTCTGTGGGAACAGAAAACTCACATTAATTTGAGAATTGTGCATGTGGTATTTTGCGACGGTTTTATGGTTTTATCATGCATGTGGTATTTTGCTACGGTTTTATGGTTTTAACTTTTAAAGTACCATGGATTAAATTTCCATGCCAATGAATTAGCACGCTTCATTCCACTCTGTTACAATTCATATGACTCTGCAGCCAAGTTTTGTGAATTTTTCTTAGCATTTTGTTCAACTCTTAATTATGAACTAAATCATTTAAGAAGTACTCTGCTCAGGTTACTTGGTAATATTTCATCTATTAGTGTTTGCTAGTTTTTCTTAGCATTTTTCCCAGCTCCCGATTATGAACTAAGTAATTTAAATAGTCTGCTCAGGTTATAGCAGAATTTCATCTGTTAATCATGGAATCTCAATCCTTCAATTGTGTTGCTTTAGGACATTGGGTACCAAGGTGCCATTAAGAACTATGTACTTCTATTTGAGCAAATTGCATTACTACTTCGGAGGTTATTAATATTTAGATATTGAAATTTGTTAAGGCTCCTATTTGAGTATTTTGCCTTGTTGCTTTTGCGTTATTTTTATTGATTGCATCTTATAACTGTGCTGTCTTTATCTTGAACTTTCTAGTTGAATTTCATCCTTAATAAGCTTTTGTGTTACTTCTATCGATTCTTTCTTATAATTGTGCTGTCTTTATCTTGATCTTTCTAGTTTGAATTTCATCCTCAATATGCAATCTCAGAGTTGGCATTTGTAGACATGGGTTGAATGGGGAGAGTTCTCTCCCTCTCCCATTGGTTTGGTGTGTGTCAAGCAGGGGATTTTATTTCACTATATTTGTGGAGATACTATTACTTATCTTATATACACATGCCTTTATAATGCCTGGTACTGATAAGCATTTTAGTTATTAGGTTCTGTTTATGAATTTGGCATTTAATATTGGGCCAAGTTTAAAATGTCATGTTGCTTTGAGTTTGAAGATAGTAAAATTTTAAGTAGAATGGTATGATAGATAAATCTTGGAGTCTCAGACCAATACGAGGCAATGAAATAAACAACTAAGTAAAATTTTAAATAGTATGGAGCTATAGACAAATCTTGGAGTCTCATATCTATAAGAGACAGCAAAATATGTTAACAACTAAGTAATTTTTTAAAATAGAATGGAGCAATAGACAAATCTTGGAGTCTCAATGCAACAAGATAGAGTTAGGAAAATAAATAAGAATGTGAAGTTTGTTCTTATTTCCTTGCACACACATTTACACGCTAAAAAACAAGGATGTGGGTGAATCCCATGCAATGGGTGAAGATGATAGCAAAAGGCGAGTTTTGAGATGGTAAATGTGCAATTACAATATCACAAAGGGGCCTCAACCATCTAAATAATTCAACATTAATAGAGAGGGTCTAATACAATTTTGTTGATCAATCGAGGCAGAAGCATGATTTCTCTGGTAGACATCAACATTAAGTAGAAGTAAAGGATGCCTGAATTTTGTGTTGCATCTTTAAATTAGATATAGGAGGATGCTTGTGAGGTTGGTTTTGTCTCTTCGGTTGCATACCTAAATTAAAAGATATGATCATCAACGAACCAATCTAGGAATGTTTTTAGATATTTTTCCTATTCAATCAATTTGTTGAAATCCTTAGAACGTGGTTCCATTTGGCTCAGGCCTCCACATAATTTAAAATAATATTTGGAGGTACGTAACCACTAAATTTCATGTTAGTTTGAAAGCAAGAATAAATGTTGATGTTGTGCATAATTGGTTCCACTAGCGTCATTTTTTTTTCATGAATGATGCCCATCAATGAAGAGAGCAAAATGTTGCACTACTAAAACATTCCTCACATGTAGCCACAACGAACATTATGGGCACATTGCTGAAGATTGAATTGGAACTGTAACATAAATGGGGCACAATTATGAAGCGACAGCTAGTTTCAACGTACCTGCAGCACTAACATAGATCTATGCAGCCATGAGCACAAATACGTTTTTCCTGCGGCCAGGGTTCTTTAACAATAAAGACGAAAAACGTTTCTAGAACTTTGCCATCTTCTTTTGAGTATTTCTTGGGAGATTCCTCTTTTAACCCCAAATCTGCTTTCCATTCAAAGCAGCAACAGAAAGGGATATGAGTATTGCGGGTGATGTAAACCTAATTTCTGTCAACTGCATAACACTTCTGTTAGGGTCTTCGAATTGCCAAATGATGTGTGATTTGGTCTTGATGTGCAATACCAAAGTGCCCATGCCCTTTATTGCGAATTTCTGATGGCAAATCCTCCACCCAAAACTTTGGAGCTTTGGATTCAGGCAAAATTAGTAGTAGCAAAAAGATTATTTGATCTCCTGTTGTCAAAAGGATTTTTTCACAAAAAAAAAAAAAAAATGATTCATAGCAATCCATATTTTTATGGCAATAATGGTCTGTATTTTTTTAGGTCAAGGCAACTCAGTTTGTCCCTGGAAAATAGAATTTGTTACGTAGCCCGTATGGTGCAGTGAAAACCCTTTTTGGGTTTGGGAATATGCTTGGTGGATCACTTGTTTATATCCAACATCACTCAATGCAAATTTACTTCATATGCTTTAGTTTACCAGAAAATTTATAAGATATGTACTGAAATTGGTGTCTCAAAAGCTTTACCAGAAAATTTATAATAAAATGAGAGGCTTTTACATGGAAGCAACCAATGAACTACGACAATACCTTTCAAATGCTTCCATTCCTATGCGTATGGGTATTTGCTTTTCACAGGACAATGGCTAGGGGGCCAAACTGTACAAGCGGGTTCAAAGCATGCATATGGATTTCAAGTGGCAAAGAGAAAATGCACTGCCAAACATTAAGTTCCAAGGTAGAAGCTCAAAAAGTTTCCAGTTCCTTTGCAGTTTCGCAAAATGTTTCTGGGAATTTAGTTGTCCCTGTGGACAAAAGCTAGGCAAATTTCATCTGAGAAGGAAAAGCATTCTTAAAAGTACAAAGAGAGCAACTAGAAATTCCAACTAATAAGGGGGAAGTAGATCCAACTCCTAGAAGTAAATACTGGTGATGTTACTTTGCAGCTTTGCAAAATGTTTTTGTGGATTTAGTTGTTCCTGTGGACGAAAGCCAGAGAAATTCATCTGAGAAGCAAGCACTCTTAAAAGTACATAGAGGACAACTAGAAATTCCAACTAATAAGGGGAACTAGATCAGCATTGGTTGAAGCCCATTTAGTAGTCTCTTAAAATGATGTTTTTGAAAAAAAAATCAGGATATCATCAGAGAAGTATTTTTTTTTGGTAGACCATATATATAGACCTGCTCATTTTTGTAAGTATTCATTGTTTCACTTGGCGGAAGCATTTTTCTCTTTCAAAGGGATTTCAAAAAGTCATCATTAACTAAATGGTTGTAGTTCTATTGATTGTGCACAATTAGTGAGGATATGTTACTCGATTTTGCAATTCACCAAGGTTCAAATTCCTCTAAGGTGAGGACGACTTTGTTGGAATGGATACCCCTCAGTCCTTATTTCTCAACTGAAAAAATGTCAGCTTAGACTATGTTCCCCTATACTAACCTGTTGCAAAAATGATTTGTGTTTGATATAAAACCTTACAACAAAAAAAATTGGTCATCATTCACTGTATTCCAGCATCAGGCTTGCCTTCGTTGCACTGCTTTTTTTTAAAAAAATTTAATCGATTCAATGTTATTAGCTTTTCTCTAGCATAAGAACGGAGGGTGAATTTGTGGATATTTACATATTCAAGTATGAATACTATCTCAAGGGAAATTATTGATATTCGACTCCGATTGGTCCATGATTATACATACTCATTCCAGAACCTCATTCCAGAACCTCTACGTGAAACTAAACATCTGCAAACTTGAGAGTAATGGAGTTCTCAATTATCACAATGGCTTCCATCCATGTATCCAAGGAGAGGAAATTGCCAGGAAGCGCTAACTCACAGTAAGTCACCAAAAGTTAAAACCATGAACAAAACATAAAAATAGGGGGTAGCCATCAAAGATAAGTTCAAGCAAAGGGAGAATAAAGAACCAATCCTATGCTAAAGAAAACTTTTGTTGCTAAAATAACTCAATTGTCATATATGAGTACATAAAGCAAGCGCAGAGTGCTGTTCCCAAAAGATGTTGCTACCTCACAAACAGTAGCCAATCAAGGATACTAATGACTTGCCTTAAAGTGAGAAGCGAATAATTGTTGTAGATCCTTATTCTATGATGCTTACAGACAAGAATTACATCATTGCCCGCGAACCCCAATGATGATGATCTCAAGCTGCATTTCATTGCTTATTGTGGCAATCAAAAGAAATGCTAACATTGGATGTAGTGAGGGACTTTAATCGGCCAACAATGCCTTATGCTAACAGCACATAATTGAGTGGCACCAATGATAAGGTTGTATACGTTTCTCAACAATGTTAGTTGTCGTATGCATCTCAATCTTTTAAAGGTGAGGTAGTTTGTGATAAAAGCTGTTGGGTGAATTGCCAATGTGTCTATATATGAAGAGAGACAGAAACATTGGCAAGTCATCCCACAGCTCTTATATGTATAGTGATAATTATCATCATTACTATCTAAAGCAAAGCAATAGAAGTTACAAAAGTAATTATGACTTCGGATGGCACACCAATTCATTGGAAGGTCAACATCTATAGCTATGTATTCTTTAGTAATAAAAGATGTAATAGAGTTCTTTATACTCATCCAATAACAACAATGGAACAAATTACAACGGTCTATTGGATCATGTTTTGGAAATTCTCTTACAATTTAAATAGTACATTGTGTAGTAATAAATTATAGTAAAGCATTAATAATATTGTTTTATTGCGAACGCTTCTAAAATTTCATATTAAGCATAAATAATGTTTAAGAATATTTAGAAGATTTAAAGTAAAAAGGTGATTGGTTAGACTTCATGGCCCCAAAAATACATGATCGTTAAAGTCTAAAAAAAAGTAACATATAAATGCTCTAACTAGTGGGTGGGGATGGGAACCACTTGTTGGGCATACTCATTTGACACATCTTGAGAAGCTAACTAATCTTGCAATGTTAGGGGAATTATAGGCGGAGGATTAATCGTCGGTGACAGATTTAGAATATGTGAATTCATTGTTGAAGGTGAATGCATAACCATAGCTTGCTTGAAGTTGGATGCCTTCCCATAAAAAGAAGTGAACCACCCATGCTACATCGGTAATGGCAAGAAATGGCCATGACTATAGTAGCAATTGTGGTTGCTTCCATGAAAACCCAGAGGGGTCGTGGTGTGACCACTCCCATCTAGAGGAACTTGGCTTATAGTGCATAGGGTGTTACCCTAGTGGTTGAGCGAATCTTATTAGTGTTGAAATTCAAGAGCCACATTCTTTGTGCATGCCTAAATTTGGAACTAGAGGAAACAACATTCCCTTTCTTAGTGAGAAGCTGCAACGAATATTTTCATTAGAAAAGTAGCTTTGTTTCTAGATTTTTAGAGCTGAAAAAGATTATTAGATCTAAAAAAAATCCATCTAGCAATTTAAGCAGGCCAAGGAGTTGTATCCTAATTAGCAAAACTCCAAGAGAACTTTAGATGAAATGGAGCAAAAAGGTTGTGAATCCACTGCTAAGTGGTCTAGGTCCAAGGCCAAGTCCAAAAAGAATGACATCTAGATTGGGAATTTCCAATATGGACTAGACTCTAGCCAAGAGGTGAACCCAAATCCTGATAATATAAGCACCATAAAAAGAAAGCAATATAGGCTCAAGCCTAGCCTACCAAATTTGCATAAACTTGTTAAACCAAGTGCAAGGGGAAGAGTGAAGATCTTAGAGTAGGCTAAGCTTAGAAAGAAAAGGGGGAAGGGATTGATAGTGTGGTAGAGCAATCCAAGAGTATAATTCTTGAATGTTGTATCGTGGTTCCAATGCCACTCTTTCCACTAAGCCCTCAGGGGTTGTAGCCCAAGCTTGTGCAACATGAAATCAAAGGGTGAGCACCTGAATTATCTGAATAGAAGGTAAATTTGAAATAACAAGTTTGATTTTCCTTGTTTAAAACCCATTCCACTTTCTTTCTTTTCAAATGTTCCCTTTTTGTCTTTCAAAATTTGCATCTACAACATTTTTTGCTCCTACTCCTCAAACATCCATATATAAGCATTTGAAGTGAGAATCTGTGATTATTTGATCAGCCTAAGCACACCAACTTCACCATTTGGGTGCTTGGTCTGCAACCTCTACAACACAAAGTTTGAATTTTTTCAATAGTGATCCATTTGATGGAAACTCATCCTCTTGAGTGCACCACACAAATTGAATGCCTTGGTTTGAATTGCCAAGCTCATCATCAAAATTGCCCCCATTTTTTACTTCCCAAACTATTGGATTTGTAAAGTAATGAACCACCTTGTTTGGATCTCGATGTGGTGGGAATGGCATTGAAAGACCAATGTCCTCTCTACTAAAATATGTCTACACCCTAGATTAGTGTCGCCATCCATCGACTAATCTGGTTGGCTAGCTTGCATGAATAAACTTAAGCCTTCACTCTCAACAACTTGAAGTGTTTGACTTACATGATTTGGTAACATTTGACTATTTAGAGCTTCATTAGAAGCATTTTTTATCATAACCTTCTCCATTCCTATATCTACAAATTTCGTGGCTTCATCTATAATCTTGTTTCTTGCACCTCTACTCTCACGTCACATGGCTTCTAAGCATTCCCACATCTATTCTTCATCAAAACTAGCAAACTGTAAAATATTTTTAGCTACTACAATCTCTCCTTATCAAAATCAAAGGCCTCACTTAGCCTCATGTCCTTTAGTAGAGCAGTCTGATCTACACACCAATTTCTAGTTCTTAGAAAACAGTAATAATATTGAAAGGAGTTAGTGCTAGCTTGAAGGCATTGCTCACAAGAGTCACCAACTCTTCTCATCCAATGTCAATTTGAGGATGACTCACCATCCATGTTGTTCTTTATTGTTTGAAGTAGGTCTTGAATGGAGAGAACACACTCACATCTAAGGGTTGCAACTTGTGGCTAGTATGTGTAGGGAGAATTAAAAGATCAATGCCCAACTATCATGCTTCCTCATTTTTTTTAATGCAACATGGTTGCCATGCCCATAAAAAATGAGAAGAGCCCTATTTGTTGGTGACATCCCACTTGGGATAGATGTAGCAAAATGTTGTTGTCAATTTAAAAATATCTCTTTTTCCATCTAGGCATGTTCCTGGGATGTCATGCACACCCCTAGCTTGTAGTTGGAAATGTAGTTTTTTTTGTCTCTTCAACTTGAAAAAGTAAAAAACCTAAATACTATGTCCCATTGACGTATGTCAAAATTGTGATTCAGTCCCCTAGTTTTTGAGATAATATGAGGGACACTCCTAGAACCCAATCTTGCAATGGTGTGCATGTCACAACTTCTACCATCTTATACTCAAGTTTCATCGCAGTTTCAAATTCTGTTAGACCCATATTAATGTTCATTGTACATTTTTTTCAAGTTCTCACAAAAAGATGCAACTATGCAAGGCCTTATCATAATTGATTTGTCTATTTTTACTCTCTATAGTCTTGATAGTCAGATATTTCTTTCAAAACCTTGTGCACCACGACCTTCTTGGCATCCCATTTTTGAATGAGTTCGGCCTTGTCTAACTTATTTGTGCCACAGAAGACTTCAATTGAATAACCTCAAGTCCATGGCCAACATCAACCATATCTTTTCACCACTACATGATTTCTAGCTCCTTCTCTATTAAAAAATTTGTTGGTCCCTTTTGTTGGTATTTGTAAGGCCTAACAACCACGACCTCAAATTGCTAGTAGGCATTCCCCACTTCTCCAATGTTGCCCAAATTGAAGGATATTTGTCCTCTACATCTACAATTGTGGCTTCATTATCTACATTTATCTGATCTATTATAACACAAACTTTATTCGATGTTGCATTATTTGTTTCCATTTACACATGTTCTTTCCTTGTGTCTTTATCTAGTTCAAAAGCATGGTCAACACCTAGTGGGAATAAAGAATGGGTGGCTAGTTATCTTTGTTGCTAGTTATCTCTTCATCTACAAAGTCTACACATCAAAGCTTCACTCCCTTTGGTACACCGATTCTAAACCTTCTAGATGTTATATTCCCCTTCTTACTTCCCACCATAGCCTTGTTGAAGAGAACTGTAAAAACAAATATTATTATACTATGTTGTACCTACAAGCAAGCATATTAAATTCTACTTATAGATGTATAGTTGTGTCTATAATATATGCAGATATACATTTATTATTTGTACACTTTAATATTTGGAAAAATACGTCTACAATAATTTAAACATACACAAAACATGATTTTGGCATAAGCATGTATACAATTCATGCATATAAACTTTGGGATTATAAACTTGTATACGATAGATTTAGTAAATTTGCAACACCTTAAGCATATTTACAACAAGTTAATTATATTTGTTTTTAGCAATTAATTATATTGCATATTAACAACATAATGTCTAAAATAAGTGCACACTTAAAATATTGTAAATGTACAAACGAGTAATATTACAAATATTAGCAAGTATCTAGCCTTTTTTATGCAATATTTGCAAACACGAAGTTGCATTTTTTTTTTTGCAATTTCTACAAGTGTGCCCATGCTCAAAAGTAACATATGCAGTCTTAGTGTTAAGGCTAGAGTGTGAGCTTCTTGATTATTAGAAATAAGGTAAAGGAAATTATTTAGTTCCTGTCATAACCTACATGCCTACTAGGCATAGGAGACATCCATATGAAATTTCATACTTGAAAAACTTTTATTTTAACCTCATCAATAAGTTCAAGAAAACAACCATGCCTTGCAAGCCATCTACACCAAGAGTCGCACCATTAATCATGTTAGCTTCCACTAGCTTTACACTAGAAATGTAAGAAATATTGGATAGATTAAGTCATGCATGGACTTATTTTTAAAGAGGCTCTTGTTCTATATTGTGGCATAAACCATGGTTGTAGATTTAGAAAATATGCTCATTCAAAATAAATGCCCAAGAATACAACTGCAAAATAACATGAGTGCATAAATAATATACTAATGATCAATCCAAATTATTTGCATGAATGACACACTATTTCATAAATAGAGGTAAGGACACGGAGCCAACCTTGGTTGTCCAAAATCATCCTAAGTTGTTGCCCACTAAAGCACTATTGGATATTTGTATGAATAATCCTAATTCTGACAATATTTAGCAGATATGGGTTGTTACACACTAGAATTCTTAGCCAAATCGCTCCACTTGGGCTTGTTATTCCATTTACTTGTTCAAGTTATTGGTACAAACCATGTGGTTCTTCTATCCCTACTTCATGTAGTTAGCCCTCATATTTGAAAGAGGAAGGGCAAGAATTCTTTTTAGGCTTCAATAGACACTTTGAAAAGTGAACTATGTTGCTTCATCTATTTTCCCTACATTCCACAACTCTACCCAACACCTAATTATTTTGTAATATGTATAGATGATACCCACCATGTTAGATTTTCATTTCAATACCTTCCACATATAGGTCTCCAAACAATAGTAAGAACACCATTATGCTTAAGACATAAGTCTAAGGGAAATATACTCTGCTAAAGTGGATAAATACATGACAATTAATCTTCATAGTTTCTCTTTGTTTGGACATAAAGTTATGACTATAATACATTAAAATACCAAGCAGTTAAGGGACTCTTGAGTCTTCAAATCATGTCTTTAAAAGTTTCAAACATACAATTGTATGCATGCAAAAGTTGTAGACATGCAGTTGTATGCATGCAAAATTTGTAGACATACAACTATATGTAAGCAACATTTGATGGCATACAATTGTATTTCAACAAAAAATGCAAACCTGCAATTGCATGTATGCAAAAGTTGCAGATAGAAAGAAGTGTGCAATAGTGAGTGTGATAATTAGGTTTAGGATTAAAATGTAGAAGTCAAAGGTTATGTAGATCATATTTTATTCCACCAACATTTTAATAAAATGGGCGCCAATATTATTGAAGTGTGGGCTACTACACTTTTAATCAAAAATGCATTTGGTGTAGGATGTAAATGGAATACTTGTAGACTTACACTAAAGTCGTAGATATATATGTGTATGCTTACAAAACTTGTAGACATACAATTGTATGCATGTCATATTGACAAACAAACACTTGTATGTATGTAAAATTTGTCGACTGATAGGTAGCGGAAAGGACCCAGTACCCGCCCACCCTAACTTCACGCATCTTAAGCTCCTAAACGGTAGATCATATTTTGACAATTTTTTTTTGGGTTTCTTTGTATGTGACTTAAGAGCTTAAAGCTATTGTTTGGGATTTTGGGTATCAGCTACATCTTCGTTGAGTTGTCCAAAAACACCCCAAAAAAAGTTAGACCAAAACATGTGCACCAAGGCACCTACTATGTGTCACCATATGATTGGTTGTTTTTTGATGTGACATGTGAAGTGTATTATTACACATATATATGTCCACATGTATTGGCTCTTTATTAAATTTTTAGTAGCATATTATTTCTCAACTACTATCCTTTTCATATATTTAATTGTGGGGTGAGGTGTGCCGCACCATGGTGGCTATTAGAACATGGGCGGGTATTGGGTCTTTTCCCCCATATGTAAGAAAAATTTGCAAACATACAATTATATGTAAATAAATTTTGTAAACATAAAAAATAAAAATAAAAACTCATAAAGAAAGACTACTCATAAACTCCATGTACATATTTAATATGCACTTGTATATATGTATGTAGAATCGTGTGTGTGGGTGTCTAAAAACATGTGGAAAATATAATAAATGTAAATATATAAACTATAAATTTAACAACTATAAATATGTCAAGTGTAAGTTTAACAACAAATTAGTGTAGTTTATAGTTATTTGTAGAAAATGAATGAGAAAAATATGAAATGTTACACCTATGAGCTAATAATGTACCTAGAAGTTAAAAATGTATGGTAGGGGAGAGGACCTAGTAGTTGAGCACCCTAACTTCATGCCTCTCAAAATCATACGTGACAATTTCGAATTACTCGAAAAAAATTACAGCAACTTACGTGGCAAGATCCCTACTTACAACTAAGGTTTCAAGTCCACATCATCAAATATGATGCCACATCAGCATGCTTTTTGTTGAGGTGTCCAAAAAGACCCCCAAAAAAGGGTAGATCGATAGTTGTGCATTAAGTCATGTTTTGTTGGTTTGCTGATGTGGCATCACATGATTTGTTGCTTTTTAGATCTAAAGAACACATTTCATTCAATTATAAGTACTTATAGTCAACACTAACAACCTTAAAGTCACAACTACTACTGCTAAACTTTTAAAAATACCGGGCATTAAATCCACAAATACTACCAGAACTATTGGAACATGATCAACTAGTGGATCCTCTCCCCTATGACTTATGAAATAGATTTAGACTCTTTTCCTCTCAAAGAGTGGAGGAACCTTGCAAAAACATTTCCCTTGAGTGGAGGAACTTTGCATCAAAAAATGCTTGTGCATGTACCTTATTTAAATGGGAGATGTAGTGGAAGTGAGAGAAGTTTAGATGATAAATATGCACTGGAAGGCTCAAGTAGAGGAAATGTACATTTATTTATGATACCTTAGGGTCCATCATTAAGTGGCTATGTGGAAGTGTAACTTGAACTCATTTGACTTTTCTTTTCAAAAAGAGTGCATTTTGTAAAACAATTTATTTATTGAAAAAAAAAATTTAATTTTTTTTAAAGGCTCATAATTTATGAAGTGATTCTCTATTGCAACCACTTTATCTTTTATTTTGTACGTCTTGATGGGTATAGTTTCACATATAGGTACATGTGTACATATATTGAGGTTTTATTAAATTTTTACTAGTGTATTGTATTGGATTTACTTTTTTTTTTAAATAATATTTAAAATAACATCAAAATTTAAGTTACTTTAAAAAATTAAAAAAGATAAGACACTTGTCACTTTTCCTATATAAAATATACATTTAATAATCAATAATTAACAAACTCTAGAGAAAACTTTTTTTAATGGAAACAATTGAATTACATAGATATCAGCATCTCCACCTTTACATACAGATAATAGATTACAAACCATTTTTATAATAATAAAAGTATCTACATTTCATAAGATAAGATCAGCCGGCATATGACTGTTAGGGACCAGCGAAAACAGAGTTCAGGATTTCAAAAAAAAAAACTGCACACTAACAGAAAACTATGGACAAAACGTAAGATGCAACTCCGCCGGGGCGGAGCAAGTGAAATCAGCGGCAGGACTATCATGGGCATAAGTATAAGCATTGGGGCATTTTTTCTTCACTTTGTTGCAAAAAAAATATCATTCATAGCAATCCATATTTTTATGGCAATAATGGTATGTATTTTTTAGGTCAAGGCAACTCAGTTTGTCCCTGGAAAAAAGAATCACATTCTCTTACTCAATTATTGGTGCAATGAAACCCTTGTTGGGTTTGGAATATGCTTGGTGGATCACTTGCCACTTGAAATCCTCTCATTTTATTATAAATCTTCTGGTAAGCTTTTGAGAGGCTTTTGCATGGGAGCTGTTAGAACTGGAATTTTTTTTTCTTTCATCAACCTCTTTCACACTTATCCTCTATATACCATGGAAATTGCCCACATTATAATTTTAAGATTAAAACAAATTATGAAAATTTGTGTGACAAGATCCATATTAGCCCCTATTGCTAAAACATGTGTGACAAAATCCTATTAGAACAATTACATTTGTGAATAAATCTTCATAATATCTTTTCCTAAGTGTATCGGCCTAGCAACACTTCATCGTTGGAATTCCCATCATACTCCCACCAATAGCCCTATGAACATAACTCGTAGCCATATCGGGCTAACAATATCCTATCGTCCTAACTCTTGAGAGTCCCTCACCGATAGACCGATAAAATCAACAAAAGTTAGCACATCGCTGTGACTCATAGACATCGGCGGAACAAATGTTTCTTTTCCCCCGATAACCCGATATGACCATAAGTTACCCAAAGATGCAATATTGCCCAAGCTAATGTACATTGAGGTAACATTACCTGGCGCCCCACCGATACACCGATACAAAGAGTTCATCGGTGAAGGAAGCTGACATCGCTAAAACATAAATAACAGTCTCAATGATGCAGCGATAATAATTATTGGAACATCCCGAGGCATCGTTCAAATATTCAAAATAAATGACCTCCTCCTATGACATGACATAAATGAAAGGTGCATTTATGAACCAGGAGTAAAAGCGAGTTATGCCACATTTTGAACAAATTGCAAAAGGGCTGAAGGAGAAAGGGATTGAAGCTCTCACACAGTAAAGCAGAAAAAAAAACCAGTGGGAAAGCGAAATTCAAGTAAGTACACTGATCCCAACTGAGAAATTATGTCTCTTAAAGGTTTGAATTCAAGCAAATGGGAGATAGTGCAGAAAAACCTAAAACTAAGAAACTGAAAACTGAAAAGAGACCATTAAACCAAGACTTGATAGATCAGTGTCCTGGGTCGAGACCAAGACCAAAAAGAAGTGTACAGATGAACCCCTCAATTGATCGATTATTGGACAATCACAAGGACTTGGGAAATGTGTGGACTCCTCTACGAGGGTACAAACTTTTCTTATACCACTACAGAAAACAATATAGGTTTTCACCAGTCTGTAACCCATGGAGGATGAACCTAGGGAGATTAGTTGTGCCAGATGTGTTTGTCAATGTGGAATTAATGAAAGCCCTTGTCAGTAAATATGATCCGAAAATGAGAACTATTCAAACACACAGTGGTGATAATTTACTGGTTATTTCAAAAGATCTCATTTCCAATGTATTTTAATTAGAGTGTGGTTTTGATTTATCATTCACAATCAGAGATCTATTGCTAGAGTATCGTCATATGGATACTAGCTATAAAAGATGGAAGTTGGCCTTGCATAGGCCTAAGGACGAAGAAGGACAATTAAGGAAATTTTCTAGCAATGAGAATCCTCCATTTCATGAGGATTTGTTTGAAGAGTATTTTTGATACACCTATTATGCAGCTGGTCAAGTCTTGGGAGTAGACATCCCACCTTTAATGTCAATTGCACCAATGGTTTTAGCCGCCGATGTACAAACTAAGTGGGCCAGGCCTTTTGACTATGCTAGCTTTGTAGCTAATGAAAGGAAGCTAGGTGTGCGGAAAACGCTTCCTACACTAATCTAATGAGGAGAGGGCTATGCAAATTTAACTTTATCCTAACTATTACAGCAATGTTAAACCATTAACATGAGATATTGCAACAAAACACAAGAACCAGAAAGAAGACAGAAAGAGAAAGACAAGATATACGTGGGGAAAACTCTTACGGGTGAAAAACCCCACACTCCAAAACATAGCTCAAATGTATTATAGTAAACAATAACAGATTACAATATAGTTTCAGAGCCAATGCTCTTTCAGGAGTCTTTAAATTTTGAATCTGGAGATATTCTGGCAGCATAACAGTACTTGTACCAAAGTTATCTATCTCCCATCCAAGCACCTGTTTATATAGAGTTTACAAGGCAAATATGGAACCTTCTAGAGATGGGCGTCCATCTTGGACTCATGCCCCAAAACCCACGCCTAAGGACACTTGTCCAACATCCCATCCCAAAGTGGGCGCTTGGTCCCAAGATAGGTTACGACAGATGCTCTTACACACCTTACAGCTATCAGAGAATCTGTCATACACTGACAAAAAATATCATATTCCTCTTACATGTCATAACCTCCCTTGACCGCCCAAAAATGCCTTTCTCTCGTGCAGAGATACTCACCGACACTTGTCATTAATTAAAAATCGTTTGAGGTTTCGGAGGCATTGCCCCCGAGCCCCCACGAGTGCGCTACCCCTCGACCCCGCCGCTGCCCTTGGACCCCGCAAGGGGCTACGCCCCTTGACCCCGTCTTGGGGGCGCTGCCCCCAAACCCCTGTTATTTATTCAAGGGGGAAACCGCGGCTGCCAAAGTCACCAAAATTTATCCTCCTGCATATACACAAGGTGCTGACTATGCCAACTCAACATGGGATTAATAAATACAACATTAGGAATTTGCAAAGGTTGAAACACCTTAATTCCCAACATTCTCCCACTTGTCGAACACCTTGCAAGGGCCAAAAGCAATGACAAGATTTAATTTATAGGGGCCAAGAGGCCCATAGACTCCGAACACCATCTGAACTTCTCTGTGCCCACTGGTTTCGTCAATGCATCTGCAACATTCTTCAAAGTATCTACCTTCTCCAAATTTACCTTTCCATCCTCAACCATGTCTCGCATGAAGTGAAACTGAACATCAATGTGCTTTGTTCTAGCATGGAAAGTTGGATTCTTTGCAAGGCAAATTGCACTCTGACTGTCACAACTGATCGTGATCTGATTTGCATCAACACCAATATCATAACACAATCTCTTAAGCCAAATGGCTTCCTTACAAGCATGAGTTGCTGCCATATACTCAGCTTCTGTCCTGGACAAAGCAACAACAGGTTGTCGCTTACTCATCCAACTAATAGCACCACCAAACAATGTAAAAACATAAGCACTGGTGGATCTCCTGTTGTCAATGTCACCTGCCCAATCTGAATCCACAAATCCATGAATATCAACAGAATGAGGAGGTCTTGAAACATTACCATGATAACAAATGGAATACTTGAAAGTACCCCTCAGATATCTGAACACTCACTTAACTACATCCCAATGAACCCATCCAGGATTAGCCATAAATCGACTAAGGACTCCCATTGCTTGGGCAATGTCTGGTCTTGTGCAGACCATAGCATACATCAAACTGCCAACAACACTAGCATAAGGTACTCTGCTCATGTCCTCCACGTCACTAGGAGATTTTGGACAATCCTCAATAGACAACTTTGTCCCCAAGGAAGCGGGAATACACAATGGTCTACAATCTCCCATGCTAAATCTGTCCAACACGGTCTTAACATACTTACTCTGACTTAACCAAAGTTTTCTGTTGGTTCTGTCTCTTTTGATTTCCATTCCTAGAATGTACCTGGCTGCCCCTAAATCTTTTATTTCAAATTGAGCTGACAACTAAGATTTAAAATTAGAAATCATATTCTTACCCTTCCCAATGAGCAACATATCATCAACATACAGTGCAACAATGAGAATACGATCACCATCAAACTTATAATAAACACAGTGATCCGATTTTGATCTCACAAATCTAATTGACAACACAAAGGCATCAAACTTCAAGTACCATCTCCTAGGGGATTGCTTCAAACCATACAAAGACTTCTTAAGTTTGCAAACCAAATTTTCTTTACCTTTTACCATGTAATGCTCTGGCTGTGACATGTAGATTTCCTCCTCTAAGTCACCGTGAAGGAAAGTTGTCTTCACATCCATCTGTTCTACCTCCAAGTCATAAGCTGCTGCGAGAGACAACAGGAATCGAATGGATGTCAGCTTTGCAACGGGAGAGAAGATCTCACCATAATCTATACCCTCCACTTGTGAATACCCCTTCGCAACCAATCTGGCCTTATATTTTTCAATACTACCATCTGCACCAAGCTTCTTCTTGAACACCCATTTACATCCAACAGGTTTCCATCCAGGAGGCAAAGGCACCAAGTCCCAAGTTTGATTCTTTTCCAAAGAAGCCATTTCTTCCTCTATGGCCTCCTTCCAGGAACTTGCATCCTTCATATCCAAAGCTTCTGACACAGTTCTAGGTTCATCACTGTTAGTGAGCAAAGCATAAGCACAACTAGAATCAAGCAATGTAAAACCAAACCTTTCAAGTTGCTTCCTTATTCATGTAGACCTCCTCAAGAGCTGAGGTTGAGGTTCAGCTTCTTCTTCTGAGCTTTCAAAGCTGCTAGAGCTCTCCTCATCATTAGGTCCAACATTGTCTTTCTGTTCAGTCTTCTCAGGGGTGAGAGAAAACTGAACAACATCCTCTTTCTTTTCTTTTTCTTCTGGCTGCAAAACAGTGGAAGAAGGTGTAAGCTCTCTGAAGATGACACTTCTGCTATACTACACTTTTTCGGCTACAGGATCCCAAAGCTTGTATCCTTTCACACCAACAGAATAGTCGATGAAGATACACTTAACAGCTTTGTTCTCCAACTTTGACCGCTTCTCCTTAGGCACATGTGCATATGCCTCACAACCAAAAACATGAAAATGCCTTACTGAAGGTTTTCTACCAGACCACACCTCCATGGGTGTCTTTCCAACAAGAGCTAATGTAGGAGATCTGTTTACCAGATAGCAAGCAGTGGCAACAGCTTCAGCCCAAAACTTTTGTTCTAGACCAGCTCCACTAAGCATACTCCTAGCCTTCTCCATCAGTGTCTTGTTCATCCTCTCTACAACTCCATTTTGCTGCGGTGTGTATGGAGTTGTCTTATGTCTTTCAATCCCATGTTCCTTGCAATACTTATCGAATTCTGTAGAACAGAACTCACCACCGTTGTCAGTTCTCAAACATTTAATCTTTTTACCAGTCTAATTTTCAACAAAGGCTTTAAACTCCTTAAACTTGCTATAGACTTCAGATTTGCTTCTAAGAAAATAAATCCATGTCCTACTATAATCATCTATAAAAGATACAAAGTATACAGATTTTGATAATGAAGGATCATTAACAGGACCAAACACATCAGAATGAATGAGGTCCAACACACCAGAAGACTTATGACTTGAGTAAAACTGAACACGGTTTTGTTTTCCATAAATGCAGTGTTCGCAAAAGTCAAACTCAAGATTACAATCATCTAACCCCTCAACAAGGTTCTTATTTTTCAGGGTACGCAGACCCTTCTCACCAATGTGGCCAAATCTCTTATGCTATAACATTGTCTTTTCTGCAGGAAGTTTAACTTCCAATGCACGATTACAACCGTCAAGATTAGAAACTACAGATTTCTTCACTGCTCGTTCAGATGTCTCTCAAACAATTTTTAATTAATGACAAGTGTTGGTGAGTATCTCCGGTCAAGGGAGGTTATGACATGTAAGAGGAATATGATATTTTTAGTTAGTGTATGACGGATTCTCTGACAGCTGTAAGGTGCGTAAGAGCATCTATCGTAACCTATCTTGGGACCAAGCGCCCACTTTGGGATGGGATGTTGGACAAGTGTCCTTAGGCGTGGGTTTTGGGGCATGAGTCCAAGATAAGACCTTCATCCAAGATAGATTTCTATATCACAATTCTATCCTCCAAACCTTGAGAAAGATGAGAGTGTTGGATGCACTTACTGATGCATCTTATTGGAAAAATTGCCATCTGAAATCCCAAGGGAAATGTAAAGAGCTAGAGAAGGAAGTAAAAACTATCAAATATGATATGGCGTCTAAATTAATCAAGGAAAGATTCAATAAAATGATGAGCTGTACTGATACCTATTAGAAATTGTTCAAGCAGACAATCTCAGCAATGGCAGAAAATAAACAATTACAAGGGAGGATGACTGAAAAGAAAGAAGACCTTTTGGGCAAAGGGATCTTGGTGGGACAAACATTACAGGCATATAATGATTTGATAGAGTCACATGATGAATATCATGACAAGCTCAAAGAAGAGCTTGATTATTTTAATCTTGCTCCACCACTTCAGGATAATTCTAGGAATATCTGAAAGCTTGATGATTGGAAGGAAGAATTGGCCATGGTTCTGACTAATGCATTACAGGAAATCAACGACGAAGAGATGGTCTTGAAAAATACTCATAAGCAGTTGGAAAAAATGATGCGAATGGAGTATAATATGAAGGAAGTGATTATCAATGTGAATACCTATGCAGAACAGGACTATATCTATCATCTCTCTAAAATAAATATGTTTATCAATCGAACCATGAACATGCCAAATACGACAAGACAACCATTGGATGGAGGAGATCAACCGACAGTATGATGGGCATCATATTAGAAAATAGAAGCTTTGCACAGGCCTTAGATGGTCATGGGCTTCTATTCGGAGATTAACGAACCGATGCATCCATTTAATGAAATGTTTTCTTTTCAATTATGATTAGTTGTCAAAAGTCATGACTTTTTGTAACAGGTTTGTAGCTTGTTGCCTCTCATATATAAGAGAGACCAAGACCCGAGAGAGGAGGCATCAGTGGTAGTAGTATTATTTTCCATTCCATTTTAGTAGGGAATTAGTAAGAAGATAGATTGCACCTATTCCACCCACCCATTTTCATATCTCAGAAACTTATGTAATTACTATATATTATCTAAAGAATATAATGGAGCAGAATATTATCATATGGTGATTTATTTTCAGTGTTCAACTGTTGGTTAATTCTCATGATTACATGTTATTGTACTATCTCCAAAGTGGTCCTTTTAAACTATTCAAATTTGCATTATTTGTCAGAACACATTTTTTGTTCCTGTGCGGAGTTTTGATTGGTTTCTGATTGATGAGAATTAAAGACCCTTTCAGATAATTGACTTTAATTGGTTCTTGTCAAAGATTAAAATCCTTTTAAAGAAATTATTGTGATTGGTTTCCATCAATCTAAGAATTAAATCTCCTTTCACAATTTCATAGTAATTTGGGAAGATATCACTGGGATAAATAAGAAGAGTTCAAATAACTGACATACTTGCACGTCTGTATAAGGTACAGACATTCAAAAGTGCCCAACTGTTAGAGTTAAGCTGAGAAGTAAATCTACCAATCATACACATTTGTTTCCATAACCATCATTTATCCACTAACTCCATCCACCCAATAGATTAGGCACTGGTCAATTTTAGAACACTTTATACAAATTCAATCCACATTCTTAACACTTCAAGCTTTTATTAGGAGTTAGTAAGTTATGCAATTATCTCACTTGTGTGACATAGTGAGTAAAATTGCCCAAGTCATAATCCACACAGATTTTAAATCTGTCTTATCTTTTAGGTACACCTGCCTAGGTCTAGCAGAACCTAAAGCGTAGGGGGTTTCCAATTACATAAACCCTATCTTGTTGACCAAAAACATATTAAGAGACTGGCACCCTCTTGTGGTCGAAAAACTAGCATTTTTGAGACCCAACAGGAGCAACCAATGGACTACGACAATACCTTTCAAATGCTTCCACTGTTATGCGTATGGGTATTTGGTTTTCAGTGTTCACAAGGCAAGGGCTAGGGGGCCACAAGCGGGTTCAAAGCATGCATATGGATTTCAAGTGGCAAAGAGAAAATGTACTGCCAAACATGTAAGTTCCAAGGTAGAAGCTAAACTTAAGTTTCCAGTTCCTTTGCAGCTTCGCAAAATGTTTCTGGGAATTTAGTTGTCCCTGTGGACAAAAGCTAGGCAATTTCATCTGAGAAGGAAGCACTCTTAAAAGTACAAAGAGAGCAACTAGAAATTTCAACTAATAAGGGGAAACTGGATCTAACTACTAGAAGTAAATATAGGTGATGTTCCTTTGAAGATTTTCAAAATGTTTATGTGGATTTAGTTGTCCCTATGGACAAAAGCCAGGGAATTTCATCTGAGTAGGAAGCACTCTTAAAAGTACATAGAGGACAACTAGGAGTTCCAACTAATAAGGGGAACTAGATCCAACTTATAGAAGTAAATAGGGGCAATGTGGATTCAGAAATGCAGACGGATGAGAAATGTTTGAACTTGATTGGTGTCACCAAAATAGATATGTCTTGTGATGGGTTAAAATGTGGAGGGGAGGTTAAAGTGGCCCTCTTGATGGTTAGGCCTACCTGACTAATCTAAACTCGAATCCAAGGATTGAGAGTGCTAAGCATACTAAGGGAGCCTTGGTTGAAAGGCCCATTTAGTAGTCTCTTAAAATGATGTTTTCCGGAAAAAAAAAAATCAGGATATCATTGGAGAAGTATTTTTTTAAAGACCATATATATAGAATTTCTCATTTTTGTAAGTATTCATTGTTTCTCTAGGCATAAGCATTTTTTTCTTTCAAAGGGATTTCAAAAAGTCCTGTATTTCCTTGGTTTTATAATTCATTAAGGTTCAAACTTTTAGGAGGTGCAATATAAGGGATGGAGTTAGGATTGTGTGTTGGGCGATTTTGGTGGAATGGATACCCCTCGGTCCTCGTCTTTCAACTAAAAAAATATCAACTTAGACTCATGTTCCCCTATACTAACTTGTTGCAAAAATGATTTGGATTTGATATAAAACCTTACAACAAAAACAATTTAGTCATCATTATACTTTCACTGTATTCCAGTATCAGGCTTGCCTTCGTTGAACTGTTATCTTGTGTTGCTTTTAAAAAAAAAATTTAATCAATTCAATGTTATTAGCTTTTCCAACATAGTTGCCTCATGTTAAAAGATAATAGGATGCATGGATTCTTACTTTCTCTAGCATAAGAACGGAGGGTGAATTTGTGCACTCTACTTAAATATCATCCATTTCAATGGTCAAACAATCACTAACAATTTTACACCTCATTCACAATAAAAAGTGTTAAATATTTGTCCTATTTTTATTGGCCAAAATTAACCTTTGACTGTTGAAGTGGATGATATTTAAGAACAGCCAAATTTATGGATATTTACATATTCTAGGATGAATACCATCTCAAGGGAAATTATTGATATTTGACTCCGATTGGTCCGTGATTATACATACTCATTCCAGAACCTCTACGTGAAACTAAACATCTGCAAACTTGAGATTAATGGAGTTATCCAAGGGGAGGAAATTGCCAGGAAGCGCTAACTCACAGCCAGTTATAGCCAAGAGTTAAAACCATGAACGAAACATAAAAAGATGGGGTAGCCATCAAAGAGAAGTTAAAGCAAAGGGAGAATAAAAAACCAATCCTATGCTAAAGAAAACTTTTGCTGCTAAAATGACTCAATTGTCATATATGAGTACATAGAGCAAGCGCAGAGCACTGTTCCCAAAAGATGTTGCTGCCTCACAAACAGTAGCCAATCAAGGATATTAATGACTTGCCTTAAAGTAAGAAGCGAATAATTGGTGTAAATCCTTATTCTGTGATGCTTACAGACAAGAATTACATCATTGACAATGATGATGATCTCAAGCTGCATTTCATTGCTTATTGTGGCAATCAAAAGAAATTGCTGACATTGCATGTAGTGAGGGACTTTAATCGTCCAACAATGCCTTATGCTAACCGCACATAATTGAGTGGCTCCAATGATAAGGTTGTATATGTTTCTCAACAATGTTAGTTGTCGTATGCATCTCAATCTTTTAAAGGTGAGGTAGTTTGTGATAGAAGCTGTTGGGTAAATTGCCAATGTGTCTCTCTATATATGGAGAGAAACAGAAACATTGGCAAGTCATCCCACAACTCTTTTATATATAGTGATAATTGTCATCATTACTATCTAAAGAAAAGCATTAGACTTTACAAAAGTAATCGTGACTTGGGATGGCACACCAATTCATTGGAAGGTCAACATCTATAGCTATTTCTTTAGTAATAAAAAATACAATAGAGATTTCTTTCTACTCATCCAATGGAACAAATTAAAATGGTCTATTAGATCATGTTTTGGAAATTCTCTTACAATTTAAATAGTACATCACGTGGTAATAAATTATAATCTAATAACAACAATGGAACAAATTAAAATGGTCTATTGGATCATGTTTTGGAAATTCTCTTACAATTTAAATAGTACATCATATGGTAATGAATTATAGTAAAAAGCAATAATAATATTGTTTTATTGGAAACACTTCTAAAATTTCATATTAAGCATAAATAATGTTTAAGAATATTTAGAAGCTTTACAGTAAAAAGGTGATTGGTTAGACTTTATAGCCCAAAAAATACATGATCGTAAAAGTCTAAAAAACAAAGAGCACTTGAGCACATATAAAAGCTCTAGGTAGTGGAGGGGGAGTATAAACCACTCATTGGGCATACTCATTTGACACATCTCGAGTTGCCCAACCATCTTGAGAAGCTAACTAATCTCGCAATGTTAGGGGAATTATAGGTGGAGGATCAATCGTCAATGACAGATTTAGAATATGTGAATTCATTGTTGAAGACCTGAATACATAACCATTAGCTTGCTTGGAGTTGGATGCCTTCCCATAAAAAGAAGTGAACCACCCATGCCGCATCAGTAGTGGCAAGAAATGTCCATGATTGCAGAAGCAATTGTGGTTGCTTCCATGAAAAGTCGGAGGGTTTGTGGTGTGACCAGCCCCATCTAGAGGAACTTGGCTTATAGTGCATAGGGTGTCACCCTAGTGGTTGAGCAAGTCCTATAAGTGTTGAAATTCAAGAGCCACATTCATTGTCAATGCCTAAATTTGGAACTAAATAGAGGAAACAACATTCACTTTCTTAGTGAGAAATTGCAACTAATATTTTTTGTAGAGGTTAAAATCTAGCTAAATGGTGCAAAAATTACAAACTATATAGCTAACCTCCTACTTTTGATAGAGCATAAATGAAAGATAAACCAAGCAATGCAAACCTCAAATACAAAGCTATACCTTTCATTTGATGTGGTGATGTGCTCCAAGTTGACGATGTTAATGAAGTGGATGGATGTCTAATTGCTCAAGTGATCTCCTCAATTTAGCAATATATACTTGTGGATTTTCGTTGATGTCAAATGCTTGAAGATGGGTTGGATTTACAGGTTTGAGATGGGTGGAATGGATGGCTAAGAGTTAATCTTAGATTGAGCGGTGGAGATTAATTATCTTGCATGGGGGAATGAGAAGATGATGTGTTGATTTGGGAGAGGTGTAAATAGATGAAACGTGGATTGAGAGAAGTGGAGGGTTGAGATTGTTTAAATTTAAATGAAGGGTGGAGATTGAAATATCTCACACGTGTGAGAAGACTCACGGGGATTTGGGATGGGACATCTCACACGTGTGAGTCACATGTGTGGATTGGATGGTGTGGATTCTCTAGGGATAATGGATGGTGGGGATTTTATCTTAATCTCATTTAGGATTAAGAGATGGATGGCTAGGATTAGGCTAGATAAATTAATGGCTAGGATTTGAAATTGATTTATTTTAGAATTTGATAAAATGAACTATAAATTGTTATTAAAATGGGTGTTGGCTAGGAAATGAATTTTTAATTAGAGGAAATGGTGATGTGGATTTTTGGGTAAGGCGACATTAGTTTAGTTAATTAAATAAAATAATTTATTTAATTAACTAATCTTAGGATGACTAATTAAATAAAAACTATTTAATTAGATGATGGAAGAGGGGCGACATAATTAATTAAATAATTTATTTAATTAATTAGTGCAATATTGGACAGGGATTGGGTTAAGATGCAATGGTAAGTTTTAGGTGTCTATATTTTGCCTCTCTTTGAAATGGTGTTGTGACTAGAAGAAGTAATGACATTTCAAAGAAAGATAAAATATAGATTCTTGGTGAGGTGAGGTGAGGTGGGAGGTAAGATGATCCAATTGGCTAAAGGAAAATGGAGTTAGTAAATAGATAAGGGATGCCCCTTTGAGAGGACAAGCGGGTTGGAAGAACACAGATGTGCTCTTGAAACGGAGGAAATATAAAGATAGCAAAGATGTTAGGGATGAGTGAAAGAGGATGTATGTTAAGGTAGTTGGATGCAAAAGTGATGTGGATTAGGAGATGGAAGGAGATAAAAATTAGGATATGGGAGTTGAATGCGAGTGATTATGGGGTGAATATGATGAAAGGTGAGGACATGATGGAGGGGAATAATCAAATGGTGTTTCTATGCCTCAATCATTAAGATATAGATTTTAAGATGGATTGATGGTTTGAATTTGATTAATGGATGGATTGGAGAGATTTTTGTTGTGTTATGATTTATGATGGAAATGAATGTTGGTCAATGTAGGTATATGCAAGGAAGCATTGAGGAGATACTGAATGTGTTGAGCAACCCTTTTGATGTAGCATAAAATAGGATGCGCCAAGATATAAAGATCAAGGTGTTGTGGTGTTTTATGCATAAAGGATTGACCCAAAAGAAAAAGGTCACTAGTGAGCATATGCCATATGGCACCATGATATGGAAGACCATGATGTTGTTGTGGAAATATATTACAAGGACCATGACATATGCAAACCAAAATTATAACACATACAAGCAAGCAAGCAAGTATGCACAAACAATACCAAGAAAAATAAAAATTTGCCCTTGGTCAAGCTGAAAATTGATGATTGATTGATGGATGGATTGGTATGTGGACAAATGGATGAGGATTAAGAGGGATGGAGGGATACTTTGATGGATGGATTGAAGGGGAAGGACTTGATGGATTAGGACTTGATGGATGAGGGATTTCGTGGGTAAATGGGTTGGGATTAGGATTAGCATGGATGGATGGATGAGGATTAGGGTTAGCTATGCATGGTTGTTGATTTGGAAGGTTTCCCTTATGTAGGTGTTCAAGGTGATAATTTGGGGGAAGCTTGGCTCCTATACCGATAAGATACGTAACCAAGGCCTCTTTGCTATGGAATCTAGTGACAATGAGGTACTTAATCATGGCATCCATATTTTGAAGTAAGGGGTGATGATCTAGTGCGGTGTAACCTTGTTTATTGTGGAGGGGACAATTAGGGCTATCAATATATTCATTAAGTCTCGCATCATCATCATTATCAAAGGGATTTTTGGATTGATTTTGTTTAAAATATTGATCATGATCTATAAGGCTCTTGTGGATAAAGGATCTCATCTAAGGGATACATGACTTTTGCTTTGACTTTGATTATGGGTCTTGTATGGACTTCATGCAAAGGGGAAGACATAGGAGTTTTAGCTTGCATAATAAATTGATCAAACCAATCCATGGGGCTTGTTTTGTGGGTTTTGTACAAGGATTAGGCGATTGGTTGGATGTTGAATTTGATTTGAATTAGATGGGGTTTAGATTAAGGATTTGACTAGATGATGGATGAAGTTGGATTTGGTTTAGATGATGAAGGATTAGATATATGACCGTTGGATGAAGGATTTTGATGATGGTTTGGATAAATTATGATTAGGGTTTGGATGGAATTGAATGGGGTTGAAAGGGGGCTAAGTTCTTTAACAATTTTGATTTTGCAATGAAGGTGTATTGATTAAGGGTGTTGGATTTGGTGAGGATTGAGATGGATGAATCGATAATGGATAGGGGATGATGGTTTGATTAGATTGGATTAGGGTGTGGATGGATGATTATGATGCTTAGAATAGGATGATGAAATGATTAGGGATGGGGTTTGGATTAGGATGCTGATGGAGATTGGATTAGATGGATAAGTGGATAGGATTAGGGGTGGACAATGGATGAGATGATTAGGATAGTGGATTGGATTAATATAGGGATGAAATGATAAGGAGTAGGTGATGGATGGGGTTTGATTAGAAGATTAGGATGAATGAGGGAATTAGATTAGGATGGGTGGATTGATTATGGATTTGGATTAGATTAAGATGGATGATGGATTAAGGGGTGGATTAGGATATGATTAGGGATGATGATAAATCTCAATGATGGGAGTGGTTAGGGATTGATGATTATTAGGGAAATGGTTCAGATGGATTGAATGGATTAGGATTAGGACCTTGATTGGATTAGGCAAATTGATTGGGATTAGGGCCCTTTGATGGATTTGAATTAGGGATGATGTGGAAAGGGTGATTAGGATGGTTAGGAGAAGATAGATGATTAAGATAGGTTGGATAAATAGAATGAAGTCAATTGGGTGAGTGGACGGCTTGATGGATGCTTGACATTAGGACAATTTGCAAACAATAAATTTCACACAACATGCACAAGTTTGCAAAAGATTTTGATTTTGGATTTTAGTTTTTAAGGGGGTGCATGTGTTTCAACAAATGAAAACACACTAGGCACATGAACAACCAAAATTAGTCAAGAGGGTGTGTCAATTTACGGGGCCCACAAGTATACTATCTATTAAGTTTTGGATAGCTATGGAATGTAAGGTCATGTACCACCTATACACCCCTCATTGTAGAGGCCAAGGCCCTCCCCATGACGAGATCTATGTCTACAAACTTAGAAGTATAGTGTGAGTAACTTCTCAGACCTAAATGGTATCCGATGCATTACAAAAAAGAATGACCAAAAGGTCTTAAACTAGGCTAACAAGGCTTCTAAGTGTGTCCTTGATATATGCAAGGTACAAGGAGTTGTAATCCGTGAACAAGCATGTGTTTATGGTTGAATCCAATTCCACTTCACCTTGGCTTCTTACGAAAAGGGACACCAAGTCTATGCCAAGACATGATGATGGATTCTATTGAGGTACAATTTTCACTCTCCCCCATTTGATATACCCCATCAGAACATGTGGTTTGGGTTGTCCCCTACGATGATGAAATCCTTAGGCAGGCCCCTAAAAGGAAAAAAATCCAAATGCTTTTGATTCCCAAGATTGTCTTTCGATGTGAGGAAAGAGAATACACAACTTGGATTCTTGGGTGACGCAAGTGGGGAAGGGTGTTTTTGACTGAGAAAACCAAACGAGGCCACGAGGTGGCAAAGTGGGGTAACTACTTTTCCTTTGTGGAGCTCAAAGGAGGTGAGCTTATCACATGCAAGGCATGCAAAAGAGAAGGAAAAAGTCTTTTGAGAAGTAGTCTTTTTTTTATAGGGCTCAGGAGAGCAAGAACAGGTGAACATACACCAAGTTCTCTGGAAGAAAGCTACTGCCATAGATATCAACGAGTTGGAAATTTGATAATGCCCAGCTGAGAGCCATCGATAGGCCTACTCCAATAATCGTATACAATACCTACAAGTATGGTTTGTAAACTTATAATTACGTCTATCAATTAGCATGAAAACTAAACGATACCACTGTGAGTATGTGGTCAACAGTGTCGACGTATAAAAGTTAAACTTGCTATGTTTATTACTCTGTGGCGATTGATGAAGGCCGCGAGGCTGAAGCTTTGTATAGGTTTTTATAAGCAGACCCTCAAGGTCCTATAATCTGCTGTATAACTTTGACATTACATACAATAGGGAGAGCGCCTCCAGGCCCTTGAGGCCATATACAAATCTATATTGTAAACTTGTAAATTATGTTGATCACCAAGTCGCTCGAGGCCCTCAGGCTGAGCTGGGGCTTACTATAGCATGTAAATATGATTGTGATCCGATATGGCATGGACTAAAATAATTTAATGACACCTTAAAGCTATTATTATTGTGCTCAAGCTGACAGTGCTCAATAAATAAAGTGTTTAAAACTATTATGTTATGGTATGTGCTTTGGTGAAACCAGTTTTGCATGTGGGTCGAGAACCTTTCCTCGAACCATAATGATATCCATCATGAATCTTTAACCAATGAATGTGCATGGAGCACTTACCTACTATTCATGAGAACTACAACCACAATGATTGATTGCTAAAGAAGGTTATTAGGATAGCCATAGTGCAGTCCTTAAATTTAAAAGAGTATATGTATCGACTCCTTGTTTAGGGAAGGAGGGGATTGATAAATGATAGTTGATACTATTACCCTAGGGCAGCATTAAATGCATGCCAGGGTTATTGAAGAGTCTTCTCTTCTTGATATTTATTTCTTTTCAAGATTGAAAACTAAGTTTAGTCTAAATCTCTTACATTGTATTGTAAATGAAAACCACTTCCTTTCTAGTGGCCAAACTTTACGAAGGGAGTATAAAAATGCTATGAACTCATGTGGTATATGAGTTGGGGTCTTTTGTTTAGACCATATTATTGGACTATTGTAATATAAGCCTTGAAGTTATGAACTTGAATGTAAACCCTATGGCAAGTCAATATGAAACTGTGAACCTAGGAAGGTCCTAAGTTGGAAAGCTCGATTTGACTATTGTCATGTTGAAAAATGGAATAGAGTGATGAGGAGTCACAGGTTCTTGTTACAAAAACAACATAATGTATTCGACGTACTCCCATGATAGGAGTTGAATGTCCAAGATTTGGACTAAGGATGAACTGAACTTATTTATCCTAGACCTAAATGAGGGTCAAACTATGAACATTGTGGGATGAGACAACTTCTAAGTTGAGTCGAGGTGGTGGACATATTACTACGTTCACTGCGAAACGTATATGTATGTAAAACTTTGGCCAAAGTAATGCATCCGTGTCTGTGTGCATTGTCGGTCCACAGTGATCCAGATGGCATGATGTTTCCAGTAGCGTCATACATAGTTAGAGAGGATCTATAGTTGTATGATTGTGAAACATCATGAAGGACACAACACCAGATACTCAGATGGAAAAACCTAACGGTTCCTTATATCTATACCTTCCGTGAAGGGTAGGGCTGCTTCTAGGTGGGAAGTTGTGCAGGGGACTGCTAGTATGTGGTTGGAGGAAAATCACTCGGATGATGCTCTCCTTCCCAAGCAGAAGACAAGCCGAGGCTTACAAAGACAGATGTCAAAGTTCCAAACACAGTGCTTCTCTTTCTATGACTGGATAGTCAACTATTATGTATATTTTTATATTTGATGCCCTTGAGCATAGCTTTGTACATGTATAGTGATGATCATTCACTATTGTGGTGTCTCTAGATAATGTAATTCTAAGTTTTGTTATGTTCTAGAAAAGAATAACATAATTTTGATGATGATGATGATAATTCATTTTGTTTAACTATGATTTTGTTAATCAAGATGTGATCTTACTTTTAGTTAAGATGAATATTATGGTTATTTATGAGCATTATGAAATGTCATGTTACACATATGAAATTTTATACTTGAAAAACTTTTATTTTAACCTCATCAATAAGCTCAAGAAAATAACCTTACCTTGGCAATCCACCTACACTAGGAGTCACATCATTAATCATGTTAGCTTTCACTAACTTTACACTAGAGATGTAAGAAATATTGGATAGATTAAGTCATGCATGGACTTATTTTGAAAGAGGCTCTCATTCTATATTGTGGCATAAACCATGGTTCTAGATTTAGAAAATATGCTCATTCAAAATAAATGTCCAATAAATAACATGAGTGTACAAATAATATACTAATGATCAATCCAAAATATTGGCATGAATGGTACACTATTTCATAAATAGAGGTAAAGACATGGAGCCAACCTTGGTTATCCAAAACCATCCTAAGTTGTCACCCACGAAAACGCTATTAAATATGTGTATGAATGTGTTAGAAATGAAAATAAACAACTATCAATGAAAATTTGATTACAACTATAATATAAATATTTAACTATGCAAAACCAAAATAGAGATAGTATGAAATTAACACAGAAATAATGGAACAAAAGATGAAACACATAACACAATGTTTATGTGGAGAAACCATTTTGGAAAAAATATGTACAGAAGAGATGCACCAGTATGTATTAATTTCAATAGAGTTTACAATACAACACTATCAATCTCCTCTTCAGTCTTCAATCCAGCATCACCTGTTTTTCCAATCTTAAATTTATACTCTACTCATTCATAGTCGTAATACAATATCCTCATAAAAGGGTTGCCTTCTAGGACAAGAAAAGCCAACATAACATCTACCGTCAGATTTGTGACCTAATGATAAATGATCTAAATTTATAATGAAAAATATATAAAAAATGTGGTTTTCCCCCCAGACCCCACACGAGGTTATCCCCTCTACACCCCTCCAAAATGAAATGTGCTCCATAACCAACATCCATTGGGTACCAGGATCAAACATGCAATTGAAACAAGATCGCTACTTGGTGAAGCCTTTCATCCCTTATGGTGATTTACAAACAATAATATAAATAATTTAAATTGCATAGGATTTACAAGGTTGATGGCACCTTAATCCTAACATTCTCCCACTTGACATCATACATTGTAAATACACCCATAGAAAACATAAAGAAACTAAGTACTAGGAACAAGGCCCATGGTCTTCTTGCATCATGCAAACTTTTTTGTGCTCACAGGTTTAGTAAGTGAATCTGCAACATTCGCCTGAGTTTCAACCTTCTTCAGCTCAATCTGACTATTAGTAATCATTTCACGAACAAAATGGTATTGAACATCCACATGCTTAGTCAGTGCATGATACATGGGGTTCTTGGCCAAACATTCTGGTTATTACAACCAATCTGAATAATCCTGCAATCAAAATCAATACTTATACACAATCTCTGTAAACAAACTGGCTCCTTAGAGACATGAGTAGCAGCAATATACTCTGCTTTGGTGGTGGATAAAGAAACAGTGGGCTGCCTTTTACTCATCCAACCTACAACTCCTCCAAACAAAGTAAACACATAGCCACTAGTGGATCTTCGACTATCCAAGTCACCTGCCCAATCTGTATCAACAAAATCCTGTATGTCCAATGTCTTATCCACATTGTTAGTACCAGAATAAACCAAACAGTAATCAAAAGTACCACACAAATATCTTAACACCTTTGCATAATTCCAATGTTGTTTATCAAGTTTAGAGATAAACCTACTCAAAATTCCCATTGCTTAGGCAATATCTAGTCTAGTGCAAACCATTACATACATCAAACTTCCTACAATACTAGCATATGACACATCAGACATATCCTCTAAATCATCTTCATTCTTAGGACACATCTAATGAAATCTTAGTACCAACCGATAAAGGAATTCTAACTTAGTACCAACCGGTAAAGGAATTCTAACAGGATTGCAATCTCGGAAGCTAAATCTGTGCAAAATAGTATTCACATACTTACTTTGTGATAACCAAAGCTTTATGTTACCTTGATCCCTTTTGATCTTCATTCTTAGAATATACCTAGTTGTTGCTAGATCCTTCATGTCAAATGCACCTGAAAGTTGAGCTTTCAACTCATTGATCATACCCTTGGTGTTATTGAAAATAACATATCATCCACATACAAGACAATAATCAGAATATCATCATCAATACATCAGATGTAGACACAATGATCCTCTTCACTTCTAACAAAACCCAATTTAAAAACAAATGGATCAAACTTCTGGTACCACATTCTAGGGGACTATTTTAAACCATAAAGAGATATTTTTAACTTGCATACCCAATGTTCTTTCCCTTTTACCACAAAACCTATGGGTTGTTGCATATAAATTTCTTCTTCCAAATCTCCATGCAAAAATGTAGTTTTAACATCCATTTACTTAATTTCAAAATCATAAGCTAGAGCAATGGATAAAAGAAATCTAATAGAAGATAATTTAGCAATAGGTGAGAAAATTTCACTGAAATCAACTCCCTCTCTTTGGGAGTAGCCCTTGGCTACCAGTCTAGCCTTGTACTTCTATAATGAACTGCCTGCTCCAAACTTCTTCTTGAAGACCCACTTACATCCTATAGCCTTTCTTCCTTTGGGAAAATGTATAAAATCTTAGGTGTCACACGAGTCTAAAGCCATCATCTCCTCCTACATGGCTAGCTACCAAGACTCACTATCATCTGCATGAATATCTTCACTGTAGGATCTAGGTTCATCGTCAATACTCAATAAAAGAAATACACAACAAAAATTTGGTGGGCTATACCTATCAACTAGGTTCTATTGTCTTGTGGATCTTTTCAAGGGTGGAATAAGAGATTCTTCCTCATGTTCTTCTATATGCTCAACTTCTTCTATAACAACATAGTCTTCCTCATCTGAACTTTCACTTGAATCTTCTTCTTCTTCTCCATCCCCTAATTCCATCATTTTGTTCTTCTTGATGTACATTTTCTTGTTGTAAATCAAAATGCACTATCCTCTTCCTTTCTTTTTTTTTTCTGGCTATACAGGATTAGAAATAGCTCTAAGTTCCCTAAAAATCACATCTCTAGAAAAGATAACTTTTCTAGTTAGAGGATCCCAAATCTTATAACATTTTTCACTCTCACCATATCCAATGAAGATGTATTTTTGCGCTTTTGGATCCAACTTAGATCACTTTTCCTTAGACATATGAACAAAAACCTCACAGCCAAAAACCCTTAAATGTGAAACAGAAGGTTTCTTACCTATCCACACTTCATAAGGTGTTGAATCAAGAGCCTTACAAGGAGATCTATTTAACAAGTAACAAGTGGTACTCACAGCTTCTTCCCAAAAGCATTTATCCAATTGTGCATCACTTAACATACTTATAGCTCTTTCCATTATTGTTCAGTTCATCCTTTCTGCAACACCATTTTGTTGTGGTGTATACGGAGTTCTCTTTTGTCTTACGATACTTGCATGCTTACAAAACTCGTCAAATTCCTTAGAGCAATATTCTCCTCCATTGTCAGATCTTAATATTTTTATTTTAAGTCTTGATTGGTTCTGTACTAAGACTTTAAACTCCTTAAACTTAGTGAAAATTTCATATTTATACTTCATAAAATAAATCCATGTGAATCTGTATACATCATCAATGAAGGTAACAAAATAACGAGGTTTTCTAATAGAATCATTATCCACATGTCCAAACACATCTGAATGAATAATTTCTAACTTTTCTTTTGCTCTATTGCTTCCTAAAGAAAAAGATGTTTTGTTTTGTTTTCCAAACACACAATGCTCACAGAAATCAAAGTGCTCATCATAATAGGAAAAACTGTCCAACAATTTTTTATTTATAATTGTTTTCAAAATATTTTCACTTGTGTGGCCCAATTTGCAGTGCCACAACATACATGTATTTTCAATAGTTTCAGTTACATAAGTGGAATTACAAATTGTAGTGCCATCAAGCCTAAACAATGTTCCCATCCTTGTTCTTCTTGCTACCACCAAGCTTCCTCTCACCATTCTGCAACAATGCTTATTAAACGTTACATGCATTCCCAAATCACTGAACTTTGAAACAAAAATAAGATTTCCAGCTAATCCAAGAATATGTAAAACACTAGGGAGGATTTTAATTCTCCCATCACTAAAACACAACACATGTCCCTGTCTAATAATTAGATATGTAGTGTTGTCTCCAAGGTAGACATTACCTCCATCATATTGCTCATATGTGGAAAACCATTCTTTGTGTGGAGTCATGTGATACAAGAATCTTGAGTCAACCAACCAATGTTCATTAACAACAATGTTACAAGCAAAAAGTAAAATCTCATCACTTTCATCCGAGGACTTTTCTATAGAGGAATCCTTCTGTTTCTTATTGTTTTGCATTCCTTCTTAACATGCCCTCTTTTTCCGTAGTTCCAACACTTAACTTTGTTCTTCTTTCTAGGAGTCTTAGATCTACCTTTAGATTTGTCTGAACCCCTGTCGGGGTGCGCAACCCCCGGACCTTACAGGGGGTACCCCCTACACCCCCAGAATGAAATGTGTTCCATAACCAACATCGGTCAATACCGGGATCAAACATGCGACTATAACAAGATCACTACTTGGTGAAACCTTTCATCCCTTATGGGTGATTTACAAACAATAATAGAAATAATAAATTACATAGGATTTACAAAGTTGATGGCACCTTAATCCTAATTCTAACAATATTTAGCGAGTAATAATTATGGGTTGTTACACACTAGAATTCTTAGTCCAATCACTCCACTTGGGCTTGTTATTCCATTTACTTGGTCAAGTTATTATTACAAACCATGTAGTTCTTCTATCCCTACTTCATGTAGTCAACCCTCATATTTGGAAGAGGAAGGGCAAGAATGTTTTTAGGCTTCAATAAACACTTTGAAAAGTGAACCTGTGTTGCTTCCTCTATTTTCCCTACATTCCACAACTCGACCCAACACCCAATTATTTTATAATATGTATAGACGATACCCACCATGTTAGATTTTCATTTCAATACATTCCACATACAAGTCTCCAAACAATAGTAAGAACAACATTATGCTTAGAATTACTCTGCTAAAGTGGATAAATACATGATAGTTACTCTTTCTAGTTTCTCTTTGTTTGGACATAAAGTTATGACTATAATGCATTAAAATACCAAGCAGTTAAGGGATTCTTGAGTCTTCAAGTCACGTCTTTAAATATTTCAAACATATAGTTGTATGCATGCAAAATTTGTAGACATACAACTATATGTAAGCGATAATTAGGTTCATAAGTCAAAAGCTTAATAAATTGGGTGCCAATATTATTGAAGTGTGGGCTACTACACTTTTAATCAAGAATGCATTCCGTGTAGGGTGTATATGGAATACATGCAGTGTAGACATACAATTATATGCATATCATATTGAAAAACAAACTCTTTATGTAAAATTTGTAGACTGATAGCTATATGTAAGAATTTGCAAACATTCAATTATTTGTAAGTAAATTTTGTAAACATAAAAAATAAAAATAAAAACTCATAAAGAAAGATTACTCATAAATATAATAAATATAAATATATAAATTGTAAATTTAACAACTATAAATATGTCAAGTGCAAATTTAACAACAAATTAGTGTAGTCTATAGTTATTTGTAAAAAAAATGAATATGTTATACCTATGAGGTAATAATATACCTAAAAGTTAAAAAAGTATGATATGACTTATGAAATATCGAGTTACCTTATTTAAATGGGAGATGTAGTGGAAGTGAGAGGAAGTGTGGATGATAAATATGTACTTGAAGAGACAAGTAGGGTAAATGTACATTTATTTATGATACCTTAGGGTCCACCGCTAAGTGGCTATGTGGAAGTGTAACTTGAACTCATTTGACTTTTCTTTTAAAAAAGAGTCAATTTTGTAAAATAGATAATTTATTGGAAAACTAAATTTTTATTTTCAAATACTCATAAATTTATGAAGTGATTCTCTATTGCAACCACTTTATCTTTTTTTTAGTACATGTAGTACATATATATATGTATTGAGGTTTTATTAAATTTTTACTAGTGTATTGTATTGGATTTACTTGTTTTAAAATAATATTTAAAATAACATCAAAATTTATGTTACTATTAAAAAATAAAAAAGTTAAGATACTTTATAATAAAATTCCTTGGAATATACATTTAATAATCAATAATTAACAAACTCTTATAAAACTTTTTGTTACGGAAACAACTGGATTACATAGCATCTCCACCTTTATATAAAGGTAATAGATAAGAACATAAAATTCCTTGGGATATACATTTAATAATCAATAATTAACAAACTCTTATAAAACTTTTTCTGGATTACATAGCATCTCCACCTTTATATAAAGATAATAGATAAGAACATAAAATTCCTTGGGATATACATTTAATAATCAATAATTAACTAACTCTTATAAAACTTTTTTTTACGGAAACAACAACTGGATTACATAGCATCTCTACCTTTATATAAAGGTAATAGATAAGAACATTTTTATAATAATAAAAGTATCTACATTTCATAAGATGAAATCAGCCGCCATATGACCGTTAGGGACCAGCGAAAACAGAGTTCAGGATTCAAAAAACAAAAAAAACTGCACACCAACAGATAACTATGGACAAAACGTAAGATGCAACTCCGCCGGAGCAGAGCAAGTGAAATCCGCACCAGGACTATCATGGGCATAAGTATAAGCATTCGGACATTCCTTCTTAAACCAGAGCGAATACAACGTCGGCTGGCACGCCTCCCGACTGGCAAACGAATTCGTGCAGCAAAACACATCGAGCCCAAACGCCCGGCACGCACTGTTACAGCCCACCGTTTCACCGGCACTAACGACCCGCAACTCCTTGGGGCACCCGCCGCCGGTCACCAGCGCCCGGGAAAAACACCCGGCGGGCGTACACTGTCCTCTTCCGCCCGCGGGCGTGACCGCCACGGGTAAGTTGAAACCGTCCACGAGACTGACCGAGTACGAAGACAGGCCGTCCCGGTTGTTGAGCGTAAGCTGCGCCAAAGTGGCTGGCGTAGCGCCGCCCAGGCCGTTGCAGGCCAGGAGACCGGCACAGTCGCCGGTTGAACACGCACCTTGGCCGGTCGCCGGGTCGAAAGCGCACCCGGTCCGGGCCCACACCCGTCCCGTCCAGTAATTTGTGCCCACGTCTACGCTTCTCTCTTCCGACGGGTTTAGCATGAAGCCGCCTTCCAGTAGAACGTTGTGACCGCCGTTGGGCTGGACGCCCGGCCATATTTTGAATGAGCAGTTATTCACCACCGTCAGTTTCACTGCACCTGGACAAACAGAAAAAAAAGACAGGACATTTTTTGTTAAACTGGGGTAACTGAATTGTGCAAGAAGGGAAACCGGGCAGACCCACCTGAACTGCAAATGAGGAAGGCGCCCAAAAAGAACATGATCGTGAAACTGTATTGACTGGACTCCATTTGAATTCAACATGGTAATGAATGAAGTTGTCGTTGTATTTATAAGGAGGGAATTGGGAGGATAACTAGGGGTAAAATGGTGGCTTGGGAGCCGTTGCGCATGTTTGCCCCGTGGTGGGGTTTTCATCATGGAGACCCACTTCTTTAATGTACATTACGTCGCCACCTAGGGCTTTAATTAGCTTTTTACTTGCCTTTTATTGATTCCTTTCAGACTTCTTGTTCTCTTTGCTATTGCTTTTGCTTGTCATGTAAATTGGGTAATACGCTCTTGGTAGTAGACGCATTCCATGTTGAATATACTCCATCTTTATTTTTCTATAGAAACTAGCACTTCACCCATAGGAGGTTCAAGGAATACGCCAATAGGAACAACCACGAGGCGTGAATTTATTTACAGCGTGAGACAATTCCGAGCTTTATAATGATCACATATAAGAGCCTATCGGCTAATTATAGTACTAGCACTTGCACCCATAGGAGGTTCAAGGAAAACGCCATAGGAACAACCGATTGAGTTTAGAAAATTTTCCGGCGTGAATATTTTCTACGGCGTGAGACAATTCCAAGCACTATAATGCTCACATATAAAAGCCTATCAGCTAATTATGAGAGAGTACACATTTAAATTAGAAGTCATTTTTAAGTTAGGTTGTCACGAGCAAGGTTGTAGTGACTTTGATCCAGTCTTCAAAGTCACTCTGAATTGAACCCTGTTTAGGAATGTAGTGATTTTGATCCAGTCTTCAGAGTCACTCTGAATTGACCCTAGTTTAATTGCTCTGCCAAAAAAATTGAACTTTGATGGATGATGTTCAAAGTCACTTAGAATTGAACTGGCCAAAAGATTTGAACTTTGACGGATGATGTAATAAAAAAAATATACCATCATCCTCATCATTTCAAATTTGTCTTGCAATTCCTAGTTCCTATTTCCCACCCATAAAAAGTGACCCAACTGAGCAGGGCGCCAATGATGTTAGATAGGCAAAAAAATACAGAGGTTCAAGCCGACACACAACCCCTTAGAAATAGAGAGCTTAAAGATAGAGAGGTTCATTCCCCCACCACAGAGGAATCGAGGTGTTTGTTGTGAACCCCCTATAATTGTACTTTGTAGTTGTGGGGTAGTCCCTCTCCCCTCCTTTACCATCATCCTTATCAATTTTAAAACTCAACCAATTAAACTTACAACCTAATTATCCTACCTACATCTATCATCTAAAAAAAATGTTGTAGAACTTTCGGGAGACTTTGACTATTAGTATATAATCTATGGTATTGTATTTGGAGCATGTTGGTTAGATATAGTCTTTTTTTTAAAGGTCTTTTCTTTCTTTACGGAGAACAAACAACTTACAACTTGTATTTAAAGCAAAAGATGTCCACTTTAGTCACATCTTTCTTTATTTCAATGTTAGATTGCTATATCCAATTCTTTATTTTTTTAATTTGTTTTGCTTTGCTTTACGTGGAATTGTTTCATTTGAAATTTTTGTTTTTAAATTGTAAACGGTCTCATTACGTGAAATCTGTTCCCCTTCGTTCTAGCACATAACATCATATATGCTACTTTGAAAAGAATGCAAACAATCTATACTTGTAAATAAAAACAATCACATAAACTTTAAATTGGAATATTACTTTTAATTATTAAGTTGTATATATCTATTTGTTAAATTTGGTTTTATTATAAATAGTAATTTTAATTATTTTTTAATAATTTATAATAAGTAAACTAAATGTTTGAACTTGTATTAGAATTAGGAAAAAAGGAACTATGGTTAAAGAAAGTATATTTGTGTCCTTTTTAAAATGTTACCTCAAACTTACATGTTCTTATTAGAAAAATGGGTGTTCAGGGGTTGTTTCTGGATCTTCCTTGGTCTTAGGTGGATTAAAATATTGTTCTTGAAGCTTAAAGCGCGTGGGACTAGGTGTTGGCGTAAGAGGTGGTGTGTGTAGCAGAAGAGGAACTTTAATGGAAGTTTCATTAGTTCTAAATGTTCATAGTAGCTTGTTGGAGTATGTGGAGTAAGGTGTGCAAGTGCTCCTTCCTAGGGCCTAGAAGATCTCTCCTTTTATATACATGTTAGATGTTTTCTAGTTGCTTTTAGTCATTAGAGATGAACTAGGGTTATAATTTTAGAAGAGGAATAGTCGTTTAAGGGGGAAAAGTGTAATTTAGACATGAGGGACACTACCATGTGCACTCTGGTCTAAGAGGACAAGAGCATAGGCACTAGTGTCCATGTCAGGGGATGAACAAAATCAAGATATGTGGTAATGTAGGAATGGAATGGATCCAAAAGTTGATAATGGTGAAAAGAGTGGGTATTAAGCACTCTAGTGCCTTGTATTATCCCAAAATATAAGGTCGCACAAGTACAAAGGAGGAGTGTGGAAGGAAGAGATAAAGAAGGCACATGGGTAAGGTACAAGGGTACAACACAAAGGGGACTATGATTTTGGGTCAACGTGATTAAGGTAAAAGCACCTTGATTCTCTACATCATCCCCAATGCATAGAAAACACATCATGAGGGAAGAATACGTCAGCATGATGAAGGTTTCAAAGCACCTTGATGATTTACATCATCCCCAAATTCATAGGAAAAAAGTGACAAATATAGAGACATGGCATACAAAAGTGTTCACATAAGAGAGAATACACACAAGTGGTTGAACTATATAAAAAGGGAATGGAATAAGAACATATAGATGGTGTTCTTAACCGTGGGTGTTAATAGGCACCTACAAGTGTGACCTTGTATCATATACAAAGGGTAAGAAACAAAACACAAAACATAACAATAAAAAAGACACAAAATGGGACCTAAAAGGGAATTAACCAATGCAATCAATTTAGGCCTCAACATCAAGACAATCATCATCCTCAAGATCCTCCAAAGAGAGTTAAACAATATAAGCTATGATGACTTATCAATAGCAGGAGTACAAGGCGCATAGGGTGTGGCTCTAGTTGGGGTTCGGATACTTGTTCTATAGGCCCAAAGGGCGAGATTAAGCTAGAGATGCCAATTACAACCGACTTCATTGACTGTCTTTTTGAGTATTTTGAGGATTGTTTTATTCGAAGCCTCAGCCTGGTCGTTGCTTTGAGGATAGTACGACGTAGAAAACTGATGTTGGATATGGTACTGTGTGCATAAGGCACGAACATCTTGGTTTTTAAAAGGTTTACAGTTATCGGTTACTATAGCCATGGGGATACCATACCGGCAAATGATATAGTTCAGGATAAATTTAGCAATTTGCTCGCCGGTTATGTAGGTCATGGGAATAGCTTCCACCCACTTTGTAAAATACTCAGTGGCAATAATTAAGAATTTATGGCCATTGGAAGAGGAGGGATGTATCTTACCTACAAGGTCGAGACCCCATTGTGAAAATGGCCACGGAGTGGTCACTAGTTGCAGCTGATGAGCAGGCGCATGAATTAAATCTCCATGTTGTTGACACTGAAGGCATTTCTTGGTGAACTGGTTGGCATCATGTTCCATGGTGGGCCAGAAATATCATGTTCTGAGCAACTTCTTTGCTAGGTTGGGACCGATAGAATGTGCTCCACAGATACCCTCATGTATATCTCTTAAAGCAGTTTCAGCTTCTTCTGAGTTTAAACATCTTAGGAGGATACCATCGAGACTCAGTTGGTACAGTGTATCTCCTACGATGGTGAAACGAGAGGCTCAGTGGATGAAGGTTTGCTTTTGGGTTGATGTTAGATCAGATGGGAGGGTATTGTTATGAAGGTAGTTGTATATATCCTGATACCACATCAAGTTGGGACCAACAAGCTCACAGATGATTTCAGTTTGCGAAACACCAACAGATGGTATCAGCAACTGTTCTACCAAGAACTCACAATTCTGTATGTTTGTCGGCATGTCTAGAAGAGACCTAATAGTCACCATTGCATCAACAGCCTTATTGTTAACTCTTGGGATCTAATCAAAGGAAAGACTAAAAATATGTTGTTTATAGTTGTCGACCATTTTCTTGTAGGGCATCAACTTGTCATCCTTTGTTTGATATTCATCTATGACTTGTCAAATAAAAAGTTGAGAATCTCCATAGACTTGAAGTTGTTTGATGTTCCACTTAACAGCCATTCAGAGACCTGTTAACAATGCTTTATACTTGGCTATGTTGTTGGTACATGGGAAAGCTAGCTGATATGATTTAGGGATAAAATCACCTTGTGGGGTGATGAAGAGAATCCGCGCTCCTGAACCATGCTGAGTGTATGATCCATCAAAGTATAGTTTCCACTCGACTGGTGTAGAAAGGTTGAAGATCCCTTCATCTAGAAACTCTAATAGCATGGGGTGCATATCTGTTAATGGTGCCTCAGCTAGTTGGTCTACAATTACCTGCCCTTTGATAGCCTTTCGGTCCACATATTCGATGTCAAACTCAGTTAAGATCATTGCCCATTTTGCAAGGCATCCTGTAAGAGTTGCTTTGGAAAGCAAGTATTTCAAAGGATCAACCTTGGATATAAGCTTTGTATGTTGGTTCAACATATAGTGCCACAACTTTTGGGAAGCGAACACTACTACTAAACAGGTTGTTTCCATAGGGGTATAGTTGAGCTCATATCCTACTAGAGTGCGACTGATGTAGTAAATTGCTTGTTCCTTGCTTGAGTCATCGTTTTGTGCAAGAAGTGCCCTCAAGGCTACTGATGTAGTGGAGATGTAAAGCAATAGAGGTTTCCCTATTACTGGAACATAGGTGGTGAAGCAAGATAAGCTTTTAGCTATTCAAATACATCTTGGCACTTATTGTCCCATTTGAATGAGACATCCTTACGGGCTAAGTGCGAGAAGGGTTGACGTTTGTCTGCCAATTGTGAGATGAATTGTCGAATGGACTAGAGCTTGTCTTGAAGGCTTCTTAACTGTTTAAGGTTACTCGAAGGAGACATTTCAACAATAGCTTTGACCTTTGTAGGGTCTACCTCAATGCCTCATCTTGATACAATATATCCTAGTAGCTTGCCTGATGTTACACCGAAGATACACTTCTTTAGATTTAGCCTTAGTTGATATTGCTCTAGCCGATCAAATATTTGTTCTAACACTTTCAAGTGATCTGCCCTTGTAGACTTACCTAGGTCATTGAAATAATCTTCCATAATGGTATGAAACAAATCGTGAAAGATTACTGGCATCGCTCTTTGGTAAGTAGCGCCAGCATTTTTGAGGCCAAAAGGCATGACCTGCTAATAGTAGTTCCCTCAAGGACATGTGAAAGTCGTTTTATCTTGGTCTTCAGGTGTGATCATGATTTGGTTGTAGCCTGAAAAACCATCCATAAGAGAAAGAATTTCATGGCATGCTGTTAAATCCACAATGATGTCGATGCTGGGTAATGGGAAATTCTCCTTAGGACAAGCTTTGTTCAAGTCTCTGAAGTCTTCACAAATGCGAATGCCCCCATTCGGCTTAGAAATAGGTACCAAGTTTGAAACCCACTCTGTATAGTCCACATGACATGTGAATTTGGCATCGAGTAGCTTCTCAAGCTCAACTTTGACTAGTAAAGCAATATGTGGGTGCATCCTACACAATTTCGGCTTGATTGGTTTAGCTCCTGGTAAAATTGATAGATGATGGACTACTAATGCAGGATCTAATCCCAGCATGTTGGCATAAGTCCATGCAAAGTTAATTGCCCTTTTCTGAAAGAACTTTGTGAAGTCCTTATGTTCCTGTTGAGACAAAGAAGCTGCTAAGAATGTAACCTTGGGGTTTTAGGCCATGCCAAGATTCATTTCCTGAGATTTATCCCTCAATAAAGAAGACTTCTCCTGATATTTCGATGGTGGGGGAAGGTCAAATCTTTCATCCTTGGGTGCCTCAGAGAGGTTTTCACCGTTGAATGCAGCCTTTCTTTTTACTATTTTGAGATTAGAAGGTGCCACAATGTGGTTTTCACCTAAGGATCGATTTATTTTAGTCATATTTTTGCAACTGAAATATTTGGCATTCTCCTTGAAATATGCGATAGGAGAGAGATCCATGATAAAACCTACTTTATGGTCACCTTGGGGTATACCATCGTGAAGTCCCAAAAATTCTGCAAGTGCTTCATCATTCTAAAAAATGTCTAGGATAGGAGGCCCTTGTTGGTCCCAATTGATTAGGTCGGGATATACAAGGGAAACGATTTGTGTTTTGGTTCTAGAGGTAAGGGATACAAATGAGATCATGAAGATAGAGGATTCCTAAAATAAATCAGTGAGGTGAAGGTGGGAATCATCAATGGTATCCTCCATAGAAGTCTCTTCTACGGGCCAAGCCTTAGCCACTTCGTCGAGTATAAATTGGATATCCAGTGAGCTGGATACCTCCTTTCCGAATCCCAAACCATATTTATTAAGTTTCATGGTGACAGATATGAGTTATGTAGTTCCTTGCTCATGAAGACCGAGTCCTCCTTGTCCTTTATAGCCCATATTCTTTACAATGTGATGGCCATTGTTGTACTTGTCCACAGGTAGGATAACTAGTTCCTTTTCATCTTGGAAAAGCCAAGAGGATATATCTTCAATGTGCTCATCTTCTAGATTGCATTCATGGATAAAGACTGATGCGGGTATAGATTTGATGGTCATCTTCTTGCTTACTTTTGCCACAGGAGGTTTACCATAAGATTTCAGTGATAAGGGTAAGTTCCCTACACAATAAGAGTTATCCAAGTCATACTCTCCAAACCCTAGATTCTTGTACTGAACCTTGACCTCAGGTATGTCTTTCTTAGAAGATTTGGTAGATAAGGTGGTTGGATCGACATACGAGGATGAAGGATGAGCAGCTTCATTTTTGGGTACTTGGTTGGAATTCAGGTATCTACCTTGCATGGTGCGGTAGAATTTGAAAGGATTCAGATATCCAGGAATGGTAACTTCTGTACCATGGTAGGGGAATTTCAAACATTGGTGATAGGTTGAGGGTACGATCTACATGGTGTGAATCCATGGGCGACCAAGGATGATGTTGTATGGGAGGTCAAGGTCCAGTACCTGACACCGAGTTTCTACTAAGGTTGGCCCCACTTTGATAGGTAAATGAATGACTCCCTCAAATTCCCTTTTGGCGTCATCATAAGCCTTGATTGTCATTATTTTCGACGAATCAATAGCCTCAACAAAATATCCCAATTGTTTTAACAACTTTAAAGAGCAGATATTGAGATCAACACCACCATCTATAAGGACTTGCTTGACTCTACGTTGGTGGATGTACACTTCGATGTGTAAGGCTTCATTGTGACATGAATTTTGGAAAGGTATATCTTGTTCTATGAAGACCAAGTGATGTGGAGAGGCGATGTGTCCTATCGTGGCTTTGAATTGGACAATGTCAATGTTTTCGGGGACAGTTGAATATTTGAGGGCTTTTTTGAGGATGTCCCTATGCTCAGGCGAAGTGCGGAGGAGATCAAGAATGGATATGAGAGATGGAGTTTTACCCAAGTGATTGAGTAGATTATACTTTGAAGCGGGTTGACTGTTTGAGGTTGCCCCACAAAGGGTAACACAACCTTGACGAGTGGTTATAGAACAGTCAGGAGCTTTCCCTTTGATAGTAAGTGTGGATACCGTACTGTCGCTAAAATGATCAACAACTGAATCATATATCCCTGACAAGTTATTTACACCTTTACTTTTATTGTTGGCATTGTTTCCTTTTCCATGAGGAGGGAATGGATCGTCATAAATACCAATGTCTTTATTTGTTTTTGGTGGAGAAACGCCATCAATGACAACTTCTCCATGATCAATGAGATTTTGGATGAGGGTTTTCAGTTTCATACATCCTGGTATTTTGTGTCCTTTCGTGTGATGGAATTCACAGTATTTGTTGTCCTTGTACCACACGAGTTTAAAAGATGGTTCTTCGTATTGTCTTTCTTCTGGTAATGTGATTAATCCATTTTGTATCAATTTCTTGAGGACATTTTTGATGGGTTCCCCTAAGGGAGTGAATCTATGTTTGGTTGCAAAGTCTGGTTTTGGATTGTCTCTGAAAGGGGTGTAATTGTCCTTTTGCGGTGTTTGAAGTGTAAGAGGTGTTTGGACTATTTGGATGTGTTTGGCATCCACAATACCATCTCAGACAACATTCTTGTTTTTAGCCCAAAAGCGGGGCTTGTCATTTGATGCAGGAGTATTGTCTTTTGTCTCTTTGAAGATTTTTACCAATCCTTTAGCGATAAGGGCGTTTTCTATGTTGGCTCCTTTTGAAATGACTTCCTCAAAGGAGCTAGCACAGTGCATTTGTAGCTGAAAGCTAAGTTCTTGGTTCAAGTTTTGGACAAATATGTTGACCTTTTGCTTTTTAGGTATTTGCCAAGGGCATCTACTGGCCATGTTCCTCCACCATTGCAAGAACGAGGTGAATGTTTCTCCATTTCTTTGTTTGTTGTTACATAAGTCTATCATGGAGACTTCTTGTTCAATGTTAAATGAGAAATGGTTAACAAACATCTCGGCAAGATCACTAAAGGATTTAATACCCGGAGGTAATCATAAAAACCAATCCATGGCTTGCCCTCCAAGGCTGCAGGGAAAGAGGTGTAAGAGATAGATATCGTCGTGAGCGACCTCTAAACAAGCCATGTAGAATTCCCGTAAATGCTCTTGAGGATCGCCCTTTCCTTTGTGTTTGTCGAATTTAGGTACCTCAAAGATTTTAGGAAAAGGGAGCATTGGGATAGTGCGATCAAACATATAAGGACAAACTTCCTCGAATGAGAAAGTCTTTTTGATACTGCCGAGTGTAAGATCAGAAAGTTGTTTTTGCATTATTTGGATTGTGAGTTCCATCCCGGATGGTGGCAATGGTGGTGTATAATATTGATTGGTGGAAGAAGAAGGTGGTTGTTGATAGTTAGTTGTGGGTTGTTGATTGTTGAATGGTGGTTGTTGAAAGTTGGATGGTGGTTGTTGGTAATTTTGGTTTGGAGGTTGGTGATAGTTGGGTGGGGGTTGTTGGTAGTTTTGATTTTTGAGGTTGTTGGTAATTAGATGGTGGTTGTTGATAGGTTTGGTGTGGAGGTTGTTGATAGTTAGATGGGGGTTGTTGATAGTTGGATGGTGGTAGTTAGATGGTGGTTGTTGAAAGTTGGATGGTGGTTGTTGGTAGTTTTGGAATGGATTAATGGGTACGTTGGCTGTGGAAGAGTGAGCATGAGATACTTGTGGAGGAGTTGCACAAGTGTTGTTGGGAATATATGAAGATGTTTGGTTTGGATTAGTAGAGGTATTGTGTGGGATAGAAGAAGATGATGGTTGTGATGGATAAGTAGAGGGATTGTTTGGGATAGAAGTTGTGATGTTTGAGGAAGGCAACTTTTGTGATTTAAAAATGGGATTGCTTGGACTAGAAGAAGGTTGTTTTAGTGATTGAGGAGAGGGGTTGGATGGTCTTGAAGAAGACGGTGGATTGGACATATGAGATTGGTGTTGGACACCTATGTATGATGGTTGTATGAGTGGTTCAATTGATGTTTTGTGGAACATGTTTGTGAATGGAAGATCGTCAGTTGGAAAATAAGGTGGTAATGTGGATGTTGTGGGTAATGAAGATGGACGGCCTCCACTCCCGACAGTCATGGAGGTGCTAAAGATATCCCTCTCTCCAATTTGAGAAGTATCAAAATTGTAAGGCAATTTAGCTCCTTTTCGAGCAAGTAGATGGAATTAATGGTCGCGATTTGCCTCCAACATTTTACCAATTTTCTCCAAGATCGTGGGGTCTTGTAGGTCATCATCTAGTTCAGGGGATTCTTCATGTGTTTGTTGATAGAGATTTTGGGATGAAGAGGCACCTACTGTATACCATGTAGGAACAAAGATGTTAGAGTCCATGCTCGTGGTGAATTTTGATGCATCAATAAGTGCTTCAGAGGTGGGTACCTCAAGATTGCCTTGCGGCAGAGTGCCTTGTGGTGGATTTGGAATGTTTTCCATGGTTTGGTTTTGTTTTGATCGAGTGGTAGGCATGTGATTTGGGTGAATGATTGGCTTGGTTAAAAATTATAAAATCTAGATCAACAGATTTTGGCTTTTTGATTATCAACCTCAAAATAGACTAATGACTTCGAAGGGAGACAAGATAAGGCTATAGTGAATTTGGCTATTCTTAAAAGGAGATCCCCTTTTGAAGGTAGGTTCGTTCACTAGTTGGTTTGATACTAATTGGTCCAGAAGACAAATTAGGCGATTGTATGATCTAGATTTTGGGATGCAATAACCAAGTCAAAGGAATGTTGTGATGTCTTTGGGAAATGATGGGCGGATGTAGATGGAATGAGGTTGTTTGTTTTTGGATTTTTGATTTTTTGGGATTTCTTCTGGATTTTGGATTTTTTGCCAAAAATAAGGATGCGAAAGGGGAACGCTTACGGTATGTTTTTGGAGTTTTTTAAAAAAATTTTGACAAGGAAAAGGAAAATTCTAAACCACTATGTTTTTAGGATTTTTTTGATTTTTTGACAAGGAAAAAGCGAGGAAGGGACAGGTTACACTATGTTTTTGGATTTTGATTTTTTTTTGGCAAGGAAAATGCGAGGAAGGGAAAGGTTACACTATGTTTTGGGATTTTGATTTGTTTTTGACAAGGAAAAAGCAAGGAAGAAATTAAAATGATGTTGATTGGATGACAAGGATGAAGTGGAATGACAAGGATAATTAGGATTTCAATTAGGATGAAGGTGACTAGGATATGATAACTTGGAATGAATGGATGGATTTGAATGTTTAGGGTGATGACTAAGCAAGCCCACACATCAATCAGAGAAGACACGTGGCAATCAAATTGGTTGTTGTTGGTGACTCTTGACAAGTTTTGAAAACACATGTAAACATGCACGATCCTACGCTAGGAAAGGACAATATTTGTTGAATTCCCACTTGGATTGCTCCAGCCGCACTTATTCAAAGTGGATAACTTAGAAGCTTGGTGGCACTGGCTCCCTCGTACACAACACTCACTTCTCGGGCACACCAAGCTTCGAATTCCTAAAGACCCGAAGATCTCAAGAAATTTGTTGTCTACTTTAAACTACGAGAATGTGGGACGGCTTTAGAGGTCTATATTCTGACCTCCTGCATCAGCAAATAGAAGGATTTTGGCTACTACACAAGGTTTCTAGTAAGGGCATTCATTCAAGTGGCCATACATGCGGTGATTCACTCTGATTAGGAGGTATCTCAGCCTGCAGAGGTTACGCTCTACAAGTTTTCATGCACCACAAGGGTACTAAGGGAGACATTCGTCGATATGGCATAACAACCCCTGTTGCTTATGACTTTCATCACAAACACGTTATTTATATAGTGGTTTGAATGAGCTTGGCTTTAGCTTGTTACCGCTTGGGTCATTCCCACCTTTCGAAGAGGGGTGGCAGGCCCTCTATAGATAACAACAATTTCTCTTACACTCCAAATCCATTGGATAGGTCGGGGGAGAGGATACTCTTGTTGTTAAATCGGGTTACAAACACCCACAACAAGCAAACAAAAAGGAAAACACGTAGCATTTTAAGCACCAAGCCCAAATATGCCTAACTTAGTGAAAAACAAGATTTAGACTTTGACCGATCAAACCTGCAAGAAACATGTCAGTAGTTTTTCCTCCATTCTTCAACAAAACGATTTGATAAGCTACAATGACAAGAAGAAACATGAACTTGCGAGCTAAAGAGGATTAAGTCAAAATATGCAATTTGTTAAAAATCTAAAATAAACAGTCTGATACAGCAAAAAGGACTGCATAAATAGAAAATTTGGCAAATTCTAAGCAATTTTTTAAAAAAATTATTGAAATCTGATAAGTTTTGCTCAAGATATACTCGATTGAAGTTTGAAATGAAGCTAAAGTTTGACAGAGAAATTACCTAATGAAATGGTAGAATTGCTTGATAAGATCTGCACCGCTACGTAGTTTGCTGAGTTAGCGTTCCAATGCCACCAATTTTGTGAAAATCTGACCTTCCTACAAAAATTGATGCCAAAAAGAAAAAAAGAGCCTATTTTGACATGTAGGAGCAAGCCTGATAGTCAACAAGCAGCTAGTGGTTGGCAGAAAAATGTGGTCACATGCACTGTTCAAAGACTGACGATTAAGTTTAATGCTAAGGGTTTAAACAGGCCCTTGGTCCTCCATGTGACCAGGGGCTGAATGCCTAAAAAAAATTTTAAAAAATGAAAAAGTAAAATTTAACCTAAATGAAGATTAGGGTTTGGTTTTGTTTGTTTTTTTTGGGTTTTGTTTTATCTTTTATTTATGTGTTTTGTTTATATGTTTAAAAGTTTATTTAAATTTACTTGTTTGTTTTCTATGTTTTTTTATTATTATTAAGATTTAATTGTTTTTTTTTTTTTTTGGGGTGCGTGTGTGGTGTTGCAGGGAAATGGCAGACAGGCGAGGTTAGGCGGCGGTGGGTGCAGGCCATGCAGTGGAGAGTAGGGCGGAGCGCAGGAGATAGGCAAAGGGCGGGTGCACAGGGAGGGTTTGGGGATCGGGGGGTAGGTGTTAGGGGGTGGCTGGGAGGAGGTTAGGTGATGCAGGGGAAGGGTACACACTTACAATGAGCAATGGACTATTAAGCTTGAATTGGATCATTAAAATGAGTGGGCAGTTGAGGGTCTATGCTTTGCAAGACAAATCCGTGGTAAATCAAATCTATATGGAACTATGGAATACTCTTTTATTTATTTTGGATTTTTTTTGTTTATGACTCTATTTGTTGATGGGATTAGGCACTAGTCATTACTCATTAACCAATTTAATCCAACACTTTAAATTCAAATGTATAAACATCTTCAAGAACTGTAAGTTATTAATGTCAATTTTTCCACTAATGCTTAAGGGTACAAAGGGAAGAATCCAAATGCTTGTCTATTTACAAACTCTACCTATTTAAATGTGGATATGCCAATTTTCATAAGTTATCTATTCACAAATCTTCTAAGGGTACAAGGGATCACGCCCATACCTATTAATTACATAAATCCTTTACTCATACAACTATGAAGTTGTTAAATATCTATGAATTTAAGGTCTCTAGCTACAAATTTGTAGGAAACCAACATATTATGGTTTTGTGATGGTGAAATGGGGCTTATGCATTGTGCTAGTTGGACCTAGTTTTATCTTTGCAACAATCTCCCTCAAAGATCCGCATTATTCTTTGAGACCTTTACAAGGATCACCCTCCTATGTCTTGCAAATCTTGAAGTGTAGAAGATAGGGTCCAATCTTGTCATTTGGTCATTAGTTGTTCTCAATTTGATCATAGGTTTGTCTCATTTTCTAGGTTGACTTGATCCCCAAGTCTAGGATTTGTGAGTAATCCCTTAGAATTAGAAGTTGCAATTCTAAGAGAACAAATGACATCATTTCCAAGGATGAGTGAACCTTGGTTTTAATTTTACATATATTTTCAATTCAATCAGTAAATATACTTGCAACTATGTCATTTTAGCTTGTGTACACTATAATTGCTTTACCCGTCAAGTTGTACCAACAAATGGCATCATTCCCGAGGACAAATTTCATGGTTGAAATTATGAAACATTTCAAGTGATATTTGATTAGGCTCTACTAGTGATATGAACTCAAAAGTATAATTTTGCTTTAGAAGGGCAGCCCATTTGTTCAAAGGTTCTTTCCTCTTATTAAGGTGGCAACTCTACTATCAGATTCTTTCAAAGATTACCTCTACTGCTATAAATTTTTGCAAACATTTCAAAGGCATTCAAAACGGTGGAGGGTATAGAATATTCAAATGAAAGAGGCATTTGTATGCAATCTACAATATTCTTTTAGGTATTTTTTTATTATATCATGTCATATCTTTTATGAATGAGAACACTAGCATTTAAGAGTAATAAGGGAAATATTTTATCATCTTGTTACATATAAATTTATACAAAAGAAAAGGATTAAAAATAAATGGTGTGTACTTGTAAAAAATCATAGATAATTAGTATTATACCTTTGAAAATGATGACCATGTGAAATTTGTAGACTTACATAAAAGAAATTGCATAATAAAAAGTGAAATAGAAAAACCTATAGACATGTACATGCCTATCTTATAATTGAAGAAAAGGGAAGGTGAAATGTATAGGCATGGGAAATTCTACATATTTTAGTAGTGAGGACATCTTATTTCAAATTTTTAGGACAAAAGTCTTGCATGATTGAAGATTTTCTAGGGGTATGCATGACTATTTTGCAATGTGTAGTAAAGTGGGAAAGGAGGTATATACATTTTATTTGTTGGTTGGTATTGTACAATGCACGGTTAACATAAACTTGAGGATTTTCAAATTTTTCATGTGTCCTTTATTCTAAACCTTATGCTAGTTCGTACACTAGTTGTATAGTGAAGGGGAATATCATATACTTGAAAGTGGATATTCTAACATTTATAGAAGTAAAGGGAACATACAAATGCAAGAGAATAAGGAATTTTACATTCTTTTTTATTCCCACTCCTTAAGCATTTAAACGAGCTTTTGAATTTTCAAAGGGAAGGAGTAAGGTTAAGGAAAAAGGGAAGGAGTAAGGTTAAGAAAATGAGGGATTCACAGTTAAAACAAGGGATGTGTGAAATTATAGACCTATTTGATTATTTTGAATTTGTATGAGAAATGGAGGTTGTGTAATGTATGTATATTCCTAAGAACATTATGCAATATAGGGAAGAGTGAGGGAAGACATTATACTCTAGATTTGTAAGAGATGAAAGCTACATGTGGAGGGATTGGCTATGATTTTATATTTATCTCCCTTTCAATTTGTGTTTGATTTTGTTGAAAGGCTATGGCAAAGAGGAAAATATGAGGAATATTTCATTGTTGTAGGGATATGATTTTCAAGTGTTTCATAAAAAGGAAAAGAAGTAAAGAAATATAGGAGAAGCATCTTATTAAGTGAAGTGTTTGAAATCTTTTGACAAGAAAATTACACTCACCATTTTTTTAGTGCTACATATTAATTTAAAAAATTCTTTGAAAATGGAAGTTAATCATAGCCTTTTTCCTACACATTTTAATGTGGATCCTCTTTGCAAGCCTTTACATAAAGGTCATTTTGGTGAATCTCAAAATATTTATACTAGAATTTATAATCCATTTTTTAAGACTGAGCAAGGTTGTCCAAATTACCCCAAAATATTTCCTTTCAATGTTGGAAATTATAGGCCAATTAATTTTGATGGAATTCCCAATTTTTCCCATCCCATACCCAATAAAAATAAAGATCATTTACCTAAGTTTAGTGGTAGCAATGCAAAATCAATGAACAAACACCTTCAAGCTTTCATTAATTTGATAGATGACTATTAGATTGAAGAAAAAGATGTGATACTGAAATTATTTATGCAATCACTAAAAGAAGATGCAAGGGATTGGTTTCCATGTACCAGAGTTTTCTATTTCTATCTAGGAAGAGTTCAATGTAGGATTTATTAATCAATTATGTAATAGAATTGATCTAATTTGGCAATTAATAAGTTCCTGAACACTCAAAAAAATGAAGATGAATCTATCCATTCCTTCAAACTAAGGTTTGCAAGAGCCATGAGGGACATTATAAAAAGGGTGAGACTGAATGAATCAATGGGTTTGATCCCTTATTGTGGAGCATTCAATGAAGTTTTCAATTTCATATTAAGAGGAACAAAAACCTTGCAACACTTAACATATAAGATGGTCATTGACATTGATGAGAATCTCAAATTCTCAAGGATAAAAGAGGTTTTCTCTAAGGAAGATGATGTTATCAAATCATCCTCACTGAGCATGCAGCCTACAAAGAGTGAAAAGGTTCATTTTGCAATAGATACTAAGTCGTCATCATGCTATAAGGAACACAAATACCTTCATGAAGAGTGTAAGGACAAGGTTGTTTCAAATAAGGGTGTTGGGATTGTGATGGAATTGGAAGCTCGCGCTAATCGATTCAAAGGTAAATCAAGTTCTAAGTTTGGCTACAATATGATTTGGGATGCATCAAGTTGTAATGGATGGTTTATGGAAAAGAAAACATAGAGTAGAGAACCTTATTTTCCAAGGAATACTTTGCAACCAATTGCTTCTAAAATGAACATCTATAATAAAGATCTTGATTACATGCATGATGCTTATGAAGTTGAACCTAAAATTGAGTGTGTTTGATGCCTTCTTGGTTAGATTGAATCATAAACCTAAAAATGAACATTAATGTTGCACAATGAGTATGTCGAGGTAGAAATAGAATATGAAGAGCCTTGTTATTCAATTAAATATCATATGCCCACCTTGTTGACTCTCAAAATAACTGCAACCCTAAACCCTAAAACATTCCTAAATCATCTAAGCCAGGGATAGTCATTCTAGATGAATGGGAGAGGTTTATCAACAAGTTCAAGGTGATTTTGGGTAACCTATAGGAGTGGGTTAACTCCTTTGCACTTTGAGCTCAGCTTAGACTCAGGAGGGATATTCCTAGCGAGATACCTGAACAGGGATTAGGTTCAAACTAGATGAACAACTAAAAATAATAGGAACAACCAAACCCAAACTCCCTTCTAGGCCCCAAAGTCTGTCACTGGACCTGAAACAACTAGTTGGACATCACTAATAACCCCTATATAGCTGATAAGAGGGCACTCCCATTAACAATGGAAGGTGCAGGTATGCTTGTTCGCAAGACATACAAATTAATTACTTTCTTCACACATGATAAATTTGTTTTAATCTTTCAAGAGTGTGGGTGATTATGGAAAACTTCATACTGGTGCCTAATATGTTGGGTAACGGAGTCCACAGTTCAACAAAAGAAAGAAGACAACAAGAAAAATGAAGCATGCACTTTCTAGATATTCAGATGCAAGAAGAAACAACAATCAATAGAGGATATGCTTAGTAATCCTTTATCAATATATAATCAGTCATCTAAAACCATAGAAGAGATCATCACATAGCATGTAATGTTTTAAGAATCTATTCATTCATCTAATCAATGGTTACAGTCATACCACTAAGTGTGGCAAGAGGAAAACCTAAAGAGAAATTCAAGATTTTCTTGAAAGATTACATAAGAAAAAGGAGAAATCCATACACTGATAGCTGAAATCAATATAAAAATTTTCATAACCTGTGTCTTTACTGCTAGAAAACTGGAACTTTTCTACTTTTTGAAACCCTAGAGAGCTATGCACTTGACTGCCTGAAATTACCAACAAGACCAACCCCCTTTTACATCTTACCTTCCTGCATATATAGCCACTCAATCCACTTGACCTAATCCCTGTTACCATAAATTCCTTGGGCTCTGTCAGAAAATGTCATCGGCCAGAAGGGACGTTCATCTACCAGAAATAAATGCAACAAATATTTGAATGTGGGCAGATGTGGGATATTTTGCCCTTCTTTAATGCGAGCAATTGATACAACAAATATCTGGAAGGGGGCAGCTGAGAAGATTAAATTCTTCAATGATAGCACTTTAGACAAAAATCCTTTTTAAATTTACCCAGCAAATCCCTTTTATACATTAAATCATCATCCCCAGTGATTCTGTGCCTCATCACTTTTGAAATTTTTTAAAATCCAACCCTTGAATGCCTCTGCTGATTGAACCTGCACATTTCCCATCATCAGGATGCCAAATAGTTTTATTTGAAAATGGATCATAGATGAAATTAGTTGTAGAATTGACAGATTAGAAGGCCTTGAAAATCCAGTCGACGCCATTTGAAAAGTCCACTAGCCAATTAAAATGTGCCAATTGGGCGGTCTAAACAGTCAAAACTCATATTGGCACTGAGGACCGCCACGTGTCACAAAATCATAGTCGCACATTGGAGGGTGGGCCATCACCTTTTTGGCTCTGCGCGAGTGTGCAAAAGCCTCTGCATGTCTATCCACATATAACCCTTTTCATTCTCTTTAGGAGACGGACACGTGGCGACATATCGCAACCGCGCAAGGGATCTCTACCTTTGACAAGATTCTTCCGTAATTGCACGCTGCCGTTAGATCTTCATACGCTGTGGTCCCACTACTTCATTTATTTTCTTAACACTTGGTATCATCATGTTTGTCATTTCAAAATCATAGATATTAAGGCCATAGGCCCGAGCATCTTCAACATGTGGCACAATTATGAGGCCGAGCAAGAGAAAATGAGTCATTTCTCTTTAGGCTCTGCGGAAGCAAGCTAACCCTTCATATACATTTATTCCTTTCTCATGAGGAGGCCACGTGTCGCCATTTCGCGATGTCGCGGTCGGTCTTTACCCCTGCCAAGATTCCCTTGCGCGCTTGCGCTATTGCTGGATTGCAGCCTTTCTACTGATCATTTCTCATCATGACACCTGGCAACTTATAGTTCCTCGATTTAGAATCCTCGATTAAGGGGTTGTAAGCCCAACTTCCTTGACAGATGTCCTCATTTCACGGCGGCAGAGGAGGATCATGACGTCATCTTCAGAGCTCTGTGATGCTGTGAAATACAACCATACAGCATTTTATGACCCTTATAAAGACTTAGGATATAAAACTTAAGATTTTCATGAGCTACAAAGGGTAAAACTAGGCAAGAGGGGTCAGTCAACTCATGACTTGAAGGACTTAAGGTTGTGACTTAGATAACTAGGAACCTAGGATTAACGGTCAACAACAGATTATAAAATAAAGTAGGCAGATGACCTCAAGCCTTAGGGTTTTGAGGGAAAATTAGGAAAATCTTTAAAGGGAATAAATTCAAAACCCTAAAAGACTAAACAGGTGTAAACACACCTCTTTTGAAATGGATGTTCATGATGTTGTTTTGAGTTGAACAAAGGGAGCATATGAGGATGAATTTATCGCACTTGAGATTAATCTCTTATTTAATTTTTTAATGTTAAAGTTGATAAATTTGTTGATTGTGTTAGCTTATGTGAGTGCAAAATGTTCAAGTTTGAAGACATAACATTGTGCATTTTAGATGGTGATACATATGAGGCTTGCAATTTTAATGACACCTGAACATGGTTGTTGATAATGACATTGTTGCATCAGGTGTTTTCATTCACTCGCCTAAATACAATGTATTTCTTGAAGAATATAGTGCAAATTTGAGGATTGATGAATTGCCTTGTTTTCAATAGCAACACAATTCAATTCTCATACTCCATATCAAAGATTTACTCAAGCCTTAATCTTTTAATTGCTAGGTGAAGTATGGTTTTGTTAAGCCTGATCAAGATGAGAACCAAGTATTTTCCATGAGCCCCTTGAGCACAAAGATTTTAGATTTGACAGAAATTTGTATGATGATGTTAGTGTACCAAATGTTTCTTATTCAATGGACTATGAGAAATTTTATTTCCCAGTCTAAGTTGACAAATTTATCAGGATTCATAACTCTAAGTTGTGTGACATAAGCCTTTGTAATCCAACCAAAATTTATGAGCTTGAAAATTTTGATCCATATATGCTTTTAAGTGAGTTTTTATGCCCAGAGAACGGTTATGAGTTAGAAGTGTATCTCAGTAGGAGGCAATTCAAATACTTGTTCTAAGGGATCAGTGTTATTATTTTGTAGTTGGGCAGTGATGGTGTTTTTAGGACATGCCCCAAGAAGTCATTAGAAAACATGGTTTTTGATAGAGGAAAATACTAGTCTTATGTTTTCCAGTGGCTTTGTGCCACCAGAAAATGGTTTTGAAATAGAAAATTCAACTTTTTTTAGATTATTTAGGTTGATCAGTGTGTTATGGGACTTCATAATTTTTCTTTGGTCTACATCTTAGATATTTTTTAGGATCTCATTATACACAAAGCATATGTCCACAACTAAATCCATTGTTGGCATAGACTTTGCACTATTAAATCTTGAACATCTAGTTTTTATTTCCATGCTAATGTCACAAAAAAAATTTAGGCTTGGAATGTTATGTTGGCCATGCCTGTTGTTTGCAATTAAAAATTAGATTTCTAGCAACTAAGCAAGTTTTGATAATTTTTCATTTACCTCTAATTCAAATTTCAAGTCTCTCAGGTGAAATTTGAGCCCGTGGTGATAATTCTATTAAAAAATGTTTTAAATGGAAAAAATAATTTTATATACTTTATTGACTCTACATAGTCCAATAATTGTATGGGGTTGTTCAACCAAATGTGAAAGGTTAAGTTAAATTGAAGGTTTAAATTTTTTGAATTTATTTTGTGCACACAGAGATAATAAATAATGATTTTTTTTTTCATTTTTCCTTAATAAAGTAGGTTTATTTGGTGGCAGAATGTGTATTAATATTTTTGAGGCAAATGTTAAATGGTTTCGTAATGCCACGATGGGAGGGGGAAAACATTAAAATTTAAAATAAAATATTCATTTTATTTCAATGCCCATTGCACAAGAGTGAGTAGCATGCCTTCCCCTTTCCCCACTTGTCGATGGCTTAAGAGCAATGCACTATAGTTCTAAACTAATTTTACTTCATTGTATTGGCAAGAGGAGGTGGGCCCATGAAACAAGGAGGTGTGAAATATGTTAATGTGTCTTGGGAAATATTTTAAAGTCTTCCTACTGCCATGTAAAAAACAAAATGGGGCAAACATAATTCCATCAAATATTATATTGTTTGTTTGGGAAGATTTTAATGTCTCCAACCATGTGAAAGAAAAGCAACAAGTCAAAATTAAAATTTATTAACTACGTGGCTACCCTTTATCGCATCAAACTACATTATTCACATCACTAAGTGATTTCCTCCCATTTCAATAAACTTATCAATGGTTTAAATCTTTACCATGGACTACCAAATACATTCACTTGAGATTATTTTAAATGAGGTAGGCCCAGATTTGGTGTAGTAGTACATTCTACAATGTTTTATGGTATTTTTATATGATTTTACAAATGTACACAACAAATGTGAAGGCTTGGTGTCATATGGAATCAATAGTGGAGTGGGATAAGACCCTCAAACCCATGGCCAGGAGCCTAGGGAAAAGCAGGGTGGTGGCGAGTGGGCTAAGACCATCATCTCTAAGATCGATCCCTAACTCTTCTCACAAGAGGCTAAGAGGCATGAGAGTGTGCATCCTAGCCACCACAAGTAGAGTGACTATGCCCCTAATGACACCCACGAGGTAGAGAATGGCCTTAGCTAGAGGTAGGAGTTGAAGGGGCTCTAGCAATGGTGCGTGGGGTATTACCCCAATGATCCAAAAGCACCTAAAGATGTGCCACCTAAAGTGCAACCTTGTTGGCTTGCACCTGAATCTGTATAAGCACATTAGAACAAATCATAGCTTTAGTGTAAAGCGAGAAGTTAGGATCAACTAAATATCCAAAAAAATAAAGTAGAATTCCTATCCTTCCATATGTTGAAAAGAATTTCCACCCTAAAAGCATGCCAAATATGGGTATATTTGGAGGGGATTCTAGGCCAATTTTCTAACAAAACCATATGCCAAGAAAATGGATTAGGTTGAAAGGGTCAAAAAAATCATAAATACAGGTCCAAACAACTTGAGCTCTAATAAAAAACTTTAAAAAGTGCTTAAGAGTTTCTTGATGACCACAAAATGGGCATTAAGGATCCCTGATCCCAATATGAGTTAATCTAGAGCCAACTGGAAGGCCTTGGAAAATAATACACCAAGCAAAATGGGTAAGCTTCGGCTCAAGAATGGTCAACCAAATAGTTTGGAACCAATGCTACCAAGCAATCAAAGGGGATTGCAACAACCATCTCTAATTTAAAATAGGCACCTTGGGCAGGTGCAAAGAGAGCCAAGAATAGCCCTTACGAGGCTTGTAATTATGAAATGGTGTGTCAAGGTACCATTTCTAATCTTTTCACTAGGGCTTGAAACAACAAACCCCAATCTTGTGATTATATCTAGGGGCATAGAGTCAAACAACCTAGAAGGTTTCAAAGTCTTGGTTGGACAAACAAAACCTAACTTTGGATTCAAGCCAAGTAAGAAAATTCCTAGTTTCTCTAGACAAAAGTTTTGGAATGGTCTTGATTCCCTTATTGAAAAACCACAAAGCACAGACCCAAGGAGTTCTAGCTAGAGGATAATCTTGACAAAAGATAATAGGAGACCACCTTATATATTGTTGATTCATATAAAGTCATGTGTGAAATCCTTTTTCATTCCAGACTAACTGGGGTTTGATGGCTTCCCAAGCTCTCCAGATGCTTTTCATCACAAAAGTACCTTGAACCTGGACGGGATCCTTCATCATAACAAGGGTATTAAGGTCAATCCCCTTCCAAGCTTGTCTCCCAAAAGGAACACCTATAAAGATGCAGTGACATACCAAAATTTTCCAAGCCTCATTGCCTTCAAGAGTTCAGATAATCCATTTGGCACACAAGGCCAATCCTTTTTGTTGAGTAGAAATCAAATATATCCCTCCAGATTTGTTTGGGAAACAACAAAACCCCTAAGTCACATGATGAAAACCTCTATGATTTTCAGAGGAGGCCCAAAGAAATCCTTGAGAAGATTTAGTAAGAAGCTTTAGAAGGGACCTAGCAAGAATAATAGTATACATGAGTAGCCACTAATATCTTTAAGCACACCTAGAATTTCCCTGCTAAGGAGAGAGGCTTGGTAATCTAGTAAGCCAACTTCTTTTCAATTCTAGAGATAACAGTCTACCATAAAGAGGATAGGGAGGCTTGAAATGCAAAAGGAATGCTCATGAATCTAAAAAAATTTCCATGCTCAATACATCTCCACCCAAAAGACTAAAGCCAGGGAGGTTTAGGTGAAAAGGATTGTCGATAACATTGAGTTTTATATCATTTAATGCTAGAACTTGATGCCTTACAAAAAATATCCAAATGATGCAGAGCTTGTTTGATATTTCCTTCTTCCAAAAGAGTAAGAAAGGAGTCATTAGAAAAATGCCCATTCACTAATTGAGCTAAGGAATTGGGCAAAGAAATGCCTTTGACCAACTTTTGGCCAAAAGATATCCAAATCCCTCAACAACAAGCACATAAAGAACAAGGGCTAAAGGACATCCTTAAAAGATAGACCTAAAAAGCCCAAATGCACTGGATTGATGGCCATTGATAGTAAGAAAAGTAGATGCATCTCAAAAAATCATGTGAATAGATTACACAAAGTGAGGGCTAAATCCTAATGCTTGAAGCATAGAAAGGATAAAAGGCCACTCGATACGGTCATAGGATTTAGAAAAGTTAATTTGAATGAACATATCTTGTTGTTACGATCATCAGGCCCACTCGATACCTTCCCAAACCATAATAATATTGTACAAAATATACCTAGACTTAATGAAGTCAGTTTGTTCAGGATGCACAATCTGTGAAAGAATATGATGTGCATTTAAATCAAGAGTATAGGCTATGATCTTGTAGGAGACATTAAGCAGAGTAATCGGTCTCCAATTATAGATATCCTCAAGTCCTCTAGATCTCCAAACTCGGGTATGAATTTAATGTTTCCTTTGTCTATAATTTTTCCTAAGGAATTAGAATGAAAGGATTAAATATATATTTTATGAAGATCCTCTCCAACCAAGTCCTAGAGAGTCTTGTAGAACTCATAAGGAAAACCATCACATCCAAGACCTTTGTCATTGGCCATGGAAAAGACAACTTTATAGAGATCATCAATGGAGATCAATTGATCACAAAAGACTCGTTGAGAATGAGAAAGTTTACAAGGGACAACGCCAAGGCACTCTTGCAAAGCCTATTCACATTTGAGAGAACTCTCTTGAGATTTGAACACCTACTCATAATGATGAACAAAAGCCTGGAGGATATCAAGAAGTTTAGTTAGGAGTTGATGGTCATCTTTGATTTTTTTAATGGCATAGGAAGTGTGGTGAGCATGAAGAGCTTAGAAACATTCTTTAGAGGCTTTATCTCCCACTTTTATCCAATACAAACGAACTTTAATCTGAGCACCTCTGGCTATATGACTATCAATAATTTACTTATGTTGACAAAGCTTAACCACTGAAACTACAAAGCAGGAACAAAGGGATTGGATTCTAGTGCAATGTTGGCTTGGTGGAGATCTAAGGTAGTGGCCTCATATGAGTGGCAGTGAAATTGAGCCAACTATAAGCCATAAAATTGAAGGAATGAGAGGTGTATTTGATAGCACTATTCCACTAGTCAATTGAACATGTTCATTGAGTAGGTCGAGGATCAAGATTATAGACATGTCAAATGTGGGCCAACATGGACTGATGAGTCGGTAAGGATTGTGTTGAGAAAAAACTAAGTCTTATTGGCCTTGGATTTAGCAAGTTTCCATTCAAAGAAAAATTGAATGAGAGAGTGATCAAAAAGGACAACATATGACAAGGGCTCTGCTAGAAGGGAGAAACAACTAGCTAATGAAAAGAAGGATTGCACTAAAATCATAGCATGATCAATCCATTTGTACACTCTGTTACACCCAGGCTAAAGGTTGCTCCACATATACTAATGGGGATGGTTATGGTGGTAGCCCATATTGGGATCAAAAGTTCCCAATTTATTGTGCATGAAATACCAAGCTTCCCTTTCACCAATTGTCTAGCGCATGGGAAGTGTGCCATCCTTATCACACACCATCTCAACCATATTAAACTCTCTACAAAAAACCCAAGTGGAGGGAGGCACTTAATCAACAATCCAACACCAAAGGTAAGATTTTTCAACATCACTAGAGGCATAAACATTAATAACTCCAAAAGAATGATTGTAATGTTAAAAGAGGCCCATAATGCTTGGTTAGTGGGTCACATCCATGATCAACTAAATGAATAAGCCACCTAGGAGAGAGAAAAGTGACAACTCCTCCATAACCCGCATCATGATTGCTACAAAAAAAATACCATCTGTAACATCAGAAAATGTCCCCTTGGGGGCTTTTCCCTCATAAGGTTTAGCTCCTGGGTCTTTTGCATGCATTTAGGACATCTTACTTCATAATTTGGCATCCCGATGGAATGAGCCCTAGCTAACATGGCAAATGGGACCTAGGAGGACCCCTTGAGCTTGACCCTACCCAAAATAGGGGGGAGGACTTGGGTGCCCACACCCTAGTACTGCCCTATTTTGGGGCAGTCCCAAATTTTGGGTGTCGACTTGTGACTGTTATTTGGGTCCTATGCCGACACAGTAAGTTTGAATTTAGGAAATCTTGGCGGGAGTGTTTGTAATTGCATATAAAAGTATGTTTAGGCATTTATTTAGAAACTAGATGATCATTGTGAACTTTAGGCATTCTCAAGGTGATTCAAGGCTTTCATTGTGTTGCAAGAGCAAAATTGTGTTGTCTATGTGTTTGTGTTTGTAGATTTGAGCATCCATTTCCTCATGGAATGAAGGGCATCTTCCTCCCATGAGATCTTCACTACAAGGTGACATTATATTGTGTTTTCATCATCATTTCCTTTAGTTTTTGCCTCTGCCTCACAAGGGCACGCAATCTCTATCTGACAACGGTGTTCAGAGACTTAAGTGTCCTCCAGGGCTTGACTGAGGCAAGCCTTTAAACACCACAACCCCCTCCCAAAGTTTTTATGATTGCAGGTTACAAGTTGAGGAGATGGACAAAGTGAAGTTGCAAGAAGGCATCTTGAAGTGTCAGAATTGTAGAACAGAAGGAAAAATAGCACCCTGGACTTAGGCGCCCGCTCATTAGTTCTCCAACTTCTGTGACAGGAAAATCTCTAGAACAGCAGAAAAGAGTTTCAAACTGAGTTTCTAGATCTCGACAAAATCTAGGGCCTTGGACTTGGGCGCCCACTCCTGTTTCCCTAACTTTTCTACCTTGGAGCCCCAAAAATAGGTACTCTATGATTTGATATTTTACTTCCCTCTACAAGAGTTTTTTTGGTATTCTTCTGTTTACAGTCGTATTTGTGAAATTAGGGTTTTAATGGTCAATTAAGCATAAGAGAAGGAAAATTGATAATTAAACATCCTAATCCAAGTTTCACTACATCTCATAGCAACCTAGGGTATGATAGTGCATTGCCACTTGACCCTAGGTCCTTGAATGTTAAGGGTGAAAGGAGGATTTAAACATCTAAACACTCAAACATTGAACAATCTCAATTTTACCCTAAACATTTTGGTGAACCCATGTTTTTGGATTTAAATTGCAATTTTTTGAGTGTGTGTCTTCAGATTTGGATTGATTTCATTCATTCATATAGTCTTTCATCTTATTGCTTTGAGAAAATTACAAAAAATTTGAAAAATTTACAAAAATTTGAAAACCCTAGCTTGCATTTTCTAAATTGCATCAACTCTTTCCAAATTTCCCTAATTCATGATTTTTGCATCAGACCTGATATAAACTACAGAAAAACACAAAAATTCAATAACTTGCGTTGCATTTTCATCATTAATTTTCTAGGCTTTTGTAGATATTTTGACAATTTTCATTAAACCTAGTAATTCCAAAATCTAGGGTTACTAGGCAAAGTCTTCTTTTAGATTTTTTTTCTGATTTTAGAGGCTCATTCAAATTAGAATTTGGCTGTAGTCTTTCATTTTAGTGTAAATTTGCATTTAGATTCAAAATATTTGCATTTTTGCATAGAAAATTTCAACAAAAACTAGCAATTTTCATGCATTTTCATTAGATCTGCATTGGCATTTCACATATTAGACATTAGAATTCATTTCTATATATAATTATATTTCATTTTTATCATAAATCAAACTTCAAAACATTCAGAAAATATTTTGTGCCAAAATCTAAAACCTAGCGCTTCAAAAACACTGATTTTCACTAAATTTGGCCTTATCGACTCTCTAAACATGCACCATATGCGTGTTGTGAAGGGTTATTTTTCATTAATTGGCTGTTATCAGGGTAATAATTTTCTACCACTCCTAAAAATCTTCACAACACCCTTTTAACGAGCTCTTGTATTGAAAATTTGGTGAAAAACTACACATTTTGACTATTTTTGCCCTAGGGTTTGACCTAGTTTGTACTCCAAGAGTGTTGTGGTCAATTTTATGGATTGAGGTGACTGATATCATTTATTTTATTTTCTATACCTCCTAAAATTCATTACAACACCCCTTTTGCTAGTTCTTGGAATTGAAAAACCGTGAAAAATAGCTTATTTTTGCTATATTTCACTAGGGTTTTACCTTAAGTGGCACTAAAAGTGTGTTGTGTTGGGAATTTTGACATTAAGTGGCTTTTATTAATGATATAATTTGATTTCCATCATCACTTTCCTCACAACACCCTTTGTTATGCTCCTTTGCATTGAGTTTTGGTGAAAAAAGTGCCTATTTCGACATATTTTCACTATTGTTTGACTTGGCATTATCTTGGATTTGCATCAAGAGTGTATTGAGAAGGATCATATTGTTGTTTTGGACTGATATCGGACATATAAATTTCTACCCCTGATCAAAATCCTTACAACACCCTTTGTTTCACTTATTTGCATTGAAAAAAGTACAAAAATCAAGCATTTTAGGCTATTTTGGGGCATATCATTTTGAAATTGCCTTTGATATACTTTTGGAAAAAAATTCAAATCTTATTTGAGTATATAAACATGGCCTCTAATCACAACAACAATAATAGGTTCCCTCCTAGACCTTACATGGAAAGAAGAGCACCTGAACTTGAAATTGTGTTTACACATCATGATAGAACAACTGGAGACAAGGAAGGACCTCTTTACATCACTGTGAAAATAATGGTAAATCCTGTGGATGGAAATCTTATTGATCCTAATTGCATGACTAATTTTGCTACTGAAGAGTTCCTCTTTTCACATCAACTAATGCAAGGTTCTTATGACCCTTCAAACTTGATGATTAAGACGCATAAGGGAACCTTGGAAAAACCATTAGGAAAGATATCATTGTTGGTAACTGTATTTTGAGAAACATGTTGAACAATGGTTTGATGTTACCCCCGCTTCCGATACCTTTGAAATCAAACTAGGAATCCCTTGGTTAAAGGTTATGAAAGCTGTCCCTTCAACTATTTATAAATGTCTAAAATTTCCTTTGAACGGACAAGTGCATGTCATTCCTTGAAATACATACATGCATTTAAGTACACAACAGTACTTTACATTGGATTACTTTTGCAACAAAACCAACAACAAACTGAAGTTACAAACAGACTTTACCTTTTTGAGCTATAGAAACTACAAAGCAAAACTTTTACACCCAATACCTAGTCCTTCTATACAAGAAACAACAAAAGATACACAACCCGCATGTGAAGAGAATCATAGACCGAAAGGACAAGGTCCCTATACTGAGGTTCCTCCCCTGAAATCCTTACAAGGATTGAGGGGTCATTATCAACAACAAAATATTCCACCACAACAAATGAAGTTTGACCCCAGTGCTTCATCTTCTAAATTACACAAGCCTATGAAAGAGGATAGCCCTATCTTACAAGAGATAAGTGGTAAAAGAAAGAGAAATAGAAAAGCAAGAGAAAGAAGAAAAAGAAGACAAGCTTATGCTATAAACCTTGCCTCTCAACAAGAAAACATTGATCCTAACATTCAACCAAACAAAGATGATCATAACAATGAACAACATGATGAGCAAGACATGAACTTAGCTATGATACCTTACGTCTCACTTTCCTCCAACATTAGGTAGTGGGAAGATGACGACGATGATTTGCTTATAGACAACCTCTAGCTCGGCAAGGGCCCTATAGGTAAGTATTTCTAACCTTTATCTCTCTCGTAATGTGCTTCCCCTGTGATGTGTTATGTGTTGTTTAGGCCTCCTGGGATGACCCCTGATTCTCTTGTAAGGTCCGGGATACCAAGAGACCAGCTCTGTTGTAACCTTCTTCTATTTGTATCATCATTCTTCTATATTGCCTCTCTCTGATTTCATTGTTGTGTGTTGTGTGTTGTGTCTTACGGACATAGCGTTGTGGTTGGTGACTTGGGGGCACCCTCCTACGTGACTGTCCCTAAGACACTTGTTTCTCCTCTCTAATTTATTGTTTCTCTTCCTCTAGTATTTCCATCTATTAGGCGGATGACGAAAAACATTTATACTGATGTGGACCTAGTGTCCCTTTCGAGAGAAATCAAAAATTGGACTTAGTTCCTAATATGATGATGGGGTTGTATATTTTATCCGACGCTTGGCTAGTGGAAGCACTCGTGCTTTCTGCGTAGTGAATTTGATGATGTTTCTATCACATTTACAAACCTTAACAATACTATTTCTCTATGCACCTTTGTTTGTCTTTGAATCTAGCCTTGGTGGTACTCGATTTGGAGAGCTTCGTGATATAGCCCCACGGTTATCCTCGAACTTCGAATTCATTGTATAACCTTGGCTCTTTATGTGGTTAATCATTTGCATTGATATTATTTATCATGATTATGGACACTAACATGTTTCTTGCAGGGATGTGTTTGTGGGAACATTTGGCGATTGTGAAGTACATGTCACCTTCGGGGGGCATGGGCTTTGCACGAGCTTGTGTTCCCTTGTGTGTTTTCTTCCTACCTTAACGTGCTTGATATCGATGCATGATATCAACCACCTTATGGTGGGGACATATATAAGGTAAGCTGTTTGTTGTAGATGTTAGCTATGTGCTTGTCCTCATATGCAGTTTAAAGACTCGTTCGATGAGTGCTTCCTACATCCTGAGTTTGTTTGCAATCAATCAATCAATCATGTAAGCCCTCTATGGAGGTGGGGATGGTGTATTTCTCGGAGTAGATTGCATCATCCTGTTATTTTCAAAAGTCCTCTGCGGAGGCAGGGAGCATTTCTATGACTAAATCAACCCTTAAGCGTGTCTTCAACGATTGTTGTGGTGAAGCCCAATCATCGGTGTGTACCTGTAATGTGCCTGAGATGGTGTTGGACCTAGAAATAGGTACACTCCATTGCTTGTCTATCGTGTTTTCTCTGTGTCTTAAAGTGTGTGTGTTTGGCATGCTTGCTTTGTTTGGCGTGTTTGTTGCCCCATATGCAGTCTAAAGACTAGCTTGATGAGTACTTCCTGCATTTTGGGAGGTTTTGCATGCCTTACATGTGTGTTGCCCCTATATATGCAATATAAAGACCAGCACAATGAGTGCTTCCTGCATTATGGGAGGTTTGTTTACTTTCCAGTACTTGCATCTGCATTTCATAAATATGAGAAAAGAAAAGAAAAATAAATCATGCCTATCTTCCATGCATTAATGTGTCTTCTATGCATTTACTGTCTTCTCCATGTTTTGCATGACTGTAACTGCCTTCTCTGTGTTTTGCGTGCATGTTACTGTCTTCTATGCGATTGGCATGTCTTCTTCGTGCTTGGTGTGTTTGTTGTTTTTGTGACCGTACTTTAATGCATGTATTGGCCTTGTGTTTATACATACATTAAAGTGGGGGCTAAATGTAACATTGAAAAATGTCCCCTTGGGGGCTTTTCCCTCATAAGGTTTAGCTCCCGGGTCTTTTGCATGCATTTAGGACATCTTACTTCATAATTTGGCATCCTAATGGAATGAGCCCTAGATAACATGACAAATGGGACCTAGGAGGACCCCTTGAGCTTGACCCTGCCCAAAATAGGGGGGAGGACTTGGGCGCCCACACCCTAGTACTGGCCTATTTTGTGGTAGTCCCAAATTTTGGGTGTCGACTTGTGACTGTTATTTGGGTCCTATGCCAACACGGTAAGTTTGAATTTACGAAATCTTGGCGAGAGTGTTTGTAGTTGCATATAAAAGTATGTTTAGGCATTCATTTAGAAACTAGATGATCATTATGAACTTTAGGCATTCTCAAGGTGATTCAAGGCTTTCATTGTGTTGCAAGAGCAGAATTGTGTTGTCTATGTGTTTGTGTTTGTAGATTTGAGCATCCATTTCCTCATGGAATGAAGGGCATCTTCCTCCCATGAGATCTTCACTACAAGGTGACATTATATTGTGTTTTCATCATCATTTCCTTTGGTTTTTGCCTCTGCCTCACAAGGGCACGCACTCTCTATCTGACAATGGTGTTCAGAGACTTAAGTGTCCTCCAGGGCTTGACTAAGGCAAGCCTCTAAACACCACAACCCCCTCCCAAAGTTTTTATGATTGCAGGTTACAGGTTGAGGAGATGGACAAAGTGAAGTTGCAGGAAGGCATCTTGAAGTGTCAGAATTGTAGAACAGAAGGAAAAATAGCACCCTGGACTTAGGCGCCCGCTCATTAGTTCTCCAACTTCCGTGATGGGAAAATCTCTGGAACAGCAGGAAAGAGTTTCAGACTAAGTTTCCAAATCTCGACAAAATCTAGGGCCTTGGACTTGGGCGCCCGCTCCTGTGTCCCTGACTTTTCTGCCTCGGAGCCCCGAAAAGAGGTACTCTATGATTTGATATTTTACTTCCCTCTACAAGAGTTTTTTTTGTTATTCTTTTGTTTACAGTTGTATTTGTGAAATTAGGGTTTTAATGGTCAATTAAGCATAAGAGAAGGAAAATTGATAATTAAACATCCTATTCCAAGTTTCCCTACATCTCACAACGACCTAGGGTATGATAGTGCATTGCCACTCAACCCTAGGTCCTTGAATGTTAAGGGTGAAGGGAGGATTTAAACATCTAAACACTCAAACATTGAACAATCCCAATTTTACCCTAAACACCAGCTAGCCAAATAACACAGCAAACAAAAAAAAGTAAGAAACTAGTAATCTTAACTTCTTGCAAGCAAAGAACATCCAGATCTATAAACCTTTGTAGAGTGTCTCTCACAGAGTATTTCCTATGGAGTTTTGTAAGACCTTAAAAATTCTAGGAGAGAAAATTATTAAAGGGAGTCAAGAGTCATGTCATCACTATCCAACTCATCAAGAGTGCCATAGTGATTATACAAAAAATCATCTTAAGAAAATTACCCAATTGGATTTTGGGGATACTTTCCCTTCTTTTCTTTAAAATATATTCTCCATCTTCCAAGCATCCAGGTGGACTACGAGAATGATGCTAAACCATTGGGGGAAGAGGTAGGAGAATGAACAATACTCTCCAACTGAGAAGATAAGACCAACATTAGTTGAGGCATTCTGGTAAACCTAGGTCGATTGGATGGCTCTCCATTAGAGGGAACCACCTCTTTCCCCTTTTACTAAGGGTTTGAAACTGCTCTAGATGATGGCTTAACAACTTGATTACTAGTATTACCTAAATTCTTAGCATGAGCTCTACTATTGCTAGGGTTTTGATTGTTTTTATGGTTCCCTATTGTGGTCCACCCTTCTTCCTTTTTAGTAAGGGAAGCCTGAGAAGGATGAGAAGTGGGCTTGTTGTGAAGGGAGACCAAGGGACAATCCCTGATCTTGTGATCGAAAGATTGACACGTAAAGCAAATGTTTGGCAGATTAAGATAAATGACATGTTGGGTATGACGCATTTGACCAATTTGAATGTCCATAGTCTTTTAAATCTTTAGAGAGTTCAACCTTGACAAAGACTCATTTTGTAGGATGTGATGAGACTAACCTGTCTAGCTTGACACATACAACCTTACCAAGCGAGCCAATAATAGTGGTCAAGAAATTCTAGCATGGCAAATGCAAACCCAAGAATCCCACCCAAACAGGGACACAAAGAGCCCTTTCATCAAAGACAACAAAATCTTGAGTCTAGGGTTGGAAAACCAAAAGGAAAGAATGAACAAACCAGGGGCCATGTTTAAGGATGGCTTCCACATGGTTGGTTTCAGCAAAGCGAAATAAGAAAAACCCATTAGTGAGGTCTTGGATAGCATCAAGGTAGACCCCATGCAAGGCCCAAGCCTTGTTGAACCGATCATTGAGCATTCTTTGAGAGGAAACCCTTCCAACAAAACTTATCCCATTAAATTAAAATGTTCTAGCCTTTTACAACCACTATCAAACTCTGGGATGGGTAGCACCACATCCGAAGGGGACTCAAAGTGTATACCTCATGGAACACCTTTGGGTTCTTGGGATGCTTGTTCGGTGAAGCCATCTTTGAGAGTCATCAAACCATCATCAATAGAAACTATTAGGTTGATAAAGTTTGAGGCCATTAAGAAGACTAAGGGAAGGCCCATAGGCATGGCAATCTAAAATTCATCGTAATAAATAAAAAAGAGTAAAGAATATTCCTTTGCACAGGTGCAGTATGACATTAGAAAAACAAAATGACACAAGGCTAAGACCAAAACCTCTCTCTTTTTTATTTTTTAGCAACCTACAAATTTGAAAACATAGACAACTAGATGCAAGCAAAAAGAAAATATGGCGTAGTGAATTGTTACCAACACAAAATGGGAGTTGCAAGGTAATAAAAAGTACTATTTTATTTATAGATCTAGTGCAACTTGACATAAAGGTAGATGATGTGATTTTTGAATGTTGGCACATGTATATTGTGCAAGTAATATAAATATGGTAGTGAATAGAGTTAAATATAAGAAATTATGATTCCAATAGAGTGCATATGCTTAATGTTGGACAACATACACTAAAAGGATGACATTATAATGTGTATGATGCAATAGCAAGTTGTGGTATGCAGATTTGGCATATTGGCATACAAGAAGCAAAGAATAATTATTTTTTAAATCCATCAAATGTAGAGGCTTACATGAGATTTGTGAGTTAGGGCCAGATGTGAACTAAGTTGGAAAGTATTGAAGCAAGCCAAGGCATTAATGGGTTGACATTTTAACTCTGGGTTGGTACTTACATCTAACATCCTTATATTTAGAAATGAAAGAATGAATGATTATTTATTGGCTTACCTTCTTGAAGGAGAATGGTAATTTCATGTGTTTTTAACATGTTGCAAAAAAAAATTTGACCTTATGACCATATAGGGTAGATTGATACTGTTGGTTCCCAAAATAACTGCAACCCGCAACCCTAAAACATTTCACAATCACCAAGGCCAAGGGTTTCATAAAGGTTATTGAAAGAGGTTTATCAATAGGTCAAGGATGATTTTGGCCAACTGATAGAGTGAGTATGCTCCTCTGCACTTCGTGCTCAACTAGACCTAGGAGGGATATTCCTAGAGGAATGAAATAGAACACAAACAAACAAAACCATAGCCAATGTACACTTGACCCCCAAAGTTGTCAGTAGGTCAAGACAAATTGATTGCATAGGCCAAGCTATATTGTTGGGAAAATGTGTCTCAACCTTGCAATTATATAAGGTTTATTGTTGATAGGATATATATATTTATATATATTTCCTAGTTACACCGATAGGTGTAATATACAATGGGAGCATGGGGTGGAGTGGGATGCGTGTTAACATTTTTTTGTTAACAAAATCTATTAAATAGCTGACATACATTAAATTAATGATATATTGTAAATATGGACCATTCATTATTAGGTTTTAGATCTGATGGTAGATAATTTGTTGGCTTGTCTTACCTTAGAAGTTAACCCTATTTTATGAGGGCATTGTATTATGGCTGCAGTATCATGATGTATTATGAGAGTCCAATAGCGGTCATGTTGTCTCTGCATCTCTTGTGGTGATACTCCTATGAGAAGCTTTCTCTGCAAGTATATTATAATCTTTGTGATTTTTGAATAATATATTGGGCAGATTTTGGAGTGGGGCTTTTCTCCCGAAAGGGTTTTCCCCACGTAAATCACTATGTTGTGGTATGCATGATATCTATGTTTATTTATGTTTAAGTTTCTGTAACTGTTAAAGGTTTATAAATTTTTGCATTATCATCCTCTCAAGATTAGTGTAGGAATTTGTTCCACTACCTTAGCTTCCTTACAAGTGGTATCAGAGCCTGATCACCTTTGGTTTCAGTTGTGGGTTGTTGGGTTTTTTGAACTAATCCAAATTTGAGTGGGAGCTTGTGCAGAAGACACTTTGTAATCTTGTTGCAAAAATTTTTAGATGGCAAGTTCATAAGGGAGAATAGAGGTGGATAAATTTTCTAGAAATAATTTTGAAATGTGGAAGCTGAAGATGGAGGATCTATTGATAGATCGAGATCTATGGGATATTGTTGATAAGAAGGTTTCAAGGCCTGCATATCCTACTTTGGCTGCTCGATATGATGGTATGGACCGTAAAACCAAGGGTCTAATCAGATTGTGTTTGGTAGACTCTATTTTAATCAATGTCCATGAAGAGACCTCTACACAAAAAATATGGAAGAAGCTTGGTGAGATGTATCAAGACAAATCTTTAGTGAACAAGATTTTCTTGAGGAAGAAATTGTATTCCTCGACAATGGAAGAGGGTGGATGAATTGCAGACCACCTGGAAGCATTCAATATGTTGGTGGCTCAATTGGCATTAGTTGGTGTCAAAATGGATGAGGAGGAGAAATGCAGATATTGCTTTGTTCTTTGCCTGATTCTTGGGATTCTCTTTCTATGGCTATTGGGAGTACTTCTATTATATTGAAGACTGAAGATATGGTGGGTTCTTTTATTTCTAAAGAGATGAGAAAGAAGGTATCCATTAGTGCCAAGGAGGCCCTAAATGTTCATGGAAGACCTAAAGAAAAATCCAAGAAGAATGAGAAGCGTGATAAATCCAAGCCCAAGAGGAGATCCAAATCTCTTGGAAAGTCCAAAGTTGTTTGTTGGAACTGTGGTAAGCCTGGACATATTCATAAGGAATGCAAAGAAGAAAAGAAGAAGAAAAAGAAGAGATTTGATTCTAATTCTGAGTCTGAGAAGGAAGATGGTGATGCATTCATTGTAGCTTTGGCAACTCATATAGGTAATGATGCATCGTTAATTGACTCAAGTGCATCTTTCCATCTGACATGTAATAGAGATTGGTTTTCTAAATATGAAGAATTTGATGGAGGTAAGGTGCACTTGGGTGATGATTCTTATTTAAATATTGTTGGTCGTGGTAAAGTTAGAATCAGGTTTCCTGATGGCAGGGATTAATGGTGTGTTGCATATCCCTAAATTAGCACAAAATTTGTTATCTGTGAGAAAACTAATAGATGCAAGTGTGCAGGTAGTATTTTCTAATGCAGGATGCAAGATGGTTAGATGTGCTATGGTGATTGCTAGAGGTGTTAGATATGGCACATTATATAAGCTTGAGGCATGCACTATTGAGTGCAATAGTACTTCTATGAAAAGCAAGTATGTGGAAGAGGTGAGGGTTTCATCTTCAGTAGATGGTCATGGCTTTTGGGTACCCAAGGGTGCTCTTTCTTCTAAATCAAAGTTACCTGTAGAGAAAACTATGTTATGGCACCAGAGACTTGTCCACATTGGAGAAAAGGGTCTACGGACCTTGAAAAATAAAAACCTTGTTGAAGGGTTGTCTGATTGTAATGTTGAGTTTGATTTATGTGAGCATTGTGTTGATGGAAAATAAAACCATGTTTAGTTTTACTCGAGTTCTCATAAATCTTATGGTGTATTGGATCTTATTCATTCTGATGTGTTTGGACCTGTAGATGTTCCTTCAATTGTAAAATCCACATATTATGTTTCATTTATTGATGACTATAGTACAAGGACATGGGTATACTTTCTAAGGAGTAAATTTAAAGCTTTTAGTCGATTTTAAGAATTTAAAGCAATGGTTGAGTTGTATAGTAGAAAGAAAATAAAATGTGTGAGGACTAATAATGGCAGTGAATTTTCCTCTAATGATTTTCATAGATTTTGTAAAGATTGTGGTATTCATAGACAAAAGACAACTCCATATTATCCAAAACAAAATAGAGTTGTAGAAAGAATGAACAGGACACTGATGGAGAAGGCTAGGAGTATGTTGAGTGGTGTTGGTCTAGAACAAAGGTTTTGGGCTAAAGTTGTTGCCACTGCCTGTTACCTGATTAACAAGTCTCCTACATCAGCTCTTGTTGATAAGATGCCTAAGAGGCATGGTCAAGTCACAAGCCTTCATTAAGACATCTTAGAGTTTTTGGTTGCGAAGCATATGCACATGTGCCAAAGGAGAAGAGAACAAAGTTGGAGAAAAAGGTTGTGAGATGTATGTTCATCAAATACATTTATTGTGTGAAAGGATACAAGCTTTGGGATCCTGTTGTTGATAAGATGCCTATAGAGGCATGGTCAAGTCACAAGCCTTCATTAAGACATCTTAGAGTTTTTGGTTGCGAGGCATATGCACATGTGCCAAAGGAGAAGTGAACAAAGTTGGAGACCAAGGTTGTGAGATGTATCTTCATCAGATACATTTATGGTGTGAAAGGATACAAGCTTTGGGATCCTGTTGCACAGAAGGTAATATATAGTAGAAGTGTTATTTTTAGAGAAACTAAGCCTTCTTCTATTACATTGTAGCCAGAACAAAGTAAATAGGAAGATGTGATTCAATTTCCTTCTACACCTGAGAAAGTTGAATCGAGGCCCATGGATAGACAAGAAGTTGAGGAGAGCTCATCTAGGTTTGAATCTTCAGAAGATGAGGAAGAATCTCCAAATCAACTTGTTCATAGGTCTACAAGGCATATACAACCACATGAAAGGTATTCACCTAATGATTGGAGATGTATTTTTGCTTTGACTACTAACATGGATGAACCCAGATCTGTAGAAGAGGCATTAGGTATGAATGATGCAGAATCTTGGAAGATTGATATGGATGAAGAAAGCACATCTTTGAAAAAGAATTATACATGGGATCTTGTACCATTGCCTAAAGGATGAAAACATGTTGGTTGCAAATGGGTGTTCAAGAAAAAGATTGATTCAGATGGAGGTATTGAGAAGTACAAAGCAAGGTTGGTTATGAAAGGTTACTCTCAAGTTGAGGGTGTTGATTATGGTGAGATATTTTCTCCTGTTACAAAAATGACACCCATTAGATTTTTGCTTTCTATTGTTGTTGCTTATGATTTAAAGGTTGAGCAAATAGATGTGAAAATTATTTTCCTTCATGGTGACTTGGAGAAGGATATTTATATGACACAGGCAAAGAACTTCATGGTGAAAGGTAAAGGTAATTTGGTTTGCAAATTGAAGAAATCTTTGTATGGCCTAAAATAGAGTCCTAGGTTGTGGTGCCAAAAATTTGATACATATGTGTTGAGTTTGAGATTTGAGTGTTCTAAATCAAATCATTGTGTTTATTATAAAACTGATGGTGATCATTTCCTGTTTATTGCATTATATGTTGATTATATGTTATTTATTGGTAAAGGGAAAGGCATGATTTCATAACTAAAATCTCAACTTGCTGCTAAATTTGAAATGAAAGACCTTTGTGCAGCTAGACACATTATTGGGATGGAAATTAGAATGGATAGAGTGAACAGAAAGCTATGGCTTGGCCAAAATAAGTATGTCAATTCAATTTTATAGAGGTTTAACATGCAGGACTATAGACCATTGTGTGCTCCCTTTTCAGTTTGAACAAAGTTATCTATTTCAGATTGTCCAACATCTCCATCAGAGATGGAAGAGATGAGTAGAGTGCCTTACCAGAATGCAGTTGGAAGTTTAATGTATGCTATGGTTTGTACTAGGCCAGACATTGCCCAAGCAGTGGGAGTTCTTTCTAGATATATGTTTAATCTTGGTAGAGTTCATTGGGATGTAGTTAAAAGAGTCTTCAGATATCTACACAATACCTCAGAGTATTCCTTGTATTATCATAGTAATTTGACTAAAGATGATATTTCCCTTGATATTCATGGTTATGTGTGTTACATCCCTCTTTTTGGAAACAATTATGTTATTTACTTTCTTGCAAATTTCAGTAATTTAATATGTTGTGAACGACATGGGAAACTGATGATTTATCTTACAAAGTTGTTATATGATATTGTGGAATCTAATGATTACGATCAAGGTGATATTGTAGACTAAATGTCCTTATAATAAATGCAATGATGTTTGGATATATTATGCTTTGATTTGAACATAGGTGCTTTGACCACAAAATTGTATGTGAGTCTGTCGTTGCAGGAACAGGTGGACCGTGTTCGACAGGAAGAGAAAGTATCTTCGAGAGAGAGTATAGACTCTGGAAATTAACCATGGGTGTTTGTTAATGAGAACACCAAACAGGTAGATAAACCTTGGAATCATCAAGTTAGTTGTGTTTGTCGGTTGGGTTAGTTAACTAGATGTCGACGTCAGAGGATAAAGTATAACATCCTAGCCGAAAGTCGTCATGTAGAATCTTGGAGTCGTCGATGTCATCGTAAGTCCATCACAGCAAGTTGACTTATTTAGACGTTTATTATTTTCGTTTATAAGTATTTAATGAACCATCTTGTGGTGGAATTGTAAATCTTGTCTCGTAGTCGAAAGATGCGAGAAGTCAGCTTTGTGCGTCTAACGTTGTAAGAAACTCGTTTGCATTACGATCAATCCGTCGAGATTGTCGTAAAACGCATCGAACTTATGTTGTGAATTTATTCTTTTCTTGTAGATCGACGAATGTCGATTTGAAGCCATAGCGTGAAATAATTTATTATGGACGTCGTTTAGCGTGAGTCTTTTTTTCTAGCTTTGACCGCGATTTGTTGTCAATCTAACCTTGAGTTTTCTTAATAAGATGGTCTTTGTCTCTTTTTCCTTTCCAACCAAAACGATGCTCTAATCATTTCCTAACCATCTTCGTGTCGAGCTTTAACTCCTCAATTCAATCTTTAAGTTGGTTTTGGAAGGTTGATGCCTTTTTGATTGAGTGAGGGCGGAGTCGTTGTGTTCTTTAGCAAGCCACATCGCCATAGGAGCCGCCACCTTTTGAATGGTCATGTTATGTGGAAGTCAGGTAAAAGATTGTATTGTCGACCCAAGTATTTATGATTGTGACGGCTGTGAGTTTGTAGAAAGATTCCTCTTCATCATGGAGTAAAGGTAGGGAAGTGTTAGCGGTTAAGTTAGGAGTAACTGCAATTTATTGGGGATACCCATCATCAAGATGGGGCGAAGGCATCGGTTTTGTGATGGTGGGGAAACATAAACTAAACCGCAGAAAGATAGGAAGTTTTCCTGCATGGGATGATAGTTATGCGGGGTGGTAGTTTCTAATGAGAGGGAAACTTTAATGTAAGATTCCTTCGCGAGGTGAGGAGAAGGGAGTTCTAGTTAGAGGCCGTCATGGCATTGTGATAGGGGGAGATATCAACGAAGAGGGCAGAGGCTACGAAGTAAGAAGAAATAAATGGTAGTTGTTGTTTGTTGGAGGCCTTGGTGAGTGAGGGAGGAAGTAGTTAGAGGGAATAATGAGAGAGTAAGGGAGATACTCCCGTCGGGTAGGAAGATAGCGGAGGCAGCGAGAGGTGGCTGTCGTGGGGGAGAAGAGAAGTAATTGTGAAGGAAGATATGGTCTGAGAGTTTTAGAAGCTGCGAGAGGAGAGTAAAGGCGACAGTGGGGAGGATAGTTTTGTGGAATGGGTCGCTATGTTTAAAGAGAGTGCTCATTTCTTTTTGAGGGGTTTCTGAGTAGAAAACGACAGAGAGAGATATCTGTGGGAACATCGGAGTATTAAGCAGCTTCTGTGTAGTGATCGGCAGAGAAGGAAACTGTGGGAGCCTGCCTTTGTCTTGAGTGGTTACCGGGCAGAGAGGAGGATGACTAGCCAAGAGGAGAAGTAGAATTTGCCACAGCAACCTCCATCTTCGTCCACAGGTTCATTTCCTTTGTTTTCTTCTCACAATTTAGACCCGTCAGTAAATAAGTCTCATGTTTGCGAAAGATAAATATGTTTAAAATGAGAAGAAATGAATAACAACGTAAACCTAGTATGATATCTGTGTGCGGTCAATCCATGAAATAGCATCATTGTGGTGTTTGTGATTTAAAAACTTAGAAATAGAAGTATTGCTGTCTTCTAGAATTCGTGAACTCAGAAACTGTAGCATTTCTTGTCATGAATGACACAGTATAATAAAAGAACGCAGTTCTCTAATGTAAATACATTTAGGAACGAACTCATCATGATGCAAGATGTAATTTACCTTCCTTGAACGATAGCTCCACAGCGAGTAAACACGTTGCTCCACGTGCATGCTGTGTAGGAGTCAAAACCACAGTTTTTAAGCATGTTTTGACGTAAAACTTAGTATGTTTGATAGCCGGAAAAAAATGCAGTTGTAAACAGCTGATGTCTTATCCGTCATACATCTTTAGTTAGAGATCGACCATGCGTTGGTCATCTCTATTGACATAAGAAAGATTCCAAAACCATTTATATTTTATTTACGACTCTCATCTTTATGAATCATGTGAAACTAAATGACACGGAAAGAGGAGTAGGAAGTTAAAGTATTAGTAATGATTAGGAAACCGTCATGGTTCTTAAATGAACAATTAGAGTTGAAAACCTGCATGTGAGTCGAGAATACGTTGCATGCGATGGTACTAGTATCATTTTACCTTGTAGACCATATGAGTCTAGAATCCTCAAATTTCGGGATAACGGGAAATGGTTTTAGATATTTGAGTATGTTGTGCAATTTTGGAAACTGAGTAAACAAATATGAAACCACTTAGGAGTGGACGTTTATAAACAATGTTTTTACATGAAAATGGGTTTTGAAACTATGAACTCAGGATTAGAGTAAATGTTGCGCCATGCGCTATTACAAGAGGAAATCCTAAACCCTTGATGTCATCAAGGTCGTCAATTATTTCAAATTATACAAATAGGAAACTGTAGGATTTCGACCAGTTCAAGTCGAGTAGGGTGGGTGAACTAAGTTCATGCGTTCTTAGAACACTAACTAAAAACAAATCCTTTGGCCAAGGTGGTGTACTATCCTCAAGTGCATCGAACGTTCACCGTAACTGGATGGCGTTTCTTGTGGAGTGTCGTGCATGAATAGAGGGTATCTAGGGATCTGCACGATAACAAGACACGTAGGCTACAACACCAGAGCTCAGATGGCAAACACCGATGGTTATCCTAAGTCTATCCTCTTGAGTAGGGTAGGGCCACTTCCGGTTAGGAAGGAGTGCAGAAGACCGACGGTCTGTGGTTGGAGGTTAAGCTCCTTGAAGATACTTTCTCTTCCAAATACTGAGGAATGTTGAGTCTTGAATGTGATGGGTCGACAATCAAGATGCATGATAATGGTATGTTTCCAATATTTGTTGTTTCAAGAAAATTTCATTTGTTAGAAACCAAAGTGTTTAATGTATATCATTTCTTTCAGTTTTATGAAGATGAGATCATGTTTATGATAAAATGAAAAATGTTTTATTGGATTATAGATGAGTTACTTTTGTATTTGATTACCTAGTAAAAAAAAATTACCATTGTGAAAACTTAGTTACTTCTTGTCATTTTGGATTTGGTTGTTACAATGTGGATTCAGAATGGACAGGTGATATTGATAGTAGATGATCAACCAGTGCTTATGTCTTTACTTTATTTGGTGGTGCAATTAGTTGGATGAGTAAGAGACAGGGTGCAGCTGCTTTGTCCACTACTAAAGCTGAGTATATGGCAGCTACTCATGCTTGCAAAGAAGTTATTTGGATTAAGAGACTATGTGCAGATATTATAATAAAACAAAGTGCACTGAAAATTTATTGCGACAGTCAGAGTGTGATCTGTCTAGCTAAGAACCTGACATTTCATGCCAGAACCAAGCGCATTGATGTACAGTATCATTTTGTTATAGATATGGTCGAAGATGGCAGGGTGAAGTTGGTTAAGGTAGAGACTTTGATGAATGTTGTTGATTCTTTACCTAAGCCTGTGAGAAAATAAAAGTTTAGATGGTGTTCAAAGACTATGGGCCTTTTGGCCCCTAGCAATTAAGAGATGATGTTTACTCCCTTCCGTTGCTCTTGCAAGGTGTTCGACAAGTGGGATATTTGTTCGGAAAATGTGTCTCAACCTTGCAATTATATAAGGTTTATTGTTGATAGGATATATATATTTATATATATTTCCTAGTTACACCAATAGGTGTAATATACAATGGGAGCATGGGGTGGAGTGGGATGCATGTTAACATTTTTTTGTTAAAAAAAATTATTAAATGGCTGAGATACATTAATTTAATGATATAGTGTAAATCTAAACTGTTCATTATTGGTTTTAGATCTGATGGTAGATATTTTGTTAGCTTGTCTTTCCCTAGAAGGTAACCCTATTTTATGAGGGCACTGTATTACAGCTGCAGTATTGTGATGTATTTTGAGAGTCTGATAGCGGTTGTGTTGTCTCTGGATCTCATGGTGATACTCTTGTGAGAAGCTTTCTCTACAAGTATATCATAATCTTTGTGATTTCTGAATAATATATTGGGTGGCTTTTGGAGTATGGAGTTTTTCTCCCGAAAGGGTTTTCCCCATGTAAATCACTATGTTGTGGTATGCATGATATCTATGTTTATTTTTGTTTAAGTTTTTGTAACTATTAAATATTTGTAAAGTTTTACATTATCCTCCTCTCAAGATTAGTGTAGGAAGTTGTATTGCTACCTTATCTTCCTTACATATATTAAGTTAATTATTGCATTATACATTTGCACCCAAACATGGCAATATTACATTCCTTGAGATTACTCCATTTAAATTCACATACACAAGATTCAGAGTGTAGGCATGCATGTACATGATTCCAAAGGATTAAAATAGTTGTGCATCACTTCAGATCTATCCCTGTTATTACACTGAATCTTGGACATGAGAAACCCTAAACTAAACCTACTCCTACTGGTACTGCTAATAGGATGAGGGTTTGATTAAAATACCGATTGATCCATCCCTAATATGGACCGGTGCCTACTCCATTGGGCAACTGAGTCATAGATTACAAGGAGGAAAGAAAATATGCAGCAAAGGATCAATGGAACCAAACATATATTTGCATACATATCATAAATAGACCTTCATGTGATGGACATACTTAATAATCCAAGAAAGAACTGTAATGATTCATGTGCAACAAAAGGAATAGAAAATACAAAGCCTTGTATTAACTTGAATATTGTCACACACCTCCAAACCCTAGTTACAATCATGCCAGCAAATGTGGCAAGGAAAAACATACAACTACGATTATACATTTGCCAAAATCATTCCAAACTCCCATGGAGATATACCATTACATGTAGATTTTCTTTACATATCCTTCCTACACCATGTGAAATACATCCCTTCACTTATAGACCAGACCAACGTGATTTGATGCCCTAAAATCAACCTAAGGCACTTGCAAACCAGACAGTTGGTTCAACGACCAACCACCTAGAATGAATTCCAATCTTGCCTTTATAGCCTTCACAACACAGACCTGAGGATGAAATGGGTGGGAAAACCCCAACAACCCCACCAACTGCAATAAAAACATTAATTGCAACTACCCATTTCACATTAATGGTGATCCTGGAGGTTGTTGGTGCGTTCCTAAGCGGTGGGAGGAACATGGAAGGCAAAATAGTCATGCTCTGACCAATCAGGCTTCCTCCAAGCAATCAACCTTTGAAAAGGTGAAGAAGGAAGCCCCGATCTCCAAAGTTCGAAAGGAGCAAAGGGAGACCATTGAGCTTCAGAGATTGGGCCTCCACCATACATCATTCATTTTGGAAGAGAAGAAAAGAACCACCTGATCCCAAAACACTTAGAAAAACTTTGAAGGTCATCGAACCTTCTGCCTTCAGTCTTTGAAAAGAAAAGAGGAAGAGAAACCCCCCAATCTCTAATGCCCACAACACTTAGAAACTTTTGTGAAACCTTGTCAGACTTTGACGATCGGGCCTTCCGCCTTCATCCTGCAAAAAAGGAAGGAAGAAAAGAAACCTCCCGCTTGTCGCTGCCTGAAAGACTTAAAAGAAAGGAAGCTTCGTCGAACTTCGGCAATCGAGGTCTCACCCTACTACATGCTCAGAAGAAGAAAGAAGACTACCACCTAGACCTTCGACATCCACAACACAAACAAATTTTGAAACCTTGGCACACATAAGCGATCAGGCCTTCTCGTTAATGCATGCTTGGAAGAAGACGGAAGGCCGCCAACCTAACTTCTTACGCCTGAAACACAGGCAATTTTACCAATTACCAAGGGGGAAAGTTGGAACCGATAGGAAAGGCACGACTGAAGATAGAAGGTCAAAACTCCAAAGTTCCAACAAAGGCAAAAAACACAAGGCAAAAGCCAGAATTCTCTTGGACTTAACTAATTTTTCAGGGTTTTCTTCCTTGCATTTCAAAAAGGCAAACATAGAAAATTTTGGATGGAACTCATTTAAAATAGTCTTAGATCGGATATAAATGATGGGTTCAATAACAAAGGCACAAAGTAGTTCTTGATGAATTTGGAGCATAATAAACCAAGTTCAAAAACTAGTTTTTTCATGTGCCAACAAATACATGAACTATATGGTCTATGTAAGAGTTATTTCTAAGTGTTTTGTGAATGTGTGGCAGGGAGATTTTTCTTCCATTTATACTTCGAATTTAGAATGTATGTTAGAAACAAAAATGGATCTACATGTTGTTGGCCCATGAAAGCACAAAGAATGAATAAATAAATGAAATCCACTTCTGAGTTTTTTATTACAATGCATAGGTCTATATGCATCGATAATTCACATTTTCACAAGCATCTCCACTCTACGTTCTCATATCCACTATCCAATTTCATGCTTCCAAGCACTACATTTTGAGCCTTTGAGATTAATTTTATATGGCATAGTTTTAGTAGCTAGTGTAATTCCATGCTTCTCATCAAGTGCTTTAAAATATTTAAACATATAAAAAAACTTTATATGTATGTTTCAAAAAGTAGATCTTGAATAGTCATCATTAAATTAAACAAAATAATGATATTTGCCCAAAGAGTGAACATCCACTAGACCAAACACATCTGGATGAATAGCTTCTAAACATCTCTTAGCTATAGTACTTCCCACAAGAAAATTAACTCTATTTTGTTTACCAAATACACAATGCTCATAGAAATAAAACTCAACAAAACAATCCAAAAAAATATCCACTATATTTTTATTAATGCTAGTCCAAAGACCTTTTCTACCAATGATGTCCATTCTTTGGTGCCATAACATACATGAATTTTTAAAATTAGTTACATTGACAAAAGTACAATAAGTAGATACCTCCAACTTAAATAGAGTTCTATACCAAGAGCCCTTATCTAGCACCAAATTTTCTTGTGCCAACCTACAACCATTCTTGTCAAAATTCAAATGCACTGCAGCATCATTAATCTTAAAAATTTAAATTAAATTGTTTTTGAACCCTAGAATGTGTAACACATCAATAAGAGTTTTCACTCTTCTATCGCTAAAAATAGTTTTACTCATGCTTGGGCAACAATCTTCATATTAATGTTAGAGCTAAGAAACATCTCACCACTGACGAGGATCGTTGCAATCCTCTTCATTTAATTTATCAATCCGGGGTGGTGTCCAAAGGTTGTATGCATTAGGAATTTAAAGATTTTTTTTTTTTGCAAACAGTTCTTTCTAACAAAAACAGAAAAGAAAAATGAAATTAATCTAATGAAATCACACATGCAAAATTTAAATACACTTGCATAAATTAAAACTATAAATTTCAAACATGTTTCCATGAATTAAAAATACGGAAATAAAATAGCTCTTGCACTAAAATCTAATTTAATACAATTTAAATAAATAGAAATGCATGAAACTAAAATAATACAAACAATAAAATAAGTACCAAATGTTGTCCTTTTCCTCAGGATGAGCAATTTGCTTGCTCCTCCCTTGGAATTGGACCAAGATCATTCACTCAACTGTGTGCTCAATGCTCCATATATCTTATTTCTTCAACAAAATATTACAAATTTACTTCTAAAACTGTTGTAGCTTTCTTATTCCAAAAAATTACCAAAATAACAATTCCTTTCTTTAGAGTTGAGAGGTTTATTTATAGATTGAAGATCTTCACCCAACTCCCTAAACTAATGGAAAGCATAAATACACTTGTCCTTCCCATTCCTATGATAAAAGAACAACTCTCTTTATTCTCTACACATCTCTCCTACTCCTATGCTAAAGGAAACAAATTCCTTTATTCTCTCTATATAGGAAACAAATTCCTTTATTCTCTCTGCTAATCCTATGCTAAAGGAACAACATCCTTTATTCCCTCATTACAAAGTGACAACACATCCACATCCTTTTAACGGAAAAAGGCTTTATTTTTGCTACTTTTATTATTTTCCCAAAACAATTTATCTTCAACTTTTTAAGAAAATAAAAGGTTGAAAGAATATCAAATCCATGGTTCAAGCCAAATGAGTTGAAACACCTTTGGCTGAAATCAAGCTAGAATACTTTCAAAATTAGCTCCGGAAGTGATTTTTTAGAATACTTCAAGGTTGGTTGAAAGAGGCTGAAATACATCAAGACTAATTCTGCATCATTTTAAAACATATTGCATTCTATTTTTCCAACAAACATTAGAAAATGTTAGTAATTAAATTGCAATAGACTTCTAAGAAACAAACCAATATACATCTATATTCTATTTTAAATAAGCTAACAGTTCGTAAAACTACATTTAAATCCACTTTTAATGCTAATTTTAAGAGAAAATAGAGAAGAATTTAGATGAGACATTTCTAGTCTCATCATCTCCCCCACACCTAAATTCTTGCAGGTCCTCCTTCAAGCTACTGCTCTCTCTCTCTCTTTTTTTTTCCATAATTGATGACCCTTATATCTTTCAATTATTTTCTATGCTCTCTTTTTTTTCTTCATCTTTGAAAGTATACATTGATTATTCTATGACATTCATCCATGATGAGACTCACTGGAGCTTTATCAATTTATTTGCTCTTACAAAAATTTCTCTCCTTTCCAGATTTACTTTCTTTAGCTAATTGTTTTTTTAAACCCATCAGACATAAATGGCCATAACTTTCACGTTTCTTGATTAAATTTTAAAATTTAATATGTTCTGGAATGCTGAGACATAGGAGAATAAAACCTAGAAATATTTTGATGAGATTCTATAATATGTGAGACAAGTTATTTCTGCAAATAGCTTGTACCATCATGACAGCAACAAAGATTGACATGGTATAAGAACTTTTTTTTTTATCACCTCCCTTTATGCATTTAGATTCTTTCTATGCCATCATATTCTCACTTCAATTTTTTTTTTCTTCAGAAAACACCTTTACTGAAAATCTCTTAGCTCCAACAAGTGAATCGGTGCAGGTAGTTTATATTTTTAATTAGCTTTCCTAAAACTGGATTTATTTGTAATTAAATAAACTAATAGCTATATTTAAAAATAAAATAGTAGAATATACCTTGGTCATATTTCAAAGTTATCCTTTCTTTCTTCATGTCATTTGATTCTAATTTCTGCTTTAGAAAATCTTCAGAAGTTCAATTTTGAAAAGTTAGAAAAAATTCAAAAGGTTCAGCTCTCGAACTCTGAAACAGTGGACAACTTTAGAACAGTGGACAGAAAAGTGCCAGAACAGTGGACAACTTCAGAATAATGGAGAGCTCCAGAAGGACATAACAACTTTACAGCAATAAACAAATATTCTAGAGCATTGCTGAAAGGATGCTTTTGGAACAAACATAGCAGGATCAAAGAGACGAAGTTATGAAGCATTAGTGAAAGATGCCGTCGAAATGCAGGAACAAAGTTTCAAAGCATCGGTGAAAAATGTCGTCGAAACACAGGAACAAAGTTTTGGAGCATCGCTAAAAGATGTCATCAAAACACAGGAACAAAGTTCCAGAGCATCGCTGAAAGATACCACCAAAACGTAGGAACAAATTTCTAGAGCATCGATGAAAGATGTCACAGGAACGTAGGAACAATTTTCTAGAGCATCGGTAAAAGATGCCATTTGGAACGTAGGAACAAATTTATGGAGCATCGGTGAAAGATGTTTCCGAAATGCAAGAACAAAGTTCCGAAGCATCATTGAAAGATGCCACCATAACAAAGGAAAAAAGCTCTGGAGCATTGCTAGAGGATGCTACTGAAACTTAGCACGAATAGGAATGAAGTTCCGGAGCATTGCTGAAAGATGCCACCAAAACACAAGTGTTGGGAATTAAGGTGTCTCAACCTTGGTAATTCCTTGTATTATTTCATTTTATTTATTTATTTATTGTCTATTGTATAATTAGGATGCAAATCCTATGTTGTCATCTTGTGGGAGTTGGCATAGTGATGTGTCATCTTACATGGCATATGACCACATGTAAATTTGTCCTTACATGAGGAGATAGGCATCCCACTTAGTGGTAGGAATATTTTTCCATATGTCGGCATCTTGGAATGTGTGTAAGGGAATATTGACGGAAACGGTCATGACAGATTCCTATGACAAAGTTATGACATGTAAGAGTCAGAAATAGAAGATTCTATGACAGGTATGGACATGTGTCGAGAAGCATCTTTGAAAAAGGCATCTTTGGGCACCCCATGGAGGGTTATGACATATTGTAAGAGAATATGCTATTTATAGCCTGTGTATGATAGATTCTCTTACAGCTGTAAGTTATGACAGCTATGACAGATTCTATGATGGTTGTAAGAGTCGTAAGAGCATCTGTCATTGCCCATCTTGGAAATAGCTGACCTCTTTGGGATGGGGTGACTTGACAAGTGTCAGGAACATCCTACAGTGTTGGACAAGTGTCCATAGGCATGGGTTTTGGCCCATGAGGCCATGTTGGATGCCCATCTCAATGTGGAGCCATTTTTGCCCTGTATTTTCTTTATAAACAAGTGCTTTGCAGAGGTGATGTATTATGTGATTGACAGGTACTATTATGCTGCCGGATCATCTCCAAATACGCGTGTCAAAGACTCCTGCAAGAGCGTTGGATCTGTGACTATATTGTAACCTTCATTGTTTACGGAATACATTTGAGTTGTGTTTTGGAGTGTGGGGTTTTTCACCTATAAGGGTTTTCCCCACGTATATCTTGTGTCTCTCTTCTTCTGTCTTACATTCTTGTGTATGTGTTTACTGCAATATCTCTATTAGTGGGTTAACATAGCTATAGCTGTAAAGATAAAATTAAATTTGCACTCTCTTCCCCTCATTAGATTAGTGTAGGAAGCAATTTCTGCACGCCTAGCTTCCTTTCAGTTCATATCAGAGCCTCGCCAGTTTTGGTTCTAGTTGCCGGGAAGGGGTTTTTTGAGCTAATCTTAGGTTGAGTGGGAGTTTATGCAGAGTATTTTTTATCTTGTTGCAGGAAGGAGATGGCAACCACATCCGGAAGATTAGAGGTGGAGAAATTTAATGGCACTAATTTCTAGTTGTGGAAACTCAAGATGGAAGACCTCCTTGTTGATTGTGACCTATGGGAAACTGTATCCGATGTAAAGCCTATAGCAATGTCACAAGTTGATTGGGACCTCAAAGATCGGAAGGCTAAGGGTCTCATAAGACTCTGTCTAGCTGACTCTGTGCTGCTGAATGTCCATGAGGAGAAGAGCACGAAAGACCTTTGGAAGAAGCTGGGTGATGTTTATCAGGCCAAGTCCTTGGTGAACAAGCTCTTTCTAAAAAATAAGTTGTTTGCTCTAAAGATGGAAGACGGAGGATCTGTTGCAGACCATATGAATGCTTTCAACATGATCATTGCACATTTAACATTTGTGGGTGTGAAAATGGAGGAGGATCGGTGTATGACCCTACTTTGTTCTTTTCCAGATTTGTGGGATCATCTTGTCATGGCCATCGGAAGCACCACTACCGCCTTCAAGATGGAAGATGTGGTGTCTTTGATGTTATCTGAAGAAATGTGGAGAAAGACATCTGAGTCAGCCAAAGAGGCTCTTGCGGTTCGTGGAAGACCCAAAGAGAAAGGGAAGAAGAAGGACAAGAAAGGTGAAAAGGGCATATCCAAATCCCATGGGAGATCCAAATCTCCTAGAAAGTCCAAGGCTCTATGTTGGAACTGTGGCAAATCTGGGCATTTCTGAAAAGAATGCAAAGAAGAAAAGAAAAAGAAAAAGAAGAACGCCCCTAATTTAGATTTTGACAAGTCACAAGATGATGGTGATGCCTTCATCACAGCCCTAGCCACCCATGCATCTGATGATATGTGGTTGATTGATTCTAGTGCATCATTCCACATGACCTCGCATCAAAGCTGGTTCACAAAGTATGAAGATTTTGATGGTGGAAGAGTGTACCTGGGTGACGACTCTCATCTAAAAATTGTTGGTCGTGGAAGAGTCTCAATCCAATTCCTTGATGGATGAGTGAAGGGGATCATTGGGGTTATGTACATCCAAGGCCTAGCACAGAACCTACTTTCTGTAAGTATGTTGAATGATGCAGGTGTGCAAGTTGTCTTTTTGAAGGATGGATGCAAGATGACTAGAGGATCTATGGTGCTTGTGAAGGGTACTCGAAGAGGTACTTTGTTTCAGCTAGAGGTATGCACTTCACAGTGCAATAGTTCTTCTGACTCAAAGAAAAGAGCTGCAGTCACTTCATCCCCACCATCTGAACGAGCAGTGAAGAAACTTGTTGTAACTAGTTCTGATGGTAGTGCACATGCTATGGAAGCTAAGCTTCCTACTGAAAAGACTATGTTATGGAATTTGAGATATGGCCACATTGGTGAGAAGAGTCTTAGAACCCTGAAAAATAAAAACCTTGTTGAGGGGTTAAATGATTATAATCTCAAGTTTGACTTTTGCAAACATTGTGTATATGGAAAGCAAAACTGTGTTCGATTTTACTCTAGTTCTCACAAGTCTTCTAGTGTATTAGAACTTATTCATTCTGATGTGTTTGGTCCTATTAATGTTCCTTCGATTTCCAAATCTGTATATATTGTATCTTTCATAGATGATTACAGTAGAAGGACATGGGTTTATTTTATCAGAAGCAAGACTAAAGTCTTTAGTCAGTTTAAAGAGTTTAAAGCCTTTGCTAAAAATTAGACTAGTAAAAAGATTAAGTGTTTGAGAACTGACAACGGTGGTGAGTTTTGTTCGATAGAGTTCGATAAGTTCTGTAAAGAGCAAGGGATTGAAAGACACAAGACAACTCCATATACCCCGTAGAAAAATGTAGTTGCAGAGAGGATGAACAGGACACTGATGGAGAAGGCTAGTAGTATGCTTAGTGGAGCAAGTCTCGAACAAAAGTTTTGGGCTAAAGTTATTGCCACTGCTTGCTACCTGGTAAAAAGGTCTCCTACATCAGCTCTTGTTGGTAAGACACCTATGGAGGTGTGATCTGGTAAGAAACCTTCAATTAGACATCTTCATGTTTTTGGTTGTGAGGCATACACACATGTGCCTAGGGAGAAACGGTCTAAATTGGAGAAGAAGGCTATTAAGTGTATTTTCATTGGCTATGGTGTTGATGTGAAAGGATACGAGCTTTGGGATCCTGTGGCTGAAAAAGTGTTGTATAGCAAAAGTGTTATCTTTAGAGAGCTAACACCTTCTTCCATTGTTCTACAACCAGAACAGACAGAAAAGAAAGAGGATGCGGTTCAGTTTCCTTCTACCCCTGAGAAGACTAAACAAACAGACCTTGTGAGACCTGATGATGAGAACTCTAGCAGCTTAGAAGAAGAAGCAAAACCTCAACCTCATCTGTTGAGGAGGTCTACACGAAAAAGAAAGCAACCTGATAGGTTTGGTTATTCATTACTTGATTCCAGTTGTGCTTTTGCTTTACTTACTAACACTGATGAGCCTAGAACTGTGAAAGAGGCTATGGGCATGAAAGATGGAGGTTCCTAGAAGGAGGCCATGGAAGATGAGATGGCTTCTTTGGAGAAGAATAGAACATGGGACTTGGTGCCTTTGCCTGAAGGATGGAAACCCATTGGATGCAAATGGGTGTTCAAGAAGAAATTCGGTGCAGATGGCAGTGTTGAAAAGTACAAGGCTAGATTGGTTGTGAAGGGGTATTCTCAAGTGCAAGGAGTTGATTATGGTGAAATTTTCTCTCTCATTACAAAGCTAACATCCATTCAGTTTCTATTATCTCTTGCAGCTGCTTATGACTTAGAGGTAGAACAGATGAATGTGAAGATAGCTTTCCTTCATGGTGATTTGGAGGAAGAAATTTACATGTCACAGCCAGAGCATTACATAGAGAAAGGTAAAGAAAATTTGGTTTGCAAGTTAAAGAAGTCTTTGTATGGTTTGAAGCAGTCTCCTACGATGTGGTACTTGAAGTTTGATGCCTTTGTGTTGTCGATTAGATATCTGAGATCCAAATCAAATCATTATGTGTATTACAAATTTGACAATGATCTCATTCTCATTATTGCATTGTATGTTGATGATATGTTGTTGATTGGGAATGGTAAGAATATGATTTCTGATTTGAAGTCTCAGTTGTCATCATAGTTTGAGATGAAAAATCTTGGGGCAGCCAAGTACATTCTGAGAATGGAAATCAGAAGAGACAGAGCTAACATAAAACTTTGGTTAAGCCAAAGTAAGTATGTGAAGACCGTGTTGGATAGGTTCAGCATGGCAGATTGTAGACCATTGTGTTCCTGTTTCTTTGGGGACAAAGTTGTCTATTAATGACTATCCAAAATCTCCTAGTGAGGTGGAGGACATGAGCAGAGTACCTTATGCTAGTGTTGTTGGCATTTTGATGTATGTTATGGTCTGCACAAGACCAGACATTGCCCAAGTAGTGGGAGTCCTTAGTCGATTTATGGCTAATCCTAAACGGGTGCATTGGGATGTAGTTAAGCGAGTGTTCAGATATTTGAGGGGTACTTTTGAGTATTTCATATGCTATCATGGAAATGTTACAGGACCTCTGCATTCAGTTTATATTCGTGGATTTGTGGATTCTGATTGGGTAGGTGACATTTACAGCAGGAGATCCACCAGTGCCTATGTGTTCACTATGTTTGGTGGTGCAATTAGTTGGATGAGTAAGCGACAACTTATGGTCACTTTGTCCATGACAGAAGCTAAGTACATGGTAGCAACTCATGCTTGCAAGGAAGCCATTTGGCTTAAGAGATTGTGTTCAAATATTGGTGTTGATGCAGGACATATTACAATTTGTTGTGACAGTCATAGTGCGATTTGTCTTGTGAAGAATCCAACTTTCCATGCCAGAACAAAGCATATTGATGTACAGTTTCACTTCGTACAAGACATGGTAGAGGATGGGAAGGTAAATTTGGAGAAGGTGGATACTTTGAAGAATGTTGCAGATGCATTAACGAAGCAAGTGGGCACATATAAGTTCAGATGGTGTTCGGAGTCTATGGGGCTCTCGGCCTATAGCAGTTAAATCCTGTTATTACTATTGGCTCTTACAAGGTGTTTGACAAGTGGGAGAATGTTGGGAATTAAGGTGTTTCAACCTTGGTAATTCCTTGTATTATTTCATTGTATTTATTTATTTATTTCCTATTGTATAATTAGGATGCAAATCCTATGTTGTCATCTTGTAATAGTTGGCACAGTGATGTGTCATACTACATGGCATATGACCACATGTAAATTTATCCTTACATGAGGAGATAGACGTCCCACTTAGTGGTAGGAATATTTTTTCATGTGTTGGCATCTTAGAATGTGTGTAAGGGAATATTGACTGAAACGGTCATGACAGATTCCTATGACAAAGTTATGACATGTAAGAGTTAGAAATAGAAGATTCTATGACAGGTATGGACATGTGTCAAGAAGCATCTTTGAAAAAGGCATCTTTGGGTGCCCCAAGGAGGATTATAACATGTTGTAAGAGAATATGTTATTTATAGCCTGTGTATGACAGATTCTCTTACAGCTGTAAGTTATGACAACTATGATAGATTCTATGACGGTTGTAAGTCGTAAGAGCATCTGTCATTGCCCATCTTGGAAATAGGCAACCTCTTTGGGATGGGGTGACTTGACAAGTGTCATGAACATCCTACAATGTTGGACAAGTGTCCATAGATGTGGGTTTTGGGCCATGAGGCCATGTTGGACGGCCATCTCAATGTGGAGCCATTTTTGCCTTGTATTTTCTTTATAAACAGGTGCTTTGGAGAGGTGATGTATTATGTGATTGACAGGTACTATTATGCTACTGGATCATCTCTAAATACGAGTGTCGAAGACTCCTACAAGAGCATTAGCTCTGTGACTATATTGTAACCTTCACTGTTTATGGAATACATTTGAGCTGTGTTTTGGAGTGTGGGGTTTTTCACTCGTAAGGGCTTTCCCCACGTATATCTTGTGTCTCTCTTCTTCTGTCTTACATTCTTGTGTATGTGTTTGCTGCAATATCTCTATTAGTGGGTTAACATAGCTGTAACTGTAAAGATAAAATTGAATTTGCACTCTTCTCCCCTCATTAGATTAGTGTAGGAAGTGATTTCCGCACACCTAACTTCCTTTCAACAGGAACAAAGTTCTAGAGCATCGCTGAAAGATGCCGTCAGAATGCAGGAACAAAGTTCCGGATCATTGCTGAAAGATGCCGCCAGAACATAGGAACAAAGTTCCGAAGCATCGGTGGAGGATGCTACCGAAACTTAGCATGACAGGAATGAAGTTCCAAAGCATCGGTGGAGGATGCTATCGAAACTTAGTACGAACAGGAATGAAGTTCCAAAGCATCGGTGAAGGATGCTACCAAAACTTAAACATGAACAATAACGAAGTTCTAGAGCATCGGTAAAGGATGCTTTGAGAACTTTAAACAGCAACAACAAAGTTTCTTCCTGAGAAATATCTAAAAATGCTTCCAAAGCACTGTTAGATGGGTGCTTCCAAAACAATTTTTGATGCATACATGAAGATTTTCCAGAGACCAATGAAAAAAAAAATTTAACCTTTTTTTTAACTCTTTTTTTTTGTTTGAACCTTTCTTTTTTTTAACACTTTTTTTTAACACATTTTTTTAATAACTCCGCTGACACATTAGGGTGCATCTTTGGAAAGCAACTGCAGAGTTGTGAGCTCTAGAGATACTTACAAAACTTGAGTTTCGAAGTGTTGATTACATCCCTATTAGCATGCATGAATCTAAACTTCTTTTTGTTGATCCTATAAAATATTAGTAACTTTGCACCATCCAAAATCATAATAGTAATATGTCATAACAAATAAATGCATTGGATGGAAAGTAGAAACTAATGAGACACATGCAAGAAAAAGATTTTTATTTAGAAATCCTCAATGTAATATGAAATACACATTTGAAAAATAATAATCACTGGTTTGCCCCTTTGTTTCCATTTTTTTCAAGAATAGTAAGATAGACCAGCAGACAGTATTTTTGTTCCAATTTTTTCATACGATATCGGAATCCAATGATTCAAAATGTTTTAGAAACTAGATTCATAGGTCTATCATCACTATAAATAGATTTTTCAAAAAATTCTATTTACTATGTCAAATTTGGCAAAAAAACATTCATGTTTATAACAGTTTTGACTAGCAGTCACTGTTTTGGGGATGACTTTTTCGTTTGATATTGAAATGACACGATTCCAATTGGATCTGAATCTAGAATCAGAGAACTATCTCCCATATAAATAGGTTTTAAAATTCAGAGTTTTTATCATCCAAATATTCAACCAAACAGACTATTTTTTTTAACTTGACAAAAAAAAAATTTGAAATGCAACAAAAATATTTGTTCTTGATCAAATCTTCAAAAGAGATGAAAATTTACAATGAGGTTTTCTTTTTTTTTTCTTTTTTTTGGGGGGGGGGAGGGGGGTGGGTTGGTAGATAAAAATCTTTTAGATTCCCCGAACTTGTTCATACAATTTTTTTTTTTAATTTTTGACATAAAAAGAAAAACATCTACAGAACTGTTTGCTTATAATTTTTAGATCAAATCTATCTAATATATTGATTCCTTCTACTCTCTATGGCATAAAGAAAAGATTACTTGTTGTTACCAAATAATTTTTTTTAAATTACAAACACAAACTAAATTGAAATTTACTAGAACTGAAATTAATCTATGAATTGAAATGCTTATGCTAAATTGAAACTAATCTACAAATTGAAATGCTTATGCTAAATTGAAATTACAAAAAAAATAAAGTTAAACTATTGCATACTCAATTGAAAATTAATCTACTGCTCCTTATACAAAAATAAATAAATTATCTGTTGTCACAAAATAATTCATTTTTTTATGCTTTTAAGGAGAGAAGGAAATCAAATCTAAGAAATACATCTGAGAATAAAGTTCCTAATAACACCATGATCCCTAGCAACGGCGCCAAAAATGATGAGGATTGTTGCAATCCTCTTCATTTAATTTATCAATCCAGGGTGGTGTCCAAAGGCTGTATGCATTAGGAATTTAAAGTTTTTTTTTTTTTGCAAATAGTTCTTTCTAACAAAAACAGAAAAGAAAAATGAAATTAATCTAATGAAATCACACGTGCAAAATTTAAATACACTTGCATAAATTAAAACTATAAATTTAAAACATGTTTCCATGAATTAAAAATACAAAAATAAAATAGCTCTTGCACTAAAATCTAATTTAATACAATTTAAATAAATAGAAATGCATGAAACTAAAATAATACAAACAATAAAATAAGTACCAAATGTTGTCCTTTTCCTCGGGATGAGCAATTTGCTTGCTCCTCCCTTGGAATTGGACCAAGATCATTCACTCAACTTTGTACCCAATGCTCCATATATCTTATTTCTTCAACAAAATATTACAAATTTACTTCTAAAATTGTTGTAGCTTTCTTATTCCAAAAAATTACCAAAATAACAATTCCTTTCTTTAGACTTGAGAGGTTTATTTATAGATTGAAGATCTTCACCCAACTCCCTAAACTAATGGAAAGCATAAATACACTTGTCCTTCCCATTCCTGTGATAAAAGAACAACTCCCTTTATTCTCTACACATATCTCTCCTACTCCTATGCTAAAGGAAACAAATTCCTTTATTCTCTCTATATAGGAAACAAATTCCTTTATTCTCTCTACTAATCCTATGCTAAAGGAACAACATACTTTATTCCCTCATTACAAAGTGACAACACATCCACATCCTTTTAAGGGAAAAAGGCTTTATTTTTTGCTACTTTTATTATTTTCTCAAAACAATTTATCTTCAACTTTTTTAAAAAATAAAAGGTTGAGAGAATATCAAATCCATGGTTCAAGCCAAATGAGTTGAAACACCTTTGGCTGAAATCATGCTTGAATACTTTCAAAATTAGCTTCAGAAGTGATTTTTTAGAATACTTCAAGGTTGGCTAAAAGAGGCTGGAATACTTCAAGACTAATTTTGCATCATTTTAAAACATATTGCATTCTATTTTTCCAACAATTATTAGAAAATGTAAGCAATTAAATTGCAATAGACTTCTAAGAAACAAACCAATATATATTTATATTCTCTTTTATATAAGCTAACAGTTTGTAAAACTACATTTAAATCCACTTTTAATGCTAATTTTAAGAGAATAGAGATGAATTTAGATGAGACATTTCTAGTCTCATCAACCACCATCGCATGCTTTGTAATCAAAAAGCCATTCATTGTTAGTGTGAACATGTGTTTTACCTATCTAACTTGACTAGGTCCTAGTCACACTATACCTTAGCTCACTTAGAGAGACTCTTAATCTTGTCTCACCTCATGTACGCGCATGTGTTCTCACACTTGTCCCAAGTGAGCCCACATGTGTCACAACTTTGGAGTAGTCAAACTTTCAGTCCTACCTTCTCACCTCCTCCTCATTGCCTTTATATGCAAGGATTCTATTGTACTTTTGTAAGATTCACATTGCATGTTAATTGTATGATAGTTGTTAGGATTTTTCACTATGCAATTCATCTTTGTGGAAGTGTGTGTTGATATTGCAAGTTGATCTTAGATGATCTAGCATGTCTCAGAGAAAACCTGCAAATCCCTTCTCATTTGAGTTGAATCCTGCACTTAGGCCTATCATTGGTGCATCGTAGATCCAAACTGACATCAACATTGAGTTTAGAAGGGTTGCGAAAGTTAAATTACCTATCGTTTCATCAATTTTTGACATGTGAATTTTTTTAATTTTTTTGGAGGGGGCATGTAGCTGCAAGGTATGATACCATACAGAATTTTGTATAGTGGTACCTATACAAAATTCCATACAATTATACCTATATGAAATTACCAATACGAAAAATGCTCTACAAAATTTCTCTGGTTCGTTGGGTGGTTTTCTCAATGTCTAATTAATCAAGTTTTTATGGTGGTTGTTCATGTTTGGATGTTTGTAACCTCTAGTTTGAATCTCAAATTTTTTTGCAATTTTTATGTTTACTAGTTCATTTGGAAACTATTTGGCTCAATTTCATGAATCTCATGTTACAGGGTTAATGTGGTCCACCATTCCTACGGAACTCATTCTACATTTCGTTGTCGTATTTGTAACAATTTGCCAAAATTATGCATCGACCAAGGGTTTTACCATTGGCAGCATCTATCTTGGCTTTCGACTTCATCGAGATTTTTATTCTCTTTGATCTGCCATGTCTTTTGCCCATCAAGGGCTCGGCCAAACTCCCCTACCCAAGTGTTCATTTTGTATAGCTCGTCAAAGGTTCACACTTTTATGCTGCCAAGATATTTTTGGGCTGCACTACTAGTTTTAAGCATTCACCAAGAACCACCTTCTACTTGTTGGAGTTGAGGATCTTTTGGACAAAACACTGGCACCAGAATGGGGAACGAATGGCAAGCAATCACATGCCCTACAAGTTATGAGAAACAAAAAATATTGCAAAGCAAACAAGCGAAATTAGAATAATCTAGACTTACAATGAATATTATGAACAATGTTTGTACATATAGGATAAGTGGTTGAGTCACATAAGAAGTTGACTCATACTCACTAATAGTAGTGGCAAGTTTGTTTTTCCAAAATAGCAAGAGGTCACACCACATACCTTGGAAGAGTTTGAACAACTCTCCAAGTCACCACATAGCTTGGAACAGTTTGACCAACTCTCCAAGTCACCACATAGCCACCTAAGATGACTTAATGTTAAGTGTTGAAGTACATGCATAATTACTTAATAAGTAATAACAATACTATTCTACACTAACACCCCCCTTAAGCATAGCTTTGGTGGGCACAAAAAAAGATGAGTCCTAGCAACTAAGCTTGATGAGGTATCCATGTACAATGCAATCTCTCATAAAGTGGAGAAAGGAAGAAAACCCAATGGAAAAAACTTCCCTCCAAAAGAGAGAAAAAATGTGAAAGTGTACTAGACACGACACAAAACACCTAAAGATGATAGTCTTGAAATCCCTACAAGATAGGGCCCATGTGTGCCTCCACAAAGAAGAGAAAGAAAGTCAACACAAAATGTCACATGGTGAATGTTGTAGTAGGTCCCTCTGCAACAAATAATGCCTTTTCCTTTTGAAAGATAGAAACCCTGATATGTCAAACTATTGAATTCCCACTCAAGTGGAATGTATGAAGGAATCAGGATGTATGGTTCTAGAAGTTACTCGTGTTTCCCAATGCTGATGCTAAAATGAGTCACAACCAAATCAGGTGCCTCATGACTAACTAAAATAAGTGACCTCTCAAAATCATGTGAAAAATGATGAAGAGTAGGATCCAAAGAAGTGATGTGTGGAATGCCAATACATGCCATGTGGCTATAATCTAAATCCCACATGAAGTCCTACTACAAAGAATATCTAGAATCCCTCAGTGAAGCCTCTTTGAACTCTGTAGTAGCAAAAGAACTATCATCAAGGAGAAGACATATGTCCTCAATATTGTCATCAAGATCTGAAATGTGGTACTCTACAAACAAGCAATAGATGTTAGGTAGAAATGTGTCCCAATGATCTAGAATATTGATATCAATATCCTACTGCAAGGAATTACTAGAAGTTCTCAAGAAAGCAACACGAAACTCTGAATCAACAACAAGTGATGGTGGAGGTGATAGAATAGCTACCAATTCTAGAGGTGTAGAGAGAAGAGAAGTAAGAGGAGATGTCTCTGTGTCATTAGCACATTCAAGAATTTCCCAATAAGAAAGATCCTCTTTAATATCATTTTCATACAAGGTATTATCAACATCATCGAGGGAAAGACATATGTGTATAACAGGATCATCTAGGAATGGAGGTTCATTTAGATCTCCATACATTTCCCATAGTGTGGTCCAGAAGGTGCAAATGCACTCAATGTGTGACAAAGCCCTTGATGTGTGGTCCCTAACACTTAAACCAATTAATCCTAAGACATGATCATTTTTAATTTCCCATGCAGTTTTCTACCAATATGTACTTGGTTCAGGAATAAGCCCATACAAATGTGGCAATAGATGAATCCATCAGTAGTGCTTTAGGATGCCATCACACTAGGACTTGTAGTTTCCTTTTTCCAAATTAATGACAAAGGGATGATTTGTTGTACCCATTTTTAGTAACTGAGATAGATTATCCCCTTAGCTATTTGGAAATTTATGTGAGTTCGTTGATTACAAAATGCTTGTATAATCCCCCTTAAAGAATGATACATAAAATGGCACTTTATAAGTTAAGTGCATTAGGAACAACCCCCCAAATTGCTTAATTATCCCCAAACTAAAAATGTGGAAGGAAATGTGGAAGTGCACTAGACACGACACAAGACACCCCCCCTATAATTCAATATTTTTATCCCCCTAGATTTTTGGCACTTTATAATTTTAGAACATAGGTGTATCTAATTTGGAACAAAAAATGGCACTTTATAACAATAGTGTGAAATCATATCCAATGGATTGGGCTTGGAAAATTATTCACTTTGACAAAAAATGGCACTCAATTTCGAGTTGCCAATCAAAAGTTACAATAAATTTTCTATTTTGCCTATTTGCCTAAATTTGCACTAAAAACTTTTTAAATGATGCCTTCAAAAATCTAAGAAAATTAAAAAAATGTACATGCCTTCCAACTCAAAAAGTAAAAAGCAAGAAAAATTTGGAGTGAGTTAAGCCCCCTCCAGCTGGGCGCGACCACCCCATATGACCAAGGGGATAAGAGAATTGGTGTCTATATTTCTACTTGAATGCAAATAAAAAATTGTTTCAATTAAACAATGCAATATACCGAACCAACATCTTCAGCCAAAACTCACTTTGATACCATGTTGGAGTTGAGCATCTTTTGGACAAAACACTAGCACCGGAATGGGGAACAAATGACAAGCAATCGATGCTTACAAGTTACGAGAAACGAAAAATATTGCAAAGAAAACAAGCAAAATTGGAATAAGTTGAACTTGCTATGAATATTATGAACAATGTTTGTACATATAGGAGAAGTGGTTGAGTTGCATAAGAAGTTGACTCATACTCAGTAATAGTGGTGGCAAGTTTGTTCCTCCAAAATAGCAAGACATTGTGCCACATACCTTGGAAGAGTTTGAACTCTCAAAGTCACCACATAGCTTGGAAGAGTTTGACCAACTCTCCAAGTCGCCACATAGCCACCTAAGATGGATTAATGCCAAATGTTGAAGTACATGCATAATTACTTAATAAGTAATAACAATAATCTTCTACACTAAAACCACTTACTGCCACTACAATCTCCTCCACTATCATCGAGCTCAATTCAACACTTCTCTAGTTTGATTCCCTTGTTAGCGAATTGGCATTTTTTGCATAATTTTTGGCAAATTCCACACATTGAAAAGATTGTAGATAACATTTTGGTTCAAGTTGGCTCTACCAGGAGTCATATGCCCTATGGTTTATGTCATCTTTATTAGATCCCAAAATTGCTAGTCCACAATCCTAGAGTATTTCTCCTTCTTCCAAGCCAAGGGTTTCATCAACAAGGTGAGAAAGACACTCATCCACAGATTGAGAATAGTTAAGGCCAACTAAGGAGAGTGGATATGCTCTCCTACACTTTGGACTCAGCCAGACCCAAGAGGGATATTCCTAGAGGCATGAAATGAAACACAAATAAAAACTCAAATCCATACCCAATGTACACTTAACCCCCATAATTGTCAGTGGGCCAAGACAAACTAGATGCATGGACCCCTAATTAAGCTAATTGCTACACCCTATAGATGCACCAACAAATGATAACAACATGGCATCCCTTATGATGAATCCACTTAACCTCCCTTACACAATTTATAAGGTGCATGCATGTAAGAACATGATTCACATATGATTTGAACAACTTTAGGTTGCTTAAGATTAATCCCTGGCTAGAACACAAAATCATGAATAGCATGTGAAACCTAATCTACATCTAATCCTACTCCTATAACTACCCAGAATATAGGATTGCTTTTTGAAAGGTGTTTGATCCTTCACCAATGTGGACTAGTGCCTACTCCATTGGGTAATAGAGTCATGAACAACAAAGAAAAAGGAGATGCATCCAGTAAAACACCAACATAACCATACATGCATTCACATGCATATCATAGATTACATCTTATAAAGTGGGCATACTTAATGATCTAGAACTAAACTGCAACAACACATATGTAACAAAGGAAAGATCAACACAAAAGCTTTGTATTGTATTAAAATGTTGTCATACATTCATCTAATCTCTATTACAATCACACCAGCAAATGTGGTGAAAGAAAACATACATTTGTGACTATACATTCCCCTAAGTTGTTACAAACAGCTATGAAGACATACCACTACATAGATGTGTTTTACAAACCCTTCTTATGCCCTTCTAGATACATTCCCTCATTTGTGGCTTAGACTAGCCTTGCTTGATGCCCTAAAATCACCTAAAGCACTTGCAAACCCAAATTGGCTCAATGACCAACCCTTTAAAATGAATACAACGTTTGCTTTTATAGCCCTTAGATGGAGTGCCCTAATCTGCATTGAATAATCCTCTGCATTTGCAACCTTCCCACCCAAAATGAGTGGTCTAGATGTTGTGTAGGTATAGATGGTAGTTGAGGTTCACCTATCATGCCATCAGGCTCTAAAATGATCATTAATGGAGGCCCAAAGAGTCATTGGAGTGTCTCATCGCATGTTGAAAGGCCAATTGGTAAGGAAGGAAAATTCATCAGGCCCTAACAAATCGGGCCTCCGCCAAGTATCCTTCTTCTTGATCAGGAGTATGAAACTCCCCATAACTCCGATAAACACATAGGGTGCACCAATCAAGAAGACCAATTTATCAGGGCCTAGGATATTGGGCCTTCACCAAACATCCACCCATTTGAGAGAGAGAATCAAGTACCTCCCTTAACTTTGAATTTTGAAAAACACAACACATGCAAACAAGGTAGCTCCAACAAAACCTCCTTAGTGCATCGGACCTAGCAGCTTCTCGATGGATATGAAACATGTGTCACCTTTAGGAAACTTTCATGCTTTTCAAGGAAGTTATGCCTTCATGTGGAACCCCGATGGAAAGCAACATCATCAGGCCCTGACACATTGGGCTTCCACCAAACTATCTTCCTTTAGATTAGGAGTATGAGACTCCCCAAAACCCCAATTAAATACAAAGGCAAGGCTAATCCGTTGGGCTTCGGCAAGTCAAGCCTTCGCTAAATATCCTTCCACTTTTGAACGAGACTATGAGACTCCCCGAAGTCTGAATAAATACAAAGGGTGCCACAACAGGAAGGCAAATTCATGGAACCCCGACAAATCAGGCATCCACCAAATCTCCTCCCATTTTTGGGAACTGACACTGTGATCTCGAAAGACTTGGGTGAATCAAACAAGGGTTCAAGGTAGAGTTTCAGAGCCGATAAGTATGGTATGCAAGCATGGATGGCCCCAAAACTTTGAAAAATTGATAAAGCAAAAAACTAAGGAAAAGACCAGAATCATCCTAGACTTAGACCTTCATGGACTTTCTCGCATTTTGACACATGGGAGACCCCCATAGGATGTCACAAATCAGTTATCAGTAATGGGTCAAATGGGCCAAGGCAAATCAAAGGGATGCAAACATGATATTTTTGGCAAATTTAGGGCTGAAAAACATGAGCACTAATAGGCCTCAAGCCAAGCTCAACCACATCAGGGATTTGTTTAGGCGAATGAAATATTTTAAATGTTTGTAATATTGTAAAACTTTCAAATGTTTGTAAAGTTTTTTTAAGTGTTTTGTCATGTCCCCTCCCCTATGAACTAACTCAAGTTACAAATTATACAAATCTTATTCATTAAAGCTATAAAGGGAGATGTGGAAATAAGACAAAAGTCTTATGTAAGACAAAAATATTATTAACAAAATATATGTTATGGAGTGATTTCAATGTGAAGGGGACAGTGACTAAAGTAGTACAGATTTCAATATGAAGTAATATGATTTATGTTATGAGCAGATACGATTTGTTTAAGAAATGCTTTGGTAGCGCTTAAGTCAATGTCTTATTCAAATAAGATTAAATTCATGTAAGACAAAATGGAGCGATCAAACAGCAATCAAGTAAACAATTCATATTTGTTAAGGAATTAACAAAAGGTATACGATTTGCAAAAGATTTCATAAAGTTGTGATTTGCTTTGAAGAGATGCAATCAGTTGAGGAGTCATGTCCATTGTAAAAGGGTCACATACATTCATGGATGTCTCCCTTGAGGAGCATATAAAAGTGAAGAGAAATAGAATGCATAAGGAGGAGGTTTTAGAAGAGATATCTGAAACAAAACAGCAGAGAATAGCATACATATATACAGTAGTCTCATAATAATCAGATCTATCCATCAATCAAGCATAAGGAATAATAGTCATTGAATTGAGAGCAGACATTGGATTTGCAAAAAATTATCTATTTACATAGTCATATAGATTGTTAAGACAGCAAAGGATATATTATAAACATTATTGGATAAATATAACAAGTCAGATCATTGACTATTGACTATTTTATTTATATCACTGTCACTTATAGATATCATAAGACTCGCCAGTTCTAGAAGAATGGTGAGGGGACTATGTGGAAGGAACCCTACCATGCCTCCCTAAAGGCCTATTTGGAGGAAGGACTGATCAGCACCCCTACCATGCCTCCCTGAGGGAACTGTATGGAGGCCTTATTGACAACCTATATCCTGCCAAGCCCCCCTAGGGACTGTTTGGAGGGGGAAATGAGCAACACCCTGTCATGCCTCCTTGAGGGGCCTACATGGAGGCATTGTTGATAGTCTATGCCCTGCAATGCTTCTCAGCACCATCCCCTTCAATGACTGAGTTGAGTGAATGAGTTAACTGCATGGTAATAAATAGATGATCTTTCTATATGAATATTGTTTATGAATTTGAATGAAGGAAAATCTTTTCTAACACTAATATTTCAAGAGGTATATTTGTATATCTATATTTTGTATATGTGTTCTCCTATGTCATGATTGTAGAATTAGAGCACAAGAATTGTGCAGTTTAAAGATAGCCTAAATGGTAATTCTGAAACCCTAACCCTAACTTGTGACATTTGAATTTTCTAGGGAAACTTAGGTAAGGTACATTACAATTGGTATCAGAGCATCTTTCCTACCATCCTATGAATGATAGTTGATACTACATGTATTCAAGTGTATACTTCATGACTTACGTGTATTCAAATGTATACTTCATGACTTACGTGTATTCAAGTGTCTATTCCAAGACTTACGTATATTCATGTGTATACTTATTGCCTTACATTCATGTATATGCTTCGTGACTTATGTGTATTCAAGTGTATACTTCCTGACTTACGTGTATTCATGTGTATACTTCATGAATTACGTATATTCATATGTATGCTTCGTGACTTATGTGTATTCGTGTGCATACTTCGTGTATTACATGTATTTACGTGTATGCTTCATACTTTGTGTGTTACGTGTATTTATGTGTATACTTTGTGTACTACTTATATGCTTCATGCTTCTTGTATTACATATATGTATAATTCGTGTATTACGTGTATGATTCATGCTTTGTGTATTATGAATACTTCATGTATTTCGTGTATGCTTCATGCTTCATGTATTACGTGTATTTATGCATACTTCGTGTATTGTGTGTATGCTTCATGCTTATTATATTACATGTGTTTATGCGTATACTTTGTGTATTATGTGTATGCTTCATGCTTCGTGTATTACATACTTCCTGTATTGTGTGTACGCTTCATGCTTTGTGTATTACGTGTATTTATGCGTATATTTTGTATCTTACGTATACTTTGTGTATTATGTGTATGCTTCATGCTTAATGTATTACATACTTCATGTATTGCGTGTATGCTTCATGCTCCATGTATTACGTGTATTTATGCGTATACTTTGTGTTTACATATACTTCATGTATCACGTGTATTTACATTTATACTTCATGCTTCACATGTACTTATGTGTATACTTCATATATTATATATGCTTCATGCTTTGTGTCCTACGTGTATATTCTGTGTATCACATACACTTCATGTATTATGTATATCTATGTGTTTGCTTCATGTCTAATGTTTCTTCAACAAGTTTACTCTATATGTGTTTAAGATTACTTTATTATGAAAATGCCAAATCTATCAAATCTTTATTTGTCAAACGCTTCTTGAAGCACTAACAAATTAACTTATGAAGAGTTGTAACTAGTGAAGTGAACAAGTATGACTCCCTCAAAACTTGAGGTATAAAAAGATAAGGCATTTCATTTAAGAAAGACATCCAAAACATAATTGAGGAATTCAATTGAGAACCCTAAGTAATTTTATAGATAAATTAAATTAGGTTCTCAAGAATAATAATAATGCGAGAAAGGATGAAACCCCAAATATGAACAATGTGACCCTTCAAATATAGGACTTTCTTAACAATAAAATATAAAAGGAGAATCATTTCCTTGTGAAGAAACCATCAATAGGAAATAAATCTAACAATCAACTCAAAGGTAAAGTATTATTCTCGAAAAAGGATGCCAAGAAGAGTAGTGAGTCCTTCAAGAGATAGATATAAAGGATAAATCAATTCATCGACATAAGCAATCATCACTCATCTGTTCATTAGGAAATCACACAATCAAAATGTCAAAAGTTTTCCCAAGGAAGGAACAATCAATCATAATGACTTAACATAGTTGAATCTGACGATATAATTTGACTTCCAATTCTCAAATGAAAACCTAGTTGTCACAAAAACTTAGGCATAACTAAAGGTACAAAGATGGATTAAGGTTGTCTTTCAAACTTTGAGATTTAGGTACACTGAAGTATCATCTTGATCTAGGATGGTCAATTTATTAAAAGCCCAAAACAACATTCTGAGGTAATGTAATAAAGATGACTCAATTCTTAGGAACTTACAAATTTGGACTCTTGAAAGATCTTATGAGAAATATTGGAAATCTATCAAAAGATATAGTCATCAAGCTTCATGGAGGAGGAACATCATTAAGAATAAAATTGTTCTATTCCCTTGGAACAAGATCAAATGTACAATCATATGATCTATCCCACACTCATAGAAACAATGGCAATACAAGGATCAAACTTGTAACCTACAAAATCTATCTGGTAAACTTATCTTATGAACCAAATTCACTTCTATATTAGCTCAATTCTTCCAGAAGTCTCACAGATTCTTTCTTGATCAAAGTAACTCTACATTCAAAAAGATCAAGGACGTCAATATTAGGCATGTAGGTACTTTAGATAAGTTTGATAAAATCATGTTACAACAAATTTGTTACATAAGTCTATTTTAAATTACATTATAAACCCATAACCCACAAATCTCCAGATCATTTTCACCTTTTAAACTTTGGGAAAAATTAAGATTGTTAAACTAGATGGAATAAAATAATACTTTTCTAAGATGTAAATATGTCAAATCTTTACCAAAGGAGTGACAACCTCCCATTGATATGAACATTGGATGTTAGTATCAATCTATGAAGTCTAAGATTTTGGTACATCCAATAATTTATACTTGAGGATTATCTAGGGAATATATACTCAGAAAATCATAGCATGTTATTAATGAGTCTATGACAAGATGATATATGTTGAAAAATGTTTGGACTAACTGTTACAAACACTTATAAGATATTTTGATTATACCCTCAATCTTGTCTCAAACCCTATTGGAATGATTAGGTGAAATAAAATATACTTACTCCCAGTTGATGGTATAAGAAAAAGGGTACAAACCATAGTAAAGATGTTGTTCACAACAATCTCAAACCCTAGGAAATGTGCTTCTCACAAAGACTTATCCAACCCAATTGATTCTTTGAAGATGTAGTGATACCAAAGAAGAAATTGATTTTTTGATTGATGCTTTCTTTACACGGCTTCAAAACTATACAAATGAAGATGTCTTTTAGTTGCTTCTCTCAGAGAATAAGAGAAAACTTGTCTTAAATCATAGACCTTACAAGTTGCCAACTCTTGGGCTAGTTATTGAGAGATGTTAGGAAATACAAGTATATGAACTAGAAGGATAAGGGACAATACATTATCCTCATATTTTAGAAAAGGTTATATTAGCAGTTGGGTGGAGACAAGTAGACTAACAACTCTTCAATGAGGATCGATTTGGGATGCTGATTATTTTAGGAGCATCCTAGTTATGATTGCTTGAGGACAAGCAATCTTGGGTAGGGTGGAATATCATGTCCCCTCCCCTATGAGCTGACTCAAGTTACAAATTATACAAGTCTTATTCATTAAAGCTATAAAGTGAGACATGGAAATAAGACAAAAGTCTTATGTAAGACAAAAATATTATTAACAAAATATATGTTATGGAGTGATTTCAATGTGAAGGAGACAGTGACTAAAGTAGTACAGATTTCAATATGAAGTAATATGATTCATGTTATGAGCAGATATGATTCGTTTAAGAAATGCTTTGGCAGTGCTTAAGACAATGTCTTATTCAGATAAGACAAAATTCATGTAAGACAAAATGGAGCGATCAGATATGATGGAGTGGTCTATATAATAGACAAGGAAGCAATTGATGATTTAATCAAAGACAACAATCAAGTAAACAATTCATATTTGTTAAGGAATTAACAAAAGGTATACGATTTGCAAAAGATATCATAAAGCTATGATTTGCTTTGAAGAGATGCAATCAGTTGAGGAGTCATGTCCATTGTAAAAGGGTCACATACATTCATGGATATGTCTCCCTTGAGGAGCATATAAAAGTGAAGGGAAATAGAATGCATAAGGAGGAGGTTTTAGAGGAGATATCTGAAACAGAACAGCAGAGAATAACATACATATTTACAGTAGTCTCATAATAATTAGATCTATCCATCGATCAAGCATAAGTAATAATAGTCATTGAATTGAGAGTAGACATTGGATCTGCAAAAAATTATCTATTTACACAATCATTTGGACTATTAAGATAGCAAAGGATATATTATAAACATTATTGGATAAATATAACAAGTCAGATCATTGACTATTGACTAATTTATTTATATCACTGTCACTTATATATATATATATATATATATATATATAAGATTCACCAGTCCTAGAAGAATGGTGAGGGGACTATGTGGAGGGAACCCCACCATGCCTTCCTAAGGGCCTATTTGGAGGAAGGACGGATCAGCACCCCTGCCATGCCTCCCTAAGGGAACTGTATGGAGGCTTTGTTGACAACATATATCCTGCCAAGCCCCCCTAGGGACTGTTTGGAGGGAGAACTGAGCAACACCCTGCCATGCCTCCTTAAGGGGTTGTTGAATGTTAGGAACACTGAGAGGGGGGGTGAATCAGTGTTCTAAAAATCTTTTGATGCACTTTAACTTTCAACCATTTTCCAAACTTAATTAAACAAAGGCACAACATGCATATGAACAACAACCATAAAAACATGACACATGGACACCAAGATTTTTATGTGGAAAACCCAAAGTGGGAAAAACCACAAAGAGGATTAGCTCTCAAATATATATTACAATCTTTACAAATAATGATGTTCAAGATTGGTCACTCCACGGGCCTGGAACATGCTGGCTCACTGCCATGAAGTACAACTAGGTCTAGCAGGCTCACTACCTCAACCCTAAACCTAGCAAGATTACAATAAGGGTTGTTAAACCCTAATGGAGGTTCACTGCCTTGATGAAGAAGGCTCACTGCCAAGTACAAAGTAAATTGCACATGAAAATTGAATACTGCATAAGCATCTGTCACTATGCCAGGGTGCAATCATTTAGCAACTAAATTATGAATCCCAAGTCTTTATTATCACTAATCTATGTCACTGCTCTGCTATTCACATATTCGCATCAATGCACACACATCCACACCACATCTCAACTGAAATTCATCACTCTTATATATCCGCATCATGATTTGATCCATAATCAGGTTGGTATCCAAGAAGTGAAACATGTACATAGAAAGGTGTAGCTTGTCAACTCAATCCAATGCACTATATGTTATGCAGACCCAAATCTTTGCCCAAAAGTGTTCAATTAGGTTGGATCTAATCATTCAATCACTTAAATAGATCCTTCACACACTATCTCTTCTCCGCACAATGATTTATCATATTAGTCAACCTGTTCCTTAAGAGCATGCTTAACAGGTTCATTTGTAGACTTAAAATTTTACTACGAATCACCAAACACTTCCAAAATCATATCAAGGACTCTACACATTCCCAATCTTACCCTCAGAACCGCAAGGCATGATATCATCTCGCGGAGAAATGCGGACCATTACAACTCAGACTCTGTCTCTATCAAACTCTGTCAAACATTGTACCGATACTCAGCAGCTTGTAACTATCTTTCTGGTGGACATCATATCTCACAACTCTAGAATTAGACACTTCATACAAGTGTTTACAACACCTTAAAACTGCATAACAAAATACTCACCTGCGAAGGAATGTGGACCATTACAATGTGCCCTGTTCACTGTCTCTGCTATATATCTGTTCACCCAGACTTAGTTATTTCTTCCAAATGACTTCCGGAGGAAGTCGGGACTTAATCTCTAAGGCATGACACCACCAAACAATTACTAACATCATACTCAAATTGCATTACTAGATCATCATCTGTGGAAGCACACTGACCCACTGACTGTCCTTTACTTTGTAGATACCCATACTTAGCCACTTATGCCAACCGGATCTGTCAACCAGACCTAAATTCCAATGTGACCTTCCAAAGTTATCTCTTCCTATCATGGTGATAAGATCTATGAGCCTTGTTGCCATCAATGACAACATACAAGTCCATACTGGAGCAATGTCTCTTGCCAACAATCTCCCCCTTTGGCATTGATGGCAACACTTAGTAGTGAAAAATGCTTCGCTGCTCCCCCTTACTATATACACTTTGTTTTCCTACTCCCCCTGAGATGTTTTACCCCATTTTTCACTGATCTTCTTCTCCCCCTTTGACATCAATGGAAAAAGGTGTGATCCGGAACCAAAAATTTATCAAAATTCCAAAAAAATTATGTACTATGCCGCATATTTACAAGTACAATCTTCATCTTTATATTACATGTATTTGAGAATGTCATTGAATATGTTCTTAATTTGTGCCCACTCAATATCCCAGCCATTCTTGGCATTATCCAAAATCTGAATGTGTCCACTGAAGAGAAAAACTAGAGTTTCAGCTATTTGCGGGTCTGATGATGTGGTAGTTTGTGCAACAATCTATGCTTCAGCTACAAGCTTGGTCATCTAATCTAATTTGGGACTAATCAGTCTTCTCAGTTGTCCCATTCTACTCTTTATTTGATACCTCTAATTTATTAAACCATTCAAGTCATTATGGATGTTGATGACTTGAGCTTCTTGGTTGTTAGGTGATTCATGTACTGGATCAAAGTTCTTAGAAATATTCATCAGTTTTCCTTCCAATTCCTTGATCTTTTCTTCTGTCTTCTTTGTAACTTCCGGCCATGATAGACAAAATTTATATACATTGCCAACTTCTCCAATAGCACTCTGAACATTTTGTATCTTATTATCTAGTTGATCCTTATCGTGGGCTATCAACTTTGTCAACTCATCTAACCTTTTCTCATTGAATTCTTGTCTAACTTTTGTTTCAATAGATTTTTCAAAAGATTCAAAATGTTTACTTACTAAACTGATAAGTCCTTTGAGTTGGTTGTTTGGAGGCAAGGAGTTGTCTTTCTGATAAGATGGCATTAGCTTCTCCAAAATGTTGGATGCTTCAACAATGAGCTCATTGTCCTCAATGTGAGACTTCAACATCTCTTCTTGAGCCTTGGCCTGAACAACTGTGACCAACTTCAACTTCTATGTCGATGACATTGTATCCAAGTTTATTGGACCATGTATGAATTTTGACTCATCCAAAACCTTCTTTCTTTTCTCCAACAGTTCTTTCACTGATTCAGTAGTGTCTCTTGGTATAGGAGTTTCCTCTTTTTGTTCTGGTGGAGGATTTTCCATGGCCGATTATTCCTCAATCTTTTCCTTTTCGGTATCATCCTCAGTTTGTTGTGCCAATGAGGGTCCCATTTGAGAGTCATCAACAAGTACTTCCTTTTCTTCAGACACTTTGTCATCGTTATCAATTTCTTGGCCCAAGTTCAGATGAATTATCAGCAACATCATTCTCTTCATTGACACACGTGGTGGGAAGTGTTGCTTGAAGAGCTTCCAAAATAATTTCCTCTGTTTCTTTCACCACCTTATCAATCTCACCCATCATTAATAAATTCATCCTCATTTTTGTTCTGAACTGGTCCTTGGTCTCCTTGGAGATCAGGTCTTCTTCTGGAGTAATTTCCAGACATAATCTAGTTATCACATGTTTTCTTAGCTCAATATCCTTAGCTATGGCAATCTCCTTTTTGATGCTCAGAATATTTGCTAGGCTTTCAGGGAGATCAGAGATGATCTCAATAAGAGCCATGTTGAAGATTTTTAGATATTTCACAGTGGCTTCTTCCAAGCTTCTTTTATCAACATCACCGTATTCATCATAGAGTTCAATCATGGGCTTTAGATTTCCATCAATTGTGACAACTTTTATTACATTTGCAGGAGTTAGAGGCTTTTCTTTTCTCTGTCTTTTACTAGATTTTTCTTTTCCAGAGGGTTTTTGTTTAATGCTTCCGAAGGTTTTAATTGCCTCAACTTTCATCTTTTTGACCTCTTCATCTAACTCTGTTTCTTCTTCATCCTTTTCACCAACACTAACATATAATCTTCTTCCCTTCATCTTTTTCCTCTTCATGTCTTTGACAGAGGATTCTTTAGATGTTTTCTCCATGTTTATTGATGATGTGGCACCAAAGGAGGTAGCAGAGCTCCTAGTGGTCCTTTGGACCTTTTCTGGTTTGTTTTGTTTCATCTGAGACTCTTCTGGAACCTGTACTGGTTCACTCGTTTGTTTTGCTTCTGCTTTCTCTGCCTTTTCCCTGACTTCTTTTAGTTGTTCTTTGGTAATAGCATACCTTGCAACAATTTCTTCTACTTCTCCTCTCACTTTCCTGATGGATTCTAGTTTTCTAAGTTCAACATACAATTTTACAGATAGTTCTTCATATGTACCAAACCTTTCTCTCTTTGTGTCCTTAAGTTTGCTTAGCATATGTTGGGCATAGTTGTCCAATACTTGACCATCCACTTCATACCCCATGGGCATGATTCAAACTGTTATGGGCTCAACCACCTCCATTAAACATTAGTCCTTGGTGACCATGAAACAAATGGTATCTCTGTATTTCTTGACAATTGCCCTAGGTATTCTTTCCCTTGACTGCATCATGTTTTGAAGGTTCTTGAAAAACCCCCATAGAACTGCTTTTTGCTCATTATGACTACCTAGATTGCTAAGACAGTTTCTTATTTGAACAGCTAGTGGTTGATTACTTAACCAAATCAAGCCCTTGTGATTAGGGAACTCATTCAGAAAATAGAAGAATAAATAGATAATAAGTGTACCAAATTTGAAGGGATAGTTCTTTCTTTCCTTGATCTTTTTCAAGTTGTCCATCAATTGAGTTCTCGACAGCTCTCACAAGTCATAATCTGCATTCTCCTTAATCATTTGGTATGTTGTGTAAATGGTCATACTAGAGACAGAATTTTCTCTTCTTGTGAAGTAAATCTTGTACCCTATGACCATTGAAGCAAACTTTACCACAGGATCAATAATATCATTTGTTGTCATTGCCCTTTTATCGAATTTGGCTCCAATGGCATCTATAATTGTTTGATTCTTGACTACTTTTAATGATGGCACACCTCCGGTGGAGTTTAGACCAGTGATTGCCTAAATTGTATCCTTTGTTATCTTAAAGGTTTGCCCCTTTCCCAACCACATGAACTCGTTATGAATCCTGCTTAGCACATATCAAACCCATTCATCCTCAGCAAATGCAGGAAACACTGTATATTGGATGAATTTCTTTTCTTCTAGGATTTTGTATTCTTCTTTTAGGTGGAAGTGATCATCACTTAAAAGATTTTGATATAAGTCTGTGAATCTGCTGTCGTTGTGCTCATATAGGGCTACATGAATATATTCCTTGACGTCTTCCACATATAAAACTTTGTTTGGTATACTTGTTTCGCTGAGTTAGGGTTTCCTTTTCTCTGAAATACTTCAAGCGCTTCAAATCTTGGTTGTCATTGCTCAAAGTATGCTCCAATCTCTCTGAATACTTGATAGCTTCGAGTGCAAAGTGATTTTGAAACCAAACAAGTTCCCTTTTATCCTTCACATGACTTAACCTAAGTCATCATAAATGCTTAGTCCCAAAAAATTGTTAAATCCCTTCACTGTAGAATACAGTCGATTAGGATTGCTCGGCAATACGCTGTATTGACCCTTTTTCTTCTGAATTTTCTTTTGAGAGACGTGTCACATCAAATTTCATCATACACTTTTCGTGCTGGATTCTGGCACCTACTTTCTGGCTGGGGGATTTAGATTTTCAACACTGCTCCCCCTAAGCCATAGCTTTCAATTTACTTCCCAAAGGAAGTCTATACACCAGATGTTAGTGCGGATCCATCCTTAACCTCATTTACATCCTTTTTAATCCAGATCATACTCATCTCATTCTTGGTTCTCATTGGATCAACCTTTTCTTTTCCCTTATCATTCCTCTACTCTGTTTTTCTTTCTTCAACATAGTAATTTCTCTTCATATTCTTGCTTCTACATAATCTTGCAACATGTCCAAATGTGTTGCAATTGAAGCATAAAATGTTTCCTTATCCTTGATTTCTTCCTCTAAATGAATTCATCCTTGATTTGTAATGATTAGGCATGTGTCCAAATCTATTGCATGTGAAACACTTGCCATTGAAGAATTGACCATTCCTAGAATAGTTTGGCATATTTCTTGACATACTTCTACACTCATTTGCTTTATGACCAATCTTATTGCAATTGAAACATTTACCAAAGAAAGATGGAACATTTTGATTCATTCTACTTCTACACTAAGTAGCCCTATGACCATACTTATTGCATTTATAACAGTGACCATTGAAGGATGGGTACCTCTGAGCATTTGGCTATCTAACCGGAGGTCTTCTAGGTCTTCTTTAATTTCTGAACTGGTATCCTTTGTTTTGCCTTGACTCATTGTTTCTTTGACCAAATTTTGATTTTTCTCCTTTCTCAAATCCTAAACCTTGCTTGTCATCAGCACTCTTCTGGCTAGTAATCATTTCATCAAGCTTTGTAGTGCTTATCTTGAATTTTCTTCAAAGCTTCTGGCCTTTTCCAAATCTATTTTTAGACTTACAATTTCCTTTTCAAGTTTTGCACAATCTTCTGATCTGTTCTTCACAATGAAATTTAGATCATCTTCTGCTCTTGTTCTTTCTATAACTTCTGCTTCCAATTCATTCAGGGCTTCATTTGCTTATATCAATTGGTCATTAACTTCTTTGTATTTGCCTTTGAATTTCTTGACTTGCTCTTTTAGCTTTGAGATGCATTCATTAGCTTGTTGCAAGTTTTCTTTTAGATCCCTGACTTCTGCTTCAGATTTTTCAAGATCCATAAGAGCTGCTTCTAGTTCCTTCTTGCTTTCATAATTTCCAAATCTTCTTGCTGCCATGATCACACTATCCCAAATCTTCCTGAAGTTGTTAGACTTTTTCCAAGGAACCTTGCTCTGATACCAATTGTTGAATGTTAGGAACACTGAGAGGGGGGGTGAATCAGCACGTTCTAAAAATCTTTTGATGCACTTTAACTTTCAACCATTTTCCAAAATTAATTAAAGGCACAACATGCATATGAACAACAACCATAAAAACATGACACATGGACACCAAGATTTTTACGTGGAAAACCCAAAGTGGGAAAAACCATGGAGAGGATTAACTCTCAAATATATATTGCAATCTTTACAAATAATGATGTTAAGGCGTGGTCACTCCATGAGCCTAGAACATGCTGGCTCACTGCCTTAACCCTAAACCTAGCAAGATTATAATAAGGGTTGTTAAACCTTAATGGAGGCACACTACCAGGCTCACTGCCTTGATGAAGAAAGCTCACTTCCAAGTACAAAGAAAATTGCACATGAAAATCTAATACTGCATAAGCATCTGTCACTATGCCAAGGTGCAGTCATTTAGCAACTGAATTCTGAATCCCAAGTCTTCATTATCACTGATCTGTGTCACTGCTCTGCTATTCGCATATTCGCATCAATCCACACACATCCACACCACATCTCAACCGAAATTCATCGCTCTTATATATCTGCATCATGATTTGATCCATAATCAAGTCGGCATCCAAGAAGTGAAACGTGTACATAGAAAGGTGTAGCTTGTCAACTCGATCCAATGTACTATATGTTATGCGGACCCAAATCTTTGCCCAAACGTGTTCAATTAGGTCGGCTCTAATCATTCAATCACTTAAATAGATCCTTCACACACTATCTCTTCTCTGCACAATGATTTATCATATTAGTCAGCCTGTTCCTTAAGAGCATGCTTAACAGGTTCATTTGTAGACTTACAATTTTACTGTGGATCACAAAACACTTCCAAAATCATATCAAGGACTCTTTACACATTCCCAATCTTACCCTCAAAACTGCAAGGCATGCTATCATCTTGCGAAGAAATGTGGACCATTACAACTCAGACTATGTCTCTGTCAAACACTATACCGATACTCAGCAGCTTGTAACTATCTTTCCGGTGGACTTCATATCTCACAACTCTAGAATTAGACACTTCACACAAGTGTTTACAACACCTTAAAACCACATAACAAAATACTCACCTACAGAGGAATGTGAACCATTACAATGTGTCATGTTCGTTGTCTCTGCTATACCTCTGTTCACCCGGACTTAGTTATTTCTTCCAAATGACTTCTGGAGGAAGTCAGGACTTAATCTTTGGAGCATGACACCACCAAACAATTACTAACATCATACCCAAACCACATTACCAGCTCATCATCTGCGGAAGCAAACTAACCCACTAACTGTCCTTTACTCTGTAGATAACCATACTTAGCCACTTCTACCAACCAGATCTGTCAACCAAACCTAAATTCTAATGTGACCCTCCAGAGTTATCTCTTCCTGTCATGGTGATAAGATCTCTGAGCCTTGTTTCCATCAATGACAACATACAAGTCCATACCGGAGTAGTGTCTCTTGCCAACAGGGGCCTACATGGAGGCATTGTTGACAGTCTATGTCCTGGCATGCTTCTCAGCACCATCCCCTTCTATGACTAAGTTGAGTGAATGAACTAAGTTAACTACATAGTAATAAATAGATGATCTTTCTATATGAATATTGTTTATGAATTCGAATGTAAGGAAAATCTTATCTGACACTAATATTTCAAGAGGTATATTTGTATATCTATATTTTGTATATGTGTCCTCCTATGTCATGATTGCAGAATTAGAGCACAAGAATTATGCAATTTGAAGATAGTCTAAATGGTAATTCTGAAACCCTAACCCTAACTTGTGACATTTGAATTTTCTAGGGCAAATTAGGTAAGGGACATTACATGTTTTTAAACTTTGTATGGCCAGTGTTTTTACATAGGCAACACCACTAGAGCACACCACTCCACCCAGCTATGGCGTTGGCCATTTTTCCCTTTGGCAAACCACTACAGCTTCATCACTATGCCACCTGCCATCAAGCAATGCCACCTGCCATCAAGCAATGCCACCAAAGCACCACAATGGGTGGCACTCTGCTTAGTCAGCGATGCTCCGCTCCTCCTCAAGCAATGCCACCCAAAAACAACACCTCTACCCCTCCAGCCGCCACGAAGCTGCCCCAAGGCCACCTAGGGGCCACCCACCCTTCCTTCAATGCTTGTAAAGGGGAGATTTTTTCTTTTTGCAGTAACTTGCACTGAGGTAGTTAAATTTTTAGCTTCTTATAAATGATGGAAAAGTTGGTTCTGTCTACTTCATCATAGTGTAACTTATTTTTTCCCCATTTCATTATATTTTTCTAGGATTTTCCTCCAAAGTTCATTTTTGCACACTTTTTTATTTTTTTGATAAAGCATAATTTTTGCTCACGATATTAAAATTTAACAAAAAATAAAATAAAATTTATCAGAAAAACACAAGGAATCTAATGGTAACATAGTTTTTTGCTTTAGAATGTCTATTTTCTCATAAATTTGTAAAATCATTGTGTGTTATAAACAAACAATTTAGACTTCCAAATTGCACACATTGTACTCTAAACTTATATTTTTAGGGGGCATATTTTAAAGCACTTTTTTGTTTAGGGAGGTTTAATTTTTTTGTTTTTGTCATTTTTTGAGATTTGTAAGGCATGTATGCAAATGTCTTCTTGTGATCATTTCATGACATAAACAAAATTGTTCACTTGTAAGAACTCTACAATAGCACATTTATTTGTGAACACACTCAAACGCACTCATATAAAATGCCATAATTAATTTTGTGTTCTTTTGAGTGGATTCTTGCACATCATATTGTCTCTTTTGTACTTGCACTACCTATAAAGTTCCATGAGAGGTTTGTTGTGTGCATCTTGTTTTTGCAATCACAACCTCATCTAGTTTCATGCGAGTGTGTCTGATTTTTGCACACCATGATCAGTTGCACGTACATCATAGTTGGATGTGATGTTGCATTCATTTGCACACCTTTGTGCCACATCTCAGATGATCTATCAATACCTCTCCCATGTTAGTAGTATGGGGGGTAATATCACATGGTTAATGCTTCTTTGGTTTCACTTTGGAGTGAGCTACGTATCTAGTTTTTGTTCCTATGTTCTAGGCGAATGCAATGGCTGGTTACCCATGCATTTTGGTAAGATGGAACACATACCATATAAACACTCTTTCATTCCTATTTATGGAAGCGACCTACTTTTTTCGATTGATCAATATTCGTGAGACTTTGGTCTGGTAATTTGTAAAGCACTACTTGTATATTTTAGTAATATCGATGGGGTCACTCATGCATTGTTTCTTTGTCATCTCTTTGATCATTGTACCATCTAAATTTTTAACTTCATAGATTGTGTTTCCTTTGTGTCATATGTGCATATATGCTTGAGTTTTTCCCTCCACAGATTGTTTTACCTTCGTGCCATCTATGCATATATGGTTGAGTAGTGTCATTCGGGGCACTCATGCAAAGTTTTGTGCCTCACTTATCTTGATCTATATTCATTAGAGGGTACTTTGATTTTAATAGACACCAAGTCTTCTTTAGTAGAGTTTACAATTTCTACATACTTCATGAGTTCTTCATGTTCCTATCTTTCAAGGACAACTTTCGAGGAGGCCTATTTATCCTTCTCATTCTCTTTTTGAGAAGAGTATTATTTCCTATTGAGTTTTATCATTTTTCTATTTATGAGAGATCTTTTTTACATGGGTACCTCATCAAGCCTTGTTGCTAGGAACCATCTATGCATCTTTGCATTTTTCATTGTTTATCTTTCTCCCTAAGTATAGCTTAAGAGGGTGTTAGTGTGAACATGTATTTTACCTATCTTGTTTGACTAGGTTTTATTCATACTACACTTAATTTCACTTAGAGAGACTCTTCATCTTTTATTTCACTTCATGTGCATACATATGTCCTCACTTTTGTCCCTAGTGAACCCACATCTGTCACAACTTTGGCGGGGTAGTCAAAATTGCAGTCTTACCTTCTCACCTCCTCATCCTTGCCTTTATATGCAAGGCTTCTATTGTACTTTTGTAAGATTCACATTGCACGTTAATTGTATGATAGTTGTTTGACTTTTTCATTGTGCAATTCGTCTTTGTGGAAGTGTGTATTGATATTGCAAGTTGCTCTTGGCTGCTCCAACACTTGTGAGGAGTCATGTGGTAGGAGGCACCTAATCAATCAACTATGAGTCATCACTAGCAATGTATTCTTCTTATTTTTGCATTCCTTCTTTGCATAGCTCCACTTTTTGTGGTTCCAACACTTTACTTGTTTGAGGGGTTTTGGACCATCCTTTATCTTTGGATTTCTTTCGTTCCCCTTTTGAACTGCCTTTATCCTTAAGTCTTCCCCGAACATGTAGTGCATCCTTCAAACCCTCATCCATGGTTTTTTCATTTCTTTGCTAAACAAAGTAGCAACAAAGGTATCCATCTTGGGCTTTGTAATAGCACCATTGATAGAAACAATTTAAGTTTTCTCATGATTTGAGCAAAGAGAAAATCTTAACTAGTACTTGATGAAGACCAAGACAACTAATGAGGGCCCCACCAAATATGAGACGATGTTTCACTCTTCCCAATGTAACTCTCATTGTTGACCTTATACCACGACCTCCTTATTCAATGAAGTTACAGTAATATCTCAAGGATCTCTAGATCTTCATTTGCAACCTAAAGATCTCGCCACCTTGAAAAAAATTTGGAGCCCATTTTTCTCTTTCTAAGAGAAATATTTAAGGGTTTTAACAATCTCTAAACCAATGTTAAATCATTTTAATCTATTTGGCTCTTCAAAACCTTCAATTTTAAAAAAAATCATTGGCATTGGAGCTCTAGATCAAAAATTACACCCTCTAGAAGGTGTTTGGAGAAAATAACATTAGGCATAGGACTACAAATGAATAACACACTAATCCTAATAAACACTGTCATAATTCAAGTGATAATGGTCAACATACATGGAAACCATTAAAAATAAAATTCCACCGAACAAAATTTGAAACAACAAAAAGACTTCTAATTCAAACCATAAGCCTCGAGATATGACTTTTGATGCAGTCACAGTAGGAGGGTCCCACAAAGGACTATCTAGCCATGCAACCAACTCAACAAACAACAACAATACCACAAGATTTCACAACAATAGCAACAACATTCTCATTGATTTCACACTTGCCCAATTACAACCATCACAATTTGCCACAATGGACTTCTAACATGTCAAGCCACAGTCGTCTGGTTATCAACTAAGATTCATAACTAGATAGTCATCGCAATGGGCTCCCTACAACACTATCATGCAATGATAATTCAAGTACAATTACATTAATAAACACCACTTTATTGTAATGACGCCCACTATGTGCTGCACTGTCAAACTCCTACCTCAGTATTCACTTTCCTCAAGATTGCACTCCACATCATACTCCTATTCCTTCACTCTGCCTCTCAAACCTCACTCCTCTCCTTCCCTCGCTATCAAAATTCACGCTATTCTCCTACTTCATCATGTCTTCTTCCCCTGCTTCCAAACAATCAAAACCAAGTATATATAGCACTCCGAAGTTTTCCAAATGATCTATGTCAACTCCAAGACGACACAAAGCCCAATACCACATGAAATGTATCATCAACTAGAAAAAACAAACTTTTAAATTCAAATGGTAAAACGATGGAAAACCTCCATACAATACTCAACATTCATGCTCAACAATACAATAAATCCTTACAAATATTCCTCTGTTGGTGCAAACTCCAAATAACCCACCACAAATGGAAACAATCACAATTGCATGCAACTCTCCACTTGAAAGACTCTCCTCAACTAATTTCAACCACAAATAGAACTAATCTCAAAACCATAAAAGCCAATTTCAAATTGTGGTGAAATGTGTTTAACTTTTTATATCACAAACCGGTAACCACAAAATAACAAACAAATTGAAATAAACCACAAAATCTACTTTCTCATAATGACTCAAGATTGCTACGATGCCCAGGGATACTCCTGCATCAAACACCTAGGGTTAATAAAAAAATAACTCCCTCATTTTCGAGGACAGCCTACCCCTGCCTGAAGACTCAAACCTATCACATCCTCAACTCGTTCTTTCCAACTCTTTAGGTATGCCTAAAGCAATCCAACCTGAACACTGCTTTCTCCTTCATCGCTCGCCATCCCATCTAACTTCCTCTTCTATGGTTGTGATACTATGTTCCACCAATCATCCTCTACATCATATCATCTTGACTTGTGGTCGCTCACAATCCTCTTGCACTTCCCATCAACTAGTCCCTCACATCTAACAGCCCCTTTCTTGGTTGTCGCATACCCTTCTATTATGTTGTCCATTGTTGCATGTTCCTTAGTATAGCTTCTTGTCCTTTCACTCACATGTCCTATACTCTAGACAACTTCCCTTTGGTGACCTCTACTCTCACATTCTCTTCCCTACAATACTTTTTTTGCATTTGCGATGTTGTCAGACACTAGCAATGTTGCACATCTTTAGGATCAATACATATCATTCCTCCCCAACACAAACTCCAGCAATGTTGTAAAATTATCCCTCACTTGCCCTCAATGGTATCAACTTATGTCTCTAGCCACCTTACAAATTGTGTAGGTGTTAGCTCTTCAATCATACACAACACTTCTATCAAATTGCCAAGGTCTTTCCAACAACAAATGGCACACATCCATCAACGCATTGTCACGCATCACCCCATCATGGTATGCTCCTATGTTGAACCTTACCAAGCACTATTCTTCCACCAGTATCTTGTCTCCCTGCTACAACCATCCAATCCTATATGGGTGTTAATGCTTCATCCTCCTCAACCCTAATTTGTCAACCATTTCTCCAAACACTAAATTGTATGTATTGTCACTATCCACAAGAACATTGTAACACTTTCCTCTTGCTTTACATCTGGTCCTGCACATGCTCTTCCTTTGTGGCGGCTCATCCCCTCTTGTCGCATCTCAAGGCTCTCCATGAAACAAGTGAATCTCCACATTTTGGGCCCCTCTAAGATAGGTGACCTCTCATTCCCAAATGCAACCTATGTGCTACCCTTTGTCCCCTTTCCTTGGCACTCAAATGCCTTATGTCCCTCTTCTCCACACTTGAAACAAGTTTCTCTAAAAGATTTCTGCCTTTTCCTCTCATATCCTCCTCTACCTTGTTGAGAATACCCTCCAATTCCTTGCTCAACCTCTTTGAAGTACATTCTCACCCTCTTCGTCCTTGTGGTAACTCTTACCAACATCTCTACTTTTGTGATGGTATTGTTGTCATCTCTCCTATTGTTGTGAAAGGAATTATCATCTTCTTTCTCTCCACGGTGGAAATTTCAGTTTCCTCCATTGTGGTAAGGGCTACCCCTCCCTTGACCCCTTGAGTACGCTCCTTTATCGTTGCATCTAGCTCTTCTATCATCGCATCTCTCCTCCTCTCTCTGTCGATTTTGCCTCTCTTCTAGCTTTCAATTTAGCTTCCTTTCTGTGGTGAGTGCCAACTGGTAGGCTTCCTCTACTATATGGATATTCCAAATACTGAACTCCTTCATGATGTCCTAACTAAATTGTCAATGTGTAGTACTCCTCAATGTATTCTTTCACAGTCATGTTTCTCTACCGCAAATTGTGCAGCTCCTTCAATAGTTCCAACTAGTTATTTGCCAGAATAAACTTGGACTTAGCTTTTCTACCATCCAATCCCACTTTCTTATTCCTCTCTAACTAAACTTCCTTCCACCATATTGTCACATGACCTTTCAGCGTAATCTTCACAAATTTGACCCTATCAAAGTCCACAATGTCCTCATGCTCAAAGTGCTCCTTCAAATCAGTGATCCAATCTATCCTCTTTAGGATCCAAATTCCCCAAATAGTTCAAAACGTCCACTCTAGTCCTCTTACCAATGTTAGTTATGGCCTTCAACATCCTCTCTTCCTTGTCCTCTTCACTTCTTGATCCTACAAGATCTGTCTCCTGCTCTTCATCACTCTCCTTGGCATTTCAACAATTTGTGTAGGTTATCATACTTACTAATTTGCAATCCAAGCAAATTTTCTAACTTTATGAAGAAGAAAAAAATGCATCTATGAGTTCTTGTTTAGTGCAAGTCATGATTGTTCAAGACACTAATCATTCCCAAAAAACGGGATGGGCATGGGTACAAGCTACATATGATCTTCTGGTTGTAAACTCTAGCTAGTTAAGACCCTTATCAAAATGTTGTCTAAACTTTATTTTTAATGGAACCAATATTCATCCTAAAATCAATGCCTATTAAGAACTACATCAACATCGCAATGCAAGGAATATTGTTATCTATTAATTCAAGCAAAGAGTATGAACTAATATTCTTGACTTTGAGTCAAATGGGATGAGCTTGAATTGTAAATTATCAAGACTTTTATAATAGAGATTAGTGTTCAAATCGTAGTAAAGAGACATATTACATGTTTATATGTACAAATATTAAATGTTGAATCATGTAAAATATCACATACAATTCCTAAGGGAGATATACAAAAAAAAATCCCAACCTAGCCAATATTGAGATGACACAATTTCATTGTTAGTTGTTACTCACAAACCGCTCAATTATTCAACTTGAAGAGCATGCTCTATAATCTAAACACTAACTCTTCAATCATAGGTCATCTCCATCATTTTCCTCATGTTTTTAAGGTTTGTCAAAGTCTTACCTTAGTATGTAGGCCCTCAACATTTCCAAACCATGACAACCAACATGTAGTTTACATAGCAAACTTCAGTTAGTCTTTAAAGCTTGTAATGGTGAAATTTGCATACATAACTATTCCCATTTAGTTTTGTACTCATTTTGAGGAGAGTGCCTTATACATAGACATTGACAAATGGCATAATTTTGTGCAACATTGAATCCCTTGCTCTATGCTAGCCACCTTTCCATTACATATGTTCCAATACATTTACTCCTCACCCCCACTCGTGTTTGTTACCCTATCCATTTATTTATCACTTATGCATACATGTTTCTATACACACATTACCCACTATAATCTAAACCCCTTCATGTTCCAAGACTAGTTTGCAATCACAAGAATGTCCTTGCAATCGTCCACTAGTCCCATCAAAATTCAAAAGTAGTCGACTCCCACCTTTACTAACTTCTTGGGGTTAACTAAACATATATTTTTGCAATGTGTTATTATGTCCTTATATTTAAGAGCATTAAATGCACTTATTTTGATCAACATCAAAGAATTTGATCATTTACATTTACACACTTCAATTAATCCATTAAAAGAAACACAATTCTGAAAGATATGCATGATTAAAGAATAACATTTTTTATTATCCTCTCATAGTTGACTTAAGAGAACATGCCCCCCTATGACATTCAATGGCATCATTAAATACCATCATCCCTAAAAGATAAGAATATTTCCCTAACCCCATACTCGTCCATGCGTAGAGTCAATAGAATGTTCTAATTCCAAGACTATTTCCCTAAACCCCATACTCGCCCATGCGTAGAGTCAATAGAATGTTCTCATTCCAAGACTATTTCCCTAACCCCGTACTCGTCCATGCGTAGTGAATAGAATGTTCTAATTCCAAGACTATTTCCAAATTGTAACTTCTTATTCCTGATCCCGTAACATATCTGATTTAGTTCCATCTTCAACTATAAAGCCAAGGACCGTTGTTTATATTTAACCTCATATTATAAAAAATACTTAAAAGTATTCAAAATATCAATACCTTAACCTATTGAATTAATTAGGTAAGTTAATTGTGCTTATGCGTATGAATTAAAGTTTCATCATGTTAATTGTGATTATGCGTATGAATTAAAGTTTCATCATGTGACTTCAAGCTTTTTAAGATTCTAAGTTAAAGGTTCAATTCTTCACCCTCCACATTTGACAAGCACTAGTATAGATTGAACGACGCTGAATCATTATTTATAATCCCGTGCTTTCACGTTTACACCATGGAACATATCTGCCTGGGAATCACAGTCACGGCAGACTTTCTTTACGAACAACTTACAGCACAAACACAAGACCATTTTCGGCAAGACAATTAACATAACATACAATATGCAAATTATTTTTAATTGGCCAATGTGTCGTAGAGAGAGCATTTGTCCTATAACCCCAATATTTTGTTATTATAAGGCATTTCCAAACATGCAGCCAATGTCGGGTCATGTTATTCCTTACAAAATTTGTTCGACAAGATAACAAAAACTGTGTACATGTTCCTTTAAAACTAGTGTGCGTGTGCATGGAGAGAGAATTCCAATACACAGCCTTTTTTATTTTCAACATGTCATCCAGCCATCCAGCCATCTCTCTCTATCTCTCTCATACTAGTTTTGAAGAAATAACATAAGAATACATGAACAGTATTGTTATGTTCAAAATAAAACTTGTGCAAGGCAAGAAATGCTTAGCTGGTAGCCAGTCAGTGGAAGAAAGGTCAGTCATTGCCTCCCTCCTGGTCAGCTGAAGAAAGGTCGGTCATTACCACCCTTGCTTCAGTTCCTTCCATCTTCTTTCCTTGTATAAATGGGGTTGGGGATAGGCATGTAACCAGATACCCCCAATACATTGCTGTAAGGAGATGGGGGCAGATGAAACTGAAGAGAGAAGCATAGAGCCGCAGATTTTGAACAACACAAGTGAGTGAAAGTTCAGTGGGTAAGGAGGGCAGGTGTTGGGGGGTTAGGTATGGAGGGGGTCTGGTGGAGAAAGGGGAAGGGGTCTGTACGTGTAGGGGGTAGGGATAGAAGGATCCAGGGGAAGGTGTGTGTGTGTGTGTGTGTGTGTGTGTATCACCACCTTTGGTTGGAAATGTTTTCTGAACGTCCTTGAAATATCTGTTTCAAGGACCCAACCCTTATCATACACTCCTTATGAAATGGATATTAAAACAAAACACAAGCACATAACCAAACCTAGTCAATAGTAACTAGAATACAACTTAATTATAAAAGATTTAGCTGCTCAGCCCGATATGAGTTTTTTGCAGAAAACAATACGACTCAATGTGTTTGATTCCACAGGAACTCGAATTCAATAAATAGCAAATCTAACTTCAATTTACCCTCGCAGAGTAAAAGAACACACACTTATATTGAACGTAACAAAATGGGATTAATTGGCAAGTTGGAATCACAATTTGATCCTTTTAAGTACTACACTTCAAAGGAAATGAGGATATGAGAGAATATAGATAATGAGCACCAGCATCCATAAGATGAGACAGGATGGCTTGTCATCCTGTAACTAAACCACGCTGCCTTCTGCATCGAATTTGACGTGAAATAACCAATAGGAGTAAAACATCCTAAGTTCTCTTTGCAACAATAGAATTTCAAATCCCATGAAAATCTCATGCTCATAGGCATTTTAATGATTCATATAACAAAACTATGTAGTGCCACAACTCAGCACTACAATACCAGATACAGAACCCAGCTTATGCCATTTCACTATGTTGTGCCCCAACAAAGCACCTTCTAAACATTTTCTTCCTGCATAGCGCTTACTTTCCGTATCCAACAAGATACAAGAGTTCATAAGAACTCTTGCACTGAACCTTTAACAGCAACACACATTTCAAAGCATCTACACTTCTCTGCCATATGGGAGAGATTATAATACAATAACTCTGAACCATGTAAACCCATTTCATATTATGGGAACGTAGGACTGACTAACAAAACTCTTTAGACATTGAATAATTGCATACCTGCCTTACAGAAAGCCCTCGTGAAATGAATGAGTACAGAAAAGAATGATCAACACCCCCGCTTACGTAATTCAGTCTACACAAACAAGTCTAGTAAAGACCCAAGATAAAAATCCATACATCCTCAGCTATCCCATGAGAATAAATTATGAAGACAAAATTGATTGTAAGGCCAGCTGCTGCTGAGGTTGCAAGGAAGACCATGTTGAAGCAAGAGCAGATGGGGAAAGTGTTTGTTGTAATTGTCTCAGGAGATTCACCATACGAGCAATAGTATGATCTGTCGCAAGGTCCTTGCCAGCACATAAAACCTGCAAGTTCATATGCACAATTAATGTGTCTACCAATCACAACTAATTGTGTGCATTAATGTACATGAGGGCCATCATAAAGAAATAAAGACATATTAGGAAGATTTCCAAACAAGAATCTTTGCCTAAGCAAAGGAGACAATGAGAGAATAATTCATCGTACAAGCAAAATGAGAAAAAGCAAACATGTGGAACTCGGAAAGTATGTATGATATCCTCTTTTTACTAAAATCCCAACCTTTATCGTGCAGTCATGTGCAAACAAGCCCCTTTTTTATAAAAAGGTGCACACATGCTTGAATTCTGAAAGAGAGAATAGAAGCTGTGAAAAATACACCTTCAGGATTTATCTTTGGTGGCCACTTGAATAAACTTTGATATAAGTTCAAGTGACAACCACCATGAAGTCCTTAGACATGTCTAGTTTGAGAGTTCCATCAAGAAATATATAAATGCGGAAAAGCTGGCCACAGTTTCAATCAAGCAAACTATATTTACTACATCTCAATGGTCTTCCCTACTTGGTAATCATTCAAGTAAAGTTATTGTCATTAAACGCAAGACGCATTGTTATTGTAATTTAACCTACCATAGAATAGAATAAAGCAATAAGGTCTATAAATGGGCATCAGTCTATTTTCATGAAGAAGACACATGATCTAGACTTGTGATGAAAATAGAATATTAACAAACAAAACAAAAATAATGAAAATTAACAAACCTCAGCAAACACGGCAACTATTTTAGGTAAATACTGATTATTGGGTCCAAGAATCTCTGCATCAGACCTGAAAAGAGAAGATATCTTAATAAAGACTGATAAATATTAGATGCCACGAGAGAAAGTTACAGTTACATTAGGTAATAAATTGAAAAAAAAAAATCAACTATGAAGCACAATTCTTCATGGACAATTTGGCTTTGACTGAATCACAGCTACATTAAGTAAAAAATTGCAAGAAAAAATCAAGTATGATCCCAAATCAGAAACCTACCTCTCAACCATGGAGCATAATTGTTCGTGGACAATTTTGGCTTCAATTAAATCACCTTTTATTGGCAAACAACTTAGCCAAGCAGGAATAACCTACATTTCCATAAGATGATTACAATTACTCAAAAGCAGATTGAGAACATTTTAACATAAATTTAAACATGATAATAGAAAGCAAGGAATCAGAAATGCATGTATTTCCTCCAACACCTCACGTATCACAAAAGAAAATTGCAGCCTGGAACTTTAAATAATATCATCCACATTTAACAAGGGAAAATATAAACAAGGGAAATAAATTTTAGTTCATCCAGGAAATAGAAAAAAACAAAAAGCATTTACAGAGGACAACATAAACATGTTTAAACAACTAAGAATTTTATTTTCTCAAAGGTTTTGATTCACCGTACACAGTAGGTGACAAAACAATAAAACACAAAACAAACTTGTGAAGCATCAAACAGTTGCAATAATGCCATGTGTAACTTACCTGCACGGCATCTATGCTGTCACGATGAAATTGGCAGATTTTCCCTAATGCAGAAACTGCATTGTCAGTCGCCATTATATTATCACCATCCCGTGCATTTGGTTGACTTATTACCACATTCAGTCGGGAAAGTGCCTCTGCAAAAAGCACCCATAGCCATCACAATCAAGAGGTATGAACATTGTGTTGTCAACAGGCCTAGTACTTTAGAGATGCAAGTATCAATCATTACCTCCAACAAGAGGCTTGAATTTGGATCCACCAAATTCGGCACAGACACCAATACCATAAACAGCAGCCTGAAAAATCAAATATTTTCAAGTGAATTAGTACACCTAAGAGGGCAACCAAGAATACAAAGAAAAACATATCAGAAATGGAGAGACATGTCACATCAAAACAAAACTAAGGAATATAAATAACAGAAAGGAATAAGAACTTATCCAATTTCAATACCTGCCGCACATCTGCATTAGAATCAGTGCAAGCTTCTAGCAAGAAAGGTAAATATGTGTCATAATATCTGCAAATAAGGCAATTTTTTTAATGACTGGTGAAGAGATAAAAGAATCATATGCAAAATTAGAAATCCTTTTATATGCCAGCTTTCAAAATATCAGCTCACTTTACAGCAGCTTCCTGACACTGTTCAGCCACATCATCAAAAATACAGATTGCAATTCTTCTTTCTTCGGCTGTTTTATCCTTCCCCTGAAAAGAATTTAAGAAAATCGATCCAATAAAGCAAACTTCAGATCTGTTTAGTTTCATTTATGTGTAAATACCAAGACAAGTTTAGACATTATGAAAAAGGTAAAAATATATAGGATGGAATATTATAAAATTCAATTATTTTAGTATCATATTATAGTAAACAACATACTGCCATTACTGATAGTTTCTCAATCCAAAGAGCTTCAATAGTCAGAGAAAACCGTTACACATCCTTAGACAAAGCATATAATTAATATCAACTATGCATACACCTAAGCTAAGATGCTTAATCTAAAAGCACTTACCCACATAGGTGTTATATAAGAGGAAAGCTCATCAAAGAATGGCAAGAATGAGGACTTAAAGGTCTTAATGAGTGTTCCTATGCATTCACCAACCTGCAAGAAGTAAATAAATATAATATATTTTAGAGTCATGAAGATAAACACTTGTAAATCTGATATTTACAAGTTCCCACTCACCTAAAATCTCATTTTGTAGAATAAAAATTAACATTGCATATTTCAATATCCAAACATCTTAGTGAAAACAAACAATGTAAATCAAAATTTCTCACTTGATCAAAGACTTCTTCTTCCTGCTCATTCTCCTCTTGAAGTATTTCACCTTCCTCTGCATCAAAGTCCTCTGCTTTAGTCCTCTCTGTCCGTTCCCTCTTTCGAGTTGCACTGGCTGTTATTACTTGCTTGATTTCATCCACTATTGACTTGACTTGTCCTTGATCAAGCAAGGTGCCTGATATCTGTATATGGTAACCATCAAACTTTCAATATAACCAGGATCCAAGCACATACATTGGTACTAATCAGAATATCTATGACAGCTGTACTCTGCTACTAAGAAATAGAACATATTCAAGTTTATCAGAAAATAAAAGAGAAAATAAAAGTGACGGAGTGACTCAAAACTTAAACATCTAGATAGAAATTGAATCAACTAATAATAATAATAACTAAACAGGACTCATTTGATAACCAAGGTAATAGATACAAGTGCATATTACTAACATAATAGATATCAGAGAGAACAAGCATATACAGCACGTATCCACAGCATCATACCAAAACTATATTTATATCGTCATAAAGGCTTAGCGTGCATACACAAGCTATTATGCTCTTTCAATCCTAACCAAAGCCCAAAGTTCAATACAAAACTAAAAATGAAAATACTTTACAAAGTCAAGTATCTAAATGTTTCGATTGAATGCGTGCAATAAAAAAAAAAACTCACCTGTATGCATTCATTCAATGCATCCAGCATGCTAGAACAAATTTCAGTTTCAGGCTCCTGGAGAATTCACTAAACCCTGTCAGTAAAATACACTGCCTAACACCAAAGAATTTCAACTCACAAAACAGTTCAGATAATACAATGATGAATGATCCAACAAATGCCACACTGCCTGGTAATGTCCAAATGACCTTATGCAAAGCTTCAACCAAGGCAGGTATAATGTAATCTGACAGTTGTTTAATATAGGTTTGATCCCTTCCCTGAGCCTGTCCCTTCTCCACGGCCAGTTTGGCAGACTGCAATAGCTCTGGCATTGCTGAATTTAAATACAAACAAGTCTAACGTCAAAACCTTAAACAGAGAAATAGTGTCATTTTAACTCAAGAAAAACAAAGTACTTGGTACCTGAAACAGCAGCTTTACGAACTTCTTCGTGGAAGTAAAATTTCAGAAGAGGAACCAATGTTGGGGCAACCTGTACTTAACATAGTATATCTACATAAGTACATGTATCTTGCTGAGAGGATTTTTGCTCAAATGCTACAAACAACTTACAAAAATAAACAAAGGATTGAACAACTGACCTGATCAATCCATGGAAAGAAGCCCTCTTTTAATTCATCAGCATAGCAGCATAGCATGTTACAAGCTGTTGCCTTCTCCTCCAAAACACTTGTCTTAATACCAATCTTTTTATCTCCTAGGGTGATAGTCTCCACGCTAATCACATCACAACAAGACAGAATATATTGACATACTTTCACATAGGCTGTCAAGTAAAGATATAATACTAGCATTTTATCAACATTAAATTAATAATGAACTAAATTGCATTAAGTAAGCCCCTCGTTTTCCAGCAGTAACTACACATAGGAACAAACAAAAATAAGTATTAAAAGATTCATTTGTAATTGTAATCCCTTGTCGGTAGAAGGAAGGACGTGTGAGGTGAATAGTAGATCTCTCCTTCCATCTCCATTGTTCAGTGAGTGGCCTTGATGAGGTGAATGGTTGAGGAGTAGCCGTATGAACATGGATTGGCAGATAGGATATTTTCAAAAAGCAGAATTGAGAGAGATGAATACAGGAATGAGGATGCATTAATTACTGAAGATGGTGGCTGTTGGTGCTAGTAATGCTTATAAGTTATTAGTTAAGGTAGCTATCAGTGCTGGTAATGCTTAAGAGTTACTAGTTATGGTGGCAGAGGGCAGTGGCCAGAAAGGAAATGCCACAAACCAGGAGTTTCAGAGCTAGTTTTAACATCTTCAAAGGTATTTTGAACAACTTTTGATAAGTAAATGCAGATACAAGGCCACTGACAATGGTAAAGATCATAGTTGAAAAACATGGACTCCACAATAACTTGGCTAACCCAAAAAAATAAAAAAACTCAGAACTCGAAAAAACTTGGCAATAACTCAGCAAATTTCCTTAACACTAAAAACATTAATTTGTAAAAATATTCTTCAAAAACATGCATATTACTGAATTTAATCTTATTAAAATGTTTTTGGAAAAATAGCATCAAGAACATGATAAAAAGGAAATATTGCAGCAATAAAATGATTAAAAACAAATGGTACAAAATTAAAAATAATATATTATTAACAACCAATACCAATGGTTATATAACATAAATGAACAAATTTTCAGTAAATGATCTAATAGCACGGTCTCCTATAAAGAAATTGTTAATTGTCCCCAGGAGAATTCCAATTTGTAAATTAAATTTTATTTATTAGTTATCACCCATCCAGCAAAAACAGCCCATAAAACTTCACATTGTACTACTAAAATTAGAAAGACCTAATGTGCAGGACAATCACCAAATCAATCACTACCATTCCTCCTAAACTAACACAAAATTAAAGTATAGTTCACCTCTCATCATCAGAATCATCAATATCGTTATCAGAATCTGCCGAAGTGATGGTCACATCTGGCTTTAGCTGGGCAGACTGAAGAAGTGGAGGCATCACTACGTTCATATAGGGAAGGAAATCTTGTCCCAAACACTTACAGAGCCTTGCCCATGCCTGCTCAAAAGCACCGAGTTCATTTGAAAATATATTGTCAGGAAAAAAAACTCCTACAATCCAACCAAAAAAATGACTGCATATTATAATTTTCAAACTGGATAAAACATTTGTGAGATTTCTTGCCAGTAAGGCATAGGCAGTTATTAGGAAGGAATCACACATCACACCACCTTTTACGCCATTAATTTTCAATTTGGACAAAGAATAATTTGTGAATATATGAGAGGGTTGGTAATAGAACAGAATTCAGTAGATCAGATTAGTCAAAAGAGTTATAGGGAGCCTCAACACCCTCTATGCATTAAGAATCAAGATGCTTAAACCAATACCTAGGAACCATCCATAACCTTATACATACTAATGCCTTAAAGAATTTTTTAAGCAACACCTTAAAAAACCTAAGGAACTACCTATAACATACTAATGCCTTACAGAATTTTCCATTAATATTAGACCTAAATCAAGTAACCCAATAAAAGCCAGCACTATGCAGTTTCAATATGGAAATTTACAATAGCAGTCGAAACTAATATATAAGAAGCATGATCAACAGCCCTTGGCTTTAAAGAAAGAGTTAATTCCATGCTACAATCATTTCAACAATTCATGAAATAAGGGCAAAATTGCCTTACATTCTGCAATAAGGAAGAAGGAATACCCAAACACATCATATTTCACACCTATACTGCACAGATGAAATATTTGATGGAAAAAACTCGAGATCAAGTTGAGCGAAAAAAATCTAATATATATACATGATTTGTGTTTCAACAACTAAATCACAGTATATTTTCTAGTTGAAAATTTAAACAATGTGTCTCAACATGCAGGTTACCTCTCTAGGGATAGAAAGTATATGTTGAACATGCCAGAAAAAAACCTATTTACCGTCCAGACTCCAAGTCATAAGATTGACTCTCTCCTTTTTCAGCAGATTTTTTTGTGAGATAAGTCTTCTAGTCGTGACATTTTTTTATCAAGCAATACTGCAAAAACTGCCTCCTTTAAAAATTACTTCAAAAGACATTTACAAGTTACACTACTAAGCAATTCTTGATAATTTTGACCCAAAACAAGAAACAGAATATTGGAAAGCATCAAAGATAGTTAGCTAATCAGACTCCATCATACTTTGTTGATACAAGATATGGAAACCAACACAGCAAACTGATATCAACAGAAGAGGAGCTGTTCAAAACAATGCCATAACTTGTCTGAACACATCCTTGGAAACTATTCATAAGCACCATCAATTGAAGCGTGGTTAGACTTCTACCTTTGTTTACTACCTAGCAAATCATCCATACAACAAAATACTCAAATATTAAATGTTTCGTTTATTTATTATCAATAAAAGAACAAATATATACATACTTGTAGCATGTAGCTTATGGTTGGGTCATCAGCCTCCATCTGAGATCCTTGTAGTGTCATGAGCACCTCCATTACCTGCGTGAAGCCGGCTGAGTATCAAAAGCTTGGTTTAAAAAGGATCCCTATCAGTGGCATAACATTTAAAACTACCGAGTTGGAAAGGTGAAGGAACGAGAAACAACTAACAGGAAAGGAAATGCAATAGGGTCTACTTTCGTACTTATTTTCATGTTCCGGTTTAAAACCAGTAGTTAACTCTTCTGACAATTTTAAAGGACACAAAAAGACTGAAGTAGTTTCAAATAACAGATTAGTAATAAACAAACAGAGCTCCATAAATAAGGATCTATATCAGGTATGGAAAAGACAACACAAACAGTTCTTTTGCACTTTCTTCACTAACTGTACCCTTAGAGCACAATCTTATGTTCTTATTTTCTCCTTAGGCACTTCATTGCTTAAGCCAAGAGAAAGCAATAAACATTTTTCATCTCCATGGATCCTATAGACTAACTAGTTTCTATAAGTATGCACCTGTTTAGCATCATCTCTAAATTTATCCTTTCCAACGGCCATTCCAACTAAGCTAATGCATTCCATAGCCTTGGCACGCAGCATTCGGTTAGCTTTGTCGGTAGCATTTAGTAATATGGCTTTCAAATAGGGCATAACTGCATCATAATACTTCTGAAATTGCTCCTGTAGACCAAAACATATCTCATCAGATTCATTCTATTCTGATTGAATATCAAATAATTTATTACAGTGGCATTTATGTATAAGCAATGTTAATATTACATGTAAGCCTTTTAGTAATACCTGAGAAGAATCAGCAACAGAAGCTAAAGCTGTCAAAGCACCCTCCTGCACCATCTGCTTCCCATTCTGAGAAGACATGACAAATAGTTTGTTACATAGTTGCTTAAAATGCCAATGATATAAGCAAGGAAACAAATAGTTGAGAACTTACTTGCAAAAGAACAAGCAGCTTGCTCACTATGCCATCCAAATAAGGTGTCAAAATATCTGGTGTGCAATTTTCACTAAAGTTAAGCACTGCTGAAGCTGCATGTGCCTGCATGGTTGCAAAAATTCAAACAAAATCATTTAAAAGCCAATGATAATGGTGAATCTTAGATGGTGATTGTTGATGCGGATACCAAATAACTCCATATCATAAGCAAAAAGTAAACCACAATAACCTTCAAGGCCTCTGGACAAGTAATAAACTAAATACTTGCTTCCTTACACTACTCAAGATTCTAATTTCCTATGTAGCATTCTTACTAAACCATTCAAGATTCTAATTTCTTATGTAGCATTCTTAATTACAAGCAACCAACAAAATAAGATTTCTAGATGGCAAACATGCAATTGGTCCACCATCCAAGAAATCAATTTCCAAGGAAAACTATATTTGGACGAGATCCTATTTCAGTATCATATCCTACAACAACTTATTCAGACAATTATTTAAATTTGGTTGTCATCATCCTAATTCTCGGCATTGAATTGGCTAATAACCCAGTCCATGAAATGTTTTATTGCTGTTTTATAGGATTTAGCCTCAACATGCAATTTTGTATTCCAATTGATACTAGTCTTCTCCTTGAAAATCTTCAAGGCAATAAAAGGGTAGCCAAGAAAAAAGTTGATGTTCACAATTAATCCCACAAATCCTAAGTTGCACAAAACGTGACCAGTACAGATAACCTTGACACAAAGTAAAATAAGGATTTTTTTTAGAGCAATCAATTATTTATGGCCATGCTGCAAGCCAATGCAATATTCTGTGTTCACTATAACATGACTTTTGATGTCACATCAGTCATATTGTACTTGAATTACTACAAGAAAACCTGCCATTGTGAAGAATTTTCCTCAGAAACTTGAAAAACAAAACTAGAGCATTGATGCCATAGGCCAGAATATAGTCAGCAATAGAACATAACTTTACACTGATGTCTCTAGAGTCTAGACAAACTTCATTGACACCTATTCTCTACCAATATATGAAGAAAAGCTTAGAAAGAAGCATACAGAATCAAATTTCAAATTAACTCCTGTGTCTAAAATGCCATGTCACTCTAGGTGCTACTTCTGTACAGATTTCATCCTAAATTATTTCTGTAACTACTACATGCTCGGGCAATTATATGCAATGACAAAATTATTTAAAATGAGGGAAAACAAGATTTCATATTTCTGAAGGGCATATAACTTTTTCAAAATACAAGATACAAATAAAATCAGAAGGGAAATGTATAGCAGCTTTATATCAACAAAGAGAGAACAAAACTAATTAAACATGAGAACAAAACTCATGTCTGCCCAAATCCAGTTATCTACACACTGCAATGCATATAGCAACATGGTTATCTACTAACTTTGAGCATTACTTATCTAATTAAGGCATCATTAGTATCATATTAATCTGTTATGCTTTGAGACATAGAACTACAGCAATTTATAGAAATATAGCTTGAATTGACCTGCACTCGGGGGTTCTGAAAATCATCCATTGCTCCAGCAAGTGCAGGCAGAACCCGCTGATGATATTGCTGTTGCAAATCTGGGCCTAGGTCCGTTGAGAGTTGACCGATAGCATTGATGGCTGCCCATCGCACACGGGGATGGGGGTCTTGGAAAGAGTTCAAAACCATGTTGACAACTTGCTCAAGATTCTTTATCATCACCTGTTTGCAAATAAAACCAAATTCACAGTTATACCATCTGCCCTGTGTACAGTTCTTATTATTGTAGCAATTATTACCCAATTCTAGAAATGCAAAAAAATGTGTATAAAGCATGCAGCAACAGCAATTGCAGTGGTTGTGCATTGGGATACCCACTTGATCCAAATAATTAGTTGGGGATACCCTCTTGATACAATTAAACTGTTGGAAACCCCCAGTGGAACAGTTGAGAATACCCAAACTGATAAAGTGGATCAGGTGGAGGTACCAACTGATGCAATCCATCATTCAAGAATGCCCAACTGATACAATTTGTCAGTTCAGGACACCCAACTCATATATTCCATCAGTTGGAGATGCCCATGTGATACAATCTATAAGTTTAGAATATCCAAAAAAATGCAACTGACCTACTTAAAATACCCAGTCCAATCATTGCAATTGGTCTGATTAAAATGTCCACAGTTCAATTGATGCACTCAATCAGTTTGGATTATTCACATGATGTACTATCAATTGGTTGTGAATACCTCGATTGATACAATGGCTCATTTGCAAGTGCCCACGTGATTCAATGATTCAGTTGGGAACATCCCACACCAGGCACAATTGATTGTTGAATCTAATTCATTTTAATTTTTGAGAATAAACTTTCATAAGATACTAGCTTAGTTCCACATAAACCCAACCCTGTTTATTGGCAATAGGCATCAATCCAGTGTTTTCCCAATGAAACGATCATTAAAAATACAAGTAGAGTTTTATGTGGCAATAAGGCAATGGACTTAGCATTCATACCTTAGCACAACCTTCAGCAATTTGGGCAAGAGTGATGAGAGCAGCATGATGCTTACGCCAATCAGGATCTGCCAAATAAGCAGGAAGCAACTCGGATGCAACAGGCACAATAGTATTCCCTCCCAGAGAAATGGCTAACCGATCCAAACACTCCTGGCCAACATTATAATTGCTGGACTCCCCAGCATCTTCATCCTCGGTATTTGCCGCATGCCAGGCAGGATCGTCCTCAATATCAAGAAGCATTTTCATCAGAATAGCAAAGAGCCTACCAATAAACTGTGGGAGTTTCCTCATCATCCCAGGTGCCCGTTCTCTTGCCTCAGCAAGGGTAATGATGAACTCTATGGCAAGATGCCTCGTCCCCTCTTCAAGGGATTCTGCCTCAGCAATCTGCAGCATGGAGCCTACTACATCCACAATCTGCCGCCGCAAGAACCGTGGCTCAGTGCCAGCTAATTCAATAAACATTTCAAGAGCCTCCTGTGCAGTAACCTCCTCATTGTGGTTGAGAGCCTCGGTGAGGGTTTGCATCATAGCAGGCAGCAGGTCTTGGAACCGTTCCCTGTCCTGTGGTGACTCAATCGTCTGGACAAAATTAGTTGTTGCTCCCAGGGCCGCAATCCGCACATCAGAGGGTGCAGGTGGGCTGAGGCACTGATGGAAGACAGTGTGGAGTGTGCTCAAGTGCGGGTGCAGGTGATCACCGATGTACTGAGACAACTGTGCAAACATGAGAAGCGCAGATTCTTTAAGCTTTGGAGAATCGGAGCTCACGCACTGGAACATGAAGGGCAAGAGCTCCGGCCACTGACCTTCCTCCATGATCGAGGCAGCAAGCTCCGCAACAGTATCACAGAGCTTCTTGACAATTGTTTTGACTTCCTCCCTTTGCACACAGAGAAGCAGGTGCCCTTTGACTGCAGTCTGAGTGGACGGCTGCAGGCGGGGCCAGATATAGGTCTCATCACGGGTGATCTGCTTGCGCAGCAATATAGCCGCCATGGCCCTGATTTCAACTTTGTCGCAAGACTGTAGGACATGGACTAGCTTTAAGGCCAGTGCATCGGGGTGCTTCTCCTTGCACGCATTAAACAGCACCTCTGCCTGGCCACGCTGTTCGTTTCCGGCGCTCATAAGGTGCGTTATTAGGGCTTCAAAAGCCCCTGGATCGGCCCCCAGAATGGCATTAATCTGCCCCTGCTGCACTTCTGCTGACATCGCCTCCATGAAGCTGCTAATCCTCGAGCAAAGATAAGATCCTTCCAAAGTCAATCCTTGAACAACAATATGCAGAAACAATATCCTTTCACAATAAATTGCAGAAAGCCACTGCTTAAATCTTTAAACAAACTATGCATAAACCATACTCAACAGTAAATATAAGATCATCTATCCACAAGAATAAGATTATTCCATCGCTAATCTACAACTCAAGTTAAAATCTTCCCACAGTCGATGATACACACCATCACAAAAACCCCTAGTTCAGCAATAATCCAAAAGCAAAAAAAAAAAAGCATCCTCAAGAATTATCCACAGTCATAAGATTTCTTCACAATAATCCACAAGCAAAGACAAGATCCTTTCAGAGTTGATTATAGACAAACATTCTTCCCAGAACATAAAACCCTACTTCAAGAAGCACAAAAGAAAATCTTGTCATGAATATAAAGATTTAAACAGAGTTTACAGACAAACTACTTACCTGTTAAATCTGATAGATCTGATCCTGATATTCTCTTCCTCTCTGCAGAGCGGAGAAGGGTATTTGAAAGCTCTCTGCAGAGACTTCTCACAAATCTTGATTGCTTGGCTGACCACTTGGAGGTCTCCTCTCTTCTTTGTGTCCCTTTTTTGAAGCCCTAAAAGTTGTGGAGGTTTTGGTTATAAAAAGGTTGGAGGGAAAGTGGAAATTTCAAGGAACATTTTTTCACAAACAACCATTCCTTATTTTATTACTGAAATTTGGATATTATGCCAAGGTTGTAATCATCGTGTCTTTATTTGAGCGTTATCTGAATGAATGAGTGTTTGGAATCTTTAATTGTTCACATGAAATTCCATAACAGTTAATAACCCATGGTCTCATCAATCTAATGGTCAAGTACCTATTTTCCTATAAATATAAAGAAGTCGTTGTCTTTATAAAACTACCCCAAATCAATCAAGATTTTTTTTTTTAATTCAGGGTAAACATCCTAAATCATTTAGCAACCTATTGGTATAGGACCAATAGGAAGTTTATGTAGGAAAATCAATTGAAATTGGTTTTGATCATACTATCAAGATTTATTCATGTTAGATTATTAATATGAATGGTAATCTCCTCTTAAGCTCTTGATTATGCCATCAAAATTCAACTTGTCAAGTTGGGTTCTTAATATGGCTTATTTTATTGGAAACAGTTACTTATATCATAGTTAATCAAAAGAATATAAAAGTTTATAATAATAAGTAGGAGAATCCACAAAATCAACAAAATATTATAATATGTATTGCTTCAAAAATATTATAATAAGTATTGCTTCTTATAATGGGGAAAATTACATAATCATGCCCCTTTTTCTTTATATTTTGGGCCCATTTTAATTAGAGTATCTTTTTATGCAATAACAAGTCTAGTTAATCAAAAGAATATAAAAGTTTATAATAATAAGTAGGAGAATCCACAAAATCAACAAAATATTATAATATGTATTGCTTCAAAAATATTATAATAAGTATTGCTTCATATAATGGGGAAAATTACATAATCATGCCCCTTTTTCTTTATATTTTGGGCCCATTTTAATCAGAGTATCTTTTTATGCAATAACAAGTCTACAAGTGACATATTCTTGCATGAATTTGGCTCATGACATGATCTTATCTTGAACCCATCATCACTTATCCTTAGAAATTGACTTCAATCTCTAGATCTCTCATTCCCCGTCATGAATCAAATCCAACGGTGTAGAATTGACCCATATCATTTCCACACTTGCAAATTTAAACCCTAAACTCTTAAAATTCAAAATATTTTTTATCGATTCCCTCCCTCTAATTGTTGTGAGTTTACCTAGTGCACGTTTGTGTTGATTTGTGTGTTATGTTGTTATGCTTAAGCATTCATTATTTTATTTGAAATCATGTTCACATGTCATTTGCCCTAATCCACTTGCACATCATTATAGCAACATCATTGTAGAATATAATTGTACTGTCATAGCATACATCATCTTAGGCATGTTTGCATGTTGTCTTTGATCTTAGTTCATCATCGTTAAATCGATATGCCTAGGGGCTTAATTGAGGAGAACATGACCCTCACTTAGCAAGTTTCCAAATGGTGTCTATAGACAACACCCCACTTCAAACATAAGTACAATGAGGTAAGGTAAATCTTATAGTCATTCATTCATTATCAGTTCATTTATGTGGATCCAAGTGTAATTTTGTGCACCAGATCATTTTGGCACTCACAAAGATCAATTCCATGGGCATAGATCTAAACTAGAATAGAGCACAAACAATTTACATATTTTGAGGCATTCGTCTAACCAAGACCTAAAATTTTAGCATAATGATGAATTAATTCATGACATCGTTTGTGGAATATTCATCCCTTTAAAATCTAGATAAATACCATATTTTATTTATTTAAATTTTATATTTGATTGTATTATTAGTCTTGCCTCATATATTCTAGTTGATTGCTTATTCAATTACTTAAATTATTTAATTGGCCTAGATATTAATGCGAGGTGTTATTTATCCCGTTACATTATTTGGTGAACCTGACATTCCTACATGACTTAGGTTTTTGGCCTTAGGGTTTATCCTTCTTGTCTTAGGGTTTCATAGCTGACTTTCAAGGTTCATCTTTTAATTTTCAAATCTCATTAAGGTTTGGGTCCTCTTTGCTCGTAATTTATTAATATACATCCTTTAAGGTTTGATGTTTATTGTTTAATCTTTCTTTTATCCCACCCTCCAAATACTCATTTTTAGCTCTAGGGTTTCACCTATTGAATTATTTATAAATCATAGATTGCTTATTGATTTGTTTTTTATATCATGTCTTACATCCCTTTTTTTTTTTGCTTGGTAAGATTAGATTTATATTATATTAACAATAAAAACTGTACAATGTTTGATATTGAGCTCCATGCGCTGAGATTGAAGACCATTACTACCCCCAATGTCACCTTACAATGTCTTACATCCCTTTTATATCATTTGGTATTTAAGGTTTTTCAATTTGTTTGCATGCCAATCTCTTATCCACACCCTCATGTTCATTTAAGAAGATCCTCATTTGAATCCTTAAATAGCCCAATCTAATGAGAATGGTGCTTCAAACAGTCTTGAAATGGGAACTATTATTGTTGAGATTGAGGGTGAAAATTTTGATTGTTAAGGACATTTAGAACAACAACAACAATTTTCATGTGTGCTTGCTAGTTTAGCTAATATGGATATCCCTGCACATTTATTTCAAGCCTTTAACAACTTGTTGCTTACTATGATATTTGGATTGGAAATGGTTCAAGGCATTTATGCTAAGGTTACTCCTCCTAGTTCTTTGATGGGTGCATCCTCCTCACAATTTCCTACTAGTTTTATTCCCCACTTTGATATGCCTCCTTCCACTCCTCTTCCTACTATATTGGGTACAATTGTTATGCCCACTTCCCATCTTGAGCTTTATGCATACACTCCTCCATCCCTACCACAAATATTTTACCTACTTTTGTGTTATCCCTACTAGTGTTATGACTACCCATGGGCCTAATGTTTCTTCCACCATCTCCACTTCCACCATTAGTGTTGTCTCTTCTCACCACCCTTCTAGTGACATCCCTACCTCCATTATTGGCATCCCTCATTACATGTATTGTTATGTTCCTAGTTCCATGTCTCATTCCATACTTTCTTCTATGTCTTATTCCATACCACATACTAGTGTTGTTGTCATGGCCTTGTTTACACATCACGCTCTTACTTACCAACATATTTATACCAATCCTTTTGTGTTTCTCATTCCTACTACCACCATCCCTATTTCTACCTTGGGTGCACTTATTCAAAAGCTAGATGGGGTGGAGCATAAAGTTGATACCATGCTAATGGACAAGATAAAGATGAATATGTGGAAGCACAAAATACACCACTTGCATTTGACATTGTTGTCTATCCTTTACCTAGTGGTTTTGTGGCACCTCAATTTGAAGTGTACAATGGCAAAGGTGACCCTAATACACGTTTGTGATCCTTCATTGTTGCATATTTAGATAATGTGTATGAAGATAAAGATTTAGCTATTATTTCCATGTGTTTTGAAAGATTATGTCGTTTAGTGGTTTTCCTCTTCACCTCGTGGATCTATTCACTTTTAATTGAGTTAGCTAAATCACTTCTTAACCATTTCAAAATTAATATGGTCCTAAAGACTACTATCATCAATTTCTTTTATTATGCCCAAGGACCTAATGAGTGCATACATGAATATGTTATTGGTTTCTACTCCTTATGTTCTGAGTTACACCATCAACTTCGTGGTGATAGGCTACAAACTACTTTTATTAAGGAATTGTTGTCACCTCTTTAAGGCATTGTATACTTGAATAAATTTGCTACTTTTATGGACATGTTCTCATGTGGAGAATATTAAATTAAATCTACTTGCATATAATGTTCTTAAGTATGGTTAATCTTCTTGTGGTTCTTCTATGTATTCTTACCCTTCTAAGTTCCAAAAGTCTACTACACTTTCAAAGGGTAATGGTTATGAGGACAAAAAGGACAATGTGAAGTGGCGAATACTTCCAATGTGCCATCCTTTAAATCTCATGCTTTTTAAAAGTTTACTAGGTTACAAGAGCCCTTGGACATTATGCTTTAGAGTTTAATAATCTCTAATTTGATTGCTCTTCCACCTAGTCCATTAGATCTAGCTAGAGATCTACCTAAGAACTATATTGAGAATGCCTTTTGTAACTTTAATAGAGTTAATTAGCATCATACTCAAAGTTGTATGGCTTTGAAACATAAAGTGCAAGATTTGATTAATAATAATATAATTTGTATAGAAATTGTTGATGATGGAGGCAATCCTTTGGTTGCCCCCCAATCAAAATTTAAAGATTCACTAAACCATTTCATAGTCATTATAGTAATGCTAATGCACGTCGTGAACAAAATCCTTTTTCTATGGCATATACACATGTTGATAGATATTCCATGGATGATTGTTATATGGTTCTCGTACATAGTCCTATACAAATGCTTTTGTGGGTATGCTACATTTTAGAGATACTTCCTCTCCATCTCATGTTATTGCATTGATTACATTTTCTGATAGGGAGATCCTACAAAATAACTAGTGTAGTTTGTTGTATAATAATGGCAATGTCAAATATACTTCACCTATTTGATTCCTTATTGGTCTATCTTGTCACTCTTAACACGTGGTGAATAAATTTTGCTCGATATTTATATTATGCGACATGCTTGCAGTGCACATTTTGGTGTTTTGTTGAAAATGACTACTAAAATTTTAATTAAGATTATGGGTTGCATAGTTTTACATTTGGTAGTTAGTCCTAAAGAGCTTCCAATGCTAGATCATGTTATTCCATCTTCTAAAATTTTTAGCATGTTACTTGGTAGGCATTGTATGGAGCAATGTAAATCTCACTATATACTAATATTCTATTTGAGTCACTTTAGTTTGGATACATTTGTGAAGACACGTAAAGAAGTTTCATATGAGTGAAAGGATGGTATACACGATTTATATAAGCTTCGCTTAGAAGAACAATAAAGGACAAACATGAGCAAAACTCAAGCAACTACTTATGCGCCTTCTCATTCTAGAACTTATGATGATAAAAGGCCTAAGGAACCTCAAGTTACATATCCTACAAGTTTTAAGCACGATATCTTGATATATATACATGCCTTCAAATGACCCTTATGAAGAACAAATCAGTCATGTACCAAGAAAACAAGAGAAGAATAAGGTCATTGTGTTTCAAAAACTTGCATTCCATTCTAAAGGCACTACCTCTTCGTGGTCACCTGAGAAAAATGTTATGGTTAAGCAAATGCAAAATCTCTCTATGGGGCCACCTACAAAGAAGCAAGAACATGTCAACAAGGATGTTTCAACTATTACACCTATTGCTAATATCTTCACTAAGAGCACCACCACTTATTAAGATGATCTCTTAGATGATGATCTCAAAAATATTATTTCTTGAGACCTTTTGGCATTTTTTTACTTTATTTATTTACTCATATTAGCATTTACTTTTTCTTTTCCACGTGTCCTTATATTTTGGCCCTTTTGTTTGTCATGTTTGTCATGCATTTATTATTCGCATTTAACCTTCTATATCATGGTTTATGTTTTGCTTTCCCCATTTGAGGGCACCTTCTCTTAGCTATATGTTTATTTCCTATGCTTTACTAGATGTTACTTATTTAGCTTCAATGCTTTGTTTCATTTCTATGTTCCATGTTTACTGCTCGTGTTTACACTTATTCCCTCTTGTACGTTCCTATGCTATATGTTCGTGGTGTTCTCAGACTTTCTTATGTTCCATGTTTATGATGTCTAACTCTTATGTTTTTGATAAAATAAGGCAGTAAAAACAAGGGACCAAACCCTTACAAGACAACCCCAAAAAGGGGCAACGAACAAAAGGAGCCACTAACAGCAACAACAACATTGACAAGTAATTAACAACAAATAGTAAATAGTAGCAGTTTGACAGCAGAAAGAAATAGAAAGCAAAGAAACAAAGCTAGGAAAAAACATACTCCCAGCCTCTGGACAGGAAGTCATAAATTTTATCAAACTCTTTAGTCATCTCTTCGTCTGCGCCATGTGCAAGGAAGTCCTGCTCCTACAAAAAAGTCAAATTAACAATGGTCAAGTGACTAAGCATTCTGGTTATGAAGCGTCCAAAGGAGAGAAGCTTTTGCTCAAGGGATTTGTTGGTAGGTGGCGACTGATCAGGAAAGTACTATACACTAGCCATGTATCCTGAGCTGACATAAAAAAAACTCTATTTTTGTAACCGACATAAGGGTTGATAAAAGAGGCTAAGGGTTAGGGTTTTGGTTGATATATTATATTGTAGCATTTGCAACGGTATTAAGTTGCAGGGATTGCTGGTTATAATTGGTTTGATTTAATAGATAATAATATTGGACTCTCTGTTGGTGGATGTAGCCCGAGTTTGGGTGAACCACGTTAAAACTTGTCTCTCACTGTTATTACTTCTGTGTATTTTCATTCCTCTGTTTAAACTTTATTTGCATTTAATTGATATCTTATGTCGTCTAACCCTAACAAGTGGTATCAAAGCAGGTTGTGTTTAATTATCATCTGCAAGAAGGTCTCACAGTTGAGTGGGAGTCTCACGGTTGAGTGGGACCAATGGCGGATGAGGCTAAATTGAAGGTCGATAAATTTAATGGGCAGAACTATCGGTTATAGAAGATGCAGATGGAGGATTATCTCTATCAAAAGGATTTATGGATACCGTTGGAAGGACTAGCCAAGAAACTGGCAACAATGACTGATGAGGATTGGAATCTTCTTGGAAGAAAGGCACTAAGAACCATTCAGTTATGCCTAGCACCATCGGTGGCATTTAATATAACGGAAGTGAAGACAATAGATGGTCTGATGAAAGCTTTGGCTAAATTGTATGAAAAACCCTCAACCTCAAATAAGGTATTTCTCATGAAGCGTTTGTTTAATTTGAAAAAGTTTGAAGGTGGATCTGTGACAGATCATTTAAATGAATTTAATACGATTACCAGTCAATTGACTTCTGTAAATGTAAAATTTGATGAAGTTAGAGCTCTCTTGATATTATGTTCTTTGCCTGAAAGCTGGAATAGTTTGGTAATGGCGGTGAGTAACTCTGTTTCTGGTTCAAATACCCTAAAATTTGATGATGTTGTTGGTGTTATTCTGAGTGAGGAAATTCATAGGAAAAGCTCAGGTGGGTCCACATCAGGTAGTGTTTTGAATGTAGAAAGCAGGGGCAGATCAAAGGAGAGAGGAAAAGGTTCTGGAGGTCATGGGAAGTCACGAGGAAAATCAAAGGATGAAAGATCCCAAACTAGAGGACAGAAGAATTGTTGGTACTGTGGGAAACCAGGTCATCTGAAGAAAGATTGTTAGTCTCAGAAAAATAAAGGAGACAAACAAGAATGTAATAAGGAGGCAAATGTGGTAAATAATAAATCTGAAGATGATGCTTTGATTATTTCCCTAGATAATGCTGATGATTCATGGGTTTTAGATTCAGGGGCCTTATTTCATGCTACGCTCCATAGAAGTTATTTTCTTGATTATGTCCAAGGGAATTTTGGGCTGGTTTATTTGGAAGATAACGAACCCTGTCAGATTGTTGGAAAGGGAAGAATTAAGATTAAGTTGCAGAATGGGAATCATTGGCTACGATAAGAGGTAAGGCATGTTCCAAGGCTCAGTAGGAATTTAATTTCAGTAGGACAGCTAGCTGATGAAGGTTGCATAGTTACTTTCAGTGATAAAAATTGGAAGGTTTCAAAAAGTACCTTAATAGTAGCAAAAGGTGTGAAAGTAGGCACCTTATATCTTTGTACAGGTCATACTATTCCTTCTACTTTAACTGTTGCAGAAAAAAAAAGTTTAGGAACAGTTGCTGCAGGTTCGCAGGAAGAGACTAAAACAGTTGCTGCAGGTTCTGAGACAACACTGTGGCATAACAGACTTGGGCATATGAGTGAAAAAGGTATGAAGGTACTTCATTCTAAAAAAGTTTTACCAGGTCTGAAATGTATTAATATGGATTTATGTGAAAGTTATGTGTATGGCAAATAAAAGATAATTAGTTTTCCAAAGGATGGGAAGCAAAAGAAAGATGAAAAGTTAGATCTTGTGCATACAGATGTATGGGGACCAACTCAGGTATCTTCTCTTGGTGGCTCTCGGTATTATGTTACATTCATAGATGATGCAACTAGGAAGGTATGGATTTATTTCCGTAGGCAGAAATCTGATGTATTTGAAATATTTAAAAAATGGAGAAGCTTGGTTGAGAATGAGATAGATAAAAGATTAAAATGTCTCAGATCTGATAACGATGGTGAGTATTGCAGCAAAGAATTTGAGGATTATTGTTCCTTTAATGGAATACGTAGGTAGAAAACGATTCTAGGGACTCCACAGAAAAATGGAGTGGCTAAACGCGTGAATAGGACAATAATGGAGCATGCAAGGACCATGAGATTGCATGTTGGACTGCCTTTAAATATGTGGGCAGAGGCTGTCAACACCGCTATATATTTAATTAATAGAGGTCCTTCAGTTCCTTTGGGCTGTGGTATTCCAGAGGAAGCATGGACAGGTAAGAAGGTGAGTTATTCTTTTCTCAAAACCTTTGGATGTGAAGCATTTGCACATGTAGATTCTGAAAATAGAACCATGCTGGATGCAAAATCAAAAAAAATGTACCTTTGTTGGATATGGCATTGATGAATTTGGTTATAAGCTTTGGGATTTTGAAAATCATAAAATTGTGAGAAGCAGGGATGTTATATTCAATGAGAAGGCGTTGTACAAAGATCAGTTGCAACAACATGAGAAGAAAGAAAAGGATTGTGTGGTGCTGGATGATACTCCAAATAGTGATGTTCTGGTGGTTCCTCATGCTCCGCAACAACAACAAGCAATACCACAAACTCCAGTGAATGTTAGACGGTCAACAAGGCTAAGTAGACCTCCTGAAAGGTTTTCTCCCTCTTTGTATTCTATTTTGTTAATAGATACTAGTGAACCGAAAGGGTATGATGAAGCTATGTAGGTGGATACATAGGTTCAGTGGGAGTTTGTAATGAAATAAGAAATGGACTCCTTGCTGAAAAATCAGACTTGGGAATTATGTAAGTTACTTGCAGGTAAAAAAGTTTTACCAAACAAATGGGTTTACAGGCTGAAAGAGGAAGATGGAGGTAAGAAAAGATTTAAAGCCAGGTTAGTTGTAAAAGAATTTGCACAGAAAAAGGGCATTGATTTTGATGAGATATTTTCTCCGCTTGTCAAGATGACTTCTATTCGTATTGTTTTAAGTATTGTGGCTGCTGAAGATTTGCATTTAGAATAGCTAGATGTGAAAACTACTTTTCTCCATGGTGATTTGGAGGAGGAGATATACATGGAACAACCCCAAGGATTTGAAGTCAAAGGTAAGGAGAAATTAGTGTGCAAATTGAAAAAGAGTTTGTATGGCCTGAAACAAGCACCTCGACAATGGTATTTAAAATTTGATAGTTTTATGGCTGAGCAAGGCTACAGCCGATGTAATTCTAACGATTGTGTTTGTTTTAAGAGGTTGGATAATGACAGCTACATTTTTTTTATGTTTATATGTTGATGACATGCTTATAGCTGGGTCTAACATGGATCACATAAGAGAGTTAAAACAACAACTAACACAATCATTTGCTATGAAGGATTTGGGGGTAGCAAAACAAATCCTTGGTATGAAAATTTGTAGAGATAAGAAGAACAAAAAATTGACTCTATCTCAAGCTGCTTATGTTGAAAAGGTGTTGCAGAGATTCCATATGGAGAATGCAAAAGCTGTCAGCACACATTTGCCTAGTCATTTAAAATTGACTAAGGAGATGTGTCCAAAGACACAAGAGGAGGGAGAAAAAATGTCCAAGGTACCATATGCTTCAGTTGTAGGAAGATTAATGTATGCCATGGTATGCACGAGACCAAATATTGCACATGTTGTAGGAGTCGTAAGTAGGTATATGAGTCATCCCGGATTTGAGCATTGGAATGCAATAAAATAGATTCTCAGATATTTGAGAGGTGCATCCAATAAACACTTATGTTTTGGGGGCTCTAATACTGATTTAGCAGGTTATGTAGACTCAGATTTGGCAGGTGATATTGATACCAGGCGGAGTACTATAGGTTATGTCTTTACTATAAGTGGGACAGTGGTGAGTTGGATTTCCAAGTTGCAAAAGGTGGTTCCTTTATCCACCACGGAGGCAGAGTATGTAGATGCAACAGAGGAAAGTAAGGAGATGATATGGCTGCAATCTTTCATGGAAGAATTGGGCAAACAATAGGCTAATAGTTCTTTGTAAACAGACAGTCAGAGTGCCATACATCTTGCAAAGAATTCTGCCTTGCATTCAAAAACCAAACACATACAGTTGAGGTATCACTTTATTCGGTCAGTGTTAGATGATGGACAATTAAGGCTGGAAAAGATACATACAGATGAAAATCCAACGGATATGTTTACAAAGGCAGTGACAAGGGAGAAGCTGAGCTCCTCTTCAGCTTCGGTTGGTCTTCAAGACTGAAACAATAAAATCAGAACAACAGAGTCCAGGGTGCTTATTTCCAGTGGGAGTTGCACATGCAGCGGTGTCGTCCAGGATCAGTCTCCAAGTGGGAGATTGTTTGGTGTGGAGCCTGATTAGTCTCCAAGTGGGAGATTGTTAGTAGATGGTGACTGATCAGGAAAATACTATACACTAGCCATGTATTGTAGCATTTGCAATGGTATTGAGTTGCAGGGATTGTTGGTTGTAATCGGTTTGATTTACTAGATAATAATATTGGACTCTCTGTTGGTGGATGTAGCTCAATTTTGGGTGAACCACGTTAAAACTTGTCTCTCGCTGTTATTATTTATGTGTATTTTCATTCCTCTGTTTAAACTTTATTTGCATTTAATTAATATCTTCTACCGTCTAGCCCTAACAGGATTCCACACAGTTTCTCAGAGCAAACATTTCATCCTCCTAATTGGCACCTTCCTCCTTAGCACCTTCCTCAACCTCCTCAACAGTCATCCCCTCCCCATCTTGAGTATGATCTTCAGGCACAGAATCACCACCAACGGTGTCCTCAAGATGGTAATCTTGCATATCCTTTTCCTCCACCCCTTCAGTCTCCTCTGGGTCTATTTTCTTTACTTTGATGTCTTCACCTTTAGATAGCTCTCCCTCTTGAGTAGACGTATCTGAGTCACTTTCAAAATATTCTATCAATTTTATCCTTGGGGCTGGTTTGCCTACAATTCTGCCGGATCGTCTAACACCTGAAGTGTTACCCTCAGTCTTAGCTTTAGCTGTTTTAGCTTTGGCCTTTTTCGGTGGTCCCTTACTGTCACTTTTTTTATTCTTATGGGCCCCCATGTCCCCCCCCCGAGATAGTGATCTCCACAATAGCCTCCACTTCCTTAAGTTGTCATTTATTTGATTTCACACTACCTTTGGAAGGAGGAGTTTGAAAGTCCTTCACAGTAGTCTCCTCTAGGTTTTCAGAAAAGGAAACCCCTTTCAATTCCTAGGTGGTAGGGCTAGAATCAATGGGTTTCTCAGAAGTGGTATCGGTAATGGAGGGGTTATCCATAGGGATTTCAACAATGGTGGGATGAATGGGTTTTGGCGGACACAAGGCAATATGGAATTTATAAAGGCGGTGGATGAGGCCTTAGTGAAGGGGGATAGGCAGCTTTGAGGGCTTCTTAGCATGATTAGCTTTCGCGCTATATGTTAGGTGCATTATGCTTATATGTTTATCTCATGCTCATTTACTTATATGTTATGATTATTAAATTTATGTTCCTAGTCATGCCTATCTCCTATGATTACATGTTTGAGGGCTTCTTAGCATGCTTAGCTTTCACACTATATGTTATGTGCATTATGCTTATATGTTTATCTCATGCTCATATACTTATATGTTATGATTATTAAATTTATGTTCCTAGTCATGCCTATATCCTATGATTACATGTTATGATCATTGTTGCACTCATATCTTTTACATCTTATTTTGCTTATATGATCCTTACCTAGTCACATTGAGAGGCGTAACCTACAATGGTAGCATGGGGTGGAGTGTAATGGCGTGAGTGTGTTAACAAAAACAAATTTAAAAAATAATTATATAGCCGACATATTAAAATAATAATCATAAACATTACAAAAATATAGCCGACAAATGTAAATTAATAATTAAAACATATATATGTATAACATTAATGTTTGACAACTCTCCAATACCAAAAACAATTAGATAATTTATAGTAGAACAAGGACAAGAGTCAAAACAAAGAAGCTGAAAATAAAAAATCATGAATTACAGAAGGAAGAAGCACAAAATTCAAGAAGCAACAATTATTTTATTTACTTTTTACAATTTACAAACATCATAATATATATTCCCAAAAAAACATGGCACATGACAATGGGGTCAATTGAACATCTGTAAAATCCCCATTTACTTTTAATATTCTTTTAATCCCCTTTCTTGATTATATGAATTTAGTTTTATTTTTAAAAATATTTTATCAAAATCAAAATAACTATTGATAAAAATTTAAATAATCATCTCTCAAAATTATTTTGGCTTGCTATTAATTTGTATGTTTTAGCATGGTGTTAATGGTGTATGCATAAGTTATTTCATATTGCTGGAATATTAAAAAAAAAAATTAAATAATTTTTCTTAATATGAAACTTAGCATTATTTAAGTTTTTTTTTTTTTTACATTTTACAATTTACAAACATCATAATATATATTCCCCAAAAAACATGACATATGACATGGGGTGAATTAAACACCCGTAAAAAATCCTTGATTATATGAATTTAATTTTCTTTTTAAAAATATTTTATGCAAGCCCACAAAATGTCTATTTTATTTTCTTTCATAAATTTGCTAAGTGTTATATTAAAAGATAAAATAGTATTCATTATATATCTTAGAGTCTCTGGTGATGAACTAAAAACTAATTAATTACATTATTCATGGGCCTTTATAATAACTACTACAACCACTTATAGAAAAAACAAAAAAAATAAAAAAATAAATATAAACAATGTATATATAGTAAAAGTAATACAGAGCCTAATAAGTAATTAGGGTTACATTGGGAATTCCATCTTTGGAAGATATTAAATACATGATCTTACAAAAAGTAAAATTTTCTAACTACTATATTAATTGTTCTACTTCTATCAACTCTATATACATATAAAACATTCAGTTGAATTATTTTATCAAACATAATTAATACTACGTAAAAAGAGCTTAGAGTCAACAAAATTATAAGTTTTAAAATTTGAAATTCAAGGGTCAATTCCATGTGATGCAATCTAACTTTTAAATATTGGTGTGGGACAATGGACCACTAATATTGAGGTGAGGAATGAGTTTTATGACATGGGTTAGAGTTAAGGATATAATTAAGCTTAGTGATAAAATGAGGGTTAGGGGTAGAATTAAAGTTAGGGATAAAATTGGGGTTATTGTTAGGGTTAGAATTACGGTTAGAATTAAGGTTAGGGTTAGAACTAGAGTTAGGGTTAGCATTACTATCAGAATTAAGGACAGGGTTAGGGGTTAGGGTTGTAATTTGGGTTTGAATTAGTAATATAAGTAGTATTGGGGCAAGAATTAGGGTTAGGGATAAAATCAAGATTATAATTATTATTGGATTTAAGGTTATGAGTACAATTAGGGTTAGGATTACCGTTAGAATTATTGTTAGAATTAGCATTAGGGTATAGGTTAGAATTAGGGTTAAAACTATGATTATAATTAGGGTTAGGGTTGGGGTTAGAATTAGGGTGAACGTTAGGGTTAGGGTTATAGTTACAATAAAACAACAAAGGTCATTTACATTTATATCTATATTGAACTATGGTTAGAATTAAGGTTTGGATTAGGGATGGAATTAGTAATATAATTAGGGTTAAGTAGATCTAGGGGTAAAATTAGGGTTAGAATTATTGTCAGGATTAACGTTAGGGTTAGGGTTATAGTTACAATTTGGGTTCAAATTAGAAGTTAGGCCTACAATTAGGGTCAAGGTTAGGGTTATAAATATGGTTACTATTAGGGTTGGGGATAGAATTAGGCTTCAGGTTAGAATTACTGTCAAGATTAACGTTAGGGTTAGGGTTATATTATATATAATTCTAGCATACCTAGTATATTATATAGGGACAAATATAAGGGTATAATTAGGGTTAGGGTTACAATTAGGGTTAGGGTTAGAATTAGAGTCAGGGTTAGCATTACTATTAGGATTAAGGTTAGGGTTAGCGTTATAGTTATAATTTGGGTTTGAATTAGTATTGGGGTAAGAATTAGGGTTAGCAATAAAATCAAGATTACAATTATAGTTGGATTTAGTGTTAGGGTTAAAATTGCGGTTAGAATTAGGGTTAGGGTTTTAGGTTTATGTTAGAATTAGGGTTAAAACTATAATTAGAATCAGGGTTAGGGTTGGGATTACAATTAGGGTTGGTATTGGCCTGATTGTTAGGGTTGGGGTTAGGGTTATAGTTACAATAAAACACCAAAAGTCATTTACATTTATATCTATATATAGAACTATGGTTAGAATTAAGGTTGGCATAAGGGTTGGAATTAGGAATAGAATTAGGTTTAAGTAGATCTAAAGGTAGAACTAGGGTTAGGTTAGAATTGCTATCAAGATTAACATTAGGGTTAGGGTTATATTATATATAATTAGTATATAATATATCTAACATATATTATAATATTATATTATATAATTATAATAATTCTTAAGATATATAATATAGTTAGAATTAAGCTTACGATGCTATTAGCATATCTATATTTTAAAAATATATCTAAAGTACGTTGAGAGATATCCTTCTCGAGGCGACTATTTTTTAATCAATTTACCACACATAGGTGGAATAGGCGTGTCAAGAAGGATATCTCTCGGTGTACTTTAGATATATATTTTAAATATAGATATGCTAGTCTTTATGACTATTATTATTTTCTTTCAGTAGGGAAAACATTAGAGGCATTTTGTCTTTCTCTTATTTCATGTACTTTATTGATTACATCTTGCTTATGTTCTTGCATGCTTATCATATGATGATATCTTTTACCATGATTACATACAACTCTCTTGTCATGATTGTGTATTTTTCTCCTTTCCTCCAATTCCTTGCATCTTTTGTATGAAATCATTTGGATGGGTAAACACATGTCACTGATGTTCCTTTTTATTAGCCATGTTTTACAATGATATACACATAGCCATTATCATGTTCAAGGGGGCTCTATTAACCTTTTTGTGTTATCAAAATCTTCCACTTAGTTAGAGCTTTACTACATTCCACTTAGATGAAATCTCTCTCTCACCCTATTTACTTTTACTATTTTTGAAGATAGTTTTCAAGCAATTTGTAGCTAGCACCTATTTAAAATGTATTACAATTGCTACTCATTACATGATTTTTTAAATTTTTTGCAAGTTTTTGATGGAGCACTAGATGCAAGGAAAACTCAAGAATGGTCAATCATATCCATATCCTTTGAGTGTATTAGTATCATTTAAGTGTTTGAAAAACATTTAATTTCCATGTTGACTACTTGTTTTACTTTGACATTCATCATGCACATCAAAATAGGGGCAAAATGTAAATGGTAAAAGTTGCATACCCATGCCCTTTTTATTATGTCTTGGGCCCACTTTAATTAGAGTGTCTTTTATGCAATGACAAATCTACAAGTGGCATATTCTCACATGAAGTCATCTTGTGACATTATCCTATTCTAAACTTGTAATCATTCATCCCCAAAAGTTGATCATGATCCCTAGATCTCATGTTCCTCATTTTAGATCAAATTTGCAAGTGTATAACTAACCCAAGTCATTTTTGTAGTTGTGAATCTGAACCTTGAACTTTTAAAATTTAAATTTAACTAAATCTTGTTGACTCCCTCCCACCTATAATTGTGATATGACCTAGTGCATGTTTATGTTGATTTGTGCAGTATGTTGTCATATTTAAGAACATTCGTTGTTCCATTTGAAAACATGCTTAGATGTTACATGCCCTGATCCATTTACATGTCATTGTAAACAACACCAATAAAGAATCTAATTGCAATATTAAAACATACGTCATCTTAGGCATCCATGTATACTTGTTTGTTGTCTTTGAAATAAAATACGAAATAATTTCCTACTTAGTCCTACTAGGAGAGATATTGTAGGGGGTGTTACTAGATCTAAATTCTAGCAATATTTTGGTGGAACAACACTGAAGAAATAACAAGAAAGAATAAAAAACTGAGAGAGAGAGAGAGAGAGAGAGAGAGAGAGAGGAGAGAGGAGAGGAGAGAGAGAGGAGAGAGAGAGAGAGAGAGAGAGAGAGAGAGAGAGAGAGAGAGAGAGAGAGAGAGAGTAGAGAGAGAGAGAGAGAGAGAAGAGAGAGAGAGAGAGAGAGAAGAGGAGAGAGAGAGAGAGAGAGAGAGAGGAGAGAGAGAGAGAGAGAGAGAGAGGAGAGAGAGAGAGAGAGAGAGAGAGAGAGAGAGAGAGAGAGAGGAGAGAGAGAGAGAGAGAGAGAGAAGAGAGGAGAGAGAGAGAGAGAGAGAGAGAGAGAGAGAGAGAGAGAGAGAGAGAGAGAGAGAGAGAGAGAGAGAGAGAGAGAGCCCTTTAGAGAAAAACCTAGCCTCTAAAGCACCAAAACCAATTTATTCCTAGCAATAAAATTGTTACAATATGATATCATGATTTGAGCCTTCGTGGGGAATCAACACTCTGAATCAAGGAGGGGAATTGTGTAAGATATGACCTTGTTTAGCAGTAGTGAGAAACTATTATTACATTCTCATGAGATCAATTTAATAACAAATGAGATCCACACATCCCACTCTATGCTCCTCAAGATCTCATCAACAACCAACTCAAGCCTCCAGGTGTGTACACCAAACTTCACTTAAAATGAGCATGAATAATATGATTACTAACCAAAAGATGATGTCAAACCTCCATCCCAAGACTTCTATTTATAGGCAAGAGAGCAAGAAGAGTGGAAAAACTTACTCAATTTTCTTAGAGACCCTTAATCAATGTGTAGACACCTAAATTGCCTCATCACCATTTTAGCTCCAATCAAGACATCGCCTGACCACTTATTCTATAATTAATTGAATAAATTCCTATTTATTTTATTAATTATCCAATTTTTTTTTAATTGTTAATTAAATATTTTTTATTATTTAATTAATAAATATATTATTCATCAATTAATTAATTGAATAGTTTAGACTATTTATTCAATTAATTGATCTTCCATAGTTCAACCTTAAATAAATAAATGAATAAATATATAATTTATCTAAGCATATCCCACCTAATCCAAAATTAAATAAACTTCCGTATTTATTCAATTCCCCATTTTGTGCTCTTTTTACTAGTGGGCTAAATCACATCACTTACCATGTTATTCGACATGTATATGAGGGGTGCTTGGAGGCAGGGGCAAGATTTGCACTACACTAAGAAATCACTTTTTAATCCCCACCATCCACTCCCTCCAGCGCTCAATCTAGACCCTTGGTTCCCCTTGAACCTTGAGAGCCTCTTTGACTGTCATCCATTGCATAACACTTGGAGACTTATCATGCCTCCAATCCTCTCAAGCAATGAGAACCCTTGATCTTCTAAATTGATCCTAATCATCCATTGCCTCCTCCAAAAATCTATGAAGTGAACCCTCATGCAAGCCATTTGGAAACAACTCTTGAATGCAAAGTTATTCTATCACTTTAAGTACTTCAACATCCTGAAATTCTCCCATCTCACCCTTGGTCAAGTCCACCACATGCTTTCTGCATTAAGGAGACTTTGGCGAGAGCTCTATTATTGCTTTCATTTTATTTTTCAAGTCTTCTTTGTCTAATCTTTAGGTGATTTATGATTATGAATAAAGTAGGTTAATTTTCTCTTTACATGGCTCATTTTCCTGGGTTCACATTCTTGTCATGCCTAGTGGGACCCACATCCCTATTTCCTAACATTTTTTTGTGTTTTTAACTTGTTGTAGTGTGTAGGTTACGTTTAAGCATATGTAGGACAGTTTGAGCACTTGTGTCCTTAACAAGTTTCTATGCGGTATGAACGAGTGCCTGTGTACCTAGGGCTGACTACACATCCCTTATGACCTCTAATCTTGATTTTCTCATCTTTTGCAAGCTTTTGAGAGATAACTATGGAAGTCAGAATGTTCCAAATGGAGAAACAACAAAGATAAAGCAAACAAAGCACAAGTTTGTTGCAAGTATGAGGTGAGCCAGTGTTGTCATTGATGTCAACATACTCATATTGCATTGACAAGAAGGATTTGATGAGCTATGTGCTGAGGATATTGAGAAAATTAGCCTCAGTCAGGAACAGTGAAGAATAGTGATGAGAAGAAGGCAAATGTACTGTATAGGATGAGAACCGGAGGATGTGGATTAAAGGGTTAGTAGATATGTGTCTTGAGATGCTCCAGTTAAGATTTCAGAGGTCCGCATGAAGATCTGAAGGAGTTGTGGCTGTCGGTATAGAACCGGTTCCGGCAAGTATCCAGAGGTGACAGAGGATCACAAAAAGGTCCGGTGAGGTCCGGAATTGTATTATCCTAATCTGCGGATTGGACGGAGTGTTTGGGATGTCCTTGTGATGTGTCATCCTGATTTGTGTATGATTTGGAGGTCCGGAAGTACCTCTTGCATTATGACAGTGGCGACAGACTGTGTTCTTGAAGTTCCGGATGAGGAAGACAAGAGATCCCAGTAAGTAGAGGAAGTGCGGATGTATCCGGACATTCAGACAGGCTTGTGAAGGTTCTTGGATCATGTTTAGGTTGTGTTGTTGGTCCGCATTGATGGTAGAGCCTGGAATTGAAGTTATTCTTCCGGATGAAGTTCTTGCTCTGTGTAGCCGACCGGATGAGTTGTTCATCCTGCGAATGTTCTTGTGATGGCCGACTGGATGTGTTATTCATCTTGCGGATACTCCTATGGTTGTTTACCGACTTAGATGTTTGTTCCTAAGTCGATGTCTTGTATAAATAACAGTTTGTGAGTTCATTTCAAAGTGTGGTGTGTGGATGAGTGTGGCATAGCGAAGAAACGTGTGAAAGGCAGAGCAGAGATTTTTGGGCTTAATTGGAACTGATCCGGACATGGTAGAGATGTCATTCTCCAGTTCAAGACTGTGATTTTTATCACTTTGTAGACAGTGTGTCTCCTTGTAGGCAGTGGGCCTCTTTGTGAGTAGTGTGCTCGGGCAGTGAGCCCTTATTGGCATGTGCCATTCATTTTTCTTTATTCTTCTAACAGAGAATAATTCTTGGGTTAATCACCCCGTGGTTTTTCCCTTAACCGGGTTTTCCATGTCAAAATCTTGGTGTTCAATGTGTTGATGCTTATCTGCTCTTGTGTTTATGTATTATGCTTCCATGGATGATTATTTGATATGCTGCTAACTAACAACAAGAATCAAGTGTTTGAAAGAAGAAGAAGTTTTATACAACTGATTCACCCCCCCCTCTCAGTTGTATGCCCTAGATCCAACAATTGGTATCAGAGCTAAGTTCCTCTGATAGGAGCTTAACCGCTTGAGGAGATCCAGGATGTCGTCATACAAGAAGGATAGTCCGAAGTTCGATGGAACCAACTTCACTCTCTGGAAAGGTCGCATGAAGTGTCACTTGGAATGTATGGGAAAAGCATACTTGGCTATGATTTCAAAACCATATGTACCTCCACAAGGTGGTCCGACAACTCTGAATGAAATCACAGAAGCTGAAAACAATCTGCGGACCAAGGAAGCTCTTCTAAGCGCATTGAATGACTCAGATCTCTCGAATGTCATTGACCTACCAACTGCATATGAGATCCTAACTAAACTGGAACTTCTGTATGAAGGAGATGAGTTTGTCAAAAGTGCAAGGTTGCAAAGTCTGAAAGGGAAATTTGAAAGATTGAAAATGAGAGATGATGAAAACATCACTACCTTTATGCCAAGAGTAAATGAGCTGGTATGTGGAATCAGAAATGCTGGTGGAACTTTAGATGAAAATGAGATTGTCTGCAAAATCCTAAGATCCCTTCCTGCTGCCTACAAAATCAAAGTTGCTGCCATTGATGAATTCAGAGCCCACACAACTGTCACAAGAGAACAACTGGCTGGCAAACTAACTGCATTTGAAATGACCGAGTTTGGAGATGATCCTCCCAAGACTGAATCTGCTTTCAAAGCCAGTGCCTATGTGAAAGGCAAACAGAGATTTGATCCGGGTGAAAACTCATCAAGGAAAATGTCATGGTATGATCAAGCAAGAAGAGACATGGAAGAAGAAGAAGCAGAAACAGCTCAACTTGAAGCCCTCATTGCAAAGAGACTGCCAAGAGGATCCGGTAAGTATGAAGGAAAACTACCCTTTAAGTGTTTCAACTGCAATAAGATTGGTCATTTTGCCTCAAGATGTCTGGAGAGATCTGCAAGATCTAATACTCACAGACAAAGGTTTCAAAAGAATTGCTATTATGTTCATGAAGAAGATGACAATGAAGGAGTAACAGATGATGAATCAGAACTAGGAAGCAAATCCGAAAATGAGTGGGTGTTTATAGCCATCAAGGAAGAAGATTCAATACTCTCTGAATCTGTCAATCACAAAGTTGTTGAAAAAGCCTTGGCTGCTCAAGTGGAAGAAAAGGATGATTGGGTTATTGACAGTGGATGTTCTCACCATATGACTGGTGACAAGAATAAGTTCTTAGATTTGGAAAGATATGAAGGAGGAATGGTAAAGTTTGGTGACAATTCTGCTGGCAGAATCAGAGGTAGGGGAACTATTTCCTTTGATGGTAAGAGCAAAACAGGAAATGTACTGTATGTTGAAGGATTGAAGCACAATCTTCTCAGTGTTGGTCAGTTAGTGGACAAAGGCTATGATCTCCGGTTCAAGAATGGAAAATGCAGAATCTTTACAAACTCCGGAACTGAAATTGCATCCGGTACTCAGACAAAAGGTAATATCTTTCATCTGGTTGGTTCAAATAAAAGTTGTTTGTTTGTCCAAATTGATCAGAGTTGGTTATGGCATAGAAGAATGTGTCATATAAATTTTGATAACATCATCAAGATAAGCAATACTCAGGCTGTGAGAGATCTTCCAAAATTGATGAAACCTACAAATAGTGTGTGTAAAGAATGTCAGTTAGGTAAACAAAGCAGAGTCTCTTTCAAAAGCAAAGATCAGTCTTCTACCGGATTGTTGGAATTAATACATATTGATCTATGTGGTCCGACAAGAATCAAGAGTCTGCAGGGTGATAGATATTTTATGTTGTTAATTGATGATCATTCCCGGATGATGTGGGTTACCTTTCTAAAAGAAAAATCAGAAGCTTTTGAGAAGTTCAAAATCTTCAAAGCTATGGTGGAGAATCAAACCGGATTGAAACTAAAGTGTCTAAGGTCTGATAGAGGTGGTGAATTTACATCTGGTGAATTCATTGAATTTTGTGAGAAACAGGGTATAAGGAGACAGTTGTCTGCTCCTAAGACTCCACAGCAGAATGGAGTAGTTGAGAGAAAGAACCGGACCATCCAGGAAGCTGCTAGGACAATGATGTTGGAAGCAAATGTTCCTCAAATGTTTTGGAAAGAAGCTATCAGCACCGCAGTCTACACTCTCAATCGAGTTCAAATCAGAAACAACACCGGTAAGACCCCTATGAACTCTGGTTTGGCATCACACCTACTGTGAAATATTTCAGAGTATTTGGTAGCAAGTGTTATATTAAAAGAGATGAAGATCTAGGAAAGTTTGATGCTAGAAGTGATGAAGGAATTTTCTTGGGTTACTCCACTCAAAGCAAAGCATACCGGTGTTACAATAAGAGATTGAGGAAGATGATAGAAAGCCACCAATGTAAAGGTTGATGAAGGAATTGAGAAACCTTCAAGATTTTATGAGCTTGATGAAGATGACCAAGACAGTGTTCAAGGAACTCAATCCTCTCCGGTGAGACAGAGTCAGACTGATCCGGTAAATCAGGAAGAAGAGATAGGTTTGAATGAGCCTGATCAAGAAACAGCAGTACTGGATACTCCCAAAATTCCAAGGTATGTAAGACTGAACCACTCTGAAGATCAGATCATAGGTGACAGAAGCAAAGGTGTACAAACTAGAAGGAATATTGCTCAAAATCAGGATGAATGCTGTCTGATTTCAAAAATTGAACCTAAAACAATAAATGAAGCCTGCAATGATGAAAACTGGACCAAAGCAATGGAAGATGAATTGATGCAAATTGAGAAAAATCATACTTGGGATCTTGTTCCCAGACCTAGAGACAGGAATATAATTGGAACCAAGTGGGTCTTCCGGAACAAACTAAATGAAGCTGGTGAAGTAATCAGAAACAAAGCTAGATTGGTCTGCAAAGGCTACTCTCAAATAGAAGAAATTGACTTTGAAGAGACTTTTGCTCCGGTGGCAAGAATTGAAGCAATCAGATTACTTCTTGCATTTGCTGCCTTCAAAGACTTCAAGGTATATCAGATGGATGTCAAGTCTGCCTTCCTAAATGGTGATCTGGAAGAAGAAGTCTACATTGAACAACCGGATGGTTTTCAATTGTCTGATAATGATGATATGGTCTGCAAGCTGAAGAAAGCTTTGTATGGATTGAAGCAAGCCCCAAGAGCATGGTATGAAAGGTTGGATAAGCATCTTGTGCAGATTGGATTCAACAAAGGTACTGCTGACAGTAACTTATATTTCAAAATTGATCATGAAAATATTTTAATTGTTGAAGTGTTTGTGGATGATATCATTTTTGGAGGAAGAGATAGTATGTGCAAAACTTTTGCAAATCAGATGAAAAGTGAGTTTGAAATGTCTATGCTTGGTGAAATGAATTTCTTCTTGTGGTCTGCAAATTACTCAAACAAAAGAAGGGATCTTCATTTCTCAGACCAAATATGTGAAAGAATTGTTAAAGAAATTTGGTATGGAAGACTCAAAGCTATGAACACTCCTATGGCAACCGGATGTAAGTTAAGCAAAGATGATGATTCTCCAAAGGCAGATCAGACAAAGTATAGATCAATGATTGGTGGATTGTTGTATCTCACTCAAACTAGACCAGATATAATGCAGGCTGTTGGTCTTGTGGCAAGATTCCAGGCTGATCCTAGAGAATCTCATGTTATGGCAATCAAAAGAATTTTTAGGTACTTGAAAGGAACAGTTGAGTATGGTCTATGGTACCCTAGAGATCCGGACTTCTCTCTTCATGCTTACACAGATGTAGATTGGGCAGGAGATGTGGATGACCGGAAGAGCACTAGTGGTGGAGCATTCTTTTTGGGGAAGAGATTGGTTTCTTGGCTAAGCAAGAAACAAGATGCAATATCTCTGTCTACAACTGAAGCAGAATACATTGCAGCAGCAGGTAGTTGCACTCAAATCTTATGGATGAAGCAGATGCTAAGAGACATCAAAGTTGAATATGAGGAGCCTATCACAATTTTCTGTGATAATTCAAGTGCAATTAATATTTCCAAGAATCCGGTATTGCATTCTAAGACTAAGCACATATCTATCAAATTTCACTTTTTGAGAGAACAAGTAAACAAGGAAGAAGTCAGATTGGAGTATGTTCCCTCCAAGGATCAGATTGCAGATATCTTTACAAAACCTCTTCCCAAAGACTCTTTTGAATATCTCCGGGAGAAGTTAGGGGTCATGGCCCCTCCGGTGATGAACTAAGATGCACTGATGTGCATCAGTCCGGTGGCTATCACAGTCATATCTTGTGATCCGGACTGATGGGGAGCTGCAACTAAGGGGGAGCAGCTGGTATGGTTCTGATGTATGAGAATTGCAAGTATGAGCCCTTTACCATTGATGTCAAAGGGGGAGAGAAGACATGTGAAAAACAAGTGGTTGATGATCAAAGGGGGAGCAGTAAAGAAGAGAAGACATGTGAAAAGTTGAAGTTCTTGTCTTAATGGTTTTTCACATCATATGTTGCCATCAATGACAAAGGGGGAGATTGTTGCAAGTATGAGGTGAGCCAGTGTTGTCATTGATGTCAACATACTCATATTGCATTGACAAGAAGGATTTGATGAGCTGTGTGCTGAGGATATTGAGAAAATTAGCCTCAGTCAGGAACAGTGAAGAACAGTGATGAGAAGAAGGCAAATGTACTGTATAGGATGAGAACCGGAGGATGTGGATTAAAGGGTTAGTAGATATGTGTCTTGAGATGCTCTAGTTAAGATTTCAGAGGTCCGCATGAAGATCTGAAGGAGTTGTGGCTGTCGGTATAGAACCGGTTCCGGCAAGTATCCAGAGGTGACAGAGGATCACAAAAAGGTCCGGTGAGGTCCGGAATTGTATTATCCTAATCTGCGGATTGGACGGAGTGTTTGGGATGTCCTTGTGATGTGTCATCCTGATTTGTGTATGATTTGGAGGTCCGGAAGTACCTCTTGCATTATGACAGTGGCGACAGACTGTGTTCTTGAAGTTCCGGATGAGGAAGACAAGAGATCCCAGTAAGTAGAGGAAGTGCGGATGTATCCGGACATTCAGACAGGCTTGTGAAGGTTCTTGGATCATGTTTAGGTTGTGTTGTTGGTCCGCATTGATGGTAGAGCCCGGAATTGAAGTTATTCTTCCGGATGAAGTTCTTGCTCTGTGTAGCCGACCGGATGAGTTGTTCATCCTGCGAATGTTCTTGTGATGGCCGACCGGATGTGTTATTCATCTTGCGGATACTCCTATGGTTGTTTGCCGACTTAGATGTTTGTTCCTAAGTCGATGTCTTGTATAAATAACGGTTTGTGAGTTCATTTCAAAGTGTGGTGTGTGGATAAGTGTGGCATAGCGAAGAAACGTGTGAAAGGCAGAGCAGAGATTTTTGGGCTTAATTGGAACTGATCCGGACATGGTAGAGATGTCATTCTCCAGTTCAAGACTGTGATTTTTATCACTTTGTAGACAGTGTGTCTCCTTGTAGGCAGTGGGCCTCTTTGTGAGTAGTGTGCTCGGGCAGTGAGCCCTTATTGGCATGTGCCATTCATTTTTCTTTATTCTTCTAATAGAGAATAATTCTTGGGTTAATCACCCGGTGGTTTTTCCCTTAACCGGGTTTTCCACGTCAAAATCTTGGTGTTCAATGTGTTGATGCTTATCTGCTCTTGTGTTTATGTATTATGCTTCCATGGATGATTATTTGATGTGCTGCTAACTAACAACAAGAATCAAGTGTTTGAAAGAAGAAGAAGTTTTATACAACTGATTCACCCCCCCCCTCTCAGTTGTATGCCCTAGATCCAACAAAGTTACCTTCACTCCAAATGTAATTCACTTCACCGATAGAGTAGAAAAGGAATGCACCCGAACTCCTTTGGATATGCTCTTTTTTATTCGAATGATAGTATCTTATGTGGATCACTCAATTACTTTAGCATAACCTTAGTATGCAACAATGGATGATAATGGATGATATGAGATTCAACGTCATAAGTTTGAATAATGAATGTGGATGAATTTGGCTTGAGAAAGAGAATTTATTTATAGTTTTCTAAAAATCATGATCAATGGTGGAGGATGATCGAAGAGATCAATGGCTAAGAATGATTGAAAGGATTTGGAGGAATGAGAGAGTGATAAGTGTCCTTGTCCTCTCACGAATTATCGGAGTTAACAGGATTGATTGGCTAGTTGACTGAATTGATTGATCTGTCATCTGAATAGATTGATTAGTCAATTGACTTAATTGATATGTTAACAAAATAGATTGAGAGTGATTGATGGAGTTATGAGAGGAAATTATGGTAAGAGGAGATAATAGAGAAATTAAATAAATAAATTATTTAATTTCATGTGCAAATGGATAAATAAATAAAATATTAAATTTTATTTATTTGGAGGAAATAGAATATTTAATTAAATAAATCATTCAAATTTATTTAATTAATGCGTGGAGGGAAAAATGCTTAATTAAATAATTAGAAATTATTTAATTAATACAGAGGAATAAGATAAAATGACTAAAGAGATGGATGAATTTAATTAAATAATTAAGAATTATTTAATTCATATGGAAGAATGAAAATTGAATAATTAAGTCAGAAAGTGATGCGAATGCAATGCAGTGATACGGAAATGCATTGGTGAATTTTAGGTGTCTACATTTTGCCCCTCTTTGAGACGATGTTTTTTATAACGTTGTTTCAAAGAAAAAATAAAAATATGTTGGTGATATGCCCCGGTTAGGTGGAGGAATGGAGAGATGATGCTCCCTTGAGAAATTATTAATATATATATATATTGGGTAAACTCTCGAAAAAGGAAGAAAAAGGGTCACTAGGGGTGATCCGCTAGTGAGATTACATTGACCAGGTAGGAGAAAAAATGATGGAAGAATGAATAAAAATGGGAAGAAATGAGGGCTAGGGGATAAATTAGGGCTAGGGGTCCTATAAATAGGGATTTAGGGGTCCATAATCCTCATTTGCACTCCTCATCTTTAGAAACCTAGAGCAGAGCAGTAACCAAAAGATGGCAGGCATTGCAGCGCATAAGCATCAGGCAAAGCGCGTGCAAACACATTAGCGGCCAGTTGAGTCAGGTCATGCGGTACGTATCTGATCTCTGGGTCTTCAAGGTAGTTTTAGGTGTAATAAATGCTTGTAGAAGTAGGTAAAAAAAGTGTGTAGCTATAGTAGTTTGGCGCATCCTTCGCAAGATGCTCACATTTGTAGGATAGATGTGCGCTTTTATCGCCTAAATGTGTGTATTTGATATAGTGGTGCGTGTTTATGTGATTAATGTGCACTATTGTAGCAAGATGACACAAATGTAGGGTAGGATGGCACATTTGCAAAAGTGAAGCGCTTTTGTAGGATAAAGTGACACTATTGAAATAGTAGCACGTAAATATAGGACAAAGTAGCACAATTGTGGTAGATATGCGCAATTGTAGGCTAGAGTGGCACTTTTATAAAAGTGAAGTGCAATTGTAGGATAAAGATACACTTTTGCAAGAAATTAACAACTGATGACGCATGTGGCATGGATGCAGATTGTACTAGACCCGATCATGTCTCGGGAGCGTCAGTGACCGACGATGGCATTGAGACTAGACCTGACTGAGATGGAGGTGAAGTTTCTAGGAGCCATTGGATTGTGGCACATCACATTCATGTCTAAGATTCAGCAACATCATGTGATGATGATGACATTGGTGGAGCATTGGAACAACGAGCAGAGTGCTTTTAGCTTACCAACGGGTGAGATTATGATCACACTAGAGGATACTACAGATCCCCATCCACGGGGAGAGAGTTATCTATGACGTGGATGGAGGTGCAGAGGCTCTAGAGAGAGTATTTATGACCAATGATATAAGACTTGATGAGGGAGAGTTTGATCTACGTCGTGGGATGTAGTAGTTTGATGCACTACCTTTAGTAGTGGTAGGGTTAATTGGGGGAGTCCTGGTACCAGACATGAGATCATGGGGGTTTTTGGTTATATGGGGATGAGTTCTAGAGAGGATGCTTACAAATGTAGTGGTGTACGTATGGGGGCCATGTGTACTGGCACAACTTTATCATGGTATGCACACGGTGGTCTATAGGTCAGGACAGAGCTCGGGCTATGGTGTTACACTTGTGCACATCTAAGCTTGTGAGCACATTGCTATTACATGGCCAGTTGCAGATAGGACTAGAGGGTTAGGCTTACCTTTTATATATATGTATGATGGGATTTTGTGACATTGATGGTTAGGAGATATTGTTTACTAAAGGCAGATGTTGGACGAGCTTGATACAATGATTTGGAGGTTGTGACAACTATGTGAGCCATGAGATAGAGATGACTTGCAATTTGCGTATATTAGGCAATTGAGATATATCATGGGGTTCATGCCTTACATTATTGAGCACTACATGTTAGACCAAGTAATACAATAGTTCAGGGTACAACAAATTGCTCTAGTGCATGAGGCAATGTTCTCTAGGAGTGTGTGAGAGGAGTACTGGGGTCCAGTAGTGGATCCTGATGTTGCAATTGCCAAGTTTGAGGAGCTGGTACTAGTGCCTTGGGTTAGAGTTACAGATGTGGAGGATGCTGATATGACTTCGAAGTATGATGCATGGTGGGCGCCCAATAGGCCGGTATGATTGACTATTTTGAGAGTGATAGAAGGTAGGAGGAGGTAGGGAGAGGTTGAGGAGGTCAGAAGGGGGAGAGGAGATAGTGATGAGGAGAGGAGGGGTCAGCGATAGAGGAGGGTGGATTTTGGGCAGACCTCTAGAGAATAGGCAAGTGGAGGTGGAGGGGTGGAGGTGGTTATTGTGTAGGCACAAGTATTGGGATGGGATGGTGGGAAGATGGGGTAGAGGTGGCACAGTTTTAGGTGTAGGAAGGTGCTAGCGAAGGGGAGGAGGCTAAGAGGGTGGAGATAGTTGGTGGGGATGAGCGGAAGGAGGATCTGCAGGTGTGACTAGCGACAATATTGTCTAAGCAGGATGCTTTAGTCATCGAGAGGGACCAGGCTCAGAGTGAGCTGTAGAGAGTGTAGGGGCTATTAGTGCAGATGACCATGGAGAGAGATGTTAAGAGGGTTCAGTGGCAGCAACCAGAGTTACTAGTAGTGAGGCTTCAACAGGAGCAAGATTTTGCTAGAGAGATGGCACAGGCGCAAGCACATGTAGATGGAGAGATTATTCATTTGACAACAGAGAGGTGCAGCGGTAGCCTTGAGGTAGAGAATAGAGATAAATATGGCTCACTATAGGTAGGAGCGAGATTTTGCACGGGCTTTACTAGGTAGTGGTCAACTGATGTAGCAACTTGTGACATAGTTGTTAGGGTTGTAGAGGGAGATTACATGGTTGACTCAGGAGGCCAAGTATTACAGAGGTTTATATGAGAGTGTGATTCTTGTAGATTGGAGGGCTTCAAGTTTTGTTGCACAAATTTGTTCATGGGCCTCAATGTCAGGGAAGTCAGGGGGTTCAGTGATGGGGCCACCACCTCTAGTACCACCACCAGGGGTACAACCATCACTTTCGGGGGCACAACCTTCACCTTTGGAAGAGGGGAGCTCTGCGCAGACACTGTGTACTTTATTGTATATATGATGATGCCTACACACCTTGTATTTTTTTGTTTATTTATGGCTTGCATAGCCCCTTATATAGACATGTATCATGACACATTTGTTTGATGTATATATGAGATGAGATGGACTATTAGCGACACATGTGATGTTTATGGCTTTTATGTTTATGATGATATGATGTGCTAGATTGATTTTATGGATGTATGATGTTATAGATGGTATTTATTATGGTCATGGATTTATGACAATGTGTTGTTATTTTGTTATGGCTATATGATGTATGCATGATGTGATGGATATATATGATGTGATGAATGTTATATGATCATAAATGAATGTACGATGTGATGGCAAAATGGACTTATGATATGATGTTATGGCTAATGGATTTATGTCATTGTATGGATCATGTTATGGTCATTGTATGGATCATGTTTATGGTTATTGATGAATGATTTTATGATGATGTTACGATGACATTGTTAGTTATGATGATGATGGGATTTGATCATGATTTCATGGATTTCTAACGTATGTTTGTGGATTCAGGAGAAGGATGGATGTAACGAGAGAGATGAGTCATCATGAAAGAATGGATTAGATGCCAGGGTAAATGTAGGACGAATTAGAAACATAGTATGAATGATGGATATGCAATAGATAGAGATTGATCTTTTGGTTATGCTAAACAATGTAAAGAGCAATCCTTATTTTAATATAGAAACATGGATATTATGCACCAAGGTATGAGGAACCAAGGTGACTCTCCAAACAAAAGGGTATCCTTATACATATCCAATGTAATAGAATCTTGTCAGAGATATGTGAGGAAGAAAACTTAGATCATGATAAAGTCCTAGTGCGCAAAAGGTATTGAATAACCTTGTATGAAAAGGATGAATGGTATGCAAGAATTTATTCCAACACACACAAGATAAATATTAGCTGGAGTAATAAGAACATCCAACAAACACGACACATGAAAATCAATGACTATGCCCCATTCTATGCTAATCTTAACACACCAAGATATAGAAAGATCTATATGGGCTTAAATAAGAAATAGGATACAAAAAGATAAATAAAAAAGAAAAGACCAACTAACAAAACAAACCATTCAACCATCGTAATCTCTTGCCAAAAAATTGATTGATATGGGATTGTGCCTGATATAGAAAAGATTTATCATGTCGTAGGCATGAGTTTGATGATATATCTAGATGAATGTGTACTTAGGCGTTATGGTGTCTCAAAAGGTAGTCTTACCTATGATTTATGTTAAATATCTATGTTTTGATGTGCAGTTTTCTTTTCTTGAGTATCAAGTCTAATGGGTGTGCATTTATGATGGGTTATGGATAGTGGTATATTTATTATGGTTTGTGGTAGGTGGGTATGTTTATTCTGAAAAGTGTGAGTCTCAATGATATTGAACCCTCTTTAGGGCTGACCAAGTATATACCAAGAATGCCCCTAGTTAGGTACAAGATTCTTTATTATGGAATGGGATAGGCAGATGGGGTAGGATAGGTAATAACAATTTTTGACAATTATCAAGCCAAGATAGTAGAATAAGTGGATAGATAGGAAAGATAATACATGGGGATTGGGTTTTTATTATGGATGGAATGGATAAGAACCTAATAGATGGTGAATAGTAGCCTCTACACATGGTGCATGTAAATAGGTTTTTACCATGGTACTTGCCCAAGGCACCACCGAAGTGATTTTCACTATTAAACAAATTATTTCTCTTTACTTTTTTTTTTTTTTGCATTTTGTGATTTTTTTACTAGCTAGGATATCTGAGGGTCAAGTATAGAACCTCTTGAGGTGGATGATGTTTATTGGTTATTCGAGAGACTGCCCTCTAGTCTTGCAAGATGATAAGCACCTGATCCATAGTTAGTTATGATGACAAAAGGTCCTTGCCAATTGGGTTCAAACTTACATTTCTTATCGCGTTCTTGTAGATTCCGTTGATTCTCTTTAAGGACAAGGTCACCAATTTCAAAATGACGGGTCTTGATTTTCTTTTTGTAACTTCGCCGAAGGCGATATTGATATGGTTGAAGGTGGTTCAGGGCATGAAGACAGGTCTCTCATCCAAGAGTTCTAATTCATGTAACCATGATGTGCGATACTCCTCATGAATGAGGTTTTGTAACGAAATCAATAGAGAAGGGAGCTTGAGCTCAATTGGCAAGATGGATTTGGAACCAAAGATAAGGGAATATGGAGTGGCTTCGGTAGGTGTGCGGATACTGGTACAATAAGCCCATAGGGTTGGCTTTAGTTGTAGATGTTAGTCATGATCAGCTTCATTGACAACCTTTTTCAAGATTTTTAGAATAGTTTTATTAGACACCTCAGCTTAGTCGTTACGTTGTGGGTAGTAGGGGTGGAAAAGTGGTGTTCGGTATGGAATTTATTGCAAAGGGACGAACTTCTTGATTCTTAAAAGGCTTACCATTATCGGTGATAATGGCGAGGGGGATTCCATACCGACAAATGATGTAATGCAAGATAAACTTGGCTATTTGGGTATCGGTAATGAAAGTGAATGGAATTGCTTCTATCCACTTGGTGAAGTATTCAATAGAATTTATTATGAATTTGTGGCCATTGGATGATGTGTTGTTATATGGAGCCTAATCAGACTCAAAGGTTAAATTTTCCCCACTTATATTGGCGCAATTTCCCCCCCAAATTATTTAACAGGGGAGTGCAGGGGGGCAGAGGCCCCTTCCTGCGGGGCCTGGGGGGCTTATCCCCCCGACAAGGGCCTGGGGGTGGAGCCCATGGTGGGGGGGCTGCACCGTCGAAGCAAAAATTGCCTATTATTTTATAAAGGCATCAGGAGCTATTTTTCTATTGGCTGACATAAAAAAAACCCTATTTTGTAACTGACATAAGTCTTGATAAAAATGACTAAGGGTTAGGGTTTCCGTTGATATTGTATTGTAGCATTTGCAACAGTATTGAGTTGTAGGGATTGCTGTTTGTAATCGGTTTGATTTACTGGATAATAATATTGGACTCTCTGTTGGTGGATGTAGCTCAAGTTTGGGTGAACCATGTTAAAAAATGTCCCTCGCTGTTATTATTTCTGTGTATTTTTCATTCCTCTGGTTAATCTTTACTTGCATTTAATTGATATCTTTTGCATTCAATTCCTAACATGATGGAGGGGTTATTTTTCCAATGAGATCGAGCCCCCACTATGAAAAGGGCCAAGGAGTTGTTATTAGTTGCAATTCTTGAGACGACACATGAATGAGATCACCATGTTGTTGGCACTGTAGACATTTCTTAGCAAACCAATGTGCATCCTATTCCATCCTAGGCCAATAGTATCCTGTTCTCAGCAACTTCTTTGTAAGGGTAGGACCACTAGAATGTGAGCCACAAATTCCCTCATGTACCTCATGCAAGGCAGTTTGGGCTTCTTCCGAGTTGAGGCACCTAAGAAGAGTACCCTCGAGACTCCTTTGATATAGTGTATCACCTGAGATGGTCAGCGAATGACATTTTTACGTTGATTAGAGGACATGTTAGGTGAAAGGGATTGGTCACGGAGGTAGGCATATATTTCTTGATACCATGGGGGTGTAGGACCAACCAGTTCATAGATGAGTTCAAAATTTGGGACATCATATGTGGGGATAAAGAGTTGTTCCACAAGAAATGCACATTGTTGGTTGTTGTTTGGCATGTCAATGAGAGAGTCAATGGTTTCCATTGCATCTGTAGCTTTGTTACTTAGTCGAGGCACTTGTTCAAACTGAATCTCAAAAAAGTATTTCTTGAAGTTGTCGACGATTTTCTTGTAGGGGATTAGCTTGTCATCCTTAGTTTGATGTTCATCATTAGCTTGTTTGATAACCAACTGTGAATCTCCATAAATGTGCAATGTGTCAATCTTCCATTGGACAACCATTCTCAATCCTGTAATCAAAGCTTCATATTTAGCTATGTTATTAGTGCATGAAAATACAATCCTGTATGCCTTAGGGATGCAATCACCTTGAGGTGTGATGAAGGGAATTCCTTCTCCAAAATTATGAGAAATGAATGATCCATCAAAGTATAATTTCCATTATGTCGATGGGATGATTAAACATATGGATTCATCAGGGAACTTTGTAATAAGTGGATGATATGTTTGAATAGGAGCATCAACAAGTTGATCCGCTTTAACCTGTCCCTTGATAGCCTTGTGGTCCACATACTCTATATCAAATTTGCTGAGGATCATTACCCACTTTGTCATTTGTCTAGTGAGTGTAGATTTTGACAACAGATATTTTAGTAGGTCTACCTTGGAAATGAGCTTGACTTGATGATTGAGCATGTATTGTCTTAGTTTCTGCGAACTAAAAACAACTTCTAAACATGCTTTCTCCATATGAGTGTAATTAAGCTCATATCCTACCAAGGTTTGGCTGATATTATATAGCTTTGTATTTTCTTGATTTATCATGTTGTGCTAGAAGATCCCTTAATGCTATTGATGTTGCTAAAATATACAAAAGTAGGGGCTTCCATGGAATAAGAGGTATAAGAATTGGAGGAGAAGCTAAATATTCCTTCAATTTGTCAAAATCTACTTGGCATGAATCATCCCATTGGAATGTGACATGTTTTCAAATAATATGTGTGAAGGGATGACACTTGTCTGCTAGTTGTGCAATAAAACAATGAATGGCCTAAAGTTTCCCTTGTAAACTGTGGATATATTTCAAAGTCTTAGGAGGAGGCATTTCGACAATAGATTTCACCTTTGCTGGATCAACTTAAATACCTCTTCTCGATACAATATACTCCAATAGCTTTCCAAAAGTGACGCCAAATACACACTTTTTTGGATTGAGACACACTTGATACTACTCAAGTCTCTCGAAGATTTTTGTTAGGACCTGGAGATGTTCTTTTCTTGTTATTGATTTACTGAGGAGGTCATCCACATAGTCCCTCCATGATCTTGTGGAGCAAGTCGTGAAAATTCATTGTCATTGTGTGCTTGGTAGGTCGCTCCTACATTCTTTAGACCAAATGGCATAACCTCTCAACAGTAGGTACCCCATGGATAAATGAAGGTTGTTTTATGTTGATCCTTTGGTGCAATACGGATCTGATTATAGCCAGAAAATCCATACATAAGTGATAGCATCTCATTTTCGATAGTGAGATCTATAATAATGTTGATATTCAGTAGAGGAAAGTCATCCTTAGGACATGCCTTGTTTAGATCTCTAAAGTTTGTGCAAACACGAATGCCCCCATTTACTTTGGAGACTGGAACTATATTGGATACCCATTTTGGATAGTCAATAGGTTGAATCAATCCCACTTCTAACAAATTTTGAAGTTTCAATTTCACTAATAATGCAATTTGGGGATGCATCTTCCAAAGTTTCTTTTTTACAAGCTTTGCATCAGGATAAACAATCAGGTGATGCACCACAAGGGACGGATTCAAATTGGACATGTTGGCATATGACCACGCAAAGTTGTGAGCTCGCTTTGAAAGAAATCTGTGAAATCCTTGTTTTCTTCTGATGACAAAGAAGAAACCAGAAATGTTATCCTAGGAGCCTCTACCATACCCAAATTAAGCTCTTAAGATTCTTCAACCAACGTTGGAGATATTTCATGATAGTGAGCATCTTCTAGAAGGTCAAATCCACCATCCTCCAGTGCCTTGGAGAGGTTTTCACCATTAGATGCATCCTTTCTTTTTAATTGTTTAGGGTCTGATAGCGCCACATGGTGGTTTTCACCAGGGGACCTTTTTATTATGTTACTTTTGCAACTGGGGGATTTGGCTTGTTCACCAAAGTACGTTTTGATGTTAAGATCTATGATGAATCCATCTCTATGATCCTCCAAAGGAATGTGTTCTTGTAGTCCCATGAGTTTTGCAATTGCTTCATCATTTTGAACAGTGTCCAAGATGGGGGGACCTTGTTGTTCCCAATCGACTAGTTGGGGGTAGATGAATGGTAGGTCGGTGGATGTAAATGAAATGGTGGAGGATAAGGTATAGATGGAAAAGTCTTGGAAGATTTGAGTGATATGTTTGAAAGATTCTTCGTGGGTATCTTCATTGGTGGTCTCCACAATAGGAAAAGCTTTGGCTACCTCATTGAGAATAAATTTGAGATCTGAGGACGCACACTCAGCTGATCCGTACCAAAGTCCTTAATGACCATGTCATTTTGTTATGATTAAAGGTTCTATGGTACCTTGTTCATGTAACCCAAGTCCACCTTGTCCTTTGTAGCCCATATTTTTGACAATGTGAAGTCCTTTAGCGTATTTCTCTACAGGTAACATGACTTGTTCATCTTCATCTTTATACAACCATTTGGATATAGCCTCTTCAATTGATTCTTTGTCTAAGACTCCCCAATGCTCAAGTGTTGTTTTATATTTGATGAACATAGTTGATACTGAGCTTGTTTTCCATGTGACTTTAGAGAGAGAGGAAGTTGGCCTATGCAGAAGGATTCTCGTAGGTTATACTCCCCACATCCCTTGTCATTGATTTGGACCTTGATCTCGAGAATTGGATTTTTTGAGGTAGATGGTAATGAAAGTGAGTACGAGTCTATATAAGATGATGATGAGGATGCGATATCATTGTTTAGACAAAGGTTGGAATTCTTTCCTTCCATCGTCCTACAATATTGAAAAGGGCAGGGGTCGGCGAAAAAAGTTACTTTGAAGCCATTATGGGGAAACTTTATGCATTGATGGTATGTTGACGAGATAGCCCGCATGGAATGTATCCACTGGTGTCCTAGGAGGATGTTGTAGAGAAGATCAAGGTCCAAAATTTGACAAGTAGTTTCCATTGTTACAGGACCAACTTGAATTGGCAATTTGATGATACCCTTAGACTCACGTTTAGTGTCGTCATAGGCTTTGGTAGTAATGCTTTTCTAGGAATTGATGATGTTGTTAGAATATCCTAGTTGTCTTATTAATTTCAAAGTACAAAGATTGAGGCCCGATCCACCATATATAAGGGCTCTCTTTATTTTATGCTTGTGCATGGATACATCTAAATGAAGGGCCTGGTTATGCAAAGGACTATCTTAAGGGAGGTCTTTTTTAGTGAATATGAGATGGTGCACTGAGGATAGGTGTCCTACCATGGCTTGAAATTGATCAATATTGATATTGGTTGGGACACGTGACCCTTGAAGTGATTTATCAAGGATTTGTTTATGTACGGGGAAGTACGAAGGAACTTGAGGATGGATATTTGTGCAAGGGTTATATTCAAATGGTCGAGGATGTTATATTTGGATGATGGTTGAGAAGCAAATGGGGCTCCTTGAAGTGTCACTCAACCTCAACTGGTGGTCAAATTACAATTAGATTCTTTTGGCACAATGGTGATGGTTGCACTGTTAGGGTTAGCTGGGAGAAGATATCAATTAAATGCAGATAAAGGTTAAATAGAGGAATGAAAAATACATAGAAATAATAACAACGAGAGACAAGTTTTAACGTGGTTCACCCAAACTCAGGCTACATCCACCAACAGAGAGTCCAATATTATTATCCAGTAAATCAAATCGATTACAAAGAGCAATCCCTGCAACTCAATACCGTTGCAAATGCTACAATACAATATCAACCAAAACCCTAACCCTTAGCCGCTTTTATCAAGCCTTATGTCGGTTACAAAAATAGGGTTACAATATCAAACCTAACCCTAACCCCAGCGAGGATACATAACTAGTGTACAGTACTTACATAATCAGTCACCACCTACCAACAATCTCCCACTTGGAGACTGATCAGGCTCCACACCAAATAATCTCCCACTTAGAGACTGATCCTAGACGACACCATTGCATGTGTAGCTCCAACTGGAAATAAGCACCTTGGACTTTGTTGTTCTGATTTTATCATTTCAGTCTTAAAGACTAATTGAAGCTGAAAAGGAGCTTAGCTTCTCCCTTGTCACTGCCTTTGTAAACATATCTACTGGATTTTCATCTGTATGTATCTTTTCCAACCTTAACTGTCCATCGTCCAACACCGATTGAATAAAGTGATACCTCAACTATATGTGTTTGGTCTTTGAATGCAAGGCATAATTCATGGCAAGATGTATGGCACTCTGACTGTCTATATACAAAGAATTGTTAGCCTGTTGTTTGCCTAAATCTTCCATAAAAGATTGCAACCATATCATCTCCTTGCTTGCCTCTGTTGCAGCTACATACTTTGCCTCTATGGTGGATAAAGCAACCACCTTTTGCAACTGTGAGATCCAACTCACTGTTGTTCCACCTACAGTAAAGACATAATCGTTAGTACTTCACCTGGTATCAATATCCCCTGCTAAATCTGAGTCTACATAGCCTGCTAAATTAGTATTAGAGCCCCCAAAACATAAATGTGTATTGGATGTACCTCTCAAATATCTAAGAATCCATTTTATTGCATTCCAATGCTCCAATCCAGGATGACTCATATACCTGCTTATGACTCCTACAACATGTGCAATATCTAGTCTCGTGCATACCACGGTGTACATTAAACTTCCTACAGCTGAAGCATATGGTACCTTGGACATTTTTTCTTCCTCCTCTAGTGTCTTAGGACACATCTCCTTAGTCAATTTCAAATGACTAGGCAAAGGTGTGCTGACAGCTTTTGCATTCTCCATATGGAATCTCTGCAACACCTTTTCAACATAATCAGCCTGAGATATAGTCAATTTTTTGTTCTTCCTATCTCTGCAAATTTTCATACCAAGGATTTGATTTGCTGCCCCCAAATCCTTCATAGCAAATGATTGTGCTAACTGTTGTTTTAACTCTGTTATGTGATCCATGTTAGACCCAGCTACAAGCATGTCATCAACATATAAACATAAAATAATGTAGCTGTCATTATCCAACCTCTTAAAATAAACATAATGGTCAGAATTACACTGGCTGTAGCCTTGCTCAACCATAAAACTATCAAATTTCAAGTACCATTGTTGAGGTGCTTGTTTTAGGCCATATAAACTCTTCTTCAATCTGCACACCAGTTTCTCCTTACCTTTGACCTCAAATCCTTGGGGCTGTTCCATATATATTTCCTCCTCCAAATCACCATGGAGAAAGGCAGTTTTCACATCTAGCTGTTCCAAATGCAAATCTTCAGCAGCCACAATGCTTAAAACAGTACGAATAGAAGTCATCTTAACAACCAAAGAAAAAAACTCATCAAAATCAATACCCTTTTTCTATGCAAATCCTTTTACAACTAATCTGACTTTAAATATTTTCTTACCTCCATCTTCCTCTTTCAACCTATAAACCCATTTGTTTGGTAAAGCATTTTTATATGTAGGTAACTTACATAATTCTCAAGTCTGATTTTTCAGCAAGGAGTCCATTTCTTCTTTCATTGCAAGCTCCCACTGAACCTTTGTATCCACCTGCATAGCTTCATCATACTCTTCTGGCTCACCAGCATCTATTAATAAAATATAATACAAAGAGGGAGAAAACCTTTCAGGAGGTCTACTTAGCCTTGTTGACCATCTAACATTCATTGGAGTTTGTGGTATTTCTTGTTGTTGTTGCAGAGCATGAGGAACCACTGGAACATCACTATTTGGAGTATCATCCAGCACCACATAATCCTTTTCTTTCTTCTCATGCTACTACAACTAATCTTTGTACAACACCTTCTCATTGAATACAACATCCCTACTTCTCGCAATTTTCTGATTTTTAAAATCCCAAAGCTTGTAACCAAATTCATCAATGCCATATCCAATGAAGGTACACTTTTTTGATTTTATGTCCAGCTTGGTTCTATTTTCATAATCTACATGTGCAAATGCTTCACATCCAAAGGTTTTGAGAAAAGAATAACTTGCCTTCTTACCTATCCATGCTTCCTCTGGAATACCACAGCCCAAAGGAACTGAAGGACCTCTGTTAATTAAATATACAGTGGTGTTGACATCCTCTGCCCACAAATTTAAAGGCAACCCAACATGCAATCTCATGGTCCTTGTACGCTCCATTATTGTCCTATTCATGCGTTCAACCACTCCATTCTCCTGTGGAGTCCCTAGAACCGTTTTCTGCCTACGGATTCCATTAAAGGAACAATAATCCTCAAATTCTTTATTGCAATACTCACCACCATTATCATATCTGAGACATTTTAATCTTTTACCCATCTCATTCTCAACCAAGATTCTTCATTTCTTAAATGTTTCAAATACATTAGATTTATGCCTAAGGAAATAAATCCATACCTTTTTAGTTGCATCATCTATGAATGTAACATAATACTGAGAGCCACCAAGAGAAGATACCTGAGCCGGTCCCCATACATCTGTATGCACAAGATCCAACTTTTCATCTTTCTTTTGCTTCCCATCCTTGAGAAAACTAACTCTCTTTTATTTTCCATACACACAACTTTCACAGAAATCCATATTAATACATTTCAGACCTGGTAAAATTTTCTTAGAATGAAGTACCTTCATACCTTTTTCACTCATATGCCCAAGTCTATTATGCCACAGTGTTGTCTCAGAACCTGCAGCAACTATTTCAATCTCTTCCTGCGAACCTGCAACAACTGTTTCTGAACCTGTTTGTTTTTCCTTTGCAACAACTAAAGTAGAAGGAACAGTATGACCTGTACAAATATATAAGGTGCCTACTTTCACACCTTTTTCTACTATTAAGGCACCTTTTGAAACCTTCCAATTTTTATCAGTAAATGTAACAATGCAAACTTCTTCAGCTAGTTGCCCTGCTAAAATTAAATTCCTACTGAGCCTTGGAATATGTCTTACCTCTTATAGTAGCCAATGATTCTCATTCTGCAATGTAACCTTGATTCTTCCCTTTCCAACAATCTAACATGGTTCGTTATCTCCCAAATAAACCAACTCAAAATCCCCTTGGACGTAATCAAGAAAATAACTTCTATGGGGCATAGCATGAAATGAGGCCCCTGAATCTAAAACCCATGAAATATCAGCATTATCTAGGGAAAGAATGAAAGCATCATCTTCATATTTATTACTTACCACATTTGCCTTCTTGTTTATCTCCTTTATTTTTCTGAGACCAACAATCTTTCTTCAAATGACCTGGTTTCCCACAGTACTAGCAATCCTTCTGTCCTCTTGTTTGGGATCTCTTATCCTTTGATTTTCCTCGTGACTTCTCATGACCTCCAGAATCTTTTCCTCTCTCCTTTTATCTGCCCCTGCTTTCTGCATTCAAAACACTGCCTAATGTGGATCCACCTGAGCTTTTCCTATGAATTTCCTCACTCAGAATAACACCAACAACATCATCCAATTTTAGGGTATTTGAACCAGAAACAGAGTTACTAACCGTCATTACCAAACTATTCCAGCTTTTAGGCAAAGAACATAATATCAAGAGAGCTCTAACTTCATCAAATTTTACATTTACAGAAGTCAATTGATTGGTAATCGTATTAAATTCATTTAAATCATCTGTCATAGATCCACCTTCAATCATTTTCAGATTAAACAAATGCTTCATGAGAAATACCTTATTTGAGGCTGAGGGTTTTTCATACAATTTAGCAAAAGCTTTCATCAAACCATCTGTTGTCTTCTCTTCCGTTATATTGAATGTCACCGATGGTGCTAGGCACAACTGAATGGTTCCCAGTGCCTTTCTGTCAAGAAGATTCCAATCCTCATCAGTCATAATTTCCGGTTTCTTGGCTACTCCTTCCAATGACATCCATAAATCCTTCTAATAGAGATAATCCTCCATCTGCATCTTCCATAACTGATAGTTCTGCCCATTGAATTTGTCTACCTTCAATTTACCCTCGTCTGCCCTTGCTCCCACTCAACCATGAGACTTCCACTCAACCGTGAGACCTTCCTGTAGACAATAATCAAATGCAACCCACTCTGATACCACTTGTTAGGGTTAGCCGGCGGAAGATATCAATTAAATTCAAATAAAGGTTAAACAGAGGAATGAAAAATACACAGAAATAATAACAGTGAGAGACAAGTTTTAACGTGGTTCACCCAAACTCGAGCTACATCCACCACCAGAGAGTCCAATATTATTATCCAGTAAATCAAATCGATTACAACTAGCTATCCCTACAACTCAATACCGTTGCAAATGCTACAATACAATATCAACCAAAACCCTAACCCTTAGCTGCTTTTATCAAGCCTTATGTCGGTTACAAAAATAGGGTTACAATATCAACCCCAACCCTAACCCCAGCGAGGATACATAACTAGTGTACAGTACTTGCACGATCAGTCGCAACCTACCAACAACAACTTGGGAATGGAGTTCTTCAATACAACCTATGACAGAGTCATAAGAAGTAGAGGCAATGACTTTATTTGTGTTATTAGATCCATTATTCTTATTGGTGGAGTTACTTTGACCATGGTTTGGAAAGGAGTCTTGATATATACCCAAGTCTGCATTGGATGTCTTTTGAGGGTGTTCTATCACAATCTCACCTTGGTCTATAAGGTCTTGGATGTACCTTTTGAGTCTCATACAATTTGATGTTTTATTATCTTTCACCATATGGTACTCACAATATTCATTCTCATTGAACCAATTGGGTTTAACTTGATTGTCCTCATAATGTCTTACAGCGGGTAGTTTTATGAGGTTTCATTGCACCAATTTGTGTAAGGCGGATTCAATGGGTTCACCTAAGGGAGTGAATCTTTGTCGATATGTTGATGTTTGTTTAGATGTACCCTTAGGGATGATAATGTTGTTATTTGTGGGTTGTGAGGATGATGGTGTGGAAGTTTGTAGGTTTTGAACATGTTTGATGTTAGTTACACCATCATTAACACCATTTTTATTCTTTGCCTAGAAGCGAGGTTTGTCATTAGTTTGGTTGTTGTTGTCCTTGTTGTCTTTATAAATCTTAACCAAACCTTTGGCTATAAGGGCTTTCTCCATAGTGGCACCTTTGTCTATGATCTCATCAAACGTGTTTGCACATTGAATTTACAGGTGAAAACCCATCTCCTGATTTAAGTTCTAAACAAATATGTTAATGAGTTGTTTTTCAGGGATAGGATAAGAGAATTTACTAGTGAGATTTTTCCATCATTGAAGGAAGGCAACAAAAGATTCTCCATTTATTTGCTTGGTGTTGAAATGTCATTCCTTGACACCTCATGCTCTATGTTGTATGAAAAATGTGCGATAAACTTATTGATAAGCTCTTTAAATGTTTTAATACCATGAGGCAAATGGGAGAACCATTCTATATCTTGGCCTCCTAAACTGCGGGTAAAGAGTCGCATGAGATATGTATCATTTTAAGTGACTTCCATACAAACTATGTTAAGCTCTTTGAGATGGTCTCTAGGATCACCCTTCCATTTGTACTTATTGAACTTACACATCTTAAAATTGTGTGGGGAGGGGATCATAACCAGGGATTATCAAATGGGTAAGGACATATTTCTTCAAACGGGTATTTCTTCTTTAAATGTCCTAGTTCCACGTCTTGCACCTTCTTCCTCAGTTCTTGAAATTATTAGGCAAGATTGGTGAGGGAAGATGTTGGATTTGTGTTCAAAGGTTGTTGATTGATGAGTTGGTGAATGAGGGAATTTTGTTGTTTTGATGTAATGGGTTGATATGACATGGGTTTGGTGGTTTGGAAAAGATAGGAATTGAGGAGTGGACTAGAGACTTGAGGATTGGTGGATGTGTTTGAAGTGGAAATTTAGGGATTAATGGATGGTATTGATGATGGCACTTGAGGATTAAGTGGGGGAATGATGGTTGCAACTTGAGGCATTGGAACTAATATTTGTGGTTGGTTATGGTTTTGGGATGCATAAGCTAAGGTGTTGGGTTGTGATACATTGACGGGAATGGATTGGATAACACTAGTGTCAGTGGAGGAAGAGGATGATGGATCAATTATGGGTAGTTGTGATGTTAATGGACAATTTTGATCATGTGATGTGAATGGATCCCAAGGTTTTAGATGGGAAATGTCATAATCCTGAGGTAGTTGAGCTCATTGTTGAGCTAACATAAGGAAATGTTTATCCAGATTGGCTATAAGCATACGATGCATAAGATCGATGTGTTCCACATCTTGTGAAAATTCTTGGAGTCTTGGGGAAAGGTCTTAAGGTGTTTGGTAGGCTTGTCTTAAGATGGGTGCATTTGGTGAAGATGGTCAGGAATCTTCCTTATAACCACTTGGGATAAAGATGTGAGGTGGAATCCCAATTTATTTCCCACTTTCCATTTGGGGGATGGGCTTCTTAGTAGTGTAAATATGAGGGTTAGACTCCATAAGCCTCTTTTCTTGCAACCTTGTGAGTGGCATGCAAAGAAAAGGCCTAGGTAAATGTTATGGGATTTAGAGATGGAAAGATGTGTTGATTGGAAAAAGAAATGGTGATGTGACTAGACTTGGAGATTTTAAAATTTGGAATTTGATATTTGGGGATGATTAAGATTTTCTTGATCTGGGGATGATTTTTGGATGAGGAACCAAAATGGCTTCAAGTACAAATCTAGATTTTTTGATTGATGATAGGGATAATACCTTTTACTACTTAGGGTTGACAAATGCCTAGGCAATAAAGAGGTAGGGATGCTCCTTTTTCTACTTGAGGTAGACAAGATCTCAAGTAAAATAAGGAGTAGAATAAGAATTTCACCAAATCAATAGTAGTCAATAATCCTAATCTAATTAATCCGAAGGGCTAACTTAACACTACTTGAGGTAGACAAATTCCCAAGCAAGATGTCAAGCTAGGGATGAAAGGATAAAAAGATCTAGATTGAACATGTTTGATTTTGGATTCAAGGATGGGTTGGATATAGATTGATAAGATCAAAGTCTCAAAGTTTGGGCACCAATACAAGTCTAAGAGGAATATTGAAAGATGGTAAATTTGGTTGATGGGTGAAAGAAGCTTGGAAAAAGATATGATAGGACAAAGTTTGGATATGGAATGAATGGCTTCAGAATGAGGAAGAAGGTGAAATATCCCACGTCTATTCTGTAAGTTCCTAAACATTTTGGCCAAATGTTGCAAGTTTCCAAAGGTTATTTTGGTGACAATTTAACAAAAGCGCCAAGTCGTAGGACAAAAGTACCATTTTAAGGCTCAAAAGAACAAAGATATCATACGTAGGCACCAAACTATAGCAAAAAGCACAACTTTATCTGACAAAAGCATAGAGATATATGACAAACACACATTTTTCTGAAGAAAAGTGCTAAATGACAATTTTATGGATAGTTTGAAAGATTTTTTGGCAAGAGATTGAACAACCAAAAAAAAAGATGGCTGACACAACTTTCAAGGTGTAAAATGACGTAAATGGTCCCTGACCTTCATGGATAACAAATAGATTTTACTGGTATTTCACAAGAAAACACACCAAACACTTTAGAGCATTCCTAGATTTATTCAGGTGGGTGTGTCTTCATAGTGTAGGCCCACACAAAATACCTCACAAAAGGGGATAGGTAGGGATCTAGTGGCATAAGGGTTCACCTTTTCCCTTTCCTTGGAGGCTTCGATGCCTTGCCCAAAGAATTTCTTTCTCATCTCAAGGAGGCACATGGTGAGTATCTTCAAGCTTGTTGTTGAACCTTGCACCACACTAGAAGATAGTCGAAAGGTCTTATCCAGGATATTACAACCTCTCTAGGGGAGTACTTGATATACACAAGGTAATTTTGAGGCACAAGACCATGAAAAAAGGGCTAGTCTACATGCGTGAAACTAGGAGGGTCTCTCCTATTCTTGTCAACTCATAAGGCTCGGTGGACTGAGGATCTTGGGGCTCCACTTAGACATGACGATGGCACTCTCCCCCCTTTTTATACCCTGCTGGTACACCTGGTCAAGGTCATCCCTTGGGATGATGAAATCCCCAAGCATGCCTCCCAATGGGAAAGATTGATACTAATTTATTTTGATCCTCAGACTTGCACTAGGCACAAGGGAAGAGCATACACAAGTTAGTCCAACCTTAGGATTTAATCTAAATACAAAAGAAAATTTGTGGCTTTTGATCTCCAAGATCACATGAGGTGCGAGGAGAGAGCATATGCCAACAAGCTTCCACAAACATGACAAACAAGTAAATTAACCTTCTAAGCTAATTTAGTGTGCCTAGATTAATGAGAAAAATAAAATCTTGGACTATCGGACCTATAAGACAAATATATTAGTAGTTTTTTGGATTTTTTTGATCTTTGACAAACAATGAACAAGCTACACAAATGGATTAGTTCATAGGACAACAAAAAGGTTAGATGAAAAAGGTGATTTTTTTGATATTAAAAAAAACTGGAACAAAAGTGCCAAACAATGAAACATATGCGAAGTTTTAAAGGTCAAAAGTGGACAAACACTTAACAAAAGCAAAATTCTATTAAACAAATGTGCACATATATGAAACAAAAGCAAACTTTAATCAAATAGAAGCACACAAATATCAAACAAAAATGAAGTTTAACTAAACAAATGAGCACATATATGAAACATAAGTGGATTTTAATTAGACAGAAGCGCACAAATATTGAACAAAAGCAACCTTATACCTGACAAAAGTGCCAAATGATAGAAACACAGTCAGAAACAACCACCTATAGCAGAGATCCACATATTTGCACACAAATGATTAGTTTTTTACAAAACAAATAATTAGCCAGATCAAAAAATAGTGACAGAGTCTAGAAACAAATAAAATTCTAGATTTTTAATACAAAATTGATTAAAAAACAGTCTGCAATCACAACTTGGTCAGAAAATTCATAACAAAATAATAGTCTACAATAGTGCATCATTACTGATCAAATGCATTGATTTCTGTTGCAAAAGTGTTGATTCGTGTTGGAGATGCACCAACCTGTAGAGAAAAAGTGTAAATCTATGATGCAATAGCACCAAATAATAGAACAAAAGCACCAAAGTATCAAACAAAAGAGCCAATCAACAGTCACACACGTGTTTCTAAAACCTTATTATGCAAAGCATAGAAATCTCACACAAATTCTTTAGTTACAGGGATGTGGGTCCCATCAGGCGTGTTAGAATGTGGAGGCAGAATGTTACAAATGGAGAAACACCAAAGATAAAGAAAACAAAGTACAAGTTACCCTCACCCCAAATGTAATTCACCTCACTGATAGAGTGGAAAAGGAATGCACCCAAACTCCTTTGGATATGCTCTCTTTGATTCGAATGATAGTATCTTATGTGGATCACTCAATTACTTTAGCATAACCTTAGTATGTAACAATGAATGATAATGGATGATATGAGATTCAACAACATATCTTTGGAATAATGAATGTGGATGAATTTGCCTTGAGAGAGGATTTATTTATAGTTTTCTCGAAATAATGACCAATGGTGGAGGATGATTGAAGAGATTAATGACTGAGAATGATTGAGAGGATTTGGAGGAATGAGAGAGTGACAAGTGTCCTTGTCCTCTCATGAATTATGGGAGTTAATAGGCTTGATTGGCCAGTTGACTGAATTGATTGATCTATCAGATTGATTAGTCAACTGACTTGATTGATCTATTAACAAAATAGATTGAGAGTGATTGATGGAGTTATTATTGGTAAGAGACACTACTACGCATGATAGGTGTTGTCATTGATGGCAACTAAGATTGTTCCACTCATCCACATAACATAATTTGTTCTTATCGGAAGTCAGAATGAGAATTTATCTAAGTCCGGGGAGCCAGAAACAGAGCATATGGCAGAGTTCAGTATTTTGACCAGCGGATCTCTCCAGTTAATCATTGTGTGTTGCAAATCTGAGGGAGTGTAGAGGGATGTTAGGACAATCCAGATCCAAGATTTTAGCCTCAGTGACAAAGGGATTAAAAGTTATAAGCATATGAGTACCAAGTCCTAATATGATAAAACAGTTCAGTGAAGAATAGGCTGACTTGTGTTTGATCCCTGTGCGGATCCAATAGAAGTGTTTTGGTGATTTGCGTATGGGATATAATGTTAGTGGCTGACATGTATTATGACATGCAAGTGGTATTTTTGGTACACACCTTTATTTGTGTATGGATTCAGCTGACTGAACAAAGTATTTGTGTTGTGTGTTAAATACTTCACAAGGCTGACAGAAAGGAGATTAAATTGTTGATGTGGATATATATAGTCGATGGATTCGAGTATTGTGGAGTGTGTTGGTGATGAGAATATGGAGTGAGTGTGAAAAAGGCAGATAGAAGTGTGAAAGAGAAAATATCTAAGGTCTGGATTATGGTAGAGCAGTAAATAGGGTAGAATAAAATGAAGTGTGCAAAATCAGTATTCTGTGCTTAACTGGAACTAAATTCTTGCATTGGCAGATGCTAGTCATTAGTTCAAACAATTTGTAATCCTTTTGTAATCATTCTCTTAGGCAGTGAGCCTCTCTTGAGTAGTGAGCTCTGGGTAGTGAGCTTGAAGGCATGTGCCTTCTCCTTTTGTAATACTTTTAATAGAGTATAATCTTTGTGGGTTAACCCCCACTGTGGTTTTTCCCTTAACCGGGTTTCCACGTCAAAATCTTGGTGTCTAGTGTGTTGTTCATGTTTCTGCTCATGTATTATTAATTCTTGCTTTTCATGTTTATGTCATTAATATGTTAAGAAGTGGTAAAGAAGAATTAACTGTTGTAAGCCTTGAAAGTTTTAAGACAACTGATTCACCCCCCCTCAGTTGTCAGCCCTAATTCCAACAATTGGTATCAGAGCAAGGTTCCTTGAAAGAAGCCTAACAGCTTGAGGAGAATCTGGGAAGGAGTTTCAATGGGTTCATTCAGAGAACAACTTCAATTGGCTTTGGAAGATCTTGAACGGTCCAAAGTAGAAATAGATGATATGAAAGCAAACCTTAAGGATGTTGATGATTGCATTGACTTGATAAAAGATAAACTAAAGAAATCAATGGAAAAAAGGAAGGAACTACTTCATCAGCTAGCTAATCTTACTAAAGAAAATGACACAAATGAGGGTTTAGAAGAAAAGACAAAGGAATGTGAGAAGCTAACAAAAGAAGTTTCTGTTCTAAAACTTGAGATGGAATCTGGGGTAATGAGGCTAACCAAAGAAATTGAGCAAAGGAAGAAGACTGAAGAAGACCTAAATCAAACTCTAAAAGATAGAACTGAAGAATGCTGTAGCTTGGATAGAATAGCTGGCCATCTAGAGTTTGATCTTCAAGAAAGCAGAGACAATGAGAGAGAACTTGAGAGACAAATTGTCATTCTCAGACATGACCTAGAAGTTGCAAATGAATACAAGGAGAAGATCAAGATAAGCTCAGCTAAACTTGAAGCACTGCTTGAAGGATAGAAAAAAGATGATGACAAGCATGGTCTTGGATATGAGAAAGGTGAAAGCTCTAGATCCGGACAAAGAAATTTTCAACCAAGGAATGGGAGAAACAAACCTAGAAGACCTCCGGTAAGACAACCTAATGCTCAAAGATATCCATCATTCAATGGAAATTGTTTTAATTGCAATAAATTTGGTCATAGAGATACTTAGTACAGAAGCATAGTAAATCAAAATGGTCCATCCTTCTCCGGTCAATGCTTCAAGTGTAAGAGGTATGGTCATAGATCAAATGAATGTAGAAGTATGATAATGAATAACTCTAGAGGAAATGGCAACTCTTTCAATGGTTACTGTTTTACTTGAAATGGATTTGGACACATGGCTAATCAATGTAAATCAAGAGGAAATCAAGTATATAAGCAAAGAAATGTTGTGTGCTTTAATTGCAATAGATCTGGTCATATTGCAAGATTCTGTAGAAGCAGGAATAATGAAAGAAGAGGTCCGGTAAACAGAAAACTGGATGACCAAAGACAAGTCAAAGGCAAGGGAAAAATTGATGTGAATGAGATCCAGAATGAAATGAGCAAGACATGGGTCAAGAAAAGTGTTGTGAATAATAGTAGTGGGTCTGCACCGGAATCTAGTGCTGATAATTCCTCCGGGAATTGAATTTGGAGCTTTGGCTCAGGGGGAGTGGCATTAAATATCAAATTCCCCCATCCAGTAAGTGAGTGCCTGGATTTGGCACAATGAGAGAAGATATTTTGGATTATTTCAGAACTTTTGGAAGGATTTCCAAAAGAAAAGATGTTGATATGGAAACTTGCGGAGTGATTCATGAAGAACTGTTCAAGAAACAGAGTAACCAAATGAAGTTAGGGCAACACATTTATTACAATGTCAAATTAGGTTTTGCAGAGGATAAAAGGTCACTTAGTCATGAATTTAAATCACTTTGCATTTGAAGGAAACAAGAAGAAGAGCATCTGAGCTAAAAATCCAGAGATTAAAGCACGAAGAGCGAAGTTAACCGGTAATTGATCAACCCTAACCCTGCGGAAGAAAAAGGTACTTCTCTATAAAGCTTTGAATCTAAATTTTGTTGAGATGGCTACTCCTCTTGTTGTTGACATTACTGAAAGGCCCTGTCCAAAATTTAACAAGCATCCTTACAAGTCAGTTGAAATAGAACCGTTAGGTGTATTCTTCGGTGTCCCATATGGAGTACTGCATGTTGAAGATATTAGGGCATACATCCACTGCAATATAGAAGAATTTGGGAATCTGAAGTTGCTTGAATTGTTTGAGAACCATCTAAAGGATGATAACTATCAACTAAAACCATAATTTGAAACCTTGAAAAGCAAATATTTTCTTCAAGTGATTGAATTTCTGACTTTTAATAAAAGTGAATGGGTTTGATATGTGTTGAGCTAGATACATGATGAATTCATATGGCTATTAAGACCATTCAAGATTACCAAGGATGTTATCAGAATTTTGACTGGGTTAAATTCAATCAGTGGATTACCCATGTTAAAATCTGTGAAAAACCAAATTGTTATTGAGGCAACCGGTGCAAAGTTTAATAAGAGGGCTATGACCATAAATGACATTATAGAACTAGATGTGAAGTTTGCCTCCATGGTGATTGGATACAAGATCTATCACTCTAGCAGAGAGAATTCTGTCTCTGGAACTGCTATATATGCAGCATATAAAATGTTGAAAGAAAATGCAAATTATGACTTATGTGAGCTCCTACAAACCCAACTGGTTGAGAATCTGAGCAAAATCAAGAAGGATAAGAAAAATACCTTCAAGTACGGTTCCTTGATTATATGCTTATTCTTCTTTTTCATGAATGAAGTACCTGGAGTGCAAGGTGTGCACTGGACACATGACAGGCTAGTTGTAATTCAAATAAGGGATCATTTACATAGCATTGGAGACTCAAGTGCACAAAAGACTACAATCTGGGGTTATTTCAAAAACATTCAGAACATGATGCACTCTACGGAAAGAATCCCTAAGTCAGTGGTTGAGAAGTATAAAAATGAAATCTGCTTTATGGTAGACACATATCAGTGCCTAATGGAGGTTGTGGAGCCCAAAATAGTATAGATTATGCCGATGGGCTATGAGGTTGATGAAAAGGTCTTGGACATGTATGCTCAACATCTCCTAAGAAAATCAAAAGACACCTTCGTTGAAAAGTTTGGAACATATAAGGAGCTAAGTCTAAAATTGCATGTTGAGCTCAGGAAACCAGAGATCAAGTATGCCGATGGGCTATGAGGTTGATGACAAGGTCTTGGACATGTATGCTCAACATCTCCTAAGAAAATCAAAAGACACCTTCGTTGAAAAGTTTGGAACATATAAGGAGCTAAGTCTAAAATTGCAAGTTGAAAGGTATGCTGAAAGCATTGGCCTAACCAAGGAGACAATGAAACAAAACAGAGAAAGAATTGAAAAGGCTGAAAAGGAAAAGTAGGACAAGAAACAAGAAGATGCTCCAGTGGAACCTGGTGGTGATCACCTTTGTTTAGGGTTCTTGAATTAGGTTGCAGGTTTCTGTTTTTGTCCCTTCAAGCCCTTGGTGCCTTAGGCTAGGTTGGTCCTCGACCCACATGCAGTGTTTTACCACTTTTTCCTGTCGCACTTGGGAAAAATGTTGAGCTTTGTATGTGCAAATGCAAAAATGTATGTTGGCGGGCTTGTGAAATCTTAGTCACCTTTTAAAAATGATAAGAAATTGAATTATATGCATTTTAGATGTATATTGGGTTGCATATGCAAAGGGGGAATCTGTCGTAGATTCCTGGGTATATTCTGCAGTTATATGCATTTCCAAATGCATATCGGGCTTACAAGAAAAAATATACAAGGGTGGAATATACATTACAAATCCCTGAAATATTGGCTATTTGTATATCAGGTCTGCATGTATATTTGGTTTGTATGTTTAGACATACAATGGTTAGATACATTGCAGGTATATTCCAAGAAAGATTCCTTGTTTGTATGTGAAAGGGTAAATGTATGTTTGGACATACAAAGGTCATATGCAAGGCAACAGGATATACATTTGGTGGGGTCCGCCGCTTGTATATTTGCGGTTGTATGTTTAAACATACACTCGAATATACAAAGAATAGGATACAAGCCGGACCCGAAAATATTTCAAATTTATTCTATGGGCCCCTGGCGTCCATTGCTTGTACGTATGTGAGTGTTGTATGCTGTAGATATACAAAGTCCGGACTTGAAAGTTTTTCAAATCCAATGGATAAGTGGTAGGGATCTGCGTTGTATGTATCTCGCATTTGTATAATGCGGCATACAAGGAAATGTACAAAGAAAGGGAGATGCAACCCGGATGCGAAGACGAAATCCAATGAAGCGAATAATCTTCTGGCGTCCGTAGGATGTGTAAGATGCTTGTATGTGCGGGTATACAGTGAGGATATACAAGGGATAGCGATACAAGGCGGATCCGATGGTGATTCCAATTCGCTCTATAACAGTTTGGGGTCCACCTTGTATATGTATCAGTTTTGTATATGCATTTTGCTTATACAAGGGATTTTTGATGGTGAATAGTGGTGATTGTATATGCATTTGTTTATGCATATACAAGGGCGAAAAGGGGCAAAATAGAGAAGCAAAAAGTTAGTGATAGGAACATGGAGTGCCTACATGGCATGTAATCATTGGCTCTTGGCTTTTCTGTGGTTTTTGGCGCCGATGATCTCAGCGATGGAATCAAAATCAATGGCCAGGTTTTAAAGTTGCGGAGTTGGTCTTCCTTGCTTCCTCAGGCTTGTTTTGAGCGGGAAAACTTCAGATGTGCTCGTTGTTGCATCCCGTGGGTAGATAAATCATTAATGGTAGAAGTGCAGCGGCGCGATGGATTGAGTGATGGGCCAACTACTAGTTTTATGAGGAATGTCCCCAAACGGCGGCACGGGGCTCGAGTCCAGCTCCTCCTCGCCATTCCTTCTGCTTGCTGCATTGATGTTTTGTGCGCCATTTTTGTGGTGCACGGTCTTGTAGATTTTGATTTTTGCCTTACAATTAATGCTGAGTGTACAGTCTTGGTATAAAAGCCAAACTGTGTTACTCATTGTTGTGGTTGAAAACTAGACAACCTTTTTGGTGCTGTAATCAGACACAATCTTATTGGTAGCTCTGTTTTGGGTACTCTGTGAGTTTATGAGTTGTATGTTGAATGTCTTATATACAAAATTTATCAGTTTCATGTTGATTTAAATGAGTAATGCTTTATAGCATGTATTTCGTTATTTGTCTCCAAATTGAATGTGTTCTTCTTCTGAATTTAAGTAGCTAGGGGCTGTGAGAGATTCTAGAATATAGGTTTGCTATATTAGATGCTTAATCTTTTACTTTTTCTCAAGGAGTAGATTAAATGTTTCAGGTTCAATATTGAGAAGAATATATTGCAGTAAGGATATTCATAAGCAGAAATAACCAAATACTTTAACTTGGGTATTGTCTGTAAGGCAGACATTACATAATCCCCTAGAAATCTGATTGTTGTTTTAGGTCTATGATAAACATTCATATATATATGTCTATTGACTCCGAGCCCTGGATAGGCACCGATCTGGTCTTGTATTTTGGTCACAACCTAAAGTCTCAGTTTTGCATCCAAACACAAAATCAAACTTAAAATTTGAATCAAACCATTAGGACTTTAGAGGTAGTTTTAGGACCAAAAATCCTCTATCTCACAACTGAATATAGGCCCAAAGCTAGCCCCTTTGCACTTATTCCACAGTTTTGGTCTACATAAAAGAGGATTTATCTATTTTGTATCAACATCCAAGTAAGTTCATGTGCCTATGTCATAGATGTTGAGTGGGGAATACCCCCCTTGGTTCTGCAGAGCCTAAAGAAGAGGAGGAGATATTTATAGAGTCTATCTCCTGTACTGTTGGCCCCTAGCCCAGGAATCCTGTTGATCAATGATGGCTACTTTGTAGGGATAACTACGAACAAGCATCCAGTCTGGGAAAATAACCAACAGAACCATCCTCCACTTCAAGGACTACTAGGAACTCTGTTGCTGCTTCTGTTTCCCCTAAACCTTCAAAACCAGAAGACAGACCATCCGGTGAAGGAAGTAAGATAAAGAAAACAAAGGTCACAAGAACGTATGTGAGCACAAAAGATGATGAAGAGATGGAGATAGATGAAGAAGTTAAAGAGATAAGATCTGAGAGAGCCAAGATTTCAAGGGCTCTTGAGGACCAACTTTTCGGAAGCGAAAAGGCAAGTAAAAAGCAAGAGACTGGTAAGGTTGCTATGACTGTTGATGAAATTGTAAAAACAATTATTGTTCATGGAAATCTAAAGCCTATCAGAAAATATTATGATAGTTTTGATGAAGCAAATAAGAAAATATTAGAGGATGCCACCATCCTGTACTTGAATAAATTCAATAGAGCTCTACTGGAAATTTTGCAAGAAATTCCTAAAAGTTTAAAAAAAATACTAGAGATGAGGAAGGAAGCCACCAAGGATAAAGACATAGAACTCAGAGAATATGTCCTCTCCACCCTATGTCTAGTAATGACCAGAAGGGAAGTAGATAAAACCCTCAAGGAAGTTAAGGAGAAATTCAGAAGCAAGATCTAGATGAACAAGCTAATGCTTGGTGAAATTGAGGAAGTTGTAAAGGAAACAGAAGAAATTTTGAAGAAGGCCCTAGATAAAGATAAATATTATATTGTTTCAGAAAAACAAGTTGAGGAAGACAATCCTTCAATTCTGAAACAAAAGACTTCAAAAGGAAAGATTGGAGAGGGAAATGATGATCAAAATGATACTCTAAATCCTCCGGAGCAAACCAATGAAGAAACACTAAGTCCTACTCAAGATGACTCAGATAAGAACGAGGATCAGAAATCAGAAAAGGCTGAAGACAAAAGGGATACTCAGGATCAAATAGATAAAGTTAACACAGGAGTAAACATGGAAACAAAAATTCCCACTGAAGTTAACCCACAACAAAAAAAAGAAGAAGTCAAGGGCAAGGAAGATAAAATAGAAGAAGATGGTGCAAATGTTGATGCACCCAAACAAAATAGTCCTAATACTGACACTGGGAAAACTCCAGGAAAGGAAAGTGATCCAGAAATTATGACAAGAGACACTGCAGATGCAGTGAAGAGTTTTCTGAGTAAAGAGATACTAGAGTTTGATGAGCTAGAATTGATTCAAGGACTACTCAACCTGGATACTTTCTCTCTGGTTCAATTGATGAAGATAACATCTTTTACACAAGCCAAGGCCTGAGAAAAGGTATTGAAATCTCACATAGAGGACAATGAGCTGCTAGGCCTTGCATCCGGTATATTGGAGAAAATAATGCCAACGTTCCAGAATAATCCATCTGATTCTCCCTCCAAAAATCTGAAAAGCCTTGTAAATTCTGTAAGTACTCATTTTGAGTCCTTTGAAAAATTTGCATAAGTTAAAGTTCAAAATGAATTTGATAGCAAAGGATTTGATGCACTTAAAGGGATGATTGGGATAGACAGATTAGTGTTAGATAACAGTATAAGTGTACTCAAAATGCTCTTTCAGAAGGAGGCAGTATATATAAGTTTTGTTTATCTACTCCTTAAGTCATAGAGGATATAGAAGATAAAGTAAAGGACTCCAAACATAAATTGTCAAGTATATCCCAAGCTTTTGATCTGTTGACAGTATTAGTGGCAAGTGAGGAGTGTCAAGCAATCATCCTATTGGAAGAAATAAAGAAGTTGACAAGAGAAAAGGAGAACATTGAAGCAAGAATGGGTGAGCTCTGGGGACTGATTTCCCCTAAGATAGAAGCAATATTCAATGATGTGACAGAAGCCCAAACTGCTGCACAAATAGGCGATCCCATTGACCTCTAGAAAGCTGAAGCACAAGCATTTTTGTTCAATGGCCACATTTTGACTTTGAATAGTATGAAGAAGAGTTGGGATACAGAGTTGGCCTTGCTAAAGAATATTTTTGGAGATATACTTAAGTATATGTAAATATAACTTAAGGATTGGTTGTACATATGCGGCATTGTATATAAATTTTTTGGGTAAATTTTGGTTTGCAGATTCCATCCTTTGCCATTGATGTCAAAGGGGGAATGAAGAGCAGTGAAAAATGAGAAATCCAACAAAGGGGGGCTTTGGAAACAGTGGAAAGCACAAATACAGAGTAAGGGGGAGTAGCTCCGACACTTAGTAATTTTTCACCAAGTGTTGCCATCAATGCCAAAGGGGGAGATTGTTGGTAAGAGACACTGCTACACATGACAGGTGTTGTCATTAATGGCAACTAAGACTGTTCCACTCACCCACAACATAATTTGTTCTTACCAGAAGTCAGAATGAGAATTTATCTAAGTCTGGGGAGCCAGAAACAGAGCATATGGCAGAGTTTAGTATTTTGACCAGCGAATCTCTCCAGTTAATCATTGTGTGTTGCGGATCTGAGGGAGTGTAGAGGGATGTCAGGACAATCCAGATCCAAGATTTTAGCCTCCGATGACAAAGGGATTAAAAGTTATAAGCATATGAGTACCAGGTCCTAATATGACAAAACAATTCAGTGAAGAACAGGCTGACTTGTGTTTGATCCCTGTGTGGATCTAATAGAAGTGTTTTGGTGAGTTACGTATGGGATATAATGTTAGTGGTTGACATGTATTGTGACATGCAAGTGGTATTTCTGGTACGCATATTTATTTGTGTATGGATTCAGTCGACTGAACAGAGTATTTGTGTTATGTGTTAAGTTCTTCACAAGGCCGACAGAAAGGAGATTGAATTGTTGATGCGGATATATAAATCTGATGGATTCAAGTATTATGGAGTGTGTTAGTGATGAGAATATGGAGTGAGTGCGAAAAAGCCAGATAGAAGTGCAAAAGAGAAAAGATTTGAGGTTTGGATTATGGCAGAGTAGTAAATAGGGCAGAATAAAATGAAGTGTGCAAAATTAGTATTCTGTGCTTAACCAGAACTAAATTCTTGCATTGGCAGATGCTACTCATCAGTTCAAACAATCTATAATCCTTTTGTAATCATTCTCTTAGGCAGTGAGCCTCTCTTGAGCAGTGAGCTCTAGGCAGTGAGTCCGAAGGAATGTGCCTTCTCCTTTTGTAATACTTTTAACATAGTATAATCTTTGTGGATTAACCCCCACCATGGTTTTTCCCTTAACCAAGTTTCCATGTCAAAATCTTGGTGTCTAGTGTGTTGTTCATGTTTCTGCTCATGTATTATTAACTCTTGCTCTTCATGTTTATGTTAATCTGTTAAGAAGTGGTAAAGAAGAATTAACTACAACAAGCCTTGAAAGTTTTAAGACAACTGATTCACCCCCCCTCTCAGTTGTCAGTGCTAATTCCAACAGTTATGAGAGGAAATTATGGTAAGAGGAGATAATAAGGAAATTAAATAAATAAATTATTTAATTTCATGTGCAAATGGATAAATAAATAAAATATTAAATTTTATTTATTTGGAGGAAATAAAATATTAGTTTTTTTTTGTATTGAAAAATGCAAATAAGTACATAATAAACACTACTCAGGAGAGCAGCAAGAAGAAAAATAACAACAGAGCTACTGGTGCAAACACTAATCAGGTTAACAAGAAAATAAGGTGCTATCACAATTTGTGGAATAGAATGGAGTCTCTAGAGGCAATAAAATATTAGTTTTAATTAAATAAATCATTCAAATTTATTTAATTTATGTGGAGGAAAATTAACTTAACTAAATAATTAGAATTATTTAATTAATACGGAGAAATAAGATAAAATGACTAAAGAGATGGATGAATTTAATTAAATAATTAAGAACTATTTAATTAATATGGAAAAATGAAAATCAAATAATTAAGTCAGGAAGTGATGTGAATGCGATGCAGTGATACAAAAATGTATTGGTGAATTTTAGGTGTCTAAGTGCCAACCACTTGTGTTGTAGGGGTTTCACATAAATGCTCATTTCATAGGTTTCTAACATGTCCTTTTGCAACATTAACAAATTATTTGCAAGTTTTGATCAAATGTTTTGGTCCTAACCATAGTTTATTGCCTGTGTGGCATGTAGAGACATCTTTGTCATGAAACCTCTCACCTTGTTTTTCTTAATTTATAGCATTTTAGGTCTTGGGTTTTTGTTAGAAATTACTTTTACAGGCTGTTATGTTTTCCACGTCTCTTCATAAACTATGATTTTGTAGCTTTAACATCATTTATTGCAGGTCTTATCATTTTTTACACCTTCAACACAGTTCAACACCTTCATGATAAACTAGTGCCTATGTGACACATGCACTTGATGAGCCAAATCAGTGTCTATGTTAATTTTTGTATAATCACTACAAAAACTTTAATATTGTGGAATGACATATATCTATATCTATATTATTATGGTTATAATTATCTTTTGAATGATTAGATAGGCATGTTCTAGTCCTTATTTCTTTAGATGAAATCTTTCAATGATTATTGCAATTTCTACTTGAATATGCATGATATAATGAGTTTTTTGTCAAGGTTAATTGTTGAACTTATAAGCATTATAGCACAGAGCTCTTCGAGATTCTCTGGAGCCCTCCAGAGCTGCCCCTCCAGTGAAGAACACAAGCTCTAGAGAGTTGCAGATTCCTCCAACACTATAAAGAATCATCCTCCCCTTGAGTTGATAATTATCCAACAAGGCCTAAGATAACTCCAACCTCAACGTGAATTCTTCAAGCAACTCCAATTATCCAATCAACGCCACAACTCTTTAACAACCTGTAACTCCACATCAACATTCATCTAAAGTGTCCTTCCAGCTCAAGACTCTTGCAATCCTCACTCTATTTGTTACCATATTTTAGGATCTTCTCTGAAGTTTCATTTGGAAACACTCTTTGTGAGTGAATAAGTGGTTGGTTTAGTCCAAGTTTCGCCATAGTTAAGTTTAGTTTAGTTCATTCTTTGAATAAAGGCTCAATGGCATAAATATGAGCCAAGGTAGATCATTATAAGTTAGACCCATTTCTCATATCAGAATTGTTGTTTTCTTGAAGCTAGTCCTTCCTATTTTTCATTGTGTACTCATGCCCATTTGGGTTTCATTTATATGAAAATAAAGAGGAATTTATGTTGAAATCACACTAGCTTGGGAGCATCCTTCTAGTTGTTGAAGTAGGGCACGCTTACCCAATAGAGGAGATCTCTCGATATTATTTCATAATTTTATTGCATTCTTTGTTGTGTTAGAATTAGTTCATGCATTTGCTTTAGTTTCTATGTGTTTCTTTAGTATTTAGATACCTGTAGGTCATCCCTTTAAATCAAAAAATCATAACAAGAAATTTGGTTCTTTAGAAGTTCATCTTGTGAAACAACATTAGTCTAATTCTATTAACTTGGATGATGGAAGCATAAGTTGAATGATTTCATTGCAATTTTTCATTTCTATTGTGTGATAGAATAGTTTCCAATGCTTTAGCAATTTCAATTTGATTAAATAGTTTCTTTCTTGCACAATAGTGTAAACACTTTCAGTTCCTTTCAAATTCCAACATGTGTGTTCATTTTAGCAATTAGAATAGTTGAATTCTAGTATTGTCTTTTTAGTTTACTCAGATTCAAATCCATACTCAAAATCCCCAAACAAGTCAACCTTGCAGCAGATAGCTACAGACACCTCCAGATTGATAAAATTAAATGATGATGAATTCAAAGAACTATGATGACCTCATCATTTTTGGCACTGTTGCTGGGGAAATCTACAAATTCATGTAGGTTAAGGTGTTAGTAAGGTTATTAACCAAACACATTCAGAATTCACTAGTTTATGAGTAGGCCTAGGGATGCTTTAGGTCAATTCATAAAGAAAACTTCAAATAGTACACCATTTGGATCCAACTTGGAAGAACATTTGAATCAACTGTCTGATTAAGGATCTCCCTTGTCACCAAAGTCCCCCATTGTTCCTAAACCTACTGTCACCATGGTAGACCATATCTTTGGTGGTGATGAACTAGTTAACAGAATATTTTCTTATCCAATCACCATCAATCCTGAAAGGAATGAACCACTAATGAAGAATATATCACTGCATTTTTACCAACTTTTAGAGGGAAATCTTTTGAAGACCCAGACCAAATTTTATTTGAATTTAAGGTCCATTGCCAAGCTTCTGATTATGGGACTGTTATGGAGTAAAACATGGGCACTTACCTTTTTACCTCCTTATTTAGCTCCTAGGTCCCCGTGATTACATTATGCATTATAATTGATCACCCCGAAAAGATTGCTCGACACCCAAGATAATTTAGAACCTTGGGACCTCACTAAGCTTATCCTGGACTAAAAAGGGGCCCTTGGTGCCCAATTCCTCCCTGATTGGTCAAGGTAAATTAGTGGCATATCGGCATAGGACCTTTCAAAAGGTTCCTCTTTGTTAGCTCTTGTGATTTAATTTGATGAATGTTAGCAGAAAAGCATATACAAGTGAGTTTTTGAATTGATTATGAACCTAGATGGATAGAGCAAACTTATGATCTTGGAGCAAAGAGCATTCAAAGCATTCATTATGTTTCTAGAGAAGATTTGTGTTTGTATTGTGTGTGTTGTTGTAGGTTTGGAATCACCATCCATCTCCTTATGATTTGAAGGATCTTCATTCTCCTAAGGGCTTCACCACTTAGGTGACATCATTGTCACTTGAATCATTCTATCAACATTGTGTTTAGCCTCTGTCTTGCTAGGGCACACTCTCTTATCTATCAACAGTGTTGGAAGGCTTGCATGCCATTCCGTGGTTTGACTGAGGCAAATCTCTAAACACCATAACCCCCTCAAACCCTCTCTTATCGTCTCGTGTGCAGGTTACAGGTATGGGATTTGGGAAAAGTGAAGTTATAGGAAGACTGTGCAGGAATCAAGGTTTCAAGATCTGACAAAAGTTTAGGAATATTCCTCTATAAAGACTTAGACAGTTGGCAACCTAGTCTTATGGGCATTTCTGATTCCATATCTGGCATCTGAGTATCATTTACAACATTTTCTCAGCTCATACCTCTGGCAGATTCTCACTTCCAGGATGTGGGCAGTTCCTATTTCATCCTTCGACATTCCAACTTTTAGGATACAGGTTATGATATCTCTGATCATCTTTGTGCATTTAGATTCTAGGTTTCAGTCGTCTTCTATCTGTTATAAACTAATCATTGTAGAAATAGGGTTTAATGCATATTTGACCTAGGGTTTGATAAAAAGGCTTGGTTGAATCTGATCTTTCCATAGAAAACAAGAGTACAAGATCTGTAGCTGGAACCTCCTCCATTTGGTAGTGATTTGGCTCAGTCTTGTCCTTGAATGTTATTGTGGAAGAGGGTTTGATCTAGTGTGCATGCTAGCTTTTATCATTCATCTTTTTCACACTTAACATTTTGGTGAACCCATAGCTCTGAGCATTTGAATCTTGTTTAGTGTTGAATTTAGATCTTGCATTGATTCATAACATACTTTTCATCATTTATTTGAAAATCTTGCATTATTTCATATAAATGATTTGAAAATTCATAGTTTTTACAATTACACATTGTGTATTTCAACAAGCATAACTACCGTAATCTTCATAATCTTATTGATATTATCTTTAATTAGAGCATTGAGTGTTATATGACTTTGCATGAGTTGTATAAAAAGCTACCCTAAAATCAACACCTTTGTAAGAAGTTGTAGACTAATGGGTTCTAGTGCTTTCAATAGCAATGATATGCAAACATTAGAAAATCCATTACACAACTACTTTACACATGATGAATCAACATCTTTGCAAGATATCACAAATACCAACATGATAGAAGAACAAACATTTCATGATGTTGAAGATGTGATTGACATAGTTGCACATGTGCCTGAAGAACAAATCAAGAAATTAGATAAACAACTAGCTGATTTTCAACAAATTGTAGAAGGTGCACATCTAGATCAAGAAGTTATACCTATTGTTGATGGTATAAGAGGATTATTCAAAGAAGGACAAGAAGGTGTTGACATGCTCCATGAACTAGCACACATAGTGGATCATAAAATTATGCCAGTGGCTAGCCACGTGAATGTCATAGAAAATGTGTCACCACCAAAGTATATAAACTCACAAGTATTGGCACCCATACCAACTACTAGAATATCCACTTTTACATCATCAATTCTCACCACCAATCCACAAGCGTATAGTAATGCTACCACTACCATGGGAACATCTACTGAAAATAATTACAAAGTTGTAGCATATAATTATCCAAATTCCACACCTCGTGTATCCATACCCATGAACGATTATTCACAACCACCCGTCACCTCCACTTAATACTTACTACCTCTCAATTTCACAACTACAACATCAAATACGTTTGTTTCAAATCCACAAGCCACATCATCTTGTTATGTCAGAAAATGTCCCCTTGGGGGCTTTTCCCTCTTAAGGTTTAGCTCTTGGGTCTTATTTATGCATTTAGAGTATTTTTCATGTTAATTTGACATCCTGATGAGAAAATGCTGAAGTTCCATAGCAATTTGGACTTAGGGGTTGCACTTAACAATAACCCTGCCTAAAATAGGGGGGAGGACTTGGGTGCCCACGCCCTAGTCCTACCCTATTTTAGGTCAAGACCAATTTTAAAGTGTTAGTTTGTGACCATTATTTAGGTCCTATGCCGACATGGTAAGTTTCAATTACGAAATTCTTGGCGAGAATGTTTGTAGTTGCATATATAAGCATGTTTAAGCATTCATTTGTAAACTAGATGGCAATTTTGATTCATGAGCTTGTGTAGAAGTGATCCAAGGCATTCATTGTGTGTTGTAGAGCAGACTTTATGTTGTTATTATGTTTGTATTTGCATATTTGGCAGCCATCTCTTCATGGCATGAAGAGTGCCTTCCTTCCATGAGATTTTCACTACAAGGTGATATCAATTGTGTTTTCAATCATTCATCACTTTGATTTTGCCTCTATCCCATAGGGATACACACTCTTTATCTAACAACGGTGTTCGGAAGACTTGAATGTCTCTCCGGGGCTTGACCGAGGCAAGCCTCTAAACACCACAACCCCCAACCCATAATTTTTATCGTGATTATAGGTTATAGGAGCAAAAAAAATGAAGTTGCAGGAGAGCAGTATAGACTATCAGAATTGTAGATCAAAAGAGAAAATAGGGACCTAGACTCGGGCACCTACTCATTAGTCCTCCGGATCCCGCAATAGGAAAATCTCTGGAACAGTAGAAACAGGTTGCAGACAAGGTTCCCAAATCCCAAAGAAAATGGTGGCACTAGACTAGGGCACCCACTCATTAGTCCCTGACTTTTCCATTTTCTAAACTTTGAAATCTGGTACGCATTTGATTGTCATTTGGTATCTCTGTGTGTGATCATTTTCTGTAATTTGTTTGTTTGCTTCCGAATTTGCATAATCAGGGTTTTGAGCATAATTGGGCATAATCAAACAACTAAATCACAGAATTCCAATTTTTCTAGACATTCCAAGTGACTGAAAACCTGATAGTAGATTTCCTACTGGGTTGAAGTCCTTGAATGTTTGAGGTGAAAGGAGGATTCATTCAAATTAACCCTAAACATAAACAAATCCTCTTGCATCAATTTTCACCTTAAACATTTTGGTGAACACATGTTTTTAATGAATTTTGTACATTTCTGAGTGTTGTTCTTTAGATTCACATTCATTTCATACATTCATATCATTGTTCATCTTATTGCATTTGAAAATTTACAAAAAAAATTGAAAAATTTTGAAAAATTTGAAAAAAATGGCATTTTTAGCTTGCATTTTCAAGTAATTTAGATTAATTGGCATTTAATTTTAATAAATTTCTGTCATTAGCATCAGATCTAATTTTAAATAAGAAAATTTTCATTTATCATTCATTTAGATTGCATTTTCATGATCAAATTGATGAAAATTGCTTGAAATTGTGCATTGTCTCATATAACCTAGTTTTGCATTAGCTAGGGTTTGTAGTCAAAATATTGTTTCATATTTTACTACCCTTTTTTAAAACACTCATTAGGACTGATTTCTAACTATAGTGTTGCATCATAGTGATTTGCTTGCAAAACAGTATGCCTAGGGTTTGAAAACCTCGATTTTTCACTAGATTTGGCCTTATCGTCTCTCTAGATTTGCACCATAGGTGTGTTGTAAAGGATTTTTCTGCACTAATTGGCTGATATTAGGGTTATTATCTTCTGAACCTCCTAAAATTCTTTACAGCACCCTTTTATTGGCCTCTTACAGTGGAAATTTGGTGAAAAATTACATGTTTTAGCTATATTTTCCCTAGGGTTTGACCTTGAGTTGCACTATAAGCGTGTTGTGACTGATTTTTTGGCATTAGGTGACTGTTATTACTATTATAATTTTCTTTCCATCATCATTTTCCTCACAACACCCTTTGTCATACTCTTTTGCATTGAACTTTGGTAAAAAAAAATCGCATATTTTAGCTATATTTGCTTTAGGGTTTGACATAGATTTGCACTCCAAGCATGTTGTGAAAAATTTTATGACTTTAGGTGGCTGATATTACTGATACAATCTGTTGCACCTCCTAAAATTCTTTACAACACCCCTTTTGTTGGGTCTTTGCATTGAACATTTGTGAAAAATTACATATTTTAGTGCATTTTCACTAGGTTTTGACTTGTTATCATTCTAGGATTGCATCAAAAGTGTGTTGTGAAGGATTTTATGGATTTATTGGACTGATATCAAACATATTATTTTTTACCTCTGATAAATTTCCTTACAACACCTTTTCTTTCACTTATTTGCATTGAAAAAAGTTGAAAAAATCAAGCATTTTAGGTCATTTTCATACATAGTTTTGTACTTTTTTTTTGCATAACTTTTGAAAATATTTTAAAATCTGATCTTACACTGATTTGAAAACATACAAATGGAACCTTCATGTCATTTTTCTATGGTATCTTTGCATGCATTTGTCAAAGATCTTGATTTTGACCAATTTTTAACCCTCACGAGTGAACATCCTACGATATTAGAAAGCTTAACTGAGTTCTTCTCCATGAGTAGAAATGAAAAAGATGATGGTGATAGAACTTCTCCCATGCATCCAATACCTACTTAATGTGATGATGACATAAACTTGTCCTCTAGTTATTCTTTCAAAAACGATTCTTCCCATGAGGATATACTAGTAAAAGACAATGAAATCACTGATACCTTTCCAACAATTGAAGAAACACAACTTTTGCAAGATATCATGCCTCTTAGAACTGCAATAGAAGAACAAATATTTCATGATGTTGCAGATCCTATTGATGTGATAACATATGTTACAGATGAGCAAATAAACAAACTTGATAAAGAGCTATCCAAATTTCAAGCATTTGTTGAAACTAAAAGGATAGCAGAAGAAGCTATACCTGTGATTCACAACATAAGAGAATTGATAAAAGAAGGACAAGATGGTATTGATGTTGTTCAAGGATTAACACATATCATACAAAATAATGTCATGCCTCGATATGTTTTAGACAATTACACATCTCTCATGAGTACATACCCTTGGGTAGTAGAAGACTTAACATACCACATTGAGAATGATGAGTATGAAAACTCTCTTAATGAAACTTATGATGATGAAGATAACTATCTGAACAATGATGAAATAATTGGTTTAATAGAAGTGGACAAGGAGAAACTTGAGAATTCACCTAATCCATGGAAAAATGGCATTGATTTAATTGTTGACAAATGTTAGATTGGTTGTCCTTACATGTAAGTATTTCTAACCCTTTATCTCTTGTAATGTGTTTCCCCCGTGATGTGTTATGTGTTGTTTAGGTCTCCTGGGATGACCCTTGATTCTCTTGTAAGGTCCAAGATACCAGGAGATCGCCTCTGTTCTGACCCTTCTTCTATTTGTATCATCATTCTTCTATATTGTTTCTCCTCTATTTCTCACTGTTTTGTGTTGTGTCTTACAAACATAGCGTTGCGGTTGGTGACTTGGGGGCACCCTCCTACGTGATTGTCCCTAAGGCACTTGTTTCTTCTCTCTTGATTTACTGTTTCCCTTCCTCTAGTGTTTCTATCTAGCGGGCGGATGACGAAAAACATTTGTACTGATGCGGACCTAGCATCTCTTTAGTGAGAAATAAAAAAATGGACTTAGTTCCTATATGACGATGGGGTTGATATATATTATCCGACGCTTGGCTAGTAGAATCACTCTTTACACTTTGTCATGCGATCTTGATGATGTCTTATCTCACTTACAAAACATAACAATATTGCTACTCCGTGCACTTTGTTTGTCTCTGAATCTCACCTTGGTGACACTCAATTTTGAGATTTTCGTGGTATAGCCCCATGGTTATGCCTAATCTCTGAATTCGTAGTATAACCTTGGATCCTTGTATGGTTGATCATATACATTGTTGTTTATCATGATTATATGGACACTACCACTTTTCTTGCAGGGATGTGTTTGTGGGAACATTTGGCGATCATAAAGCACATGTCACCTCCGGGGGGCATGGGATTTGCAAGAGCTTGTGTTCCCTTGTGTGTTTTCTTCCTACCTTAACGTGCTTGATATCGATACCTGATATCAACCACCTTAAGGTGGGGCATATATAAGGTAAGATGTTTGTTATAGATGTTAGCAATGTGCTTGTTCTCAGGTGTAGTCTTAAAGACTGGTGGCGATGAGTCCCTCCTGTACTCTGAGATTTGTTTGAAATCAATCATTTAAGTCCTCTACGGAGGCAGGGATATTGCATCCCTTTTCTATCTTAAGCCCTCATCATGGGGCGGTGATGATGTATTTCTCGTGGAGAGTGCACATCCTGTCATTTTTGAAAGTCTTCATCAGGAGGCGGGGAGCAGTTCTATGACTAACTTAACCCTTAAGCGTGTCTTTGACAATTGTTGTGGCAAAGCCCAATCATCGGTGTGTGCCTGTAATGTGCCTGAGATGGTATTAAACCTAGAAATAGGAACACTCCATCGCTTTTCAGCCGTGTTTTCTCTATGTCTTCCAAGTGTGTGTATATTGTGTGTTTGTTCCCAAGCATAGTTTAAAGACTAGTGGCGATGATTCCCTCCTATGCTTTGGGATTTGTATGGCGTGTTTGATTTTTTTGGCATGTATTGTGTGTGTGTTGCCCCATATGTAGTTTAAAGACTGGTGGCGATGAGTCCCTTCTGCATTATGGGTGGTGTGTTTACTTTCCTATACTTGCATCTGCATTTCATATATATGAAAATGAAAAAGAAAAAGAAATCATTTCTGTCTTCTTTGCATTCACTGTCTTCAATGTTGTATTCTCTATGTTTTGCATGACTGTAACTGTATTCTTCATGTCTTGCGTACCTGTTACTGTCTTCTTTATGATTGGCGTGTCTTCTCCGTGCTTGATGTGTTTGCTATGTTTGTTGACCATACTTTAATGCATGTATTGGCCTTGCATTTATTACATACATTAAAGTGGGGGCTAATTGTTACATTGGAAAATGTCCCCTTGGCAGCGTTTCCCTCTTAAGGTTTAGCTCCCGAGTCCTCTTTATGCATTTAGAGTATTTTTCATGTTAATTTGACATCTCGATGAGAAAACCCTGAAGTTCCATGGCAATTTGGACTCAGGGGTTGCACTTAACAATAACCCTACCTAAAATAGGGGGGAGGACTTGGGCACCGTGCCCTAGTCCTGCCCTATTTTAGGTTAGGACCAATTTTAAAGTGTCATTTTGTGACCGTTATTTAGGTCCTATGCCGACACGGTAAGTTTCAATTACAAAATTCTTGGTGGGAATGTTTGTAGTTGCATATATAAGCATGTTTAGGCATTCATTTGTAAACTAGATGGCAATTTTGATTCATGATCTTGTGTAGAAGTGATCCAAGGCATTCATTGTGTGTTGTAGAGCATACTTTGTGTTGTTCTTGTGTTTGTATTTACAGATTTAGCAGTCATCTTCTCATGGTAGAAGAGTTTCTTCCTTCCATGAGGTCTTCACTACAAGGTGATATCAATTGTGTTTTCAATTATTCATCATTTGGATTTTGCCTCTATCCTGCAGGGATACACACTCTTTATCTAACAACGGTGTTCGGAAGACTTGAATGTCTCTCCGGGTCTTGACTGAGGCAAGCATCTAAACACCACAACCCCCAACCCATTTTTTCGTGATTGCAAGTTACATGTTGTAGGAGAGCAGTGCAGACTGTCAGAATTGTAGATCAAAAGAGAAAATAGGGACCTAGACTCGGGTGCCTGCTCATTAGTCCTCTGGATCTCGCAACAGGAAAATGTCTTGAATAGTAGGAACAGGCTGCAGACAAGGTTCCCAGATCCTGAAGAAAATGGTGGCACTAGACTAGGGCACCTACTCATTAGTCCCCAACTTTTCTATTTTTTGAACTTTGAAATCTAGTACGCATTTGATTGTCATTTGGTATCTCTGTGTGCGAGCATTTTCTGTAATTTGTCTGTTTGCTTCCAAATTTGCATAATTAGGGTTTTGAGCATAATTGGGCATAATCAAACAACCAAATCACACAATTCCAATTTTCCCAAACATCTCAAGTGACCGAAGGCCTGATAGTAGATTTCCTACTCAGATGAAGTCCTTGAATGTTTGAGGTGAAAGGAAGATTCATACAAATTAACCCTAAACATAAACAAATCCTCTTGCATCAATTTTCACCTTAAACACATCTAATGATGTCCTCCTAAACCAACTTTTGCAGAGTATGTCATCCTTGCAACAAAAAGTGACAAATTTGACTAATGCTTCCTCTCAACCTACCTTACCAACATATCATGCTCGCAGTCCTTTATCTTATACAATTCGAAGAGCTCAAATGCCTGACAAATTTGAGACTCCTAGCTTTGAAAAGTACATTGGAAAAGGTGATCCTAATACTCATGTGGCAGCATTCATGACAATGTGTAGTGATTTCTACTTTGACGAGGCATTGTTAGCAAAACTCTTTCCTCGATCTCTTAAGGATACTACTTTGGAATGGTTTTGCTCTCTACCTCCTAATTCACTACATTCCTTCTCATAGCTAGTTGATCAATTCTTGCAACACTTACAAGCAAACATTGGACCTACTATCTCATTGATTGATTTGGTCCATTGTAAACAAGCTCCAAAAGAGAAATTAATAAATTCATCAGCCAATATCAAGCTCTTTTTGCACAAATTCAATATACGATAACATATGAGGATATTAAAAAATATTCATTATGAATCTACAACTGAACATACATGATAAAATACTTTTGATGAAGTTAGTTATTTCTAACATCTATGCACAACTCTCTAAGATTACCAACTTTCGGCTAGTCAGTATGAGAATCATACCTCATCAGCTCCTGTTGGTCAATCTGCCGCTGGAACATCTCAAAATTCATTCAAGAAGCATAACAAGAGTTTCATCAAGATTAATGGGCAACATTCGAACAATTTTCAATCACAAGTATCCGCTATTACAAAACCTAATTGGACATTATTTCAATTCAGACACCAACAAAGATAATTCACTCCATTCGATAATGACTCAAGTAGTGAACAACAATCTTTTGAAGCTTCCTCCTACTTGTCCACTAGACAGTAGCAAGATGCAAGGACCTTCATTTGATATTAATGCCTATTGTCACTATCATCGCTCAAAATTCGTAATGCCTATTGCTAGTGCTAATGCTAGTGCTAATACTAAAAGATGTATACATCTTAAACAAGAAATTCAAGACCTCATTGATTCTAATGTGATACAAGTTACCGGTGTGAATGATAATAGAAATAAGTCAGTAGCCCCTCTGAATCAAAATCTATAAATCTTCACTGATCCTTTTCCTAAACATAGTGACAACAACATGGTGGAACAAAATACAATAGAGCATGAAGATGACTATCTCAACTATGATGAAATAATTGGCATGATAGAAGTAGCTAAGACAGTAAATGAAGATCTACCTCACCCATGGGGTAAAGGTATCTATGTTGAGGTTCCTCCTCTGTTATCCCTTTATGGATTGGGAGATAACCAAAATGCACAAGATACGCTTGAATGGAATAGCCTACATGTAATCACTTGAAGCAAGAGAAAGTTGTGATGATAAAAAGCATCCCATAATTTCATCACGAAAGGCTCATTCATCAAGCAAAGCAGAATAAAAAGCAAATAAAAGAAAAAAGCAAGGCGTGAATCATCCGTGGAAAAAGGGAATGATTCACCTCCCTGCAAGCATCATAAGATTTCAAACATACAAGGTCTTGAGAAACAAGCACTGCATGGTTGTTTTGGAAATAAACATCAAACATGTATGCGTTCCTCACACATTTTACCACACTTGATGGAGCACCTCTCTACAATGCTTGCAAGTTTAGCCTCTTCTTAAATAAATATATTTATGTTGTTGTGTTGTGTTGTGTTGTGTTTCCCTCATGTTGTGTTAAATGTTGTTTAGGTCTCCTTGGATGACCCTTGATACTCTTGTAAGGTCAAGGATACAAGGAGACCGCTTATGTTGTCACTTCTTCTATTTGTCTCTCTATTCTTCTACTTTCCTCTCACTCTTATTGCAATTGTTGTGTGTGGTGCCTTGGGGGCATAGCGTTGTGGAAGATGTATTGGGGGCATTTTCCCACATTGTAAACCTAAGTCACTTTTGTCTCCTCTCTCATTTTTCATGTTTCATTCTTTAGTGGCTCTACTAGTCAGCGGATGACAAAAACAAATAAATACTAATAAGGACCATGTGTCGCTATAGCAAGAAGCAAAAATGGACCTCGTCCACATATAAAGATGGGGTTGAAATGTTACTGACGCTTGACTAGTAGAATCACCTCGTGTTGTGATCATGTGAAATTTCTTGTAACAAACCTTTGCATACTCTAAATCTACTTCTAAGCACTTTGGATTGTTCTGTATCTCACCTTGTAGCTACACTCGTTTCTGAGATACCTGAAGTATAACCTCACAGCTATACTCTGTTTTGAACCCACAAGTGTAGCCTTGGTCTATTATGTGATATGATAAATGCTTTCTGTTAGTGCCTGAATTGACTGGTAGTTTTTTGAGCAATTTTCATTCAGGCACTCTCCCTAAGTATCCAAAAAATGTTCTAAGTGTTGGACCTCCTCAGCAGTTTTCAGCTGCATCATCATATTTTCTTGAGGAGGAGGTCATCATCATCATGTTTGTTTCGATGAAGGTCAGCATCATCATGTTCTCCGTCGACCGGTTTCTCATCGTCATCATCATATTGAAATATCGGGTGATGTTTGGTTTTTATCCTGATGATGTTGACGAGCTACAGTGCGCCCTGATTTGCTTGCGGAGGTGATTTTTCGAGTATCCGGTGATCTTCCATTTATCACCTTGCCCAGACATGATGATGATGTTGCCCCGATATTCTGAAGGGGTTATTCTCTAAGTTGTTCGACCTGACTTGTTTTTCTTAAGGGGCGTCGTCATCATCATCATATTTCCAGTTATCACCGTGTTGCTTGCGGGGGTCATCATATTTTTTGCCTTCATGATATTTCGCCGGGGTGATATCTTTATCATCGGGTGATCTTGGTTATGATCATCCTGATGATGTTGTTGAAGAGTTCTAAGTGCGACCCGATATTCACTGGGGTCATCATATTTTGAACGTCAGGATGATCTTAGTCAATATCATCCTGATGATGTTGTATCACTTCTTGTTCGATTGTTTTGTCATCCTGATGATGCTGACGTCATCCTTATATCAGGGTGATATCTGTCTTTCTGCCTATCTGCATCATGATATTTCCGAAGGAGGGGGTGATATTTTCATCACTCGGGTGTATGTTTGTTCCAGCGTCATGATGATGCTGATATCAAGGCGATATCCGCCTGCCGGCTTCGTGTATTATCTAGTGGGGGTGATCTTTTCAAGCATCATCATATTCATCTATCGCCCCGATCTTATAGTGGAGCTACAGTGCAGCATGATGTTTGTGCATCAGGATGATATTTCCAAATATCCGGTTGTCTTCCGAATATCATCCTGATGTTAATATGATGATGACGTCATCAAGGTCCCGGGGGGGTCATATTTCTAACATAGATCATCTTGTGGAGATCCCCCGATATTTGCAAACATGATGATGACGTCATCCGGATATGAGGAGGTGCGCAGTAGGCAGATATGATGATGACGTCAGCAGGATATGATGATGACATCATCAGGATGTTCATCGGCCAGACTTTTGGTATAGGCTCAGCAGGAGGATGTTTCTCCGATGGATCAGGTTGTGCCGATGAAGGCGATTATCATGCGGTTGTATTGCGATATGATGATGACGTCAGGGTGATATTTCGGGCAACATGATATCATGCTGCTGGAGGATGATGATGATGAAGTCTTATACTAGTGTCGTCAGGAGCAAAAGCACCGACATCATATATGCTCATGACCTAGTATATAAAGTGTTAAGGGGGTTGCTGCGGGGTGCATGTGGGATAATGTTATCCTGCATTTTCGAAATATCATGATGATGAATCTCGGCGGGAAATGGTTGCGATGCAAAATTAATGTTCTTCCCGAGGCCGCGGGTTGGTGCGCCATCAATGGCGATTGTTGCAGAGGTATGGGCGATGGCGTGGGCTGATCTAGTACCCGGTTGAAGATCTGGATCCCTAGGCGGTGGCGCAGGGCTTGAAAAATCTTCCTGTCTCCTCCCCTACCTGCTGCATTAATGTTTGAGCGCCATTTTCATGATACTGTATATCTGGCAGGATTTTTGGTCAAACCTGGTAGTTAATGCTGAATACACCCTCCTGCTATATAATGCAGACGGTGTTATTCATTCAAGGTTGTTGAAAGTTGAGGATTTTTGGCTCTGTAATCCAAAACCAGCTGATCTGGTTGCTCTGTACAGTCTAACTTGTGAGTTTATGTATCTCCTGTTGTACGACTTGGCATGAATCCACTGATTTCATGGTTGATCTTATATGAGTAATGCTATCTTAGCATGTGTTGTGTTAATTCTGTCTCCAGTATTGCATGTATTCTTCTTCTGGATCTGGATATTTGCGTAATGTTTAGATTCTAGAGCATAGAATTCCTATGTTGAATGTCTGATCTTTTAACTTCTGCTCAAGGGGCAGATTAAACTGTTTTCAGGTTGAACATTGGGAAGGGTATACTGCAGTAGGGATGCCATAAGAAGAGATAACTTAACACTCTTCATTGGGAGATATCTGTAAGGCAGATATCATGTGTATCCCCCTGAAATCTAGTTTTAGCTATTCATGCTGATCATTCACAGGTGTATGTCTACCGACTCCAAGCCCTGGATAGGCACCAATCATGCTGTGTTCTTGTGTTATACACCATGTCCAGCTTTGCATCCAAAATTTGAACTAAAACATTTCATACTTCCACCTGTTAGTTGTAGGAGTAGGATTAGGAACCCCCTGCATGCTCTCATACCCAACCAGACATCATGTCCAAGAATGTTGCCAGCCTTGTGATCTATCATGCAGATCTTGGTCCATACATGAGAGCATTCTGCCTGTTGTTGTCAAGTTAGATCCTTCTATCTTTGAGCTAGTCAAGGTTACATCTTGAGTTATAGGGATACCCCCCTTGGTGCGGCAGAACCAGAAGTGAAGGGGAGGAGCTCACGCAACCTCCTGTATTCAGTTGGCTGAATCTGCCTGTGCATTAGAAGTGGCAAACCCTAATGCTGATTCAGAAGAAATACCAACACTTTCTACATAAGTTTCATGAGATGATTTGGTTGTTATCTTAGCTTAGATTTTCTAACCAAAGCTTATATATTGTTGATTATGTTAGCAAATGATATTCATATGTTTGTTGGGATCATTCAGTGATCGTAAGCACATGTCACTTTGGGGCATGGGCTTTGTGAAAGCTCTTGTTCCCTTGTGTGTTTTCAATTTACCTTAAATGTTTTTGATATCGGCAAGTGGGATCAACCACTTTAAGGTGGGGTCATATATTGTGGTATTATGCCTAGATATTTTAGATATTGTTGATAAAGTGTGTTTGCATATACTTCCTTTTCACCATAAGTCATCTGCGGATGCAAGTGGGGTTGTGTACCTTGTTTCATTTTGCATATACCTGTTTCAAGGTGTGCACCCTTGGTCTCCTTGTGCTATGCAACACAGCGCTTGGGTTCATGACAAGGCTTAACCGCCTCCCGTGGATTCATTAATGCTAGTGGTTGTATCGGGCATTAACACGTTGATCCTTTGGTGCAATGGCAACTGTCTTTCCAACAATTGGTATCAGAGCCTGGGTCACGAGTTTGAACCCCTCGCTTGCGCTGGGGGAGATTGTTGCAAGGTGTGCGCCCTTGGTCTCCTTGTGCTGTGCAGTGTAGTGCTTGGGTTCATGACAAGGTTTAACCACCTCTTGTGGATTCATTAACTCTAATGGTTGTATCAGGCATTAACAAGTTGATCTTTTGGTGCAACGACAACCGTCTTTCCAACAATACCTCCTTTTCACTATAAGGCATTTGTGGATGTAGGTGGGGTTGTATACTTTGTGCACATGCTTCCTTTTCACCATAAGGTGTTTGCGGATGCATGTGGGGTTGCATTTTTAAAAGCCCTTCTGTAGAAGGGTAGGATTGTGTCTTCCCTTGAGCAGGTGCACATCCTTTTAAAAATTCCTTTGTGTGAGGCGGGGTTGGATCTTGATTTATTCACCCTTAAGTGTGTCTTTGGCCATTGTGGTAGCGTAGCTCAACCGTTAGGTGTGTTTGGTGTATCTTAGATAGTGGAGCATAGTGATGAGCTCCTCCCTATTGCCTATGTTTGTTGTGTATAAGACATATGGTATGTCAATGACACTCGCATATTCCATGTGTTTTCCATGTATCTTACGTGTTTTGCATGTTTTAGTAGTTTAAGGGTGCGTAGCAATGAGATCCCCCACGTTGTGTGTTTTGTGTCCCTTTGGTGGTGGTATGTAGAGATGAGCTCCCCCCATCGCCTAATTAGGGTTATATATAATTGTTTAATCATATCTTCTCTTCGTGTATGCTTTATGTATTGCATGACTGTGTTCATGTCTTCTCTATGTATTGTGTGCTTTATTATCTTCTCCGTGTATTGCATGCTTCCTTATTATATTCTCTGTGTCCCGTGTGATTGTTGAGTGTTTTCTTATGTTTGCTTAAGCTTGGGGGCTAGAAATGGTCTTCATAACTTAGGGTGTGTCTTCGCTCTAGTGTCTGATGTGTTTGATGTGCTTTGACCGTACTTTAATGTATGTATTGAAATATCATAAGATCATACACACATTAAAGTGGGGACTAAATTTTATGGAGTAAAAAGTGGACACTTGCCTTTTTATCTCCTTCTTTTGCTCCTAGGTCCCCGTGATTACACTATGCATTATAATTGATCCTCCCGAAGAAGATTGCCCTACACCCAAGATAATTTGGAACCTTGGGACCTCACTAAACTTATCCTACACTAAAAAGGGGCCCATGGACTTGGGTGCCAACCACCCAAGTCCTGCCTAATTTGATCAGGGTAAATTAGTGGCATATCAACATAGGACCTTTCAAAAGGTTTCTCTTTGTTGACTCTTGTGATTTAATTTGATGAATGTTAGGGGGAAAGCATATATAAGTGAGTTTTTGAATTTATTATGAACCTAGATTGATATAGCAAACTTATGATCTTGGAGAAAAGAGCATTCAAAGCATTCATTGTGTTTCTAGAGCAGATTTGTATTTGTATTATGTGTGTTGTTGTAGGTTTGAAATCATCATCCATCTCCTTATGAGTTGAACGATCTTCATTCTCCTAAGTGCTTCACCACATAGGTGATATCATTGTTATTTGAATCATTCTATCATCATTTTGTTTAGCCTCTATCCTGCTAGGGCACGCTCTCTTATCTATAAACGGTGTTGGAAGGATTGAATATCATTCCGGGGTTTGACTGAGGCAAATCCCTAAACACCATAACCCCCCAAACCCTCTCTTGTCATCTTGTGTGCAGGTTATAGGTAAGAGATTTGGGAAAAGTGAAGTTACAGGAAGACTATGCAGGAATTGAGGGTTTTAGGATCTAATAGAAGTTCAAGAATATTCCTCTATAAAAACTTGGGTGGTTGGCACCCTAGTCTTTTGGGCATTTTTGACTCCAGATCTGACATTTGAGCATCATTTACAACATTTTTCTCAGCTCAGACCTCTGGTAGATTCTCACTTCCAGGACGTGGGCAGTTCCTATTTCATCCTTTAACATTCTAGCTTCTGAGATATAGGTTATGATATCTCTTTGATCATCTCTATGCATTTAGATTATGGGTTTCAGTCATCTTCTATCTATTATAAATTGATCATTGTAGAACTAGGGTTTAATGCATATTTGACCTAGGGTTTGATAAAAAGGATTGGTTGAATATGATCTTTCCATAGCAAACAAGAGTACAAGATCTGTGGCTGAATCCTCCTCCATTTGGTAATGATTTGGCTTGGTCTTGTCCTTGAATGTTATTGTGGAAGAGGGTTTGATCTAGTGTGCATGCTAGCTTTCATCATTCATCTTTTTCACACTTAACAGGAACATATAATCAAAAGTTGAAACCTTTTCCCTCTACTCTAAAGGAATATTCCCTATGATGGTTCATGGGATTAACAAAAGATTCTATAACCTCTTGGGATCAAATGGAGTCTACCTTCCTTGACAAATACCAAGACTATTGTAGAGTTCGGGATAGAAAAGACGAGCTCTTCAGAATGAAGCAGATGGAAGATGAGAACTTGGAAGATTATGTGGATCAGGTTTTGTTTGTCCATAGAAGATGTGGTAGCAATTCAAACAAAGAACTTAGCAAAACCATCTATTTAAGAGGAATCGATGATGAAATAAGAGAAGCCTTAAATATTATGGGGAAAGGAGATATCAACAAATTGATTTTTGCAGAAATCATAGAATTCAACAGAAATTACTCTCGGATATGAGCTAGTAATAGGACACAGAAGAAAGGAAAAAGTGGAGGTAACGATGTCACTCAAGTAATGGAAGAACTTGCCAACCTGAAAACTTACATCTTGCTCCATCTAAACACCACTCTTGATGGTATCCAAGCAAGTAAGAAGACTACTAAACCTTTAGCTATCTATTGCCCACGGTGTAGAGAAAAGCATCCACTTAGGGAATGTCCATTAAATTGGATAGAGTTATGTGGAATCTGTGAAAAAAGTCACCCCACAAATGAATGTGGATTATTGCCTGAGATCAAACATTGGTTGAAGCAGATACCGGGTCTATGCAAGAAGAGTTAAATTTTATAGGGAAAAAATAATCAAATTATAGGTTTTATTAGTTTGTTAGACAATATGGTCCAAGATGTCCTTCTAGTTAAGAGACAAGTCAATGGACTGGACCTTGGGGTGGCCCACCTCCACAAATGTAAATGCCACCTCAGTGGGGGCCACCATGGCCCCAACCAGAGTGGATGGACTAGTCTTGGACTACCTCCTAGTGGCAAAACCAAAGTCAATACCAACAGCCCTGGGTACCCTAATACAACCAAGGACTAAGGTGCTATGGAAACTAGCCACAAGCCTTGCTTCCTGGACCATCACAACCAGTGACCCAAAATCAAAACAATCAAGTGAATCCACCTCAATTACTTGCTCAACTTGTGCCAAACCCCAAGAATAATAGGCCTCAGCAACAAGTCTATAACACCGATCTAAATACTGCAACCTTGAATGTAGTAGAAATCGATGATATTCAACTACGTTCTTGAAATATCCCTATAAAATCCCCTTCTGTGGAAATTCTTGAGGAGGATGAGACTGTGTTCAATACCAAAAGAGAAAAGAAACCTCAGGATGAGACAACCAAGATAAGAAATTCTGAAGAAATTCCCTAGGTCATTCTTATTCCATTCCCAGAGCGATTAAGACGGTCTACTCCAAAGAGATCCAGATAGCTCTAGACAACTTAGGATGACTCTCAACTGATTAAGGAACTTTAGAAGATAAACATAGAAGTCCTTTTGTTGCAAGAAATTAAAGACATTCCTAAAATAAACCAGACAATCAAAAGCTTATGCTTAAAATTCCTTGGAAGAAAAAGGAAGTTACCAAACACTATTTAGGTGGAGAGAAAACTTGCTGATGTTTTATTAAGTAAACTAATACTTCAGAAATATAGGGATCTGGGTGATGATAAAAGGGATGTTGGTTTCAAATGTGTTGATTAAATTAGGAGCTTCTATCATTGTAATGAGTGCAAACACTGCAGAAGCATTGTCATTAACTAACATGCAGCCTACATCCATAGTTTTGTAATGTGTTGATTTGTCTATCACCAAACCTAAGGGAGTATTGGAAGATGTAATAGTCACAATCGATACTTGGGATTACTCAGTAGATTTTCTTATCCTCTAAACTAGGAAGAAGCAATTAGGGCACCCTATCGTATTGGGTAGACCATGGATGGCTGCTGCAATAGCCCTCATTGATTGCCAATATCGAAACATGACCATATCCAATGGGAAAATATTGAAAGAGTTCTCTATCTACCCACCTGCTAAACCATTCTTGCAATATGAAAAAAGAAACCTGGGTAGATGATCTTATCAACTTAGATGAAGAAGATGCTTCCTCACTAGAAATGGTAACAATTGTAGAACATTTTGAGGAATACAATGAATTAGAGGAAAATGTTGAACCATCCCTCCATGGTGTCACACAACAAGAGGTCTCCAGACGGTTTCAGATAGATCCAAAAGACTCCTTGAGGTCATTTAACTGTCCTTATTTTGAAGAAGTTGCCTCTGATCTGAATTATCAACAAGCAAAGACATTAAACCAAATCGTGCCTCATTATTGTCCTTTGAACATGTTAATTAGTCCTTATAAGGAAGTCCATTATATCCATCCTAGTACAAAATAAATAATTTTCTAGTTAAATAAACAACTCTCCATAAACAACTAGCTGATAGATATCAAAGAAGTAAGATTAACATAACTACTGCAAAGCCATACACGAGCCTTCGCATGGGAATACAAGGATATGAGAGGAGTTCACCCTAATGTGTGCACACACCATATTTACATAAAAGATGTTCATCCTATAAGATAGCCCCAAAGAAGAACTAATCTCGCACTAAGAGAAATAGTAAAAGAAGAGATAGAGAAGTTGTTGCAGGTGGGTTTCATTTATCCCATTTCTGATAGTCAGTGGGTTTCTCCAGTGGTGACTGTACCAAAGGAAAATGGGAAATGGCGTGTCTGTATTGACTATAGGGAGTTGAATAAGTGACTAAAAAGGATTACTTCCCTATTCCTTTTATTGATCAAGTATTGGATAACTTGGATGGTAGCTAGTTCTTCTACTTTTTGAATGGGTTCAGTGGCTACAATTAGATTCAGGTAGCTCCGAAGAACTAAGACAAAACCACATTCACATACCCTCGGGGAACCTTTGCTTATAGGGTCCTACCTTTTAGGTTTTGCAATGCACCAGCCACATTCCAAAGAGTTGTCCTAGCAATTTTTGTTGATCTAGCCAACACATGTGTTGAGGTATACATGGATGATTTCATTGTTCATGGGAAGACCTTTGATGAAGCCCTAAAGAGTCTAAACAAAATACTTAAGTGATGTGAAGAACATCAATTATCTCTGAATCATGAAAAATGTCTTCTTATGATGACAAAAGGGATAGTTTTGGGTCTCCACATTTCCCAGGAAGGTATAAAAGTGGATCCCAAGAAGATTGGAATCATAGTGCAAATTCCTGTACCTCAAAATCAGATGGAGGTAAGAAGTTTCTTAGGACATGTTGACTATTACAGTATATTTATTGAAAACTTTAGAAGAATAGTCGATCCTTTGTTTACCCTCCTCAAGAGAGACTTTGAATTTAACTAGACTACATAATGCCAAGAATCATTTGAAACTATTAAGAAAGCTCTGATCACAACACCAGTCATCAAAGGACCTAATTGGGGAGAACCTTTTCACATCCATGTTGACGCTTCTAACTAAGCAATTGGAGCAGTTCTAGGTCAAGTAAGTGAGTTTGGAGGTATGCATGCTATATATTACATCAACAAAAAACTAAATCCGTAGAGAAAAATTACACAACCAGAGAAATTTGTTTTCTAGCAGTAGTATATGTCATTAACAAATTCCACCACTACATTACAGGATACAAGGTCTTTGTTCACAGATATCATGTTACTATCAGATATCTTATGAATAAGGTTGTGGTTGGGGGAAGGATCATTAGATGGTTATTACTATTGAAAGAATTTGATATAACTATCATTGATAAACTAGGGAAAGATAATGTGGTTGCTGACTTTTTGTCTAGGTTAATTGTGTAGAGAAACAATGAACTAATTGATTATGCATTTCCAAATGAACATCTCTTTGCTATTTCCATACAATCACCTTGGTTTGTTGATTTGGCTAATTATTTAGCTACAGGGAAATGTCCACCACATTTTACCTATAAAGAGACAAGATAATTAATAAGAGATAGTTCCAGGTATAAATGGTTAAATGATATTCTATTTAAATCTTGCGCTCATCATGTGTTGAGGAGATGTGTGCAAGAAACATAAGTCTATAACATCATTCAAGCCTGTCACGATGAACCTTTAGGAGGTCATTTCTTAGCTCTCCAAACTAGGCACAAGATCCTGAGAATTGGTTACTTCTGGCCAACTATGACAAAAGACATCCAATAGTACATCAAACAATGCGACTAATGTCAACGAATGGGACATCCTACAATGATGGAGAAATGCCACTCCATCCTCAAGTGGTCCTCAAACCACTTGAAAAATGGGGAATTGATTTTGTGGGACCTATCAATTCACCTTCTAGAGGTAACCATTATATCTTGGTCTGTACAGACTATGCTACCAAATGGCTTGAAGCTAAATCCTTTCCAGTTGCAAAAGAAGAAAAGGTAGCATATTTCTTATACAAGCACATCATACAGATGTATGGAGCTCCAAGAGTCTTTGTCTCTGATCAAGGACCACAACTCATGTCAGCCATGATAAAAGCATTTCTGGATAGATACCAAATTAGTCATAGGAAGTCTTCTCCATACCATCCCCAGAGAAATGGTCAAGTAGAAGTAACAAACAGGGAATTGGAGAATATCCTTACAAAAACAATTTCAGAGAAAATGACAAATTGGGTAGATAGAATGACAAGTTGTTTAGGCTTACAACACCACATGGAGAACCGCCACTCATTTCACCCCCTATGAGTTGGTTTATGGAAAGCAACCAGTGCTTCCTATTGAATATGAAGTGGAAACTTTGAGAACAACACTTGAAGTAGGGATTGATTTGAAAAAAACCTAATAGTATAGGATTATGCAGCTAAATAGAATGGAGGAAATGAGAATGGAAGCACTGCATCATACAGAGCTGATTCAACAACAAAGAAAGGAGTGGCATGATAAACACATCCTTAGTAAGTAGTTCAAGAAAGGAGATTGGGCTCTACTTTATGATTCAAAATATCAATATTTTTAGGGAAAGCTACACATTAGATGGTTGGGACCATATGAAATAGATGAAACTTTCAGTAATGATGATGTGCAGCTCTCACCTATTGATGGAGACCAACAAGTTCTTTTAGTCAGTGGGAACATATTAAAGTTATATCACAAGCCAACATCCAAAGAAGAGTTTTCCACTGAATTGCAAGCCTTGATTGAACACTTCACCATGGAGGATCTCTCTTCCATGGGGGTCATGCTCTAACTCCTCAAAAAGTCTCAACTTAATAAAATGGGAAGGTTGAAAACTAGAAATGGTGGCCTTAACTAGAAAGGAAGATTGAAAACCAGAAATGGTAGTCTTTCCTTAGGAAATTTCCTCTGAATCAATCAAAATAAGACTCTTCTCAAAGTTTTCTATAGGTTTTTAAATTACATGTAGACAAAGTCCAGATGGGTCTAGACAGCTCCAGATGAATCCAGATGGATCCAGACAATACCATGATGGAACAGACACACAACACTTTGAATCATGTATCTACTCAAAAAGCAAATTCAGTAAAAGTTGAAATGATATTATCTCAAAAAAATAAGTACACTACATGTATATATTTTCTTTCTTAAAATAATTATAACCATTTAATATATAATTATATGCCATGTTCCTCCTCTGCATGCCCTGCACGTAAATTCTTCAAAAAGGAACATAGATCAAAAAGACACAATGAACTAAAAGTGATTATTTGAAAGAGAACACGTAGCACAGAAAGACTCCTAAAAGGACAACTAGCAAAAGTGGGTAGCACCATCATGACGTCAGATGCCATAAATGGAAATTAATATGTTTAAGTTGTTATCATGATGAGATTATGTAATTAATATTCCAATTAATTACAATTAATGATCACAAATTCTTAGGCAAGAGAGCTATTGTCAGCTCCAGATAGATGGACACTACATTAAATATGGTGGCCCGAACAGACCTCTCACACGGAGCAACTAATGAGCAGGACACTTGAAGTATGGGAAGGATTGTTTCACATCATATGCTGCCATTCCATACATTATGGTGAATTTAATTACAATATTTTCCCATGTCCTGGATTCTGATGACATTTCAAATTGTAAAAAAAACATTGAGAACCCTGCTAATTTCATTTCTTCTTAGTCACAAATGCACCCAATTTCCTCTCTGCAACTGTCTTACACCCAATAAAGGGGATCTTTTTAAATTACAAGTACAACAATGGGAAGCAAAAGAAAGGAAGAACCTAAGAATGCAGTGTTTGATTAGCCTAATGCTGACATCTTCCAACAGGCAGGCTGGTTAGGGTTTCTGAGGAAATTTGAGGGATATGAAGAAGAGCTGGTGGAGGAATTCATAACAACTTTTTATCGCACTTTCTCCATAGTCAAAGGGGTAAGGATTCTTGTCACCTCAACCATCATTAGTTAGTTATCTAAAATGCTAAACATGGGTGGCGATCCATTTCAAATGAAACCCTCATACGAAGAACTGATACAAAACTGATCAATCTCCATGCCTACCTATACACCTACTTGCAGATAATGATAAACAAGGTACAATGGGCTGACATATAGATAAACCATCATGGCTTAATGTATCTGATTACCAAGCATCACTTCATCCAGTAGGAGAATGGCTAGGGGAAGTGGGAAGATTTCCTTACGCTTAAGCCCTAGAGGAAGAAATCCAAGTAAATACAAGCCACCACTATCTCAATTTCTATAGTGCTAGCAACACATTGCCCTAGATGGCTCTAGAGAGTGTCAGAGCAATCCACCCAGAAGGAAAGGGGAGACAAGACCATGGTCTCTGCCACAACACCTAAATGACATACAAGAACCTTCATCATTCCTTCAGACGATAAAGAGGAGGCTAAAGTAGGGAAGGAAGCTATAGTAGGGCAGGGAGCAACAACAATTCTGGGTAGTATCTCTACCTCCACATAACAAAAAGAAGAAGAGATAGAAGAAGCCTCCAGAGTTCTCTAGAGAAAGGGGAAAGAGCCCCAAATTAATATTGCCATTGAGGAAGTAGAGGAGGAACAAACCCTCCATGCTCTAGCCCTTTCAAAGGTTGAGCATGAATTGAAAGAATGTTAGAGACGCCTTGAAATCCTAACCCAGCTATTGCAAACAAGGAATGCAAAAATAGAACAAAATCTAAGAAAAGCTACACAGGAGAAATAGGAGGGAGAAAATGAATCTTTGAATTACAACAAAGTCTAGAGCAATAGAAGGTCCATATTGCACAAAAAGATGCCCAGTTAGTTGCTCTTACTCAGAGATAGGCTCCACCTACCCCTGCACTTGCAGTACTACATGTTTATGAGGCCAACATCTGGCTCTGTGCAGTCAATGCTGAGCTTAGAGAAAACAATGCAAAGCTCTAGAGAAATATAGAGACTCTTCAGGCAGAAAAGACAAAAGCAGAGGCATGTGTCACTCTTGCATGTGAAATAGGGGAAACCATTCTAGCACAGAGGCAACCATTAGGTATGTATGCTTTGTTTTTAAGGAAACAATTCTTGAGATGGAAATTGTTGTGTGTCAGCTGCAATTTGCCTTATGACTTTGATAATGATAAAGATTTTATGGAAGCATATTTGCAAAATCCTAGAGAACAACAAAACCTGTTATTTGAGTTCTTTCATCATGGGCACTTGATGGGCCATGTTAATACTTCCATGTTAAATTTGTATGTCAGAGAACTCCAACTCAGGAGTTATATTTCTCTTTTAAGAAATAACATGGAATGGGCAAATAGAATGGAAGAATATAACACAACTGTTGGTAAAATTAGTCTGGGAATGAGGCATGAATGCCCTAAAACAACATGGTTCACCAAAGCCTTCAAAGCACAAGCCTATAGATAGGGTATTAGAGAGTAGTAGGTGAACAACTTGAACTCTTGCATTGCTGATTTTCAGGAAATCAGAAATTATCTTCCCTCTGCAACTGTCTAGTACTACATCATGCATTATGAAGAGTTACCTGATTGTTTCAAAAGAAGGGAGCCCATCTCCCCAACCAATCTCAGGTGGATGGCTGCAAGAGCTGAGAGAATCATCACTCTCATCAGGATCCTAGGTAGGACTAGATTGGAATGAGATTCCATCCACCCAGGTCCTACTAATACCTACTCCTCTCCTCAGTGCATAGGGTCCTATGAGGCAGGATAAAGCTGACAAATGGTGCACTAGGGTCTCTAAAAATGATGGATTCACAATGAAGAGGAGACATATCTTCACTTACACAACAGAGGACTACGATTGTAGCCAAATCCTAGAGGAGAAAAATGTGAGTGATGATGATGTGGTTCACTTATCACCACGAGGACATGGCTTAGTTTTAGCAGGGAGGGGATGATGATCCAAATCAGTGTCTATGTTAATTTCTGTATAATCACTACAAAAACTTTAATATTGTGGAATGACATATACCTATATTATATTATTATGGTTATAATTATCTTTTGAATGATTAGATAGACATGTTTTAGTTCTTATTTCTTTAGATGAAATCTTTCAATGATTACTGTAATTTTTGCTTGAATATACATGATATAATGATCTTTTGTCAAGGTTAATTATTGAACTTATAAGCATTACAGAATAGAGCTCTCCGAGATTCTTCAGAGCCCTCTAGAGCTGCCCCTCTAGTGAAGAACACAAGCTCCAGATTCCTCCAGTGCTATAAAGAATCATCCTCCCCTTGAGTTGATGATTATCTAGCAAGGCCTAAGCTAACTCCAACCTCAACATGAATCCCTCAGGAAACTTTGATTATCCAATCAATGACACAACTCTTTGACAACCTATAACTCCACATTGATATTCATCTAAAGTGCCATTCCAGTTTAAGACTCTTGCAGTCCTCACTCTATCTATTACTATAAATCATACCTAATGTAGGATCTTCATTGAAGTTTCATTTGGAAACACTCTTTGTGAGTGAATAAGCAACTAGTTTAGTCCAAGTTCTGCCATAGTTAAGTTAAGTTTAGTTTATTCTTTGAATAACGGCTCAATGGTATAGATACGAGCCAGGGTAGATCATTAGAAGTTAGTCCCATTTTCTTAGATCAGAATTGTTATTTTCTTGAAGCTAGTCCTTCCTATTTTTCATCGTGTACTCATACCCATTTGGGTTTCATTTATATGAAAATAAAGAGGAATTTCCATTGAAATCGCACTAGCTTAGGAGGATCCTTCCAGCTGGAGAAGTAAGGTCCGCTTACCCAACAAAGGAGATCTCTCGGTATTCTTTCATAATTTTATTGCATTCTCTATTGTGTGTTAGAATCAGTTCATGTGTTTGCATTAGATTTTATGTGTTTCTTTAGTATTTAGACACCTATAAGTTGTCCTTTTAAATCATAAAATCATAAAAAGAAATTCAATTCTTTAGAAGTTCATCTTGTGAAACAACATTAGTCTAATTTTGTTAAACTTGGATGATGGAAGCATAAGTTGAATGATTTCATTGCAATTTTTCATTTCTGTTGTGGGATAGAATAGTTTCCAATGCTTTAGCAATTTCAATTCAATTAAATAGTTTCTTTTCTACAAAATAGTGTAAATGCTTTCAATTCCTTTCAAATTTCAACATGTGTGTTTATTTCAACAATTAGAATAGTTGAATTCTAGTATTGTCTTTTCAGTTTACTTAGATTCGAATCCATACTCAAAATCCCCAAACAAGTCAACCTTGCTACAGATAGCTACAAACACCTTCAAATTGATAAATTCAAATGATGATGAATTCAAAGAACTATGATAACCTCATTAGCACTTGTGTCCCCAACACTCCCAATCATGTTCTTACTATTTTCTAATGTTTTTCCTCTCAATTTTCATCAAAAATCAATTTTACAGGAGAAGATGCTATTTAATTTTTCATCTAACTTTTATTTTTATGCAAAGATGCATTTTAATCAATGTTTTAGCTAACACGTGTCATTTTCTATGCAAATTCATAGTTGAGCGTCTCCATCACCAACAAGCGTCTATAGACTTGTTTTAGCACCTACATGATAAATAGGGGTAAATCATTGGACTTTCTCTATTTTAGTGCCCTTATTTGTTTTTAAGTGTATGTATAGCATACTTAGGCATTTTTCATGTTTAAGTGTCTCTGTCTGTGTTTGAGCACCTATAGGCCTATTTCGACGTCTTTGTGTCTATAATAGGGTTAGTAAATTTTCTCAAAATTTCTGTTGAGCTAATTGATGAGCCCTATAATTATCTTTTTAATATTTGCCTTTCTTGTTTCTAAGTTACATTCTTGTAGAAACTTTCTTCCTTTTTAAATTAAGACTTTATATAATACTTGGATAAAGCACTATATTAATTATATGATGTTTTAATAGATGTTGCATGGTTAAAATAGTTGTTTTCATATATAATGTAGTGTGAATAAGTGTGTTTACAATGATATTTGTGATTGGAGATTTCTCTGGGACTAACTCCTTCCTACAACAACTAAGAGCACTAACCTATAGCAAAGGCCAAAGAGTTCCTACAGCCAACCTGGAAGAGTTCCTATAGCTAAAGGACTAACTCCTACAGCAAAGCACACAGTCATTGGCAGATACCTAGTAGCATCCTGTTCCTTCCATACAGATGAAGATAAGATCCAAAAGACGTCAAGAAGGGATATGTAACAACTGGCAAAGTACTTACTCTCCAATTGAAATGTGTTGAGACTATTTTAAGCAAGAATAACCACTTCCATGTTTCTTGGATGAGTTTGTTCGTTCCAATGTCCTAATCAAAATTCTCCTCTCTAATTGTCTAGTTTTTGTTTCCTAGTTTTACTTTGACTCTTTAAGAATAAGGAATTCTTCCTTTGCAAAAAGGGAAGTGGATCGGTTAGTTGTTATTTCTCATTAATACATAAATTGTAAAAGGGTGTATATATCTATCTCACCCAGTGTATCTAGAATAGATTTTTATGATGATTGTAGCAGATTCTCATTTTAGTCAATAAATAAAGTATTATTCCGTATTATTTATTATTCTGGTTTTTGATCTATGGTGAATAAGTGAATGCATTGATCCAGTTAAGTAGCTGATAAAAAGAAGGAAGTAGTCAACCCAAGTCATGGCCCACTTATGGTAGGCTACCACTTATTTGTATTAGATTTATGTGATCAAGTTTAGATCTTAGAACTAGATTTGTTGATTCTATTTTAGTTATTATTCTGATGTAGTTGAAAAATAGTTATATAGATTACTTTTAGAACTTATAAAATAGCTCTCTTGTTTTAAGTATTGAATTCATTATTCCAGTATTAGAATAATTTTCATTTACTAGCTATACACAACTGAGCATCTAGAATTGTCTAGTTGTACATATAGTACCAGCATCATACCAACATCATACCAAGAAACACGTCCGTGGGTTGATAAATTAAATGTAGCATGTCTTCACTCATTGAGATGCTTAATTTAGGATGAGGCCATCCATTGGGTTACATGCATGCCTTAGCTACATTAGGTTTAGTAGAAATTGATGATGCTCCACATTTTTGGCGCCGTTGTCGGGGATAGTGTCAAGTTTTAGAATTTTTGGGTTTTGAATACTTTTCCTATTTTCTTTGCATACATTTTTTTTCAGCATATAAGACTACTAGATATCAAATCAAATATCAAATTATCAACAAACATTGTGCAGGGAAGCAGTTATTAGCTCATTGCATGCAATGGAGGAGAGATCCCCTAGGGAGATTTCTTCCAATAGATTTGAACCAAGAAGAGATAGTAGAAGCAGAGGACGAAGCTGAAGTACTTACCATGATAGAAGACACTGTAGACCGAGAGGATATTGCCATGTGGTATTATGATGTACTGGCTAATGAAAAAGTGGAGAATCTTGCTGACCCAATGACCTTTGAGTTCCCAATCACTCATCAGGAAGGAGAAACCACCATGAAAAACATCCCTCCTTCAGCTCTGCCAAATTTTCAAGGTTTGATTACAGAGGATCCTGACACCTTCCAATTGGAGTTTGATGTGCTCTATCGCAGCTATGATTACACTACTAATTCTCATAGATTAAAGCTCTTCCTAGCCACCCTCAAAGATGCTGTCTTGAGGTGGTTTATGGTATTAGATAAAGATGTTGTAGCAAATTAGAGAACTATGAGGGGGAAATTCCTACAAAAGTACCAAGAGTACTACCGAGGTAGAGACATGTGAGGAGATGACATTTAGAATTTCACAAAAGGAGGATGGGTCCCTCAAAGATTATGTAGAAAGGTTCCTATTTTGCCTACAAAAGTCATGAAAAAATAGGCTCTCTCTAGAGTCTCTCAAGATGGTATTCCTGAGAGGTGTAAATGAAGAATGAATGGATGCTCTGGACCTAATAGGAGGAGGTGACGTCTCTCAGCTCTCATTTGATGATGTTTGTAAAGTTTGTAGAAATTATTCAAGATCAACCATGAAGAAGACCCCATGCCTCAGAGCTCTATCCACCACCAATACTATTGTAGGAGTCTCTCGTGTTGAACTCAACAACCTCCCAAAGGACATAAAGTAAGACATTATAAGTCATTTGGCGACCTAGCTGGGCACCTTGCATGTGAATAAAAAGCAAGAAGAGGTAGAAGCAATATTTACAGAGTACTATCCTCATTGTAGACAGAGGAAGGCTAGTTGCAAGTACAAGAGGTTAGCCAGCATTGTAGAAGAAAATAAGGAGAATCCATACTTCCAAACCTTGGAAGATGAAGCTGGTCAAGTAATTTTACTTGGCCCAGTTCAAACCATGGCAGCAAAAACAAGGTATGCCTCAAGATCCTTTGACTTATAATACTTCATTTCTAGGTTCTTCCTCAAAATTTTCTAATTGGTACAATGCACCTTGGAACAACATGCCACCCATCCTTGGTCAGATCTGTCACCACCTAGCTGGACCTCATAGTAGGGGACCTGGCCACAACAACCATATCACCCTCAAACACATAACCAACAATGATAGACACAACAAAATCCATGGCTACAACAATGGCGAGGAAATCAGCCTTGGCAAAACCCCAATACTAGTTACCTACAACCATAGTAGGCATTGCCTCAACAACCAACCCTTATGCCAAACAGTGTTGCATCTACCCCTACACCGTTAAGAGCAATATAACTACCTACTCAACTTGCACCTAATCCTAACAACAAGCTTGTTCAATAGGCTTATGCTAACAAATCTATCCAATACTCGACCTATGCAGTTGAAGTTAGCAATGTTCAGTTACGATTAGGAAAAATGCTATTTGGAACAACTTTGCCACTCATCATGGAACTTCCAGATGAGGAAAATTCTGATGATGATAACCTACATTTCAATAAACAAAATAAGCACCCTGAGAAACCTGCATCACATGTAGAGGTTGAGACCAAGCAACTCCTATTTTCTGAGAGATTAAACATATAGAAGCAGGAACCTGAACTTGAATTTGACTTCCTTGGCCAATTAAAGAATGTCTACATTAAAATTCCTTTGTTTCAAGCTATTAAGGACATACCCATCTATACCAAGACTGTGAGGGAATTGTGCTTGAAGAAGCCAAGCAAGAGGTGAAAGGTCCCACAAATTGTCTATGTAATTAGACAACTTGTTAACATCATGCTGGGTAATGTAGTTGTCCCAAAATACACAGACCCTGGTAGCCTAGTTGTAGATTTGCATATCAATGGTACCCTCATAAAGAATACCTTGATTGACCTAGGTGTTGCATGTTATGACCAATTAGACCATGCAACTTTACAATTGTTGGACTTAAGGCCAACATCTATAGTGTTGTAAGGCAGATAGATCAATAGTTAAACCCAAGGGGGTCATTGAGATTTGGTCATACACTTGATTCCTGGGAATACCCTACTGAATTTATTGTTTTGTAGCTAAAGACTAATGTGGGAGGATACACACTTTTCTTAGGACGCTCGTGACTAGCGATAATTGATGCCTTCATTGGATATAGGTCAGGTAACATGATAATATCCAACATAAAGGTTACAAAGAAATTGGTCTTGTACCCTCCAGTCCAGCCCTTTTCTGATTTTGAATAATCTGTGTGGCTGAACCTTGAAGACAATGATCAATATTCCATCTAAACACTTATGACCATAGATAGAAGCCCTATGATCTCACTACTGAGGATGAGGATATTGTGATTACAAATATAATGCAGAAAAAATATGGGGTAGACCCTTTGTTGGATAACTGGTTGACCTATGTATCTTGACCATTACATAACATCTTTCCTATAGAACACTCATCCAACTATGATTCTAATATAAACACGTTTCACCACTTATTACCCCATAGTTGTTACCTCAACATTTCATGTTTAAATGTATCCTCCATGCAATCTTTAACAAAATAATTTGAAATTTCTCCAAATAAAATGCTAAAACATTAATAATCGACTATCCCTACAGCAATAAGATGAGTTGATTGCTATGTTGCAGGCTCACAAAATAACTTTTGTATGGGATTACCATGACATGAAGGGCCTAGATCCAAACCTCTATACACACTGTATTTACATCAAGGATGAATATAAGCCTGTTAGACAACCCCAAAGGAGGATGAATCTTGCAGTTTAGAACATTATCAAAGAAGAATTAAAAAACTGTTGGATGTTGGGTTCATATACCCTATATCAAATAGTCAATGGATCTCTCCTTTAGTAATAGTGCCAAATAAAGGAGAAAAATGGTGTGTTTGTATAGAATATAGAGAACTTAACGTTGCCACATGCAAGAACCATTTTCTTTTACCTTTTATCGACCAAGTTCTAGACTCCTTAGATGGAAATAAATAATTTTCCTTTTTGGATGGATTCAATGGATATAACTAGATCAGGATTGCACTTGAAGACCAAGATTAAAGACATTAATTAGAATGGTGCCTTGTAAGGAGACCATTATTAGTAATCTTTCCTTCTGGGCAACCCGGCTTATTGGAAGGAATAAAGGTGATCCTCCCTTCATCCGAATGAAAGAGTGTATTACAAAGAGTATATTAGAGGTTAGGTTGTGGAGTGAGGGTTGGGCGGGCTACTAGCCTCTCGGTGTGGACATTTACCTATCCTTGGGGCACATATGCTTATGCAGTCCTCCCATTTGGTCTATGTAATGTGCCTGCCACTTTCCAAAGGGTAGTGCTCCTCATTTTCTCTGATCTTACGCATGATTGTTTAGAAGTCTACATGGAGGACTTTACAGCTCATGGTAATAGTTATACTGAAGCCTTGGCCAATCTAGAAAACATCTTGCAACGATGTCAAGACCATAACCTCTCCCTCATCAATGAAAAGTGTTATATGATGGTGGAAGGGGGCATAGTTCTAGGGCACTACATCTCACAGATAGGTATTCAGGTAGACCCAACTAAAATAGAAGTCATCATTAGTCTACCAACACTACATAAACAGAAAGATGTTTGAAGCTTGCTTGGCCATGCAGGCTATTACTATAGATTTATAAAGGACTTTAGCAAAACAACTGCACCATTATTTGTTCTACTTACTAAAGATACTAAATTTAATTAGACACCAGCATGTCAAGAAGCTTTTCAATCATTAAAAGACTCCTTGACTACCACATATGTGTTAAGAGGACCAAATTGGACGCTACCCTTCCATATACATACTGATGCATCTGACTATGTTGTAGGAGCTATCTTAGGTCAAAAGGAAGGTTCAGTGGAGTATGCCATATATTTTATCAGTAGGAACCTTCAAGTGGTAGAGTTGAATTACATTGTCACTGAGAAAGAACTCCTAGTTGTGGTCTACACAATCAACAAGTTCAAGCATTGCATCACTAACTATCCTATCTTTGTTCACACTGATCATGCAACCATAAGGTATCTTATGAACAAACCTATAGTTAGTGGTTGGTTAGTATGGTGGTTGTTGCTACTACAAGAATTTGAAATCACCATAATAGATAAACCAGTTAAAGCTAATGTAGTAGCAGACTTCCTTTCTAGACTCACCCTTACCACAGATGAACCTATTATAGATGACTCATTTCCAGATGAGCATTTGTTTGCCTTAACTGTGTAGCTTCTGTGGTATGCAGATATTGGTAACTATTTGTTTGCAGGCAGAACACCACCTCATTTCTCACCAAGAGAAAAATGCCAATTTGTAGAGAAGAGTCTCCCATACTCTTGGATTTTTGGATCTCTTTTATACTAGCCTTGATAACATCATGTGCAGGTGTATTAGAGAGGATGAGGTTTATGATATTCTGAAAGCCTGCCATGATGACCCTTGTGGAGGATACTTTGTAGAAAAGAGGACAACATTCAAGATATTAAAAATTGGATACTATTGGTCGACATTGCATAAGGATGCAATTGTATATACCAGGAGATGTGACTATTGTCAAAGAATGGGGAGACCAACAAGGATAGACAAAATGCCCCTGTAGACTCAGCTAGTTCAAGAACCTTTTGACAAATGGGGTCTAGACTTTATAGGCCGTATTGATCCAAGGTCTAACAACAAAGAGTATATACTAGTCTGCACTGATTACCTGACAAAATAGGTGGGAGTCAAGCCTCTTACACATGCAAGAGATGAAAAAGTAGTAGAATTTTTCTATGAAGAAATCTTCACCAGGTATGAAGTGCCTAAAAAAATTGTTACTGATCAAGGACCACAGTTTACCTCTAAGTTGATTACTACTCTTGTTAAATAATATGCACTTAGACATAGGATGTCTACTTCTTACCATCCTCAGTCCAATGGCCAAGTAGAGGTTACAAACTAGGAAATAGAGGCCATTCTGACGAAAATTGTAGCTCTACACTGTAAAGATTGGGCTAACCACTTTCTTGAAGTAGTGTGGGCTTATAGGACAATATGGAAGAACACAACAAGGTTCACACCCTATGAGTTGGTATATGGTAAGACAACAATATTGCATATTTAGTTTGAACATAAAATTTTGAGAACAACACTGGAACTTGGCATAGATATTTTAGAGGCACAACAAGAAAGGATCTCTCAACTGAATGCATTGGATGAACTAAGAAAGGAAGCTTTCCATCATACAGAGATTATGCACAAATAGAGGATAAAATGGCATGACAGATTTATCAAAACAAGGGCATTTCAACAAAGTGATTGGGCATTGTTATATGATTCAAGATATATAGATCATAATGGTAAGTTGCAAACAAGATGGCTAGGGCCATATGAAATATCAATTTTTTTTTCTAAACAAAGCAATAAAACTAGTGACCATTAAACCTGTCAAATTTTCACTAATGGTTAATGGTCATCACCCAAAACTTTACAAGAAACCACTCACTAGGGCATAATTTATTCAACATGTAGCACATGAAAAAGGAATGGGATCACGAGCACTCGATGACATGATAGAGGATGAGCCTTCTAACTCAAACCTTGTCAGCAATCAAGTACAATTTCTATGCTTTATTAAAAAAAATCAACCAACCAATAGTGAAAACCCATTTGGTCATTATTGGTTCCCCAATAATGTTGCCCCTCACTTGACATCCTTCATCAACTTCTAATTTTACTAATCTTTCTATTTTTGTAGCATCAGCCACTGTTTACCTTCAACCACCGTTTACCTTCAGCCACTCTCTGAGGGACCTGTAGCATATGTTGTAGCCACTCTCCATGGGACCTATAGCATGTGTTCCTGCAGCCACTCTTCAAGAGACTTGTAGCATCTATTCTTGAATCCACTCTTTGAGGGACCTGTAGCCATTATTCCTGCAACATCCACAGTTCATCATTCCTTACAACATCATTTGCTGGCTTCCTGTAGCTTTACTCATTTTGAGTTACTTCAACATTACCAGCCACAATGTCCTACAACTCCTCAGCTATGAGTTATTGCAGCATCTCTAGCCATGTTACATGCAACATTTCTATATCTATTATTGTTGCATCCACCGCTTATGTTCCTGCAACATCTACCATATTTGATCCTACACCCATGCCTCATGTTTATGATCCTACATCAACTCATAACAATTATCAATACTGTTGCATCATCAACAACAATCTATATCCATGTCAGCAAACTACTGCATCATCAATAAAAGTACATGTACCACGTCATCATATTCTCACAATAAAAAAGGGTATGATCGCGCTAGCCGCCGGTTCCTCTATCATCGCCTGCCACCATCATCCATCATTTTTCATGCTTGTAAGATTTTTGTAACTACTTTTCTCACACTTTATATATTTGTTAATAATTATTTTTCATGGTATGTTCATTATTACATTTTATAATTAATGATGTGCTTCTCCATTTAATCTTTCACTTGCAATGTCATCATTCCCTTTCCTTTTGTTTACCATCTTCATAGCCTGTGAGGGCATGTGCCATACTAAGTTGGGGGTAGCAGTCTTGTCATCTCATTCACCATCTTGTCAATCACTCACTAGCTTATATGATCTTTCATCTTTACCTCACCACCTTTACAAGCCATAATGCCCATACACATGCAACACAATTTGAACTGAAATATTTAAATAATGTTTGCATTTGTTGTAGATATAAATAGAAAAAGACACAATACTCTTAATTCACTAAACCTAAGCCTAGCTAGCTTTTTGAATTATTCAAGTGTTGTCTGTGTTTGGAAATTGTTTGGAATCTGCATAAAAATTGTTTGAATTTGAAGAATTGTCTGAAAATTATTTAAATTTGAAAGAACATAAATGAGAGGTGAGCTTGTGAGAAGAGAACCTACTGACCATACAGTCCTTTTGAATGATGGGGAATGCCTTTCCATCTTCCAGCAGGTAGGGTGGATTAATTATTTCTAGAGGTTAGCAGGATTTAATGATGAAATTGCAGCTGAGTTTGTAAGAACTTGAAACAATGGGGAAGCTTTGGTAAAGGGGTTGTGTTAGGATTAATGTTCCATCAACCTTATAAATCCTATGTAATTTATTATTCCTATTATTGTTTGTAAATCACCCATAAGGGATGAAATATTTCACCAACAATGATCTTGTTTCAGCCGCATATTTATATCTGGTACCTGACACTAATTCGTCTATGACACGGGGTTACAGAGGGTTTCCCCCTTGCGAGGGGTCCAGGGGGATCATTCCCCATTGAGGGGTCCAGGGGTCATGCACCTCATCGGGGGTTTGGGTGTAGCGCCCCCAAAACCATATTTTATTTATATTTTATCATTGTAAATCTGGAGCATTCGTTATTAGGTCATAGATCTGACGGTCGATATTATGTCAGTTTTCTTGTCCTAGAAGGCAACCCCCTTTTATAAGGATATTTACACTACAGTTTTTTAGTAGAGTTGAGAGTAACAGGCATCACTGGATTGAAGACTAAAGAAGAAGAGGAAGTGCATGTATGATAATCTCATATTTGAAGATAATACAACTTGGAGCCTCTTTTCTTGGTGGAGTTTTTTACCCGACAGGGTTTTCTCCATGTTACATACTGTGTTATGTGTTCAGTTCTTAATGCATGTTATTTCTATGTAGTGGGTTTTATTTCTGTTGCAATCTCCACCGATTCTACATTATTTAGATGATATTAATAAGGTTTGAATTAGATTTCCGTTGTGTAGTTTGCACCTTCATTTCTAACATTTGGTATTAGAGTTTGATCGATTTAGATTCTTGGGTGGTAGTGTGTGTTGGCAAGAGACACTGCTTCGCACTGATAGGTGTTGTCATTGATGGCAACTAAGATCATCCCATTCATCCGCATAACACAATTTGTTCACACCAGAAGTCAGAATCAGAATTTGTCTAAGTCCGGGCAATTAGGAATAGAGAAGGTGATAGGGTCCGGTATCTTGGTCTGGATCTCTCCGGTGGAAAGGCATGGTTTGTTGCGGATCTAAGGTAGTTGTAAGCATTGTCAAGACACTCTAAATCTAGACTTTTGTCCTCCGATGATAAAGGACTCAAAAGATATTAGCTTCTGAGTATCGGGTTTTAGTTTGACAGAGCAGACAAAAGAAGAATAGGCTGACCTTGTAAATGATCTTGGCTCCGGATGTATGGAAGTTGTTTATTGGGTAATTAGTGATGATTAGTGATAGTGACTGACATAAGTGATGATTTGCAAGTGCAAATTCTGGTCCACATCTCATGTTATGCATGTATCTAGCTGATAGAGCAAAATACTCAACAAGTTCTAAGTGTTTTTGAAGCCGACTGGAAAAATAATTGTAAATCATGTTGTGGGTATATATAGCCAATGGATGAGGATGATGTGTGGTGTGTGTGTTGCGAATATGGAGTAAGGGTGGAAAAAGTAGAGATCTAAGATTTGGATGAAGGCAGAGCAGTAAACAGGGCAGAGTGAAGATGAAATGTGTAAGATCAGTATTTTGTGCTTAACCAGAATTGAATTCATGCATTAGTAGATGCTTCTCATCAGTTCAAAATCTCTGTTATTCTCTTGTAATCATTTGTAGGTAGTGAGCCTCCATTTGAGTAGTGAGCTCTGGGCAGTGATCTTGAATGCATGTGCATTCTCATTTGTAAAAATACTTTTAACAGGGTATTAATATTTGTGGGTTAATCCCCACCATGGTTTTTCCCTTAACCAAGTTTCCAAGCTAAAAATCTAGGTGTCAAGTGTGTTATTTATGCTTCTGCTCATGTGTAATTGATTCATGCTTTACTATTTATTTGATTGTAAGTTGTTAAAGGCAGAAAAGTTTAATTTGTGGGACAACTGATTCACCCCCCCTCTCAGTTGTCCGGACTATTTCCAACAGTGTGAAGGTTTTTTAGCTGCAGTGGGAGATTTTTTTTTTGTTTGTAGATCTTGTGTAGATATCATGGTTGCATCCATTGTTACTTCTACCTTTCAGTTGGACATTGAAAAGTTCAAGGGTACAAGGTACGAAATGTGGAAGCTAAAGATGGAGGATTTGCTTGAGGAAAAAAATCAATGGTTGACTGTTATGAAAGAGAAGAAACCCGAGGATGTTGCTCAAGATGAGTGGGATAGACTGGATAAGAAGGCACAAGGTACAATCCAGCCATGTCTTACAGATTTTATTTTATTGAATGTTGCGAGTGAGAAGTTTGCACATAGCTTGTGGAAGCATCAGGATGAGATCTACCAAGCCAAGAGTATGGTAAACAAACTTTATTTAAAGTGTAAATTATTTTCCATGAAAATGAAAGAGGGTGAATCAGTTGCAGAGCATTTGAATTCATTTAATTTGTTGAGTCAACTAGCATTTGTAGATGTTGATGTGAATGAGGAAGATACATGTATATTGCTTCTCTATTCTTTACCTAAGTCATGGGAGAATGTTATTATGGCTATCATTGCTAACCTCACAGATCTGAAGTTGGATGCTCTTGTTTCAGTTCTGCTATCACATGAATTGAGGAAGAAAAGTTTGGATAGTTTAGGGGATGCTCTCGATGTCAAGGGAAGGTCTATCGAAAGAGGACCAAAAGGATATCAGAAGGGGTCTAGAGACAAGTCTAAGGGTTGTTCTAAGACTCTTGGAAAGTGTTGGTAGGTGGTGACTGATCATGCAAGTATTATACACTAGTTATGTATCCTCGCCGGGGTTCGGGGGTGCAACCTTGAAATTTTTTTCATGAGCCGACATAAAAAACCCTCCTTTTGTAATTGACATAAGGCTTGATAAAAGCAGCTAAGGGTTAGGGCTTTGGTGGATATTGTATTGTAGCATTTTGCAGCGGTATTGAGTTGCAGGGATTGCTGGTTGTAATTAGTTTGATTTACTGGATAATAATATTGGACTCTCTATTGGTGGATGTAGCCCTAGTTTGGGTGAACCATGTTAAAACTTATCTCTCGCTGTTATTATTTTTGTGTATTTGTCATTCCTTTGTTTAATTTTTATTTTCATGTAATTGATATCTTTTGCCATCTAACCCTAACAAGTGGTATCAGAGTGGGTTGTGTTCAATTATCATTTGCAGGAAGGTCTCACGGTTGAGTGGGAGTCTCACGGTTGAGTGGGAGCAATGGCGGACGAGGGTAAATTGAAGGTCGATAAATTCAATGGGCAGAACTATTAGTTATGGAAGATGCAGATGGGGGATTACCTCTATCAGAAGGATTTATGGAGGCCATTAGGAGTATCCAAGAAACTGGTAGGAATGACGGATGAGGATTGGGAACTTCTAGACATAAAGGCACTGGGAACCATTTGATTGTGCTTGGCACCATCTGTGGCATTCAATATAACAGAAGTGAAGACAATAAGTGAACTGATGAAAGCTTTGGCTAAATTGTATGAAAAACCCTCAGCCTCAAATAAGGTATTTCTCATGAAGCATTTGTTTAATCTAAAAATGATTGAAGGTGGATCCATGACAGATCATTTAAATGAGTTTAATACGATTACCAGTCAGTTAACTTCTGTAAAAGTGAAATTTGATGAAGAGGTGAGGGCTCTCTTGGTATTATGTTCTTTGCCAGAAAGCTAGAATAGCTTGGTAATGGCTGTAAGTAAATCTATCTCTGGTTCAAACACTTTGAAATTTTATGATGTTGTTGGTGTTATCCTTAGCGAGAAAATGTGAAGGAAAAGTTTAGGAGGGTCCACATCAGGTAGTGTTTTGAATGCACAAAGCAGGGGCAGATCAAAGGAGAGAGGAAAAGGTTCTAGAGGTCATGGGAAGTCATGAGGAAAATCAAAGGATAAGAGATCCCAATCCAGAGGACAAAAGGATTATTGGTACTGTGGGAAACCAGGTCATCTAAAGAAAGATTACTGGTCTCGGAACAATAAAGGAGACAAACAAGAAGGCAATAAGGAGGCAAATGTGGTAAGTAATAAATCTGAAGAAGATGCTTTGATTCTTTCCCTAGATAATGCTGATGATTCATGGGTTTTAGATTCAGGGGCCTCACTTCATGCTACACCCCATAGAAGTTATTTTCTTGATTATGTCCAAGGGGATTTTGGGTTGGTTTATTTGGGAGATAACGAAACCTGTCAGATTGTTGGAAAGAGAAGAATCAAGATTAAGTTACAGAATGACAATCATTGGCTACTACAAGAGGTAAGGCACATTCCAAGGCTCAGTAGGAATTTAATTTCAGCAGGGCAGCTAGCTGAAAAAGGTTGCATTGTTACATTTACTGATAAAAATTGGAAGATTTCAAAAGGTGCCTTAATAGTAGCAAAAGGTGTGAAAGTAGGCACCTTATATCTTTGTATAGGTCATACTATTCCTTCTACTTTAGCTGTTGTAGAGAAAAAATAAATAGGTTCAGGAATAGTTGCTGCAGGTTCACAGGAAGAGACTGAAAAAGTTGCTGCAGGTTTTGAGACAACACTGTGGCATAACAGACTTGGGCATATGAGTGAAAAAGGTATGAAGGTACTTCATTCTAAGAGAGTTTTATCAAGTCTGAAATGTATTAATATGGATTTCTGTGAATGTTGTGTGTATGGCAAACAAAAGAGAGTTAATTTTCTCAAGGATGGGAAGCAAAAGAAAGATGAAAAGTTGGATCTTGTGCATACAGATGTATGGGGACCAGCTTAGGTATCTTCTCTCGGTGGCTCTCGGTATTATGTTACATTCATAGATGATGCAACTAGGAAGGTTTAGATTTACTTCCTCAGGCATAAATCTGATGTATTTGAAACATTTAAGAAATGGAGAAGCTTGGTTGAGAATAAGACAGGTAAAAGATTAAAATGTCTTAGATCTGATAATGGTGGTGAGTATTGCAGCAAAGAATTTGAGGATTATTATTCCTTTAATGGAATTCGTAGGCAGAAAATGGTTCTAGGGACTCCACAGGAAAATGGAGTGGCTGAACGCATGAATAGGACAATAATGGAGCATGCAAGGACCATGAGATTGCATGCTGGACTGCCTTTAAATATGTGGGTAGAGGCTTTCAACACCACTGTATATTTAATTAACAAAGGTCCTTCAGTTGCTTTGGGCTATAGTATTCTAGAGGAAGCATGGAGAGGTAAGAAGGTGAGTTATTCTTTTCTCAAAACCTTCAGATGTGAAGCATTTGCACATGTAGATTCTAAAAATAGAACCAAGCTGGATGCAAAATCAAAAAAGTGTACCTTCATTGGATATGGCATTGATGAATTTGGTTATAGGCTTTGGGATTTTAAAAATCAGAAAATTGTGAGAAGAAGGGATGTTGTATTCAATGAGAAGGTGTTGTACAAAGATCAGTTGCAGCAACATGAGAAGAAAGAAAAGGATTATGTGGTGCTGGATGATACTCCAAATAGTGATGTTCCAATGGTTCCTCATGCTCCGCAACAGCAACCAGAAATACCACAAACTCCAGTGAATGTTAGATGGTCAACAAGTCTAAGTAGAACTCCTGAAAGGTTTTCTCCCTCTTTGTATTCTATTTTGTTAACATATGCTGGTGAACTAGAAGGGTATGATGAAGCTATGCAGGTGGATACACAGGTTCAGTGGGAGCTTGCAATGAAAGAAGAAGTGGACTCCTTGCTGAAAAATTAGACTTGGGAATTATGTAAGTTACCTGTAGGTAAAAAAGCTTTACCAAACAAATGGGTTTATAGGCTGAAAAAGGAAGATGGAGGTAAGAAAAGATTTAAAGCCATGTTTGTTGTAAAAGGATTTGCACAGAAAAAGGGCATTGATTTTGATGAGATATTTTCTCTGGTTGTCAAGATGACTTTTATTCGTACTGTTTTAAGTATTGTGGCTACTGAAGATTTGCATTTGAAACAGCTAGATGTGAAAACTACCTTTCTGCATGGTGATTTGGAGGAGGAGATATACATGGAATAACTCCAAGGATTTGAGGTCAAAGGTACAGAGAAACTGGTGTGCAGATTGAAGAAGAGTTTGTATGGCCTGAAACAAGCACCTCGGCAATGGTATCTGAAATTTGATAGTTTTATGGCTGAGAAAGGCTACAACTGGTGTAATTCTAACCATTGTGTCTATTTTAAGAGGTTGGAGAATGACAACTACATTATTTTATGTTTATATGTTGATGACATGCTTGTAGCAGAGTCTAACATGGATCACATAAGAGAGTTAAAATAGCAGTTAGCACAGTCATTTGCTATGAAGGGTTTGGGGGTAGCAAAACAAATCCTTGGTATGAAAATTTGTAGAGATAGGAAGAACAGAAAATTGACTCTATCTCAGGCTAATTATGTTGAAAAGGTGTTGTAGAGATTCCATATGGAGAATGCAAAAGCTGTCAGCACACGTTTGCCTAGTCATTTGAAATTGACTAAGGAGATGTGTCGAAAGACACAAGAGGAGGAAGACAAAATGTCCAAGGTACCATATGCTTCAGTTGTAGGAAGTTTAATGTATGCCATGGTATGCACGAGACCAGATATTGCACATGCTGTAGGAGTCGTAAGTTAGTCTATGAGTCATCCCAGATTGGAGCATTGGAATGTGGTAAAATGGATTCTAAGATATTTGAGAGGTACATCCAATACACATTTATGTTTTGGGGGCTCTAATACTGATTTAGTAGGCTATGTAGACTCAAATTTGGTAGGGGATATTGATACCAGGAAGAGTACTATAGGTTATGTCTTTACTATAGGTGGGACAACAGTGAGTTGGATCTCACGGTTGCAAAATGTGGTTACTTTATCCACCACAGAGGCAGAGTATGTAGCTGCAACAGAGACAACCAAGGAGATGATATGGCTACAATCTTTCATGGAAGAATTGGGCAAACAACAGGCTAACAGTTCTTTGTATACAAATAGTCAGAGTGCCATACATTTTGCAAAAATTCTGCCTTGCATTCAAAGACCAAACACATAAAGTTGAGGTATCACTTTATTCAATCGGTGTTGGATGATGGATAATTAAGGCTGGAAAAGATACATACAGATGAAAATCCAGTGGATATGTTTACAAAGGCAATGACAATGGATAAGCTGAGCTCATCTTCAACTTCAGTTGGTCTTCAAGACAAACAATAAAATCATAACAACAGAGTCCAGGGTGCTTATTTCTAGTGGGAGCTGCACGCGCAATGGTGTCGTCCAGGATCAGTCTCCAAGTGGGAGATTGTTTGGTGTGGAGCCTGATCAGTCTCCAAGTGGGAGATTGTTGGTAGGTGGTGGCTAATCATGTAAGTGCTGTACACTAGTTATGTATCCTCACCAGGGTTCGGGGGCACAACCCCTAAATTTTTTTTTCATGAGCTGACATAAAAAAACCCTATTTTTGTAACTGACATAAGGCTTGATAAAAGTGGCTAAGGGTTAGGGTTTTGGTGGATATTGTATTGTAGCATTTTGTAGCGGTATTGAGTTGCAGGGATTGCTGGTTGTAATCAGTTTGATTTACTGGATAATAATATTGGACTCTCTGTTGGTGGATGTAGCCCGAGTTTGGGTGAACCACATTGAAACTTGTCTCTCGCTGTTATTATTTTTGTGTTTTTTTCATTCCTCTGTTTAATTTTTATTTACATTTAATTGATATCTTCTGCCGTCTAACCCTAACAGAAAGAAGAACATAGTCAAGTGTTGGAACTGCGGAAAGAGAGGACATGTGAAAAAGGAATGTAAAAACTTGAAGAAATAATGGGATTCCGCTACCGACAAGTCTTCGAATGTAGGTGATGAGGTTTTACTTTCTTCATGTAATGTTGTTTCTCATAATCATTAGTTGGTTGAATTAGGATGCTCTTACCAAATGACCCTGCATAAAGAATGGTTTTCCACATACGAAGAGTATGATGGAGGAAATGTGTACCTTGGGGACAACTCTACATATCTTATTATTGGACGAGGGAAGGTAATGTTGTGTTTCATTGATGAGAGAATTAAAACCCTCACTGGTGTTTTGAATGTTCATGGATTGGCTAGAAATTTGATTTCTGTTTCAAAGTTGAATGATTTCAGAATGCTTGTGACATTTGATAAGTATGGCTGCAGATTGATGAGAGAAAACTTGGTGGTAGCGAAGGGGAAAAGATTGGGAACTCTGTTTAAGCTAGAAGCCACTACTGATTGTAATGCCTCTTATGCATTTGAGGCTAATACTAGAAATACATGTATCTTGTGGCACTGTAGATTGGGCCACATAAGCCAGTCTAGTTTAAAGACTATTTTAAATAAAAAAATGGTTAGATGGTTTATCCTATTCTGATGAGAGTTTCAAATTTTGTGAACACCGTGTGTTTGGAAAACAGAATAGATCTCCCTTTCCTTTTAGCAGTAATGATAAATTGGAACTTATTCATTCAGATGTTTTTGGTCTAGTGGATGTTGAATCAATTGAAAAATCTAGATATTTTGTTTCCTTCATTGATGATGCCTCAAGGTTTACCTAGATTTATTTTATGCGTCACAAATATGAAGTTTTCACTAAATTTAAGGAATTTTTTAAAAATGTGCCTAGTAAACTTTTTAACGTGATCGGCGATGTTGGTGTGACACGCCCTCCAGCTCCACATGAATGTTTTTGCTCGGAGCAATGAACCAGTGAGGCCACAACACGGGGGACCTCATCCCCTAGCAAGAACTCTTTAAACACGAACTCATTGGCCCAGCAAAGGCGTAAAGCCTGCAAGCTCGTTAGCCCAGTGGGGATTTGAACTTTGGTAGCCGCCACTACAACCGAGCGACTTAACCACCGAACCACACCCTTATTGACACTAAATTTAAGGAATTTAAAGTTTTAGTTGAAAAGCAATTAAATCTGTTATCACTGGGAATTGTACCCATATGCAAGGCTAGTTAAAGCATCGTAATTTCATGTAACATGGGACTAATCTCAGGTTGTGGGTGCCCTATGACGAAATTAGACCTCCAGATTGTGGGCTGGTTCCCTTCAAATGTTCTATTGAGATGTATGTTTTTTACTTTTTGGGAAAAGGGAAGAAAGAAACAAAATGAATACTAAAGGTAAAATGGTGATGCACCTGATATGGATAAAAATAATGCAATTTGATTCACAATGTTTACTCAGAAATCTGACTTCTACACAATCCAGACTTGACATAAATACCACAAAAATGATTCTAAGGAAGGTTTGAAAACAAGTTTTTATGAAGGAAATGGTTTTTCCACAACATAAAAAGACTATTTTTCGTTAACACAACCTAAGACCTGTGATGAATATATGCTTTAATGCTGTAAACAAGGAGGTGAGACAATAATTTTGAAGGTTTAATAATAAAACACAACAAAATTTCATCAAAATCACTTTAGATAACTGCCTCTAAAAATACTCATTCCCGAGCAACCTCAAAAATCTTCAAAATTAGGGTCTAAAATTGCCACAAATTGAGCAAAAATAGCTTCAATTTGGGCATCTCCATATGTTTGACCAAAATTTTGACCAAGGACCCTAAAAATACTCCTAAAAGTCATGCAAAACCTCCTATGTGGCGTAGTTAACTCAACCAATCGATTTGCATGAGCAAAATTGATTGAGTAAATAATAAAGTAATAGAATATTACTCTATTATTGGTTACAATTTGTTTTATTTTTGATTTTACAACTTGTGGAAAATAATAAAGTAATTTATAGAGTATTACTTTATTATTTATTTACAATTAATTCATATGTAAAGTCGTGCATGATTAGAAGAAAAATATCACTCCTTATCACTCCAATACATTTGCCTATTTTGCAAAATAAGACTTAGGAATAATTACAAAATTCCTTATCACTCCAATGATCAATGAGAAAAAAAAATATCTCTCTCTGCAAGTAAAATAAAAAGAAACTGAGTCACTCCTGTAACATTCCATGCACAAAACAAAAATGCATAAATATCCTTATAACTCCCCCTTGTTGCCATTGTGCACATACATCACATTTTCTAAATCTCCTTATATCCCCATATGCAATTTGAAGTTAAGGAAGGAAGAACAACTCCATTATGCAATTTGACCCCATGCATAAAAAATGCCCATAATATACTGCCACCATGCAATTGCCTTTATGTAGTAATCACATCACTACAAGACAATACCTTATCATCCCATGAAATCATATCTCCACAATGCATGAAAGCTTACCCTTGAACTCCATGTATAGCATATGTATATACCATGTCTAAAATCATACACCCTCTTGGCTGTTAGCCACCATGCATAATGAGGAGATACCTATCTTTGGATGCTTTGAAAATGGATAAGGGACTTTGTTAGACTTAGGGCACACAACTGAGAGGGGGGTGAATCAGTTGTGCAAAAACTTTCTCTAATTTCCACACTTAAATCTTCTTGGTGATTAGCAATATATTAAACATGAAACATAATGCATTCAAATCAAAAGCAGAAACTCATCAACACATAAGACACCAAGATTTTGACGTAGAAAACCCGGTTAAGGGAAAAACCACGGGGTGATTAACCTAAGAATGTATTCTCTGTTAGAAGAATAGAAAGATCAAAATGACACATGGCAATTAGGGCTCACTGCCTGAGCACACTGCTCACAAGAGGCTCACTGCCTACAAGAGACACACTGTCTACAAAGAAATAAGTATTACATACATGAATTGGAGAATAGCATCTTCACCATGCTTGAATCAGTTCCATTAGGCTCAATACTTCTACTTTGCCTTTCGCTCTTCTCTTCGCTACCACACTCTCATCTCCCCTAATCACACTTTGAAATGACTTCACAATCCCTTATTTATACACGACATCAACTTAGGAACAATCATCTAAGTTGGAAAACACCTACAAGAACATCCGCAAGATGTGTAATACATCTGGTCGGCCAGTCTCAGGAAGAACACCAACATCCGGTGGTTATTCTTCAAATACAAACTTTAACTTTAATGCGGACCACCAACATGAACTGGAAACGATCCATAGATCACCACAAGCTTTCCTGAATCACCAATAACATCCGCACTTCATTTGCTTATTGGAATCCTTCTCTCCCGCATCCGGAACCTCAAGAACATAGTCTATCATCATTGTCACAAAGCAATAGGTTCTTCCAGACCTTCAAACCACAAACCAATATACTTGACACTTCATAAGGACGTTCTCAATACTTCCTCAAATCCGCAAAATGGGATAGCACATTTCTGGATCTCACCGGACCTATCTGTGTCACTCTGTCACCTCTGAACACTTGCTGGAACCGGTTCTATTTGAGCGACCATAAATTCTTCTGATCTTCATGCAGACCTCTGAAAACTTGACTGGAACATATCAAGACTTATATCTACAAACCCTTTAAACCACATCCTCTGATCCTCAACCTATTTTGGACTTTTACCTTGTTGTCATCATTGTTCTTCACTGTTCCTGATTGGGACTAATTTTCTCAATATCCTCAGCACACATCTCATCCAATCCTTCTCATTAATGCAACATGAGTATGTTGACATCAATGACAACACCGGTTAGACCCATACTTGCAACAGACTTGAGCATGGGTATTGTTGTCTATTCACCATTCGACCACCAAGGAATCTTCAAAAGGTTTTACAAGGCCTGGAGCCTTTCCATATGTTACATCGGCCTCTTGACTTAAGAAAAATCAACTCTAAGGTGTTATTGTCGGCCATTTCATATTATGATGGCTAGGATCAAGTCTTGACCACGCATTTGTTTTGTGGATAATTTAATTATTGGTTTTTTGTAAGTCAAAAATGTACTCAAGCAAAAGAACCTTCGAACAAAAGAAGGAAAACAACCCTAAATTGCTCATTCACTCTTCATTTGACTTCCTTCTTTGAGCTTTGCAACTTCTATGTCGGTCGAGGGTTTCAACTATCTTCATCATGGTTTTGGTCTTCTTCTTTCAACAACTCTTCTTTGTTGTTTCTATGGAACTCTGTATGATTTAGGAAGAAGGTAACTCCTGTATGAGTTTTATATGAAACATTTATGGGTCTGTAGCTTATTTCTTTTTAAAAGGCCATGGCCTTCTTCTTCATTCATTGCTCTCTGTTGCTGTGCAATCTTTTAATACCTCCATATTTGTTTCTGTGTGCTTCTTCCTTGACAGTCTTCATCTGCTCTCTGGAAGTTTGAGGCCACTGTGAGGCTATGGAAGATCTTTCTTCCTGCCAGCAACAAGGGTAAGCACTTGCCATTTTATCTCTGTAGTTTCATTTATCTTTGGTTTCACTCTTTATAGCATGACAAGTCTGTAGGTAGACATGGGTATTGCATTTTATAGCAAAAAATGCTATGTCACTATCAGCCATGACTGTATATTTCTTCTTTTGCCTTGATCTATTTTCATCATGCAGAAACTTGAGGGTTTTAAAGTTTTTTAAGATGAGGCTTTTGACATCTCCTCCATTTTCAAAACCTCTACCTGCCATGGCTATGCTTCTCTTGCAAATAGGCATCAAAATCTGTAGACACTCAAGGGTTTGTGAGCCTTGAAGTTAGGGTTTCAACTTCATCTTGCACAGAAAACCTTTATAATGCCACGACCATACTCTTACTTAATCTCTTTCTCTTTATTTGTAAAGAAAGAAAGGCTTGAAGTATCTTTGAAGAGATCTTGTTTATTTGGTAGGTGGGTATACCTTCTTTCATTTTTCTTGCTCCTCTGGCATGGTTATAAATGTATCATGGCATCTGTTTGAAGTTTCTTACTGTTCTACAAAAAATACCATCAGGGTTTGATCTCTTGACATGGGTATATAGTCTTTTCAAAAAAGGTTTCTCTTTCTGTGTAGCACCACCTTGACTATGGTTTTATCTCCATCTGTTGGCAAAAATTATAGGGAGCTTGAAGTATTAGCAAGTGGGGTTTCTTTCTTTACTTCTCATAACACCTCTCCTCCTGTCCTTGTGACTGTTTCACATTTGCTGATGATACACTTTATTTTATTTGTCCCACTGTAGCTACTGGGTAGAAGCACATTTTGGTATTCTGTTATGCCAGCAAAATTTTGTGATATTCTGTATGATGACTTTAACATCTGCTTCCATTGTATCTATAGCATAAATTACATGAGTATCATACCTTTACATTTCTGTGAGGTTCTTCTGTAGTATAGATAGCTTCTCTAACTTATTAGCATATGATACTTATACTCTTCAACTTTGCAAGCTGTAGCATAATGGACTTCTGTCATGTAACATCATCTTTGACTATGTGTTGTTTTTATTGCATCTGGATATATACTATGGCACAGGTATCACACTATCTCTTGACTGTCATATGCATTGGGATTCCTCTGTGCATAGATATCATGCATTTTTATCTCTTGCTGTCTATTTACTACACTTGTATCATTATGGCATATCACTGCTACTTTCTCTTTTGCTCATTTCATCATTTGAATGTTATAGTGCTATATATATCATGCATATTTCTTCTATACCTGTAGCTATCCTTATGTATTTCAAGGCATATCTGTAGCATAAACACATGTTCTTATTTCTTCTTGGCTGTTATGCATTCTTTCAATACACCTGTAGCATGCCTTCGTGCATCCTTGCACCTGTAGTCATCGTTGTGCATACTTTAAGGTATACCTATAGCTTCCTTGTGCATCTTCATATCTCTTCTAGCTATTCACACTTTCATCATTTATGCACCTCTATATTATAGATATGTGTTCTTTGTCCATCCATTTATCTGTAGTCATTCTTGTGCACACTAACTGCCTATCTTATCATTTTTCATGCTCTTCTGTAGATGGATATGACCATTATGATATATCATGAATGTCTCTTGCTTATACAAGCGACTTCACTGGTCACTGTCTTGGCTATTCATGGTGATGGTGACTATATCTGTATCTTGATCTTCATTTATCTCACTCCTCTTGGACTGTATCTCTCTTTGGTCTTGCATGGCATATTCTTGACTGCATCATAGTAACATTGTAGCTTTGGGCATGAGAAATAAAGCTTTGTCAAAGCACAATATGTTGAAATGCATGGAATCCACTTTATTCATCCTTGAACTGTTGCATTCTTTCAATACACTTGTGACATGCCTTTGTATACTGTACTTGCAACTCTATACATGCCAGTCTCTTGTTTTTGCATATGTACTTGCCTGTCATGTAAGTGATGACATACATAGCTACTCTACAACTTGCTCTTCCTTTAAGATCACTGATGGTTAGTGACAGTCTTTATCATTTGATGGATTGTGAGCATGCTGTATGTATCTGTTATTTGCATCTTTCCACTTTAGTCATGACTGTCTCTCATTTGATCTTGAAAGTTGATTGTCATGTCTGTGATGACCATTCATTGTGTTGTGGTATCTGTTATGCATTATGTGCTTCATTCCTGGATGCTTGACTGTTTGGACATCTAACTCCATTTAGACTGTAGCATTTCATCTTCATTTATAGGTTCTCCATAATGCCTAAATCATTATGAGATTCTTGGCCTCACTGTTTCATCTTTGAAAAAATAAAACCCATCTGCTCCAGTAGAACTGTTTCATGGCATCTTCATGTATCTTTGATGGTTTGAAGTTCTGAGGCATTGGTGACAGCCTTTTGCAAAGTTTATATCTTCTTTCTGGATGACTGCACACTTATCTTATACATCTTGTGAAGTTTTATTTTATGGTAGTCAAGTTGGCATATTGTTTTATACTTGTCTTGCCTTCCACTGTTCCATCTACTGTTCCATGTGGCATTTGCTTGACTATTTGTATGAGACACTTGTAACTTTGAATGTGATATAACTGTTTAAACTTTGATCATCTTAAACAGTATGAAAACAACATGAGAAATACCTGGTATAAAATGCTACTTCATCTTACTCCTTTGTCATAATGAGATGACCCTTCACAAGATTTATTTTGTAACTTGTTCAAATGATACATAAGTTCTTGTATCCTCCTTGTTCTGTCTCTCTTCTCTTTATCAGGCATAATAAACTGAAAACTTGTATCACGCCTTAGATGACTGTAATCTAATTTATGAATTTGTCCTTTTGTCAATCTTGACTCAGTCATATGACTTTGATTTGCTTCAATCAACTGTAATGATGTCATGATGACATCTTCTTTATGTAAGTTGATTAGATGATGCATGATATAGCTTAGAATGACGCATCCTATCTTTTTCTTATACTCTTTTCAAAAAATGAAAAGAAACATGTTGGGCTCAAACCCTTGTGGGAGCCACATTTAACCCACATATTTATTTGTCTTCAAATCAACAACAAAATTTGTCCTATACCTGCACAGTGAACAAACAAGTTCACATAAAAAAGTACCTGATAGCATTGATTGATCTCCTTCATGATTTCTTCCTAATTTGTATCATTATCTGTTTTGATCTCTTATATGAATGCATGATATGATAAGTAGATGTCTTTGTTTGATAAAAACATGTGATAACTGTAAACATCCGAAGCACTAGCAGGGCTGTCCCCAAAATTTTACAGGTTTCACTTAGATGGTGGCTTGGAGTGAATAATGAAGACTGAAGACTTGAAGGCCAACTTCAATAGCAACCTCCATCATCAGGCAATGATGGATGTATAGATTTATCATATGTTCTTTTCTCTTTTCTTTTATCAAACAAATACATAGCTTGCATGTCTGCAATTGCTTAGTCTAGTTACTCCCACGTCTTGTTTGGGACACATTTGAACATTTCTTTTAAACATGATCAGTTAGTTTCTCTGATGCATATGATGTATATGTATTTCCTTTTAAATTATTGCATGAGACAAAAGTAACAGATACCTAGATGTATGTTCAAAACATGACATGAAATAACAGTGTAATACCATATCTTTCTCTCTGTATTCAAAACCGATTAATCTAAATAATCAATTTAACTTATAACTCCTGAAAGATCAAACTTTGTAGAGCAACTGTATCTCCTTGAATGTTTGATCCTTTGATAATCAATTCTTTTGTTATGATAACTTATCAGTCCTGATTGGACTAATGGGTTATCCTGACAACTGGATCTTCTTTTCAACTTTTTCAAGGTATCAACCATTCAAGAATGCATAACTTTGAAGTTTTGTATTATTCCTTCTCAACAATTACACTTAGGTCCAACTAATTTTTAGTGTGAACAAAAAATTAGTAACAAGATCATAATATAAAAGTTTTGAGATCTGACAATGGAGGGGAATACTGTTCTAAGGAATTTGATGAATTCTGTAAGCATGCAGGTATTTTTTGATAGAAGACAACTCCATATACACCACAATAGAATGGAGTGGTAGAAAGGATGAATCAGACAATATTGGAAAGAGCTAGAAGTATGTTAAGTGAATCACAATTGAACAAATGCTTTTGGGCAAAAGCTGTGTGTACTACAAACTACTTGGTTAACATATCTCTGTGTAAGGCTCTTGTTTCAACTCCTTATGAAATGTGGATAGGTAAGAAACCTTCTATTTCACATTTAAGGTATTTGGCTATGAGGCTTATGTTCACGTGCCTAAAGAAAAATGAACTAAGTTGGATCCAAAAGCTGAAAAGTGTACTTTCATTGGATATGGTGATAATGTAAAAGGTTATAAGCTTTGGAATCCACTAACTTGAAAGATTATCTATTCTAGAGGTGTTATTTTAAGGGAACTTAGTGTTATTTCAGAACCCGAACAACCAAAGGAAAAAGAAAAGGTGAAGAGAGTGCATTTTGAATTAGAGCATGAAAATGCACCTTAGGAAGAACATAATGATGGATTGGGGGGTGAAGAAGCAAAAGAAGACTCGAGTGAAAGTTCTGATGAGGAAGAATCTATTGTAACAGAAGAAGTTGGTATAGATGAGCATGCAGAAGAACCTAAAGAGTCTATTACTCCACCTCTGAGAAGATCCACAAGACAACAAAACCCATTTGAAAGGTATAGCCCACCAGATTTCTGTTGTGTATTTGCTTTATTGAGTACTGACAATGAACCTAGATCCTACAAGGAAGCTATTCATGCAGATGATAGTGAGTCTTGGCAGTTAGCCATATAGGAGGAGATGATGGCTTTAGACTCTTGCAACACCTGGGATCTTGTTTGTTTGCCCAAAGGAAGAAAGGCCATAGGTTGCAAGTGGGTCTTCAAGAAGAAGTTTGGAGCAGACGGTTCATTAGAGAAGTACAAGGCTAGACTGGTAGCCAAGGGTTACTCACAGAGAGAGGGAGTTAATTTCGGTGAAATATTCTCTCTTGTTGCTAAATTAACTTCTATTAGATTTCTTTTATCCATTACTACAACTTTTGATTGGGAAATAGAGCAAATGGATGTTAATACTGCATTTTTGCATGGAGATCTTGAGGAAGAAATTTACATGCAACAACCTATAGGTTTTGAGGTAAAAGGGAAAGAACATTGGGTTTGCAAATTGAAGAGGTCTCTTTATGGTCTAAAACAGTCCCCCATATTGTGGTACCAAAAGTTTGACTCATTTGTGTTGAAATTGGGTTTTGTTATCTAAGTGAGGAGGATCACTGTGTTTACATTCATTGTATTGATGATTCTATTATGATCATTACATTGTATGTTGATGACATGTTATTTTTCAACAATATTAAGGGTATGATCAGTGAGTTAAAAGCTCAACTTTCAGGTGCATTTGAAATGAAGGATCTTAGAGCTGCCAGGTATATTTTGGGGATGGAGATCAAAAGGGATAGAGGTAACAAAAAGCTTTGGTTATCACAAAGTAAGTATGTGAATACCATTTTGTAGAGATTTAGTATGTAGGACTGTAACCCAGTTAGAGTTCCTTTACCCATTGGTACTAAACTTTCATTAGATATGTGTGCAAAGAATGAGGATGATTTAGAGGAGATGTCTAATGTGTCATATGCTAGTGTTGTAGGGAGTTTGATGTATGCAATGGTTTGCACTAGACTAGATATTGCCCAAGTAGTGGGAGTTTTGAGCAGATTTATGTCTAACCTTGGTAGACATCATTGGAATTATGCGAAGAGGGTGTTTAAATATTTAGCAGGTACTTCTTATTACTGTTTGGTTTATTCTGGTATTGACAGTGCTGATAAAACTTTGGACATACAAGGATTTTTTGCTGTAGATTGGGTAGGTGACTTGGATAGTTGATGGTCCACCAGTGGCTATGTGTTTACTTTGTTTGGTGGAGTAGTGAGTTGGATGAACAAAAGGTAGCCCACGATTTCTTTGTCCACCATCGAAGCAAAGTATATGACTGCTACCCATGTCTCTAAGGAGGTAGTTTGGTTGATGAGATTGTGTCTAGGTATTGGTTGTGATCGCGGGATCATTCAGATTGGTTGTGATAGCCAGAGTGCTATTTGTTTGGCCAAGAATCCTATGTCTAATGCTCGGACTAAGCATGTTGATGTACAGTATCACTTTGTTCGAGAAATGGTTGCAAATGGATAAATTGAGCTGAAGAAGGTAGACACTCAGGAGAATGTTGTAGATGCTTTGACCAATCTTGTGAGCACAGAGAAATTTTTTTGGTGTAGAGAGGCAGTGGGGCTTGTTTCTAGTGTCTGATTATTTTATTATTTTCCTATTGGTATTTACAATGTATGATGTCAAGTGGGAGAATGTTAGGATTAAGGTGCCATCAACCTTTTAAATCCTATGTAATCTATTATTACTATTATTGTTTGTAAATCACCCATAAGGGATGAAAGGTTTCACCAGCAGTGATCTTGTTTTAGCTGCATGTTTATATCCGATACCTGACATTAATTCATCTGAGATGGGGGGTCGTATGGGGGTTTCCCCCCTACGAGGGGTCCGGGGGGATCATCCCCCTAGTGGGGGTTTAAGGGCAGTGCCCCCAAAACCACATTTTATTTATATTTTATCATTGTAAATCTGGATCGTTCGTCATTAGGTCATAGATTTGACGATTGATATTATGTCAGTTTTCTTGCCCTAGAAGGCAACCCCCTTTTATAAGGATATTTGTACTAGATTTTTTAGCAGAGTTAAGAGTAATAGGCCCTGCTGGATTGAAAATTGAAGAAAAAGAGGAAGTGCATGTATTGTAATCTCATATTTGAAGATAATGCAACTTGGAGCCTCTTTTTTTGGTGGAGTTTTTTTATCTGAAAGGGTTTTCTCCACGTTGCATACTTGTTATGTGTTTAGTTCTTAATGCATGTTATTTCTATGTAGTGGGTTTTATTTCTGTTGCAATCTCTATTGATTCTACATTATTTAGAGGATATTAATTAGGTTTGAATCATATTTCCATTGTGTGGTTTGCACTTTCATTTCTAATAGGTTGAAGATAAACACTTCGAAAGCAACCATAAAAAAGCTACAGGGATTCTTGTGGCAGGAGAAAATTTCCTAGAAAGGGGGAATGTAGTAGCTGCCAGGAATGAATTTGCTGAGGCTAGAGAACAATTTGAGGTTTCTTCACAAGGAACCAGGCATCTGTCACTACCACCACGATGGGCACAGGTGGCCACCTACATCATAAGATACCTAACTCATGAAGGTAGGCAATCCTTTCTCTACACTATATATTTCAAATTGTTAAGCCACATGTGGCATGGGAGGCTCATAAACATTCCCAATTTCTTATTTAATTTATTAAAAAGAATGGTGAAATAATTCCAAAAAGGCACAACTGCTACATTGTCATACCATGGCCTCATTCAGTTGTTGGTAAAAAAGAGCTTAAATGAGTAGTTTCTTAATGCATCTTGGGAGACATTTTTGGGTCTTCATCATATTAGGGAAATGCTAGATGTGGGGCCACATGATCGAAGGTTCAGAGAAAGGAAAACCCATGTGCCACAAACAAAAAACATACAGGTAGGAAGGGCAGAGGGTATGGGAGAAGAACATGTAATATACCCTAGGAGCATGCAACATCCTCATTTGAACATGCAACCACTTCCCACATGCATGCAACATCTTCCCACATGCATGCATCCCCTCTTGAAGATCATGCAACATCAACCTTTGGCCCTACAACATCTCCACATGAGCCTATAGTAACACCTGTGCATGAAACTAAATTATCAATTGCACTTGTGACCTTGCCCTCTATGTCTGAAACCCTACCATCCATGCCTAAAACTGTCTTATCTAAACAAGAAAAAACATTGCTTATGTTTGAAATTGTTCCACCTACACAAACATAATCCTCACCTATAGATACAATTACCCCTTCTTCCTCCAAATCCAAAGGAAAATGAAAAACATCTCCCTCTCCACCAAAAGCAAGCAAAAAAATATAAAAAAATGGTCCCCACTCCAAAAACACAAAATCCAAGGCGCTCTCATCGCCTCAGGACTAAAGGAGTGGTGACTAAGGTTACTGCATCAGCACCTAAAGCGGTTTTCCTAAAGATTGACACAGATTCTAAAAGGGATGAAATATTTGTCTGTAGGGATCAAACTAATACATCAAGTAGCTCAGGGTTTGACCCTGAAGGGGACTCTACCCCGTCTTCCTTAAAATTTGTTGATCTGAATACAAGCAAGGAAATGGTCCTCATAGAGATAGAAATAGAGGATGTGGATGAGTTGTAAGTTTCTCTAAGGAAAATAAGCTTGTTGAGTAAGCAGGTGGAAGAACAACTAAAAGCCAATAAGTAGCTGGAAGAACAACTAAAAGCCAATGAGTAAAAAGGTAGTGAACTAGATAGATTAGCTCAATTGGCAGTGGAAGAGATGGATAATAAAATAGAGGGAGCTGAGGAACAAGTATTATTTGTTACTTAGCCTAAGAAACATGACACTCCTTCCACTTCAACCATTCCTTCTAAGCAACTTACAGCAACACAAACTGATGGACCCTCCTTGAAATATTTTCTATGGAAAATGGATGAGGAAATAAAATTGATGAAAAAGAAATGGAAAGAAGAGGAGGAAATGGAGTGGAAATTTAATGAGAAATTAAGTGAAAAGGATGAAGAAATCAGTGAATTGAAATAGAGAATGGAATGTATGGTATATTTGACAAGCTAAATTGTGCAATGTAGGCCACTTGTCAGAGTTTATGCATTGTTTTTGAAGGAAATATTTTTTAATTTTTTAGTTTATGCAAATTTTTGGTGATCTCTCGCCTCAAGTTGACACAGATAGAAAATTATTTTGGGTCTTTAGAACATTTTCTTCTGAACTCTAGAATCAACTTTGAGAGTTTTATTTGCACAACATGGTTGTGCCTGATAATCTATCTTGGAACCCAATCCTTTATGTGGGGGATGTGCATATTAGAGCACTTATTTCTTTCATACAAAATGAATGTAGTAGGGGGACACATGCAAAATTACAAGGAGTAGGAAAAATCCATTTCTTTGTAGATCAGAGGGGAAGCAAAGAACCCCAATGATGTTGTAGAGGAATGGATTGCAATGCAAGAAAATACAACTATGGCCAGAAAACTTCATCAAAACCAGCAGGCTGTTTATACACTGTATCAAGAAACCTTGAGGAAAATAGGGAAGGAAGCATTTGACTTTAGTAAAGTGAGGTGGTAGGAGCTTACAATAGAGTTAAGAAGGAAAGAGCCACATTCTATGTATAACTTTCATGCAGTTGTAAGCAAGGGGCACATGTATATCAATACAACTAGGTCAAATGGATTAACATGGCTGCCACTTACCTTCCAACCACCTATCCTTTGGTTTCCAATTCCTCATTGGAGTGGTAGTGGAACCTATAAGGCAGAAGATGATAAAACTAGATGGGAGCAGATTGAAGGACATAAATCATTCTTCTTAAAATAAGGAGGACATGTAGACCCCTATGACTACATAAATATTGCCCTTGTGTATAACTCCAGGCCATAGTTGCTTGGGGACAAGAAAAACTTTAAGTTGGGGGTGATAATGAGCCTTATAATTATCTTTTTAATCTCTACCTTTCCTGTTTCTAAGTTACATTCCTGCAGACACTTTCATCCTTTTTAAACCAAGACTTTATATAATACTTGGATAAAACACTATATTAATTATATGATGTTTTAATAGATGTTGCATGGTTAAAATAGTTTTTTTCATATATAATGTAGTGTGAATAAGTGTGTTTACAATGATCTTTGTGATTGAAGATTTCTCTAGGAATAACTCCTTCCTGCAACAACTAAGAGCACTAACCTGCAACAAAGGCCACAAAGTTCCTATAGCCAAGCCAGAAGAGTTCCTACAACCATGCTAGAAGAGTTCTTGTAGCTAAAGGACTGACTCCTACAGTAAAGCACGTAATCACTAGCAGATGTCCAACAATGACCTGTTGTAAGGAAGCTAAGGTAGCAGAACAACTTCCTACACTAATCTTGAGGGAAGGGATATGCAAAACTTTTTAGATCTTTACAAAAGTTACAGAAATAAACACAAATAGAAATCATACCATAACACAATAATTATGTGGGGAAACCCTTTCGAGAGAAAAGCCCCACACTCCAAAGTTGCCCAATATATTATTCAGGAATCAAGAAGATTACAATATACTTTCAAAACAAGCTTTCACAAGAGTATAACCAACTAGAGATCCAGAGGCAACTCAACATCTATAAGACTCTTACACACAACCTCCATCTTAGGCTCCTGATATATAGGAGATACAGTACAATAAACCATCAACGGTAATTATAAAACCATGAGACAAAACCACCCAAAAGTGGTGCCCAAATTATCTCCAACCAAAGATGCCTTGTGATGTGCCAAATCACACACCAACATGTGTAAATCTCTCCTTTACATCTCTTTTAAGTGTCCAACACATTTTCACATTTCCAAAAATGAGAGGCCCAACTTCCGGAGGCCATAACTTTTGATCCAGGTGTCAGATTGATAAAATGTTTGATGTGTCAGAAAGGTCATGAAGAGATATATCACACCATAACATGCTTCACTAGTTACAACAAATTTTGAGTCATTTAGGGACATCTAAGTGCCTCAAATATGAGTTTGAAACTTTTCTAAGAGTTTCAAAAAATGAAAACTTTAATATCTTGCAATCTAGGTATGATCTTGAGTCGAAACTCACCCAAGATGTTTACTTGGTAGTTCCACAGCTTTTGGGAAAATTATAGGTCCATCCATGCTCAAATGTAGAGTTACTAAAAATAGTAAGCCCTACCATTTTAACCCATTTTGGAAACTTTGAAAATTCTAAACCATTCTTCAAGATAAAGGGTATTCGAAAAGATAAAAATTGGGAAGAATAGAAACCTTTTGTAGTTGCAAGGTTGAGACACCTTTCCTAACATTCTCCCAATTGTCTAACACCTTGCAAGAACAAAGGGAGTATCACCACCATGATTTAATTGCTAGGGGCAGAGAGACTCATAGACTTTGAACACCATATGAACTTTTCTGTGCTCACATGCTTAGTTAATGAATTTGCAACATTCATCAATGTCTTTTCCTTAACTAGCTTCACCCTACCGTCCTTGACCATATCTCTAACAAAATGATACTGTACATCAATGTGCTTGGTCCTGGCATGAAATGTTGGGTTCTTAGCTAGGCAGATCGTACTTTGACTACCACAATAAACTGCCACTACACCTTGTTTTATTTTGATATCTGAACATAGTCTCTTAAGAAAAATGGCTTCTTTACAATGAGTAGTTGCCATATACTCAACTTCAGTAGTGGAAAATACAACCACAACCTATCGCTTACTCATCCAACTATTTATGTCACCAAATAAAGTAAACACATAAGCACTGGTGGATCGTCTACTATCAACATCACCTGCCCATTTTGAATCCACATAACCATGAATATCAATGAATGCATGTCTCCTATCAAAGTACCATGATAACACAAGGAATACTCTGAGGTACCCTACAAATATATGAAGACTCTTTTAACTGCATCCCAATGAACTCTACCAAGATTAGACATATATATGGAAAGAACTCCCACTTCTTGGGCAATGTCTGGTCTAGTACAGACCATAGCATACATCAAACTTCCAACTACACTCTGGTAAGGCACTCTACTCATGTATTCCATCTTTGATGGGGATGTTGGACATTGTGAAGTAGATAAGTTTGTTCCAACTATAAAAGGAACACATAATGGTCTACAATCCTGCATGTTAAACATTTGTAAAACTGAATTGACATACTTACTCTGGCCAAGCCATAGTTTTCTGTTCACTCTATCTCTTCTTATTTCCATCCCAAGAATGTGTTTAGCTGCACCAAGATCTTTCATTTCAAATTTAGTTGCAAGTTGAGACTTTAGTTTTGAAATCATTCCTTTCCCTTTACCAATAAATAACATATCATCAACATACAATACAATAAATAGGAAACGATCACTATCAAATTTATAATAAACACAATGATCAGATTTAGAATGCTCAAACCCCAAACTCAACACATATGTATCAAATTTTTGGTACCACATCCTAGGACTTTGTTTGAGGCCATACAAAGGTTTCTTCAATTTATGAACCAAATTACTTTTACCCGTTACCATGTAGTGCTCTGGCTGTGTCATATAAATATCCTCTTCCAAATCACCATGAAGGAATGTCATTTTCACATCCATTTTCTCAACCTCTAGATCATAAGAAACAACAATAGAAAGCAAGAATCTAATGGATGCCATTTTTGCAACAGGATAAAATATCTCATTGTAATCAACACCCTCAACTTGAGAGTAACCTTTCACAATCAACCGTGCTTTGTACTTCTCAATACCTCCATCTGAAACAATCTTTTTCTTGAACATCCATTTGCAACCAACATGTTTTCATCCTTTAGGTAATGGCACTAGGTCCCATTTATCATTCTTTTTCAAAGCTTCCATTTCTTCATCCATAGCAATATTCCAAGACTCTATATCATTCATACCTAATGCCTCTTCTACAGATCTAGGTTAATCTATGTTAGTATTCAAAGCAAAAATACATCTCCAGTCATCAGGTGAATACCTTTTAGGTGGTTGTCTATGCCTTGTAGACCTTCAAACACGTTGAGTTGGAAGTTCTTCCTCCTCTTCTGAAGATTTAGAGCTAGATGACCTCTCCTCAACTTCGTGTCTATCTAGGGGACTTGATTCAACTTTCTTAGGTGTAGAAGGGAGTTCAATCACATCTTTCTATTCACTTTGTTCTGGCTACAATGTAATAGAAGAAGGCATAATTTCTCTAAAAACATCACTTCTACTACATATTACATTCTGTGCAATAGGGTCCCAAAGCTTGTATCCTTTCACACCATAAATATACTTGATGAAGATATATATTACAACCTTGTTCTTCAACTTTGTTCACTTCTCCTTTGGCACATGTACATATGCCTCACAACCAAAAACTCTAAGATGTCTTAGTGAAGACTTGTACCTCGACCATGCCTCCATAAGAGTTTTATCAACAAGAGTTGATGTAGGAGACCTGTTAATCAGGTAGCAAGCAGTAGCAACAACTTCAACCCAAAACCTTTGTTCTAGACCAACACCACTAAGTATACTCCTAGCCTTCTCCACCAGTGTCCTGTTCATTCTTTCTGCAACTCCATTCTGTCATGAAGAATACGGAGTTGTCTTTTGTCTCTAAATGCCACAATCTTTACAAAATCTATCAAAAACATTAGAGAAAAATTCACCACCATTGTTAGTCCTCAAACATTTTATTTTCTTTCTAGTCTGCAACTCAACCATTGCTTTAAATTCTTTAAATCATATGAAAACTTTAGATTTATTCTTTAGAAAATATCCCATGTCCTTCTGCTATAATTATCAATAAATGAAACATAATATGTGGATTTTGCAATGGAAGGAACATCTATAGGACCAAACACATTAGAATGAATAAGATCCAATACACCACAAGATTAATGAGAACTCATGTAAAATTGAATACGGTTTTGTTTACCATAAATGCAATGCTCACATAAATCAAAATCAAGATTACAATCAGTCAACCCTTCAACAAGGTTTTTATTTTTCAAGGTCCTTAGACCCTTTTCTCCTATGTGTCCTAATCTTTGGTGCCATAACATAGTTTTCTTTGTAGACAATTTTGATTTAGAAGTAAGAGCACCCTTAGGTACCCAAAAGCCATGACCATCCACTGAAAATAAAACCCTCTCCTCTTCTAATGAAGTAGTCACAAATTTGTTTTTCACAGAAGTACTATTACACTCACAGTGCATGCATCTAGCTTATACAATGTGCCAAATCTGACACCTCTAGCAATCACCATAACACCTCTTACCATCTTGCATTCTTAATCAGAAAAGACTACTTGCATACTGACATCTATTAGTTTGCTCACAGATAGTAAATTTTGTGCTAATCCATGGCTATGCAACACACCATTAATCCTTTTTATTCTACCATCAGGAAACCTAATTTTAAATTTACCACTACCAACAATATTTAAATGAGAATCATCATCCAAGTACAACTTACCTCCATCAAATTCTTCATATTCAAAAACCAATCTCTATTAGGAGTCATATGGAAAGATGCACTTGAGTCAATTAACCATGCATCATTTACTGCACGAGTGGCCAAAGTTGCAATGAATGCATCACCATCTTCCTTCTCAAACTCAAAATCAGAATCAAATTTCTTCTTTTCTTCTTTACACTTCTGATGGAAATGTTCAGGCTTACTACAATTCTAGCAAATAACTTTGGACTTTCTAAGAGATTTGGATCTCCCTTTGGACTTGGATTTGTCACGCTTCTCACTCTTCTTGCCTTTTTCTTTGGGTCTTCCATGAATACGTAGGGCTTCTTTGGCACTAATGGATACTGTCATGCCCACATTTTCCTTGTGGTCACAACACACATCGCACGTGTCATAGCCACATCTGTCATGTGGTTATGACACGAGATATGAAAAACTTTTCTCACACTGTCCTAAAAACCCCTTTCGCATGCGTATGCTTGTTCAACGGTGTTCTCTCATGCCGAAACACTATTCTCATCGGCGGAAGACAAGTACAATGGCGTGCAACCGGAAGCATATAGATCAACAAGAGGGTCTATACAGCGCTGCTAACGTCATTGCAAGAGTGAGATTACCAAAGTTCCTAAATCAAACCCTCGGCAACTTTCGGTAGCAGAATGCCTTACGGCGTTAGTGGGAATTACGCTGCACTCATTTACGCACGTGGTTCGCTGATAGAAGAACCACTCCCCACGACGCCTTGTTCCGACTAAACCGGCTAGTGATCTCCCTATTTAGTCATTTTTCAGCCAGGCACGGTTGTCTGTCTCCTCTCTTGTTTCCTGAAACATACCCCTCCTATGACTTAGCATTTTCAACAAGGCGGTTTGGTTGCCCTCTCTTCCCTTTCCACAAGTTCTTAAGTTGGATTATATCTTTATCGCCCTTACCTTAACTATCTCTTAGTTCATTTAGTGTGTTTATATTTCGGTCTCTCTCTCTCTTTCATTTTCTATACTTTCTTTATGTGCATCCTGTCCTTTCTTCGTGATTTACGTCAATCAGGGTTATTACTGCAGCTATTGTTGATATTAAACCTAATTTCAGGATGATCTCGGTCACAAAGGCTGGTTTACTATTTCGCTGGACTCGGTCTCCTAATCTTCCCCGATCTAGGTTCCTCCTCTTCGTAAATACTTAGTCAACTTGTTCCTAAGCACAATTGACAGAAGGGTCCGTCAACTTAGTTCTCTTATCCCGTGAGAAATGTCGCGCATTTTCTCCTCTGTGTTTTCCAATGTTAGTTTTTTTTTTTCTTCTTCGGAACCTCTTACAGGTTTACATATGCGATCGTTTGCTACAGTTGAGATTAATATGGCCACATGGATAGTTAGTGGTGGCTTCATTAATTTATTTCCAGTGTTCTTTTGAGCAAGAGTTGTGTAATTTTCCTCTTCATTTTCCGGGTGATTATTAGTACGCTAACAGTTGAAACTTCCGAGAAACTCTTTCCTGAGTATCACCGAATATTCCTAAACTCTCTTTACATTATAATTTTATTTTCTCTTGTTTAGAATTACTGTTGTTACTGTTACTCTTAATTACGATTCATACACTGATTGTAATTCGTATGACGTTGTCAATAGATGTAGGTGGTTCACCACTTTATAAAACTCTGTTCATGGTAATATATCTTCTTTGGTTGTTGTGTTCAACACTTAATAACATCTATATATATATATATTTAGATATATATATATATATAGATATATATATATATATATATATATATATATATATATATATATATATATATATATATATATATATTTTTTTTTTTTTTTCTCTATATCCATGAGACATAGTTTATAATGATCTTAAACGAGGGCCCAATAAATTGGTTCAAAGATTCACTCCTATGCATATATATATATATATATATATATATATATATATATATATATATATATATATATATATATATATATATATATATATATATTTATTTTAATGTCTATATAATGGACAAATTGGTTTCCCACAACTTATATACCTATATATATATATATATATATATATATATATATATATATATATATATATATATATATATATATATATATACAGATATATAATCATTATTATAATATATCTATATAGCTATATACATAGACATATATAGTATATATATATGCCTATATATATAAAGCTATATAAAAATAAACTGTATTTATATTACAAAAACACCATTCATATGTTAGGGCTCAAGCCCTAACATTTTTGTATTGCTTTAGACTCACAGCAGGCGGCGGCCATGGGCGGCGGTGGCCGCAGAGGAGCAGGGTCGGGGTGGCCGCAGAGCGGCGGACGAAATTCCGTGGTGGCCGCAGAGCGGCAGACAAGATTTCGCGGTGGCCGCAGAGCGGCGGGAAGGTTTCGCGGGAGGCATAAGGGTTTGGAGGGGGGGAAGATGTGGAGTGGGGCGGAGCCCCACCCACATTCCCACGACGTGGGGTGTGGGTGGGGCTCCGCCCCACTCCACACCACCAAATGTACATAAAACCTGCGGTGGGGTTTTTTTTTCCCACCGCGCAATGTGAATAGTGATTGTGTATTTTGTTATCCGCGGCTTAATTTTTTTTTTTTTGGTCCGCCATTTCTCACTACATTAAAATATATATTTATATATATATATATATATTCATATGTATATATATATATATTTATAAATGAGTATATAATTAGAGATATATATATATATATATATATATATATATATATCTATATCTATTTTTATATTGATATTTCACAGTCAATTTCATAAAAATGATAAGTTATTTTCAATTTCACTATTATTCTGGAAAATGATAATTACTCAAAATATGAAATATATATATATATATTTCTATATATATATATGTATATTTAAATTTATTTATATATAAAAATATTCTTATATGTGCTTAACTAATTCCTAAATTTCTCAATTTCACTACTTAATGCATTTTCTCCAAATCAACCTGTTAAAAAGAAATTGTCATAACAATTAGATATAATTATATATATATATATATATATATATATATATATATATATATATATATATATATATATATATATATATATATATATATATATCCCAAGTTCACTTAATTGATAGAAATGGTAACTAGCTATCCCCTTATTATAATTATAATTTTCCATTTTCATAAACATTTAAGACTTCATAATTTTACAACAGATTATATATTTACATGCTAGATTTCCTCTAATCCTTCTAAATTAACAGAATCCATTAATATGGAGAATAACTCAAATATTTAAAACTGTCTTTTCCATTTTAACATTGAAAAGAAAATTAGCATTTCAACTAAAGAAGCAATTCCAAACTTTCAAATGTAAACAACTCAGATTAAGTTGCAAAAACGAACTTATTCTTTTCAGTAATACTTGAAACACAAAAATTGCTATTGAACAAAGGTTGCAAACATCAACTTAAAAATTTAAGCACATTCATATTACAGTTTCTCAATCATGAATACCAACTTCCCAGATATGAACTTTCTCCTCCCAAACAGTATACAACTGAAAACTTATGACAACCAATAAAATCCAATAATAACAAGATCAGGGAGGTGATTTTCTTCACTCCCAGATTATCATTAAATTACAACAATAACAAGAGAGGTGTTCTCTCTTCATCTCTATGAAATGAACCAGGCCTAATTCCCATGACAAGAAGCTAATCTGTTTCTTCATAAATAGCCAACCAGAAGCTCCAAGAGAAAAACCTGCGTATCAAAGACAAACAAAGAAGACAATACCACTTGTCTAGCTCTCCTCCCTACCGTAGACCCGCAAGAGGGTCACCCCCGAGCTAGGGAGACCATACTCACACCTGGGTACTCAAACACTCCACTTCACAACAGAAACAACAACAATCCCAAAGCACACATACACCCGTGGCTATTTTACACAATACGGATACTCAGCTACAGCGAGTTTCATAAGGGGCAGGAGAGTGGATACACTCGACTCCAGAGTGTCACCCTGACAGATAAATGAACTCATATAATTTCTCTTGGTCTCAACCAAGTGTGATCACAAGTTGTAAGAAATCTGTATATGACTCTCAAGTCAAAAATACAGTCACAGATACATGCCCTCAAGGCTTTCAACATCCCAAAAGATGGAACAGGTATGCACCCGAGGAGGATCTCTCCTTCCCTACCCCAAACTTGATGAGCATTTCTCCCAAGTGGGAGACGCTCTGTCAAACACCCGACAAGAACCCCCACAGAAAACAAATTTAAACACATATTTCACACACATTTCATACACATTTCAGTTCTACCAAAACAAAGATAAAATTCAGACCAACCTTGCAAAGCCCTCCTGGAATGAAGTTGTTGCAGAGTCCACAGAGTTCACTTCCAAGCTTAGCCACCAACTCCCTCTCCCTTCTCTATCTTCCAAACTAACTTCTCTATTTTTGGTAAGGCCAAAGATGAAAGATTTTCCCCAAAATTCAACTAACTCCCTCACATCCCAAAATTTCAAAATAAATAACCCAAAATTCTCTTTCTTTCTAATTTTGAGAAATGGGGAAGTGACACTTGTCACCTCCTCACCCTTTCCAAAAATCACTATTCTGTTCAGGTGGCTTATGTCACTCTCCATTCCCAAGGGTACTCCTTATTCCTTTCATGTGACTCCACTTTCTCATGGGAGAAATAAAAAAAGAGTTAAATGGGAACAAGACAGGTGACCCATGCCTCTTTCTCCTTTCTTCACATGGGTGTCCCCATAGTACATGGGGGAATCTTACTAAAGAAGAGGTAACTTTTACTAATGGATGGCATCTCTTATCTAGGGGAAAGTAGAGGGGATGGGTTGAGTGTTGGTACAACCCATCATGTCCCCTCCTACCTCCAATTTTCGCCACTTAACTTCAGGGGAAGGTTAAGTTGACTAGATGGAGGTTACTCAAGGGTTACCCATGCCAAATGGGCCCCTGGACCCATGGGGTAGAACCCAGGGTCAATTTTAACCCATACAAGACACCCCAGGTCAAGGTAAAGCACAAGAAAAAGGGCCTCATAATTTAAAGAAAAATAGAAATTTCAAATTCAATCTCTTAACAACACTTACTTATAAAAATAATGATACATGAGGGTAACCTAACCCACTCGACCATACGAAAGACCACATTACATCAAGACATCAAACACAAAGAGATCTTGGTTCTTCGTGGAACCAGATCGGCTTAACAGGGAATAACAATTAACAAGGTGTGGAATGATCTCCGAAATCTGTGGTTTGATTAGTAGTCCCTGCACACTCAATTACAAGATCAGTAACCACATAAATTCATCATAGCCGAAGCAACTTAAATAACACATGCATTCTCATGCCTTAGTACAATTTAACATAATTAAAAATCATATTACAATTTTCCATCATCCCTAATTCATTTTTCTGAAAAGTAACTTATCCAAACATCACCCAATTAGTTTTTCCGAAAACATAATAAAGTTAAATAGTCTGACAAATTTCGGGAACTGCTATCCCACAAATATGAAAGTAACAATAACAGTACTGTAAATAGTCATGACATCAGTAGTAAAAAAAAGGGCGGTCCTCACAGATACCTTCCTCCTCATTTCTTTAGAAAGCAAAGAACCCACAACAACTTCAACTTTCAAGACAACATAAGTACTCCCAATAGCCATAACAAGAGAATCCCACAAATCAGGCAAAAAAAAGCAAGATCTGACATCTTTCCTCCTCATCCATTTTTACACCAGTTGATGCCAATTGAGCCACCAACATAATGAAATCTTCCAAGTGGTCTGCAATTTGTCCACCCTCTTCCATTTTCAAACACTACAATTTCTTCCTCAAGAAAATCTTGTTCACTAAAGATTTGGCTTGATATCTGATCGAGTTTCTTCCATAGTTTCTTTGCAGAGGGCTCTTCATGGACATTGATTAAAATAGATTCTATCAGGCACAATTTGATTTGACCCTTGGTTTGACAGTCCATAACATCATATTCAATAGCTAAAGTAGCATCTATGGGCCTTGAAACATTCTCATCAATAGCATTCCATAGATCGCGATCAATTAATAGATCCTCCATCTTCAACTTCCATATCTCAAAATTGTTATCAGAAAATTTTTCTACCTCTATTCTCCCTAATGTGCTCTCCATCTAAAAATTCCTGCAACAAGATCAAAAAGTATCTTCTGCACAAGCTCCCACTCGAAATTGGATTAGTTCAAAAAACCCAACAACCCACAACTGAAACCAAAGGTGATCAAGTTCTGATATCACTTGTAAGGAAGATAAGGTAGCGAAACAACTTCCTACACTAATCTTGAGGGAAGGGATATGCAGAACTTTTCAAATCTTTACAACAATTATATAAATAAACACATATAGCAATCATACCATAACACAATAATTACACGGGGAAACCCTTTTGGGAGAAAAATCCCACACTCCAAAGCCGCCTAATATATTATTTAGGAATCAAGAAGATTACAATATACTTGTAGAGCTAGCTTTCATAGGACTATAACCAACTAGAGATCTGGAGGCAACTCAACATCTATAAGGCTCTTACACACAACCTCCATCTTAAGCTCCTGATATATAGAAGATACAATATAGTAATTCGTCAATGGTAATTACAAAACCATAAGCCAAAACCACCCAAAAGTGGTGCCGAAATGATCTCCAATAAAAAATGCCTTGTGATGTGCCAAATCACACACCAACATGTGTAACTCTCCCCTTTACATCTCTTTTAAGTGTCCAACACATTTTCACATTTCTCAAAACGAGAGGCCCAACTTTTGGAGGCCATAACTTTTGATTTGGGTGTCTGATTGATGAACCATTTGATGCGTCAAAAAGATTGTGAAGAGATATATCACACTATAACCTACTTCACCAGTTAAGATAACTTTTGGGGCATTTAGGGACCTCTAAGTGCCTCAAATATGAGTTTGAAACTTTTTTGGGAGTTTAAAAAAATGGAAACTTGAATATCTTGTAATCTAGGTATGATCTTGAGTTGAAACTCACCCAAGATGTTTACTTGGTAGTTCCACGCCTTTTTGAAAATTTTTGGGTCCATCCATGCTCAAATGTAGAGTTACTAAAAATAGTAAGCCCTGCCATTTTTAGCCCCTTTTGGAAACTTTGAAAGTTCTAAACCATTATTCAAGATAAAGGGTATTCAAAAAGATCAAAATTGGGAAGAATAGAAACCTTTTGTAGTTGCAAGGTTGAGACACCTTTCCTAACACCTGTTCCTTCCATATAGATGAAGATACGATCCAAAAGATGTCAAGAAGGGATATGTAACAAGTGACAAAGTACTTACTCTCCAATTGAAACATGTTGAGACTAGTTTAAGCAAGAATAACCGCTTCCATGTTTCTTGGATGATTTTGTTCGTTCCAATGTCCTAATTAGAATTCTCCTCTCTAATTGTTTAGTTTTTGTTTCCTAGTTTTACTTTGACTCTTCAAGAATAAGGAATCCTTCCCTTGCGTAAAGGGAAGTGGATCGGTTAGATGTTATTTCTCATTAATGCATAAGTATAAAAGGGTGTATATATCTGTCTCACCCAGCGTATCTAGAATATATTTTTCTGATGATTGTAGAAAATTCTCATTTCAATCAATAAATAGAGTATTATTCTAGATTGTTTATTATTCTTGTTCTTGATCTATGGTGAATAAGTGAATGCATTGATTTAGTTAAGTAGTTGATAAAAAGAAGGAAGTAGTCAACCCAAGTCAGGGCCCACTTGTGGTAGGCTACCACCTATTTGTATTAGATTTATGTGATCAAGTTTAGATCTTAGAATTAGATTTGTTGATTCTATTTTAGTTATTATTCTGATGTAGTTGAAAAATAATTATATAGATTACTTTTAGAACTTTCAAGATAGATCTCTTGTTTTAAGTATTGAATTCATTTTTCTAGTATTATCGTAATTTCCATTTACTAGCTATACACAACTAAGCATCCATAATTCTCTAGCTGTACATATAGTACCATCATCATACCAAGAAACACGTCTTTGGATTGATAAATTAAATGTAGCATGTATTCACTCATTGAGATTCTTGATTTAGGATGAGGCCATCCATTGGGTTACATTCATTCCTTAGCTACATTAGTTTTAGTGGGATTTGATGATGCTCCACATTTTTGGTGTCATTGCTGAGGATGGTGTCAAGTTTTAGAATGTTTGGGTTTTGAATAATCTTCCTATTTTCTTAGCATACAAATTTTGTTTTAGCATATATGACTATTAGATATCAAATCAAATATCAAATTTTTAACTAACATTGTGCAGGGAAGCAATTATTAGCTCATTGCATGCAACAGAGCAAAGATCCAATAGGGAGATTTCTTCTAGCAAATTTCAACCAAGAAGAGATAGTAGAAGCATAGGATAAAGCTAAAGTACTTATTGCGAGAGAAGATGTTGTAGACCTAGAGGATATTGCCATGTGGTATCACGATGCAATGGCTAGCATAGAAGTGGAGAATCTTGCTGACCTAGTGATCTTTGAGTTCCCAATCACCCATCAGAAAGGAGCAATCACCATGAAAAATATCCCGCCTTTAGATCTACCAAACTTCCATGGTATGATTACAGAGGATCCCAACACCTTCCTATTTGAGTTCGATGTGCTTTTTCACAACTACGATTACACTTCTGATGCTCACAAATTAAAGCTCTTCCTAGTCACCCTCAAAGATGCTGCCTTGAGCTGGTTTATGGGATCAGGCAAAGAAGCTATAGCAAACTGGATAACTATGAAGGAGAAATTCCTAAAAAAGTACCAGGAGTACTATCAGGGTAGAGACATGAGAGGAGATGACATACTTATAATGTCACAAAAGGAGGATGAACCCCTTAAAGATTATGAAGAAGTGTTCTTATTTTGCCTACAAAAGTCACAACAAAGTAGGCTCTCTTCGGAGTCACTCAAGCAAGTATTCATGAGAGGTGTAAATGAAGACTGCATGGATTCTCTAGACCTAATAGGAGGTGATGTCTCTTATCTCTCATTTCTATTCTTTTTCAAAAAAATTACATCCATAGACCCTATAACAACCAATCCAAACCCACAAAAAAGGCAAAATACTTCTTTGGATTAATAGGAGTACCTAGGTATAAATTGAACACATAGACATTGTTGATATTCACATCCTTATCTACCCACACCACCATAGGAGAATGAGGGTAGGGAATGTTATGTCATAAAATGTCCCCCTAGGACTTTTACCTCCTAAGTTTAGCTCTCGGGTCCTTTAGATTTAATCATGCATGTTAAAAATGAATTCTGGAGCAAAATCCCTCGAAACCCATGTCAAATGGGACTTAGGCGCCACTCTTAAGCTTAAGCAAGTCCCAAAATAAGACCCTAGACTTGGGCGCCCACGCCCTTGTCCAGACCTATTTTGTTGGGACCTAAATTTTAAATGTTGACAAAGTGACCGTTGAAAAAGGTTTCCCTTTGTCAGCCTATCTAATTTTGAATTACGAATATTTAGCGGGAATGCATATATAAACATGTTTAGGACTTCATTTTAACTAGAGATTGATAATGCAAACTTGTGATCTTAAGCTAAGGATATTCAAGGCTTTCATTGTGTTGCAAAGCAGTATAATGTTATGTTTGTACTTGTTTGTTGCAGATTTGTCTTCATCAATCCATCTCCTCATGGCGTGAAAGATCTTCATTTCCTCGTGAGAGCTTCACCTCCAAGGTGACATCTACTTTGTGTTTTCAATCAATTTATCATATCATTTGCTTTTGCCTTTGTCCACAAAGGACACACACTCTCTCTAACAATGGTGTTTAAAGGCTTGAATGCCATTCAGGGGCTTGACTGAGGCAAGCTCCTAAACACCACAACCCCCAACCCCTCTTTTGTGATTGCAGGTGACAGGTGTCAGATCTTGCAGAGAGGAGTTACAAGAGATTAGAGGAGAGCATAAAGATTCTAGATATGAAGAAAATGACAAAAAATATTCCTAATTGGACAAGGATCCCCACTCTTTTGTCCTCTAGTTTAGTATTGTCAGAAATCTCTGAGCAGGTTACACTCTGAAGCACATTTGGACCCAAAGCCTTCAGAAAAAGTACCACCTTGGACAAGGGCACCCACTCTTTAGTCCATGAAATTTCCACTTTCTAAAATTCAAATCCTGGTATGTCTCTAATCTGCATTTAGTGCCTTAATGTGTGAGCATTTGTCGGGTTTCATCTATTTGTTTACGATTTTGCATAATTAGGGTTTTAGGCCTAATCAGATTAAGGTTTTAGAAAAATATCAATCTATCCTATCTTTTCAATCATCTCATATTGACACCAAACCTATAGCTGAGTCCTCTATCACAGTTGTGAGTTAGCTCGATCTATGTCCTTGAATGTATGTGTGAAAGAAGGGTTTGATTGAATCTAATTAACTATACTCTATACATCTTTTATCATTCCCACTTTTCATGCATAACATTTTGGTGAACCTATGTTTTGATGAACATTGCATCTTTCTGAGTGTTGTAAATCATATTTGAATTTATACATATCATATTCATCAATTCACATTGAAAAACCTTGCATAAATTTGAAATTTTTTTTAAAAATCAAGCATCCTAGGCTTGCATTAAGACATAGTTTGCACTATTTTTATTACATATCATTTAAATAATTTGAATTTATTATATTTATATCATATCTAAGATAAATTACAGAAATACATCATTCTATAGTCATATACCTTGCATTTACACACTTTATTTGCTAGGGTTTGCTTGAAATTGTGCATTTTTCATATAACCTAGTAATTCCAAAAGCTAGGGGTTTGTAGCTAAAATCTTGATTCAGATTTTACTACTCATTCTAACACTCATTAAAATCTAATTTTGAATATTATTGTATCATCATTGTGTGTTTTTGCATCTACATTTCAAATTTTGCATTTACACATTGTGTATTTCAACAAAAAGAGGCATATTCATTCATATTTCCTTAAAATTTGACTTGAATTGAGGATTGTAGGATTTTTGCATCATTTTAAAATCTGATCTGAGTTATTTTACATATTAACTCTGATTAGATTCCATTCATTCATCATTTTGCATACTTTCATGCCTTAATGTCACTATTAGGGTTTCAAAAATCCTTGCATTTTTACTACATTTTGGCTAATCTTTCATAGATAGCATTGTAAGATTGGTGTGTTGTGAAAAATTTTACTGCATTATTGGACTGATTTAAAGGTTTTAATTTTATTCCCCTCATCATTCTCCTAATTTCATTACATATTTTGCACATTTGCATTGAAAAAAGTAAAAAAAAATGAGCATTTTAGGCGCATAAACAAGTATAGATTAGTGTTGTTTTCATTGCATTCATCTTAGATATCTTGCATTTCAGATCTTGCACTCATATTCAAGCATATATTCATTTTTAATTTTAAAATTTTGCATAATTTCATATCATTGTGTGAAAATTGGCATATTTGTTAAATAACATAGTGTATATTTCAACACTACTTGTTTACACACCTCTTCACATCTTTTGACCAAACCTTTAAAATCATAAATTGGGCCTTGTTGTGTTGTACCATTTCCTCCTATCCACTTTGTTTGTTGTGGATTCTATGTGGTATTTTTACCCGTTTCCCTCAAGCAAGTGTTTTAGGTTGTGAAATAGTCCCACATCTATGGCTTTTCATCATAAAAACAATGCTATGATCCCTCCTCACCCTGATAGGAAAGGGAAGACTCCTTAACCAGAAATAACATTTGCACCAAACACTAGAACATGAATAGATATTGAAGGTCTTCTCTACATTACTATTAACATTATGGGGGACTCCGGTAAGAGGAGCCCTTGTTGATTCGAATTGCATGACCAACATTGCTATGGAAGAGTTCCTTTACTCAAACAAACTTATACAAGAGACTTATGAACCTACCAACATCATGATAAAAACACATAATGGAACTTTCATCCCAACCATAGGGAAGATTTCTTTGATGATTCAAGTACCTAATAAAGCTTTAGAGAAAACATTTGATAGTATTCTGACATCTGACCTCTTTCGTGTAAAACTAGGCCACCCATGGCTCAAGGCTATGAAAGCTGTCCCTTCAACACTTCACCAATGCTTAAAATTTTCTCACCATGGGTCTATATGAACTGTTCGCCATAGCCTATTGCAACCTAAGGTGACTCAGAAAAACATCATCCTTGACTACTTTTGGCTGTAACCTATAGAAGAACCTGAGCCTAGAACATACCAAACCTTCTTGGGATATCAACGTTACAAAGTACAATTACTATCTAGATTGGTTGGTCCCCCTATTCAACAAACAACACCTAAAGAGCAACCTATATTACAAGAAACCTCTAGACTGAAAGGAAAAGGGATTTATGTTGAGGTTCCTCCTCCCATCATCCCTACAAGGATCGGAGAAACCATAGAAAACAATATCATGCATCACCACGAGTTGATCACACACCTGCCTCTTCCTCTGAGATACAAACACCTATGGAAAAACATGAGACTCCTTTTGAAGATATCAACAACAAAATAAGAAGAAATAGACAAGCTAGAGAAAGAAGGCAGAGAAGACAAGCCTTGGCTTGAAATAGTATATCAACTCAATAAGAAAACATTGAACCACCTACTATAGAAGCAAACCAAGAAGAGCCTAAGGTTGATAAGGTAATAGATAAGGAATCTAAATGGGCACTTGTCCCCTATGTACCTCTTTCCTCTAACATTCAATATTGGGAGGAAGATGATTTTCTCATCAACAACCGCTAGCACAGTTGTGTCTTCAGGTAAGTATTTCTAACCCGTTGTGGTCACCTTTGTCGTAGCACTCTTTTTCTCACTTATATGACCCTCTCTTTGTGTTGTGCTCCCCTGTGATGTGTTATGTGTTGTTTAGGTCTCCTTGGATGACCCTTGATACTCTTGTAAGGTCAGGGATACTGGGAGACCACCTCTGTCGTGACAATTCTTCTATTTGTATCATCATTCTTCTATTGTTCCTCTCCTCTATATTATTTTTGTGTGTCATACCTTAGGGGCATAGCGTTGCAGTTGATGACCTGGGGGCATCCTCCTACGTGGTGTTCCTAAGGAACTTGTTCTCCCCTCTCATTTTTATTGTTTACCTTCTTCTAGTGATTCTACCTAGTTGGCAGATGATGAAAACAAACAAATATTGATACGGTCTGCGTGTCCCTTCAGTGAGTAAAAAAATGGACCTAGTCCATATATGAAGATGGGGTTGATTTATATATCTAATGATTGAGTAGTAGAATCACTCCGTGTGATGTATCATCTTATGGCATTTCTTGTGACTAACATTTTACAATCCCCTCAATCTGCTCTTGCATACTTTGATTGGTATCTCACCTTGTTGCTACACTCAGTTCTGAGGTATCTGCAGTATAGCCCAATGGTTATTCTTGTTTCCAAACTCGTAGTATAGCCTTGGTCCTTGATGTGATCATTTTCACGCATAACTTTAATGAATTACTTTGGTTATTATCTTAGAGTAAGATTTCTAACCTCTCTTGTTGTTTATCTTAACATATCTTATCAATGTGTTTTGTGAGAACATTTGATGATCGTAAGCACATGTCACCTTGGGGGCATGGGCTTTGTGAAAGCTCTTGTTTCCTCATGTGTTTTCTCTCTACCTTAATGTGCTTGATATTGGTACATGACATCAACTACGTTAAGGTGGGGGGCATATATAATGATATCTATCTAATGATTTTGGTACTAACGAAGCGTGTTTGTAAGCCCTCTCCATGAGGGAGGATGCTATATCTCCAGTGTGAGTACACATCTTTATCTATATTGTAATCAAAGAAGCCCTCTGCGTAAGGAAGGATAACGTATGTCTTGAGCTAGTGCGATATCCTTTTATTCAAAAGCCCTTTCGTGAAAGGTAAGATGGTGTATCTCTTGAGCTAGTGCACATCCTTTTATTACAAAAGTCCTTTGCGAAGGCGGGGTTGGATCTTGAGACTATCCTCCCTTAAGTGGTGTATTTGGTGGTTGTTGTGGCATAAGCCCAACCATTAGGTGTACCTGTAGCGTGTTTGAGATGGTGGGGCTTATCAATAAGCTCCTTCCATCACCCTTGTTTATCATGTTTAAGATGTATAGTATGTCTATGGCATGCTATAGGATGCTCATGTTTTCCGTGTGTTTTTCCCTTGTGGTGTAGTGTAAAGGGTGTGGCAATGAGTCCCCTCTACACTTGAGTTTTGTTTGGCATGTCTTCCCTCGTGTGTAGTGTAAAGGGTGTGGCGATGAGTTCCTACTACACTTGAGTTTTGTTTGGTGTGTCTTCCCTCGTGTGTAGTGTAAAGGGTGTGGCGATGAGTTCCCCCTACACTCAAGATTTTTATGGCATGTAATCCCCCTAGTGTAGTGTAAAGGGTGTGGCAATGAGTCCCCCCTACACTTTGGGTTTGTATTACGTGCTTTTATTAGGATTTCATTTTACATATGAAAATGTTATATCAATGCTATATCAAAGTATTCATCATGTTTTGAGTGTCTTCAATACTGTCTTCTCCATGTTTTGTGTGTTTTCAATACCATCTTATTTGTGTTTTGCATGCCTGTTACTATCTTCTTTGTGTTTTGCGTGTCTGCAACGTGTTTTCTAGTGCTTACCTGAGATTGGGGGCTAGAAATAGTTCCTCAATCTTTGTGTATGTCTTAGCTTCAAGTGCCTGGCATGTATGATGTGTTTTTTAACAATACTTTAATGCATGTATGGGTCGTAAGATCATACATACATTAAAGTGGGGGCTAAATGTTATGTCGTAAAATGTCCCCCTAGGACTTTTACCTCCTAAGTTTAGCTCCCGGGTCATTTAGATTTAATCATGCATGTTAAAAATGAATCTTGGAGCAAAATCCCTTGAAACCCATGTCAAATGGGACTTAGGGGCCACTCTTAAGCTTAAGCAAGTCCCAAAATAGGACCCTGGACTTGGGCACTTGCACCCTAGTCCAGACCTATTTTTGTCGGACCTAAATTTTAAATGTTGAAAAAGTGATCGTTAAAAGGTTTCCCTTTGTCGGCCTATCCAATTTGAATTACGAATGTTTAGCGGGAATGCATATATAAACATGTTTAGGACTTTATTTTAACTAGAGATGGATAATGCGAACTTGTGATCTTATGCTAAGGATATTCAAGGCTTTCATTGTGTTGCAGAGCAATATTGTGTTGTGTTTGTACTTGTTTGTTGCAGATTTATCTTCATCAATCCATCTCCTCATGGCGTGAAAGATCTTCATTTCCCCGTGAGAGCTTCACCTTCGAGGTGACATCTACTTTATGTTTTTCAATCAATTTATCATATCATTTGCTTTTGACTTTGTTCACCAAGGACACACACTCTCTCTAACAACAGTGTTGGAAGGCTTGAATGCCATTCTGGGGCTTGACTGAGGTAAGCTTCTAAACACCACAACCCCCTTGTGATTGCAGGTGATAGGTGTTAGATCTTGCGGAGAGGAGTTGCAGGAGATCCGAATAGAGCATAAAGATTCCATATCTAAAGAAAATGATAGAAAATATCCCTAATTGGACAAGGGCGCCTGCTCTTTTGTCCTCTAGTTTAGCATTGACAGAAATCTCTGAGAAGATTACAGTCTAAAACACATTTGGACCCAAAGCCCTTAGAAAAAGTACCACCTTGGACAAGGGCACCCACTCTTTAGTCCTCAAATTTTTTTCTTTCTAAAATTTGAATCAATGGTATGTCTCAAATCTCCATTTAATGCCTTTCTGTGTGAGCATTTGTCAGGTTTCATCTGTTTGTTTTACGATTTTGCATGATTAGGGTTTTAGGCCTAATTAGATTATGGTTTTAGCAAAATTATCAATCTATCATTCCAATCATCTCAAAGTGACATCAAACCTGTAGTTGAGTCCTCTATCATAGTTGTGATTTAGCTCGATCTATGTCCTTGAATATATGTGTGAAAGAAGGGTTTGATTGAATCTAATTAACTATACTCTATACATCTTTTTATCATTCCCACTTTTCATGCATAATAGGGACCCATGCCACCATTTGACCCAAAGGAAGTGGTTCCAAAGTACTTATAATGATCCACACATGTCATTTGAAATGCGATAAAAATAAGAAAAAAACCAACAACATCCTTAGATTTAACTATCAAGGACTCTAAACTCATAAGAAAACCAGGGTTTGAAAAGTAATGACTACATGAAGGAGTTACAATGATTAAGAGATACAAGATTAATTATACTTAACAAATTTATTAACTTAGACATAAAATAGAATTAAGCCCATTTTTAGAAAGGTAGGAGGTCTAGGGAGGACATTAGAGACAAAAGTCTATGAAAATGACTCAAAATGGTCTAATACTCTTGAATAAAATCTTTTATCAAAATAGGATTATACTATTATGAAACTTGGGAAAGTGAACAAACCAAGTCATCTCCGAATGTGATGCTAATGAATGAATTAAATTGGATAAACAAGATCAGGTCTAGGGAGGAGTCAGATGTAAAGTGTGTGAAGTTGAAGGTCCTAGGATCCAATGGGGAAGTAGAACTAATAAGTTTATCAATTATACTGTAAGCCATCTAATCCAAACTAAGGTAGACACCAAGGGATCAATGTTCAGAATAAAAAAAGGAAATGCACCAAAATTGAAAATATGAATTGGGTCTATGAGATGATTAAAGGAAAAAAACACATATGCACTAATATGGTAAACAATTAGACCTAATGGGGTTATCCAATATCTAGTATAAATGAGAAACAATAAAAATAGTAAAGATAAGTCATAAACAATGAAAAAATAGATGTGACATAAAGGTTTAACCTAGGTAAAATACCAAATCAAGTTCACAGTGCCATTAGAGACAAGATTATTTATGTGCTACTATGTAGGTTGTGCACTACCCTTGGTCACTTGCACAACATTACATAACCTTGTGCATAAATCTTGACATCATGAGCCACACACAAGTGTTAAGAACCATGTTAGATTACCATGCATAGCTCCCTATATCATGTGCCACCCACATAGTGTTGGACCCATGATGTACATATGCATGTAGTTCGTTGCTTCATGTACCACCTATGTAGTGCAAAGAACCATGTTATGTAGTCCACAAGATATCCCACAACTCTTTCACAACCCTTTGCATCATGTTTCATTTATGCAATGCTAATGATCATGATGCACAACTTTAAAAATAACTATGTTTGATTCCTACACCGTATTTACACCTATGCACACTAGAGCACCCATGT